>JAUALY010000004.1:7190000-11990000 GCA_030819805.1 Penstemon newberryi var. newberryi | reverse complement strand
CACACCAAGTCACCAACATTGCCAAATGGGCTTTAATTCCTTTAAGTTCCACCCCTCCCCATCTTTTTTGTCTAAGCCAAACTTTGGACTAGTTCGTAAATAAAACTACTTAAGTGCTTTGGAAAAATGATAATTATTTTGTACTTTAAATCTGAAGGCATGGATCAAAATTTTGAAACATTTTCATTAAAATTACCCTAATTTTTATTTTTATTTTTTAGGCAATCGAAACAAAAAGAACACCATTAGATGCCCAAATTCCCCAATATTCAGTCCATAAGAAAAATCCAGTAGATCAGTTACTTACTTCAAACACTACAAAAAATTTAAATTTTAGTGACAAAAGAGTAAATGTCAAAGTGACAAGAATTTAAACGTTGTCACTAAAATGATGTATATAGACACACTAGTGACAAGAAATGTGAAAAAGTTGTCACTATTGACATTTAGTGATACCACTACAAAAAAATTAAATTTTAGTGATAAAATTTTATGTGACAATGTTAAAGTTGTCACTTCTTATATATATTAAGTGACAACAACTCAAATATTGTCACTAGGTTATCACTAAAAGGGTGTCGCTAATGATCAATAGTGACAACTTAAATCACCATATATTTGTCATTAATAGCTATTAGTGACAACTTAAAAACATATATTGTCACTATTGCACGTGTCATCATTATTATTATGACAAAATTAATATTTTTATCACTAAATGCATACAAAGAGTGACAACTTCCACATTATCACTTAATTTTTTGTCACTTAAGCTCAATTTTCTTGTAGTGTACCCCAACAGTGATAATTAAAAAATTGTCACTAAATTATAGTGACAATATTTATTGTCACTAGGTTGTCGCTGAAAGGGTGTCACTAATTGTCAATAGTGACAACTTAAGTTCCATACACTTGTCACTAATAGCCATTAGTGACAACTTTAAAATATATATTGTCACTATTGTATTTGTCACTATTTTTATTGTGACAAAACTTATATTTTTGTCACTAAATATATGAAAAAAGTGACAATTTCAACAATGTCACTTAATATTTTGTCACTAAAATTCATTTTTTTTGTAGTGAAAATTCCAAACCCAATACTACAATTCTAAAAAAAGTCCCAACCCAAAGTTTACAATTATCCTATTTGTTTGTCCCATGTATGTGGCGTATAATCTGAAAATGACGGGGGATAATTTTGGAAAGCACATTTTTTATGTAGCATGTGATGAGAAATTATTTTATGTTAAGTGAAATTTATGGTCATTCTATGTAATTAATTAATTGGATAAACATTATTTATAGTCCTCCTTATCATTAACTTTTTACAGAATCATTCTTCTTAATTTTTTTCCCACATTAATCCCTATTAAGAGTTATTTATTTCACTTTGGCCCTTCTTCAAGGTGACGTGGAGGTTCCGATATTCAGTGACCTGCACGTGAGGGTATTTTTGTCCATTCGTTGGGATAGATAGTGTTATACTTAAGTCCCAAATAAAAACTATATTGTAGTTCACGTGACATCGGATCCGTCATGCTCAACTTGAAAAGGACTAAAGTGACACAAATAACTCTTAGTAGGGACTAATATTGAAAAAAAACTTAAAAAAGACGACTCTGTAAAAGATTTATAATAAGAAGAACCATAAATGATGTTTACCCTAATCAATTGCTTATGTAGTTTATCCCGAATTAGTTCCTTCAGTTTTTTATCATTTTAAACATTAAAAAGAATTAAAAAGGAGAAGTTAAGAGAAAACTAAAAAAACATGTTTGAATCAATGATTTTGGTTCTAAGGAAATAGAGTTAATGACAATTTAGCTCTTGTGATATTCACATGTTCAATTTTCCTTCCTATGATTTGAAAACATATGCTTTATTTCTCTATTTCCTTTAAAACATACACGGTCTTCCTAACATTTTTAAATCTTACAGGTAAATAATTTGACAAAAATACCCTACATTATATATTATATACTTAGGACCTATTTCAAATTTGAATAAAATGAAGCAGTTTACCCCCTTGCATTGTTTTATATGGACAAGTTTACTCACCTGTGTTATGATAAATGTGGCAATTTACCCCCACTATGTTACAAAACATTTTTCATTCTCACTTTTTATTTCGGCAAGGAGTTACACTCTCCGACTTCAAGGGGTAAATTATTTTTTAAATTTTTGTATAGGTGGTAGGGTGCTTTTTTTCAAATCATAGAGGGTAAATTGCTCTTTTCAAATCAGAGGGGGATAAATTGAATATTATGCATTTCATAGGGGGTAAATTGTCATTAACTTTTGAGAAAAATTGAATTTGGTATCAAAGTTGCAATGAAAACTTATCATGTGGTACCAAATTTGTATTTTTCGTGTCCAGTGGTACAAAAATTGCAAATTGGTCTATCCAATTGTACCAAAAAAAATTCGGGAATTTTTTTTTTATGGTTAAAAGAGTTGCTTAAATTCAGGGCGGGCCCAAGTGCTAGGCAACTTGGGCCGTCGCCTAAGGTCCCCAGTTCGGAGGGCCCCAAAATTTATATTTAGGCCCCTTGTATATTTTAAAATTTGAATATTTTTAATTTTATTTACACATAATACGATTTTTCTGCTTATTACTTTCTTACTTAGTACATTGTAAAAAAGAATTTCGCCCCCACTAAAATTGGTCTAGCTCCATCCACATTTATATAGATATGGGTATCTTTTTCTTAGTTTTATATATGATGTGTAACTTTTTTTATACATGATAATATATAATTAATAGAGTTAAAAATGTAACGGAATGAAATAAAGTCAAGCAGTCAATTATGATATTTGTAAAAGAATGAAATAGAGTTAAGGATGTACGTATACTTGTAAAATTTGCTTCAGCCAACATTAGAAATTATAAAAAAAATTCACTATTGAATCCTTTAAAGTTAAGTGGAATTGTTATTTAATTATCTATCTAAAAAATAATATGTTAGAGAAAATAATTTGTGTATATTTAATTAGTATTTTTGTATTTTAAAAATAAATTGAATATATCTTTTTTATAATAAAGGACCCCAAATTTAGTATTCGCCTGGGACCCTGAATGTTTAGGGCCGCCCTGTTTAAATTCTCTCATAAATCGAGTCAAACAATTAGTTATTTAATTTATGAGTGTAGGGCTCTTTTGTACAGTGTCTTCCTTTTCTTTTAAACGACGTCGTTCCCAGCCCTAAACCATGTCGTTTTATGACTTTAACTGCCTCACGTATATTATGCTTTTTTCATTGGCAATTTATAGGTCGTCCGAATGTAATCAATGTTACCTCCTTTGCATATAGCATCTTTCATACAACGATATAGGTCATATAGTATTGGCTTATACATTTCAGCAATACAAACAATTACTAATCACACTACTTATACGTCTACTATAGTACAAAATGTACGCATGGTGCGTAACCACTAGTATATATATGTATATATTTCTTTTTCAATTCGCATATGATGAATTGAATGTTATGCTATCATTTGGTTTTATTATAATTAACTCCAAATAATTATGCTATAGTAGAGAAAATTGATGTTCTTAGAGCACATATTGTCTTAATGAAAAGTATATTTTGCTGAAAACTATGTAATGTCAAGTAGTAAAATTTGAGTGTAGGAAGCTCAGTGATTTTGACTACAGAGAAAAAAGCTACCTAGGAGACTACGAGTTTATTAAACAGTGTTAAGGCCATCTCCTATGATTAGAGGGGAGGGGGAAGTTGGATTTAGGGGGTAAGAATGGTGAAGTAATTTGAAGCAAGGGGTGGGAAAGGCAATATTGCCTTGAGGGATTGATACACCCCCAACAGCTTGTCGGCCAGTTGTTGATCCTTTTTTTTTCTATTTAATAAAAAACCCTTTTTTTTTTAAAAAAAAAAAATCCTTTAAAATACCTTGTTAAATGAAATGTAACTCTTATTTAATTTTAGTTTTATTTAATTTGTGTATTATTTTTAAAAAGTTAATTTTAGTTTAAAAAATGTAACTCTTATTTAATAAAATAAAATTTAATTTATTTTGTTTTAATTTAATAAAAAACCTTATGTTTTTAAAAAAAAATCTTTAATTTATGTATTATTTTTTAAAAGTTAATTTAGTTTTAATTATTAGAAACTCAAATTTAATTGAATTAATAAAAATTAAACTTAAAAAGAACTTAATGAATCTTAAATACGATTTGATGTCATTTAAAAAAATTATTGGTTGTATTATTGTGTACCAATTTTATTTCTTATTATTAATGTCAATCTTAAATTATTTTTTATTATTTCCAAATCATGTCAATCTTAAATATTTTTTTTATTATTCTCAAATCCATTTGCGTATAATTATCCGTTATTATTATTCATTTATTATTATTATTATTATTATTATTATTATTATTATTATTATTATTATTTATAAATATTAATATTATTATTAAGTGAGAGTGAGAAAGAATGAATATTGGAATTAATTGGAATAGGAAGATTGAATCACTGGAAATGATTATATAAATGGGAAGGAGAAGGGGAAGGGGTGAAAAATGGGAACGGGAAGGGAAGCTGAACTGAAGTCACTGGAGATGGCCTAAGTTGTAAAATTCAATAATCAGGATCCCCCTAAAAAATTATTCAACAACTATACAATTCAACGCAACAAATTATTTTACTTGTTTGAATGTGCCCAAATTAGTTAAATCAAATTTTGACACAAAAAATTAAGGTGAAAATCACTAAAAGCTTAAACGAGTAAGCTTTGTACTTTTAAGTTTTAAGCATTTCATTGTCTATTGAGCTCATATTTTTTGAGTTAGGCCCACTATTTTGCAAATTTGTAGGTTGTTTTCCATTAATTCGATTTGGTCCAATTCCGTAGCTTTATGGCCCATCAAGCCCAGTCCATCTTCTGGCGGCCCACTAGTGTTAACGGTCTCTATTATCTCGTGTCCCATTCGAAGAAAATAATCCCTCCTTAATATTACCGTTCTGTTCAGAAATATGTTTTGATTTTCCTCTTTCCCCAAATTGCTCGTGCAATGTGGCCCTTTCAATATAAAGAGAGTTTTGTTTCAGTTGCCGTAAATGGAAAATCAGATTATGACATTCAATTCGATGATATCCTGAAATTAGATGGAGTTGTGAACCAGAATTAGACTAGCTTAATGATGTGATTTTGTTTTTTTCAACTTAATTATCAAATTGTGCTCAAATCGAACTTCAAGAGTTGTAAAACAAGAATTAATATTGCTCTAACTTATTTAATATATATAATTAATCGATCAACTGAGATACGCAAAAAGTGACAATCAGATAATTATCATCAAATCACCATTGCAATATTTACATAACTGGGCTTTTAAAAAAACATGTCGTTAGTGACATCGTAAATTAATATAACACCTGCTACCAATAGTAATTATTGAACACTTCAAAACATTTTTTATTACTATTGTACTTGTCAAAGCTATTATATTGACAATTTGCCACTAAATATATGCAAATAGTCACAAAGTTCATATGATCACTTAATTGCATCTTATCACAAACACCAATAATTTTTGTGTGAAATATTTGACAAATGAAAATTAAAGTTAAAGGAAAGAGTTTGTGAGATTAGAAAATTTGAAAAATAGTTTGAGTGAAACATGAATGTTGCAGTTTTAGGGAGATCTGTAACTGGATACATGTCATGTCATTTATTTTAAAGATATATTGTTCTCTCTTACGTTCAATTTATTTTGTTTCCATCATTTTTACGCGGAGTTTTGTGAAAGAGTTAAAGAAATGAAATTTTTACTTAAAATTTATGTTCTTAAAAATAGTGATTATTCAAAATTATTTGTGCCGAATTATTACCTTATGTGAAATAATAGTTCTAGAAAACAATAATTCTAATATAGAAAAAGGAAGTATTATTTAATAAGAGCATAAAAAAAATTAGGAATAGGATATTTCGGACCAAGGAAGTATATGTTAACGTTTCAAATATGAGTTCAGAGTTTACGGTAATTGTGTTAGGCTGTTAATGAAATAAAAGTCTCATGCCCCCTTCTTTATGGTAGGCAAAAGTGTTGTACGATATGGACCTTATTTTGGTTCGTGTTGTAAGAGATGATCAATTAATAAACTTTTCTTTAACTTATCTATCAGCAGACTAAGCTGATCTGATTCGTGAGACTACTATGCTGATTTAGCACTTAGCGGATTCAGCAGGGTTGACCACTCATCTGATTTGATTCATCTGATTCAGATATATTCAGAGTTTCAAAACTTGTATGCAGCGGATTTTATCAAGTATGTTTTTCAAACAAGTTTCAATTTAAAGTTTACCCCAGTTTTATAAATTCCTCGATTTAAAGGCTTTGTCTTTTAAACGTTTGTTTACTTATGAAAATATGCAAGTTAAAAACAAGTAATCAAACACAAGGAATTTTTATAGTGGTTATATAGACACAAAGTCTTTTAGTCCACTCTTCCAAGTCACTTAGATCTTGGGTTATACTATAATCACAAAGTTTACAGTATACTCTGCTTGCGCAATTCAACAAATGAAAAGCCACAAGTTCGTAGTAAGAAGTCACAAAGAAATCCTACTCTCTGAAGCTAGATCACTCACTTAGATGGATCTACACTCCTCACAAAGCTCTCTTTTTACAGTTGAATGTCACTCAGACAGACAAAGGTTTTATCTTTGTTCTTCAACAAAAAAGCTTCGTCAACAGATGACTTGGCTTGTGATCAGACTACTCAACTGATGGATCTTGCTCTAAGGATGTGATCTTGAATTGTGCAAGTCTCTCTTCAATCTTCAGTCTCTGGTCTATTTATACTCTCGGATTTGAAATTATGCCCGTTGAAGATAGGCGAATTTACTCTTTAATCTTGAGCAACGGTCTTCTTTTCTGACGGCAGCTTTTGCAGACTGTTCACTGTACACTAGGCTGTACATATATCTACTTTATGTCAGTCGCATTTAATGCACTCAGCTTGTTACCGTTGATAAGCTTACTAACCGACTTCACTTCACTGATGGGATTCCTCTGCTGATGATCACTCTATTGACGATCACTTCGCTGATGGCTATTCTGCTGATTCAAGAATGAACACATCTATCTTGACTCGGCTGATGATAACCAATCTGATCTTCACTGATCTGATATCCCACTTTGCTGATTCGGTCACGTAGCTTCCAGACCGTGAGATAGGTCTCACTAATCTTTTAAGTTCTTAGTTGATGACTACTCTTTTTGACATTTTCAATCTTCAAAACCATTTTGGCCTTTTTGTCTTCTTCAAAACCTTCTCTAATACTAACCAACACATGAGCACATTAAGTAAGACGATTCATGCAAATTAAGGTCTCTTTAATGAAAAAATTTGATTATTTCGGTTTGAGAATTATGATTTATGCATAATATCAATTATATATGCCAACACACACATATTAATTTAACGATTTATATATTAGTGTTTTTAAGATTATTGGTGCAACCTAGTTCTACAACATAATTTCACAATTTATTAAAATATGTAAATCCGTATTTGATGGGTTAGAATTAATCTGTAAAACAGTAAAATAAATATGACTGAGATTTGCAAAATGCATTGTCATTGAGACAATATTTTCGAAGTTGTCATGGTTCATATAGTTAATTCCCAGTAATATCTTGTAATATGATAGTATGTAGTTCGTTATATTAATAACAGAAAGATAAAAAAATCAATAGAAAAATCAAATGGATTATGTTTGGTGGAATTATTTGCCAATCAGTATTGTTATTTACAATTTATGGACCAAGTCAAAAACTAAAAATGGTTTCCAACTCTCTTGTTATTTGTTTGGCATGTGATGGTTTCCAAAATGCTTAATACCTTAATTATATGTTCATTTAATTTAGGAATTCGTGAAGTATTGTTTTGGAGAAAAATAGTAACAAGTCTGCACATCACAGTGCCAAAATTGAAGAACATAGAGATGTGCAATAATCATGAGATATGTAAGTTGAGTAAAGCTAGCAAAATGCATAATACCTTAATTATATGTTCATTTAGTTTAGGAATTCGTGAAGTATTGTTTTGACATTTTTATATATTATTATCATTAAATCTCTTAATTTTTACAAATTAATATCAATTAAACTTATTAGATTTTTTATAAAAATGTATTAATTAAATATATATAAAAATGTATTTATATATTTATATATAGAAAAATGTATATAAATTAAATATATATAAAAATTTCAATTAAACTTGCTAATTCGTGAAGTATTGTTTTGACAAAAATCAAGTGCAAATATATATCAGCAATCCTATTTAATAAATTTTATATATTATTATCATTAAATCTCTTAAACTAATTATATTTTATATATAATATATAAATATAAAATAATGTTTTATATAAAAGCTGAAAAATTAATATCAATTAAACTTATTAGATTTTTTAAATTTTGAAATCTTTGAAACTAATTAGATTTTATATATAATATATATAAATTAAATAATATTTTACATAAAATTGGAACAAATAAATATCAATTAACTCACTAAATTTTGGAAAAAATCTTTTAAACTAATTAGATTTTACATATAATATATATAAATTATATTGTATTTTATATAAAATCCAAAAAATAAAAATCAATGAAACTTATTAGATTTTTAAATTAAAAAAAATTATTTTTAACTAACAAGATCTTACATATAATATATATAAATTAAATAATATTTATATAAAATCTGAAAAATAAATATCAATTAAACTTATTAATTTTTTAATTTTTTTTAAAAAATAATCTTTTAAACTATTAATTTTACATATAATATATAGAAATTAAATAACATTTATTATAAAATTTGAAAAAAAAATCTATTGCAAATTACATAAATAATAATAATTATATTTAATAAATTTATATAGTTAAAAAAATAAAAAATAAAAAACAAAACCTATCCCTCACTCATCCTCCCTTGTTATCCCAGGTCGTCGTCGACCTGGAATCGCCAATCCCAGACTACCGGCGGCATGGGAACAACAATCCCAGGCTGCAGGTGGCCTGCACAGGCGACCTGGGTTAAATAGGGGGTGGGGTTGGGTGTTTGGGGGGAGAGGGGGGGGGGGTGAGGATAGGTTTTATAATTATTAAATTGGATTATTATTATTTGTGTAATTTATTTAAAATATTGTTTAATTTATATAATATTATATATAATATCTAATTGGTTTAAAAGAATGTTTTTTGAAATTTAAAAAATCTAATAAATTTAATTGATATTATTATTTTAGATTTTATATAAAATATTATTTAATTTATATGTATAATATGTAAAATCTAATTAGTTTAAAAGATTTGTTTTCAAAATTTAAAAATCTAGTAACTTTAATTGATATTTATTTTCAGATTTTATATAAATATTATTTAATATTTATATATTATATATATAATCTAATTAGTTTAAGAAATTTAATAATAATAATATATAAAATTTATTAAATAGGATTTATTATTTAACTATATTTGCAATTGAGACTAAAATGTTTCAAACTTGTGAATTGTGGGGTAAATTTGCAGGCCATAAAATATATGGGGCAAACTTTGGCAATAATTTATAAATATAGGATCAATTCTTCAAACTTTCCATCAATTTTCCATCTAAAATTGAAATTTCCGTCCAAAAATTGACGGAAGTACCAAATATGTCGAGGGCCGTTAACTTTTGGTACCAAATGTGTATGTATTTTAACTTATGGTATTTAACCTTAAAGTAAGGTCACTTATAGTATCAAAAATGAATTTTGATCTCTCAAGATTTCCATTACAGAAGGAATTAATTAGTACACTTAGCAAAATATCTATAAACTTATTAAGCTAATGTTCTCGTTATTTGTCTATTATTGATCAATGCGTTGACCTGACCATTTGTGAAGAGAGATATTTACAGATAACTTCACCATTATGTTGATTTATCGATAGATGTGATAAAAATTTAGCTAAATCAATCAACACATGTTAAAACTCAATAAAATTTGCAATTAAAATTATACTTTTATGTATTAAATATATTATGTCTATTGATTATTTCATATGAGAAAATAAGTATATAAAAATATTTCTTCATCTTGAAGAAAAGATAATTGATGATGAATTTTTTAATGTAATATATATTGTTATTAAAAGGCATGCTATTATATTCAAACTTATTAACATACTAATATATTTGCATCGACAACATAATATTAACTTTATTTTTTCTTTAAAAAAAAAAAAGGGAAATAAGACTCATTTGTCTAAATTATAATATTGTGAAAATTTATTGTTACGTGTATAAGTATATAGAGATATTAGCTCTTTATTTCAACTATACCTATATTAAACATTATATAATGCTTTGATTACCTGAATATCATCTAGATGCAAAGTAGTCTTGATCACTCCAGTACTGATTCCCCAATACATCTGAATTAATCAGATTTTCTTTACGTTATTTTAAGTAAAACAGATTAAAATCAATATTTCTCCCAAAAAAAAAAAAGAAAAAAAAAAAAAAAAAGAAGAAGGAAACTAACGACTACAATTTCGATGGGCCCAAATGGCTGGGTTCATCCTACGAAACGTTGGGCCTAATATAACTTCATGAAATTGCAGCCCATTGTCACTTAGAGAGACTAATTTCCAACATTGGCGACGGGACGACTTCAATCTTCTATTCTTCTCCCTCGAGTTTCACTCATCAATTTTCAGGTAATTTTTAATTTTTCAGAATTTAGAGTAATGAATTTACAAGCTCTTATTTGAATTAGTTGATTTAAATTACTTTGTGGAATATTGCTTTAAGTTCCGGTGTTTACTATTTCAAGGTATTTATGGGTATTGAATTATTACTGTTCACAGTAAGCCCTTATGTATGTTTAAGCCTTTCGAATTTAAGGAGAATTCTATTTGTTAACATTAAATCGTGCTAATGTATTAATCTGATATGATTGCCTTTTTAAGATTTTACCTGCAGTATATGTACAATAGTGATACAAAAAAAAAAAAAATTAATTGAATACTTGGTAAATATTTGGATGTCATATGGTTAGGACTGAAACTTTAGCAACATAGCCACCTCTTTGTAATGTTTTTGGATTGTCTTCACGTGCTTCAATTTTTTGAGGACACCAGATTTAAGGTTTGAAAATAACTAGCAAATCTCTGGTTTGGTTTTTTGCTTTGAGTTTTAGCATAGTACTTATGAGTTTAATTTTTTGTATTTGTATACCTTGGATTTTTGAGACATAGTATAGAGCTACAACACACTGATAAAATAAGTATAACGTTATTTATTATTATATAAATAGCTTCTATCGATAAATATTTTATTATTTATCCCTTTTATGTTTACGATGTACCACAATATTGTTTATAATATATTATATAATTTATTTTTGATTATTGGATTGAAGATGCTTTTAAAAGTCAGGTTGTTAACAACTTTGTTTGCCCAAACTAATGTTGCTAGTTTAAGATGTACGATTTTTTATAGAGTTTGATTTTGATTTTCCTTTATCTATCTGCGATTTCGTAGGTATGTTTGGATATGCTCTATTGGATATATTTGAAATAAGAGTTAGATTTTATGAGTTTCATCATTTTACTTGTGGGACCTACTTAATTATATGGGTATTTTTGGACACTTTCTAACTATTATATTCCTTCAATACAACTCATATTTTCTCGAATTACATAGTTGGAAAATAAGCAAACATGGCAGCCATTTGCTCCCAATGTTTTCTCCCGGAGGATCTTATAACTGAGATCTTATTGAGGTTGCCTGTGAAATCACTGTTGGAGTTCATATCAGTTAGCAAGCAATGGCATGCTATCATCAAAAGCCCAAGTTTCATAAGAAGGCATTTCCGTCATGAGAGCAACTGTACCCGTCTTCTTGTTTATTGGTACTGGTATGGATATGTGTGTGGAAATGATCGAGCTAGTCGGATAGTTGGTTTTGAGTTGTTTGAAGATGAGACACTAGAAAGATACGAAGAGCTAGATCATCTAAAACTGCCTGTGTCTATTGATGAATTTTGTGGTCCTTGCAATGGCGTATTTTGCGTGCTTAGTTTTGGCTCTAAACTAGCTCTGTGGAACCCGGCAACCAGAAGAATGAGGCCACTTCCTTCTCCTTCAATAGAATATACGGTTGACATAATCGGTTTTGGTGTAGACTTTTTGACTAATGAATTCAAGATAGTTTTAATTCAAGGTGACGGTTGTATTTATGGTCAACTAGATCCTAATTATGTCGTCTATACATCAAGTAACGATTCATGGAAATGGTATAAAGATGACGCCCTTCTTGATCGCGACTCTTGCTTGTCCAATCCTCGATTTCGCACTACATTCTTGAATGGATTTTGTTATTGGAAGAAATACAACATGAAGACCTTTAATACTATTATCCTTGCATTTGACATGCATAATGAAGTCTTCCAAGAAATCGAGATGCCGGAAATTGTCGGATCTAGAAGGGAGATAAGGCTTGATTTATATAATGACTCTCTAGCCTTGTTCTCTTATGATGTGACGGCTTATGACAAACATATTGACATATGGGTGATGAAAGAAAAAGGTTGTTGGACTAAATTATTGACTTGTGTTGTACCTTTCAAATCATTTTATCCAATTGGATTTTGGTTTGGTAAAAAAGTTTTTCTATCAGTCGGTGATGAGACTAGGGAGCTAATAGTTTATGATCCTGATTCGCATAACACGACAAATCTTAGGGTTGGGAAGAGAGAAATTGCTCTTGGTATGTGGCCCTTTCAGTACAAAGAGAGTTTTGTTTCAGTTGCCGGAAATGGAATTCCAGATTATGACATTCAATCCGATGTTATCCGAAATTTTCTTTCTTGTAAATGGTGTTGTGAACCAGAATTAGACTAGCTTAATGACTCATTTATATTTGCATATCAAGTCATGTTGTGGATGGACACTCTCAGCAGCAGCAGCAGCAGAGATCAAACAACTCGTCATGTCATGTGTGCTCTTTTGGAAAATGACTAAATGTTAGCAGTCAGCGTGTAGCAATACTATTATCTATATTTTGTTAAAGTACTAAATCACTTTTTTTTTTGTAAAGCGTTTTGATATTTGAGTTCACCAATATAGAGTAGCTTCTATTTTGTTTGTGCAGGCAAATTCGAATATCTATTAAAAAAGGGTCCAATTTAAACCTGCAGGTTTTGTTAATTCTACTAGGTGATATTCTAGGTTTAGTTCACGGAGTATCGTTGATACTGGAAGTAAACTAGGCTTCTATACTTAAAAAGGATATGATATTCGTCCCAAGGTAGTAGTTAGCATGCTTACTATTATGTATTGCGAAACAAATTATGTTGAACGTGGCAAATTTGTTCTAGTTGTTAATTTGCTGATTCTTAATGGCCTATAAGTTTGCGTGCTTATATGTTTGTTATTAGTGTGGAGAAGTTTTGGTTTACATGACACATGTTAGTGGTTTTATGCTTTAGAGAGGAAGATCTTGCTTTTCTGGAAGAGACCATTTGCTCTATTAACTTATGAGGTCAAACAATTATATTCTTTTCCTCAGATAACAAAGGAAACATGTGGCTAAATGAAATTGTTGGGCTTATTCCTAAAAATTCTTGGTCAATTGATCCATTTGGCTATTCATTCAAACCAAGTGATTTGCATATTGTGAACTTTAAGGTTCCTCAAACCTTTGAAATTCTCTCAACAGCCCATAGACGAACCCAAGTTTGTCCTCCTTTTTCAGAGGCGACACTGATATTCTTCATATTGTCGAAACTGTTTTGAATGCAAAAGCAACCTCTATACAAATTACAATTACGCCCTCACGATTAGATCATCGGAAGAGAGTGCAACCTGATTATTCTTTTCATTTCTCAGTGTGGGAGTAGAAATCAACACACACATATTAATTCTGATGAAGGTTTAAAGAAAATTTTTTAATTAAAACAACTAATATATTAATCTTAATTAAATTTAAGATTATATTTGTTAGATGCAAATTACTGATGACTTTTGGTCGACAGTATTGTAGGCCTTTTTTCTATTTATTTAACCTAAAAAAATGACTTCTTTCTACAAGGAAAAATTGTAAAATTGGTCCTGTAACTATTGCTAACTAGCAAAAGAATCCTGTAACTTTTTGGACTTGCAATTTACACATTTTTTTCATGTCCAAAGGCCACACAACTCCACTCCTCCACCTATCCCGCCTCCTACTCCACACAATTAAACGGAGTTATGAAATTCAAGTTACGGGTGTCGAATTATCTCATACTTCCTTGAGATTACCTTCTCTATTCACTTTATGTCACAAATTTTCTCTTCTTCTAATTATATTTGTTGACTCTTTCGAGAGCAATGGGATACTTTTGTCGTCTAATAAAATGAACTATCCTAACCAAAACTTTCATGTTTTGTTTTTCAAGTAAACCTATTAATAGGACATACACCAAATTATTTAAGTGCTGTAACAAATTATATTTCATGTCCTACAAGTAATATGTCTAGAGATTGTCTAGAGAAGAGACTCTATAATGTAATATTATTTACTATTTAGTGATATTTTTTTTGTCGTGGTTAGCTACAAGAATGTAATGTCTTAAGTTCATGAGTGGCTTCAGCATTGGTTAAGTAATTGATCATTGTTACACTTGGTTGCAAAATTATTGGTTTTATGTTGAATTGTAACAATCAGCCCCCCCTTGTTGAATTCTAGTTTTTCTTCTTCTTCATGGGTCCAAATTCTTATTATTTTTTGTTTGAATCCCCCTTTTTGAATTCAATTTTTTCTTATTATGGATCAGAATTCTAATTATTTTTGGTTTGAAGTAGGAGCAACATGATTTCTGTTTCTCTAATAAGCGCCAATAGTTTAAGAATCTTATATGTTTTTTTGTTTGTTTCCCGAGGCGGGTTGGGCACATTAAGTGGGTACCTCTCCCAACAGATATTCGAACATGAGTCCGTTACTTTGTAGTGATTAGTCTCTTCCACTAGACCAATCACCTGTTGGTTAAGAATCTTATATGTGCAATTGTACATCCGTCATGAATAAACTTGATTGCAATTGGTCGGTCAAAGTTAAATCTCTTAATTGATTATGATTTCATAATATAAATTGTGAGATCAAAATTTGAAGGGCAGTAGTTCCACGACCACATCATCCATGCATAAATGGATATATGCTTAGAGTTAGTTCATTAATAATGGCAATTCAAATCAAGAAACATCTAATTTTAAAAAGAACATGAATT
Source organism: Penstemon newberryi var. newberryi (assembly GCA_030819805.1). Classification (NCBI taxonomy): domain Eukaryota; kingdom Viridiplantae; phylum Streptophyta; class Magnoliopsida; order Lamiales; family Plantaginaceae; genus Penstemon; species Penstemon newberryi. Next base: position 11,974,700 of record JAUALY010000004.1, on the reverse strand, counting down.
CTACAAATAGCATAATAAAATAGAGTTTTTACGGGTCGTTTACAAGTCATTACATGTCGTTACAAGTTTCATCAAATGAATAGAAGAATAGACTATACTTATGTAGTCATATTTAATCACATGGTCTATCATTTACCTAGTCTACTTAATAATTCTTCTTTAGAACCCAATGATATAAAAGTGAATGATATTCTTATGAATAAATTTTTGCACATTGATCCCTTTTAAAAAAATTGTAGCACATTTGTCTCTCTTATCAATTAATGTAGTGTAACACATTTAATTCGTCTCTCTTAAATTTTTCGTAGCAGATTCGTCCATCTTATAAATGTAGTATAATACTTTAGTCCTTTTTAATTTCAAAATACATCCTAAAATGGTTGAAAAATTGATGTATTTTGTTATTTTCCAAAATGCTTGTGAAAAGAATCATATGAATACACATTTGATTGCACGATCCAGACCAAAAGACATGAAATTTACAAAGCTCTACATACATAAATATACTACTTGATAATATTTTCAATGTAATTTAGACGAAATAATATACTTCAGTAAATTATGAAAAAGGATAGTGCGTAACATTTAAATAATATTGATAATATTAAATATTGTTATAAATACTAATCTCAAAGAAAAAAGTATTATCTTATTTAGGTGCAGTACTGTTGTAAATCTTGAAGAAAGATAAACTCTTGAAAAGAGAGAGAGAGAGAAAGAAAACTCAAAAGTGCTTAGTTAACGGAGAATGCTTCTTTTCCTTTTCAATTTTATTTATTTATTTATTTTAGGTACAACCTTTTAATTTGGAAAGCATAAAGTAGAAATTAACAAAAAAAAAACTGCTTTGGCATTAGGGATATTGCTCTGGCTATATCGACCCGTTTGTTTACCTGAGAATGGCATGTAGTTTGGTAATCGTATCACCAAGCATCACATAATAATGTTTGGGTTGATTTATTGGATTTTGGGAAAGGAATTAAATTCCTTAAAACTAGGAATCTTGCCTCTATAAACTAGGAATCTGAAACCCAAGTTTTCTATGGTATTCTAATTCCATTCCCTATGGAATTAATTCATAGTAAAAATTAAAAAGATTTAAATATTGATAATATTAAATATTGTTATAAATACTAATCTCAAAGAAAAAAAGTATTATCTTATTTAGGTGCAGTACTGTTGTAAATCTTGAAGAAAGATAAACTCTTGAAAAGAGAGAGAGAGAAAGAAAACTCAAAAGTGCTTAGTTAACGGAGAATGCTTCTTTTCCTTTTCAATTTTATTTATTTATTTATTTTAGGTACAACCTTTTAATTTGGAAAGCATAAAGTAGAAATTAACAAAATAAAAACTGCTTTGGCATTAGGGATATTGCTCTGGCTTTAACTTCTCCTTTTTTTTTTAATTCTTTTTAATGTTTAAAATGATAAGAAGTTGAAGGAACTAATTCGGGATAAAACATAAGTAATTGATTAATTACAAAGAATGACCATCAAATTCACTTTAACATAAAATTTAAGCAACTCTCTAACCATAGAATATTCATAAAACTAAAAATACTAAAAAAAGAAGAAGATTGGAATTAATTGTACTGCATGATCATTCACTAAATATTAATTGTATTGGGTAATACAATTTTCTTGTTCCCAGAACATTCATCAAACATATAACTAATAGGACATGAAATGGGATTTGTCAAGGTTGGAACTAGACAAATGAAAACTTCATGTAATTTGTAATGTGTCTCGTTGATCTTTACACATGACAAACCGATATTTATTATGAATGTCGACGGCATCATGTACGGCCAAGAGAATAGAAGATTTGGGATACACCACTTCATCGGATGGAAATACTTTTTGCTTCTCGAATTTTTTTCTCAAATTGATTCTTTGCCTCCAATTTATGGCTGCCTCAAAATATTGACGGGCATCCAACTCGGATTCAACACAATATCCATGAGCCTCATACTCGTGATACCACAGTCCTTCTGCCGGACGATTTGTTACAGAAGGCCATGCATTTTCAAGATCTGGACTCAATTTTATGAACTATACATGTACAAACAAACAATATTAAATATAAATATATTCTTAAAAATAAAACATTGAGACAGTAAAATTACAATCTTACCAGAGAATATAGAAAGTCCAACTCCTCAGGCTTTGGGGGAGCACACGTTAGAGGTTTCCGTAACTATTGCATGGCCAAAGACCGTGTAGAGTAAAATCGATGAGCATTGGAGTTTTGTACCCACCTTTAGGGTAGCTTGCACAAAATGTTGGTACCCATGTGAAAACAACTTGCATATTTGTATAACCCCTTACTTGATGATTATCATTATAATTATTATAGTAAGGAATTATATTGATGAGGAGGAGTGAAAAAAAGAGCAATGAAAATGTTGAATAAGCGTGCTGCCATTGTAGAGATTGTAGAGAGTGAGAGGGAATGGTTTTGGACAGAGAGAGAGTACGCCGAGGAGTGAGATCTAGGGATGGCTTTGGACACAGAGAGAGAGATATATTAGACTACTTATTAATGGAGTGAAATGTTTGAAACTATATATGCACCCCCTCTCATCATCAGTTTTTCTTTTAATTATATGAAATCATTTAACTTGTAGGTTCTGCATGCTATATCAATTTTAATTAATAGCTTGGGCATGCTTGATTTGATGATATCATCAAATATTCATTTTTCTTTTAATATGAAAGCATTGAACTTGGAGGTTCTGCTATATCAATTTTAATTAATAGCCTTTTTCTATATAAGTTAATTGTTGTATAGGTTGGTTAGGTGTAGTAAAGTTAGGCTGCGTTCGGATAGGCCAATTAAATATAGGGCCAATTGTAATCTGGACAAATTAAATAGTCCAATTTTGGGATTTATCACATGTTTGGTCAATTAATTGTTGGACAATTAGTAATTGGGCTGATTATTAGTGGTTTGTTCGGATAGCCCAATTTGAAAGTCTAATAGCATTTTGCCCAAAATACCCTCCGATCCGGCCCACTCAGACATCATCTCATCCGTTGATTCAACATGGATCTCAGCCGTCCGTTAGTGAGTATATTAACCGGTTTTGAAACCCTAATCCAGACCATTTCACGCTCTTCCTTCTCTCTCTTCGCGGTTGCGCTAGGGTTCTTCCAAATTCACCATTATGGGAAGCATCTTTCATCAATTGCTGAGTTCCTTTCATTGCGGTGGCCGTGGGGATAAAGCTGTTGTGCTAAATGGTGTTATTATTCAATCTGCTTGTTCATTTTGTAAGGTAAAACGTATAGTACTACAATTTTTTTTTTTGAGGTTTAGAGATTTTATTCTAAATATTATCAATAATAGAGTCTCCAATACTGTGCAGCCATGGATTCAAGGTCCAGTTCAAATTCGAATGTCCCTGCCCTGGATGGAAGGGTTTGTTCGTGCGCTGCCAAGATTAAGGTTTACACTTCTTGGACCAAGGATAACCCCGGTCGTCGTTTGCCCGTTGTGCTAGATTAGAGGTATTAATACGAACCCTTTTTTAGATATTCAAGATATGTAATGAAGAACCTTGTTGGTAAATTTTGAAAGGTAGGGTTTATTTTTGGGTTTTTATATTTTAGATTTTATTTTATGAATGATTCCTTAATACAATTTTATTGATTGTTGGTTTGTAATAGGGGGATCGTTGTTCTTATTTTGAATGGGTTGATCCACCAATGTGTGATAGATCCCGTTTGATAATTCCTGGTTTGCTACTGCGAGTTAATCGTATTGAGGAGGAAAGGACCAGTCTGGAGCATGACACTAATGAATTGAATGCTGAAATTCCAAGGCTTATATATTCCCTGTCCACACTTGAGAAGGAAAACATGGCATTGTGTCGTAAACTCAAGTTTGCGATGATCTTTGCCATTATCTTGCTTATGTGGTTGATTTATTGTAGAAGTTAGACTAATGTGTTGAAATGACTTGTGTTTTGTTGTTCTAGCTGTAATATATGCCATCTCTATTATGTTTTGTGATAAGTATATTTCTAGGAATTATGGGTTAACTCTAGTTTTAATATGAAAAATGTGTAATATATGTCATGATGTGTTTTTGGATGCTATTTTAGGAAAATCTATCTGCATATGTTTAAATCAGTATAATTATTGGCATGTGGTCTGATTTTTACTGAAGGCATTTCATTTGTAAGATTAGTTGATGTTATATTTGCTGAAATTGTGTATATAAGTCCATTAGTACTATTCTTAAAGTTGCTAAAAAATGGATCTTGGCAATGGTAATTATGAGTATGTAACATTTGTTGTGTTTGCCATTCTAGTAGACTGTGTGCGTATTTTAGTATTATTCCCATAATATTTGTCTGTTCCCATATTTATTGTTGGTATTGTCCATTTGCTGAAATGAATACAAAGACAATAAATGTTGAATCATTATTAATGTTGTTGAGTTCTTAAAGGTTGATATTAGGCATTGACCAAACCTACTGCTATTTATGATGGGTAAGCATTAATGCACCTCTGACTTGGTGACTTGTGCAACTTTGAAAATAGACTTCAATTAATGAGACTCAATTACAAATGCATACATATAAATGCATATCTACCCTACATCAAATCAACATTAATGATGGAAGTTGGATAGTTCTTCAAATGGTTTCTTTAAGTTCAACTCAAATGCCTGAGTTTGTTTACATCTTTCAAATTGGCTAAATATCCTACAGTTGTAAGCATTTTTTTCAAAACTTCTTCGACTTTAATTTCTTGTTCATACATAAGACTTATTATCATGTTGACATTTTTGTTTATGAATGTTTTAATTTTTTTCAGTGTATCTTCTCCAACAATATGTCGAAGACAAGTGCTGATAGAGGTGATAAGGTTAGGTCCTCTGATGGCTGGGGATTTAATGAGAATTGGAGATTCATGGCGTTTCTAACCCACGAAGCAAAGAACAACAACCTTAACAATGTTGAAGTGTTCACTGAAGCCTTGAAATGAGTTGCATCGAAGTTGGAAGCACACTTTGGACGTCGCTTTAGCAAGCATGCAATTAAGATGAAGTTGGAACAAATGCGTGCCAGACACAAGAGCTTCAAGAGGTTTTTGGCCACTCCAGGTGTTGTTTATGACATTGAAAACTGTGACGCTGATGTCAATGCTGAGTATTGGAAGGTTATTACTCCGGAGGTATAATCTATTTTAATTAAATGTCCTTTTACATTTGAGTGCATTCTTTAATCTTCTGCTAATTTCAGTGACTTGTTTATTTTATAGGCTGAGCCTAAAGTGTTTAAGCAGTTCATGAAGAATGGCAATGAACTGCACTTGATGCTTACAACCACTTTTGATGACGAAGGAGTTGCTAGGTTTCCAAGAGACCTAAGTGGAAGCCCTGGATGGCCCATACATGTTCGAGACTCAGACGAAGATGACATGGCTGTGGTGCCAGCAGGTGAAGAAAGTGGATTTGTTCCATACTTCGGTGAAGAAGATGATGTTGTAGCCCGTGCAAGGCTGATGAATGCCAATGTTCCAGCAAATGTGGGTGATAATGGTGATACAGTTGGTGAAAAAACTTGGGATGATCTGGAATAGGTTGATGGGTGTTAGTTAAGTAGTTAAGTTATGTTTTTATGATTATGTGTTTTGGATTGGTTTTGATGTTTAGACTTAATCTTGTTTGTGGTTAGGTCTTATTTTCGGCCTTAGTACTTGTATACCAATGCATATTTTGATGTATGTGCATGGTAATCTGTCTTTCTATTTAATGAAGTTTTATTTATGTTAGTTTTTTATTATTAGAATTTCATATGTATGAATTGAGAATAATTGAGAATTGTTAACTATTATGATTTAAAAAATGGGTTTGATATGATGGGGCCATGAGATTCCTGACATTAATAGTACGACTGCAAGCATGTGAACTTTGTGAACTTTGAGTAGGAAATCTTGTGAACTTGATCATAATATTTTCATAAAAATATAACCTATTACCTGTGAAAGCAAACATAGGGAAATAGGTAAATGAATTAACATAACACACTTTATACTATGTAAAATGGTATTGTGACACAATTTTATTTAACTTTAATACACTATTATAAAGGAATCAAATCCATAGTACGCCAGATGATCTTACTTTCAAATTGGCAAGCAACATAAAATTGACAAGGCATATTTACACTTGACAAGGCATATTTGCACTTTCACACCCCTAAACTTCTACTAATTCTTTTTTGGCACACACCACTAAGTGCTTTAAATATGGGTAACTTGACATAACATTTCATTGAAGGGGGTGATTGAATATTACATAACAATTATTCATCTCTACAATATGGCTCCCTTCAACCCTCGTCCCCAAGCTTCTTTTTTTAACACCAAAAAATGGACCAAAGAAATCGATGATTATTTCATTGAATTTTTGTCTAACGAGGCCTATTTCCAAAATGCAATTTTCATTTCTAGTTTTTGTGACGTGCTTACGGTTGCCCGAAATGACTTAAATGTATACTTTCAAACCTCATTTACTTTGAAGGAGATTATGGCAAAATTTAATCGGCTTAAACGTAGGCATGCCACTTTCAAGTATTTGAGGAACCTCTCGGCTTATTACCTAATTGGTGATACCAACGTTGTTGGGAATGATGGTTTGGAAGTAGTGAAACAATTGTGCATGGTAAATCATTTTTGGCATATGGAAATATATTTTTGATGCAATTTTTGTTTTAACTTCTAATAATAACTCCTTTGTTGTTTTTCTCCGAATAAATATTTACAGGAAACACCATTTTATGAAGCCTATGCACAAAATGGAGAGCCAAAGTGGATTGATTTGTGCGAAATTTTTGGATATGATAATAATGAATATGCCGTTCCTCCTCCGGCATCCCCTATTAATCTTCAGTGGTTTGAACTAGACGATGGGCCATTAATTTAACAAGGAACCCCAGCTCCACCACCTCTAAACCCGCCGCAAATAACTTTCTCACCTTGTCACAATCAAGATTTCTGGAATGATTTGGCAAATTACAACAACACAGTCACCGACGATGATAGTGCCGATCCTCCAAACCCGAATTCTGTTGCTAAATGTCTTTGTCCAGACGTTGGGATGTCACGAGGATCTTCCGGTGAAAATTAAAACGGTTGACAAATTTGGATTTAGTACGTCGAAAATGGTATTTTGTGTTTATCCAAAATGTACTTCCTTAATATTTCCCATTAATCATCCTATATTTTGCTGTAAAACATGGCGTATACTAGATATACTCCAATTCATGAGGGTGTATTTTGCTATAAAGCAGGGGGTAATTTGTAATACAAAAATGGCGTATAAACAATATTAGGCTGGCACATTTTATTTGCTATTTTTTCTGGGGGTACTTTCCTATAATCAGTGGGGTATTTGCAATCCATTAAAGGCCTTTTTGCATTCTATTTCCAGATGGGGTGTTGGCTATAAATTGCATTGCAAATAAGATGAATAACAACTAAAGTAGCATACACAAAATATTACAATTGTCAAAGTACCATAAAAAGAGTTAGGGTAATTACAAAAGAACTATCCTCTGTCACTAACCTAACTAACCCAAAATATCAATACATGATTTCCTTGCAAGTTTTGTCTTCTACGCAAAATGAATTCCAACAAATTGCATACCAACAATACATGACGTTTATTGGCACACAGTTTGCAACACAAAAAAATAACCCCAAAGCACATAGTACGAGTTGAACAAGGATTTAAGTCGTTCCACACACAAAATAAGAATTAAGTTTATCACTTCAATGAAATGAAATAGTTGTCAAGGCATCTTACCCTCAAGCATCATGTGTGCTTGTATCTCTCGGTTTCGTGCATTCGACTTCAAGAACAAGCTTGTATGCTTTGCATTGTCCATTATTTTGAATGATAGATAGTTTCGGTTTTTTTCGCTAAGGGTCTTGATGTTCTCTAATGCGGCTATAATCTTCTTGGCCTTCTCGTCAAAGATATCCTCCTCCTTCGCAAACTTTGAAGACAAATCTCCCAATATTTCCTTGGCAGCAACAATAAACTCTTTCATGTCGGGCTTGTAAGCATCGGGTCCATTCGATTCCGGTGTTTTCCTCCCTTTCTTTGAAAATTTCTCTCTTAATCTTCTCTGTTTTTACTTTCTTTTCCAGCTTCACCTTCTTTGGTCTCATGGCGTCAAACCCCAAATTACGCGGGCCCGAATTGAACATAACCTCGGCGCCATCCGAAGCATCTATAGTCAAGTCCACACATGGGCTAGTGCCATACACCTCATCTATGTTCACCAATGGTTCTTTAAGCTTATGGTTTGCTTCTTCCATAACGAGATTGTTTTTCACCAAGTCTTCGACGATGTCCGGAAAGCTTTCCACATCATCTCCAGTGGCCCGGTCTTTGCCAAATATCTTTACCCTGTCTTCAAAATAATGATATGTCTTGTATCGCATGTTGGCAACATCGGGATGTGCCTAGTTAATAAAATTGCAACAAGAAAGGTTACCAAATGTTGCTAATAATCTATACATAATTTTAAAGTGTATGATCAATTAACAAAATTGCATCACACCTTCACATATAGTTGCCATACGTCATCATCGACGGTAATTTGTTTCTCGGAATCGTTCCATCCAAACCCACTTGTCCCTTGCATCCCAAGCAATTGGTAATAAGTTTTCTTCCAAACCGTCAACTTGGAGTTGATATGCTTGCCAAGGATCTTTGAATTAGGAAGCCTCGCATTTAGTGCTACCTCTAGAGCTTGCAAATAACCCGCTCTAAATGAATTATCGGCCCTTCACCCATTTGTAAGCATCTTTTTAAGGCAATGAATCATTGTTTGTTCTTCGAGCTCATTCCAAGATCTACGGGAACCTTGCGTCTTTCTTTGGGTAGGAGCAGCCTCACCGTATCGTGGTATGGATGCCATATTCCAGTAAAGATTATTCTGCACAAAGCAACTAAGGCATGTTATTTTATGAATCCCAATCCTAAATATGAAACTGAAATAAATTTCACATTCAAATGACAACACGCATAGTTTCAATCTAATCAAGCAATAAAATTTCCCAATTCACATCAAGTTTCACAAGTACATAAGGATTCCATCTAGGGGTGAACGCGGTCGGGTTTGGGCGGGTTTGCATGAAAAAATCAACCCGACCCAACACGTGCGGGTTGCCAATTTTTTAAACCGCACCCGCATTGTTATTTTCATAAACCTCCCGGTTCGGGTGGAATGGGTGCGGGCGGGTGGCGGTCGGGTTGGCGGGTTGAACGGAAACAATGTCATAAAATATTGACATCTAATAGACTAGCAACATATCAATAAATATAAACAATTAAACATATATATATTCTTAAGTTCTTCAAACAACAAATAAAATGTGCCAAATATGTTCACCATTACATTTGAAATTAAATCCAAGAAGCAAAAAGTACAAAACTAGAATATAATCAACAATTTCTTACTAATTAAATCAACAATCTCCACCAAAAAGAATAATATGAATCCCCACAAAAAAATTCATTACAAATCATCACTCACACATTACAAACAATAACAAATTAGTGAAGTTTCTTCTTGATTTTTCAACAACAAACTCTTTAGGAAAAAATGTACTAATATATTTGTACCATTAACATTAATATAAACAAAAAACTTGAAGAAAGTTTGTTGATTTGTTCTTCTTCATTTGTTAATAAATGTAATTTATTTCACACTTTTATTAAAACATGTATAAAAAGTACATCAAAGATGATTAAGTGCGGGTTGCGGGTGAGTTGGTTTTTTAACCATCAAACCCGTCACCCGACCCATAACGTGCGGGTTTACAAATTACCAACCCGCACTTGTTTATTTTAAAAATAAAACCGGCGGGTTGCGGGCGGGTGGGGCGGGTGGAACGGGTTTATGAACACCCCTAATTCCATCAATAGACTTCAACATAACAATAAATCACATAACATTTCACGTAAGCGTAAATCATAAATCCATCACAATTTCAAGCCCAATTAAAATACAAGCTTATAGTTCAAGGATAAATAACACAAGTTTAATAGTTCGAAAATTCAAATTGTATAGAAGCATATTAAACAACTCTTTTTTATTATTTAAGAACGCTCTTCATTCCATTTGTTGAACATATCACGCGCCATGTTGTCGCGAAAATTATTCCACGCATGCGACGGCTCTACCACGTCACTGTAATCTCCACCATTGGGGTCAATATCATCATCATTCGACTCACCTGAATCCGAATCCTAATATGATATGTCGTCAGCCATTGTTTGCCTTATGAAATTTTGAATCAACAATAGAATCATGATAACTCGATTCTGCGTCTTCAAGGGGTAGAATGCGTTGCTCCGTAGAATTGCCCACTTTTTCTTAACCTGACCGAAACTGCGCTCAATTACATTTCGTGCTTGCGAATGTTTCATGTCCTGTTCATTCTGAGGGACCTCCATACCATCGCCCCACTCTTTCAAATGGTACTGTACTCCTCTGTATGGCGCAAGAAAGCCTTCACCGTTGGTATATCCATTATCACATAAGTAATATGTCCCTGAATCACATATTTTAACACGTAATAAGTATGTAGAATGCTTTAATAACAAATAACTTACTCAAACAAAGATACATGTATTGAACTTATGTATTTCTATACCTGTAGGAACTCTCAATCCATTGGTTCAATTAATTGCATCTCTTAAAACCCGGCCATCTGCCGCAGATCCTTCCCAACCAACTAGTGCATAAGTGAATCCTCCTTCAACGTCACATGCAGCTAGCACATTCGTGGAAATTAGACCCTTTCTTGATCTATATCGTGGTTTGTCTATGTTCGGAACTTGAACATTCACATATGTTCCGTCCAATGCCCCAATGCAACCCTGCCAACGTAAAATGGTCCATATTTAAGATACACCGTAAAAACAAACTAAATGTTAAAATTTTGCAACTCACTGGGAAACAATTCCATCTTGTATCCTCGCATTCAACTGCAATTGGTTTGGGTTTAGATAGTAAAATCGGATGCAAAGTTAGCAAAGAATTGAGTACGCGGTAGAAGCACTTGCTCACGGTGTCACCTGAACGTTCGTAATCTGTCCCAATAATTCGGATCTTCTTGGGGTGAGCAATGACCGTCAGAAACATTGCCACATGTTCTCTCACTGGAACGTATTTGGTATCCCTTAACCCCCCCGCATTATGTAGCAAACAACATAACTTTTCAAATGCATTCATATTAAGACGTATGTTATCTTTGCACGTAACATTCTTTTCTCTGGTGATAAAATTTAAATACTCGGCTTGCTTTCGTCTCCTCCGGATTAGGCTATATCGAATGGGTTTTTTCAAAGATTGGGCATGATGATGTGCAATAACACGTAAGCAAATAAAATAAACTCCCATCCAAAAGAACTAATGAAACATTATTAATAAGAGTTGTTTCCGTTGTTGATCCATTTGCAAGGTAGCCCTAAAAATAATATTAAAACCAACTTATATGAGCTGATTAATGAGACAAATTTGACCCTATGAAAATATGGGGAACATATTCCAGATGCATGAGCTAAACACTAGCAAACAACATAGATAGACAACTGATAGACATACTCCATTCATGATAGAAAAAACAGTAGGGCAAACCAAGTTGTTAGCATCAACCTCATTCATGGATGGCCAAACACAAAAATGGCTAGATAATGTAACATAAACACACTATTCCAGTATACAATCGTGTATAAAATAATCCACAAGAATAACAAAAAATAAAAATACCAAAATGTTTATTCCGTATAAAAATTTAGCGGAAAGTTACACACACGCTCTTACCAACAAATACACGTAATTAGATGAAGCATTCATATGTTTGATTTGATTTTTTACCAGATCTGGAGTTGGTTCAACTTGACGCGCCCTTCAACCCTCGCGCTTGGAATCTTCGTAATTTGCGATGGTACTTGCTGAATCTGCAAATTCGAATGAGTATTAGATGAAATCGGCTACAATGTATATGGGTATGCCAAAAAAAATTAATAAAGAGGACGAAGAATTCATGATTTTAGGGTTATTGCATTATTGCATCGTACGAGCTTCAAGAAACAGAAGAAGAAGAGCTGAGCGGGGAAATGAATTTTTGTTTGTTGTGTTAATTTTTGCCTGGTTCACGTGTAATTAATACCAAATTGAGGGGCAATTCTGGGTTAAAAAAATTTAATTGGGCCATACAGAATTAATTGGACGTGGGATATCAAATTAGAATTGGGCTGATTAAGGGGGCTGGCCCACAAAACCGCAAGATATGGTCGGGCAGCCCGAGTTTTTATTTGCCCATCCAAACGAGGTATCAACTGCCCAATTATTTTAATATTGCCTAATTGATCACTAATTTGGGCCTTATTAGCCAATCCGAACGCAGCCTTAATGTGCTGCAGCAGAAGGGAGCGAAAAAATATGGATGGGTCAAAAAGGTTTTCGGGCGGGCATTGTATGATGGGTATAAGGAAGCATTGGCTTTAATTTGGTGTGGAGTCATTAACTAATGCTTAGGATTTTCTAGTGAGGGGATCTTGGTGTCAGGTCAACTAGGAGTTGAGCTGAAATTAGCTATAGGTTTTTGAATTATATTATTTCATATTTGCTCACATTTAGGACTAAAAAGCAAATTGATCGAACTATTCGTCATCTGATTTGATTTCATTCTGTAGAACCTAAATGTTGGACAAATCCATTACTTGATTTCTTTCTTTTTTTATGAAAGCATAGTATGTCAGTCGGTCCTATAAAATTTTAGACCGCAGACAATAATGTTGCCTATCTCATGAAAGAAAAATATAGGGGATCGGATCGAGCTCTCCTTAATTAATTTCTCCCCAACAGACAATTATGTTCTCAAACTCATTTCCCATGTAATTTTTTTGAGCTTTATTTTAACATATACTGCTATCAAGTCCAGGACAACTTGTAAAATAAGACCATATCCTTATAACCCGAAGCTAGTAATGTGGGTAAATGATAATTACGGTTGTTTGTTTCGAAATAAGATATATGAATGATTCAATGTCGGCTAATACTATTATCAAATAATTAAGAAATTTTCCTTTCTACATTATATATATAGTACCTGAAATGAAGCTTTCCTATTATGAAATTATGAGGACCACAAAAATGATAAATGTCTATTAAGTTGTTAATACGTCAATTCACAAAAAAATAAAACTAAATTGGATAAAAAGACACCAAATCCACTAAATGATAATGTGATTTAAAATATCAGCTTAATTTTGATTTCAGAAAATTATATTTTACAAATTTTGCACTATATGTTTCATGGATTAAAGCTTCGTTTCGTGGTATGTTCGGATTAGATCAGTTAAATATTAGAAATTTTCATAAATTTTTTGTTATATATTATTCCCTCCATTCCCAAATAATTGCCGCTTTAGAGATTTTTTCTTGTTCCAAATTAATTGTCGCTTTAGGATTCCAATACAACATTAATAACATATCTTCCAATTTTACCCATATTTACTCCTTGTTTTTCTCTCTGTCTCTTCTACTTTAACCAATTGTTCTCTCTCTTCTAATCAAAGAAATAGGGGTATTTTAGGTATAATTCTAACCTTTTCCTAAATTCAAGGCTAATTATTAGCTTTCTTAATACATGTGCAAATCTCTAAAGCGACAATTATTTTGGAATGGAGGTAGTAATATTCATTTTTATTTAATTAGTCTAAGGCTCACGTATTCAGAGGTTGCTTATTGATGAATGGAAGAAATAGAACAAAAAGTTTTTCAATTCAGTCGTTTTCGATGTATGTTTCGATTAGATGAATATTGTAAACTTTTCAAAAAAGGTTAGGAAATGTTACGAAAATATTAAGAAAATTTATGAAAAAATTACTAAATTAAAAAATTAGCAAGTTCCAAGGCGAATATAGAGTTTTGGAAATACACCTTATTATCGTTTCTATTAATTATAAAATGGAAACTTTTTGATGTTTTCGATGAAAAAGATAAAATTTTTGATCCATGCGAACAACAATTTACTAATCCGCACAATGAAATGTGAGTTTAAGTGTGGAAGCATCATTTTTTTTTCAAAACCTCATATTAAGTATGATCATCAATTTTTTTTATTTAATATTAATTTAAATTACTATTGTTGTTTCATATATTCATTTTTCTAACAATTTCTTATAATTTTTATATATAAAAATACATATTTAATATTAATATAACTATTATTGAATTAGATGTTGTAATTTTATGAAGTAATATTTTGTGATAAAGTATATAAGTACTAGATGAGTTGAAAACAAGTGAAAGGATAAATAATAGCACGTAGCCACGTATTATATATATGTATAAATAGGAGTAACAGATCAATCGGAAGAATTTTGTTTTCCTTTTTTATTTTGGGAAAGCAAAATTTGTAAGAGTCAACGGCAATTCAAGCTAATATAAGGTGCAGATTCTCTAGACTCTAATGTCTAGACTCACTTAGTAACAATTCTTTGCAAAGTTATCAACATCATGGAAAACGACATATTAACTTTATCAAGACACATGAGCACATTAAGTGAGACGATTCATGCAAATTAAGGTCTCTTTAATGAAAACATATGATTATTTCGGTTTGAGAATTATGATTTATGCATAATATCAATTATATATGTCAACACACACATATTAATTTAACGATTTATATATTATTGTTTTTAAGATTATTGGTGCAACCTAGTTCTAACACATAATTTCACAATTAATTAAAATATGTAATCCGTATTTGATGGGTTAGAATTAATCTGTAAAACAGTAAAATAAATATGACTGAGATTTGCAAAATGCATTGTCATTGAGACAATATTTTCTAAGTTGTCATGGTGCATATAGTTAATTCCCGGTAATATCTTGTAATAAGATAGTATGTAGTTCGTTATATTAATAACGGAAAGATAAAAAAATAAATAGAAAAATCAAATGAATTATGTTTGGTGGAATTATTTGCCAATCAGTTATTATTTACAATTTATGGACCAAGTCAAAAACTAAAAATGGTTTCCAACTCTCATGTTATTTGTTTGGCATGTGCAAAAATAGTAACAAGTCTGCACACCACAGTGACAAAATTGGAGAAGATAGAGATTTGCAATAATCATGAGATATATAAGCAATTATTTTGCACCAATTTTTATTTGGGAGAAGAATTATTGTGCCGTACCAGAGGGGAGATATTTATTTAGTTATCTGATTTAGGAAGTTGAGTAAATTAATACCTTAATTTATGAATTCGTGAAGAATTGTTTTGGTAGCAACCATGAGAGTTATGAAAATACCACTAGCCTTTGTGTTGTGGTACCTTAGCGGTAATAATCTATTCATAAATTCATTTTTATGCCTAATTTCATCTAAATGTACGAATATTAATCAAGAATGTCTAAATGAAATTGAAACGTTAACAAACTTATTTTTTTTTTTTAAATTAATGGTGAGAATTTTAAAAGTTGAAACTCTATTGTCCGAAAATGAATCGAAATCCGACCAAATCCGCAAGATCCGATGAACTCTGAAAATTCAGATACGAGCAAATTTCGGATCTGACCCGAGTTTCATTCGACATAAATGAAGCCAAATATAAACTGACATCATTCAAACCGAGTCCGACCCATTGAAAACTCTGTATTAATTATATGTTATTAATGTGTTAACTATAAGTTAATTCGAATTCTGTGCTAGCCAATGATTTGAAAGTTTTCTCGACTATTACTTCTGGCTCGAAATGTTATAATATAAATCGGCCTAAGATCATATTTTATCTATGAAATCTAGGGAATATGCAAGATACTCCCTTGTGTTATGCTAAACCTGCAAGAAACTACCTTGTAAAAATTTTATTGCGCCAAACTTCCTTGTGTTTTCAAAAACCCTGCAAAAAACACCCAATTTGTAAAAAATAGGTGGTTTTGGATCGACATATTTCAAGAAATAATTTTAAAAATATATCACGTGAAGTTATAGGGATCAACTTGAAGTATTTTAAAAATGATTTCTTGAAATATGTCAATCCAAAATCACCTATTTTTTACAAATTGGGTGTTTTTTGCATGATTTTTGAAAACACAAGGAAGTTTGGTGCAATGAAAATTTCACAGGGTAGTTTCTTACAAGTTTAGCATAACACAGGGGAGTATTTGGTGCAATAAAAATTTCACAGGGTAGTTTTGGATTGGGTGTTTTTTGCAAGGTTTTTCAAAACACAAGAAAGTTTGGTGCAATAAAAATTTTACAGGGTAGTTTCTTACAAGTTTAGCATAACACATGGGAGTATTTTGCATTTACCCCCATGAAATCTAGCTAATTATTAAGGAGACCATGGTCAAAATATTGACTACCAAATGTTATAATTAACGTTTTGGTGAACAACGACATGTAACAACTCTATTTTACACTATTTTTGGATTCCAATTTTTTTTTTTTTTAAATTAGGTGTTTCTAAATTTGAATTTGTCTTCATGAATGTACTAACTCTAAGAATATATTGGGTACTACCCTTCAGTTTTTTATCTCACAATATATTTTGGCAAGATATTTAATTTTGTCAACATGAGATCTAAATTAATTAAGACATCCAGTTAATTGGCCGATGGACTAATTAACAGCAGATTAGAATGATCAGGTTTGATGATTTGAGAGGCACATATAGGATTTTTAATTAGAGTGAATAGCAAATTAACTCCCTTTTAAATAGACATTTTAACTCCCTGTGATAAATAATAGGGCAAAATACATCCCCGTGTTTTTATAAATGAAGCTCACAACTTCCTCTTGATTTTTACATTTTTACAAAGGGGTAAAAAGCCCATTATGCAACATCACATGGAGTTAAAGTGCCCATTTACGCATTTCACAGGGAGGTAAATTATCTATTTACGCATATTACATGAGGGTAAATTGAGGTGAATATGTTGTCAAGGGTAATGTTAAATTGGTAATTTTTTACATGAAAATCAAGTCTCAGCCGCGTTTAGAGTGTGTGTGTGTGTGTCTAACACCTCCACTAGCAAGGAGGTAAATTGTTCATTATTTCATATCACATAGAAATAAATTATTCATTATTTTATTTGACAGGGAGATAAATTTGTTATTTTTTATACCACGGGGAGGTAAATTGCCCATTAGACATATCACAAGGAGTTAACCTGCAAAAAATCTATCATTTTAATGTTTTGATTAAAAGACTGAATTTTTTTGGTTTTTATTAGTTATCGAAAATAATAGTTTTAATTCATTATTCATAATTGTCATCAGAAAATTCATAGAATTGTTTAGATGATTATCCTTTAATAAAAAAGTGCAACAATTTTTACAAAATTTATTAGACTACAAATCTAAATGTGTATCAGTGTATGCATATATTACTATAACATCCTCTTGTAAATTATTGGATTGATCTCACATTTGTTAACATCCTCTTGTAAATTATTGGATTGATCTCACATTTGTTATTTGATTTTAAATAATAACTACTACCATTATTGCAACTTTTAGACCTTTATTTAAGCTCAGACATGCCCAACACACCCAGTAGCTCGACAGTACATCTATTCCAGCCCAAGTTTTCCTTACTCATTAATGTACCTTATCCATGAGTCCCATGACCCAGCCCAACCCAACCAAGTCATTCTTTTCATTACTTCAAAATTGTTCTCCAGCAAATTATACTATAACATTCTCTTGTAAATAATTTTATAATGGTTTTATTAATTAAAAAAAAATTATTTTTCTTTTTTTAATTGGTAATTCAAAAAAGTGTAAGTTTTAACACAAACACGAACAAAGAAAAAAAAGTGCTTGATTTTAATGAATTAGTCAAAGTTGAGTGGTAAACAGACCAACAATGTATATTTTCTAACTAATTTCATCGTTTTATAACACTTTTAGCCGATTTTATAACATCGATGTTTTCACTAGTTCACCTATAAATTTCTTATATTTTCACTATTTTCATTGATTTAACACTTCGATAAAATTAGTGAAAAAATAAGTTATTCGGTGAAAAAAATGTATAAATCGGTAAATTAGTGGAAAATATGGTGAAGATGGGTTAAATCAGTGAAAAATGGATGATTTCAGTTAAATTAAAAAAAATAATTGGTGAATTCGATTAAAAATATGGTTTAAACCGATAAGGATCACATTAAACTGATAAAATATTTTAATTGGTTTGAAACATGTTGAATCAGCTAACTTAGTTAAAAATAAGTGAAATACATGAAAAAGGTGAATACGGTTAAATCAATCAAACAAATTGAATTGATAAAATTCGTGAAAAAACACGGATGGCATCGGTGAAAAAACAAGTTAAATTGGTGAAATTTGTGTAAATTGATGAAAATGGGTGAAAACGATGAAAAAATGTTGTATTGGTCAAAATATTTAAATCGATAAAATTGGTGAAATCAATGAAAAAGGCGGCAAATTGATTAAATTAGTTAAAAGCATGTGAGATTACCGAAAATTTGAGTTAAATCAAACCAAAATGTTTTAAATCGCTGAAATTGGTGATCAAATGGGTTCAATAGGTAAACAATTTTTTAGACCTATGAAATTAATGAAAATGGATGAAATCAGTGGAAAAAAGGGTTAAGTTGGTAAAAAAGATAGGTTTAAATGATGAAAATTTGTGAAAACGAGTTAAATCTGTCAAAACGGTGCACATCGATGAAATTAGTTAAATAACTGAAATCGATGAAAAATGGGTTAAATCGATCAAAATCGTGTAAATTGATGAAAAATAGTGAAAAAGGGGTTAAATCAATTTCATGTAAAAATTACCGATTTATCCTTACCCTTGACAACATATTCACCTCACTTTACCCCCGTGTGATATGCGTAAATAGACAATTTACCTCCTGTGAAATGCCTAAATGAGCACTTTAACTCCCTGTGATATTGCATAATGAACATTTTACCCCCTTGTAAAAGGGTAAAAATTAAGAGGGAGACAATGTGCTTCTTTAATAAAAACACGGGAAGATATTTTGTCATTCTATTTATCACATGAATTGAACTGCATATTTAGAATAACACAATGAGGTAATTTGCTATTCCCTCTAATTAAAAATCCTATATGTGCCTCTCACATCATCAAACCTGATCATTCTAATCTGCTATTAATTGGTCCATCGGCCAATTAATTGGATGTCTTGATTAATTAATTATGATCTCATGTTTACATCTCATAATTACATATCTTGCCAAAATATATTGTGAGATCAATAACTGAAGGGAAGTACCCAAGGCCATGACCATATCATGCTTGTATAAATGGATACTATTTTTTTAGAATTCATAAAGATGAATTCAAATTTAGAAAAAAAAATGGAATCCACAAATATTGTAAAATAGAGTTGTTACATGTCGTTGTTAACCAAAACTTTATGACATTTGGTAGTCAATATTTTGACCATGGTCTAGCTATATCATTTATTTGGCCGGTCTACTTAATAATTAGCTAGATTTCATTGATATAAAATATGATCTTGGCCGATTCACATTATAACATTTCGAGCCAGAAGTAATAGTCGAGAAAACTTTTGAATCATTGGCTAGCAGATAATTGGAATTAGCTTATAGTTATCATAAGATAACTAGAAAAATTGTTTAGATATTAAGTGTAACTATTTATTGATATATACTTGAATAAAAAATTAATAACATATTAATATAGGGTTTTCAATGCGTCGGACTCGGATTGGATCATGTCTAGTCCATATTCGGTTCCATTTATGTAAGATGGAACTCAAGTCAGATTCAAAATTTGCTCTTATCTAAATTTTCATATTTCATCGGATCTTGCGGGTTCGGTCAGATTTCGATTCCTTTTCAAACAATAGAGTCTCAACTTTCAAAATTCACACCATTAATTTTTTTTTAAATAAGTTTGTTAATGTTTCAATTTCATTTAAACTTTCTTGATTAATATTCATACATTTAGATAGAATTAGGCATAAAAATGAATTTATGAATAAATTATTACCATATAGCTAAGTTACCACAACACAAAGGCTAGTGGTATTTCCATAATTCTAATTGTTGCTGTCAAAACAATACTTCACGAATTCCTAAACTAAATGAACATATAATTAAGGTATTAAGCATTTTGATTATTGCACATCTCTATCTTCTCTAATTTTGGCATTGTGATGTGCAGGCTTGTTACCATATTTGCTCATGAATTGAATCCCCTGTCACATGCCAAACAAATAATAAGAGAGTCGGAAACCATTTTTAGTTTCTTGACTTGGTCCATGAATTGTAAATAACAATACTGACTGGCAAATAATTCCAACAAACATAATTCATTTAAGTTTCATCATGCTGGTACTTTTTTAATTCTATTTGAACATGTAGGATGCATTTACGTGGTCCTCACATGCAGTTTCATAATATAGTAAAGTTTCATTTTAGGTATTTTATCCTATTTAACTCATAACGTGTAGAAAATGAAAATTTTCTCAATTGTTGAATTAACACATTTTAGGTACATACATGTCGATGTCAGGAGATCTCCTGATCTTCTTTAATGAATATCACTATGCTATGCTATGCTATATATATATATATATATATATATATCTCCTTCTCTTCTTCTTGTTCCACATTTTTTTTCACAACTTTTGCATGCAATGGGTGCAATACTTTCATCAGTTATTTGCATTTTCATGACCAGCTCCCTTATTCTTCTCTTGGGCCTCCCAAATAATAATAATAATAATAATATTCCTCGGGCTCATAATTATAACATTAATCAAATGAATTATCACCACATGGAACTCATCTTGACTTGGGTTCCTACTTTCTGTAAGATGAAACAGTGTCTTCCATCTGCGCCTATCGATTTCACTCTGCATGGGTTATGGCCAGCCGACAATGCTGGAGTCTCACTGACATACTGTCCTCCTCCATCGCCGCCTATAGATCTTACTCCACTGGTAAGTAATTCTAAATTATTATTATCCATTTAATTAATTAATTAATTTGTTTCTTCTTAATGGTGAATTTATACACATGACATGATATGCATGCAGTTTAATACATTGAGGGCAGATTTGGAACTAATATGGCCTACGGTTACACCTTTTATGTCTTCACAAGACCTGTGGGAGCACGAGTACAAAAAGCATGGCCTTTGTGCCTTCCCCCTACTAAGTGCTGAGCAATACTTCAGATCTGCCATACATATGAAGGGCAACATGGACTTGTTACACTTTTTCTCGAACAAGAACATATTACCCTCTGATCACACAGCTTACACTCGAACCCAAATTACCATAGCCGCACGGGATGCCATGGGTGACCAAGGATTTGATATTTATATTTCATGTAAGCATTTCAATAGGACGCACGATAAGTTATATGAAATCCACTTGTGTCTCGACCAAATGGTGACTAATTATATGACATGTCCTCGAAGTCCATTACTCAGAGGTTGTCCACAGGGGAAACTTATTCTACTTCCCCCTTCTATGTAATTAATTATCAATATATATATATGCAAGTGATCTTTTATTGCAATCAATATATATATATATATATATATATATATATATTTACTATTGACGGTGCTTCTGTATATTATCCAGGCGACTTCCAGTTTGAAAGCTCTTTTTAATTAGTTTTTCATTTTCTCAGTTTTATTTCTTTAAAAAATTAAATAAATGAAAACAATGAAGAAATTTGTCTATATATGTGATTTCTGAAGTTTCAGTTTTTGTTCCAAATTTTGGTCTATGAATAATATACATTGCATGTTGGTCTAAAATCAAGAAAATTTTCTTTCTTTATTCGTGCTTGTGCTAATATATTACACTTTTTCTAATTACATAAAAAATAAAAAAATTCTTTTCAATTAATAAACCATTATAAAATTATTTGCAATTAATTTACATGAGGATGTTATAGTATAATTTGCTGGGTCATGGGATTCATGGTAAGGTAAATTAATGTGTAAAGAAAACTTGGGTTGGAATATATATATATAAACTGCCGAGCTACTGGGTAATGGTAGTAGTTATTATTTAAAATCAAATGACAAGTGTGAGATCAATCCAAAAAAAAAGAGAAAACAAAATTGACAAATGTGAGAGAACTAATATATCGTTCATTCAGTATATGGAATATAATAAAGCTTGTAATATATGCATACTCATTTTTATTTGTAGTCTAATAATCATCTAAAAGATTCTATGAATTTTCTGATGACAATTATGAATTTCATATTAAAATAATAGTTTTCTATAATTAATTAAAACCAAAAAAATTCAAACAACTATGTCTTTTAATTAATAACAGTAAAATGACATGCATTAACAAAATTCAATTAATACAACCATGTGTATTTGATTCAACACAAAGTAAGTACTTAATCTTCTAAATCATACTTTTATCAAATAAATATAACATGCAGAAAATTAAATATAACACGTGTCATTAGAATAATTCTTAAGCATTGTTGCTTTATCTTTTTCTCAGTCGTTTAACAAACTTCAGTTCACACTTCACAAGGTATATACCCGACCCGATCGGTTATTCCCTGTTTGGGATGGAGAACAACGGGTTTTCCAAATTTTGAATCGGGTACCCAATATCCGAAATTATATTGGGTTGTGGGTTTTAGTTTTACATCCAAAAAATCGGAGAGGATCTTCTGTCCCAAAATGGTGGGCCACTATGTGTCCCATTTCTAATTAAATGACACATGTCCAACCTCATAAATATGCATCACACAGGAACATTTCCACCATCTTCTCCAACCCTTCAATCTCATTTTAAACACACCATTAATCGTGGGTCACGAAGCCAATAGACATTAGAAAGACAATCAGCCCAGAAAATTGATTTGTTTTATGATTCCTTAAATCTCTGTTGTTCCGTTGATTTCTTCTTGAAATATTCATGTATTGCTATTGATGTTTAACAGTTACCCTGTTATTTCAATTAGAATTCCTATTATTCGATTAAAATCTGCCGTATAAAAAACGAAATACTCGACTAAGAAATACTAATTTAAAGTGGATTACCACAACTTTGGGGTTTAAAATTGCAATTGTTGATATGATTTCGGTACGGCAATGAGGCTCCACAGGTTTATGATCTATTTTCCTTTTAGATCTGTAGAACCATTTAATTTTTCTGTAAAATATTGATTTCTAACCTACAAGCTATTTAAAATGATGGAATGACCATATACACATTACAGTTGAATTTTTCTATTAGAGATTGTATTGCATTGTATTGATGGAGACGAAGATGATGGTGGAAATGATCTTGTGTAATGCATATACTACTAGAAAAAATGAAAATTCCCACCGAAAAATTCCAACCGAACAAAAATCGATTGGAATTTCGATGAATTCTGACCGAAAAAAAAATCGGTTGGAATTTGGTTGTAATAATTCCGACCGATTTTAAATCGGTCGGAATTATTTAAATATTTTCGAATGAACCGGATAAATTAGTAAGTGCAAAAAAAAATCGGTGGGAATTTTCGAAAAAAAAAAAAATTTAAGTGCAAAATTTATTTATTGACTAAAAATTCCCACCGATTTTGAAATCAGTGGGAATTTTCGAAAAAAAAAATTTAAGTGCAAAATTCCCACCGATTTTTAAATCGGTGGGAATTTTGCTATTTATTTATGCACTAAGAATTCCCACCGATTTTGAAATAAGTGGGAATATGTCTTAATTATTCCCACCGATTCCAAATCGGTGGGAATTTATGTACATATACCTTCGTGAGTTCTCTTCCATTCTTCTTCATTTGAACAAAAAAAAATTTATCTTCTTTCTTCTTCTTTTTCCGCGCACGCAGGGCCGGTCCTAGACATTTGGGGGCCCTAGGCGAATTTCAAATTTGGGGCCCTTTGTTATAATCAATTTATTTTTTAAAGGCAAAAATATTAATTAAATATTGACATATTATTTTTTAATTTAAAAGATTCAACCATGATTTTTTTTGTATAACTTTTAATATTAAAAATATTATTTTAGCCAAAGCAAATTTTACAAGTATATGTACATCATTAACTCTATTTCATTCTTTTACAAATATCATAATTAATTGCTTGACTTTATTTAATTTCGTGACATTCTTAACTCTATTAATTATATATAGGAAAAGTTATAAATCATATATATAAAACTAAGAAAAATATACACATACATATAAAAATATGGATGGGGCTAGACCAATTTTATTGGGGGCGAAATTATTTTTTGCAATGTACTAAGTGAGAAAGTAATAAGCAGAAAAATCCTATTATAAATAAAAAACAGTATTTTTTTTATAATGATTAAGAAAGAATTCTTTTTAAAGTACCTATTAAGTAAAAAAATTGACAAGAAATCATTATGTAAGGAAAGGGATTAAAAAAATAATTACTACGAAAGGAAAATAAAAAAGATGAACAATTACTACAAAAGAATAAAAGTTAAATAATATAAAACAATCAAAATATAAGAAAAAAACTCAATATTGAGATTTGAACCATAGACCTCCCATTCATCAAGAGAAAGTCTTACCAAGATAGCCAAAATACATGTTATGAACATAAAATTAATAAAATAAAAAGTATTTAATTTTTTAATTTTTCTAAAGGCCTTTATATAAATTTTGGGGACCTCTGAACCGGGGGCCCTAGGCGCCGGCCCAAGTTGCCTAGCACTTGGGCCGGCCCTGCGCGCACGGCCACCACCTCATCTCACTTCCGGCTATTGTCTTCATCCGAGCAAAGCCACCGCCACCACCTCACTTTCGACCACCAAAGGACTAGCACCAAGGAGAACCGTCGTCACCACCACTATCACCACCGCCGTCACCACCACTATCGCCACCGTCGAAGCACCACAATTCTTCTTCTTCATTTCAAGATCTAGCTAGAGGTATATATATTTACTATTTTGATTTACAAATTGTTAAGTATTATAGATTTTTGTTAGTAGAAATTATTAGATTTTGTTGTTATAGTGTGTTTAAATTAGTATAAATTATAAGATTGTATTAATATAGTGTGTTTGAAATTAGTATAAATTATTAGATTTTGTTATTATAGAGTGTTTGAAATTAGTATAAATTGTTAGTAGAAATTTTTAGATTTTGTTATTATAGTGTGTTTGAAATTTTTAGATTTTGTTATTAATTATATTGTGTTTGAAATTGTTGAGTGTGCTTGAAAATTAAATTAGATTTTGGTATTAATGTGGGGTTGAATTATAATTTAGGGCTTTTAGTGGGGAAATTTCGTATTGAATTACATTTATTTTTTTTTATTTTTTTTCTTCTAAAATTCCGACCGATTGAAAATTTGTGGGAATTATATTCCGACCGATTTTAATCGGTGGGAATTTCGGTCCGAATTTGAACCGGTCGGCATTTCAGTCGAAATTCGATTCCGACTCGATTTTTTCCAACCAATTTTTGCCGTCAGAATTTCGATGGGTATATTGAATTTCCAACCGATTTTTCCTAAAATAGGTGGAAATTTTGGTAAGAATTTTCTATTTTCTAGTAGTGATAGTTGTGAAGTTAAACACATGTCATTTAATTAGTAATGTGACACATAGTGGTACACCATTTTATGACCGGAGATCCCTTGCGCCAAAAAATGAGGACCCAATGAGGTATTGTAGAAAAAAACATTCGGCCCAAATAAAATGACAGGAGGAATAAAATGTTATGGCCCGAATGAAAAATTAGTCCATGAGAATAATTAATTCTCAGAATTCGAAAACATTTGAGGGCCTGTTTGTTTGGTGTTTCCCAAAATTATTTTATGTTTGGGAAATGCCAAATAAATATGTTTTTACTTTCTGAAATAATATTTTTATCTCTCAATTTCCTCTAACTACTCTGTTAAAAGCCAAACAAACAACAATTTTCTTATCTCTAAACAAAACATATAAAAACTCTACTCTGATTTGACATAAACATATCTCTTACACAACTTATCTCACATAACAAACATGATTTGACATAAAATCTTACCCATCTTATACATACTACCTAACTCTTTTGAAAAAACCTACATCTACTTTATTTTTCAAACTATTTTCCCAAAATTCAAACAAACAACAATACGCAAATCGAGATTATTTCACGAACCTCCATTACTCTCCCAAACTATTTTCCCCAACGCCTAACAAACAGGCCCTCATTTTTCCATTTTTCCTCTTGTCATCTCACAGCACGACAAACACCACGGTTCTCACTCTTTGAACTTTTGATTCTTTGAAGCGAAGAAAGCAAGAAGTTACCATCAGTACGAAGTTTTGCTGGTTGCATTTAATCGAAGATTTGAAACAGTAAAAAAAAATTATACTAAAACGAGTTTTGAGTTTGAAAAATCAACACACACCAAATCGAGTACGGTATACCCGAAACCTAAAATATTCCACCCGATTCCACCCCTACAGTGTTATATAACCCATTTAAAAAATTGTTAATTGCACCAAACATTAAACTGTAATACTTGTGAATAGAGTTCTAATTAAGAATTCAATACATCACTAGCTTTTCTTATGCTAGATCTATGCAGGCCTAACTCCTGCACAAATATAAATTGGGTCAAACTAACTTGTACTATTAATTACACAATATATTACTTTTACACTCTTATTACTCACATTAAAGTTCACATTCAGGTGTGTTGCTCAGGAACTATTATTTTTATAGTGGGAAATGCTAACGAGGAAATTGAGATATACATAAATAAAAAGAAAACTTGGGCTGGAATATATATGCTGCCGAGCTACTGGTTGTGTTGAACAACTTGGACCGGCTTACCTGGGCTGGGCAAACGGGGCAGTGCCGGGGCTGAATTAAGAGTCTAAAAGTAAAATCAAATGAGAAATGTGAGAACTAATATTTCCAACACTAAATGTATGTGTTAATATAATTGATAATTTCCAATAACTCATGTTATTTTTCTAGGACTCATACAATAAAGTTCAAATACGTACTATGATACATGACAAATATAAAACTGAATCATTATCGCGTTGTATGTAACCAAATTTCAAAGATAAAGAATAGTAGTATATTAGATGCTCATAATTGTACAATTAATATAATTTTGACAGTCAAATAATCAATTTCAGCACCTTTTCCCCCCAAATTCAACATGTTTTTTTGGGTATTGAAGATCTGCCAAGTAAACATGTGAAATTGTTTGTAGTCAAATCTAAACTTATACTAGATTTTATCTCTATAATTAAACAATAAATGTCAACAAATTTTCGTGAAATGGTTAAGCTAGTCTATTCTGGATCAAATTCATGACCAGGCCATCTGCGAACGAGAAGTTTATGGATTACTTCAGATTGAATGTCATAATCTGGAATTTCATCTGCCTCGATTGAAACAAGACTCTCTTTGTAATAAACAGGCCATACTTTCGTAGGATGAAAATTTTCTCTTTCTTCAGCTATAATATTTCTTGAGTTGTGTAAGTCAGGATCATACATCACTAGCTTCAAAATACCGTTAGCACCAGTTGCTACAAAAAATTGTTTACCCTTCCAAAATCCTAGTGGATAATATAATCGGAAAGGTAGAACACAAGTCAACAAATTCATCCAACACCCTTTTTCCTTCATCACCCATATGTCAATACGATTGTCAAAAGCATTTATATCATAAGAAAACAAGGCAAGTGAGTCATTATATGTGCCAAGATCTCCATTCGGTCTTGATCTGACAATATCTGGTATCTCGATATCTTGGAAGACTTCATTATGCATGTCAAATGCAAGAATAACAGAGCTAAATGTCTTCACCGAATACTTATTCCAATAATAAAATCCATTCAAGAATGTGGTGCCACATTTAGATTTAGACACATTAGAGTGATCATTAAGATGGAGATCATCTTCATAATATTTCCAAGAATTATTATTCGATGTATAGACAACGTAACATGGTTCTAGGCGACACACGCCACATTCACCGAGAATCAAAACTATCTTGAGTTCATCGGTTAAAGGGTCTATACCAAGACCGATTTCATCAATAAAACGGAACTCTTCTGGAGGAGACGGGAGTCGTCTAATTCTTCTGGTTGCTGGGTTCCACAGAGCTAGTTTCACAGACGTACTAAGCACACAAAATATGCCATTGCAAGGACCATGAAGAGCTTCAATTAGCCCAGGCAATTTCAGATTATCTGGTTTCTCGTATATTTCTAGTGTTTCATCTCGGAACAATGTAAAATCATAGAACTCGATGAATGGTTCATCTGTCCACACAGATACATGATAATAAACAAGAAGACGTGTAAGATTGCTCTCGTGATGGGCATGTCTGCGTATGAAACTTGAGCTTTTGATGATAACATGCCATTGCTTGCAAACTGTCCTGAACCGCAATAATGATTTCACTGGCAACCTTAATAAGATCTCGATTATAAGATCTTCCGGGAGAGAACTACGCATGCTTATTGCAGCCATGTTTGCTTATATTCTAACAATTTACTCGAGAAAACCTGAGTTGCATAGAATCAATTAGGCAAATATTCATTTTTCATACCATAGAACATGACATATTTCATTTTTCATACCAAACTGACAAAAAACATATCAATTCTTGACAAACATTACAAAAGTGATTCTTGACAAACATTACAAAAGTGATACATTTATTAGTTTTGTTGAGGGAATTAAACCATGGAGATCGAAACCCAAATCCAAATGAGTAAAATGACGCAAAAATTTCTAAAAAAGGTGGAGAAACAAGGTTGTAATTGCAATTTGAAAATTAAATTTTCGCCGAAGCAATTACATAACCAAAATGTTCAAAACATCTAATAAGTTGAGCAGGACATGCAACTTAAATGGCAAAAAATATAAATCTAATCATTACTCAAACTCTCATGTCCAGGTATATCCAAAATAGTATACCACTATATATAGCATGGCAAACATATCCCCAAGAACCGAAAATCGATTATGAAACCAAACACAAATTCAAACCAAATATCATTATTTAATTTAATGAACAAAAAACTCAACTCATTACGTAATTCAAAACAAGCAATATCACCTAGGGAAAATAGATAACAAACAGTCTGTGTTCTTATAAATAAGCAAATTATTAAAACTTCAATCAAGTAAATAGAATCAAATACAGAAAATAGAATTAATTTCAGCGCAAAAATAAGCATAAATTGTAACTGAAGTATAAGAAATTGACCCCAAGATTTGTGGATCAATTAAAAGAAATAAATGTTGGGTGAAATCAGAGCGAATTACCGGAGAGAGTGGTCTGGTTGTTGGTGATTCACTTCACAACCATTTGTATATGGGCATGCCTTTTTGTTTACACTTTCAACACAATATGGGAAAATAATAAATTAGTTTGGTATGTCACAAATAAAATAGTATTCTTTCTTCTTTTAAGGTATTTTTTTGGCATGACTATTAAATATATAAAATAATTATCTCTTTACATTTATGATTTTAGATTTACGTTTCTAGAAGTAATGATTGATTGTATTTAATAGTATAAAGTAATTCAATCCTCACGCTTATCACTTATAACAATCAATATATACTTCACCATGTGATTGGTCTAGTGGAATGGACTAAACACTACAAAGTAGCGGACTCAGATTCGAATCCCTGTTGGGAGAGGTATTCACTTAATGTGCTCGACACGCCTCAAAATTGATTAAACCATTGGGAAACAAAAAAAAAAAAATCACGAAGTTTGGTTAAGAATCGAAGAAGAAATCACGATTTGAAATTTCGAAAATTTTGACCTACAATTCGAAAATTAGAACTCAAAATTCGAATAGATTACTCAACGGATTGAAAAGATCTTTATATGTACGAGTTCTCCACGACAAGGGGAACAAAAACCCTCAACCAATTTTGACCAAAAGCCACCGGAGCCGGCGGTCGTATGGGAGGAGGAAGAAGAAGACGATAATTGCAAAAAACCCCTGCCTAATTTTTTATAATTGCATTTCTCACCTATTTTTTGACTTAACGGAGGAGGCTAAACTTCAGTTAAAAAACTAACGGCAATATGATTTTTGATATTTTGGTATGAAAAATGGGCTTGGGACTATTCTATGGTACCAAAATTGAATTTTTGCCCATTTTTTTGACTTTTAAAATCATACAGATAGCTCAGTGGAGGGGATTTTAACTTGAATAGATTTATTAAAACTTTTATGAGTGAATCACACTTTCCGTCCTCCTTATGGAACAATTTTTGCACATTCATCCCCTGGCCCTAAAAAAATTCTTAGTTGTTGAAACCTTCTAAATTCCCGCCATTTCATAGGAACTTCTGCGGTGAAAATACATTTTTAATAGGGAACAAAGTGACATTGTCTATATTGTTATATAAAGTCAATTTTAATTTTAGGTTAATGGATGAAAATACCCTCGAGGTCTTGCACGTGCATTGCATGTGAGGCTGTCTACGACATGTATTAGCCG
The DNA here is from genome assembly GCA_030819805.1 of Penstemon newberryi var. newberryi. Classification (NCBI taxonomy): domain Eukaryota; kingdom Viridiplantae; phylum Streptophyta; class Magnoliopsida; order Lamiales; family Plantaginaceae; genus Penstemon; species Penstemon newberryi. The sequence continues at coordinate 11,944,174 of JAUALY010000004.1, read as the reverse complement.
TAAAAGGTCATTGGTGAAACACTACATTAATAAGAAAATTCCAGCTGCTAAGAATTTTTTAGAGGGACGAATGTGCAAAAGTCAATCCATAATGAGGACGAAAATCTCGATTTACTCAACTTTTATTTGATAAGAGATGTGGTAGACTTGAATTGTAAATCAAAATACATGAAACTAATGTGATTTCAGGATGATCTAACACGTGAAAACAATTGAAAATATCAAAAATATTTAAAGTAAAGATTCAATTATCTCTTATTTTTAAAATTGTGGATGAAATGTGCAAATATGTTTTAAATTGTGATATGAAATGTAGCATGTGTTTTTAAATTATTTATGAAATTTGTAACTATGGGCGGGGGAACCCCCCCCAACAAAAAAAATGCAACTTAACAATCACGTGGCCAATAAATTGAAGACAATACTAAAATTGAATTTATAATGTCAATTAAATTGTGATATAAAATATGAAGAATACATGAAGCTCTGTACCACAAGTGAAAAATAAGTCTCTCTAAAAATAGTATGAGTATTGAATTTTTATTTATGGCACCCTAGAATTACATGTTTTTGGCAATACATCAAAATACCCATTGTACTACAAAAAACAAGGAAAACGAGGGGGCAATCAGTGGCGGAGCGTCTTGGAGACTGGGGGGGGCGGTCGCCCCCCCAAGAAAATTCTGGAGCTTTATATATATGTAGGTATATTTGCAAGTCAATTACCAAATAAGCTAACTATCCAACTGGTAGGCTTCAGCCTATTTGAAATCATTTCCTCATGCTTGTGTTCGAAACCCATAGGGAACTTTCTCCCTTTTCATATTCAGTTTATTATTTTTCTTTCTCAATTCTTTATACATATATTCTCTCTCAATAAATATTTATTTTATTATTTCCTTTCTCAATTATTTATGCAGTTTGATATTATTTCTCTATAACAAAGGTTTTAGTATTAATATTGGTAAATTTCATAGCATATAATGAACTAGATTTATATTCTAAATGTTTTCATGCTTTATTAATTCTCCAATATTCTGAACCATTTAATTAATGAACTCTTAAAAAACATTGCTCGTTTATATTTTCATCTTATGTTGGATAAAATAGTTGCTAGAACTTTTTTTTAATTTTTATTGAATAAAATTTTAGTATTATTTTATTTTGAGTTAGTAATTGTCATTTTATCAAAATACCAAAAAACTATCAAGTTTGTTATCAAAAAATTCTCCGCCCCCCCTACAAAAACCGTCTAGCTCCGCCACTGGGGGCAATTTCATTTGATATGAACAATAATTTATATAGCTTGAATTTATTTAAAGTCAAATAGAGCAATACCCATAACATGTACCCTCTTTCTTTACCAATTGCTGTGTACCCTTGTTAATTTTACGGTATGTGATTATACATGATATGTTAGAATTTTTTCAGAAACTAGAATCGATATAGGTATAAAAAATATTCACGTTCCCTTGATTAGGACCAAAATGTGTCAATTCTAATCTGATTCTATAAATTACAAATATTTACAATTTTTAACCATTTCAGTAAAGTCAATATTTTAATAGATTGTTGAAAATTGAATATAAGACCCAACACGAAAAGGCAACGAAGCAATTAGTGAAAAAAATTAAGTTAGACTTATTCAAACTACCCCTGAGATGATTGTGAAATTACTCAAACTACATATGATGTCTTGAATTCATTATAGTTACTCTTTACGATGTTTTTTTTTTAAATATTGAATTCCATAAATACCTATAAGTACCCACTATGAATAGATTTTGATATGAAAAATGTTAAAAAAAGGGGGCAAAAGTAACTTAAATCGGTGAAAAAATTGGTTGAAATTATGAAAAAATGGTGAAAATACTTGAAATCAACTTGCAACTATTTAAGTTTGTGGTTTCTTATATGGTACTCAGGGGGTATTTATGAAATTCAATTTTTATAGATGAAATTAATGTCATAAAATGATAACTATAATGAATCTAATACTTCAAGGGTAGTTTGACTAATTTTCCAAACATGGAGGGTGGACTGTGTAATTACACTAAAACACAAGGGTAATTTAAGTAATTCTCCCAAAAAATTATAACCATGTATTCAATTCCCAAGGATCCATATGTTCACATATAAATCAAAAATTTCCAATCATAAGGGATTTAGGATTTTACCTCACTATACTTGGTAGTGGTTGAGGCTCTGAAAGTTTAGGTGTGGTTGAACGTCTTTGACTCTTGAAATTTCAACAACCCTAAAAAAAAAGATTCACACTCCACAATTTCAACAACCCTAAAAAAATCTCTTAGGGTAAGAAAATTCAAAATTCCTCTCAAATCTATTGATTAGGTTGGAAGAAAATTACTTGATAATTTAATTATAACTCTATTTGATAAAAAGGAAAAGGAAAAAAAAAAGAACAATAGTTTCTTAGTTTAAAAAAAAAATGTGTCTTTATGTAATGTGTAAGAAAAAAAATGTCTAAGCTTGATATATATTGATAAGAGAAAGGACATCTCGAAACCTTAAAAATTACTTTCTAGAAGCACCTATTGAGCTCGAACCAATTGGATCATTAATCCCACTAGCATGGGCTATAATTAACTAGTGGTCCAGTCTCCCATTGTACTCAAACCTTTTTTGTTTTCTTAAGTTAGAAACCACTCCTAATTTAATTTTTTTAAATTTAATTTTAATTGAGCCATTAAATGAATTACTTAATTAGTCTAAATAATAATTTACTCTTCTTTGACCAATCTTTTAAAAAGGGTTCAATTAAGTAAATTGACTTGATTAATTATGATTAATCAAATATAAAATAATATATTAAATAAAAATTAGTTGAATACATTCAATCGTGTGGATCCATCCCATTATCTTCCCCAATTCTCATTATATTTTCCATCACTCTCATTGACCATTGTCATCTCTATATTTTAATCCTTCTCACTCTCATAACATTCTCACTTTATTATCTAGATTACTCTTTTTTACCCAATAAATCATAGAATAACTTCTTTGGGACCTTTCATCGGATTTTTTTATGTCGCATATTTCACCATTTTTCAACTTTAATACATTTTTAAATGATTTGCGCTTGAATTTGCACGTTTAACCCATTTTTTTGTTAACTTAAAAAGTTTTTATTTTATTTTAGTTTATTTCACCCCTTATTGCTGATATAGCCTTTTTTTTATTGTTAATTTATTATGTATTTTCTTTACCAATTTTACCTGTCAAGAGATGAGACAAAAATAAAAAACGAAACATAATCACCGTCGTTTCATACAATTATTTGATTTAACAGCCTGGGAAATAGTTGGTTTTCTTTTTATTAGTAGGTTTTACCATGTCCATTTGGTTTTTATCTCCTACAATCATATAATTCATTAAATTTAAGAAACATACCAATGTAAAACAAAGAAATTAAAATTTTAGCAAATTTTCGACGAAATCAACATGCTTTTTAGGAGTTGAAGATCTTTTAAATAGAACTGTGAAATTTTTCGGTCAAATATAAAATGATATTAGATTTGAGATAATTTCACTTTTAGTACCATAAGTGACCTTACTTTAAGGTTACTTTCGGAGGAGCATTTAAGTACGGTAAATAGATCGCAATTGTAAAGAGGCAGTACTACAAGCAAGGCGGCCAACAAACATTAGTGAAATCATTTGTAAAGAATTTTGGAGTATGCTTGCTACTATTAGAGGCAGAGACAATCGCAATTGCTTCTTCCCTTCTTACTTATATTTTATGTATTACCTATTTTCTAGAAAATACTCGAATTAGGATGCAAGTTGTTGAGTTTATCGTGTTTCGAGGATGTTAAGTGTCAATTTTTTTGTGTTGCATCAGCTAAGTGGAAGCTTAGCACCAACCTTAGAAGATATTTGACCAAGGAAGATTTATTCCAGTCGAGTCAAATATGGTCCAGAAGACTACTGATCTTTTGCTGAAGAAGGAATCAGACTGGTGGACCATCAGACGACTCAAATCAGATTAGTTCAAGTTTGGGATCAGCCGAGTATACATCAGACGAGTGACTTCGATCAGCAGAGTAGAAGTGGATCAGAAGTTATTGCAACGGTAATAAATGCACTTGGTGTAATAAATGCTGAAGAGGAAGGGTATTTATGACAAATGATTGAAGAGAAACCTCGTATCAACTTGGTGCATTTAATGCGCATTTAATGCGAAGCGACAGAAAGTACAGCAGAGTGTACAGTGTTCAGTCGCAACAGCCGTTTCTGCAGAAAGGACCAATACTCGAGGATTTGACAGCTGCCGATCTCTCAACGGGCAGATTTTCAAATCTCCAAGTATAAATAGTTCAGTTCGTGAGTTGAAGAAGAAGAGAGACAACACATTTTGAGAGCAAAAATCTGAAGCAGAATTCTTCTAAGTCTCAAACTCAAAAACAGAACACTCATCAGCCGAGTCATTTGTTGACAAAGCAGAATAGAGAGAAAACAGAAAATACTTACAAATCTGAGTGATTTTGTTAGAACTGTGTTGTGAGAAGTAGATATCCATCTTAGTGAGTGATATTACTTCAGAGGATAGGAGTTTCTTTGTGATTTCCTATTACGCACTTGTGGCCGTTTCATTTGTTGATTGGCACAAGCATTGTATACTGTAATCTGTGTGATTTAGTATAATCCAAGATCTGAGTGACTTGGAAGAGTGGACTAAAGGATTTCTATCCATATAACCACTATAAAAATCCTTTGTGTTTTTACTTGCATAATTTTCTGCATATTTAAAACAACATACTTAAAACACTTAAAGGTTAACTGCTGGAAAAGTTTTAAAAGGAGTTTGTTAAAACTGGGGATAAAACTATTTCAAAGTTAAAGAAAACTACTTGTGAAAAACACTTGACAAATCCGCTGCAAGTTAGTTATTTTAAAACTCTGATTTTGATAAAATCAGCTGAGTGAAATCAGAAGAGTGGTCAACTCTGCTGTTCAAAGCTTTGTGCGAGATCAGCATAGTCAACTTACGATTACTGATCAGCTTAGTCTGCTGACAGAAAAGTTAGAAGTTTTTAAAAGGTAAATTTTAAAGAGGTCTATTCACCCCCCCCCCCCTAGACCTCATCTGACCACTTGGGACCAACACGGGGCAAAGTGTCATAAACCCGAGTATTGCATTTCAACTGTCCAATGCGACATGGTGACTATTTTAATTAACATAATAGAGAAAGAAATTAAAATAGCATGCTTTTCATATGATAGATCTATGCAGGCCCAACTCATGCACAAATATATATTGGGTCAAACTAACTTGTACTAATGATTACTCAATATATTACAGATTTACATTTACATTCACATTCACGTGTGTTGCTCAGGAACTAGTATTTTTGTAGTGGGAAATGTTGACGAGGAAATTGAGATATACATAAATAAAAATAAAAAATAAGAAAGAGAGAGAGAGAAATTAATAGAAAAACAAAAATTGCTATTTGTTAATACAATGGATAATTTGCAATAACTAATTATTTATGTAGGACTCATGCAGTAACCTTAATACTATGATACATGACAAATATTAAGAAGAATTTTATTGCATTGTATATAACTTTAATTTCAAACATGTTTTTTTGGTGTAAAGATCTGCTAAATAAAATGGTGAAATTGTTTGCAGTCATATCTAAAATGATATGAGATTTCATTTCTCTAATTAAATCTTTTTTTGGCAAACAAGAACCCTTTTATTAATCAGAAATTGTAATTACAATGAATTTGCACTTCCTTTATTTCTCTAACTAAATAAAAAATTCAGCACACTTTAGTGAAATGCATATGAAGTAGCAGTGTATTCCCATTTTCTCATCATGATCTTCATATTTGCACTTCCTTTATTTCTTTAACTAAATAAAAATATCAGCACACTTTAGTGAAATGCATATGAAGTAGCAGTGTATTTAAACTAGTTTATTCTGGATCAAATTCAGGACCCCACCTACGAACGAGAAATTTACGGATGACTTCAGATTGAATATCATAATCTGGAATTCCATCTGTCTCGATTGAAACAAGACTCTCTTTGTAATAAACAGGCCATACTTTTAAAGTACTAACAATTTCTCTTTTTTCAGCTCTAATATTTCTTATGTTATGTAAGTCAGGATCATACATCATTAGCTTCGTAATAGAGTTAACAAAAGTTGTTGCAAAAATCTGTTTACCCTTCCAAAATCCCAGTGGAACAAATGACTTCAAAGGTAGAACACAAGTCAACAAATTCATCCAACACCCTTTTTCCTTCATCACCCATATGTCAATACGTCTATCAAAAGCATTTAAATCATAAGAAAACAAGGCAAGTGAGTCATTATATGTGCCAAGATTTCCATCCGGTATTGATCTGACAACCTCTGGCATCTCGATATCTTGGAAGACTTCATTATGCATGTCAAATGCAAGAATAACAGAGTTAAATGTCTTGATTGAAGACTTCTTCCAATAATAAAACCCATTCAAGAATGTAGTGCCATATTCAGATCTGAACACGATAGAGTGATCATTAAGATGGACTTCATCTTCATAATATTTCCAAGAATCATTACTTGATGTATAGACAGCGTAAAAAGGTTCTAGGCGACACGCACTAACATGACCGATAATCAAAACTATCTTGAGTTCATCGGTTATAGGGTCTATACCAAGACCGATTTCATCAATAACACGAAACTCTTTTGAAGGAGAAGGGAGTCCCCTCATTCTTCTGGTTGATGGGTTCCATAAAGCTAGTTTGAAAGACGTACTAAGCACACAAAATATGCCGTTGCAAGGACCATGAAGAGCTTCAATTAGCCCAGGCAGTTTCAGATTAGGGGGTTCCTCGTATGTTTCTAGTGTTTCATCTTGGAACAATGTAAAATCATAGAACTCGACGTTTGGAATCTTTCTCGACATATTTGCATGATAATAAACAAGAAGACGGGTATAATTGCTCCAATGATAGAGATGTCTACGTATGAAACTTGGGCTTTTGATGATAACATGCCATTGCTTGCAAACTATCCTGAACCGCAACAATGATTTTACCGGCAACCTTAATAATATCTCAATTATAAGATCCTCTGGGAGAGAACTACACGTGCAAATTGTAGTCATGTTCGAGAAAACCTGAGTTGCACAAAAGCAATTACATAATCAAAATGTTCAAAACATCTAATAAGTTGAGCAAGACCTGCAACATAAATTTTTAAAAAATATATAAAATCTAACTATCATAACTCAAACTCTCATGTCAAGGTATATCCAAAAAAATCTGCCACTATAGAATGACTAATATTTCCCCAAGAACCGAAAATCGATTATGAAACCAAACACAAATTCAAATGGAATATCATTATTCAATTTAATGAACAAAAAACCTCAACTGCATGATTAAATTCAAAACAAACAATATCACCTTGGGAAAAGAGAATAGCTAAACGGTATGTGTTCTTATAAATAAGCAAAAGCTGAAAACTTCAATCAAGTAAATAGAATCAATTACAGAAAATAGATATGTTTCAGCGCAAAAATAAGCATAAATTGTAACTGAAGTATAAGAAATTGACCCCAAGATTTGGGGATCAATTAAAAGAAATAAGTGTTGGGTGAAATCAGAGCGAATTACCGAAGAGAATGGTATGTAGATTTGGTTGTTGGTGATTCACTTCCCAACCATTTGTATATGGGAAAACTTTCAAAACAATATGGGAAAAGAATAATTTAGTTTGGTATGTCTCAAATAAAATGGTATTCTTTCTCTTTTAAGGTGTTTTTTTTCTTTTGGCATGACTATTAAATATATAAAATAATTATCTCTTTGAATTTATGGTTTTAGATGTACGTTTCTAGAAGTAAGGATTGATTGTATTTAATAGTATAAAATAATTCAATTCTCATGCTTAGCACTTATAACAATCAATATATACTTCATTTGTCCCCAAAAAAAATGTCTTATTTTTCTTTGGGATTAGGGTTGAAAATCAAACAAAGCTACTCGATACTCGGCTCGAGCTCGTTCGATAAAAGCTCGTTTGAACTCGGTTCGTCAAACAAATCAAACAAGCTTGAACAAGATTTCTCGTTCGATAACTTTTGAAGCTCGGCTCGATAAACTAAAAATTGAAAAACATATGTAAAATACCAAGCTACTCGATACTCGGCTCGAGCTCGTTTGATAAAAGCTTGTTTGAGCTCGGTTCATTAAGAAATCAAACCAAGCTCAAACACAAAATTTCAAGCTCGATAAAATTCAAACCAAGATTGAACAACGTGTCGTTCGATACTACTCGGCTCGTTTACACCCCTATTTGGGATGTCCAAAAAACTCTTTTTTCTAAAATTTTTTTTAAAACCTTTTACATAAAGTAATGATTTGACATCACTAATTTTCAATCATTACTTTTGATGGCATGAATGTAAACTTATGAAAGGGTTCCATTTTTTTTAACTCTTACCTAAATTAAACTCAGACGTTAAAAGTAAATGAAATTGGACAAAGGAAGTATTTGTTCATAGTATCATTTTAAAATCATACATAAAGCAGTCAATGGAGTGGATTTTAACTCGAATCGAATAGATTATTAAAACTTTTATGAGTGAATCACACTTTTCATCTTCCTTATAGAACAACTTTTCTACATTCGCCCCCTAAAAATATTCTTAGGGGTTGAAACATTCTAAATTTCCACCATTTCATAGGGACTTATGCGGTAAAAATATATTTTTAATAGGGACCAAAGTGACACTGTCAATATTGTTATATAAGGTCATATATATTTCAATTTTAGGTTAAGAGACAAAAGTAACCTCGAGGTCTTGCACGTGCATTGCACATGAGGTCGTCTCCGACGTGTATTAGCTGAAAAGGTCATCGGAGAAATACTAATTTAATAAGAAGGCTCCAACTGCTATTTTTTTTTTTTGAGGACGAATGTGCAAAAGTCGATCCATAAGGAGAACAAAAAGTGCAATTTACTCGACTTTTATTTGATAAGAGATGCATAGACTTGAATTGTAATTCAAAATACGTGAAGTGAAGCTAATGTGATTTTAGGACCATCCACCACGTGAAGAAATTGAAAATATCATAACTATTTAGAGTAAAGATTCAATTATCTCTCATTTTTAAAATTATGGTATGAAATGTGCAAATACATTTTAAGTTGTGATATGAAAGATAGTATTGTTTTATAAAATTTATGAAATTTGTAATTATGGGCAATTACGTGCGTGGGGAGTCTCCCCCCACCCCCCATGCAACAATTATAAAACATATTACCCTCTGATCACACCACGTACACTCGAACCCAAATTATCGGAGCCGCACACGAAGCCATGGGTAACCAAAGATTTGATATTTACATTTCATGTAAGCATTTCAATAGGACGCATGTAAGGTTATATGAAATCCACTTGTGTCTCGACCAAATGGTGACTAATTATATGACATGTCCTCAAAGTCCATTATTCAGAGGTTGTTCGCCGGGGAAACTTATTCTACTTCCCCCTTCTATGTAATTAATTATCAATATATATATATATGCAAGTTATCGATGTTTAGTAAATATATATATATATATATTTACTATTGACGGTACTGCTACTGGGTAATGGTAGTACTTATTATTTAAAATCAAATGACAAATGTGAGATCAATCCCAAAAAAAAAAAAAAAAATTAAAGAAATTGACAAATGCTAATGTGAAAGAACTAATAGTAGTTTTATATATATTGACTATTTACCGCGCGGTTGCATTCCTTTTATAAGTTGCATATATATAAGAAGAGAAAAATGTTCATATTTGTTGGCCATAATTAACTACTGCAGAGTCAAACACTTAGGTGAAAGGACGTACATAAAAATTATTTGAAACATAATATATCATTAGAAAACGTCCCCATCGATTTTTGAAGGGGATTTGTTAGCTTGACTTGCTTTCTGTAGCTTAGGCCGTTTGTAACCAAAAAACAATGTTTCTAGAATCGGACCGGACAATGAATCGGTGAGCCGACTGGTCACTGGTTCTATTGATCGAACCGATCGGACCACTGGTAGGACCGAATGACGTCATAATGATATAATAAATATATTTAATTTTAAAGTATATACAATATACATAAAATTTAAACATTATCCTACAATTGATTAAAAATATACAAAACTTATAATATATTTAAATTAAATCATATAATATTTATTTAACTTATATCATAATGGTAATATGATACTAATTAGTAAGCTCATATGAGTATAATATGATTATATTTATTTAATTAAAAATATAAAAATATAAGTTAAAAATACAACAAAGTAAGAGATTAATAAATTTTAAAATATGATTATGTATACAAGTTTAATATTCAAAATTAAATTTTGACTTTCAAACTTTGACACTCTTTATCCTAAAAATATATAGTTGGAAAGAAATGTCTAATAGAAAAACATTTAATAAGAAATTATGTCATAATACTAAAATTAGTTTTAGTTTTAATTTAAATGGATAATGTGTAAAATATTAATTTGAGTTAATTATAATAATCTAATTTGTAAATAAATTTGGTTACAAGTTTTCTATAATTTCAGGAAATTTCGGGAATTTTCCAAAAGAAGTCGAAGAGTTTCATGAAAGTTTCAATACATAGTTGATCGAAACATATGGCCAAACGAAACTTTAATCCAAGTTTAAAAGATGAAAAGAAATTATAAGGAAGAAAGAATGAATTTATATTTTGCCCCTAGGTTTTTTTGACCCCGATGGTAAACTCTATCGGAAAAAATGAAAGGTACAAGTTCCTGAGTTTTTCTTAAGGGTGTTGAGTGCCAATTTTATATTTTGGCGGTGCAAAGTGCTAAAAACTCGAAATATATTACCTATTTTTCTAGAAAATACTCGAAGGTACAAGTTGTTGAGTTTATCGTGTTTCGAAGGTGTTAAGTGTCAATTTTTTTGTGTTTCGGGCCAAAGTGTCATAAACCCGAGTATTGCATTTCAACTGCCCAATGCGACATGGTGATTATTTTAATTAACATAATCTAGAAAGAAGTTAAAATAGCATGTTTTCTTATGTTAGATCTATGCAGGCCCAACTCATGCACAAATATAAATTGGGTCAAACTAACTTGTATGTGTTAATATAATTGATAATTTCCAATAAATCATGTTATTTTTGTAGGACTCATACAATAAAGTTCAAATACGAACTATGATACATGACAAATATAAAACTGAAACATTATCGCGTTGTATATAACCAAATTTCAAAGAAAAAGAATAGTATATTAGATGCTCATAATTGTACAATTAATATAATTTTGACAGTCAAATAATCAATTTTAGCACCTTTTACCCCCAAATTCAACATGTTCTTTTGGGTATTGAAGATCTGGCAAGTAAAAATGTGAAATTATTTGTAGTCAAATCTAAACTTATACTAGATTTTATCTCTATAATAAACAATAAATGTCAACAAACTTTCGTGAAATGGTTAAGATAGTCTATTCTGGATCAAATTCATGACCAGGCCATCTACGAATGAGAAGTTTATGGATGACTTCAGATTGAATGTCATAATCTGGAATTTCATCTGCCTCGATTGAAACAAGACTCTCTTTGTAATAAACAGGCCATACTTTCGTAGGATGAAATTTTTCTCTTTCTTCAGCTATAATATTTCTTGAGTTGTGTAAGTCAGGATCATACATCACTAGCTTCACAATACCGTTAGCACCAGTTGCTACAAAAAATTGTTTACCCTTCCAAAATCCCAGTGGATAATATAATTGGAAAGGTAGAACACAAGTCAACAAATTTATCCAACACCCTTTTCCCTTCATCACCCATATGTCAATACGATTGTCAAAAGCATTTATATCATAAGAAAACAAGGCAAGTGAGTCATTATATGTGCCAAGATCTCCATCCGGTCTTGATCTGACAATATCTGGCAACTCGATATCTTGGAAGACTTCATTATGCATGTCAAACGCAAGAATAACAGAGCTAAATGTCTTTACCGAATACTTCTTCTAATAATAAAATCCATTCAAGAATGTAGTGCCACATTTAGATCTAGACACGTTAGAGTGATTATTAAGATGGACATCATCTTCATAATATTTCCAAGAATCATTATTCGATGTATAGACAGCGTAACAAGGTTCTAGGCGACACACACCACAATAACCGAGAATCAAAACTATCTTGAGTTCATCGGTTAAAGGGTCTATACCAAGACCAATTTCATCAATAAAACGAAACTCTTCTGGAGGAGACGGGAGTCGCCTCATTCTTCTGGTTGCTGGGTTCCACAGAGCTAGTTTCACAGACGTACTAAGCACACAAAATATATATTCCATTGCAAGGACCATGAAGAGCTTCAATTAACCCAGGCAATTTCAGATTATCTGGTTTCTCGAATATTTGTAGTGTTTCATCTCGGAACAATGTAAAATCATAGAACTCAATGAATGGTTCATCTGTCCACACAGATACATGATAATAAACAAGAAGACGTGCAAGATTGCTCTCATGATGGGCATGTCTGCGTTTGAAACTTTGGCTTTTGATGATAACATGCCATTGTTTGCAAACTGTCCTGAACCGCAACAATGATTTCACTGGCAACCTTAATAAGATCTCGATTATAAGATCTTCCGGGAGAGAACTACGAGTGCTTATTGCAGCCATGTTTGCTTATTTCTAACAATGTACTCGAGAAAACCTGAGTTGCATAGAAGCAATTACATAACCAAAATGTTCAAAACATCTAATAAGTTGAGCAGGATATGCAACTTAAATGTCAAAAAATATAAAATCTAATCATTACTCAAACTCTCATGTCAAGGTATATCCAAAATAGTATACCACTATAGCATGGCAAACATATCCCCAAGAACCGAAAATCGATTATGAAACCAAACACAAATTCAAACCAAATATCATTATTTAATTTAATGAACAAAAAACTCAACTCCTTACTTAATTCAAAACAAGCAATATCACCTAGGGAAAATAGATAACAAACAGTCTGTGTTCTTATAAATAAGCAAATTATTAAAACTTCAATCAAGTAAATAGAATCAATTACAAAAAATAGAATTAATTTCAGCGCAAAAATAAGCATAAATTGTAACTGAAGTGCAAGAAATTGACCCCAAAATTTGTGGATCAATTAAAAGAAAAAGGTGTTGGGTGAAATCAGAGCGAATTACCGGAGAGAGTGGTCTGGTTGTTGGTGATTCACTTCACAACCATTTGTATATGGGCATGCCTTTTTGTTTAAACTTTCAATACAATATGGGAAAATAATAAATTAGTTTGGTATGTCACAAATAAAATGGTATTCTTTCTTCTTTTAAGGTGGTTTTTTTTGGCGTGACTATTAAATATATAAAATAATTATCTCTTTACATTTATGATTTTAGATTTACGTTTCTAGAAGTAATGATTGATTGTATTTAATAGTATAAAGTAATTCAATTCTCACGCTTATCACTTATAACAATCAATATATACTTCACCAACAGGTAATTGGTCTAGTGGAATTGACTAGGCACTACAAAGTAGCGGATTCATATTCAAATCCCTGTTGGGAGAGGTACCCACTTAATGTGTTCAACTCGCCTCGAAATGAATTAAACCCTTGGGAAACAAAAAAAAAAAAAAATGAATATATACTTCATTTGTCCCCAAAAAAATCTCTTATTTTTCTTTGGGATGTCCTAAAAAACACTATCTTTTCTAAATGAATTAAACCCTTGGGAAACAAAAAAAAAAAAAAATCAATATATACTTCATTTGTCCCCAAAAAAATCTCTTATTTTTCTTTGGGATGTCCTAAAAAACACTCTCTTTTCTAAATTAAACTTATTTTTCTCAAAACAAACCATTTACATAAAATAATGATTTGACATCACTAATTTTCGACCTCTACTTTTGAGGGCATGAATGTAAACTTACCAAAGAGTTCCATTTTTTTGACTTTTAAAATCATACATAGAGCTCAATGGAGGGGATTTTAACTCGAAAAGATTTATTAAAACTTTTATGAGTGAATCACACTTTCCGTCCTCCTTATGGAATAACTTTTGCACATTCGTCCCCCGGCCCTAAAAAAATTCTTAGCTGTTGAAACCTTCTAAATTCCCGCCATTTCGTAGGAACTTCTGCGGTGAAACTACATTTTTAGTAGGGCACAAAGTGACACTGTCTATATTGTTATATAAAGTTAAATTTTAATTTTAGGTTAAGGGACGAAAATATCCTCGAGGTCTTGCACGTGCATTGCATGTGAGGCCGTCTACGACATGTATTAGCCGTAAAAGATCATTGGTGAAACACTACATTAATAAGAAGATTCCAGCTGCTAAGAATTTTTAGAGGGACGAATGTGAAAAAGTCGATCCATAATAAGGACGAAAAGCTAGATTTACTCAACTTTTATTTGATAAGAGATGTGGTAGACTTGAATTGTAATTCGAAATACATGAAACTAATGTGATTTCAGGATGATCTAACACGTGAAAAAAATTGAAAATATCATAAATATTTAAAGTAAAGATTCAATTATCTCTTATTTTTAAAATTGTGGATGAAATGTGCAAATATGTTTAAAATTGTGATATGAAATGTAGCATGTGTTTTTAAATTATTTATGAAATTTGTAATTATGGGCTTTTTAAATTATTTATGAAATTTGTAATTATGGGCGGGGGGAGTTTGCTCCCCCCCCACCCCACCCACCACCCCCCCCCCCCCCCCCACCACCACCGAAAAAAAAATGCAACTTACCGGTCACGTGGCCAATTAATTGACGACAATACTAAAATTGATAATGTCAATTAAATTGTGATATAAAATATGTAGAATACATGAAGCTCTGTACCACAAGTGAGAAATAATATAAAATTTTGCATAAAAAAACAAGTCTCTCTAAAAATAGTATGAGTATTGAATTTTTATTTATGGCACCCTAGAATTACATGTTTTTGGCAATACATCAAAATACCCATTGTACTACAAAAAACAAGGAAAACGAGGGGACAATTTCATTTGATATGAACAATAATTTATATAGCTTGAATTTATTTAAAGTCAAATAGAGCAATACCCATAACATGTACCCCCTTTCTTTACCAATTGCTGTGTACCCTTGTTAATTTTACGGTATGTGATTATTCATGATAAGTTAGAACTTTTTTTAGAAAACTAGAAAATATTCACGTTCCCTTGATTAGGACCAAAAGGTGTCAATTCTAATCCGATTCTATAAATTACAAATATTTACAATTTTTAACCATTTCATTAAAGTCAATATTTTAATAGATTGTTGAAAATTGAATATAAGACCCAACACGAAAAGGCAACTAAGCAATTAGTGAAAAAATTAAGTCAAACTTATTCAAAATACCCCTGAGATTTAGAATATAATTACATAGACAATCCTTCATGTTTGAGAAATTACTCAAACTACATCTGATGTCTTGAATTCATTATAGTTACCCTTTACGGTGTTTTATTTTTTAAATATTGAATTCCATAAAATACCTCCAAGCACCCACTATGAATAGATTTTGATATGAAAAAATGGTGAAAAATGTTAAAAAAGGGGGGCAAAAGTAACTTAAATATGTGAAAAAATTGGTTGAAATTATGAAAAAATGGTGAAAATACTTGAAATCAGCTTGCAACTATTTAAGTTTGTGGTTTCTTATATGGTACTCAGGGGGTATTTATGAAATTCAATTTTTATAGATGAAATTAACGTCATAAAATGATAACTATAATGAATCTAATACTTCAAGGGTAGTTTGACTAATATTCCAAACATGGAGGGTGGACTGTGTAATTACACTAAAGCACAATGGTAATTTAAGTAATTCTCCCAAAAAATTATAACCATGTATTCAATTCCCAAGGATCCATATGTTCACATATAAATAAAAAATTTCCAACCATAAGGGATTTAGGATTTTACCTCACTATACCTGGTAGTGGTTGAGGCTCTGAAAGTTTAGGTGTGGTTGAACGTCTTTGACTCTTGAAATTGGGGGATTCCAAGTGGATCTTCAAGCACTCCAACACACCAAAAGTCTTCTAAAGAAAACCTGCTAAAAAAAGATTCACACTCCACAATTTCAACAACCCTAAAAAAATTTCTTAGGGTAAGAAAATTCAAAATTCCTCTCAAATCTATTGATTAGGTTGGAAGAAAATTACTTGATAATTTAATTATAACTCTATTTGATAAAAGGGAAAAAGAAAAAAAAAAGAACAATAGTTTCTTAGTTTAAAAAAAAATGTGTCTTTATGTAATGTGTAAGAAAAAAAAATGTCTAAGCTTGATATATATTGATAAGAGAAAGCACATCTCGAAACCTTAAAAATTACCTTCTAGAAACACCTATTGAGTTCGAACCAATTGGATCATTAATCCCACTAAATAAAAATTAGTTGAATACATTCAATCGTGTGGATCCATCCCATTATCTTCCCCAATTCTCATTATATTTTCCATCACTCTCATTGACCATTGTCATCTATATATTTTAATCCTTCTCACTCTTATAACATTCTCACTTTATTATCTAGATTACTCTTTTTTCCCCAATAAATCATAGAATAACTTCTTTGGGACCCTTCATCGGATTTTTTTATGTCGCATATTTCACCAATTTTCAACTTTAATACATTTTTAATTGATTTGCGCTTGAATTTGCACGTTTAACCCATTTTTTTGTTAACTTAAAAAGTTTTTATTTTATTTTAGTTTATTTCACCCCTTATTGCTGATATAGCCTTTTTTTATTGTTAATTTATTATGTATTTTATTTACCAATTTTACCCGTCAAGAGATGAGAAAAGAATAAATGAAACAGTAATCACCGTCGTTTCATACAATTATTTGATTTAACAGCCTTCCCAGTTGGTTTTCTTTTTAATAGTAGGTTTTACCATGTCCATTTGGTTTTTATCTCCTACAATCATATAATTCATTAAATTTAAGAAACATACCAATGTAAAACAAAGAAATTAAAATTTTAGCAGATTTTCGACGAAATCAACATGCTTTTTAGGTGTTGAAGATCTTTTAAATAAAACTGTGAAATTTTTCGGTCAAATATAAAATGATATTAGATTTGAGATAATTTCACTTTTGATATCATAAGTGACCTTACTTTAAGGTTACTTTCGGGGGAGCATTTAAATATGGTAAATAGATCGAAATTGTAAAGAGGCAGTACTCCAAGGAAGGCGGCCAACAAACATTAGTGAAATCATTTGTAAAGAATTTTGGAGTATGCTTGCTACTATTAGAGGCAGAGACAATCGCAATTTTTTTTTTTTTTTTGGTACAAAAGATAATCGCAATTGCTTCTTCCCTTCTTACTTATATTTTATGTATTACCTATTTTTCTAGAAAATACTCGAATTAGGGTGCAAGTTGCTGAGTTTATCGTGTTTCGAGGATGCTAAGTGTCAATTTTTTTGTGTTTCGGGGCAAAGTGTCATAAACCCGAGTATTGCATTTCAACTGTCCAATGCGACATGGTGACTATTTTAATCAACATAATCTAGAAAGAAATTAAAATAGCATGCTTTTCATATGATAGATCTATGCAGGCCCAACTCATGCACAAAGATATATTGGGTCAAACTAACTTGTACTAATAATTACTCAATATATTACAGATTTACATTTACATTTACATTCACATTCACATTCACGTGTGTTGATCAGGAACTAGTATTTTTGTAGTGGGAAATGCTGACGAGGAAATTGAGATATACATAAATAAAAATAAAAAATAAGAAAGAGAGAGAGAGAAATTAATAGAAAAACAAAAATTACTATTTGTTAATACAATGGATAATTTGCAATAACTAATTATTTATGTAGGACTCATGCAATAACCTTAATACTATGATACATGACAAATATTAAGAAGAATTTTATTGCATCGTATATAACTTTAATTTCAAACATGTCTTTTTGGTGTTAAGATCTGCTAAATAAAATGGTGAAATTGTTTGCAGTCATATCTAAAATGATATGAGATTTCATTTCTCTAATTAAATCTTTTTTTGGCAAACAAGAACCCTTTTATTAATCAGAAATTGTAATTACAATGAATTTGCACTTCCTTTATTTCTCTAACTAAATAAAAAATTCAGCACACTTTAGTGAAATGCCTATGAAGTAGCAATGTATTCCCATTTTCTCATCATGATCTTCATATTTGCACTTCCTTTATTTCTTTAACTAAATAAAAATATCAGCACACTTTAGTGTGAAGTAGCAGTGTATTTAAACTAGTTTATTCTGGATCAAATTCAGGACCCCACCTACGAACGAGAAATTTACGGATGACTTCAGATTGAATATCATAATCTGGAATTCCATCTGTCTCGATTGAAACAAGACTCTCTTTGTAATAAACAGGCCATACTTTTAAAGTACTAACAATTTCTCTTTTTTCAGCTCTAATATTTCTTATGTTATGTAAGTCAGGATCATACATCATTAGCTTCGTAATAGAGTTAACAAAAGTTGTTGCAAAAATCTGTTTACCCTTCCAAAATCCCAGTGGAACAAATGACTTCAAAGGTAGAACACAAGTCAACAAATTCATCCAACACCCTTTTTCCTTCATCACCCATATGTCAATACGTCTATCAAAAGCATTTATATCATAAGAAAACAAGGCAAGTGAGTCATTATATGTGCCAAGATTTCCATCAGGTATTGATCTGACAACCTCTGGCATCTCGATATCTTGGAAGACTTCATTATGCATGTCAAATGCAAGAATTACAGAGCTAAATGTCTTGATTGAATACTTCTTCCAATAATAAAACCCATTCAAGAATGTAGTGCCATATTCAGATCTGGACACGATAGAGTGATCATTAAGATGGACTTCATCTTTATAATATTTCCAAGAATCATTACTTGATGTATAGACAGCGTAAAAAGGTTCGAGGCGACACACACAATTATGACCGATAATCAAAACTATCTTGAATTCATCGGTTATAGGGTCTATACCAAAACCGATTTCATCAATAACAAGAAACTCTTTTGAAGGAGAAGGGAGTCCCCTCATTCTTCTGGTTGCTGGGTTCCATAGAGCTAGTTTGAAAGACGTACTAAGCACACAAAATATGCCGTTGCAAGGACCATGAAGAGATTCAATTAGCCCAGGCAGTTTCAGATTAGGGGGTTCCTCGTATGTTTCTAGTGTTTCATCTTGGAACAATGTAAAATCATAGAACTCGACATTTGGAATCTTTCTCGGCATATTTGCATGATAATAAACAAGAAGACGGGTATAATTGCTCCAATGATAGACATGTTGGCGTATGAAACTTGGGCTTTTGATGATAACTTGCCATTGCTTGCAAACTATCCTGAACCGCAACAATGATTTCACCGGCAACCTTAATAATATCTCAATTATAAGATCCTCCGGGAGAGAACTATGCGTGCAAATTGTAGTCATGTTTGCTGAAAATTTCAATCAAGTAAATAGAATCAATTACAGAAAATAGATATGTTTCAGAGCAAAAATAAGCATAAATTGTAATTGAAGTATAAGAAATTGACCCCAAGATTTGGGGATCAATTAAAAGAAATAATTGTTGGGTGAAATCAGAGCGAATTACCGAAGAGAATGGTATGTAGATCTGGTTGTTGGTGATTCACTTAACAACCATTTCTACATGGGAAAACTTTCAAAACAATATGGGAAAAGAATAATTTAGTTTGGTATGTCTCAAATAAAATGGTATTCTTTCTCCTTTTAAGGTGTTTTTCTTTTTCTTTTGTCATGACTATTAAATATATAAAATAATTATCTTTTGAATTTATGTTTTTAGATGTACGTTTCTAGAAGTAAGGATTGATTGTATTTAATAGTATAAAATAATTCAATTCTCACGCTTAGCACTTATATCAATCAATATATACTTCATTTGTCCCAAAAAAAAATCTCTTATTTTTCTTTGGGATGTCCAAAAAACTCTTTTTTCTAATTTTTTTTTTTTAAATTAACCTTTTACATAAATTAATGATTTGACATCACTAATTTTCAATCATTACTTTTGATGGCATGAATGTACAGTTATGAAATGGTTCCATTTTGTTTTAACTCTTACCTAAATTAAACTCCAACATTAAAAGTAAATGAAATTGGATATTTGTTTATAGATCATACATAAATTAAAGAAGTCAATGGAGTGGATTTTAACTCGAATAGATTATTAAAACTTTTATGAGTAAATCAAACTTTCCTTCCTCCTTATAGAACAACTTTTTTACATTCGTCCCCCTAAAAATATTCTTAGCAGTTGAAACCTTCTAAATTTTCGCCATTTCATGGGGACTTATGCGGTAAAAATTCATTTTTAATAGGGACCAAAGTGACACTGACTATATTGTTATATAAAGTTATATTTCCATTTTAGGTTAAGAGACAAAAGTAATCTCGAGGTCTTGCACGTGCATTGCACATGAGGTCGTCTCCGACGTGTATTAGCTGAAAAGGTCGTCAGAGAAACACTAAATTAATAAGAAGGTTCCAACTGCTAAATTTTTTTTCGATGACGAATGTGCAAAAGTCGATCCATAAGGAGGACGAAAAGTGCAATTTACTCAACTTTTATTTGATAAGAGATGCACTAGACTGTAATTTTAATTCAAAATACGTGAAGCTAATGTGATTTTAGGACGATCCACCATGTGAAGAAATTGAAAATATCATAAATATTTAGAGTAAAGATTCAATTATCTCTCATTTTTAAAATTGTGGTATGAAATGTGCAAATACATTTTAAATTGTGATATAAAAGGTAGTATTTGATATATAAAATTTATGAAATTTGTAATTATGGGCAATTACGTGTGTGGGGAGTCTCCCCCACCCCAATGCAACTTTACGATCACGTGGCTAATAAATTGACGACGATACTGAAATTGATAATGTTAATTAAATTGTGATATAAAATATATACAATACATGAAGCTTTGTACGATAAGTGAAAAATAATATAAAATTTTGTATAAAAAAGAAGTCTCTCTAAAAATAATAATGAGCATTGAAGTTTCATTTATGGCACCCTCAGATTACATGTTTTTGGCAATACATCAAAATCCCGATGTATTTCAAATGACATGGAAAACGAGGGAGGAGTTTCATTTGACATGAACAAGAAATATAGTTTGAATTTATTTAAAGTCAAATAAAGCCTGACATGTACCCTCTTTCTTTACCAATAGCAGTGTACCCTTGTTAAATTTGCCGTATGTGATTATTCATGACAAGTTAGAATATTTTTAGAAAACTGGAACCGATATAGGTATAAAAAGTATTCACGTTCCCTTGATTAGGACCAAAAGGTGGTAATCCTAATCTAATTCTATAAATTACAAATATTTACAATTTTTAACCATTTCAACAAAGTCAATATTTTAATAGATTGTTGCAAATCGAATAAGACCCAACACGAAAAGACAACGAAGAAATTAGTGAAAAAATTAAGGTAGACTTACTCAAACTACCCCTAAGATTTAGTATAATTACATAGACTATCCTTAATGTTTGAGAAGTTGTTTAAACTACCTCTGAGGTATTGAATTCAATATAGTTACCCTTTACGTTATTAAATTTTTTTTACAAAAATATTGAGTTCCATAAATACCTCTGAGTACCCACTATAAAAAGATTTTGATATGAAAAAATGGTGAAAATTGTTCAAAACAATGGGCGAAAGTGACTTGAATCGGTGAAAAAATTTGTTGAAATTCTGGAGAAAAAAAGGGTTGAAAATAGTTGAAATCAGCTTCCAACCATTTAGGTTTATGGTTCCTTATATGTTACTCATGAGGTATTTATGAAATTCAATTTTTATAGATGCAATTAACGTCGTAAGAGGTTAAATGTAATGAATCTAATACTTCAAAGGTAGTTTGAGTAATTTTTTAAACATGGAGGGTAATCTATGTAATTACACTAAAATACAGGGATAATTTGAGTAATTCTCCCAAAAATTTATAACCATGTACTCAATTCACAAGGATCCATATGTACACATATAAATTAAAATTTTCCAGCCATAAAGGGGTTCAGGATTTTACCTCACTATACTTGGTAGTGATTGAGGCTGTAAAGCTTAATTAGTTGTGGTTGAACGTCTTTGACTCTTGGAATTCGGGATTCCAAGTGGATCTTCAATAACTCCAACACACCAAAAGTCTTCAAGAAAAAACCTGCTCAAAAAAATGTTCACACTATAATTTCAACAACCTAAAAGGAATCTCTTAGTGTAAGAAAATTCAAAATTCCTCCCAAATCTATTCATAAGGTTGGAAGAGAATTACTTGATATTTTAATTATAACTCTATTTGATAGAAAGAAAAAAAAAAAAGAACAATAGTTTCTTAGTTTAAAAAATAAGTGACTTTATGTAATGTATAAATAAAAATATGTAATAGCTTGATATTTATAGATTAAAGAAACCATAACAAAATTATCAAAAAAAAAAAAAAAGAAACCATAACAAAAACCCTATAAATTACCTTCTAGAAAAACCTATTGAGCTCGAACCAATTGGACCATTAATCCCACTAGCATGGTCTATAATTAACCAATGGTCCAGTCTCCCATTGTACTCTTATCAATTAATTATATACACTCTTTTTGTTTGATGTAACAATGTATTCACCATCTCAAAAAAAAAAAAAAAGGTTAGAAATCACTCCTAATTTAATTTTTTTAGTTTAATTTTCATTGAGCAATTAAATGAATTACTTAATTAGTCTAACTAATAATTTATTCTTCTTTGACCAATCTTTTAAAAAGGTTCCAATTAAGTAAACTAACTTGATTATATATGATTAATCAAATATAAAATAATATATTCAATAGAAATTAGTTGAATACATTCAATCGTGTGGATCCATCCCATTATCTTCCCCAATTCTCATTATATTTTCCATCACTCTCATTGACCATTGTCATCTTTATATTTTAATCCTTCTCACTCTTATAACATTCTCACTTCATTATCTAGATTACTCTTTTGTACCCAATAAACCATAGACTAATTTCTTTGGGAACCTTCATCGGATTTTTTATGTTTACATATATTAGGTACAAAATCATTCAGATTGATTTTTCGATCACCTCACCCCCCCCCCCCCCCCCCCCCCTCCTCCCTTTTTGCGGTTAATTTGTTATCTCATATTTCACCATTTTTCCACTTGATACATTTTAATCGATTTGCACTTGATTTTGCACGTTTAATCCATTTTTTTGCTGATATAGCCTTTTTTATTATTAACTTATTGTGTATATTCTTTACTGATTTTACCTGTCGAGAGATGAAGTAAGAATAAACTAAACAATAATTACCGTCGTTTCATACTATTATTTGATTTTTCATCTCCTACAATCATATAATTCATTAAGAAATAGTTGGTTTTCTTTTTCACTAGTAGGTTCTACCATGTGCATTTGGTTTTCATCTCCTACAATCATATAATTCATTAAGTTTAAGCAACATACCAATGTAACACAAAGAAATTAGGTATCACAATTTTAGCAAATTTTAGGCGATCGAATTCAATATGCTTTTTAGCTGGAAGATCTGCTAAATAAAACTGTGAAATTTTTCGCTCAAATATAAAATGATATTAGATTTGAGAGAATTTCACTTTTAGTACCATAAATTAGGGGTGCACATGGTACGGTATTGCGATTTTATTAGCTAAATTTGTAACATACCAATTGTTGCGGTTTTTAAATATTCAATACCAAACTTCATTTTGAATACCATACCAATGCATCCGATACGGTATGGTACGGTTCTGCGGTTCTATAAGTACTTTTTTGCGCCATACTATTTTCCTCTAAAAGTCAATTGATAGATGAAAAAAAAATTGGTTATGTTTTTCTTTATTTTTACATAATACTTTATAGATGAAAGAGTTATATAATAATATCTTATAAATTATTGAGCCTCAAACATAGTAGCATATTAAAAGAAAGAATGACGATAATTTATTTGTCGTTTGTTATTTCTTTTCAAGGTAGAATTATTTTCTAGTTAGTCTTTTTTGCTTCAAAAATTTATTTTTTGATTTTTCAAATTTACCCCTGGTTTAATATACACACAAGGGGTATCTATGTAATAATATTAAACCACAGGGGGTGTCTGTGTAATAATATTATACCATAAGGGGTGTATTTGAAAGATTACAATAACTTCAGGGAATTACTTGTAGCCAACAATCATATTTTAAATTTAATAAAAGCTAGTAGGTGGGTGGAGGGGGGGTGAGGCTAAGGTTTTATTTTTTATTTTTAAATATTTTTTAGTTATAATAAATTTATTAAATAGGATTATTAATATTTATGTAATTTAAAAAAAAACGTTTTCTTATTTTATAGAAATATTATTTAATTTATATAATATTATATGTAAAATCTAATTGGTTTAGAAGATTTTTTTTGAAATATAGAAAATCTAATAAATTTTTAATATTTATTATTTTAGATTTTATAAAAAAATATATTATTTTTATATGTATTATATGTAAATCTAATTAGTTTAAAAGATGTTTTTTCAAAATTTAAAAAATCTAATAAGTTTAATTGATTTTAATTTTTTAGATTTTATATGAAATATTATTTAATATTTATATACTATATATAAAAGATAATAATATATAAAATTTATTAAATAGGATTTATAATTTAACAATATTTGCAATTGGGACTGAAATGTTTCAAACTTGTGAATTGTGGGGTAAATTTGCAGGCCAAAAAATATGTGGGGCAAACTTTGGCATCACTCTATAACTATAGGACCACTTCTGTAAATTTTCCATTAATTTTCCGTCCAATATTGAAACTTCCGTCCAAAAATTGATGAAAGTACCAAATGCGTCGAAGACCGTCAACTCTTGGTACCAATTGTGTATGTCTTTTAACTTATGGTATCATAACATTAAAGTAAGGTCACTTATAGTACCAAAAGTAAAATTATCTCTAGATTTCATTACGGAAGGAGTTAATTAATACACTTAGCGAAATATCTATGAATTTATTAAGCTAATGTTCTCGTTATATGTCCATTCTGGATCAATGCGTTGACCCGACCATTTGTGAATAGAGATATTTACAGATGACTTCACCATTATATTAAATTTATCGATAGATGTGATAAAAATATAGCTAAATCAACCAACACATGTTAAAACTCAATAAAATTTGCAATTAAATTATACTTATACGTATTAAGTATATTATGTCTATTGATTATTTCATATGAGAAAATATAAATAAAAATATTTCTTCATCTTGAAGAAAAGATAATTGATGATGAAATTTTTAATGTAATATATATTGTTATTAAAAGGCATGCTTTAATATTCAAACATATTAACATACTAATATATTTGCATCGATAACATAATATTGACTTAATATTTTTTTTTTAAAAAGGGGGAAACATACACATTTGTCTAAATTAAGGCACATACACTAAATATTTTTTATGAACATGGGAGAATATGTGCTAATTAATACTCCGTAATGAATATTTGCTAAATGAAACGAATAAATGGTATATTGTGAAAATTTATTGTTACATGTATAAGTATATAGAGATATTAGCTCTTTATTTCAATTATACCTATATTAAACATTATATAATGCTTTAATTCTCTGAATATCATCTAGATGCAAAGTAGTCTTGATCACTCCAATAGTCCAGTACTGATTCCCGAATACATGATGGTTGCTTGTGCATTGGAACTATGTCCAAGCCCAAAAAGATGTCCAATTTAATGAATCACAATCGACTTCAAATCGAATGTATTAAGGGCCGACCCAACGAACCATTGCTCGTCTGCATCATAATGGAACTAGGGCATCATAATGGGGCAAATTTCAATCCGGATTCGTCCGAATCCGATCTGATTTATTAGGATAATTGTCCGATTAGAGATTCGATAAACCTGATCCGATTATAAAGATCCGTAATTCGAAACACGTGGAGCGAATATGGATTTAGGTCGATCCGATCCGTTAAAGATCCGTATCCCATAAAAAATAAAAAAAATGATATATATATATATATATATATATATATATATATATATAATTTTTATAAAAGTAAGTACCATTAATAATATTTCACTGTCAATTTAAGAAGATAATAGTTTATAACTCATTTATAAATTTATTTAAACCAACATTTTCATCTGAATATGAATATTAGTAAAGGATGTTTGAACATGTGAGCTAAAATTAAATAAAATTGTAAAGTTAATAAACTTGTTTTAGGAAAAAATATTAATCTAATTTTTTAGATGAAAATTTTATTGAATCCCAAAAAAATCTGATATCCGGTCAAATCCGACCAAAATCGACCAAAATCCATATGATTCAAAAAATCTAGATTCGAGCACAATCCGAACAAGATCCGAATCTGACAGGGTCCAATTCAATATAAATGAATTCGGATATGAGCGAGTCTGATCCGACCAAAATCCGACCTATTGACAACCCTAAGTGAAACCTCTCATAAGTTGGTCCAAAAGCATGGGCCAAGACTCCTCAGACCCATCAAATGAATATACATCCATCTCCATGATCACGATTGTGAAACCCAATAACTAGATCAGTAGTTTGACTATCTTGGGCCTATGAAAATGTAAAAAGGCTTGCATTGTCCCATTTCCTAAAGGTCGCAGCCACTGTGCCGATATATGAATTTTCGTCTCTAAATTGAACATTTTCGTCGACAAAACACTTTAGATACGAAATAATTTCTTCGCATGCTCCGTCGCGAAAGCCACGTTGCTAATCCGTCCCCATATGCATTACATTGTGCGAAATTTTAGAATTCAATTGCGTTAATGGAGGGTGTATTGATAAAGATCTAGATTGTAAATCCATTTTTAAAGCTTTTGTTTAAATTAGTTTTTCCTTTTGTCAGCTTTATTTCTTTCAAAAAAAAAAAAATGAAAACAATGAAAGAATTTTTCTATCTTTTTTATCGAGTAAAGTTTCAATTTTTTTTTCCTATCATGAAATCACAAAACCGAATTTTGGTCTTGAATAATATATTGTTGGTCTGTTTTCCACTCAACTTTGACTAATTGATTAAATCAAGCAAATTTTCTTTTTTTGTTCGTGTTTGTGTTAATAACTTACACTTTTTTGAATTACCAATACAAAAGAAATATCAATCATTTCTTTGAATTAATAAAACCATAATAAAATTATTTACAATTAATTTACTTGAGGATGTCATAGTATAATTTGCTGGAGAACAATTTTGAAAGTAATGAAAAGAATTAATGGGTTTGGGCTGGGTCATGGGATTCATGGATACTACTGGGTATGCTGGGCAGATCTGGGCTTAAATAAAGGTCTAAAAGTTACTATAATTAGGGTTGTCAATTGGTCGGATTCTGGTCGGATCAAGCTCGTCCAGATCCGACTCCATTTATATCGGATCGAATTCTGTCGGATTCGGATCTTGCTCGGATTGTGCTCGGATCTAAAAATTTTGAATCCAACGGATCTTGGTCGGATTTGGCCGGATATCGGATCTTTTTCGGACCCAATAAATTTGTATTTAAAAAGTTAAATTAATAGTTTTTCCTAAAACAAGTTTATTAACTTTCAATTTTATTTAATTTTAGCTCACATGTTCAAAGTTTCTTTACTATATTCATATTTGTAGAATAAAAATATTGGTTTAAATAAATTTATAAACGAGTTATAAATTACTATCTTCTTAAATTGACGGTGAAATATTATTAATGCTACTTACTTTTATAAAATATTATGTATATATATCTTTCTTTTTATTTTTTGTCGGATACGGATCTTTAACGGATCGGATCGACCTAAATCCATATTCGCTCCATGAGTTTCGGATTACGGATCTTTATAATCGGATCAGGTCAATCGAATCTCTAATCGGAAAATTATCCTAATAAATCGGATCGAATTCGGACGGTTCTGGATTGAAATCCGCCCCATTGACAACCCTACAATCAAGTATTGAAGAAATTAAAAAGCATCTGGCCCAAAATAAAATAACACGAGGAATAAAATGTTTTGGCCCAAATAAAAAAATTGGTCGATGAGTATAATTAAATCTAAGAATTCAATACGGACGGAAGTTGTAGGACTAATTTGAATTCCGCGGCAATTGGTGGGGTGGGGTGGTGAGGAAGGATGATGGCAGTTGGGACTTCGGTTTTTGCCGGAAATTGGGGGCATGCTCTATTAATCAGACAGAGCTCTTAGCTCTCCGGGATGGCCTTAAATTTGCGTGGGAGAAAAGGATTCGCAATCTTGTGGTGGAAATTGACTCTGAAGTCATTTACAATCTTATCAAGAAGACTGACACAAGGGATCAACCAATGGAGTTCATTTTAGAGGACTGCAGGAATTTGATTGCTAAACCATGGAATGTGGTCCTTCGACATATTAGAAGATCTGCTAATTCGATGGCAGATGCTCTGGCAAAACTTGGTCATGATTTGGGTGAAGGTTTGCATTGGTTTGCAGAGCCACCGGACGTCCTTCAAGCACTTGTAGAGTTATAGGCACTGTTTTGCCTCCTTTGGATAAAAAAAAAATCTAAGAATTGAAAAACATTCATTTTTGGGGTAAATGCAAAATACTCCCCTGTATTATGCTAAACCTGCAAGGAACTATCCTGTAAAAATTTTATTGCGTTAAACTTCCTTGTATTTTCAAAAACCCTGCAAAAAACATCCAATTTGTAAAAAATAGATCGTTTGGATCGATATATTTGAAGAAATCATTTTTAAAATACTTCAAGTTGGTCCCTACAACTTCACGTGATATATTTTTAAAATTATTTCTTGAAATATGTCAATCCAAAACGACCTATTTTTTTACAAATTGGGTATTTTTTGCGGAGTTTTTGAAATCACAAGGAAGTTTAGAGCAATAAAAATTTCACAGGGTAGTTTCTTACAGGTTTAGCATAATACAGGGGAGTATCTTGCATTTTCCCCTTCATTTTTCCATTTTTCGTCTTCTCGACAAACACTACGATTTTCACTATTTGAACTTTTGATCCTTTGAAGAAGAAAGCAAGAAATTGAAGGTTTGACTATTCGAAAAGTCAGTTACCTTTCTAACTAGAACGAGTTTTGGATTTAAAAAATCAACTCACCAAATCGGATACCCAAAACCTGATAAGTTCATGTCTGCTACTTTTGATTATTTTGTGATGCTTTATAAATATCTAATAACTAAGTTCATATTTTAGAGCTACTCCGTATGTTGCCAAAAAAGTTTATATTTGATTTCCTGTAGTATTTAATTTGTATTGTTCATATGTATCAATTCATTTTTAGAGATATTCAGTTTAACTCCATGTGATATGTCTAATGACCAATTTACTTCCCTGTAAAATAAAAATAGACAATTTAACTCCCTGTGAAATGAAATAATGAGCAATTTACCTCCTTGTGATATAAAAATAGGCAATTTACCTCCCTGTGAAATGAAATAATGAGCAATTTAACTCCTTGTGATATGAATTAATAAGCAATTTAGAGGGAGGTAATGTGCTTCTTTTAAAAAAATACAGGGAGGTATTTTGCCATTTTTCTTATTACAAGGAGTTAAATTGTCTATTTAAGATATCACAGGGAGGTATTTTGCCCTTTTTTTATCACAGGGAGTTAAATTACCTATTTAGAATAACACAAAGAGTTAATTTGCTAATCACTCTTTTTATTGTCAGTTTAAAGCATGTTGAATAATTCAAACGCAATTGGTAGCTCTAATTCTGCCTAGGATGCAATATTAAACATGTATTAATTAATGTGGCCCTATCAAAATAGGAAAGCTACGCGTTTATTGTAATGGTAGGTATAATATATATCCTAAAGAACTCATAACGTGTAGGCAATGGAAATATTTTCAATTGTTGAACACACTTTGTACAAAATTAGAGGATATTGAGACTTCAACTCTTATAGAAATTGAGACTTTTTGGGTGTGAATTTTCATTTATCCATGTGATCTACTTAATCTTAAATTTTAGTTTGTTCCCTGCAATTTGAAAAAATGAGCACATTACCACTTGTGAAAATTTTAAAAAATCAATTTATCTCTTTTTGTTGGAGAGTGTTACTTACTCACCCGAAATTGAATGTGAAAATGAAAAGTGTTACATAAAAAGAAAAATTACTATTCTCCACGTAAAATAATAGGAGGGTGGGTAAAAATTACTTATTGGGGGATACTGGTCCATATAAAATACTACAAGAGTGTAAACTACTTCAATTTATCCATATTTAAAAAAGGGCCCTAAGGCCATCTCCAATGGAGAGGGCCAGCCCCGGGGCTCCGGAGCCCCGAGCCAGCCCTGCCCCCCCCCCCCCCACCCCCCTCCTGGTCGTCTCCAATGGTAGGGCTCCGGAATGGAATTAATTCCATTTTCTTTCCTTGCCCACTCTCACCTATAATTCTGGTTTTAATTTTGTTTTTAATATTAATATTAATAATTGTAATAATTATTAGTACTTGTAATTAAATTATTAATTATATTAAAATATTAAAATTAAAGAGAGTAAATAATTAAGTAAATTAAAATTAATACATAATACGAAATACAACAAATAAGTAAGGAAATACAAGAAAGGAAATACAACAAACAAGAAAGAAAATACAACAAACAAGAAAGGAAATACAAGAAATCGGATTAAATAAACGACAAACACACGAAAATATAACATTTTACTGATTTCTCCTCTGAAACTAGTCGGTTCCTTCATTCGATGAATCTCCAAATAAGTCCCGAGGAAGATTTTTATTTTGTATTTCTCTTCTTTTGTTCCTCCAATACGCCTTTGTATCTGGAGTGAATGAAGAGCAGTCCATCGACATAATCCGTTCTTCCTGTAATGACGTTGTCACTGACATTCTCGCTGCTTCTTCTTCCTGTTGACGTTGAATCGTCTCCATATGCCTTCTCTCTCGTCCAGCCTCTACCAAAAGTGTAGTTTCTCTCATGGCCGCAATTTTTTCCCTTTCGAAGTCAATATTACTATATGAACTACTCGACGAAGCCTTCCCTTTTCCCTTCTTGGCTTTTTTGTTACCAATAGGTCTTTCAGACCTTTCACTCGATTGGGGTACGTGGGGAGTCTCGGGATGATCATCGTCGTCCAGTGTTTCCGATTCAAATTGAGTTTCTGGTGGTGGGGTTGGAATATAATAGTCTCCCGTTGGTTGAGATGGGTTAACAGGAGGTGTTTGAGACGTTCCAGATGTTGACCTGAACATGATCCAATCTTTTGCAACTTCCCATGTGTGCTGGAAGCACCAATGTTGCTTCGTTTCGGCCTTGTACAGACGCAATGCCAATTCATGCTAAAAATTACAAAAAATAGTTAATATAACCTATTAATAATTACTTAGCATAGTATTAAC
This sequence comes from Penstemon newberryi var. newberryi, assembly GCA_030819805.1. NCBI lineage: Eukaryota > Viridiplantae > Streptophyta > Magnoliopsida > Lamiales > Plantaginaceae > Penstemon > Penstemon newberryi. The sequence goes on along the minus strand of JAUALY010000004.1, from coordinate 11,912,658 downwards.
ATAATATTTACCTCGTCCATTATTTGGCCGCCACTTCCCACCTCTCTTGAGGCCCTTTGAAGTGCTTCGTTCCATTTTTGCATCTTGTTGCAAATGTGTTTTTTCCATCTACTGGTGATTGACTCTTTTGATCTTCGTTCATATTGATGTCCAGTACTATCAAGAAGGACATACATTATGATTATGGTTCTTGCCCAAAATGTATCTTGTGGCTGGCCTGCCCCTACCACGTTGTCCTCCGAGACCTCTATGTATGCCTTTGTCAAGGCTACATCTTCAGCTTGAGACCACTTTGTCGACATTGCCTTAAAATGTTTGCTTTCTTTTTTATGTAGATTGGAAGATATTGAGAGATGTGTGATTTCAGAAGTGAGCACAACTCCCTTTAAATAGGAAAAGCTATAGGGTGTATTATGTAATTTTCTAAAAATTGAACGGTGGAGATCGGTGCAGAAAAAGAACGGTTGAGATCGGTGCAGAAAAAGATCGGTTGAGATCAGTGCAGAAAAAGAACGGTTGAGATTTGTTGCAGAAAAAGAACGGTGGAGATCGGTGCAGAAAAAGAACGGTTGAGATCTGGTGCGGAAAAAGAACGGTGGAGATCGGTGCAGAAAAAGAACGGTTGAGATCTGGTGCAGAAAAAGAACGGTTGAGATCGGTGCAGAAAAAGAACGGTGGAGATCGGTGCAGAAAAAGAACGGTTGAGATCTGGTGCAGAAAAAGAACGGTTATGATCGGGTGCAGAAATCGAACGGTTATGATCTGGTGCAGAAATCGAACGGTGGAGATCTGGTGCAACTTTTGCCTATTTAATAATCCAGTCTCACATTCTACTCAACACATTCACTCTTCAAAATTATTCACTCTTCAGAAAATATTCACTCTTCAAAAATATTCACTCTTCAAAAATTTCATATTATTTTCTCAAGATGAACCACAACTATGATTATGGTTATGGCCAAGATTATGGTTATGGTTATGGTGATGGTGATGGTGACGAATCATCTTCTTCCCGAAATAATTTTTGGGAAGATTATAACAACACGATGGAAGAACAAGATAATGAAGATAAACAACTTCACGAACAGTACAACGAACTTTTGAATTCTCAAACAGAAATTGTGCCTGTACATGGTGGTTCTGTTCCAGGTCGTAAATTTTTAGACAGGAACCACCCAGTACGACACATACAACTGATGAACGATTATTTCATCGAAAGACCGTTGTATTCAGGTGAAATATTTAGGCGCCGTTTCCGTATGAAGCGTCCCCTTTTCCTCCGTATCCTTGCAGATTGCGACGGCAAAAATATATACTTTTGTCAAAGATACGATGCCTCCCATCGAGCAGGGTTTTCATCAATTCTGAAGGTAACAATCGCTATGCGTTCGTTGGCGTATGCATGCTCCCACGATTACAGCGACGAAAATTTCCGTGTTGCGGAGAGTACCACATGCGAGATTGTCCGTGAATTCTGTCAAACCATTTTGGGTTTGTATAAAGACGAGTACCTTCGTGCCCCAACGCAAGCTGACTTGACCATGCTACTTAACAAATCGGAACGACGTGGATTCCCTGGGATGATTGGCTCGCTCGACTGTATGCATTGGACGTGGAAAAATTGCCCAACCGCATGGCAAGGAAGTTTTTCTGGAAGGTCGAAAAAACCTATGATTGTTCTTGAAGCTGTTGCTTCACATGACACGTGGATATGGCATGCCTTTTTTGGCGTGCCAGGAGCATTGAACGACATTACAGTCCTTGGTCGTTCACCTCTGTTCGACAACCTCACTTCTGGTAACCTTCCTGAAGTTCAGTATGAAGTGAACAATCGTAGGTACTACATGCCTTACTACCTTGCGGATGGTATATATCCGAAGTGGGGAACGTTAATCCAGTCTGTGAGAAACCCGAGAACCATTCCTGAACAAGTATTCTCGCGGTATCAAGAATCATTCCGCAAAGATGTTGAACGAGCGTTCGGAATTCTCCAAGCTCGGTTCGCAATCGTTAATCAACCCGGCAGGGGGTGGCATACGCAGGATTTGTCCAACATCATGTTAACTTGCATAATGCTCCACAACATGATTGTGGAGGACGAACGTGACGAATACAAAGACGATGACTCCGACGATGATGATACTGACATTAGCACGTCTCGTAGAGCACGCGCTAGAATTTATCCATCTCGCGGAGTAAAGTTCGAAGATGTTGAACCAAGAAGGCAAACGTTGGATAACTATATGCTGCGTCATGAAGCAATTCGTTCAAAAGAAATCAACCGTAGACTTCAAAAAGACTTAATAGCCCATGTTTACGCAAATACGGTTAAGCATGAATGTAATTGTTTGAATTTACTTTTCTTGTCTATTTTAGTATGTATTTAAATATTTAATTTAGATTAAGTATTAATCTAAATTATGTGTATAAGTGTTTAATTTTATTTTTAACTAATTCCGTATTTTTAATAAAATATAGCCACCACCAACAAAAGATATTAAAATAAAATGGGCCATTTATTTATTAATGATTTGCCCATAAATAAATTTAATTACAATTCTAATAATTTATTAATGATTTTAATTTTAAAAAAATTAATTTTGTTATATTAAAAAATTAAATTAAAAATTGGTGACTACATATATTTATTAAATACTAGTAAATATACTAAATAAATTTTATTAAATAATTCAATTCCACATATTTAATTTAATTTAATAGGGAAAATTAATTTTATTAATTATTCAAGTATATATATATATTTTTCTATTTTAATTCATTAAATAAACAATTTTTTTTTAAAAAATAAAATAAAGCGGACCAGTCAGGGGACGCCAAGTTAAATAGGTTCTTCACGCGGGGAGCCCTGCCTGCGGCCCGTTCCCGCCCTTCACCTGCCCCGCCCCGCGCCCCGCCTCCACTGGAGATGACTCCAGGCGCGCAGCCCTGCCCCGCCCCGCGCCCGGCCATTTCCATTGGAGATGGCCTAAGGTTTAAAAATGATAGGGATGCGCTGTTAGTGATCTTTTAAAAAAATTGTAGAGAGATAAAATTGAATATTCGAATAGTAGTTGGAGATAAATTGAGCATTAATTTACTCTAGTACTGGTTGGGAACAAAGGAAAATAAGACATTTCATTTTCATTTTTATTAATGAAAATAAGACATTTCATTGTCTCCATTAGCTTGAATAACATATTGTTATTCGCTAGAGGTATGCTTTTTGTAATATTCTGATATTTGAATAGGACTTTGGTACGTAACTTTGATCACTAAACTTCAGGGGATGCATGTTATTGTAATTTACCACCAACTTACCCAACTCTTTTGTATTTATTTTTTAAATGGACAACTATGTTTTACTTTTTACTTTTTTGATACTACTATTATTATACTACATGTTAAAATGAAGCTCAAAATTACGTGGGAAACACAATGTTTTAGAAATTGAATCGGACATCGAATCGGTAGCCTCACTGGTTATTGGTTAGATTGGTTAAGTTGACTTAGATTAAAATTACAGTGTCAAATTTGAGTCTAATCGAACCAATTAAAAGTTAAGATTATAAAAGTATATCTTGCAAAATATTGATCCGATCAAATATGCCTTATCATTTTCTATGCCTAGGAGTGGTAAATGGTCCAATTTAGATCGAATTGGACTCATATCCATAAGAACTGAATAAAATGTATCTTATTTAAAATGGATCCAAATGAATAATACCCGGATGAGGTTCATTCTTGTTACTTTCAAAACACAAATAATTCTTTCGACCTGTCCGATTGACGCATTCGTTAAATTACTTTCTATATATAGTTGTACATACCTAAAATGGCAATAGTTTCTTCATAAGTAATTCCAGCTTCCTTAAAAAATACTTGTAATGCTTTAGCAAGATCGACATTGTTTCTTGGAAGTCCAACATCTGCTTGTTGTTTGGTGTGAGGTGTGAGGTGTTTTTTTTTATCTTTGCGTCCTAAAGGAACTTTAATGTGTGGTCCTCCTGCTATTGCCACACCATCTCAAGCCGCCATTACTAGAATGTCCGCACATGAAACTTGCTTTGGCCACACCGCTTCCACCTTGGATTTTATTTTGTCTATTAACTCCCTATTTCGGATACCAAAATTCTTTGGTGAATCAAATTCACATTGATGATTTTTGTCCTTTATGTTAAGGAGGACTGAACCATCACAACCCTATGTAAGTATCAATCAAATGCTAAATTAATTGATAATTTTTATTTATAGAAATTCTAATTCAATGTCCAAATCGATAGTCAATAGACTTAAACCATTTATGAACTCAATCATCTCTGACTATCAATCTGCGTTTGTTCCTACTAGACAAATTATTGATAACGTTTTGGTTGCATATGAAATCGCTGAATATATGAGACATAAGACTAATAGGGACAATTGTCACATGGCAATAAAGTTAGATATTTGCAAAGCTTATGATAAAGTAGAATGGACCTTTGTTAGAGCTGTGATGATTAGATTAGGTTTTGACGATGTTTTTGTTAATATGATTATGTTGTGTATATCTACGGTGTCTTACTCTTGCGTTCTTAATGGGGATCAGATTGGAAATATTTTGCCTGAAAGGGGTATCCGTCAAGGAGATCCCCTGTCACCCTATCTGTTTTGTTTTGCGTAGAAGCTCTTAGCTCGTTAATTGTTAGGGAAGAGGAACTCAGAAGTATTCATGGAGTGCAAATTTGTACAGGTGCCCCCATTGTTTCTCACCTCCTATTCGCTGATGACACTCTCATTATGTGTCGAGCAAATAGGATGGAAGCAACACGTATAAGAGAGGTTATTGACATATATTACCAATCAGAGTTGTGGATAGACACGAAAAATACTTGGGATTACTTCTTGCAATCGGGAGATCAAGAAAAGAAGTGTTTGATTTTATACGTGGAAGATTTTGGACCAGAATTCAAGGATGGAATAAAAAACTCCTTTCTAGGGCCGGAAAAGAAGTGCTCATCAAAGCAGTCATACAAGCGATTCCTTCGTACCTCATGAGCTATTTCAAACTGCCTAAAACTCTCATCCAAGAACTTCAATCGATGATATCAGGGTTTTGGTGGAATTACAGGAGCACAAATAAGACACATTGGGTTAATTGGAAGACGCTATGCAAAGGTAAAAGAATAGGTGGAATGGGATTTCGGGATTTGGAGGCTTTCAATAGAGCTTTACTCGCAAAGCAAGCTTGGAGGATCACATGTAAGCTTGAAATTTTGTTGAGCAGATTATTGAGAGCAAGATATTTTCCAAATAATGAATTCTTAGAGTCTCAATTAGGTTCCCACCCTTCACTAACATGGCGTAGTATTTGGGGCTCTAAAGACCTGATAAAAGCAGTATTACGTTGGCGAGTAAGTAATGGCAATAACATCGACATTGGAAGGATCCGTGGATACCTAAACCGCATACTTCCAAGATCTCATCCCTTGTTAATGTGTTGCCCCAAGATGCAAAGGTTTCAGCACTTACTGATCCAAATTTGCGATGTTGGAATAAGGAACTGGTTTGTACGATATTCTGGCCGGAGGAAATGGATTACATTTTTTCTATTCCGTTAGGCAATCAATTAAATCAGGACTTACGCGTATGGCACTGCACGACTAATGGGGACTTCTCGGTGCGTAGTGCTTACCATTTAGCAATTGAATTGGCTGAACAGGGCTCTACAAGTACAACGGTTCTAAAAGACTGAAGATGGATTTGGAGGCTACTGTACAGCAAAAAGTTAAGGTTTTCTTGTGGAGACTTTGTCAAAATGCGCTGCCTACCCGTACCGCTCTAACTAGACGTAGAATTCCGATAAACAATACACTCTGCCCAGTTTGTAACAATGAGGAAGAAGACTTGATTCACACTCTTTATTGTTGTCCTTTTGTAAGACAATTCTGGGCACTCTCGGAATTCCCATACATAACTTATTATACAGATGAAACAAATGCTTGTTGTTGGCTCGAGGGAATAAAAGCAAAGACAGACCAACGTGAGTTAGCTTTGTTTGTCATAGGATGTTGGAGCATTTGGTGGACCGTAACCAAATAACTTGGGGAAAAGAAGGGAAATCAACCCTTGAATTAGTGGAATTCGCAAGCGAATATTTCAAAAGATATGATTCTCTTTTGACTTCAATGGCTCCCACACAGATTAATGATAGAAACGCAACAAGTTGGTCTGCTCCACCAAGCCAATATGTTAAGCTTAACTTCGATGCAAGCTTCTCCAACTCAAGAGAGACATTCGGTATTGGCGGTATTGCAAGAGACTCTAGTGGCACATGTTTGGACTGGTTTGCAGAAAGAAAGGAGGGAGCAACATCAGCAGTTACTGCTGAAGCGTTCGCGGCAATAAGAGCAATGGAAATGGTATTGCACCACGGATGGACTAAGATTTTACTAGAGGGAGATTGTAAGAACCTGATTGATGCAATTGAAGCCCCATCCCCTTCACTTCATGATTACGGACCTTTAGTTGAGGACATTAAACGTTTGGGAGAAAGTCTAGTTTGGTTTCAACCTTTACATGTACATAGAGAAGGAAATTGAGTGGCTCACTTGTTAGCGAAGCTTGCTAGTAGGTTAGGTGTGGGTGAATCTGTTGATTTAGCAGAAGTAGGTAACATTGTACTTGAAGATTCTGTTTAAGTATTGCAGCTTTGATTCTCCAAAAAAAAAAAAAAAAAAAAAAAAACACGAGTCTTAGTACAGCTGCAGCCGTTCCTGGATCCTTCTTGATAGTGGAAGTCATTGAATCTCGAATAATTTTATGAATTTGTGGACAAGTTTTGTTGTAATAGTTAAAGGAGAGGCCATTTCCTTTACCATTAACTATGAATGGACAGAAAAATAAAAAAGTTGCAACAACTAATTTTAGATCCATTTTTTGCTGTTCCACTTACCGGCCTGCAAATTAAGATATTAAACGGATTTATTTATACACATTGATAAAATTCCCTTTCTTAAATTCTTGCAACAGTATCATTTATTTCAAGAATCAAAATAAAAATCAAGTGATGAACTTTGATGTCATATTTCACAGGGTAGTGAAGAAAAAACGCCTCGAAAATATTAAGTCAGATTAGACCTCAACACCTTGAGGAAAAAATATAAACTAATTAATTAATCAAAAATTGATTTTAACTCATCATATTTCAATTGATTCTTTTTACTGTTTATTATTTGATTTAACATTGAGTAGATTAATCTCACATATTGATCCAAATAGTTTGAGTTGCTTGACATTGTCATCAATATAGATTGTCAGTGTGAAAACAATATCAACTTATTGATATTCATTTGAATTTCAGTGTCTAAAATGACACCCTGTTATTAATTTATTACAAAACATACCTTTTTGTTTCAATCAGTTACAATACATTACACTGCTTCCTAATGATTCCTTTATCTCCTGTGAGAACACCTAAGGTAGAAAGCTTAACAAAACCCGAAGAAAAAACTCGAAAAAATGCCTCCTGGTCATGGGCAAACTTTTTAACATACCCTATACTCTTGGGATCTCTTGCTATTTCTGCATCAAGTGAAATTACTCCATGACCATTAAGAATATTTGCAAAATATTTGTTATCGAAAGTTTGAGGTGTTGGATCGAGGTCAAATTGGGTTGTAAATCGGGTTGAATTATCTTTAGGACACTTATTCTTCAAATACTTGACGAATTCAACTTCACTCTTTGGATTTGAGACTGTTTTGTTGACGTACAAACGATCCATTATACCGTCACAGTGTGTCACTCCAAGTGTATGTGCACCTGCAAATTAAACATGAGTTATGAAATTTAATCGTATAATTAAATATTAAAAATCTCTTCAGCACTAAACATCGTATAATTATCCAAGACGACCTGTTCGATAATTGACACATGTACTTATGTTTAACTTTTTTTAAATGTAATAATTTGCACATACCTAAAATGGCAATAGTTTCTTCATAAGTAATTCCAGCTTCTTTGAAAAATACTTGTACAGCTTTAGCAAGATCCACATTGTTTCTTGGAAGTCCAACATCAGCTTGTTGTTTGGTGTGAGGTATTTTTGTGTCTTTGCGTCCTAAAGGAACATTAATGTTTGGTCCTCCTGCTATTGCCACACCATCTCGACCTGCTAATACCAGAACGTCTGCACATGAAACTTGTTGTGGGCACACCGCTTCCACCTTGGATTTTATTTGGTCTATTAATTCCCTGTTTCGGATTCCAAAATTCTTTGCTGAATCCAATTCTGTTTGATGACTTTTATCCTTTATGTCAAGGAGGACCGAACCATCACAACCCTACATAAGATTTAATCAAATCAAATGTTAATTAAATTAATCATTTTTATTAATTTAGAGAAATTCTAATTTAGATCTATCTCGATCGTATAAAAAAAATATTTTGTATGCGAGTAAATACCTATTGGTTGAGAATAATCCATTAGTACACATGTTTATCTTGTAAATAATATAGATGCATCCAAATCAGATTTAGATTTAAAAATTAAAGTTGTCCTATTTAGATGTATTCAAGGCTTTTGGCTCAATTTATTATTGTCAAAAAAAAAAAAGGTTAAAAAATAGATTAAAAGTGATTTAGATGGAGAAAAAGGAAATTTATGATTTAAAGGAAATATCTGCATCTAATTGAAATCTTATTAGATTGAAATGTCATGAGATACATTCTTAAGGTTGAAATTTGAAATGGAAAAAATTGAACTAAGACTTATGAATACGTAGTCGCATGTGCCTTTAATGTAGCGTATTTTTTTTAAATTACAAAACGTAAAATCATTAAATGAAATAACCGAGCCAAAATACATCTAGAAAATGTAACAAATTATAATAATTTTTTTTTTAAATATTTAGGTTGAATTAGTTTTCACGTACATACCCCAACTTGACAATCATGAAATACGAGTCTTAGTGCAGCGGCAGCCGTTCGTGGATCCTTCTTGATAGCGGAAGTCATTGAATCTCGAATAATTTTCTCAAGTTGTGGACATGATTTTTTGTAATAGTTAAAAGAGAGGCCATTTCCTTGACCATTAACAACTATGAATGGATAGAAAAATAAAAAAGTTACAAAAACTATTTTTAGATCCATTGTTTGCTTGCTCTTTGAATGGGGATAGAAAAATAAAAATGTGTTTAGAACAATTGCCCTGCAAACCACATTCAAAGGAAATATATACTGCTGGCGATATTGTCAGAGCACCAATTGTTGGTGCCAGAGCAATTTTTATTATTACTTATTTACCCTTGTTTGTCTTATATGATTAATGAGTGAAAAAGTAAAATAATTAATGCTCTCATTACTTTTTTTTTTCCTTTCCCGAGTTTGGCCAACATGGCAGCATGGATTCTCTCAATTCTTAAAATACATTTACCCAAATATTATTTGTTATTAAAATTATAACTTTTGTCATATTACTTATTACCGTCAATTGATTATTAAATCCAACATTATCATATAGATTTCACAAAAAAACTTATATATGTATACATTATTTTAAGATGATGTGATTTTATACATTATTAAAATCCAAATTTAAACAAATTGACTATAATCATCTTAATCGAGTTGAACTCGAAAATCTTAATATTTTTACATGCATTTTATCATTTTTAAACATATCGAATTGAACTCGAATTAAATTTCAAAAGTTATGAAATAAGAATATTGTTTGATTTTATTTTATCTGTAAACAAATTGAACTCAAATAGTATTTTAGGAATTGAACCATATTCTAATATCAAATACATTTCCTAATAAAAATATCATATGCAATATAAATAAAAACAAAATAATAAATCGGTAATATTATATTATTGTAAAGAATTAAGAGATGAGATTAAGCTATCATATCCGTGAAATTTTAATTGAAGATGATAGTTGAAGGGAAAGCAAATATTTACAATAAATTAGAGAGAGAATCTTGACATAATTATTAAGTTGGGTAAAATTGAAAAATAATTAAATTTGCTCTGACGATAATAGTTGTTGCTCTGGCAATATTGCTAACCTTTATATACACATTGATTTTGTTAAATTTTCCTTCTTAATTTCTTGTAACAGTATCATTTATATCAAAATTCAAATTAAGTGATAAACGTTAATGTCATGGTCAAATTTGTCACGTTGCAGTGTTGCACCACTCCATTATTATAATATGGTAACATTTAATTTATTACATCAGTTGAGTAATAATATAGTAGATTATTACTTAGAATGTAACATCAATTGAGTAATAATATATATTATTGCTTAGAATGTATATGAATATATTTAGTATATATATATATACTCCATACCAATTGGTAGTTTCATAAAATTTATTTTTAAATTTGATCTCTAGTAAAGTATTGAGAATATCCAACTAATAAATACAAAGAATTCACTAACGAGACTAGTATAAAATTCGAAAAAGATTCACACTTCTAGTGAAATTCAAACTCAAATTAGATGGATTTTTAAACCAATTTTATCAAACTATATAATATATCTTTGACTAATTTTTGTAATTTGAACAAATGTGAACTTTAGTAATCTGTTCGAAGGGGATTAAAAAAATCTAAATAATTAATGAATCAAACATTCTTGTAAACGTAGATTAGCATGACTAAATATAAAGAATCAGACCATGGTGCTCTGTTCGGCTTAGTGTTGGGCTAATTTCAAATGGTGAAGTATTATTTGGATGACACATGTTTTGCGATGCCAGAAGTTGATTTTGACCAAATTATATTTTTATAGAATTTGGAATTTATGTTATTGTAATATTTAAAATTAATACTTACAAATCGAGGAGTTTATACATTGAAAATTAGTTTCCCCCAACTGTAATTTACGGTTTTACCTTTTTTTTTTTTTTTTGTTTACTAGACTGTGTATTTACAGTTCGGACCGAAGAATGTAAAGGGTATAAGTCCTCCTTAGTGTGATGTCTCCAGTAGGATTCGAACTTGAGTATCGCCTCTAGGGATCGCAAGTCATTACCACTTGACCCAACCAACTTGGGTAATTTACGGTTTTACACCACTTCTCTGAGTCTCCTAAATTTCACAATTACAATTATACCCCCACCATAAAATGCAAAAACACCCCTATTTACCTAAAAAATGACAATAAACCCCTGTTACCTTTGAAATTGGCAATAAGCTCCCTGTTCACTTAAAAATTGAAAAGATTGACTTATGAAAGAATTTCAAGTTGGAGTTCTTTGCTAATAAAAAAGAACACAATGGGGGATTTTGCTAATAAAAAATAATACAGGGGATTATTGCTAATTAGGCAAAGCACATGGGGTATTTTTGCATTTAACTCGAAAAAAGGGGAGACTGGGGGAGGAAATTGTGAGAATAATTAGTACAAGTAAAATATTTTTGATGGGTTCATCTTCATTTTATACACCAGTTTCATTCCGGCTAGGATGCTTTGATGCTGAGACTTTTTATAAAGGTAATGCATTGGAGTTCATATGCAAATGATGCTTTTAAGGTCAGACTTGCCATAAGATATATCTTTGAATTTATACTCCGCAGCTTTGTAAAGTGTGTTGAGATCTCAAAGTGGACTTCAAGTGTTTGAAGAAATGTCCCAACGAGATTGCAAGTTGTATTTATTCAAAGTGCATGTGTTTACAAATTGTATAGCATTGTGCTAATCGTGCTAAAAAATGCATGGTTACATGTTACTTTAATTGTTTTCTTATGTTTTAGTCATTTATCAGTGTTATGATTATCTAATTTATAATCTGATTTAGGAGTTTTCTTTATAAGGATTGTCATGCTTACTTTGATGAATTCAACATTCTTAACTTTCACACTTCAATACATTGGTCATAAATTTTTTAGACCAAGGACATAAATTTTCACTTTCTGATTTTCATGTTTATTAAATTTTGGTGATGAGATTCATGCTACATACAAAAATCCAAGTATAAAAATCTGAATTTTTTCTTGGGTTGTTTCTTTTACAGCAAAAGAAATAGGGACTGTTTTGACTGTTAGTAGGCATCAGTAGAAGCAGTGGGGGTAATTCACTCATTTTTTCTTAAGAAAATTCTATGTTTGTGATATAGACAATAAGGGGTCAAGTTCCATAATGAATATGAGTATGGACGGTATTAAGATTTCGTGCTTCTTTAAAGAAACACCAATTAATCTTCTACTTATAATTCATGAGATACTTATAAATTGATAGTATTATTGTAATCGGTTAGAAACTCTTAGATAGGAATAAAGCTTTAGATCTATTTTCATGTTTTTCCAACTTACTGAGTTGAATACATTTTTAAAGTTCTCTGCTTTCTGTTTTGGCAGGAGCATGTTGTACAAGACCGAGAACCTAACAAACATGTGTTTGAACTTGGTTTTAGCCAAGTGAATGAAATAAGAATTTAGCCTCTAATAATTTTTCTGCTACCATGATGACTCAATGAGTGCTGATTGTCTCGAATTTATATCGTTTATCCCACTAATCTCTTCAACACTGTTATTCATTTGTGTCACTAAAACTTTAGTTATGAATTCAGTGCAGATATGAGTTTGTTTGGAGCACAAAATTAATACTTAAAAAATAGTTTTCAATTCTTAAACTCTCTTTTTTAGTTTCTTATCCTGGCACTTTTGGTCCATGTACTCTTTTATACTTATGCCCTTTAGTCTTAATTCGTGCAATTTCCTTTCTCATCTTCAATCGTAAAATTCTTCTATTCTTGATGTTGTCTTAGGGTGGCCAGTGGCCAGCCATGGGAGGTTGTAAATGGTAATTGCATATGTTTTTTTTTTGATAAATAATGGTAATTGCATATGTTTCCAAAGCATAAAGCGCAAATATTTCATATTTGGTTTGTCTAGAATGAGCCTTAATTGTAATTAAGTATACATTCTATAGGTTTGTTTATGTGCTAATTATTTTTATTATTGGTATTTTTCATTATCTATAACACTACTTATATATACTTAAGCAGATTAAAGTATCCGGATACCCAAATGAACGGTAGGAAGCCGCCACCAACTGCAACTGACCATCCATCATGAGGAAGTAATGTAGTCTCAATTGGTAAGTTTTTTGGTAGTTCAATGTATCAGTTTTTTTAGATTGATTTTGATAGAGTTTTTATATGTTGTTTAGTGGATTAGTGTTTGGACTCTTTGGTGGGTTCTTTTTTAGTTTTTAAATGGATCACTCTTATTTTGGTGGTTTTCTTTTGGAATGGAAGTGGAGTATATATAATTAGTTTATTACTCATAAGTGATGTTTATTGTTTGGTTATAACTTTTTAATTTTTTCTTATTGTTTCCCAAGGGGTTTAGTTCCTTTCGAGGCGGGTTGGGCACATTAAATGGATATCTTTCCCAATAGGGATTCGAACCTGAGTCCGCTACTTTGTAGTGACTAGTCTCTCCCACTAGACCAAAAGACACGAGATCTGAAGGATTGTGGTATTAGGAACAAATACATTTTCGTAATCTTTTAAATCCTCTAATTTCTTTCCTTTTTTCCCTCATGTTTGCAGCCCTTCAGACTTTTGGCGGGAATTTAAGCAAAAAAGTCAGGACAAAGCGTCATGAGCCCATAATCAAGAATGTTATTCGTGCCGCCAATGCCATGAGTCCACGACTAATAAGGTTTATGCAAGAGACTTATAAATGGGGATCTGATCGAAATGATCAATCGTTGATCTCCAATCGATCGGTATCCTAAGGTTTAAAACTGTGTAATGCTCACGTGTACTTTTTTCGACCAACAAAAGTGACTTAAATCGTTTTAGAGGGGAAAGTGCAACTAATTCTAACATTTTAGGAGGTAAAAGTGCACTTTTCTCTTTAAGTATTCAGTGGTTTTATTTGTAGACCTAATATTTCATTCACTTAACCATTTTCTAAATATTAACAATGTGCTTGCACTATGTTTTTAAAGTGAATAAATATTGTTCAATTTGTATGTCTCTTTTTATATGTTTTATCCATGTATATTCCTCTTACTAATTTGTCATAAATTACTATAAAAATAAAATTTAACATAATTCCGTGCAGAGCACAAAGCTGATACTAGTTTACATATATTTTATGATTTGATTTTTTCTTTTCTACTGATCATGAAAAAAGTGTATTGAATTCGTAAATAAGTTGATTGTCGTTAATTTACCATCCCCTTTTTTTTATTTGTTTTCTTGAATTAAAAGTATTCCATTAGTTCGACAAGGTAGTATTGTCTAAATTGGTATTATCAAGAAATATTATGTTTAAAGAGAATTTTAGATTTTTCGTAAATTAAATTAAGCATAATTTTTTAAATGTGCGTTTGAGACAAGAATCTGAAAGAAAACATAACAAGTTAGAGATAAATTTAGATGTCACATTACGTTAAATGCACCACTGGTCGAATTACTCGCACCATATTGTAGCCTTGTAAATGAACAACAACAAAAAATATAAATTTTATTGATGCCAACAAAATGCCGAAATCACCTTATTATTCTCTATGTTAATTTCAGCAACCTCGGAAAATTTGAGCAGTAATCTTTTCTTTTAATAAAAGTGCTAAAACTGGAGCAAATTTTATTATTAAATTCCAGCTTTTCCTTAAGATATTATTCTTCCTCACTAATAAATAAAAGAGTTGTGCCGTGAATTTATCCCAGGATATAATTGAGCTCAATTCAAAGCTGTAATGTTTATTTGTGAATTGAGCTTTGAAAATAAACTCCAATAGTTAATTATATGTTGCAACCACTTTACAATCACTTTCATTTCTAGATTGTATGCATTATCTTATACAAATATTTTTAACGTTTGAATATCAACTATAATGAAGATTTAAATTTGAAAAATAATTCAACGAAAACTATATAGATATGGAAACAACTAAACCGTGCAATGACAATAGTTTCTCAACATAGTCTTGCACCCTTAGTTTCAAATCTTGACACTGTATATCACAAGGTTAGATTTTGTCACATTTTTGTGCCACACCTTTTGGTGTAACACATAAATAATTTGTGTGGATCCAGAAATACATTTGTTGAATGATACATATAACTGAAATATAAAATACGTATGTGATATAAAATTTCGGGTGGTTTCTCTCTGCTCAAATGTTGCTAATTATGAATCATGTTTTGGGATGAGAATTCAGTAAAACCGTACCAAATTGAATCAAAATTCGATATCCATACTGGTTCGGTAATTTTAAATCTTGTAGCGTATACCAAACCGAGATTATTGATTCGTTAATTTACCGATCGTTATGATTAGGTCAGAAAATCCAATTTCTTTTATGAATTTTGAATTTTCTAAAAATTTGGGCTTTTAGATGAACTTTGGGCTTTTATATCAAAAAGTTTGGGTTGTTTAAATGTTCTGAAAATTTGAGAAAATCAATCATTCATAAAGACTACTATTTTGGAGTGATTTAACAGAATTCCGAAAAATAATGAGTATTGAACTTTTTGATTTTCATTTAACAGATAAATTACTAAGGAGAAGGAGTAGTTCAATACCTGATGGCAGAAGAGGCAACGGCGGGGGAGATGATGGTCGCGGTTGCGGGCTAGCTAGGGCTTCTTGGAGTACTAGTGAAGAGTGCAGTTTGCTCTTTGTTTTGTTTCTCAAACTCTATGTAAGTCGTGGAAAGTAGTTATCAAATCCTCAAACTCTAAGCTTAGTTAAAAAACTTTCGGTATTACAAGTTCGGTTCAGTAAATCAATCATAAATATCGAAAATCGAAAGCTTACATACTTTAGTTCTAGGATAAGATCGTTTATCGACCGAAATTCCAATTCGATAAGCTGTCCAAATCAAAACTTCGCTTCGAATACGATATGGTCGTTTAACGTACCGTGTACATCCCTTTCATGTTGAATGGACCTTTTAACGTGACGAAACCAAGAAATTTGATGAGGACGAAACATCTTTATTTTATAAAGACTTACAAACAATAACAAATTATAATGGTTAATTAAAGATCTTACCAACATTATTGTGCCGTTGCCATAAAGATTTGTGACAGAAAATGTGTTATTGCCAAATGAGTTGGCAATTTTGAAGTTGCATGTTACATAATTGACAATGATATACAGTATACTAAGAGACAAAACAAAAACCATAAAATGTGTGCAATTAATACAGCTCACTAATAGGTGTGTTACGCGCAAAACATTAATATTATCATTATATTATATTTATAGTTTAGAAAAGAGAAGAAATACACAAATAATGGTGAAAATCAATTTGAGCTACATTTGAGATTCTATATGCACTAAATTGATAGAAACTCGTTAGAGTTTGATTTAGTAAATACTATACTACTTAATAAATTAAAATTCAAAAAATATTATGCAACCTAACAAAACCTCAATGTGTATATATAAATGAGATTATTCGTGTTTTGAATTTTTTTTTGTTCAACTAAAAATTACAGTTTGTTTGATTCATTTAATAAGCAAATGATATTTAAATATAGTTTGCAAACTTTGCATAATCGTGCTTCAAAAAATTAACTGAAGTAATACCCACACCATTAAAAAAAAAAAAACACGAAACAAAAATGATAATCATTTAATCTCACTATCGTCTTAATTTCTTCAACAATTTCGTATACATACACATTATAAGATTTATCATAAACACAAACTTTATAGAAATAAAAAATAATCAAAACAACAACAAAATAGAGAAAAAAAACACAAAAAAGAATAAAAAGAAATTGTAATCAATTATTAAAGGCGTCACAGCGCCGCCTAACCTCGCCTTGCCTTCCAGTCTTCACTCCAAATTCACTCATCTTTTCCATAGCTTTCACAAACGCCATAAAAAACTCGCTCTGATTTCTCGAATACAGATCCACATAATCCTTGGTCCTCAAATCGGAGCTCAAATCATGATCCGATTTCAAAAGCCCTAATCCCTTTCTCACATTATTATAATACACATTATCAAATTTATTCGGGGTAATCACATCATTAAACACAGATAACGTCGGATTCTTCTTATAATCCGCACACGCATTCCTCAACGATTTAGCAAACTCCGAGTAATAAGCCGGGTCAGATTCCTGGGTCCGACTATAATTGTACAAAATGGAGCTGAACTCCTTACAGTGCGAGAAACCGATTGTGTGTGCTCCGGTTAAAGCCACCATTTCCTGTACCGAAAATCCTTTCGACTTGAAAATCTCAATGTGTTGATTCATCGACATTGATGTTTTCGGGAGATTACCTTCAACGTCGGCGGATCGTGAAGTGAGAGAATCTTTTCGGCCTAATTTGACGGTGTAGAATGGTCCCCCCATCATCACGACTAAGTTACGCGTCGCGACGGCGAGAATATCGGCGCACGAAACGACGCCGGGGCAGTTGAGTTCGAGTGCGGTTTTGGCTCGTACGACGACGTCGAAGCCGTCTCCGGGGAGGGAGAGGTTGATGTCTGCGTCGCGTTCGGCTTTGCTGAAGCGAGTGGAGGAGATGAGGACGGAGGCGTCGCAGCCTCCGACGAAGCAGTCGTGGAAGAAGAGGCGGAGGGAGGCGGCGGCGGTGGTGGGGGACGAGATCTGTTTGTTAGTTGTAGTGTCTTGCACGATTTGTTCGAATCTAGGGCAGGAGCGGCGGTAATAGGCGGTGGTGAGGTAGGAACTCCGCTGGCGCTGGGAGTGTACGGTGGGACTGAGGAAGAGAGCGGCGGAGAGTGTAAGTAGCAGTAGCAACGGGGAAGCCATTAATGGTTGCTGTTTCCTTTTGTCTATAAACTTAAAGCTAAAAGTTAAATTTAGGTAAATTCCTTCTTTCTCTCTATCTAATAAGATGGATAATTAGAGAGAGAAAAGAAAGAGAGTTAATGGAAGTGGAGAAGAGGAAAGCTTATACTGTGGATATGACTAGTTAACTGTATGTAGGGTGAGCGTGTGGACACGCACTGGATTAAAGATTAGTAGGTGATTTTTTTAATGACTGTGTAGAACACGCGCCATTGCTATCGCACCAATCACGGGCTGTGTGCTGGAAACAGGGTCGAGTTTGGCTACGAGGCAAGTCGGTGGCTTTATGTGGTTTTCTTTGCAAATACTAATAATTTTATTGTTAATTGGATTTTCCGTTTTTTCCTTTTATTATTATTATTAGTAATAAAAAGGATACAAAGGAAATTGAGCAAAATCCCCTTTATTTTATCATTTTTTTTTAGCTCACTGCATTTACTTAAAAATTAAGAGACATGAGTATTTTTGCATTTCACTCAATAAAATTCTAAGCTTATATTACTCAATAAAATTAGTGTTTAGTGTCGATGAGGCTTAGCCTATTGGCTAAAATGAGGCCCCATGATCTAAATGTTTTGGACTCAAATTCTATATATTATGTGGATTTTTTTCTATATTAATAATTTTCATATTTTAAAAAAGAAGATAGAATGGGTATGAACAACCATCAACCAGAGTTGGATAAAAATATAGTACTATTTATAGAATCGAATGATTATTTTTAAAGAAAAAAACAATATATATTAGAATGTGGATTAGAGTTGGTTTAGCTCGGGTTTCAAGGGATTTAGAGATATGCGAAGTTCATAATCTCGATCGAATGGTTAGGCTCTATATGGGGATAATAACAATAAGATGCAAAAGAAAATGATGGACCGTTGTCTTCGGCGTATGTTCTGTCCAAATCACATGATTTATTATCTTCAATGTGTAAATCTTATCGTAATTACTATTATAATTAGTTTATGTTGCCTAATGTTTATTCTTTACAAGGGTCTTTCTGAATATAGTAGTCATTGTTGTTTTCTTAAGTCAATAAGAAAAGAAAAGAGAAAGTATATTTTTTCCTAAAATTTTTCCTAAGCAACTAAGAAAGAAACAACATTGATCTATAGGCAAGTCTACATTTTTTCTAGTATCGAGACATTTGAGTTGGTCAGTTTTGTGTATATCAACAATGGGACTAATGCATTTTTTGTGCCACAACTATAGTCCACTGGCGTTTTTACCCCGTAACTTTTCGGGCTGACACATTTGGTACCACAACTTCAACATCAGTGGCAATTTTGGTGCCAATTGAGGCCCAATTTCAAAATTGGCCCGAAATTCCCCCATATGCGGGTCATGTGACACGAAAAATGGGGATTTCGACCATTCAACGTCTTTTTTATTAAAAAAAAAATACCAAAAAATTCACCAAACATTCCCTTAATTAAATTGTTACCCAATTTCTTATTCCTCCCCAAATAAAAACATCCAAGTAGCCTAATTCTTGGTGGGTGGAATTTTTTTTTTCATGAAAAAGGTGTTGAATGGTCAAAATCCTCAATTTTCATGTCACCATGGCCCGTACATGGGGGAATTTCGGGCCAATTTCAAAATTGGGCCTCAATTGGCACCAAAGTTGCCATTGATGTTGAAGTTGTGGCACCAAATGTGCCAGCCCGAAAAGTTACAGGGTAAAAATGCCAGTGGACTATAGTTGTGGCACCAAAAATGCAATAATCCCTATCAACAATCTTTCAAATCACTTGAACTCCCTCAAATACTGGATCATTCAATGATTCCAAGTCTTTAGAAGAAGGAAGACTTGAATAGCAAACTAACTCTCTGTTTTATTTTAAATAAGCAGTTTAACTCTCCGTAATAAATAAAAGAGTAAAATTTCTCCATGTGTTTTTATAAAAGAAACACATTGTCTCTCTCTTGATTTTTACATTTTTGCAAGGGGGTAAAATGCTCATTATGTAATATCACAGGGAGTTAAAGTGTTCATTTACGCATATGACATGGATGTAAATTGTCTCTTTACACAAATCACATGGGAGTGAATTAAGTGAGGTGAATATGTTGTTAAGGATAAAGTTAAATTGATCGATTTTTACATGAAAATAATAAAGTTTCAGTCGCGTCATAGAGTATGTTTATTGCTCATTATTTCATATCACATGAAGATAAATTGTTCATTATTTCATTTCACGTGGAGGTAAATTGTTTATTTTCATATCATAGGGAGGTAAATTATCATTAAGCATATCACATGAAATTAACTTGCAAAAAATCCGAAAAAGGAGCAAACTTCTCTAACCACTAGATTAACCAATAGAGTTTAACAATTCTATGTTGCTTAAATGTATACTATCTAAAAACTTGAAGGAAGAAAAAGCTCTTCTTTTTTCTCTTTTCATTTTCTTTTCCCCCCATCCTTTTGGCTATAGGAAAGATGAGACCTTCATCCCTTGACTACATTCGGTGATATAAGTGTTGTAAGTTCCATGGTAGTAGGCTCCCTTGGGGGCCAGGAGTATAAAGAGTGAACAAACCCTGACCAACTCAGGCACATCCCGCGATTTACTTCCGCACATTGCTGAGAGGCCAGTGATGAGTGGTCCAGGATTCAACCTGGGTTAACAAAAAAAAAAAAAAAAAAAAAAAAAAAAAAAAAAAAAAAAAAAATATAAGAGATTGGTTGTCCCTTGCATGTGGAGGCTGGCCCCATCTATTCAACTTTTGCTACGGAAAAAAGTTACATGCAAAAAACTTTTCAACGGGCGATGATATATTGTTTGTTTATATCTTTAACTGTATCTACTTACATGTAAGAGAAACACAAACAAACTCGTTTCACAAATCAATCTAGGAGGCTTTCTGTTAGAAAATGATACGTGAGAGACTTATTCTAAGAAAACTAATTTCATATTGGGAAATTAAAGATAGTTTTGTTTTTGGACATTTCAAAAAGAAAATAGAAGTAAAAATAAAAGGGCGGATGGAGTATAATTTATAATATAATGTTTAATTAAAAAAAAGGTATTGTGATTGTATAGAGTGATGTTAATATATTGTGCATACAATCAATTCACAGATTATATTGATTAATCAGCAGGCTAATCTGATTAACTAGCTAGCATCAATCTGCTAGTAAGTCATTCCAACCAAACAATGGATTTGATCAGATTATTAACCAAGTCAATCTAACCAACTTTTTACTATACAAGTGCAAGCAAACAGCCCCCAGGTTGTACTATGCCTTAAGCCCATTAGTGCTAAAACTACCCTACAGAACAAAAATGTTGTTATATGAAAGAATACCAAATGTACAATGAGTTCGGTCAAAAGAACAACTTTAAATAAGATGCTGACTTACAACAAAAACCCAACTTGTACAAAAACTTGCAACCTTGATAGAGAAATATGATCAAAATTTCACAATCATCCTACGAGTTAGTTTCGAGTGAATCTGCTCTAATCCTAGTTGCAAAAGTATGGACCTTAAATCCCACATTGGTAATATGAGATTCCTTGGTGGGGTTTGTATAGCCTTGGATTCTTCCACTTCGTTAACTGGTTTCTGATTGATCACATCTGTTTTCGAGAAAGCTGCTTAGATGACCTTGTTTGGATGTCTTTTGTGTATACACTTGTTAGAGCAAAAAGCAATAGAACAAACACAACTTGGGCACTCATGATACCAAAGTGGCTTATGCTGTTCCCTATTTCCATCCAGCTTCCAGTATTTCGGACCTTAACAAACGCATAAGAAACGACAGTCAAGTTTTTATGTAATTTATTTTAAGGGAGGGTAAACTAATGAAAGAATGAATAAATATACCAGGAAGAAGAAGTGAATTGTCATAATGTCTGAACATATTATGACAAGAAAATAGCATCCCAACAGAGGAACTCTAATCAATTTTGTCATTGCAGTAAATGCACATCTGCAATTTAATTTTGATTATTCTGGAGTAAAGAAATATTATACATGAAGCAATCAATAATTGAAATAAGAGTACACTTACATGACAAGCATAAATGGAATTAGTAGTTTGAAAATAAGAAGTGCTGCCATCAGAAACGGCTGCAATAAAAAATAGCAAATAATATTAAGTTTATCATTTAAGATATAAATAAACAATTTATGAGTATTTAATTTCTACTCACACTGAAGACTGTGATGAATCTATAAACAGAAGATATTTCAAAACTCGCAATACTTGCAAAGTTACCGGTTCCAAAGAACGCTATGTTGAAGAAGACCATCTGCGATAAATTTAGTATTTGAACATTAGGTTTATGCAATACAAATCAATATAAAGTTTTCTAAGAGAGAATGTCTATTACTTACAAATGCTAATGGAATTCGCATATCTGATAACTGTAAGCATCTATCATCGGATGCCATAACAATGTTATCCTCCACAGAATTGATCATAGATGTTGAAGACTTGTTCGCTTTACTTATATAAAGATGAGCATTTTCAAAAAGTATCCATGC
Organism: Penstemon newberryi var. newberryi; assembly: GCA_030819805.1. Classification (NCBI taxonomy): domain Eukaryota; kingdom Viridiplantae; phylum Streptophyta; class Magnoliopsida; order Lamiales; family Plantaginaceae; genus Penstemon; species Penstemon newberryi. Next base: position 11,890,378 of record JAUALY010000004.1, on the reverse strand, counting down.
CATAAGTGCAAGGGCAAGAGCTCCATAGAACACAGCTTCATATCTGCACGGATTCCAAACAAAGTAAGAACACACAAATGCCAATACAAGTATACAACTCTCTCTCTCTCTCTCTGTGTATGTATATATATATATATATATATATATATATATATATATATCCGGAACAAGAAGAATACCCTATTGACAGGAGGAGGAACGCAGGGGCGAAACCAAGAAATATGGAACTAAGCCTTGACAGGATACCGGTTGCTGAAAAAAGTGGGAGAACCATTGCTATACCTACAGATTAAACAGCAATATGAAATATTGTGAATGCAGACTTGTACATTAATGAGAATTTGTCTTCTAGATTCTCAATGAATCTTTACCTTGACAGGGAAAACCAAATCTGTATAGATTCTTTATTTCCCCTACTAAAAGATCATTTTAGCACTAGAAAGAGTTTACTATAGCCCCAGTGGCCCAGTATTAAATAATTTAGATGAGGCTCCCAGTCATGTAGTTATTCGAATGTGAAATCAGAAATAAAAACATTTCACATAGTTTTCATTGGAATGTGGAGCATGTCAATTATTCATTTTTTATGGAATAGGATCTTATGCAATAATGTGAAACAAATCTTGTAATTCTTGAGGCATTATTAAAAGTAAATAAATATTAAATTTCTAGCGTTTCTATTAGATTAAGCTTTTAGATTCATTCAACCAAGCCAAGAGATTTGGTGTTCAAATCTTTACACCTCACATTTCTGAAAAATAGTTTCAAGTGGAAAAATTGTGGTCAAGCAAGGGAGAGTATTAAATTTCTGTCATATATATCAACTTAAGCTTTCAGATAAAGTGGTCATTCAATAACCATTAATAACAATATGGAGAATAAATATTTAAGTGAAAGATTCAAAATGACAATAATGTTCAAAATAAGAAAAATACAAACATAAAAAGATCCAAAAGAATACCAGCAATGGACCAGTTTATCACTTGGTGTAATGCAAGAGATTCCTGCTTTTCTGTTCTACGAGATGTTGACAGAGACACCATAATAGATGAAACGACAACCAATATGATCTATACCATTGCAAAAAAAGAAAAGAAAAGAGAGAGACCCTACTTAGATATACATATGGATACAGTTACTGTAGTGAAATTGAACAGATGTAAAATACACATACCTGCAAGAGGAAGAGTATTAAGAATTTGGACTTTTTAATGTCATGTGTTAGACTATGATAATATCTACTATCTACGCCATATATATCCAGATATCTTGCTGCTACTCCAATTATTACAATCATAAAGCCACTTGAAGTTCTACAAAAAGAAAACAAAAAGCTGTTATTTCCCACCAAAGCCATAAAATTTCTAAGAGATAGTATATTTATTTCTGTCGCATTTTAGAAGATTTATCGATATAATCAAATACTTGTAGCCTAGTAAGAACAAGGGAATTTTTTTCCCAAATAAAATGAAAATAATACTTACACTAGTTTAGTATTATCTGGTATTTCAGCAGGCATCAAAGTAAAAACTGACAAAAACCAACATGCTAGCCATATAAAAGTTGGCATTCCCAAATCCCATAGTTTTGAGTAAAGAAGATAAACCGAAGCAAGAACCCCAACAAGCAAGAAACTCCAAGTATAGAGCTTCCTGTCCATGAAGCTTCTCACCTGCATAACTCAAATAAGATAAAATAACTCAAATTGAGATTCAGAGAACCAAAAATATATCCTGCTACTTGAAGAATCAATAAACAAATAATGCGATATACCAGGATTTCAAGGATGAACACCGAAACAATAATAGTAGCCACATATTTCACAAAACAACTCATTTCTCTCCCTTGCATGTATCTCCAAAGCGCTTTTATAAACTGAAATTCACAGCTGATTTGGATCCAAAGAAACATTGTCATTGCAAAATAAGCATGATAGAGAGGAGGAGAATGTTCCACAAGCAATATCATACACACTGATCCCATCACAAGTCCTCCAGATAAGTATAACTGTCGTTGGAAAACAAAGTAGCTTATTATACAGAAGCAGCAGAAGTTTGATATTAATTTACCAACTCAGTGTGTTTATACCTTCCAGTTGTTCTTCCTCGGATAAGATTGTTCCTTTCTGGAAAAATTTCCAGGTAATGCAGTATAAGATTGCAATACATGGATAATCAGATAGATCATCCATCCAATATAGCCAAGAGAGATTACAGTCATCAGCATAAACCAATCATAAGTTTGAAAATAATGAAGCCCTTTTAGTGCCAAACTACGGAGATTTTCAGATAGCTTCTTTGCAGCCTCATAGTCCCTAATAGATATGAGATGTTCGATTCGATCCAATACTGAAACATAATTGTCCATGGGTTTGAAAGGCTTGAAACGTAATGAGTTCGACTGCTTTAGTTCTTATGAAATTGTCAAGGAAGCTGTTTCTATACGACAATGTCAATCTCATGCATCCTTCACTGATTTCTATGAAAAAGCAACTAGGATCTACTTTTAAATATGATTTTATTAGCACCACCATCAAACTCCCCACCCCACCCCACCCCCACCCCTCTCTTTAAGTGCAGGTGGGTGGGATAAAAGGGGGAGAAGAATTGGGTTTTGGTTTAGCGCACCAGAAAATGCATAAATTAGGCAGATATGGACTTCTAAAAAATGAAATATGAGCCTGAAACAGTGAAAAAAATGAATCTTAACTTAAAAAATTGTGAATAAAACGAGTATTTTAAACACATCCACCATTGTTGAAACGGAAAAATTCCAATTATGTGTTAACAGAGGAAGTACAACACGAAAAGGGTACTCGGTGTTAAGGATACGAGACTTCCGTAGAAATTGATTGAGAATTTGCTTAGTGTTAGCTAATACGGCCTCAACTTCTTCCACCTGGCAGGCATAGTACACATAATCAGTAAACGGGACATAATTACCAAAAAAAAAAAGGAATTTCAAAAAGAAAACGTTCAACTGTATTGCTAATTGATTTAAAAAGATGAATCACATGGCTCAGGCTTTAACTCAATCATAAGAAGAACATTATCACTGCAAGCTCACCTCACCAAGATTAACAAATCCAAGCGGCAGATTCCCAACTGAATTAACAGGGCAAGGCAAACCTACAAGCGTTGACTGTACAAAATCCCAAAGAAAATTATAAGTATATGCAGAAAAGGTATTCTAAAAATTTAAAATTCATCAATTAGTTAATTACACAACCATCAATGGAGCAATATCAGCTTGATTGACATCCTGTCTCTCTATACCATCAAGACCCCACTCAGATGGTGTAGGCATATCATGCACATGCTCATCAACAAATCGAATACTATTATCAGGGTGATGGTTTTCGGAAACTGCCACAGGTTTCCGAACACCCGCTCCCCAAGCAACAAGGGGAGTATCAGTGTTTGAGGGATGTCCATCTCCATGGCTTCCTATCACGAAATGACCATAAAATATATTAAGAATTTCTAAATGGCAAAAATTTGACAAAAAGAGTAGAACTATTCAACCTTTATCACTCATCCCATGATCGGCTGTAAAAATATATGCTGTTGAATTGTCCTTGAAGTGATTCTGAACAAGATTATAAACTCTTTGAGCAATATTGTCAACAACCTTAACATTATTGAGATAGATGGATGAATAGGGCCGGTGAGCATGACCGTTTGAATCGCAACCAAGAAGATGCAGAAATATAACAAGATTATCCTGTTGAAGAAGTTGATTCAACTTTGCATCTTCATTAGACTTATTGAGAAGGTTCTCGAATTGACTAAATGACCATTCATCTAAAAACGACGCATCTACATAGACACGAAAAAGATAATAAAAACCAAAAGAATTATCTATGAACCTACAACGGATAGAGCTAAAGAATTAAAGCAACAAACCAGTGGCGAAATCTTCATACTCATGAGGATATGAGTTCCACGTGCTATGCTGCAAGGCACCACAAAATATGGGAATAATATCTGGGCTACCATATGCAAATGTATGCCGACTCCTATTAAACACCGAATCAAACTCAACCGGATTTGCCTTCCACCCTATAATAAATCAGTACCCAGCTACTAAACTTAACATATAAACAAGTCACTCCATTTTAAGAGTGATAATAACATTTTAACGACCAGCATTAATTCAAATTCTAGCAAAATTAGGTACCTTTAGTAACAGCACTAGGATCTTCATAAAACCCAGCAATAATAGCAACATGCCCCGGCCTCGATTCGGTAGGAGGACGTGCATGCGACACTCCCCAACGACCCCAATCCTTAATCACACTCCTCAAAAATGGCGCCCTGAAATTCCCATCTGAATCAGGCTCAAAAAACTTGTCTGCCCTTAAACCATCAGCTGCAATCAGAAGATTATACTCATTGAGTCAATTTATCAAACAGGTGGTGTGCAGAACAATCAAAACTAATACACACCAAACAGCTACTACCTATGAGAAGTACGAGGCGTTTGGCGGGGGCGGAGAAGCGTGGTTTGACGGGTTCCATGCCGTGGACAATTGGGGTCTTGAAATAAATGTCGAAAATACTGAGCATATAAACTGCGTGCAGTATTACTCCGAGAATTACCAGCCATTTTTCTCGTCTTTTGAGAAACCGAGTGCGGGTTTTAAGAATGGTAGGGTCAGTTGATCGGATTTTGTTGTTGTTGTTTCGGACGCCGAGGATACCGCCGCCGCCCCTCATTTTTATTTCAAGATGCGATTTTGTTAAGTGAAGCAAAGCCAAAAATGGCTTCTGGATCTGATAATTGAACTAGCTCAATGTGCTCTGTTCAAAAAGCTGACGAGCGTTGAGCCGCTGCTGACAGTACTACTACACAAATTCTTGCACCTTAGTTTAAAAATTGCTGCTTTTTCAAAATTCTGTTTTACTACTAATATATGTTAATTTAATTGCATAATATGGGTGAAGTTAAAACCAAATTGGTAGGTTATTTGAGTCATTATAGTCGTGCAATAACTTTCTTTCTTGTATAACAAAATATTATAGATCAATTACTAAACATATGGTTGGTTCAAAGAAAATATTACTAAACTTATGATGATGCATTTTTGTTGTGATTGGAAGTATAATATTTATTTTTATCAAATGTATAGTTTTCTTTAAGCATACACTTAAGTATGCAAATTATTTCATGTGTACAATTCAAATCTACTCTTTTTCTTCAAAGAAAACAAAAAGAAAAAAGATCCGATTCAACTCAAAAGTTGTGACTGGTTGACTCGATTCAAGAGTTGTGATCGTTCATTTTGTTGGTCAAGATTTTGAGAGTAATTGTCTCGTGACGGAGGTCCTCATAGCAGCCGAAGGCACTGGTTAAGTCACGATCATATCGAATATCGTGAACGTTTGTGCGCATAATGCAGTATAAGGCTCGGACATGGATCTTCCCTAACACGAACTGGTTTTGGTTGCTAGGGTATGAAGTCCTATAATTTCAAAAGTATGTTTTGATTTACTTTGACACATCAATTTGATTTGGTCCAACTTGAAATAGCTAGTATAACCGTAAAGTTATCATTACAACTATTTCATTCAAACTATTCTAATGATTTGACTACAACAGGTCCACTCCTTTCTAGAAACATTTTTTCCAATAATATTCAAGCATAACCCCTTATTTATATGAAGGCATTATCGGTCATATAAATGAACACCTCTTCAAGCAAGATTTAAATTTGAGTTCGTAATGTTGTGGAAACTAAAACTAGTATATTCTACCGAAACCACCACCCGTTGACACTTGACAATGAAATAAAAGACATTTCAACATGCATGCTTTTGCTTATGAATTGAAGAACGAGTAGCATTTTCTGGTTTTATTTTTGTTTCTCACAGGAAACTTGGTGCAAATTTGTAAATGTTATAATGTTCTATGTTAAAAAACACTACCAACCATTAAATTAATGACTTTGGTCACATATAAAGCTGATTATAAGAACACCTTAATATAACAAGTAATTTGTAGTATATTATTATTTCTGTTATAATCCTGAATATTTTCTGAAAATATTAAACTACAACATTCAAGAAAATCTATTAGAAGATATAAAAAATTAAATACAGCACATGAAATGTTTACAGCAGACTGAAGGAGGCACAATAATTTAGAAAACACAAATTCAAAGTAGACAAACAAGTACAGCATTATATATATTACTAGACCACAAATGTGAAACTTACAAAAATTTAAAGAAACTCTTTCAAATTGAAGAATGAAATGGCGGCTGAAACAATAAATCCAAGAAACAATGTCTGAAGTGAAGCCATCCCTCCAATTGCAGCACCAGTTGGAGCGATTTCAGGAATCGGGCTCGGTTCTGGTACCTACGTTTGCCCGTTGGCTACCAAAGCTGTCAATGCTATGCAAATTGCAGCCACAATAGCAATTCTACCGGCAGCCATATTTTTTTTTCTTTTTGACAATCTTTTACTAATTGTTCATATGTTATGATGTTACATGCATGTTTATTCCTCATCTATATATAGTACTTCTTAGTAATGTCTTTTTAGTATGAAAATATAACATAATGATTATTTCTAGGTTAGTCGTTTTGGTTCTTTCGATAGTTTTCGGGGCACAAAGCCAAGAAATAAGTGGTGCCAATTTAATGCAATTAATAGGCTGGCATATATATATGGTGATAATATCAATGGATTTATTTTGTTGCTTCTTTATATATCTTCTCATTAGGCATCGAGTGTATGTCGTTGACAATGGCTTATAGTAATGGTATAACTCAAAACTTTAAATTTCACAGCAATTCAAACGCTAGATTCTAGTTTGGCGAGTCCACACCTCGACCTCTACCACAAGGACAATTGTTGTTATGCATATGCATTCGCGTCAACAATACATTGTTGCCATATCCGTGCCAAATGGTTGCCTTTACTTGGATCAAAATGTTTATTATTTCTTAACTAATAGGAGTAAAAATTTAAAGATCGGGGTGATAAAATGCAATAATCAAGATCCGGATCCTATCCAATATACATATGTTTAGAGGACTTGATCGAGTGCTAATTTCCACTCATAATATATGATCTTATTGTCTTATATTTCTTGTAGTACTTCAAACAATACATTTAGCTCATATATAAGCAACATTTATTCATTTAATATATATATTTTATTCTCAAGGACACTTAGGCCTCCCATTACGAGTAGTCATGTCCGTGTAACATTTGCCACATTTCTCTTTATTACCATATTGTCCTGGAGGAACACATTTGCACCTGTCACAGCATGTCAAGCAATTCCACAAGCATATATTCTTCCACGAATGAAATTTGCACCTCACCAAGCATGGTCGAACGCACTCTGCCCATAAAAGAAAGAAAATTAAGAGAAGAAATAATTTAATTAATTACAATAAGTATAGGGACTTGGACCGAAAACTATTTAGAATATTCTAGATATATGGTGTACGTAAATTAAATAATTATTACGTACCTAGAATGTTTCTAGGTGGTCTGGTGGGGGAAGAAGTAGGTGGCGACGGTAGCGGTGATGGTGATAGTGGTGCGTTGACGTCGGGATCCGGAGAAGGAGCTGGTGACGGAGAACTCTTGTAAATCGGACTTTCCGCAGGGGCAAGTGCGTCATCCTGTATGTAGTTCATGTACAAATTTATGATATTTATTATAGTGTAGTAGTCCTTTGAAATGTTACAAAAAAAGCATTGGAAAAATAGAAAATAAAGATTTAATAAATACTTGTAAATTTATATAAGTCTCAAATATTATTACCTCAATAAGCATATGCTCTTCCCATTCCGATGAAACCTACAAAATCAAACAATACTTAATGAATTACATATATACTTGAGAAAAAGAATGAGAGTCTTTCATAATTAATTACATTCATCAATTTAATTTATAAATCCTATTCCAAGTTGCATCAAATTTAATATATTGTCTTCAAATTCCTATAAAAGAGATGGAAATTAAAGAGAGAGGGAGAGCCACAATATATACCTTGGTGCTGATTAAAATTATACAAACTAGCACAAGTAACACAGTTTTTGAAGCCATTGTTTATTGATGATTCAATTGTTCATAAAGCCTCTAATATATATAGTCGCAAAATCCAATTTCTTGAGAATTTTTTTTTTTCCAGTTTTACCAGATTAATAAATGAAAAGAAACTTATGGGTTTTTCTTTTTCTTGAATCAGGTTGAGTGTTTACCCACATGAAACAGGCCTTGTGCCAGTTAAACTATTCTCTCTTTTAGTTCAAGATTTAACAGACAAATTGGCACTTCTGCAAAAGAAATTTTAAAACAAGTGAGATACTCTTCAAAGATCACATGTCATTGAACATTAGTCAAAGCAGCAAGTGTGCTGTATGATTAAATCAATTAAATTAGAGATAAATTTCAATGTTGCACATGAGAGATGTTTTTTGACAAGTTCATGCATCAAAATATCAGATTATTTCCTATGGGATCAGGGGCGAATCCAGGAATTTGGTCCAGTGGGGCTAAAGTTATATCCTAAATTTAAAAAAAAAAAAAAATCAATTAGTCAAACTTAAAATTCATATTTCATTCACGAGAATATACATGAATAGATGTGAAGTTTGACAAAAATAACTTTCACAAGTTACTTTAATTACATATGATATCTCATTATGTAATGTATTAAATTAAAAACTAATATGAAAAAACCGCATTATAAAAAATAATTTGAATTCTCTTGACAGTTACTAAGAAAGAAATAAAATTTAAAAAAAAAAAATTATTAAGGAAAAAATCAAAGAAATTAAAAGAACAATTGTTAAGATTTAAGAAAGAGAAAAATACAATAATGTACAATACGAAGACAAGTAACATTCTTGATAAATAAGTCCTCAAGCTTGTTTGGTTAAGTTACTTAGTGATGAATTGGGTGGCTTAGGATCGAACCACTTTGCATCAAAATCCATTTTAATATCAAGAGAAGTCTGGGATATATAGGGCTGTTCACGGTTCGGATAACCGATCGAACCGAACCAAAGTTATTCGGTTCGGTTTTCGATTTTGAGATTTGACCTAATTTGTTCGGTTCGGTTATTTTTGTTCGGTTAACCGAACTGAACAAAAAACCGAATTTTTGGTTCAAATAGTTAACATTTTTTGTTCGGTTTTATGGACTTTAAAATCCTTTAATTTTATGCCTATGTATATGAATTTTACTTGTTTAATTTATGTCATGTCATTTGAGGATTGTTAAATGTTAGTTTTTGCAGTTGGAGTGTAAAATTCTTTAATTTTATGCCTATGATATGGATTTCAGTTGTTTAATTTATGTCATGTGAGGATTGTTAAATGTTAACCACTTAACTATTTAGTTCTATGTAATATTTAATAATGTTTAGTGTTTTGGTTACCTAATAATTTGATTTTTTTAGGATAAACGATATAGTATTTGATTATATAATTTTTAATAAATTATATATAATATAAAATTTCGGTTAAACCGAAACCAAACCGAACCGAACTGAAATTTTTCGGTTAAAACCGAAAACCGAATTAGGATGTTTGGTTCGATTTTCGGTTTTGAAAAATCAAGAACCAAAATTCGGTTTGGTTTTCATCGAATGAACATCCCTAATCTGGGATTCGAACTCCAGACCATATAGAAATCTTCCAACATTCTAACCACTGAGCCAAGGAAGAAAAACTGCATTTAAGATCAACCATTAATTTAATATACAAAATATTTGAGTGGGTGCTATAGACCACACGGCCCTGTATGGGACAAAATTCAATAAAGGGGAAAAAGTGGCTTTAATTTCTTTCATTATATTTTGGAATCACATTGAGAATGAGGAGAATGATTTGCGGTGCATAGTACCGAGGTCGAACTGGATTTCGTTATTATCGGATATATGCTCGTAAGGGCTATGATCATTTGTAGAACTGGACAAACCGGTTCAATTTAATAAAAACATCGAAAAAATTATTTCAGTTTGATAAAACATTTCATGTGATAGTTTCATGCAGACTTGATGAAAGTTGCATAACCAAAAGTGCTCAAATTCCAGTCCAACAGCACAAATGTGAATTTGTCCTTGATTTAATTTGGTTTATGTACTCAAAAATTAAGAAAGAAGACAATTTAGCCTCTCTGTCAAATGTAGAAAGTATATATATTACCTGAGCTAAAGCATTTTCTTCCACAAATGAAGCCTGCAATGACAAAATGTAAGCATTGTCATAAACAAAGATGAAAAAATGTCCTAAAACTTTTTACAGATGCAGACTAAAAATTACGGAATAAGTTAATGGCACCATAGGTATGTTGTTTAGATATTAATCAGACTTATTACAGAGGATTTGCAAAAGATACAACAATTTTACAAATAATCAACAGCCAACTGCCTATAAAACTACCAGGAATCTCAAAATTTGGGTAAGAAATTGTACACGGAGACGAGTAGTAAAAGATCTAGTCTAGCTGAAATCTTCTTCATCCTGGAAGCTCAAATTCAATGTCTGCAACTTGAAGCCAGAGCCTTGTATAATCTCAACCAAATTCGAAGCCACCCCTGTTGCTTGTACAGTTGTTTGCTTTGTCAACTACAAAAACGAACAAGGATGCCAACTTATTATATATACAAAAACGAACAAAGTTGTATGAATATGGCTAAAAGTAGATAAGATGCCCAATTAAGTTGTTGATATGCTCGATTCTTTTTAATACTCGTTAGAGACCAGAAGCTCATGAACAAAATGAACTATGTGATGAACCTATTGAATGAATGATCATAAAAAATGATGATACATAATATATTATTTTCTCTAACACATCTAATCACGTGCAGACGTAATCACTTTTTAATAAAGTCCAGCATATGAATTTTTTACATGATGGTTCTTTGGCGGTTAAAATTTAAATGACATAACCAACTACATATAATATAATATCCCCTCTCATAGATGGCCAAAGTTCGATAAATGATTGCATCCACCATCTATGGAAACATACCATCAACAATATCCGGAAATATACTAATTAAATAGTTCTATCTACTTCATTTCACATGAAGTTTGCTTCTTGTTGAAATGTATAAATACGATATAGCTTGCAATGAGTAACAAAAATCACCTCCACACTAGCAATGCCCTCGAGAACTTGTACTTTAAGATCCGCAATGCCTTCTACTTCCTACAAAAGTAGGAACGGATAAGTCAAGAACGATCACAATGCACGTACCAAAACATTTATCCGCAATTTAGAACATCTATAAATAAATAACTAAATGAGTGAGAGAGAGAGCAAGAACCTCTAAAGCCTTGGTAACTGCAGGAATAGCTAAATCAGTCATAGTTCCTTCAGCCTACACATTTCAACTCATACAGACATTTCATCAAACACTTTACAGACAATATATTAATGCAACAATAAATAAACACAAAACAACTACCTGAAAAAACATGGTGAGCACATCAGAAGGGGAAACCGGAACAGAAACAGTCTGATCTTGAGAAGGCGAAATTTCTTGTTCGGGGACAAGGGTTTCTTCTTCTTCCGCCACTGCCCTTATTTTTGTTGTGTGATTTAAGAAACTATGCTTGTTGAAGCTCAGCGCTGAAGAAATTGAAGAAATGGCGGAATTCTTGAATTGGGTTTGAAATTTAAGGTAATGGTATTGAATTCGAGGTGGACTCAGATAAGGAGAATTAATTGTGGGAATTGAGATTGCGGATATGGAAGCCATTGTTGATTGTTGTATGTTATTACAAGGAAGTGAGTGACAGTAGTTTTCCTATTCTATCTATCCACAATGGAAACAGTACGTTCTTTTATTTGGTAATTTCATTTATTTTCTTCTTTGCTTATATACATGCCGGAGTCCCAATTAAATTTGCCTTTCAAATATTTTAAATTTTTCATTTTGATTTTTAGTAATTTAAAAATTAACAGTGGTACATACATACTTTCATAAGATTATAATTAAAAACTACAAACTAAATAAAGGTACAAATCTTGAATGATCTCTATAAAATATTATATTTTTCCAGCTAAAAAAGTTCAAAAAAAAAAAAAAAAAAAAAAAAAAAAAAAAAACACATGTATTTTTAATCTCGCGGGATTTGAGAGACTAAAAATATAAATTTGCAGTTTCCTCTTTAATGCGTCAGAGATGGAACATTAAACATCAGATTAATAATTTGAGACAGAACATTAGTGTAGAAAAATTAAACTTCATATATTGGAAAGAAAAATTAAGAAACTAGTAAAGAGAACAAGTATTCTATTCATCACAAATATGAATTTCCAATTACTTTTCTTTAAAACTTGTTAAGTTAATATAGCATCTTTTAACTCATATGCATGAGAATTCAACTGTTCTAAGCCAAATACTTGGATTATATTTACAAACAGCTTAATAGTTTTGGATCCAATTTCTCAACTGTTGTGGTACATGCATAAATTTGATAAATTATCTACAACATAATCTTGTTTTCACCGACAAAAGCAGAACCAAATGCATCTCTTCTAATAGTCGATTCTCTTCGAGCATTTAGGTCATTTTATGTCACATTCAACTTGAAATTCACCATCTGCACAACCATTACATCGTGTAAGGTATATGAAGAGGAGGAAGAAAACGACATTAAACAGAAACATTAAAGTAATCGAAATAGAATATTACTCTTCAAATGTATTGCTAGATTTGCTTGGGCATCAGCTTCAGTGTTGTAGTCCTGAATAAAAATTTGAAAACGCCTTAGGGATGAGACATGAATTGAATTTTAAAATAAAACAAATTGACATAAACTTTTGACTTACTCTTTCAACATGACAGATTTGGAAAGATAGAAATTGATCCTTGAGCTCTTTAGCTACCTTACACAGTTCAGTCATGTTCTGAGTTTTGGTTCTCCATAGACCCTGAACCTGAGATCAAAAGCGATAAGTAGAACAATCACCTACATATCAGCCGTAGTTATTAATAAATGGATATGGCATTAATTTACGAGCCCTTTTTATGTTTTTTCTCTTTTAGTATGTGGGGAAAACAAAGGAGATGAGAAGGATCAAAAGTAAGTATGAGAAATTATTAATACCTGCATGCAGACAAGTTTGGAATCTCCTTGAACACGTATATGTTTGAACCCTTTTGAAAGAGCATATTTTAACCCTAAAATCGCACCTCGATATTCAGACACATTGTTAGTGGCAATACCCACACCTTCTCGCAATCGAAAAACCTGTCAAATTTTTCAATGTCAATACAAAATGTCAGTTTTAACTTAAAAGGGACCCACTCAGAACAACTAATGGATATATATAGAAGAATGGGTACCATGCTTCCGTCTGCTGCCCGGAGAATTGCCCCAGCACCAGCTGGTCCAGGGTTGCCCTTTGAAGCACCATCGAACTCGAGAATACATGAGCACTGTACTTAAAATGGGAAGTGATCCCAAAAAAGCAGCGTATTAATATACAGAAGAAGCATAAGGGAGGAAGAAGTATTAACTTGTTGATGGTGAGGAAATCCACCAAATCGGACAAAATATTCAACACCGAACATATTAAGCTATTAAGGAAAGAGAATCAATACAAAAGTATGGCCAAAAACTTCTATAAGGGGATGATGTCAGAAGATTGTCTCTTTTCTTAGTTCACAAATGATACACATTTTAAACCTTTCGCATGTATTTGATTCACACAAAAGTTACCTTACGGGAAAAGTATATTCCCAGACTTCTTAAGCCATCAAACAAACATGTAAATGAATGTCAGATTTGACACTGGCATAGTGAAATAAAATTAACATGTCACTGTAACTTACGCAATAAGAAGAAACTGGTGGAACTTGAAGGAAATTATCTAATTTGGCAAGCTTTAGAGGAGGATTTTCCACAAATGAACCTGATCCAACTACATCCTGCTGAGAAAGAGAGAAGAAGATTTAATGAAGAAATCAGAAACCTTTGGACGGTTCATAGTCACACCCAATGACCCAACAATGCAATTTAAATCCAAGAGTTGCAATAGATTTTATCATCAAATAATGGTACAGCAATAGATGAATGAGCTATCACATGCTTGCACTGTGTCACGTATAAACTTCATGAAGTAAAAAGATATTTGGATACCTAGTTGGTCGGGTTTTGGATCAATTACCAATAAACAAGCCCTAAATATGATATATTTTTTATGGAAAAGAGTAGTAGTACGATACATATGGCAAGATCACAGTTTAGGTACTAATGCACGTTGATAAAAAAATTATCCACAAAATTCTAGCAGATGACAAACGTACAATCTAATATCACCATGTTAATTACGATTCCTATTGTTGCTTATTCAAGAAAATCTACTGCAAAGTGTTATACTTGTCACATAAACTAAACATCAACTAACAAAGAGGCATCCCATAAATGATAATATGTAGATTAGAAGTGAAGTGAAGTAAACCAATTAGACACATAGTTGCAAAATCACTTTGTCAATTCAGAAATTTACCAGTGGCCGCTTTTCTAAATGATTCTTTGCAGCTGATTTATTATTAGAAGAATTTGGTTCCTGCAGAGAACAAATTTTACCATTATGTTCATATAATGTAAATAACACTTACGATATTATTGTCATGCTTGCGAGCATACTAAATATATAATCAACTTTCCTTAAGGTCCAGAATCTAACCCGAAAAGGGCAAGTGATAAGTCGGCCAAAGAGATCATCTTGCAATTCGCTGGCATCACTAGAATAAATAGCATTCTTAAGTCCATGAGATGAGAGGTAATCCTCAGCTTCTTGAGACAAACCATACCCTTTAAACAAACTTATAGAAGGATCATCTACCTACAAAAGAAACCACGTATATGACACATCCACAAGCACAAAAATAAAAAGTTCCCAACCAATCATAGCAGAAAAGAACTGCTTTTTGAAACAGCATTAACAGTTTGAGCTCAAATGTGCACACTAAAGATTTATAAACACACACAAACAAACAAACAAAGAATATTTAAAAGGAAAGCTCATGAATTAAAAGTATTAAAATTTGTGTCTCAACATAAGCAGGGTTTCTTTTATTTAGCAGCCATACTCCCTAACCCAAAAAATGGCCTCTAGAGAAAATTACAGAAGATCGAAGAAGCGATTGTAGATCACTTATGCTTTTATACACTCCAACTGTATCCCCCTTCTTCACAACATAAAAAGCATCTTTTTCATCCCCCATCTGTTCTACTGCTGCTTTATAACTTCAATTGCTGCAAAAATAAATTAACAGAAATTAATAGAACAATTAGCAAGAAATCATTCAGCTCAATCATTTATATAACATGCATAGGAGCTAATTGAACCCTAATTAGCATCTGGATCAAGTGAAACACAAAATTACCAGTCAAAAACCTTTCTTTAATTCGAAATTTAGCGAAACAGAAAACAATACTAATAAATCTAAAGGTAAAATTGGAAAAGGAAACAGATGAATGGAAGGAGAAAACATTTTACCTTTGAAACTCGAGATTTAACGCAGTGTCAAGTCACGACTCATGTGAGTGAAGTGGGTGAGAGGAAAAAGAAGAAGATGAATCTGGTATGGTAATAATAATTTCTTGTATTTTTGGGCCTATTGGCGGGAAAATAAATAAGTGGGCTACTCGAAAAGCCCAGCACATATTCTGATTGTAGCCCAACAAATTCTTGATGGTTTCTCTTCAATGCGATTTTTCAAAAACTATTTGTATTTTTTAATGAAAAGTAAAATTACTTTATTGATAATGATGTTATTAATATAAGTTGTTTATAATCTCTGAAAATTTACAAATTATAGTCATTAAGATATTGTATACACTTCTGACTAGTCACTTTCCTAAAATTATTTTTCCAATTTCAAAATAATTATAAGCACTTATCAGGTCGATATATTGGGTTTAACCAAATTTGATTTGAACATTAATATCAAGAGCTAAAGAACAATTCTTGGATAGCTAGCATATTGATTTTATTGCAATAGGGTTTGTCTAATAGTTGTAGGTCTCAAAAGCAATAAAAGAAACAAGAAAATAGATTATACAATAAAAGCAACTGTCATCTTGGGAAACAAGGAAAAAATTTATATAGACTAGAGTTCATTTGGAACATCAATACAAACCAACCAGTCCATAAGAATCATTATCTTGTCTAGGTTCTGCTCCCAACATCAGCATTTTGAGCACAACCTAGAACATTGATGTCCAAAAACAAATATATGTCTTCTGAGCTATATGGCCGATTTTCTTTAGTCTCCAAAAGTTTGCGACTTCACTTCCACTCGTACAATAAACTACGGGCTGCACCATTTAAATTTCACACATTAATTAGCTCAATTTCAAATTCTCAATGAGCTAAATGCATGCACTTGTTAGGCAATCAACGAGCTATTAATACAGGCAAGCCTTCAGAAGCGTCTGTTGGCTTGAACTTGCTTCAGTAACTTTGCAAGATCATAAGACTTGAAATCTTTTCCATAACATATGCTAAGATCAAGTGCTGTAATCCCATCCTGAAACATATTTTAACTAAACTAGTTCACTTCACTCACAAAAAAAAACACCACATAATGAACAGAATTTACGAGCAGCCCCCTCTGATATAGAACTATTTTCACTCGGTTCATATTATTTTTATAAAAATAAAAATTATGCATTGACCTCTGTAATCTATAAAAATACCTTATTTCTTCTTGTACTGTCAGCACCATTGACTAATAAAACCTTTACAATGTCCCTGTTTCTAGTTTGCATGGCCACATGCAATGGTGTCCATCCTTCCTACAAGAGAAAAAAAAAATATCAAAATAAAGCTCATGGACAGCACACGACTTAAATCTGATGAGTATTATTAACGAAAGAGTGGTTGCTGCCACAATCTGCTGAGATTCAGCCTTTTATCACTCTGATTCGTAAGATAATAAAAAGAACTAGACAAGAACTTGACGGTAGTTAAAATAGGTGGTACTCACATTATCCGCAACATTGACATCAACCTTGTATTTTATCAACAATTTAACAGTTTGCAAAGCCCCCACTTGAGCAGCATAATGAAGGGGAGTAGCACCATCCTGTTATCAGGGCAAAAGAATTCATGAGCTTCAATATTGCAAAATCACAATTGATTTTCAACGTCCATATATAAGAGGTTACAAATTGGACATGTTTTACCTGATCTTTTGCGTTAGGATTTGCGCCTTTTCTTAAGAGATGACTAATGACAGCCTCTCTTTTACCGATAACTGCTTGATGCAAAGCAGTCAAGCCATCCTACACCATCAAATTCACTCATAAGAATGCATGATGGATACAAATAATGCATGAATTAAGCAAGAATATGACCTTTTTATGAAACACTCATACCGTATTAACCATTTCGATATTATACCCCTTATCAAGCAGTCCATCCATGAACTTTATCTGTCCTGCTAATGCAAATGTATGAAGAGGATTCCATTTTGCCTGAGCCAAAGAAAATGTAGAGAAAGAAGTTTCAACACCTAAGAGTTCGAAGTATGCATATTATCATGCTTAAAGCTATCAAGTTCACAGGCAACAATAGCACGTAAATGTGAGGAAAGAGACCACGTTAAAAGGCTCGGTTCACTGTCAAAATGTTAAGGACACATCAATGAAAGAAGAATTCGTCTTTGCTAGAAGGTAGCTTTATACCATTCAACTTACAGTTGATATTTTCACCAAGTAAGGAGATTCATTTTGTTCCAAAATTGCTCTTTCTTCTGGTGCCAAAAGCTCTTCAACCTCTACAAGAATTAAAAATTGTTCACACCATAGTCTCAACCTCACAATAACTAGATTATTCTTTAGTGAATTCAACTTCAATCTATTCCTATAACATTTTAATTAAGAAAAACCCAACAACAAACTCAATCAGTACTATAATATGAAGAAATACAGACCTTTAATAAACTCAGCATCATTCTTTCTAGTGGATAAATCCTTAGCATTACTTACAGCAGCTTTAAAATTTCCTTTATCTTCCCAATCGCTCTCGTAATCCAAGTCATTTTCTTCTTCCATATCCTCATTCTCATCATCAGAATCATCCTCATATTCACTATCATCGCTTACATCATCAGGGTCTTCATATAACCCTTCATAATTTGCCACAGAGAATGCCCTTCTTTTCGAATACCCATTTCCAAAATTAACACTCAAATTTCTCCCTCTACTCAAGCACCTGTTTACTTTAGCGTAACTGTGGCGGCTGCTAAAAATTGGGCATGAAGATGTGGATAAAACACTTAATTGCTGCTTCGAATAAAGCATTACGTTGCTGAATGAAACTATCATTTTTATACTTATTGTTTAATCTAGACCTGCCACAAAGAATATTGATCAAAAGAAAAGGAAAGGGGAGAAATTTGCGTCAGTGAGACATTTCGTCGAGCAGTTCGTGGACAAGGTACAAGACCTCAACAAATTTTAGTAGTAATTTTCTTGTATGATAGAAGTTTTTTTCATTTCGATTTTTTGTATGATAAAGCTGAGTTTACGCTCCAAGGGCTTAGGCTCAATTCTCTCTGTCCAAAAAACATCTTGGGGTACTACAAGTGGGTCGGATTTTTTATTTATCGGATCAAAATATATTACTACTACTATGTATTGGGCTGATTTTTTTAAATTTATATATTTAATTCAATAAATATAGTAAATAATTTATCCTTGCTTTTGCCGATAGTGAATCTTCTAGTACCATATTAGGCCAGAATTTTTTTGTTTATACAAAGTCTAGGAAATAATTTTTAGACCCAATGATTAAAGAATGTATCATATTATTTATTGTGATGATGTCATGCTTTAACAATAAATTATGGTGTACATTTTTCACCGCTAAATCTAGACAATTCTCTGATTTAGGCAAAATGTCCACTTAAAAGGGGGCATTAATAAGTTGAAGCATTGGATAAATGTAATTGTGTTGCATAGTTTTTTTGTTGTTTTTTTTAGATGAAAAGCTCGATAATTATATTGCTTTCATTATTATTATTTTTTTCGAGGCAAAGTTGAAGATAAGAAATTTAAAACTTAAGAAGTTAGGTGCTTCATATTTTATTTGTTAAAAGCAGCAATTAATAATTAATGATCACATACTTACTTTGTCCGAAATAATAATTCAAGATAAAAAATCCATTTCAAAAAATAATGTTAGTTTTGGAAGGTTTAAGAGAAAATCTTCAAAAGAAACAGATTATTCTATTTCTTGCCAAACATTCCAGCCAGTCTTTTGTTTCTCTACTGGTATGCGACACTAGTATATGATTAGAAACTTATGGGTGATCTTTTTGCTTCTTTTTGGTAATTTTTTTTTTTAATTTGACTTAATGTTTGATTACTGATATTGTAAATAAATTGAGTTAATGACAAAAAAGCTTCACACCTTTTAATCATCAATTGCTGAACTTAAGGTTTTTCACATGAAAAGGAAAGGTCAATAAGTCAAGATATATCCCACAAGACAAATTACATCACATATCAACAAACACAAAATGAAAGAACCAAAAAATAACAGAATCCAATACCCCAAATCAGAAAAAGTTCACTTATATTCAATAGTATATCAATTATTTCAAACAATGATAGTCCTTATACATTATAATTATACAATTAAAAGAATTAATTCTATTTCACTATCTCTCAAGTTTTTGACTGTATGCAATAATGTTCATAAACATAAAAAAAAAAAAGTTGAATAAAAACATTTCACCCCCATTTAACTCACTTGCTCTCCAATTAAATCTAATCCCACAATCAAAAAAGCTAATCCCTGAAACAGCAAGTAATAGAAATGAATCCCATGTGCAGATAACAAACTCCTTGTAGCTGCAGTGAGCAAAAGAAAAGCAAGTGCAAGTTCCTTTCTAAATATCTTGTTTTTCTTCTTCTTCACAACAGGTGCCGCCTTTTGCTCGGTTAATTTACCGAGCATTTCTAGTCCCGACTCCGAAAGCCTCCTCGAAATCTTCTCCTCGTTTAGAGTTTTTGATTCCCTTTCAGCTAGGCTAAACAAGTCTGATTCCGAAGCTCGACCGGTTTTTTTCGTAACCACCCACTCGTAAGAACTTCCAAGTTGAAATAAGCCTGATATCATTGCATTAAATTTTGTGACAGACATTGTGTTTTCAAAGAGTAGGTATGGCATGAGAAATGGGAAAGATTTTGGTGAAGGTAAAATGTTGAGAATAGATATGGTAATGGGCACATAGCATATCACCCAAGCCGGTAACTCGGCCTCGGGTACGAACATTGTCAATGGAAGTATGATGCAAAATAGCGTGAAGGAGTAAAAAGGAAGAATTAGTTTCCTTAGGAGAAAGAATAGGAATATCATATTTGCCTTCTTCCAGATTGATATCTGCAAGAATATCAAAAACAAGAAGCAAATAGTTAGTATACCATATATATTAAATTTCAGGGTAAATTACATAAACTACCTCTGAGATAATGTCATTCAAGAATTATAAAAAACCACATATGAGATATGCAACTCACCACATTTACAACCCTACCGTTAAATAAAGGTAGCAGTTATCGTTTATTTACTTTCCGACCCTTCCAACTACAAATTACCTTATAAGACACTCTTGCACGAGAAAACTTATAACAATTAGCCCCTAAGCTCTGTGTTATGTTATATGGGTATTCCTTACGAAATTGGGTTCAAATCTGAAAAAATGTGATTGATATTATTTTTGGAAAATCAAGTTATTTTTTATCACGTCATTAACGCCATAAAAGTATTGAGTTGTGAGTGGTGATTGTGTAATTTTCCAAACATGATTTTGGATTTTTTTTCACATGGATTGGGTTGAGTTCACTTAAATGGCTTTGGCCTAACTCACCTCAAAAGTTAGCTAAAGAGTTGAGGATTGTTCAAGACCTTACCGATTTCCCATCCATGTGGGATATTAGTCTCAACACATGACGAGGTCTTTACTCTTTACTATGACCATACCTCAGGGGTAGTTTGTGTTATATACCCTAAATTCTATACTTAATGAAATGAAATCAAGAAAAGAAAAGATATTGTACACAATCAATTATACCTTGGCAGTTATGATTGCAGGGAGGCACAATCGGAAGAGTTGCATAGGGCCAGAATGCCAACGATGTTGTTGCTTCTTGTACGCTTCATATGACTCGGGTATCTCACAGAGTACTCTAACATCATTAAGAAAGACCATTTTCCACCCATGTAAATGAGCTCGAACAGCTATGTCCATGTCCTCGACTGTGGTCCTTTCAAGCCAGCCACCAGAATCCTCTAAGGCCTTAATCCTCCAAACACCCGCAGTCCCATTAAACCCAAAGAAATTCAAGAAAAGGCCATTTACTTGTTGCTCGACTTCAAAATGGAAGCATAAATTGATGTTTTGAAGTCTAGTAAGTAAATTTTCATCCTTGTTCACAAATGACCAACGGGCTTGAACAAGGCCTAAATCCGGTTTTCCCTGAAATTAGATAACAAAATCAATTAACAAATCTTTGGACAGAGATAATAAAGTAAAAGGCAGAGTCTTTTTTTTATTGTTACCTTAAAATGAGGTATTGTGAGTTTAAGGAAATCGGGGTTGGGTTGGAAATCTGCATCAAGAATCGCGGCAAATTCGTAATCTTTGACATAGTCACAAGACATGGCTGATTTAAGGTTGCCGGCTTTGTAACCGGTTCTGATGAAACGATGTCTATAGACTATGTTGACTCCTTTCTCTTTCCATGAATTGACTTCATCCCTGATCAAATGTTGTAAGAGTTCATCATCTGAATCATCCAAGACTTGAACTAAGAATCGGTCCTTCGGCCAATCTAGCTGGCAAGCTGCACCAATTGATTGCTCGTATACCTTAAATCGCATAAGAAACAAAATCAAATTAGTAATCATGATTAAGCCGAAAAGGAAACTAATTGAAAGCTAATTATCACTTACCACTAAATCTACTCATAAGAGATAAATTTTAAATAATGAAAGCTCAAAATTTCTCATTTAAATTCAGGGATTTATAGTTGTGGATTTAGGATCCATAATTATGGATTTGAAATCCTTAGGTAGCTTTTTCATTCTATCCTTTCAAACAAAACCATGAATTTTGAAATACATCTTGGAATTTTTGATAAAAAAATTCAACTTTTTCTCAAAATCCAAACCCCTCGATCCAAATGAAGCCTCAGATCAGAAGCATCCAATCATATAATTTTCAAATGAAGTAACAAGGATCTATAGAAAGAAATCATGAGAGGTTGACATCATGACAATCAAAAACAAAAGAACACATGTAAGAAAGAAAAGAAAATATATAGACACTTTATTTTCTTACCTCTTTCTCATTGCACATGGGAATTTGAACAAGAACCATAGGGAAACTTGATCCATCCTCAATATCAAAAGGCTCTCCTTCAATTTCAGGCTTTAACCTCTTCAACTTAATCCAAAAACAACCCAAACACTGAACAAATCTATCGACCGATTGAATCATGAAAAGAACTATGCAAAACTTAGAAAGTGAAATGATCATAGGAGCAATATAATCAACTCTAAAGTTCAACCAAGCCATATAAGACCACTGCACCAAATTCGGAACTTCCCATGGATTAACCATACTCAAATCCCATTTATTATAATAAGCAAAGATTTCTATAGCAAGTGCTATAACTGAAATAGCAAGAAACACTTTTATAAATCTATACAACCTTCCCCTGTATTTTGGATCCTCCTCGTTTTGATCCGATGAAGCAATGCGCTTCTTGATGGACCCGAAAACCGTCCACAAACTCATTATGATCCATGGAAGAAAAGCCAAAATCTTGTGTGCTTTTAAGAGAAGTACCCAAGTGAACTGCTTGGGACTTGCATTTTTTTGCTTCTCTTGGAACATTTGTCGAGCACTTGGGTCGTTTAACTCTATTAATGAAATATTCTCACCTTTCTCAAGTGTAACTACCACAGTGTTTGGTGCCATTGATAAGTTGCTAAAATCAATCCAAAGGGATGATCAAAGTGCAACCCAGATGGAAGTTTTGGAAAAGGAAAAATGGGTTGACCTTAAAAATTTGAACTTTGAATGGATTTATACACTATAGCCATCATTTTCTTTGGTACATAGAAACAGCTATATATATGAACTGTTTTACTGAAATCTGGATCTTAAACAGAAAAAAAATAAAGAATGGCACTGACTCCTCAAATTCAGTTAGAACAGAACAGAACCCACTTATTTATTTCACATACATATAGATACAAATACATACAGGGAGACAGAGAGAGATAATATAATAAAGAAAGTGAAAGAATGCAAATTACAGGTTCTAGTGTCAGTGTGAGGCATATGGAAGGTTCAGTCTGCTTATTATTTAAATAAAAAATAAAAAATTGAACAATAATGAGTGAATCATCATATATAAATAATCCATTGAATTTGATCAAATCTTTAATGTGAAAAAACAAATTTAATTCAAGCCCCAGTCAAACTGAAAAGGGTTTTGGTTAGTAGCTTTCCTTTTTAACTTTTTTCAACAACCAATAAATACTTCATTTTAAGCTAAAAAATCTGAAAAGATTCAGCGCTAAAAGTGTCGGTGTGAATTAAAAGAGAGTAAATGACAACTAATTACAGCCAAATAGTAGATATAATCCTCGGTTGAGAAGTTTCTGGGTCTTGTCTGGTGATCTGTAATCCGTGTAAGATAGTACCTTTTTTTTTGTTCAAATATTTGGTGAAGGACGGTTGTTTTATTTATTGGAAAAAGAGAGGTACCCACGTTGTTTTTAATTGTTTTTTCTACCTTGATATTCTTTGCTTACCAATCAAAAACAAAATGAATTCTTTTTATTTGTTTTTTTCTCTAACTTTAGTGTAGGAAAGGTTAATTTGTTTTATAGTAAAAGGTCTATTTATTAGTAGATCAAAAAAAAAAAAAAAAAGGTCTATTTATTGCGCGTTTTTGGTAATATATATTTCAGTCAACAAAAGTACAATAGGAGTAAACTTGCATTGGTAATAAGTAAAAATGTAAAATAAATAAAATTGACTAACAAGGAAAAGTTTAGTTGGTTTGGTCGCAATTACACAGGTAAAAACAGTCATGTTCACACTTAATCATTGTTCGAACATGTTATTATCCAATTAATTAGTAAGGTTTTACATAATCATATTTTTGAGGCTGTTGATACAGCCAGAACAATATTCCTAAAACCAGACCAATCTTTAGCTTAATCTCTATATTGTCCTTCCCATATAGTGGTCGCAATTATGCCTTCTCTCATTATAACATGAATACCAAGAACAACTCAATAAAATCTTATCCTAAACAATATATTTGTTGAGGATTATAAACAATAAACACGTTCCTTGTTCGTCCAAATCCGTTAAGGTTTTACAAGCATGTGTTCCAAATAACAATAATAACCTTACTAATTTCACTTGACAGAAAATCTCCTTATACTTTTTAAAATTAGCAAGAAATACCCTTATAATTTTTAAATTTAACATATAATCCCTTTATACCTTTTAAATGTAGCACATAATACCCTTATATGTTTTTTGAATTTAGCACATGATCTCCTCATATCTAGGGTAATTTATGTATATAAACTAAAAATTAATGACAAATGACTAAGGGAGAGTGTGCATAAATTAAAGTTCAAGGGGGTTTGATGCAATAAAATTTTTATAAATAAGTCTTATGTAGATTTTCCGTAACACAAAATAGTATCATATAATTATATATACAATTTTTTTTAATTTTCTTTTTTATAAAAATATTGGGAAATAATAAACACATTTTTTATTCGGGTAAACACCACTAATGGTCCTCCTTATCATTAACTTTTTACAGAGTGGTCCCTCTTGTGTTCTTTTCCCCATGTTAGTCCCCACTATGAATTATTTGTTTCACTTTGATCATTTACAAGGGGTCTTTTATTTATAGTGTTACACTTTAGTCCCTCATAAAATTATTTTGTATCAACTTAGTCCCTCATAAAATAGTTTCTTTATCAATCTAGTTCCTCATAAAGTTGTTTTGGCACTTTAGTTCACATTGGACCACATGAAAATGACCAAAGTGAAATAAATAATTCATAGTGGGGACTAACGTGGAAAAAAAACCACAAGAGGGACTACTCTGTAAAAAGTTAATGATAAGAGGGATCATTAGTTATATTTACCCTTTTATTCATAAAGAAAACTATTGTGTTCGTATAGAAAGTCTCCAGTTATTCTCTAAATTGCGTGAATAGAAAGTCTCCAATTAGAAAATTTGTGAAATACCATTTTTGTGTTTTTTTATTCTACTGTTTATGAGGAAAGTAGAGAAAATATAAAGAACGCATTAACGAGAGAAAGAATAGTCATTAATCTAGTAAGGGCAGAATAGAGATTCATAAAATATTGCTCTGGAAGTGGCTAAAACAGCCTATTTTTAAAACCAAAAAAAATAAAATTAGTAAGGTTGTTGATATAGCCAGGGCAATTTCCCTAATGCCAGAGCAATTTATTTTTTAGTTTCTATCTTGTCCTTTCCAAATGGCTGTTGTATTTTAATAATGATAATATTTAGATTTGAATTAATTATTTTCGAGACGCGTCGAACATATTATATGTGAACCTCTTTCAACGGGGATTCGAACTTGAGTTTTGACCTTTATGATTGAAAGTTATTGTCGTTGAAATACTATGAGCTAGTGGATCGGTGCAAAAACAAAAGATAATGAAAATTTATGTTTTTTGAATTGAGTTAATTTTACACTCTTTTGTCAATAACTTTTAGTTATGATTGTCAGAATTTCCTTTAAGACCCCAAACCAAAAAGTTTTCGACGGCAAGTATACTGTCGCGGCTTAACTTTGCTCCGTCGGCATCAATTTCAACTCTTATTAGAATTTTACGATTATAAGGAGAACAATAATTTTAGGGTTAATAATAGTTATACAATAAACAAGTTTTGAGATTACAGAATCGTGGTTAAAGAATTTGAATATCGATTGTATATAGCTCACATAAACAATATGTATATATATATATATAAAATATGATCCCATGTAAACAATTTGATCAAGGTGATTTTATGGATAAAAGTCCCTAAACCATTGTGGTATAGGAAGCACTAAATTCATATGTTTTTTTTTAGACATGAATACATCGTTACATCAATCACTATATCAGAAAATCTATTAATTTGAATCTATTTCATTGATATCAAAGTAAAAAAAATAAACTAATTACAAAGACTAGTATTAAACTAAAGAAATAACAAATCAATAAAAGTTGAATCCATAATTTTTTGGTCATAGAGCCTTAGCTTTAGTCCACAAGCTACTGCCTCATCGGCACTAAATTCATATGTCAAAGGTTCCAATTGTTAGACTTAATACATACATCATTTGAACTTTTATATATTAATGGGTACGGATCCTCTATTATGGAGTGATTTCAGCTAATATGAACACAAGACACTCATCCATGAATGTAACATGAAATTGTAATAGGAGAATTGTAACCAAATTCGAAACATGTCGTTGTTAATTTTGAAGGACCATGTTGAAATTTCAAAAGAATCTAAAGGGCCAAAGAAATCTTCATGAGAATATGGAACAAATTTTCAGAAAACGGTGATTTGATTTTTTTGGGGTAAGAAATGAGTGTTCCCAAATATAGCTGACATTTCAATTTAATTATTGAGATACTTAATTTAAAAATAGCATTCTTTTCTCCAGCAAAGTGACAATATCATATGTCATATAACAACATACATCGTTATCAAATATTCCCCAATTTAATTTATTTTTTTCGATAATAAATTTTAGTACCTTCAGTTACGTTGCGAATGATACTCTATGCTCGGCTAATATTCCGATCATACTAGCTACTATCAAAAATTCCCTAGAGTGATTTATCGCGCTCAACAATATGTTTCTCCTTAAATATAATTAAGGTTTCCAAAATATAACAAAATCGATGCATTCCATTATTGATTTTGGAGGATTTGATGAAATCAGTTAGAATGAGGCATGGACATAATTAGGAAAAATGGTGATTTGACTGTATGTGGGGTAAAGATAAAGAAAGGTATTTTTTTGTTATCCCACATAAAGAAAGGTATTTTACTTTCATGATAGTTGACATTTCAAATAAATATAAAGACATGATAGATTTATTAAAAAAATATGGGTAAATTACGAATACCCCCTCAGGTAAGCCCTAATTACAAAAATCACCATCACGTATTGGATATTACAAAAATCTCCCTCAGGTTTGTCACCTTCTTACAATTAACCCCTTGCCCATAAAATATTTCAATTTTGCCCTTGGATGTTATTTGTATTGTTTGTAATGTCTTATAAATGTTAAAACTTGGGATCTAATTATTATATCTTTTTAATTAGAAAAGAGATAATTATATATTTACTACCAGAATAATTGATAAAATTTATAATTGTCCATAAGTTTTAATAAATATTGCAAAAGAAAAGGTATTTATATATTTATTAGCAATTTAAATTGTAAAATATTAAATTAAATAGAATTTTAATAATATATTTATAAACATGAATTGTTTACACATTAGTTAAATGAATTTATTTTTTAAATTAGTAAATTTAATAAATTATATTGTATTATAAATAAGATATTTTAATTTATTAAAGTTTATATTGTATTATAAATTGAAATATTTATTGAAATTTATGCGAAATTATAAATTATATCAATTATTTTGGTGGTAAATCTATGATTATTATTTTTATATTTATAAGATAAAACAATTAACACCCAATTTTTAAAATTTATAACATATTATAAACATTACAAATAACTTTCAAGGGCAAAATTGGAACATTTTAAGGACAACGGGTTAATTGTAAGAATGTGACAAACCTGAGGGGGATTTTTGTAATACCCAATACATGAGGGGGATTTTTGTAATTAGGCCTTACCTGAGGGGGGTATTCGTAATTTACCCAAAAAATATTTATATACAATTTTATTTGCTCTGATAATATTTTCAACATTATAAAACATGGAATATATGATATACAATAATGTAATTGTTAAAGAAGAAATAAAATATTAGTATCTAAGAAATTTTGTTTTAAGACTAGTTCTTTAATTTAAACTGTGTAAATATTGAGTCCCTTTTATTTTCTGGTTTCTTATATGTAGACAATTGTTCGATTAAGGATATATAGGTTTTTTGATGTAGGAGAAACCGAGATAATCATATATTATTACTAGTTTTATTTACTAATTAGGTTTCTCTCTTTTAGTTATCTCGTTTCTTTTGTTTTTAGTCATTGGTTTATAATCATAATTATGTAGTCTTTTTAGACATTGAATATTATGATTTTTCAGAAAGACGAGATATATATGTTCTCTTTAATGTTCATATGTATCTATATCTTGTGTTCTTCATTGTAACTTATCTGATCAAACTTGCATGCAGAATAATCATTATTATGTCCGACTTAGTTGGTATCATAGCCTCAATTTTTTTCATAAGTGAGATTTTATCAGTTTTTGTGGCTGGTGATCGTGGTTGTGGTCATCGTGAGCAAGTTCCGTCTGGGGAAGTCCGGGACCGTGAACGAAGTGTTTATGATTTGAAAATTGAGGATTTGTCAAGCAAGTCACAAATTTAACCCAACCTTTATGGAGACTCATTGTTTTCTTCTGGAGCAAAATGGCATCGGTTCCAATGGTGATAGTCGCGGTCGTCATAGCCGTGGGCAAGCTCCAGTTGAGAAAGTTCAATATCGTGATCACAATGTTTGCTTCAAGGGTGTAATGATTGAGGATTTGCAAAGTCAAGTCACAGACTTAATGCGAAGTTTGGCGATGTGATGGAAAAAAATTTAGACATTCTAGAGACAGACATGGCAGACCTAAAGTCATATACAAAGTTTGGGTTGACAACAATCTTCTTCATCTCTCGTTTTGTGAATCCAAATGACACTGTTGTGAAGTCAATGACGAATATCCTCCAACTCGGGACGTTCGGTGCAGGAGAATCTTAGACAATCATACTATTTTTATTTAGTCATATATAAAGAATTGTAATATTCATTATTATCAGATAATTATATATTATGTTTTTTCTTTTCTTTTTATATATGTCGGATTCTTGTATTTTTCCTTGCAATTTATTTAAGGGGTGTTTGCAAATGCTTTTGGAAGCTAAAAAACAGTTGCTTAAAGTAAAAGTAAAAAATAAGTACTTTTATTCAAAAGCAGGAGGTGTTTGCAAATATTTAGAAAAAGCAAGTTTAATTATTACAAAAATGCCACCTAGAAGAAGCAATGGAAGAAGCACCTCCTTAATTGCTTCTTGCCAACCTGCTTTTACCTGCTTTTCAGTTGAAGAAGCAATAGCAGAAGCACCTACTTGCAAACACTACCAAAGTGCTTTAAGCACAAAAAAAGCAAAAAAGTACTTTTTAAAAGCCCTTGCAAACACCCCCTTAATCAAACTTGCATACAAAATAATCATTATTATGTTCGACTTTGTTTTCTAATTTTGAATTACGAATAAGAGCTTCCGCTTGTTAACAAATTATTTTCGGTATTAAGTTTGAACCATCTAAATCCTAGTACTAACCTTCCATTTTTTTTTTCATATTTTCAATTCATTTTTGTGTTACGGAGATTCTTGTAGCAACAAACTAAACAAGACCGAACAAAATAAGTTTGAAGTTTACGATATGACCAAATTCATAGAACAAATAAAATACCATCATGAATAAAATAATACAGATTTCAGTCGTAAAGTACGCACCTCAAACTAAAACCTCATTTTCATGTACCTAACGATTCTTTGATTATTACATTAGAAACTATAGGTGTCCATCTATAGTCGACATCAAAACATAATAAATTTCAATGAATGAGAAAATTATTACACTAAAGTCAGCATGTAAAATAAAAAATTATGTAATGTAAATTGTAATGATTCCTATGAAAAAAAAAAGTTGACAAATTATGTTATGACCATGAACCTGCAGTGAACTTTAGTTGTAATCCCAATTAACACGGGGAAATTCAAAAGTAGATATTTAAAGCATAATCATGTCGATGAGGCCTTAGACAAGTGGTTAAGGATGAGGCTCTATGACTAAAAGGTCATGGGTTCGACTCCCATAAATATGAGTATTTTTCTAGTTTAATACTAGCAGTTTAACAACTATAAGCATTATCATTAAATAAGTACTTTTAAATAAAAGTAGTGGATGTTTGCAACTTTAAGCACATTTTTTAGTGTTTGCATTTCAAAAAAGCACTCTTGTGCTTGTAGTATTAACCCCCGCCCTGTGTTTGGTTTGAAATACCACATTCGACCCAAGTAGTATATACTTATAATTTTGTTTTTGACTTTTAGTGGAATGCCAAGATTACCCTATTTGTTTGTTTTTTTTAAAATTTATTTATTCTTTTTGAAAAATTAAGTGTATACTACTTGGGTCGAGTGTGGTATTTAAAATCAAACACAAAGGGGTTTTGGGGATTTAAAATGACACATGAGAGGTTTTTTGGGAGTTAGACAAAGCACATGAGGTGTTTTTGTCTTTCGATGTCAGGAGTAAAATTGTCATATCAAAAGCAAAATATGAACAAATACTTGCAATTTTGGCGTTTGAAACACACTCTCTTTTTTGGGGGTGTATTTGGCACTTATTTGAGATCACAGGGGGTATCTTGGGAGTTAAAATAATACATGGGGATTTTTGGAAATTAGACAAAGCATAGGGGGTGTTTTTGTCTTTTGCTCATTAATATTATTTCAATTATTAAGTGTAAATAACAAAATTGCTTTTTGAAATAATACAAAAACATTCAAAATCACCTCCTTACCTACTTTTTCAGAAGTACTTCTTCATGCTTCTTAGTTGAAAAGCAATAGAAGAAGCACATTTGTATTTAAACGATAATATTTCCTAAAATTCACATTACAGTTGGTTTATCGCTTGTTAGATTCAATACTAAAGTTATTACTATAAAAATTTACCCCTAATATTAACAAGGTGTTTGTACCCAAAAAATCACCCTCGATAAATCGAGGAGTAATAGCGTGATAATGGGCCGAACCCAGTAGGTAGAGCCAAGTGAATTGGATCAGGATCGGACCCACTCTGATCCGGAAATCAATCCGACCGAAATTAAACGGGTCACGAGCCCAATTAGAGACACGGCCCAATTTTATAATTAATTAGTTTGGCTAAGTGCAAATTAATTAATGGACAAGTTAATTAATTTATGGGCCAAGGTTGATTAATTAAGCCAAACAATGGTTAAGAACAAAGAGGCCCAATGAGCCTAAGGGATTATGTTGGCCATAATGGTTTAATTAAATTAATTAAGCCAATTGATTAATTAATTGGACCAAAGATTAGTGATTGTCCCATATAATAATTAAGGCCAAGAAACCAAATAATTAATTACAATTATCGCATAGGGATTAATGGCCCAATCACTCCCAACCGATCCAGAACGGCCCATAAACCAGCTGATGAAAACGGCCCAGTAATGAAAGGGCTATTTAATTAATTATTAAGATAATTAATTAAAATTGGAGATAAGGATAAGGCCAAATAAGTAGTTGGCTAAATAACAATTTCCTTAATTATCTCCTAATTGGTTACCAACATTAATTGAGTTGAAATTCAAATTGGCAGAACACGTTCTCTCCTAAAAACTGCCATAGAAACCGAAATTCAGCAAAGAGAAGAAGGAAAACCACCTCCAAAGTAGTGGGAAGAGTGGAGGAAGTGGAGAAAAACAAGAGTAGTGGAGATAGTGGGGAGATAGGCCATCAGCCAGTCAGTTTCGGCCATCAGCCAGTCAGTTTTTCAGCCATCAGCTTATAAATATTAGGAAGCTGCCATACGCAGAGAACACACAACTCAATCAATCAATCAACTCAGTCTACACTGAAATCGGCTCAACGCCTCTCCGGAAGTCCAGCATCCGCTGCTTCTGTCAGTCAGTCAGCACTACCAATTCCTTGACATCAATCGTCAATCCTCAGCAACCAGCAGGACATGGCCGCCTGAAGTCTAGCACCGCCGCTCAAAGTAAGCCGCAAAGCTGCTCCCGCCGTCAGCAAAGCTGTCTCGAGCGAAACCATTCGATATCAAGCAAAATAGCACGCTAAATAACAATTTCCTTAATTATCTCCTAATTGGTTACCAACATTAATTGAGTTGAAATTCAAATTGGCAGAACACGTTCTCTCCTAAAAACTGCCATAGAAACCGAAATTCAGCAAAGAGAAGAAGGAAAACCACCTCCAAAGTAGTGGGAAGAGTGGAGGAAGTGGAGAAAAACAAGAGTAGTGGAGATAGTGGGGAGATAGGCCATCAGCCAGTCAGTTTCGGCCATCAGCCAGTCAGTTTTTCAGCCATCAGCTTATAAATATCAGGAAGCTGCCATACGCAGAGAACACACAACTCAATCAATCAATCAACTCAGTCTACACTGAAATCGGCTCAACGCCTCTCCGGAAGTCCAGCATCCGCTGCTTCTGTCAGTCAGTCAGCACTGCCAATTCCTTGACATCAATCGTCAATCCTCAGCAACCAGCAGGACATGGCCGCCTGAAGTCTAGCACCGCCGCTCAAAGTAAGCCGCAAAGCTGCTCCCGCCGTCAGCAAAGCTGTCTCGAGCGAAACCATTCGATATCAAGCAAAATAGCACGCTGCAACGTCATGTAAGTGCCCACGTAGTTACATGGCAACCTCGTCAAGTAGCCATCTGCTTGATGAGTCCGCTGTCAAGTAGCCATCTGCTTGACAGCAATCGGTTGAGTAGCCATCTGCTCAATTGATGCCCTTTCCAGCGGCCACCCGTTGGTCAGGAGCCCGATTGGTAGCCACCGGCCAAGGTTGGGCGACCCATTGATGATGGTTCTCTGTCATCAGTGTTACTTTCTGTCAACAAGCTGTACTATCATATATCATCAGCTCATTTGGTGGGTTTACCTGCCAATCAAGGAGTATTTTTTCAGAACTTATTGTAGTCATCAGCTCATTTGGCAAACATATGCCGACACAGGAGACTAATTTATCGTTTTGCGTGCTTTGTAATGTTTGTAAATCGGGGAACTCATTGTAGGCTAAGACTTATAAGTTTCTTTTACAATTCAATTAATAGAAGTATTTGGCCCATATCTCTTGATTTTATTAAAGCATGTTTTACGTCAAATGATTTTCATTGAGGCATGATCAATATGTTAGTCAAGCTGATATAAATTTAACTGATTGATTATCAACTCAATTGCTGATTTGTAAATGCATTGATGTATTGAGTAAGCCATCGATTGGCTGTGAAACTTTGGCATTTCAGGAAGGTTATCATAAATTATTTAAGTCCTGCGGCCAGGCAGGCATGGAAAAGAACTAGGGGTAGTGTTTGCCTACTCTGCCATAATCAATTGATTAGAAGTCAGTTTCATCAGGACATCTTTCATTGATATCAATATGTCTTTATCAGGACATTTACTTATGTCTTACATCGATATCAACATGTCCAATTTCTAAATCGTTATGTTTGCACGCACAAACATTGGCACGCCCGCACGCATTACACATCATATCGAGCCATTTGCACATCGAGGCATTCGGTGTCAAATTTATTGCAAACACAAGGATTGATCTTAATGAAATTTCATCGAAAGTTCTTGTTATAAATTGCAAATCAAAACGTAAAAAGCTAAAGGATTTTTCAGAAATTGGGTAACATAATAAGAATCCGTGTTAATGCAAATTCAAAACATAAAAAACCTAAGACGATCTTAATGAAATTTCATAGAAAGTTTTTGTTATATATTGCAAATCCAAAACATAAAAAGCTAAATTCTCCTAAAAATAATATTGAATATGCGAAATTCCATATGATTTGACATGTTTGTAATGTGAGAAGGGGGGAGGTGCCCACTCCCTACATAGATCCATAAGACGTGTGGCAAACAAAACAATTTGCACAAGAGAGAGGGACAT
Source organism: Penstemon newberryi var. newberryi (assembly GCA_030819805.1). Classification (NCBI taxonomy): domain Eukaryota; kingdom Viridiplantae; phylum Streptophyta; class Magnoliopsida; order Lamiales; family Plantaginaceae; genus Penstemon; species Penstemon newberryi. Next base: position 11,856,361 of record JAUALY010000004.1, on the reverse strand, counting down.
AGACATGCAAAAGTGTAGTATTCACTATTCATTCATCAATAATTAATCGTTCAATTGAATAATAATTATATTCTAATATACGAATAAAAGATGCTTATGTTTGACCTTTTTTCCACCGTTCAAGCCATGATTATTGAATCCACCGATTACACGAACAGACTAAATTTTTTTCTAATTAAAAGATCAAAATCAGATTTAGATCTACTAATCACTGAACAGTCAACTAATTTATTGAAATAATTATCATAAGAAATTATGATCATTAAATATGTATCAGACTTGTAACGTGTCAAATGCCAGTTGAATTAATTGACGATCCATGGGAATATCATAGTTCTTTTAATTTACGCGATTGATTGATTTCAGTTCAAATTAAGAAATATACTTAGTTATATGCCAAAATCAAGTAACCAAAGTAGTTGACCGTCCGAGAAATAACACGTTTTTAGTTTTATTTCTTTACTTTAAATTAAAGAGTCAAGAAAATAGGTTACAAGCTATTGAATTTCCCAAACAACTAGCATCCGCTGTTTTGTCAATTTAAGCATTTAAATAAAATAAAAGTCAATTTAAGGATAGTTAAGTTTGAGGATTCTAACAAACAAAAATTCAACACTATCAAACAACTATACATTTTTTTTTTTTTTGGTCTAGTGGTTAATAACTTTGGCCTTTCTAAAATGTGATTCTATCATTAGAGTTACATATTATGATTGGAACATTTCGTTCTTTCGTTAAAAAAAAAAAAAAAAAAAAAAAAAAAAAAAATCATTGGACAACTTGACTTCCTGTAAAAAAAAATAAAAAAAAGAGAAGTGACACACCTCCTTAAAACGAGAGATTATTTAGTGCAACCGCTGCACCACGTCATCAAGTACATGTGGTACAGCCCACCAATACACTAAAGACATGTGGACACTTACTTGGTGGTTGAATGAGTTTGGCCAAGTTAGGCTTGGATAAGAATTTTCCCCGAATCACACCATCTAAAATATTACTTAGACACAAGCTACCGCGATAGCTTATTTTTTAAACATTGGTCAATCGTACGAGGAGGTTCTCTTTATTCAGTTCCTGCATATGATGGTATCTGGTCTCTTTCTGGCCTATTTTTCACACACTAGGAGAGTTTGGGTATGGTATATGGTTATTTATTTTATTTACTAATAATATCTATAGTTTTTTCTTTTAATTATTTTCTCTAAACTCACCTATATTCGGGGGTAATTTTTATTAATGCACTATTTAAATGTTTGAAAGGCTAAAGCAGACATTTTACTTCTATATTAGAAAAAAAAGTGTTCGTTAAAACTATCTCACGGAATTAAATTGATATCCAGTCTATAAACGTATAGAAAGAACATTCTAATTATTTTATAATTGTGTCAAATTCAAATTTAAACTAATAATCAAATCAAATTATTGTTACTGAATGGAATTATTATAAAGGACAAAAGTTGGAAAATCAGTGGGGAACCGATTTGGCCACACTTAATCTGATAAAATGTATTAGTTCAATCTGAAATTGGCACACTTAACATACAAAAATGTCTTATTTGATGATAATATTGAGGTCTCAATATTTTAATGGTTTAAATTTCGAATTCCACATATGTGAATATTTTTCTGGTTTAATATTAATTATATTATTTGAGTATTCTTTATGATTAGTAGATGAATATTATTTATATTTTGTTATAAATTATCAAATATATTTTGCTATAAATAATCTATTATGTACTATCAAGTCGATTTTTCATATGAGAATTTCCACAACTCATCTTTGTTGGTTCTAGAACTCATATTACCTTTGCAAATGTACTACCTACCCTACGCAAATGTACACAAAATTAAATTTCTACATATTACTATAAATTATTGCATCCCATAAACTAAAGTACTTATTATTTATCATTTATCATTTAAACGATGTTAAAGTGTTGTGACGATGAAATAGGATTTTTTTTCTAAACTCAAGTCTAAGTAAGAATTTTTCGTAAAAATTATATCAGTACTTTTTTTCTGAACAAAAATAAATATTAGCAATAGTAACATTTTACTATTCAAAATAATAATTGTGTTACTATTAATTTCTCAAAAAAGCTCATTTATTAAAAAAAAAAAAAAAAACACTAGAAAACAAAGGGGGCGCACATAGTTATGGAGAATAGAAAGTGATATGATGCACCCCATCGACCGCACATTACGGCAAGAGGCGCTGAGCCCACCAGGCCAGCTTAGCACATTGGCTGATCTTCTCTCGGCCGATAGAGGGGGCCACATGTGGCCCATTTCACACGCCCCATGTGATGAGGATACCCTGTTATTGGCTGTACAAAATAATTTAACTTAATTCAAATATTATACAGTACTGATTTTCTGCATACATAATTATTTAAACTATTACCATTAATTACTTTCAGCCTAATCAGACAGCATATGCATGCAAAATACGCAGCATTAATAACCACGTTGCTGGTGTTGATTAGTGGGATCACCACGTCATTACAATTTACAACAGCATCTTAATTTAATTTCCCACATGCAAATTCTTTTAAACAATTAATTAAACCCATCTTTTATTTTCGGTTATCAGTAGATTTTAGTGTCATTAGATCATTTTAGGCCAAGGACTAATTAATAACATGCACATGGATGGGTACGAATAGTGATGTACCATAATTAGGATCTTTACATTAGGCTAAGTGGAACCATGTCAACAACATATTTTTATATTTATTGAGTTTGATTATTGATCAAATTCTGATAAATATACACCATGTTCGAGTATGTCTTAATCGACTCATGGCCTTCCGTATAGGTCGATCGACCTTCTTGAGATAAAAGCACCATACGAAGAATATGCTAACCTTGATGACTTGGAGAGAAATGAATAAACACTTCAGGATCCGAGTATATTTACTTGATCGATCGACTACGTTTTGCAATTTCTCGAGACCAATAAAATTAGTTTAACAATTTCTCGAAAGGTACATGTTATTATAATATATTCAGCTCAAAGGTTATTCTAGTTACCCAGTCCGACTTAAGCATCAGATGGTCTTATTGTGCCAAACCCGGTAAGCCTACCATTTGCTCGTGAGCACGGGTCCCTTCTTTTTGTTCGAATCTTGGAGGTTGACTTAGAGGAATTAGACATCTCACGGTCGAGATTTCTAACACGCTCTCCAACCCGATCGAATCCAAGCTTCACCAATCCGACCTTTACTTGACTAGTGAAAAATTGATGTATGCATACATGCACCTTAAGTTTATCAAGCACAAAAAACAAAGGATTCCAATTCTAGATGTCCAAATCCGGCACGATGGGCCTTTGCTATATATCAAAATCTTATGTTAGGTGGTATATATAGGTGTTTTGGACAACCAAGTACTATTTACTGTGAAATTGACACAACAATGGGCCACAAGAAACAAATTAGGATAAGGACACCATGGAGCCTTATTAAAACAATCAAAACTACATAAGCACATGATTGCCATAGTATAGTATTTATTACACATAAACACAAGGAAACAAAAGGAACTGTAAAAAAAAAGGAATGATTGGGAAAACTTGAAGTAACAAATTGAAAGAAACAAGAACTTTCAAATCATTATAAGCAAATGAAGCAGATATGACACTTAATTCTGTCGTTTGAAAATTAACTCATTTATTTAATAATAAGTGAACACATAAGATGCCTTCAATGGTGTACACTGTACACTCTGTCCCAACATTATATATATACAATTACGCAACTAATATTTCCAGAGAAAATAACAAAAATGTGACTGTAACAAGCTGGTAAATGAATAATTAATCTCTCATATATAACAAAAGGAAACTATGTGAGAACACAAAAGATAATTGAAACCATATAATTTAAGATAATTATAATTAGAATAATAGCAATACATATAATACATAAGAAACTTGAAATCGAAAAAGAAAAACTGACCTTCAAAAGCTTATCATCCTTTATCGATGACATGACAATACAGCTGAGAAAAATCCACAAGTCAACCTTAATTGCCCAAAATTTTGGTCATTAATATAGCGAAACATATATTCTTAATCCCTTTTCTTAATATAGCAACAACAAAAGAATCAATTACAAAATTCCAAGAAAATAGAATTAATAATGCTAAAATTGATAGTCTCTCAGAACAATCATCAAACAGTTTATATGCATTACTTTAGCTGAAACATAAACGCACACTATTCGCCCAAAATTCAGAAGCATTTGGGTATCCATTATACGTGAATTTCATATTCAAAGTAGCACATATGATTCTAAAGTTTACTCTCAAAGAATCCATTGGGCACTGCTGAACCAAACCATCCATCTTCTTGAATGTTCTCTGGATTTGGGTCGAGTCGTATTGAGGAATTCCAAACATCGATGCAGCCTCTGTAAAAGCCCAATTCCTCACCCAGCTCGAACCCACTTTTCAGGCCCATTTTGCGGCCCTTTTCTTTTCCAGATGTCCGTTAAACCATCCGCGTACCTAGCCTTCTTTCAAGTGGGTTTCTTCTAAATTTAATGAGGAGGATCCGAAGATGCCGATTTGTTTTATTCTCAAATTGGATGTTTAGAATAATATTTTCATATATGATATATCTTTCTAAATGTAGATTATAAGATTGTTATTACTTATTAGTATCACCAACTAATTACTTCAAATATCTTGTACGGTTTGTTAATATAAACATACTAATTAAATTAGGATATAATTTTTTTCCCTAAGAGGACAATAAATTTCATTTAAACGAGATCAATACAAGATATAACTGAACACATGGTAATCAGACATATTTGCTAGTTAAAATTGAATATACTTAGAGTATAAATGAGTTGATACGGTATGTGTTAGAAAAAAAATTGCCAATTGAAAAAGAGATAGGTGAGGAATTAGAATAAAAAATAGTTGAAGTCATATCGGCATCATAATGAAGGGAAATATGAATTCGATGATTATATTTAGATCTTCACGTGAAACCCATCTGTTTCCGTGTGTTGTGTGGTGCAACATAAACTAATGTATCTATACTCTATACTATTTGGAAAGAGAAGACTTGCCACACTCACAAAGTGGCCATTTTGATACCATTACACCAATTTTTTAAAGTTCCTAATATACCCTCAAGATGTTAATTGCCCACTACATCTTATTATTAATACTACTAGTCTACTACTAATAATAATAATAAACTTATTTTTAGTAAAGAACGAAGCTTTTTGGATGACGGGGTAGACAATTGCCGTGACTTTCCAACTGCTGGTTCAACTATATTCATGCATTTCATATGACCATTGGATGCACCATAAGTTTTTTTTTTTTTTTTTTTTTTTTTTGATAAATGATGCACCATAAGTTTGCCATCTATAAATTACTCACATTTCATTGGCACCAGTGAAGATGCCTGATGAGTTACAATCAGCGTCGTGGCAAGAATGGAAAATTCTTGTAAATACTAAATTTATCATAAATTATAAATAAAGTAATAAATCAATTAAATTTTAATATTTTAATGATATAGAAAAATACTTAATGTATAGTAGTTATGATATATGTCATGTTCTTTTGGCCTCTGAGAATCTGAAAATGCATTTTGAAAGATAAAATTTCGAAAAATATGTTCTTTTTACAAACATTTTTAAACAAATCTACCTGATAATTATCTCATATTTTTAGTGTTTCTAGTGTTTTGACAAACACATCTAATAATTTTCACAAGCCATTTTTTAAAGCACAGGGGGATAAATTGAATATTATGCATTTTATAGGAGTAAATTGCCATTAACTCCGAAAAAATTGGATTTAATATGAAAGTTGCAATGAATACCTATCTTATGATATCAAATTTGCATTTTCGTGTCCAACTGTCCAATGGTACCAAAATTACAAAATTACAAAATGACTTATCATGTAGTAAAAACAAGGCAAATTTCCTTCCAGATTTGATATTTTTCAAATCTTATAAACTCTCAATATGAATCACCTATAAAAGCACCTCCAACAACATCATCAATATCAAATTATACACGATGAACATTGTTTTAACTAGCTAACTAGTTTTAGATACTCACTCCAACAGTCATTATCTAAACTTTACATAATTATTATATTTTATTCTTCTTTCAATATTAAATTATAGATGACATTAGAAATAATTTTTTATTACATTGTACACTTCAAATATAGATAATTAATGCATATTTTAATGATTTTTTAAATATATTAAATTAATAAATATTTTTTTATATGTGAAATAAACGACTTTAAATTTAACGATTTAAATAAACTATTAAATTCAAATAAACATATAACTCATACCAATAATTTGGTTATAAACATTAAATTTAAATAAACTATTAATTTGTTGATGTTGATGCCTTGTATAAATATTTAAATAAACTATTATTTTGTTGATGTGGATGTCTTGTATAAATATACATGGACATCCATATATGTAAGTTCATATGTGGTTTATACATAATCTTGTATATATACAAGATACTGCTGGAACAAATTTTTTTACTTTGATTATGTATAATTGAATTTAGCAAAAAAATCCACTGTTGTGGATGCTCTAAATGAGCAACCACGTTGCTAAGATTCAAAATTTTCAAATCTGATTATTTTTTTCAAATGGGATTACAACTTGCACAAATCCAAAGAGTGAAGTGTTTCTAGATAAACAAATTAACATGTTTAAGAAAAAGAAAAAGAAAAAACATGTTAGATCTTACCTAATATATCCAGACCATTGCATGGAAATTAAACTGATTAAAAGTTGACTTATAAATACAGAAGCAAGATTGAACAAAAATCTAATCAATCAAGATTCCCAAAAAATCAGACAAAATATTTCAAGATCTGAGTCTTAATTATTTAGAACAAAAACAAATCTATCCTATTCATGCCATAAGACATGTTGAGCACATATTAACTTCTCCGTATTATTACCTTAACCATTTATTTAACTAAACTCTCTCTCTCTCTCTCACTCACACACATACACATATACCACAAAACATGAAACAAGCATCATATAGCAGGGGACAAAATCAATTTCATTTCATCAAGAAAGAAAGATTGTTTAATTTGACAAATATATCTTCCTTTTTGTTCTATTCAACATGTCTAGCAATTCTTTTCACCTTTTACCTCTTTCTAAATCCCTATCCCAAAAACACAAAATTCACATCAAACATTCAAGAATCCAATCAAACCAAAACCTTCATCCAACCAAAAATTGGTAAGTCAGTCATCAAAAATTAATTAATTCCATCAATCTATTACTTCTCGACTTAAATTGAAAATCGTGTTGTTTGTAGGTAGAGAAAAGTGCGATTTATTCAAGGGGAAATGGATTCAAGATGACAGAGGCTCTGTTTACACAAACTACAGCTGCAAAACAATTCCATTTAAAACTAACTGTTTTTTACACGGAAGAAAGGACACAGATTTTCTGCAGTGGAGATGGAAACCTGAGCAATGTGAACTACCTCGGTTCAGACCGGAACAATTTTTTAGTACTTTTCAAGGCAAAACGATGGCGTTTATAGGTGATTCAATTGCTCGGAATCAAATGGAATCGCTTCTCTGTCTTTTGTCAACGGTTAGTCTTCGTAATTAATCTTGTTTATTTGTGAGATATGTTAAAAAATATTTAATCATAAAAGAAAAAATTCATATTATCAGAAAACCCATTTGTTTTTTGAACAAATTTAATTGCCAAGATCAGGGTAAATGAACATTGAAGTTAAAAATTGGTCTAGTTCTTGAAATGGTAAACATGAATGGTAGAATTGCATTTCTAGTTCCATAGGAATGGACTTTTGTTCCGGTATTATATAAATTGCATTTTTGGTTCCTAATTTTTAAATATTTAGCACTTTGTTCCCGGACTTTTCAAAATTGTATTTTTGTCCCACTTTTGGCCACATAGAATAGTATAAGTTTTGCACTTTTAGTCTCATAGGATTCTTAGTTTTGCTTTGCGATTTTGATACTATAGAATAGTCTAAGGTTTGCACATTTAGTCTCATAGGATTGTCTCAATTTTGCACTTTTGGTCCCGAAGAATGCAATGAGACCCCAAGTGCAAATCGTTTTAAGACCAAAAGTGCAATTTTGTAATATGTGGAACGAAAAGTGACGATAGTATAGTTATGTAGGATTAGAAATGCAAGTTTTTGTTATATAATTGGATCCTGATAACTATTGATCCCACAATTTACAAAGTAACAACTTTGGTCTCAATTTATACTCGTATTTTGCATTTTTTTGCATTTTCGCTACTAAGGTCACAATTCTATTCATTTTTTTACTGAATGCGCAAAATAAGAATATTCTATGGGATAAAAAATGCAGAAATTGAATGTCAAAGGTGACCATAGGACCAGAAGTGAGAATTTTTTGAAAACGCTAGTATCAAATATACAACTTTGTAAAGTGCGAGCTAAAAGTGTTCATGATGCGATTACGTGAGACTGAAAATGCAATTTGGCCTTCTTGAAATCATCAAACATGGTTTTAAACCCATTTTCTTCAACTAGGTAAATCTCAAGATTAGGCCAAATGGGCATTGAAATGAGTACAAGAACTTGGTCTAATTCTTGAAATCTTCAACCAATGGAGCTTGTTTGATTAAAAAAGTTTAAAAATTGCGTGTCGGGCTGCTTTCCACATGGGTGAGAATAAATAAATGATTGATTAAGCACTAATTTATGGAACATAATGCAATAAATTAGTATGTAATACTATTACATATGAACAGCAGAAAGGAGACAATTCACTGTTAAAGAGAGACCACTTTCTATAAACCTCCTAATTGTAGAAATGATTGTGTATTATTATAGGTATGGTGTCCTAATCTGTGTCTTTGTCATTGGTCACAATTATTCTCTCATATGTAAAGCACTTTAGCAAATTATTGTTCCTTTATGCAATGGACACTATCATTTCCTTCTACAAAATTCAATTAATGGGTCCTTTCTCCCTTGCTTTGTGCTTGTACACTAGAAGCTTATCTAAAGATGTAAATGAGTAGCACAATAATGCTGAATAATAGAGGTAATTCTTTTATTTTTTTTTATAATTAATAGGGGTAATTTAGAGTCATTTATAAGTTGAGAAAAAATAGTGCTATGAATCTCTCTCTAGTTTAATTATTATAATATCTGCTTGTTTGGAAATTTTTGGTCTATAACATGTTTGGCTGCATAGACTCAACTAAAGTAAATGTAACTTAATATGATTGAATAATTTATGTATAATGAAAATGTATTGTGCATAATTTATGTATAATTTAAATGTTATTGGATTGAGTATGAGTCTATGGGATAAAATTTCTCATCCTTGTTACATTAGTACGAGGAGACCATTAGCTTTGGCAAACATTAATTTCTTGTATATTATATTCTCCAAAAAATGGAGGATAAGCCCAATATTCTAGGAAAACCTATAACCCCATATTCGAAAAGTATACATACGTTTGAAACATGCTTGAACCACACAAGCCAAAACCATATCTAAGAAAAATATCATAATTAACAAACTTCTAGTGTTATATTTGGATGTCTTTTCTGGACATTTTTACCCTTTTTATTTTTTCTTAATAGTATTTAAATTTTAGACTTGATTTCATCCATTTTGAGGTGCATGAGACATATTATATAAATTTTTCATTTTATGGGGTTAATTTGTTCTTCTAGCACAATCACTCGTTGGTAGCATTTTGCCCCTCTAATTGCATAATACATATGCTATTAATTTTTCATTTTTCATTTTTGAGAAATATATGATATTAGTTTATTTTCATTGTTCTTAATTAATCTCTTTATTTTCGAAATAGTTTAGTAAAAAATGAATATTGAATTTCAATATGTATAAATATGAAAACATCCTTCTATTAAACAAGTAAAATGGATATTTTTTTTAATAAAACTATGATAATTCTTTTCATCCTCCATAAACTTGCTACGCTTTAATTTCTTCGGAATTTAGTTTGAAAAATATTAAATACTAGGAGTATATGTTTTAGTAACATCAAAATTTTGATCCTTTATCGAGTAAAAAGCTAACAAACATATTAATTTTACAAAACGTTCATTAGATTATACCAAAAGTTACATCTTCAAACTAAAAAGATTTCTGTGATTTTCCCAAAAGTAGAGTTTTATTAATTATGAAGTTATACTTATGTTATTTTATAATAAATTCTAAAATTCAACATATAAAATATATAATGGGTAAAATTATAGAAATTAACAAATTTCTTGATACATCTTGCAGGTAGAAATCCCAAAATCTGTATACAAAGACGCCGAAGACCGATTCACAACATGGGAATTCCAAAACCACAATTTCACTCTAATGGCTTTTTGGTCACAGTTCCTAGTCGTCGCCAATGAGCGAATAATCAACGGCACCTCCACCGGCGGCTTCGATTTACATCTCGACAAAGTCGACACCAATTGGTCGGATAAACTACCCTCAATCGACTACGCAGTTTTCTCCGACGCTCACTGGTTTTTCCGACAAAACTATTTATACGAGCGCGACGATCTAATCGGTTGCGTGTACTGCCAGGCACCAAACGTGACGGATCTCGGTCCATCCGTCGCCATTAAAAGAGCATTTGAGACGGCATTTAAGGAAATCAATAACTGTAAGAATTGTAAGAAGATTTTTACTTTGTTGAGGACTTTTTCTCCTTCGCATTTTGAAGGTGGGGCGTGGAATAATGGAGGTGGTTGTAATCGGACTCTGCCGATTGGGGAGGAAGAGGTTAATAAAGGTGGGTCTGATTGGGATTATAGGAAAATTCAAGTGGAGGAAATTGATATTGCGAGGAGTTTAGGGGAGGGAAGTGGGAATATTTTTGAGATTTTGGATGTGACAAAGATTATGTTAATGAGGCCTGATGGACATCCGGGTTTGTATTGGGGGAATAGATGGATGAAGGGGTATAGTGATTGTATACATTGGTGTTTGCCGGGTCCAATTGATACGTGGAACGAGCTTTTGTTGGAAACGGTTAAGAGACGAGATATTTAGTATTTATTTACGACTGATTCGAGCTGAATATATAAGAGGTGAAGGGATTGATTTTGTGTATTTTTTCGAGTTTGGGGCTCAATTGATATCTATTGTGATTGTGTTTGGTTGGCCGACTCCGGAAAGATACGGGAGAGAGGAGAGTTTTTTCGTTACATCTTAATTAACATGCAAATTGCTTTTATATGCATTCAAATTATGGACAAACAAGTAAATGCGATTTGCAATGTGTTCTGGTACTGAAAATCAAAGCAAACTATTTTAATATTTAACTTGAGATTGTTCGGTTTGAGTTCACTTTGATATACAAATATTAAACTAGGATGAATAATACTTTTCATTTGGTAACTTTTAAGCTTGATTCAAGATCAACTTGATAAGGTAAAAAGTAACAAAATATATGTAAAAATCCAATTAACTTTAGCTCGACTCGTGTTCGGCTGGATCAAGGCTTATTTGAACTCAATTCATCTAGCAATCAAACCTAGCTTAAACAGCAAAGGTCGTTATAGCCCTATGTTTTAGACTGTAGTTATGGTATGGTCAGGTGCACTATTAAGTGATCACGTGCTGTAATCCTCTAATGAACTGGCATATTAGTCAATTCACGGCTTTATGCTAAGTACTAGTATATTACAATCTATACAACATTTTAAAAAGCTAATCTAATCTAATCTAATCTCCAAATCCTATCTAGCCAACCAAACTCCTATGTTATCAGTTTTATTTGCTTGAGCAAGTCACGTGTAATTACTTCATGTTCAAAATTGGAGGAACAAGCACCTTCTAAGAAAGCTGGCGGTACGTACAAATTTGAATCTTCACTAAGGTTAAAATTTTAACTTTCGAGTAAAATGATAAATAAATAAAAAATAACATAAAATAAAGCCCAATATTCTATCATTCGATACAAAAAATATCTTTCTTTAAGTGTTTTGTTCACTAAAACTCAAGAACGGCATGAGATTAGGTTCCCAGCTAAAATGCCAACTAGTTCCAAACAAGAAACAACGGTCTTTTCCTCGAGAAGTATATGCCAAACTCTCACTCACAATTGGCATATAAATTCAGGTTTGAAAATGAAGATAATTATCAATACAACTGCCAACTGTGAAGGACCAATGACGATCCTATGCTATCCTAAAAGAGGAGTAAAAGCTAGCTTAAATTGAGAATCATTGAATCAAGATCAACTAGGACAGAACTAAATCATTGGTCGAACATTTCTTTAATATCAAGGTAATAGCTATCCAGTCATACCCTAATTTGTTTTTCCTCCATCAAGAATTCCCAAAGGAGCTGGCAATGACATAATTGAAAGAGAATTATCAAAAAAAGACAAAATCGAAAGAGAGTGTGAACCTTTATCACAAAAAATGAACAAAGATTTTTAACGTACACAACATCAACTGCAATTAACAGTAGTAATTGATAATATAAGCACCAATCTCACAATTTAAATACTAATTGATAATATCAGCACCATTTTAACAATCTACAACATGTTTTTACAAGCACAAAAACAAAAATGTAAAAGATGATCCAAAAGAACAAAACCTAGCTCAACCTTAAACCTCAGTAATTTGATGTGTACCTAAAGTAAACGAGAAGAGTTCACGAACAGGTGGGTACTCAACCAACGAAATATCCATAGCGTATCCACTAACCGGGAGCTTCAAATCACGCAAAACGTTGAAAGCCTCAGCCAAACGAGTCCTTGGCACTTCCTCAGCTACCGGACAATAAGGAATCCAATAATCAGGACAATGCTCCTCCCCAATTTCAATACCTTCTTTCTTGATTGCATCACATAACTGTGAATGAAATTGAAGGAGAGATAGAGTTGGGGTTGGGCCAAGAAACAGAGCATTGGTGGAGTTTGGGAGGCTTCCGATTGAAGAGAAGCATACGGGTAAAGGTTCTTGTTTTGTAGCGAAATTCCTTAGGATGTTTTCTAGTTTAGTAATGTCGATAAAAGAGCTCGAGAATAAGGTAAGGTGAGGCCGAGATTCAATCTCGATTAGCTGAGTGCTGATTTGGCGACGTGCAAGTATATTCCAAGCCTTCAAGACTTGGTTCTCTAGCGCAGGATCAAAGTAGAGCTCGATTGCGTAGCCTTGTTGTGACATTGTCTCTATATTACATTTCAAGAAGAAGAAGAAAATCAACAATTTTTTTAGACCTTTTGTGACATTGTCTGTAAATTACCATTGAAGCATAAAAACAAACATATGGTGACCAAGAAAAACTCAGAAGGAACAAGGAAATAACAACAGCACAACACAGAGTTATAATCAGATAATTGCAAAATCAGCTAAGATATTTAAAATCAATGCACTTGACAGATTAGTTATCGGAGGAATTAGAGGAGCAAGAAGTGAGATCTAAAGATTTCAACACCAACAAAGAGTCAATACACAATAAATCAATAGAAATATACAAGAACAAAAATTAAACTCTAATTACATGAGATTTCATTAAAGAATGAAAATTGGAACATACCCAATTGAGATTAGAGACAACTGAGACAGAACAGCCGGAAAGAGAGCCAATTCAGGAAATCGAGCTCCCCAAAGAGATACACTGCGAAGAAAATTAAAAAAAAAAAAAAAAAATGGGAAATTGAAAAGGATATGTAGATGTGAAGAGAGGGATTTAAATCCGAGTTGAAGGAAAAGGGTTGTTCACAAGGAAAGTCATTGAGTCATTTCGTAAAGATGCTAACTAAGAAATTTCTTAAATTTATATTACTGTTTGATTTTTCTTGAGTGAGAGGATATTGGGTTTACTTGCAAGGATTTTATACTTCCTCTGTTCCAATTATTTTTATCCCTTGCTACAGTTAACCAGTCAACTTGACTAAATTTATAAAATTATAATAAATAATTTAATTAATATATTTCATTAATAAATTAATAATATCATATGACAACATATATATTTATATTTAAAAGGTTTAATACTCCACAAATGTGAATAATTAAATATGATAAGTTATTTAAAAAATTAAAAAGTTTGACCGAGTACTGTAACAAATGGAGCAAAATAAATAGGACGAAGGGAGTATTACTTAATTCTAATATGAGATACTATTTTATTATTAAAAAAAATGAGATACTATAATAAAGATGGTGTTACATTTATTTTAATTTTAAAAGTTCATTGCTTGAAAAAAGATTTAGGATCTTAATATGAATTTTCTTGAAAGATTTTTAAAAGTAATATTTTCACAAGACCGCATAAGCTGTAAAATTTTCTTTTTTCTTACTTAAGAAATTATAATGGATCATTTTGTATATTTTTTAAGCGTCACGCTCGAGATTAAGCTTAGGTAATCAGATAAGTGTTTAACGTTAGTATGTATTTGAGCGTAGTTAGATAATGTATTAGACTTAATTGTGGAAAAAAGGTAATTAAGTACCAACTTTTGATTTTGACTTGAAATTTATACTCATTAATGTTCAATAATGTTAAAATGGTGGCCGAGGCAATAATCTGTCGACTAAAACTAAGGCTTCATGACTAAGTGGTCATGGGTTCAACTTTTATTGGTGTGTATTTCTCTGGACTAGTCTTTGTAATTTATTTATTTTTGTAATTTGATACAATGTTTTAAAAATTCGACCGGACATCGAACCGATATCCTTACTAGTTGGATCATCGGTTTAACCACTAATAATTTAATTTAAGTTGAAAAGTAACTAAAAAAGATCAATTCTTATCCAAACTTTTTCAAGTTATTTTCATAAATTAAATACTATATCACAAATCACAACTAGTAGACAATAAATCATCAAAGTAACTAAAAAAAAACACAAATAATTATGTAATTCTAAATTCAACATAACATGTTCAAACAAAACTTATCACATCAATATTCAACAAGAAGAAAACAACTCCAAAATAAACCACTATATATCCAAAACATAAACCTAAATCAAAATAAACACCAAATATCTTAAATTACAACTATGATAACATAATATCAAAGCAACAATACAAACTATGATAACCACCATATCAAAACAATAATTTTATTACTAATCACCTATAGAAAAGAGAAATATTGGATGCATTATGTCACCTAAATTCTTATATAAAAAAAAAAAAAAAAACATGCAAATACATGTAATAGGGAAGAAGAAATGAGTGAAAATTGCTAGTTTTTATTTTATTTTTTAAGTTCTTTTAAGAATATAAACTCTTTAAAATGACCAAAGCAAGTCTACATGCCTCAAGTAGGCATGGAACTTGGCGAGTCTTTGGTAAATCCCCCATTTTTTACTTTGATCAAATGCAAACTTAGAGTCAATTAGTTATCTTATTTTTGTTTTTCTAATTTTATTTTAGGCGCTTTTTCAAATTTACAAACAGTTACTTACTTGCATAATGAAATAGGTAAATCTGTTCTTTCTGGATTTTAACCCGATTGAGTTCAAGAACAATTTCTTAAGTGTATATAAAAAACGATTGGATCAATTCTTAGGCCACAAGAAGTGGATTGAATGAATGTTTTAGAGATTTTGTTTCCTCCACTCCAAGAATTGTGCAATGCAAATAGAAGTTGCTTATATTGAATGGACAGTGATAACTTGAATTCAAATCATTGGAGTTAAAAAGCAATAACAATTAAGCCAATTAATTTTGTAGGTAGGACTTAGATTAGATATTAATCTACATGTAATATACCAAACTTTGTAATATGACCTGACACAATATGATAGGCCCACGTGGCGTCCAATTGGTAGTATCCCGAACAAGACATAAACACGATCTCCATAACGTAACTATCTCCTGTTTTTTCTTCCTCTCGAGCTCTCGTTCGATCTCCTCTACGACCTAGATGATCGGATAGACGATCTGCACCCCACTTAGTACGTAATCCGTTTCAATGATCCAAGGGCTAGGATTTTCCCACATGTCTCTACCATCGACTTACTTTTATACGAACGATGGTACAATCTCGTAAGGTGCAAACCGAAACTACTCAACTGACCCGGAGGAACAATGCAACTATAAATACCCATAACATTCAATAAAGAGGACACGTGATTCAAGGCATACCCAGCTCAGAGCATTGGAGATCGCTTAGATGGGTCATTAACTAGATCGATAGGTCCTATATATTTTGATCAGTCCCCACTTTTGTAATAGATCTTGTAGCTGGTAACAAGATTATTTATTGATTTAGTAAAAACTTTCTCCCAAGAAACCTCTGGTATGAAGACGTTCCTATACTTCCGTTTGGTGAGGTTTTCCTTTATCCACGAAGTATGATCCAGATTCATAAAGTAGTAGAAGTTTGTAGGGGAAATGAGAAGCTCTCTTCTCTTGAACTACGAGGGACTACACAGATTATATCAATTGCATCATATATTGCATGTTATACTTATATATTGAAATTGTTTTGCATTAAACTCAAACAATATTTTAGATTTTCATATAAATGATCCCATAAAATGCTCATTAAATAAACAGTAGATACAATAACACACATACACCAAAATGAGTAATTTTTTACATAGAGAACTTCACAATATTTGATACATTTAACATTTAGACGTTACTATCTACATACGTGTTACACAAGGACCTCGAATTAGAAGAGAGATCCAAGAAATATCACATAGAATCGCTCTAACAATAACCGATCGAGTTGTTTCCTTCAACATTTTTAATCACCTCTTTTGAGCGACTTCAGTTCCGTAACTTTGTAACAATGGATATTTCTCCGGTGTAGATATCTCCAAATCAGTAGTTTCATCCAATTCACCCCATTCCTCTTTGGCTTTCCCCCACATTACCGTATAGAATCCAATAGCTATTATGGTCGCTCCAATGATGCTGCATCACAATTTAATTATGGTACATAAAGAAGTCGAGAATTAGGACACTGACAATTATTGGTACAAAGTACACTATAAAATGTTGTCGTTGAGAGTTATTAGTATACCTTCCGAGATAAAGAGTATCTCCCAAGATTATAACCCCCATGGCTGCGGCTATGGCAATCGACAAAGGCTTAAACATAGCGACATAAACGGGTCCCCTCAAGTGCAAGGCCCATGTATGAACAGCATTATTTATGCAACAACCAAAAACTCCCTATAAATTGGTTAAGTACTTGATACTGTTAGATAACTTATAAGAATAACAAATAGATCAAATCAGGAGAATGACCAATAAATATTCGTTTATTGAGCAGTTATATTGAGAGTCATATAGATAATTGAACTAACAAGTAACAAAATTGTAAAGAACAATAACAATGTCACAAGATACGTTCTTGGAGAAATTACGCAAACTACCCCTGTATTCTCAACACTTTGTAATTGATAGTAAGCATTGAACAATCATTTTCAAGACTTACCGAGCATAGAATAGAGGCTAAAGCAACATTAGGCCTAATTCTCCATTGACTCGGATCTTGTTCCACGAAGAACCCTACAACAGCAGCTAGAAAGCTCACACACGATGTGTAGAAGAAGACTATAGTCAGTTCTGCTGGATATTCTTTCATAATATGTGTCTGTATACATATAAATAGAAATTTACATTTAGCAACCCAAAGAAATAAAAAAATTGTGACATTGAGGATGGGGTTATATATGTTACCTGAACAATGTACCATACGGGAACAAGAAAATATTCAACTGAAAGAAATAAACTACCAATCATCCAATTTGATTGCGATGATTGAAGAGAATTATGCAGAGAAACGGGAGAGGAAGGAGTCGAACTGATGCTTTGACCTTTGTAAAATGTTACTATAAAAGCTCCTGATATTGAGACAATGGTGCCAGCGATTTTGGCACGACTGCTTGTGCTTGATAATGCAACCTTTTCCATCCTAGAAAAATAACATTTGCCTTTTAAAAGATTATTGCAAACGAAATCAAATATTAATTTAGACTCTCCATTGACAAGTTACATACATTGCATTTTGGGGACTATATATTGGTTTTCTGTAAATGGCCTTAAAACTTGGTTTTGTGAATCCAAATTACAAGTTTGTAACAAAAATATCAACCAAATTTTAAGTAGTTATAAATGATATAACACTAAACAATCAATATTGTTTCATATATATAGTACGGAAATGAAATTTATTGCACAATTTCATATATACACAACAATTGTATAAAAATTTAACTTGACCTTAGCTCATAAATTCAATTTGACTAAATATTATTATTTAAAGTAATCACCGTACAAATACAATACATTATTTATTATATATACAGTTAGTTAACACTTGAAAGAAAATGATCAATCATATATAATTAGCCTGAAATTAGTTAGGTATGCCAGACAATAACTTACATAATGCCAATTTTAGCCTCCGATGATTTCAATTATTACATCAACAGTACATGTACTACCATTGCCTAATAAAGTAGAAACTTATTCATCAAAAAAAGAAATAAAAGAATCGTGCAATTAACCGAGTGCTTGGTTTGACGTAACGTAACGTAACGTAACGTAACGCACTATAACATTATAAATTTTTCTTTAAACAAAAAACTGTACAGGCAAAATAAGAAGAGACAGAAAGATGATGTAGACATTTTAATTAAGATAAGAAAGAAAAAGAAAAAAAAAAGTTAAAGTACCTGAAAATGACGGCAAGCACAAAAGTGAACGCCGGAGCTAAGTTGCTCATGGCGGAAGCAAGCGTCGGTGAACCGTAATTGATCCCCGTATACCCCATTATCTGTGATGTATACCTTCAAAAAAAAAATTAATTTAATTTAATAACGATTTCAATTTTGACCAAGGTCAAAATTCGATCAATTAATTACCCGACAATTCCAAGGAAAAATATCTTGAGCATAATGGAAGAATTTAACGGAGGTAGTATTCGTGATCTGTCACAAAAAAAAAAAAAAAAAGAAAAAAATTTATCAAACAATTTAGCAAAGCTATTTGATGAAAGAGTCAAAGGAGAGAGAAATAGAGAGATGACCGGAGGGAGAAAAAGGGGGAGGGGAGGAGGACAACGGCGGCGATGGCATAGGCGTAGACGATGAAGACGTGGCGGCTCATGCCGCGATTGGTGACGAATTTGAAAAGAGTATTTAAGCCGACGTTTGTGCACTCCATAACCACCATCGTCGTGAATGGTAATACTTCTCCGTAGCAGTACCTACTGTATTCCCCTGCTCCACCTCTTGCCATTTTTTCCTTTCTTCTCTCTCTTTCTTACTCCACTTCTTTTTTTCTTTTTCTTTTTCTTTTTGATATGGACTCCTCAGTCTCACTTCTACTTCTCTCCTGTGTTGGACACACGCTATGGTTAATTATGATTGGTTTTGTTAATGTTTTCTTTTTTTAATGGAATGTGATGTGTCGTAATAATATGCTATTGTGAATGTCCAAATTAGTGAAGTGTTACATACGGTGATGCAATAAAATAAACCGATTTTCTTTGAACTACACCGTTGATATTAAATGTATGTAATGAATTAATAGATTTTTATTGAAAAAATAACAGTAAATATATTATTTCTTATGATGATATTCCAAATATATATGATTGTTATGTAACTAACAACATGCTATCTTTTTTCTTTTTTATCAAAAAAAATATAAGAAAAAAACCACCTCTCTGTTTTTCCTTTTCTTTTTTTAATGGAGGTGGGGAAATGACCTAAAAAGTAGTGGTTGAAATAATATAGGTCATTCTCAGTGTGGTGTTTCCAGTAGGATTAGAACTTAAGTCTTGCCTTTTGGGGTTACTGGGACTATAGTATTCGTATATACACTTGAGGAAATTCAAATATAGGACTGTCTCAAGTGGAAAAAGAATCAAACCATATGGGCCGCATGTCATAACCCATCTAAAAACACGGACCATTACTTTCTTATCTTCTTGAGCTGAACAATGGGCCTCTTAAAATATGGGCCTTAAGCAATTTGGGTTCACACGACTTTAAGGCCCACAAATGAATTACCATATATACATAAATCTCTCCTCCTGCACCCTTGGCTGAAAATTATTTCGAAGGTTTTAAGAGAGGAACAACTGCATCATTCGGAGATTCGATATTGTAGCCATTGGATACGTCGTCGTTTTTCCCTTCATTCGATTTTCCCCATATCACGGTGTAGAAACCGAATGAGATGATCAGGGATCCAATGACACTGTTAAAAATAACAAGATGTGTGACATTTGTTTTTCACATGAAATTAATTTTGTGACAAATAAAGATAAGGCTAGATGTGACAATATTGAGAAATTGTGTTACCTCCCAAGATAAAGATTATCACCAAGGAAAATGACACCTAAAATGGCTGCAATTGCAATCGACAAAGGCTTAAACAATGCAACGTAAACTGGGCCTTTTACGTTTAAGCCCCAAGTGTGTACCATGACTCCAAATCCAGACCCCACTATTCCCTAAGTTAAGCCAAAATCAAATTGTAAGTAAATATAGAAAGTCTTTTTGTACATAATTTAGGACTTGTCAAAGCTTTTTTTGTTCATCTTTTATTTACATAAATAAAAAATCGAACACCAACAGATGATTTTTCTAGTGGAAGAGACTGATCACTACAAAGTAGCGGACTCAGGTTTGAATCCCTATTTGGGAGAATACCCACTTAATATGCCAAACCCGTCTCGAAAGGGATTAAAACCCTTGGTAATAAAAAAAAAATCAAAAATTGTATATCTAAGCATTAGGTACTTTTTAATATCATATTGTACTAAATTTCATATAAGCTAAAAAAAATTAGGTTTATGAAATATATTCAAGTCTTAAGTTTGACTGAAATAATTTCAAAACACTGTTTGATAAGAAAATTAACCAACCTTACATATAATTTATTCAATTAATCTCGACTCAGTTACATCCTTATTAGATGCATGTGGATTATTACACCACAAATGTACCTAGGCTTATGACCAAACTTAAGTAAAAATAGAGATTTTACACTAGTATCATCATAATATACTATAAACTTTACGATTAATCACTCGTGTTAAAAAATAAATGATTAATTTGGAGTTAATTCAGTTGAGTTTAATTATATTTCATATTGTACAAAAAATTAAAAAAGTGTTTTATCTCTTACCGAGTATAAAATTGAGAGCAACCGCACGTCTGCGGGCACTTTCCATTTTGTAAAATTTGGCTCTGAGATCATACATACCGGTACAGATATAATGCAAGCAAATAGATTGTAGAAAAACACTATCACAAATACCGCTGGATACTCCTTCACAACTTTAACCTGCAAATAATATTAGTATTTATTTTTTAATCGTTGTTAATATTAGACCAACTATTTGTTCTATATATTATTTCTTAAAAGGAAAAATGTTTGTTCGAATATATTAACTAGGGCTGTCAATGGGTTGGACTCGGACGGGAACAGGGTCGATCCGGATCCGAGTCCGATTTTCATTTCTTCTATTCGGACGGTTGATATCCCGAACCCGGATAAATTATCCGGATCAATTTAGCATATTTAACAATAATTTTTTTTTTCCGTTTTCCTCCAAATCTCTTGCAGATTCCACAATCATGAATTAAAAATGTAATATTTTACTTATTTCATCGAAACTATTGCTTGAAAATTGTAGAAAATAGAATATGGTGGGCAAATATAAACGATTAAAATTAAAACAAAAAGGATAAACAAAAATATAAGTAAAAAAGATATAAATTGTGACCAATAAGAAGAAAACTCAATATTGAGAAAATGAAGAGAAGACAAAAATTGAAGGATGTATGATTAGAGTTTTGATTTTTCTTATTAAATAGCATAAACTAATATGTTGTAGGTCCAGTTAGTTATCAGACCAGTCAATAACATCTCTCGTGCATTTCTTTTTAAGATTATTTTTAATATAGTAAAAGATTTTAGTGGAACATATATAGTTTTATTTTTATTTTGGTTTAAATACATAATATATAAACAACATATAGTAATATATATCGGATACGGATATGTAACGGATCGGATCAGCCTAGATCCATATTCGCTCCATATAATTCGGATTACGGATCTTCTTAATCGAATCAGGTCCATCGAATCACTAATCGAACAATTCCTAATAAATCGAACCGAATTCGGATCTTATCCGGATTGAAATCTTCCCCATTGACAGCCAGCCCTCTTATTAACTTTCTGAATAACGACAAAATGAGGAAAAGCAGTTGGGAAAGTATACTGTACACATTTTAATTATTATGAAAAAAAGAATGTACACATTTTATTAAATTATCATCTAGTATTGGAGAAGTGGTCATAGACTATGGGCCAATCAAAACTTGCCATATCGTTCTCGTAACCTCAATTAGGTTTTCAGTGGTAAAGCATAAGCATGGGTTGCATAAATTTTTCGGGAATTTATCTAAACCTTTCAAAAACACTTGAAAAACTTATAATTAAAGAAATATTGTATTTTTTGTTTCGATTAATTCAAAACAGACTAATCTGTGTTTTTTATAGCTACGTATTAAATTTTGATCCGACATATCAAAACGAATATATATATACATGAAAAACTTTAATGCAATAATAATAAAATTGTGACCACTTACCAGGACTATGTACCAAATGGAGGATACGATGTAACTAGTTGCAAGAAGAGCACCGCCAATTAACCAATTAGATCGATCCGACATTACACGTAGGACAATTGACGAAAGAGGCAATTTTAATTGCTCATTTTGTGTGGTTATTAGCAAAGGGCCCTTGTAGAGTACCACCACGATAGCACCTGCTATTGTCACTGCGGTTCCAATTATTTTGGCTTGGCCACTTAAACTTCTCAATTTTAGCTTTTCCATCCTATAAAAATAAACATACTATGAGTTTGGAAATATAATATTATTATATTTTGATGGTCCATGGATACATGCATGTACAAATTATATGGCCAATATTATTTTGATATTCCAATTAAAGGTATCAAATAGCTATTATATATACACTACAAAAAGAAAATAAGTTTGTAGTTACACACTATAATTGTCATTTAAAATTATATATCAAGTGATCATTATTTAAACTTTGTATACTTGAAATGATTTATTCAAAATTTAACGGTGACAAGAATTGTGATTAAGTTATCATTATACACACTTCATATATACTAAAAGCGAGAACAAATATAGCCACTAAATCATTGTGACAATACTGAGTTGTTCCTAAAACGATGTTACTAATTACTGAAAAGTAATAGGATAATTCATACAAAAAATGTTATTAGTATTGTATTTGTCACATGTATTATTAATGTGATAAAGATGAAATTATTGTCACTTAATTTTGTTACTTAAAATCTTGCTAATTTAGAATATTTTTGTAGGGACATTATTATAAAATTCAAATGAGCATGAATATTTAACAGATAGGACGAGAACAAGAAAACGACAGTTTCTTTTTTGCTAAATAAATAAGAAAGCATCAGTTATGTAGACAAAGAAGGTAAGGTGTGTCATCTGGCCTGGCTAGAATAAACTACCTACACTAGATTTTTTTCCTTTTTCTTTTTCCCAGAAGCAACAAAGAGATTTTGGGGATGTTTGTTTGGCATCTTCCATAAAAAAATTCATGTTCATCTTAAATAACAAACATGATTTGACATAAAATTTTTACCTTTAACATAAACTCTTTCAAAAAAAAAAAAAAAATACACTCGCCTTTTATTAAAATCGGACCGGACCGGTCAATCCGATCGGTTCGACCGAGAACCAGAGGCATGTCCGGTCCGGCTAATCCCCTAAAACCACTGAGCTTAAAAACCAGTCTGAACACCTGACCTCTTGAATAGAACATAACATCCTTACCATTTGAGCTACATCATTTTTGTTGAACTTTTAGTATAAAAATTTATAAGTTAAAGAAAACTTGTAACCAAACTTATTTATAAATTAGATTATGATCTCAAATTAATATTTTACACATTATCAATGAAAATTAAAAATAATTTTAACTTTATGTCATAATTTCCTTTTAAAAGTTTTTCTATAAGATATTTCTTTCCAACTATATTATTTTTAGGATAAAGAGTGTCAAAGTTTGAAAGTCAAATCGATATATTGTGCAAATTTGATTTTGAATATTAGACTTGTATAAATAATCATATTTTAAAATTTATTAATCTCTTAGTTTGTTGTATTTTTAACTTACACTTTTATATTTCTAATTAAATAAATATAATCATATTATATTTATTTGAGCTTACAAATTAGTATCATATTATCATTATGATATATGTTAGATAAATATAATATAGTTTAATTTAAAATATATTCTAAGTTTTTGTATATTTGTATTCAATTGTAGGATAATGTTTAAATTTTATGCATATTGTATACTTTAAAATTAAATATATTTATTATATCATTATGATGTCATCCAGTCCGACCGGTCTGACCAATAGAACCAGTGGCCAGTCGCCTCACCGGTTCATTATTCGGTCCGGTTCTAAAAATATAGCTTATTTCTCAAACCACTCTCTCAAAATTCAAACAAACAACATTACACAAATCGAGATTATTTCACAAACAAACACAAATCTCTCAAACTACTCTCCCAAATTCCAAACAAGCATGCCCTTTAACTTCGATTTAACTCATTTTGATGTTCGTTATTCGTATAAAGGGGAATAAAATTATCAATAAAAATAAAAATAAATTTATTAGAATCAGAATTTGATTTTTTAGCCATCGGCATTCGCATTCTTTTGGTCGCAAATTTTGATAATTAAAGCTCTAAAAATGAAAAAAAATCTTATTTAGAGTTGACTTGACCAAACCTATCCAAGCATTTTCATTTTCACCTAAGAAAGATGTTTAATTTTTCATTTTCTCATTTTCTAAGATTTTTCTCTTTTCATTCGCTCATTATTTTATTTCAAATATTAATACTATTAAATAACCACATTTTCCTTAAGAATATAAACTCAACAAACATATTTGATCTTTTAAATTATCTCACTTATATTTTCGGAACCGCTGCGCATAAAACGTAATGCAACAGACAAATGAGATTCGTTCAAATTATTTTTGAATACCACCGATACATTACTTGTTCTTAAAATATTTGTAAAAAAAATAAATCGTTCTTAAAATAATTTTCCCTTTTGCTGACTATTTCAACTTCCACTAATTAGACAATGATAAATTATTTGATGCATCTGATACACCATAATATTAAATACACATAATGCAACATGTCAATTACACGATGATATGTAAAGACAAATACATCAATCATGCATATTTATGAAAGAAAATTATTAACATGAATATATGTGGCTGGAGATAATTGTCATATAACATCAGTCGTTTAGCAAATGTTATCACGTTATCACTCTTTAGATTTTCTCTACCTTAATTAATTTTTCCATCGAATTTCCTAACTTCTCCCCAGCCATCGTCATGATTTATGATTTATTTTTTATGTTTTATGTGGACTGATTTTGGTCAGATTGTGCTTATGTTTATATGGATCGGTGTTGGCCAGTTTTGCGAATTGCGAAGTTTTGCGAATTGCGAAATTGTGACGTTTGGAGAAACTACACTATTAGAAAGAAAAAAAATTCGACCGATTTTTTCAAACCAAACTAAATTCGGTGGGAATTTTGTTAAATTTCAATCGATAATATTCCGTTCAGAAACCGAAAATCGGTTTAGTCGAAATTTTTTAAATACTTCCAACCGATTATTTTTCGGTTGAAATACTTTGCCTCGAACCGGTTAATATTGCAAACCGGTTAAAAAGACGAACTAAAAATATTCTGACCGATTTTAAAATTGATTGGAATAAACCTATTAATTCCGAGGTCGGAATAATTAAATAAATTCCGACCGATTTAAAAAAAGAAAAAAGGGGCTGCTCATTTCAGCAACCCAAAACAACAAAAAAAAAAGTCTCTCTCTCTCTCCTTCTTCTTCTTCGCGGACCATGGCCACCACCACCGCTGAAGATTCCGGCCGACAACCACCACCACCGTAGCACCACTGCCACCTCATCTAACTCTCTTCTTCTTCTTTAACTATCTAGATCTAGAGGTATCTATATATATATATAATATATATATATAGTTCATGTTTTCTTCTTAATATTAGTAGAAATTAATGTTAGATTTTGTTATAGAATTACAGAAATTATACTATGAACTTGAATGAGCTTGGCTTGTGTAGGAATTTATATTTATTGAATTCAAAATTAAATTAGGGCCTAAATTTAGGATTGAACTATAATTTAGGGTTTTTAGCTGGAAATTTGAATGAGAGTTTCAATTATATATAATGTGATTGAAAATTCAATTAGGACCTAAATTTTGGGTTAAGTTATAATTTAAGCTTTTATTGGAAAATTTTGAGATTAAATTATAATTTAGGGCTTTTAGTTAGAAACTTTGAATTAGAGTTTCACTTATATATATAAAAGTAAATAATTTAGATGTTTATTATTATATATTATAGTAGAATATTGTTGAAAATAACAAATAAGAAAGGAGGAGGTAAATCTGAAGTTAAGAAAAGTGTATGAATTGCCAGGGCAGAAGAGAGATCATCTTGAGGAAGTAAGTTCTTATTCCCAAGATTTCTTTTTAATTTTTTGCCTTTTAAAAGAAAAATGTATTTGAATTGGTTTTTGTAGATTACGAGACTTTGTACAGTCAACCGATTCCGACCCGGTTTTTTCTAACCGATTTTTGCGGTCGGATAATCGATCGGAATTAGGTTTTTTCAAAATCGATTGTAATTTTCGTTTTTTTCATAGTGCAAGAGTTTGGCGTAACTTCGAGTTTGACTCGTTTATCTAAACTTAATAAACTCTAATACAAAACATTAATTTCATTCTTTTCGGTCACTTTTCTAGTTTTCTTCAAATAAAATATTAATTTGACATTCATAATTTATTTATTTTTCTTGAAATAATCATTGATGCTACTTTCTTAAACTCCAAAAATCAAACTCAATTCAAATTATATTTTAAAGTTCTCGCTAAACCACTGATCGAAACAATTTTTTTGGAATCACAACCAAGCGAAATTGAGTCAACACCGGTCAATATGAATCCTTAAAGTACCTGAATATAATTGCAAGAATAAAGGTAGAAGCAGGATTGAGATTGCTCATGGCTGAACCAAGTGTTGGACTACTGAAAGATATACCTTTGTACCCAAGAATTTGCGTTGTAAACCTACATATATACACCATAATTAACCACCATACAATTTATTCAAATAATATTATTCCATACATATATAGAAAAAAGAAAAAAAAACACAATTTACTCATATCTAATTTTCAACCAAAAAACTAAATCTTACTTACCCAAGAAACCCAAGAATGAAAAATTTCCCTAGCAGAACAACAGTAATTTGAGGGAGCACAGTTTTTTCTGGAAAAAAAAAAGAAAAGAAAAAAGAGTATGTTATGTAATGTTAATAAATCATAATTAAATTACAACTTATGAAATATATATGTCCAATTAAAAGTAATTATGAGATAGATTGAAGTGTACCTGTGGATAAAGTAGGCAAGAGGGATCATAAATAAAGCAGCAATGACATACGAATAGACCATAAAAACATGGTAACTCAAACCCTTTGTAACGGCGGCTTTGTACAAAATATTACTTCCGACGTTGGTGCACTCCGCCGTGACCATGGCGGCGAAAGGGAGAATTTCCCAGTAGAAGTAGTAGTATCTGCCCCTGGCCATTTCACTATCTATTTACAGAGGAAGTGACTCTGGTTTTTGTGTTTGATTAGAGTTACTTATGTAGTAAATTAAAGGACATCTTGCAGAATAAAATATTAATATAAGGAGGAAAAAATACTTTTGATATCATATTTTAATCAAAAAATATATTTGATATCAAGCTTTTCGAAAAAAATATATTTTAAACCATGATTCACGTTATTTTGACACATTTAGTTTTGTCGTCAATTTTTTGACGGAATTCAGCACATGTCGCTCACGTGCCCGTTAAGTTAACAATGATAGGCCCTTCAAAACTCGTTTTTGTTTTTCCTTTCATTGTCAACTTAACATGCGCGTGAAAGCTTGATACCAAATGAATGATTTTTTTAGTTGCCAAGTGTTTTAAATTTATTTGTGTAATATACAACTGTCAATAAATTTAAAGTATATTACTTTCATTAATACAACTCTGTTTTCTTATGTATTCAAGCAATAGCAAATTATTATTGTGATTATGCAAACTGGTCATATAAATTTTATTTTACGAGATAAAACTAAAATATTGTTTATGGTAACACTACTCATTTATTCAATATTTTAGTTTTCATTTTCAACTTTTAAATAGTTGTTCATACTTAGTATCAGTGAATCATACTAAACTGAATGTTTAATATAATATAAACAGGATGTCTAATATAATATCTATATTCTAATTCATGAAATCCTCGTGCGTTTCCAGAAGGACGAAAATGACTAAAAGAAATGGTCCCGCGCAATTATTGAGGTAAAGCAGATATATATATATATATATAAAAATATGAATATCAGTACGGATATAACAGATTTTTTAGTATAAATATCTAAATTAACATAACTCGTTCAACTGTAATTTTCAACAGGAAGAAAATGACAAAAAATGGTGCACGCACTTTTGTTGAATTTGGTCGACTTCCACCTACACGTGCTATACGATTCAAGGCTTCAAGCTTAGATAACGTGGACCCGAATTTAGTTGAAGATGGATCAATAAAAACGTAAATTTTATTTTTTTAAATCGTATGGCCACTGGACCACAATTGCTATAAGTTTTTCCATAAAGATGTTATAATAACAGGGTGTATGTTTCGGAAAATTCGTTAACAAAATAAAATTCTAGATCTTATGGTGAAAAATGCATATTATATATCATTATTTGTGGTAGTATCATGCTCTTAAAGTGAATACTAAATCTGGTATAGTCAATAATGTATCCTAGATTTGAATATATGGTATAATAATGTTGTTTTGGTTTTAACGGGAATTATTAATGCATATTTGTTTGTTGCGAAAAATCACAAGTATTCTTAAGAAATTCAAATATATATTGTTTAAAAGTTTTAAATAATTAAATATTCAAATCCTGTTTAATTATTCCATATTTGACTTAAAATAAGGTCCACTTTCAATTTCAGAAAACATTAATAAAGGCCCACGTCCGTTTGCGTGAAGTATCATAAGAATTGTGTGGCATGGAATGACCTTTTTTAGTCACTTTTGTTATTTGAAGTACGTTTTTCTTTTTGATAAAAATGTATGATTTTGCTTTTCAGCAGTGTTTTTAAAATTAGGGTTGGGTGTTTGGGTTGGGTTTTTTGGGACCCGACCCGATCGGGTATTTTCTGTTTAGGACTGAAAAACGGATTTTTTGACATTTCGAGTTCGGGTACCCGAACCCGAAATATATTTTCGGGTCGGAATTTGGGTATTACATTTACACCCGAACGGGTATTGAATAAAATTTTTTTTTGACCCAATTAAAGACTTAAGACTTGTATGTTATTTGTTTAGGAATCTTTGATTGTAATATTGTTGAAGCCTTGAGACGTTTGTGGTGTGTTTGTTTTGAAGTTATTGTGTACAATTCAATGTATGAATTCATTTATTTTACAATGTTACATACATATATGTTAAAAAATAAAATTTCTTGTACATTTATATATATATTAAAAAAAAAAAAAAGTGAAATTTCGAGTACCCGAAACCCAAAACCCGAAATACCTGAAAATTTCGGGTACCCACCAGATCGGGTTGGGTTTTGGGTGTGAAAATAAGTTATAAGTTTATCTTGAAATATTTTGATTATATTGACCTTAACTCACAATTCGCAGCATCAACTTATTTAATAGAATTTGCAATTAAACACAAAATTATAATCAATTTAATATTGTCTCCAGCTTTAATTTTGATTTTTTTTTTCTAGATTACTCTCTTTTTCCCATCTCTTGAAATCCATATTCTTACTAATTTCCTTTGTTTATTCTTACATTCCAGCCTCAGAATCGACCCTATGATGAGGACTACTCGATTGCAGAAACATTGATGTTTCATTTGAGATTTTCTATGTACTATATCCTAAATTTCAATGAATACATGAACTTGCATATACTCTCTCTCTACCATTATTTTTATTCATTTTATTTTTGACAAAAAGTTTTAGGTAGAAGTTAAAAAAGTGGATTTTCTTAACAATTTTATATTTATACCCTAAAAAATAATGGTTGAAAATTAATGATGTCAAAATACTGTTTTATGTAAGAGATTAGTTTTGAGAAAATATAATTTTATTTTAAGAAAAGGAGTCTTGTTTTGGGACAATCCAAAAGGAAAATAGGACTAAAAATTTGTGACGAATAAAGTAAATTATCTAAACAAGCTCTAGTTAATAACAGTTTACAAGGATGCACTATGCTACAGCTTATCGATTCTCAATTGAATGAGTATTTCTCTAATTTAATACTAGACTCAAAAATTGATATATTATTATACTTTAGATAAATTTTCTAATAGATAAATTGATGTACTAAACATGGAAAGAGAATAAAGACATCTAAAAGTTTCGTTTTTAATTCTATGCACAAAAACTAAAAAGGAACGGGACTATATTATTCTTAAATATACTTGAACAAATTCAAATATAGGATAGGACTGTTAACTGTTTCAAGTGGAAAAGAATCAAACCATATGGGCAAAATGTCATAACCCATCTAAAAAACACGGACCATTACTTTCTTATCTTCATGAGCTGAACCATGGGCCTCTTAAAATATGGGCCATAAACAATTTGGGTTCGCACAACTTTCAGGCCCACAAAATGAATTACTATATATACATAATCTCTCCTTCTGCTCCCTTGGTTGAAAATTATTTCAAAGGTTTTAAGAGAGGAACAACTGCATCATTCGGAGATTCGATATTGTAGCCATTGGATACGTCGTCGTTTTTCCCTTCATTCGATTTTCCCCATATCACGGTGTAGAAGCCGAATGAGATGATCAGGGATCCAATGACACTGTTAAAATTAAAATAAAAAGATGTGTGAGATTTGTTTTTCACATGAAATTAATTTTGTGACAAATAATGATAAAGCTAGATGTGACAATATTGAGAAATTATGTTACCTCCCAAGATAAAGATTATCACCAAGGAAAATGACACCTAAAATGGCTGCAATTGCAATCGACAAAGGCCTAAACAATGCAACGTAAACTGGGCCTTTTACGTGTAAGCCCCAAGTGTGTACCATAATTCCAAATCCAGACCCCATTATTCCCTAAGTTAAGTCAAAATCAAATTGTAAGAAAATATAGGAAGTCTTTTTGTACGTAATTTAGGACTTATTATAGCTTTTTTTTTGTTCATCTTTTATTTACAATAAATAAAAAATTGAATATCTAAAGCATTAGGTACTTTTTAATATCATATAAGCTAAAAAAAATTAATTTTATGAAAGATATTCAAGTCTTAGGTTTGACTAAAATCATTTCAAAGCACTATCAGACATATTAAATGTGCAACTCTACCAACAGAAGTTTGTCATGAGTTCTTCGTACCTCAGTAAAACTTGCCCCTCTCCCTATACTCAACTTCTATTTCTAAATTAAGAAAAATAAGAGAGTTTTGGACAAATAAATAGTTTCGGAATTACATCTTATTTTCGTTTCGCTTGATTCAAAAAGGGAAACTTTTCGATTTTTTCGACAAAAAAATTAAAATTTTGATCTATGCGTATGACCCAACTTAAGTAGAAACAAAAAAAAATTCATTTGTATCATATTTTACTAGACACTTTTTGAAAAAATAAATGATTAAGTTAGAGTTAATTGGATTGAGTATAATTATATTTCATATTGTACAAAAAATTAAAAAGTGTATATCTCTTACCGAATATAGAATTGAGAGCAATCGCACATCTGTGGGCACTTTCCATTTTGTAAAATTTGGCTCTGAGATCATACAAACCGGTACAGATATAATGAAAGCAGATAGATTGTAGAAAAACACTATCACAAATACCGCTGGATACTCCTTCACAACTTTGGCCTGCAAATAATATTAGTTTGTATTTAAATAGTTTTTATTGGAATTTGGCATAAATATTTGTTCTATATGTACATGAAAAACTTTTATGCAATAATAATAAAATTGTTACCTGGACTATGTACCAAAAGGCGGATACGATGTAACCAGTTGCAAGAAGAGCACCGCCAATTAACCAATTAGATCGGTCCGACATTACACGTAGGACAATGGATGAAAGAGGCAATTTTAATTGCTCATTGCGTGTGGTTATTAGCATAGGGCCCTTGTAGAGTACCACCACGATAGCACCTGTTATTGTCACTGCGGTTCCAATTATTTTGGCTTGGCCACTTAAACTTCTCAATTTTAGCTTTTCCATCCTACACATATATAGATAAAAAATAAACATGTACAAATTATATGGCCAAGATTATTTTGATATTCCAATTAAAGTTATCAAATAGCTAATATACACACTGCAAAAAGAAAATAAGTTTTTAATGATACACTTTAACTTTGTTACTTAAAAATCTTGTTGCTAGGCCATCTCTAACCGCCCGAGCTTCAAGCCCTACAACCCCCCCTTCCCCTCCCCGATCAACCTCGTCTCCAACCGTTTGAGGGTGCATTCACTTTAAAAACACCACCACTCTCACCCCTTAAAGGAATTATACTAATATTAACTCTTAAATAATAATAATAATTTCAATAATGTACAATATTTTTGTAGGGATATTATTGTCATTTAACCTATCTTTTATTCTTAGTTAGGACAATATTTAACAGATAGGAAGAGAACAAGAAAACAACAGTTTCTTTTTATAAATAAATAAGAAAACATCAGTTATGGTCTTATGGATGGAATAAGAAGATAAGAAAGCGGGTAATAATTAAATTAAGGGAATGATTGGTGAATTTTATAGGAAAGTTAAGAAAGTTAGGATTTTAAATTTTGGTATTTTTTTTATTGAAAAAGACGTTGAATGGTCAATTTTGATATATTACTAAATCACATGGCCAGCATATTAGGGAATTTCGGGCCAATTTTGAAATTGGGCCTCAGTTGGCACCAAAATTGCCAATGATGTTGAAGTTGTGGCACCAAATGTGTCAGCCCGAAAAGTTACGGGGTAGAAACGCCAGTGGGCTATAGTTGTGACACCAAAAATGCATTAATCCCGAAGATTATCATACATAACTTGTTCTTAAAATATTTCTAACCAAAAAAAAAAAAAAAACTCGTTCTTTAAAATAATTTTACCTTTTTTCTGACTTTTATTTGATGCATCTAATGCACAACAATAATATTAAACACACATAATGTGCAACATATTATCATTTACATGATGACATTTATGGACTTGCTATTATATAATTTTTAGGCTTTATATGGACTGTGTTGGTCAGTTTTGCGATTGCGAAATCATTATGTTTGGAGAAACTAGAGTTTTGCGGAACTTTGATTTTGACTCGTTTATGTAGACTTAATAAACTCAAATACAAAACATTAATTTGATATTTTTCAGTTTCTTTTCTTTTATAAAATATTGATTTGACACTTATAATTTAATTTTTTCTTGTAAAAATCATTGATGATATATACTTTTCTCCTTTAAACTCCAAAAATCAAACTCAACTAAAATTATAGTTTAAAGGTGTGGAGGAAACCGGTAATCGAAATCAATTTTTCAAAATCACAATCAAGTGAAAGCTGAGTCAACACCTGCTATTATTTAATTTTAATTAAGTACCTGAATATAATTGCAAGAATAAAGGTAGAAGCAGGATTGAGATTGCTCATGGCTGAACCAAGTGTTGGACTACTGAGAGATATTCCTTTATACCCAAGAAATTGCCCTGTAAACCTACATATATAGAAAAAAGAAAAAGAAAAAACACAATTTACTCATATCTAATTTTTAACCAAAAAAATAAAATCTTACTTACCCAAGAAACCCAAGAATGAAAAATTTCCCTAGCAGAACAACAGTAATTTGAGGGAGCACAGTTTTTCTGGAAAAAGAAAAAAAGAAAGAAAGAGTATGTTATGTAATGTTAATAAATCATAATTGAATTACAACTTATGAAATTAAAAGTAATTATGAGATACTCAGATTGAAGTGTACCTGTGGATAAAGTAGGCAAGAGGGATCATAATTAGAGCAGAAATGGCATATGAATAGACCATAAAAACATGGTAACTCAAACCCTTTGTAACGGCGGCTTTGTACAAAATATTAACGCCGACGTTGGTGCACTCCGCCGTGACCAGGGCGGCGAAAGGGAGAATTTCCCGGTAGAGGTAGTAGTATCCGCCCCTGGCCATTTCACTATCTATTTGGGGAATTAAGTACAGAGGAAGTGACCTTTTTTGTTTGTTTGTTTTGTTTTGTGTTTGATTTGAGTTAAATAAGAACATCTTGCGGATAGGATATTAATATTCGAATTTTAATATTTTTTTTAATTAGTTGCCAAGTGAAGTTATCTACCAATAATGTCTCAGTTTTCTATCCTCTTTGTAGTTTTAGTTTGTACACGACATGCATGACGTGTACGCATGGGCTAATAGCGAAGTGGAGAAACTTCATATCGATTGTTGTCCACTTAATTTCTTTTATTTGAATTTGGTTTTAAAAATTAAGTTTGAGTGATTTCACGGAAACATTTGAAACGCAATTTAAAGATGCTCGATTTTGTGGGTTTTAAAAACTTGAGATATGATTTAATTGAGTTTGGTTGTTTGGATTTCAAATTCATAGGAAAAAGTAGCTCAAATATATCAAATCAATGATTCTGCTAAAAAAAAATAGATAGAATATGTCAAATAAATATTTTTTATATGTTTTAGGTTTGTTGTTGAAACTTGTGTGTCGTATTCATACCCAAACATAATTTGGATTGGTGTTGGCTTAATTTCACGAAACCATGAACCTGAGCCGACACTTATCCATATGGAGCTCGAGGTCTTGGGTTCGAACCCCGCCATAAGCGTGAGTTTTTAGTTAAATACTAGTATTGTACACATTTTTATATTTGTTGTAAGGGAATATTCATGCTGGTTGGAGAAACTTTGTATAAATTATTAAAAAGATTTGATTATATCTAATCGTGTATTCATTGCTCGCTCAAAATAAACTGACATTTGAGTAAAATATAAAAGTCTAGTGTTGTTTCTCATATAATATTGAAACGTTTTATATGATGATTTTATTAGCAAAAACCTTATATAAAAAAGGTTTAGTGTGTACAACCCCTTATGACTAGGTTGTATAATCAATATTTAAATTTTTAAGTGCACATGTTCTTTTTTTTATTAATAAAACACATGATATTTTAGCTAATTACTCTTGAATATATAGTATGTATTTGCTCGTTTCTTACAAGTATAAAGGAATTTAAGCTCGATCATTTAAGGATTACTATGGGCACTTTTGACGCGCGGCTAATGAAAAAGTTAAGAGTATAATAAACTAATTAATAAAAATACAATACATGAGATTTCTTACAAATAAAATAAGAATAAAGATTTTTTGATAATTAAAAACTTTTAATTAGAGGTTTTTGCATTTCATTCGAGTGCATTTATAACTTTGGGTAACTTTTATGCACCCCTTTTTTTTCTAAGAAAGAAAAGGAATATTACTCTTAGACATATTTTAAGTATTATCATAGAAAGGCTAAATATTTTGGCGGAATCTTCCGAATGGGAAGGAATAATGCCGATTGGTGGACCATTGCATCGTGTCATTTTTATTTATTTTCATAATATTTTAATTATAAGAAACTATATATTTGCCTTATTTATTATGTAATTAAAATGAAAAGTTTTTCACAAATAAAGGTTCATTACTATTGTGGGGAAGGTGGGGGGGGTGTGTTAAATTAAGATTGAATAGAAAAAATCAAACACAGAAAATTTATTCATTTATTTGTGTAATATATAACTGTTAATAAATGTATATATTACTTTTATTAACACAACCCCGTTTTCTTCTGTATTCAATCAAAGGCAAATTACTATGGTGATTATGCAAACTGATCATATAAATTTTATTTTACGAGATAAAACTAAAATATTGTTTACTCTTTTGAATATTTCAGTTTTCATTTATATGTACGCAGTACCTATATATGAGAGTAACACTACTAGAAAAAGGAAATTTTTTGACCGATTTATGGTAACACTACTCATTTATTCAATATTTTAGTGTTCATTTTCAACTTTTAAATAGATACACAGTGTGACATATGAGTCACTGAGTGAATTATATAATATAGTAGATTTTTTCTTAAATAAAAGGATTTTTTTTCATTTAAAAAAAAAGAAATATCTTTTTTTTTTTTTAAATTGAGAATTATGAAAGGAATATCTTTTGGAATGATAAATAATCAAGGGAATGCAGCTTTAATTAATTATTATTTTCAAGATTTCAATATAGCTCTGCATATTTAATTAATCACTTTTTAACTTTTTCATAAAATATGGACTTGTTGAATTATATAAGGATGTTCATTGACGTATTCACTACTTATTTAAGAAAAAAAAATATACATAGTATCAGTGAATCATACTAAATTGAATGTTTAATACGGAGTATAATATAAACTGAATGTCTAATATAATATCCAAATTCAAATGCATGAGATAAAATCAATTTTAAATCATCATGTGTTTCCAAAAGGACGAAAATGACAAAAATAAATGGTCCCGCGAACTTATGTTGAGATAAAATATATATAGGCAAAATTGCAGAAAACGTCCCAAATTAATTAGTGATTTTAGGTTTTCGTCCCGAACTATATTACCTCATCGAATTTCGTCCCGTAATTTAATATCTTTTCGGAATATTATTCCAAATTAATTACTAATTTGGTTTTTCGTCTCAAACTTTATTAACACGCCGAATTTCGTCCCGTAATTTATAACTTTGCATGAATTTAAATTTCTAATTTAGTGAAAATGACGGTTCAATCTTGTAATTAGTTTGAGACGAATTCTGCAATATTGCATAATTGTTCATACTAAAATTTGTCACGTCATGACACATAAGCAACCATGTGGCAATTTAACGGACACATGCGCAATTTCCGTCTCATAATTAAAGGTGGGGCGATATTTCAAAAAATTATTAAATTGACGAAATTCGGTGAGGTGATATAGTTTGGAACAAAAATCCAAAATCACCGATTAGTTTGGGACGTTTTTTGCAATTTTGCAGCATATATATATATATCCGATGCACCTCGAAATGATTAAATTCTTGAAAAATCAAAAAATATATATATATGAATAGTATCAGTAAGGATATAAATGGTTTTTTAGTATAAATATCTAAATTCAAACGCCTGAACTAAATCGTTCAACTAATTTTTTTGATAACTATGTTCAGCTGTATTTTTAAAGAGGAAGAAAATGACAACAAATGGGGCACACACTTTTGTTGAATTGGGTCGACTTCCACCTACGCGTACTATACGATTCAAGGCTTCAAGCTTAGATAACGTGGACCCGAATTTAGTTGAAGATCGATCAATAAAAACGTAAAATTTATCTTTTTAAATCGTATGGCCACTTTCTCGGGGAAAATGCAAGATACTCCCCTGTGTTATGCTAAACCTGCAAGAAACTACCCTGTGAAATTTTTATTGCGCCAAACTTCCTTGTGTTTTCAAAAACCCTGCAAAAAACACCCAATTTGTAAAAAATAGGTCTTTTTGGATCGACATATTTGAAGAAATAATTTAAAAAATATACCACGTGAAGTTATAGGGATCAACTTGAAGTATTTTAAAAATGATTTCTTGAAATATGTCGATCCAAAACGACCTATTTTTTACAAATTGGGTGTTTTTTGCAGGGTTTTTGAAAACACAAGGAAGTTTGGCGCAATAAAAATTTTACAGGGTAGTTTCTTGCAGGTTTAGCATAACACAAGGGAGTATCTTGCATTTATCCCCACTTTCTCTCAAAAAAAAAAAAAAAAAAAAATCGTATGGCCACTGGACCACAATTGCTATAACTTTTTATGCCTCTCATATTTTTTTTTTTTGATAATTTTTTTTTATACCTTTCATATAGCTAAATCGAGCTATAAGTTTTTCCATAAAGATGTTATAATTAATAATAGGGTGTATGTTTCGGAAAATTCTTAACAAAATAAAATTCTAGATCTTATGGTGGAAAATGTACCATAAATATCATTATTTGTGATAGTGTCATGCTTTCAAAGTGAATGTTATGGTGAATTTACAACCACGAGGTCAATAAAAATTTCTTAGACTTGGTATAATTAATAATTTATCGTAGATTTGAATATATAGTATAATAATGTTGTTTTGTTTTTAACAGAGATTATTAATGAATATTTGTTCGTTGCGACAAATCATAAGTATTTTTAAAAAATTCAAACAAATAATGCTTAAATTTTTTAAATAATTTAATCAAAATTCAGTTTATTCCAAATTTTCCTTAAAACTTGACCCATTTTCATTAACAGTCATAAGGCCCACTTTCAATTTCATAAATTTTAATAAAGTCCCACGTCCGTTTGCGTGAAGGATAACACTTGCGTCAAGTGGCATGGAATGACCTTCCTTTTTAGTCATTTTTGTTATTTGAAGTATGTTTTTCTTTTTGATAAAAATGTGTGATTTTGCTTTTCAGTGGATATTTTCTAGGAGCAGAGACCGACATGACAAAAATCATATGGCAATAATGGCACCTCGTCATAAAAGAAAATAACACGAGAATTAGTAGTGAAAACTACATATGTATATAAGGGCAAACCCATTGCTGGGGCAGGGGAGGGCTCCGGACCTCCCCAGCTGCCCCTGCCCCCAACCTCAGCCTCTGTCTATCCAAATTCAATTTTGGGGCTTTCTATTCCATTTAATCTCAATTTATTTATTTTCCACTCTCACTTTTTTAATAATTATATAATAATAATAATAATAATAACAAATATAATAATAATAATAATAATAATAAATTATTAATAATATTAAAATATATAAATTAAGAATAATAATAATAAAAATACTCATTAAATTGCCGGGGTACAACACGAAAGTACATCATTGAATTAAAAATATGTTGGTGATTAAAATTCATTGCAAGTTATTAAAATTCATGTTGGTGATTAAAATTCAAGTTATTAAATATATTAACAAAAATTTCAACACAAAAATATTATAAATAAAGTATGAATTAAATGGACATTGTCTAAGTGTTTAAATTATAGTTTCAAAGTAATTGAAAAATTATATTGTTCAAATATATATATATATATATATATATATATATATATATATATATATATATAACCACCTATATTCTAATTAAATGATTTAGTTGTAAATGTCATTTTTTAAAATGAGATTAAATTTTAATTCAATAAATTAAAATGTCATAAAAAATATGAACAATAAAAGTTAAACAAAAAAATTTGAACTAAAAACTATATCACAAATTACATAAATATACTACACTATTAGATAATAATACACACACTAAAAACTAAACTAAAAAACAAAACAAAAAACAATATTTTAATCAGGGGATGCCACTTGGCGTCCCCTGATTGCTGCCTGGGCGCATGGACGCGCCTGCCGGGGTAGCTGGGGAGCTCCAAGCTCCAAGGAGCTCCCCAACTACCCCCAGCCCAACCCCTAGCCCGACCCACAGCCCAACCCCCTCCATTAATTTTTAGAAGCCCAACCCCTTCCCCAGCCCAACCTCCCCCACTGGGTTTGCCCTAACATGGTACAAGTTTATAAGTTTTTTTTTTTTTTTTTAAATTGACAATGTGGAAGAGATCTTCAAGTTTAAGAACTCCTTAAATTAAGAAAGGATTATAAGTATTCATGCAACAGATGCACAATGCATATAATAAGTCTAAATTTTGATCAAAGCTAGTTAAGTACTTAAGTTAATGAAGTAGATACTTGGAGATGATGTAATTCATAATGATGTGAAAAAATAAAAGTTATCATTGGCTTAATCACTTAGTTCCTTAAATTAAGAAAAATCTTAACAAAATAAAATTCTAGATTTTATGGTGGAAAATGCACCATAAATATCATTAATTGTTGCTCTCAAAATGAATGTTAGGCTATCTCCAGTGACTCCAGACTCCCCTTCCCCTCAGATTCTCATTCCCTTCAGACTTCCCTTCCCCTTCAGACTCCACTTTTTATAGTCATCTTCAGTGATTCAATTTTTTCATTTTATTTAATTCAAATTCTCATACTTTCCCACTCTCAATTAATAAAATGATAATAATAATAAATAACAATAAAATAATAATAATAATAATAATAATAATAATAATAATAATAATAATAAAATAAAATAAAAATTAATAATTAAGTCAATAGTAAATTAAACAATGGCATTAATAATAACTAATTTAACATTGGCATTAATAATAACTAATTTAGCATTGACATTAATAATGAAAAGCATTTAATAATAACATTACAATAACAATACAATAACATTACAATAATTAATAATCCATATATGGAAATTCATCATCGTTGCCACCATTATTGCCGCTGTTGCCGCTGTTATTGTCGACACCATTGCCTTGATTGGACGAGCCTCCAGATGAACCTCCAAATAAACGAGTCCGAATATTTTTTTCATGAATATCATTTCTCATGTCATGCCAATATGCCTTTGCATTAGGAGTCATGCCAATATCATTTCTCATATCATTCTAATTATCATATATTTTCACTGTTTTTTCATAAAATTAATAATAATAGAGTATTCTTAAGAAATTCAAACAAATATTGCTTAAAAGTTTTAAATATTCAAATCCAGTTTAATTGTTCCAAATTTGACTTAAAATAAGGAGTACTTTCAATTTCAGAAAACATTAATAAAGGCCCACATCCGTTTGCGTGAAGTATCATAAGACTTGTGTGGCATGGAATTAGGGGCACATGGTTTTCAAAA
Source organism: Penstemon newberryi var. newberryi (assembly GCA_030819805.1). Classification (NCBI taxonomy): domain Eukaryota; kingdom Viridiplantae; phylum Streptophyta; class Magnoliopsida; order Lamiales; family Plantaginaceae; genus Penstemon; species Penstemon newberryi. Next base: position 11,815,309 of record JAUALY010000004.1, on the reverse strand, counting down.
TCGTACCGGACAGTCCCGTATCGTACCGAATGTTATGTTTTTTTTCTCAAAATCGAAGGTCTTGGTATGGATGAAAACCATACCAAGTATTTTGGTATGGTTTTGGTTTTAGACTTCTCATACAGTAAAAAAACGTACCGTACCGAAATTGAGAAGAAACATGAATTAACTATTCGTTTATTGATATTTACATCTAAATTTTATAAATTTTTACTTTTCAATTTATAATTCAAATATTATCGAACACTACATTATTTATAAGTTATATTATAGTCCATCATAGTTTATTGTTACTACATTGTTCGCGTTCAATTAAAAAAAGATATGTTCGAATTTAGCATAAATTAAACTTATTATATATTGAAAACTTAAAATGCAAAAATTGTAGACATACCAAATTGTAATTTTCTTCACATAATAAAAATAATAATCAAATAATTAACCAATTACTCTATTCAATTAGGTCGAATTATAGCATCAAATTTGTGAACATTTTCTTTTCCAATGCTTTATTTAATGTAAAAAAATAGTTTGTAAGATATTATAACATACATTTCTATATAATTGGCAACTATGTAATCGTCTATGTAAGAAAAATTGCATGAAAAAATTTGTTTGAAAAAACGCGAAACCGTTTTGTACCGTACCGGAACCACCCAAAACCAAGTTTGTTGGTATGGTTCATAAAACTTTAGTTTGGTTTGATTTTTTTAAAACCGCATTTATTGGTACGGTACAAATTTTGTCAAAAAAACCGCAAAACCGTACCATGTGCACCCCTACATGGAATGACCTTCTTTTTTAGTTACTTTTGTTATTTGAAGTACGTTTTTCTTTTTGATAAAAATGTATGATTTTGCTTTTCAGCAGTGTTTTTAATATTAGGGTTGGGCGTTTGGGTCGGGTTTTTTGGGAGCCATCCCGACCTGATCGGGTATTTTCTATTTGGGACTGAAAAACGGGTTTTTTGATATTTCGGGTACGGGTATCCGAACCCGAAATATATTTTCAGCTCGGGTTTTGGGTATTACATTTACACCCGTACGGGTATTGAATGAATTTTTTTTTGACCCAATTTATTATATATGTGTCTATTGTAACTTTTTATTTGATTGTGATATTTTGATGCTTGCAGTTTGATTGTAATATTGTTTAATGTTGAAGACTTAAAACTTGTATGTTTTCTGTTTAGGAATCTTTGATTGTAATGTTGTTGAAGCCTTGAGATGTTTGTGTTGTGATTGTTTTGAAGTTATTGTGTAAAATTCAATGTTTGAATTCATTTATTTTACAATTTTACATACATATATGTTAAAAAATAAGATTTCTTGTACATTTATATATATATATAAAAAAAAAAGTGAAATTTGGGTACCCGCCAGATCGGGTACCCGACCCGAAATACCCAATACCCTAAATACCCGACCCGCGCTCAACCCTATTTAAAATTGGACCTGATCGGCCGGTCCACTCGGTTTAACCGTGGTCCTCAGTCCGGTCCGATTTACCCCTAAAAATCACTCCTCTAATTAACCAGTTTTAGTGAACCAACAATTCACTTAATGTCCAAAAAACCGGTAAAATCAGTGAACTAGAGGTTCACTTAATGTACAATTTTTTTTTTTTTTTTTTTTTTTTGAATCAAAGATTACGGCAGCAACTATACATTTTTTTTTTTTTCCCATTCTTTCTTCTCCAAAGACTTAGCCGATTCTTCTTCTTCTTGCTTCTTGCTTAACAAATCACAAATTCACAACAAAGAATCAAAGGCATTGGTGGTCTAGTGTTCTTCAATCTTGGTGTCTACTCTTCTTCGGTCTTCATCCCCTAGATCCCTAATTGATTTTATTTCACTAATTTCAAGTAATTTTTTATTTTCTAAAATGTAGAGATCTTTTGTTAATATTATTTATTTGAACTCTTGTTTAACATTTAATAGGATTAAATTTATATATTTGAATTGGAATAAGATTTATTAGTTTCTTTTTTTTGCCTTGTTTAAGCTATTTCTCAATTTGTGCTTTTTGTAATGAAATGGGACGGTTTACTTCAACATTTATAGAAAGTAAGTTCAATAAGAGTAACTCAAGTTTGAGTCGAAAGATTTCGGTGCTCATTTTCATATGTATAAATCCTTGAAGGATACTTGAGATTTATGTTTTTGACATTAATCTTGGTTTTTGAGACACTTTGATTATTTGCATGAAACAATTTAAGTTTATATTGGCAAAGAATGACAATTTTTTTTATGTGTTTATGTGCCAATTGAGTTTAGGGGCCAAGAGATCAAAAAAATTCGTCGATATTTCTGACTAAATCTTATTCTTCCTAAATTTTTTATCGGAATAACAATTTATTCTCTTCCTGTACACCTAAACCATTTTCCAAGCCATAAGATAAGAGTTATTTGCTACTCTCTTTCTTTGATTCCAGATCAAGATGGAATGTTATTAACATGTGACGGCCCGGCTCCGCGGGTCCGTCGAATAACAGTCGGTCAAATTTTTATTTTTTAGCTTTAAGATTTTTCAAAACTCGAAATATTATTTATATAAAACAGCGCCAAAACAGCAAATTTTTCCTTTCATTTTCCAGATTTACAAAACAACCCCTAAACTTTTAAAAACATCCATTTTTGCGAAAAATTTGGAACAAACTTTAAATCAAAGGATTTTTAACTAAACCCATATCGAAAATCAAATAAAAACAGAGTATTAAGTATCTTGTTATTTCAAAAATGAAAGCTTTAAAAATCCCACAAGTTTAAAACTTTTTAAAAATACCCTCATAGTTTTGAAAACTTTAGAAAATCAACTTTCTTGCGAAATAATTCAAAATCCAAGCATCTAAGCAATATTTAAAAATAATTAAGCATAATTTCAATATAAAACTGGGATTAAAAATAAGTTTAATAACTTTTCACAAACTAACTATGAGAAACAATAAAGTTCTTTAAATATAAATTTCTTTGGAAAAATTTACAAATTTTCAATCTTAAAACACAAGCGAACAAAGCACTACTTCAAATCGATTAATCAAAAGTTTATAAAAGTAAATATGTAAAAACAGCGATAAAACAACGCCTTTGCCCTCTTATTTTCAGATTTACAAAAATAACCCCAAAAGTTTCTAAAACTCCCTTTTTGCAAACAAACTCGGAGCAACTTTAAAACAAATAATTTTTAAGTAAACTCATACCAAATATCAAACAAAACAGAGATTTTCAGTCCATTTTTACTCCAAAAATCGCATGCCCAAGCCCTTCTACTTTTAAAACCTTTTAAAAACACCCCCAAAGTTTTGAATATTAAAAATATGGACATTCTTACAAAAATAAATCAAGATCCAAACATATAAGCAATATTTCATCCAAACCCAAACAAATCCACATTAAAAATCTAACATTAAATTAAACTTAACAACTTTTAACAAAAACTACAATGGATAAACTAAAGTTCTTCAATATATACTTTGAAGAAAAGAAAGTAAAATCACAAATATTAAAGAACACATGCATAGACGGATTTTTACCCAAAGCAACGAAGGAGATGAAGCTCTCTTCATTTTCAGACCTCCGAAGGTGGTGGTGGCTGCTCCGGTGGCAGTGGTGGCGGCTCCGGTGGTGGTTCATAACAAAAGCCCTCAAATCCTTACTTTTCACCAATTTTTGACGACTGCCGATTCACTCTGGGAGATCCAAACGACGATCCGAACGGTCAATATGTAGCCCTATGTGTGTAAGACCTTTATGCAAAATTTGGGCATGATCCAACGGTGGAAGAAGATTTAATGAGCGAAAAATCGAGGTTGTGCTGTGTATATCCGAAAATTCTTTTTCTAAATTTGTTGTCTCTTTCCCTCTCTTCTTAACTATATCCAAGTATTTTTAAGTTGTAAAGAAGATAATGTGGGTTTGAGGAGGGTATTTATTATACTGTAAAATCAGATTTTTAATGTATATACACATATACATACAATATGAGAATATAAGAGTATTATTACTCCATATTTTCCACCAATGCATATCAACCTTGGGTGGATGAGTTTATCTACCCAAGGGCATGCTTGACAGCCCTAGGAGTGTGCAAGGAGAGAAAATGATTACTCTCCTGCAGAAAATCTGCAAGTTGGGGTAAATCTACACTTTGCCCCTTGAAGTTTTGGGAAAGTTCATTTTGCCCCCAAAAATAAAATTTTCGCGCAACCAAACCCAAAAATTTCAAAAAGGTCTTAATATTATTCTATAGTAACTTATATGTTTTTAAAGTATTTCAAAGTTCATAAGATCATAAGATTTAATTAAATTGTAAATTTTAGTTCAAATAATGCTTAACTTCAAAAATAAAACGTGGTACATAAAATTAGGTTAAAAATCCAATCAAAAGGGTCCGTAATTTTCGGGGCGTTACATAATATGTTAAAGTCATATCATTTTCTATGGTCACAAAATTTGACCGTAGATAACTTTAAATTCACGTGCCAGAAAAAATGTTTTATTTTAGGGTAAAGAGAAATCATGCATTAAAACTTTGTTTATTTTTTTATTTTAAGAGGAATCATGCATTTGGAAATAGAACAAAATAGTTTGAAATTTGAATCATTTCATTTGGACAGACATAGATTAGGCCGTTCAGTTTGTTGAACTCAGACCATTAAGCTAATTTATGGCTTCTTTGTTAGCCCATTTGGTACTTTAAAAATAAGTTCATTTGGGCCTCCTTCTATTGATTTTCGGGGCCCATTTAGCCTCTGCTGAACTGGCAGCAACTACTACTATACTAACAGCAAACAGCGACAATCATTAAAACATTGAATTTTAACTAATATGTAATGTAGTTGTAAATCGAATTGAGTGGAAAATTGTATTTCTAAAGTTTGATTATTGATTATTTCATTGTTTGAACTTAGTTTCATTCAAATCAAACTCGGATAAGCACAAATCGAGATGAAATGCGGGAAACTTCAATATCTTGATATTAATATATTGAGATTAAGATCAAATAGATTTTTAGTAACTATCATACGAAATTATTATTATTCATTGATTTGATATGTACAACAAAATAAGTTCAAATATACGTTATCAATTCAACTAGCCAAATTTTAATATACTTGGAACATCCCAATAGCCAAATATACTTATAATATCCCAATAGCTAATTTTAGCTGGCTGGAGAGCTAAAAATATATAAATTTAGATTGTTTTAAAAAACAAAGAGCTTATCGTCCAAATTTTAGATGGTTTTCCTTATTCAAATTTGAAAAGCAATGGTTATGTATAGATAGTGATTATCACATAGAAAAATCATGACCACATAATAATATTTTTTTCCTCTTTTTTTATGCATTCTGATTTCCTGTTTATTAATTATAATCTATGTTTATATTTCTATATATTATTTTAAATGACATAAAAAAATCGATGTTCAATTTTTTTCGTTAATTATAATTTATGTTTATATATTTTGTTGATCATTTACTTTAACAAAAAAAAAAAAAAAAAAAGAGAAAATCTTGAATTGGGACATTAAAAGGAAACATGAGTAAGAATGGGACATATAGAGTATTAATTATATTAATTGTATTAAAAAATAAATTATTAAAATATATAGTTATATTTTATTAATTTAGGCAAGTAATTAAATTTTATTTTTAACATATTTTAAAGTTTAACATTTGAATGATGATTGTTAAATTGAGTCATTAAAATTGAATATCGAAAACATTATTTACTAGCTAAAATTTAAATTTCGATGATGTTGATTATACCTCATCTGACAAATATTGTTTTAAAGTGAAATTGCTCTTACGTGTATGTGATATCTTTATTTTTATTTTATTTTTTTATATCTTAGGTTGTACTTTTACATATTTTGGTAACATATTCAGAAAAGCCCATCATTAATTTCCACATGGTATTTTTTCTCACGCGGTGAATAAATATTACCGTCAAAGTCGCAGTAAATTGTACGGAGATGAGGCAAACTCGTTTCATTTGTTACGTCAGAATGTTGTTGTATATATAAACTCTCTCGGAATCTCACCGACTCGGCACGTGCGCCTGTAACCAAAATCTCTGTGAAGAAAAAGAAAAAATAGGATTTTGTACAACATTATAATCGATACATTTCGTTTACCATTACCTTTCCTCTTTATAGTTCTCCCTTTCTCTAAACACACTTTGATCTGCTGAATTTTTTAGGTTGGTTAGTGTATTTCTGCTGATTTTGATTGATTTTATTAGCTTGTGTTGTGGGATTGTTCAATTTCTAGAAACTGAAGTGTTATTGATATGTAAATTCGATGGTGATGTGGGTTTTTATGTTCTTGCTTTTTTGGGTTCGTAATTCTTTAGTTGCTGGTTGTGTTTGTTAAATCGAATTTTCTTCTGCGTTTTTCAACTTTGATTTTGGATTTTTGTTTTGTTTTGTTTTTTTTATTTCCTCTCTGGTGATGAAATATTTGTTATCCCCAACTAAGACAATGAAAATATGAATCTAAGTGTTATGAACTAAATTATGCTTTGAACTTGGAATGAGATATGATATATGCTATATTTGAAATGTTTGATGTAATGTAAAAACTTTATCATATCAAGTTGATATTTGTGTTTTGATTTTCTTAGTAGAATGGAGTTTAATATTTCATAATTCTTGACTTTCTTAGGCATTTTGAGCCAGTTCTGATTTTCGGAACTTAAAGAACTATTCTGCAATTCATTAGAAATCTCTTGCTTATTTCCTCATTTTGGATATCATTGCTTCAATTGACATAGACATTTCTAAAAGTGATTTATTTTTCCATTTTGCTTCATTTTTAGGTCATAGATTTATAATTCTTTTGACGCAATGTCTTCTCCCAGCAAAAGGCGAGATATGGATGTCATGAAACTGTAAGAATCGCGAATAATGTTCTTTATGTTCGTTATAGTTGCTTTCATTATATTTCAAATCAATGGTTACTTATATCTCCCTCGTTGACATTTTTTTCTCTTTGTAGCATGATGAGTGACTACATTGTGGAGCCAATTAATGATGGTATCAACGAGTTCAATGTGGAGTTTCATGGTCCAAAAGAAAGTAATGTTCTTAGCTTCTTAGCTTCTGTCAGTAAACGCTTATTGACACTTATTGACTTTGTCTTTGACTTGGGAATCAGCCTGTGATATTTGTTAAATTAAACTTGCTTCTTCATTTTTCATAGAGAAGATGGCAAAAACACTTGTATATCTTCAATAGTGAGCTCAAAGTACATTATTTTGTTTTGTTCTTGAGTTATTGAGAATCATGTTTGACGCAAAGGGTTCACGAGTCTTTATCTCTATATAGAACTATGTGGTTACTGAGGTTTAGAGATTTTTTTTCTCTTGCAATGTGAATTATATTTTTCTAACAGCTATGTAACTTTGTATGATTTTTCTTGTGACATTTACATTGTTTACAGGCCCTTATGAAGGTGGAGTTTGGAAAGTTCGCGTTGAGCTACCAGACGCTTATCCTTACAAGTCTCCTTCAATTGGATTTCTTAACAAAATTTTCCACCCAAATGTTGATGAGCTGTAAGTTCTCTAGGCTTTTCGTTATGTGACTATTAAGTCCGTAGTTAGGACTTGTTTTTCGACTCGAGTTAGTTTGATAAAAGCTTGTTTCAGTTCATTATACATATCAAATAAGCTTGAACAAAAAAAAATCTGTTTGATAACTTTGGAATTCTGTTCAAGTTCGATTCCATAAGCCAAAAGTAAAAACATATACTATAAAACATCAAGGTACTCGAGAGACTCGTGTTCAGTTTGATTAAAGCTCGTTCGAGCTCGATTTATTTAACAATTAAACAAAGTTCAAACATTATCTCATGCTCAATAAAAAAAACCAAATCAACCTTGAAAAATGTGTTGCTAGTCAAGTGTTCACCTTATAATGCATATAAAACAAGCATGCTGGTAATTTTACTAGTGGTTCTCTATTGATCTAAAGATTTTTTTTACTCGCGTGGGCAAAAATACGTCATATCTACTCTAATAGTATTTCTTAAAAATACAACCCAATTTCAACTTTTGGATGACAGGTCTGGTTCTGTATGCTTGGATGTCATTAACCAGTCATGGAGTCCGATGTTTGGTAAGTTTAGTACTTCACTGAAGAAAAATAAATTAAGCCTCGAACATTGCTTGGATATGAGAACGTGGATCATAGCTTATGAGTGTTTATTTACATGTGAAATTTTACAGATCTGTTGAATGTGTTTGAAGTTTTCCTCCCACAACTTCTACTTTATCCGAACCCATCAGACCCTTTGAATGGGGATGCAGCTTCGCTCATGATTAAAGATAAGGCGCAATATGATCAAAAAGTGAAAGGTCAGTTAAAACTTATTTTACTCTTTCTTCGAAATCCATGGACGTATCAACCCCCCCGTGACACGAACATAGAGTTGTTTACAAAATACATCTTTTGACACTTCATATCTATGTGTAACCCAGAGTATTGTGATCGGTATGCGAAGAAGCAAGCAAATGAAAATACATTAAGTGATGAAAGTGAAGAAGATGAAGTAAGCGATGATGAGGCTTTTAGTGACCGGCAAAGTGTTAGTGACGATGAAATAGCTGGACATGCAGATCCATAGCGAATGGTTGGTGGGATCATATATCCATTATTTAGTATTTATTGTATTTGTATTTTGTGTAAAATATGACTAGAAGGCTCTACTTTTTGATGGAGTAAGTAACAGAAACATCTAAACAATAAACTTATGGATTCGAACGGGTCATGTTTGGGTCTTCGTGTCATGGATTTGATCCAGAGCCTCTCTGTTTTTTTATGCAGAAATGGCTGTTGTTCTTTACATGTAGAATATAACAACTATGTGACTTGTTTACCTGGTGTTGAGGGTTATTTTTATCCTTCATAGGAAAGCTGAACCTGTTTAACAAATGAGATATTATTGTTTTCTTTTTTGACTCTTCATCTTTTTTTAGTTTTTTTTATAAATAAACATTTTTTGACTTATCAAGTCATATTTATAAAATTGACAAATGTGATAATGTATTATTCTAACAAGTTACTACTGCATCCCAACAAAAATTACCAATAGTATGCTTTATACTTTCTCTGAAAAAATGGTTTTTAAAGGTTTGAGAAGTTGAACTCATTTTCTAAATTATAAAGAAACTATTTGGAGGGGTGTTTTTGTCAAAATAAATGGTGTATGTGTTAAAATTTAACATTTACATAATAATATATTTATTGTAAAACTGATACTTATCCGGCTATCCTTAATAGTTTCAACATTCGATGCAGTAGACATGTTGATGATCGTGCCTTTTAGGATCAGTACAACCAAAAAATTGAATCAGGCCAGATCTGGTGGTCCAAACCAATATATAATTAATTAATCATGCAATTTACTGTAATGAGCATTTTTCCGAGGATATAGATAAGATAAGGCTTCATTTACTCGTATATGTTGATACTCGAAGAGTTCCAACCTTGGATAATACATTTATTTAACAATTTACCATGTAATATACAACTATTAAATTCACATCTATATATAGTTTCCATTTTTTAATCCTTCTCTTTGCTTCTATTTAATTAATGAATGAAATCTAATCTTTTAGAGGGATGATATGTAATAAAGTTATGAACATGATGTAAATGAATCAACTAAAGTTTGACCAACATGTTTATTGTTAAAGCTTAATTTGATTTTTTTTGTCAAACTTGAAATTGCATTAATTAAGTTTTATATTAAATGAATCGACCTCTAACGAGCTATGATCGAACAGTCTTTAACCAAAATTATTTACTTATTATTAAAGATACGCGGGATTTACAAAAACATCTTCCTCCAATGAATTGAACATGAAATTGTTAGGACAAAGAGCAAAATAACTCTAATATATTTGTTCTCAATATATACTAGGTATGTATATATATAATCAGTCCTATTTAAAACAACTTTGAGGGATATGTGATTGTTACAGACCTTGAGCCCCTCCCCGAAATAAATATTATGGCACTGCATTTGTCAGAAAATTCATTGCTTTCAGCCTTCAAACTAACAAAAAAAAAAAAAAAAAAGGTGCGAGATTATTTTTCTTGATCAAAGTGAAAAAAGATACACAAAAGCATTTCTAATCAGAAAATCAACCATCACATACATAGCTAATATTTCTATACATACTTCACCTATTTGATATAGTACTAAATATAACATTAATACCCGTAAGAGTAACTCATATAATTATGTCTTGGTTTAACATTATAGTTATTGTTACTTAGATCTCCATAATCTTGTTCTTGGACAGCCCCAAACACAATTTCATTCGTTCCCTCGTTTTGCTGCTCATAGTAAGTCATAGGGCTCGATGGATTGTGCGTATGATGATATTGATAATCCCCGTTGTTCCAACCACCACCGTTGTAATAAGATCGGCTTTGCTTTAGTTGTCTTGCCTTCTCTATGTCTTTGGTCCTTGAAGGGTAGTTTTTTCTTGGAGTATTTGGATCTCTCGTTTCTGTAGGAGGTTGATCGTCGGGTGGGATCATGAAGCTTTCTTGTAAAGGCCACGCATTCTCGTCTTTGAACGTGTTATGATGATGATGCATGTAATTGGGTAAAGGCTTCTTTTTAGTGAATAAACCACCAAATATCTCGAAAACGGATGAGCCAGTATATACAAAGAGCTTTCCCATTGAATTAAATAAGCCTTCTTCGTGTTTTTCGTATTCATCGTTGTTTGGAATCAATGGAGGTCGGATTGATTTGGGAGGGTTCCTCTGGTATGGTGCAGGTGGCTTCCCCTTTGTATAAGGTTCCTTTAGATAACAAGAAATGTTTAGAACTTGTACTAAGGAAAATTCCGAGGAAAATGAAAATGAACAAAAAATATATCAATGTTGTTCTTTCGAATTAAGAAATAATTTTCTTAGCGTTTTACTTATATTAAAATAATCCAAGAACAAAACAATAGCCTAAAATTCAAACGGAAATCAAGTTAAATGTGTGTACTCACATTGGCATATGAAAGCATCCCGATGATTTTATGTTGTAATAATGCAATCACATAACCGAATAAACAAGCTGCAACAAGAACCGCTATGCCTAAACAGATAATGTAAAATACGAATCAAACTATAAAAATAATGGGAAGATAGTCCATCAATTCTTATTTATTTTTACCTAAATTAAGGCTGTCGTCATTCTGGTGAGAACAATCATCTTCGTGGAGTTGGATCTCTCTAATCGCTTGATTACCTCGGTCCACGACCAAAAGAGAGCAACTGCTTTCTACATAAACAACATCAAAATCATTTGAAAATTTTGCATCTTCACTTGGACCATCGACATGTCCACCTCCTCGACCTCTATTTCCGCCTGCAATAGTCACAACTCCTACAAAAAGGCAAAATAAATGTTTCTGAGTTACAAATTGAGAATGTAATGAAACGAGAAAATGATTTCGATTTGTTAATGTACCCGTATCACTAATCTTCCTAATTGCCATGTTCATAGTGTCTGCGATATACACATTGCCTTTGTTGTCTACGGTAAGTCCTTTTGGATGGTTCATTTTTGCATCTCTTAGCCTCCCGTCTACATGCCCAGTCTGCCCTTCGGGTGATCCGGATACCAATTTAGGTCTACTATCTGCAATTGTCAATTTCGTTCGAAATCGAATTATATAATTTTATAAAATTTAGGTATGATAATCGTGGGTTTGTAAAATAATTAATATATAACATTGTTGGTTCTTAGAAGACATGTACTCGTACCTGAACAAACTAATATACCCGAACAGATTAATATGCATTGACAAAGAAATGTAATTATTTATATGTCATTTAAAAATGAAGAGGGTCTAAAATCAACAAAAAATTCGTAAAAGAGAACCGAAAAAGAACCTTCTGCTGTGCAAAAGCAAAATATAGAAAGAATCCAAGTAGGAGTATATCATAAACAATTAAAAAATTCAGGAGTAAAAACCAAGCAAAGAATTAAAAACAACTTTTAATGCAAATGCAGCTTGATTTTATGCAACATTTTTATTTACTAATCATCAAGAACTAACAAAATAATAAAATTAAAAATTAAAACAAATCAGAATATTAGAAACTCACATAGAGACAGAGGAGTTGTGATCTTGTAAATATTACTGTTTTCTGAGTCCAAAATCAAAATATCCCCATTTGCCGACACATCCACTGAGTAAGGCTCAATTCCAAGCTTAGTACCATCAAATACAGTTTCAACGTTGTACCCACTTTCAAATTTCATCATTGAACGTGTCGAAACATCTGAAATCAAGATACCAATAAAACCACTTAGCTTCAAATTAAATAACCACAGAAGAAAAAGGGGAAATAAATTATGGAAATGTACCGGTTTTGTTGTTTGATTTTAGTGACAACAGCCATTTGAAAAGGGCCGAAACAACATTCGTAACCACCCCACTAACAATCCCTGCAATTTTATAATTAATTTTTTTTTTAATCAAGATATAAAATTCAATATTATTAATTAATTAATTATGTACTCACTTGCAGCAGGAGATGAAGAATTAACTGATGAGCACCCAACAAGAAGTAAGACGAGAGTTAGTAGAAGAATGATGCAGTTTTTTCCCATTGCCCCTTTTTCTTTTGTGTAATGAAACAACCAAAAGAAATAAATGAATGAGACTATGAGAGTAGAATATGTATGAGGTGACAAAATAATATTTAATGTAGAGAGAAAGAGAGAGATTTAAAAGGCTGTGAAAAAGTGGGAATTAGTTGAAGTAGTAAAACTGAAGGGAGCTCTGTTCAAGACTTCAAGGTAACAAAGATAAACATGACAATTTACGCCACGTTATATTTATAATATTCAATTTATCTCCTGTAATTTTAAAAAGAGTACTTTATCCCCTTGTAATCTTATAAGAGTTTCACACCATATGTTTTCCTTACATTTTTATATCTAGCAGTTTACCCCTTCATTATGATAGTATGATCATTTATCCCCATGTGTTGTGATAAATGTGACAGTTTACCATCTTATGTTACAAAACACTTTTCATGTTCACTCTCAATTTCGGCAAGTGAGTTACATGCTTCGGCTGAAGTGGGTAAATTGCTTCTTTAAATTTTTTACAGGAGATAAAGTGCTCTTTATTAGATTATAGGGGGTAAATTGAATATTATGTATTTTACTGGGAGATAAATTGGCATTAACCGATTCGGTAATAACGGCTTAAAGCTGCATTCCTGTCTTAACACTAACAAACAACTTTGTCTAAAACTGGTCTTTGGGAAATGTGATTTATAATGTAAATATTCAATCAATTTTTTGGTATTTTAATCACTTATATAAGTAAATGAATATAAGCTTGTCCATTAGTATTTGGTTAAAATCAATCATACCCACAAATTATCACATTCACAGCATGTCGGTGAAATATTTAGCTTTAATATTAATATAAAAGGGAATGGAATATTGCTTTGCATTCTTTTGGAGTAAAGAAAATCAAGATGTAAAACAACTATTGTCTATTTGCATTTCTAACTTACATATTTTCATAATTCGAAGGAGCTAGATAGGTAAATCCTCTAAAAAAAAATTTAAATAAAAATGAGGAGATAGGTAAATAATTCACTTAAAGGTCTCGTTTAACTTCCAATGTTACTCAGAAGTGGTTGGGTCACGCTTTTTCTGAAACTGGGTCTAATAGATCTGGGCCTCCATTTGTAATCATGAATTATAAATACACTTGATATTTCCATTAAGGCCCAACATCAAATTAAATATTGTCTTCCTCCTATATCTCATGCTACCATCCATGTCAGTGAATTATTAGTCAAACTTAGAAATGAATTAAAGATCAAGAAATAGATCAAATGGTGATTATCTACTAGTGCATGGGTTTCCTTGCAAAGAAACTCCAAATTAATACGATCCAATAAATACATTACCATGACTTTTTTATTGAAAATTATTGTGTTTGACTAGATCTGGCATTTTTATTTTATAATATAGATGTTAAAAAATTGATAAGCTTTTCTTTTTTTAATTATATATAATACATCATTATTAAATCATAAAATAAACGGGATCTAGTAGAATGAATAACAAATTCAAGTTCGAATCCTTGTTGGAAGTGGTTCCCACTTAATGTATCCGACGCCCTTCTAAACGGAAAACCAAAATTATTAAATCATAATTTATCTGATACATTGAAATCCATCAAATTAATAATGGGACCCTTTGAAAAACCAGAATTATTAGATCAATACAGTTAAAATCGATTTTGATGCCAGAGAAGGAAATTGGTAGATTATCTTTCAAAGAGTCTTACGCCTCTAGTGTTTCTAAAAAAAAATATGGTCTTCTGCTTTTCTCAAATAAAAAAGATAATCGTTTTCTTTTAAATAAACCCTTCCCCACATTTCCCCCATATTACAAACCCTGATTTTCCCGCGTTTCCTCGTATGTATTACCACCACAAAAATCTTAACCCTTCTAAATCACAGATTTTTCAGTTTAATCATTCTTCCTCCACTTAGGGTTGAAAAGAGAAAGTATTGAAATTCCGCGGAGATTCCGAGAAAAATTGAGCTCCGCCATGGATGATGAATAGAATATAACCCACCACCGCCGCAGCCTTCTTATGGCATTACAAAATTGGAACTCGTCATGGATCCTTGCCCGGAGGTAACTTAGGTCGGATTTCATTATTTGCCGCCAGGCTTCCTTTGCACCCACAGATTAGTGACGCTAATAATGATTAATCTGATTGGGATTTTTGCTGATGCTTTTTTTAGTGTATTTTTTTTTTTTTTTTTTGATAAATGCTTTAATTAGTGAAGTTGCTTTAGCCATATTCTTTGAGAAGTATCTTTACTGCCTTTGGTGGGGTTTAAGAAATTTGAGATACGGTAATCTAGTAAAGGGCAAAATTGCATCTCTAGTTTTATAGTTTGTACCCTCAAAACATTTGATCCCATGCTTCACAAAATTGCAATTTTTGTTCCTAGATTTTTTAGCATTTTTCGTCTACCACCCTCTTTTCCATAAAGTTTTTGCACTTTTGGTCGTAGAGGGCTATAAGGCCAAAAGTGGTGGAGATCCTGACCATGAAAATTCATTGGTTCAGAGTCTGGATAATGTTCAGCAACTTGGAGCTACAATTTTGGCTTCAATTTGCTACAAATTTTAGAAGAGGAGTTGTGCAGAAGGGTACTGCATCTTTGAGCTTGAAGATGCCTAAATTGCTTAAGAGGTCTAGTTAGTATGTAAAATTGTGATAGATTTATCTACAAAGGGAAAAAATTGATGACATTTCTTTAGGTAGGATTTTTCTGTAAGTGATAGGTATTTTTTGGTTTATTTTCTCTCTCTGTATTTTAATTTTGTAAGCTGTTCTGACTTCTGATAGGAAAAGCCCGGAGAATTGCATTTTGTCTCACAGGATTAGATTTGCAGCAATTTTGATTCCACAGTTTACAAAATATTACCTTTAGTCCCATTGCCTCCTTTCTATCTAATTTGAGACCTTAGTGCAAAGATGAGACAGTCTTATGGGACCAAACCTGCTAAACATAGACTATTTTATGGGACCGAAACTGCAAATTTGAGGCAGTCCTATTGACCAAAAGCGCTAAACAAAGACTATTCAAGGGACTAAAAGTGAAAAACATCTTAAAAAATTGGGATCAAAGGTTTTTTATAAAGTACGGGACCAAAAATGCAATCTAGTCGGAAAAGCTTGAATGAGAAGAAGTCTCAATATGTAAGGGAGTTCCTCTTATTGAGAGATATCATTTTTTTTTACCATTAATATACTTTAGTTCTCTTTAATATAAAATATAAGCTAATTAATGTTAAAAAAAAATTCCCCCAAACTTTATCCATGTCCCTCAACAAACTTGAGAATATCCATTCATTTAATTATAATTGGAGTAATTGGAATTGGTTGAGGATATAAATGGTCACAGTTCAGAAATCATCTACCAGGTTACCAAACTTCTTGGATAAATGTGCAAGTAATTTGCCACCTTCTGTCATTACACTGCATAATTTGTCAGCATTTACCAACTATCACATTTTCAGTGAAAAATGGATAACTACGTCTTAATGATTTGTTTGGTTCTATTCTAGCAATGCATATCGATACCCCGTTTATATGTGTATATATACAACATATTCTTCTGTACATTGAGGTGCTCTAGAACTTCACTATCATATTTTTTAGGAACAACCATGGCTGCTCAGAGGATATCTTCTCTTTTCTCCCGTTGTTGTTCTTTTGGTAATTTGTCTTTCCATTCATAATCGAATCTATGGTTTAACTTGTTCCTCCTACCCCCAACCCCTTTTGATTTGTTATGTTTATGGTTTCTTTTCATTTCTATATTGTGATTGAGATATACATAAAATATTCTCAGATAGCTTTATTCAATTGATATTCATTTCTTGGACAATTCACATTAAGCTCCCCAAAAGCTTCCACTTTTTACACTTAACCTCCCAAAAGTATAATATTTGCACATAACCCACTGAAATTCCGTTAGATGTTTGTCAACATCTATTTTAAAGGGCATAAATGCCAGGCCATAGTGAATAAAATTAAAACCTTGAGGCTATGTTTGGTTCTTGAATTTCAGTAAGTAAAATAATAAGGAAAATGGAAACCAACAAAAACGAAACTCAATGTTCTATAATTTTTTGTGTCCTGAGAACCAAGCATAGTGTTAAGAATCCAAATCTTTAGAGTTTAATGCACAATATTTTCTAAAAAGTTGAAATGATCAGAAAACTGAAATGTATTCAAGAAATGCATTATTTAATTTTAACGGTTTCAGTTCTACTTCATATACTATGGTTGTTTGCATATTCATGTATTTAAGATGCTTATTTATATAATTATAAAAATTTATGCTCTGAACGCTCCAAAATTTTCTTTTTGCCCCTTTAAAACCTACAAAATGTTGACCAGGGAACAAAGTGCGTCTCTTAATTAAACTTCAGGGCGCTGAGTGTGAAAATAGTACTTTTAAGGGTCTAAGTGCGAAACTATTGGGAAGCAAACTGCAAATAGTCCTTCATTCTTTAATAGCTTTAACCACTCAAAATCACTGGTCTGATATCAATGAAAAATCAGGAAAATACTCCACATGGAACAGAGGTATGAGCAGATATTTTACAGCTGCTGCAGTTGATGAAGCAATAACTCCACCAGTTCGTATTAATTACACCAAGCTGCTAATCAATGGACAGTTTATCGATTCAGCCTCAGGTATAATACATATTTTTTCTCCATTTCCATTTGATGATTTAAGACCCTTATGCAATTAGTTTGGACTGATATATATAACGTCATTGCCTCAGGAAAAACTTTCCCAACTCTTGATCCCAGGACAGGTGAAATTATTGCTAATGTTGCCGAAGCTGAGGCAGAAGATGTCAATCGTGCGGTTTCTGCTGCTCGTAAGGCATTCGATGAAGGACCCTGGCCAAAAATGTCTGCCCATGTAAGTATATCATTCTTTTTATCTCTTGAGCTTCAGCCTTTATACCATGTTTGGTAGTTTATCTTTTCTTGTTTGTTTGTCCAGGACCGATCAAAGATACTGCTAAAATTTGTTGATTTACTTGAGAAACATAGTGAAGAACTTGCAGCATTGGAAACTTGGGACAATGGGAAGCCTTACGAACGATCTGTTAACGATGATATACCTCTCATGATTCGTTTTTTTAGATACTATGCCGGTATATATTTAGTTATCTTATGTTAAGTGCCTACTGTTCTTAAGTTGATTTATCCGGAAAAAAGTTATTTTTCCAGGTTGGGCGGATAAAATTCATGGTTTAACTGTCCCTGCTGATGGACCCCACCAAGTGCAGACACTACACGAGCCTATAGGCGTGGTCGGGCAGATTATACCTTGGAATTTTCCTTTACTAATGTTTGCTTGGAAGGTTGCACCTGCATTAGCTTGTGGCAACACAGTTGTACTGAAAACATCGGAACAAACACCATTGTCAGCTCTTCTTGCATCAAAGTTGCTCCAAGAGGTATGATGAAAGCAATGAAATTCAATTAGTTATCTTAATGGACCTTAATTGCATAATTTGCAATATCTTCTGTTTTCCCTTTTCTAAGCCGCGTAATCTCGTTTTGTATTTTATATAGGCCGGGCTTCCTCCTGGAGTTTTAAATGTTATCTCGGGCTATGGTCCTACTGTTGGTGCACCAATTGCCAGTCATATGAATGTTGATAAGGTATGAAAGCTTCAACTTTTTTATTATAATCCTAGCCAACTTTCTCTTCACCCGCAATCACTTTAGCTCGAGAGTCAGAGTGAACTTAGCCACTTTGCGGGCTGGAGTCGACAAGTCAGGTGTAGTCGAGGCTAGTTGTTGCATGAAGCCTATTGCTAAAATGCAACTGAATTAGTAAAGCCAATGCCCAATGGAGCAGAATGAATACCCTCATATTCCGTACTTGATTTTTGCTCTATAGATAGGAAAGATAAAGTTTCCAACATTTTCGCTATCTATTTCTTTTGGCAGCTTGCATTCACAGGATCGACAGATACTGGTAAAATCGTACTTGAATTGGCCGCAAAGAGCAATCTAAAGCCAGTGACACTAGAGCTTGGAGGCAAATCTCCGTTAATCGTCTGTGAGGATGCCGATGTTGATAAGGCCGTGGAGACTGCTCATTCAGCACTTTTCTATAATCAGGTCCATTACATCACATATTTTCTGCTAGTTTCTGGTTATTTTCAAATTTCAATACTACATTGCTTAATAAGTAAATAAATCCTATATACAGGGTCAATGCTGCAGTGCTGGCTCACGAACATTTGTACATGAGCGAGTATATTCTGAATTTGTAGAGAAAGCCAGAGAGCTCGCATTGAAACGAGTAGTAGGTGACCCTTTCAAGAAAGGAGTTCAACAAGGCCCTCAGGTAAATATAGATCATTCACGTAAACTTTGGGTTATTTGCAAAATACACTAATGTATATATTTATTTTTACTAGCAAATAACCTTGTATTCATAAAAGATATAGCAATAGACCCCTTTTTCTGCTAAGAAGATGATACGATTTATTTTTGTAAATGTTCAGATTGATTCTGAGCAATTTGAGAAGATCCTTAAATATATAAATTTTGGGATTAACTCTGGTGCTACCCTTGAAGCTGGAGGTGAAAGGTTTGGCTCCAAAGGTTACTATGTTCAGCCTACTGTTTTCTCAAGTGTCGAGGTGAGAATGTATTTCAAAAATGTCATAATATTCATGACAGAAATAGTTCTTAATGGTGGTTATATGGGTTTTGACCCGTGGGCTGCTCCGAGCTGGCATAACCCAATGCAACTGTTCTTTTTGTTTGGGTTGAATTATTAATATTAGAGTGGGTTAAAAGTGGGTTTGATCAGGTCAAAATAGATACAAAATAAGGTACATAAAGTAGCTTAGCATCCAACAGAGCGACCCATATTTGGATACTATCACACTTTTCTGACTCGACAGGATCTAACCGTAAAACATTCTTTTTCTCTAATGTATATTATAATCACAATGCTATGATCAAATTATATTTAAATTTGTATTCAATTGTTGTGATCATTTGTACGTGTAGGATGACATGCCAATAGCAAGAGATGAGATCTTTGGCCCTGTCCAGTCCATCTCCAAATTCAGGTGAATTAATAAAAATGTTGAATTTTTTTTGTTCTTCTAATAACTTTTGATATTCTTCTTTTTAGCTCATTTTCATGTGATAAAACAACAGGAATATTAATGAGGTGATTGGGAGGGCAAATGCAACTAACTTTGGTTTGGCTGCTGGAGTTTTTACCAAGGACTTGGACAATGCCAATATGTTGTCACGAGCGTTGCGTGTAGGGACTGTTTGGGTGAATTGCTACAATGTATTCGATGCTTCAATTCCTTTTGGTGGGTACAAAATGAGTGGAAACGGAAGAGAAAAAGGAATTTACGGACTTGGCAACTACTTGCAAGTGAAGTCTGTTGTCACTCCTTTGAAAAATCCAGCTTGGTTGTAATTTACTTCGTGATTTGGAGAAATTTTGTGGGTTTGATCTTTGTAATAACCATCAATAAATAAATATGTATTATATGCCTTCTGCAGCATATTTTGCCACCGAAAAGGCAATATGAACCTAATTAAATAACATATTTGAGTTAAGGTTCCATAACCATTAACAATATTTGTTATACTGGGAAAATATGCCTATATTGCACTTTTAAGTAAAGAATGCTCTTTTTTTCCATCCTATAATATGCATTATAACAGGACCATTCTTTCATGAAATAAAGGCTAATATTATGTCATCTGGGTTCAGCTAGGACATAGTTCAATACTGAGAAGGAAAATATGTCAGCTAGGATCCCAAACTATGTGACTGACTAAACCCTTCTCTATCTCTTGCGAGTCAAGGGCGATTTCCTTCATACGGTCCTATGAATCGAGCTTAGAACCGTTGATTTTCTTTTGCTTATGTATCTCGTCGATGAGTTGATTCAAAGCAAGCCAAGATGACCCCCCATCGCCCACAGCCTTCCGGGCATCCTCGGCCATCTCCTTAACCTTCCCTTTCAACTCTTTCGCCTTCTCACCTCCCATCAACTCCATCACCGTACTCTTCAAACTCTCTCCTTTCACAAATCCTTTAACGGAACCATCTACCGTATTTACCCTCAATCCAATCTTGATCTCTTCTACAACCATCCTCGCATTAATAAATTGCTCGGCCATCATCGGCCAAGCCAGAATCGGAACCTCCGCACATATCGCCTCCAATACCGAGTTCCAACCACAATGACTCAAAAACCCCTGCACAATTTCATGTTCAAGAATCTCTCTTTGATCAACCCATTCTTTAACTACTATTCCTCTTCCCTCTACTCTTTTCTCAAATCCATCAATTAACTCTGTTTCTCTCTCCCTCACTACCCACAAAAAGCTCACTTTTGATTCCTCCAATCCTAGCGCTATTTCATGTAATTGGGTTGGTGACATTTTTACTTGTGACCCGAATGCGATGTATATGACAGGGCAACCCTCGACCAACTTCCGGTCGAGCCACTCGATCCATTTGGGCTTGTGGCTCGTCGGTAGTTCAATTTTTGGCGGTTGGGCTAAGCAGAGTGGCCCGACATTCCATGCTTTCGGTTGACAGTATTTGGTCCAGTAGTCCGCATAGAGTGGCTCGAGCTCGTAAAAGCTGTTTACTATTAAACCATAGCTATTTGTTGTTGCTGTGACACATTCAATGATGAAATCCAAATGAGGACCTCTTGGGTCAAGTTTATCAAATGGCTCATCGAAATCGTTCCTGGTAAGCTTGATCCATGGGAAGTTTTTGAGAGCGAAAGGCTCGTCCGGTGACTCGTGTTGCAACTGCAACCCGTTATCAAATGTGTCGCGGTTGAGTGCCTGGGCGTAGTTGCTCATACCGTAGAAGCTCAGCCGCGGGATGCCGAATTTTGATGCTGATTGCAGGGTCCAGTAAAGGAATCCATCTGATATGATGCAGGTAACCTGTCAATAAGAATAAAAATCAAATCAAATTACTCGATCGATATTAAAGTTGATAATTGAACAATATTTTTCTGATGTTGGTAACCTGTGAGGGCTGTCAAAACAAAATACTCAATTAATTGGATTCATTATGCGTAAAAAGAAAAGGTAAATTTGAACAATTCATTTCAATGCAGTTAAAAATTGTGAATAGTACTGAAAATTAAATCAAATTACTCGCTATTTGACTTGAGTTCGTTTGAGCTCGTTTTGTTATAAATAAACAAGTTTGAACAATATTTTTTTAATATTTTTCAAGCTTAGTTTGAGGTTAATTCAATAAGCTAAAATTGACAAATATCAAAATACTCGATATTAAACCGAGCTCGAATGAGCTCAATTTATTATACATATCAGGCAAACAAGCATGAACAATATTTTTTGTTTAATAAATTTTTGAGTTTAGTTCGAGCTTGGTTGATTTAACAATTTATCAAATCAACTTAAAATTCAAACCAAACTTGAATTATGCATGGTGCGATTTCGACTCGTTTATATCCCTACCTTACCTGTGAATGAATCTTTTGAAGTTGTTCTTCAAAGAAGGGTTGCATGAGTTTTGTGGCATTGGCGAAGGGAACGAAGAGAGACATGGATTGGAGTTTGTCGGTGCTCTCTGTTCCCGGCGGGATTCCGGCGATGTTATCCGGGAAAGGTAGATCGATAAGGGTAACATCTGTGTGGGAAAGAGACTGAGAGATGAAAGGGCGGTTTTTGGCGGTGGTGAAGATGGTTATGGCGGCGCCACGGCGGAGGAGGAGGCGGGATAGGTGGAGGAGTGGAATTGTGTGGCCTTTGGACATGAAAGGAAATACAACTATATGAGGTTTGGACGACTTGGGAAAAGAAACAAGAGCCATTTTATTTTTGCCTTGGCACAAAGAAGTCAATTTTTGAAGTTAAATAAATAGAAAAAAAGGCCGACCAAAAGTCAGTCATTTGTCATCTGCCAAATAGTATAATCTTAAATTTTAATTAAGATTAATATATTAGTTATTATAATTATATTTTGCTTCGAACGAGTATATGAAGTAAGTGGAAATATATACCAACAGGAATCGAATATATGCTTGTAACATGGTGTGACTATTCCTCACACAATTTTCCTTCAACTTGTCCTCCTTTCCTTTTTGTCTACTTCTGTATTATCATATTTTGCTAGATAGATAAAGTTAAATGAATGTTGGAATAAATTAATTTTATTTTAAATCGTTTAGGTCTTAGATCAAGCAAAAGGAAGTGGTTATTCTTGGACAGAATCTTCTCAAAGTTTGTTTCGGGATAGTTCTGATTTTTTTACGTACCTTTGTAACCACAAACGTAACTAACACTTGGCTTTTCTTGTTCTTGTTTTCTTCAAGTGGAAATTAACTGTAGTTTATGCTTTTTGTGTATGATTAGCGAGATTGTTGAGCAATGATTGTTATTGCCAGAAAAATCTTTTGTAATTTCATAATTACCCCTTTAAAAGGCCATAAAATCTAAATTTATTAATTCCAATAATAATCATTTATTACCAACTCAATCTTCTCTCTTATTAATATTAACTTTTTTTTTTCCTTTTTCTTTATTGAATCTCTAAAGTCTAAACGCAGAAATCTCCAAGTAGTGAATGTCCAGAAATCTTGGCTGACATTAAGGGAAAGAAACCACAATAAAAAAAAAAAAAAAAAAAAACAATTGAACTGATGATAAAATATTTTGAAATTGTTATTTTATACTTGTTATTTTTATTTAAATATATTCAAAACACGAATAAATGTGTAATGGTAAAGTAAAGCAAAAAAGTAAAACATTGTTAAGTTTTTCGTTATAATTTCTTTATTGAACATAGATAAACGAATTAGGTTCAAATGAGCTTTAATCGAGTTGAACATGATTCGTGCTTGCACAACTTAATTTTACATATATATTATTATTATTATTATTTTTAATTTATTGAGTTGAGCTCGAAATGAGTTTTCAAATTCTTAAAATGAAATCATTAAAATGAATTTTTAATCATTTTGCTTAATTGTCAGCCAAATCGTGTAAAGTAAGTTGGGAGGTAATTAAAAGTACTTAGTTTTGCTCAACCTTGAGCATATATTTTATTTTGAGAATATAAATAAAATTAGTATATTATGTTCGTTGGTCTATATATATTTATTAGATAATTATCAAAGTTCCATGTTTAAAGAACATATGAAAAAGGGAAAACAAATATTAATACATTAATAGGAGAGCGAAGATTAAGTTGCCTATTTTAAAAAGGAGTAATATAGGAGAGAGAAATAAATGTGTTATGATTTTGACTAGGAGGAACAAAATAGGAAATTAAGAAAAATTGATTTGGCAGCAACAATCTTTTTTCTGACAATATCAATAGCCTTTGTGTAATAGTATTAAATTACTAATGGTGTAATCATGCACTTAATTACAGAGCTAATGTCAAGGCTAGCGATATTGCCAGAGCAAGGATTGTTGCTGCCAGAGCAATTTTTGTCAATTTCCTAATTTACCCATCCTAGTCAAAAGTCATAAAAATACATACTTTTCAGTTCCCAAAATACCCTTTATTAATAATTGACAATTCACCCTTCTCTCTCCTATTAAAACATCATTAACTATTTTTTTCTTTTTTCCAAGAAATCTTTAAACATGAAAACAATGAAAGTTGAATTTCCATTTTTTTTTATTTAATCTGATTATTTTCCACATAACAATTAACCACCTTTTTTTTTTTTTCCTTGCACGTGAGGTAATTATATTGATCAAAATAATCAAATTAAATTTGCAAAATGAAAATTCAAATTAAGTAGAATGTTTGTTTTTAGAATTAATTATTAGTACTTGTTTCTCAGTTGCAAGATTCCACCAATTGATACTTGAACGGCCAATACGTCCACCAATAGGCAGTTTTTGTAGCATAAGAACATTGTTTTATGTTGCCAGATTTCAAAGATTTCAAAATGAAAATTAAATTTCATGTTTAAACTTAAGATGAAATTGTGATTTTACTTGGTTTGATTTTTAAATGATTTCGACTCGAACGAGTTTTAGTCGAGTCAAATATGAATCATACTTGAAAACTTCACTTTTATATATATTTTTTCATTTTTTATTTATCGAGTCGAGTTGCGCTTTAAAAGTTATGAAACTATATTCTTAGGCTTAATTCGATAAGAATAATAAATTGAGCTCAAATAAACTTTTAGTTAACAATATATAGTCGAACTGTGAATAAATAAATTCATATTTCAACAACATAAATATTTGATTGATATAGCACTATTCATTTTAAATAACTCATTAATATTTATAACTCACGTGCAAATAATTACCTCTATGGAACAATATAAGACTTTAATTGATTTCTTCTTCTTATTATTATTTAAGAACTTACCATTTGGCTTCCATAGAGGTAATTTTTATTTAATCTGAATTTTCATTTTGCAAATTTAATTTGATTATTTTGAACAATATAATTACCTCACGTGCAAGGGAAAGAATAAAAAAGTGAAATAATCAGATTAAATAAACAAAATGAATATTCAACTTTAATTATTTTCATGTTTAAAGATATTTTTTTTTTTGAGAACCATGTTTAAAGATTTTTTGGGAAAAGGAAAAGTAGGTAACAATGGTTTAATAGGAGAGAGAAGAGTGAATTGTTAATTATTAATAAAGGGTATTTTTGGAACTGAAAAGTATGAGTTTTTATGACTTTTTACTAAAAGGGGCAAATTAGGAAATGAACAAAAATTGCTCTGGCAGCAACAATCCTTGCTCTGGCAATATCGCTAGCCTAATGTCAATTATCCCCTATGAAATACATCATGTTCAATTACTTCATTGTGATTTGAAAAATAGCAATTTACCACCGTGAAAAAATTTAAAAATTAATTTACTTCTTTCAGCCGAAGAGTATAACTCATTTGCTGAAATTAAGAGTGAGCATGGAAAATATTTTGTATCAAATGGGGTAAATGGTCATATTTATCATAACAAATGGGGTAATTGCTATATTTATCATAACACAGGAAGGTAAATTACCACATTATCATAATACGGGGGATGGAGGGTAAAGTGCCACATATAAAATATTTGGGAGGCTGTGTAAAACTATTATTAGATTATAGGGGGTAAAGTGCTCTTTTTCAAATAACATGGGGTAAATTGCTATTAACTCCTTAATTGCAGTCTACGATGATATTGTGTCGGTGGTTGAGGATTATTATTATTATTTTTATTATGAAAAATATATAATTAAGAGGATAAAGCATTATATGATGTTTAGAAGGCTTGATGACATAAATTCGTTAATTTATGCACTGTTATTTAATATTAGTAAACAAAAATATAGAAAATTCGATGATAAAAGCTAAATTAAGAAATGTTTTGATTTTGCAATAATTATCATGACAATATCGCCAATCAAATGAAAGAAATCAGTACTCCAACTTCTCTTTTGCCGAGTGAGGTCTAGCCTGATGGTGAAGTAGAGATCCCATGATTAAGAGATTATGGATTAAACTTCCACTGACGTAGGCATTTCTTTATTTTATTACTAGTATTAGTTATTAATTATATTGTAAATTGGTAGTAATTAAAATTGATTCAAATAAAATTTCTGATGTAACGAATATTGTAATAATGTATTCACCGTCTAAAATAAAGTCTTATATTTTTAAAATATATATATATACTTATTAAAAAGGACTTCTATTATGAAATCAAATAATCCGATGTTTCAACATAAAGAATCAAATTTTCATCTAATCATCTGGCTCTATCGTAGGCATGATAAGTGAACGAGTTGCTTAATTCCCTTCTCTAAGAATGTGTCATATGTACAACATAAAAGAGGGAAAAATCTTACAAAAATTTGGTTTATGAATTTTTTTATGGACCATGTGGTTAGAAATTCACAACATCAGCATGGCATTATTAAAATGCATGTGTAATGGATTACTAGCCACAAGGTAACCAAATCTGTGTAAGAAATTTTTACTATAGTTAAAGCATAAATCAATTTATGTAGGATTTCATGCGCTACTAGTTGTCATAAAACCAGTTGGTGTTAGAAAATGCACATATCCTAGTCTTATAGTGCATTTGCACACGAGAACCCACGGGTCGACTGTGACTTGACCCTGACCTCCGCCACGTAACAATTGTTTCCATAACCTAGGTTAATAATCTCTTAATATTATCGACGAGAGGTCCGTAATTAGGAGAAAGGGATGAATACTATTAACGACAGATTGACAATTTCCCTCTAGGATCACCTAACTCTAACGACTTTCTATAGGCAATTTAATTGTCCATCTATTACAATTTACGACACTAGCCAAAGTTAGGTCCATCTCGTACAACACTTTTGCTCATTTTGGCTTACAAGAAAGCATGAGACTTTTATTCATTCACAGCCTTAATACAATTACCATAAACTCTAAACTCAAATTAATTTGAAACGTTAACAATATACATCCTTGGTCCCAAATATCCTATTCCTATTTTTTTTTTTTTGGGGTGATGTTCTTAAATAATACTTTATTTTTCTAATAAGATTTTTTTCTTCTAGAACTATCCTCTCATATTCGGTAATGATTTGACACCGATCATTCTCAACCATTACATTTAAGGGCATAAATTTTAAGTTATCTAAAAATTTTCACTTTTTTAACTCTTTCACAAAACTCTGTCAAAATAGTGGGAGAGAATAATATTTCTTTCAAATACATGACGTGACGAGTATCCAGTTACAAATCTCCCGAAAACTCCGACATTCAAGTTTACTCAAACTATTTTCCATATTTTTTAATCTCACAAACTCTTTTCTTTTAAATTTATTTATATTTTAAAAATTAAAACGAAATAACTTCATTTGTCAAATTTTTCACACAAAAACATTGGTATATGTGTTAGGATGCAAGTGATATTGTCACTATTTGCATATATTTAGTGTTCAATAATTACTGTCGGTAGCAGGTGTTATAGTAATTTAAGATGTCACTATATATTGACAATTAGTGACATATGTTTTTAGAAAAACCCAGTTACATAAAATATTGTCAAGGTGATTTGGTAATAATTATTTGATCGTCACTTTTTGCGTATCTCTAATCATGTGACAAACGTCATACTCCTTTGTCCCAAATTATTTGTCTTTTTAGAGAAAAATTTTTGTCTCAAATTATTTGTCATTTTAGGATTTCAATGCACTATTAAAGTACATATTCTAGGTATGTAAAAGAAAAAGTAAGAGAGAGAGTGTAAAACTTGAATAACGTGTAAATAGCTAATGGTGAGATAAATAAAGAATAAGTGTATTTTAGGTATATAATTTATTTTTCCCCTAAAAATGAGACTATTTAGTTGGTACCTTAATACGTGTGAAAACATATAAAATGACAAATAATTTGGGACAGAGGGAGTAATTTTTGTAAATGAATTTATTTTAGCGATATAATTCAAAATATTGTCTCTTAATTAGTGACAAGTAATCATAATTTTTTATTTATCACTAAAAACTCATTTCTTCATTAGTGAATACTCCCTCTGTCCCAAATTATTTGTCATTTTAGGATTTCAATGCACTATTAAAGTACATATTTTAGGTATGTAAGAAAAAAAGTAAGAGAGATAGTGTAAAACTTGAATAACGTGTAAATAGCTAATGGTGAGATAAATAAAGAATAAGAGTATTTTAGGTATATAATTATTTTTCTCCTAAAAATGAGGTTATTTAATAGGTACCTTAATATGTGTGAAAACATATAAAATGACAAATAATTTGAAACAAGGGAGTATATAATAATAATTATAAGGCATTAGGCAGTATTTATACTCTTTGGTCCCACGCGTGAGTTGGGTTAGGTCAATTTATAGATTTGGGACATGCATCATAATATGAAATGACAGAAATAAATTTCATTACAAAAATGTCAGTTGAAATAAATGTTGGACAAATCAATCACTAATTGCTTTTTTTTTTTTTTTTTGAATAAATCAATCACCAATTTTAAGATTAAAGTCTTGAGTTATTTGAAAGCAATGTATTTTTCTTACCTATCATAGTATGTATGTCCTATAATATTTTAGACATGAATTTTTTTAAGTGTAATAAATTATGTTCTGGTGGCAAGTACCTTTTTCTTTTTGTAGCAAGCAATAATGAAGACGACATGGTATATCAGATCACGAAAGAGAAATAAAGAGGAATAAAGTTGCCGTGTGAAAATTTGTTAGCCATTAAATTTAGAGAGCACAAATGAAAAGGCTCACTAGAATGACGATGAAATTGACAAAGCAATAGTAAGTATGTGTATCAACAGTTGATTGGTTTAATGGAAGAGATTAGTCGCTATAAAGTAACGAACTCATGTTCGAATTCCTGTTGGGAGAGGTTCCCACTTTATGTGACCGACGCGCTTCGAAAGTGATTAAATCCTTAGGAAACCAAAAAAAAAAAAAAAATAGTACGTACGTGTTGCTTCTAAAACAATTCTTTTTTATAAATAAGAAAAACTCTGATGAAAGTATTGTTTTTAAATTCCTTAAAATACATTTCTATTTTGTTGCATATATTATATAGTGGGCTTTCTCTCCCTTCGATTATCCCTTCGATTATAGAGGTACTTCTAGAACATGGAAAACTAAATAAAGCCATATACGTATGTCTACATCTGTCATCTAGAAGGAAATGAAATATTGCAAACACGAACGTGGAATTCACGTGCATGCTGACCAAACAAGTCTTGGCTTGCATTATTAGCCTCAATTGAGTTAATAAAAGTTTATATTGATGTACCAAGTCTTCGTCCCTTGACATGGACCACCACATACGCTTAAAATATATATATAATATCGACATGACCAAGAATAGAGGTACAACAATCGATGATTGTGTCGATGGCCGACGTCCGTAGAAGTTTCACATCACAACGCCACCGGGTCAAGTCGAATAAACCACACCCGTATCCGAGTCCATACGTCTCATCACAATCCGACCCGGTAGTTGGATTGTGAAAACTATAAATATCCCTCTTTATAGAGAATAGGGGGGCGCGCAATAATCTGAACATATGATATAAAACCATATCTCTCATCCTCGACACTAACTTAAGCATCGGAGGGTTATCACCGGGTCACCACCGGTACTAACCCAACATAGTTATCTTTGATTTCAGGTTAAGATCCCGAAACTTCGAGGAAGGACTTGACTGACCTACTGCTCCTCGTATTGAGAAGTCACGTTTAATCTTGACACCTGGACAATAAACAATTAATATACGGAAAACTGACTCATCAATTGGCGCCGTCTGTGGGAAACTTTTAACCACGAATCGAAACAAGATGACTACCCGATCGAGGGCTGCACTCGCGCGAGATCGAGAGGACAACAGAGATCAAAACGGAGAGGGACAAGGCGATAATATCGCTAGAAGAAACCCAATCTCAACCCCCATAGAAGAGATAGGACCATCAAGGCCTGCAGCTCCAGCCGTCTTCCAGCTCACTAAGGAAGATCTGAAAACCTTCTTGGACGAAGCCAGAAGAGAATGGGTTGCCCAGATAGGGAAAGAGGGGCTAAAGGTGCCTCGAGAACTCCCACCAACGGCAGTGCCGGGATTAGGAGTAAGAGGAGAAGCAAACGAGGCCATCAGTAGGGCTCGTG
The DNA here is from genome assembly GCA_030819805.1 of Penstemon newberryi var. newberryi. Taxonomy (NCBI): domain Eukaryota; kingdom Viridiplantae; phylum Streptophyta; class Magnoliopsida; order Lamiales; family Plantaginaceae; genus Penstemon; species Penstemon newberryi. The sequence goes on along the minus strand of JAUALY010000004.1, from coordinate 11,785,049 downwards.
AAGGTTTCGAAAGACACGTTGAAAGGGACGACATGGGGGAAGACTCAGTAAGAGAAGTCAATAAACTGGCTTCTGAGGTTAGATCACTCCACCAAAAACTGGATCGACACGAAAGGAAAAATGAAATACCTATTTCAAACTCTCGTCTAAGAAAGTCTCCTTTTTGTGACGAAATCTTCTTTGAGAGGTTACCGTTGGATAAAAGGTTGCCAACCCAATTACTGATAACTCTGTGAAAATAGAGTTATCGCGTGTACTTTTCAGACTTAAATGAGTATTTTTCATAAGTATTTGTGAGTCGTTTGGGATTTTAATGCATATTTCATTTATTAGAGTCGATTCACAAGTTTAATCAATTTTTTAGAATAAGCTTTGATTTTGACACTAATTCGATATGTTTTCTTGTAGGAAATAAATCGAGCCAACGAAGTCCAAATTCAATTGAGGTCCAGGAATTGTTGAAGGTGTCAATGATACAAAGAAATGAAGGCAGGGGCTGAAAATGCAAATAGAGCCCAATCTTGACAAAGTTGAACACTTATGCGGCAGGTTCAAGCTATTTAATTGTTAAATGGGCTGGCCCAAATAAGGGTATGCACGGCTGAAGAAGTGGAGGTGAATGAGGAAAAGAAAAGACTCCTATTACATGTAGGAGATCAACGAAGAAAAGGAGAAAAGGGGATCTGTCAGGAGGGAATTGGACAGACAGACATCACGCGACAGAAAAAAGAGAAGAAGGATTGGCATTACACTTTGGCTATTTTTCCTTTAATTTGATTTAGAGAAAACCATGAACTCTTTTCTATTTGATTTCTTTGTTTTTATTATTATGAACTAATTCCGTTTAGTCTAGTGTTTTTACGGATCCATGTTGATCGAATAATGTTTTGTTTGCTTTCCTAGTTTTAATTTAGTGATTTTCGATTTCTACATATCGATATTCGTTTATCTAATTTCGTGCTAATTACTTTCAAATTGATTGATCACCTATTTGATTGTTTACTTTTTCTTGATTGAACCTGGGAAGGGAATATTGAGAATAGAAGAGAAATTAGGTAGTGGGTTGCTTGTTAGTATAGGAATATACCCGACACTCCCATATTCAAATTAGGTTATAAGATTTATGCATGTAATTAATTATACTAACTTAGGAATAAGATTAGTAAGTTAATTGCATAGGTTCTTTAGTGATTCGGAAGACACTTAAGGATAGAAGTGAGCCCTAGGATAGCGAATAAGAATCACTAGTTAAAATTAGGAAGTTAATCGACATTAGGAGAATAACATTGGTGAAGTTTAAACTCTAGACACTTTTCTCATTGATTTTCTCATTAGCATTTTATTGCCATCTTTAGATTAGTTATTTATTAGTTTTAGTAGTTAGCAAATCAACCAACAATAATATTTCTTTCGTTGAATTAGAATAAGAATTAAGGTAGGGAATTTGGTAGAAATTTAGTTTCAAGTCCTCGTGGGTTCGACACTCTACTTACTCTTTATTACTTTTGCGATACGTGCACTTGCGTTTATTTGCGTGTGTAAAATCCGCAACAAGTTTTTGGCGCCGTTGCCGGGGACTTTGATAATTGATAATTTACCAAGTTTCAACTTTTATTTTTATTTTGATTCAATTATTCTGACGGTTCGATTTTCTCTTGCAGGTACTCATACCTAGTTTATGCGCAGAGACAAAAAATCTGAGTTAGAACCTTTTGATCCAGAAATCGAGAGAACTTTCAGATTACGAAGAGCGCTGAACAAGAAGGGAGAAAAATCCGATCTAATGGCAGAGCAACATGGAATTCCGCCAGTACGGAATGAAAATAGGGTGAATCAACAACCAGTCAATCCGCTAATGGGTCCACACAATCCTGGAGAGATAGAAAGACCCATTAATGAATACATAACACCAATCTTGGGCGTTCTAGATTCAAGCATTGTCAGACCAGACATTGAAGCAGAACACTTTGAAGTGAAACCGGTAATGCTGAATTTAATAAACTCTTCTGCTATCTTTTCGGGGTTGGCTATGGAAGATCCTCACGCCCATTTGAAGAATTTTATGGAAATTTGCGATTCATTCAAATTGAATGGGGTTACAGCTGAGCAACTAAGAATGAAACTATTCTCCTTTTCCTTAAGGGATCGAGCTCGAGTCTGGCTAAACTCAATGCCACCTAACTCCATCATATCTTGGACTGATCTGACTGAAAAATTCCTGAGGAAATATTTTCCACCCACCAAGAGTGCGAAAGTTCGAATGGATATTCATTCATTCCAACAAACAGAGGGAGAGTCACTCTATGATGCATGGGAAAGGTTCAAGGGGCTAATGACACAGTGTCCACAACATGGAATTCCTGGTTGGCAACTGATACATATCTTCTACACTGGATTAGGGGGACAAATCAGGACCATTCTTGATGCAGCAGCAGGAGGGACATTTTTGGGAAAGACATATACAGATGCCTACGATGTGTTAGAAAGAATGACCTACAACAATTACCAATGGGCATCAGAACGCTCATCAGGAAAACTTGCACCTGGAAAATTCGAGTTGGATGCTATGACATCAATGCAGGCCCAGTTAACCGCATTAGCCAAGAAGATTGATGGGTTAAGTATGAGTAAACCTGGAAATAATTCGTTTCAAGCTCAACTAGTGAATATGATCCATAACCCAGAAGTTTTATGTATCATTTGTGGGGGAGAGCATCCATATGAAAATTGCCCCTCAAATTCAGAGTCAGCATGCTATGTGGGAAATAATCGAAACAACCAAGGGTATAATCCTTATTCTAACAGCTATAATCCCGGGTGGCGAGACCATCCTAACTTTTCATGGAGCAATAATCAGCACGCTGGACAGGGGTCAAACAATGCCAAAAATCAGCTAATCTCACCAGGCTTTCAGGGTCAACAAAAACAACCACCAGTGGACAACAAACCATCATTAGAAGAGGTGTTTACGCAGTTCATGAGCCAGACAACCGCATCTATTCGAAACCTAGAAACCCAAATGGCTCAATTAGCTCAAGATAGGAAGCAAAGACCTCTTGGCTCACTCCCGAGCGACACCGAAAATCCAAGGGCTGATCATACAGAACACTGTAATTCAATCACATTGAGAAATGGCAGAGAACTCGTTGATCCCACTAAACCACAAGCTCGAGCTAAGGAACCAATGTCAATCCAAGATAAATCTGAGAGTCCTGAAAAACTAGAGAAAGAGAAGGAGGTGGAAACTGAGAGCAAGACGCAAGAGGTGTCAACTTTGCCAAAAATCAAACCTCCACCACCATTCCCTCAAAGATTTCAGCAACAAAAGAAGGACAAACAATTCAAAAAGTTCCTCGACATCTTGAAGCAGTTGCACATCAATATTCCGTTGGTTGAGGCGTTTGAGCAGATCCCTACCTACGTGAAGTTCATGAAAGACATTCTATCAAAAAAACGTAGGTTTGGTGAATTTGAAACAGTGGCCCTGACAGAGGAATGCAGCGCGATATTGCAAAACAAGCTCCCACCAAAATTGAAGGATCCAGGGAGCTTTACAATTCCATGCACAATGGGAGGACATCATTTCGAAAAAGCACTTTGTGATTTGGGAGCTAGCATTAACCTCATGCCTTTGTCAGTATTCAAAAAGTTAGGCATAGGTGAAGCCAGACCTACTACATTATCTTTGCAACTAGCTGACCGCACGATCACCCACCCTGAAGGAAAGATTGAAGATGTATTAGTTCAAGTGGGCAAGTTTGTATTTCCAGCAGACTTCATAATTTTGGACTATGAAGCTGACGAACGAGTGCCGATCATTTTAGGGAGGCCGTTTTTAGCCACAAGTCAAGCACTAATTGATGTTCAGAAAGGGGAATTAACTATGCGCGTGAATGAGGAGCAGGTAACATTTACAGTTTTTACAAACGCGTATATAACTAACAACCCCGATGTTTGCTATGCAGTGAATGAAGTAGCTCCAAGAGATCGAAATGAGTTGCACTCACATACTAAAGAAAAAAAACCTCCACCAGACTACATCAAAAGAGGAGTTAAGGATGAAAATGGGATCACGATGAAGAAGCCGAGTAGAAGACAATGGGCTGAGCTACTCAGAAATGTCAAGAAGAAGATGGAAAATGGAGGCAAGTCAAAGAAGAAAAGACCAGGGGATATAACTAAGTCTCAGCATGACTCGAGACAAACACTTAAGATAAGAGAGGAGAAATGGAGTATGACAGGACCCCGATGCCAACCAGGATAAGTCTAAAGCATACAGTCTAGCTAAAGACTATAAACTAAGCGCTTCTTGGGAGGCAACCCAAGCTTTGTTCTTTTTGTTTGTTTTTGTTTTTGTTTTTGTTTTTGTGTTTTTGTTTTTGGTCGTAGTGTGATCTATGATTGTGTTTTTGTCTTGTTCTGCAGGCGCATCAAGGGGTGGAGTAAACTTGGGAATTTCCAGCAGCTTCAGGCCATGGCTCAAATGAATTCAAGCCATGGCCTAATTTTCGAACATACATTTGGGAATTTCCAGCAGCTTCAGGCCATGGCTCAAATGAATTCAAGCCATGGCCTAATTTTTTTTAAAAAAAAAAAAAAAAAAAAAAAAAAAAAAAAAAAAAAATTACACATCCCTCCCACACTTTCTCTCGTACTCTTCCACTCTCTCAAAACCCTAAATTAACACCCACCGGCCGCCGCCACCCAGCAGCTGCCGCACCGCCCCTTCCTCTGTCCCGAAGTATCTTACCCAACTGAGGGTGATTGGGAGAATGGAAACACCGACGGAGATAGAGAGACAGAAACTGGTTCGGAGGATGATGATTAGGATGCAAAGAAATGCTGCAGAAAGCCAGACACAGACTCGTAGGGACGTATTATTTCTACTGCTCTCTTTTATTCTTTTGTTGGTGGTATTGTTAATGTTTGCATGTTGCCTACTCTCGTACACCTTTGTTGATTTGTTTGATGTGTCTTCGACCCTTTTGTTTAAGTCACAGTGAGGACACTGTCTATATTTAGTTTGGGGGAGGTCGCATTTACTTTGTGCATGATAGGTCGACTTCGAACAATTTTTTTTGAAATTTTATGTGTTTTTGACTGTTTTTCCTGCACATTTAAAGCACGAATACATGATTGAGGATTAGGATTATGTTAGAGAATTATAGTCTAGAATAGAGCTTAAGAAATCCTTTCTTGCCTACATGATCTCTAGATTCGAGGGTTAAAATGCTAAGGGTCTAAGTGATAGTTTTGCCTAAGTTTGGGGGGAAGGATAACTTTAACAAGAACCAAGTGAAGCAAATAGTTGAAAAACTATAAGTAAATTCAAAGAAAATAACCTCACTTGTATGAGACCTGAAAAACCTCATCGCTTGAGACTTATACTTGCACTCCTCTAACTTGACTGCGATAAGATGAACGATATATGGGTGCATCGACTTAACTATTCTGCACTCCTCTATTTTGACTGCTTCTTTAGAACGAGTTATGAGTGTGAGTGGTGCTAAACATACTTAAGTTGTGCTAAATAAAGAAAAAAATTGCTAAGTGAAAGTTCGAACTTAAAGGATTCCATAACTTCGACTGAAAGCTTGCTAGAACTTAGTAATTGGTACGATTACCTAAGAAAATAGAGAATTTGCTTGGCAAGTTAGGAATTCATGCAATTAGGCTCAATGATTTCGAAGCTATATGGATCTAAGTGATTCCGACATTCTCGTATTATGTAGACACACACACACGCAGGAATTACATGATAGAGTGCATAACGTTTTGAAATTATTGGTTTGTAGTTTGACTTCGAATGCATGATGATAAATGTTTGAAGTTGGTTGGCGTTTTTGTTGGAATTATTGTCATTACTCGAGGACGAGCAACAGTTTAAGTTTGGGGGTGTGATAACTCTGTGAAAATAGAGTTATCGCGTGTACTTTTCAGACTTAAATGAGTATTTTTCATAAGTATTTGTGAGTCGTTTGGGATTTTAATGCATATTTCATTTATTAGAGTCGATTCACAAGTTTAATCAATTTTTTAGAATAAGCTTTGATTTTGACACTAATTCGATATGTTTTCTTGTAGGAAATAAATCGAGCCAACGAAGTCCAAATTCAATTGAGGTCCAGGAATTGTTGAAGGTGTCAATGATACAAAGAAATGAAGGCAGGGGCTGAAAATGCAAATAGAGCCCAATCTTGACAAAGTTGAACACTTATGCGGCAGGTTCAAGCTATTTAATTGTTAAATGGGCTGGCCCAAATAAGGGTATGCACGGCTGAAGAAGTGGAGGTGAATGAGGAAAAGAAAAGACTCCTATTACATGTAGGAGATCAACGAAGAAAAGGAGAAAAGGGGATCTGTCAGGAGGGAATTGGACAGACAGACATCACGCGACAGAAAAAAGAGAAGAAGGATTGGCATTACACTTTGGCTATTTTTCCTTTAATTTGATTTAGAGAAAACCATGAACTCTTTTCTATTTGATTTCTTTGTTTTTATTATTATGAACTAATTCCGTTTAGTCTAGTGTTTTTACGGATCCATGTTGATCGAATAATGTTTTGTTTGCTTTCCTAGTTTTAATTTAGTGATTTTCGATTTCTACATATCGATATTCGTTTATCTAATTTCGTGCTAATTACTTTCAAATTGATTGATCACCTATTTGATTGTTTACTTTTTCTTGATTGAACCTGGGAAGGGAATATTGAGAATAGAAGAGAAATTAGGTAGTGGGTTGCTTGTTAGTATAGGAATATACCCGACACTCCCATATTCAAATTAGGTTATAAGATTTATGCATGTAATTAATTATACTAACTTAGGAATAAGATTAGTAAGTTAATTGCATAGGTTCTTTAGTGATTCGGAAGACACTTAAGGATAGAAGTGAGCCCTAGGATAGCGAATAAGAATCACTAGTTAAAATTAGGAAGTTAATCGACATTAGGAGAATAACATTGGTGAAGTTTAAACTCTAGACACTTTTCTCATTGATTTTCTCATTAGCATTTTATTGCCATCTTTAGATTAGTTATTTATTAGTTTTAGTAGTTAGCAAATCAACCAACAATAATATTTCTTTCGTTGAATTAGAATAAGAATTAAGGTAGGGAATTTGGTAGAAATTTAGTTTCAAGTCCTCGTGGGTTCGACACTCTACTTACTCTTTATTACTTTTGCGATACGTGCACTTGCGTTTATTTGCGTGTGTAAAATCCGCAACAATTACCAAGATACTTTGGCACGGAAGATCCTGAAGAACATTTAGCCTCGTTCAATTTACAAATGCAGTTGCACGGAATCTCTGATAACGTCGCGGCAAAAGCTTTCTCCACAACACTTGCTGGTATGGCCCAATCCTGGTTTGGTAGATTGGAGGAGAAATCGATCTTTGACTTCGATCAATTATGTGACAAGTTCATGAGCCAGTTTGGGAGTAAGAAAGCAGTGAGACCTCCGGCGAACCATTTGTACTCAATAACACACTCGCCTGGGGAATCATTTAGAACCTTCATGGGAAGATTCAATAATGAGTTATTAAAAGTCGAAATGCCCAGGGTCGACTTTCTAATAACCGTCCTCTTCCAAAGTACTTTAAATCGGGGTTTTGCCAGTGCAATCGTAAGGGAAAATCCTTCGACATACGAAAAGCTGATGGAAATGGCCAACCAGTATATGGTCGAGGAGGAGATGACCAAATTAAGGGGAACGTTTTTCGGCTTGAGCAAAGTGGAGGAAAGGGAACCTTTAACCGACAAGGCCCCAGTCGACAGGTATGTCGAAAGGAGGAACAAAAGGGAATTTCGCGAGGAAGAAAGAAATTTCGACCCAAGAAGGCAAAACAAGGGGAGATCGCCTCGGAGATATAACGAAAACTTTACTCCACTAAAGAGACCCAGAACCGAGATCTTATTTGCAATACAAGACAAGAACCTTTTAAGACGACCTCCCCAGCAGAGAGAACCCCCAAATTCAAAAAGATATTGCAGATTTCATAGACAAAGAGGTCATGATACTGAAGATTGTTATCAATTAAAGGAAGAAATCGAGAGACTAATTGCAGAAGGACATTTAACAGGATATGTTAAAATCGAAAAAGGTGGCCGAGCGGGGCCTAGGACAAGAGATGATCGGTCTCCGTCAAAATCCCCAGGAAGGAAGGATCCACAAATAGGTAATCGGGATAATCAGCCAAGGAGGGCTCAACCAGGAACAATTGTCAACATGATCTCAGGAGGACCTGCGGGGGGAGACAGCAAGAACTCTAGAAGGCTAGTGTCTAGAGCTCTTGAGGAAAGAAGGAGAAGCAATCGAAAAGAAGTCTTCTCGATAAAATCTTCATCCCCAAATAAATTCATCGGGTTTGACGACTCAGACCTACTTCAAGGATATGTACCCTACGATGAGAGTGACGTGCCCGACTGTCCAATGGTAATAACAGCCCAAATAGCCAGCGCGACGGTCAAACGGATACTGATTGATTCGGGTAGCTCAGCTAATATCCTTTTCCTGGATGCGTTGAAAAGAATGGACCTCGGAAACACGCCACTCGAGCCCATAGCTACGCCCTTAGTCGGGTTTGGAGGAGCGCAAGTTGTACCCTTAGGAACTTTATCTCTGTTGCTAATGCTAGGCGACGGGGATAATTCTAAAATCAGAATGGTAAAATTTCTAATTGTCGATGCTCAATGCGCCTATAATGTCATATTAGGAAGACCGTCTCTGAACAGCTTTCAAGCGATTATTTCGACGTATCATCAAAAGCTAAAATTCCCAACCTCCAAAGGAGTGGGCGAAGTACGGGGAAATCTGAAAGAAGCTTGGGATTGTTATACAGTGGCTCTCGACAAACGTGTAAGGGAAGTGCAACTCCCTTTCTCAACGGCCAAGAAACCCCACAAAGAGAACCAGTACCAGCCAGTCACCCCGATCCTAGTAGATTGTGTAATCGACGAAGATTCAACTAGGAAATCGAAGGAAAAACAGGAGGAGTTGAACGCTAGAAAAAGGAAGTTTGAAAGAATAGAACCATCTGAAGGTCACAAAACTATCGAATTAATCCCTGGTGAGTCATCAAAGACGACAAGAGTGGGAAACCAACTCTCTGAAGGATTGGAAACCCAACTGATCGATTTCCTCAGACAGAATGTCGATGTTTTTGCATGGTCAACCACCGACTTGCAAGGAATCGACCCCAAAGTCATAGTACATAGGCTAAACATTGACCCAGCTGCAAGACCTGCGAGGCAGAAGAAAAGAAACTTTGGGCCTGAGAGGAACAGGATAATTAAGGAGGAAGTTAAAAAACTCCTCGAGGCGGATTACATAGCTGAAGTACAATTCACGGAGTGGCTATGCAACGTAGTTCTGGTTTCCAAGGGTGAAGGGAAATGGAGAATGTGCAACGATTTCACAGATTTAAACAAGTTGTGTCCCCGAGATCCCTACCCACTACCGAGAATCGATTCCCTAGTCGACTCGACAGCGGGATGTGCGATTCTTAGTATGATGGACGCCTTCCAAGGTTTTTATCAAATATTCATGGCTCTCGAAGACCAGGAGAAAACCGCATTCATCACGGAATTTGGCGTCTACTTCTTCAAAGTGATGCCCTTTGGACTAAGGAACGCAGGAGCTACTTACCAACGCTTGGTCAACAAGATGTTTGAAACACTTCTTGGAAAATCCATGGAGGTCTATGTCGACGATATGCTGGTCAAAAGCCTTGACGAGAAAGATCACCTGGAACACATCAGACAGGCTTTCGACATCATGAGGAAATACGGAATGAAACTAAATCCCGCGAAGTGTACTTTTGGAGTCAGATCGGGAAAGTTCCTGGGGTACTTGGTAAACGAGAGGGGAATAGAAGCCAACCCAGAGAAGATCCAAGCAATTCTAGACCTCAGAGCTCCACGCAACTTGAATGAAGTGCAGAAACTCGTCGGGAAAATCACAGCTCTAAATAGATTCATATCCCGATCCGCAGACAAAAGCCTCCCGTTCTTCAAAATCATGAGAAATGCTAAAAAATTTGAATGGTCGAAGGATTGTGACCAAGCCTTCGAACAACTCAAAGCATACTTAATATCACCACCTCTCTTAGCCAAACCTCAAGAAGGCGAAAGTTTGTACCTATACATAGCTGTTTCCGAACAAGCAATCAGCTCGGTCTTGGTCAGATTGGAGGCGAAATTTAGTCATCCAATATACTACGTAAGCAGAGTTCTACAAGGACCAGAAAAAAACTACACAGAAATAGAGAAATTCGCTCTAGCCATCATAACAACGGCCAGAAAGCTGCGTCCTTATTTTCAATCACACAAAATCATTATCCTCACCAATCAACCACTGAGACAAACCCTTTCTAAACCAAACGCCTCTGGAAGACTGATCAAGTGGGCAGTGGAGTTAGGTGAATATGACATCGACTATATGCCGAGAACTTCTATTAAAGCACAAGTCTTGGCCGATTTTGTACTAGAAAACACACAGCTGGAAGAAGCGAAAATAGAATTGTGGACGATGCATGTCGATGGATCTTCGACATCGACAGGAGGAGGCGCAGGAGTATTTTTCCGAGGACCAACGGAAGAGGAGTTGGAATTCGCTTTGAAATTAGACTTTCAAGTCTCAAATAATGAGGCAGAGTACGAGGCGCTACTGGCAGGCCTCAAAATGGCTAAAGAAGCAGGAATACAAGATCTGATTGCATTTACTGACTCCCAGCTAGTGGAAAAACAATTCAAGGGATTGTTCGAGGCCAAAGAGGATTCCATGATCAAGTATTTGAAACTTATCAAGGTTCAGGCATCCAAATTTCAAAGCTTCCAACTGGAATATATAAGAAGAACCGAGAACACAAGAGCGGATGCGTTGTCAAAATTCGGGAACCTGATCGAAGGAGTCACGACGAGAAAAATAACGCTCCTGGTCTCTACTAAACCGGCCATCGACACGCAAATCGAAACTATGAACATTGAAGTGCTGAATCTCGACGATACGGAGCCCAGCTGGAAAACCAGCTTGATTGAATATTTGTCCAAAGGAACATTGCCTGCCGACAACAATGACGCAAGAAAAATCAAGTATAGAGCACCTCGGTACGTTCTTCTTAACAACGAATTATATCGTCGATCTGTGACAGGAGTCCTGCTCAGATGCCTTTCCGCGCCACAGACGATGACTGTACTTAAAGAAGTTCATGAAGGCTCCTGCGGAAGTCATTCCGGGGGAAGATCACTGGCACTTAGGATATCCGGACTGGGATACTACTGGCCAACTTTAACTAAAGACGCTAATGATTATGCAAAGTGTTGTGCTCGCTGTCAATATCATGCAAACATGCCTCATCAACCAGTTCAAAAGATGGAATCAATTTCGATTGCCTGGCCTTTTGATCAATGGGGCGTTGATTTGGTTGGGCCACTCCCAATAGCAAGAGGACAGAAGAAATTCCTCCTCGTGGCCGTTGAATATTTCAGCAAATGGATTGAAGTAGTACCCTTGCAGAAGATCACTCAAACACAGATCATCAATTTCTACTGGTCAATAATTTGCAGATTCGGTCTCCCAAGGATTATCATATCGGATAATGGAGGGCAATTCGTCGGTAAAAGAGTAACGGATTGGTGTGTGAAACACAGAATTACACAACGCTTCACCTCTGTCGGGTGTCCTCAAACCAACGGTCAGACCGAAGTCACTAATAGAGAAATCGTCCGACTCCTAAAAAAGAGACTGACACAGGCCAGTGGGGCTTGGCTGGACGAATTGCCTTGGGTAATTTGGGCAAATAGAACAAAGGAAAAAACAGCAACAGGAGAAACGCCCTTTAGTCTAGTATACGGCTCCGAGGCGGTTGCTCCGGCAGAACTCGAAATTCTATCACCAAGAGTCGAGCTTTATGACGAAGTGGAAAACGCAGGGAAACGGAACTTCGAACTCGACCAAACGGAAGCTAGACGTGAGAGGGCCTCAACGAGAATTCAGGCCTATAAAACTACGATGGCCAAGGCATATGATAAGAACGTGAGGCTGAAGTTCTTTCAGATGGGAGACTACGTACTTAAACGAGTCGACGTGTCGAAAAACAAAGGAAAACTGGACGCTAACTGGGAAGGACCTTTTAAAGTAATCGAGGTAGGAAAGAAGGGCGCATATCGGTTATCCACCATGGACGGAAAGCTAGTAGACCGAACCTGGAACGGGAGAAATCTTAGAAAGTTTTACGCCTGAGGATCTTATTTTAGTGTCGCACTTAAAGATCTCGTTTTGTCAGATATTTTGGTTATCCTGTGAAAATCCACCTATTTTGTATCTAATTTAGAAGGAAGCATCGACATTCAAAATACAAGCTATTAATAAGCTTAAGATTATTCAAATTCCTCGACAGCCGAAGAGGCATCGAGATGCGAGCTATTAATAAGCTTAAGATTATTCAAATTCCTCGACAGCCGAAGAGGCATCGAGATGCGAGCTATTAATAAGCTTAAGAAAAATCAAATTCCTCGACAGCCGAAGAGGCATCGAGATGCGAGCTATTAATAAGCTTAAGATTATTCAAATTCCTCGACAGCCGAAGAGGCATCGAGATGCGAGCTATTAATAAGCTTAAGAAAATTCAAATTCCTCGACAGCCGAAGAGGCATCGAGATGCAAGCTATTAATAAAGCTCAAGTATATTCCAAGTCCCTCGACAGCTGAAGAAGCATCGAGATGCAATCTACTAATATATAATTTTTATTCATCTAAAAAAGTAGAAGTATACAAAGATTGATAAATAACAGAGATTGATAAAATCTGAATTTTATTTCTTATAAAAGGATAGAGTACAAACATGTCAAACTCATTACAAATTTATCGAGATCCTACTACAAATCCTACGACCAAAACTGTAGAAACGCGGTGGTGTTTGACTTCAAAGAACCCGACGTCGAGTTAATTAAGGCCTCTTTTTCAAGGTGTAATGTGAATACTACCTTGTTCAAGGAGGACCCCGCAAACAAGTCTTCGAGTCTTCGAATGTTCCAGGGCCAGGGGTATTTAATGGCAGCAGCTTGCTCCTTGATAGTATCCATCATCTCTATCAGAGGGCACTCTACGAGATAAGGATGGACCGTTGTGCGTCGAGCTGGAGGATTCGCAAGTCGAATGTTTGCTCTTTAGTTCCTCCGCCCTTTTCTCGGCTGCCACCAACTTGTTTCTCCCTCCTGACTCAGCGATTTCGGCGACAACTCGGAATTCCTACGTCCAGATGTATGGTGATGGGTTTCTGAACGACGAATTTCCGAGAGGCACCGACATTGACCCCTCCTTTGTTACCGATCCCACCCAATCGAAAGGAGAGGCCATCGCAACGAGGAACTCCTTTTACCGATACCACCCAATCCAAAACGAATAACGGCCCTTTCTCCATAAAGGGCGTCGAGATGATCGAGGAGGTACGAAGATAAAGAGAACCCTCATTAATTTGAGGATGACATGGTAGGAAAGAACATATATGGGGAAATCCGTAGGCGGATACATGTTTGGATGTTTTGGTACGAAAAAATATGAGTACTCTCAACCTTATATAGGCCTAGACCATATAATCCAACGGTTCATCCAAACACACGTCCAACGGCTTAGATCAGACCCATTAAATGCGATGACCGTCCCAATGCCTGAAATCCAACGGCTCAGATCAGACCCATTAAATGCGATGACCGTCCCAATGCCTGAAATCCAACGGCTCAGATCAGACCCATTAAATGCGATGACCGTCCCAATGCCTGAAAAATCGCGCTGACTAAATCTAACGGTCTGAAAATGTCGCAACCAACGGCTCAGATGGAACCCTGAAAATAACGCAACCGCTCCTCCTCCTAACGCAACCGTTCCACTCCCTAACAAGTCATGTCGATTAGATGGCAGTGCGTAAACACCACCACAACAAAAACAAACTAATGCGTCGACCTGAAATGGTTAACATGTCTGCAATGGTTAAACATGTAAAAGCTGGAATGAGAACACGACCCTACAGCAGAATCGAATATCTCTGGCGCAAAGTCGACATAAAAAGAAAATTCGAACAACGACGATACACGTCGATCCGATAACAATTTCCAATTTCTCCCATACCAAATTATACGTAGCGGAATCGTGGTTGATCACAAATAACTCCAAGATCAACAATGTTAAAAGGGCAAACAGAGATATTACGGCAACCCTCCTTTGTGTAAAAAATAAACTTAAGGCACCCATATATATAGGAAACTTATACTCAATCCAACGGTCCAGAAACGATAGACTACCTCGAGATCCACAATTCATTTAAATTTGGAAGTGTCAGAGGAGGGACCCCCCCCTTTATTTTTCATTAACGCAAGAATTTAAATAACTATAGAACAAGACATCGATCAAATGAATTACGTCTTTTGTATACAAGTCAAAATACCAGATGAAACAAATAGATCCATTACAATAAAAAGAAATTACAAGGGATCGCCAGCCAGACGAGAATCGATTACAAAAGGCTAACCTATCTACACTACAAAATAGTCAGACTAGGTCAGCCGGCCAAAATTCGAGACGTCAATTCTTAGAAGGACCAAACTGGCCTTCGTGCAAAAGTAGATCTATGTGAGAAGAGGACTTGGACTTATCTTCAACCTCCTGCTGAATCACAGCCGCCTCACGAACCTTCTCGGCCTGGAGATCGAGAAGAAATCCAAACTCATGATCTTCGGGTCTCTCTGAGTGATCTTCCTCATCGGCTGGTCCTTCCTCGATTGCAATACCCTTCTCGTCCAAATAAGGATTCAGCCGAGCAGCATCAAAAGTATCGTTGAGAAAACCAAAGGCCTCGCACTGTTTCCAGCCTTTCACAAACATACTGTGGAGCTCACCCCCTGACTGGCGATCGACGAGCTCCTGAAAAACGATACTGTTGAAAAACTCGAGGACAATCCCCTTCCTCTCAACAGGAGAAACGTCTCGACGGAGGGCCAACGCCTCTCGCTGGCCTCTCTCAAAACTTTCTGCAGCCTTTTGCTCAACTTGAGCGTCGAAACTCTCCTTCAGAAGTGCTAACTCGGCTTCGAGTGCAGCGATCTTCTCCACTTTCTTCGACATCTCGGCCTCGACAGATAAGGCTCTCTGTTCATATTCAACGGATTTCTTATGAACCTCCTTGAGCTCTTTCTCTTTCTCTTTTCCAAGGGCGCGGTACTTATCGGCCCGTTTACGGGATGACTCGACCCGATAACCGGCTTGAAACAATACTTGGTTGAGCTACGCACGAAAGATAAATGGAATTCAAATAACAAAAACTTTATATATGATTAAGAAAAAGTAAATAAACATACCCCAAGCAGGCATCCAGATCCCATCCTTATAAGCTCGCTCATATCCATTGGGCCCATGGCGGCTTGATCGAGAACGGATATGGTCGAACAAAATTTGTCCCACACGTCGGGACTACAGGGAGAACTCAACAAGGCAGGATTCAGCATGGAAGTATTAGGGGCCTGTCCCCCCGTGCGTTGCTTCATCTTCTCGATAATCGACTCGAGAGATTCCTTCACCACAATTTTGGCACACCCTGGAGAAGCAGTATCCTCACCGGTTTTGACCCTCTTTGAAGCTGGCTCCTCACTTCGTGAGCCATCGACGGTCTTTACCTTTTTTCCCTTATCAAGCGGTTCAGATTTATCCTGATGCTTCGATACCAGGGGCGGCGGCTGAGTAGTCGAAGTCGCAGGCCCCGTCGACTTCGGTAAAGGAGCTTTCGAGGGTGCGTTAGGAGGAGGAGCGGGGGCGTTACCCAATTTAGCAGCCTTGGCCATGGATAATAGCGCTCGACTCATGGTAGCTTGTACGACAGATTCTGCATGCAACGAAATCAGTTAGCAAACAACAAAATATTCACAATCATAATACAAACCGAGTTTAGTAACTACCTAGAGAAGGACTGTCGATAGATAAAGGAGCTATCGACATCCCTCCCAAACTCAAGATCGGCTCCCGCAGAAGCAAGTTCGTATCGTATGTCGATTCCGACAATTGCGATGGAAAGTCGGGTCCCCATGAAGGCTCGGGCACACCCTTTAGCAGAATGGGACCCGACCTCCATTCGCGTGTCGTCCTCCATACGTAATTCTCGGGAGCACGAATGAAAATAAACTTGGTTTTCCAACCCTTCCCATGAGATGATTTTAAATCCCCAAGAAATCTAACATGGGGTTTCGATTTTACGAAATAAAAACCCTCATTCGACTTAGGGGACTCGCTTACTCTAAAAAGAGCACAAAAATTTGCAAAAGAAGCCGGTTGACCCACTGATTTCATTACGAGACAAAAACCTATAATATAACCTACGGCATTAGGAACTAACTGAGTCGGACACAGTCCGAGACCATTTACGATATCGACAAACTCATCGGGTAATGGAAAACGAAGACCATTCTCCAAGGCATCGATATGAAAGGTCCGACATCCGAGTGGTGGATCATTCATCCTATGGTCGGGCGTAGGGAGAAGGACGGACCATCCTGACGGAAATTGGTATTTAGCCAAAATAGACTCTGTCGATATACGCTGTCGACTAGCTGTTATGGTACTAAAATGATCTGTAGTACGATGTGTGTCCTTCGCAGATTGCGATCGACCACCCTTAGACCTAGCGGCTATTACATCTATCAACTCGGCAGAGAGGGGGCTGTGCAGTCTACCCTCGAACGGAATTTCAAAATGTGACATGATAGACTCAAACGACATACCCTCTCCCTCCCCAACCGACTCATCTCCGACAGATACAGATCGACTAGCCATAGGATAAAGAGAGAAGAAATACCTAAATAGCTTTTCGACAGGAAACCTGCTTACAACCACTCGCTTCTAGCTCCGACAACTTGGCTCCGACAAGAAAAATTTAAACTTTCTATTGATGGAATGAACAGTACAAAGATATACGCCTATTTATAAAAAGTCCAAAACATCAAAGCGCGCGAAACTACTTGGTCACGCATTCAAACAAACGCATTCATTGGTTGGCAATTGGAACAATCGCGATGCTCGGGGGGAATGCCCATACAAGCGGCCCAAAGAGCCCAATTCATCAAGACAGGAAATACGAGAAACTTATCTTCGTTAAAACTTTTAACAAAAAATTACAAAGACCCTAGCTAGTTGCAAAACCTACAGTCGACTAAAATCTATCTATTCTCGGGATGGCGCGATGGTATCAAACTACCAAACTCGTGGCCTCGAGCTGTTGCTTCCTCCTCATCCTCCCCCTCGAGGGTCTCGACCTGGCATTCTTCATCCCAAAACGGGTTGACGGCATTACGATCGAAGTCCGGGGTCAGAAAACCTTTATATGCGCACTGACTGATTGCTTTATCGAACATCTTCAAGAGCTCGACACCCATCTTAGCATCGGACAAATACTCGTACACGGGAGACTCGAGAAACTCCTTAGCAATAGCCAACCTCTGATCTGCGGAAATGATTTCTTCCTGGTGATACTCGCTGGCCCTCATTTTATCTCTCTCCATCGACAAAAGACTTAGTTGCTTGACGGCCTCGTCAAGCTCCTCCTCCTTAGCCCGAAGGGATTCTTCCGCCTTTTTCTTTTGTTCGACTAGCTGCTCGTCTTTCGCGCGAAGGGCAGCCTTATTCGCGTCCTTTTGTTTATTTAATTCCACTTCTGCCAACTCGGCACGATAATAACCGTGAAAGAGGAATTGTAGCATCTGCATGATAACATCAAGTGTATTAATATAAGCAGAATATGGAAAACAAGAGCAATCAAAAAAAATTAAAAGGCTCACGTACGCCGACACCAAGACGCCCGGCGGTATGCACGTTCTGTTGAACCGACTTCTTCATTAACAGCGCCTGGTCGCTTTTGAAGATGCCATGTATAAATGCTGCAAACGCCGAATTATAAGACTCAGAATAGAGCACCGACGTATCAGGCCCTAAACCGCCAGGATGTGTCAATTCCGACGCCATCCAATCAGACAAACTCCAATCGAATAATGGTCGTTCCTCATCCGAAATCCTACCGCTCCCTTGATCCGCAGTACCGGCAGCTCCCTCGGTATCATCATCCTCTTCAACACGCGGTCTTTTTCCACGACGACGCTCCTCGCGAGTTATGATCCTCCCAGATTCTACGGCTTGCCCGACATTACTGGTAGCTCTCGGTATCGCCGCGGGCCCCCTTGATGTCGAAGCACGACTCCAAAACGCTTCATTTTTTCGTTGCAAGTCGTGTAGTTCTTTCCCCTTCGGCACAACCATGGCCCCACGGAGTACCTCCTCCTTGTTAGGGTCTTCGGGGTCCCCAACCTTCCTACGCGACGACGTTAACCCACAAGCACGGAGCCGTGGTTCCTCGACAAGCTTCTGTACGTCGAGGTTGTATCGTCGGAGATTCTCGACGAATCCCTCGTGCCAGGAAGGCTTCGGAACGTTTTTTGGGTTAATTGCGCCAACCCGCCATGGACAATTGACGTTCCATTTGTAACCCTTCGGGGGATATACGTAAATATATCTCGATTTCCACCCTTTGCCGTGGGAACTTTTGGTCGAACATAGGAATCGATTGTTGTTTCCCCGTGACTTGACTTGGTAGAAACCCTCGTTCGACTTCGGAGACTCGGTAACCTTGAATAGGGCCCAGAAGTTACCAAACGAAGCAGCTTGATCGAGTACCTTCATAACCACGCAGAAGGCGATAATAGTCGACATACCATTTGGCAATATCTGAGTAGGGCGAACACCTAACGCATTTATGATCCCAGCCACCTCTGGGGGAATCGGGAACCGAAATCCACCCTCTAAACTTGCCTCGTGAATCGCCATGCCAGGCCGAGGAGGATTATGCATCCTTTGGTTGGAACTTGGGGTGCATATCGTCCAGCCAGCGGGAATCGAGAACGCCTCGCTCATCTCGGCTAGAGTACGCCGGTAATCCCCAGCCACAAACTCGTGATACATAGTCTCGGTAAAAAATCGACGAGAACCACCGGCCCCTTCAGCATCATCGGACCCCTCTTGAGACTCCACAAAATTTAATACATTTTGTAGAGCATTTCCGTCGATGTCATCGAAATCCCCCTCCGTACCACTCGACGACATTTTTTCTTTTTCTCACGCAGTATAAATAAATTGAACGAGTACTGTTCTGAGTATGCGAAACCTTTTTACTGCAAAGTAATTCCGCTATACATTCGTGGGACCTATATATAGGACCACTTATTAACCGCACGGGCAAATTGCACATTGCCCCCTGACGAACTGTGACGATTCACATCCAGTACAATTTTTGAATTACATCCTCAGAAAAGGCGCGCTAAAACTTCATGACTTCGCGCCACACTTGAACTCCTGAACTTGGGGGACCACCACATACCTAATCTCAGTTCTCAGTTTCTCGATATACTATGTTTGCCAATCTATAAAATTTTTCCTAAATATAAACTTCATGACTTCGCGCCACACTTGAACTCATGAACTTGGGGGACTCTTGATGTACCAAGTCTTCGTCCCTTGACATGGACCACCACATACGCTTAAAATATATATATAATATCGACATGACCAAGAATAGAGGTACAACAATCGATGAGTGTGTCGATGGCCGACGTCCGTAGAAGTTTCACATCACAACGCCACCGGGTCAAGTCGAATAAACCACACCCGTATCCGAGTCCATACGTCTCATCACAATCCGACCCGGTAGTTGGATTGTGAAAACTATAAATATCCCTCTTTATAGAGAATAGGGGGGCGCGCAATAATCTGAACATATGATATAAAACCATATCTCTCATCCTCGACACTAACTTAAGCATCGGAGGGTTATCACCGGGTCACCACCGGTACTAACCCAACGTAGTTATCTTTGATTTCAGGTTAAGATCCCGAAACTTCGAGGAAGGACTTGACTGACCTACTGCTCCTCGTATTGATAAGTCACGTTTAATCTTGACACCTGGACAATAAACAATTAATATACGGAAAACTGACTCATCATATATGTTAATGGGTGTCGGTCCTGGACATACAGGTTAGTGCTGCAACAGAGTTTTGACAAACAACTTTGACAATCAAGAACATTTTTTTCCTTTTTTTTTTTTTTTGGGGGGGGGGGGGGGGGGGGGTGGGTTTTAAATCAAAGATGATATATTTAACTTGCGATTAAGAGAATAATCAATCAAAAGTATGCGCAAATACTCTTGACGTATAATTGGATGAATGCAACTAATTAATTAATCGAGTCTGAATTACTATTCTCTTGTGAACATATAAATTATATAGACATTTGGATCAAAATATATATATATCTACCAATTTTTCTTCAGCTATTGTAATTTATTAAAAAAGTTACAAGAAGTAAGTTTCTTTAGAATTAAGTCAAAGTAATTACAAAAATTGAGTAAGTTTAGCAATAAATAATTGAGTGAAGGTGTGAGAAGGTTCATCTATATACAAGAATTGATAATTGGCCTATCTCTATCACACACCGCTTTCTAGGAAAATTGATAATCCGTCCGAATCCGGTCCGATTTATTAGGATAATTGTTCGATTAAAGATTCGATGAACCTGATTCGATTATAAAGATCCGTAATCCAAAACTCATGGAGCGAATATGGATTTAGGTCGATCCGATCCGTTACAGATCCGTATCTGACAATAAATAAAAAGAAAGATATATATACATAATATTATATAAAAGTAAGTATCATTAATAATATTTAACTGTTAATTTAAGAAGATAGTAATTTATAACTCGTTTATAAATTTATTTAAATCAATATTTTCATTCTAAAAATATGAATATAGTAAAGAAACTTTGAACATGTGAGCTAAAATTAAATAAAATTGAAAAGTTAATAAACATGTTTTAGGAAAAAATATTAATTTAACTTTTAAATGAAAATTTATTGGATCCGAAAAAGATTCGATATCCGGACAAATCTGACCAAGATTCGTTGAATTTAAAAATCTAGATCTGAACACAATTCGGACAAAATCCAAATCCAATAGGATTCGATTCAATATAGATGGAGCCGAATCTGGATGAGCTTGATCCGACCAGAATTCGACCCATAGACATCCCTAATCTATATACAAGAATTGATAATTGGCCTATCTCTATCACCCTCAGCTAAGCTTTGTAGGAAAAGGCCCAATGCAGCAGTCTACTTAGGCCCGTTCAGCCGGCCCATTTATGAGTTATTATTTCGGGTTCAACTCATATTTAGAATGGGATTTTTATCCAGACCAAGTGACCAACTCAAATCTCGGGTCCACGAAAATTCTTACCCACACCAGGTTTGACCGAACACAAAATAACTACAAGGCAAGTGCAATACACTTGCTTTTTGATTGGATGTAACTTTCAGGAGAGTAACCAATCACAAAGCAAGTGCAATACACTTGCTTGATGGTTGAATGGGTTTGGCCAAACCAGGCTTTGACACGAATTTTCCCTTAATATATTCGTATTATTATAATAGAATTATAATTAACATATCATTAATGTCATATATTCTATTTCAAGGTACAGATTTCTACACACTTACTCTTCTTCCTATAAATTCCAGCAACAAATTTAATGTCCTATTATAGACTTTATAAATTATTGAATTATTGATTTGATACTTGCTACGTTTATTCTCATACCTCAACAATTAAAATTCAGTTTAATTCATTAAGAATTTCAAAAACTTGATAACTATTCACTCTGTCCCAATTTTTTTACTCTATTAGCTATAATGTATAGTCAAACTTTTTAATTGTCTAAAATGAGATTTCTTGAATTGAGGAGTATATGAAATACCATTTCCTTTGTTGACAAGTGTCGTAATTTAATTTATTTATATAAAGACCAATATACCCCTATTTTGTTTTGTACTACTTTATGGAATACTACCAAAGCAAATTTTACGGTATGACCAATTTATCCCTACTGATTGACTAATGACTAGTTATTGAATTTTCGTTTCTTTGCAACTTTTAAAGCTTTTTTAATTTCGTCTTCCCAAAATTTCCAACAACTCAAGTGTCCTTTTCTATTCTCAAGCTCATAGATCGAGTACAACATGGTGTTTTTAATGCAAACAAACTGAATCTAAGAATTAAGTGGAATAGGATAATTTGTACATTAGTTCTATTGCATAATCTATACAAACAGATGTATCACTTCTCCTTTATCGTTTATTATTTTATAATTGCTAATGAATTTGAGGATACATTAAGGTACTGTCAATTAAAAATATATGTTAAGTTTCTCAAATTTTAAAACACAAATGTGCAATATCTCTGTTGCCATGTAGTATATATCTAAATTGAGGAGAGTTGGAAACAACTAAAATTATTATAGCAATGATGATAGTTCAATTTACAAGTACTATAGTCTATACCTACGACTAACGTGACAACCAATGAAAACAAGTAAATAGTGCACAGTTATGTAACACATAATTAAACGCATTAGCTGCCACCCGCCATTTCTTGACTCTCTCCCTTCTCAATCACTACCTCATTCAAATTCCAAGTTCCACTCGTTTGGTTCTCCGGAAAACTAGGATCAACAATTTCCGATGTTTGGTTTAATCCCACATCGACTCCATCATTTCCATGAACATCTTCTATTCTTTGATCACCTCTCAATCCAATCAACTCAATACCATTTTCACCAAACAAAGATTTAGTACTCACAATATCAGCGTCACCCCTACAAATTGGACAAACGGCAGTTCTCAAAAGCCACAAGTCAACACACTCAGCATGAAAACTATGATTACATGAAGGCAAAAGTCTACACTTTTCTCCCACATGGAAATTTTCCAAACAAATAGCACAATCTGCAATAGGACTAGATGCCCCTTTCTCCTCCTTTGCCCTGAAATCAAAACAAGGCAACTTTTCAATGTCATCTTGTGACATACTTGTACTTCCAAAACTACCCCTCTCCACAATATTAACGTTCATTTCATTTAACCCTCCTCTAAGTGTCCTCCCAACAATACAAACATGGATTAACACTAAAACACCAATACCCAGAAACAGTAATATAATTGAAATCAAAATTGCCATTGCTATCACTTGTGTTGCTATGCCTAAAACGTGATTCACCATCTCAATTGATTTTCCATTTAGTAATAGAATTAAATTAATCTCTTTCTGAAAACTATGATTTCAAGAGGGAAAGAAAGTGTTATACATGCTCAAAATTAATCTGTAGAGTTTGGTTGATATAGGAAAACATATAACAGAAGCGGCTAAAACAGTGACGCATGCAATTGGAGTATGAAATTTGTAGAATTATTTGAATTTTTGTGGGGTTTGGGGTAGTTGTTCATTTTATGGAGTGGGTGGAGAAAAGAATGAAATAATAGCTGCTGACAAAGTAGATATTACAAACTTTTTACTTACTTTTTTCTATTTTCTTTTGTAATTTCTGATGGGGGTAGGCATTTGTGATGGGATCCATTTTGATGTGTAGCTTATGTCGACATTCTTTCTCAAAAAATAAAAAAATCTCTAGATAATTTCGAAAAAATAAATGCTACTGTAGTTCTTAAATTTGAGAAAATTGCAAAATTACATTGTCTTCCAATGGACGAACTTGCATCTAATAAATTGTTTGCGAAAGCTTTTATAAAATAACTTTTCTATTATGTTGGGACGGCCCCGACTAAACTCTGTCTTCACACGATATACTAATTTAACCTTGGCCTGCATTTATGCAAGAACGGGCGTTAGAATTACAATACTACATATTTTGACTCCAAATATAACCATTAGCTTCAGCCTGCAGCATTTTATTGACAGGACACAAGTATTTCAGAAAAATAACAGTGCACATATTTAACACTAATAATGAAAATGTCACTCATAAATGGTATTCATTCAACTATCTGCTTCAACTTCCTTTCCCCAGCATCTCAAACTTTCAAGGTATATAGAAGTATAAATTTTTGGAACCACAACAATGGAAATAAAGACAAAAAATATATATTACTCAATAGAGCGCATGTATGAAACCACATTGCTTATGTTATGAACCCGAAGCAAGCCCCTCTCGAGCGATATTGGTTACACGCAGGACTGCTTGAGCGCTTAAAGGCGAAAGTTTTGATTGGCAGAAATGCTCCCAAGAAGTTGTCACAGGTTCCTCGGATTCATCAGTTGGTTCGGAGACATGAGATTTTTCATACACAGATTTCAACTCCAACAACAGAGTACGGGCTGCATCCCTCGACTCAGGGAGCTTGTCAATAAGCTGGGATGCACCTATTTGGATCAGATTTTCAATTCCATATGCTTCAATTCCATCAACTCCCTGAGAATTATGATAAAAATAATTTAACATTGGCAAAATTGCATATTTAGTCCCAGTCCCACAGAAGTAGAACATCCAATAATTTTTAAAAAACTGCAATTTTGTGTCCCATATATTTTGCACTTTTGTCACACACTTTACAGAATTTCACGTTATTTTTAAAAATATTTTGCACTTTCAATCCCACTAAATAGTATTCGTTTAGCTTTTTTGGTGCCATGAAATTGGCTTAATTTCACGCTTTTGATCCCAGACTGGGTGACAAGGAGGTGACCAAAAGTGCAAAAAAAATCGAAAAATTGAAACCAAAAGTGCAACTTTGTAGAGTGTGGGACCAAAAGTGATGAGTGTCCACTCCTATTGGATAAAAAATGCAGCATTGCATTCTTAAAGTAGGAGAAGAAAATTGAAAAAGCCATTATCTGATTTATATGTATACAGCCCTATTTAGATAATATTTGAATCTAGAATTCAAAACCATGAAAAAGAAAAAAAGGATTACCAAAACCTAAGATAATCTTACCAGTCGAGGCACAGTTCGAGAAATACACAGTGAAGCCTTTGCTCGAATACGAGGATTCTTGTTCTTAATATGAGATTGCAATTTTGGCAACAAAAGAAGAGGAGAAACCCAGCTAGTCATGGCTATTAATGCACTTTCAGCTGCCTCACATACAAACTTCTTGTCTTGTGAAGATTTTAGCAGAAGTGGTACAAGCTATAGGAGTAAAAACATCATAATTGAATCTTAGAAAGTGATAATTTTATTGCTGAAAATGAAAACAACAGCTGAGTTTGCAATAGAGTATAATACCAGCGAATCCAGTGAATCAAAGATCTCATCATTATACGCTTTGAATATGTCAGCAGAAGTCAAAATTGCAGTCTTACAAACAGCACTCCTTGGATTCTTAAGGGATTTCACTATTAAGGAAATCACGTCACTCCTGTTCATTAGAAACCAGGACTCATGAGGTAGGAAATTCACCAAGTGCAGCCTAATCAATCGGATAACACACTTTTTGGTGAAAGACTGTAAAAGCATATACTTACAACATGTCAACAATGGCTTCCTTGTGAAATATAGACAATCTGCGTACATTGTTGAGCGCGTCACACACTGAAATCCAGTCCTTGGAGCCAAGTCCTGATAGGAGTGTCTGGAAACAGAAATGGTGTTTAACTGTTTAAAGATTAAGTACTACACTAAACTAATTTACAAAGATATCATTGTGAGGCCGAGACACATCAGAAACTTGGGTTCACAGAAAGTATCACGGAACATGATAGTAAAACAGTAAATAAATAAAGATGACATTCGAACCTGAAGACAATTCTCCACATCTTCTACATCCTTCAAATTTTCAGATTCAATGTACTCTACTTCTGAATTTGGCGCCTCTGCCACAGAATTCTCTGTTACATCTCCCAATATGGGAGGATCACCCAAGGAACCCATGGTTTTCTTATGCCTATTTTCAATGTTCCCATCCACGGTCACAGGTTGAGGTTTTGTAAGGTTTACATTACTAACGCTTCCATTCATACTCTCGGACTCGGGGATTTTATTCGCATCTCTAAAAGCTATGTCTGACATCATGGAAATTATAGAAACCTGAAACTGAAAAGAACAAGTTAGTTATAATTTAGTAAAATATTTTATTTAAAAAAATTATGAGAAACCACTTGCTAAGGTTAGTCCATTCAGCAGACAAGCAAGCTAAAGCAGACATGATTTCTAATTAGAATTAACCATGAAAAGTACTTTAGAAATATATAGAAATCTTTTGCATTGTGCGACTAAGTGTTACTGTGCCAAAGTGTCTTGATGTCTAATAAAAGAAGGGGATGCCATTAGGTGCAGAAATGAAGATATCTGTAAAAAAGTTAATTGCTCTGGCCATATGAATATATTGTTCCATTACCCTACAACAGGCTTTTGTTGATTTAAGATCTTGCAGCTGTGAGGCTAATTATTTTACTGCTTGAAGCCTGGAAGAACTTTCTGTCCACAGTTCTTCAATTGATGCATTTCATAAATTTTACAATGTATAAGTAAAGAATTTGCTCCAAAATTTGAAGATACTCAGAATATATGAAACTGCCTCAATATATGGTAATTCTATATGAGCAATCCATGCTGATCACTAAGTTTTTGAGTCCGCAATAACCACATCCAATGAACAGATATAATGAACATTAAAATTCCCCGTTGCTCAAGTCTGCCATTTTTTAGATGCATCTCAATTCAAGAAATGAAATGAAGTAACATCCTATCAGAACCAACATGTACTCTTGAACAAGCAAATTATGAACAGTTTATTCAGGGCCGGCCTGACATATTACGGGGCCCTAGGCGATATTTAAAATTGGGGGCCTCTTTTACAAATTAGCTGATATTTTTTAGATGCAATCGTAATATATTTTTATGATATTTCATTCTTAAACTTTCTCTTAACAAAAGCAAATACTACAAGTATTGTGTGTATATATATATATATATATATATATATATATATATATATATATATATTGAAAATTCAAGTATCATGAATATAGTTATATAACAAATGTAAGTTAACAAATATAATTTTTTACTTGTCAGAATAGTAAATAGATAAAATATGAAAGTGTAAAATTTCTGCTCACACTACTATCTTAGGTAGGGCTGTACAAACGGTAAAACCGAACCGAACCGTACCAAATTTCGTTATACCAGTTGGTTCTGAAATCTCGTACCGTTTGCCAAACCGAAAATTTCGGTTTGGTTCGGTAAATTACCGATTCAGTACGGTTCGATTTGATCAGTACAAAAAAACCGAAAAATTATTGAATCAAAAATAATTTGTCTTGAATACATATGTAAATAATAATATGCTTCCTACTACTCTAACCATCCAATGGAGTTGAACAGAAATTATAAAGAATACATCAGAGACCCCCTAGCCTCAGTCCCCTATCCAAAATTTACTTTAGAATCATTCAAGTTTTTGGGTTTTAAATGCAATTAGAACCCAATTTATTAAGAGAAAATCAGAAAGAAAAAAAATTGGGCATTTAGAATTTGGACTGTACCTCTGTAAATTACAAATCTGGGCCGAGATAGAGATGGTGGAGGCGCGATGGGAGTGGGTGGTGCGGCGGCGCGGTGGGATTTTGAATTAAAGAAGAAGAAGATTTGGGTTTTGCTCTGGGTCGGCCGTAGAAGAAGAAAGAAGAGTGAAGAGAAGCTTTGGATTGGAAATTTGGAGCGCTGTTTTTACTTTTTAGGAATTGGACAAAAAAAAAAAAAAAAAAAAAAATTGGTATCCCGGATCCTTCGGTAAATCTACGTACCGTTTCAGTAAATTTACCAGTAATACCGACAATAAAAATTTATAATGGTTCTATAATGGAGCTCATACCGTATATTGAATTAAAATTTTGGTTTGATATATCGTACATACAGTATATTGGATAGTGCAAAACTCTAATCTTAGGGGTGTGCAACTGTGCATTCAATATAACTAAACTGTACTAATCTTTGGTATCTTGTCTTACGAGGTAGTTTCAAAATTTGTACAGTATGTCAAACCGAACTATTCGGTTCAATTATCAAACGGTTCAGTCCGCTACCAAAAAATCAAGATGTGTATGTAGTTTGAGTCTTCTTTGTAATAAATTAATACTAAAAACTATAGTTAGATTCAACGAGTTACATAAAATTCTAAATTTTATTATTAATGCAAAACAATAATATCATAATATATTTTTTCCAAAATACTAAGACACAATAAAAGAAAACAATTGTACTATCAATTAGCATATTCTCCCTCCGTTTTTTTATTCGCTATGGAGGATTGCACAAATATTAAGAAATGTAATAAATAACCATTTTTTAAGTAAAAGTCCCAAAACACCCTTTTAATCAAATAATCATAGCATTAATAAGAAGGGTAAAATTGGTAGAAAAAAATTAATTCTACATTGATATCCTAAAACGATAAATAAAAAAACGAAGGGAGTAAACTTTATCATTTGACACCAATAATATGAAATAATCACATTTACATAAATTAGCTCAACAGAGCTTACATAACAAACACAAGGAAAATTTCAATAGAATGTGTACTGTTAATCGAAAAATTAATTTGATAGGTTAAATATATTTTAATGTCGCGCTCCGATCATTGTCCAATACATCTGAACTAATACATAACACATTAATGTTAATATAATATGATGTAGGTAAGGAGGGGAGCAGACAAAGTAGAAATATATAGCCGATAAAGATATCTAGGACATTTTTTTTGCATATACATGGTTTTAGATTATGGAGTAAAACATTCTATATATATACATATGAAAAGTCTCTAGCGCATCGGTATTAGCTACTAGATCAAGTTGATTTTCACCGTCTGTTTGAAAATGTGGTTATATAAAATAGGGGAATACCTTATTTGAAAATTATTCAAGTTTGTTGCATTCTTACATCTTATTTGACAAAAAAAAAATTATCAAATAGAAAAAAACTGAGAGACATTTACATTTTTAAAATTTATTTTTGAGGCCCCTCTATAATTGGGGCCCTAGGCAAGGGCCTAAAATGCCTAGGTATAGAGCCGGCCCTGAGTTTATTCAAGTTGTTTATTTAAGTTCAAGCAGATTGCACGCATCAAATTCATCGGGCATTCGACTGTGAGTCTCTGAATTTGATAGATGAGCTTTCAAATGAGCATTACAACTACAAATTCGAAAGTATATGTGCAAACATAGATTTCTTATGAGATATCAGATCATAAGGATTTCAACCATCACATCCATTTCATGAATAACTACACACAGAAAATCACACTTCACCACAATATTTCCGTGCTTTTAAAAATGTAGCCAACAAATATATCATGATATATTGTAAGCAAATTTTCACAGAGAACCTACATCAAAACCCTAATTCTCATCGGAAAACTACCAAAACAAAATCAACAAGATCAATCTTAGTCCATCCTATCACAACAGAACATAAAACATTTATAGATCACTTAATTCCAAAAAATCAAGTGAAGAAAAAACTACAGTGCATACTGGAACAGAACTCCAGTACTAATGCATTAAGATCTCACTCCTTCACAATCATTAAGTTCGGGCTATCAATTTCAATCCATTTCCATAAGCAGATTTGAAAGTAAAATGCAGTGAAGAAGAGAAATTACCGTGAGAGAGCAGAAGTCAAGTAATCGCCGATTCGAAGCAACAACCGAAAAATGGTGAAATATTTATGTAAATATGAAAATGCGAGGGATTGGGCGAATGAATGGGAGTAAAAAGAGTCGGCGTGTTTTGCTGCCCGAACCTAGGCCGGCAGGGTGGGGTAAATTTAATTACTGGGCACGGGCAGAGATATCGAAATACCGGAATTATCCCTACGTTTTAACTTGAAAGTCAAATTTTCCATTGATGTGCTTATTATTTTATTTTTTTATTTATTTTTTATTCAAAAATGGGCAATCAATGCCTAGCACTATCAACTAGCTCCCTTATAGAGTTTGGTGGTTTTTTCATGCAATGCAAGTCTTCGCCCAAAATGTGACCTAGCTTAGTCAAAGCATCTGCCATCGAGTTTGTCGATCTTCTGATATGACGTATAGATATATTTCAGGGCTTTGCAAGCAAAGTTCTACAATCCTCCAATATGAGGTCTAAAGGATACTCTCTCATATCAGTCTTCTGAACCAACTTGCATATCACCTCTTAATCAATCTCCACGATCAGGTTTTGGAACCTTCTCTCCCATGCAAAACTCAAACCATCCAGAAGGGTCAAAATCTCAAATTGGTCAATAGAATTAGAGTCCACCTTACGACAGAAGCCAAAAATCTATATACCTTCATCGTTCCTCACTACACCTCCGATTGCCGCCGAGTTAGTTCTCTCCATCCAACTCTCATCTGTATTAAGCTTGACCCAACCTATATCAAGATGGGACCACGCATGTACCATTGCTACCCTGTGTCTTTGAACCAAAGAATGTGACCGTTGAATATCAAATGACATTTACTTCACCCTGAAGATGGTCGCCAAAGTTGTCTCTTCCTTCCCCTCAAAGACCCGAAAATTACGTGTCTTCCAGATATTCCAGATAGTCGCCAAAAATACCCAACACCACTTATCCTTAAAAAGCACAAAGTTATTCAAGTTGAGTAAAGAAACTTTACGGACCTAATTATCTCTACTTATTAGCAAGTGTCAAGTTATACATAGGCGCAAGCACACTTTCCCAAACATTCCTAGGAAAAGCCACTGCTGTGCTTTACTATGGTATTAACGATTGCTTAAAGCAAGTAAAACAGGGAAAATAATAAGGTTGAGGGGTTGAAATTTTGGAAAATTGACGCTTCAACATAGTAAAGCCAATTATTAATTGAGATGTTACATCATTTTGTAATTGCAACTTTATAAGGTTTTTATTACTTTTACTATTATTTTTGTCTTTTTTTTAGTCTAGTTTGAATCTTAAATAATTGTTTAAACAATAATGCTTACAGGTATCCTGATATATATATATATATATTTTATTTGGAAAATAGTGATTCAAAATTAGTCACGTCATGTTAAAAGTTTTATTTGATAAATTTTAATTTTGTTTTTGATGTCTCGATAAAAAAAGATAGAAAGTTTGGATTGTGAAATAAAATATAGCAAAAGGAGTAGCCTATAGTGAAATCAATACATATTCATCGCTAATGTATATTGCAAATAATAATTATTAAAAAAAAATGGTTAAACTCTTGGATCTGTCAATATTATTGGACATAATCAATTAATCGAAATGATTAAGTACACGTTGACAATTAAAAATGAAAAAATCGATATAGGACTAGAATGTAATAATAATCTTTTGTAAAATTTGTTATTATGTTGTAAGTAGAACAAGTACTTTTTAAATGATGGTTCTCTTTTGGAACTAATCATCATAAGGTTACAATAATTTTAATGTTTGTGAAACATATATATTTACTCCAAATCAAGATAAGTCTTATTCCCAACAATATATAATTATGAATTTATATTTACTGTATCTTAATTATAAATATTACTTAAGAAAAAAGTTATATCATAATTCTAACTCGAAAAATATTATAAATTTCTTAGATTTTCTACATATTTTAAAATATTTCTAAAATTATTTAGACATAATTTATTTAATTTTTTTTATCTACTATACTATATTCATCGACGAATTTAATATTCTTTTTTGTTACAATAATTAAATGGGATTATTGTATTTTTGGTGCCATAACTATAGCCCATTGGCGCTTCTACCCCATAATTTTTCGGGCTGGCACATTTGGTGCCATAACTTCAACATCAGTGGCAATTTTGGTGCCAATTGATGCCCAATTTCAAATTGACCGGAAATTCCCCCATATGCGGGCCATGTGACATGAAAGATGGGGATTTTGACCATTCAACATCTTTTTTATTTAAAAAAAAAATACCAAAATTCATAATCCTAACTTTTCCTATAAAATTCACCAACATCCCCTTAATTAAATTGTTACCCGCCTTCTTCTTCTTCCCCAAATAAAAATATCCAAGTAACCTAGTTCTTGGTGGAAGAAAATAAAAAAAAAACAAAAAAAATTAATGAAAAAGGCATTGAATGGTTAAAATTTCCAATTTTCATGTCACATGGCCCGCACATTGGAGAATTCCGGGCCAATTTTGAAATTGGACCTCAATTGGCACCAAAATTGCCACTGATGTTGAAGTTGTGGCACCAAATGTACTGATCCGAAAAGTTACGGAGTAGAAATTTCAGTGGGCTATAGTTGTGGCAACAAAAATGCAATAATCCCATAATTAAATCAATTGAACAGTAGTAAGTTTATTAGTTTCAGGTTTAATTCAATTTGCAAAAACACCAAAAATTGGCGACCGTAAAGTTGTGATGTTTGTTGGATCAAAGATAGCATACCATGATCTCCTTAGGGCATAATCACATAACTTGGCCCACCTCACAAAATTGAAAATGCTAGCTGTTACACCATGGTTAGGGAGAAATTATTTAGTGCAATCGCCACACCACGTTATCACGTACATATAATGCAATCCACCAATGCACTTCTTACATTTAGAGTGAGAATTTACATGTTCTAGGACATATCTAGAAAAGAAAATGCGTTTACCAATGGCCAGAATATGGAAGATGTGAATTTTCTCTCAACATGTAAGAAGTATATTGGTGGGCTACATCACCGTGTACTTGATGACGTGGTGCAACGATTGCACTACATAAATTCATGTACCAAGTGGGTGATGGATATTCAACCGGTAGCAATTGATCACCTTTCTTATTTATTGAATTGTGTTCCCAAATGACGGTAGAGATTCACCAAACAGAAATTTCGGTCCTAAAAGATGATGTTAAAAAATATTCACAATTGTCATCGATAAATATTGTGATTTTGTTTTTATAATCAAATATTTCATTTCAAACAAATGATACAACGAAATAAAAAAATAGGAAAATTTACAAAAAACACTACAAGAAATAGTAAAAAAAGAAAAAAATATAACGAAAAGTATATGCTCACTTCGATTTCATAGCCCAAGAAGCAAAGTTGGATTGAATCGAGACTTTCATAATGGCCAGCATGTGAATTGTTCGGAGCTACCTTCTTGGTAGTGCCTTCTGAACTCAGTGAACAACATGTGTCAAGTGGGGGATCAGCAATATTCAACATATTAATTCAGCACTAATTAGAGATCCCAGAAGTGACCTAGAAGGTAGCTCCGAACAATTCGCTAGCATGCCCAATATCTCCAAATCTCTTCATTAAGACATCGAACGACCCAATATGGTTCCTTTCCCCCAGGACTTAATGCCAGTAATTGCTTGAAGACAATTGTTTTTTAAGCAAACATCCTCAAGTTTCACCAATCAATAGGAGAACAAGCTACATTGATCTAAAATACCTCGGCTGCAAAGGGACAAAGAAGGGGACGGTTGCTTTCACACCATGAAACCATTAGAGTTGCGGAAAATAACCGCAAGACCATCCTTGAAATAAGCACCCGTGTTAATTTTAAAATACCAAGTTAATTCGATCTCATGAAAGAAATTGGAAAAAATTATTCTGATGAGCATCCTCGATATTCCAATAAAATGAATATTTACCATTTCACATGAAAAAAAATACTTACAAGAAGTTTTTATAACATAAAAGATAAGATGTAGGTACACTTTGTCTGTAGGTATCCTTTGATTAAATAGATCCAAAAAGTCAAAAGTAAATCAATTTCCTAAACTTGAAGTAGGGGTCTTGGATTTGTATCTCATAAGAAGTTTGAGTTATTTTCTAATACTCAAATCAATTAAATATACACTACTTAAATTGAATAATAATTTTTGAAAGAGTTACTAACCATAAGACCAGCACAAATTAAATACAATTGTTTGTAACTGAATTTATGCCGCAAAATCAAATATGAGAATTTAAATTAACATACCATATCACAAAGATAATACAGTATAAAAATATTATTATCATATCATTCAAGAGTCTAGACAATGTCGACCATCATTACTTAATTATTTAATTAACACATTAATTCCAAATTAAGACCATATACTCCAGCCAATCGGTTCCTGCTGCACCGCGGCCGAGAAAACGTTAGAAAAGTAACTTCCGTTATCATCACTGCCAGTGCCATCATCCTCCTCCGAGTTAACGCTGTCAAATGCAGCCACGCAGCCGGAATATTCGTTCTGGAAGTAGGAGTCGGCGCCGCTGTCGATAAGCTGAGGGCCGTTGTCATCTATGACAGCGCTTCCATCGGTGCTGAGGCGGTCCTCCACCTTTATCGTGAGTTGGAGGCATGGCGGTGGCGGTGCTTCTGATTTTGTACGCGCCGCGGTTTCTTCAGCCGATTCTTTGGATTGCACTTTCTCCGTCGACAAAGAAATTAGCTGCGCCATAAATAAGATATTCCATTCAATGTGCTATATGCGTATGCTATTTTAATAGATTAAAAGGGCATCTTGTCTTAATAAACTAGTAAATAATAAATAATAAATAAAATTATGCACCTACCAATGTAGTCATGTTGCCATTAAGTTTTACCAAAATAATAATTTTATAAACTCAAAAATAACAATAATGGTGTTTTGGTTGCCAAAACAACAAATAAATTTTCGGCAAGTCATGGCGAAGGTCTTTAATTATTTTCACTAGCTTTATACTTAAATTTCAACTTATATATTATCTTTTATAGTATTTGCAAAACTCATTTTTATACTAATATTTTTTACATGGGAGTGATATGACCAATTTTCACATACCACTTAGTATAATATATATATTATGGTATGTTGCCCCAATATTTAATGGTAAAATTTAAAATTGATCTGTCTCCCGACTTTTCACAAAGTGGAAATTAAGGAGTTTCACTAATGTGTTTGGCAAGCATCCTCTTCATTGCACAATTAAAATTTTATATTCATGTCACCAATTTTTCACATCCATAATACAATTTACAATAACAAATTGGGATTTGGGTTTATTTAGGAGTATGTATATTCGCATTTAAGACTTGAAATTTCAATATTATTTTAGCAGGTGGGGCTTAACTTAAGACAGATGCTACTATTTTCATTGACTGTGCAAGAATAAATTTGCTGAGCTCCAGGACCAGGACCCATTGGCCCGGCTCCTATCAGTAACTAATTAAGATTTGTTCTTAGCTATTATAGAAAAATCAGTGTCGTCATTCTCTTTATCAACGGTCCCAGGTGCCTAATGTCTATGAGAAATCAGATCCAACAATACCAATTTCATTTTCTAGTGATTTCCGAAAGAAAAGATTATGCTACGTACTACTATTTTTCTATTTGATAACCCCACCCACTTCAAAAGGAAATTAAACAGTATGACATAGGATCTGTACCAATGAAATATATATATATAATATCATAAAATATATACAGTTGAAGTCTACATATAAATTTGTTTGTTAAGATAAAGTCTACATTATTAAATATTTGTTTATTCAAATTAAATTCTTAAATATGAGTGCAATATACTTTCATTGTATTAAGTTGGATTGAATTGAGTTAAGGTTTCTATGGGTCAAGAGTTGGGCTTGACTGGGTATACAAATTAAATTAACCAAGTAAAAACACTCAATAAGGAAAATTAATTTATTATATTTTAATCACATATAATTTTTAAAAATAAGACAAAATGCATTTTCTTTACTTTTTACCCAAAAAAAATATATAATGCATAATATTAGTATTTAGATCATTTATATTGAACAACATATTTTAAGACACTGGGGTGTACATTCATGCCAGCTTTGGAGCACCTTGATATATTTTCGAGGCCACTAAAAACACCCTACAAGCCCTTTGAACTAGTTTTATTATCTATATATATGTTAATTTCAAAATTAAATCTTCTTAATTATAATTGTATAATTGTGTTTTTTCAATTAGTACTACAAAAACGGCATATAATTATTAACTTTGTTCACCATTAACAATAGCTTTGTACAATTGTTTGAGATTGAATTGCAGTTATGTTAATCACAAACATGGAACAACGAATTCATAATGCCTGCCATGCACACAATCCTTCATAACTTAATCACAACCTACTAATATGGTTATTATCCCACTAAATTTGGTAATCACATCTAATGATAAAATACTACCCCAATTTTAATAATAAATAATTAGGAAATTAATAAAAAAAAAGTTCTACTCAGAAGCAAAATAAATAAATTTAATAAATAAATAAAGGGTCTTTTCTTTTGTGTTTACCTCAGTTTTGAGCTTGTCATTTTCCTTGACAATGGAGTCATAGTTGGAGAGGAGGGAGTCATAGGAGGATTTGAGCTGATCATAATTCCTCTCAAGCTGCTTGTTCTTCCACCGTGCTCGGCGGTTTTGGAACCAAACCGCCACCTGTCGCGGCTGCAACCCCAGATTCTTAGCCAGTTGTGTTTTGCGGTCTGGCTCCAGCTTGTTCTCTGTCTCAAAGCTCTTCTCCAACAAGTGCACCTTTACATATATATCCCACCAAATAAATCAAATTCATTTTCAAATCAGAACTGTTAATCACGATCCAACTAAGTGATCGAATTCTAATAAGTTTTGGCAAACACGACCTAATTTATGGTCAGGGTGTTTAGAGAGCGTTGTTCATATTGTCCCATGGCGGAGGCTGTGGGTGGGTCAAGTCGAAGTCGAATGACTTAGGCGCTTGCGTGTGTATACAGGATAGATATGTGTTTTAGTGACACCAATTGTTCTTGGAATAAGTTGTTGCGTCTCTAAAATGGTATCATAGTTAAGGTCACGAGTTTTATTTCTAACGGGAGGAAGTGCTAAAGGGAAGACTCTTGGCCAAGTTTTGGCAGCAATTGTCCCCTAGCGGAGGTCTACGTGTGGATACCAATTGATTTTGCGACAAGCGATAGTGCCTATGGTCCTACCAATAGACTTCCATTCTTATATGTATAAAAAATAATGTGAATATGTTAGTTTAATTAACACGGTATTGATTCTTATTTTGAGGAGAGAATATTAAACTAAAATAAAAAATAAAAGTGTGGAAGTTAACAAACCTGCTCCGAAGTGAGACGGCGTTTCTTTCCCGGCAGCTGCTCGTCGTAATATTCTTCATCGTACAATTCCTCCGACGTGCTGAAAAATGGCCGCCTGTTCGAGTTTTCCTCCATGTTCAACACCGATTTTCCTCCTAAATATAGTATACAATTCGAAATTAATTTAAAAAGTAAAAAATTAAATTGAAAACTCAATTAAAGGTAGAGATATGATTCAACACCTCGAAAAGCAGAGTCGCCCTTCCCAATAAACAACATGTTGCTATGACACGAAGGATCAAAGTAAATACGCCCCGATTCCATATCTATTTATCCAGATCTCAGGCTTATCAGTCAATCCAATACACACACAAAAACTTATGATTTCGTACAATTTAATTTTCTCTGAAACTCCGGCACAGAGTTTTGGATATATGTAAAATATGAAGTCAAATTGGTTTGGCTTTCTATTATAGTATCAAAATAAAGGGCTAATAGAACAACATGAGCTTGTGTCGGAAGAAACTGGTGCTCCACAGCAACCTCGCCGGAGATTCCAAAGGGTAAATACAAATTCCCATCATGCGAAGCACGAATTTCCCCACAGCTCCGGCGATTAATTTCCGGGAAAAAAGTACAGATTTTCCCGCCGGAAAAATCAATTTAAAAGAGGGGAAATTTGTTTTGAGAGAGGATTGTTTGGTAATCTCACTATGTTTGGATGTCTCTTGGTTTAGTGTATTTTGTAGCTAAAGTTAATAGAAGTGAGGCTGAGGGTATTTATAAAGGTTTTAGATGACGAAATTACTATTTTGCCCAAGTGGACTTTGGGATACTGTGAGGAGGTGAGTCATGATTAGTGAGGGTTAATTTGGAATTTTGTGGGTGTACATGGGATTGTGTAATTGGGTGACACAAATTTACGCCAGATGCGTTGGAGTGGATCTTGGCCGTTAATTGGAGAATGTGACAGATGAAGAAGAGAGAAGAAAAAATCATAAAGAGTTGCCATTCCTTACGGTTGGGGAGTTGTCTAGTGCGGTTGCGTATCTTCCCATACTGCTGCCACGGTTATCAACTGTCTAGTCAAGGTTATGAATAAACTACACACTTTAACTTTCACTTTCACTTTCACTTTCACTTTCTCAACATCACATTTATAAGAAATTAGGGTTTATTTGATTATGTTTTGACTCGTATAAAAAAAAAATTAATTCAGGTTATTTAAATGTAAATGGAATCTTTAAAATCTCAATTAAATTTAGTTTGGATGTTAGTTTTGTGGTTCGAAAAATTGAGACTTATTTGGATGTAGAGGTTTAAATGAAAAAAATAGGTGATAGTAATCAAGTCAATGTCTTTAAAGAGTAATTGTAGTAAAGGTCAAAGTTTATTAGGTTTTGATATATAAGTTGAAACATGTATCGTGTTACTTGTGGTCGAACTTCATTTGAAATTGTTTGGTCAAGTTTCGCGGAACAAACCTACCATACAGACACTTATGGTCTGTTTGTTTGGTCTTTGGGAGAGTCGAAGAGGCTTATGAAATAATCTCAATTTGAAATGTTGTTTGTTTGAATTTTTAAAGAGTGGTTTGAGAAATAAAGTAGATGTATGTTTTTCAGAAATAGTTTAAGTTGTAGATGTAATATGTATAAGATTTTATGTCAAATCATATTAGTTATTTAAAATAAATTGTGTAAGAGATATGTTACTTTATGTCAAATCAAAGTCAAGCTTGTGTACGTAGGTCTTTTCTGGAAATAAGAAAATTGTTGTTTGTTTGATTTTTGAGAGAGTAGTTTTGGAAAATTGAGAGATTTATTTCTGAAAAATATAAAACATGTTTCCGCGCCTCGTTTTTTTCAAACACGATTTTTTTTTTAAATGCATGCAAGACAAACATGCCTTAGAGTATTCTATTAAGAAATTATGTCGTGCACAGAGTTTTTTTATTAATTCAAATTTATATATATGTACATAATATAGATGTTGATAATATTCTGCTGAACGACTACCCCTTAAATTAATTAAGTGTTGGTGTAATTGGATTAATTATAGCTAATTAAATTGAGTCTAATTAGCCAAAGTTAATTATTACACCTTAATGAATGAAATGAGAAGAGAAGGTTGAGTCTCTCCATCCCACATGGAAAAGAAGGAGAAAGTTGAGCTACAAAATTGTTATAAAAAGGGCATCTAGCTTTCAAAGTGGAAAGGCTTTTGTATGAATGGGCATGTAGTTATATCTAGGCCCAATAATCATTAAAGTCCAAACTTTGTACAAAGATCCGTGGGTGATCCGATTAGAATCCGCGTGTGATCCGATTAGGATCTGCATGTGATCCGAACAGGATCCGCGAGACCCGTTTCTAGAAGGTCCGAGAAAGATCCGTGTTGCCCGCCCAATTTTTGAATAAAAGGGTGTGCCTGGTCGGATTTTGAACCTAAGGGGTGGCACCCGTTCGGACCGAACCACTGTTTAATTTAAATCCGAACTGTTATGACCCTCCAGCAACAACTTTCAATTGCTATAAATAAGAGAGGAATCTGGCCAATTCCTCACACTATTTTTCAGCAAATAAAGTACAAATTATTTTTCTCTTCTCTACTTCTCAAATTAAATAATTTTCTAGTCGAAGTTCTGTTTGTTCCAATTCGCCCGTGGCCTTTTGTTCGTGCAAAACAACAAGGATCAAGACTGTTGTATCTTGGGAGACTACCGAGGAGTACTGATTGCACCGTAGGCAGCCTCGGAAATATTGTCTTAAGGAAATTGCATCCGCAACCTCAGTCTAACTTCGTATTTTCTCATTTTCGATAACAATTCAGTGAGTTAATTTAATTTAATAATTACTTAATTTTGTTTTAAAGTATAAACTTTTATAGTTTAAATTTTTTCTCGAGTGAACAAAATTGAATCAATTTCCTCAAAAACTAAGTTAAAGTTTTTGTACTTAAGTTTCAATCTTACCATACTTATATATATAATATAATTAACCGATTCAATTTATACATATATATAATATAATTAACCGATTCAATTTATACTTGAAAGTGTAAGGGCTTTGATTATTTTATTCAAATAAATTAAATTCATTATTTACACTTGAACTAAGTTATTATTATTATTTTTTTCTTTAAACTCTTTTTCATATAAAATAATTTTAATTAAATTGAAACGATCTTACTAAAATAGAAATTTCCACCATTTTGAGTATTTAAAGTTTCTCTATATATATAATTATATTATAAATTTTTTGTTTGCTATTTAATTAAATTATAGTTATTTATTACTATAATTATAAGAAATAT
This sequence comes from Penstemon newberryi var. newberryi, assembly GCA_030819805.1. Lineage (NCBI taxonomy): Eukaryota > Viridiplantae > Streptophyta > Magnoliopsida > Lamiales > Plantaginaceae > Penstemon > Penstemon newberryi. The sequence goes on along the minus strand of JAUALY010000004.1, from coordinate 11,744,793 downwards.
AGTTGAGTATATTTCTATTACACAGATTGTTAAACACTAACATTAAGAACGTCACAGAAAGTCATCTACGTTGATAGCTATTTTTGAAACATCGAGAAACAAAAATGCAAAAACCATAGGAGAAGATGGAGTAATTGTAGAAATCTTTATATTCAAAAATCAAAATCTTTATGAAATTGAATAATGGATGGTGCTTAATCTTTTACTTATATCCAATAATGAAAATTTTCTGAAATCCCGTTCGTTGAATTGTTTTTGATGGTGCATAACTATTATTTTTTTATGCGTAGCATAACATTTGAATATTATGCATAACAGATTTACTGAATTTACTCACCAAGTCCCAATGAGAATATTAGTTGGTATATTGGAATTTGGATGATGCAAATAGTTGAATTTCCGGTGAGTCTTTGACACTTTTTATACATCATTTTCTTCTTTGAATTATGCAAAGCCATATGGAATCAATCTTTCTTTTATGGTGGGTAAAATGGGAAATTATATTAGAAAATATTTTATTGGAAGATATATGTCAACTTTTCTAAACCAAATAATTGAAAATTAATTTTTTTATTTTTGGTAACAGAAAACTAAAATATTTGTATGTGATTTAGTAACATTTTTTTAGATAGTAAATATATCATCCTTACATCAGAATATATCCAACAATATATTGTCATCGGAATCAATTCAATTATATCACATTACAATGAATAACTAACAAGTAAAATCAGCAAACTCACATTAATAAAAGCTGAAGTCGGAACCTCTAGTCTTCTAGGACCTCAACTTTACCGCAAGGCTTAATGTCGTATTGGCAATTCAGTAACATCATTGTTTTCATTTATTTAATGATATTAAGGATCGATGATTTTTCTTTAAAAATGATTATCTCCAAGCTATATATCTTGAAAATTAAGAATATGTGGAAAGAATCGAAGTGAGTTGTTGGTGGATTGTACGAGGAAATTGAAAAATGTTGAAATTGTTGTCCGAAGTGGAAGTTAGTTCATTTCTAGAGGTTCTAACTTTGCCGCCTATAATCGCCACTTGCTCAGTTGCTCCATGGGTTTGACATGGTTTAATCCATTTACTTGTATTCCGTTTTTATCTATTTTCGTGTCTATTTTCATTGTTTTTAATTAATGGAATGTTTTGATTATAAACGAAAATGCAATTGAGGAAGTTGGGGTGGGGGGAATGGGATCATGGGGGAGAGATCAAAATAGATCGGCCAAAGATTTTATTTCTAGGTTGAAAATAAGTCTAATTAAGTTGGGTCCGTCTAAAATGAGATTTTGAGGGATGGGGAGCACATAAGATAACACTTATCTTGGTGACACATGTCCCCTTAAAATTTAAGTTAAAATAATTTATTTTCTCAAAGACAAATTTACCCTTTTTTATGAGTGAATTTCAACAACACCCCTTGTGTTTTGTCTAATTAAAAAAAACATGTGTTATTTTTATTAGCAAAAAAACCCTGTACTTTTTTTTTATTATTGGCAAAAAATATCCCTCTCAAATTGAAATGACAATTTTACCCCATCAAATAATGAAAAAACATCCCCTTAAATTAAAATATTATCAATAACCCCTGACAACTTTAAAATTTTTCAATAAACCCCCTGTTATTTTAAAAAAAAAAATTGATAAAAACTTTCATATGATTTATGAAGTCCACTTTAAAAATTTGACAAAAATCTTATCCCCCAAAGTTACATATTGTTGCACTTTACCACCCATATGTACAAAATAATCACTTAATTACCGCCTAAAATAATTTTATTTAATTTTTGTTCGACGAAAAATATAAATGTTCCCCTCACATGAAATTTCAAAGTTAGTCACAACACTTCTTACAAGTCCAAATACTTCGCTCATGTAAAAGAACCGGAAATCCGAAGTGAAGTAGAAAAATATTTTATTTGTAAAGAGAAAGTAAAAAATGCACGTCATGTTTTGACTAATTTACCCTTAAAATACATGTGAGGCGCATATATGAGTTTTTCGACAATCGAAATTGGCATAAAATCATTTGAGGGGGAAAAATACAACGGATTTCATATATACTTATTTTATCCTTTAGGTGGTAAAATTCAAAATATCTATTATAATACAAAATATATTAAAATGATTTTATTTGTGTTAAAAAATTAGAACTAATTGAGATTGCCAAAATAGAAAATCCTAATCATAAAATGAAAGTGGGGTTGTGTGGGTACGAGGAATTGGGGCTGGACGGTGTTGTGGTCTCGGAGGTGAATGAAGAGGAATTGGGGTTGCAATAATTGCAATTACCCCCTTCAAGATTTTAGGTATTTTGTGCTCAATTGTAAATATTCCCTGAAGAGAAAAAAATGGTGATTTAACGGACACATATTTGGCACGTGACATTTTTCATCCAAAAACTAACGGCCGAATGAAATATAAAAAAAACTGTCCAACTTTTGTACGAAATGTATCTTTTTGAAAAGTTTGGTATGAAATATATAAAGTAGGCAGAAATTTTAGTATGAAAAGTGCAATTTTCTTGATTTTTGTTTTTGTTTTGGAAAGAGATCTGAAATTAATTAGAGATTAGAGAGATTTAGTATTTTTATTTTTATTTTTGTGTTATTGTTTTGAATAGAATATAGTTAAAATATTAAGTAAATAGAAATATGTAATTTTTTTCTTAATTTACTACGCATGGAATGAAGAAATTATATAGTGCAAACGTTGCACTACGTCATCAACAATACGTGGTGCATCAACCCAATTATATATTTATACATGTCATCACTCCACATCAGACATATTTTGATAACAGTTTCAAATTAACATTTAAGAAAAAAAAACATGTCTGATATGGATTCATTGTCCATGTGCTGCGATTGCACTACATAATTTCTCCATGTAGTGATTTAGTAATCAAAGACAACCAATAAAAACCGTAAATTCACCATGTGGAAGGATCTCGGTGATTTGGTTTGATCAAAGCTGTTTGTGATATTTTGGCTTGGCTTGGCTAGGTCAGAGCCATAAGACCAAGCCGAACTCACAGTCGATGTAGCCAAAATTGAGCTATTTGACCATCAAATTAAGCCCCCTAACCATCTTATCACTTATGGACGACGTGATATATATCATCAAAATTGACCCTAAAGAGTTGGGCAATCTGCTTACTCTTAAATGAATCCTTAGAATCACATAACACTTCAAGAGTGCGTTTTACTGGAGTCGTCCGGTACACTGACCCGATCGAGGCAAGATCGGATATTTCACCATCATATAAATACTTTCTCATTTATTATATTATACAAGCTATAGCTTTGATTGCAGCTCTACCACTCACTGTTGTTAGATTAATCTAATTTCTCAACTCTAACTTAGGCATCGTAGAGTTTGGCTCATTCAGCACATCGAGTCTAATAATATTCATTGTTTGTGGGTCGATTCCTTTATTCTAGGAGTCGACCAGATCGGGCATCGACCACGCTCCATTTCATTTCAAGAGATCCCTCATGTACAAGCAGTATAGCATCTATTAAGAGAATGGATCTTCAATCAATGAAATTGAATTGTTTTCGAATATGTAGGATCTAATCAAAGTGATATTGACATGTGTGTGTAGCGTAAAACAGGTGCACGTGTGTGCATCTCTTAGGCACATGAAAGAAAAATCTAGAGCCATAAAACAAATTTATCTAAGTTGAAGTGTAGGAATTAATTAATTAGGAAATTTCATGGAGTTTTAATTCATTTCTGCGTCCATAATTCCCATGTGTTCGCCAGTTGTTGCCATCTAATTGCATTTCTTGTAATCCTAAATAAATAAATAAATAATTGTATTTTTTATAAGAGTCTTGAATTTGCTTATAATGACATTCTCAAAAAATAAGCCAAATGAAAAATACTCCCTATATTTTGTTTAATTGGCAAAAATCTCTCATGTGTTATTTTTATTAGGAAAAATTCCCCTGTTTTTTTTATTAGCAAAAAACTTTCTTTGAAATTTCTTCATAAGTCAATAATGAGGTTATTGACAATTTTTTAAGTGAACAATAGAGTTATTGCTAATTTTCAAATTCAAGAGGTGTATTATCAATTATTTAGGTGAATATAAGTGTTTTTGCATTTTTATGATGGGGTATAATTGTAATTTTTTTTAATATGTACTCCAACTTGGGAGAAATTTTTGCTAACAAAAAATAGTTTAGGGAATTTTTTTGCTAAAAAAATTAAGGCCTGGGTTTTTAGTCAATTAGGCAAAGTATAGGGGTTATTTTTGCTTTTCACTCGTTAAAAATTATAGAAGTATTTAAATGAGGGAAAAACACTTTTGATACCAAACTTTAGTCCAAAAAACACATTTGGTACCAAACTTTTTCAAAAAACACATTTCATACCATGATTCACACAATCTTGACACATTTAGTTTTGCCATCAATTTTCGGACGAAATTCAGCATGCGCCGCTCATGTGTCCGTTAAATTGACATTTGGATGGAGAACATGCACTGGTTTTAAAGACCCACACATGAACGGCACGTACTGAATTTTGTCTGAAAATTGACGGTAAAACTAAATGTGTCAAGATTATGTGAATCATGGTATGAAATGTGTTTTTTGAAAAAATTTTGTACCAAATATATTTTTTGAACTAAAATTTGGTATCAAAAATGTTTTTCCCTCGTATTTAAATTGTTATTATTAACAATTAATGGCACACGCAGAATATCTAAAAGGGATTGTCACTGCGTACATGTCGTGTTTTGTTTTAATCATCAATAGCATATATTTGTCAGTAGTAACTTTTACTTGGTTACATTTCAAAGAAATTATCGTTAGTATAATTGTTTAAGTTATTATTATAATTCAGTTGTGGCTGCATATAATTTTATCACTAGTTCTTAGTGATTATTCAAAAAGGTTTATTGTTGTATTTCTCAAATTTTTTCTCTGTCATCAAATATATACAAATTATGATAATGAAATTATTTATAGAGATGTGAAATCTGGTCTTCAATATATAAAAGATTCACACTAACTAGTTTTGCAAGTTATTGACATTGTTTGGATGTATTTTAACTCGGTTGTTTCAAGATTTTGGAGTGGGAAAAATATTAAAACATGATTTTGGAAAAATAGTGGCTCAATAATTTTTGTAACTATAAAAATGTATTTAGATAAAAATAAAAACTCGGGTTTTTTGCACTTTGCACCCCCGAAATATGGGAAATAGGCACTTTGCACCCCCGAAACTTAGATTTAGCACTTTGCACCCTCAAAATATAAAAAATGCAGCACTTTGCACCCTCTTTTATTTTCGGGCAAAAACTCAAGGGCAAAATAGGTAATTCAATTATAAATATTTGGCACTTTGCACCCCCAAAATAAAATTAGCACTTATCACCCTCGAATTAAGAACAAATCAGCAACTTGCAACCCGAAAAATAAATTGACACTTTGCACCCCGAAACACATAATTAAAACTCAACACCCTCAAATTAAAAAAAAAAAAAAAATCAAACCCCTCATTTTTTGCGGAAAACTTGACCATTGGGGTGAAAAAAAACCCAAGGCAAAATAGGTAAGTTTCCGATCCGATTGAACAACCTACATTTATATACATATATACGAATTAAATACCATGAATTTGGAATGATTACATCATATAACAAATTAACAAGCCATAAATTATAGCTTGTACAAATTAAACGTGCTATGCACAACAATTGAATGAGTAAAAATTGTTAAGTTCAACTTTGTCGGAGAAAATGAGGGGTTTGAGTTTTTTTTTTAGTTTGAGGGTGTTAAGTGTTAATTTTGTGTTTCGGGGTGCAAAGTGTCCATTTATTGTGTTTCGGGGGTGCAAGTTGCTGATTTGTTCTTAATTCGAGGGTGATAAGCGCTAATTTTATTTTGGGGTGCAAAGTGCCAAAGATTTATAATTGAATTACCTATTTTGCCCTTGGGTTTTTGCTTGAAAATAAAAGAGGGTGCAAAGTGCTGTATTTTTCATATTTTGAGGGTGCAAAGTGCTAAATCTAAATTTCGAGGGTGCAAAGTGCCTATTTCCTATGTTTCGGGGGTGCAAAGTGCAAAAAACCCTAAAAACTCCACTTCTTCCAAAAGAAAATTAATCTTTTTTAAGCAAAAAGTCTTTTAGGCGTTCGAATAAAGTTATTAGTCTCAACTCTCAAATTAGCATTTTTAAAGTGGGTAAATTTTACCCTAATCGGGTTTGGTTCAACCCAATATATTCATATAGCAAATACACTTATTTTTAAATTGAATACACACTCAACCAATCAGAAAACATTATTAATGGTCTCATTTCTTATTATTGGATGCATTCGGGCAAATCATGTTTGTGTTAAATATTTCATTCTAAAGCATCATTAATTATCTCAATTTTTTAAATAACTATCGGAATCATGGGACAGCCTATCATGTTCCTTGATCTTCCAACCCATTACACTTCTCCCAAGAACTTTCTACTTTAATCTGTGATTTAACTAAAGATTTATTTTTTTAAGTTCTATTGTAAGTCAAAACAAATATATAAGCATCCACAATTTTTTTTTTTTTTTTTTTGATAATTTAAGCATCCAGCAATTTACATATACAAAAAATTGATGAAAAATATATAGCTTATTCATAATGGATGATGGATGTTTTCTTTTGGTGCAAAATATGCGCTTGACCGGTGTGCCGTGTGCATTTTTTTTTTCAACTGAATAGGCTTGCAACTCCATAATTTAGAATCATATAGTGAGTGTGTTGTGGGTATAATAATAACACAAGGATTAGAACTTGTAATTATTATCAATGTGCATGTTTGTTTATATTAGAAGGAATTGGAGAAGGAGTAAGAAAAAATAGTCTAGTTATTATACTTCAAGTAAGTGTACATTATTACAAGAAGACATTGGACTTGCATGAATCAACAAACGTATTAAGTATATTAGAATTATCCCGTACACTTTCGCTTTACATAATTTTTGATTGGTAGCTTATAGTTAATTGTGTTCTTATATCTAATATGGTGATTTTGGGTACATATATGGGATCTAAATATCCTACATGTATTTCCATGTAGCAAAGAAAGAGTAATTGTTTTTCTTTTTTAATTAAGGACATAGTCCTACCATTTTGAATAACGAAAATTTAATATGGAGTAACTTTTTCAATAAAATATATACTTTAAACATATTCTAAATGTTAAAATGGGGAAAATGCATGATACTCCACTGTGTTATGCTATCTGCAAGAAACTAACCTATGAAATTTTTATTGTGCTAAATTTTCTTGTACTTTTAAAAACCTTGCTAAAAACACCTAATTTGTAAAAAATAGTTCGTTTTCGACCGACATATTTCAAGAAATTATTTTTAAAATACTTCAAGATGGTCCCTACAACTTTACATGAAATATTTTTAAAATTATTTCTTGAAATATGCCAATCCAAAACGACCTATTTTTTACAAATTAGGTATTTTTTGCAAGATTTTTACGGAATAAAATTTTCACATGGTAGTTTCTTGCAGGTTTAACATAATACAGGGGAGTATTTTGCATTTACCCCGTTAAAATAAAAAAAAATAAAAAAAAAAAGACCACTTTCAATTTATCAAAAGAAAGTGAAAAATCTTTGTAGATGCATGCATCATGAACACGAAAGGGACATGAGAAGAGATGGAAAAATAGTTTCTGATTGCCAATTTCTTATTTGCTAAGTTAGGAGAGTACGTGGAGGTATCTTTTGCCTTTTTTTAGAATAAAAAAGAAAAAAAAAGGCTTTTGAAATTTTGAATACACTTTGTTTTAGTGTCATTGGACCAATTGTTTGCTTTAAAGGATATTTATTGGGATAGATAAAAGCTTCAAGTAAGGGCCGCCTAATTATGGAGAGATAAAAAAAGCAAAGAAAGCTAGGCACCTGAGATATTGGAACAATTTTATTTTGCTTTTGAGATATGGTCTCTATTAGGCTTTAGTGCCTAGCTAGCTGCTTTTTTATAGTGGCCGGGGCTGTTATATAGTGACTTTGCCTAGGCCTCGTCAATTCGATCGTATTGCTTTTGTTATGTCATTTTCTTTGTCACCACTAATTTCCTACTTAAGATGAGATATGGTCAAAAAAGTTTGACGTGACGTATAAAAAATATTGAGAGTCATTGTTGAAATTTATCAGAGCTTTTGGGCCTGTTTGTTTGGCGTTTGGGAAAGTAGTTTGGGAGAGTAGTGATGGTTTGTGAAATAATCTCGATTTGCGTAATGTTGTTTGTTTGGGTTTTGAGAGAGTGGTTTGAGAAATAAAGTAGGTGTAGGTTTTTTTGGAAGAGTTGGGTTGTAGGTGTAAGATGTGTAAGACTTTATGTCAAATCATGTTTGTTATGTGAGATAAATTGTTTAAGAGATAGGTTACTTTATGTCAAATCAAAGTAGAGTTTGTATAGGTTTTGTTTAGAGATAAGAAAATTGTTGTTTGTTTGGCTTTTGAGAAAGTAGTTTGAGAAAATTAATGGATGAAAAATTTATTTCGGAAAATATAAAACATGTTTGTTTGGCATTTCCCAAACACGAAAAAATTTTGGGAAACGCCAAACAAACAGGCCCTTTGTGTTTTTTTGCGTATACTCCATATCTTGTTCGGCACACAACAAAGAATTAGAGAGAATTACAGTTCATAAATGAGGAAAACTTTACATATATAGGGTTATTTTTTTCGAGAATGTGGGCCTGTTTGTTTGGCGTTTCCCAAAAATTTTTCGTGTTTGGGAAATGCCAAACAAACATGTTTTCTATTTGTCAAAATAAATTTTTCATCAATTAATTTTCTCAAACTACTCTCTCAAAAGCCAAACAAACAACAATTTTCTTATCTTTAAACAAAATCTATACAAACTCTACTTTGATTTGACATAAAGTAACCTATCTCTTACACAATTTATCTCACATAACAAACATGATTTTACATAAAGTCTTACATATTTTATACCTACAACCCAACTCTTTCAAAAAAACCTACACCTACTTTATTTCTCAAACCACTCTCTCAAAATCCAAACAAACAACATTACGTAAATCGAGATTATTTCACAAACCTTCACTACTCTCCCAAACTACTTTCCCAAACGCCAAACAAACAGGCCCTGTATCTTTTTCGTTAATATTATATTAATATGAAAGAGCATAATATGTTTGAATTGCAATTTTATCACAAAAATTTACACATATCTGTGTCAAAATATGTGGACTGCAGTTCTGACCAAATTAAGGAAGGATAAAATAAAAGGTAAAATAAGATAAATGAAATAACATTTATTTAAAGGTAGATCCGAGCCATATCCTTTTTTCAAACTCGACTGGGCCTATTCCCTTTTTACCCGAATCAAACATCTTGTTTCTTTGACCTGACCCAACCGAGTCAACTTTGAATTGGAACACACACTAACAAGTAGTAATATTGGACAGTCCGACTCACTTTTTGGAATTATGTGACACAAGAATGATTGGTATTTGATAAGTTGAACAAAAAATAGCAAACACTTGATTAAATATTTAAGAATTATAAGATTTTAATTAATTGTTTCTGCGACTAAGGTAATTAATGCTTATAAATAATCTATTAACTTTTTCCAGCGTCAACTAACGCCTAAGGTGTTACCAACTTCAGGAAGTATTTCTACAATTATTCCTATTCATTTTATTTACGAAATTACGATTGGTCTGGATCAATTTAATTTGTGGCCCAATCGACCATGGACCAGGCCAATTGACACCAATGTCTGATGTTTACAATTGTACTTAAAAATTACTGATATTTCATTGCAGCATTAATCTGTTAAAAAAAAAATTGTAATTTCATCGATCCAGATGGAAGTCGGGCCAACCCAGATAAAATTTGATCCTTTTTTAGAGGTAGAAAATACAAGTTTAGCTAATCGAGCCGTCGAGACTAAATTTCAACCCATAACATATTTGGGCTTTACGTCATCAGTATTTTGTCACTCTTATAGATAACTGGGCCAGTCAGATACCCGATGTAATATTTTAGATTACTATTAAGTGTAAATTCAACTCTCAGAATCAAATTTGTTTATAGGGTACGTTTCTGAGCTAAATATTTAAAAAATATTGAATAAAGAATATATTAATTTTTTTTTATTAAATTGGAAAAAATAAGCGAATCTCAAAGTAAACAAAGAGTTTCGGAATTACACTTTAAATTATTGTTATTGATTCAAAAATAGAAATTTTTCGATACTTTCGATGAAAATGTCGATCCATTCTCTCAAATAGTACATGATATGAAATTTATGAACAATTAATCCCCAAGTAAGGCTTGAAATAATAAATCATATTAAAATTTGTAAATAGTGATTTGAAAATCGACTCAATGCACAGATGATTTTAGAATAAATTTAATTTGTTGTACCGATAGAATACTCTGCCAAATCAAGTTAAATTAATCTAATTTATTAATAAAATAAATTGCATAACAATATTTGCCCTTGGGGCAATGACGCAGGTAGTACGGTTCTGACCGAGGCGCGTCTATATCTGGTTGAAAATTATTTCCAAAACTCCTTCGATCCTCGGCTTGAGCTTGTCTTGGGCCTTCGAGAATTTCTGGAAGATCTTCTAAAGAAAAAAAAATAAGCTTCAACAATATTTATTTGTCTTGGACTGTCGAGCTTGTATTGTGTACCACTTAACTACAAAAAGAAAAAAAATATAATTACATCAAAATAAGGCTCAAAATCATATTAAAGTATCCAATTTTCATCTAATAATTGACCAATACAAGTTTGCCATGTTCAATTTATAGTGCATCTCAAAACAAGCTTAACTACAAAAAGAAAAAAAATATAATTACATCAAAATAAGGCTCAAAATCATATTAAATTATCCAATTTTCATCTAATAATTGACCAATACAAGTTTGCTATGTTCAATTTATAGTGCATCTCAAAACAAGCTTCAACAATATTTATTTTGCGTTAGCTTATGAAGCTTGATTTACTTGGACTCAATTAGAAAAACTTAGAAAATATTATATTTAAAAGTATTAAACTATTCAAGTTTTACTTCAGATTTTGGTAAGTTACCCCTATGAATTACCTAATGGGTAATTTACCACCTGTAATATAAAAATAAGCATATTATTACCTTTGGGTGATATATAACCATGAAAGCTTTGCATTTTTCTCATGAAGATGTTGCACAAATCCTCTATAATGAGACTGATAATTTATTTTGATGTGAAAAATGTCCAATTTAACCCTACGATGACTACAACCTCCCTTCACATTACCCCTTGTGATAGGGGTAATGGACACTTTAAATCATGTGATATTAACTAATGTGCATTTTACCCTCTTGTAATATAGCCTAGCCTAATGAGTATTTTACCCTCATGTGGATATGTAAAAACAAAAAAAGAGATGTAATGTGCTTCTCTTACAAAAACACATAATATATAATATGAGAGATGGGTGAAGTGCCTATTAAGGATAACACAAATGTGTAATTTGCCAACTACTTTAACTTATGCCCACCTCGATTAAAAGTTTGATTAATTTAATTAACATCAAATTGGATTCAAATCAAATTTATAGTTGACAAGAATATCCTTTTCTATATTATTATTAAAAGTGTTATGTTGGGAGGAATTCTAAAGTGCTATGGATGTTAAAGAAGAAGAGTTCCAACTTGAATGTTTACCTACTTTAGACTTCTACTTGATTCAATATATTAAAATTCTGAAGTTTACAAATTTAAAAAAAAAAAAAAACACGAACATGATCTCTGATTGTGTGTGATTTTTCCGGACTAACATAACATTTAACATTTCAGGAGAATAACTAGAAAATAGCTTTTGTTAATGGATGACTAATTACAAAATGTATATAAAGAGTGAATCATCGAATTTTGTAAGTTATTATATCATTAGTATAATTTAGAAATCTTAATATTTTACTATTGTCATCAAGAAAATATAATGCCAAAATAATTTTTTCAATAAAAAAAAAATCCCAATAAACCACTTCCTAGTGCTTTAAAAACACTTGCAACCAATGGCAGTATTCGTAATTAAACGCGAACAAAATCCCATTTCCGTATCCCACTATAACTAACTGCACAGTCTTGAGACGCCACACCTCCGTACATTTACAAAATCATGCACGTTGAAACGATTATTAGTCGATAATCAGACTCCTAATCCAATTAAACTTAAGACATATCTTACTTAATAACGTGATTAAATTTTGTTAGGATTCTTAGTTATTAGCAGATTAGGATTCAAACTTTCACTGCTTCCGCGTGTGTATATATATACATGTAGGACACACAACAACTCCCATCATTCATTACTCACACTTATTTTCACCTCTCTGATTCTACTCTCTCTCTCTATCGCAAAGCTTCTCTGGATTTCTCTCTCTGCAGTAAAAGTTTTCTCCAAAGATGACGAACGTAGCATTAGCACGAACTGTTGTTGGCATTATAGGTTTGCAGTGATTCATAATAGCTTTTCAAATTTATTCTTTCTGTTTATGTTTCTGTTCATGTTTCTGTTTTGCTTATTATTAATCGACGTCAAGCAATTATAATTCATCAGTACTGTGTGTGCGAGTGTGTGTTTGATTTGAATTCGCGTGAGTGTTTTGGTATTTCATGTAATTGTAGCTTGTTAAGTGATTAAATTTGAAGTACTGTTGTATTTGATCAATTAAATTATCTATTTAGCACTTTGATTGCTTTCTAATAAGCATGATTTATGGATTTAGTACAATGTGTGTGTGTGCGTGTGTTCGGGTTTTAGATGAGCTTGAGTGTATAGGCAGTTCATGTTTTCCTTAGATGTTGAAGCAATTGTAGTTTGTTATTTTGCTAAATTAAAGTAATATGGATTCTGATCGTATAATACTTTTGTATTTAAATATCTATTTAGTACTTTGATTTTGCTTTCTATATAGCATGATTTATGGATTTAGTGCTTATATTTGACCTTTTTTTTTCGCAGGGAACGTTATCTCTTTCGGCCTGTTTATCGCTCCACTGTAATATCTCAATTCTCTGTCTTATTTGTAATTTCTGCAATTTTACATAAATTTGTGCCATAACTTAAAAGCTAATTACTCATGTAGTCAATATTAACACTGTAGTATAGTAATTATTAGAATTACTCTGTATATTTAATTATATTATGTTATTTCAATCAGTAAATTTTTAACCTTATATAATTCTTATATTATTGTTAAAATAATGTTGAATTGATACAAAATTAATAAGATAAAAGTTCCAAAGGGTCTTTAACTAAACATATGTTTTTTTCTTTTTGATGAATAATTAAAATAGATATCTACCTCTTATTTACTTATTGTTTTATGTGAAATTTACTGTCCTCTGTTTAATTATTTCCTCATTGCAAAAAGGACCATAATAGGAGTATGACACATGAATATATCAATATAAAGGCCATATATCTTCATTGAATATAATGGCCTACTTTACATATATAACTTCTATAATATGCATATATATATGTTGATTTCTTGATTATATGACTTAATATGTAGGCCAACTTTCATAAGAATATGCAAGAAAAAGACAACTGAGGATTTCCACCCCTACCCATATCTGGCCTGTATGATGAACTGTTTGTTCTGGATTTTCTATGGTTTGCCCATTGTTCATCCTGATAGCACTCTTGTTATCACCATCAACGGTATCGGGCTGTTTCTGGAGATAGTTTATCTCAGCATTTTCTTCTGGTACACTACCAAAAAGAACAGGGTAAGTAATTTAAATTGTGTGAATTCATTCTCTAGAACTCGTTTTCTTGACATATATTTTTGATAATTGTATCAGGGAATCATAGCCTTGGGCGTTATGGCGGAGGCAACTGTGCTCGGAGCCATTGCTGCTATCACTCTCACCTGCTTTCACACTCACCAGAAAAGATCTATGTTTGTTGGTATTGTCTGTGTGGTTTTCGGGATTATTATGTATGGCTCCCCACTGTCCATTCTTGTAAGTCCCCCTCTCTTTTAATTACTATCATATAAATTTTATTTCAATTTTACCATTAATTCTTTGAATTTTAACTTATTTGTGTTAATTACTCTACAGAAAAAAGTTGTCAAGACCAAGAGTGTTGAATTCTTGCCGGGTTGGCTTTGCTTGGCTGGTTTTTTGAATGGTATCACATGGTTCACTTATGCTAATCTGAAGATCTTTGATCTTTACATTGCTGTAAGTACATATATTCCAATATCCATAATGACATTAGGAGTAGTTTCATTAGTTTTTTCAAATTGTTTTCATTTGTATTCTTAATTATGTTTTTGTTCTTGGTGTAGATTGGAAACGGAGTTGGAGGATTGTTGGGTTTTATCCAGCTCATGGTTTACGTTCACTATCGGTGGGGCTGTGGGGCGCCTAAGGGTGAAGATGATGTTAAGAAAGGTGAGGTGCAGCTTCAGAGTAACAAAACCAAAGGAGATTTACTAGTTTGAAAAGAGTTCCAATTTTGGAGAGAGACCATACATTTTGATTACTTGACTCGGATTTTTTAGCTTGTTTTCTGGCTTTCTAAGAGTGTCGTTAATATTTACAGTTTAGATATATAGGTTACAATTTACATTCATTTTCATACTTTGTGGAAGCTCAGTTTTCCACTTATCAAACTTCAATATAATATGGTGGTTATAGATTACTGTTTATATAATTGCTTTTTATTTTATTCTTATTTTTATTTATATTTTTTCACTTATCAAACTTCATTTTTAACACCCGTAAAAAAGTTTCCAAGTCTAACTCAAATCATCAAATCAATAATCAACTAATGGAAAACAATAATTAAGAAATATAATAAAATTATTGCATAAACTTTTTAAGCCCGTTTAAAAACTCAATTAAAAAAATTCTCAAAAAAAAAAAAACTCTGATTAAAATTGATTGTAAACTAAAATACAACTGAACTTCAAAATCCAAAATCCAAACTCATTACTTAAAAGTCTAATAAACCCCAACTCAAAATACAAGCCCAACCCAAGATGCAACTCTAGCACCTAAATCCAAGCTCAACCCTAATTAAACTCAACCTTGATAAAAAGGTCCTTGTTTGATGTGTGATGGGAAGATTTGAGGGTAATTTAGTCTTTCACAAATAACATGTATCGAGGAGTTTTTTGAAAATTAATAAATAGGAGAATTTTATTTAGGTGAGTGGTTAGAGCATGAAAGCATATAAAATAAATTAACATTATATAGGATCTCGATTTTAAATTTTGCATAGACCTTCAGAAGAGTAGTAGAGAATTTGGAACATCGACTTTATAAGATGATCTGTTAGCCGAATAGTTGATGATTAACAAACGAACTTTATAATATATTGGTGCTTGTGAGTTTTATGATTTGAACAGGAATTAAATTATTAAAGATCAACTCATTTGCATTAGAGAAAGTCCAAACAATGAAGAAGGACCAATTTTGAAGAAAAGGCTAGTACGAAATTGGAAGTTAGCTCATGAGAAGCCCAATTGGAAAAGTAGGCTCGTTATGATTGAAGATCAAGATCGAAGCCCCTAGCACCCTTAAAGGTCCCAATTTTCGATTCAAGAAAATTGTGGTCAACTTAGTAAGTAATTTCAATTGATTAAAAGAGCAAGAATATTCCTAGCCCAAATACTTTTAAATATTGTGCCCCAAACCTTTCGTCCCTTTTTCTAAAAAGTGTTTTGAACTATGATTGCCTTCAATTTTCAAATGAGCCGTAAACATTTTTGATTAATTATGGCCGAGAATTATTTTTTAATTAATCTTAATAACTTCTGAAAATTTAATTAAACTTTGGCTATTAAAATTTGAATTCTCTTTCAAGCCAATTTTTAAAGGAAAGATTTTCTCAAAATCATTTGATTGACTTAGCTAGCAAGTAAATTTGTCTAGCTAAAATCTTACCTTGTTTATTTGATCTTTTGAATATATTCTCCAAATCAATTCTTTAGGAAAGATTTTGTCTTCATCCAATTTAAACCATGTCTACATTCATTGAGGACTTTGTCACATGTTTTAATCTTGCAAAATCATTTCAAAAGTGACAAAATATTTTTTGAATATCAAAATCTTTCCCTATTGAACCAACTCCACTCCCCTATAAATAGGAAGCCTTTCTCTCGACTAGAACAACAAGCATACATTCTGAAAATTCACTTTGTCAAATCATTTCTCTAAGCAAAAGTTTTTGAGTGCTCTTTAATCTTGCAAAAATTATTTTTGTCAAAAGCTTTAAAAAAAAACCTTTTTTTCTTCTTGCTCTTTAAATCTTGAAAATACTCTAAGTGATAGAAGAAAAAGAAGAGTGTTTAATCTATTGCAAAAATCAGCTCACTTTGGAGCATTAGTTTGTAATCAAATTTTCATAATTGTTTTTGAGCGAAAGTTGTAAACTTGCAAGCTCGTTAGTGCGATAGGACTGAGTGTTCTAGCAAGCACGGTTTTGTGCAATAGGTAGTGACCTAGCAAGCACGTTTTTTGGAGCGGTAGGTTAGTCCTAGCAAGCTCGAATCAAATCGAGATAAAGTTTGTAACTTGTAATCTCGTGTAGCGAAGGTTCGTCCTGTAAGCCACGATTTTTAGTGAATTTTACCCAGGGGTGCTGGAAGAGAGGAAGTAGGCCATTCGGGCGCGAACCTCTATAAAAACGGTGATTGTATTTTTACTTTATTTATTTTTTCGCACTTTACTCCTCTGGAACATTGAACTTAATCATATCGGAACTTTAAACATAAACTTACTGGAACAACAAGCTTCTGTTTAAAGTTACTGAAACATTTAACTAATCTTTCTGGAACTTATAACTAATTGTTTTCTGGAACGAAACACTTTGAAAAAAGTTATAAACCTAATTCACCCCCTCTTAGGTAGATCTTAGGTATCATGATCCATGCGAAGTCATATGTACGCCCTAATCACTGGGCCGTGCTAATTTTGTTCGTTTTTTCCAACTCAAATTTAGAATTATATGAACTTTATTTCCTCACAATTAAAAATTGATACTAGTTTGGTCTATACATGGCTCAAATAAGGTTTCCACTCAATGCATTTGGTTATGTGACAGAAAATGAAGATTTTCTGGCAGATTTAAAGGTTGAAGATGTTAGTCAAGTCATCTCAAGTTGTTGCAACTTGCAAGCTTTGTTGAAAAAAAAAGGTTGTTGCATGTCAGGTGTCTTATAGTGAAAGAGAAAGATCAAGCATCAGAATTAACCAGATAGACAAACAAAAGTACTAAATTTACCGACTCAAAAAATAATTGACCACATAATATGTTAAAACAAAATGTTTTGGTTCGAAAGATAATAAACGAGCATTTGGTATTTTCACACCCTTGAAATGTTTTTTTTGTCACTCTACACCCAATAATTGTAATATTGGCACATTGCAATCTCGAATTGTTGGCAATATAGTGGACATTTCAAGGGTGTAAATAAGTTGAATAATATCGAACGATTCACTGTTCAAACTTTGTTTAATTTTGTATCTTGCTTGAAATTGTTTGACCTTGATTTTATCGTTAAACGAATCGAATTCGTAAGAAATCTCATAATAGTTTGATTTTTAACCCCTAATCACAATCAACCAAATAGGTAAATATACCACCTCAATTGCAGATGAATTCAACTCAAGAATCTGCCAAATGATTCAACAATAATTGAAAAACATCTACAACAGCTAAATCAGATGTAGCTTTACAACATACATAAGTCCAGAAATATTTTTGTTATCCACAATCCTAACATTTCAAATGCATTTTAGCTTCAATAATATCAAGTACAAAGCATGCATTTGCTTGTTAAATATATAATAATTCAATATTGTAGATCTTCAGGGCTGCATTAATTCCTCAATCTTTCACAAACTGAAACCATATATAATTTTTCAAGGTCCTCGTTTCTTCCGGAAGCAGAAACAACCCTGAGACTGATCAACAGGAATCATCCCCCCTCCCTTTGATGTGTCAATTGCTTCCAACAAAGAGACAACCTCATCCATCTCAGGTCTCTTGTCAGAATTCGCATCCCAGCATCTTTTCATTACATTGCTAATCGAGCTTGGACAACATCGAGGTATCTCTGGCCTTAGATTCTGCAATTCCATAGCATAATTCATAATTTCCATCTTAACTTCCATCTTAACAATTAAATACCCCCTATTCTTTGCCTAATTATCAAAAACCTCGCTGTCTTATTTTTATTATCAAAAACTGCTCATGTGCTGTTTTTTATTAGCATAAAACCCCCTCCCAAGCCGGAGTACATATTTTGCCAAAAAAAATGACAATTACAATTTACACCCCCATTAAAAAATGCGAAAACACCCCTATCCACCTAAAAATTGACAATAATCCTCCTGTTAATTATGAAAATTGGCAATAACCCCTTGTTAAACTTAAAAAATTGGCAATAACCCCCTATTGATTTATTAAGGAATTTTAAATGGGGTTTCTTGCTAGTAAAAAATAACAAGAGGGGCTTTTGCTAATAAAAATAACACCGGGGGTTTTTGTCAATAAGGAAAAACATGGGGTTTTTTTGCATTTAACCCCAATTCAGTGATTAGATATAATCACTATATATTCATTCATCTAAACACTTCCATAATATAATAAGGGCATTTATGTGCTTTCAACTAAACCGTTAAGGTTTTTTAACACAAGTTAGATTCAAGGGTAGTTTATGTAATTTCTCAAACACGAAGAGGTCTCCTTGTAATTTGACCATACCTCAAGAGAGAGAGAGAAAGAGATTTATGTACCTGGCGGACTACAGCTGCAGTCACTTCGGAGAAACTAAGGTCCGGATACGGCATATCACAGCAATATATCTCCCATAAGCAAATTCCAAAACTATATACATCACATTTTCGATTATAAGGGTTACCATTGAGAACCTATAATGAATGTAATAACAAGACATGGTAAGTAGCAGCCATATGAAAATTACAAATGAACCCTTGAAAGCTCAAGCAAATACCTCAGGTGCCATGTAGCCAAGAGTTCCAGTCTCACCAGTCATCTCATTAGGATTCGAAGCCTCAACACGGGCAACCCCAAAATCAGCTATTTTTACAGTTCGACTCTTGTCAAGAAGCATATTCTCAGTTTTTACGTCTCTATGGACAATCTTCTTCGAGTGAAGATAACTTAACCTGTAAAAGATTGATGAAAATGGCTTAAGTAAACTTCGGTTAGATTGCAATTTCAGCTTTTGGCACAATTGTGATTTTAGTCCGTTAAATATTAGGTTCGACACATTTAGTCCTAATTATTTCAGATTTAATCTCCTATCTTTTGGCTCAACACATTTGGTCCTTCATCTTCTCAATCAATCACATTTAGTTCAGTCAACAGTTTTTGTCCTCTTATCTTTTAGGATAAACTAATTTACCATTGAATCTAACTCATTCATTGAGAAATGGTTAATTTGGGTGAATTATGGCTTAAAAAGACTTCTTGTAAACCTAACATCAATAAAAAGTCTATATTCAAACAATTTTTTTAGTAAAATCAAAGATACAGGACTAAAGGTTTAAAGATAAATTACTAAATCTGTTGAAACAAGGCCACAATTTTTGTCGCGAATTGAAAGTTAGCAAACTAAATATGCAATTTTGCCTTCAACTTATTAAGCATAAATACGACAATCCCCAGTGTTGACACTTATGTGACCTTGAAAATTGCATAAAATTGAAATTAAAGTGTACCCTCGTGCCATATCCAAAGCCAACTGGATGACAACTTTGAATGCAAGTTTCCTTCTCCGGTTTTTTATGAGGAAATTTTTAAGGGCACCTCCTGGTAAATATTCAACTACAACACAACAAATGTTCTGCGGGATACCAAAATGACCATTGTCTGTCTGTATGTTTAGCTCTGTTGCTCCCATTGTCGCCCCTATGAACTGCAAAAGTGATTGAAGGTACAAATTTAATTTTAAGCAATCTTCATAAGTCCCTATAAAAAAAGAAGAACGTCTATGCTATGTTTGATTTTTTTGTTTTAGTTAATAAAACACTAAGTAAATGTTTTTCTTGAATCAAAATGATAGAACATTGAGCTTCATACTATTGTTCATTTCCATTTTCTTCATCATTTTACTAACTGAAATTCAATAACCTAACATACACCTAATATTTGATGAATTTGCATCCGAAGCCAAACAAACATATGAAACATTTAATATTTATTTATTTTAATCAGCAAAAGTTTACCTTGGTTACGTTAGGATGATCAAGCTTGTGCCATACGGCAACTTCTTGAGCAAAAGCTGCTCTAAGTGAAGCTAATTCAGCTTGTGTCCTGTGGCCTTCTTCCCCCCAGTTGAGAAGCTTAACTATAGAGAAAATAAAAAATAAACAAAGAAATCAATTGTCAACATTTAACACCTCGATTTTCACATTGGAAATCAAGAAAGGGAAAGTGAATAAACGCATTAGCAGCACGAATCCTAGTACCTTAAATTACAAATCAAGATTAACGTGAGTTTTGCAGTTCATAATCCCATACTACATCAAGAATTGTTTCTCTTCTGTTTAAATAATTCAATCAAAAATTTGTAATTTCTAGCAGGAAATAATTGTTCATTTATTAGGCCATATCAGTCATACATACTAATATAGTATAGTATTTCCTACAATCTACACTTACACAGAAGCAGCATAAACACCATCACATTCCCACCCAATGCATAATACTCCATTCTTATCAAGCTTTTATCCTATTTTATTTGGACATCTCATAAAAAAAAAAAAAAAAAAAAAAAAAAAAAAGAAATTCAAAAAGTACCATAACAATGTGATTACCACTATAAAATATAAAAAACAACTAGAGATTGCATCTTTTCAACACTTATAAAAAGCCATATACCAAATTTTTAGCTCCTAGTAAAAAAAATGAAAATCCGAAAAAGGACCACCTAAAGTAACAATGTAATACCACTAAAAATAATACAAAATAACTAAAGATTGCATTTTTCCACATTTATACAAATAACCCATCTCAAATTAAAAAGAAAAAACATAATGAAATTTTTATAAATACCTGCAACATCTTGGCCATCATAAATTCCACGATGAACGGTTCCAAAAGTGCCACGTGCAATGACAGATTTGATAACAAGATTAGAAGGGTCGATTTCCCAATCGTGCCTCACCGGAATTTCTCTCAATTCGTCGTCGTTTCCTCCTCCTCCATTATTACTCTTCTTATTCTTCTCTAAAGTCAAAACCCTGCTGAGATGGCGGTGAAGCTGTTCGTCGATGGTTTTGAGATCTATTTGATCTGCCCTAACAAACCCATCTTCAACCACGTTGTTGTTGTTCTCGTCCCTCATCTCAAGAAAACAATAGTTGAAGTAGTAGTAGTAAATTTATGAGCAACAAATAATACTCTTTCAGTCAGTTTTATCAGTTGGGATTTTTATTTAGATTATTGTAATAATTGTTTTTCCTTTTTTTTTTTGTGTGGAAGGGAGGGAGGAAGTCAGTCTTCTTGGTTGTCTGTCACATTTGCTTTATTAATTGCTACTACATGTGATGCCCCTGATTTTTTTTTTTATTCCTTTTATTATTATTACTATGATTATTTTTTCTTCTTTTAATTTTTTCCAAATTTGCACTGGCATCCTCTAAATTTTGACATTTTACAATATAAAATTTATGAAAGTCAATAATAGATGTGGATGTTATGGTTATCTAGCTATCAATTTTTCTTTTAATCCTTTTATATACGTACTAATGGTAGTGACATTTTTTTTTTTTAATGTCTTTTAAGGTGTAAATGAGTCAAGTACTGTAAAATATTGTATTATATTGTTTAAACTTGATTGGATTATCTATCGAGTCTGAGAATATGTTTGAGCTTGTCTGATCATTAAGTGAACTAGCTCGAAATAAGCCTTAATCGAACAGTCTAACTACAGTAACTTGATTTCTATAAGTTACTTTTTAACTTATAAGATCAAGTTGAGCTCAAATCGAACTATGAAAGTTATCAAACGAGCTTTTGTAGAAGAAGCTTGAAGCGAATACCAAATAGTTTTTCGTTTAATTTTTAGTCCTAATGCTAATACGATAATTGTGGAGTGGACTAACGATTTATTTTTCATGATAGTAGTTTTGGAAGAATACAATAAAATAATGTATTTCTAGATAAAATTATTTTTGTTAAGTTAATAAGGAACTCTATCTTAAAAAAAAATGTTCTTATTGGTGGTTTACAAAAGATGATAGTTGAGGAAAGATTAGATATATATCTACTTAAATCATTTTCATGGGAAAATACACAGGGCCGGCCCATCCACTAGGCAACTCAGGCGGTTGCCTAGGGCCCCGAGGGTAGAAGGGCCCCCAATTTTTTTAGTACATGATGTATATTTTTTTTTTTTTTGTAATTTAATAATTGAAATGTGATTTATTTTTCATACATGGTTATATGATATATAAAGACTTAGGAATTTAGTGAACAAAATAGATTCGTACAATGTATTATTCAAAATGGTTAATTTTATTTTCGAGTTTGAGATTGTATTTAATTAAATAAGACGAGCTCAAAAGAGCTTTAATCGAGTTTAACATAACTCAAGCCCGAGTAACTTTACATATATTTATATTTAGTTTATCGAATTGATCTCGAATAAAGTTTCTAAGACTATTAAAGTTCAAGTTTGATATGTATAATAAATGTAGTCCAAACCATCTTTTATTGACCAAACTTAAATAAAATATAAAGTGATTTGATTTAATTTATTAGATTTTGAATTGTTTATCCATTTTGACGTTGCTTATGTCAGCCACATTTTGTAGTAATGTTACACGAGTATAAAAAAATTATTCTGATACATTTTAACTATACTTTATTGATTTTTGACAAGAAAAATTCATTTTCTATTAATGTGCATTTGTTATACTCCTATAATTATATTTATCACATTTATGATATTTGTTTGCTGAAAGAAGATTTTAAAAATTAAGAATTAATGAAAACATATTTACGACTAACTATATCAAAGAATTAAGAGTATTTGTTATTTTTATCTATATAGAAAGGATAGTTGGTAAAAATTAAAATGTATATTAATCAATACTTTTGCATTTTTAAAAAATATAAGAAAAAAATATTCACTACACAATTTACTTATAATATAGGGCCCAAAATTTAACTTTCGCCTAGGGCCCCAAAATGTCTAGGGCCGGCCCTGAAAATACACTTGTAGTTAACCAATTCGTTATACTTTTCTAAATAAAGAAAATATGATATTATGATAATAAGTGTGTTATGTTTGTCCTACTAAAATATGAAATAAGTTTCTAACGTTCTCTTTTGGGTAAATGAAATTTTCTATAACACATGTCCAAAATTTCTAGTCGTAATTAAGGAAGTTATTGGTTAAGGAGATGATTTTTTTTTTTAATTTTTTGTTCTTTGTATTCTAGGTTCAATTAAACCATTGAGACCGTTAATTATACTAGTGAATTATATGATCATTTAGTTTCTAGGATGTTCAATGGCCTAAATAATTTATCGAGATACATAAAAGCTAGCTGATTCAAATACCTAAATTAAAGTTACATTAACAAAATATAAGGAAGCTAATTCTCCATTTACATTATATAGAAAAGTATCTAATATTTTTACCACTCATGAACCTTAATGGTAGAAATTAGTTCTATGGTGTTCATTAATATTCCATGACCACCCCACTCACACAATTTAATATTCAAAAGAAAAAATAGATCAAAAGCTGAGGTTATTAAGCAGATTTGACATTATTCCAATACACTTTTCTAGCAAATTTTCAGATCAAAATTAATAAAAAGTTGAAAATTTTAAATATTTTCATTTTTCTCTATAGAAGGAGTAGACCTTACAAATTACAGATGTCACATTATTATTTTACTTGAGTTTGTTAATCAAGTAAACCTTATATAAATTCTAGAATCATGTATTAGTTCGAGTCATACATATATAATGGCAATATATAAATTAAAGGAAAAGTCATAACATGATTGCAATATTGTGATCATATTATACACAAGGATTGATTGATTAGGAATAATTGAGAAGAAAAAACATCTGGGGGAGCTACAATCTGGCCTAAAGCAAAGCAATGAGGTGCAATTATATGTTGCTCCACAATGATTAATCCATTTGGCCCCAAATACATAAAACTCTACAGTATAGGCTACATAGCACATAATATTTTTACTTTTTTTTAGAGGAAAAGTCTACTATAGACTATTGTATAGTACAAAGGAAAACTACAAATTGAAAATGTCCATCCAAGATTTGAGTTTCACTTAATGTATGTATAAATAAATGTGATCAAAACTAATAATGAAACTTATTTTTGCTGTTACGTTGTTGACTTTTCTTGTAAGTTTTTCATTTCTTAATTATTCACTGAATTCGGTCTCTTAACTACCCAATCAATTCAAGATATGTGACACCCTCATCTCAGATTGGTTACTTGATGTATTCAACCATTTTGGACATAATTAAATGAGAAGAAAAAGTGAAATGAAGTCATAGTATAGTTTGTGTGTAAAGAACTGGGAAGAGAAAAAGACCCCCTCCATTTATTCGCTAAATGTCATGTGCGCAAATGTACAAATACCAATAGAAATTAGTTGATCTCCAACAATAATTATCTTCAAATTGGTGAAAGTTTAAAAAATGGATAAAATTAAGTGATCAGATGAAGGAAGGATACTGGTTTGATTAAGACAACGTTATGAATTGCAAAACATGAATTGTACCACAAAACAAGAAAAATAAGAAGATTAACAGAAATAAGGTTGAGTTCATTTATTCATTATATTGAAAACCCGGCCAAGAAACTACTTCAATGGAACGGTACATATCAATTTATTTTAGCGGCAACATGCCCTTGTCTGTGAAAAGACAAATATAACCCTGACTCAACCATGCCTCCAAAGCTCGTCTACCGGTACTGGCTTGCTAGTTCTCCATCCTTGACAATGTAATGCTGAGTAGGAAACTCCTCACCTTTGAAATACCTGTCCAGCATGTCCTTCACTCCAGCCGCATAACGCAACTACACCGTAAAATCGAGGTTTCTAATTCGTTAGCGTTAGGTGCACCACTTTCATCTGATTACGGAATCAGACAATGCAAAAAGCATATCAAAGTCAAAGAGAACACGAATGGCCATGATCTTACCTGTGCATCAATGGTAGTTCCAGATATATGAGGAGTCATAGCTTGATTCGGCATGTATCGCCAAGGGTGATCCTTTGGAGCTGGCTGCGGGTTCCAAACATCTCCACTGTAACCTAAATTCAATAATGGAAATATACGATGACGAGGGTTTGAACATTTTAAGTTACCAATTTCGATTCTAAAATTTATTTGACGTACCTGCAATATGCCCACTTGAACAGGCATCAACAACTGCTTGTGTGTCCATGATTGCACCTCTAGCATTGTTCACAATTAGAACCCCCTTCTTGAGCTTAGCTATCCTATCTTTGTCAAACAACCCTCTGAAATTGATAGAACAAATTATTTCATCAGTAAAACTACTTTATATTCTTTTCTTTTCATAAAAAATCTTCTATGCTCACTTTGTAATTTGTAAAGGGGTGTACCCTGGAATTAAAAGCCTTCATGTATGTCATATCATATAAGATGGCATTGTTGCAGTTAGTATATCCACTTTTTTTTTTTTTTAAGTTTTAAACTATAAACAAATTTGTGAAGATGATTTCCGAAAAAAATGTGTTTTTAGTCCAATAGGACTCATTATTTTTGGTCCCGCGCTTTATAAAATTCTGCATCAAGTCACAAAACTGAGACAAATGAACATACTTACTTTGTTTTGTCAGTAAGAGGTGTATTTATAACAATTATGTCACATTTCGGAAGCATTGCATCAAGATCCTCCTCAAACTTGGCTCCTATTTGAGTCTCCAACTCTTGATCCATCTTAATCCGATCATGGTAAAGTAAATTACAGTTGAACGGTTTCAACCTCTGGAGTAAAAGTCGGCCAATTCGTCCAGCTCCAACTGTTCCAACAGTCTTACCTTCAAGATCATAAGCTCGATGAGAAATAGCTGCAACATTCCAGTCCCCACTTACAACCTGATTATAACCAGGCAAGAAATTACGAACAAGAATGAGAATCCTCATTAGTTCGTCTTCAGCAACAGAGACAACATTGCTTCCAGTGACTTCTGCGACTGTAAGTCCAGCATCAGCTGCAGCCTTGAGATCAATATGGTCTGAGCCAACTCCAGCTGTGAGCAAAAGTTGCAAATTCTTCGCCTTTTTAATCCTTTCAGCTGTCACGTATGCTGGATGGAAGGGAGTGGTTATCAGCACATGGAGATCAGGGATGTGTTTCTCAAGCTCTGCAAATAAACATTGAAAAAACAGGCAAAAAACCAATCAGTATATTATCATTAATGAGGATAGAAAATTAACATATACTCCTATCTAATTTAGTTACAAACATTCATGTAATTTAATTTAATTTGACGGAACTGTCTGTAGACTGTAATGTTTACTCACCAGAATCTGGTCCATCTTTGTCAGGAGTAACTATATACTGGTGACCTTGCGATTCCAACCATTCTCGGATGCCCAATCCATTCTCAACACACCCCAGGAAATTGGGGTTCATTGCAGCATACTCATTTCCCTTATAGAATACACCCACAATCTTCTTACTACCAGCTGAAGCCTATTGCACAAAATAATTAAGTAGAAAATTGTCACTTTTTACCATGGAAATTGCAAACAAGTATGAAAAAATGTAAAATTATAGCACACAAATCTTATCTGGCTTGTTCACACATCAATCAATTATAAGAAAAATGTGATTGATTAATTTCTAGTAAATTATAAATGTCACTTAATCACAAATAAAATGTATTGAACCTGCATTCAGAATAATTCCTTGAGCAAAAAATATTTGGAAATAAACTTTCAATACTTTTTTACTTTAAAGTAAATTTTGTTTTTGTTAAAAGGAAAATGTTTTTACTTGGTCGTTCAAGTGGCAAATTGGAAAATTCAGCAACTATGAAGGGCGTGGCAGCCACTGACACAAAACGACAAAATCCGTCAAAAGATCGATCACACACTTACTGTGACGAATTTGTTTCTATCTTTTTCGATACAAATCAATCACCGTAACTTACACTGTTGATGAAATTAGCAGTACAGTTTTGAAGATCAGAGGAAATTATACATACAGCATCCATCATCTTGAGAATTTCTCACCACACAGGATTTAAAATTAAAATATAAATAAAAAGTTTCAGATAGAGAAGGCTTACGTGAAGGTTTCTGGTAAGAGCTGAAGGAGGAGCAGCTGTTAAAGCCCGAACTGCAGAAGTAGCGGCATGTTTCATCGCCATCTCTCTCACTTTTCAAATTTGAACAAATATCAGAAAATTGAGACTAGCTAAAAAGAAAAAGTGTACTTTTTGTTTCTGCTATATTGAAATGATGAGACCACGGTTTTTATGTAGGCCTCGAATATGCTGTGCCAGTTACGTGTGACTTGTCATGTGCCACGGTTAGATCATCGCCACGTGTCTAATCATATTTTAGATACAACATACTGTACGCATTATGAAGAAAAAATAAAAAATTGAATTATTGAAATCAATATGAGAGATTAAATGAGAAAGACTTACAAAATCTCTCATTTATGTCAATTTAATGAATTAGTGTATAAAGTCTTCATATTTATAATTTGTAACGTTTTTCATAAAAAGATAAATTAACTCATTTTATTAATTTATGGCATGACAAATTATCAAGGCCATGATAAATTCCAATTTTATCACCATTTTCACCTCAAATCTCAGCTTCTCATTTTTTAAATCTATACTTATATTATAGCAAAATGGTCCATTGACCAAATCCTACTATTTTGACTTAATGGAGAATTCTTAAAATTTTTAATTATTTTAATCTTATATTCTGGGATTATGAAATGTGTGACTTCTCATGTGCCACGGTTAGATTCTCGTCACGTGTCTAATCATATTTGAGAAACAACATACCCATTAGGAAGGGAAAATAAAAAACGAATCTGAATTATTGAAATCAATTCGAGAGATTAAATGAGAAAGACATTACAAATATTTCATTTATGTCAACTTAATGAAGTGATGTGTAACGTCTATAACATCTTAATATTTATGGCTTGTAACGTCTTTTTTGAAAATATAAATTAACTTATTTTCCTAATTTATCGCATAAGAAATTATCAAGGCCATGATAAATTTAGATTTCGTTACCATTTTCACCTCAAATCTCATGTTCTCATTTTTTTTAAATCTATACTTTTATTATAGCAAAACGTTTCGTTGATTAAATCCTACTATTTTGACTTAATGGAGAATTTTTAAAATTTTGAATTATTTTAATCTTACATTTTCGGATTATAACTAGTTCATAAAAAGTTTCTATAGCAGTCGTTCGATCTTAGCTATGCATGCAAGATAATTAGTTTTTTTATATCAGTTGAATCAATTTTCACTGTTTATTATATAATCTCTGTTGATTGATAATCTCACATTATATGAACTTAAGAAAAGTAGTACTAGTCTTACAACCTATTAATTAGACTGTATAATACTCCAACTTAAATTAAAAGAATTAGTGGGTTTTTTTAATTTTTTATTTACCGGTCAATTATTTCTTATTAGTAAGATTTGCCTTACAATATTCATACTTAATAAAAAGACCTATACATATCTACTTCACGTAATAATCTTTTTAAAACACAAATTATTTGTAATATATAAAAATAGTAACATCATCTTCGAATAATTGAGTAATGCATTTTCAAGTTTAATTTTTTTTATTAAACTTGAGTTGTGATTGGATTTACCATAAATCTTAAATGAGCTGTCATCGTGTGGAACACGAGATGAAATCAAATTTATTAGTAAAGATTTTTAATGTGTGTTTACATTTGTAGTTTATAGTCGGGGTCGAAATGTCAATAGAACTTCTAAAGCTATGAGACAGTGAATATGGTACAAATTCACTTTTAATTGTAAGAACTTATAACATTTTTAAATTATAGAAATGCGGTCAAAATTTCGTATATGACATAATAACAAATTGAAATTTTGGGGGTAAAGACACATACATGTTTAGTAGAAAAAGATACTTTGAATTAAAGAAATTGTGGGGGAAAAAATTACAATAGACATGTACTAAGGTAAAATAAGTTGTTCAAACTATTTGCACAAAACAAAAACTTTCAGCAAATTATAAGTGAACTCAAATTTATTATTTGATAAAAATTACAATAGATACTTTGAAACCAGGTAAACAAGTTGCCCATATTATTTTTACAAAGCAAACTTTTTTCAGTTAAATTATAACTGAGCTGTACAAAATAAGACTGTCATATAGACATTTTCCTACTTAAAAACTCTATTGCTTAACCCAAAATAAATGCATGCATTTGGTCAGTTAGGGCCAAATTGAAGTGGAGACACAGGGAGTAGCTGGGCCAAGAATCAGAAGCAAAATCAAAATTTGTTACCACAATTTTCTCGGGGGACAATATGGGGCTTATGCCATTTTCTTATTAGGATAAAGGAAAAAAAAACTTTAACCTTTTTGATTTATTGGTTATGATAACCATCCATCTATTATTATAAAGATAAGCATATTATTGGTCTGAGGTGGCAGAGGCGTGTGCCAAATTAGATAATTGGTAGGGCTGTCTATCTAGTGGACGACTTTCTATTTGGATTTTTTTTTTCAAAAGGTTAATCCGGAAGGAATGAATGATTTAAATCGAGGGATATGAACGGATGACAGAGTTATGAGGGAGAGAGCCAACATGACCAACCCCAATACAAACTGCACAATATTTCAGTGAAAATTTGTCCCACACGATGTTCGAATATACATTGCCAAAGAAGAGATTTTCCACATCACCTCAGTCCTTACCACTCCGCTATAAGTTTTAGTTTTGGGATTTAATAATGAATATTTTAATTAAAAAGAATGTGAAGAAGTATTTATTTTTATTTTCAAGTATACAGGTTATAAATTCTAACATGTCAGACTGTAGAGGTATTTCAAAATTGAAAAATTAGACCTTATCCATACTTCGTAGAATTGATAAAATTCTCCGATTAACTCCGCTTTTTACTGAATTGATTAAGCAATACACTATTCATGATTAGTGTTGAAAATAGAGTCCGCTTTTACTTGATAAGGTAGCGAGGTGGCCCAATGATAATGAACCGTCTATAGTTCTATCCTCTTTCGGATCTTGATCCTTAGAAATAGGTCTGGATCGGATTCGGTTTTGGTGTTGGATCTATGTTATATCAATAATTTAGACTAAGTTCGAATATTGAGATTTAATAACAAAAGTTAGGAGTTAAGTGTCAAATTGGTCTAAATTAATATATTTATAGAGTTTGAATTTTTTTTTTTTATTTCTCAAAGGTTTAATTAATTTTGAGACGGGTCGGGCACATAAAGTGAAAACTTCTCCCATCAAGAATTTAAACTTGGGTTCGCTACTTTATAGTGACTAGTCTCTTCCACTAACCAATCACATGTAGATAAAATGATAAAAAGTACTACCTTCGTTTTATATTATTTATTGTTTTGGATAGTGACACGCGAATTATAAAACCTATTAAATAGCCACCATTTATAAATAGAAATCTTAAAATACCCTCACTAAGTAGTACTCCCTCCATCTCAAAATACATATCGTGTAAGGCTAGTGATATTGCCAGAGCAAGGATTGTTGCTGCCAGAGCAATTTTTTTTCGTTTCCTAATTTGCCCCTTCTAGTCAAAAGTCATAAAAACCCATACTTCTTAGTTCCTAAAATACCCCTTATTAATAATTAACAACTCATTCTTCTCTCTCCTAGTAAAACATCATTATAATTTTTTTTTTAATAAACTAATTCTTTAACTGACCTTTGAGATACCCACCATCACAAAACTTTGAATTTCCATTGTTGTACACCACTTACATTTGAAGATTGTTGGAGATGATACCTTTGCATCACCATTACTAAAGGTATTTTTTAATTTCATTTGTAATGCTTGGCCCAATGATGCATTTTTTTTCCCTGCTAGTTTCATGTATTTTGTATCAAAACACACGCATTTTTTTTATAGTTCTACTGTTTTTGTCTATAAGATTAGTTCATATTTTTTCATTTTGCACATGATTAAATGACTTGTACTCGAACGAGTTTTAGTCGAGTCAAACATAAATCATACTCGAAAAACTTCACTCTTGTATAAATTTTTAATTAACGATATTTAGTCGAACTGTGAATAATTAAATTCATATTTCAACAACATAAATCTTTAATTGATATAGCTACTATTCATTTTAAATCACCCATTAATATTTATTACTCACGTGCAAATAATTACCTCTATGGAACAATAAAAGACTATAATTGGTTTTTCTTCTTATTATTATTTAAGAACTCACCCATTTGGCTTCCATAGAGGTAATTTTCATTTAATCTGAATTTTCATTTTGCAAATTTAATCAGATTAAATAAACAAAATGGAGATTCAACTTAAATTGTTTTCATGTTTAAAGATTTCTTGGGAAAAGAAAAAGTAGTTAATGATGTTTTAATAGGAGAGAGAAGAGAGTGAGTTGTTAATTATTAATAAGGGGTATTTTAGGAACTGAAAAGTATGAGTTTTTATGACTTTTGACTAGAAGGGGCAAATTAGGAAATGGAAAAAAGTTGCTCTGGCAACAACAATCCTTGCTCTGGCAATATCGCTAGCCATCGTGTAAGGTTGTTTCACAAAGATTAAGGAAACTATTAATTCCCTAAATTTTAGGAGAATAAAAGTTTTATAGTGCAAAACTACTCTTGAAAAGAAATAGAAAAAATATGTGACTTCTCATATTATCATTAATGAGAAAGGGTAAAAATATTAAAAGAGAATTTAAGTCTTTCTTGGAATTCTAAAATAACATGTATTTTGGAATATTTTATTTTTACTATAACGACATATATTTGAATTGGTGGGAGTAATTGTTTTTCTCTCTCCTCTTAGTGAGGACTTAGAACAATTAATACGAAAGGATTAAAAAAAAAAATTTGCATTGAACTTGTAGGAAAATAACAGATTAAAACAATTTTGCCAACACAGTACACTCTAAGAATAGGACAAATTATAATGAAAAGAAAATTGAAAAATCCTAAGCCTATACCTGCAGGTCGAGGCCAGATAGTTTGTTAAACAATACATTTGAGGCATCAACGGTTTTACCCCACATGCCAACTTCTCCCCCGATTAAAGGTTTTTGTTCTGAAGCATCCAATTAAGTTATCCCAATTGGTTCAGGAGCTCAAACACACTACCTACTCGTACTTTTATATCATTGTTTATGTGTTTATCCAAGCTATGTTTTTTTCCAGTTTCGATTGTAAAGGTTATAATGTTATCGTATTTTTTTAGGGACAATTACTTAAGTACCACTTGAAGTTACTGGAAATTTCAAAAACTCCCCCCTAATATTTCAATAATTACCAAATTCTAATAAAGCCAGTGGATCAGGAAAGGTTAGCTATTTGCTTGTGTGTGTGATTCTCTGAGTTTTCTTTGCTTATACAATGGTGCTAATATTATTTTGTCATAGGTAATTAAGAGGAACAAATCAAATGGTGTCAATGATGCCTCAAATGCACCTACAGAAATGAATGTAGATGATGATGTCCCACTGCCTTCTCAAGTAAGTATTTACACTTGAATTGTTTTCTTTGCTTATATAATGGTTGTATTGGACTTATTTAAACTTGAGTTGCACAAGTTCAATCTCAACCTGATTTCATAACTCCAAATTTTCCTTTGCCATCCTCTTGCAATCCTATTGCTCCAAGACTTAACATTAGAGTTTCCAATCAAATCCTGGTGCACCTAATCCATTTTCAGTTACCATGATTGATTGGAAGAAGTATGCCACTCTGGCTTACCTACCTACTCCATGCAAAACATTGAAGAGTGCCGAGAATCTGAAGTGGATGTTTTGATGGGATGTGGACTTGGTATATTTTGGGCTTAATGTGAATTTGGGGGTTTTGGAACTTTGCACCGGCCCTGACTTAGAAGTTTTGACACTTTGCACCCTAAAAATATAACTTATGTGACACTTTGCACTGTTTTGAGGAAAAAATTCATTGATGGAAGTGGAAGGGTAGAATAGTCATTTTTTTAGCAATTTGTACCCTAAAAATATAGATTTTGACACTTTGCACCTTGAAAATATAGGTTTTGATACTTCGCACCCTGAAAATATAGAATGTTGGCACTTTGAACACTAAAAGTATAATTTTTGGTATTTTCAACCTCAACATAAAATTTTATTTTAACTAAATTACTAGCTATTGGTGTTTAGGTAGGAACTCTTTTTTCTTTTTTCTAATTTAATAAATCTAATGTGCTAGTAGTAAATGATTTTAGATTCGTAGAGTATGTCGTGTAAAAAAACTTAGGATCAATTACATGTGAGTCTTATAAAGACTATATATATGATGCAATATAATAAGATGTTAGATTTGTAAACGTGTTTTAAGATATAATGTAAATATCTGGATGATACTTGAAAACAAAATGAAGATAATGTCTTTTTTTTAATCTAAATTTTACAGAGAGTTTATGTTAAAATAAGTTATTAAAAAGTAAAATAAATTAAGAATAACATGTTTATGATTTTTTTATAATGAACTAGCATTTTAAGATTGACTATTTTAAAAAAATACTAAATAAATTGATAATAATATTTACAAAAAAAAAATGCTATAAAAATCATAATATCAAACAAGAAAAAAAAATTGTTTCTATTCTATAATTTTGTTTGAATATTACAATTAATGAAAATGAGTTTCTATTTTAGAGAAAACAAATGTACATATAATTTGCAAAAAAAAATACTATGATTTATTATTGTGATTAAACTCATGTTAATTTTTTTTTCATGTTTGATGGTTGTGCATATATAAATGACCACTTTATCTCTCCATCGATGATATTCATGAGTTTTTTTCAAAGGAAAACACATTAGGGTGCAAAATACCATACACATTATATTTCTAGGGTAAAGAGTGCCAAAAAAAATTAATTGGGGTGAAAAGTGCCGACATTTTATATTTTCAGGATGCAAGTGTCAACATTCTATATTTTTAGGGTGTAGAGTGCCAAAATCTATATTTTCATGGTGCAATGTGCCAAAAAAAATTCGAAAATGACTATTCTACCCTTCTACCAATGAATTTTTTTTTCAAAACACACACTAGGGTGCAAAGTGTGAAATAAATTATATTTCAATGTGCAAAGTGCCAAAACTTATAAGTCAAGATGCAAAGTGCCAAAATCCTATAATTTTATGGTGAAAAATGCCAAAAACACGTGAATTCGGTATATTTTGGCTTAAATTGTGGTTGTAATGTGAATTTGGTATATTTGGAATGTGATTTTGAGGTTAAACTGTGACTTAAGGCAACTATTGATTGATATTTATTTTGTAAATATTTTATATAAGCCTTAAGGGCACTGTGGCTTAAGAGTTATATTGAATCGAATATTTGTGAATTTTTTATGTAGCCTTAAGGAATTACGAAGATATCTAATGGATTTAAGTTGCTTTTTAAGTATATTTTGTGCACAGTTTCTTTATAGTGTTGGCGTGTAAGTTAGAATAAATATAGTGCTAGTCTGTATGTTGAATAAACATGTCATATGGTTGTTTTGGTCTCAACCATATAATGTGATACACTTTCAAAATCGAGAACTTGAAGCAAATCGGTCTGATATTGTGTTAAGTTTATTATATTGATTTATACTAACAACCGACGGTTCAAGATGAAATATTTCATCGATTGACTTAGTAAATCCGATAAGTTTAACTAAGGGAATGTTCAAGATGAAATATTTCACCTATCCCGATACAATATTATTCCTAAAGAAATTTCAACGTGATATGTCTCATATGATGGGACTCGAAGAACAATTTCATTCTTTATATGTGAATAAAATATCTCTTCTGTCCCATTTTTCTTAATCCATTGGTACAGTTGACCAGTCAATTTGACTAAATTTATAAAAATTGTAATAAATAATTTAATTAATATATTTCACTAATAAGTTAGATAATATCATATGACACCATATATATTAATATTTAAAAGGTTTAATAAACCACAAATGTGAATAATTAACATGATAAGTCACTTAAAAGATTGAAAAGTTTGACCGGGTACTGTAACTAATGGAGTAAAAAAAAAAGGGTACAAAGGGAGTAAATAAAAGTAAGAGATGTGTCTATTCGGTTCAAAGATGTACCATTTGTACCGAACATTGTCTCCATTTTCAAGACAGAATCTGAAATTTTTTGTATCAATTCATAGTAACTAAATGGAAAAATACTACTCTCTTTCTCTTACTTTCGTCAAAATTTAGCTTGAAATTTATGTTTGTTCAAGTTCGTTTTGGGTTCATTATTTGTGCAAATAATGAACAACAAATTGTTGTATCTTGGGAGACTACCAGAAATCAAATTATATGCACCTTGGCAGCCCCGGAAATATTGTCTTAACGAAATTTGTTTCGGAAAGCTTCGATCTTATTTCCTATTTTGTGTGTTGATTAAAGTGTTCTACGACAAGATAAGTATGATTTACATGCTTTAATAATGCATGAATTTATTTTTTATATTCTATATTTTGTGAAATATACAAGTGCATAGATTGTGAGACAACAACGTAACTTTCCTTTTTCAATTTGATTAGTTTGTTGCCATTTGAGCATAAACTAATGAAGCTATCAAATAAGTTTTTTTTTTTTCAAAGGTTTAATCCCTTTCAAGACGCGCTAAACACATTAAGTGAAGAATTCGAACTTGAGTTGCTATTTAGTGACTAATTTCAGACCAATCTTATTGTTAGTTTCAAATAAGTTCTTAAACTAACGAAAAAAAATGATACAAAACAAATCAAAATCCTAGACCATACTTTTACCATACGCCACATCATCACCACTCATCCAACCGAGAGGCCATAATTAGACCAACCAAATAAACCAGCAAAAATACCAACAATGGCGGTCCTATCCTCTTCTTCACACAATCACATCTACTACACCCTCACTTGCAAACCCACCCCACCACCATCTCTACTCTTCCTACCTCACCTCTACAAACCTTCTCGTAGCACCAAACCCAAGCCCAATGGCGGTGTATTTCTCATTAAAGCTTACATGGAAGAATCCAGCTCCATTTCCGGTTTCTTCAGTAAAGTCATCGGTGCTCTACCGGTAATCGGACTCGCCGCGAGAATTTTCAGCGACGAAGGGGGCGTAGGAGGAGATATTATCGATTTTGCTGAATTCAGGAGGAGAGTGGGGAAGAAATGTTCTGTTAATGATTCCAAAGCTTTCTATGACTTCCAAGATCGACGCGGAAAGGTGTATTATTCTGTTCGATTTTTTTTTCTCTTTTTTTTCTGAAATTTACGAAAACCTAATTTACTCTATTTTAGAACATAATTCGAATTTCAAGCTGAAGAATGTTGAAATTAAAGGAATTTGAAATTGATTTGTGTTTGTTGTTGATAGGCAGGGGATACTCTGTATGTGTTGTTATGCTGTTGGCTAGCTGCAGTGGGTGCTGGTTTACTCAAATCTGAGGAGATATTGGAAGGAGTAGCAAGGCTACGAATTTCAAATGATATTGAATTTGAAGAGGAAAATTTTATTGCCATGATGAATGCTTCAAGAGAGGTTAGTTTCTTTAATTCTTTTGCTATAACTTTAATTTGCTTATTTGGAGGTTGCATAATTGTGATCCAATTGTTCTATCTTTACCTTATAACTGAAAGATTTAGTTAACTCTCTACGCCGTATTTGTATGCACATCGATATTGTAATTTCAGTTGCTCTACGTGTAGTAGTGTTCGATGATGATCGCACTTCTCTTGTAAACTTCTCCATCACAGTGAAGTGAATTAAGACAACCAAGATTGTAGTTCCACTAGATGTGACAAACCTCTATAAATTTATGTGTTACTGGTTGTTTATATTTTTTGTGATTGAATTAGGACATATTATAATTCCTAAAAGTACTAGCATTCCAAAAGTTGGATCAACAAGTGTTCAATCAGCTTGTGAGGATGGACTTTGTTTGGCCTAGGTTCAAATATCGCCGTTAGAGTCAATATCAAGTCTCACGTTCGCGAGACTTCGCTAAGACCTATTTTTTTAACCAAGAAAAGACATTTTCTTGTGTAAACAATGGTAGGAGAAAGATTTATAGCCTCGAATTGAAGGGATTTGTTCATTGCATTTTAGTTCCAAGTCTTTCCTCTTCCAAAGATGATGATATTATAACCATTAGAAAACTTTTGTGCTCTTATTCACCTGCAGAGAAGAGCAAAACTCGGAGCTTCTGCCCCCAACATTCCCATGGAAGTTCGAGCAGAAAAAGCTCTTGAGGCCATTTATGTTTGCTGCTTTGGTAGAGATCCTATAGAAGAAGAAGATGAGCAACTGCTATATATCATGATTAAAGCCGTCTTTCCCACTGTAGGGCAGTCGGAAATAGAAAGAATTATCAAAGAGAAGTCGAAGAGAGTTGCAGAAGGAACTGAAGAATACCTAACGGAGGCAAAGCCCTTACCGAAAGAAGCAGTGCAGCTGCAAATGAAGGACTTGCAGTTTCTCAGAGATGGAGCCGATACATCTTAATTAATACCTATTGTATTCTCTAGTCTTGATTTTATAGAAACTGTAGAGTTTCAACGTATTGTTCAGTCACCTACAAATAGAACTGAGAATTGAAGAAAGACTGACAAAATTTTGCAGATAATTAACTATTTGAGATTAATATATAAAAGCATCTCCAATGGGACATTTAGCTGGTGAACAATGTTTTAAATGGTCACTTTTGACATTCATCATGTTTTCATTCTTTTTTACATACTTATTATATCATTTCATTTTTCAAATTTTCATTATAATAGCTATTTGTAAATGAAATTCTATTATATTCAACATAGATATAATTTAAATAATAGATACTTTTTATTGTCACTAAATCTCAACAGCCACAGCTATATTGAACAAATATTGTTATTTGTTGTATGTCTTAACTTTATTATTGTAACTTAAATATCAATAAATTTGTGAACTATGTATTCTCCTAGTGTAAACTAAAATGGCATCAGTAAGAATATTTAAAAATAAATCGTTTAACATGCATATAAATAACAGCAATTAAACTGAATCCTAGATATTGATAGAATAGAATCTAAAAATTAAACATAATAAAAATCAAATATCATGACATTTTTAAGGCTTGCTTGCTAGCCGAAATTTGTCTCGCATTGGATGCTTTTCGCTAGCAAAACTTCCTCGCATTGTAGGTGTCTAATATCTGGTACTTTGATTTACTGCGGTAAATACACATCATTTCAAAAACCCAGAGATTGATAGCCAATGTTTTGATTTAATGGGCAAGTAAAGATGAAACATACTCTACTATCAGTAATCAGTGTAACAATTTTCACATTACAGTTATTTTTGTGCGAAGAAACACATGGATGGAAGTAAATGTTGGTGGGGGCACTTCCCACCATCTCTATGTTTGAGGAATCCAAAAGGCCATTGTTATAGTGGTGTCGCGAAGCCTGTGAAAATCAAATAAAGCAAAATCAGTCCATCATCTAGACATTAACCACGAGGAAATTTAAAGTTCTATTCAAATGATCGAAATGCAATTTACGAATCATAACAACTTAGATGATTAGCTATTTAAGAAAAGGATCAATAAACTGATTTATTGCAGTAGTATTGCTACTTCAACTTTTCTTCTGCTTTAGTAGAAAATGTTATGTGGGCGCGTGTGTATCTAAATAAGAACACCATCAATGAGCTGATTCATTGCGATACTATCGTTCAATTTCTCTCCTGCTTTAGTAGAACACGCAGTGTGTGTGTGTGCGCGCGCGAATACATATAGATAAGGAGAAAACCATCGAAGTGATTCATTGTAATAGTATTGCTCGTCAAAATATTAAATGAGCTGAGTAGGAAATCCAGTACTCTTGCTACAACTCAAAAATATCGAAGAACATTCTGCATTTAACTTCAATCCTGATGGGTTTACACGCGAAAACTACTAACATTTTAGAATTTACAATTGGAAAAATCACTGGGAAACAACATTGTGTAAGGTTTATTTTTATTTAGCATTTTAAACATCACTAAAAGTAAATTTTCGCACAATAATTATCAAAAGGCTGATATTAAGCTCAAATATGTCGAATTGCAAATAGAATACACACCTTCAGAGAGAACACCCCACTGGCCAACCTCGGAAGACAGCATTGACTTAAGCAATGCGGATGCAGTAACTGAATGCAAAGGCATCAACGACACACCGCATCCTAGCTCCAACGGCAGCCTAAACATTCACAATCCCTAATTTATTTATTTTAACTGTAATAAATTCAATAATGAGAATTTGCATTATAAATTCAAAATGACGAGCATTTTCAGGCGAACCTGGAGGAGAAGATGGATCGGTGGCGGGGGTGTGTGGCTGAGAGTCCACTGAGCTTCGATGGTCCTGCGGGAACGGAAGGCGGTGATTGGGCGCGAGATAAGAAGGTTTTTGCGGTGTTGCTGGACCGTCGAACGAGGTTTCTAGCACAATTGGACGCCATTTCTGGCAATTGATTCAAAATCTCAGCTGTATTGTTAAACCCTAGGTTAGTTCGATTTCCAGATTCTGATGAGTGTCGTGTTGGTTTATTAATGGGCCTTCCAGTTTTGACACTGACGGGCCGACCCACATTATGGGGCAGCAGTTATGTCCAGGGCTGTTGGGCCGGATTTTTGTTTGAACTTTCGTCAGATTTATTAGATTCTTTATTTGATCCTGATTATATAGGATATGAATGTTTATATTAACTTTTATAACTAAATATTGAAAATACTAAAACGTGATGATTAAATTTAAAGTTTATTATTTGAGTAAGTAGATAGTCATCACACTTCAGTGGAGCCAAATTTAATATATTTCTCCTGTTGATGGAGATGCACTGAATTTCCGCAGAAGGAGAAAGTGAGGTTTGTCATAAATTAAACTATATATCACTAATCTCTTCATTTATCAATCTCTTTATCAATGTATCCAAAAAATAAAAAAATTGATCTTAATAATAACTAGAACTGTAAATAAGTTAAATTGTATCATTACTAAAATATGATTTGATTTAATATCCATCTTGACTTGAAACTAATCTACCAAACATAGCCTTAAACGAACCAAATCAAAAAAATTATGGTTGAACAAATAAATATGGGTGATTTACAACCAAACCCTTAAGGTTTAGTGATATTACAAGAAATCCCATGATAGAAATTACAAGAAACCACATTGACCTGACGGCCGTGAGTCAAATTTAACGAAAATTGTAAAATGTCACGAATACCCTCCATTATCTACAATATTTACACAGAAAAATACAAAAATACACAAATTCTTCTCCCTCAAATCCAATTCGATCCCAAAATTGTTGTAGGAGAATTTCTTGGGAGATTCACCAACCCAAGCAAATTTTACACACCTAGATAAATACAACGAAAACGGGGAGCCAATTTGGGTCGAGGAGCATTTGAAGGCTACATATGTAAGTCAAACAATCCATAACTAGTTAATTAATGCGTTGTGTTTGATTAATGTCATATATTAAGGATTTTGACTAACTAATATTCGTATCTTTTAGGAAAAAGGGACATTCTTACTTATCTATGACATTTTCTTAGAACATGTGGTTGAAAATATATCAAATCATCATTATGAGAGTACGATATAATTACAATTAATTATGTTGTACATTTTCAATCATAAGGTCTAGGAAATATCTCCTAGACCAGGACTAAGTAAAAAAATTCCTAGGAAAGGTATGTGGAAAACTTCTCTAGCCAATAATCCACAAATGTAGCTGGGGAATCATCGCAAGTTGATGAGTTGCAATTAATATTAATGTCTAAGAAATATTTTATTTTATTTAAATACAGTTTATGCATCACTATTAATGATTTAAAAACTAATTGTTCTTTCAATTTGTTATTCAAACTAGGATAAAGACCGTGGGCGGA
The DNA here is from genome assembly GCA_030819805.1 of Penstemon newberryi var. newberryi. Classification (NCBI taxonomy): domain Eukaryota; kingdom Viridiplantae; phylum Streptophyta; class Magnoliopsida; order Lamiales; family Plantaginaceae; genus Penstemon; species Penstemon newberryi. The sequence goes on along the minus strand of JAUALY010000004.1, from coordinate 11,703,568 downwards.
TGGAACAAGGGTAGGATTTACGGTTTGGTTGGTGAGGCAACTCGGGCCAGGCTTAGTTCATCGATATTGGAATATTCCGAAGCTAATGCAGTTGTTCCAGAGCTAATGTCGAGAATCCAAACTTTAGAAAAACAGTTGCAGGGGTACTGTCTATGCAAGAACTAATAGATCAGATGCAACAGACGCGACAACAGTTGCAGCAGTACACGGCTATGCAAGAAAATAGGGTTTTTTGCAAGTTAACTCCCTGTGATATGTCTAATGGACAATTTACCTCCCTGTGAAATAAAAATAGGCAATTTAACTCCCTGTGAAATAAAAATAGGCAATTTAACTCCCTGTGAAATGAGATAATGAGCAATTTACCTCATTGTGATATAAAAATAGGCAATTTACCTCCCTATGAAATAAAATAATGAACAATTTAACTCCATGTGATATGAATTAATGAGCAATTTAGTGGGAGGCAATGTGCTTCTTTTATAAAGATACAGGGAGGTATCTTGCCATTTTTCTTATCACAGGGAGTTAAATTGCCTATTTAGAATATCACAGGGAGGTATTTTGCCCTTTTATTAATCACATGGAGTTAAATTGCTTATTTAGAATAACACAGGGAGTTAATTTGCTATTCACTCCAAGAAAAGATGGAGCTCTACAAGCGTATGTTAAACTCCATGCCTGCTAGTATGATGCAGTCCCAGAACTAGCAACAATCTCAACCCGATGATCACTAATGAATATTGTAATTTGTGACATTTTGACAACATTTTAATTTAATTTAGTTTTGTAAAAATGAATTGTTTAATTTATGTGTTTTGGTTGTAATATACAATTATTTTTTCTTGGGGGGAGGCGGAAACGAAAATACTCAAAAAATAACTTTCTCTTAAATGTTCTGATGATTATTTGCAACGAAATTAATTGGTTAGGAAATTAAAAAATATTAAATAAATTTTAAAATAAATAATTTTCGAAAAATATATCCATCAGAAATTATAATTAAAATCATAGTAAATTTTCGACTTAAGATACCCGTTGGGAAATAAAAAAATCGATGGATGGTATCTGGAATATTTTTTAAAAATAAATTAATTAAATAATATTTTTGACTGATTTATTTCGTCATCAAATCAATTAAAAAAATTCGACTAAAATATTCCAGTGGAAAAATGACATGTGGCATATGTTCCGACGCCCATTGGCCGTAGGAAAATGCCTCATAAATGTACGTCGGAAAAATTTCGACGAATATCCGTGAGAAATTTGTCCATCTTAAAGCATATCGAAAAAAAATTCTGACGGGCAAAATCCATCGGATAATCTGTCGGTAAATGCCTATTTTTTTGTAGTGAATCTTTTTTTTTTTACATTTTATTGTCTTTCATATAATTTGTCACTTTTTTTATTCTATGTTTTCTTTTTCATTTTGTTCCAATCTTTCAAATTATTGCATCATATTAATCGTTTCCTTTTATAAATTTTCTTGTATCGAGCTTGAAATTGTGTTGAGCATTATTTCATTGCTACACGAGCTGAGTATAAATGAGCTTTTATTGAAAAAAATCGAGCCGAGTATCGAGTAACTTGATATTTTTATATATATATTTTCAATTTCAAGCTTATATAGTCGAGCTCGGACTAAGCTTCAGAAGTTATCAAACAAGAAACTTTGTTCACTCTTTGTTAATATGTATAACGAGCCGAACTCAAATGAACTTTTATTGAATGAACTTGAATCAAATTTTGAAAACTTAATTTAAATTTTGGTCATAGTTTTATAGACCATAAAATAAATAGTAATTGTGAATTAAAACGTAACATTATAATTTTATTTACATCTCTTTATTGTCCAAACCATTTTCAGCACATGCTTGCGCGTGGATCGATTTTCAAAAGTATCTCCATGTATCGCTCAACTTGTTAAATTTCTTGACTAGACTAGATGTAAGAAAGAACTCCTAGATTTTGCGATTGAAAGTTTCGTCTTCGTATTATGTTTCGGTAAGTTAAATATTGAAAACATTTCGGGAGCTTTTTGAATTTTTTCGAAAACTTTCAAGAAACATTTCGAAAAAGTATAAATCAAAGAATTATTTTAAATTAGAAAATACTCCATATTTTGGTTAGTTAAAAATTAAAACTTTTGGGTGTTTACGGTGAAATCGCATCGAAATTTTAATTCATGACATTTTGATCTCAAAGTGAGTGGTGCGTTGCAATTTTAACTAGCTTTAACGCTTTATTGTATACTCAACACGTTTTCGATTCCCTAAAAATACATTTTTCCGTTTTCATAAAGTAAACCCAAGCAAACCACCGGAAATACCACCAACCTATACTAACCGGCGCAGTCGCAATGGAGAACACGAGAGCCACCAAAACACAGAATGAACAATGGATGGTACAAAATCACGTTTTCCAGATGTATGACCTCGTCTGCCGCCTTCCACCCCACGCCCAATCTGTCAAGTTATCTTCCAACTTAAACTCTTTAAATTAGGGTTTTACCCCACACCCCAATTCATTGATCAGTTTTTGCTTTCTTACGGTTAATTGCTTTTAGTTTACTGGTTATTTGTTTTTGATATAGCTTTGAGCTTCTACGCGACAACCACATTGAGTATCTCACCAAAAGTCTCAAACTTCTAGCCCCTAGTTTTGTCGTTTTGGACGCCAAGTAATCTTTTTTTCTTTTTCTTTTTGGAAATTTACTTGAATCGAGTTAACAGGTACGAATGATGTGGCTATGATGATGTCTGGATTTGCGGAGTAGGATTTTTTAACAGCATTGATCATTATTTCTAGTTTTGTTTAGCGTATGAGCTGCGGTTTTTCTCAATCTTTTTGTTTGCATATATGTATATCCACAGTCGACCTTGGCTTTGCTATTGGATCATTCACTCAATTGCTTTGTTGGGGGATTGTCTTGATGACATACTGGAAAATGATGTTGTGGAATTTCTCGAACGTTGCCAGGTTTGACACCTTATGTTCTATGATTGTGTGAAATTTCATTTGGATTGGTTTTTCTTTCTTTCAAATATATAACTATGAGATCATAATGGATGACATTTTCATTTCTGTACTGAAATATTACGTGTCCTCTTCTTGTGCTCCATGCATCATATGCACTAGCAAATAGCCCAACTGCCTCATTTTCACCTTGGATACCCTTGAAAATATTTGCTGAAGTTACATTCATGACGTGCCCCCCTTCAGATTAGAAAACGGGGCACACAGTGGAAAGTTGTTAACTTTAATAATGAACTAATCAAATAAGTTAGAGAGGCATAGCAAGTAGGGAATTCAAAGGGATATATAGACAACCTGTTTCAATTACTCAAAAGCCAGATCCCCAAGTTCTGATGAAGCAAATTTGCAAGTACATGTAGTTCCACCTTGTGATGTACATTACGGGGTCTTGGTTTTGAGTTCGACCACAAAGTAGGTGTTGGACTAGCTCTATACTAGTTCATTATATTTATTAGTGTGAACTGAAAAATAGAAGATGTACTCTATGGTATGCTTATTGTGGTTGTTTTGGAGTTGATTCTTCAAGATAATTTTGATAAGCTCGTTAAGTTCTCCAATTTCTTTTTCTGACTGAGCTGAATGATATTTACTTCATCTAATATCATTGGTAGGACCCAAACGGTGGATATGGCGGTGGACCAGGTCAGGTAAACTAGTTTTCTTATACTTTGGGTATATATTTTCGAACATATTTATCAAATGAACAAATCTAATTTGATTTCAATAGTTTATCTCTGTCTGTTACATACTATATTTTTTATATCTTTGTGACACTTTTTTCTGTGTCTTCTCTAGCATTTTTACCTGTTAGGATTGCTTAAGTGAAGTTTACTTAGCAACTGTGTGCAGAGAATATTTATGACAAAATTTGCTCGGAACCACTCTTAATATTCACCTGTAACAGTAGATAGAACGATCAATGAAAGAAAATCTCTAGAATATCTGCCTCTTTTGAGGCTACACAATTATATACATGTGATTGAAAAATTATATCACCTGTAACAGTAGATAGAACGATCAATGAAAGAAAATCTCTAGAATATCTGCCTCTCTTGAGGCTACACAATTATATACATGTGATTGAAAAATTATCAAATGACTATAAAAGTAAGATGCATAATATTCTCTATGAATAGTTACATTAGGATCTGCATAATTTTCCAACGAAGCGAAGTAAACTAATTATGACATTATCCTGTCTGAGAAGTATGCTTTATTTTTCCTGTTTAGTTGAGTTGTGTTGCTTGTAGATATGTTTGAGAGTGATTAAAGAGGAACCAAGGAACTACTTGTTGACAATATTATGTAATAGTGACATTTCTTTAATTGCTCACGCGTTTCCTCCAAGGTTTTTGGCAACCACTACATGAATTTTGACAATTAATCGTCTTCCTTGCTTCAAATAAAAGTTGTTGTTTTGTTTCCCAAACAAAAGGTTGATCAGAATTCCCAAAAAAATGGTGATTTACTGCATATCCATTAAGAAAATTTATAAACTCAAAAGAATCTATTTCACCTCAGCAACTTTCGTAGAAAGTAAGCTCATGAACTATCTCTGCTTGTAACTACTTTTGTCATTTTATGCACTTATTTATTCCATTGAGTTCATTTTTATGCACAGCTGTTGGAGCTATAGTTTCCTCTTCAAATTGTTATACAGTGTGAGGCTCATTATTACTTGCATTAGCATCTTATTAATTGATTATTCCCGACTATTATCAGATGCCTCATCTGGCAACCACTTACGCTGCTGTCAATTCGCTTATTACTCTGGGAGGTCAAAGATCTTTATCATCAATAAATAGGTGGTCAAGCCATTCTACAGTATTACGTTTGCTTTGTACCATATGTGGGATTATTCTCAATTATAATTTGTTCTTGCATCCCAGAAAAACCCTGTATGCATTTTTGCTGAGAATGAAAGAAAAAAGTGGCGGCTTCAGGTATGAAATAGATTTACAATGTACTGAGTCTGTTGTGCTTTGTCTGAAAAGTTCAGCTCCCATCTCTTATAATTTCTTTCAGGATGCATGATGGTGGAGAAATAGATGTTCGTGCTTGCTACACTGCTATATCAGTAAGTTGCAAGTTATATTCAACTTTTATGTGGTTGATATGCATAGCCACATGAACAGTCTGAACACTTGAAACCAACGTGCATAATTAACTTGTCTATTATTCAAATTGGTAACTGTATGTTTTTAATTTCTTATTCTGCATTTTCAGCAAGCTTCAAAGTTTTATTGATAAAGCTGCATCGGCATGTATGGCAAGGCAAACAGTCAAGTTAATTATGCACATTGGTTCTCAATATATTTTCTTTTTTCAGATAAAGGCATGAAAGCAAAGGCATATATATATATATACATATATATAATTGTAGAACATAGTTTTTCATGCATAACTTGATCTTGCGCCAGTGGTGGGTGCTTAGCTTTTATACAATGATGTTTTCTTGACCCTTTTTTTGTGAAATTAGAGCCAGTGAAACCTGGAGATTAGGCAGGTTATTCTGGTAGTTTGTTGTTTCATCTGTATATATCTTCATTTTTCGTTGCATTCTTGGTTGAAGTGATTATTACCTTACAATTTTATGAGGCTAGTATAATGAATGATAAGTTTTATTCAATGCATTCTTACTCATTTCAACTATGTTGACTGTTTTGCTTCATTTAGGTGGCTAGTGCTCTTAACATTCTGGATGATAGGCTGATTCAAAATGTTGGAGATTACATCTTAAGGTTCACATGAATATTTACTTAATATTGCCCCCAACCTGAAGCTTAATTAACTTTCTGTTTTTGTATGTATTCTTTACGATACATTCCCCTGCTTATATAAACTAAAAACAGTCTAGTGAAGCAGGAAAAATGTGATATGGAATATATGCTGAAAGTATATAATTATATCATGCTCCCATAGCAGCTAACTTTTTAGGAACCTATAAGCATATTATTCAAGGAATTGGGAGAATATGTTACCTACAAGAATCTAGGATATTCTTAGGGACTGCTACTGATGATATATTCCAATTCCTTCCATCTGGAGTGTGTTTTTGACTTGCAGAAATTATAATTCTCTTTTCTAGACAGGGCCATTTTGCCACATGGTTAATTGATTAAATCTTTCGAACTAAAACCAGTAAAGGGGTTTACATGTTTTGGTGCAAGATGTGATTGTTTCCTTCTAGTTCCTTCAATTATTTTTTGACGTTATACATAATATTACCTCTTGCAGTTGCCAGACCCATGAAGGTGGAATTTCTGGTGAACCTGGTACAGAAGCTCATGGTGGGTAAGTACAGTACAACACTAGAATGACTAGTATTGACAAATTATATTTTTAGTCCCATAGGACTAACCCTTCAATAAATTGGATCCTCACTTTACAGATCATTAGGTCCCAATTTTCTTAAAATGTTTTGCACTTCTGGTCCTATTGCTCCTTTCCATCCAATTAACTCAAAGTTTAAAACTTAGACAGTCATTTGAAACCAGAAGGAAAAATCAGAGATTATTATAAGAAGTGCAAAAATTAGGTTGAAAGACGCCGGGGGGGGGGGGGGGGACCCAAAGTGCAAAGCATTCTAAAAATTGGGATCAAAAGCGCTATTTGTAAGGCACGTGACCTAAGTGCTGAGGGTCCACTCATTTGGGACTAAAAATGCAATTTTACCAACTTGTATTCATGCATTCCAGTCATACATGCACATACTTGTTTTTTAGTTGACTATTAATATGATGAAGTTATCCTTAGGTACACATTTTGTGGTTTGGCCGCAATGGTTCTGATTAATGAGGTTAATCGATTAGACTTGCCTGGTTTAGTTGTAAGTATACCTTATTTTGTTGTGTAGTGTGGTTCTTAACCACTATTTTTAACTATGCATCAGCATGGACCGTGAGTGATGTTCCTTTATTATCAGAATTGGGTGGTATTCAGACAAGGAGTAGAATGTGGGTTTCAAGGTCGAACAAATAAATTGGTTGATGGCTGCTATTCGTTTTGGCAGGTGAATGGAAATTCTCAGATTCTTACATCTTGTTTGGTTTGCATTTCTGAAACTGATTTTAGAAACCAGGTCAATTTTCAGTATTCTACACATTTCAGAAAAAAAAAGTGTTAGTTTTCTGTTTTTATAGATGAAACGAACAATAAGTTATGGTTTAGTAAATGAAAAAGGAAATTATTTGAGTATAAAAGAAGAGATGTAGGGTAATTTGTGGTGCTCATGTCTGGTTAATGGCGTTAAAAATGTTGCAAGAAGAGAAAAAGAGTGAGAGAATGTATAATAATGACTGTGTGCAGGTTATTGTCTTTTTGGAGATAATGTGGAGAATGAGTGTACGGAGAGAAATCTTGGAAAAGGCCAAAAATGTCTTTCTCGGAGCTTTAAAACTCTTTCTGAAATGCAAACTAAACGAGGCATTAAATTTCTTTAAATATCCTACTTACAGACTTACTCGGTAACACATGACATGTGACCAGGGAGGAGTAGCTGCAATAATTCAACGACTACATTTGATTGTTAATGAACAACTGAGTCTACCAAATGTTTTTAAAGATGACCTTAGTATAGACAGTGAACATGACTCTACAAATTCTGATTTGTCTGAAGGAGAACGATATTCTGAGGCTACTACTTCCTTTAAAAATGACACCTGCGAAAATAGTCAAAAAGGTGAGCAAGGCTTTGAGGATGGCTCATCAGGAAAATATAATGCCTCTCCTCCTACGGGGGTGAACAATACTGGTTACAACTTTATCAAAGGACCTGTTGGCATGAGACCTCTTTTCAACAGCATGGCCTTGCAGCAATATATTCTTCTTTGCTCACAGGTATGTCAAAATAATATAATGACAAAATTGCATTTCTAGTTGCACATGACTGCTCATTCAGCACTTTTGTGACCGGACTTTATAAAATTGCAATTTTGGTCCTAATTTTGAAAACATTTTGCACTTTTGGTTTCATAATATATCTCTCTTTTGCACTTTTGGTCCCAATTTAGATGGAAAGGAGGGGATAGGACCAAAAATACAATTTTGTAAAAAGTGTTAATAGTTCGATCCAATGGGTCTAAAAGTACAATTTTCACATATTAATTAACATATAGTAATTCGTTAATATTTTCTTGCCCGCTTGATAGTTCAATAGGAGAAGCCCTTGCTCATGTGAATATATGAACTCCCCATCAACCCACCACCCCACAACCCCCTAAAATTGAAGTAAATAAAATAAAATACTACTCCCTCTGTCCCAAATTATTTGTCGTTTTAGAGAAAAAAATTTGTCCCAAATTATTTGTCATTTTAGGATTTCAATGCACTATTAAAGTACATATTTTAGGTATGTAAGAGAAAAAGTAAGAGAGTGTGTAAAACTTGAATAACGTGTAAATAACTAATGGTGAGATAAATAAAGAATTAAGGGTATTTTAGGTATATAATTTATTTTTTCCCTAAAAATGAGGCTATTTAGTGGGTACCTTAATATGTGTGAAATGATATAAAATGACAAATAATTTGGGACTGAGGGAGTAAATCGGTAAGTAGACCATTCATGGTTTTCTATACAATGTGTTTGATGCAGGAACAGGCAGGTTTTAGAGACAAACCGGGCAAACGTAGAGACCACTATCATACATGCTATGTTCTAAGCGGACTGTCCATATGCCAGTATAGCAGCGTAAAAGATGCCGATTCTCCTCCTTTGCCTAGAGATATATTGGGTCCTTATTCCAATTTATTGGAACCTGTTCACCCTCTATATAACATTGTCCTAGACCGATATTATGAGGCACACGAGTTCTTTGCAAGATCATAGGCCGACTCCACTGTATCGTTTATCAGTTTCTGCCGTTCAAAACCAGCTAACTTGGAGTTAAATGGCTGGGGATTGTGCAATACTCCATGTTAACTGTTTAGGGAGCAAAATAGAGGCTCAGAGTTTGCAGAGGCTACTTTGATGTTGAGGTAAAGGCACCTTTGTTCTTTTTTTTTTTTCGGATTTTAAATATTATTTATTTTCTTGTGGTAGAAGAATATTTATATATTGTTTGTAGATAACGTAATAATATGATGTAGCTATTACTTTTTAATAGGATCATGTAGGAAATTGAATTATGGAGTTGGAGTAGTATATATTTATAAGATAGAATTTTTATTGCGTATTTAATTGATTTTATACTACAATTTTCATGTAACATTTTTTTGGTTCAAGGTAGGGATTTTATTTTGTGTGAGAATGTGTAGTCTACCCATGTGGATATGTTCTTAGACGCGTAAAAGGAACCAAAAGGAATTTGTGACTCATAATAACAACACGTAATACAATTATTAGATGGAAAATACATATTGGAAATCCATTCGGATAGTGTTTTGATTGTTGGTAGACCCCTTATTTTAGTGAAGAACTTTTTTAGAACAAATTTGTTGCGTGTTTTTATTTGAAGCGATTTTTTACTTGTGGCCAACCTTTTGGTTTTTTTTTTTTTTTTTTTTTTTTTTTTTTTTTTTTTGCGACAAACTTTTTGTATTTTTTATGCCAAAAAAAGATAAAATTACCAAGCCAGAAGCTCCATGTTCTTTGGAACTGTTGATAAATAATCATGCTGAATTAATTAAAGTAAACGGAGTCGGTCATACTGAATTAATTAAGCAAACAGAGTCATCATATTGAAGAAGACACGGTATAGTATAATTCAATGTACCAATCACCTTATATGTTCAATGAGGGTCAAAAGGATCAAATATATTCTTCGGAAATAAAAAAATTAGTACAACAAAGAGTAAGAGAAGACATACAAATTATGATTTTTGATATGTAAGAACGGGCTTTCTACTGGCAGTTCAAGGATGATAGAATTGTCAATAGTTCACCACCCGAATGTTGCCATGTGTCCCATTTGAAACTTGCAACCGGCAATTGTGTTTGTCTTGTTCCTCCCCAAATTGTCCTAATTACCCTTACCCATTTCTACACAATCAAATAATACTTTAAAATTAAAAAAAAAATTCCAGTAAAAAATTTATATAATGTATTAATTTATTTAATACTATTAAAATAATAAAATTACATATTATTAATAAATAATTATAATTAAAAAAAAAACTAAATCCTAACCTAACCCACCCCACCCTCACCCCGTAACCCCAACCGCAACCCCATATCCCAGACCGCCGCCGACCTGGGATAGTCCGTACCAGGCCGCGGCGGGGCTTGGGACGGACGAACCCAGGCCACCACGGCCTGGGTTCTGCAAGTTGCAACCCAGGCCGTGGTGGCCTGGGTTCGTCCGTCCTAGGCCACCGCGGCCTGGGGGGGGGGGGGGGCGGAGGGGTGGGGGGAGTTTAGTTTTTTTTAATAAGTCAAGGGCATTATGATAATGTAACTAAATCAACCCAAAAATATGACCTGCTAATATGACTTGTGATTCAGGTTAAAAAAAATTAAAATAATATAAATGAGTGGTAATGGAGGTTGAACTACCGATAGTTCTGATCAACATGAACTATCGGTAGACATGCCCATGTAAGAAATCATATTCTTAGACTTTTAATAAAGGCGTAACATTCACAAAGAAATGTTAAATTATTGTACGGATTATGTTATAACTAAATTTCACAATATTCATGTTACATTTTTTTATTTACTTTATGATGTAGTAATATGTATTAGTCACACAACTCGTGTAATTACGGAAAAATCTGTTTTAATCATTTTTTTTTTCTGAGTGCAGTGCTTATTCCGTGACTTATATAGTTCCTAATGTTTTAATTCAATAATAAAATAAGTGCGGAGTAATATTTTAGGCTCCAGAAATTATAAAAAAAAAAAGAAGAAGAATAGCTCGCGAAACCGAGCCAAAAACCCTTCCAAATGAGTTTTCGTCAAACTCATAAAATCATCAAAAACCTATTCAAAAACTCACACTCAAACTCTTCAAACCTATATAACATTGATTTGACACCTACCACCTACTTTTTTCCACAAATGTCACTAAAAAGACATTGATTTGACACCTACTATCTACTTTTTCCCTTAAACCCCACATCCAAACCCAATCCAAGTGAGGTTTCAACTTATTCAAACCACAAAATCCAACAGCCAAAACCTATCCAAATGAGGTCTCAAAGGTTTCATCGAAACCACCCAAATCATGTTTTTTAAATCGAGACCCGCGAAATCGAGCCAAAACCCATCCAAATCTACCCCACTCTCCAGTCTCAATCTACTGTAGAATTACTGAGATTGGGTGAATTTCTTATAAAAACTGTCCTGCAAAAAGGTCAAAACTGCCCAAGCGGCAAAAACATCATAATCGATGCTCACCGTCCTCCTCCAGAAAGTAGAAAAAACCAAATGAACCGGACAAGTTCATTTTAAAGTAACCCAAAACTAGGCCCTGAAAAAACAAAGTTGATTTGAAGTGAAAAATTTTGTCCATTACTCCCCCGCCAACACATCAACCGGAAAGTCAAAATTCATGGAAACCGAAAATACTCCCACCAAAAAACCACCACCACCACCACAACCACCTGAATCCGACTCCCCAGTAGAAGTTACAGGTTCCCACATCTCACTCTCACCGCCCCCGGGAAACTCACCGGCGCTTTCATCTGTTTCATCACCTGAAGTAGATACAGTTCACCACCCCATTCCACCTCACTCAGGCCACATCTCACTCTCCCCGCCGCCGGTAAATTCATCGGCGCGTTCATCTATTTCCTCTCCTACACTCTCCCCATTAAAATTTTTTACAGTTCCCCACCCCAACCCACCTCAATCCGACCACATCACACTCTCTCCCCAGTTACGTAATTCACCGGCGCGTTCATCTGTTTCCTCCGACCGAACCACTATTACTCATGGATCCTCCCCGGAAAATGAGATATGTAATTCCCCGGAAAAGCAGCAGGTAATTACGCATTTGCCCCTGGTTGTGAACTGGGCTGTGCCGGAGGAGCCCGTGGAGGTGGTGAACAAGGCAGATCCCGGCGGTGGAGCGGTGGAGGGCGGTGGTGGAAATGGGCGGCGGAGGGTTAAGCCTTCCCTTTCGATTTTGAGAAGAGCTCAAAGAGAGAGAATGGTGAAGAAAGCTGCTCTGGGGTTTAGGGTTTTCGGCTTTTTGTTTTGCTTGGTTTCGTTTGCAGTTATGGCGGCTGATAGAAATCAAGGATGGGCTCTTGATTCATTTCAACGTTACAAAGAGTTCATGTAAGAATGTTTATGCTGCTTTTGGATTTGTAGTATAATTGGAATGGATGTAATTTATTGAGATTTAGTCATTTTGAATATGAATGAGGATTTTACAGGTACTGTATGTCAGTGAATGCAATTGGATTTATATACTCCGGAGCTCAAGCGCTTGATTTATCGTACAATTTTGCTACGGGAAAGTACGTTCAACAACGATTGCGTCATTGCTTTGATTTCGCCATTGATCAGGCAAGTTTTTAATGTTACCATTGTGCAAATGTGTGAGAATTCTTATATGGATAGTTTTATTTTTATGTTTTCAATTTATGGAGAAACACTAATTTGGTTGAGTCTTACTTTGTCTTTGCATCTTTCTTAAGGAACTTGAAATTCGAATTTAATAACAAGGGACCATATGTTAATGATTTCGTTCCTGTGTCATTGTTTATCTTGGCTGCATACAATCATTATAAACAGTAATCTATTAAGTTCTAAAATATATCAGCTATAGCAAATTGGATCCATAGTGTTTTTTAATCTGTATGATAATCACAATATTCCCTTCATAAATGAAGGAGCATGAATAAAATCACATATATGAGCAGCCGGCAGAAACGCATATTTGGTCTGTTAACTTATACTAAGATGCGCTTTTAGAACCAATTTTTTACTCCAATGAGCAATTTCAGTCTTTTATCTTGCAATTTTACGACATTTGCTCACAATTTTGATCCATTGCCGCGATTGTGGTCAAATGTCCTAAAATTGTAAACACTAAAAAATAAAAAACCAGCATTGCTCGTCGGATTAAAAAAGTGTCTTAAAATTGCATCTTGGTAAGTTAAAAGACCAAGAATGCATTTTGCCCATTTAGGGCCTTATTTGTGTACTATCACCGCTGGATACTCTTTTTTTTTGATAATTATCACCGCTGGATACTCAAGTGTATCCTGAGGTTGGCTTTATGATCATTCTTTTGTAAAGGAATTTATCTTTTCCTCAGCTAAAAAGTCATTCTTCTAGTTCTTTGGGCCTCGTCTAGGTGATGTTCCATGGACTAATAACAGTATAAGGGAATTGCTTGAGGGACCATCTGTTTCTAGGACTACTTTTCTCCCACATTCTTCCCTTTTCATCCCACTAGCAGCTTACTTTTGACAGTTTGTAACCCATGAGCATTTAGATTTTGAAGAATATTCGAAAAATTGCTAGCACTAGTGGTTTAAAGCAAAGAGTAAAAGGAGGGAATTTCTTTACTTGAGAAAGGTGAAATGATAAAGTGAACAAAATAGAATCTATTCACTCACCGGCCATATGTGCCTAAGTGTAGTCTACTTTCATCGGTCTTTCGCTTCTAATCCATGTAATCCCAACTCCTTTGTTCAATTTATGCTCTACCCTTTTTTTTTAGCTTTTTTGTTATTTGATTGTGGTCAAATGCTTTCTTAGTACTGGTGGCTGGAAATGAGGTCATTTTTTTTTAATATGGCGTAACATACAAGTTCTTGAATTCTGGATATCTTCATCAAGTTGTATACTCAATTTGTTAGAAACTCCAATGGGGATTATGCAAATCTGATTATTATGAAATGCATTAGAAATCCCTATAAAACATAATCATTTAAAGTACTTCATTTCAATTAGTGTATGTAGCATGAGATTCCATGTCAAATTATTTGATTAAAAGAGTTTCCACATCATTTACATTCCCCCTTTTTTGGATTGAGAAAAAAATGTAATTTGGGAATGCAAATGGGCAGTTATTGGTTTACATTCCCCCTCAAAATATGTAAGTATAGGACCCAAAAAATTTAAAATCATATTGCTTGTGGCAGGTGATTGCTTATCTTTTGATGTCGGCCTCTTCATCAGCAGCCACTCGAATTGATGACTGGCAATCAAATTGGGGAAAGGACAAGTTTCCGGACATGGCAACCGCTTCCGTGTCTATGTCCTTTCTCGCATTTGTAGCCGTAGCCTTTAATTCTCTCATATCTGGTTATGCTCTTTTCACATCTAAAGCTCTGTAGTTTTAACTTCAATATATCAAATTCATTTGCAATCAATTTGACTGCAGCAGAGGAGAAGTTGTCCTAGACACCTAGGTAAGATTCAAAATAAATTTCACATGTATTTTGATAAGTATATAATATAAGTCTTGATGATTAGTACAGGTGTTTGTGGGAATTGTTGCCCATAATCAGTTTTGTTATACCCTATTGGTGATAAGATAAGTGTATTTGAATGTAATTGTGAATGATCACTTTTCTTGGATCTGTGTTCGCCTTTACTGTATTGTAAGGAAGTTATATATGTAAAATTGTGGAAGGTGATTTGTTATACAAATAGCTTTGATAAGATAATTTATTTGGAGTTATTTTGGTAGTGACAATTTATTTTTCCATCCTACATGATTTGAGATCAGAGAAAACTTGGCAAGAAGATAGCTGAATAACGTGGATTTGATGCTCGAAGTGGCGTAAAATGCATGAAACTTTCGTTGATATGAAAAACCACCACGAAACTACCATGTGTTAAAGTTAATTGCACCAAAAGTCCTATTTTTATTAATCTACACAAAATTCATGATCCGTCCAATTCCGTTAATTTTTTGACCAACTTGTGCGACACTGAGACTAAATTTATAATCTTTTGGGTGATTTAAAATCAAACCCCTTGAGGTTTAGTCATTTTACAAGGAACCCTCTGTAGTTTCGAAAATTACAAGGACATCCCTTACAAGGTATTTTTTGTAAACATTTTTACAAATTGTAGGAGTGTCCTTGTAAGACTTTTTAAACCACAGGGGGTGTTCTTATAATCTTTGAACCTACAGGGGGTTCCTTGTAATATGACTAAACATTAGGGGATCTGAGTGTAAATCACCATAATTGGGTGATTTACTTTTTAATTACTTACAATGCACAAAACTCCAATGTATTAATGGTGTTTGATCGCCAGTCTAATATGATTTGAGTAAAAAAATCATGATTTCATTTTCATCCATCTATTTTTTTTTTTTTTTTAGAAAAACGATTGATATATTTGAAACAAAGAGTCTCAACAGTTACAAGCCTCATCCATCTATGATCACATAATAACGTGAACAATTTGGATAAAATAGTGATCCAATTTGATGGGGTATGATAAATACTCAATTTCCAATAAGTAAATACATTAACAATCGCTATTTTCTATTTTCGAGCTTAGTGTAATGAAGAAATTTTGGATCTGGTTGTCAACGAGTTAGATTTAGGTGTAACCTATATCCAACTCCACTTATATGGAGTTGAGTTCAAATAGGATTTGGATGTTACCTATATTAACATTTGAGTCCATCAGATCTTGCCCGATTCAAATGATTACATATCTGAAAATAAAATGTAATCTCATAATCTTTCAAAATTCACACAAATAACTTTTTCTTAGAATAATTTTACTGTCGTTGCATAAACATTTTTTCATAATCCACTTAACTCTTATATAAAAAATCAAATTTCACCATATTTAACCATTTGCTTAAAGAATATAACATATCTCAATCTAAAACGGTGGTATCGATTTTAATTTATCACAATTAACTCATATTATGTAAGTGAAAATATGAATAAAAATGAAATCATGAATGAATATTAATTTATCACAATTAACTCGTATTATGTAGGTGAATATGATTCCTATAAAACACAAATCGGAAAAGAAGAATACTGCCAACCATATAATACGAAGAATAAACTGCAATTATTGATAATGAAGATTGGATTAGAAAGTGTTGCAATGAATAGTTTCAGTTTTTTTAGTTCAAGGTGTATACATGTAAATAATAGTAATAGAATAGCTATTAGCTAAGCTCACCGATAGAATATGTTTGTACAGGTTCATAAATCTCATTTGTATCTCATATAGTAGAAAGTCATATTGTACTTGAAGTTCACTCAACAACAAAATTTCTTTTTTTTCCCTTAAAACAAGAGTGAAATATTAAGTCATGTATATTAAACCGGTGGTAAAACATTATAGAATTATGTTTTGAAGTAAACCATTAGTATATATATAAAATTTTTGGTTTACTATCGAATTTAGATATTTAATAGATCGGATCAACCTAAATCCTTGTTCGTTCCACTTATTTCAAATTAAGATTCATGTTCAACGGATCATCGATTGGATAAACCTTCTAATAAATTCGGCATGATTCGGACCGGATTATTTTAAAATCCACTATATTCACATCCCTAGTTTTGAATATGGATCAATGTATACATTTTGGACTTTCCAGAAACCTTACTGCGTCTGACAGTCTGAACTCCCATTACTAACGGCCCAAATTTTCATGGGCCAATAATTGGGCTTTTGAATTTGCGTTATTTATCAAAAAAAAAAAAAGAAAAAAGAATTAAGAACTGAGGCGTCAGCCCACCCCGTGGATGAGCCCAATCCCAGTCGAGCTTGCTTGTTTTTCGAAAAATAGATATAAATTCTACAATCCACAGATCGCGCGCAAGATCAAATAACCCAAAGATCAAAAGCTTTTCTATTTGCTTCTCTAAACCCTCGATTACGAATTAACTCACCTCTACATCTGGAGAAATTATACTAATTCTGATTCCATCACAATCTGATCGCACAACAAAACTAATTCTGATTCCATCACAATCTGATCGCACAACAAATTAATGCAGTAATTCCGCAGCTGTGAAGATAACAGAAATCGCAGGCACTGAAAAAAGCCCATGGACTTCCATTTGCTGGTATTTTTATGGTATTTTGTGTATATAATTGTTTAGATATCAATAGAATTAGCTTAGTTGATACTAAACTCAAATAGACAATATCGCTTGTTTAACTACGGTTAAATTATATATTTTCTCGATAAGTATTAAATGATTGTGGTGTGCATAAGTATTCGATCACAGTCTAGTGCACGATCTCCTCCACAGTCCACATATGTGGTTTGTACTTACAGAAAATGGGCGTGGGATTCTCTCATGGAATGGTACTTACAAAGTACAAATCATGCTACTGGATTTCGGGGTCCAATCATTATCTTTGTTCTTGAAGACAAAGTGAATGATGAATTTAGATTTTAGATAGAGCTATATAGAGTATAGACACAGACCAGATGTAGGTTCTTCAAATTATTGCTTGGTGATGAACTGAAAAAATGAAAAACTAAGCAAGGAAAATTTAAAATGGGAATGGTATCGGTGATGGTTGGGACTGCAGACCTTAGTACACGTTGATCATTTAGATGTCATTATAGAATAAACTAGAAGCTTTAAGAATTAGTTTCATATACTTAGAATTTGTTGCCACATGCGGTGATGCAGTCCAAACATTGGAAAGGCTTAAGAAAGAACCATTTGGAGACGATCGAAGACATAACATTCGATGCAGTGTATCGGTTGCACTTCATATTTTTAAGAGGAGAACATGGCGTGGGATTAGTAAAGTTCTAGTGCATCAATAAGGAAATCAATTGAGGACTAATTGTAATACATAATACAAATACAACCACCCTTCCAATTTATGTATAAGCTAAAATTATATTTTATGAGTTCAGCTCCGTGAAGATAATCTGAAAGACAATATTTTTCAGAAGTAGGAGGGGACCTTGGTCTTACCATTGAATCGCTTAAGGTTCTTTAACACCTTTCCCATGTCTCTGAAAAGATTCAAAGTCTTAAAGTTAGAGCTGTCAAATATTCTCGACATGGATTTGCAAGTTCTAAAGCTTGCGTACAACTTGACTTTGATGGCCTTTTAGTATTATGTCTATTCTGCCTAAACAAACTCAAGAGCTCTGAGTTTTTTGGGTCACTTCGCAGTGCAAATAATATCAAAAGATTCAGAACAACAAAGATCACATAATTCTTATTCATGCTCAAGTTTCACGAAGTGTGAAACAGTTACATTGATGTTAGTAACTACAAATAAGATGTTATTTCTAAATTATTTATCTCCAGAAACAATTCTGGGGTAATTGGTCTTTATGAGATAAAACTAATCAAATACACGTACTAATGGAATTCGTGAATCTTACAATACTACTGATATATCTACTGAGTAAAAATGTATGAAAAATACATTTGTAAATTCAAACTGCATATTATTTTGGGGGCATAAACTTCCATATTTTGATGTCATGTTAATACTGTGGATAATCTAGCTTCAGCTCCAGCATGCCTTAGCCTCCTTGAATAATTTGGAGTTTTTGTTTAATTGATTTATTAGGAGTCCAAGCACCAGCAATAATAATCAGACCTTGAGATTTCTAACATCTTTTCTGGAGTCATTCTCTCAAGCTCGCTCTGCCTCCATGATGCAAAATTGTTTCGATTTTGTGGGTCTGAAGCCATAGGATTATCTTCCACCTTATGAAGTTGTGATTTCATTCTCATATACAGCCTCATTGTTGCAACAGAGTCATCATATGGATCTTGTATACCGGTTTGAATGTCATATCTATATGTCCAGAATTCACTATTTAAGAATTACTTCAATATTAAATAACTAAAACGCCGTGAAAGATAATTACCCAAGGTATGCTTTTGTTAAATATTTCAGTGAGTTGCTGAGCTTGCTCGTTTTCATCAGTGGAGGATATTTTGCTGTATCCCTGTAAAAATATACTAGATTACTGCTACTGTTGGTGAAATATTACTCTTAAAATAAAATTTGAAAACTATTTTCTTTCTTTCTGAGAATATAAGGGTATTAACAGCTTAATTCTTTTTCTGGAAAGCTTTAAAACTGTCCTTGTTTAGCTGAAAGAACTTGCCTCGTCAGTAGTGTTGGGTACTCCACTTCCAAACACTTCAAATCATGATCTAATCCATGGCCTACTAGGATCCTAGCTTTTCCACCTTTAGAACGAATCTGCCATATTGGTTCACCATTGCATAAGTAGTCTTGAATCTTTCTCTGAACTTGCTTAAGCGGCATTGCATCTCTCAAAAATTCTGGTCGTATACCTGTTGTTTCATACCTGAAAGATTGTTTCAAGAAATATGGTTTATTTGGAATCCATTAAATTGCATAATACTATATAGTTTTACCCATACTTCAGTACCTATAGTTTGTAACTTGAAGTTGTGGCTTCACATATGTTTGAAATATTATCTTTTCGTACTCATCAATGAGGCAAACCCTTGCACAAAGATCCAGGGAGCCATCACTGCCACCACCAACCATTTTGCAAGCAAGTGAAACCACTTTTCCTCTACTATTATCGATCCTCAAATCATCTTGAATGCCCAAGTTAGCCATTCGGTATAACAAAGCCTAGATAGATCAACCATGAAAAGATAAAATTATATAGATGTTACACCTAGAGTAGAAAGATAATCCACAAGATTAATAGGCTTTACATTGTTTCCCCGTGATAATTGGCACTTCTCTCGGTGAACCTGAAGTGCATAGCGGCTACTAAGAATAGTTAAGCAAATGTCGCATCCTCGTTCCTTGAATATCTTTTCACATTCTGCCTTTGGTAGAGGTCCTGATAGAGAAAATCAATATATATTAGAATCTGAATCTTATTTGGTGTAAGAACATAGTTTCTAAGAGATTAATTATACCTATGAGATGCTCCCTCAGAGATTCAAATGAACGACAATGCTTTTGACAAATTCCACATTTAGGTTCATGGTTTGAATGAAAAGATATCCTCATATGTTCAACAAGATGCTCCATTTTATTAAACTGTCTATAGCATGCAGCACACTTGTTCCTGAGCAATAATTAAGCAGCATTTTATGAATTTCCATACATCAACTGCATATTTAACTGCAATTCTCATTGCATGAAATAACAAAATATACGATAGATACTACTTACGGAGACTCGTACCTGCTATCCATGATTTACTGATTGAGGTCTCACCAAGTAGAGCTTATATTTGACAACTTGGAATACTTGAGGAAGAAAGTGAAGATGTGAAGGTATTTATATTTGCAGCAGGGACTATTTACCAACCTGAGGTTTGAAAGATTCTTCAAAATCATTACTTACGTAATTATATTGGTGTCTTCTTCTCTAGAATTCACCTTCTAGTGCAACCAGGCTAATACAAACATTCGTGGTAATCCAAATTCTTTGGGTCCCAACAATCTGAGCTGTTAGAATATTCCATGCTACCATGTCCTGTCATCTCCATTCTCTCACACATTTGGAGTTTGGCAGCTTACGCTCTTATTGTTTATGTAAATATGACCGTCTGTATTTCACTCTTTATCTTTGATTGTGATAATTAGTTAGAGAAAGTCAAGATGTTACTTTGTTTGTTTATTATTAGGTGAAAATATTTAGGAAGAAATTATCTTTATGGTTCTGCACCAAATAGTTCTTTGTTCATGAATTTGGCTCATAACATTGACCTGCTATATTTGTTAAGTACGCCAGTTATTTAGTTCGGTTTGGTTATTGGCGACACCTCCATGTTTACCTAGCAGTAAATGTAAGACAGATCATAATTATCATGTTGCATCTAACCATATTAAAGCAACCAGTTCCATGTAATTTATACTATTACAATTGCAATGCATTTGGTTGTTTAAAGCGTTGGATGTGAACTTATGCAGTGTGACTTGCAATGTCCCAGGTAAAAGTCTCATTATGCGTCACGAAACCAATTATGGGCAATATATTGGTTCAACAAGTGATAAAATTAAGTACATGTGAAGAGGTGTATTACAAGATAACCCTTCAGACAGAGGTTTTAACTTTTATCTATTTCCTTTCGGCAAAAGCAATGGAGGCAGGAGATAAGGTATTCAACAAGCTGATTGCAGGTAATCTTTTATCCTTTCTACTTTATATTTGCCGTTTTTACAGTATCTATTTATTGAATCAAAGATAAGAGGAATACCCACTGTTAGGAATTTGACTTGGGAAGTATGGGAGGACTAACTTTTGACTGAAGTAGGCCCAGTATATTCAGATACCCTCTGGAAAAGATATCCTTAGAATATGAGGCTTCTGGTCCAGTGCCATTTTATATTTTTCTCTCAAACCAAATCTCTTGCCTTGGAGACTTAAAGTCCTAATGAAAGGGCCCCAAGTAATTCTTATTTCTTGAAACCTTGATTTCGATTCTTTCTTCTGTTTGATGGCATAAAACTACTCTGCTAAAAAGAATGAAGAGAATATTTTATTTGGTAAGTTAGATGGTTTATACTTTATAGCCATGTGTTACCATGTAGAAATATGTGAGAATCATACCCAAGAATCATCATCACCTAAGCTTAACAAATCTTGAGTTTAATGTTATGTTTGCACACTAGAACAAATTTGTTAATACTAAACAATAGCCATCGAGAATAACTTTAATATCCTTTGACCGAATATGCTCCAACTGCGAATTGGGCAAAACGAGCTAGTTGAAGTTATGCATAACATGTCCCGATAGGCATTGTTACTAAGTATTGTCCAAAATAGAAGAGGAGCATACTTGGAAAATAGTGGTTGACAATTTTATTTGCACGGGCCTTTATATAATCATATTAATAGGTCGACTTGCTTGTGAATTAATTAGTAGCACTAAGGATTGTTTGCAAAAGCTTTTAGCTTATGGATTCTAAAAAGCAATTTATAGATGTTTGGTACTATTGCTTTACCTTGTGCAGCAACAAGAAGAAAAACCTAAAAGCACCCAGAAGCTAAAAGCAAGCTAGAGGATGCTTTTAGCTTCTAATAACACTTTTGTAAATACTCATAAGTTAATTAATTTGCAATAACACAAAAATCAATGGAACTTCTACTTTTATACATTATTTTCTATAAGCCAGCTTGTCCATAAGCATTTGCAAACAATTGCAACTTTTCACTATTTTCCAAAATTTCTATCTCTAGCACTTTTTCCATTTGGAAGAAGTATTTGCAAACAAGTCATAAAGATATAAGTTTAATGACACGTGCAAATATATGGAAACCTTGTCTGGCTTCAGAGCACAAGGTTGTAAGTGACTGTATTTGCATTGAATCATCATGTGAATATCCTAAGATCAAAGAAAAATGAAGGGTCAAAATTTAGGTAACATAAGTGTTTTGCATGAACATTAGTACATGCATCTTCTGGCAAAAATTCAATTTTCATACCATAGAATAGGCCAAAGTCCATTTTTCATACCAATCGAACGAAAACCATACCGTAGAATAAACGGACGTTTCAAAAATCATACTTCCGTCAAGTTTTTTAACGGAATTGCCACGTGGTCTGTTAAGTCGCGGTGGTATGAAAAATGAAAATTGTCATGTTCTATGGTATGAAAAGTGATTTTTTGCCATACATTTTATTTAATTAGACATAGATATATAATTCAATTTCTTTTATTAACCACTCAAACATTTGTTGTCCAGTCTCACCAAGTAAAATTATTTGATTGAGAAATATTTTTCTACCTTTTTTGGGTAAAAAAGTTAAGGATAATTTGACTTGAATTATAAATCGACCGAATTTGAAGTCAGGTATTTCACCTCCTATAATGGTATCAAATATATATTTCAAATTACTCAACTAATCATGTATTACACTTTTAATATGATCCAACTTAAACATTGAATGGTCTTTGCTATGATCAACTTTGACAAGCCCTAATAGTTTTTTTCCCATCACACCCATTTGCTAGCTAGTAATGTTGATCGATTACATTGATCAAAACTCCATTCTAATGTGAGAACTACACGTAAAAGTTCATTGGTAATTATCTACTTCCATGAAGTAATCCATCATTAATATTGGACACATACCCTAATTAGTAACTATGAACACAACCTATATAGTTATACACGAATTTAATTTAATACACCAAACAGAGTAAAGTTGTGCAGGTCTTTGTATGACCTCGAATATATAAATATGCAACATTATTTTAGTAGATAAACAAAACCGCCTAGAATTAGTTTAAGGTAGTGGAGAAGTAGTCGTATTTTTTAGCTATCCGTATCGGAGTATTTTGATACTAAAAGTAAAATATAATGCCTACTAAAGGTTGTATGTCCCATTCGTTAATATATATTGCAATATTTGTTTAGATGAAAATGTATGGTAAAGAACTAACAAATTAAAGTTGATTACAGTTAAAATTGAAAGTGAGGCAAAAATTCAATTTTCATACCATAGAATAAGTCAAAGTCCATTTTTCATACCAATCGATCGAAAATCATACTTCCGTTTCAAGTCAACTTAACGGACACGTGGCACTTCCGTTAAAAAACAGACGGAAGTGTGGCTTGGTATGATTTTCGTTCGATTGGTATGAAAAATGGACTTTGACCTATTCTATGGTATGAAAATTGAATTTTTGCCTGCATCTTCTCTTCTCTCTTTTTGTTCCAAAACTTATAAAAGATGAAAGAGAAAGAAAAGCATTTGATTCTTCAAACCTCAAACTGGTCAAAAGTAGATGAGTATGCACGTGTGGCTGGACAACTACGTGCTCTGGTAGGGACCTAAAAATTGTTGGAAAATGTTCGTTGTTTATTTTAATCATGGTTTGGATATTCTGTGCATGTTTGGATTTTTTTGATTTGTATCTAGTGATGTGTAAAGATGGCTTGTTTTAGGACTGACGACCTTTAGGTGATATTGCTAAATACGAGAATGATTTATATGTATTTTCGTAGTTGTCTGTGTAGACCCGTTGATTACTATATATTTCAACTTTCTTAGTGGAAATTCAATAAAATCAGTGTACTTTTTTTTTTTTTTTTTTTTTTTTTTTTTTTTTTTTTTTTGTGAGATAATAGGATAAGTTAGTGAAGCTTAATATTTGAGTTACTGGACGTTGGACTTAAAAAATAAGTGCGCAGATGTTCAATTATATTTTTTTGAAAATTTTGAGATATTTTATTATAAATGTTGAGTGTAGAGATAGGTTTTGGTCGATATGTAACATTGACTTATTTTACTTTATATCATTCATTTGGATCAATGAATTATTTTACTGCTTCCGTCCCATTTATTTTGCTCTCCTTTTGTTATAGTATCCGGTTAAACTTTTTAATCTTTTGAGTGATTTATCATATTAAATTATTCATATTTGTAGTGTATTAAACTTTTTAAATATTAATATATATGGTGTCATATGATATTATCAACTTATTAGTGAAATATATTAATTAAATTATTTATTATAATTTTTATAAATTTAGTCAAGTTGACTAGTTGACCTTACCAAGGGAACAAAATAAATGGGACGGACGGAGTATAAATTATATTAATGTTTGGAATAAATCAAACAGATCAAAGGAGGCTATAGAGTTGAGACATGATGATGATGGGGATAATTCTTAAGTAGATATGGTTTGACTGAACTCAACATATTTACATGACAAGTGAATATATTTCTCGGGTTATCGAATAACACTATTAGAATAGTAACTAATCACGTGATAAAAGTAATATATTTATTTTGTATTTGGATAAGTTTTCTAGTGTGAGTTAGAATTTTCCGTGCAAGGGGGTTTCCTGCAGAAAAGGATTGGAGATAGAAATTATTAGGAAATCATTTGTGGTCAAATCTTTTGACCATGTTGCTTTTGGTTCAATATCCGCTAGAGCCACAAGTGAAGTCAAACGTAATAGAGAAGATGCTCTCATGACAACGATGAGAGTTAGAACATAGTTCTTTCGTTGTTTTCTAACCAGATTACAGTTTGATGTTATTAATTAATACTCCTTTTTTTTTTTTGTTTGAAATGAAAAATGGATTAAATTATCATTTATCACTAATTAAGGTATTAAAATTATCAACTCCCATATTTGCTGTATGCTCAAGAATTCAAAAAATAACTAAAATCTCCTTTACACACACACAGTTTCTGTATAGTACTACAGATGTTTCCGTCACAAGGGTTGGTCTAGAGCTGGTTCAACCGATAAAAGTTAAATTGTTTGGCTTGTAATATCTAGATTTAAATCCGTCTACCAATGGTTCCATTTAGTGGGTGATTTGTGAATGTAATACTCCATAAAACAGTCACGTGGAAGTATATTGAATATTACGGGCTTGTTAGTCTTGCTTTTCAGAGATTTCCAGAGAATACTTTGATTCTCTCTTAAAAGCTAAACAAATAATATTTTTTATTTTCAAAAATAAACTTATTGGGTATGTTAGATTGTCATCTGGGAGAGTAGTTTGTGAGAGTGGTGTGAGCTTGTGAAATAATTTTCATTTGCGTAATGTTGTTTGTTTGGATTTTGGGAGAGTGGTTTGAGAAATAAAGTGGGTGTAGTTTTTTTTTTAAGAGTTTATGTTGTAGGTGTAAGA
Source organism: Penstemon newberryi var. newberryi (assembly GCA_030819805.1). NCBI lineage: Eukaryota > Viridiplantae > Streptophyta > Magnoliopsida > Lamiales > Plantaginaceae > Penstemon > Penstemon newberryi. The sequence goes on along the minus strand of JAUALY010000004.1, from coordinate 11,678,059 downwards.
CGTGTAAAACTTTATGTCAAATCATGTTTGATGTGAGATAAGTTGTGTAAAAGATAAATTATTTTATGTCAAATCAAAGTAGAGTTTGTATAAGTTTTTTTAAAGAGACAAGAAAATTGTTGTTTGTTTGGCTTTTGAGAGAGTAGTTTGAGAAAATTAAGAGATGATAAATTTATTTCAAAAAGTAAAAATAGTGTTTGTCTCGCTTTTTTCAAAAATAAATTTTTTTGGGAGAAGCCAAACAAACATTCATAAGTCATATCGGCCTCCCGGCCCATAATTGCCCCATTTTTTTTTTTATCGAAATTCAAACATACCGATACCGGCTACTACTCTATTATTTTGGCCCTTTTGATTATGAGTCAAGGCCCAGTTTAAAAGTTACACCAACCTAAATACTCGGAGCCCAGGGTTGCACCTTCAGATTATACTGTGGTTATGTCAATTATATAATTATAAATAATACCACTCCAAGTTGAAGGTATTTGGTAGCAAAAATTAATTGTAGCATTATTATTTCTAAGGTACTAAATAATGTAATAGTAAAAAGTTGTGCAAGACTTGCTAATTTGTTCCTACATAAAACTGGTTGTGGTTTGATTGTAAAAATAGTTGATCAATGTTGACACTTTTGAGATTAATAAATTAGTTTCATGAAATTCTGTTTTTCTTTTCCTCTAGCTTCTTAGTAATTGTAGAAATTTCCCATGAACTTTTATTTCCTATGGAGTTTGATATACTTTTATAGTTGTTTTCATGAGTTTGTTGCTTTTCGCGTCTAAAATTGAATGTCTCTTTAAGGCTTGTTGATTGCTAAAGTTAATTATTTATAAAATTTAGAATAGCTAGCACTAAGTTCAGTTTATATAAAGACTCAAAATAATATTTCATTTTAGTTACATAAAGACTCAAAATCTCTTTAAATTAAACTGACCTTAAAATACTAGAAACCTTTAAAATTTAAGACACTTCGGTTGTATATGGATTTAGTTTGCCTTGGTTTGATTTCACTCAAATCAGGTCAAATCCATCAAGTAAATAGTTTGAAGATGTCTTAGACGAAACTCCAAGTTTCAGACATATCGAAACCTACACAATCCTACTTGAGACCTATAAAGTCATTGATTTGACATCTGTCATCTATTTTTTACACATAAAATTATTGATTTGACATCTACCACTACTTTTCTCCTCAAAATCCCAATAATCAAATCTCAATCCAAGTCATATCTCAAAGTTTCAAAATTCACTAAATATTATTTAATAATATTTTACAATCTCAATATTCCATTGAAATCATTATCCAAATCGAGTTTCAAAGGTTTCGTCGAAATCTCTGAAACCAATTATTGAGACCAAACCTAAACCAAACCCAATCAAACTACTTCCATATTAACCCTTCCATTCTATAATATCTCATTGAAGGTAGTGATGGAACCATTATGGCACTATGGTTCCCGTAGAAATAGAAAAAGAAAATGGGGTTAGTACTATGTATCTTATTTTTCTTTTTGCTCCAACAATAGTTCTTTAGAAGTATAGGATTCTATTTTATTTTATTTCAGCTCTTTTTTCTTTTCTTTTCTTGTTATAAGGATATTCAGTAAAAACAAATCAGCTAAAAGAAACGACGACCATAAACTTCATCAAAGCTAGCTAAAACTCTTGTTAGACATGTGGTAAATATTCTTTCAACAAAAGTTGAAAATTTTGAAATCACATTTCAAATTGTTTCATTGTAAATTTGATTTTTCTAGAAAATTACCAAACAAAAATAAAAAAGAAGTAGAGCTATTGGCAATCTTTATCTTCTTTTGTCACTTCCCATCACTGGTCCCCAAGTACTATAGAAGAAGCTGTACCTGACAGCTTGTTTTTGGGCCCGCCCCCAATCATTGTCCACAGAATCAGTTCCTAAAAGTTAACATTGCATAATGGGGATTATCAACTGCTCACTGGTTTTACAGGGTGATACTGCCTGATTTTTCATAGATCATGAATAAAATTAGTGCATTTATTAAATATATTTATAAGATTTTGTGTATGGTATATGAAAGATCGGATTTAGACAAGAATTTTCCAATTTTACATATATTCCATGAGTGTCACGTTCATACTATTTCATGTGATTTACACGTGGCGGAATAAGTGGGTGGATAGCTGGTTTCAGCTGTTTAGAGCATCTTCTGCCCAAAACTCCAAATTAGACTTCAAACTGGAATCTTCTCCAAATTTGGATACATTTTTCCACACCTCAACTCCCACCCAAAAACTTCAAAATGCTATTCCACAACCTACAAAACTCTATTCATTTTTTAAATAAATAATTTTATCTACATAATCAAAGTTCAAATTTGAGTTGTTTATTAAATAATATTAGATATGATTAAATAAAATTCAAATAATTTTCTATTTGAATTTTCATGAAGTATTGGTGAATTCTTAAAAGTTGTTGTTTTCTATTTATAGTTTTCAGTAATTTTTTAAAATATTATTTAATATAATTTTCTATATTAATTATTATTCATTTATAAGTTTTCTAACTTAAAACATACATTTTTAATTTAAAAATTAAATATAAATTATAACCTATTAAAAATATTTATATCAAACATTTATGTTTTTGTTATTAATTTAAAAAAAAATAGAAATGATTAATAACATAAATGATGTAAAAGTTATTAACACAATTTTAAAAATAGAATATTTTGAGACACAAATGAAATTAAAATAAGTGAATAGTGATTTGGAAGCTTCTCCAAATCACTATTCAAAACTCCATATTTGGAGTTTGTAATTTAGTCCCTCCTCCATATTCATAAAATATGAAGGTGGGTGGGAGATGCTCTTAGCCATAGCAGACAACCTTTGCGAAGTGTTCAAGTCTTATACTCGCTGAGAACATTAATTGCGCGACAATCGTAAAATCTAAGCAGTTTTTGGATTGCACAAGATACTCAACATTCAACATTTTCAGAGTTGTTTATTTTTCAATTGTAGATAATGGTTAAAAAATATATTTTTAAATTTTTTTTAACACTTTGCTCTTTAAAATAATGGCAAAAATTCATTTTTGGCACCATAGAACTAGGCGTTTTTCAATTTTGGTACCATGGTGTCAATTTTGGTACCAATTATAACTGACTTTTTCAATTTTGGCACTTCCGTCAGTTGACCGTTAAGTCAACTGACGGAAGTGCCAAAATTGAAAATGCAAGTCAGAATCGGTACCAAAATTGACACAATGGTACCAAAACTGACAAACAATTAGTTATATGGTGCCAAAAATGATTTTTTGCCAATTTCCCTCACCAATTACTTCCAATTCACAATTTATTCCACTCGCATTTTAATAATAATTAGAATAAGAATAATATTAATAAAATAGTAAAAAAATTATATTAAAACAAATATTTGGGTACACAATAATAATAATATTTTTTTTGTTACACATGTTATCATCAAACCATTAACTCATTGACTCAACTTTATCCAACAATTCTCCTCTTTTTTATGAAGACAAAACATTCAACTAAGTTTCATAATACTTCTAATTTTAAATTAAGGAATATATCTCGAGATACAGTGAAAAAAGAAAATTAAGATCAACTCCAAAGGCTAAATGTAAATTTGCGAATATAAATATATTATAAATTCTCATATAATAGTTTGCATACTTATTTAAAGTATTTTATTTTAACTATGAGTATATAAAATTAGTTCTATATTATTTTATTCATATATTTTTTATATAGCACATCTAAACAGTCTATTGATTTGTTCATTTATTATTTCGACCCGACTTTCAAATATGGTTTAAAAGTTGTTTATATAATTTTGAACGATTTAAAAGGAATCAAAAAGGAATCGATTCTAACTCTTCAAAATGAGAAGAAGTAATGCATCTAAGTAACGTCTCCATTATTGGAATAATAAGGAGAAGAAGATAAATAAGAAAATGAAAAGGAGACAACTTACAATTGAAAGAAGGATACAACTGATAAGCGGAAGTTCATATCAGAAGATAATCGTATATCCTTATTCAGCCAAGTGATTTTCATCTTTGAGTAAAGACCAAACTGAAGACTTATAAGACGTTCTTAGTTGAATGTTTTGTCATCATAAAAAAGAGGGGAATTGTTGGATGAAGTTGAGTTAATGAGTTAATGGTTTGATGAAAACATGTGTAGCAAAAAAAAATATTATTATTACAGCCATTATTATTATTGTGTACCTAAATATTTTTTTAATATAATTTTTTTACTATTTTATTAATATTATTCTTATTCATATTATTATTAAAATGCGAGTGGGATAAATTGTGAATTGGAAGTAAATGGTGAGGGAAATTCGTAAAAAATCATTTTTGGCACTATAGAACTAGTTGTTTTTCAATTTTGGTACCATTGTGTCAATTTTGGTACCAATTCTGACTTGCATTTTCAATTTTGGCACTTCCGTCAGTTGACCGTTAAGTCAACTGACGGAAGTGCCAAAATTGAAAAAACCAGTTAGAATTGGTACCAAAATTGACACCATGGTACCAAAATTGAAAAACGCCTAATTCTATGGTGCTAAAAATGAATTTTTGCCTTAAAATAATAATATAAAAACAATAAATTCACATTACTACTTTATGATTTCGTATCTTTATAGTTTAATTGAAAATTCACCTAATTATATTCAAAAGTAAAAATTGTACTATGGTTATAGTATACATTTTGGTTTATCCTTTTTTTTTTAAATTGATTTTTTTTTGTTATATGTGAAAATATACTTTAATGACTAATGTTATACTAAGGTGAATGATAATTAAGATGTTGATTAAAGTCAAAGATGTTTACAAATAGTATAAAAGTTGTGAAATAATATTGGTGAGAGATAGGAATAAATTTGTCTCCATTCTACTATAAGTATTAGAACATACTCGTTTGTATGATTCTAATAATAAGATGAAAGTAAAATTTAATTTAAATAAATAAAAGTGGATCTTATAAAACCAGTAGAGAATAATAAAGCATCATAAAGACAAGTCTATGTATTTAGTTTCCAAATATATACGTTGCATGCATTTGACTGTGGAAATTAATTTTAGAAATATATAGTAACATACAAACTACACGAGCCAAATGAAATACGATAAATTCGGTAATGGTCAAGAACTACATGAATTATATTGGTCCCCTTTTTTCATGAAAAAGGATAAATAAAAAAATACTTGGAACAACAGAAAAGACAAGAAGAAGCCATAAAAGAAAATGTGAATTTTTTCGGCGGTTGCAAAACGGTGGCATTGGCGGAAGATGATAAGTCCCTTTCTTCCCATCAACATTATTCCAATTTCTTCTGCCTTCCCGGTCCACCTATACATGCACAATCACATTCAAACATATAATTATATATAAATTTACATTAAGCTTCTATACCAAATTTTCAATTTTTAATCTTCATATAATTTCTCTTCTCATCTAACATATTTGATTCTTGATTATCCAATTTTGAACCTACTCTGTTCTTCACACCCCCCAACAATCCACATTTATATTCATTTCCTTCCCCCTTCAATCTGTATATATAATATATAGATACAAGTGTTGAAGAAAAATAAAGGGTGGAGGTTCAAATATCGTATTAGCATAATTTTATTGAAGGATTACCAAGGTATGTTTTTTTTTTTTCTCTTTTTCTTACCATACGTGTGTTTTATTATAATATCCTAAATTTTGTGGTATTTATTTCTTTTCTTTTTTTTTGGGATCTTACAAAAATTTGTTCTTTCTTGCTTGTTTTTAAATGTTTGTGTGTCTATACATAAATAGGTATGTTAAGTTCATTATGTTTGTGGTATATAGTGAAAAACTGAAAATTGTTAGATGAACTCATCATGACATTAATGGTCGAATATATTTAATCCAGTCCCTTTTGTTTGTATTTTATCCTTAATTTATTATAAGTTGATTCAAGTTGTAACTTAAATGGATTCAAGTTCTTTGATAAAAGGTTGTAAATTTACTCAATATACATGTATAAGCTATTGCAAGAAAATCTCAGAATTATTTTGTTCTTAACCAGTGTTTCCATGCCCAAGTACATCATGACGGGATCGAACAGCCACAATTTGACCAAGGAATCGGAGGGATATTATCTTCCGAACAAAGAAATTTTCACCGAGATGAGGTCCCCAAGAAGTCCATTAAGTACACAAAGTCTATCCTTGAGCACGCTGACTCTCGATAGTGATTCGCTCGATCTAGCCATCAATAGAGTAGCCGACACCTCAATCGAGCAACTTTATCACAATGTGTGTGAGATGCAAAGCTCTGATCAATCGCCATCGAGGCTTAGTTTCTTATCCTACGGTGAAGAATCAAGAATCGATTCTGAATTAAGGTTCCTTGCTGTAGGAGATTATGATGCGGTTAAAGAGGAAAATGAAGCAAACAACACTCAAAAGACTAGTTTAAGAAGCAAAAGCTTCTCATGTAAACCTCCAAATGGGAAGCAAAGTGTGAAGAATTTGAGGGCATTTTCGTCCATGAAAAAAGAGAGGAGTCCTCATTTTATCGGGAAAATCGAGGGTCATGGTAAAAGTAAAGGGCACCTAGGACCGTATTTACTCAAACAAGCAAAGGACATTATGTCATCTGGCGATAGTAATTCACAAAAGGCTCTTGAATTGGCTATTCGAGCCATGAAATCGTTCGAGGTTTCTTTAACTCACAAGCCTAATCTAGATTTCGTTATGTGTTTACACGTTGTAGCCTCATTATACTGCAGGATTGGCATGTACAACGAGGCAATTCCGATTCTTGAAAGATCAATCAATATTCCGATTGTGGATTTAGGTAAGAATCACGCACTTGCTAAATTTTCCGGGTGTATGCAATTGGGAGACACGTATGCGATGCTTGGGCAAATAGAGAATTCTATACGCTTTTACAAAACCGGTTTAGAGATTCAACGACAAGTACTAGGAGAAAAAGACCCTCGACTCCGTGAAACTTGTCGTTATTTAGCCGAAGCCCATGTTCAAGCTATGCAATACGATGAAGCCGAACAACTTTGTTTAATGGCTCTTGATATACACAAAGAGAATGGCTCTTTAGCTTCTTTAGAGGAAGCATCCGATAGGAGATTACTTGGGCTTATTTGTGATTCGAAAGGAGATTACGAAAGTGCACTCGAGCATTATACTCTTGCAAGGATGGTCATGGCTTCGAACGGACTAAACTCGGATGTTGCTTCTATAGATTGCAATATAGGGGACGCGTATCTATATTTGGCGCGATATGACGAGGCCATTTTTGCTTATCAAAATGCTTTAAATAAGTTTAATTCGAGTAAAGAGGAGAATCAATCAAAAGTTGCTTCGATTTTTGTTAGTTTGGGTGATTTATACAACAAGATAGGTAAATTCGGTGATGCTAAATCGTTTTTGGAAAACGCTCTTCGTATTTATGCTAAGCCAGTACCCGGAAGTCTTTCGGAAGAGATTGCTAGTGGTTTAGTCGATATTTCCACCATTTTTGAGTCTATGGACGAACAAGAAAAGGCGTTAGATTTACTTAAAAAGGCCATAGAAGTATATGGTAATGCACCTGGTCATACAAGTACTATTGCAGGAATTGAAGCTCAAATTGGGGCTTTGTATTATATTTTGGGGATTTATTGTGAGTCTTATGAATACTTGAAGAATGCCATTGAGAAATTTCGAGCATTAGGTGAAAATAAATCTGCACATTTTGGTATTGCTTTGAATCAAATGGGACTTGCTTGTGTTCAACTTTGTTTGATAAATGAGGCTGCTAGTTTGTTTGAAGAAGCTAGGAATGTTTTAGAGACGGAATGTGGTTCGTTTCACGCCCATACCTTAGGCGTTTACAGCAATCTTTCAGGCACGTATGATGCAATGGGAAGGTAACAACTTATGATGCTTTAGTGTTGATTGATATATATTATGCTTTCTTAGCTTTGATCTTGTTAAATTGATGTTTTTAGATTGTTGTAGAACGGAAGTTTAAATAGACAGAATAACGTTAAAGCTATGAAGTTGTTTTCTCAAAGGCAGAGAAAAACTCGTAAAATTTGCCTTATTCATATTGCAGCAGTCTTTGATTTTATTTTTATATTTTTTGGGTTGTGAACTGAATCTGTGCAGGACTGCTGATGCAATTGAAATATTGGAATATGTTTTGAAGATGAGAGAAGAGAAGCTTGGAACCGCGAATTCTGATGTGGAAGATGAAAAATGTAGATTGGCTGAGTTATTGAAAGAAGCTGGAATTGGTAGGAATAAAAAATCAAGATCATTGGGAACATTACTTGGCAATAAATTCTTACTAAATTAGAGATCAAGACATTATTGAGGTACAATGAAAACACTTAACTAGATGTTCTGTCATTTTTTTCCCTTTCTTTTTTGGTAAATGTCGAAGTTTACATAAACATGTTTTAGTTGGTTGGTTTGCATTGGCTTGCAATATTCAGTGTGTAAATCTGAGTCAGAAATGTAAATGTTAGTCTCCTATATACTAGTTCATTCTATTGGCTTTCGGTATAACAATAACTAACCTTGTGGCGGAAGAGATGTCCGACGTGGGGTTTGCATTCACAACGTTTGGGCTGATTTGTGGTTCAAGTATTTGAGTTGCACCGTTTCTATCGCATTTAGCATTATATTGTAGATTTGAATACTTTCACCTAATCTAAGTGACTGAGTCAACGTCATAATTTGTGGTAAAGAAAGTTTGAATCCGTATATTAAATGACAGTGTTGTGTGCGGAAACACAAGAAATTCTAAACAAAGGAACAACAATACTACCGTGAGATCGAGTTATTGTGGTAAAATGATGTATTAAAGAATTTGTAATGTTGTGGGGGCTAATTTATCAATCAATTAGGCCATCTCCAACCCGGAGGGCTTTTCACAGCCCAGGGGTGTCAATCTCCACCCGGGTGAATCTGCACCCTCCTGAGCACCGTCTCCAACTCACAGGGCTATCTCCTTCAATTAATTAAAAAAAAAAACTTCCCCACTCTCACCTATATTATCTATAATAATAATAATAATACGGTTAATAATAATAATAATAATAATACGGTTAAATGTGGTTAAATAAATTTTACTTTTGTAGACAAATATATAATTTCCAAATTAATAATGGATAAGGGTTTTATTATACTAAAATGTTGTTAAATTTTACTTTTATAGGCAAATTTATGTATTCAAAATTAAAACTAATAATGTTACATCTTTAATTTAAAATAAATTGTTATTAAACCTTACACAACTTTTATAATTAAATGTATCTTCCATTTCTAGTTAATTAAATTAAACAAGGTATTGTTAAATTCGTAGTTAATTTTTTCAATCTTTAATTTTTTTATTAATAATATTTTTTAATTTAATAAAAAAAATGTAAATGCACCAGGTGGCGCCAAGTGGCACCACTTGGTGCAATGTTATTAGCGCGTCCCTTCATAAGGGATGTGGCCTGGGCTGTGTAAATGCACAGCCGTGGATGGTTGGAGACCATCCAGGGCTGTGCATTTGGGCCATCTCCACCCACCCCCCCTTTGGGTTGGAGATGGCCTTAGATGTTCATCAAATTGTTGATTTGCGAACTTGCCCGCATGTTATTTCTGAGATATGTCCCTTTCAATTTTTGTTGGAAGTACATTAGCTTTCATGATGATGTTGAACCCTTTCCATTTCAAGTTTGCACTAAATGTCGTTAATCTCAAAACGGCACGATGTTTGGCATAAAAGGTTGGAATGGGAAAAAAATCCTTTTGTAGTTACGCTTTAATTTGAGGTTATTTGATGCAGTTCATATGATATGATCACAGTCTTAAAGCCACAAATCACATTCTATTTTATTTATTTCATTTCATTTTCATGCTAATGAGAAAAAGTTGAAACGGCACATGGCACGCTAATTAAGGAAAGTGAACTTATTAAACATCGCCTAAAAAAGAAGAATACATGAACCATTTGAAATTTAATTTCAATTAATTTTATGAAAAACAAGATTACAATTCAGATTGGATTAGATATTCAAATCTTGCTCTAATTCAATTCAGTTGAATTTTAGAAATAAAAATTTTCCAATAAAATCATCAATGTATTTTTCTAACAAAAGTGTGCTATACGTTACATAACCATTCAACCTAGCTTGCGTTTTCAAAACTTTTTACATAATCATCAAGCTCCAACATAGATAAAAATAAATCCCCATAAAATTATCCTTAATGATTTACAAGAATTCGTTGGAAAACAATACTAGTATTTATATTATTAATGTTGTTAGGTGACAATATGCATAGAAACGTACAGTCCATGATTACATACATATAAAAAAAAGGAAATATCTTTTAATGATCGATTACTAGATTTATAATCGAATATAAATCTTAATAAATCAGATCAGCTTCTGATCGATTTGGATTAAAATTCTTTGACATTGACAACACCAGTTATACTTACATTCATTAAAATTATGGATGGAATTTGCTATGTTTTTCTGGGATAATTTGGACTATGTTCTATCTTTTTCATAACTTAAATAAGTCAGGTTGTTCTCATTACCTTTCATTTAAAAAAAAAAAAAAAAAAGATTATGGATGGAATTGATTCCCTTTTCTTTTTCAAAACTCAAACACCAGCTCAGATTCACACGTCCGTGCCTTGTCAAACTATAGCCCATTATAATATAACTGGATCAACTTACAGCCCAAACATACTCCCAAAAATAAAAATTATAGCCCAAAAGTGGACCCATTTTAGACTGGAGCAATTGCACTCAAAAAAAGTAGAGAAAGTAAATTCAAAGCGGGCCGAGCTGGGCCCACAAATGACAAGTCATGGGCTTCTGCTTCTTCCTTCTGACGCCACGTAATTGGGCAGCACTGCAATTTCTGTAGAAGCGGTCATGGCGATTGGAGAAATTTTCGCTTCGAAATTAACAAACCCCCGCCTTTTCTCACCACACTTGCTTCCTCTCATTCATTTCGCAATTTCTTATTTTCTAAATTTTTAGTTAATTCTACGAAAAAAATAATTCAGTGAACCGATTATGGGGAACTGGTGGTCCGCCATAGAACCGCCGCCGCCACCGCCTATGGTGCTGGTGCCGCCGCTCTTCGATTTCCCTCCTCTCGCCGCCCGTACTAGGTCCAAACAATTTTTCATGAATATTACTGTTTTCAATAAGAAAATGAATAGTTGGTTAGAGTTGAGTGTGTTTAATGAAAATGCAGAATGTTGGAATCATCGTACAACTTGTTGTTTGGAAAGCTGGCTTTGAGATGTCTCTTCGAGGACTATTTTGAAGAAGCAAGGCATTTCAGCACAAGAATTATGCTCAAGCCGATTGATGATCCGCATGTTGATTTGATTGCCACTGTATCCTTTTACATAAATCATTATTCATGGAGTTTTTAAATACTTTCATATGAGTTAATTTACTGCAATGGACTTATAGATAACTACGAAAGGCTATTTTAATTCAATAATTCATGACAATTAGAAATTAGCATTCGGAGACATATGCAAAGATAAAAAGTTTGTTAGAACTAAGTAAGTCATATAAGAGTGTCTCTATCTCTTGCAGTTTTTCTATGTCTCGAAGTGATTAAATGGTAAACAAACTACAGATGTATTAACTACCTAGCATGAAGGTGATAGATTTAAGCGTTCCTTAGCCTGTTCAGGTTTCTGGCCCACTTGATCACAAGCCTGAGGAGAAAATCATTGGAAATGCACAGTTTCGCTGGCAAAGGTATTGAAATCCTTTGTATATGTTCGTTTCCGCTGTGCATTTAGTTCTTTTTATCATATTCGAATAATGATAAGTTGTTTCTTTGTAGTGATGTTGATGATCCTAACACATTTGTGGATCTTTTTGTATCAAACACTGAACCGTAAGAACCAATTCTTGTATGTTGCATTCATTGTCTGCAGCCAGTTTAAAATACATATTGATTCTAAATGTTTTCTGTGGATCTCACCTAGGATTTTACTGATGCGATCTTGTGCATACTACCCTAAGTATGGGCTTGGAGCATTTGGAATCTTCCCACTTCTTTTGAAGCAAAGGTTACTTCATTTTTTAATTTTACTCAGATCATGATACAGCCAATAAACTCTATGTACTCTTGGCCACTTGCCCTATGTTTATGATCTCTGATCATGCAGAGTATCTTCTGAAGATTATGGTGTCATGGGTTTGAGATATGGCTCTACAAATCTGTCAGTTGGAGCTACAGTTATTCCTTTCTCTTGTATGTCACTGTAGTTAAATTCTCTATTTATGATTGATGTATCTTAAGATCACAAAATTGTCTTCTTAATTTTACAGTAGTAATTATTTAAAATCTCGATTAAAACGCATGCAGACATTCACTGAATTTTCAATGTACTGGGTATTAATTTATAGTCATTTAAACTATCTAATAATGGTCGGGATAGCTTTGGATCATATATGCATGCATATCTGTACTCATACGTCTTCATAGGCAACTTGCTTGATGAAGTTTTTTGACTTTATTTCTTTCCTTTACAGCTGGAGATGAACTCCCAAAAAATGCATGGCTGGTAAGCAAGATGGGAAGATTAATTGCTGGAGTGCAATATGAACCAAAATGTGAGTGTTTTTGGCATCAATATTTTTTTCTTTTTCACCAGAATTTTCTTCAAGTATTCCTTATAAATTACGCTGGCCTCTTTCCTTCAAATATTACCTCATCAAACTTCATTCCAAGTGTTTAGAAACATAGACCGTTTCTGGTTTTGCCAACAGTTCTAGTGGAATGAGGCCAAGAAATATTACAATCACTATTACGTCATCTTTTGTCAAGTTTTTACTCCTTTCTCATAAATGGCATTTGCTCTGGGATGTTTTCTCTCATGCTTGTTTCAAGATACTAAAGTATTTTATTGAATTGGATAGTTATCTGAAATTGGTTAAGCCTTTCTCCTCTTGTTCCAATGTTCTTTGTAGCTTTTGTAGGCATCCGTGTTAGTCTATTTCAGTTTCATATATTTTGCAGGCGCGCTGTGTGAGTGTTGTGGTTGATCCTGTTCAGTGTAGATTATAATATAAGACATTCAAGTTGTATTCCTTCGAAAATATGGAGAAGTATAAGATAGTCATAACACAGTTATTCTTGTTCTTCAATATTTTTTCGATAATGGAGATTCAGTAAAAGTCTAAATGATGTTATACAGTGGGAAGCAAAGATGGTTTAAGATATAAAAACTTAGCAAATTGGAGCTGTGCAATTGGTTATGGGTTAGGATCAGGCAGTCCATTGAGCCCATCATTCAATTTTGGACTTGAACTCGCTAAAAATTCACAGGTTAGTATTGTTTCATATCATAGCCCCTCAAGGAATCGTTCCACTTTTATCAACAGCAAAATGTGATCACACTATTTAACGTAGAATTCGTACATGTTGGATCTGCAACACAACAATGCTTGATGATTATTCATCAAAACCTCCCATTCCCAGACTATATGTTTATTATAAAAGTTTATGTCTTGCGAACTATATAATTTATTCCTCACTCTGCATCTAACTTACTATTTCTTAATTTTAACCCTTCTGCAGTTTATTGCTTCTTTTTATCAACATGTGGTAGTCCAAAGACGGGTATCTCTCTGCTCTCTCTCTCTCTCTCTCTGCATGTTTTTCTGTTTATCTCTGAGTTGGTGTGCTTACATGCTTGCTAAGTGCTTGTATGTGGCTCTGTTTGCACTCACTTGCTTTTATTAAGTGTATTTAGGTTTACATCTTCACATACTGTAAAACCATTTGTACATGTTATTTTGGTGATACAATAGTTTGCATTTAGGGATGTGCATCGTCCTAAACAGTGTATGTTAAACAAAATTAAGATACAAAATTGATTAATTTTGGCTGTGTGATCATTTATATTTAACATAATCCCAGTGCAAGCTAGTAAAACTGTTTATGCAACACTCGAAAATTATGGTTTACTAGTTTGATTTTTTTTGGGGGGGAGATAAAATACTAGTATTCACTATTCAGGCTTCCATCATTTGATAAATGAGAGTTTAATACTGATTTGACAAATGTAGTTGTTTATCAAATCAATTCATAAATGATGGCAATCCTAGCAGCCTGAATACAACCTTTCAAAAAAACCAACGAGCTTTATAAGTTTTGAGTTTTATCTGCAAGAAAATACTGTCATCTTTTAATACAAGTTCTCTTAGAATTACATCCTGCTGAAATTCGTGGTCTTTTACTTGCTATATGTTTAGTGCCAGGATAGAAACTGTTGCTGACAAGTATTGGTTTCTAGGTGAAAAATCCACTTGAGGAAAACGAAATAGTTGGAATCACTAATTACATCGACTTCGGTTTTGAGTTACAAACAAGGTATTTCCATCTTTTAAATGTAAATAGTGGAATTTTTCAATCTTATTTAAACCCACTTCTGTGTTCACTTGATACTTTTTCTGAAGGGTGGATGATGCCAAATCGTCAAATAATATTCAAGATTCCACTTTTCAAGTCGCTGCATCGTGGCAAGCCAATAAAAACTTCTTGCTTAAGGTCACACTTGATACTAAACAACAGTTACATTAAGTTCGTAGTGTATTAATCAATAAATTTGTTTTTAAGACATATCAAATGTCATTCCTCAGGGAAAGGTGGGGCCTCTAAGCTCATCGATAGCTTTAGCTTTCAAATCTTGGTGGAAACCTTCTTTCACTTTCAGCATGTCAGGTATATTCATTGTATTTTTCCATATAGGATTATTCGGAGTTCCTTCCTAGGAGCCATATCTCTTAAATTTCGTCCCTTACTATCCAAATTCACTTAGGGTATGTTTGGTTCTTGGATATCAGTGAGTAAAAGGAAAATGAAAATGAACAAAAAAAGGAGCTCAAGATTCTATAGTTTGATGCAATAAAAACATTTTCTTTAGCATTTTACTCAAGAACCTAACATAGCCTTACGGAGCGGCATATTATGTATTATAAATGTGCCAAGATGACACTATGCTAAATTGTTAATGTATGAGCATTATCACATTGTTGTCTTACAGCTGTTAGAGATCGCACTAAAAGAGAGACGGCCTTTGGATTTGGTATTCGTGTTGACAATATTAGGGAAGCAAGGTTAGACCGATTCTCTCTCTTTTGTAAATCCCCTTAAATCCAATCGCGAATAATTTATATGAATTTGATGTTCTACTGATGCACTGTATATTGTAAGCAGTTATCAAAGGGCAGATCCCAATTTTGTTATGCTGACACCAAACAAGGAGCATTTAGCAGAGGGCATTCACTGGAAAGTTGGAAAAAGACCAGTGCTTCAATCTGATTTAAATTCTGGAAATTTTGATGGCATGCCCAAGGAACTCAGACCCTTGAATAAAATTTTGTAATCATTAGAAAAATCATATCTGATGCATATAGAACTTCTTGTTTAACTCAATAACTAGCTTTTATTTTTTATCCCAAAAAAACTAGCTTTTATTTTTCTTTTCTTTTTGCCTTTTTTGCCTTTGGACTCTATTTTCATTTTGCATTCACTGAATTATGATATATGCAGCATGTGATTTCCTCAGTTAGAATGCATTATTGGAAGTCAATGGTTGATTAGGTTGTGGGGAGGATACTCAACATCCTTCATCTATCAATTTCGGGTCACTTGTATTTTGATATGGATACAACTGAGCGGGCTGGACCCATTTTATAAAGATGGGTCGGGTTGAGGTGGTTCATTTCATGTTTTGGTCGGCTCAGCCCCTGTAGGAGAAGGTGAGAGCAACAAATTAAGTGTCTAATTTAATTTTGTGATGAATCCTCTGATTTTGAACATGCTAGCAAGTGGGTCGGGTCAGGTTGGTTGAGGTACTTATTTTCACATGTTTGGGTTTAGTTTAGTCTGTCTGTTCATTGTTGGAAATATTATTTTGTGCATATGTTTTACGGATGATGTTGTTATATTATTTCTTAAATTTAAGAATAATCGGTACCAAAATCCTATCTTCACCCCAGTATTGTCACAAAAATCGAATTAACATTATCAGATGTAGTTGCTATAAAATTGTATCTTTTGTTGGTGAGACGACGAAATTAAGTATGTTTTGTTGAATTGATTGGATTAAAGTTTGAGTCTAAAACGCGTACAAATGTAGTACTCAAATATTAATTTTTTTAATATTTGATCAAAAACGGGTTCGGGTGGGTCAAGTTGGCCCATAGACTTGATCAGTTTGCTAACCGGGAGTGAATATTGAACAAACGGCCGAAAACTCTAATAGGCCATTTAATGGGGTCAGGTCCACCATAGTTAGTGCTCCCGAGAGCAGAAGATTTAGACCCATTTCGCCACTGAAAATGTTACATCCACATAAAAAAATATATATAATAATAAAACATAGTAATTATTAGAGAAACACTACTTCGATTAACCAATCAAAAGCGAAATTTTCACTCTACTCTGAGCAGCTATCTGAGTGAGAATGGCTGCACTAGCTTCCACATTCTTCTCTTCCACTCCCAAAATCTCTCGGTGTTCAAGTTCTAATCCGCTGACCAAATTTTCAGTCGCCAAATTAAATCGCTTGAATTTGATCTCTCCGATCGTCGTTTCAGCTATACGCGAGAAATTTGTTCTCAATTCGGAGTTGTGGAATGAAGAGAATTCTTCTTCTTCTTCTTCTTCTTCGCATAATAGCTTGAAGAAGCTCGTGGACACGTTTTTTGTGGTTTGTGCTTCGGTCGCGTTATCGGTATCTGTATTCGTGACAGACGTTGATTCGGCATCGGCTTTTGTAGTTACTCCGCAGAGAAAATTGCAGACCGATGAGCTGGCTACAGTTCGTCTTTTTCAGGAGAACACACCCTCTGTTGTGTACATTACTAATCTCGCTTCAAGGTACTCGTTATTTTGTGTTTCATTTTGACTTTTCTTCATAATTTGTCCGTTAAATTGGTTTAACAACTGTACAGAAATCAAACCTTCTAGCTTTTGATTGAATTTTTTTATAATTCGTCAACAGTTTTGATATTGCGATAGATATAGCGTGTAATACCGAATGCAGTTTGAATAAAGTAATTATATAGCTTAAGGTTGGACTTCTTAGTACTCATTCATTTAAGGTGGAGCTAGTAATAAATCTCCTAATTTAGAAATTGTAACTGATCTCTTATGTTTTGTTTTAGGCAGGATGCGTTTACCTTGGATGTGCTGGAGGTGCCTCAAGGGTCAGGGTCAGGATTTGTATGGGATACTCAGGGGCACATTGTCACTAATTATCATGTGATTCGGGGTGCATCTGATCTCAGGTACATTCTTTACTCTCGTAGTATCTTGTTGTCGTGCATTTGCATATTTCGTTTTGCTATCGGTCTTACCCTACATGCTGGAGTTCTTTGGTGTTATTGGTCATTGATTAATATAATTCAGAAGATGTAACACTGAGCTTGATAGTGGTACTGCATTTACTTGGTCCTTCCAAGATTAGATTGAATGTTTCCCTCATTTAGATAAAGTTTTAATTCCATGGCAACCTTAACTATGATGGTCCCTTTTAAAGTTGCAATTATTAGATGCACTATGCTGCTTTTGTACTCTGAGGAGTTGCAACTTAATTGAATCTATCTTATAGACAATGCTTAGCTACCTGCTAAGTTTTGGGGTTAATCTGAATATTTTCTATTCAGGGTAACTCTTGCAGACCAGAGCACATATGATGCAAAAGTTGTTGGGTTTGATCAGGATAAAGATGTTGCTGTTTTGAGTATTGATGCGCCTAAAGACAAGTTGAGACCAATACCTATTGGTGTGTCGGCGGATTTGCTTGTTGGTCAAAAAGTATATGCAATTGGAAATCCTGTAAGTACACGGAATCTGTCTTTTCTTTCTTTTATCAGATGATATTTTATTCTTTTTCAGGCTTAGTTTATGTTTTGTTCTGTTCTCAATGTTTGGTTCCATATCGTATCTTAAAAATTTCATAAATAGACTAGGATAAAAGTTGTCAACAGTCAGTGTCGCCTGAAGTAGGAGATGATATAGCTTTAATTGTGAGCAATTGGATGATTTTCATTCACATTGGATATAATATCACTTGACTTAGTTTGACACTGTATTTGTGTTTCAATGTATTTTTATCTACAGTTTGGACTTGACCATACGCTTACAACTGGTGTCATCAGGTATTCTTCATTAATTGCATGTTAATATTGTTTGTATCATTGCACTTATTAGTTACAGGTGATTGTCATGCTGAAGACAATTGGTATGTTCAGTGGATAACTTTTTAGTTTGGAAAGAAATTCAAAATATTTAGAAAGTTCAAATTGTACTCATTGCTGTCACTTCTTAGTAAAAAACCTTTCTAGAAATTATAGTACCACCTGATCCTGAAGTACGCAAAAAGAGACAATTCATCCGTCCCTTGTCTTTGTAGCATTGTGTAGTAAATTGTAAGACATGATTGAGATTTATGCAGTCACTTTTTTACAACAAAACCATTCTTTGCCTGATTTGTTTGATACTGGATCGTCATTGGATAAAGACGAGCTAGAATTAGTAAATTTAGCTTGTACACTCTAAATTACTTTGATTAATGGATCACCAAAGGATTAAGAAGAGCAAGAATGTTGTACCGTGTCTGTATTCTCGTACCACGAGGTTATCCATAACAAATTCATGTTTTTTCTTGTAGTGGTCTACGGAGGGAAATCAGTTCAGCTGCAACTGGGCGTCCAATCCAGGATGTCATCCAAACTGATGCTGCAATTAATCCTGGCAATAGTGGGGGGCCACTTCTTGATAGTGCAGGGAACCTTATTGGTATAAACACAGCTATATACTCCCCCTCCGGTGCTTCATCTGGTGTGGGATTTTCGATTCCAGTTGACACTGTGAGTAACCAACTCTGTAAATATTTAGTTACTGTATTTAAACATTTGGTATCATTTTTATGAGCTGATGTTATTACTTCCCTATTTTGCTGCTAATAAATTTATTTAATATAACTGGGGATGTGTGAAACCTAACGTCTATCTAATGAAAGCTTACAAAACATGAAAAAGTCTATATTTCATTGGCCATACTCCTAGTCCTCGTTCTCTTAGGAGGATTTTTTTTGAAGAAATTAAAACCCTTCAAATGCATATTCCAGTCAGGATCTCTTTCAGATTCTTCATCAAATGACCTTCAACGCAAGTGTGTATGAGGGTGCCCTTTAAAATTACAATTACCATTGTCTTTGCTGGCAAAATGTTTTGCAACATCCAAATCATGTCCAAAAAAACAATGTTCCGCATCTTCAATGAAGTTTCTTTGGGATTGGTAGGAATATTCGACATCATGTTATTGAAGCATATTCTTGCAATCCCACGTGGCAAACATATTCCAAACCTAATTCATTCAAGTCTGTCAATTCTTTAGCTGGAGGAAATTTAGGTTGAACTTTAGTTGGTTCTTTTATTAGCTTTCTCACAAATAGTTTTTCATACGTCCTTATTCAACAAGATTTGAGCAACGTCTCCATAGCTTGTCACAAATAATTGTTTACTTTCACACCTCTACTTGTACATAAATTGATAACTGATCATATTATTTCTTTGAAGGCATCTTAATAAAATTATCTCCTGTGGCCAGGTGAGTGGCATTGTCGATCAATTGGTAAAGTTTGGAAAAGTCACAAGACCAATTTTGGGCATCAAATTTGCACCTGATCAATCAGTGGAGCAATTAGGAGTTAGCGGTGTTCTTGTATTGGATGCTCCTCCTAATGGGCCGGCAGGCAAAGCAGTATGTCTATTGTTGCATTCTTCATGTTCTTTTTTTGGCTTAATGCACATATAGCTCCTATATTAATGATTCCAGTATTTATATTAAAAGTTAACAGCTTAAAAATCGTGTAATGATGATATTGGATGATCCTGCAGGGTCTTCTATCTACCAAACGAGATACCTATGGCCGACTTATATTGGGTGATATAATTACATCTGTCAATGGAAAGAAGGTCTCTAATGGTAGTGATTTGTACAGAATTCTTGACCAATGCAAAGTAGGTGAAAGTGTAAGTACTTCAATTGCTAAACCGCTTTTTCTTAATAATTACTTCTTGTAGAGTAAATCTGGCAAAATTGCATTTTTAGTCCCACAAAATTGGACCCTCAGCTCTTTTAGTTTTGTTGCCCCCCTTTTAATCTAGCTTTTGCACTCTTGGTCCCAAATAATAGTCTTGGTTTGACACTTTTAGTCCCATAGTATCTCTCATATTTCCACTTTGGTCCCAAATTGGATGGAAAGGGGGCAATAGGGCCAAGAGCGCAAGGTATTTTAAAGAATAAAGACCAAACTTAAAATTTTGTAAAATGTGGAACCAAATGTGTTGAGGGTGAAGTCTTGTGGAGCTAAAAATACAATTTTACTGGAACGTTTTTATGTGTTAAATTTGCAAAAACTCATTGTGCTATCTGATTGAAATCGAGTTTCATTTGCTGCATAGGTGATTGTTGAAGTACTACGAGGTGATCATATAGAGAAAATCCCAGTAACTCTCGAACCAAAACCTGACGAATCCTGAATTTCAAAATTCTCAAATATTGTAATTGTTATTACACATTCATGGTTTTATGTTTCTTCAACTTTTACTCTGAGTGTATCTGGTACTGTAAATAGTCTAGCATTGGTGCTGTTGTATCATTAAGAACTTTCCCAAGTACCATTGTACATGTATCCTTATGTAGGGAATGCATTTAAAAGTTCACCTATGTATGCAACGATGGTTTTCGGCTTTGCAGAATTCTTAAGTTAGGTTTGTCCATAAGAGTGCTCTCTGTTAGATGGTTTGTCATTTGCGTAAAGATTGACAATATTGTCAAACCAGCAATTGTTGTTGTCACAACAAAATTATGGCATTTCGAAATGTCCTCATCTGCAATCATGGCCAAGGAATTTCTTACATAGACCTGATTGTTGCATAGATCGTATGGTTAGAATTTCTAACATATCAATTGTGGTAAAAATGTGCTTCTAAAATTGATGACGTGGTAAAATCTTAACTAAAAGGTCAATGTAACAATTTTCTTGCACTTTTGGAAGTCTGGGAAACATCTATCTAATACTTAAGTAAAGGTGAAGCATCACAATACATAACGTAAATAATTATGGGGAAAAGAGTTCATCCAGTGATGATGCATGATGATCTTTACTAAAAAATATCCAATCATCAATTCGGCATTTTTGCCAAACCTTTACGCTGTCCAGAGTATTAGGAGTATATTATTCCAAAAAAAAAAAAATTGGGACTTAAGAGTGCACTCCCATTTAATTTAGGCTGAGACTGATTACCAATTTCTTGTTTTAATATTTACGGTCAGAATAACCAAGGTAGTCTATGTTTTGCCAGAGACTAAGATTGACCTTGAGCAAAATGGAAGTGTATCTTTTACAGCCTTTTTGGGTAAATTAAAATGCGAGACTTATTCTTCATATTTTACAACTTCAGTAATTTTCATTTATTTATGTAAATAAAGATCACATTGAACTTTGTTACGTATATTTTTTTTGAACTTTTATTGTTCCAAAATAAACTATAATTAGAAGGGTTTCATGATTGTAATTTATGGAAAATTCTTGTCCAAGTCTAACTTGGTCAAACCCATTCAACCACCAAACAAGTGTATTGCACTTGTTTTGTGATTGGTCGAGTTATATTTAATCCCAAAGCAAGTGTATTGCATTTGCCATGTAGTTACTTTGGGTTCGGACAAACCCGATGTGGGTTCAGGAATGTAAAAATATTGGTCAGATCAAATTATCCACGGGACACTATATTTTGATTTTGGGAGATTGAACATAAACGTCGAATTTGTGATTGAGATCAAAACATTTTTTATTAGGTTGTGATTTTTGTTATAACAATACACTAATTTCGCATTACAATCAAACACAAGTAATATATTAGATCTTTAATCTTCTCTTTAATTTAAGTAAATGAAAATTTTAGCTATTTGAGTTCAGATCATATTTAAATTATTTACAGAATAAATATTATCTATTACTTATGTGATGGAGCAACATTCAGATTATTACGAGACAAATATAAATCAACTTGTGATGTGGAGTAGTTGAGTTTAGAAGAGCTAAATCGATTTTTGGCAGAACAAACCACACAAAATAATGCATCGAAACTAAACATTGAATAAGTGCATATAATTAGGTTTGCATTTATAGTACACTTCATCACCGATCCCCATGAGAAGCAGCAAAGAAACTACTCCTACCCAAATCTTAATCGTCACTCCATTCATTGCACGTGATTCCTTAACCCGACCTTATTTTGCATTAATTATAACTTAATTAGAAAATTAATAATGTACCAATCTATTAACAGACGGTACAAAACGTGCCTGAGTTCTAGGAATACGTAAAACTTTTACTCAAACCGTTAACATTACCGAAAAAACCCTACGAGATTTTGCCTATACGGTAGATACGATTTCTTCTTATTCCCTTCCTTCACTGCTCTGTTCCGCACATACAGAGCTTCGTGCGCCGACGGAGCTCCGCCGGATCTCTTTGTCGGAGTTCCGATTGATTTCTCAGTTATTTTCTCTTCTGGAAGCTTCGGATTTAAAAGGACGAAACTGTCCTTCCCCTCGCTATTGCTCCGC
The DNA here is from genome assembly GCA_030819805.1 of Penstemon newberryi var. newberryi. NCBI lineage: Eukaryota > Viridiplantae > Streptophyta > Magnoliopsida > Lamiales > Plantaginaceae > Penstemon > Penstemon newberryi. The sequence goes on along the minus strand of JAUALY010000004.1, from coordinate 11,655,375 downwards.
CGCAGCAAATCACGAAGCTTCCACCGCTTCGACACCGATCCGGTCGACTTGCTCTTCTTACAACGGTTCGGCGATGGCTGCTCAGCCGATTTCGGCCGGCAAACGCAGTATGAACCGGTAGGAATGTTCTCCGGTTCATCTGATTCCGACGACGAACATGACGGGGAATAATAATTATCACGCTCGTGCTCTTCCCGATTTTCGATTAAAAGTTTACTCAGCGGAATCGCAATACTCGATTCTTCAATGAAAATGTCTTGATTGAATATGGGGAAATTAGGTCCGATTTGGCTGTCGCAGCAGAACTCATCGGAAAAAAACTCAAATTCGTCATCGTCGTTTTCTGCGGCGACTTTAATGGCGGTTTCTGCTAAACTATGGGATGAATAACAATTGAAGCTAGGGCATAAGAATGTATCTTCTTGAGTGTTTTTCATAATTATTATATTGTTGATTTATGAGCTTGAAAATAAATATAGGTGTATATTGAGAGGAAAGTAGAGGTTCTGGAGATAACTGAGGAAGAAGACGCGGGATTTTAGTTGGGTTTTGGGGATTGGGAAGATCTATTTATATACTACTTGGGCTTTGGACTTGTAGGGACCAAAAAAAGAAAAAGATCTACTACATATAAATATTAATTTTTCTTTCTCAGAAGCTTCCTACTACTCTTATAAAACAAGCTTTAATCAATTTTTTTTTTTTTTTTTTTTGATAACAAGCTTTAATCAAGTTGAACACACATCAAACTCGAATAAATGAATTTTTTTTATATATTTTGTCTATGCTTAATAATACCTTCAATCAAGTTTAAATGAAATTTTTTGTCCAAACTTATTTGATTTGTATAATGGGTCGAGTTTAAAAGAAATTTTGTGAAAGAAGCTCAAATTGAATATTTAGTTTAATTTTTGGTTATGCTACAATTCGTTTTGAAGAGAAATTTTGACAATAGAATCTGGACTTTTCTATATAACTAAAAACTATAACAAAATTTGTATGTTTCTTTAAAAAAGTAGTATTTTTGTATCACATTTCACTCTGAGCAAAACAAAATTATTATAGACATCATTATCTTTTTTAATGATATTATAAACATATTCATTCTCGTAGTTCTACTTGTACTAAAAGGATAAGGAAATTAAAGAGGAGGGATGGTGAGGAAGGCATGATTGAGGTCTGGTTGGTTGGTTAGGTTTTACTTGGGTCACACGACTGGCGCGGTCATCTACCACGTGGACTTCCACAACTAAACCTTAGGGCTTTGGACGAATTATAATTAATTGCATTTTACATGATTAATAATACCAAAAAGAAGACGTGTCATTCAATTTTGTCCTTTCCTTTCTCTGTTGTCTACATTTGGGGTCTTTTTCTTTATCTTTTTCTGTGATATTTTTATTTTTCTCGACTTGGATCAACAAAATTTCGTTTCATCTTCATTCTTATGAATAAAAAGTTATCTTTTACAAATTGTTTTAATTCATAAAATTTTGAAACTTGACTCGAGTAGAAAAAACAAAAATAAAATAACTAAAAATATCAAGTTGTTTAAGTTGGGGTATTCAACTCAATAAAAAATTGTTTGTTGTGAATGATTTTCAGAATGACAAAGAGCCATGGTGGATGTTCCAAACCATTATTTTTGGAACAACGGTGAAGCAAATTCATTAATTAAATTATTTAAATTGGATTTATTCGTTTTATCTTATTCTTCATATATAAAAGGTAATATTGTACAAATTATTTTAATTAGTGAATTTTGAAATTCGATTCGAGCTTATTTTGATAAAGAAAAAATGTGAAAATATATCTAAAAAAATCAAATTACTTAAGTTGGGTTATTCGTGTTCAACTCGATAAAAAATTTGTTCGTTGTGAATGATTTTCAAAATGACAAGGAGTCATGGTGGATGTTCCAATCCACAATTTTCGCAATAAATATGATGCAAATCATAGTAGAAAAAAGTACTCTCAATGACTTAAGACCGCGGTGAATACTTTCCTAATTGCTTCCTCCATAACATTTTGTGGATCGTAGATACCTTCTTGAAGAAGACCAATTATTTCATATAGTGAATCAAGCTTCCAAGTCAAAGGGGTGATTCATGCATCTTCTTAAGAAAAATGATATTTCATTTCATATTATTATGCTATAGTTTGCTCAAATATGCAATGATTCGCTTGACATTTAACTTGTAACCAAAAAATAAAATACCTTAATTTCAATCATAGAATGAATAAAACGAAGATATTCTAGTTCTTACACCGGGGGACAAGAAAACAACTTGGTTATTTTTATTCATTCTATAAATGTGAAGACCCTATTGTTCTTTTGAAAAAAAAAAGTGTATTTCTTTTAGACCAATTCCAAGATTCAAAATAAAATAAAGTGCAAAATTAATGATGGGATGCATCAACATTTAGAAACAAAATGCCTTAGCTTGGGGAACAAGAAGAACATATATGTACGTAATTAGTTTGACATGCAATTAAATAAATCATATAATAAAACCATGTAATTGACAGTTCTCTTCTTCAATAAGTATTAATAAAAATATTGTATTATTATAGAGAGACAAAAATGAAAAGAATATGGATGTTGAAAGTCATCAGAACTTAAAGGTTACGGAGTCAAAAGCCGGCAAAAATAAATTAATATACTACTAGTAACTAATAAATAATACAAAATAAAAATACTCTCTTATGGAATTAATTGTTGCGGAAATTCTATAGCCCTGGCCTGTTTCATGTATTAACACATTGCTAGCTAGTGTTAGCGTTTCAAATTTCATAAACCAAAATATAAAATTCTGTATATTTATTAAAAAAACAAAAAGAATTATGGCCTCGCATATTTCTATTAATTACCCAACATTAGAAACATAATTGCACTAAATTGTAATATTTCCAAAACATAAAAAAAAACTCTAAATGACTCAATATGTATTTTTGGACATTGGAAATATATCAAAAACATTTTGACATTCTCAAAAACACAAAATCTCAATTGAGAGATCATATATACTACGTATACTTTTTTTTTTTCCCAAATCCTAGTTTTTTTCTCATCTAAATCAAATTGAAATGTTATTTCCCACTTCAAAGCTGTAAAACTTAAAAAAAAAAAAAAAAAAAACAAGTAAAATCAATACGTTCTCAATTATCTCATCTTAATCGGAGTCAATTTTTTTCTTTCTTTCTTTAATAATCGGACTCTGGTCAACTTAACACATACATTTGTTGATAAATATCGTGATGGGACATTCTCCAATAAAATATCATTCATTAGAATAAATAAAGAATAAAACTTAACTAATTTTTCTTGACAAGACAACCTGAAGAAAGAAGAAAAAAACCTCAATTCTGTTAATAGTCTTAAAAACAACATACCTTCTATACAACAAACCTAAACCATACCTATGCACCAATTCCACAATTCAAATTCCACCATTTAAGTAATTAAAAACATATATATACAAAGATCAAATTTCACTATTTACCTACCTACCAATAAATCTCCATCTCTCAATTCATCCTCCTTACCACAATCCATCATCTTAGCCCTTCCCAATCGCCTTTGAATAACATCATGAATCATAGGATGAAACTCTGTCTGAAAAGCCCTGTACAATAAATAAGGCAACAGAGTCGAGACAACAACAAGAGCCGTTCCAAACCAATAAAACGGGCTCGGTGCACAAGCTTCCACAAGAACACGGTATGCTGTAGTAGAAACTGTAGGAGAAACTGCACCATACATCACCAAGAATGCATACCAAAAAGCAATGCTACCCCAAATGAAGAAGTGTTGAATCCAAGTGAAGTAGTTAATCGAAAGTGCCATTTGGCAATTTACGGTCCATACTACACAAGTATACATCATTACACCAAGTACTTCAAAATCGACCACACGGCCATCTTTACGGAAGGCTTGAAGTAAAACGGAGTTTGTTGTGAAGAAGAAGATGATCATTGAACTTATAATCCCGTTAAATATCCATCCGAGAATTCTTGGCCAACTGAAGAGGATGTTGTGGAGTCCCTCTTGGTATAAAATGGGATACTGTAAAATGCAGGGAATGGAATCATTTGGTTGCTAACTTACATGAAGGGGGTAAATAATTTCAAATATGAAACGGGGCAAAATTGCATAAATAGTCTTTTACTTTTTGGACTCGTACACACTTAGTCCTAATTTCTCATGTACAACCTCTATCTTTTAAGCTCAACATGTTGGGCTTTTTAGTCTTTATGGTCAGACACATTTAGTCCTCTAGTCGACAATTTTAGTCTATCTTTTTTTTGGGTCCAATAAATTTACTTTAGAACTTAATATTGATGGGCAAATTTCGATGAATTTGTCGATTAAAAAATAAAAAAGACTATTTTGTGCAATTATTAATAATATTTTTTACATGCAACTTTCTTTTTTTTATATGTATAATCAAAAGTTCAAACACAGATAATTAAAATTCATAGACTAGAGGACTCGATGTGGTAGCTAAAAGATAATGGATCAGATGTGTTGAGCCAACAGATAGGATTTATTAGCTAACTTAATAGTTGAGAATAAATATGTTGGGTTCGAATATAGGACCATTTTTGTCATAATTGGAAAGTTAGTGGACTAAATACGTAATTTTGCTTAAGGAACGTCGAACGAAAGAGTTTACCTTCAGACAGTGCCGTGCAGAAACATCCTGATCAAAAACACCAAGAGCAATCACGGGAAGTGAAGTGAAAAATACGTTGTAGAATGACATATACCAATCGTTATAAGCCGGTTGACCCGAGAAGGAAGCGTGAGCCTCAAACCAGAACAGGGTGAACCCAAACGCAATGTTCTTGTAGAAGAAATAACATATCTGCAGCATGACCAAAAAAACATTTCGTTTGCAAAATCTTGCAGGTAATGTACATTGTTTCAATTTTATAAAAGAAGGGACAAAAAGAGGGGGGAAACTTCTACCATCAAAGATATTCTTCGGTAGCACCAATGGCCATGAACCAGCAATAGACGTTCTAGAAATCGGAATTGTGCTATGGCAAAGTCACTTGACATTGCAGCCTAATTGAAACATTGATTTCAATAATCAGTCATAACATAAATCTCCCACAAATAAACTACTTATTAAATTGTGGAGATACTTGATTTAGACATTACATTACAGTCTAAATTAAATTAATGACTAAAATGACGGGATGTTATATGAAGGGAAAAATTATGACAAATAAATATAAGCAAAATTTCATAGTTAGTCCATTATACCCAAAAGATGGAGGTATTAAAAGTGATGACTACAGGATTAAATATGACTGACCAACAAGAAAAAGACCAAATTAGGTCGACCAGAAAAAGTATTAAACTTGGAAAAAATTAAGACATAAACAGGCCAAGCCCAAAAAATATAAAGGACTATTTTTGTCACAAACTAAAAATTAGAAGATGAATTATGCAAATTTTCCTTAAATTTAATATTATTATTGCATATAGTGATAAAAAGAATTGAAACCGAATGACCTGCATTCCTTCAACACCACTAATGCCAACTCCGATATCAGCTTCTTGAAGCATTCCTACATCATTAGCCCCATCACCAATTGCTAATGTTGTCTTTCCCGTACCCTTCTTAACCAATCTCGTTACCTGAATATCTTCAACGGTTCAATCGCATTATTTTTCCGTCACCAAATCTAAACATTAACAAGATTTTTTACAGGAAAATAACATCAACATATATATGAAGGACACGTACAAGAGCTTTCTGTTTCGGTGTCGATCGACAGCATATAACAGATGTACATCTAATCGCAAGATCCAAAAACGAATCCTCCATATCCTTGCTCAGAGCAAAAGATAATGACTTTCCATCAATTATCAAACCAAAGGAAATCGAGCTTCCTTTAGATGAAGTTAGTTGCGATTTTCCTTCTCTGATTTGATTTGTAATGCTTGCACTTGAAGCCTAAAACGACAATATCCATTAAAAATATTTAAATACACACATATGTACATACATATGTATATATATAGGACCGATACCTTTGAAACGGCCTCCTTGTCTCCGTGTTTTTCTAGCTCGTTAATTTCTTGAGAGTCTAAAGTGATAACAATTTGCTTCATGTCTTCTCTCAATAAGCTACAAGCATACCTATAGCAAATATAAACCTATAATGATCGCATGATGTAGTATTATTACATACAGCTGCAGAAAAAAGCTGCAAATGTTTTTGCAAAACTAAATAATAGAATCAAATATATTTACTCTTACCCGATATTTATTGCTGTCTCCATTTTATCGCCAGTTATAACCCAAATTTTGATTCCGGCCTTTGCAAGCTTATCAATGCATTCAGGAACCTGAAAAGAGAAATTACTTCCCTGTTTATTTGATTCAAATCCTAAAGAGACTGTGAAAAATAAAAAGTCTAAATTTCACTTTGCCCCTGCAACTATCAATTGCATCACTTTGCACCCCATCCAACTATCCCTCCCTTTGCACCAGGCCTTTATTTTGAACATATTTTGGTCAAAATGCCTCAAATTTCCCCTTTTACCCTCAAATTTATCAAATGCGATTTGCACCTTCCAAGTATCTTTAAATATGAGGGCAGAAGGGGAAATTTGAGACGTTTATGTCATGTCTATTGATTTGGTGCCAACTCAAGCATATATAATAGTTCGAGGGGGCAAAGTGGAATTCAGCCCACAATTAATAAACTTTTAAATCAATTTTTTATATTTACCCCTTTTTGTAGTTTGTCCTCAACAGCAGTAGCACCAAGGAGAATTAAGTCTTTTTCAATCTTATCAGCAACCTCATCCACCAACGAATCTCGATCGCCACTTACGGATGTTTGTGCCTTCAAAAACTCCTCTTCCCACGTCTTAAACTCTTCTTCACTAAGCTCGCGATATGCAACTACTAAAGTTCGTAAACCGGCTTCCGAATATTTTTTTATATGATCCCTAGTTATAGCTTCATAATTTATTGCATCCTTTGCAAGCTTTTCAAACATTACACTGCATGAAATATCATTTTTACTACCAATGGAAAAGAAGTAGCGACTGATAAGGTCCTTGGAGAGACAAACCTGTCTGCGCCCTTGCAGAGGAGCAGCAACTGGTTTTCGACATTTCTTACAATCACGGACATTCTTTTCCGAGCACTACTGAACTCCAAGACATGAAGAAGTGTATATGACCTGGAAAAAAGTTGCATCACCCGGAATTAAGACAAAAATTGCTTCCTCATTTCTGACAGTTCATTGCTCACTTATGATTGAGTGTAGACACACACAAAAGCAACTATAACAGAAACTCGTTTAGACAAGAAATAGAATGTGCTTCCCAAGAGTAAAATATGTGTTGTGTTGAATTTGTCTCCAATGCTTAGGCTATGTTTCGAACTCGGATTTTAGTGGGGGGAGGGGAATGGAAAGAAACATGAAATGAACATAAATAAAGCTTAATGTTCCATTGCTCGATGCAAGAAAAACATTTAATAAAGTGTAAGTTAACTCATTTAAGTCGAAAAACCAAACACGGCATTAGGAAAATGCGACAAATTAAAAATGGGGAAAATTTACGCTCAGACGCCCTTAGGTATACCCTAATTATTAAAAAAAAAATGGTTGTTCCAGAATTTAGAAGAACACCCCTCATGATTTAGTCGATTTACAAAAACACCCCTAATGTCGTCAAATTGTAAGGGGTGTTGACGCCGTAAGGGGTGTTTTCGTAAACAGTCTAAACCAGAAGGAGCGTTCTTGTAATTTTGCAACAGTAGGGGTAGCTAGTGTAATTAGGGTTTACCTGAGGGAGCACGATCGTAAATTTCCAACCAAATGAATGAAAGAAGATATAAAGAAAGCTCACCTGTCGATTTTTCTACCACTCTCATGATCTAATTCGTGCAAAGAAATGCTCGTTTGAGATCTTTCGAAAAATTCAAACCCAAGTTCCCTCGCAGCAATAACAAAGGCAGCTTCATCGGGTGATTCTGCCTCGTACGCTATTTCACTCGTTTCTTCATTAACCTCAGGAATAGCTGTATGGCATAACGCCAACACTCTAAAAAACTTCTGAATCATTTCCGATTGAGGTTCGTAAACCCATCGACCGTTCATAATCCTATCATCCTTAAAATTGAAACCTTTGACCGATCTGTCCAAATCCACATCATCATCACCCGACTTCTGTATATTGTCTGAAATATCCCCTTTTCTCTTTGCTAGTGCTTTCTCTACTTCCGTTACCCCGCGGCCATAAGCTACTCCAGCAATCGAGCATTTAACGAACTCCATTGAATTACACGTCAAAGTGCCCGTTTTATCGGAAAGGATGGTATCCACCTGCCCAAGTTCTTCGTTCAAGTTAGAAGTTCTTGCACGGGCGGGCTTATCGGTTTCCTCGTAATACATATCTTGGTCTTGATTGATGAAAATGCTTTGTAAGACTTTTACGAGTTCAATAGACACGTACAAGGATATTGGTATCAAATACCCGTACAACATAAGTGCAGTCAAGAAATGAAAGAACGCAGCTAGTTCCGATCTTTTCGGGTCGTAAAATATAGTTGGCTCGTCCGGTCGGAGATACCATCTCTTTAGCTTTCCGTTTTTATCGTCTTTCTTAGTGTTGATTCCGAAAAAGAAAGAACCGACAAAAGCTACCAAGATCAACATACTAAAAAGTATGTAGATTATTTTATCCATTCTTCTCTCGATTTTACTCCTCTTAGAAGGGGGGTCGGTTGCGTTTTGCATAACTTTGGTGTCGTGCCCGGTGAACACAACGACACCGTATACAAACTCGGTGTTTCGCAATTTCGAATCTCTTACGAGAATTTGTTGTAATGAAAGGGGATATTGTTGACCCTCATAGGACAGAGTTCCGATGAAGGAATAGAGATCCTCGTTTGGGTCTTCGCATTTGATAATTGCTTTGAATTGATGGAAGGCATTGTCATCGTGAAAAGGGGATGTAATATCTAAAGAATGCTTTACTTTTAGATTAGTTTCTCCATCTAGATTTGTGGTTTCAACATAACAAATACCGTCTTCGTAGCTCGATGAAAGAAGAAGTAGATCCGCGGGGAAATATTCATCTTTGTATATTTTTACGAGATCGCCAACTCTTAGTTTCTTCCATCTGGTTTCTTTGAAAGTATGATTTTTATCATAAACTTTGACTTTCCGGTTATTAGCCTCTACATCCTGAGAATAAATAAGATTGAACAGTAATCCATCATGAAAGAATAGTATTATATTGAAATGTTTCAATAGACCTCTATGTATAGAACTAAATGAAAGTTGCACTCTGAATCACATAGGATTTGAACAATTTTTTGGCTACATCAATGATAGTAATTCTTTATGGGTGCTAAGCTAACCGATAAACTTGGGCAAGAGCACACATATAAACTTAATGAATATCTATTATCTAGGATTTTTTCTCTGCAAAAAACACAGATTAATTCCACCTAATTTGATCCCCAAAAAAAATTCAATTTAATTTACCAGGTTCAAATATGAAAAACTTGGTTTAATTCAATAATTCTTCATTGAACTCCAATTTTTAAACAAGGAAAAATACAAGAAATTGGGTATAGTTCGTAAAAGGATAACAAAATGAAAAGGGACAAAAAAAATTAATGAAGAGGGACAATAGACATTTCACGAGCATTGGGACTACATTTCAGAGTCTAGAAAAACAAAACAAAGTTAATTAAAACCAAAAACCAAAAACAAAAACAAAAACATTTCATACAAACAAGGCAGTAAACAATACTAACATTACAACCTTAAATCTTAATTAAAACAATAAAACAAGAACCTACCTGTTTCCTACGCCTCCAATCTTCGACAGCTTCCTTAGCCATTGTTGCTCCAATCACCGCAAGCAAAGGCGCAAGTATACTAGTAGCAGTGTACGGAGCCAACGGACTAAACGATACACAAGCTACAACTAAGAAATATATGTTTGCAACCCTCCTAAATTGCTCGAACAACGATTTAGGAATGAAATTAACTGCAGTGTACTTGGTAGTCGAAACATAATTACTCCTATACCTGAGCATAACCTGTTCTGGATTGTCCGGATCATTACAACACACAATTCTAGAAAAACCCTTCTGCCCAATTTGACTGTGTTCATCTCCAAATTTAGACCTAAAACAAGAAAATGAATACAACCTACTAAACTGAATCGCTCTTCTCCTTGAACCACTCATTTTCACCTAAATCATGACTACTTCAATTCAGCAGAGTAATTAATTAATCAATCGACATTAGCTACAGTAATTAACAGACTACTGGTACATTGATTAACTGTAGCAAATATTGGGAGAATGTAATTAATTAATACAGCAAAATATTATGTTGGAACATTCATTGATATAATTAAACTAGGAAGGGAAGCCCCAAAAGTGAAGTTTTGTTAAGGGAAATTCTTTGCTTTGATAGCAAGTTCTAGAAGTTTCTTACTTCGGCCATGGGATTAGATAAGGAACATTTACAGACAGCTACGCACGAGTAAACAAATAATGGTGCTTTCTTTGTGTGTGTTCTGTAATAGAGAGAGATAGAAAGAGAAAAGATTTTTTGGAGTTTGCAGAAGTAGTAGTTAAGTTTAGCTTAGCTACTTTTTAAATGCAATTTCAATTTAAGAAGATGGGTGAGGAAATAATGTTAATGGTGCTTTCTGAAAGAAGAGAAAAGAAAAAAGAAAAAAGGGAAAGGCAAAAAGAAGACTAGGGTGCTAATTAATTTTTTATGGTCTTTGCTTCTAGGTTCCATAGGGTAATAAAACAATTATCTCAATAATTTTTTGACTTACAATTTATTCAAATTATAATAGTCTATTTGGATGAGTTATGGCCGGTTTCGTGGGTTTCAGTTTTAAAAATATGGTTTCGGTGATTTCAGTGAAACTTTTAAACCTCATTTGTTTAGGTTTTGGATGTTGGGTTTTGTGATTCTGAAAAAGTTGAAACCTCACTTGAATTGATTTTGGATATTGGGGTTTGGAGAAAAAATTATGTGGTAGGTGTCAAACTAATGTATTTTTAGAGAGTTTGGGGAGAAAAATAGATGGTAGGTGTCAAATCGATGTTTTATATATTTCAAGATTTTGTATGTAGATTTGTGAATAAGTTTGTGATGAGTTTACTGGGTCTGACAAAACCTCATTTAGAAGGATTTTGGCCCGCTCTCACGAAACCCGCGAGACTGAGCCAAAACTCATCCACATAGAGCCAATTTTTATACATAGGTGATGTTGTGAAATTATTTGGGCATGTTTGTTTGGTGTCTGGGAAAGTAGTTTGGGAGAGTAGTGGTGATTTGTGAAATAATCTCGATTTGCGTAATGTTGTTTGTTTGGCTTTTGAGAGAGTGGTTTGATAAATAAAGTAGGTGTATGTTTTTTTGGAATAGTTAAGTTGTAGGTGTAAGATGTGTAAGACTTTATGTCAAATCATGTTTGTTATATGAGATAAATTGTGTAAGAGATGTGTTATTTTATGTCAAATCAGAGTAGAGTTTGTATAGGTTTTATTTAGAGATAAGAAATTTGTTGTTTGTTTAACTTTTGAGAGAGTAGTTTGAGCAAATTTAAAGATGAAAAATTTATTTCAGAAAGTAGAAAATATGTTTGTTTGGCATTTCCCAAACACGAAAAAATTTTGGGAAACGCCAAACAAACAGGCCCTTTAATTTTTAGTAGTATTTATTTTCATGACAAAATAATTGAATATAAGTGATAAATGAAATCATTGTCACTTTATACTGAATAATAGTGTCATTACTCTTGTGTGGATGTGGATATTAGGAGATGTAATTATATTTTATTATATATTATAAATAAGAAAAATGCAATTAGAAATGACACAAATATGTAATTAATTAAATTTTCCTATCTAATACGAGAAAATTGATAATGACATTCCACCTAATAAAGTGAATGTAACATGTCATTAATATTGGACTCAATCATGCATTCTATATATTAATGTCTCTATATTACTCCTCAATTGATACCATTATCTACATAAAAAGAAAAAGAATCGTCCATTTCTAATTCAAATATAAATTTTAGAGTTTAAAGGGAAATAAGAGGCATAATTGTATCCCACTGAATAATTATTTTTAGTAAATATCGATCTTTTTTTCTTTCTCGTAAGCTGTAGTTGTGTGACACATTAAATTATTAATCACACCTCCTACCTAGTTTGACAAAAGGGTGGACACGTTTAATTGCAGCTCTCCTCTTTTTCCATGAAAGTCGTAATCGACCACAACGACCACGTGATTGCGTGGCGCAATCACCACCGTATATTTGATAGATGTTCCGACAACGAGGGGAAAATGAATTTTGAATGATTTGTACAGTCGTTGTGTTGACTAGTCAGTCTAGTCTATTCTCAGTTCTCAGTTTTACTAGTATTTTCTTTGTATATATCTTATCTGATTGGAAATCAGATATTTATCGGAAAAGAAAATCAAATCTTTATAGAGATAATCAATAAAATTAGTTGAACTTTATTGATATTCAATGTATATAAAATGTAAATAGGAGTATTACTTCGTCCATCCCATTTATCTTTATCATTTGATATCTTTGATCAGTCAAATTGATTAAGTTCGTAAATATTGTAATAAATAATTGAACTAATAAATTTCACTAATAATATGATAATATTATATGACACTATATGTATTAATATTTAAAATATTTAATACAACACAAATATAAATAATATAACATGATAAGTCACTTAAAAAATTGAAAAATTTGATCGGATACTATAGCTAATGGAGTAAAAATAATGGGACGGAGGGAATAATAATTTTTGAGAGAAAAAAATTAATTTTTAAGAAATTTGATTTGAACTCGATTTGGTAAATTTAAAAAGAACATACTCCTTCCACTTCAAATTAATTGACACATGGTGTAGTTTTTTTTTTTTTTTAAGAGTTTAGGTTGTAAGGGTAAGATGTGTAAAATTATATATCAAATCATGTTTGTTATGTGAGATAAGTTGTGAAAGAGATAGGTTATTTTATGTCAAGTTTATGTAGTTTTTTTTTTAAGATAAAAAAATGGTTGTTTATTTGACTTTTGGATAGTAGTTTGGGAAAATTGAGAGAGGATAAATTTATTTAAGAAAGTAAAAATGGTGTTTGTCTCGCTTTTCCCAAACATGAAATTTTTTTGGGAGATGACAAACAAACAGGCCCTTCATGTTTCAAATTACTTGTCAGGTTTGGTTTTCCAATGCATCTTTTTCTAATTTTACCATTTTTTACTTCTAGGTTTATACAATAGATGTACAAAAAACAATTATTAAAAGAGTATTTTTGATATTTTATTTTAAAATTTATGTGAAAATGTCAAATGTACCAATTAATCTAAAACGGATGGAGTCCTAAATTACTTAAGCATCAAATTGTTTTTTATTTTTAAATTACTATAAAGGGTGTTGGGTCGGCTTAATCGGAAACTCTTGGGTATTTCACTTTTTATACATGGTGTCAAATTCGCTCAAATAGAAAGAAAGAAAAAGTCAACACCTTCATTACAATTTCATGAAGACTCATTGGATATTTTATATAATTTAGAAGTTGTTTGTTGAAATATATATACTCTAATGTGTTCCAGGCGAATCGGATGCATCGTCCGACATGGTTTCGGTTTTAATTTTTAAATTTTTAGACTACATGGTGTATCCGTTATACATCAGACATGTATCCGAGGAGTATCATATCCGATATCTACCCGATACCGTATCACAATTTTTTTTAAAGTATCCGTGCATTATAATCAAAATAATGGATTTCAAATCCACTTATAATAGTAAAAGTCATTTTAACCCTTATCCAAATCTCTCCTCAAATTCAAATTCCTCAATTTAAACAAAACCTAATAATATTTTATAGTCAATCTCGCAAAACATGACACAATTTCATTCTCCGGTCTTAAGTTCATGAACATGTTTTCATCTAAAAACATGAAATAGTTTTGATAAATTCAAGATATTATTGTTTTCCTATTAAGATTTGAAAAACATTTTGAAGTGACTAATTAAATGTGTCGTCGAGCTGGGTAAATTAAATGATTATATGATTTTAAGAAGTTTGTACGAGTATAGCGGTGGTCTGCGTGGAAATTTTTTTGGGATCAGGTTTTATATTAAAAAAAAAAACTGATTATCCAATGATTTTAAAATCCGACAAAATTTTATTAAAATAAATGAACATGAATCCGAATCTATGATTTGATTAAATCCGACCCATAAATAGCAATCTAGCTAGCCCCAATAATCCGAAAAACCTCGAAAACTAGTAACTCATTGGGTTAGTTACTTGACAATCATCAGATTAATAGAATTATTTAATTAAGAGTTAACAACTCTTATACACTTAACCGTGGTAGAATAATGATCGGTTGCTGATGGGTTGTAAATTTGTGGGCCTGTTTGTTTGGCGTTTGTGAAAGTAGTTTAGGAGAGTAGTGGAGGTTTGTGAAATAATCTCGATTTGCGTAATGTTGTTTGTTTGGTTTTGAGAGAGTGATTTGAGAAATAAAGTAGGTGTAGGTCTTTTTGGAAGAATTGGGTTGAAGATGTAAGATGTGTAAGACTTTATGTCAAATCATGTTTTTTATGTGAGATAAATTGTGTAAGAGGAAGGTTACTTTATGTCAAATCAAAGTAGAGTTTGTATAGGTTTTGTTTAGAGTTAAGAAAATTGTTATTTGTTTGGCTTTTGAGAGAGTAGTTTGAGAAAATTAATGGATGAAAAATTTATTTCGAAAAATAGAAAACATGTTTGTTTGGCATTTCCCAAACACGAAAAAATTCTGAGAACGCCAAACAAACATGCCCGTAAGTTTCAAGTTCTGGCTTATTTTTTTTTTTTGACCATTTGGCACTTATATGCTGAAATGGGGCCAAGGTGCTGTTGTCAATGGGGCCCATTTCCTTAAAGATGATATATATGATCGACCGCCATGAATTATCCCTTCTTTTCCTTTCCCAACTACTTGTCACACTCATCGGAACTTCTAGCATCCAAAACCCCTTATACAAGTTAAACACATGTCGAATTGTTTTATTTATACAAGTTGACTTTCTATACAAAATTTGCAATTCCATCTTAACCCCTGAAAATTTCAACAATGCATTAATTAAACTTCACCCAAAAGGAATTGTGTCTACTACACAAAAGCCCAAGGGCCTGTTTGTTTGGCATTTCCCAGAATTTTTTCGTGTTTGGGAAATGCCAAACAAACATGTTTTCTATTTTTCGAAATAATTTTTTCATCCATTAATTTTCTCAAACTACTCTCTCAAAAGCCAAACAAACAACAATTTTCTTATCTCTAAACAAAACCTATACAAACTCTACTTTGATTTGACATAAAGTAACCTATCTCTTACACAATTTATCTCACATAACAAACATGATTTGACATAAAGTCTTATACATCTTACACCTACAACCCAACTCTTCCAAAAAAACCTACACCTACTTTATTTCCCAAACCACTCTCTCAAAACTCAAACAAACAACATTACGCAAATCGAGATTATTTCACAAACCTCCACTACTCTCCCAAACTACTTTCCCAAACGCCAAACAAACAGGCCCCAAGTCTTAAATTCAACCGAAAGAGTTTCTATTTGTTTTCAATTATTTTGTTATTTTAAGGTATAAGTATATAATTTTAGGATATAGAGTTTATATATCTATAGAATTCTGAAATATGCTTTATTGATAGATACTATTCAAATACGAATAGTTGATTTTAAGATATTTCAATTAACTTGGTTAATTAATTGAAATTAAATTCAAACATGAACAATTGATTAATTGTCAATCCATACATTTAAAGTTGTGTTTGATTTAATAAGATATATGGTATAGGATCTGCATAGGATATACGAATTAGGGTTATGCGCTATTAACTAAGATTATTCTAACACGAACGGAAAATTTATGGTCGATAATTACTACACTCAAAGTTTTGTTTTATTTTATTTAGGCATATGAGTTTTTTGAAAATTTACTTATAAGAAATACATCGTTAAGCCTAAATTGATTTTTTTTTAATTCAGGAAAATTAATTAAGAAAATTTGGTGTTTATTATTTAGATTACATACTTTAGATGTGTTTACAAACAACTAAAAACAAATAAGACCACATCAAAAGCAAGCTCCCAAATTAAACCCAACAATAAGGCAGATAAATGAAATCAAGTAGACGTTGATAATGTTTCAATTTTGTATATATATACAATATCTACCCATTAAAAGATATGTTTTTTCTTATCAGTTAAAAATAGAATAAAAATGGACACAAAAAAACATAGTATGTATAAAAATAACTTTATGTGTGGACTTATTATTAACTGGAATGAAATTAAAGTAACCAAAATGATTTATTTTCCTTTTTTTTCCAATAATTTTCTGTTTTCCTTTACAATAATTAATCAAGGGTAACATAATTTTATTAATTCAAACATTTTTCTTATACAAATGAAAGATGAAAGACTAAAATACTTCATTTTTGTTTTGATTTAATATTACCAAGGACCAAGTATATAGTAGTAATTTGCACAACTGCAAGTTGTACAGAAAAAGGGAAAATTATTACCTAGACCAGGTCTAGAAGTTTAGCGGTAGACCATGTGGTCTAGGATTTACCAACTCATTTATAATTATTTAAAATTTAATTATGAGATTTAACTAATAGATTAAACTAGAGTTAAGTAGAAATAAATAATTAAGTATGAGCCAAATTTTTCAATCTCATCCCACATTATTAATTTATTATCATAAAATTAATATCAATTAGAATTTAAAATCTTCAACTTGTTTTAGATGAATAAAAAATTCGAGCCTAATTTATATTTTATTTTAGAATCCCATCCTTCATTATTTTCATAAAAAAAAAATTAAATATCAATTAAAATCTAACATCTTCAATTTATTTTAGATGGATCTAATTTCATTTTTTGTGTGTTATCATTTTACATCTTATGTTCAATACACATCATAATGTTAGAATTAGACAATATACCAAAAAAAAAACTATAATTAATGCATAAGTTAAAATAAAAAATAATGAACGGCTCCAATTTTAGCTTTGAATAGCAGAAAATTGCACGAGAGTTATCCAAAAAAACAAAAAGAAAAAAAATATTTAATTTAACTCTTACTACACATTGATTTAAAAAAAATTCAAAAAGAAAAAAAATAAGTTAGAGTATGTGATGCTATACCCATCTTCACTTAATTACTAAGTTGTTTTAGAATAGTTTTATCTTATACATGAAATATTTGTTGTGTTTTATGTATTTATAGTTTATACATATTGCACTATAATTTTCTTGGGTGATTCATGAATTAATAGTGAGTCCACAATGTAAAAGATTTTCCTTAAAAGTAATATTTATTATTTTTCAATTTTAGTTAAGTATAATGAAGGTAAATTAGTTAAATCATAATAATTAACTTTTTTAATCATCTAAAATTAACTCACACTTAACTATTTATTTTTACTTAACTCTAATTTGATCTAGTTGGGTTAGTTAAATCTAATAATTAAATTTTAAGTAATTATAAATGAGTTGGTAAATTGTAGACCACAAGGTCTACCATTAAACTTCTAAACCGTAAGAATTTTCCCATAAAAAGTGGGGTTTGTACTATCTGTACTATTTAATGGATGATCATGATTAAAAGTATCAACTTGTACGGTTATAATGTGGGTGTTGCACAAGCAATACCCTACAACGGGTGGCGGAAAATAGTAAAACCGCACACTCATTCTCGTTTGGTTGAAGCAATAAGTTACTTTGTTCCATTTTTTTTTATCCCTTGATAAAGTTGACCAATCAACTTCACTAAATTTATAAAAATTATAATAAATAATTTAATTAATATATTTCACTAATAAATTGATAATATCATATGACACCATATATATTAATATTTAAAAAAATTAATACACCACAAAATGTGGATAATTTAACATGATAAGTCACTTAAAAGATTAAAAAGTTCGACCGAGTATTGTAGCCAATGGAGTAAAAATAATGGGACGGAGGGAGTATTTAAACTTGATTGACTCAAATATTATAGTTATAAATTAAGCTTCAATTCTTTTTATATATAGATTAATCTTATTTACTAACATTAATCTTTTGTCATAACAAGTTTGAATAAGCTTAATTTTTTTCAATAAAATGTGTCCAATAAAGTTTAGTTATAGAAATAAAATGAAGCCGACCATTTTTACATATGATTTGTAATTTTTAGTCCATAAAATTGTTGAGGTTATCTAACAATAATTTTTATTAGCTTTAGTTTGTTGAGGTTTCAAAGCTTTAGATGTCTTGAATTTGAGTCATATTAGTGTGAATTTTGTCACTATTTTCATATTTACTAGTGGCTAGTTATTCATTTATTGTAATTTTTTAGAAATTCAATTGATATTTTCGTATAACGATATAGTTCATCGTTTTACTCAAAAGGACGTTAAGTCTTTATTATTAATAACAAAACTGAAAATAATGGAGTTCCAAATTTTCTATACCCTCTCTCCACCCAGGCCCGCATCTATCTTTCTCCCTGCATTTTTTTTTAAGTTGGAATATTGGTCCATAAATTTGGTTGTTTTGTGGCTTTGTGCAAATGAATCAAGTGAGAGTAGGTTGCTTGGTTAAAATACGTCGATTTTATTTTAACAAAAATGGTTATAAGTACTTATAACAAGTCCTTTTGGCACGATTAGAAAAATAAAAATGTTTTTGATTAGCTGGGATTCTTAATCAATTGAAAGCTATCATTGGCAATATTCAACTAAAATTGCATAAATTAAAATAATTGGAGTATCAATACAATTAAGAATTATTTTGATCCGTTAAAAACTCATGGGAAAAAAATTCCAACTATAATGTATGTTATTTTTTATTTTGATCCTTTAAAAACTCATGGAAAACAAATTCCAGTTATAATATATGTAATTAATGGACATTATAGGTCATAGTTTCTCCTTTTTAAAAGTATTCAAGTATTAAATTTGATAAAGTCCTTTTGAGGTGCATTATATACTTCGTGAGTACTATTACTTATATTTCAAACTTTTATGTATATTTAATTTAATTCAAAATGCACCCAAAATAGATCCATTTACAATAGCAAAGGCCCAAATGAATGGGCTATGGTCCAATGAGCCAAAGTCCTACCCCGAGTTTCCTTTATTTTCCGAAACCCATATAATGATTCTCTTGATCATTGGCTGTGTTGGTTGGCATAGGCGTTTCTAGGTTCTTCATGAGGCGAATATCAACTTGAGTTTGTTTCAATTCATAAGGGTTTTTTGTCCAATTAAACTTTTTATATATGGGAAAGAGATGTAGATCTAAGCCATTCCAATCCTTTAAGTATATGGGGCTTATGTATTCATAATCTAATTTTATTATGCATATCTTTCATGATATTAATATCAATGCGTTTTACAAAGTAATTTGGTAAATCAGTTAAAGGAAGTGATTAATGTGTTGAGTATTGACCGTTGAAATTCGGTCAAGGCGTTTTACAAAGTAATTTGGTAAATCAGTTAAAGGAAGTGATTAATGTGTTGAGTATTGACCGTTGAAATTCGGTCAATGCGTTTTACAAAGTAATTTGGTAAATCAGTTAAAGGAAGTGATTAATGTGTTGAGTATTGACCGTTGAAATTCGGTCAATTATGAGTAAAGTTTTAATATATGAATTCAACTAAATAAAATTAGGCAAAATTGTAGAAAACGTCCCAAATTAATTAGTGATTTTGGATTTTTGTCCCAAATTATATCACCTCATTGAATTTCGTTCCGTAATTTAACATTATTTTTTAATATCGTCCCACCATTAATTATGAGACAAAATTGCGCATGTGTCCGTTAAATTACCACTTGGCTACTTACTTGTCATGACGTGATAAATTTTGGAATGAACAATTATACAATATTGCAGAATTCGCCCAAACTAATTACAAAATTGAACTGTTATTTCTATTAAATTAGCTGGGACTAAATTCATGCAAAATGGTCAATTACGGGACGAAATTCGACGAGTTGATATAGTTTGGGACGAAAAACCAAAAATAGTAATTACTTTGGGATAATTTTCCAAAAAAATATTAAATTACGGGACAAAATTTGGTGAAGTGATATAGTTCGAGACGAAAACCCAAAATTACAAATTAATCTGGGACGTTTTCTACAATTTTGTCATAAAATTATATCGTTAGCTAACTTATTTTAAAAGAAGATGATAACGTAAATTCTAAAAGTGAATATTCTATTATATCGAAAAATATAATGCAATGAATTATTCCGTGTATTAGCGCTATATTACATTATGTATTTTGTAGATATAATAATGTATGCTCCATATTGTATCGAGTACCATAGTACTTAACATGTAGTCCACGATATAATTATGGTGAATTATTTGGTAATGCACAAATTAATGAATAGATTTGCATTTTTTTAATTCAGGCTTTAATTATAAAAAAGGAAAAAAATATTTAAACTAAATCAATTTCGTGTCTTCTTGGGCACCTTATTGATATTACAGAAAAAGGAAACTGTTTTTAATTACTATATATAATTTCTTCTCAGCTGTCAAAATTTGACAGAAAAGATTCCACCGCATACCTGCAAACGAGAGAGTTTAAATGATTCTTCTGACATCGTCTGTGGCGGACTAGTCGAAACGGAAGGTGTTAGCAACCCCGAGGGAGCGACGTCGTCCGCTTGCTCGGGCGCTTTATGTTAATCTTTCGTTGATAAATATTTAACATATCATCCGGAATTTCTTCGGCGTCGAATCCCTAGGTCTGTTTATGCATGTGAAACTAAAATTTCTCCTGAATTAATATTTTTATTGAATATTGAAGTTATTGATATTGTGTGTTTGTTAATTTGCTTTAGCATTTGAGTGTGGTGTGAGAAGCTCTTCTATTTGATAAAAGCAATTGTTTATTTAAACAGATTGTCTGTTTCTTGTGTTCAGTTTTGATATGATCATAATTCATTTGCTCATGTTGCCTTTGTGAGTAAGCATTTGTATGTGCTAAGATGACGGTCTTTGGATTTGAAGCTGGCATTGATGTATCGCACACTATAAACTTATAAAATTCATGTTTTGCTAGTTAAGTATTTAAAGTTTCACAGTGGAAAATGAAGCAATATTTTGAAGAAATATATTAGAGGAGTCAAAATTTATTACAAAGAAGTATCTGGTGTCGTTTGGGCGCACCTACATAATTTATAAATTGCAAAAAACTGCCTTCATATGGTCTGTTACCTTGTTTTTAATCTTTTCCTCTAATCAGATTATGCGAATATGAGAAGATTGAGTAACGCCCTGTCATCCCTATTAACATTTCTTCTCACCCACAGCACCATGTCACACCTCCTTTAGGCGTAAAATGAAATTCTGATAGCGCTGTGGAAGCTTCTTATAGAAATTGTGAAAATTAGATGGTGGTTCGTGAGTTGTGAGAGACTGAAGTAATTGGACTATTCACAGTATTAAACAAGTAAGATATAAGGATGATGCAGTTGAGACAAGTAAACTTTGGCAATGTCCTGTGATGCGGTACTGGGTAAAAGTGAATTTCGATGACTTCAAGAAACAGAAGACAAACAGGAAAAGGGAAATTTGTCAACATGTACAGTCTGAAAATCTTTAGGGAGTAGGACGGTTAAACTTTCAATTAATGAATTCTGATGCATTACTGAAAGAAACTGAAAATTGCCTGCTGAATTTCATTCACAGAAATACTACATATTTGAATTCATTCTTACAAAGGACTCAAATTGTAACCACATTCCTGCATCTATCCCCTTCCGGTTGATTAATTTTATAGCGTATCACCCTCACAGTTATTATTTCAATTTGGGCAGGTATATTATTGCATCAGCATCTGCTAAATAGGCTAACTTGGTGCTTCCTTTTCATTTAACTTCTGGATTTTGTGAGATAAAAGTACTTTTCTGGGAAGGATGGAGCCTTTTATGATTAACACCCATATAATTTATAGGAATGGATTAATGATCACTACTATAAGAGTTGGAACACACTCTTAGTCATCTAGGTAAGCAATAATATTGGGGTTAAAACATCAATTCTAGGTTGCTACAACTTGTTGTGGATAAGGGACCATGTTAAATTACTGGAATAAACATCACATCGTTTCGACCCAACACTCATCTTTGTATGTCCAGTTGATGTTTACTAGGACATCAAGGTTCAAAATAGTTGCTTTATAATATAAGGGAAACCATGGGACAGACATCAGATAAAAAATTTCCCGTTACTGCTAAAGAGTACAATTTGTGTGAGGAAGTTGGAGAAGGTGTCAGTGCTACTGTGTATAGAGCTCTTTGCATCCCACTCAATGAGGTAGTTGCAATCAAGGTTCTTGATCTGGAGAAGTGCAATAATGACATCGTAAGTCATCTTCATCTGAAAGTGTTATTAAATAAGGTGTTTTTAGTAAAATTATACGAGTTCATAGTTGTTAGCAATTTAGATAATCTGTTTCTCATTATGCCAGGTGACACGTTTAAATTCATCCACATTTTTTCCAGTTTGCTTATCTCAACATTTTCTTATATTATGGATGTCTTTTGTCGTTCTTGCCTTAGCTGCTCCATTTAAAAAACTGCGCGCGCAAAATGGATATCACATGTGGGTTCTCCGTATTAACCTTATATAAATTTTCTGCAGAACTCGTTCAAAGATCCTATGTTCTAAGTCGAATATTCCATATAGGAAAGCTTGAGTTCAGGACTAATACATATAACACAGCAGTTCAATTTCTGAGATTGAATGAGAGTTTATATTGTATCAGTGAAGTGCTTTAAAATGCACTAATAAAAAAATAGCATCAACTGTACAAATTGTCAAAGTAAATAGAAGTTCTTGTAAATGTCCAGATGAGAATCTGGAAGCATGACATCCACAAACTGTTCTTATCTTTTTACTCCTATCCATGGTCTGGCTTAGATGTCAATATATGCAAGCCTGTTACTCTTGTCTGAACTGTTAAAATCTTATTAACCCATCTCATTGATCTTTTGTATTGGGCGGTCATATGAATAGGATGGCATCCGTAGAGAGGTACAAACAATGATTTTGATTGACCATCCAAATGTCTTGCGGGCACATTGCTCCTTCACCACCGGGCATAACCTATGGGTTGTGATGCCGTACATGGCTGGGGGTTCCTGCCTTCACATTATGAAATCATCTTATCCAGAAGGTTTCGAGGAGCCTGTTATTGCTACATTATTACGTGAGGTTCTCAAAGCTCTTGTTTATCTCCATGCCCATGGACATATCCACAGAGATGTGAAGGTATGATGTGTCAGTCTTACAAGATTTCTTATTTTGCTGTTTTAGGTTTTCTGTTGCATGCTATTGTATTTCCAATTCTTCATTTATTCATGTTGCATCGATGGTTTCCTACTCGAATCATTTCGAAGTTTGTTACTCTGACAGGACCTCTGAATATATGAGCTCTTTTGGGAAATATTATATATCCGTTTAGATTTGGCCTTCGTAGTTCTTTCCACATCATTCCATTGAGTCAATAAAATGTGTCTCCTGTGATATATGGTTTACGTGTGCCCCCATGCAATTGATCTCTTGTTATATTTTGCAGGCTGGTAACATACTGGTAGATACTAATGGTGCTGTTAAATTAGCAGACTTTGGAGTTGCCGCATGCATGTTTGATACTGGTGATCGTCAGCGTACAAGAAATACTTTTGTTGGAACACCGTGCTGGTAAAGTGTTTTGCATTCATGGCAATGTTATGGTTATTGAAATATTTTTACTTATCCAAAGACTTTGGAACTTATTTTTTTCATTCAATGTTTATACCATATATATAAATACCAGGATGGCTCCTGAAGTCATGCAGCAATTACATGGATATGATTTTAAGTGAGTATCCACCATGCAATTTATTTATCTGTTTCTTCTATTTTTCATATAGTATTTCATTAAATTGAGTTGTGTTTCTCAATTCTTTTCAACAATTTACCTTAACAGAGCAGATATATGGTCATTCGGAATAACAGCACTTGAGCTTGCTCATGGTCACGCACCATTCTCCAAGTACCCACCAATGAAGGTTGATACTATCTCATTTACCTTAACTATATATTTGCTTATTAATGTGAATCAATGTTCTGATCCTTCTTCTATTATATTAAATACAGGTCCTCCTGATGACCCTACAAAACGCGCCACCAGGGCTTGATTATGAAAGAGACAAAAGATTTTCAAAGGTTTATTTTTTTAGAAGAATTTTAATACTGGATCTTGTGTATTATTGCTGAGATACGATATTTGCAGTCTTTCAAAGATATGGTTGCTGCTTGCTTGGTGAAGGATCCTAAAAAACGTCCCAGCTCAGAAAAGCTTCTGAAACACCCTTTCTTTAAGCATGCACGCTCAAACGATTATTTGGCTCGCAGTATCCTTGATGGCCTCTCCCCTCTAGGTGAACGTTTTAGGATGCTTAAGGTCTCATGCTCCTCCTGTTCTCGTGTTTATTTCCTTTTCCTTTTACTAAAATAGCACGGTGGTTGATTACTTATGTTTTGACTTCGTCAGAGTATCTCTAATACTAAACTGCTTTTCCAGGAAAAAGAAGCTCATATTCTTGCACAAGATAAGGCATCGTATGAGTACAAGGAACATCTATCACAGGTGAGAAGTCCACCGAGTTAGATTTTAGAACTTTATCTGGAAAGAGAGAGATTCTTATAAACAACCTTAAATATTGAAATATTTTTGTAATGTTGCAGCATCAATTTGATTTACCTGGATTTTTAGTTTTATATTTAATTTGATTGTTTACTTAATGCTCATTTTGATTCTCATATTGATTTTAGTGTTCCTATAATATACTGTTAGGTTGAGAATAAGAGCTAGCAAATCTGTGTTACTGAGACTACTGAGAGAAAAATAATGTTCCTTTTTGCATTAGCTAGGTGGCCTGTTGCCAAGATCTTCCTATACAGTATGCGTGGCATTTGGTTTTTCCATTTCTGTCCATCTTTGAAATAGACTTTTCGCGAAGTTCTTTGATAAATCGCCTACTGTTTGGTGACCGTGCACTTAACACATCATTTCTAGAATATACAATATTCAATTGGCTTCTGGAGATGTGAGTTATTCTAGAGTCCATTCAAATTAACCATCAAAATCTAACCTTCTGTTGGCTTCAAGTTAAGTTCATTTGGATTACTCCTGAACACCCATCATTTTCATGTGCATTTCATATTAATGCTTCTTCTCTGTTTCTCCCTTTCTCCCACTTGCTTCTTTTGCTTGACATTTTACTCCATTTGGGTTAAACTTGAGTGTACTTCAAGGTCCAAAGCGGACAAGGTTTGAATACACATACAATAATAAATATCGTATCGAGCTAGATTCCATACCCAATCTAAAGAAAACTAACATCCAGACAGGGACTTGGTGCATGCTATCCCTCTTGTACTTCTGCATGTGTTGTGCTTGTGCATTTAAAAATAATGAGGTATTTGTCTTGCTGTTACCTTTTGCTAATCTTTCAAGCAATTAAAATGACCAGATCCAGTAACACGCATACCTTCAAAAATATCTTAGTTGAATGACTAAGGAGTGACACTCTGAACTTGTATTTTCTAACATAAGTAAATTAGTTATGGAAGGTAAGGGAAGGACATTGTTCTATGACAAAGCTGGGAAATCAGATTAAAGCATGATAGTTCTCTGGAAATTATGGATGAAGAATGGGAAGTCCTTGTTCATGTCGATGTAATTGATTAACGTTTTTGTTCTTTCTGTCATCTTGATCTGGCTTTAAATAATGATGGTTTTTCTGTGGCTGCATATAATTTCATTTTTTTATCCAAAGAAATTAACACATACGAAGCAGCTAATAAGATTACAAAGTTTCGAACATATTATGGCCATTATGTAAATTCTAGCCAGCCCTTATAATGAGCTGTTGGTTTGTGCAGCAAGAGTACATGCGAGGAATCAGTGCCTGGAATTTCAATCTGGAGGATCTGAAGAGTGAAGCTGCCCTTGTATGCCAGTCATTCCACTGATAGTTGGACCAAACGAGTTCATTTTTATAAATGCTAACTTTATTGAGGTCTTTGTTGCTTGCAGATTCAGGATGATCCTATCTCAGTTTCAGATGAGTCAGGCCTAAGTGAGAAGCACAAGGACAGACAAGAAAATGTTGGTTATCCAGTGGAGAGGGTGTACTCTGAGCTGGATAGTCATTATAATGTTGCATCACAATTGGAGGTAAGAGTAATAACCAGATATATAATACAGCTCTCCCTCTTACACATATTTGTCTGTTAATTTTCCTTTTATTTTCCCTGATCTGTACTCTTTTGTTTTTATTCTGTAGGTTGGACCCAGTGATATTCATGATTTGGAGAATTCACTTGCTGCATTTCCTATTAAACCCCTTCAGGCTCTCAAGTATGCTGACAATATTGATCCGACTTCTTAGTGTCTGAGAAAACACTTAGTTGTCATCTTTGAGTCAATTTTTCTGCTAGTGAAATACAATACCTTTGTATGATGAGCATAGTATTCTCTCAAAAGGATGTTTAATAGTGATCATATATCTGGGCACACTTGTCTTCCAACGTAGACAACAGAGAGCCTTGGGCGCTTTGGGGCACAAAAGACTTACTTTTAAAATGCCCAAGCATGTATCCCGCTCAAATGAAACTCCCCAATCATTGCCTCGAGGCAGTTTAGGAACTCAATATCATGAAGTGTAATAAATTAATAATGATTAGTACATCTAAAAAGTACTTAAAGTTTTGCTTTAAATAAATATGTTTATGAATATACTATTATCAACCTGATTGATAGAAATGCAAAAACAATGGGGGGGCGGGGGGTAACCTATTAAGGTTCTTTTAAGTTTGTCACAAGTTGATTGGAGATGATCAGTCTATTGTGTATTTTTATGTACGTTGTATTAGTGTATGTACGATGAGTTGGAGTAAATTCTTGTATATATTGGAAGGCTGACTTTCTAGTTAATAATTAAAGCTTCTTCTGTTTCCCCATTCCACTTCACTTCCCAATCAACCGCCTCTATTCTTCTTCTTGCACTGTCTCTCAACAACCACCTCTGAAAACCAAAGCAGGTCCATGGCAGGACTTGAGAAGCAGGGGTCCATGGAACTTGCTGTCTTTCTCTTTTTCAACCACTGGACTCATTGCTATATATATATATTTATGGGGGCTCTACTGGTGTTAGAAGGGGCCTCGGCCATCACTGGCTCTCTAGAAATTCCGTCAAATGAGATTTAGAAATTGACTTAACAAATATAACTATGGGCTCTCAGTTTATTAACTTAAACAAGGTTTGTATTGAATGCAGGGGATGTTTCGATGTGTGTGAAGATGATATTGGTGTTGGTAGTCCAAGTTTGAGAGACTCGGTTCGTCCAGATTCTGAACAGCAAAGTCAACAACAGGCATCGACAAGTGTCATGGATCGAGAAGCTGGAGGAGATGATGCATGGGATGCTGGTCAAAGTAGCATCACGTCATATTCTGTCATTGCAGGATGTAAA
Organism: Penstemon newberryi var. newberryi; assembly: GCA_030819805.1. NCBI lineage: Eukaryota > Viridiplantae > Streptophyta > Magnoliopsida > Lamiales > Plantaginaceae > Penstemon > Penstemon newberryi. Next base: position 11,627,694 of record JAUALY010000004.1, on the reverse strand, counting down.
AAGTTTCCCAGTGGCTCGCTAATACAGGATAATGTTCTCTCTCCTAAAAAGCTTATGGGTGACAGAGACAGGTACCTATTCTTCTTTAAGGCATATGTATTTATTTTGTAGCAAGGTAAAGTGCATCTTGGTTGATAGCGAAAAGGCTAGGTTAGAACAGAGTTGCCTCTGCAAAATTTTAGACAGTTATTTTTTTCTTATTAAAACTGAATAACTTAAGATTTCTGAGATTTCTTCTTCTACTTCTCTGTATCTTTTTCTTTACAAATGTATCTGTTCAAGATCTATTCACTTTTCCCCCATGCAATTTCCCTTCTTCTTGTTTTTTTAATTTATTTTTGGTTTAGAGGTGGTGGGGGGCTCAATAATTTTCCTTTTTCTCTCCTCAAATTTTGAGAAAACGGATAGGGTTATGTGAGGTAATATTATATTTTCTTTTACTGGTAAAGGTGAAAAGCTTTTTTAAAATGTTTAATGGAGGTCGTATCCACGAGGAGATGACTAAAATAAGCTAAAAAGGTTAGTAGACAAAGTAGCTATAGAGATAAATAAACAAACTAAATTAACGAAAACTTAAAGAAAAGTGAATTTTTGGTTGTTGAAAAATACGATAATTAAAACGGTAAGGTGTCAAGAATCCCTTATATGCTTCGTTCACTTATTTGGATTGATTCATAAAATTACTCAATTGAAAGTTTCACATCCCAAACAATCAATTGGAAGATAAAGAATTGAAAAACACATGATTTCTAATGTATTTGAGTAAATAATTTTCTTGCTTTTAGAATTGGCACAAAATATCATCTTATGAGAAATCGAAAACATACTATATACCAAGGCATATTGCATTAAAAGACTACCCATAAAACGAATGACTTATATCAATATAATTATATCATAAAGATTCTCACATAAAAAGAGCTTGACTAGATTTATATGAAAATTTATAAAACAATTGTATTAACATAAGAATTGATGAAAATAGTTGAAGAAGAGTAAATTACTCAAATTTATAAAACTTACAAAACCTTGAAGAATCGAATCCAAATAAGATCACTATGCATATAAGTTCATCTCTAACCTCACCAAGGAAACTCTAGCCTAATTTGCTAATCATTATCACAAGTTCTAGAGAGAAAATATGATAATGATTTGAGAGAGAATTGTAACTAAGACTAAGAATTGTGTGTTCCAAGATGTGCAATTCTAGGACTATATATAGGTGTTAAGGAGGCCTAATTCAAGTAGGAGAATGTTTAGGAGGTAGAAATTGAGTAGGAAGATGTTTAGGAGGCATAATCCTCGTGTGGAAAGGACTTAGGCAAGTTTCCTAATCACTTTAGGACAAAAATCGCGTTTCCCGCGGATGGTAAATTCTGATCTGCGCGACATATTTGAAAAATACATATCTTTGTGCTCCGAACTCCAAATCCAGATCCGTAAAGTCTGTAGCATAGCTAACTCCTTCCTCTATAACATATCCGAAATTCAGCTTCATAGGAGTTTCCTTACGAGAGTTATAGTCCTTGGAATGAGCAGCAATATTTCTGGCAGATTCCTTCATTGTTGTTCTTGCACTACTTGACTTCCTTGAATCTTTCCTTGCTTCAACTCATGCCTTTGGTACTTGTAAAATTTGAGAAAGCTAAATATTCCGGGGTTCATATTTTATTTTCCTATAAAAATAAATCAAAACTCAATATTTTCTAATCACAATAATTTCTAATAATTTCATGAAAATATCAAATTAAAACTTGATTTATTTAGAAAATAAGAACAACTTAAGTGCATTTTCAAGCACTAATCACTACAGTCAATCATAACAACCATTATCAGTAAATATAATGAAATTCTAAAGGGTACGATGCGTTTTTGGCTTAAGATTGAAGTGTATCCAAAAGGAAATGGGTCACAGTTGCAATATGATGGTTGGACACCTTGTCTAGCACTGTTAAATGTGTTGGTTATAGGAGATGGTCATCAAACTTTTTGAGTGTATTATTCGTATTCCTGTACTAGTTCTTGCTTCTGCTTGCATGCGTATTTAGCTTATTTGTTTGCTGTTCAACAATTTGATTTTGTTTTAAATGTAGGGAGTATCTGCAACCAAAATATCAGAGTGAGCGGAATTATAGTTGTCCGCTGCAGTATCGTCAAAAGAAAGATTCTAGTAATTCCACTTCTGGTAATGCATCTAGAGTAAATATCCCACATTATTTTCTCATCTAAATCTATATTTTTAGTCGGTTTTGTATGTTATGGATATAATCGAACATTGATTTTAGGGGAGGATGCATCAGAAGGTGCTGTTGTTGAACGCAGAGGACGATTTAAAGTCACTTCAGCAGATCTGAGTAACAAGGTATTTATGCCAGATTATATCTTAATCTGTTAGTTATCATCGTTTGTTTAGTTTTAAACAAGATCAGAATTAATTAGCTATAGAATTAATACGAGTGTGGTGCTGCAATATATATTCGATACATTAGCTTGTGATTGGCTGTGATCTATATTCAATGACATGGTAAATGATTTAAATCAGGTATAGAAAAGTAGCAAATTGTGGTTTATAAAAGTTTGTAACAGTTCAACATTTTATTCCGAGAATATTGCACCTTTAGACCCATGGGTATGGACACTCTCACTTTTGGTCCTGTGCTTTCACAAGTAACACTTTGGTCTTTTTTTTTTTTGTTTGGCACAGTTCATCGTTTCCCCCTTCCCATCCAATTTTTGCACTTTTGGTCCAGTAGGATTGTCTTATTTTGCACTTTTGGTCACAAATTTGATGAATGGGAAAAAACGAAGGAAAAAGAACTAAAAGGTTGAGACCAAAAGTGCTATTTCTGAAATCTCTGGACCAATTTGCTGAATGTTTAGTCCAGTGTGACTAAAAATGCATTTTCCCCATTTTATTCTTGACAAACATTTCTTTTCTATAAATACTTTCCCTATTGATGCTCTACTAAATACAATATTTGTGCGAAACTTAGCTATCTATCTTTTTAGGCATTGGCTTACTCAACTTAATTCAGGTCCCTATGTATTGCTCGAACTCAATGTCCGGTGACTCCGCAAGCCCAATAGTTCCAAGCCTTTCAGCTGCTTCAGTTCTCCCGTCACTGCAATGCATCCTGCAACAGAACACGATGCAAAGAGTAAGCTATGCTTAACTCAGTTACATCTTCCTCAATTTGCTGATGCTGACATTTCTCTTATTCGACTTTGTCAGGAAGAGATAATGAAATTGATCAAGTTTGTGGAACAAAACTCAAGTAATACACTTTATACTTGTTGAAGCCTACCACTTTTTAGCTTCTTTTGTTTATTTCTGTGTGTAAGGATGTAGCTAATAATTCGCTGCTGCTTTTTGCTTTTTTCTTTTCTTTCCAGTATCTTTTTATTGTTTCTTGACCTCTTCTCACTTGAGAAGAGACTGACTCCCATGCGGGGTGGCCAGTCCTAGCACTAGGCAAATAAGTGCTAGCCTAGGGCCCCAAAATTTTATAATTTGAGAATCTTTGTCTCTAAATTTTAATAAATAACATGTAATTTTTTTTATACCTCTTGAGTTAAAATTTATCAAATATTTACGATCTACAATGTCATTGAAAAATATTAAGTGAATTGGTCATTTTATCTATACAAGAACCAGAATATGAAGATTTATCATTACTTTTACATCCATGAAAACAAGAAAAGTGAATTTTATAAGATATACAATACCTTTAATGACATTCGCCTCGATTTGCTTTCGCCTAGTTTTCCAATAGAGTAGGACCAACCCTGATTGCAGCCTGAAAACTGTTAAATGGTTTTGCCTTGGCTTAGTAACTAAAATGCTAATTTCATGGTATGCAGGCGATGCTAGTGAGTCAACTGAGGGAGGAATAAATGAACTTTTGCAGGTACAGTCCTAATCCAATTCCAGTTCTGTTCTTCTATCTAGAAATTGCGTTATTTATTCCTCTTTGGTTTAAGTTTGAAGGAGTTCTATGATGCTTTGGTAGTACAAATATGCTGCTTAGAAAAGAGCAGAAGTTAATATTATTATGCTCATTACTTATTGCAGATACCTCCAACCACTATGAAGGAACGAGAGTTGCAAACTCAAGTGCTTCAAATGCAGCAAAGGTATGAAAAAAAACCTCTCTATATGCTTTTCAGCTTCTTGTTTTTTCCCCTTATAGCTGAAACAAGTTTCAAATGTCAGCATTGGAAGCCTTGTTGAAGAACTACAGAGACTGAAGGCTAAAAACGCTCAGGTATGTCTTTAATTGCTGCCACAGTAAAAGGACTAAGTTCTACACTTTTAGTCCCGCGCTTTTGAAAATAGCATTTTCGTTCCCGACTTTTTAGTCTTTGTGCGCATTTCATCCTTTACCCCCTTTCCATCTAATTTGGGACTAAAAGTGCGAAAATGAAACGGTTTAATGGGAACAAAAGGACAAAACAGAAAGTGCTTACGGGACCAGAAGTGCTGAAAAAAGGGGGGAAAAAGTGCTCTTTCTAATAGTGTGGGATCAAAATTGTTGGGTATCCAGTTCTCTGCGACTAAAATGCAGTTTTGCTTCTTATGAATACTTTGTCACTTTTTTGATTCATGAATGCTATAAAATCATGAAATCGATACATTAATCTCTTATGGTTTGCAGTTGGAAAGAAAGTATAACGCAATGCTTAAGAAAGACGACAAGATACAAGAGTAATGATCAAGGTATATAGTATCTGGAGACAGGCCTTTCTTTATTTTGGCTACCATATTGAATATGAGCAGGCGGCCAGTGTTCGAGTTGCTATTCACAGTGTTGATGGCCCGTGTTATGTATATTAACTTGACTGTTCATAATTGTAATTAGTGTATTTTGATATAAAGTAAAGTATGATATATATTTGCTCTATCCTGAGTTCTACATGGTGACCCTGAGCCGTTGTGTATTCTTATTTCATTTGCCCAATTTTTTGTCAGTTGTTTTCAATTTTTTGGAACGCCTTAAATCTAGGCCAACGAGTGTTTGTTTTAGTAAAAGGGACTAGTTCCCACGGGAATTCTATATCAGATCGGATTTAGCCGAACCAAAAATAACTACATGACAAGTGCAATACACTTGTTTTGTGGTTGGATGAGTTTGAGCAAGAATTCTTCATTCCCCACAATGTGATGAACTCAGGTCCGAACTTTCGTTGTAAGAGTTTTAACGTAATGTATTCGGCGCACCTCTAAAGAAATTAAATCTGATTTGAGATATGATTGATTTGAGATATGATACCGTTGAAGAAAAAACCTCGAAATCATTTTATTGACGTGGTCTGGACTCATCTTGCTTCTCTTCCTACTGTTCCCAATCTGATCTGGAATTGGATGATTTAAGATCACACAACATTTCGATGAGACAAATTATTCCTATTTGCCAATCAATTAAATTTTCGGAAATGGATGTGGTGTGTGTGCACTTTTGGTAAAGCTTAATAAGATAGTATAAATTGATCCGACAACAAGTGCTTCAAGCATAGAGGTTTTATATCCTATTACTCTGCACTCAGTTCACCAAACAAAAACACCAATGGACTAATTTTCTCAATATTAGTGAAAATCTCGTGTATTCAAGTAGTGTTTTGTTCTTAAACTTACACGATTGAAATAATTAACCTTATTAATCGTGAAATTATTAAGCAGTATTTAAAATCCTAAATAATCTTCAATTCATTGAAAGTAAACCATATTGAAAGTTATACGTTTTGCCTAAACTTAGCAAAATGTGCTGGATTACCAAAATGTTTGCGTTTCACTATAAACGTCGATTAACAAACCTCACTCACGTAATCAAATTCACTTTGTTTACTTGCTAATTGCTATATTCCCATGTCTCTAGAAAATATTATTATTTTCCGAACAAGTTCAGAAGTTTTGATTTTTTGTACCACGTGGCAAGAATTGGTGCACACTAACTGTAAGGACAATCGAGGGCATACGATGCTATATAAGGAGAACTTGGTAGATCCAACGGCTTTGGATAGAGAACAAGGCACAGTCGTGTGAGATTAGCATTAATGGTTCTCATCTACCACCGCCGTGCAATGCCACCCATGCGTGCCGCACCTGCCGTTCAACACGTGGGTCAGCTTTTGCCGAAATATTTGGCGCTTTCTTAGCCGTTGAAAATTTGACCAACCCAAGCTAATGAAAACTCCTTAGCCGAGCTGGTGTTTTAGTTTTTCTGAATTTTAAACTTAAAATGATTTATACAACAAATACAAATTCAATGGGGACGTCAAACCTATAATAATCATATAAAATAGTTAGATATAAGAGATTGCTTGATAATTTATATGGATAGATCAAATTAATGAGAATTTCAGATCAAATGAGTAAAAGTGTTAGATATATTTTATGGAAAGATCATATATTCTAATGAATTTCTTTTTTCATTGCTATGTCAAACTAGTCATTTCTTTGGATCATGAAAAATTAAAATTCAAACGAGAATCGATGGACTCGAAAATTTCATACTTGAACAATATCTTAATTCAGTCCAAATTTTAATCAGCTCTAACTTAATCCAAATTCAATCCACTAAATATAACTTGAACTTCAAATATTATTGACCATATTTTTGTAACGTGTTGTGCCAACACATTATTTTTTCCTCAATGACTAATCATTTCCTTATTCCCCAATTGAATGTCCCTATATATCTTAGAGGCTTAATCTCACTCTACGATCTCAACAAAATATATTAGTTTAGCACTTTGTATCAACCACATTTACAACATTCAATAAATTATTTATTATTCTTTTAATGTAACATCACGTGAATTATGCCGAAATCGGTAGCAAGTAATAATGCAGCCCATGTGCTCTCAAATTTTATAACCCCCTTTTGAGTTATTCAATTTGAGCGAGACCCAAGCCAAGCCAAGTCAAGTCAAGCCAAGCCATTTAGTAGTCACGAGTCACGACTCTTCCACTTTTCGTAAAAGTCGGTTAGCGCTTTATACATGACGCCCGCTTATATTTCCAACTAAATCTTCTCTCTTCCATTAATCTCCAAAATCTGAAAATAAGCTAAAAGCTCTGAACATTGTGCTTTACTGTAAATTAAATTAAGCTACAATGGGGATTGTAAGATTAGAGGAGACTAAGAAGGCGGAGCTCGAACAATTCCGCCGAATGCTGCTATCTTGCTCCGCGGTGCATCGTCGGAAGGACGACGACGGGTTCAGGAGACAAGAGAATGCGTTGTCTACCGGAAACGACGACGTACTGGATAAATTGGTTTGTGTCACCAGCGGCGTATCCTATCTTGGAATCGCTATCGTGAACCAGCTCCTAGTCAACGGCTACTCTGTACGGATCATCGTCGATAATGAAGGTGCGTATTATTTTATAATTTCTCTCTTGAATCTCTAAATTAGATACATTGTCCCTGTTTAGTTGTTGCTGCATGAAATTATTAATTCACAATGTTCCGTAGTTGATTTGAGTTTTGACTAGTTTTTGGTACAAGTTAATTTCTTGGCAAATTGGCTATCTAACGATTTTCTGTTCTTTTTTCCTTCAATTTTTTTTTTCAGTATCTCTTAAAATATGGTCCGACTTTTTAACAGTTGTTAGAAATTAGTCGCCATTATACCATTTTGTTGGGGTGAACTAGTCAAGGAATGTCGAACAACAATTTGATTTGAATTTTATATTGGGTTTGGAATTTCATTGTTTGAGAGCTCAAATGAGCTTTAATTGAGCCGAACATAAGTCGAGCTCGACGACTCGGTATTTTTATATACATTTTGTCATTTTTCAGCTTATCGAGCTTGAACTGAACTTCAAAATTTGGCAAACAAAATAGCTATTCAAGCTTGTTTGATATGTAGGTTGAACCGAGCTCAAGGACTCTCTTTACCAAATGAGCTCGGGTTGAGTACCTATTAGCTTGATTTGATTTTTGGACCTAATTCTCTTATTATTTGGTTCAATTTGAATGTGAAGTTTACATCGAAATTCTAGTTAAATGTATTTGCAACGTAGTTATCTATAACAATTTTTTTTTTAATAATTATCTACAACATAGTGTTATTAATGAAGTTTCATTTATGTTGTTTGAGTTGCCTTAATTAGTTGTTTAAACTTTTACCAAATTATCAATATTCAACTTCAGTTTAGCCATTTTGCAGTTTTGGCCGTGGTTTTTTGCAATAAAGGACAAAATAGGAGATAAACTTAGTTTTCATTTTGCTTACTATTTTTAAGCTAAACATTCATATGAATAAATATATGTATATATTATATATTTTAAAATATTGTACCAAAAAAAATATATATATTTTAAAATATGTATAATGATATGATTGATTGAAGTTGGAAGCTTCAGATTTTGCTAATCTTGAATAAAGAGATGTTTATATTATCTAAAGTACGAGCTTATGGCATTGCAATTGTATGAGCTTTATACAGATCATAAAGGAGTATTAATTTATTTGATGAGGTATGTGTGGCCGCATTAATTATTAGTTCTCTCTTCCGGTGGTACCCACGTTATGTCAGCAATTCTTGTTCAAGTTTTATTTATTATCAGCCATATACGTTTTACTTCTTGTCTCTGTCTAAACTAATCATGTACCTTTTTTTTTGTTTTTTTACAAGACAATTATCCTATTGGGGTTAGTTACAAGTAGGGGCATTTAAAAAAAACAAGTAGAGTCCAAGAAAAAATTATTTGAGTTCGATTTGTGTTTGAAATTCTGTTTGAACTTCTATTGATTTTTAAAGGAACCTCAAACATGAGTAGATTTTGAGTAATCTTGATATTTTTAGATGGAATTGATTTTCCAATAGCTATCAAACGACATTTGTTTGATATGTATAATGAACCGAGCACAAAAAATTTATCAAATTCAAACTAAATTTGGAATAGCTTGGCCCGATTTTCAGCCCTAGTTATATGAATCCGAAAACGGAGACCATCAAGTTAATTAGGTGATTAGTCGGGTGGGGTTCTTCTTTTTCATGTGGCTTAATCAATGACAAATATTCATTTTTGAGACACAAAGTATCCCAGAAGTATGGTTAAATTACTGGAAGACCCTTCAAGTTTGGCATACTACCCAAACTATCCCTTAATTTTACTTGAATTAAAAATACTCCAACGTTTTAGCTGAAAGTACATAAATGCTCTCGTCCTTATATATGAAAATCAACTGTGTTTCACTTTGACACCAATCCAATTTCACAACATATTATACCGAAAATGTATAACTATTATCCAACAAAGACGCATTACGTTACGGAAGTATTTCCATCAATGACATTGACGGAGGTTACCAAGGGTACTTTTAGAAAATTAAATTAATTTTTAATGACATCGTGAATACAGTTAGGATTTAGCGCCATAAGGTAATAAATGTAGTGAATTGCAAACTTCAACGGTATTATGTAGTTTCTCAAACATAAGGCGATTTCCTTGTAATGTGAAAATAAATTTCATATTGCAATATTTTATGTTAAACTTTTCTTTCTAGTAGTTTTGTCTATATTTTACCTGTTGGGCTTATGAGAAACTAATTGGGTTGAATTACAAATGCAGAAGATGTGGAAAAGCTGAGGGAAATGGAAAATTCTGGTGAAATGAGACTGAACAATAGCATTATTGAAGTAGTTATGGCTAAGCTCACAGAAGTGGAAAGCCTAACTGAAGCGTTTGATGGTTGCCGTGGCGTGTTTCACACCGCAGCCTTAGTGGACCCTTCTGGATTATCCGGCTACTCCGTGAGTATTTCAGCTTTTCCATGCATTCTTCTTTTGGAAAAATTTGTATCTCATTTGCCAAACTTATCTGAATACATGCTGGTAGGTGAAAGTCACTTATCTCATGAATGACTTTAACATGACTAGTTCCCAATTCCCATAACCTAAGATGTAGTTGAATGATTTAAGTTCTCATTAATGGAGGACATGTGATATTTACTTGAACTAGAACTCAAGGAGTCTTACATGACATGTCTAGATAATGAAAGCTAACCAAGGTTAGTTAAAAATATCCATTTTACTTGACTATGAAAGGACTTCAATAGTCAGGACTGTCTAATTTAATATCAAGTAATGCTAATTCTTCGTTTGGTCCGCATTTATGATATGTTATTGGTAAGATAGGTGTTCATTTCTCTAAATTTCAAGCAAGTCAATCACACCCCTAGTCAGGATTATTTTGTCATATATTCTGGTGAAAGTTAAAGATTAATTTGACCACGGTAACATATGGAACAAAGTCAACTTGACCAGGGGTAAAATATGCATTTCAGTTAATTTTTTGAGCTTGCGTCATCTCTGCTGTTAGGGAAATTAACAAAGGAGGGTATTTGTAAGATGAAACATTAAGTAGGTGCTGGTAATTATTGAAATCTCCATGGGGTGTTTCTGCTAATTTCACCATGGGCACATATTTGTTTTTGTTGAATAAACTCATTGGCAAAAGTTATCTTTCTGCAGAAAGCAATGGCTGATATCGAAGTGAATGCAACGAAGAACGTTATAAAAGCTTGTGGGATTTCACCATCTGTTAGACACTGCGTGCTCACCTCCTCACTATTGACCTGCATTTGGCAGGACAACTCTCACGATCAACTTTCTCGCCTAATTGATCACAAATCCTGGAGTGATGAATCTCTTTGCATAAACAAAAAGGTAAAGTATAATCCACCTTATACAAATGCTAAAAGTCGAGTTCATTTTTTATAGAGAGCTAGTGGGTTTCAATAAAGAAATATCACTATATGAAGGGAATAATTACATATCTAGTCCTTTAACTTTTGAGCCGTGACAAAAAAGATGGGGTTTATTTTTTAACAAACACATTTGGTCATAACTTTAAATGATTTAGTCATGTATCTTCTAGGCTAAACACATTGTTTTAGATTATAAAGTGTTTAGTTATTTATCTTTTGAGTTAATCTATTTAGTTCTCTAGTTATCACTTTATTATAGTACGTCCTTTATCTTTTAATTTTATGAAATATGTATTCGTGTATAAAATATCATTTATAATAGTTGCATAAAAGTCATTTTAAGTTACAACGTCACTAATATTCACCCCTATCTGGCTATATATTTTAAGTTTCAGAGTAAATTTTTTTGATAAAAAAGAAAGATGACTAAATGAGCTTGACTGAAAAGTTAAAGGACTTCTCCTCAAAAGAAAAAAAGTTGAAGGACCAAATTTCTTGAGTCTAAAAGATAAAGGATTAAATCAGAATAAATTAGGATCAAATATGTCGAGTCCCAAAGATAAAAGGACTATTTTTATTGTAACTGAAACTTAGTGGACCAAGTGTGCAATTTTGCTTCGAAAAAATTACAGCTCTGGTATGCATTGGGAAAGATAAGGGCAGAGAAAGCTGCATGGGAAATTGCCGAAGATAATGGTTTAAAGCTAGCCACCATTTGTGCGGGCCTTATAACGGGCCCAGAGTACTACCAACGAAGCCCGACTTCTACTATTGCTTATCTCAAAGGAGTTCAGGAGATGTATAGATATGGATTGCTAGCAACTATTGACATAGATAAACTAGCAAAGGCTCATGTTTGTGTGTTTGAAGAGATGAAGAAGGCGGCGTTTGGAAGGTACATTTGTTTTGAACGAATAATAGAACGAGAAGATGAGATCGAAAAATTGGCTAGTGAGACGGGCTTGAATGGGAGTTCGATTATAGGGGGTGCTTCTTGTAGTAATAGGACTCGATTTGAATTGTCCAACGTTAAATTTGTTCGATTAATGTCGAGAACAGGAAGATGTTTTAATGGATGAGAAAATTTTGGTCTTGATTATGTGAAGAGCTGAAGGTTAGTATTTTTGATAGTCTTGGTTGTGAGTTTTAGTATAAATGGAGAAAAAACTCTCTGATTATGTTGACGAAGGGATTCTAAATTTGTATATGGATTAGTTCAAATGCTAATTAAGAAATTTAATCTATATTAATTTAAATTCATGAAAATATATAATGTGAAATAAATAAGGAGAACATGACTTTTTAAAGTCATTAATTCAAATACTGATTAAGAAATTTATTCTATAAATTTTAACAGTTTAGTTGACATCGAATCTGTCCACTAAAGTTTACTCGTGAATAAATCCTAATCTAATTCATATGCATTTACCTAAGTAATTACTAGCGATATAATACATGTATGTTCCTTTATATTCATGCATGTATCCTTAAATACACGGACAACCCCACGGATAAGTTCATGTATGAAACTCAAAAGTAATTTATCCATGGGGTGTCTATGAATTTAATGATACTTGCATGAATTCAAAGGGACATACATACATTTTATTTTTTATTGGTTAATTACGAGATATACATACATTTTATTGATAATTACTTAGACAAATGCATGTCCGTGAAATTAAGATTCATGAATTAATTTTAGTGGATAGAGTTGTTTATACTTAATAATACACTTAATATTTAACGCTTTCGTCCCACTTTATACGGTAAACAAATCAAATCTTTTACTACATCATATAACATTATTCCATAACTATAAACATTTTCTTCTAAATAAGAAAAATGGATGTTAACACAACGTGTAATATGTGTGAATATTTTTTTTAAAATAACATGTGTTTGAAATTATTTATTGTTATTAAAATCTCATACATAATATTGCTAATATTAATTAATAAACAACTTACATGTCATTTAAAACTCATTATATTGCATGCAATTATTTCACCTACGTTACAACAACAACAACAAAAAAAAAATTGGTACATCCGCCGCACGGAAAACATGATGCAGCACATGGAAGAGATTTCATCTAATTTGTAAAATTAAGGAAAATTAATTTCATGATCTCATTCCAAAAACTAATTTAATTTAAAAAAAAAGGAATTAATTTATTGCACCACATTATAATTAATATAACATATGCATCAAATAATCTGTCTTACTTGATCAACCGGGGATAATTTCCTTCTTTACCGACAGTCAAACGTTCAATTAATCACTCCAAAGTAAAAACAGAAAAAAAAATATTAAAAAAAATAATAAAACTTGCATAAAGTTTGAGTCATGGTCTAGAATAATTTAGATATATTTTTCACTCACTCTTATATCTAGATAACAAATTAAATTATTAAAAAAAAATCTTCGCTAGCTGTAGTCAAGATTTACAAATTATTAGAATATGATTTCAAATGGCCCAACCCTCACACAGAAAGAAGAGGAAGGATATATACACACATATATACATGGAAGAAATTTAACAAAAACCCAAATGGGATTTTGATTAAAATTATCCCTTTTTCAGCCCAAAAAATAAAATAAAATACAAACCACTTCTCATTGATTATTTCATATAAGTTTTGATATTCATGCCAAATTGTAAATCAAGAGCTTTTACAGACATCGGATTGAACCTGCGATCATATTCGACTTACTGAGGTACACATGATTTTTTTTGTTTCCATTGATGCATATATGTGCAATATAATGTATGAAATTTCAACGAATAATGTATTTTTATTTCTTGTTCAAGATTTAATTAGTGCATGTACTTGAAACATACGTTTTCTGTTTTGGATCTGTTGATTGAACATAAGCGTACATGTATGGTTTATTTCTTCGTTAGATTTTCTTATCACTAATTTCAGATGAGATGATATTTGTAAGGTAAAATTGTACTTTTAGTCACAAGATTGAACATTTTCAAGTATAGCATTTTTTGTCACAATATTTTTATTAAAAAAATGCACATTTGGTTCTTTTATTCCTTCCCATTCAATTTTTACTTTTTTGATCTCATAAAACAAACTTTGTTTTGTACTTTAATTTTAATCCGGTATAATTATTTCTGTTTGGCATTTTATGGAAAGGGGTTAATATGTCGAGATGTAAAAAAAAAATCAAAATATTGGAATTAAAATTCTATTTTTGCAGTGCAGTTGGGTTGTCTATTTGTTATAATATTTCGGCTAGGCTGATAAAAATGTTTCTATATGCGAGTATAATTTCATGAATATAAAGCTTGAAAGTGACTAAAAGATAGGAAAAATGGTAACCCAAATCTGATTTTGTTATATCCACACTAAACCCACAATCTCTTTTTAATTTATGTTATTTGGAAAGATCGACAACTTTATTTGTATATAAATTTATAAATAATTTGAGTAGTAGATTCGTAGAGTGTCTACTGACTTTGAAATACAACGAACTATAAACATTAAAAAAATGAAAAAATCTTGCATCAAAGGGTTTAATGTTATTCATTTTTATTTTTCTTATTATTTTCCTTGTCAAAATCCAAATTAGTACTATTGAATAACGTAAAATGTATATTAATTGGCATAAAATCTATAATTTGGGTATGGTCAAACAATTTGAATTTTACCCCTCCTTTCATTTAATGAACAAATTGTATATATGTAAAGTCTATATTGTCATAAAACTTTATTAAGTACAACTTTGGGAGTGACATTTCAATGTATCTGCATTTAAAGCTTGTTAAGGCAATTATGCTGAATCTTTGTTGGGGGGTGGGGCTTTAAGGGCTGTTTGGTTGCCATCAGTTCTTTTTACGTTGAAGTTTGAACACTTCTGCAATTAGTACTTCCACTTTCAGTTCAAACAATCAATGCCCATAAAGGAGTGGGCAGTCTTCTCCCACTTAACTGGGTTGCACGTAATAGAAGTTTCTCACACAATTCAGAAGTAAATAAATAAATTATATTAAAGAAAAAGAAATATACAATATATAATATTTAAACAAATTCTAAAGGTTCTTTCTTAGTCTTTTGTGTTGAATTCATTGTACTTGATCGTGCAGGCAATACGAAAAAAATTCAATATCAAAAGCTCATCTAATCTAATATGAAATTCCCGATTTAATATTAAAAGCTCATCTAATTATACAGCTCATCTTATAAATTCAAATACAGATCTTAATTAAAATTCCCGATTTAACTATACAATTAAAGCTACCTGTTGTGAATATATTAGTCGATAATTGTGAATCTGTGATACATCTTAAATTTAAATTTGAAATTTAAAAGATTGCATGTATTATTTAATTATATCTATATTTTGTGTGTATATTTTAAATAGTTGCATCTTGAACTAACTTTTTATCTTAATTTATATATTGTCTTGTTTATTTAACATAAATTTTCTATAACATAATTTCACCAATAATAATATATTTCGATTATTACAATTTCAATCCTGATTCGCTCACGCTCTGCACTCTTTAAGTGGCTTTTTTGGTAAAGTTACTTGATTAAAAAAAAGAGAAATAAACCTTTTATGTAACTAATTATTATGTTCAATTTTTTTTAATATTATGTATAAATACATTTAATTATAGTTGAATTGATCATGGAACTGAAATATTATATGAGCTAGAACTTTTCCTTCGCTGCACATATATATACCCTCAATTAGAGAAATGAAGGCCAACTTATTTATTTCTTTTTTAAGTTTATTTTTTATTTGCATTAGACTAGCTAGTGGGGGTCCTAATATTCTTATTTTTAAATTAAATTAAATTAATTGTACATATTTTGTCTTAATGTCAGGTCCTGAACAAGTAAACAATTATAAAAATTGAGGGTGAAGAAGTAGCCAGCCCAACATGGAGCATAAAACCACAAGGAAATATTAACTCTAGGTAACACCCCATGTGAATCTCCATGCTTTCCTTGGAAATTGATTTATTATTTTATTTTATCTCTTCACTGTATTGCCTATGGTTTGTCCCATAAAATTTAACCCTAACAATAAAAAAAAAAAAAAAAGAGGAATACAAAAAGGATAGATCTGAGATTCTGAATGTGAATTAATTAATTTGTAGTATAGTATAATATAATAATATTAATTGGTAAACATAATTTAACTTATAATAATATATAGCATCAAGAAGTCAGCATACGTGATCAGAATAATTTCTTGCTGAAATTAAAGTTTGGGGAAGAACTAGAATAACATCTTTGATTAACTCAAAGATCTAATAGACTTTTAGTTTGTTTACCCGAATTAATCAAGATTAAATATTATTATTTATACATCTAAATAAGTACTGAACATTGAGTACTAATTAGTCTTAGCATGGCACTGATGTATTAATTATTAGTGATTTTGTTGCATTGAGGATAAGTAATATATATTCTAAGTGGTAAAAATTAAACAAGGTTTATAACTTTATTTATGTTAATTAAAGTCAATTATAGTACCACGTACATTTGGTTGGAAATTCTAATTACTCAAACGCATTTAACTAAAGATAAAATGTATTGGAACATTTGTTATATATGTGATTGATCACTTGTGTGAAAGTGTTGTCCAACTAGGAAATAATTTTATGTATTTTCCCAAACATGCATTACAAATGTCAATTATATCCTCAGATATCTTATGTTGCTGCCAAAGTGTAACCAAATTACGTACAGGCAAAACACAAAGCCTCAAATATATTTTTCAGGTTAGTCTAGTTCCTGTCCTTAGCAGTGAAAGTAGTGATACTATTGTTGTTTCATTGCATTGCACATCACGCTCCCCGAACTGCGCGTGGGCATATTCGTCCCCAACTTTTCTGTTTGCAGTAAAAATGGAACTTCTCAACACTAAAATACATGGACCTCTGCACCTCTTTGGAATTACTACAAGAATAATTAATTGCATGGAAAAAGCACTATACCCCGCCCTCTTCTACTTTCAAAGCCAATTAGTACTAATATTTTACTCCCCCGCCCAACGTCTTTTCACTTTTCACTTTTAAATTCATTTCCGATTTGTTGGCCCGAATATGGGCTTTTACAATCGAGATATGTGGTTCGTGCGCTAGCTCTGTACGTTTAAAGATTTGAATTGCAATGTTATGCTATAAACATAGACTAATTTCATATATTTTTTTACCTAAAAAAATACTGAAAAATTATATTTATAGTAGTTTCTTCTCAATTTTTTCCTTTGATTTATAATTTTTTTCTTAATATTTTCGAAAAACTATTCAAAAGTTTTTAATATTTTATTGGGTGAAACATATCAAAAGAAAATTTAATCCACAATTATATATTAATTTAAGCATAATCACTGATATATATTTCTTCATGTAATTAGTATTAGAGTCAAGGTCACGAATTTGATCCCAAAAATTCAAAAGAAAATTGTTTAACTGAGTATGTCAACAATTATTTATATATATATATAGGCCCGCGCGTATAATATTTATATTTTTATTTTGATAATTATGGACCCGTTTAATCAAAACCCAACATATATATGTGCTATTGTATAATTTTAATGATTTAAATTACAATGGTACTCTTAGCTATAAGTTTTAACACAGCTGCACAAGCTCAGTCAGTCTTACAAAATTCCTATATAACAATTCTTTAATTTTCTCTTCCAACAAAAAAATTACCACAAATTCAGTGAAAAAAGAAGTGTATTTATAATTTGTAGCAGGATTTGCGTCACATTGTAGAGCAGTAAGGAGTTTCAATTAGTTTAAAAAAAAATGGACGATCAGAACCCATCTCCAGCTTCTTCCGTGGCGAAACACTGCCGCCATCTGCGACGGCATGCCGTCGAGGAAGAAAGTGGAGATCCTGTGACTTGTAAGGGGAAATCGTGCCATTCCTGCACGGCGGGGGTGATCGCAGATTGCGTGGCGGTGTGTTTCTGTCCGTGTGCGGTGGTGAATATTTTTGCGTTGGCGTTTGTCAAGCTGCCGTTGGCGGTGGCGCGTAAATGTATCAGCCGTCGAAAAATGAAGAGCCGGCGGAGGAGGATGGTGGAGGAGAAGAGGAAATGCGGTGTTGGGGGTAGAGATGGAATTTCTGAAAAAGAAAGGGTAGAAGAAGGGACATTATCGGAAATAGTGGTATCGTCTCCTGAGATTGGTGAGGATGAGTTAAATGACGATTTTAGTGCTGAAGAGATTTGGTTAGAGTTGTATGAGATTGGGCATTTGGGTTTTGGGAGGGTTTCTTTTACTGGAATTCCTTTTCACACTAAGGGTAATTAAGGGGATTCACATTTTCTCCCTTTTTTTTTTTTTTTTTTTTTTTTGTGAAGGTGAAAATTGTTGAAATTTGAAGTTTTTTCACATAGAGAAGTAGAATTCCATGTTTTTTAATTTTATTTGTTGCTTGAAAGGGTGAATGTATAATGTCCATTTTGCCCTTTGAAAGTTGGACTTGAGATGGATATATGGTCCATTGTAAATTTGTAACAAAGAATATGTCTCTCTTTTAAAATTGTTGCACAGTTGATTCGTACCTGTGCTTATGTCCTATTTTTGTTCTTTACTGATGTTATTTACTTACTCTTTGTACCAGTTTTTATTATTTACTTTCACCTTTTGAAGAAAACATTCACGGTGTGAAATAGTATATTTGATTATTAAGATAATTCTTAGTGATTTTACTAGTTATCATAATTATGGGTCATAATATCTTCAATTCATATCGTGCTTACTTGTAATAACATTTTTGTAAGCAATTTTTTGGGTACATATTCATTGTTAAATAATTAAGATCGAGAATAAATATATATATATATAAGCATTTTCTAAATATTAATTTATGTAATGATGTGTGATATTATGGATTGGTGTACGTCATTATATGCTTATCTTATTGCACGGTTAATTTGATGGGTTATCAATTTATGCGGTAAATTGTGAAATACTTTGACTGTTTTATGTGAATTTTAAATAGCCATATGGTATCAATAATGATTGTCTAGTGAAAGAAATTGACCCCTACTACAAAGTGACGATTCAAGGTTAATTTTTATGTGGGAGAGGTTCACATATGACATATTCGACGCGTCTAAAAAAAATATTAAATCATATCTAAAACCTTAATTAATGAGTTATATATATAATATAGTTTATATTTGTTGTTTCCTATTTGGGCTTCTTATTTATTTTACTACAATTCTTTGCTGACATAAATCCCCACTAGTAATTTTATTATTAGTTATTATTTGTATTTTGGTATAGTTGGATTGATTATGATATAATGATAATGTATTGTTCCATAGGTTTTAATGCAATGATTATTACCATAAAAAATTGATGTATGAAAAGACGAGTTTCACTTTTAAGATTCAATTACTTGATAGGAGTACCAACAAACAAATATCTAGCTTGTCGATGTTATTGGTGAAAGTCTTCTCAAGTAGGTCTTGATGACAAATTTAACAGGCACTACAAGAAAATTGAGCTTTAAGTGGTAAAAATTAAGTGATAATGTGGAAGTTGTCACTCTTTGTATGCATTTAGTGATAAAAATATTAATTTTGTCATAATAATAATGGTGACAAGTGCAATAGTGACAATATATATTTTTAAGTTGTCACTAATAGCTATTAATGACAAATATATGGTGGCTTAAGTTGTCACTATTGATAATTAGCCACACCCTTTTGGTGATAACCTAGTGACAATAGTGACAACTTTTTTACAATTCTTGTCACTAGTATGTTTATGAAAACCATTTTAGTGACAATTTTTTGATTGTTACTTTTGGGGTATCGCTAAATGTCAACAGTGACAACTTTTTTACAATTCTTGTCACTAGTATGTTTATAAAAACCATTTTAGTGACAATAATATACAAAAGAAGTGACAACTTTAACATTGTCACATAAAATTTTATCACTAAAATTTAATTTTTTTGTAGTGAGGAATGTGACGTTAAACAAATTGATACGTGATCTTTAGACATTTTATTATTTATTACAAAATTGAATAGTTATTTTACCTTTTTCAATATTTATTTAGTCTTTTTGTGATATCGATCGAAAGCAGCACTGAATTTGAAACATAGTGGTTGAACTTTCTATTGATTTAATCTAAATAAGCCATTAAATTTTCAACAGAAGCATACTTGCCTTCCATAACTTGGATACAGAAATCTGTACTCTTCCAATAGATAGAATTTGTTTATTTGAATTAATTAGTGTCCGTCCCTATCTTCTAATTATAAAAAATATATATATGTATATGGAAAATGATAACATTATTTAGTGGATATGAATTATACTTTTTTTTAGTATAGTAAGAATTCAATTTAAGACCTCAAATAATGATAGATAAAGTTTCACCACATTTAATCTGACTGTTTCATCATTTTTTATTGAAAAAATAGTTACACAAATACTTCAAATTGCATGTTATGAGAAAATAGATTGATATATATGATACGAAAAAAAAAGGCTTATATAGGAGTATATGTTTGTAGGGGTAGATGAATACTAGAAAAATTGATATTCATATTGGTTTGTATCATAGATGGAAAGAAACGACGACATTTTAAAAGAAACAGAATTTCTCACATTCTCCTTTGATCATGATGTTCCTATAAATATAGCTAAGTCGTTTCCTTTTCGTGTTGCACGATCACTAAGATAATGTTCTTTGTATTCTATAATAGACCATTGCATCTTGCCTACACATGAAAGCAACTCCATGTCCGGAAAAGGTGAAAAAAATGCAATTTTATAGGAATGGACTCTTAGCTTTTTGTGTCCCGCATTTTATAAATTTATAAATGTATTGTACTTTTGGTCTCATAACTCGCTTTCCTTTGATTGTACCAAAAGTACAAATTGTACATACCAAGACACAATAGGATCAACATTATTAAAACATACTATTTTGTAGTATCAGAAGTGCAAAATATTTTAAAAAAAATTAGGGTCATAAGTATAATTTTCGAGTATAATTGAATATCAAGTCTCAGCTTGCAAGAACATTTTGACATAGTGTAGTCATGGGCGAGGTCAAAGTCCGCCCTCCAACATCCTTTGGGAACACCCTTGATCTTGTATTCTAAACTAGGATAAATCATTTTCCAGAGATTTTCGTGATACGATTATTAAAACAATAGAACAACTAGGTAAATTGTTTCTGGTTTTATAAGGAAAGAGATCAATATTTTTTTTTCCAGAGAAAAAAGAGATCAATATTCGGGTATATATAATTCCTAAGGTGCAATTTACGACTTAAGTTCTTTTTCGTATTCTTGCATACATATTATCTATTTGTCAAGATCAAATAACTAACTTAATCATTAAAGTGGTTTTGCCTAGTTGGCCGATCTTTTCTTGTTTCCCAGGACGCCCTAGGTTTTTCTGAAAAAAAACACCACTTATATGATAGGGGTAATCATGGACTTTCACTCTTTCAGTACAAACCATCTGAAAAATCCTCGAATCAAGTATGAGTTGGTTTACGTTAATATTATCTAAATTACAAATATAAAAAATTGACACTTTACGTTGGCAGATTGTTTGAATAAGTCATGAAAGATTTGGTAGAATCAGATTGGGCCCAAACCAATCTCATGGGGTCCAATGGGCTAATTAATTGGCCATTCTGTGAATAAATCTGTTACTCATGCAAAGCCCATTATCTCATCTGTTATAAATCTTTACTAGGAGCCAAAACCCATTATAAAATAGTAGTGATTGAAGTGTCAGTTTTAGAATAAATGTGTTCCTGAAACAGCTGTGATTCAGATTTCAAACCGCGTCACAGTGGAACACGTCCACTTCAGGTTTGTTTGGTCGGAGATAATAATGGGTACCGACATTGGTGCTTTGCTTTTTGTAGATTTTCTGGAAAGATAAATCACTTTAGGAACATTTGCTAAGGTACAACTCAAATTATTAATCTTCACAATTGTTAAGTCCTCTTGATCTATTATAATGTGTATTTATTTATTTATTATAATTTGCTATGGTACAACTGTTTCTATAGTTTTCTATTTTCTAGTATAAATAGTATTCTTCTTATCTACATCGGGTTTGATCAAACTCAAAGTAACTATAAGACAAGTGCAATATACTTGTTTTGGGATTTGATGTAACTTCCAGTAGAGTGACCAATCATCATAAAACAAGTGCAATATACTTATTTGGTGGTTGGATGAGTTTGATTAAGCCAAACTTGGACAAAAAATTATACATATACCTAATTTTATTTTTAGAAAATTTTAAACAAACAAGGCCAAAATATTTATACTACGTACTTTACAAAGATTATTTTGTGACAGCAAAACTCAGTAAAAGTCTCAAACTAAAGCTCAATTCAGTAGCCAAACACACCCTCGACTACTACTTTAAAAATAAAAAGAGGCAGTCATCACAATCTTCTATAAAAAAAGATCCTATTTTTTTTTTGATAAATTGGCAATGTACACACTTGATTCGTAACCAATAACAGCTCTTTCAATAGGACCGAGATAAGAAGAGGAATTGAAATGGAGGTGAATAGCAGTGCGCCGACTCGGATAATGGTGGCGGTCAACGAGTCGACCATGAAGGGATACCCCCACGCATCCATAAGCTGTAGAGGAGCATTCGATTGGACTCTGAACAAAATCATTCGCTCCAACACGTCTGGTTTCAAACTCCTGTTTCTTCATGTTCAAGTACCCGATGAAGACGGTATGTATCAAATTATTCATTATTATTTTTTTCTTTTGTTCTATTTCACCGATTAAGCTAATTTTTGTGTAATCGTGATTGTGACTTATTTTACTTAAAATTGTGTTTCTCGTTCTGTGTATGTTGACCTAAGTTTTGATTTCTCTCTCTCTCTTGTATGTATAAGTTGATTCGTAAATTTTAATTTTATTATATTTGATTGATTAAAGCTATATTTTGTGTAATCGTGCTTGACTTTTTCGTCATTGTGTGATTGTTACCTTATCTTATTTTTTTACGTGAAATTGTGTTTCTCGTTCTGTATATGCTGACCTAGGGTTTAGCTTAATCTATCTTTCATGTTATTTGGTTCAGCTTTTGGTTAGAATAGGATGATGATATGTTTAGTGACTAGGTGTGTTTGAATTGTTTTTGTTATCTTGTTGGGGATGAACTAACTAATCTCACGCTGATTTTATAAAATGATTGTTTGTAAAGCAAGAGTGGCTCAGCATTTTGATGTCGTTTTGTAGTGATCAATTGTTTTATGGATGGACTTATTAAACGACACCTCTACTGGTCGTCAGTTATGGTTCTTGAGTTGTAGTTAAAGAATAAAAGGATGGAATATTAAACATATAAAATCATTATGGAAATGGTATTTTGTATCGGTTTAAAATTTGCAGAGTACCTTGGTTCAGTATCCGTGGATGATACTGCTCCTTTACATGACTATTAGAGGTTAGATCTGTATTTGCTCTATGTTTGCTGGATTGGTTTTATACACGTTTACGGTTTTCTCTCTGCTGAATTTATGCCAATCTTTTGTCCAATTTACTCTGCTTGCTGTTGCGTCTCTACAGACATATGCAAATACTAAACTCCCTCATATGTCTAGGGTTTGATGATATGGATAGCATATATGCCTCTCCTGAAGATTTCAAGAAAATTAAG
Source organism: Penstemon newberryi var. newberryi (assembly GCA_030819805.1). NCBI lineage: Eukaryota > Viridiplantae > Streptophyta > Magnoliopsida > Lamiales > Plantaginaceae > Penstemon > Penstemon newberryi. The sequence goes on along the minus strand of JAUALY010000004.1, from coordinate 11,604,309 downwards.
GACCGAGAAAAGGCTAGGGGACATCATCTTTTGGAGTACTTTGTGAATAAATGCCATGAAATTGGGGTAAGAAAACTTTTGTCTGGGTTCTTGTTGTCCTCTTTTTGTGTTAAATTGCTTACATTTGTTTAGGCAGACACGAACATGGTGCAAGTTTCATACAAATTTTTCCATGTCCTAAAGAAATAACATGGCCAGTAATTATAGAGAAAAAAGCACATTCGCTATATTCTTTTACTAAAGTATAGATATGTTTGTAGGTTTCCTGTGAAGCATGGGTTAAAAGAGGCGATCCTAAAGAAATCATCTGCCATGAAGTGAAACGTACTCAGCCAGATTTTCTCGTTGTTGGAAGCAGGGGTCTCGGTCCTTTCCAGAGGTAAGTTACATTTACCTTACATGTGTTGTACATTGCTAGTTTTATCTAATAGCATTAAGAACTCATTTGGTAGCAGCAATAGAGTCAAGGTGAACATATTAATTATGTCACTTCGGATTAGAAATATAGTTTTCAGGCTTGTTTGGTAGCAGAGTCTAAGCATAGATCAGTAATATGAATACCTAAATTTGTTGTTCGGCCATGGAGATTATATCAAGGCCACCAAACAAGAGATAAAAGTTGATAAAACATCTTATCTCTTACCAAAAGAGCTGTAAGTTTTTAACTTTGAAAAATTGTAAAAACGTTGCTCTTTTAGGACTTTTAATAGGTGGATACAAATAGTTACAAGTATGGGCTTATCCTTGGTAATCATACTTGTTTGAGATTTCTGACTCCCATAATGTTTTTATAACAATAGCATTGAAATTCTCGATAACTTTTTAGGGTTTTTGTTGGAACTGTGAGTGAATTCTGCACAAAGCATGCCGAATGCCCCGTCATTGCTATCAAACGCAGTGCTGCTCAGACCCCTCGAGATCCTGTTGATGATTGATTGATTGTACAATGTTTGGTACATTTGTTATCTGGGCCTCCTATTTCTCTCCATGTAAATGACTAAAGATTGATACCACCCTTTTCCCACTTCTTTCTTTGTCTGAAACTCGTGGAGTTTGAGATTGCCTTATGTTGAGTGTAATGTGGACGTATTTTACTCACGAGTATTTGGATTGAGTTTGCATGGTACATTCATAATTACTACCAGTTTGAAAAAAAATGGAGTATGAAGTCTTGTATGTCTTAATTTCATTTTTTTGAGGGAGAAAATAAAAATCATTTGTTGACATGCCCAGTTGATATGTTTGTATAAGGTTGTGTGTACCCTAAGGCTTAGTTCGGTTGCCTTGATTAGGCCCAAATTGTGTTAATTGGCCCATGTAATCGGGGGCCTTGTTATATTCGGTTAGATAGATTAAAAACCGGGCAGCCCGGCCTAATCTTGACAAATGTGGGCCAGCCCCTCTAATTATCCCGATTATAATTGCTGGTCCAACCCAGCAATTATATAATGTGGCCCAAATTGCATAACAAACTTCAACGTTGCCCTTGGAGTTTAGACATATTTACGCGAAATTGCCACTCATAATCAGTATCACATAAAAAAAAATCCATCTTCTTCCCTGAGTTATCTTCTTCCGAACCCTAGCACTCCATTTCTCTCTCAATTTTTTTTCAATCTAAGCTCTCATCTTTGCAATAACTTGTAATATCTCATTACCGACTCCAATTTTTGCGAATTTTCAGGGTTTCGTATTAAAAGAAAATAAATAACGGTCATTCCCAAGTTGGATTTTACCTTGAGCTCAAGTGCATCAATGGCGGATGTCAAAGACACAATGACCTAATTCCCAATCCAAATTGGGAAGGACCGCTGTTTATTTTGCTGGAAATTTTGTTTATATGGTGGTTTATAAGATTGGTAAGAAATAGGGTTAGATGGTTGTGTGGAGTGTGGATATGTAAGGCCTGATTTTGCAGAAAAAGCCATTGAATTATTCCTCATGCCAAATTCTTGTGTTTTTCCTTAAAGAAATTTGTGTTTCTTCCTGTAACACTAATGCAAAAACTGGGTTTTTTTTTAGCTTTTTTCCAGATATACATCCATGGAAAAATGCCCCAAATCTGCATTTTGCAGTAAGGGCATAATAGTAAATTCGGGTTAATCGGATAAACCGAACTAATATTAATTAATTGGGTCGAAATCGAAATTAACCCAAAATTACAACCAAACGGCACATTCATTAATTGGACTGATTATTTATTTGACCCAGATTGCTAATTAGCTCAAAACTAATCAGACCTACCGAACTGAGCCTAATATGAATCAAAGAACAGCACCCAAACGGAGATCAAATATAATTTTAGTGTGTACCCTTTAGCAAGATTCCGCGCAGCCATATTGGTACTTCATTTTTTCTTTTTATTCATCATTTAAAGAGAAGAGACACAGGAGTCAGCTTGGAACTCTTCGGCTCGATATTAATCTACAAATGTATCCGTATGCAACACGACTATTTTCTCTAAGCTCTTGAGGAGAACTAATTGAACTAGTCCTTCTAAACTAACCACCACTTTAGTATTGTAGAATTTATAGTCCGAGGGTTTTTATGACTGAACAAAATCAAGGTATTCAATATAGATGTAAATCGATTTAATGATTCGGTTTAGATTCAATTGATAAAGAACTTTGTTTTTTTTTATAAATATCAGACCTTGAACAATAATTTTACTTTTACAGTTTCTTTGAGTCTCAGTTTGAAAACGTAAGCTAATTAATTTCAATGATTAAAACTTGTTCATGTTTGATTCAATAAAATCAAATTATTCTAAATATTGTAGAGACTTGGAAAGCCACCTCTTATCCAAGGAAAGAGGTAAATTTTACTGTTACAGTTTATTCGGCACATGTATTATGACTATGACTTGACGCTCACATAAGGTACGCGATCATAGATTGACCCCATGTTGTACGACTATGACTTGACGCACACGTGAGGTACATTATCATAGAACAATTGCTACAAAATTCTTGAGCAACCATGGCCCCCTCGACAATTGCACCAACTAGGAACCAGTTGCACCTATTAGAAATCAAATTCGTAACCTTGACTCTAACATCACATGTAGAACATTAGATGCTACTACTTACACTAGTATCAATTAGTATTAAGTGATATGCATACCCTAGCCTTATGGAACAATTGTTGTCAAACCCCAACCAAGATATACATTGTCATTTGTACGAATAATACGAGACCACAATTAAACAAAAGTATATTTCTCAACTCAACCAATTAAACAAAATAATATTTCTCAACTCAACCAGACTAGTTGCCAATATTACCAAAACATGAACAATATTCATTTCAACCACATCACTACTTAGCTTGAACGATTCAACTCAAACAATATGTTTCTTGACTCGACCAGACGCTAGAGCAAATGGATGCTGATATATTCAAATCAAACAAGGGCAAAGGCAAATATTCACAAAGATGTGCCTTCGACATATATGTAAGTAACCATTTCCAGAACATCAAGTATACATAATAATAATAATAATCTAAAGTCTAAACAAGAGATCAGGCCAACTCTTATACAAGGAAGCAGTTGAATTGTACAGAAAAACTCTCTGATTATCCTATTACCATCAAACAAAAGATTAAAGATAAAGGAACAATATTCTACTTCAACTAATACAGTTCACATTTCTTTTTCTACCTTCTACAATATCAATCTTCATCCATGGCCGTTCTTACATTCTCACTCACAGTTTCTACCTTCTCACTCACATTTTCAACCTTCTCCAAGAGACATTTCATCTCATCCTTCAAGCTCAACTCATCCTCCACCGTAAATTTAGAATGGTAATTTTCTAAAATAGCCTTCATTATCTCAATTTTCTTCGATATATCCCTAACATTTGACATCAAATCATCTGGTTTCTCAACTGTCTGTTTAATAGGCAAAGAACCTTTTGAACGGGACTTTGAACGCTGCAACCTATAATTAACATTCTCAAAATCAAATGGACTTTCACTTATTGATGATCTGAAAGCTGCTTCTGCATCAGAGTCATTTATAAACACAATCTGAACCGAGTTAGAATCGGTCTCAATATTGGTATCTTTTTCATTCAAGCTCCCAAATTTACTATATAGCTTTATAATATCTTCCTTAGAAGGTAGAAGAGATTCAGAATTGAATGTTATAGTAAGGCTGGGTGAAGCTTTTTCTGAACCAGAAATCTCAGCAGCTTTATTGGATTTCGGTGCATTTTTCTGCGTAAGATCATTTCCTATAGTTTCGATCTGAGAAGGGAATGATTTTCGCTTCTTACCCATTTTCCGTTTGCGATATGTCGAGCTTCTGAGTGCAGAAACAAATGACCGAACGACATCAAATGAACCCTTTTTACTCAAGTAAAGAGGATCAACAGCAGCAAACTCGATTTCAGACAAAAGTTCATTAACTGTTATATCAACATCAGACACAGAAAAGGTAAGTTTCTTATCATCATCGACCGTATGAGGTGTCACGCTATCAGATTTTTCGAGTCTCGCGAGTTGCTCTTCAGGCACTCTTTGCTCAGATGCGTTGTCAACAACTTTATTAGATTCAACTTTTTCCGACTCAATCTTAGAGCTTGAGTTACCCATTCTCCATGTGGGATTTGTATAAGGAGGAGATAAATACTTACTCTTCTTCCTTTCTCTTGGTGTATATACGTTTTCAAATTCCTCTTTAGCTTCGCCCAAAGTATTTTCAGACACATCCACTTCCATTCTCTTCGGTTTTCCTTGTAAAGGTCCTTCATTCAAACTAGTTTCTGCATTTATACCATTTTCGCTAGTTATTTTAGGGGACTCAAGAACCTCTATTTTTCTTTTTCTACCTCTCTTCCCCATTGAAGAAGCCCTTTCACTGCCACCTCCATTTTCTTCTACATCACAACTCTTCTCTGTTTTCTGACTTTTGGGCTTAAGATTAATCTTTTGTCCCATAAGCTCAGCAACACTTTTTTGCTTCCTTTTATGATGTACTTTATCATCATCCAATGGGCCAAGAATGGGGACTTCAATTGGAACACTAAAATCATCTACAACATTTTGATTGTTCTTGTCCTCCAAACCTTCAACATGACCCGAGTCTTGAAACGAAATCAACTCATACCCTCCTTTAAATCGATAAAAAGCAGAGAGCCAACTTCTGAAAACCGCAAGCTCAAGTGCACTATCATAAGAAACAACCTTCGCAAAATGCTTCAATTTCGCAACTAATTCAAACGGTTCATATTCAGGGACAAAAAGCCTATGAAAATCTACCTCTGGCATAAGAACCCCTTCTCTAACTCCAGCGTTTTTCACCAAAGGCCTAGCAAGGCAACCTTTATTCTCATCCGGTATGCAACTACAAGTCATCTCCGACTCCACGATTCTACCAACCTCATCGACAGCCATTTGTACAGCGTTGAGGAAGCTCTTAGAATTACTTCCCATAGACATCTCCGCAAAATTCTCTGCAAAGTGTATAAGCTGTGAGGGCAAGCACCAAGAACAAGAACCGTCCCCGAAAAACGCAACCAATAACCGACCCTCATGGCTTTGTCTCGCAGCAAATTCAGAAGCATCGCTCAAATCATAAATCTGTCCTGGCCACCACGGATGACTTTTAATTTTACCCCAAACGAAATCCCCCACACGAAATTCATGGTCCTGATTTTCCAATTTCTCAATATTTCCCTCTACCTTTTCATCTCCCACATTGGCAAACGAACCCTTTTTATTGGTACCATTTAAAAGCTCATAATTGCTAACACTATAAGAACCCTCACCATCTTTAATCTTATTATCGCTCCCAAAAACACCATTAGTTATAATACTCGGACCACCGCTAGATACAGTTACGCCGATTTTCTGTGTCTCAGGAACCCGATTGTTTTCCGGTTTAGAACCCGATCCGCCCATTAGGGTTTCAGAATCCTGTTCTAGAAGTTTTGTCGCAGCTACAATATCTTCTAGGGAGGCCATCTTTAAATAGGAAACAAAATCCCCAAAAAAACTCTTATTACCGACCGAGAGTTTCGGAATATCCACAACTATAATAAAAAGAAACAGCAAAACAAACACAAAGTTTATATATAACTCACAAAGCGGTAAATATTCAAATAAATAAATACCAGCTCAAATATTGAAAATAAATTAGAAAAAATACCTGATGAACAAAAGAGAAACTTCGGTTTGCTTGCACTACTGTTGAAGCATCATCTTCTTCTTCTTATTGCAAATAAATTTTATGGGAGCACACGATTAGGGTTTCAGAGATAAATAGGAATATATTACGAAAATAAATGGTGAGAAAGGAGAGAAGCTTCTTTCAAATGTTTAGAATTTATTACTAGTAATACTCTCGAGAGTAGAAGATGTAAGATTACTCGCCGCCGTTTTGCAGCACTAATGTATCTGAAATGTACGTGGCGGAGAATGAAGGCGAGTACAATTTTGCTGAGAATGAGATGAAGGAATGTCAAAGTTGAAGGTTCTGCAGGAGATGACTGACACGTGGAGGTTCACGGATAGGTATGTCCAAATGCGAAAACCTGTAAGCAAATTTTCGGCTCAAGAAAAAGAGTTTAATCAGCTAAATAAAAGGCAAGAGTGCTTTAAACAAAGGTTACACAGGCATTTTTATATGATTAGCATATATACATGGTTTGTTGCTGAGCAACTTTTTGTAATTTACATTAATTTACTTCTTATAGCAATATCTATTATTTAGTGCAATTAATGCACCATGTCATCAAGTACACATAATGCCCCACCACTGTACTTGTGAAATGTAGAGTGATAATCCACATCATCTCATATTTTGGGTCATGCTCCAAAAAAAATAGTATTTTAAAAAATGTGTTCACATTACATCTGGTGTGATATGAATTATTACTCAACATATCACAAGTGAATTAATGAATTACATTACTCTATAATATGGTGCAGCGATAGCACTACATAATTTCTCTATAAATAGACAGTTAAAATAATTTTTAATGCATCAAAACGATAAACTTATGAGGGGACATTACCACTCGATCACAGACATCCAAAATGTGTAACCCCCACCCCCGCTCTAGTGACATTCTGCCCCTGATCTGTTGATAGCTCTCCTAACAAATATCAATAATTATCTATTTGTGATTATTAAATATATCAGTATTTAATTTTGGTATTTAATAGAATTAGGTTAAAAAAACTAGTAATTAATAATAAGTCTATATTGAATATTGATAAAGAAAAAAGACAACTTATTTCGTATTAAAGTTATGAAATATTTCCTATGTTATTAAAAGGATATTCAATGCAAAAAGATTATTTTATATTTGCTACACAATATAGACATTTAAATGTTTTTTTTAGAGGAACATTTTAATGTCATTTAGAAGAATTAGCCATCAGATGCGTGGTCTGTGTTTGGTTTGTAGACCCTATAAAAGTATAATCTAAAATGTTTTTAGTCTTGTGTGATATATTAATCGTCATTCATTATATTATATTCATTTCAAAAACATTTTCGATATTAACTCAATTATTTATAATGAATTAACTACAAAAGTAAGTATGAATTTTACATTCTCTTCTCTGTCTCCTCTTCCAACCTTTTCAAACTCTAACTCACTAAACAAGAGTCTCACAAATCACTTAACAATTCATCTTTAAAACCAAAACTTACTATTAATCTTTATCTTAAAACTTAGGGTCTATTTGATTAGATTTTGACTCGGTTTCATTTTGTTTGGATTTCGAAAAATTAATTTGAGTGATCTCAATTAAACAATTGAAACCCCATATAAATTGAGTTTGGAAAATTGGATGTAGGGTTTTAGGTTTTAAAAAAATTAAAACCTCACTTGAACTGAATTTGGATGTTTGAACGAAAAAATATGTGATAAATATCAAATCAGGGTCTTTTATAGACAAAAGTAGGTGAATGTAATCATTCTCTTTTATAGGTTTGAGATTTAGTGATTAAACATATATGGTCCTTCATGTATAAAGTGTAAAGTATTTTACACGCATATCGTTTTTGTCAAATTACAGTTAAGTCTCTCTTATAGCAAATGTGTTACATCGATCAAATTCGGGCACTTTTTCGATCAAATTACATCGATAAAATGTATTACACTGGCGAAGTCAAAATATTATACTCCCTCCGTTTCATAATATCTGTCGCTTTGAAAAGTTTTTCTTGTGCCATATTATCTGTCACTTTAGATTTCCAATAAAGCATTAACTACTCTTTTTCCATTTTTGCCCTTTATGCTCATAAATTTTCTCAAAGATTAGTGGAGGATAATTAATTAAAAGGGTATCTTAGTCTTTTTCGTTTTTTTCCTCTTAGAATTCAACTATATTTAATGATTTTCTTAATTTGTGTCCATACATGTGAAAAGACAGATATTTTGAAACGGAGGGAGTAACACATAAAAACCTAAAATTACTCATACTAAAAGTCACGTGACTTGCACGTAATTGCATTTTCCCCAAAAAAGTGTCAAAAATTGATCGAGATAACACATTTTACATAGGAGACTTAAAATGCAATTTTTTTGATAAGAGTGTAAAACACATTACACTTGGGAGACCATAAGTGTAATTTAACCAGATTTAATAGTGTTAAGTATAAGTTGAACCCGAATTTAACGAATCTATGTGCTCAAGCTTTAGACTTCATTTAGAATGGTTCAGGCTCAAGAACTGAAACAAATAGGCCCTTAGATCGTTCATAAACTTAACACTCCCCTTAAATTTTACTATCATTTGTCCCATAAATATACCAGACTTGCACTTTTACATTTGCATTCTTATAAAGTATGACAAAAGAAAGTGCCTTCTTCAATTCAATAATCTCAAATTCAATTTCAGTGTACTCAATTTATTCACAAATTCTAAATGAAATAAATGAAATATAATTGGTATGCGATTGATTGGAAGAGAGTAAGAAGAATTTTGATGAAAACTGCAGCCTAAATCAATCAATGTTGCGACTATATCCTTATATGCATTCCCAATTTCCAAATACCAAACTTTATCAAATCAAATGAATCAGAGCACAAAACAAAGTAGAACAAATTCTGCAGGAAAATTAGGTTTAAACGTAGTACAAAATTACTGCATCTACAACTACGAACTCAACTTCAATCAAACAATGGCGACCTTCGCACCTGCTTCTTCAAGCTGCTTCTTAGCTTCCTCCGCTTCCTCTTTCGACACAGCCTCCTTAAATTTCTTCGGCAATCCTTCAATCAATTCCTTCGCTTCCTTAAGCGCCAAACTCGTCAAAGCCCTAACCACTTTAATTGTTGCAATTCTATTGCTACTCGGTACATCTTCAATCACCACATCGAATTCCGTCTTCTCCTCTACGGCGGCCGGGGCTTCCGCTGCCGCAGGAGCGGCGACGGCGGCTGCAGGTGCGAATGAAGCGGCGGAGACACCGAGCTTGTCTTGGAGATACTCGACGAGTTTCTGAGCGTCGGCGAGGGTTAGGTTTGAGATCTGGTCGCCGAGTTCGACTACCTTTTCGGGGGCTTCTACGGCGGAGAGGGGGCGGATGGAGGTGGCGCGGCGGCGGATGGATTTGGATGAGGTTTTGAGGGGAAAATCAATGGTTTGTTTGGGGAAAGTGGCGGAGGGGTGCGTAGGGCAAGCGGATGAGGGTGTAGGGCAATAAGGGGAGCGGAGAGTAATGGAGGATAGTGTTGAAGCCATTGTTGATGATTTCAGAGATGAGTGCAAGAGTGATGAAGAGAGGAAGAAGATAGATAGGATAAGGAGGGTCTATTGGATGAATGTTTTAAGGCAGTAGTTTTTGAAGTCTGTTACTGCAAAGACTTATATGCCCTCTCAGTGGAAGGAAATGGGACTGGACTGGACTGGACTGGACTGAGCTGAGCTGGGCTGGGCCGTTGTGTGTGGTCGGCTTCATTTGGATCCCAACCAATGTCCATGATTGTTGGTTAAGCCCAACCGATGTGGTGATTTTTGATCGAAAATATTAGAATTACCGTTCCCGTCGCAATTATATTTATCGTAAAATTACGAATTTTTTTTGAGAAAAACAGATGAATTTCATTAATGAATAAAATCAGAGGTTACAATGAAATTACATTAATAAATGGGAAAACTGTTAGACTAGCTGAAACAAAGCAGGCTAGACAACCTTTTCAATAATCCGACCCAACTTATTTATTTGATGATAAGTAATTTGATGGACATAATTATTTTTTCAAAATATAGGGGAGAATATGGACTTGTATTAATTAAGTATGTTAAAGATCCGGGTAATATATTTACTAGTTAATAATAGGGGTGAGCAAACGGTCCGAATCGGACCGAACCGAACCGAAGTTCGGTTCCTGGCCGGTTCGGTCCAAAATTTTCGTGAACCGTTTACCGGACCGAAACTTTCGGTCCGGTTCGGTTTGGTCCAAAAAAACCGATTTTTTTTTTTTATAAAAACCAAAAAATCAATTTTTAGCACAAAATATATAAAAAAAAAAAAATCTTACAACATACAAACCATACAAAAAAAAACCCCTCTTCTATTTATTGAACAAAATTCAATTTATCATCAAATTTATCACCAAAAGTCGTAAATAAAAAATATAAATTAAAAAAAAAATAGTTTTGGTCCAACCGGTTCGGTAAACCGACCGGTTGTACGAGAACCGAACTTTTGGAAGTTCGGTTCTGGGACAAGAACCGTTTACCGAACCAAAATTTCGGTTCGGTAAACGGTCCGGACCGAACCGACGGTTCCGGTTCGGTCCGGTCGGTCCGACGGACTGTGCTCACCCCTAGTTAATATTGTATATATGTTGAGTAATATTCACAGTATCTTATTGCTAGTTTACCAATACAATGTATTATTTATATCTCAATTCTCAACTAACAATATGAGTTAATTTTATTCATTTTTATTACATATGTTCCTCAACGAGATATGAATTATAGAAGATGGTTAAATAGCAAGGTGATTGACCATTTCATTTTATTTAAAGCTTTGCGTAATGAGGAAAGTTAGAGTTCGTAAACCGAGATGAATAATTATATTGCATTTGATAGAACTGAATTTCCGGTTACATTCATCATATACCGGTGGATTATATCCATAGAGGTTGGATGATAAACACATGTGCATAAGAGGACAAAAAATTGTCCTCTCGTACACACTTGTCGCTCATCCAACACCCCAGTGAACTAAAGCCCGGGAATCTTATGGATGTAAATCTGATAAGATCTGAATCCAAATCTGACCAAAATAAATGCAAGATCTAGATTTATGTCAGTATTGGACCGGTTGAGAGCTCTATTTGAGATGCTCAAGCTTAACCTTCTCAAGAACAAAAACAGGAGTGGATTGGGTCGGGTTCAACAAAATGTTACATACCTTTTTTTGTGGGTATAATGTGACATATTTCAGCAAGATAACCTGTGCCAAATAATGAATTTTCCCAAGCTCTTACTGAATATCATATACACCATGTAAAAGATCTCAATATTGTTTACACAAATTTGAATATGAGAACAATTATTTGATCCTTTTTCTCCTAAACAAATTATAGTGTTTAATAAAGAGTTCCAACTCTCCTTCCCCTGTAAATGCTACAACACATGCATATTAGATTGTACATCTCACCACCTTCTGCGCCTTGTACCATACCAATACGCAAAGGCAGCAATAGAAGCAGCAACAATAACTCCAGCAGTTGCATGCCAAACAAACATTGGTTTATCAGAAATCACACAAGAATCCACAACATCAGTTGGCCCTGAAACCGAAGCTTTCTGGCTCACGGACAAGGCGAATCCCACCCCCTGCCTCTCAAGTTCTCCCAAGTCTTCAACCATAGGTTTAAGCCTCGTGGCACGTGCTATGGCCTCATATTGCTCTTTATTCCCACCCTCAAGAAAAGATCCAACAAGATAACCTTTATTTATCCAATATGCTCCAAAAGTATTACCCGAAAAATCACCAAAATGAACTACTTCCCCTGCATTGTCTCCGTAAAATTGCCACGATAATGTGAAGACTCTGGAATAGAAAAAAGGGAGGTAGTCGAATTCACCGGTTTTTTCAGGTTCCATGATTGCAGCAACTGCATGCCTTGCTGACTTCCGTGCAGAGTCAACATGCTCGAGTCTGCGTGTTTCTCCAATGATTTTGACTGGAAAGGAAGCAACATCTCCAATTGCATAAACTGAGGTGTTACTTGATTGCATTTTGCCATTTACTTTGATTCCTCCCTTTTCCATGGTTAGTTGGCCTTCAAAAAGGCTTGTGTTTGGACGAATGCCGATTCCGATGACAACCATATCTGCTGAAAGCTTGCTTCCATCTTTGAGATTAACAGCGGTGACCTTTAAGAAGGGTAATAATGATTATAACCAGTGCAGGCCAAATAATTGCATAAGATCTCGTTAGGTAGCTCGTAAGATAGCAGATATAGAATAAAAATATTATTTATGCCATTACGGGTAAGAAAATATTATTTTTAGACTTGTTGCCAGCGTAATCTGAAAAAAGTCTTAACGCATAGATTAGTGGCAATAAAAATGAGGCCAATTCACTGCATAAGTCTTTTGTTGGACCATAAAGAATATATTATCATAGGGTTTGACATGTGATAATTATTTGTGTTGTAGCCTTTAAATAGCGGGTCATCACCTGTTTATAGGTTGACCCGCTTTATTTATCAACGCCACCAATGAAAAGATAAAGATTGATCAGAGATATAATTTCACCTAATCACTATTACCAAAAAAGTTCTAAGTGTAGGAAAGTTTAATCGTGGCCAAAAACAAATTTGTTTCGGATGCATTTTCAATATTTGAGGATTTTGGGGTTATATAATTGGGTTTGTAACCTTATGCTAGTGACAATCATCGTGCCAAAATTGCAATCTAGCAGTAACAATAATGTCTTGGTCTCAGTTTCCATTAGTGAGCAGATACAAAACTACAAAGCATTAAGTTAAAGCAGTCAATGGAACAAAAGCTTTACCTTCCCATCAGAGTTAAAATCAAATGAGGACAACACAGTTCCTTTGATAAACTTCACTCCTTTGGACTGGTAAAACTCTTCATAGTAACTAGCAATCTTGGTTGTAAACAATCGGCCCACTACAAAATCCAAGAAAGACGAAATGATTTGCAAGTGAAGGTTAATGAACACAATCTCCAATCAGTAGAACTAACACAAGATTTCAAAGTTCAAAATAGCGAGTATGAGGACCGGGGGGGGGGGGGGGGGGGGGGAAGGGAAGTGGGTTTGGCTGCAGCAGACTAAATAAAAAATAATATTACTATATTATTAAAATGCATCAAAATCCATTGTAATCCATTGTTATATGGAGATGTAACTTCATCATATCATACTCCAACAACAGTTTGACCAAAATAATATTGTACATTTTAGAATGAAAAAAATATGAAATAAAGCGTATAATAAATTATGTCAAAGTTACTTACTACAATGAGCTTCAGGAAAAACCATGGTTGCATTTAATTTGTTTATCACCAAAGACGCGGCACATTCCATTCCTATATAGCCGCCGCCAATAACAACAGCATCTCCACCACTACAAGATTGCATCACATCTACAAGTCTGTCCGCGTCAGACAAGTCCCGCAAATAACACACATTAGCCGCATCTGAGCCATTTACTCCAAACTCTTCAAGCTTCAAAGGCTATAAATGATGTGCCTCCCAATCAGAGTCATAATCTATATTGCTTTTTTAATATTATTAAAATTGGGCTTTAATTTGAATTTGGTCAATGATAAGTATTAGTAAAGGATGAATTTGAGAATACTTTGTTCTATTACTTTACATTACAAACTGACTGAAACTAAATAGCCAATATCTAGATCACAATGTGTTAGGCACAGGAGTTCATGGACCTTGAACCATCCCAAAGGCTGCTTAGTTCTTACAACATTCTTACACAACATCCTATCCACTGAAAAGAACTAATATACACCTCATTCTTGGCCAAGTTTCAAACATGCAAATTCTGCTGATGCTCATAAAGAACAATTGGGTGAAAAACCTTTTCCTTATCTATGTTTCTAAGAGACAAAATCACCTAGGTTGTCATTTATAAAAACAAAATAAGATAAATTGCTGATCAAGCACAATACAGTATCATAATGCAAACAGATTAGCTTCAATACCCGAGCACCTGTTGCAACAATGAGATACTTGTAACTTATGGTTTCTCCTGTGGCAGTTAGCAATGTCTTCCTCCTCACATCAGCAGACTTAACTCGAGTTCCAAGAATCAATTCAATTCCTGAAGGATTAAATTTAGGTAAATAATAGTTAGTCTAGAAATAACATCTTGGCCAAGTAAAATAAACTGTATAGTAATCAAGAAGCAAAATAAAATTTTAGTAGTTGTAGGAAACCTCCATAAATTTAGTTTTGAACCATTTTCAGTAAATAATTGCACAAGAATAGCATTTAATAACCAGCCAATCCCAGTCAAATCTCTACAAATGGGCAAGTCGCGGGGAAGAAAGGCAGAATTCAGCCCATTTCATTCACTGAATTAAGAAACTGTTCTAAAGTACCCTTTGTGCAACATATGACTTGATTCAGAATTCTGGGGACGGATTCATTTGAAGGTATGTCAAAATTATTTTCATGTTCTCAGAATTATTTTCAGTTCAAACATGAGCATTTTCAAGAGAACAGCATGTTATGCGGTTTCAATAATTAGGGAGGATTTAGATCAAGGGATTCCGACAACCATGAATCTGAAGCACCACAAATTTAAAATCCCTTTTATACAAGTAACTGAAAACATAGGAAAGCTTTAGGATATTATTTTCAAGCACTAGAATGAGCCGTGTTCTTATATTCAAATATCGAGTAGTAATTCCAGTAATAGATTCTATACTTCCTTCACAGATCCTTGTCAATCTTTCAAGTTTTGATTAACTAGATGGTTCCAATTGATTATATCAAGTACTTGAATCACTAGACTGCAAATACTTGAAAATTTAACAGAACTTCTAACAAAAACTAAATGCCTACGTACTTTAATAAATTACTTTGCATATAGAACTTTGAGTGCATTGTTTAACTACAGGGTTATATGTCAATAACCTGTCCAATATGGGAAAATTCACCTGAGAATTTTTGCCAATTTACAAAAATGAAAAGTCCCAACAATTGCTATATTGCTAAAAGAAAATTACCATGTTCCTTGTACCATTTTGGAGTCAACCTTTCCTCATTGCTACCAACACAACAGTGAAATGAAGGGAGGCGGGCAGGAGCTGCAAACAGAGAGTTAAATCATACTGAACATCAAATCATCATTCTTGTGAAGACTAATATCAGTGAGGGACGACAATAACTTCACATGCACTTCAAAGAGATAAAGGGAAAAAGAAAGAAAATATAACGAAATATGCTTTAAATATATAGTGAAATATCATATCCTTGCAATATATTAGTGTCTTTCATGCATAAGTCCATGATGTTTATTGCAAATAATACAGATATGAAGGAGGGGGCGTCTCAAACTCAAAGGAGTGCTGTTAATATTCTGATTATGAACCTTCAACTGTTTCAAGACACATGTGAATAATAGTATACATGCCATATACATATATAAATGGTGTCAAGAAGTGCCATTGCGGAGATATGTACCTTCTGGAAGTAAATAACCTTTGCTCAATGCAGGCCTTTCATAAGGTGCAACCTGCAGAGATACCAGGACATATAGGACAAAGTGAGTCCAAAAATAACCTATTCTAACATTAAAACATTATATACGTGTATAAAACATATTGTATCACGAGCCCAACTTTGGATTTTCCTCATAATAAAACTACACATCTGTCCACAAAGCATACTACAGTGTCTCAATTCTCAAATCGAGTGATATCATCATCATTTCTAGATAACCAATGTGATAAGGTTCAGGATGAGGCCTACATAAGGTTCAGTGAGGAAATGTAGAATTAGCCATAGATTGGCACACATGATGATTGTTTTACATGGTCATCCTTTTGCATGCTTAACCACAAACTTTGTCAAATTGTTATTAATGAGTTTGCCTCAAGAGAGTAATCCAGCCTCCAGAACGTCTTTCCAAGTTGTTTAATAAAATATTTAAATGAAGAAACTAACATCTACATAAATTTGATGAGACAAAACACCTTTGTTTCCAATGTGGTTTTACCATTCAAATAAATGTCTAGGATATGCAAATTGAACTTGAATGGATGGTATTAGAACTTACATGCCACAATCTTATCCAATACTCTTGAAAATAACTCGAGATTCTTGTCCAATATTAACTAGAAGTAGATAGAAGTACCCCAATATCATACACCATTTGAACTGGGTATGAGTTTTCTTTGACCAATATGGGGCATTTTCACAAACAGCTCAGATACACCACCCCTGAAGAACCTAATTTTTAGATAGCGCTCAATATTTTTACACTTCTGAAAAATGATAATTACTTTTAAATTCGACTCAAAATCAAACCTGTTTTCCCCTGTCAAATGTTCATTTTCCTTCTCAAAAACAAACCTATTTTACAGTTTTTACTCGATATATACAATTATTCTAACGTCTAAATTAATATGGATTAGCAATATTGACTTTGTAGTGGTATTAATTCTCCAAGCAGTTTACAGATTGATAGTATCACAAGCAATTTTTACTAACATGACTCCGAGCAAATTAACAAACACCTTGAACTATCTAAAAAACGTACTAAAATCTACTCCAATCTCTGCGTTTCTACAATCAATTAGGTCTATAAAACTGAAATTAAATGACATCATACTCAAATTTCAAATATGTAAATAGCACCAAACACACACACAAACAGAAACATATATACAACAAAATAGATATATGTATATATAAATTTAGAGAGAGAGACAGTACGGGCTCTTCGGAGATGATGCAGAGTTCACCAATAGAGACGCCTCTCTTAACAAATTCATGGGCGGCGTATCCAGCTGAAACCCCTCCTCCTACTATCACATAAACGAACGCTCTTCCCATTTGCCGCTGCACCCAACGCCCACCCTTTCCCACCCCACCTCTCTCTCTCTTTCTATATATATATACTGTTGAGATAGAATATGTGCTAAACTTTCTCTCTCCACAAAAACTTCTTCCTTTCTTGAGAGTTGAGCCAACTCCTTGGACTTGAGAATCTGGCCAAAATAACTACCACTTTGATTGTTATTTTTCATTTAACTTTTAAATGAAAACGGAAATTGAAAGAGAAAAATAATAAAACTTCAAATAGAAGGTGGGAATAAGACTTGTGAAATATTTATCCGTTTTATTTTCTAAATAAAAGAGTGAAAATTATAATTTTCCTCAAAATAGGGATAACTAATTCTTGATCCATCTATCAATTCAATAATGTGTTTTAGCACTCATATCATTGTACTATAATATAGCCCTCACAAATCCATCATAGTAGGTGTTCGAGCTAGAATTTGATTTTCAGTCCTAAATAAGACTGTGAAATATTTAATTGATGATTATTTAATTTTTTTTTTGTTACTCTACATTTGCATTCATATTATTATGAGGTCGTTTCTATGATAACATGTAATTTACTTAGCCCAAGAGCCATGTTGTCTTATGACTGATTCTCGTAGTAAATACAACTATAGATTAAAAATTTGAATTTTTTGTGTCAATATATATTTTTCTTTTTCTTGTTATAAAGATATATGAGTATACGTGCAAATTTGTGCATTCCTCAATAAATTTTCGAGGCCTCTTAAACGCTTTGCAAACTCCTCCTTTTTTTTTTTTTTTTTTGAGAATACCTCTTTGCAAACTCAATAACTAACTAATTCATTATTGTGATATGTGGACCAAAAAAAAGAAAGATATTTTTTCAATATTTTGAATCCATGCCTCTCCTATATGTGTAAGTAATTGATGGACAAAATATCCATGACATTTGATTGTTGAAACAATTTATAAATAAGACTGACCAATAAATTTGATCGTGTAATTTTCAAAATTATAATTGTGAATCATGTACGGTGATGTTTGCAATAGCTCATACAAAAATAAAAACTGTATTTTTATTTTACTCTTTCAAATATTAAACAAACAGATCCACTTACTATAGCTCAACTAGAATCTATTGGAGTTGAACTTGATGAGTTGTTTGTTTGACTTTTCTGATAATATATTAGTGTTTTTTGAAAAGTCAAATATACAAGATATTTTTTTTTTTATTTTAGAAAGAAAAATATCATATAAGTTTTTCCTTCAATTTTCAAGAATATTTTTCTTAAAAAATTATCTCATAAAAAGAAAATACATTGATCGATATTTACTTCTTAAACTACATACTTACACAACTTTAATTTGACATAAATAACATATTTTTTTTATCATATTATTGTTTGTTTGTTATAATCTCTAAAATTTACCTATCAATATTTCTAGAAATCAAATGTAACTCTCCCTCGATCCTAATTTTGTTATTTCGTTAACTACAGTACAAAGCCAAACTTTTTAATCTTATAAGTGACTTATAAAGTTGATTTTTTTAATATTTATGACGTTTTAAAGCTTTCAAATGAATTGATTATTACTCCCTTTGTCCCAAATTATTTGTCGTTTTACATGTTTTCACACATATTAAGGTATCTACTAAATAACCTCAGTTTTAGGGAAAAAATAAATTATATACCTAAAATACCCTTATTCTTTATTTATCTCACCAGTCACCATCAGCTATTTACACGTTATTCAAGTTTTACACTATCTTTCTTACTTTTTCTCTTACATACCTAAAATATGTAATTAATAGTATATTGAAATCTTAAAGTGACAAATAATTTGGGATAAATTTTTTTCTCTAAAATGACAAATAATTTGGGACAGAGGGAGTATAATTTTTTAAAGTTTGATCAAGTTGATTGGTCAATCGTACCAATGAATAAAGAATCATGAGATGGATGGAGTATTAAATTCTTTAACTATAAAAACTCAAACAAATACTCCATCCATTTCACATTACATAACGTTTAAAGTTTTTTCACAAGGATTAAGGAAATAATTAATACCCTATATTTTAGTAAAATAAAAGGTTAGTTGGATAAAATTATCCTTAAGAAGCAATTAATTTTTTTGTAACTCCCCATAATCCATCTCTTTCTTTCCCATACATCTTTCTTCTCTCTCTTTTTAATGAAGAAGGGTAAAAATGTCAAAATAACATTTAAGTTTATCTTGAATTCCTAAAGTGACATGTATTGTGGAAAAAAAATCTCTCTAAAAAAATATGTATTATGGAATAGAGAGAGTAATTTTTATAGATATACAAAAGTTAAAGACATTTAAAAAAAATATTAAAATCTTTAGAAACAATTTCAAATGGAAAATTGGAACAGGAAACCGATTAATTTTTTGATAAGTAGGACCCCTTAATTTCAATATTTATAAAATGGAAAAATGATATGACGTTGCTTTAGGAGCAAGGCATGGGCTCCAGCACTGGGACGACCATTGGTCCACACGTGTGGGGAAACTTTAGGATTAGGTTGGATTTGTCTGTTTTAGAGAAGATTGTGTCAGCCGAATGGCACACACGTGTTGCGTCTCGTTCAACTAAATTTAGATGAGGCTGTGCGCCTCTACCACCCATAGTTTTTCTATAGATATTCTTATCCTTTTTTCCCCTCATCTCGAAATTAATTACTATTCACCCTGTCTCAAATTATTTGTTGTTTTAAAGAAAAAAATTTATCATAAATTATTTGTTACTTTAGGATTTCAATAAACTATTAATTATATATTTTTAGGTATGTAAGAAAAAAAGTAAGAGAGAGTGTAAAACTTGAATAACGTGTAAATAACTAATGATGAGATAAATAAAGAATAAGGGTATTTTAGGTATATAATTTATTTTTTCCTTAAACTGAGACTATTTAATAAGTATCTTAATATGTGTGAAAACATGTAAAAAGACAAATAATTTGGGACTGAGGGAGTATAGTTTACAACCATTTCTTAGCATTTCCCAATTTCTTATTCACATGTTTGGTTCTTAAATTTAAGTGAGTAAAACATAGGGGTGGGCATTCGGTATCGGGTTTCGGGAACCCGTCCCGTCCCGATCGGGATTTTGTAGTTTGGGACGGGACATATGATTGATTTTCGGGTTTCGGGAAATCCGAAAACCCGACAAACTAAATCGGGACGGTATTCGGGAAGTATTTCACACCCGATTGGGAAAACTGAATCCCGAATTTTTTATCATACAAAACAATTAACCCTTTCAATAAATCTCTTACTCCCAAGTCCCAAACCCAAGCCCCATCACCTACCCCATGGTCTTGAAATTAACAATTCATGACCATAAAGAAAAATATAATGCTATGAAGGAGCAAAATAAAGAAAATTGTGATATTTCTACCATATAGGAGTTTAAAATTATTATTTTCGGGAAACCCGAATCCCGATCCCGAAAACCAGATATTTATTGGGAAACCGAGATACCGGGATCAAGTCAATTCAAATGGAATTCGGGTAGTAAAAATTAAAACCCGAATCCCAAAAATCCCGTCCCGAATTACCCGAAATCCCGTCCCGATCCCATCCCTAGTAAAACACAAGAAAAATATTTTCTTTACATCTAATGATAGAACATTGAGCCTTAATGTTTGTTCATTTCTTTTTAATACATCATTTAGTTACTGAAATTCAAGAAATAATATCATAGATCAAAGCTTCCTTTTTCAAATTTCACTTTAAAGGAGAAAATTGTTTTTTTTTCACCATATAATATGGTTCTCTGCAACATTGGTACCATTGAACACGTAAATGCACTATTAGTATCATAATTTAAACATTGATTGCAATGTTCATATCACAAATAATTGAATGAAATTGATCACGTAATCACTATGAGGATGCAAATAATGAAGATGTAATTGATCTCAAGGATAGTAATTATGATGAGGATGATAGTGATGACAACTCCGGTCAATTATCCGACAGTAGTCAACTCCGTCAAATTATTTGACGGTGGTATAAAATTGCAACTAATGTTTATATATATTGTACTATGAAAGCCCATGCACAACAAAACTACTTCTCTTTTTTTTTTTTTTTTTCTTATACTAATTTGTGTGTGTGTTCTTCTTCTTTTTTTAATTTATTTTTTGGATCCGGAAAAGAGGACCTAACCTACGTTATCTTCCAAAAGTGTCCAACGACTCCTCCGAGAGCTTTAAATCCTTGCCATGACCCAATATTCATCTTACACCGGTGGATTATATCCATAGGGTTGGATGATAAACACATGTGCATAAGAGGACAAAAAATTATCCTCTCATACACACTTGTCGTTCTTCCAGCACCCCAGTGGAATGAATTCACCGGGGTAGGCACATAATTTCCTTCTTTTTAGTCTGTATTTGAGTTTCATGTCCCATGTCACTAAAAAGTTCCGAGATTTTTTTTTTTTTTTTTTGAAAAAAAATCCGAGAAATTTTAAATAAAAAGAAAAGAAATGGGGCTAATTTTCACACTCCTCGACCAATATCTAATTAAAACTATTTTTATCTCTATTAAAGTAATTTCCTTTCGATCATCTGAGAATTTTGAAATAATATTATCTCGATCACTTAAAAAACGCTATCTAGGAGCCTGTTATTTTCCTAAATTCTCTCTTCCATTCTCTCTCTTTTATTTTGATAATTAAGTCTTTTCTTCTTTCTAAATAATACATTATAATAACTTTTGAAAAAGTGGTTCATTGTATATTTGTATTTGTATTAAGGCTAAAAGCCCAATTATCTCAAACTGTTTTCGCTAGGCCCATTCATGACCACAAGCCCGATTTGTGACAAAAGATTGGATTAAGTGGGCCTGGATCATGAGAACGGAATTTCTGACACGAAATAATGAAATTTAGCTACCTAAATAAACGAGGCTTTTGATGAGTTTATTTATTGTGTCAACTAAATTATTCATACTTACTCAGCTCAAATTTTAATAGATTAGTATAATTTTTTCAATTATACTTGAAATTTGGTGTGCTTTCTACTGATTCATACTTGTTTGGTGGTTTTTGTGCTGTTTAATAAGGTAAGGTTTTTGCAATTTGAGGGGCAACTCAAAATAATGCAGTTAACGTGTTCGACGTATGTACAGGTGACTATTGTTTTTTTTTTTTTTTGCATCACATTGTCTATACACACTTATGTGTGTAAACATACTATTTACATTTCTCAGATGTTCAATAAATTTATATACCAAGCCATTGATGAAAATACTTATGCGACGCCAAGCAACACACAGTTGGGGTTTATGTAATTTTGATCAATTCTGTCACATTACTTCATTTTGTTAAGATTTTTGAACAAGTTTTTTTTTTTTGGATCATCAGCTTGCCTAGTATCATATAGTTTAATATCACATATTTACATCCGTTATAAAAAATATAGTTGAACGAACCCTTTTATCTTTCAAAGATTGCTGAAGTTTAGGCGATAGTGCAACTATATTAGGCGTGCAATTGTAGTGGTGTCAATGGCATCATATAGTGCTTTATTTGACTAAATAATATCTAATCACAGATTGTAGTTTGTTGTGAGATGATAAAGATAGTAGGATTTATTATAGTCTTTGTATTTTAGGCCCTGATCATGATCCGTGGACTTCTACTAATCGAAAGAGTACTTTAGTGAGCCATTTACATCTATTTTGTTACTGATTGATTATACACTTGAAGCTCATCAAAGTGAAAAATTATTTGTTATTATGCCACTTTAGTTACAAAGCTTAGTTTGTGATACCTAAGATCTACCTAAGAGGGGGTGAATTAGGTTTATAAAAACTTTTTCAAAAGTAATTGGATCAATTTCGTTCCAGTAGAAATTAGTTAATTGTTCCAGTGACTTTAGTCTTAAGTTTATTGTTACAGTAAGTTTATGTTTATGGTTTCGATATGCAAATGGTTTCGATATGATTAAGTTCAATGTTCCAGAAGAGTATAGTACAAAAAAATAAACAAAGTAAGAACGAGATCACCGTTTTTATAGAGGTTCATGCCCAAGTGGCCTACTTCCTCTCTTCAAGCATCCCTGGGTAAAATTCACTATAAAACGTGGCTTGCAGGACGAACCTTCGCCACACGAGATTACAACATACAAATCTTTCTCTCGATTTGATTTGAGCTTACTAGGACGCACCTATCGCTCTAAACACGTGCTAACTAGGTCACCACCTATCGCACAAACACAGTGCTTGCTAGAACCCTCGGCCCTATCGCACTAACGAGCTTACAAGTTTACAACTTTCGCTCAAACAAGTATAAATGTTTTGATTACAATAAAATGCTTCTAAGTGAGCTGATTTTTTTGCAACAAACCAATCACTCTTCTTTTTCTTCTATTCACTCAAAGCAATTTCAAGATTTAAAGAGCAAGAAGAAAAGGTTTTAAAGCTTTTGAGAAAAACGATTTTTTTCAAGAGTAAAAGTGCACTCAAAAGTTTTTGCTAGATGAAATGATTTTGCAAATGAATTTTCAGAATTTCTTGGTGTTTCAAAATCGATGGGAGTGACTCCTTTTATATAGGTGAGTGTGATTGTCTCGAGAGGGAAATATTTTTGATACACAATATATTTTGTCACAATTGAAATGTATCTTGTGAGATTTGAATCATGTGACAAGTCTTCAAAGCTTTAAATGAATGTAGACATAATTTAATTAAAGATGAAGACTAAATCTTTCCTATAAAAATGATTTGGAGAATATTTTCAAGAGATCAATTAAAAGAGGTAAGATTTTAGGTAGGAGACTTTAGATACAAATTTACTTGCTAGCTAAGTCAAAATCTTTGAGAAATCTTTCCTTAAGAGTTATTAATTCAAAAGTTGGCTTTGAAAGAAAATATATTTTAACAGCCAAAACTTATGATTAAATTTTCAGAAAAAACAGGCTTAATTTAAAAGCTAACCTACGGCTCATTTGAGAAAGGAATGAAAAATAATTTTGTTCAAAAGTTTTTATGGATAGGCCGAAAAAGCATGGGCAATAAAAAAAACATTGAAAAAATTATTTGGACTAAGGAATTTCTTGCTCTTTTAATCAAATGAAATTGCTTACGAGGTTGACCATAATTTTCTTGAATCGGAAATTGGGTCCTTCAGGGGCTAGGGGCTTCGAACTTGATCTTCAATCATAGCGGGCCTTCTCTCTTAGTTAGGCTTCTTGTAAAATAATTTTCAATTTGCGTTCAAGCTTTTCTTCAAAAATAAGCCCTTCTTCATTGTTGGGCTTTCTTTCATGTAAATGAGTTGATCTTTTTATAATTTGATAACCTGTCCAAATCATAAGACTCGAGAGCACCAATAATATTAAGTTCGTTTGTTAATCATCAACTTTTCGTCTAACAGTTTGTTATTTGCATCCTTAATTTCCACAGAGGCCATCTTCTAATATGATTTTGATTGGAATGAGGGACTATGTAAATGCCCATATCTGACTTTTCTTGGAGATAGAGAAGGAACATGTATTACACTTACACCTGTAAAATCTAAGAATGTCATACTTGTATATTCCATTATAACAAGTGTACAAGAAAGGATTCATGAAATTATAATGAGTTTGAAAGAAATCGTATTGAGAAGTAATCTAAATGGAACTTTTGACGCTTCTGTTTGGTGCACACACACAGAGAGAGAGAGTTGGTATGTGTAACATGAAAACTATTATTATTATTAATATTTTTCCTGCGTAATGCTATCTCTAGCTACTAGCTATTTAATCTCCACTCCCTATATGTTTTGTTGGAATATATTATTATTAGAAATTTTCCCGTGTAATGCTATCTCTAGCTAATAGCTATTTCATCTCCATTTCCTAATTATTTTTTCTGCGAAAAAATGCAGGTGAAGCTATAAATGCCGTTGGTTGCTCCGCAGTTACTTCAGGCAACAAACAATTCTTTAATGAAGGTGTAGTTTCGGTAAGCACTCTACCAAAAGCATTTTCACATTGTGGTAGAATCCCCTTCGTTTTCTTTGTTGGTGAGGGTGTCAAGTCTATTGTGCCCATTAGTATATTTTTGCATGGTTGATACTCACTGCACACCAGAGAAACCGATTGATCAATATATGTCCCTGTTATGTTCTCGTATGTTACCCCCGATATAGTCACTGCGTTCGTACTACTTGACGTGCAATCCTTTTCCCCATTACAGTAGTTTTGGTCTATGACGATTGGAGTTTTAACATCGGTCATGGTAAGGTGTGAGAAAGTAACGTTATTCACAAATCCCGAGCCACCCTGCAGTAGTAAAAATACATAATGAATGACATTTAATGAAGTGATATTTGTCCCATATTATAAGGAGAAAATTGAGCTAAATGCAAAAATATCCTTGTGTTTTGCCTAATCGGCAATAGAAAAAGTGACAATTTTTTTTTTGCTAATTAGGCATAGGGTGTATTTTTTGCATTTCACTCGGAAAAAAATTACTTGTCTACTTTCCTTGATTTCCTTTGGGCAAAATTTTAAATTTAGTTCCTAATTGGTCATGTTACAACAAAAATACTATAATAATTTTGGGCTCAACACATTTGGTTTTAATTTTATTAAAACCATTTTTCTTCTTGTTGTTTTCAAGCACATTTAGTGTTGCACTTTTAGCCTCATATTTTGGTTTTACATAATGACAAAATGTGTCGAGCCCAATAAATAAAATTATTTTTATCGCGTGAAAATTAGTGGACTAAATATGTAGTTTTATCTTTCCTTTAGGCCGTAGTTGTTTTGTGTTAGATATTATGAAGAAAGGGAGAGAATAGTTTTTAGTTGAAATACCCGCCAAGTTTTGATCCTCACTCCTGTCAATGCGTCTGCTACCGTTGAGTCATAAACATGAACATCTGTAACCTCAGCTTCTTCGTTATTGGGACCTAGGCCTCCAATGCTATACCCGTGTCCTGGTCCACATTGCACGTCGTGTATTCTAACATCGGAGCTTCCGGTTTGTATTGAGACGCAATCATCTCCTGCAAAACATAGTAATATTAATTAATCCATGTTAATTTATACACAACTCTACCTTTATGGTAGGGCTCCATTTGGGTTGGAATGGAAGGGATGTTGCTGCAATAATGGTTTAGCACATCATATTGTAAATAATTTTTCAAATTTTGTAACAAAACAGTCACACTGTCTCTTTTAGTTTGTTTCCATATATGTTTTGTTTGAGTACATGTTCTAGCCTTCTAGGATTTATGGATCAGATTGGATGTATTTTGAAGCAAAACATTTGATTTTCTAATTTCTAAAAGGTTATTATTTAATTTAAAAAAAAAAAAGAAAACGAAAAAAAAACATGACCCAACCTTCACTTGTTTCCTAGACATTTTAACATTCTAATATATCAAACCACATATTATTATTTTAAAATTTTATCTACTTTCATGTTTGACAAAAACCATTACTAGAAATGCATGTAAACATATTTTTCAATATATTAAAGTCTATTTGGTGTCATATGTTTTCTTTTTCGAAATCATGTCTACTTATTCTTTCAAAATAGCTAGTTTTAACTAAAACCTAGTTTGACTACACATATCCAAATTTGGGTTTTTTTTACGTCATTTCTTTAGAAATGACATCTATTTAGAAGGCAATATACTGGATAATCTTTATCCTTATTTTTTTATCTCTTAAGTTTTTTTCTCCACGTTAGTCCCTACTAAGAGTTATTTGTTTCACTTTGACCCTTTTCAGGCTGAGTACGACGGATTCGATGTCACGTGACCCACAATATAAGTTTTATGGGGGACTTAAGTGTAACACTATCATAGCGAATGAACAAAAACACCCTCACGTGCAGGTCACTGGACATTGGAGCCTTGATTGCTCAGCCTGAAAAGAGCCAAAGTGAAACAAATAACTCTTGGTAGGGACTAACGTGGGAAAAAAAATTAAGGGGGACGACTCTGTGAAAAGTTAATGATAATGAGAACCCTATCCTAAGTTTAACATACTCGTTATAAGTAGGAATTACCCTTGATTTTCAATTTTTCACACTGCAAAAGTCTAAAATTTATAATACATATGAAAATGAGTATTTGACATTTTGCACCATAAAATACATTGTTTTGCCATTTTACACCCTCAAATTGAAATATTGTCACTTTGCACCTTTGAACTATAATTATTTGACAATATTGTGGGCATTTCACACTTAAGTAGGGTGCATTTTACCCAAAAAAAGCAATTTTAGGGTGCAAAGTGTTAAGATTTCAATTATGTGATGCAAAATGCCAACTACTCGAATCAAAATACATTTTTTTTGGATCTACTAAATTATGTATTTACAGCTCGGACCAGAGAGCACATAGGGTATACGTCCTCCCAATTTGGTGTGTCATTCATGAATCATGATACATGAAATACATTAAGAATGAGAAATATTTAATTTGAATTAGGAAAATTTACCACATCCAATAATGGAGTTATAAATTTCCACATGTTGAGTGTGTGAGAGGTGGATTCCATCTGTGTTGGGGCTTTCTTGAGGAGATGATAGAGTTAGGCCGAAGATAGTAACTTGTTGGCATTCATCAAAGAAAATGTGCATCCTAGGGCTGTTTTGGATCTTGATTCCTGTTACTGTCACCTTATTACTTTTTGCAATCCTAATTGCCTGCGCATCAAAATTTATATTTCAAAAAACTTTAATATATACTAATGTTATCAAATTTTACATACAAAAAATGACATATTAATGAAATTATTTATTAGGTTAGAGAAAGTTAAGAAGTTATTTACCATGTTTGGATTTTTAAGAATTTTTTAGAAGTCGGTGAAATGAGATGGTTTTTAGGATGTTGAAGAACATTTTAGAATGTGTTTGGATTTTGTTTTTTGGAATATTTGAATGATATGATTGATATGATAATGATGATTTTTATGAAAGTGGATTTTGTTGAGTCAATTTAGCTTTGAAAATACGAAAATGGTGAGCTTGTTTTCTTTAAGAAATATTTTCTGAAAAATTGAGATGTTTATGTTTTATTCTTTTGAAAAGAAAATCATTTTTGTAATTAGTTTGTCTTTGTACTTTGATATCAATGACATAGATTCAAATATTTTTTTAATACAGTGTTTGATGCAATGAAGTATTCACCATTTAAAAAAATATCCGTCAGAAAAATATATCTACAATATGCCTGAATTTGTTATAAATTTGTGTTTGGAGATTGGTGATCTTTAATTTAGAAGAAATGTGCTATTTTTAATATTCTTCAATTGAGAAACACGTGACACTAGTGGTTTTTTTGTTTTCTTGAGATGGCTCGTGAAACTAGTGTTAGGTTAATTAGTAGTATCAAATGAAGAAAAAATAAGTTGCTTAACATAATTTGTTTTAATATAATATTTAACTTAATTGCTAAAGTTTGTTAGTATTAAGTTGATAACAAAATACAAATTGTGAATTTTAATCAACTCTAGTCGGAAACTTAACAATTTTTCCTATGTTTATATTGGAAAAGGAACAACTCAAAAAAGTGAATGAAACGTACCTATTATGTGTGTGTCGTAGTAAGAATAATAACGAATACACAATTATTTTTTCATAGCTCAATTCAAATTAGTTTTCAAGAAAGTATTAGTTTTAAGAACTCATTTTTCAAAGCCTTTCTTCTAAATTAGCCATTTAAATAAATAAATATGATACTAGTGATTAAAATATAATAAATATGATACTTACATGTGGAGTATTTTTAGAATTGATTTTCCACCAAGCTTGACCACGTCCATCAATAACGCCGTTACCTTGTATCGTTATTCCGTTACTAAATTTCAAAAATTGTATCCACTGAAAATCAACAGCTTTCCAACCCGATAAGTTTGGAGGTGCAACGATTTCGCCATTTACCTACAAGAAAATGAATTTGACAAATCAATAGCCTCATTAATTTTACAATTAAGTGAATTAAACGTTGATAAATTTTATTTAAAAGTTATTGCACATAATGCATTGTTTTTTTTTTTTTTTTAAGATCCACATAATGCATTGTTAAGATGGTTCATTTTTTTTCCCTCATATAATTTGGATCTTATAAACATATTACAAAAATAATATGGATGTTGAATTTAGTGTTGGTAAATTGAACTACAAACTACGAACCATCTCAAACCCGTCCAGGATTTGTCATGACTCGACTCTTTTTAATTATTATTTGAATTTGTTTGATTGAGCAAAATTAGCAAATGACAAAATTGGCACTGATTGAATCAAAGTAGCTAGATCACGTAGAGAAAGCACATTTCATAAACTAATAATTACATTCAATAATAATATTTTGTTACTAGTTTAGATTTATTCGATTTCCATCATTGAGTAGATAGATGCACCGTACCCAAAATATATATACATGGTACTTTTTTTTAACAACGGTATATAATTAGAGTTACATTGAAGAAATTACAAATCAAGTTACTTGTGATATAAAGATGACCGTCACTAAGGCCTCACCATGGATTTTGCAACAAAAGACTATTTTATTTTTCATATAACATTTAATAAATAAAAATTTAAATATAAATTACCTCAAACGTAAGGTTCTCTTGACAATTTGTACCAAAGAATGTTATAGGTTGGAGTAGAAAGGTTCCTGCGGGAACCAACAGGACCCCTTCTTTCACTTCACATGTTGCTTGCCATGCTGCTTCAAATGCCTACCAAAATACCATTTTCGATTTACACTTTTTATTATGTAATACACACACATACATATATATATATTTTCAAGTAATTTGATTATACGAAGTTATCGTACGTCATGACCCAAGTGAAATAGTAATAAAGTAGTCTTGTGCAGGCATGTCTTATCTCTTTAATCAATCATATATAAAAGGTTGTATTTATTTAATTTATAAATAATTTAAGTACCGATAAATTTGATTTTAACTAGAATTAAGTGATTTTACCTTTGTGTCATCTGTAATTCCATCTCCTTTGGCACCAAATTCCTGTACATTAAGAATAGAATTAGTAGGCTCTCCAACATAATTTGGTGGATTAATCATCTCATTTTTTCTAGTGTTTTGTAATAATCTTATTACTCGGCTCAAATAATTGACTTCACTACCATAGCAAAATGAATGTCCTGAGAAATTGAAATATAGGACAATGGAAATTAAAAATGTAAGATATGTCTGACTAAATTTTGCCATGGAGTGTGTGTCTAATTAACTATTTGGTTTTTTGGGTGTTGTTTTGTTTTGCAAAAGTTTGGACTTATTTATAGGACATAATTACTAATTATTGCCTTTTTAAGAAAATTCAAGATATAAATTCGTAGATATACAAAATGTTTGACTCATAATTCAGAATTGTTAAGTTTTTGTATTGAGATAAATAAAATTGAAGGAACTGAAATGGCCGGCTTGATATGATGCAAACAATCACCATAAAATTTGGTTGTTTTAAATTGTTAATCTTGATCACAAGCAGGTAAAATAAAATTAAAGAATCAAATCAACATTCTATGCTATATATATATCAAGATTTTATCTTATAATTGTACCCTAGGTAGACCAACTTGGTAATTTAGTATAAATAACTGTTTCATTAAAAAAGATTTGGGCAACATAAATTTATAATTTGTTTGGCCTGTAACCTGTTATATTATTTTAGAACTACACAATGTTGATTGAAGTGAACATGGTAAACCTGTACATGTTTGTGCTTATACTTTACTTTATGTTACTTTCGATAGTTAAATTTTGGGTGACAATCTCACGACAACTTATTAAATTAATTGTGATTTTTTAAAATTCTTTATTTTGGCATTCCAAGTCAAAGAAATGTGTGTTGTTATTAGTATTCAAGGTATTCATGTAAATTACATGAATAAATAAAAAACCATAAAAAATGGCATTCATGTAACTATGTTCTTCTTATTATTATTAGATAAGAATTCAAATTTAGATAATTTGACTATGATTTTTAACCATTTTTACATGCATTTAAGATATTGTCAATGTTATAACAAATATCTAACATCATATTGTTAAATGTTTTACATTTATATTTGGATATGAAAAGTATTTAATATCCTAGTATCGCATTTTAACACATGGTTCAATAAGTTCACCATTTATAATGGATTATCATATCTTACTTTATTTTCTCCTACTCAATACTTCCTTTTTTCTTATGTAGTTTCCATTTTCCACATACCACTTTATTTATTTATTTTAAATATAACCTTAAATAGAGATATTTATAATTACTCAACAAAATACGCCTTTGATTTCCAAACTCTATTACTCTTTGAGACGTTCTTGACAAATACTTTATTTTCTTAAATGTTTTGTCGTTACGAATCGTCAACGTTTATTTGCTCTTATTGGAACACTTTCTAAAATAATAATATTTCAAATATTGAGACGTACTTTCACAGAGCTAGAATGAAATGGGCAAGCCTACCCAACGGATATTACTATCATAATTGGTTGATTTATTTTAACGTGACCTCATTTCAAGGCCATATCAATTCAAAATGGTATATTAATATTATATTAGTAATGTAAAGTCCTTCTCAATACTTCTTTTTCCGTCATATTGTACATAAATTCATCCAAACAATCATATAATGCTCTACGAGTTCTTGAAATCCTAATAATATTTTGAACCATTCATGAACACGAGGCAAACTACTAGGCATGACGTACATTATTAAAGTATGGTATATTATCAATGACATTCACAACATAATAAACCAAAGAATCAAATCTCACACAATCAGGAGAAGATTTATGGCAATTAATCAGCCTCTTCGACATCTTTATTCGCTAACCAATAAAAGTCCAAAACATAATCGTCCAAATATTCGTCCTTCTTATGAAAATGAGGCGTCCCCAACTGGGCGGTATCTTTTCCGCTAACAACCTGAAGCCGGTAATTTGAAGCACCAAATGCCTTGGCTACATTTTTAATCGCCCATAAATGTTTGTCGGTCTTATGAAAATGTCGCATCCCTTGGACTCGAAGTGAAGCTCATGCATGAAGAAAAATTGAGAAGATTGTGTAGCATCTAAACAATCATAGAACCTTCCCCCACCCTACCTTACATGGTACTTAAATCGAGAGCGCCATTTTTCCTGTAATCATTTTTTTTAAATACACATTTATAATTTCACTAGTTAATATTAACAACGCTAAAATGGATGAAATTGGATGGGTAATACCCGCGGTCCTGCACTAACAATCCTCGAAGGGGAACCACATAATTTCCCCTCAAAGAGAAGGAAAAATAATCATCATCTTTATAAGCTAAAGAAAATTTTCACTATATTCTTTTTGAGATATCCCAAAATTACACTCTCTTTCTATAAATAAAATTATTTTTCTCAAAAATACACCCTCACATAAAATAATGATTTGACACCGCTAACTCTCAACTCTACTTATAAGGACATCTGTGTAAAAATACCTAAAACTTTCACATTTTTAACTTTTACCTAAAACTTCGCGCAAAAAGGAAAAAGATAGGGGAAAAAAAAGGGACGGAGATAGTAATTGACTAGGGTTGGAGGATTCTAGAAAATGTGGAAAATATTTAGCGGGAAAAATATTAAATTTACCTAGTACCTAAGGTAAGGTGGGTAAATATCTACAGCGGCAATTGTAGTCTCCTCCTTTCTCCATCTCCCAATTAATTGTACCATATGGTTTTTGCTCTGGCTCGTTGAAGCTTTATTCCATTGACTAAAAGAAGAAGCATTAAATTAAATACATTCATATTCTCTTTTACATTCACCACTTACCTTTTTCTTTTGAAACTTGGTGTGCTTTCTACTGATTCATACTTGATACTTGGTGGTGACTTTTGGGCTGTTTTAATAAGGTATAATTTGCAATTTGAGGTGTAGCTCAAAATAGTGTTGTTAATGTGTTCGATCTAATGTACATGTGACTATTTTCTCTATTTTTTGCATCACATTGTTTATACACACTTATTATGTGTTCATTCTGTAAACATAGTATTTATCTTCTCAGATGTTCAATATATTTATCGTCCAATCCAAGCCATTGATAGACCAACTGCAAAATACTTGTGCAATGTGAAGCAACACATAGTGGGGGTTTATGTATTTTTGATCAATTATGTCACATTACTTGATTTGTTAAGGTTCTTGAACAATTTTTCTTTGTTTGGAAATGGGTCATCAGCTTAACCAGTATCATATAGTTTAACATCACATAGTTACATCCGTTATATAATTAAGTTGATTTACTGTAATCAATGGCATCATATAGTGCTTTATTTAACAGAGTAACATCTAACCACAAATTGTAGTTTGTTGTTAGATGATAAATATTGTAGGATTTATTATAGTCTTGGTATTTTTAGGCCCTGAGTACTTTAGTGAGCCATTTTACATCTATTTTTGTTACTGATTATGCATTGAAGCTCATCAAGGTGAAAAATTATTTGTTAAGCTTAGATTGATATTTGAACCCTTATTTTCTAATTAATGCCCTTATCTGACTTTTCTTGGAGATAGAGAAGGAACATGTATCGCACCAGTAAAATCGAAGAATGTCCAACATGTATGTATATTCTATAATAACAGGCATTCAAGAATCGATCAATGAAATTTTAATGGGTTTGAAAGAAAGTGTATTAAGAAGAATGAAAAATATTAAGAGAGAGAGAGAGTTGGCATGTGTAACATGAAAATATTATTATTAATTAGAAATTTTCCTGTCTCTAGCTAATAGCTATTTATTCTCCATTCTCTATATATATTTTCTGAAATTATTGTTATTAGAATTTTTCCTGTGTAATGCTATATCTAGCTAATAGTTATTTAATCTCCATTCCCTAATTATTTTTCGGCGAAAAAGTTGCAGGTGATGGTATAGATGTCGTTGCTTGCTCCGCAGTTACTTGAGGCAATTCTTTAATGAAGGCGTAGTATCGGTAAGCACTCTACCATAAGCATTTTGACATAATGGTAACCCACGGACTCCCTGTTGTATCCCACTCCCACTCCCACGTGAGGGTGTCAAGTTTATTGTGCCCATTAGTATATTTTTGCATGGTTGATACTGACTGCACACCAGAGAAACCGATTGATAAGAATATGTCCCTATTATGTTCTCGAATGTTACCCCCGATATAGCCACCGCGTTCTTACTACTCACCACGCAACCCTTTTTCCCATTACAGTAGTCTTGGTCTATGACGATTGGAGTCTTAACATTGGTCATGGTAATGTGTGAGAAAGTGATGTTATTCGCATATCCCGAGCCACCCTGCAGTCGTAAAAAACATGATTAATGTCATTTAATGAGGCTATATTTGTCCCAAATCATGAGGAGAAAATTGAGTTAAATGCAAAAATACCCCCACTGCTTTGCCCAATTGCAAAAAAAAAACTCCAGTGTTATTTGTTTTAGATAAATGAAGAAAATGAAAGAATAGTTTTTGGTTGAAATACGTACCGGCCAAGTTTTGATCCTCACTCCTGTCAATGCGTCTGCCACCGAGGAGTCATAAACATGAACATTTGTGACATGAGCTTCTTGATTATTTGGACCTAGGCCTCCAATGCTATACCCATGTCCTGGTTGACAGTGCACGTTGTGTATTCTCACATCTGAGCTTTCGGTTTGTATTGAGACGCAATCATCTCCTGCAAGACATAGTAATGTCCATGTTGAGTTTTTATACAAAACATTGAATTGTCACATTATGTTGTATTTATACGCAAATATGTGTGTTGTCGTATGTCATTTTTTAAGAAACTAAATGACATTTGTATAACACATTTTTTGGTAATATTCTGAGTTTAAAACACTCGTTTACGAGTTAGAATTACCCAAAAAATTCAATTTTCTCTCTTGACAAAATTCTAAAATCTATAAAGCATAGAATGAAAATGAGTATTTCATATTTTTCACCCCAAAAATACATTTATTTTGCATTTTAAATCCTAGAAATGAAATATTATCACTTTACACCTTTGATTTGCAATTATTTGACAATATTGTTGGCATTTCGCACTTTAGTAGGGTGCATTTTGCCAAAAAGAAAATGCAATTCTAGGGTGCATAGTGTTAATATTTCAATTACGGGATGCAAAAATGTGTATTTCTAGATTGCAAAATGCGAATTGGTCGAATCAAAATACACAATACATGAAATGCAGTAAGAAAATAAATATTGATTTGAATTAGGAAAATTTACCACATCCAATAGTGGAGTTATAAATTTCCACATGCTGAGAGTGTGTGATGTGGATTCCGTCTGTGTTGGGGCTTTCTTGAGGAGATGCTATAGTGAGGCCGAAGATGGTAACTTGTTGGCATTCTTCAAAGAAAATGTGCATCCTAGGGCTGTTTTGGATCTTGATTCCTGTTACTGTCACCTTATTACTTTTTGCAATCCTGATTGCCTGCCATCAAAATTTCTATTTCAAAAAACTCTAATATATATAATTTTATCAATTTTTATACACAAAAAATGACATGTTAATGAAATTATTTATCAAGTTACAGGAAGTTAAGAAGTTATTTACCGTGAATGGATTATTTAGAGTTTCTTCAGAAGTAGGTGAAATGAGATGGTTTTCAAGATGTTCTAGAAATATTTAGAATGTGTGTGGATTTTGTTTTTTGGAATATTTAGCTTTGAAAATACGAAAACGGTGAGGTTTTTTTCTTCATAACTTGTTTTAATTTAATATTTAATTACTTAATTGATAGAGTTTGATAGTATAAAGTTGATAACAAAATACAAATTGTGAATTTTAATCAACTCTAGTCGGAAACTTAACATTTTTTCCTATGTTCATATTGGGGGAAAAAAAACCTCAAAAAAAATGAATAAAACATACCTATTATGTGTGTGCCGTGACACTAGTGAGATTTAATAACCAATACACAATTATTTTTACATATTTTAATTCAAGTTAGTTTTCAATAAAGTATTACTTTTAAGAACTCATTTTTCAAACACTTTCTTCGAAATTAGCCCTTTAAATAAATACATATAATACTTGTGATTAAAAAAAAATACATATGATACTTACATGTGGAGCATTTCCAGATTTGCCCCACCAAGCATTACCACGTCCATCAATAACGCCGTTACCTCGTATCGTTATTCCGTTACTAAATCCCGAAAAAAGTATCCATTGAACACCAATACCTTTCCAACCCGATATGTTTGGAGGAGCAACGATTTCACCATTTACCTACAAGGAAATGAATTTGACAAATCAATAGTCTCATTAAATAGCGTGTTTTTTTTACAACTAAATGAATTAAGCATTAATAAATCATATCTAAAAGTTACTGCACATAATTTGTCATGACTCGACCTTTTTTATTTATTTATTTGGATTTGCTTGATTGAGCAAAATTAGTAAATGATAAAATTGCATTGATTGAATCACAATGGATCATGTAAATAAAGTACATTTAGGGTGGGTTTGATCTAACGATGCGAAAAGCAATTATAGGAGGATTAATTTTACTAAAAATAATTTTGGCAATAATCGATTATAATGAAAATTAATTATAGAATAATGGCTTTTGCAAAAGTAAAAGTTTAGTGGCTTCTAAAATAAGTTAATTTCTTTGCTTCTGGAGATCTCAAAAGTGATTAAGACATGGGGACAAACACCATAAAAATCACAATTAACCAAAATGAATTTATAATTGCAGTCAAACACTTAAAAAAATCACAATAGATGTCTAGAAGTTATTTAAGAGCTCACACCGCTTGGTCAAACTCACCCTAATAAACTAATAATTACATTCAATAACAATATTTTATTAATATTTTAAATTTGATACGATTGCAAACTTTAAATGTATGCATCCCAAAGGGTAACTTTTTAATAACGGTATGTATTTTTTTGAGAAATAATAACGGTATGTAAATCAAAGTTATATTGAAGAAATTACAATTCAAGTACTTGTGACATAAATATAACAGTCACTAAAGGTCTCACCATGGTTTTGCAACAAAAGACTATTCTATTTTTACATATTACAGTTAATATTAATAATCTAAATATAAATTACCTGCCACGTAAAGTTCCCTTGGCAATTATTCCCATAAAATGTTATAGGTTGGAGTAGAAAGGTTCCCGAGGGAACCAACATAACCCCTCCTCTCACTTTACATGTTGCTTGCCATGCTGCTTGAAATGCCTGTCAAAATACCAATTTAGATTTACACTTTGTCTTATTAAATATTATTTATATATTGTACGTCATACTCAAGTGAAATAGTAATAAAATATTGTCGTTCAACATGCATATCGTTATCTCATTTAATCAATCATAGATCAAATGTTGTATTTTTTTAATTTGTGAATAATTTAACTGAAGATGAATCATATTCTAAATAGAATTTTCAGTGATTTTACCTGTGAGTCATCTGTAAATCCATTTCCTTTGGCACCAAATTGCTTCACATCAATAATACCATTAGTAGGTTGTCCAGCATAATTTGGTGGATTAATCAACTCATTTTTGCTAGTGTTCCGTAATAACCCTATTACTCGGTTCAAATAGTTGCTTTCACCACCGTAGCAAAATGTATGTCCTGAGAAATTGAAATATAGGACAATGGAAATTAAAAATGAAAGATATGTCTGAATAAATTTTGCCATGGATCGTGTGTATCTACTTAGCTATTGGGTATTTTAGGTGTTGTTTTGTTTTGTAAAAGTTTGTATCTATTTATAGGATATAATTAGTGCCTTTTTAAGAAATTCATTCTTAGATATACAAAATGTTACTCATAATTCATAATTGTTAAGTTCATGAATTGAGATAAATAAATTTAGTAGTGTGTTTTACAGAAATGGGATATGACGATTATGGGAATTCGATTTCTAGGAATGTTGTTGCTATGGATATAATTTCATTATTGTGTTTGAGTAACACTCGGGCTTTCATGAAGGAATGTGACAAATTCCTTTTTGAAATGGAAGTCATTTTTACAAATGTTACACCTATATATTATTATATAGCATATGGTATTTATGGAACAATACTCGCATGATTAACATTAACATTAAACCTATGAAATTACAAGATCATTACTTGAAGTTTCAATAATTATTACATTCTCTCGAATTTCACCATCAAAAATCTTCAAACACTAGGTATGTCCATCCATGATCAGTGTTGATATGAATTTGTAATATTTAGGACCGCAAATAATCAAATACCATTATCTACGGAACGGTGTATACATAATAAGAATTAACACGAATAATGTTAAATGTGTATATACATATACATAAACAAAATAATTTATGTTAAATTTTGTGTTGTATTTATAAATTCAATAATCAATTGTTAATGTAAGTTAAATTGAGGTGGTGGGGTGGGTGACTCGGGTTGATTTTATGAGATTTTTCATTCAAAATTTTAATTTTTGACTTTTCTTTTGCCATGTGAGTCAAAGTACTCGACCAATTATCGTTTAATATGTTGGACATTTATCTTAATTTTATAGATAAAATGAAGGGGTAAAAAAGTATTCTACGTTAAGTTAATTTTTTTATAGACTTCAAATGATGTCTTTGTAATTATCAAAACTTCAAAGGATGATCATGTAATTTCACATCACTCAAGAGGTGTAGTTTTTAATGTTGATTAATATATAATATATTTGAAATACATAAAAAATTATAATTTGATTAATTTATGGTGTATACATGTGTTTGTGTGAGTGTGTGTGAGATAGAGTATATTTGAAAAATATTGTCTTTTCAATTTTACTATGGATTTTACTGGGAACGGAATTAGAATATCATAGAAAACTTGGATTTCAGATTCCTTATTTATTGAGGCAACATTCCTGGTTTTGGGTAATTTAATTCCTTTTTCAAAATACAATAAATTAACACAAAGATAATTATGTGATGCCTGATATGAGATTGCCAAGTTACATGACATTCTCATGTAAACAAACGGGCCCTTTGTTGGTCCCAAGTGGTCAGATGAGGTCTAGAAGGGGGGGGGGGGGGGGGGGATGGGGTGAATAGACCTATGAAAACTTTCAAATTTTTTCTAACTTTTCTTATCAGCAGAGTAAGCTGATCAAGAACTCGTAAGACTACTTCACTGATTGCGCACTTAGCTTAATCAGTAGAGTTGACCACTCGTCTGATTTAACTTATCTGATTCAAATATAATCAGAGTTTGAAATATTTGTTTGTAGCGGATTTATCAAGTGTTTTTCAACAAGTTGTTTTCTTCCTTAAAAGATTTTAACTCCAGTTTTTAAACTCCCTTTTAAAATCTTTTGTTAAGTTCGTATGTTTGAAGTTCTTTGAAAATATGCAAGTAAAATGCAGTAAACAAACACACAGAATTTTTATAGTGGTTATATAGACAAGAATGTCTTTTAGTCCACTCTTCCAAGTCACTTAGATCTTGTGTTATACTATAATCACTAAGTTTACAGTATACTATGCTTGCGCAATTCAACAAATGAAAAGCCACAAGTTCGTAGTAAGAAATCACAAAGAAGTCCTCCTCTCTGAAGCTAGATCACTCACTTAGATGGATCTACACTCCTCACAACTTTCTCTATTACAGAAATCACACAGATTTGTATTTGGCTTTGTTTCCTCAACTCGGCTTTTGTCAACTAATGACTAAGCTGATGGTGATCTGTATTTGAGCTTTGAGACTTAGAAGATTTTGCTTGCTTTGATTTTCTCTCAGTTTTGAATCTTGGTCTCTAACTCTTGAATTCAGATCTATTTATACTTGAGGATTTGAATTCTGCCCGTTGAGAAATTGATAGATCTTCAAATTTTCCTCAAGTACTGGTCCCTGTTTCAGAACGGCTTCTGCAACTGTTCACTGTACAGTTCTGCTGTACTTTTTGTCACGTCGCATTAAATGCACCTTGCTGATCCGAGGTTTCTCTTCAATCATTGGACTTTAATACCCTTCTCTTACAGCATTTATTACACCGAGTGCATTTATTACCGTTGCAATGACTTTCTGATCTCTTCAACTCTGCTGATCGAATCTACTCTTCTGATGAACAATCTGCTGATTCAAACCGAACTCATCTGATTTGACTCTGCTGAAATCCACCAGTCTGATTCCGAACTCAGCATCAGATCAGTAGTCTTCTGGACCAAAATTCATCCCTTCTGATTTTACTTGTCTTCTCATATTGAATTTCCCAGAGGTTGATAAGCTTCCATTACTTAGCTGATGACTTTTGGAAATCATCAAAACCTCCCTTCACTTCTTCATCTTCATCCAACACCCTTAAGGCATTTAAATGGTTAGCGATAATGCCAAAACAACAATTGTTGCTGCCAGAGCAAATTTTATTATTTTTTAATTTACCATTTAA
Organism: Penstemon newberryi var. newberryi; assembly: GCA_030819805.1. Classification (NCBI taxonomy): domain Eukaryota; kingdom Viridiplantae; phylum Streptophyta; class Magnoliopsida; order Lamiales; family Plantaginaceae; genus Penstemon; species Penstemon newberryi. The sequence continues at coordinate 11,563,900 of JAUALY010000004.1, read as the reverse complement.
GAATCAATTAATTTGCCTTTTTTTGCATGATTTTATATTGCAAGTTTTCTTGGTTGAATTTGTTAATTTTTTTGTTTCTATATTTAATGAGTCTCCTCGTCGTCTCCTAGTCAAATATTCCAATCTTATTTATTTTTTTATATCTATATTTTAAGAATTTTCAATTAGAAAAAGCATACAAATCTTGAAATAAAAAATGGAAATGCAAACAGATTCAAACGTCAAATCTTGTACTCCAATAGAATAATTTTTTTAGATAAAAGAAAAGGTGCTATCAATTGTAAATACTGACTTTTTTTTCTCTTAATTTAAAAAAAAAATCGAAATTATTCTAAGAATTTTTGTTTAGGAAAAGCAAATCTGAAATAAATAAAGAGAAAGTAGGAAAACATATGGAGTTTTGTTTCAATGTACAAGAAGTTTTTTGAAACAAATAAGAGATTGCGTCATTATAAACACAAACTTCTCATTTGAAAAAGAAAAGACTTGAGCATTTCGTTTCTTCATATGAAGGTAACAAAAACAATAAAATTAGAGATGGTTGTTGGAGGTGTTTTAGAACCCGACCATAATTGTGTGTTGTTATTAGTATTTAAGGCATTCATGTAAATTACCAATATATATATATATATATATATATATATATATATATATATATATATATATAAAGGCATGATCATGTACCATAATATTATTATTATTATTATTATTAGATAAGAAGATAATTGGCCGTGAATTTTGTTGGTCCCAAATGGTCAGATGAGGTCTAGAGAAAGAGAGAGAGAGAGAGAGAGAGAGAGAGAGAGAGAGGGGGGGGGGGGGGGGGGGTGAATAGACCTCTGAAAATTTTAACTTAAAATTTCTCCAACTTTTTCTATGAGCAGACTAAGCTGATCAAGATTAGTAAGTTGACTATGCTGATCGCGCACAAAGCTTCGAACAACAGAGTAGACCACTCTTCTGATATGACTTAGCTGATTTTGATAAACTCAGAGTTTTAAGCAGATTACTTGCAGCGGATTTTATAAGTGTTTTTCACAAGTAAATTTTCTTAACTTAGAAAATGTTTTATCCCCAGTTTTTGCAAACTACTTTTAAAATCTTTTCAACAGTTAACTTAAGTGTTTAGTATGCTTTTTGAAAATATGCAAGAAAATATGCAAGTGTAAACACCAGAATTTTTATAGTGGTTATATGGATAAAAATCCTTTAGTCCACTCTTCCAAATCACTAAGATCTTGGGTTATACTATAATCACACATATTACAATATACAATGCTTGCGCCAAACAATAAATGAAATGGCCACAAGTGCGCAATAGGAAATCACAAAGAAAACCTATCCTCTGAAGTAATATCACTCACTAAGATGGATATCTACTTCTCACAATACTCCTCTTACAAAATCACTCAGATTTATGTGTATTTCTTTTATCTCTCGCTTCTGCTTTCGTCAACAGATGACTAAGCTGATGAGTGTTCTGTTCTTGAGTTTTGAGACTTAGAAGAATTTTGCTTCGAAATTTGCTCTCAGTTGTGTTGCTTCTTCAGAGATTCTTCACTAACTCTTGAACTTGAACTGTTTATACTTGAGGTTTGAAAATCTGCCCGTTGAGAGATCGACAGGTGTCCAAATCCTCGAGTACTGGTCCTGTTTTCAGAAACGACTACCTGCAACTGAACACTGTGCACTCTGCTGTACTTTCTGTCAGTTCGCATTTAATGCACTTTGCTAATCCGAGGTTTCTCTTCAATCATTTGTCTTTAATACCCTTCCTTTGCAGCATTTATTACTTCAGGTGCATTTATTACCGTTGCAATAACTTCTGATCACTTCCACTCTGCTGATCGAATCCACTCGTCTGATGAACACTCTGCTGATCCAAATCGAACTTATCTGATTTGAGTCTGCTGAAAATCCACCAGTCTGATTCCATTCTTCAGCAACAGATCAGTAGTCTTCTAGACCATAAGATTTGACCCTTCTGTTTTAGCTTCTTCCTTGGTCAAAAAATCTTCTAAAGGATTGACTAAGTTTCCATTACTTAGCTGATGATGATGTTTTGGAAATCTTCAAAACATCCCTTCACTTTTAAGTCTTTATCTTCATCTTCATCCAACAAATTTTAACAATTTTTACTTTAATATATTGTGAATATAACAAATATCTAACATCATATTGTTAAATGTTTTACACTTATATTTGGACATAAGAAGTATTTAACATCCTCTTTTCGCATTTTAGAGAATGGTTCAATAAGTTCACTTCTTAAAACATATTACCTTATCTTACTTTTTTTTAAAGAATAATCTGTAGCTTTCATTAATGAATTATCTCATCATTTATAATATTTTGAATCAGTACAGGTAAATCAGATAGCAAATAAGAATTCACTTTAGATAGATAGCGCCGCTTGATTGCTTTCTCGGAAGATATGTCTAGTTGTAAATTCCACAAAGTTTTAGTTGTCGGCCCCCTAACGTCTTTAACAATCGTTCCATCCGAAGTGTTGTCGATAGCATCAATCACCATTTGGGAGTCACCTTCTAGGATCACTTTATTCCAACGTACATACCATATATATATTTTCCTGAGCAAAACACCAACTCCAATAAGGCTGCCTTTGCTTCAGCCGAAGTAGGATCAAATGGTTGCTTAATGACATCGAGTCAACCAACCCTGCTCTGGCTTTAAATTCTAACATCCACCTCATCAGAAGGATTATACCATGAAAACGCAATATCACTCAAGGCCCAAACTTGCCTGCTGGAAAATGCACAATAATATAAACAATTAATGCATTATATCCTTTCCCTGACTCTCGCAAAAGATGCGCGTATCTAGGGTCATTCGTGACCCTTCACTTCATTAAGTTCATTCGTGTAGGCAATAAGTTTCTAAATGAACGCCACGAGAATATTTTAATTTTAAGTATATACAGGGATCTAGGAATTTGGTGCATTGAGGGCTAAATTCTACGATAAATTTAATAATTGAAGTACATAAAAAAATCAATGAAACAGAACATGCAACCTTAAACATTATATTTCATTCACGAAAAAATATATGAGAAAATACAAAAAAGAGATGTGAAGTTTAACAAAAATAACTTCCACAAGTTACTTTAATTACATATGACACCCCGTTATGACAACAAAATCGTATTATAAAGAAAATAAATAATTGTATTCTTTGTAAAATTGTAAATAATTTTTTCGTCAAATAAGTGCTTTGAATAAAGAAAAAAGAAAACCGAACTCTAAAACAATGAAAAATCATATTGTTTTTATAATTATTATTAAAGAGTAAAAATAATTTAAAAACACATAAAATATTGAATACTATTATGAAGGAAAAAATATATTAAAAAATACATATAATATTGAAATATTATTGAAAATATTAAGAAGGATTTTTTTTTGAAATAACACATAAAATATTAAAAATAATTGTTAGAATGACAAAGAAATTAAAATAACATAACGTTGATTGAACTACAGAATGTTGATTGAAGTGAACATGGTAAACCTCTACATGTTTGTGCTTATACTTTACTTTATGTTACTTTCGATAGTTAAATTTTGTGTGACAATCTCACGACAACTTATTAAATTAATTGTGATTTTTTAAAATTCTTTATTTTGGCATTCCAAGTCAAAGAAATGTGTGTTGTTATTAGTATTCAAGGTATTCATGTAAATTACATAAATAAATAAAAAACCATAAAAATGGCATTCATGTAACTATGTTCTTCTTATTATTATTAGATAAGAATTCAAATTTAGATAATTTGACTATGATTTTTAACCATTTTTACATGCATTTAAGATATTGTGAATGTTATAACAAATATCTAACATCATATTGTTAAATGTTTTACATTTATATTTGGATATGAAAAGTATTTAATATCCTAGTAGCGCATTTTAACACATGGTTCAATAAGTTCACCATTTATAATGGATTATCATATCTTACTTCATTTTCTCCTACTCAATACTTCCTTTTTTCTTATGTAGTTTCCATTTTCCACAGACCACTTTTTTTATTTATTTTAAATATAACCTTAAATAGAGATATTTATAATTACTCAACAAAATACGCCTTTGATTTCCAAACTCTATTACTCTTTGAGACGTTCTTGACAAATACTTTATTTTCTAAAATGTTTTGTCGTTACGAATCGTCAACGTTTATTTGCTCTTATTGGAACACTTTCTAAAACAATAATATTTCAAATATTGAGATGTACTTTCACAGAGCTAGAATGAAATGGGCAAGCCTTCCCAACGGATATTACTATCATAATTGGTTGATTTATTTTAACGTGACCTCATTTCAAGGCCGTATCAATTCAAAATGGTATATTAATATTATATTAGTAATGTAAAGTCCTTCTCAATACTTCTTTTTCCGTCATATTGTACATTAATTCATCCAAACAATCATATAATGCTCTACGAGTTCTTGAAATCCTAATAATATTTTGAACCATTCATGAACACGAGGTAAACTACTATGCATGACGTACATTATTAAAGTATGGTATATTATCAATGGCATTTACAACATAATAAACCAAAGAATCAAATCTCACACAATCAGGAGAAGATTTATGGCAATTAATCAGCCTCTTCGACATCTTTATTCGCTAACCAATAAAAGTCCAAAACATAATTGTCCAAATATTCGTCCTTCTTATGAAAATGAGGCGTCCCAAACTGGGCGGTATCTTTTCCGCTAACAACCTGAAGCCGGTAATTTGAAGCACCAAATGACTTGGCTACATTTTTAATCGCCCATAAATGTTTGTCGGTCTTATGAAAATGTCGCATCCCTTGGAATCGAAGTGAAGCTCATGCATGAAGAAAAATTGAGAAGATTGTGTAGCATCTAAACAATCATAGAACCTTCCCCCACCCTACCTTACACGGTACTTAAATCGAGAGCGCCATTTTTTCTGTAATCATTTTTTTTAAATACACATTTATAATTTCACTAGTTAATATTAACTACGCTGAAATGGATGAAATTGGATGGGTAATACCTGCGGTCCTGCACTAACAATCCTCGAAGGGGAACCACAGAATTTCCCCTCAAAGAGAAGGAAAAATAATCATCATCTTTATAAGCTAAAGAAAATTTTCACTATATTCTTTTTGAGATATCCCAAAATTACACTCTCTTTCTATAAATAAAATTATTTTTCTCAAAAATACACCCTCACATAAAATAATGATTTGACACCGCTAACTCTCAACTACTACTTATAAGGACATCTGTGTAAAAATACCTAAAACTTTCACATTTTTAACTTTTACCTAAAACTTCGCGCAAAAAGGAAAAAGATAGGGGAAAAAAAAGGGACGGAGATAGTAATTGACTAGGGTTGGAGGATTCTAGAAAATGTGGAAAATATTTAGCAGGAAAAATATTAATTTTACCTAGTACCTAAGGTAAGGTGGGTAAATATCTACAGCGGCAATTGTAGTCTCCTCCTTTCTCCATCTCCCAATTAATTGTACCATATGGTTTTTGCTCTGGCTCGTTGAAGCTTTATTCCATTGACTAAAAGAAGAAGCATTAAATTAAATACATTCATTTTCTCTTTTACATTCACCACTTACCTTTTTCTTTTGAAACTTGGTGTGCTTTCTACTGATTCATACTTGATACTTGGTGGTGACTTTTGGGCTGTTTTAATAAGGTATAATTTGCAATTTGAGGTGTAGCTCAAAATAGTGTTGTTAATGTGTTCGATCTAATGTACATGTGACTATTTTCTCTATTTTTTGCATCACATTGTTTATACACACTTATTATGTGTTCATTCTGTAAACATAGTATTTATCTTCTCAGATGTTCAATATATTTATCGTCCAATCCAAGCCATTGATAGACCAACTGCAAAATACTTGTGCAATGTGAAGCAACACATAGTGGGGGTTTATGTATTTTTGATCAATTATGTCACATTACTTGATTTGTTAAGGTTCTTGAACAATTTTTCTTTGTTTGGAAATGGGTCATCAGCTTAACCAGTATCATATAGTTCAACATCACATAGTTACATCCGTTATATAATTAAGTTGATTTACTGTAATCAATGGCATCATATAGTGCTTTATTTAACAGAGTAACATCTAACCACAAATTGTAGTTTGTTGTTAGATGATAAATATTGTAGGATTTATTATAGTCTTGGTATTTTTAGGCCCTGAGTACTTTAGTGAGCCATTTTACATCTATTTTTGTTACTGATTATGCATTGAAGCTCATCAAGGTGAAAAATTATTTGTTAAGCTTAGATTGATATTTGAACCCTTATTTTCTAATTAATGCCCTTATCTGACTTTTCTTGGAGATAGAGAAGGAACATGTATCGCACTAGTAAAATCGAAGAATGTCCAACATGTATGTATATTCTATAATAACAGGCATTCAAGAATCGATCAATGAAATTTTAATGGGTTTGAAAGAAAGTGTATTAAGAAGAATGAAAAATATTAAGAGAGAGAGAGAGTTGGCATGTGTAACATGAAAAATATTATTATTAATTAGAAATTTTCCTGTCTCTAGCTAATAGCTATTTATTCTCCATTCTCTATATATATTTTCTGAAATTATTGTTATTAGAATTTTTCCTGTGTAATGCTATATCTAGCTAATAGTTATTTAATCTCCATTCCCTAATTATTTTTCGGCGAAAAAGTTGCAGGTGATGGTATAGATGTCGTTGCTTGCTCCGCAGTTACTTGAGGCAATTCTTTAATGAAGGCGTAGTATCGGTAAGCACTCTACCATAAGCATTTTGACATAATGGTAACCCACGGACTCCCTGTTGTATCCCACTCCCACTCCCACGTGAGGGTGTCAAGTTTATTGTGCCCATTAGTATATTTTTGCATGGTTGATACTGACTGCACACCAGAGAAACCGATTGATAAGAATATGTCCCTATTATGTTCTCGAATGTTACCCCCGATATAGCCACCGCGTTCTTACTACTCACCACGCAACCCTTTTTCCCATTACAGTAGTCTTGGTCTATGACGATTGGAGTCTTAACATTGGTCATGGTAATGTGTGAGAAAGTGATGTTATTCGCATATCCCGAGCCACCCTGCAGTCGTAAAAAACATGATTAATGTCATTTAATGAGGCTATATTTGTCCCAAATCATGAGGAGAAAATTGAGTTAAATGCAAAAATACCCCCACTGCTTTGCCCAATTGCAAAAAAAAACTCCAGTGTTATTTGTTTTAGATAAATGAAGAAAATGAAAGAATAGTTTTTGGTTGAAATACGTACCGGCCAAGTTTTGATCCTCACTCCTGTCAATGCGTCTGCCACCGAGGAGTCATAAACATGAACATTTGTGACATGAGCTTCTTGATTATTTGGACCTAGGCCTCCAATGCTATACCCATGTCCTGGTTGACAGTGCACGTTGTGTATTCTCACATCTGAGCTTTCGGTTTGTATTGAGACGCAATCATCTCCTGCAAGACATAGTAATGTCCATGTTGAGTTTTTATACAAAACATTGAATTGTCACATTATGTTGTATTTATACGCAAATATGTGTGTTGTCCTATGTCATTTTTTAAGAAACTAAATGACATTTGTATAACACATTTTTTGATAATATTCTGAGTTTAAAACACTCGTTTACGAGTTAGAATTACCCAAAAATTTCAATTTTCTCTCTTGACAAAATTCTAAAATCTATAAAGCATAGAATGAAAATGAGTATTTCATATTTTTCACCCCAAAAATACATTTATTTTGCATTTTAAATCCTAGAAATGAAATATTATCACTTTACACCTTTGATTTGCAATTATTTGACAATATTGTTGGCATTTCGCACTTTAGTAGGGTGCATTTTGCCAAAAAGAAAATGCAATTCTAGGGTGCATAGTGTTAATATTTCAATTACGGGATGCAAAAATGTGTATTTCTAGATTGCGAAATGCGAATTGGTCGAATCAAAATACACAATACATGAAATGCAGTAAGAAAATAAATATTGATTTGAATTAGGAAAATTTACCACATCCAATAGTGGAGTTATAAATTTCCACATGCTGAGAGTGTGTGATGTGGATTCCGTCTGTGTTGGGGCTTTCTTGAGGAGATGCTATAGTGAGGCCGAAGATGGTAACTTGTTGGCATTCTTCAAAGAAAATGTGCATCCTAGGGCTGTTTTGGATCTTGATTCCTGTTACTGTCACCTTATTACTTTTTGCAATCCTGATTGCCTGCCATCAAAATTTCTATTTCAAAAAACTCTAATATATATAATTTTATCAATTTTTATACACAAAAAATGACATGTTAATGAAATTATTTATCAAGTTACAGGAAGTTAAGAAGTTATTTACCGTGAATGGATTATTTAGAGTTTCTTCAGAAGTAGGTGAAATGAGATGGTTTTCAAGATGTTCTAGAAATATTTAGAATGTGTGTGGATTTTGTTTTTTGGAATATTTAGCTTTGAAAATACGAAAACGGTGAGGTTTTTTTCTTCATTACTTGTTTTAATTTAATATTTAATTACTTAATTGATAGAGTTTGATAGTATAAAGTTGATAACAAAATACAAATTGTGAATTTTAATCAACTCTAGTCGGAAACTTAACTTTTTTTCCTATGTTCATATTGGGGGAAAAAAAACCTCAAAAAAAATGAATAAAACATACCTATTATGTGTGTGCCGTGACACTAGTGAGATTTAATAACCAATACACAATTATTTTTACATATTTTAATTCAAGTTAGTTTTCAATAAAGTATTACTTTTAAGAACTCATTTTTCAAACACTTTCTTCGAAATTAGCCCTTTAAATAAATACATATAATACTTGTGATTAAAAAAAAATACATATGATACTTACATGTGGAGCATTTCCAGATTTGCCCCACCAAGCATTACCACGTCCATCAATAACGCCGTTACCTCGTATCGTTATTCCGTTACTAAATCCCGAAAAAAGTATCCATTGAACACCAATACCTTTCCAACCCGATATGTTTGGAGGAGCAACGATTTCACCATTTACCTACAAGGAAATGAATTTGACAAATCAATAGTCTCATTAAATAACGTGTTTTTTTTACAACTAAATGAATTAAGCATTAATAAATCATATCTAAAAGTTACTGCACATAATTTGTCATGACTCGACCTTTTTTATTTATTTATTTGGATTTGCTTGATTGAGCAAAATTAGTAAATGATAAAATTGCATTGATTGAATCACAATGGATCATGTAAATAAAGTACATTTAGGGTGGGTTTGATCTAACGATGCGAAAAGCAATTATAGGAGGATTAATTTTACTAAAAATAATTTTGGCAATAATCGATTATAATGAAAATTAATTATAGAATAATGGCTTTTGCAAAAGTAAAAGTTTAGTGGCTTCTAAAATAAGTTTATTTTTTTGCTTCTGGAGATCTCAAAAGTGATTAAGACATGGGGACAAACACCATAAAAATCACAATTAACCAAAATGAATTTATAATTGCAGTCAAACACTTAAAAAAATCACAATAGATGTCTAGAAGTTATTTAAGAGCTCACACCGCTTGGTCAAACTCACCCTAATAAACTAATAATTACATTCAATAACAATATTTTATTAATATTTTAAATTTGATACGATTGCAAACTTTAAATGTATGCATCCCAAAGGGTAACTTTTTAATAACGGTATGTATTTTTTTGAGAAATAATAACGGTATGTAAATCAAAGTTATATTGAAGAAATTACAATTCAATTACTTGTGACATAAATATAACAGTCACTAAAGGTCTCACCATGGTTTTGCAACAAAAGAATATTCTATTTTTACATATTACAGTTAATATTAATAATCTAAATATAAATTACCTGCCACGTAAAGTTCCCTTGGCAATTATTCCCATAAAATGTTATAGGTTGGAGTAGAAAGGTTCCCGAGGGAACCAACATAACCCCTCCTCTCACTTTACATGTTGCTTGCCATGCTGCTTGAAATGCCTGTCAAAATACCAATTTAGATTTACACTTTGTCTTATTAAATATTATTTATATATTGTACGTCATACTCAAGTGAAATAGTAATAAAATATTGTCGTTCAACATGCATATCGTTATCTCATTTAATCAATCATAGATCAAATGTTGTATTTTTTTAATTTGTGAATAATTTAACTGAAGATGAATCATATTCTAAATAGAATTTTCAGTGATTTTACCTGTGAGTCATCTGTAAATCCATTTCCTTTGGCACCAAATTGCTTCACATCAATAATACCATTAGTAGGTTGTCCAGCATAATTTGGTGGATTAATCAACTCATTTTTGCTAGTGTTCCGTAATAACCCTATTACTCGGTTCAAATAGTTGCTTTCACCACCGTAGCAAAATGTATGTCCTGAGAAATTGAAATATAAGACAATGGAAATTAAAAATGAAAGATATGTCTGAATAAATTTTGCCATGGATCGTGTGTATCTACTTAGCTATTGGGTATTTTAGGTGTTGTTTTGTTTTGTAAAAGTTTGTATCTATTTATAGGATATAATTAGTGCCTTTTTAAGAAATTCATTCTTAGATATACAAAATGTTACTCATAATTCATAATTGTTAAGTTCATGAATTGAGATAAATAAATTTAGTAGTGTGTTTTACAGAAATGGGATATGACGATTATGGGAATTCGATTTCTAGGAATGTTGTTGCTATGGATATAATTTCATTATTATGTTTGAGTAACACTCGGGCTTTCATGAAGGAATGTGACAAATTCCTTTTTGAAATGGAAGTCATTTTTACAAATGTTACACCTATATATTATTATATAGCATATGGTATTTATGGAACAATACTCGCATGATTAACATTAACATTAAACCTATGAAATTACAAGATCATTACTTGAAGTTTCAATAATTATTACATTCTCTCGAATTTCACCATAAAAAATCTTCAAACACTAGGTATGTCCATCCATGATCAGTGTTGATATGAATTTGTAATATTTAGGACCGCAAATAATCAAATACCATTATCTATGGAACGGTGTATACATAATAAGAATTAACACGAATAATGTTAAATGTGTATATACATATACATAAACAAAATAATTTATGTTAAATTTTGTGTTGTATTTATAAATTCAATAATCAATTGTTAATGTAAGTTAAATTGAGGTGGTGGGGTGGGTGACTCGGGTTGATTTTATGAGTTTTTTCATTCAAAATTTTAATTTTTGACTTTTCTTTTGCCATGTGAGTCAAAGTACTCGACCAATTATTGTTTAATATGTTGGACATTTATCTTAATTTTATAGATAAAATGAAGGGGTAAAAAAGTATTCTACGTTAAGTTAATTTTTTTATAGACTTCAAATGATGTCTTTGTAATTATCAAAACTTCAAAGGATGATCATGTAATTTCACATCACTCAAGAGGTGTAGTTTTTAATGTTGATTAATATATAATATATTTGAAATACATAAAAAATTATAATTTGATTAATTTATGGTGTATACATGTGTTTGTGTGAGTGTGTGTGAGATAGAGTATATTTGAAAAATATTGTCTTTTCAATTTTACTATGGATTTTACTGGGAACGGAATTAGAATATCATAGAAAACTTGGATTTCAGATTCCTTATTTATTGAGGCAACATTCCTAGTTTTGGGTAATTTAATTCCTTTTTCAAAATACAATAAATTAACACAAAGATAATTATGTGATGCCTGATATGAGATTGCCAAGTTACATGACATTCTCATGTAAACAAACGGGCCCTTTGTTGGTCCCAAGTGGTCAGATGAGGTCTAGAAGGGGGGGGGGGGGGGTGAATAGACCTATGAGAACTTTCAAAATTTTTCTAACTTTTCTTATCAGCAGAGTAAGCTGATCAAGAACTCGTAAGACTACTTCACTGATTGCGCACTTAGCTTAATCAGTAGAGTTGACCACTCGTCTGATTTAACTTATCTGGTTCAAATATAATCAGAGTTTGAAATATTTGTTTGTAGCGGATTTATCAAGTGTTTTTCAACAAGTTGTTTTCTTCCTTAAAAGATTTTAACCCCAGTTTTTAAACTCCCTTTTAAAATCTTTTGTTAAGTTCGTATGTTTGAAGTTCTTTGAAAATATGCAAGTAAAATGTAGTAAACAAACACACAGAATTTTTATAGTGGTTATATAGACAAGAATGTCTTTTAGTCCACTCTTCCAAGTCACTTAGATCTTGTGTTATACTATAATCACTAAGTTTACAGTATACTATGCTTGCGCAATTCAACAAATGAAAAGCCACAAGTTCGTAGTAAGAAATCACAAAGAAGTCCTCCTCTCTGAAGCTAGATCACTCACTTAGATGGATCTACACTCTCACAACTTTCTCTATTACAGAAATCACACAGATTTGTATTTGGCTTTGTTTCCTCAACTCGGCTTTTGTCAACTAATGACTAAGCTGATGGTGATCTGTATTTGAGCTTTGAGACTTAGAAGATTTTGCTTGCTTTGATTTTCTCTCAGTTTTGAATCTTGGTCTCTAACTCTTGAATTCAGATCTATTTATACTTGAGGATTTGAATTCTGCCCGTTGAGAAATTGATAGATCTTCAAATTTTCCTCAAGTATTGGTCCCTGTTTCAGAACGGCTTCTGCAACTGTTCACTGTACAGTTCTGCTGTACTTTATGTCACGTCGCATTAAATGCACCTTGCTGATCCGAGGTTTCTCTTCAATCATTGGACTTTAATACCCTTCTCTTACAGCATTTATTACACCGAGTGCATTTATTACCGTTGCAATGACTTTCTGATCTCTTCAACTCTGCTGATCGAATCTACTCTTCTGATGAACAATCTGCTGATTCAAACCGAACTCATCTGATTTGACTCTGCTGAAATCCACCAGTCTGATTCCGAACTCAGCATCAGATCAGTAGTCTTCTGGACCAAAATTCATCCCTTCTGATTTTACTTGTCTTCTCATATTGAATTTCCCAGAGGTTGATAAGCTTCCATTACTTAGCTGATGACTTTTGGAAATCATCAAAACCTCCCTTCACTTCTTCATCTTCATCCAACACCCTTAAGGCATTTAAATGGTTAGCGATAATGCCAAAACAACAATTGTTGCTGCCAGAGCAAATTTTATTATTTTTTAATTTACCATTTAAGAATCAATTAATTTGCCTTTTTTTGCATGATTTTATATTGCAAGTTTTCTTGGTTGAATTTGTTAATTTTTTTGTTTCTATATTTAATGAGTCTCCTCGTCGTCTCCTAGTCAAATATTCCAATCTTATTTATTTTTTTATATCTATATTTTAAGAATTTTCAATTAGAAAAAGCATACAAATCTTGAAATAAAAAATGGAAATGCAAACAGATTCAAACGTCAAATCTTGTACTCCAATAGAATAATTTTTTTAGATAAAAGAAAAGGTGCTATCAATTGTAAATACTGACTTTTTTTTCTCTTAATTTAAAAAAAAATCGAAATTATTCTAAGAATTTTTGTTTAGGAAAAGCAAATCTGAAATAAATAAAGAGAAAGTAGGAAAACATATGGAGTTTTGTTTCAATGTACAAGAAGTTTTTTGAAACAAATAAGAGATTGCGTCATTATAAACACAAACTTCTCATTTGAAAAAGAAAAGACTTGAGCATTTCGTTTCTTCATATGAAGGTAACAAAAACAATAAAATTAGAGATGGTTGTTGGAGGTGTTTTAGAACCCGACCATAATTGTGTGTTGTTATTAGTATTTAAGGCATTCATGTAAATTACCAATATATATATATATATATATATATATATATATATATATATATATAAAGGCATGATCATGTACCATAATATTATTATTATTATTATTATTAGATAAGAAGATAATTGGCCGTGAATTTTGTTGGTCCCAAATGGTCAGATGAGGTCTAGAGAAAGAGAGAGAGAGAGAGAGAGAGAGAGAGAGAGAGAGAGAGAGGGGGGGGGGGGTGAATAGACCTCTGAAAATTTTAACTTAAAATTTCTCCAACTTTTTCTATGAGCAGACTAAGCTGATCAAGATTAGTAAGTTGACTATGCTGATCGCGCACAAAGCTTCGAACAACAGAGTAGACCACTCTTCTGATATGACTTAGCTGATTTTGATAAACTCAGAGTTTTAAGCAGATTACTTGCAGCGGATTTTATAAGTGTTTTTCACAAGTAAATTTTCTTAACTTAGAAAATGTTTTATCCCCAGTTTTTGCAAACTACTTTTAAAATCTTTTCAACAGTTAACTTAAGTGTTTAGTATGCTTTTTGAAAATATGCAAGAAAATATGCAAGTGTAAACACCAGAATTTTTATAGTGGTTATATGGATAAAAATCCTTTAGTCCACTCTTCCAAGTCACTAAGATCTTGGGTTATACTATAATCACACAGATTACAATATACAATGCTTGCGCCAAACAATAAATGAAATGGCCACAAGTGCGCAATAGGAAATCACAAAGAAAACCTATCCTCTGAAGTAATATCACTCACTAAGATGGATATCTACTTCTCACAATACTCCTCTTACAAAATCACTCAGATTTATGTGTATTTCTTTTATCTCTCGCTTCTGCTTTCGTCAACAGATGACTAAGCTGATGAGTGTTCTGTTCTTGAGTTTTGAGACTTAGAAGAATTTTGCTTCGAAATTTGCTCTCAGTTGTGTTGCTTCTTCAGAGATTCTTCACTAACTCTTGAACTTGAACTGTTTATACTTGAGGTTTGAAAATCTGCCCGTTGAGAGATCGACAGGTGTCCAAATCCTCGAGTACTGGTCCTGTTTTCAGAAACGACTACCTGCAACTGAACACTGTGCACTCTGCTGTACTTTCTGTCAGTTCGCATTTAATGCACTTTGCTAATCCGAGGTTTCTCTTCAATCATTTGTCTTTAATACCCTTCCTTTGCAGCATTTATTACTTCAGGTGCATTTATTACCGTTGCAATAACTTCTGATCACTTCCACTCTGCTGATCGAATCCACTCGTCTGATGAACACTCTGCTGATCCAAATCGAACTTATCTGATTTGAGTCTGCTGAAAATCCACCAGTCTGATTCCATTCTTCAGCAACAGATCAGTAGTCTTCTAGACCATAAGATTTGACCCTTCTGTTTTAGCTTCTTCCTTGGTCAAAAAATCTTCTAAAGGATTGACTAAGTTTCCATTACTTAGCTGATGATGATGTTTTGGAAATCTTCAAAACATCCCTTCACTTTTAAGTCTTTATCTTCATCTTCATCCAACAAATTTTAACAATTTTTACTTTAATATATTGTGAATATAACAAATATCTAACATCATATTGTTAAATGTTTTACACTTATATTTGGACATAAGAAGTATTTAACATCCTCTTTTCGCATTTTAGAGAATGGTTCAATAAGTTCACTTCTTAAAACATATTACCTTATCTTACTTTTTTTTAAAGAATAATCTGTAGCTTTCATTAATGAATTATCTCATCATTTATAATATTTTGAATCAGTACAGGTAAATCAGATAGCAAATAAGAATTCACTTTAGATAGATAGCGCCGCTTGATTGCTTTCTCGGAAGATATGTCTAGTTGTAAATTCCACAAAGTTTTAGTTGTCGGCCCCCTAACGTCTTTAACAATCGTTCCATCCGAAGTGTTGTCGATAGCATCAATCACCATTTGGGAGTCACCTTCTAGGATCACTTTATTCCAACGTACATACCATATATATATTTTCCTGAGCAAAACACCAACTCCAATAAGGCTGCCTTTGCTTCAGCCGAAGTAGGATCAAATGGTTGCTTAATGACATCGAGTCAACCAACCCTGCTCTGGCTTTAAATTCTAACATCCACCTCATCAGAAGGATTATACCATGAAAACGCAATATCACTCAAGGCCCAAACTTGCCTGCTGGAAAATGCACAATAATATAAACAATTAATGCATTATATCCTTTCCCTGACTCTCGCAAAAGATGCGCGTATCTAGGGTCATTCGTGACCCTTCACTTCATTAAGTTCATTCGTGTAGGCAATAAGTTTCTAAATGAACGCCACGAGAATATTTTAATTTTAAGTATATACAGGGATCTAGGAATTTGGTGCATTGAGGGCTAAATTCTACGATAAATTTAATAATTGAAGTACATAAAAAAATCAATGAAACAGAACATGCAACCTTAAACATTATATTTCATTCACGAAAAAATATATGAGAAAATACAAAAAAGAGATGTGAAGTTTAACAAAAATAACTTCCACAAGTTACTTTAATTACATATGACACCCCGTTATGACAACAAAATCGTATTATAAAGAAAATAAATAATTGTATTCTTTGTAAAATTGTAAATAATTTTTTCGTCAAATAAGTGCTTTGAATAAAGAAAAAAGAAAACCGAACTCTAAAACAATGAAAAATCATATTGTTTTTATAATTATTATTAAAGAGTAAAAATAATTTAAAAACACATAAAATATTGAATACTATTATGAAGGAAAAAATATATTAAAAAATACATATAATATTGAAATATTATTGAAAATATTAAGAAGGATTTTTTTTTGAAATAACACATAAAATATTAAAAATAATTGTTAGAATGACAAAGAAATTAAAATAACATAACGTTGATTGAACTACAGAATGTTGATTGAAGTGAACATGGTAAACCTCTACATGTTTGTGCTTATACTTTACTTTATGTTACTTTCGATAGTTAAATTTTGTGTGACAATCTCACGACAACTTATTAAATTAATTGTGATTTTTTAAAATTCTTTATTTTGGCATTCCAAGTCAAAGAAATGTGTGTTGTTATTAGTATTCAAGGTATTCATGTAAATTACATAAATAAATAAAAAACCATAAAAATGGCATTCATGTAACTATGTTCTTCTTATTATTATTAGATAAGAATTCAAATTTAGATAATTTGACTATGATTTTTAACCATTTTTACATGCATTTAAGATATTGTGAATGTTATAACAAATATCTAACATCATATTGTTAAATGTTTTACATTTATATTTGGATATGAAAAGTATTTAATATCCTAGTAGCGCATTTTAACACATGGTTCAATAAGTTCACCATTTATAATGGATTATCATATCTTACTTCATTTTCTCCTACTCAATACTTCCTTTTTTCTTATGTAGTTTCCATTTTCCACAGACCACTTTTTTTATTTATTTTAAATATAACCTTAAATAGAGATATTTATAATTACTCAACAAAATACGCCTTTGATTTCCAAACTCTATTACTCTTTGAGACGTTCTTGACAAATACTTTATTTTCTAAAATGTTTTGTCGTTACGAATCGTCAACGTTTATTTGCTCTTATTGGAACACTTTCTAAAACAATAATATTTCAAATATTGAGATGTACTTTCACAGAGCTAGAATGAAATGGGCAAGCCTTCCCAACGGATATTACTATCATAATTGGTTGATTTATTTTAACGTGACCTCATTTCAAGGCCGTATCAATTCAAAATGGTATATTAATATTATATTAGTAATGTAAAGTCCTTCTCAATACTTCTTTTTCCGTCATATTGTACATTAATTCATCCAAACAATCATATAATGCTCTACGAGTTCTTGAAATCCTAATAATATTTTGAACCATTCATGAACACGAGGTAAACTACTATGCATGACGTACATTATTAAAGTATGGTATATTATCAATGGCATTTACAACATAATAAACCAAAGAATCAAATCTCACACAATCAGGAGAAGATTTATGGCAATTAATCAGCCTCTTCGACATCTTTATTCGCTAACCAATAAAAGTCCAAAACATAATTGTCCAAATATTCGTCCTTCTTATGAAAATGAGGCGTCCCAAACTGGGCGGTATCTTTTCCGCTAACAACCTGAAGCCGGTAATTTGAAGCACCAAATGACTTGGCTACATTTTTAATCGCCCATAAATGTTTGTCGGTCTTATGAAAATGTCGCATCCCTTGGAATCGAAGTGAAGCTCATGCATGAAGAAAAATTGAGAAGATTGTGTAGCATCTAAACAATCATAGAACCTTCCCCCACCCTACCTTACACGGTACTTAAATCGAGAGCGCCATTTTTTCTGTAATCATTTTTTTTAAATACACATTTATAATTTCACTAGTTAATATTAACTACGCTGAAATGGATGAAATTGGATGGGTAATACCTGCGGTCCTGCACTAACAATCCTCGAAGGGGAACCACAGAATTTCCCCTCAAAGAGAAGGAAAAATAATCATCATCTTTATAAGCTAAAGAAAATTTTCACTATATTCTTTTTGAGATATCCCAAAATTACACTCTCTTTCTATAAATAAAATTATTTTTCTCAAAAATACACCCTCACATAAAATAATGATTTGACACCGCTAACTCTCAACTACTACTTATAAGGACATCTGTGTAAAAATACCTAAAACTTTCACATTTTTAACTTTTACCTAAAACTTCGCGCAAAAAGGAAAAAGATAGGGGAAAAAAAAGGGACGGAGATAGTAATTGACTAGGGTTGGAGGATTCTAGAAAATGTGGAAAATATTTAGCAGGAAAAATATTAATTTTACCTAGTACCTAAGGTAAGGTGGGTAAATATCTACAGCGGCAATTGTAGTCTCCTCCTTTCTCCATCTCCCAATTAATTGTACCATATGGTTTTTGCTCTGGCTCGTTGAAGCTTTATTCCATTGACTAAAAGAAGAAGCATTAAATTAAATACATTCATTTTCTCTTTTACATTCACCACTTACCTTTTTCTTTTGAAACTTGGTGTGCTTTCTACTGATTCATACTTGATACTTGGTGGTGACTTTTGGGCTGTTTTAATAAGGTATAATTTGCAATTTGAGGTGTAGCTCAAAATAGTGTTGTTAATGTGTTCGATCTAATGTACATGTGACTATTTTCTCTATTTTTTGCATCACATTGTTTATACACACTTATTATGTGTTCATTCTGTAAACATAGTATTTATCTTCTCAGATGTTCAATATATTTATCGTCCAATCCAAGCCATTGATAGACCAACTGCAAAATACTTGTGCAATGTGAAGCAACACATAGTGGGGGTTTATGTATTTTTGATCAATTATGTCACATTACTTGATTTGTTAAGGTTCTTGAACAATTTTTCTTTGTTTGGAAATGGGTCATCAGCTTAACCAGTATCATATAGTTCAACATCACATAGTTACATCCGTTATATAATTAAGTTGATTTACTGTAATCAATGGCATCATATAGTGCTTTATTTAACAGAGTAACATCTAACCACAAATTGTAGTTTGTTGTTAGATGATAAATATTGTAGGATTTATTATAGTCTTGGTATTTTTAGGCCCTGAGTACTTTAGTGAGCCATTTTACATCTATTTTTGTTACTGATTATGCATTGAAGCTCATCAAGGTGAAAAATTATTTGTTAAGCTTAGATTGATATTTGAACCCTTATTTTCTAATTAATGCCCTTATCTGACTTTTCTTGGAGATAGAGAAGGAACATGTATCGCACTAGTAAAATCGAAGAATGTCCAACATGTATGTATATTCTATAATAACAGGCATTCAAGAATCGATCAATGAAATTTTAATGGGTTTGAAAGAAAGTGTATTAAGAAGAATGAAAAATATTAAGAGAGAGAGAGAGTTGGCATGTGTAACATGAAAAATATTATTATTAATTAGAAATTTTCCTGTCTCTAGCTAATAGCTATTTATTCTCCATTCTCTATATATATTTTCTGAAATTATTGTTATTAGAATTTTTCCTGTGTAATGCTATATCTAGCTAATAGTTATTTAATCTCCATTCCCTAATTATTTTTCGGCGAAAAAGTTGCAGGTGATGGTATAGATGTCGTTGCTTGCTCCGCAGTTACTTGAGGCAATTCTTTAATGAAGGCGTAGTATCGGTAAGCACTCTACCATAAGCATTTTGACATAATGGTAACCCACGGACTCCCTGTTGTATCCCACTCCCACTCCCACGTGAGGGTGTCAAGTTTATTGTGCCCATTAGTATATTTTTGCATGGTTGATACTGACTGCACACCAGAGAAACCGATTGATAAGAATATGTCCCTATTATGTTCTCGAATGTTACCCCCGATATAGCCACCGCGTTCTTACTACTCACCACGCAACCCTTTTTCCCATTACAGTAGTCTTGGTCTATGACGATTGGAGTCTTAACATTGGTCATGGTAATGTGTGAGAAAGTGATGTTATTCGCATATCCCGAGCCACCCTGCAGTCGTAAAAAACATGATTAATGTCATTTAATGAGGCTATATTTGTCCCAAATCATGAGGAGAAAATTGAGTTAAATGCAAAAATACCCCCACTGCTTTGCCCAATTGCAAAAAAAAACTCCAGTGTTATTTGTTTTAGATAAATGAAGAAAATGAAAGAATAGTTTTTGGTTGAAATACGTACCGGCCAAGTTTTGATCCTCACTCCTGTCAATGCGTCTGCCACCGAGGAGTCATAAACATGAACATTTGTGACATGAGCTTCTTGATTATTTGGACCTAGGCCTCCAATGCTATACCCATGTCCTGGTTGACAGTGCACGTTGTGTATTCTCACATCTGAGCTTTCGGTTTGTATTGAGACGCAATCATCTCCTGCAAGACATAGTAATGTCCATGTTGAGTTTTTATACAAAACATTGAATTGTCACATTATGTTGTATTTATACGCAAATATGTGTGTTGTCCTATGTCATTTTTTAAGAAACTAAATGACATTTGTATAACACATTTTTTGATAATATTCTGAGTTTAAAACACTCGTTTACGAGTTAGAATTACCCAAAAATTTCAATTTTCTCTCTTGACAAAATTCTAAAATCTATAAAGCATAGAATGAAAATGAGTATTTCATATTTTTCACCCCAAAAATACATTTATTTTGCATTTTAAATCCTAGAAATGAAATATTATCACTTTACACCTTTGATTTGCAATTATTTGACAATATTGTTGGCATTTCGCACTTTAGTAGGGTGCATTTTGCCAAAAAGAAAATGCAATTCTAGGGTGCATAGTGTTAATATTTCAATTACGGGATGCAAAAATGTGTATTTCTAGATTGCGAAATGCGAATTGGTCGAATCAAAATACACAATACATGAAATGCAGTAAGAAAATAAATATTGATTTGAATTAGGAAAATTTACCACATCCAATAGTGGAGTTATAAATTTCCACATGCTGAGAGTGTGTGATGTGGATTCCGTCTGTGTTGGGGCTTTCTTGAGGAGATGCTATAGTGAGGCCGAAGATGGTAACTTGTTGGCATTCTTCAAAGAAAATGTGCATCCTAGGGCTGTTTTGGATCTTGATTCCTGTTACTGTCACCTTATTACTTTTTGCAATCCTGATTGCCTGCCATCAAAATTTCTATTTCAAAAAACTCTAATATATATAATTTTATCAATTTTTATACACAAAAAATGACATGTTAATGAAATTATTTATCAAGTTACAGGAAGTTAAGAAGTTATTTACCGTGAATGGATTATTTAGAGTTTCTTCAGAAGTAGGTGAAATGAGATGGTTTTCAAGATGTTCTAGAAATATTTAGAATGTGTGTGGATTTTGTTTTTTGGAATATTTAGCTTTGAAAATACGAAAACGGTGAGGTTTTTTTCTTCATTACTTGTTTTAATTTAATATTTAATTACTTAATTGATAGAGTTTGATAGTATAAAGTTGATAACAAAATACAAATTGTGAATTTTAATCAACTCTAGTCGGAAACTTAACTTTTTTTCCTATGTTCATATTGGGGGAAAAAAAACCTCAAAAAAAATGAATAAAACATACCTATTATGTGTGTGCCGTGACACTAGTGAGATTTAATAACCAATACACAATTATTTTTACATATTTTAATTCAAGTTAGTTTTCAATAAAGTATTACTTTTAAGAACTCATTTTTCAAACACTTTCTTCGAAATTAGCCCTTTAAATAAATACATATAATACTTGTGATTAAAAAAAAATACATATGATACTTACATGTGGAGCATTTCCAGATTTGCCCCACCAAGCATTACCACGTCCATCAATAACGCCGTTACCTCGTATCGTTATTCCGTTACTAAATCCCGAAAAAAGTATCCATTGAACACCAATACCTTTCCAACCCGATATGTTTGGAGGAGCAACGATTTCACCATTTACCTACAAGGAAATGAATTTGACAAATCAATAGTCTCATTAAATAACGTGTTTTTTTTACAACTAAATGAATTAAGCATTAATAAATCATATCTAAAAGTTACTGCACATAATTTGTCATGACTCGACCTTTTTTATTTATTTATTTGGATTTGCTTGATTGAGCAAAATTAGTAAATGATAAAATTGCATTGATTGAATCACAATGGATCATGTAAATAAAGTACATTTAGGATGGGTTTGATCTAACGATGCGAAAAGCAATTATAGGAGGATTAATTTTACTAAAAATAATTTTGGCAATAATCGATTATAATGAAAATTAATTATAGAATAATGGCTTTTGCAAAAGTAAAAGTTTAGTGGCTTCTAAAATAAGTTAATTTTTTTGCTTCTGGAGATCTCAAAAGTGATTAAGACATGGGGACAAACACCATAAAAATCACAATTAACCAAAATGAATTTATAATTGCAGTCAAACACTTAAAAAAATCACAATAGATGTCTAGAAGTTATTTAAGAGCTCACACCGCTTGGTCAAACTCACCCTAATAAACTAATAATTACATTCAATAACAATATTTTATTAATATTTTAAATTTGATACGATTGCAAACTTTAAATGTATGCATCCCAAAGGGTAACTTTTTAATAACGGTATGTATTTTTTTGAGAAATAATAACGGTATGTAAATCAAAGTTATATTGAAGAAATTACAATTCAAGTACTTGTGACATAAATATAATAGTCACTAAAGGTCTCACCATGGTTTTGCAACAAAAGACTATTCTATTTTTACATATTACAGTTAATATTAATAATCTAAATATAAATTACCTGCCACGTAAAGTTCCCTTGGCAATTATTCCCATAAAATGTTATAGGTTGGAGTAGAAAGGTTCCCGAGGGAACCAACATAACCCCTCCTCTCACTTTACATGTTGCTTGCCATGCTGCTTGAAATGCCTGTCAAAATACCAATTTAGATTTACACTTTGTCTTATTAAATATTATTTATATATTGTACGTCATACTCAAGTGAAATAGTAATAAAATATTGTCGTTCAACATGCATATCGTTATCTCATTTAATCAATCATAGATCAAATGTTGTATTTTTTTAATTTGTGAATAATTTAACTGAAGATGAATCATATTCTAAATAGAATTTTCAGTGATTTTACCTGTGAGTCATCTGTAAATCCATTTCCTTTGGCACCAAATTGCTTCACATCAATAATACCATTAGTAGGTTGTCCAGCATAATTTGGTGGATTAATCAACTCATTTTTGCTAGTGTTCCGTAATAACCCTATTACTCGGTTCAAATAGTTGCTTTCACCACCGTAGCAAAATGTATGTCCTGAGAAATTGAAATATAGGACAATGGAAATTAAAAATGAAAGATATGTCTGAATAAATTTTGCCATGGATCGTGTGTATATACTTAGCTATTGGGTATTTTAGGTGTTGTTTTGTTTTGTAAAAGTTTGTATCTATTTATAGGATATAATTAGTGCCTTTTTAAGAAATTCATTCTTAGATATACAAAATGTTACTCATAATTCATAATTGTTAAGTTCATGAATTGAGATAAATAAATTTAGTAGTGTGTTTTACAGAAATGGGATATGACGATTATGGGAATTCGATTTCTAGGAATGTTGTTGCTATGGATATAATTTCATTATTATGTTTGAGTAACACTCGGGCTTTCATGAAGGAATGTGACAAATTCCTTTTTGAAATGGAAGTCATTTTTACAAATGTTACACCTATATATTATTATATAGCATATGGTATTTATGGAACAATACTCGCATGATTAACATTAACATTAAACCTATGAAATTACAAGATCATTACTTGAAGTTTCAATAATTATTACATTCTCTCGAATTTCACCATCAAAAATCTTCAAACATTAGGTATGTCCATCCATGATCAGTGTTGATATGAATTTGTAATATTTAGGACCGCAAATAATCAAATACCATTATCTATGGAACGGTGTATACATAATAAGAATTAACACGAATAATGTTAAATGTGTATATACATATACATAAACAAAATAATTTATGTTAAATTTTGTGTTGTATTTATAAATTCAATAATCAATTGTTAATGTAAGTTAAATTGAGGTGGTGGGGTGGGTGACTCGGGTTGATTTTATGAGATTTTTCATTCAAAATTTTAATTTTTGACTTTTCTTTTGCCATGTGAGTCAAAGTACTCGACCAATTATCGTTTAATATGTTGGACATTTATCTTAATTTTATAGATAAAATGAAGGGGTAAAAAAGTATTCTACGTTAAGTTAATTTTTTTATAGACTTCAAATGATGTCTTTGTAATTATCAAAACTTCAAAGGATGATCTTGTAATTTCACATCACTCAAAAGGGGTAGTTTTTAATGTTGATTAATATATAATATATTTAAAATACATAAAAAATTATAATTTGATTAATTTATGGTGTATACATGTGTTTGTGTGAGTGTGTGTGAGATAGAGTATATTTGAAAAATATTGTCTTTTCAATTTTACTATGGATTTTACTGGGAACGGAATTAGAATATCATAGAAAACTTGGATTTCAGATTCCTTATTTATTGAGGCAACATTCCCAGTTTTGGGTAATTTAATTCCTTTTTCAAAATACAATAAATTAACACAAAGATAATTATGTGATGCCTGATATGAGATTGCCAAGTTACATGACATTCTCGTGTAAACAAACGGGCCCTTTGTTGGTCCCAAGTGGTCAGATGAGGTCTAGAAGGGCGGGAGGGGGGGTGAATAGACCTATGAAAACTTTCAAAATTTCTCTAACTTTTCTTATCAGCAGAGTAAGCTGATCAAGAACTAGTAAGACTACTTCACTGATTGCGCACTTAGCTTAATCAGTAGAGTTGACCACTCGTCTGATTTAACTTATCTGATTCAAATATAATCAGAGTTGTAAATACTTGTTTGCAGCGGATTTATCAAGTGTTTTTCAACAAATTGTTTTCTTCCTTAAAAGATTTTAACCCCAGTTTTTAAACTCCTTTTTAAAATCTTTTGTTAAGTTCGTATGTTTGAAGTTCTTTGAAAATATGCAAGTAAAATGCAGTAAACAAACACACAGAATTTTTATAGTGGTTATATAGACAAGAATGTCTTTTAGTCCACTCTTCCAAGTCACTTAGATCTTGTGTTATACTATAATCACTAAGTTTACAGTATACTATGCTTGCGCAATTCAACAAATGAAAAGCCACAAGTTCGTAGTAAGAAATCACAAAGAAGTCCTACTCTCTGAAGCTAGATCACTTACTTAGATGGATCTACACTCCTCACAACTTTCTCTATTACAGAAATCACACAGATTTGTATTTGGCTTTGTTTCCTCAACTCGGCTTTTGTCAACTAATGACTAAGCTGATGGTGATCTGTATTTGAGCTTTGAGACTTAGAAGATTTTGCTTGCTTTGATTTTCTCTCAGTTGTGAATCTTGGTCTCTAACTCTTGAATTCAGATCTATTTATACTTGAGGATTTGAATTCTGCCCGTTGAGAAATTGATAGATCTTTAAATTTTCCTCAAGTACTGGTCCCTGTTTCAGAACGGCTTCTGCAACTGTTCACTGTACAGTTCTGTTGTACTTTATGTCACGTCGCATTAAATGCACCTTGCTGATCCGAGGTTTCTCTTCAATCATTGGACTTTAATACCCTTCTCTTACAGCATTTATTACACCGAGTGCATTTATTACCGTTGCAATGACTTTCTGATCTCTTCAACTCTGCTGATCGAATCTACTCTTCTGATGAACACTCTGCTGATTCAAACCGAACTCATTTGATTTGACTCTGCTGAAATCCTCCAGTCTGATTCCGAACTCAACATCAGATCAGTAGTCTTCTGGACCAAAATTCAACCCTTCTGATTTTACTTGTCTTCTCATATTGAATTTCCCAGAGGTTGCTAAGCTTCCATTACTTAGCTGATGACTTTTGGAAATCATCAAAACCTCCCTTCACTTCTTCATCTTCATCCAACACCCTTAAGGCATTTAAATGGTTAGCGATATTGCCAAAACAACAATTGTTGCTGCCAGAGCAAATTTTATTATTTTTAATTTACCATTTAAGAATCAATTAATTTGCCTTTTTTTGCATGATTTTATATTGCAAGTTTTCTTGGTTGAATTTGTTAATTTTTTTGTTTCTATATTTAACGAGTCTCCTCGTCGTCTCCTAGTCAAATATTCCAATCTTATTTATTTTTTTATATCTATATTTTAAGTATTTTCAATTAGAAAAAACATACAAATCTTGAAATAAAAAATGGAAATGCAAACAGATTCACACTTCAAATCTTGTACTCCAATAGAATAATTGTTTTAGATAAAAGAAAAGGTGCTATCAATTGTAAATACTGACTTTTTCTTCTCTTAATTTAAATAAAAAATCGAGATTATTCTAAGAATTTTTGTTTAGGAAAAGCATATCTGAAATAAATAAAGAGAAAGTAGTAAAACATATGGAGTTTTGTTTCAATGTACAAGAAAAATTTTGAAACAAATAAGAGATTGCGTCATTATAAACACAAACTTCTCATTTGAAAAAGAAAAGACTTGAGCATTTCGTTTCTTCATATGAAGGTAACAAAAACAATAAAATTAGAGATGGTTGTTGGAGGTGTTTTAGAACCCGACCATAATTGTGTGTTGTTATTAGTATTTAAGGCATTCATGTAAATTACCAATATATATATATATATATATATATATATATATATATAAAGGCATGATCATGTACCATAATATTATTATTATTATTATTAGATAAGAAGATAATTGGCCGTGAATTTTGTTGGTCCCAAATGGTCAGATGAGGTCTAGAGAGAGAGAGAGAGAGAGAGAGAGAGAGGGGGGGGGGGGGGGGGGGGGTGTGAATAGACCTCTGAAAATTTTATCTTAAAATTTCTCCAACTTTTTCTATGAGCAGACTAAGCTGATCAAGATTAGTAAGTTGACTATGCTGATCGCGCACAAAGCTTCGAACAACAGAGTAGACCACTCTTCTGATATGACTTAGCTGATTTTGATAAACTCAGAGTTTTAAGCAGATTACTTGCAGCGGATTTTATAAGTGTTTTTCACAAGTAAATTTTCTTAACTTAGAAAATGTTTTATCCCCAGTTTTTGCAAACTACTTTTAAAATCTTTTCAACAGTTAACTTAAGTGTTTAGTATGCTTTTTGAAAATATGCAAGAAAATATGCAAGTGTAAACACCAGAATTTTTATAGTGGTTATATGGATAAAAATCCTTTAGTCCACTCTTCCAAGTCACTAAGATCTTGGGTTATACTATAATCACACAGATTACAATATACAATGCTTGCGCCAAACAATAAATGAAATGGCCCCAAGTGCGCAATAGGAAATCACAAAGAAAACCTATCATCTGAAGTAATATCACTCACTAAGATGGATATCTACTTCTCACAACACTCCTCTTACAAAATCACTCAGATTTATGTGTATTTCTTTTATCTCTCACTTCTGCTTTCGTCAACAGATGACTAAGCTGATGAGTGTTCTGTTCTTGAGTTTTGAGACTTAGAAGAATTTTGCTTCGAAATTTGCTCTCAGTTGTGTTGCTTCTTCAGAGATTCTTCACTAACTCTTGAACTTGAACTGTTTATACTTGAGGTTTGAAAATCTGCCCGTTGAGAGATCGACAGGTGTCCAAATCTCGAGTATTGGTCCTGTTTTCAGAAACGGCTACCTGCAACTGAACACTGTGCACTCTGCTGTACTTTCTGTCAGTTCGCATTTAATGCACTTTGCTAATCCGAGGTTTCTCTTCAATCATTTGTCTTTAATACCCTTCCTTTGCAGCATTTATTACTTCAGGTGCATTTATTACCGTTGCAATAACTTCTGATCACTTCCACTCTGCTGATCGAATCCACTCGTCTGATGAACACTCTGCTGATCCAAATCGAACTTATCTGATTTGAGTCTGCTGAAAATCCACCAGTCTGATTCCATTCTTCAGCAACAGATCAGTAGTCTTCTGGACCATAAGATTTGACCCTTCTGTTTTAGCTTCTTCCTTGGTCAAAAAATCTTCTGTTTTAACTTGAAACTTGGATTAGTTTAAATATCGTAAAAATTTATCAATCAGCTTTATACATCAATATTTAAAAAAATTCAATTAAAAACTCGTAAACATTATCCAATCACATTTGAAATCTCCAAATTAAAATAATCCAAACAAGATTTCCAAAAATACAGGACACGACCGACTCGGATCCCGGATCACCAACTACCACACACTTCAACTGTCGAAAGTACCTGAAAATGTAATCCACAAAGAGTGGTAAGTTGATCATCCAACTTAGTGAGGCCGTGTGCAAATGTACATGATAGCAGCAAGCAAGCAACGCAATCAGAATCAATTCAAACACGCACACCAAAGACGCATCACACGTATGTATGAAACAGACATCTCATCCAACCGCATAGAGGGCTCGAATGAATGTGATCAGACTCATGCAAAGACATCTCATCCAACCGCATAGAGGGCTCGAATGAATGTGATAAAAAGACATCTCATCCAGCCGCATAGAGGGCTCGAATGAATGTGATAAAAAGACATCTCATCCAGCCGCATAGAGGGCTCGAATGAATGTGATCAGACTCATGCAAAGACATCTCATTCAACCGCATAGAGGGCTCGAATGAATGTGATCAGACTCAATGATGCAAACGATAAACGAAAACAAAACATCAACACTCGCACAACAGTAGATCATAAATTTCTAGTCACAGGCGCAGTTCAAAACTCACAAGGCAAATAAAGCATACACGTAATAGTCAATATTCATCCAATAAGCCACTTCAAGCAGCACCCGGTAAACTCGCACAAGAACACTCACCTGATTAATCGAGACGCTTGGGATAACATGATGCAAATACCGATTCAGAAACCTGTAATTACCGCGGATATAAACTCAGTAATGTAAATAAAGTACATTTAGGGTGGGTTTGATCTAACGATGCGAAAAGCAATTATAGGAGGATTAATTTTACTAAAAATAATTTTGGCAATAATCGATTATAATGAAAATTAATTATAGAATAATGGCTTTTGCAAAAGTAAAAGTTTAGCGGCTTCTAAAATAAGTTAATTATTTTGCTTCTGGAGATCTCAAAAGTGATTAAGACATGGGGACAAACACCATAAAAATCACAATTAACCAAAATGAATTTATAATTGCAGTCAAACACTTAAAAAAATCACAATAGATGTCTAGAAGTGATTTAAGAGCTCACACCGTTTGGTCAAACTCACCCTAATAAACTAATAATTACATTCAATAACAATATTTTATTAATATTTTAAATTTGATACGATTGCAAACTTTAAATGTATGCATCCCAAAGGGTAACTTTTTAATAACGGTATGTATTTTTTTGAGAAATAATAACGGTATGTAAATCAAAGTTATATTGAAGAAATTACAATTCAAGTACTTGTGACATAAATATAACAGTCACTAAAGGTCTCACCATGGTTTTGCAACAAAAGACTATTCTATTTTTACATATTACAGTTAATATTAATAATCTAAATATAAATTACCTGCCACGTAAAGTTCCCTTGGCAATTATTCCCATAAAATGTTATAGGTTGGAGTAGAAAGGTTCCCGAGGGAACCAACATAACCCCTCCTCTCACTTTACATGTTGCTTGCCATGCTGCTTGAAATGCCTGTCAAAATACCAATTTAGATTTACACTTTGTCTTATTAAATATTATTTACATATTGTACGCCATACTCAAGTGAAATAGTAATAAAATATTGTCGTTCAACATGCATGTCTTTATCTCATTTAATCAATCATAGATCAAATGTTGTATTTTTTTAATTTGTGAATAATTTAACTGAAGATGAATCAGATTCTAAATAGAATTTGCAGTGATTTTACTTGTGAGTCATCTGTAAATCCATTTCCTTTGGCACCAAATTGCTTTACATCAATAATACCATTAGTAGGTTGTCCAGCATAATTTGGTGGATTAATCAACTCATTTTTGCTAGTGTTCCGTAATAACCTTATTACTCGGTTCAAATAGTTGCTTTCACTACCGTAGCAAAATGTATGTCCTGAGAAATTGAAATATAGGACAATGGAAATTAAAAATGAAAGATATGTCTGAATAAATTTTGCCATGGATCGTGTGTATCTACTTAGCTATTGGGTATTTTAGGTGTTGTTTTGTTTTGTAAAAGTTTGTATCTATTTATAGGATATAATTAGTGTTTTTTTAAGAAATTCATTCTTAGATATACAAAATGTTACTCATAATTCATAATTGTTAAGTTCATGAATTTAGATAAATAAATTTAGGAGTGTGTTTGACATAAATGGGATATGACGATTATGGGAATTCGATTTCTAGGAATGTTGTTGCTATGGATATAATTTCATTATTGTGTTTGAGTAACACTCGAGCTTTCATGAAGGAATGTGACAAATTCCTTTTTGAAATGGAATCCATTTTTACAAATGTTACACTTATATATTATTATATAGCATATGGTATTTATGGAGCAACACTCGCATGATTAACATTAACATTAAACCTATGTGAAATTACAAGATCATTACTTGAAGTTTCAATAATTATTAAATTCTCTCGAATTTCACCATCAAAAATCTTCAAACACTAGGTCTGTCCATCCATGATCAATGTTGATATGAATTTGTAATATTTAGGACCGCAAATAATCAAATACCATTATCTATGGAACGGTGTATACATAATAAAAATTAACACGAATAATGTTAAATGTATATATACATATACATAAAGAAAATAATTTATGTTAAATTTTGTGTTGTATTTATAAATTCAATAATCAATTGTTAATGTAAGATTAAATTGAGGTGGTGGGGTGGGTGACTCAGGTTGATTTTATGAGATTTTTCATTCAAAATTTTAATTTTTGACTTTTCTTTTTTCTATGTGAGTCAAAGTACTCGACCAATTATCGTTTAATATGTTGGAAATTTATCTTAATTTTATGGATAAAATGATGGGGTAAAAAAGTACTCTATGTTAAGTTAATTTTTTTATAGGCTTCAAATGATGTCTTTGTAATTATCAAAACTTCAAAGGATGATCATGTAATTTCACATCACCCAAGAGGTGTAGTTTTTAATGTTGATTAATATATAATATATTTAAAATACATAAAAAAAATTATAATTTGATTAATTTATGGTGTATACATGTGTTTGTGTGAGTGTGTGTGAGATAGTATATTTGAAAAATATTGTCTTTTCAATTTTACTATGTATTTCACTGGGAACGGAATTAGAATACCATAGAAAACTTGGATTTCAGATTCCTTATTTATTGAGGCAACATTCCCAGTTTTGGGTAATTCAATTCATTTTTCAAAATACAATAAATTAACACAAACATAATTATGTGATGCCTGATATGAGATTGCCAAGTTACATGTCATTCTCATGTAAACAAACGGGCCCTTAAGGCATTTAAATGGCTAGCGATATTGCCAAAACAACAATTGTTGCTGGCAGAGCAAATTTTATTATTTTTTAATTTACCCTTTAAGAATCAATTAATTTGCCTTTTTTTGCATGATTTTATATAGCAAGTTTTCTTGGTTGAATTTGTTAATTTTTTGTTTCTATATTTAATGAGGCTCCTCGTCGTCTCCTAGTCAAATATTCCAATCTTATTTATTTTTTTATATCTATATTTTAAGAATTTTCAATTAGAAAAAGCATACAAATCTGGAAATAAATAATGGACATGCCACCAGATTCAAACGTCAAATCTTGTACTACAATAGAATAAATTTTTTAGATAAAAGAAAAGATGCTATCAATTGTAAATACTGACTTTTTTTTTCTCTTAATTTAAAAAAAATCGAGATTATTCTAAGAATTTTTGTTTAGGAAAAGCAAATCTGAAATAAATAAAGAGAAAGTAGGAAAACATATGGAGTTTTGTTTCAATGTACAAGAAAAATCTCGAAACAAATAAGAGATTGTGTCATTATAAACACAAACTTCTCATTTGAAATAGAAAAGACTTGAGCATTTCGTTTCTTCATCTGAAGGTAACAAAAATAATAAAAATAGAGATGGTTGTTGGAGGTGTTTTAGAACCCGACCATAATTGTGTGTTGTTATTAGTATTTCAGGCATTATATATATATATGTTGGTATATATATATATAAAGGCATGATCATGTACCATAATATTATTATTAATATTAGATAAGAAGATAATTGACCGTGAATTTTAACAATTTGTACTTTAATATATTGTGAATATAACAAATATCTAACATCATATTGTTAAATGTTTTACATTTATATTTGGACATAAGAAGTATTTAACATCCTCTTATCGCATTTTAGAGCATGGTTCAATAAGTTCACTATTTAGGGGCCGTTTGGTAGGGTGTATAGGATTAAGGTGGATTAGATCAGAGCCGGATTGAAGGCCATATTAAAAATACTTTTGGTAGATTTGATTGAGTCATATTACAGTAAAGCAATAAACTATAATATGTTTGGGGGAATTATGAGTTTAAGCATATATTAATATATTTTCACTACTTAATTGAACATATTATGTTAATTAAGATATATCAATTCATTGAAGCCAATTGTATAATTCGTATAAGAGTAAGAGTAGATTTTAGTTCGAATGCCTCCATGTTAATTGTAAATTGATATAGATTTTAGTTTGTGATTTATTTATGTAGAATGTGTTTCCATTTTTCAGAGATTTAAGAAGAATTTATGATATTTAATGATATGTTAAAATAGGTAATATGTAAATTTAAGGTTATAAGTGACATTTCATCGAATCCATATTCACCAGGATTAACTAATACACCCATGCCTGGGAGGATTATAATCTAGTCTTAATACCGGGTCATAAGGATTTAATCCATTTGACCCGGTATTATAGTAATGCCATCAAACGTTGTATTATCCCATATTGACACATATAATATGACCTAATACCTCTTATTAGGCCCTACCAAACGGCCCCTTAATACATATTACCTTATCTTACTGTTTTTTTAAGAATAACCTGTAGCTTTCATTAATGAATCATCTCATCATTTATAATATTTTGAACAGTACATGTAAGTCAGATAGCAAATAAGAATACCCAATGTGGTTGGGCCAAGTGGTAGTGACTTGCGACCCCCAGAGGTGAGACTCAAGTTCGAATCCTACTGGAGACATCACACTGGGGAGGACCTATATCCTTTGCACTCTTCGGTCCGAGCTGTAAATACACAGTCTAGTAGATCAAAAAAAAGATAGCAAATAAGAATTCACTTTAGATAGATATATAGTGCCGCTTGATTGCTTTCTCGGAAGATATGTCTAGTTGTAAATTCCACAAAAGTGTTAGTTGTCGGCCCCCTTAACGTCTTTAACAATCGTTCCATCCGAAGTGTTGTCGATAGTATCAATCACCATTTGGGAGTCACCTTCTAGGGTCACTTTATTCCAACGTACATACCATATATATATTTTCCTGAGCAAACACCAACTCCAATAAGGTTGCCTTTGCTTCAGCCAAAGTAGGATCAAATGGTTGCTTAATGTATCGAGTCAACCAACCCTGCTCTAGCTTTAAATTCTAACATCCACCCCATCAGAAGGATTATATCATGAAAACGCAATACCACTCAAGGCCCAAACTTGCCTGCTGGAAAATGCACAATAATATAAACAATTAATGCATTATATACTCTCCCTGACTCTAACAAAAGATGCGCGCATCTAGGGTCATCCATGACCCTTCACTTCATTAAGTTCATTCGTGTAGGCAATAAGTTTCTACATGCACGCCACAATAATATTTTTCATTTTCAGTTTATACAGGGATCCAGGAATTTGGTTCATTGGGGGCTAAATTCTACGATAAATTTAATAATCGAAGTACATAAAAAAATCAATGAAACAGAACATGCAACCTTAAACATTATATTTCATTCACGAAAAAATATATGAGAAAATACAAAAAAGAGGATGTGAAGTTTAACAAAAATAAATTCCACAAGTTACTTTAATTACATATGACACCCCGTTATGATAGCAAAATCGTATTATAAAGAAAATAAATAATTGTATTCTTCGTAAAATTGTAAATAATTTTTTCTTCAAATAAGTACTTTGAATAAAGAAAAAACAAAATCGAACTCTAAAAACGATGAAAAATCATATTGCTTTTTATAATTATTATTAAAGAGTAAAAATAATTTAAAAACACATAAAATATTGAATACTATTATGAAGGAAAAAATATATTAAAAAATATATATAATATTGAAATATTATTGAAAATATTATTAAGAAGGGATTTTTTTTCAAAGAACACATAAAATATTAAAAAATAATTTTTAGAATGACAAAAAAATTAAAATAACATAAAGAGTGTCTTAGTTCTTAAATTTGGTTTGAAACTAAAATATCCTCATAGGAATTGTCTCACCTTAGGTTTGAACTCAAACCTCCTCATGACTTTAGTTTTAGTTCTAAACTTTCATCAATAGTCATTCAACCAAAACAAAAAAAACTCTCACCAACAGACCAGTACACTTGTTTTATAAACATTTACCCAGTAATCTATTATATTGGTATCAAAGTAAACTAATTACAAATGCTAGTATTAAACTAAAAAAAAATACTAGTATTAAATTAGAGAAAATACTTACGTTAGTGGAAGTTGAACCCATGACATCATGGAGCCTCATCCTTAACCACTTGGCTAAGGCCTCATCGGCTAATACTATTATTTAACCCAAAAACTTTTGAGTAGGGCCTATAGACCTCACTAGCCCCTATCTAAATCCGCCCATATATATGGAAAGTGCCCATAACCTTTCCTATTCCCCAGAAAAGAAGATCCTGAACTACCACCAATCAACAAGTCTTCATTCCGATCAAAGTTTAACAGCTAGATGATAGGCACTACGTACCGAGAAAATACCATTTTTATTGTAATGCCACACATGTCGATCGTTGTTCCGACTAGCTATACCCAACGGGATCAATAGAATAACTCTACAGTCGTCCTCCAAGAACATAGAATATATCAAGTGTGCCCGCTCCGTAACATTTTTCACCAGCTCCGATACTTTCATATCCACCGGTTGGTCTCTACTTGGAGTATAAATTTGCACTTGTCGCCCCATATGTTAACAACTGAAGCAACATTTCCAATTAGTCATCGCAACTCTGCATCTAAGAGATACTTAGCGCCTCATATATCCCGCCATGTATAGGAAGGGTTTGGCCCCAAAACTGACCCAAGATCATTCGTATTGGAGCATATATATGTATATATATAGCCTTTAAAATCTTGATTAACAAACTATTTGGTTCTTCCATTAAAAGCCACAATTGCTTAGCCAAAAAGAGATGAATTGAACATACCTAGATCATGAAACCCCACGCCACTGAAATTTTTGTTCTTACACAAATCTTGCCATCTTGCCCAATAAATATCGCGGCCTTGTGTCCCTTCCCACTAAAACTTCGTCATAAAACTCTCTATCTCCTTGTGAAATTGCTTGGGAGCCTAAAATACGCCATAGCGTACGTCGGAATATATAGCATGAACTACCGCTTTTATTAAAATCTATTTTCCCCTTTTTGATAGTCATTTTTCCTTCCAACCTTGTAGTCAGTGTGGCTCTCGTTTTGATCTACCAACGACCGAAGGAAGCCCCATATGTTTGTCATGTTTCTCCGCAATTTCAATATGCAAAATAGCACGCACTCTCTAGATCACTTCTTCCCCAGTGCTTTTGCTGAAAACAATACTAGATTTCTGGAAATTCTCCTCTTACCCCAACATCCGTATATATAAAATATTTCTTATGCACTCCGCTGAATTCTCATTAGCTTTACAATATATCATGGTATCATCAGCGAAAAGAGGGCGGGTGCCTCGGCAGACAGCTAAACCCGCAAAGGAACCACATTTTTCCTCTCTTCGAATCAACGCACTCAATGCCTCAACGCAAAATAGGAATTTAAATATGGTGATAAAGATCACCCTCGCGTATTCCTCGTTCATGCGAAAGAAAACTTGATGAACTTCCATTTATAAGCACAAAGGAATATGTCATCGTAGAAACACATCTCATAATCAACTCAACCAAATGATCATTAAATCCCAAACTTAACATCACCCTTCTCAAGAAAACCCATTTGATCCTATCATGCGTCTTACTTATATCTAATTTAATAGCTATATGTTCAATAGAACTACACTTCATATAATGTGCCAACTCAAAAGATACAAGTACGTTATCAGAAATAAGCCTTGATGGAACAACCGCATATTACGATTCAAAGATAATAAGATTTGTATACGGTTTCAAACGATCAACAATTGTCTTGGAAGCAATTTTATACACAATATTACTCAAACTTATTGGCCAAAAGCTAGACATAAATTCCGGGTAATTACATTTACGAATTAATACAATATGTGTAAAATTGCATGCCACAAGGAACTCTGTTGCGTTCCAAATACTAATACGCAAACTACGCAAGTATACAGTCGTTACAAGTAATATAAAACGATAAGTACATACTGAGTATCGAATCCCAATGAACGGGTAAAAGGTAGGAATAAACGAATAAATCGACGGCTTATTTCATCTAAGAACGCTTGATACAAAAATGATCAAACTCAAATATATGATAAGGGTGATTTTATTTAACTACGAGCGGTAAAGTAAATCTAACTACGAAAGCAAGTAAATTGGGGAGCTAATTATGCGGTAAGGAGGATTCATAAGCAATCAATTAAAGCGGATAAATCATGCGGTTGTTAGGTTAGCTATGCAAACAATCATAGGTTTAGTTGTTGTTTGTGAGTTCTAATTTAGTTAAGTCTCCCTGTCGGTTTCACTTAACTCTACCAATCTACCCAAACTCTCCATCTCCGGATCAATCACAAACATCGTTGTCATTCCATGCTCTCAGAAGGCTCAATGGCGTACCGTTGTCACCCGGGACCTAAGACTAACCCAAATCCCCGAATAAAGAGAATCTAAGTTATTTGATGCATTCACAAATGAACCCATTATACAAACACCGACCACACTAGGTATATGTCTATCCTAGGTCGAAATCCACAAATCGTCACTCGCCTAACCTTCAAAGTCCTATGTCTAGGATTCATTGAAGGTAGAATTAAGCCCGATTACATGATTACGGCAAATCAAAGTACTTAAACAATAATCTACTACAATCATTGGCCAAATAATGCGATAAAACAATAAACCCAACAAATCAAACATAACCTAACATGACTCGACAATTGATAACTTATGCTCGTATTTGCTACTCAAGGATTCAAGGACGTTCGTATGTATCTTTCGAGTTGCATACAAACCTATCGAGTTAAACTAATCTAATTTATGTCTAAGTGGATTAAAATCTAATCGACGCATTAAACTCAAACCTTAAACGAATATGAAACGACTTAGGTATATGTCTATCCTAAAATCGAATCACAATCCAAATTCACAATCAAATCCTCAAAATCACTATGTCTAGCAATCAAGAATCAATAAATTTCACCTCAAAGTTGTCAAACCATAGGATGAACAATAAACACGAAATCGGATTAACGAACACATATAAGCATCTGATAACGCCGTGAAAACGTCGTTATTACCTATCTCTTTAAGCCCAAAATGTCTTGTT
Source organism: Penstemon newberryi var. newberryi (assembly GCA_030819805.1). Classification (NCBI taxonomy): domain Eukaryota; kingdom Viridiplantae; phylum Streptophyta; class Magnoliopsida; order Lamiales; family Plantaginaceae; genus Penstemon; species Penstemon newberryi. The sequence goes on along the minus strand of JAUALY010000004.1, from coordinate 11,525,844 downwards.
TTGATCCGAGTTTCTGTTTGTCTCCGCGTGTTTTCGTGTCTTTTGTGCTTTTGGCCCCTTCGTTTGGCCTTTGTTCGGTTTTTGTGTTTTTGTTCGTGTTTTGATCGCTTTCTCCGTGGTTTGTAGGTATTGACATCTTAGAGTGATTCGGAGTTGCGTATCAATGATGCGAGTCGTTCTACCCACCCCGTGAGTCAAGCTTGAGCTTCAAAGGAAATAGAACCCGAAGCAAATTTTACAAGAATGAAGATAGCTACTCACTCAAGCATGCACAACTTTATCATGGCCGATCCAAATAAGCTGAATTTTGGATATGTTATAGATGAGTGAGTTAGCTACGCTACGGACTTTACGGATCCGCATTCGGAGTTCGGAAGCAAAAGATATGCTGCTCGGAAGGAAGTGCGGCAGAGCAGGAAACCTACGGCCTGTTTCTCGCGTCCGCGAGGTTCAGTCTCGCGGCCGCGAGACCCCTGCTACCAGCAGATATTTTATGCGGGAAAGGCAGGGGGTTTTTTGTACAATCCCCCTTTGATCCCACTTGTATTTTTAGACATCTTGGGGGACTTTTTGGCCTTAGTTGCCATTGTTTGGAGGGTAACTTAGGCATTAGGGCTTGTAGTTTTTGCTAGGTTAAGAGGGTCAAGAGGAGTAGACAATTCATACACACACACCTTGCCTCCCTTTTCCTCTCTAAGCCTCCATCAACTCTCTCTTTACTTTTTCTTTCTTTTTCTTGTATTTGAAGACTCCACCAAGGGGGTGAGTTAATCACCACCCTTAGGGAGTGATTAGGTGGTGATTAAAGGGAGGAGAATCCATCTCTCGACTTTATTCCGATTAGGTGATATCTTTCTATTTCCTAGTTGTCTATGATTAGGATATGAATGTTGTTACTTTCTATTTGGAACAAAGGTTGTGGATTTGAATTCTTTGGATTTATATATATATTTATGTTATTGTTTGATTAAATGATGTCTTGATGATTAGTATGGTGTTTATATGTGTTCGTTAATCCGATTCCGTGTTTATCGTTCATCTTATGGTTTGACAAACTTTGAGATGAGATTTATTGATTCTTGATTGCTAGACATAGTGATTTTGAGGATTTGATTATGAATTTGGATTGTGATTCGATTTTAGGATAGACATATACCTATATCGTTTCATATTCGTTTAAGGTTTGAATTTAATGCATCGATTAGATTTTAATCCATTTAGACATAAATTGGATTAGTTTAACTCGATAGGTTTGTATGCAACTCGGAAGATACATACAAACGTCCTTGAATCCTTGAGTAGCAACACGAGCATAATATATTAATTGTCGAGTCATTGTTATCGTTTGATTAGTTATGTTTTGATGTTGGGCTATGGTTGAATTGTTGAGTTTATTGTTTTATCGCAGTTTTGGCCAATGATTGTAGTAGATTATTGTTTAAGTACTTTGATTTGCCGTAATCATGTAATCGGACTTAATTCTACCTTGAATGCATCCTAGACATAGGACTTTGAAGGTTAGGCGAGTGACGATTTGTGGATTTCGACCTAGGATAGGCATATACCTAGTGTGGTCCGTGTTTGTATAATGAGTTCGTTCGTGAATGCATCAAATAACTTAGATTCTCTTTATTCGGGGATTTGGGTTAGTCTTAGGTCCCGGGTGACAGCGGTACGCCTTCGAGCCCTCTGAGAGCATCGAGTGACAACGATGTTTGTGATTGATCCGGAGATGGAGAGTTTGGGTGGATTGGTAGAGTTAAGTGAGACCGACAAGGAGACTTAACTAATTTAGAACTCACAAACAACAACTAAACCTATGATTGTTTGCATAGTTAACCTAACAACCGCATAATTTATCCGCTTTAATTGATTGCTTATAAATCCTCCTTACCGCATAATTAACTCCCCAATTTACTTGCTTTCGTAGTTAGATTTACTTTACCGCTCGTAGTTAAATAAAATCACCCTTATCATATATTTGGGTTCGATAATTTTGTGTCAAGCGTTCATAACTGAAATAAGCCGTCGATTGATTCGTTTATTCCCACCTTTTACCCATTCGTGGGGATTCGATACTCGGTATGTACTTATCGTTTTATATTACTTGTAACGACCGTATACTTGCGTAGTTTGCGTATTAGTATTTGGAACGCAACAGCATCATATCAATCATTAACACATAATTAATCAAACAATAACATAAATACATATAAATCCGGAGAATTCAAATCCACAATCTTTGATCCAAAAAGAAAATAACAACAATTTCATCTCCTAATCATAAACAACTAGGAAATAGAAAGATATCACCTAATCGGAATAAAATCGAGAGATGGATTCTCCTCCCCTTAATCACCACCTAATCACTCCCCAAGGGTGGTGATTAACTCACCCCCTTGGTGGAGTCTTCAATACAAGAAAAAAAAGGAAAACTAAAGAGAGAAGTTGAGGGAGGCTAGAGAGGAAAAGGGGGCAAAGAAAGAGGGGAAGAATGTGGAAGAAGTTGTGAAAGTTGTTCCCTTATCTTGCCCTAATAGCCCCCCTTATGAGAAAACCCAAAAATGACCCTTGAAAACGCGGAGAATTTGCTGATATTTTGCACCAGCAGGACCTCGCGGCCGCGAGATTGAGGCAGAGAGTTTTCTGCTCTGCCACACTTCCTTCCAAGCAGCATATTTTTTGATTCCGAACTCCGATTGTGGATCCGTAAAGTCTGTAGCGTAGCTAACTCACTCATCTATGACATTGCTTCGGGTTCTCTTTTCTTTGAAGCTCTTTCTGCGCAAAGGCTTGCATCTACGGCCACCGAGTCTTGATTTGATGGAATTGCACTGAATCATAACCTCTCGGACTTCTCCTTAGCCTCGCAAAATTCTCAAACCTACAAACAGAACAAAAACACGACGAAAACAAAAGAAAACACACAAAATCCCAACAAGGGACCAAAAACGCAAAAGAACGCAAAACTCGAATCAAAGCAAGTTGTTTTCGGCTTAAGAAGACACGTAATAATGACGTTTTTACGGCGTTATCACAGCCCCAAACTTAAACACTTGCTCGTCCTCGACCAAAGAAAGCAAAAACAAATACTAAACGTGCATGCTTAAGATCAAAATGCCAAAGCTTAACACCTTCAAATTATTCTTTAAACAAGCTCCACGTGTGTGTGTGATGGCTTCGGCTAGATTCTATCTTAGGTGAATACGCCCCAATAGATTAAAATCATCGGTTCTACTTGCATGGGCTCCTCACGTTAACATAGACTATCTCCTAACCTTAGGTTTCAAACCTTATGCTCCAATCACATCGTGAAACTAAGTTGTAGGTAATTTAAGAGTGTTTTCCCCTTTCTTGAATTAATTAACAATTTTAGTCCCTAGATCTTTCTCACATAAATGCTTTTCTTTTGATTTACAATGATAACATAGCATTTCGTGCTTTTACATTGATATTACAATACAAATCTAGCACTATTGATGGTTGCTTGTGCTTCTAAACATTTGACTTTGTGGGCTACTAGCACCATTCCTTTTCTTTGTGCATTACCTATGAACTTTTCACTACAAAACTTGAACTATTACAACGAAATAGAGCAATTACATAAATGATTCATGAATTTCATCAATTGAAGGCATATCCTTTCTTTTCTCTCATAGAAGAGCATACATTTTAGCAACTTCTCTACTCATTTCTTTTAAGAGCTAGGTGTTCAAAGGTTTTTCATTCTTGAAAATGGTTCACTCCCCCAAACTTAGGCCATTTTGTTCTCTTCACACTTAGTTTTCAAACTAAAGTTTGGAGAGAATCTAAGTTACGCAAGAGGAGTCCTAGATCCTATTATCACTAAAGTTCTTTATCCACCTCAAATACAATCTAGCCTTAGCCAATGTGCTCAAATTTTGTAGAAGCATGCTCATATAATAATAAGAATTTGAAAAAAACTGGCGGGTCGACCTAGCATGTACGCAAGTACTTGCGACCTCTCTCCCCCCAAACTTAAAATGCACAATGTCCCCATTGTGCGAATTGAGAAAAATGGAGGGAGGTCGACACGACAACCACACAAGCACACAGAGGAAAGACAAACAAAAACAAAAACAAAACAAAGAAAACAACAAGGTAAATGATCGAGCACGGCTCTATCCAATCCAAGCAAGCATGGATAATCAATACCAATCAAGTACGGACATATAGATATAGCATTGTAAGCGCAAAATAAACCAAACGGAATGCAAAAATGTAAAGGTTACGCCCCTTTGTCAATCATGGAGTCTGTACATTCCGTGGTTAACTTCCGTCTCGAATCCTCAATCATGCTTGCCATTATTTCTTTTTCGTGCACAATCATCACCTACAACACAACACAACACAACATAACACACAAACAAAAACAAAACAAAACAAAACAAAACAAAACCAAACGACGAAAAAAAGGGGAAAAATGCTTGTTTTAAGTCACGAGCTTGACTTGATACGAGGGATGGTTTGATCGTCACCAAAACTACTCCCATCGTCCATGATTCCCCAAAAAACATAAGCTCATCAAAATTCTTAAGCTCTTCGAAATAGGCCGGTCGAACCTCGCAAAGAAACAAAAAGATTAAGATTAGCACGAAGTATCAAGCTATCAAACACAAAAATTAGCCATCAATGTCATCATTTACTCCGCACGTTACCACATTCCCCGGCAACGGCGCCAAAAACTTGTTGCGTTCCAAATACTAATACGCAAACTACGCAAGTATACGGTCGTTACAAGTAATAAAGTGATAAGAGAGTGTCGAACCCACGAGGACTTGTACGATTAATTACCAACTAATGTCTTGTTACTTCTACTTAGATTTGTAAGTTGAGTTTGGTGAAGTGGTGGTGGTTTTGTTATTAAAACTATGATAAAGGTGATTATGAAACTAACACTTGACTTAACAATATGTAAAGCCTTCTAGGATTTTACGTCACCTAGTTCAATTCAAGATAAATGACTCAACAATTGACAACCACGCTTATGTTTGTTGTTCAAGGTTTCAAAAATACTCATACGTATCTTCCGAATTGCGTACGAACCTAAATGATGCATTAACCTCAAACCTTTAAAGAACATGAAATGACTTAGGTATATGCCTATCCTAAAATCAAATCACAATCTAGTTTCACAATCAAACCTCAATCCACTATGTCTAGCAATCAAGAATCAATCCATTTCATCTCAAAGTTGGCCTAACAACAAGATGACAAAAGCACAAACTAGATTAACAAACACATACAAGTATAGCATCAATCATCATATCATCATTTAATCAAGAATCAAACATTGGATCAATAAAACCCAAGAAAAGAGGAATTAGCTACTCATAACATTAAATATATCATTCATTACATTAATGAAAGTCATAGATGTAAATGAACAAAGTAAGAAAGTTAGAGTAAGCTTAGTGGTTGAAATCTTCAACAACTTCTCCCTCAAGCATTTTTATCTTCAATGGAGAGTCCAAGTGAAAGTTCTTCCCCAATGGAGGCTAAAGTAAAGTGTAGTGGAAGTTGTGGTTGATTTCTACCTTCTTGCCCTCATAACCTAGTGAAACAATAATTCCCTAATGCCTAAGTTACCCCAAAAACTATAGTAACCAAGACCAAAAAGTCCCCCAACAAGTTTACAAATACAATTGGAAGTTAGGAAATTATACAAAAAAGCCCTTGCCTTTCCGCAGAAAAATATCTGTTGGAAGTAGGGGTACATCGCGGTGTAAGTTTTACACACCGCGGTGTGAAAAGACTTGCACCGCGGTGCATAATATTTGCCGCACTTCCTTCCGAGCAGCATATCTTTCGATTCCGAACTCCGATTGCAGATCCGTAAAGTCCGTAGCGTAGCTAACTCATTCATCTATAACATACTCAAAAGTCAACTCATTTGGATCATCCATGATAAAGTTGTGCATATTTTAGTGAGAAGCTATCTACAATCTTGTACAATTTACATCGGGTTCTTTTTCCTTTGAAGCTCAAGTTTGACTCGCGGGGTGGGTAGAACGACTCGCATTCATTGATACGAAACTCCGAATCACTCTAATATGTCACTTCCTACAAAAAACGGAGAAAACGATCAAAACACGAACAAAAACACAAAAACCGAACAAAGGCCAAACGAAGGGGCCAAAGAAGGAAAAGCCACGCAAACACGCAAAAGCAAGCAAAACTCGGATTAAAATAAGACGTTTTGGGCTTAAGAAGGCACGTGATAACGACGTTTTCACGGCGTTATCAAACTCTATCCGATTAAGCAACTGCAAGACCTATCTAGTGACATCATTCCCTACAAAATGCCAGAATCGTTACTTTTTTTCTCCTTTTGAATGCTTTTTTTCCCTACGTAATCTCCATTTCCCAAAGATAATCAACAATATTTTTTTTTAATCTCAAATATAATTACTCAACAAAATACGCCTTTGATTGAATCAAAGTAAATCACGTAAATAAAGTACGTTTAATAAACTAATAATTACATTCAATAATAATAATTTGTTACTTGTTTACATTTGATTAATTCATTCGATTTTCAACCTTGAGTGGATACACCCTAAGTGATACCTTTTCTAATAACGGTTTGTAAATCAAAGTTACATTGAAGAAAATCCAAATTAAGTACTTGTGACATAAAGATGACAGTCACTAAAGGTTTCACTATGGATTTTGCAACCCAAAACTATTTTATTTTCACATATTAAAATTAATATTAATAATATAAATATAAATTACTTGTCACGTAAAGTTCCTGAGGGAACCAACATGACCCCTTCTTTGACTCTACATGTTGCTTGCCCTGCTGCTTCAAATGCCTGCCAAAATATGAATTTCGATTGACACTTTGTATTATTTAGATAATAGAATATATAATGATCCAAGTAATTTGATTATACGAAGATATATCATACGTCATGACCCAAGTGAAATAGTAATAAATATTTTTTTTTGTTCAGTCTGTATCTCATTTAAGAAATCATAGAACAATTGTTGTATTTATCAAATTTGTGAATAATTTAAGTGCAGATCTTGAATTAGATTCTAACTAGAATTTTCAGTAATTTTACCTTTGTGTCATATGTAATTCCATCTCCTTTGGCACTAAATATAGAATTAGTATGTTCTCCAACATAATTTGGTTGATTAATCATCTCATTTTTTCTAGTGTTCCGTAATAATTTTGTTACTTGGCCCAAATAATTGCCTTCACTACTGTAGCAAAAGGTATGTCCTTAGAAATTGAAAGGAACTGATATATAGGACAATGAAAATAAAAAATGTAAGATATATCTAAATAAATTTTGCCATGGTCTAATTAACTATTTGTTCTTTTTGGTGTTGTTTTGTTTTGGAAAAGTTTGGACCTACTTATAGGACGTAATAAGTGACATTTTAAGAAAATTCATGATATAAATCTTAGATATACAAAATGTTTTATTTATAAGCAAATGATTAAGCATTAATGAACGAAAATAGGTTTGTTACAGAAGTACTACGACAATCAGGGTAACAAAAATCAACAAAAACATCCGGAGGAATGAGACTATTTACTCGATCGCAGACATTTCTGGAACACCTCTAACAGAGGGACAAATAGTCAATTTTGAAAGAACTTATTGTCAACCTCTTTCAGATATGAATCTATCTGATTCAGAAGGGAAGAACTTGCATCAGTATCTCAATTCAAACATGGGTTTGATTCACACTCCATGTTCTGAGAAATATTTACCATCCAAAAAGAGGAAAAAACAGAGTAAGAAATGCGTTGAGAAAAGGCAGATGTATAGAACCTTTCAACGAGATTAGTGTTTTTTCAACTCTCTCAAAATGGAATATATTCCAAACATATATGCCATGGTTCCTTAATTCGACAGGGTACAAATATCTAAATTTGATATTTTTAGATACTTTTTCAGACCTATTGCCGATACTAAGTAGCAGTCAAAAATTTGCATCCATTTTTCATGATATTATGCATGGATCAGGTATATCATGGCGAATTCTTCAGAAAAAATGGTGTCTTCCACAATGGAATCTGATAAGTGAGATTTCGAGTAAGTGTTTACATAATCTTCTTCTGTCCAAAGAAATGATTCATTGAAATAATGAGTCACCATTGATATCGACACTATGAGATCGCCAAATGTTCGGGAGTTCCTCTATTCAATCATTTTCCTTCTTCTTGTTGTTGGATATCTCGTTCGTACACATCTTCTCTTTGTTTATGGGCCTCTAGTGAGTTACAAACAGAGTTCGAAAAGGTCAAATCTTTGATGATTCCATCATCTATAATTGAGTTGCGAATACTTCTGGATAGGTATCCTACATCTGAACCGAATTCTTTCTGGTTAAAGAATCTCTTTCTAGTTGCTCTGGAACAATTAGGAGATTTGTACAAAATCCATTGTTTTCCATTCAACTGCTACAAGATCAACAATTCCATAAGCTTGGGCTTCTGTTGCTGACATAAAAACGTCTTTTTCCATGTCTTCAGATACAACCCATAATGGTTTGCCCGTTCGTTGTACATAAACCCTTGTGAGGCTTTCGCGTAGCTTCAGAAAGTACTTCCGCTTCCAGGATAAATTCTCCCGTTTGCGCCTCATAAGGGAATAGGTCCATCCCGATTACAAAGTTTGCCCCATTTAGCGAGATTGTGTGCGACTTTATTGCCAAGTCTTGGGATCTTCTTAATTTTCCATTTAGGTCAACCAAGGAGGACTTTCTAGCTTTAAGAGCATCAACTTCGCTGCTCCATTAAAAAACAGGGGCCTTACAAGTGATCATAAGAACGGAATTGAGGAAGTCACTTTCGAATAAAACTTTTGAGCATTTAGCTTGATCAAGGAGCACAAAAGCTTTAAGAATAGCGGTAGTTTCGGCAGCAGTTGCGTCGAAGAAAGCATCATTGAACACTACAACAAAGATAACCGAACCAAAACAATCCCAAACAAGAATTGAGAGAGAACCAAATCCATTGGCAAAAGTTGCATCAATATTGACTTTGAACCAATTTGCAGCAGGTGGATTCCAATCATAACAAAGATGAGGGAATGAGGCAATAGCCAAGGCAACAGCCTGAGCAGCGGCATGTTCGGAGGAAATCTTGCTACATCTGTTCGCCAAAGAAAAATAATTTGGTGTAGCCGCAATTGGATTATGAAGACGAAAGTTACGAGCGTTCTAAACCTGATCCATGGTAACAACACAAAAGTTAAGGAATTCGAGAGTGAGGTGGGGATCCGGGTGTTTTGTTTAAGAATGACCGAGATCGAAGTGGAAATGTTCCAAGAGGTGAATGGATGAAGTTTGAATCTCTACTTAGAAGCAAAAAAGATAGTTGTGATGAAAGGGCAACAAAGGAAGATGTGGTCAAGGGATTCCATAGCTTGATTACAAAGGAGGCATGGAGTGTCTTGCACATGGAAGATAAGGAAAATGTGTTGACGGGTGTGGATCATGTGGTTGAGGATTTTCCAAAGGAAGAATTTTAATTTTCACGATTGTGGACACGAGCTTTCCAAACAAGATTCCAAAGATTATCACGAGGGGAAGTACCAATAAATCTAGCTTTTTGGTTGGTTAAGTAAGCACTTTTGACTAAGAAGTCACCTTTCTTGGAATGAACCCAAAAAGTCGTTTTTGTTTCCACACGGTGGAAATTTTGATTTTGAGAATTTCTAAGATGGAGTTTTGGCAAAATTAGGAGTTGAGGAGGCTAATGTTCCAATCGGAAGAGTTAGGGACGATGAGGTCGCAGACGTAGACGGGGGGAGGGAGGGGGCGGGATGGAGGGATTGGGTGTTGGGATGAAATTATCAAGAGAGGGAATCCAAGGATCATTCCAAATGTTGATGGCCGAGTTCGAAGAGACTTTGTAACAAGCATATTTTTTAATGAGGGAACACAAGCAAGATTTCTTTTCCAAACCCAAGATATATTGCTTTTTGGGCGAGCATCTACAAGAATGCTTTGGGATTGGAGATATTTGGCGGAGAGTAAGGATACCCACATTTTATTAGAGGAAGAAAGAACGTTCAAGAAAGTTTGGCAATGAGAGCTTTGTTCAAGTCGTACGAGCGACAGAGTCCGATTCTCCCATTCCACTTGGGGTACAAAGAGTGTCCCAACATTTAAGAGCAAGGAAGTGAGGTTTATCATTAGCTTGCAACCAAAATTTACGGATCATGGAATCGAGTCTGTCACAAAGGTTTTTTGGGAGGAGGAAGGTGGTCATATGAAGGAATGTCTTGGGCAACCGATCTGGCAAGGACGTTGCGTCTCGCATGAGAAAGCAAGCGGGCACACCAACCACTAAGTATTTTTTCGAGTTTGCCAATGATATCGTTAAGCAAGCTTTGCTACCCGAAGTTTTACAAAAAGGAATGCCTAGATGTTTTGACTTATGGTTGCACCTTTTCATTTCAAGGATATAAGGTATTTTGTTACGAAGAAAGCAACTAGAGTTGGGGCTTTTTCATGACTAATCGATTGGCCAGACCAAGATTCGAAGGTGTTTAGAACATTTTTAATACCAAAAGCATTTTCCTCGTTAGCTTTACAAAAGATTGTGATATCGTCGGCAAAAAAGAGGTGGGAGACCGGGGGACAATTACGACTTATCTTGATATCATGAATTAAACTTTGATGTTTGGCTCGAGTATTAAGTCGAATGAGGATCTCAGTGAAGATGATAAAGAGAAAATGAGACAGTGGGTCTCCTTGACGCAAGACGCGGGTCGGTTTAAAGAAACCATGTGACGAACCATTGACAATTGTGGAGAAGCTAATGGTAGTGATGCATTGATCAGTAAGATTGATGAAGTTTTGATCAAAACCAAAAGCCGAGAGGATTTTAAAGAGGACGGGTCATTCAACTCTATCAAAAGTTTTGGAGAGCTCAAGTTTAATGGCCATGGCAGCGTTTTTGGATTTAAGAGAAAATCATCAGGGCCAACAACGTCCAATTTTTTTTGCAAAAAATGGGGGAGAAGCCACTGGCCCCAGGCTCTTGTGAGAGTTTATAGAGAAAAACACTTTTTTAATTTTCAATGGGGAAGAGCCAATGGGTGACACAAAGAGCAATATTATCATCAGGAAAAATACAAGGCTCAAAAAGACCATCAAACAAAGGGGGAAATAGGGTTAGGAGGATGTTAATAAGTTAATGAAAACTTATCAAAAGTACAAGAAATATCAAACCCATCAGAGACGTAAGGCCATCTCCAATGGAGATGGTTGGAATCGGAGCGGGGTCGGCGGGAGAAGTCATCTCCAACGGAGATGGGGTCGGGGCGGGGTGGGCAACGGGGCTGCGCGGAGCCCTGGCCGCGGCTCGTTCCCGCGTGGGAATTCTAAAGAAGAAAGAGGGGCGCGTGAGTTCACGCGTCCCTCTTTAAGTCAGGGGACGCCACTTGGCGTCCCCTGGTTGGACCCGTTTTTTTTATTTTCTTTATTAAAATTAGTTTATTTAATAAGTTTTATAAAATAAATAAATAATTAATAAAATTAAATTTAACACCTAAATTAAATGCGTAGAATTGAATTATTTAATAAAAATAAAAATATGGAGATAATTTTTTTGCATTTAATAAGTTCAATAAAAAAGGAGATATGCAAAAATTGGGATTGTCCGAAAGCTAGAGAATTGAACCGCATTCGTGTCCGCAGGTCGCGGGCTCGCACAAGTCTTGAAGGTCTAAAGTGAATTTCGATCCATGATTTGCACCCCCCTGCGCGTGAGGGAATAGACTTTTGGTAGCTAGATTGTTATACCACTACATTGTCAAATCATCTATAAACCTCAAGATTTTTCCTTCTAATTCCAATGTGGGATAAAACCACTTCTATTTTTTTTCTTCCATTTCAAAGGTTGATCTTTGAGAATCAATTTCTCATTCACCCGAACTCCAATTTGGACATACTATATACCGTTTTAATCTACTAACGGAGTAGAATATAATTCCGAAAAAACCCGAATAAATATCAAATTTATAGATGAGAGTGGGCAAGGAAAGAAAATAGAATTAAAGCTAGAGAATTGGACTGCATGCGTGTCCGCAGGTCGCGGGCTCGCACAAGTCTTGAAGGTCCAAAGTGAATTTCGATCCATGATTTGCACCCCCCACCACCCCATGCGCGTGAGGAAATAGACTTTTGGTAGCCAGATTGTTATACCACTACATTGTCAAATCATATATAAACCTGAAGATTTTTCCTTCTAATTCCAATGTGGGATAAAACCACTTCTATTTTTTTTCTTCCATTTCAAAGGTTGATCTTTGAGAATCAATTTCTCATTCACCCGAACTCCGATTTGGACATACTATATACCGTTTTAATCTACTAACGGAGTAGAATATAATTCCGAAAAAACCGAATAAATTTTATATTTATCAAATTTATTTTAATTATAGATGAGAGTGGGCAAGGAAAGAAAATGGAATTAAAGCTAGAGAATTGGACTGCATTCGTGTCCGCAGGTCGCGGGCTCGCACAAGTCTTGAAGGTCCAAAGTGAATTTCGATCCATGATTTGCACCCCCCCCCCCTCCCTGCGCGTGAGGGAATAGACTTTTGGTAGCTAGATTGTTATACCACTACATTGTCAAATCATATATAAACCTCAAGATTTTTCCCTCTAATTCCAATGTGGGATAAAACCACTTCTATTTTTTTTCTTCCATTTCAAAGGTTGATCTTTGAGAATCAATTTCTCATTCACCCGAACTCCGATTTGGACATACTATATACCGTTTTAATCTATTAACGGAGTAGAATATAATTCCGAAAAAACCCGAATAAATTTTATATTTATCAAATTTATTTTAATTATAGATAAGAGTGGGCAATGAAAGAAAATGAAATTAATTCCATTTCGGAGTCCTGCCATTGGAGACGACCAGGCAGGGCTCGGGGTGGGGACAGGGCAGCCTCTGGGCTCCGGAGCCCCGAGCCCCACCATTGGAGATGCCCTAAGTATATGAGCTATAAAAAAAAAATTATGAATACCGACAGGGAATATTGCCGGTGCCTTGCAAGTAGTCCATTTTATTTTTACTATTACTATTATTTTTTTCAAAATAATTACTGATGCGGTGGTTTATAACTAAATGAAATCACAGTACATACAACATAGGTTAAACCTTTTGCGTTTTCGGCTCATATAAATACCCGCCTCCATCTCCCAGTTTCATTTGCCTACGCTTCTGTTTTCTCGGAAGCGTAGTTTTCTCTCTCCTAAACATATACATACACTTCGATTGTATACAGTATTTGTTGGTAATCACTTCTTTAGAGAGAGAACGTTGCAAAGGGGAGCTTTTCTGTTGTGTGGAGGACCTACATCGAACGGTATAATTCTCTCTGTATGCCCTAAATTTCTGCTGCTATTTCTAGATTTTTCAGATCTGAATGTAATGTTTGAGATATTGATGTTAATTAGGTGAGCGGATTCGTGATAAGTATTTTTTAGGGTTTCGGAGCAGGATTTTGCAGGTGAATCCCTAAAGTGAGATTTCTTCTTTTGCTGTCGCGACCTTTGAATTTTTCCGTATGTTTAAGATTTAGGTCTTGCGGTTAATGGATGCCGGCTCTATCAGTAAATTTATGCGGGTTCTGTGTATATGTGTATATATTAATGTTTTCTAAAAGGTGAGTGATGCTTTTGTGTAGATAATTAGATCTTAGGAACGCCTTCAGAAATTGTTCGTGTTGAATATGAATATGGTGGTTGCATTTGCCATGTGTAAAGTTATCTCTTATAGGTGCTGCATACAGTGTGTATTTTGATGTCTTTGATTTGAAGCTTAATATTCCAGTAGCATTTTTATATTGAATATATAATCAAATATATTTTTGGTAGTAGATCCTATTGTCTGTGGCCAAGAATGTTTTATAATATATTAATCCTGTAAGTTTTTGACCTTTGATTCACTTCCTTTGGGGTAATTTGCATGTATTGATGCTACAGGATATTTCATAGGGAAGATTGGTATGTCTACAACTGAAACTGCCTCAGCTACTGCCATACAGTATGCGCCAGAGGATCCCACCCTACCGAAACCATGGAAAGGGCTTGTTGATGTTGAGACTGGATATCTTTATTTCTGGAATCCAGACACTAATGCAACCCAATATGAGAGACCTATCGCCACTTCTCATGCAAGCTCGTTTCCATCACACAAAACTTTAAACTCATCAGTTCAAAAGTCCCCCAAAAGAAGCCACAACGCCAATGATGACGATAATATATATAACAAAAGTAGCAATGGTGGGTCAGCAAAAGTTGCTTCCGGAGCTGCAACTTATCAGGTGTGTCAAGTAGTTCTTTCATAATTCTACTTCCCTATTATTTATGTAGGTGCAATCCTTCTAATTTGTTGTCTTGCTTTGTAGGATGTTAGATGATAAGTCCACGATAAATTATTCAGTTTATTTTGTAATGGTTCGATTTTTTGTGATGTTGACTACAGATTTATTAAAATGTGGAAAGTTGTAAAATTATCATAGTCCAGATTTCTGATTTAATTTCCCTGAACTTTTTTTGTGAGAAATATGTACATTGTGATACTGGCATAACTGTCCTTTGCCCTTTATCCTTCCTTCTCAATATGATGGTACATTGATACTGCTAGACCAATATTTTTATGTATTCTATACTTATCTTTATGTTGTCATGATGGTATGCAGCTCTGTCCTGAACTCAGACTACTTATGCTGGGTCGGTTTTATTCAAGAACTTTGCTAATTCCATTGCTCTTCCTTTGATACTGTTTTACGCCTTTTGGTATTAGTTCTATCTTTCTATGTATATGGGTTCTGTCATTCTTAGTTTTTGACTTTTGGCATTAGTTCTATGATTCTATGTTTATGAGTTCTACAATCCTATGTTTTTTCCCCTTGGTATTAGTTCTATCATTCCATGTATATGAGTTTTAGGGGTCATTACTTTTTTGCAAATGTAGAAAATCTATCCAATAGAGCAGTACAATGGCTTTAACATATTTGATCTGGGATTTACTTACAGAATAAAACATAATTTCTATACTGGATGAATATCTTGTCTCTTAGTGGCAATTTATAAAATTGGCTCTCCTTTTAAAGTAATTTTATCAGGTTCAATGATCATTCTACTCTTAAACTGTTTCTAATTTTCTAAATCCGTGAATATTTGAAAAAGCATTTGCCGTGACGAATTGCCAAACTGATGATTGCTGACTGCTTATGAAAAGTTGGTTAAGTCAAATTTGAACTTCTCTTATCTAATGTAGACAGAGTTTGTGTGTTAAGTTTTGTAACTATCTATGATACTGTTGGATCCTCTGATGAACTATTTTTTTATATGTGAATACTTTTGTTTTGCATCATATATTAGAAGCCTTAAAGTAGTCAAAACAATTGTTTTTCACATTACATGTGTAATGCTAGGGCCCGTGAATATGTTAAGTTTCTCCTGTGTTTTCGATTGGGTGCAAATATGCCAGGTGTTTTATTTCCTTTTCTATAATTTGTGTTAGGCTGCCAGAAGTAGATCAGATTACTTGCAGAATGAGCCAGAAGTGAAAGGCACTGCTGGAAATGGATCATATGCTTCTAAAAGTGCAGTCAATGGTTTGTCTGCTGAGGCCTATCGTCGTCAGCATGAAATTACCGTCAGTGTAAGCATCTTTATCATCTCATGCATATGTTGATTCCTAGTGAGTTGATTTTTGAAGAGATACTCTGTATTCTCCTGTTGCTTTATGGTAATCTTATGGTTCTCTGTTTTACAACATCTCTCTCCTCTTTTTGATCTATTATTTATTTTCTTCTCTAAATTATAATTGTTGACTGTACTTCAACTGGCCAGGGAGATAATGTGCCCCAACCTTTCATCTCATTTGAAGACACTGGTTTTCCTTCAGAGATTTTGAGGGAGGTATGGAGTTAATTTTACCTTAACAATCTGTTTGACTCTTGGAAGAAATTAGTATGAACTATGAATCAAGTAATTTTCTCCAGTGTTTGAAATTTACTGGAGGTCCATTCTGGAGATTAAAACTCATGCTCAACTTTTTCCATCTGTACTTTTGTCGCAGGTGCGATATTTGCTCTATGGAGGAGCCAAATGTCGTACGCTGTGGCACACTCCTGTGAGGGCTTGCATGTATTTGGAGCGCCCCTATTGGTGGACCAATATATATGGAGGGCTATCTGAATCATCCAAGTTTGGCCGGGACTTCTGTTGGTAGCTATTCAGTCTGCCCCTTGGTCCTAATAGAAGAAGAGGCGTCCTCCTACTCTTGCTTGCATCAGCAAGCAGTGCCTGATTTCAGTGGGGGATAATGCTTCTTCTTTCCATGGCCACTTGCATGAGTTCAAAAGAAACCTACCTAAAGTTTTGAAGCACTACCCTGCTTATGGAAGTTGCCTATTTCGTATTTCATTTTCAGGTGCTACATGTTGGTTTTTCTGCTCCTACTCCAATACAGGCGCAGTCATGGCCAATTGCTCTACAAGGACGTGATATAGTAGCTATTGCCAAGACAGGTTCTGGAAAGACTTTGGGTTACTTGATGCCTGGCTTTGTTCATCTGAGACAACGGCGCAATAATACTAAACTAGGTCCCACAGTTTTGGTTCTCTCACCAACAAGAGAGTTGGCGACTCAGATACAGGATGAAGCTGTGAAGTTTGGTAGATCATCTAAGATATCATGCACGGTACAAATTTAACAATGCCCTCTGCGTATCATTCTTCAATATTTTTTTTTGTACCAGCATGTACTTCCTTTTGCATTGTCATCATACCTTGCTGTTGCACATGGGCATACTATCTCTCATATTTCTGAATCTATATTTCTGAATCTGCACTTTTTTTTGCTGTAAGGCTACTTCTCTATTTATGTATTCAAACAAGTTATCTTTTTGGGATTGAAGTCACTGAACTAGGTTATTTGTTCTTTACAATCCATATTGATCAAAAAAATGTTCTAAATGATCTATTTAAACACGGTTAACTCATGTATACAGATGGGTGGTTCATCTATTTTATATTCTCAAGAGTCCCATACTGATTTTAGTGTTTTTTTATGCAGTGTTTATATGGAGGTGCACCTAAAGGTCCTCAGTTGAGAGACCTAGACAGAGGTGTTGATGTGGTGGTGGCTACTCCTGGTCGGTTGAATGATATTCTGGAGATGAGAAGGATTAGCCTTCGTCAAGTGTCATATTTGGTGTTAGATGAGGCAGACAGGATGCTGGACATGGGTTTTGAACCCCAGATAAGGAAAATCGTGAAGGAGGTGCCTTCTCTTAGGCAAACTCTTATGTACACTGCAACATGGCCGAAAGAAGTGCGCAAAATTGCTGCTGATCTACTTGTTAACCCTGTTCAAGTTAACATTGGAAGTGTCAATGTGCTTGCTGCAAACAAGGCAATTACCCAGGTATATTTTCACCCTTTCTGTCTTCTTGAAATACTGTCGAAAATTTTCAGTGTCTTAGATTTTTTACCAAGTTAACATATTAGTTATTTTTATGCCACAGTATGTCGAAGTTATGTCACCAATGGATAAGCGCAGGCGCTTGGAACAGATATTAAGATCTCAAGAACCTGGATCAAAGGTAATCATTTTCTGCTCTACAAAGAAAATGTGTGATCAACTTGCAGGTAACTTAACCCGACAATTTGGAGCTGCTGCTATTCACGGAGACAAATCTCAGGGAGAGAGGGACTATGTGTTGAATCAGTTCCGCACAGGAAGGTCCGCAATACTTGTAGCTACTGATGTTGCCGCACGTGGCCTGGACATTAAGGATATCAGGTTAGTGGCTGATATATACACATGCACAAATTCACTGTCTTGTGGTAGAACAAGTGTGGTTTCCCCAATATTTTTATGAGTTTATGAGGTGTTTCGTTGTCCAAATTCAATTTCCATAAGGAAAACACAGCCCACAAAGAATTTTCAAATTCAACCCCAATTATAATCATAGGTTAGGACCCGGATTAGTTTTCCAATATTTAATTGGACATTATAGTTCCATTTTGTACCTCTTTTGTTTCTAATCCACCAATAAATTAACCCCAATTTCAATTATTGGAAGGTGGAAAATATAATGGAATTGATTCTTAAAAGGTGGGAACTTTCTTAGTTTGTTTATTCTTTTTTGTTTTGTTGGGGCTGGAAGCATGTTTGATATCATCTACAATTTCCCCCCTTCCATTACCTAAGCTACTATAATCTAAGTCCAGATTTTACTGTATGCATTGTGTTATGTTTTGCAATTGTGATATATATCTTGTGTAATGATAACAGGGTAGTGATAAATTATGACTTCCCAAATGGAGTAGAGGACTATGTTCACAGAATCGGAAGAACTGGACGTGCAGGTGCCACTGGTATAGCTTATACTTTCCTCTCTGACCAAGATGCAAAACATGCATCAGATCTCGTCAAACTTTTAGAAGGCGCAAACCAAAATGTTCCAATTGAAGTTCGTAATATGGCTTCACGTGGCGGTGGGATGGGAAGGGCAAAACGTCAGTGGGGCTCGGGTCCTAATGGATATAATGGCGGTCGTGGTGGTGGACGTTATGATTCTTCATACGGTGGACGAAATGGTGGTAGGGGTAATTTTGGAAATTCATATGCCAACGGAGTTAGAAGTCGAAGCAGAAGCCCTAAACCGTGGCAGAGCTCCTACGCCTAGTACCGACTGATTTGATGGAGCGGGTACTGTCTAGGAACGATTGAGATTTTGCCTTGCAAGGAAGGATATGGTAATGATGAACAATTTGCTACTCTATTTATTGTTGGGGAATTTATATTGTCCCGAGTAATACTTAAATACCTACTTATTGAAATTTCCCCTTTGAACATTTGTGATTCTAGTGGAACCATTTTTAGGTTGACCAATTTACGCTATACGTTATAGACCAATTCTTTTTTGTTGTATAACTAAAAGGTGTGTAATAGCCTAATAGGTGTGTTGGTTAGATGAATTTTGATCAAATTTCTTATTTGCTATATGGAACTATTTGTTTTTCTTCTACTATATCTTTGTTTTGGGTCGTCAGTTGCATTGAAAATTTAAGCTGTAATTCTGTTAAGCTAAATCTAAATTATTGAACGGGGTTCAATTGCACTGGTCCCGATTAGGACTTTCCTCAATCTCTGAGAAAAGTAACTTGCGTATTACTATGTTTGGAAACAAGATTTTCTTTTTAATTTTTTTTTCTGAAGTACCTCTCAAATATAGTAAAGCTAAGAATTTGAAACTATTAATTTTAAATTATTGTTTTAAAGGGTCATAAAATGTGGAAGATAGTTTATTACTTGATATAATACATTTTTTTGACATATATACAATTTTAACATTATATTCAATAGTTTCGATAAAAACCTGTTCATACATTAAATAAAAGGTTCACCAACATTGAGCATTATATTCAATAATTTTAATACGAAACCTGTAAATTACTTAAAAGCGTCAAGATTTTGGGTTGATAATTTGAGGTCAACACTCGGGAAGAAAAATTTAAGAGCATGATTGGTCAATTATTCATGATTATGAGTGTCGTCATTAAAGGTAAGAGCTCAATTTAGACTGAGTTTTTGGAATTATGAAAAGACATTTTTATTTTTTTATAAGAAATACACTCCAAAATATCACGTGCTGGACACGTGATGTCGGCTCCGGCACAAACTGCCTCAAAAAATATGAGAAATTAACATGACATTTTTTTTTAAATAAAATTATTAGACCATCTCCAACAACCCTCTTAAATTTTGGCCTCTTATCTTAAAATTTAAGGGATGAACAATGTTATATATTCCCACTTTTTACTCTGCACTCCAACAGCTAGTTTATATTTTAAGATTTACACTTTATATTTCTTCAGGAAAGTACAAAAGTAGTTGTACTTTGCAACATATAATAATTTTTTCATTTAACTTTGGACTCTCATATATGAGAGTCCAAAGTTAACAATATAAGAGTTTCATAAATTTTAAGAGGTCCCTTGGAGTTCAATTTTTTGGAAAAACTTATAAATTTTCTTATAATTTGACTTATAAAAGCTCCCTTGGAGATGGCCTTATGAAAGTGCTAAAGTGATTGTCCTATATTTCTTCCTTTATTCTTTATTTGAAATATTTCAATTTAAGAGTCAAAATAACTTTTCCTAAAATGGTTTTTTTTCTTCAAAACTAACCTCTCGCATAAAATAATACTCCAATTTAATGTCACTTATCTACAACCACTTTAAATGTAAAAAAAATAAATTATTTGTGTCTGAAAAACTAGGGTGAATACAGTTTCCCCCCTTAATAAAATATAGGGTGGTATCAGTTACCCCCCTAAAGTATCAATTGTAATTATCTCATTTATTTTCGGTACGAATTATTATTCAAAATGTTGAGTAATTTTCCTTCAAATTCTTTCTTACCAAATTCAAGTTTGACACCAAACAATATTATGTTTTAATTTCTTCATTTCTTTATCAAAAATAAAATTTATTAATTATGAAACAATATTATATTTCAATTTCTTCATTTCTTTTTTTTGCTTCGGTATAAAAAAATGAGATGAAAATGAAGAAAAAATTTGAGATCGAAAAAAGAAAGGTAACAAAAGAAATGAAGAAATAAAAACATAATGTTGTTTGGTGGATGAATAGATTCATAATTAGTAAATAGACAATTTTATTTTGATAAATTAATAAGAAATTTATTATTTATGAAAGGAGCAGGGGTATTTTTAAAATAAAAACTACAAAACTATAACATATGAAGATAAATGTTAGAAGGTTTAGTCTTAAATTAGGAACCCATTGAGTTGAGTATATGTAAGGAACCCCCTAAACATATGACATGTGGCGTTAGTGTTCAAGGCTACCTCTTTAACTGGTTATACTAAAATAAAGGTAAAATAAAAACGAAATTCAAAATTACACAAAAGCCCTTAAACAAAATCAGTTCCTCAAACTAAAATAAGCGAACTGCTCTTTTCTTCTTCTTTGTGGTTCGCTATTTTCTTCTTCTTTGTGCTTTGTACGATTTTCAACAATTCATCAATTTTCCATCCTCAAATCGAATTCTTAAAAATCTGGGTTTGCTCCGAAATCTCCCAAATTCTTGCTACATGTAAGTTTTCTTCAATTCATCAAACTCTCCATCCTCAAATCGAACTCTTCAAGATCCGGGTTTGCTGCAAAATCTCCCAAAATTCGTTGCTATACAGTAAGTTTTCTTCAATATAACGTATATTATATGTTTAATTATGAAATTGTTAGGGTTCCTGATATTGATGAAATTAGAGATTAACCTTTCTTGAGTCTTTATGAAATTGAAATTCATTTACTATTTCACGTTCTCCCTTATTCAAAAATTAATTTTGAATCACCGCATAATATAAAATGGGTTATTCATATTATTGTTCACTCGCCGTTTAATAAATGAAGTAGAATAAACACAACTGTAATTAATGTAGGTTAATTAGAAATGGTTCACTGACTGTAAGGTACAGTACTTTGCAATATTGTCATTTGAGCTCGAAGAGTTGGATCTTTTTTGGCTTAATCTGTCCTTAGTGCTTAAGCTTTCAAATCTGGTTGGGTTGCTTATATTCTCTCCAGGTTTAACAATTTTTTACCATGCATGGTTCTAGATTGGATTAGTATTTACTAGTTATTTATGTATGTTTGCCTCCTGATTTCTGTGTTTACGCCCATTCCAATTCTAAATATGGGAATCAGCAATTTCTAAGAATGCTGGTTATCTTTCCTGTTAGTTTAGTAAGACCTTCCTTAGGAACAGAAAGATACACAAGGGGTCAATTTCTCGAGGTTGTTCACCTAGAGGTACACATTTCTATTTTTGTATTCCCTCTTGTTTATCCTTAAAGGAGAGGGGGGGGGGGGAGAATCTCTCTCTCAGTCCCAAAAATTTAGATATAATCTATAGTAATCGGAAAACATCATCAGAAAGCACAGAGCATATTGGTTTGTTTTCAAGGTGATTTTTATGAATCTGAACACCATCTTTGAAGTAATTTATTGGTAATCTGTGTCATCTACCCCGCATAAATATCTGCACAATAATTTGAAATCCATGTCCATCAATTATAAGCACTACTCATTGTTTGAAACTGAGCTATTCAAATTTTAATTTTGTCATTGTCTTTGTGGTACTGTTTTTGGTTTTCTTTCACCAGACTATTTGTTTTTCGTCCGACCCATCATGTTTTATAGTATCAAGTAAACTTGTGTTGCTCATGGTTTTTAATCCTAATCATTTTTTTTCAACTGAAAGAACCTATATATACTAATAATGTCGAATATTTAGAATTTCTAGTCAATATAAAATTATTAGCATACTAATGACTTAGTTTTGGACAACCCTTATCTAGTTTTTTTTTTTAATATTTGGTTATTACTTTTAGAAATATGTGATTTTTGCATTATTTTATGGTAACTGAATGTGGTATGGTTAATCACCTTACATACTTAATTTGCAGCAACCCATGAATTACGACG
This sequence comes from Penstemon newberryi var. newberryi, assembly GCA_030819805.1. Lineage (NCBI taxonomy): Eukaryota > Viridiplantae > Streptophyta > Magnoliopsida > Lamiales > Plantaginaceae > Penstemon > Penstemon newberryi. Next base: position 11,503,300 of record JAUALY010000004.1, on the reverse strand, counting down.
ATCCCCTTTTCGAGGATGAAGTAACTTTGAATGATGTATCCTCTGAAAGTGAAAATTTTATGAGTTTTAAGCACAATTCTGATGGTGAATCCGAAAATGACTTGGATATGCTAGATAACGAGTCCATTTGGCAGTTGATTTTTACCTGTTCAGAAGAGGCAGATAAATTTTATATCGAATATGGTCGAAAAATGGGGTTTGATGTTAGAAAGTGTCATAAAAAAGTTAATGGTGCTGGTATTGTTAAAAACATGGAATGGGTGTGTTCTAGGGAGGGATTTCGTAAACCACCTACAAAAGGATGTAATTTCAAGCGAAGATCCAAAGATGAAACTAGGTGTGGTTGTAAAGCCCGTTTTCGAATAGTACATGATATAGTAGATCAATTATATAAGGTAGCTGCTTTTAATCCCGACCACAATCATCCGCTAGAAACTCGAGAAACTGCCCATGTTTTGAAGTGTAACAGGTATTACTTGTTCTAAATTTTGTAGTAATATTAATATATGTTTTAAGAGTTTAATTTGAGATAGTAGATAATGTAAATCTACTTTTTTTAATTAATGAAGTATGTTATGTGCTGAAGGTTAATCTCACCAGCTAATAAGGCTTTGTTGAGTGGGTTCACCGATGCTGGATTGAAGCCAAGCAATGCTATTGATGTTATAGAGCGCTTTGGAGGTGGTCCTGGGAAAGTATTTTATAAAAGAAAGGACGTCTATAACTTCCTTGGTAGTCAGCGGATGCATTATCGTAGGAATGGTGATGTGAACAATGCAATTTCATTTCTTGAAGGCATAAAAATACGTGATAAAAGTTTGGTATTCAAGTACTCAACTGACACTGAGAATTCATTAACGCGACTATTTTGGGCTGATGGATTTTCACAGGCTGAATATAGAGAATTTGGCGATGTGCTTGTATTTGACAGCACATATGACACCAACTCCTATAAATTTTCGTTGGTCATCTTATGTGGTGTTAATAACCACTTGAACACCTGTGTTTTTGGAGCAGCTTTAATGTTCAATGAAACGACAGAATCATATAGATGGTTGTTGAAAACCTTTCGGGAAACAATGGGAGGTGAAGCCCCCTTATCTATACTGACAGACCAAGATGCAGCAATGCGCGCTGCTATAACTATGGAGTTTCCTACTTCAACACACAGGATTTGCAGCTGGCACTTAGGGCGAAATTGTTTGCAAAAAGTACGAATACAAAGATTTGCTGATAAGTTTGGAAGTTTTCTAAAGGACAATATTTCAGTTGAACTTTTTGAGGAGAAATGGGCTTTGTTGGTTGAAGAACACGGAGTTGCAGAACATCCTTGGGTGATTGAAACATACTCTAAGAAGGAGACATGGAGTGAGGCACACTTTCGAGGTATATTTCTTGGAATTATGAGGAGTACTCAAAGAGCCGAATCGTTGAACTCTTTATTCAAGCAGCGGCGTACAAATGGGTTTACGATCACTGAATTTATGAAGTACTATTATCATTGCCTTGATAAAATTAGGGCAAACTTTTTAGTGAATCAACAAATTTGTGAGAGATCAAATCCAACTTTGATCCCCACCACACTAACGAGTCTTCAACAATATGCCGTCTCTATATACAGCAGAGATATTTATATGCGTGTTGAAAAAGAAATTTTTGAAGCTCAAGGGCTCGTTGTTGAAGAATCAACAAATCATGAAGACTGTTTGTTCACTTTCAAATTTGTTCCATATGGCGAAAAGTCCTCTATATCACGTTTGGTAAAAATTGATTGGGACAATGGGAAGTTTGAATGTGAGTGTTTAATGTTGGAGTCTGATGGGTTGCCTTGTAGTCATATTTTTGCTGCTTTGAAGTGTTTGATGGTAACTGAAATTCCTGATTCTTGCATACGTAGAAGATGGACCAAATGCGTTGGGCACAAACTGCTACCCATGTTTCCAGATACATTTCAAAGTGATGATCCGCAACGCATTAGGTTTATGCAATTACACAAAGAGTGTCTCAATTTTTGCTTGCAATCTTCGCAAAGTGAATCAGTCAAGACAAAGTCTCTGAAACGTCTTCGTTGTGCTGCAAAAGAGGCAACAAAAGATGTTTTCTTTGACTCTGAGGAACAAAAAGAAGTTGAATCTGCAACATTCCAGACGCATGTTTTCGTGGTCGCCCAGATATGTGTCAATCCATAAGTATACCAATGAATGACTCCGGTAAACATTGGTACATGTGTACCGTGGATTTCAATAGGGAAGAGATTATAATTGCTGACACACTATATCGCGAAGATATTGACGAGAAAAGGAAAAAAAGGGTACTCAATGTGGTACGTGTTACTTTTAAAAGTTATACATGTAATTAAATTTGCATTTCATTAGTTGTATTGCATGCACACAATAACTCTCAAAATTATCATAAAAAAATAGTGTCAAAGATTAAAAAGATTGTCTACTGCATGGAATGATCTACCATTCAAGAAAAGGAATTGGACGTCACAATTCAAGTATGTGAATTCAGATTTCGTACAACAACAGAATGGGTATGTAATGTTGATGGCTAAAACTGGTAATAGTAGTAAAATATTATAGTCTTATAGTCATATTTTTTATTTTGTTTTTTTGCCTATCAGGTATGATTGCGGCTTATATGTATGTCTTCTGATGTTATTTCCGGGAAGAATTGATAGGATATTAAGCGAGGTAAGGAGCCATAACCATTAATATGCATACACAAATGTTAATTATTTTTCTTCATACTAATAATGCTCATATCAATATTTTAGGTCGAATCAACTATAGCTCGCAAAAGGATCGCGGCAAAACTGTACAACTCTAAAGAAAATAAAGCTAAACCAGGGTGAGTAGTATGTGTTCAAATCTAAATAATATTTTTAAACCCTTAGACGAACTGAAAAATATGTATTGACCTATTGTTCAAATCTATGCAGAAGGAATATTCATTTCCTTGTACAATACAAAACCTTATCTACATATATATCTCAAGATAGTGTCGGACTAAAGTTAGATAGTGTTTTGGGAGCAGCCTTTGCGCTACAACTGTTTGTGTTCGATTATGAAAATCCACCACCATTACTCGGGAAGATACCGCTGAAATCTGAATTTATACCCCTGAATGATGACAATGATTTGAACAATCTTGTGAAAATGTACGCGGACCTTGGTGATGATTACATTCATACAAAATTCGAAGATGTCACAGACCCGGATGTGTCGATTGCATAAACAATTGAAGCTAATACTTATGGAGTTATATTTTATAATTGTGAATTTTTTTAGACTTTTCTCATAATTTTGCACTATTATCGTAGACCTCCTTTTTTTTTTTTGCCATTATGAATTCTATAATTATGAAATTTTTCTAGATTTGATTATATTTTTTGTTTATCTATCTTATTAATTGTCCTACAATAATTTTATTAAATAGCGACTCTTGCACGTGGTCTCACGCACATATATTTATTTGAGTGCAATGTGATCGAGATTTAAATAGAGTTAGATTCATTAAATTCTTGTTTGAACTTACTTTACCCCTCTATAATTTGAAGAAAAAAAATCAATTTATCCCCTGTAAAAAATTTAATGAAGCAATTTACCCCTTCAACCAAAAAGTGTAACTCACTTGCCGAAATTGAGAGTAGGCATGTAAACCATTTTATAACATAGGGGGATAAATTGCCACATTTATCATAACAGAGGGGGTAAAATGCCACATTATCATAATAAAAGTGGATAAAGTGCAGCCTATAAAAATATCAGGGAGGCGATGCGAAACTTTTACAAAATTACAGGGAGTAAAATACTCTTTTTTAAATCACAAGGGGGTAAATTGAACATTATGCATTTCATAGGGGGTAAATTGCCATTAACTTTGGAGAAAAAATTGGGTTTGGTACCAAAATTGCAATGAAAATCTATCCTATGGTACCAAATTTGCATTTTCGTATCCAATGGTACCAAATTGCAAGTAGGTCTATCCTATGGTACAAAAAAAGCAATTTTCCCATTTTCTTATCATAATGTAATTGTTTGAAGTTCTTCTGTTGCCGTTTGCCTTTGTATTGCTATGCATTTTGGTGTTTTGAGTAGCACGGATATATTGATATTGTCTATTCGTGCATTGTTTAGAACAAAATTACACATGTATAAAATTACACTTTTAGGTAAGAGATCATGGTGTTTCGATCTTGTATGAATTTTATTTATAATGTCAGAAAAAATTACTTACACAATAAATTAACATAATATTTATAGAAAGATATCAATGTTATTACATTATTACATTATTTTAGTGTAATACACAGTATGTTGTTATGTATCTCAATGAAAATATGCACCAATAAAATTATCAATGTTATCAGACAATTCGATCCACATACATCATTTATCGTAATATATAGACGTACATCATCTATTGCATAACTTTTCCAAGCCATTTCTATTGAAAGATTTCGATTTACAGTAATTCAACACTTAACATCAATGTATATCCAAGACTAAAAACTGAAATCCCAGAATATTTGATAATAGATCAAAAAAAAAAAAAAAAAGCCAAAAAACGATACTGAAAGTATTCGCTTTTCCTTGGAGAAAATATTACATGTAGAAAGCAAATCTTCAAATAACTAGTGGAAATATAAGTCATCACATATAAAACATATATGGGCCAACACAATATCTGCAATTCTCATCCCCAAACTTCTTATACCTATTTTCAGCAACCTTTCACTCCAATCAGATTGTATGAAATATTTGCCCTGGAGCAGCAAGAAGTGTTAGTGGATATAGCTCGTCTCTTGACATGGCACAAATCAAGTTTTTTAATCACTCACCATCTAGCATAAGAAGGTAAATTTAAATAAACTAAATGGAAGAATTTATATCAACAGCAGGAATATTGATGACAATCTTATTATCTAAAAACAAAAAGTTAGAGAGACTCATAAGTTTTGTCAATCAATATATTTTATCATAAATTATTGTAAGAAACATTTAAGGAAACGAGATTTACAAGCCATGAAAGAGACATTAAATCTCCTCCAAGCTTGTTGTGTGAAAGGTCTAGTAAAGAAAGCTTGTTTAATGCAACAATCTGAGGTGGGATTTTTCCTGTTAATGCATTCCAGCTCAAATTTAACGCGATTTCAAGAGCTTCGATTTCGAAGATTTGGACTGGGATGCTTCCGAAAAGCTGGTTTTTGCTTAAATCGAGCAACTGAAGCGTCGAACATCGACCGAGGCTTGACGGGATTAGGCCTGATAACGAGTTTCCTCCAAGTGAAAGTCTGTTGAGAGAAAAGAGTTCACCAAAACTCCCTGGAATTTGGCCAACAAATCGATTCATAGAAACATCCAATACCTCTTACTCAAAGAAGATAAAGAACTCGGCAAATTTCCATTGATTTCATTCCCTGCTAGATTCAACATTTGTAGCTCTCCACATTTCCCAATTTCATCAGGCAATGGTCCACTAAGATGGTTATTAGACAAATCAAGAAAATTTAAACTTGTGAGAAAACCTAATTCTTTAGGTATTTGTCCATTAATTTTGTTTCCATCCAATCTCAATCGAATCAAAGATTTGCAAGCGCCAATCTCCGGTGGAATAGAACCCAATATATCGTTAAAAATCAAGTGAAGCTTAATTAGATTCCTTAGCTGAAAAATGGTAGGTGGCAATACACCCGTAAGAGAATTATGGGATAAATCCAAAGCTTGAAGGCTTTTACATCTGGACAATGTCGTAGGAATGCTACCCTCAAGTTTGTTGTCCCAAGCGAAAAACACTTGAAGCTGAGTCAAGAATCCAAGTTCTAATGGACTTGAACCAGAAATTTGGTTACTATCAATCTGAAACTGAACCAAATTTGTGGCATTCGATAAAAGAACAGGGATCGAACCCGAAATATTATTACTACTAAGCATCAACTCTTCAAGATTAGTTAAGTTCCCAAAAGAGCCAGGTATACTACATGTCAAGAAATTCAAAGAAACATCGAAAATAACTTAGTTTTTAAAGTTCCCAATTTCTTCAGGAACAGAGCAAGTTAAACTATACTGCCATATTAACAACTTTTCGAGTTTCTGAAGCTTTCAAAACTCCAATGGAAGCGAACCAGATAAACTATTTTCGTACAAATAAACATCCACAAGCTTGGTACAATTACCAATATCTTTTGGTATTTCACCTGAAAGAAGTGTAGTATAAATTGATAAAACTTGAAGCTTTTTCAACTTACCCAACGAAGAAGGAATCCCACCATAAATCTTTGTTTTTGCAAGTCCTAATATTTGCAAATTTTCACAATACCCAATTTCATCTGTGATTTTCCCATCAATTTCTTGATTCCCACCTGCCCTCAAAGTTTATAAAAATAGAAGCTTTCCTATTTCAACAGGAAGGTTACCACTTAAGCTGTTGTCAAACAATACAAGGCTTTTCAAACTAATGCAACCATCAATTTCAGATGGGATTCTTCCGTTGAGTTGATTTGAGTTCAGTATACTCCTCGAGGTTTTTAAGGTTGCCGATAGTTTCTTGAATGGTTACCCCTCGAGACTGTTTGAACTAATATCAATTGTTTTTATTGATAAACAGTCACCGTGATTTGGGTTTGATGATTTGTGATTTGAGATTTGAGAATTGAGAATTTGTCGTTCTAGGTATTGGGGGAGATGATTTGATTTGGGATGGAAAAAATATATTGAAAGGTTAAATGTGTAATTGAGATATTATTATTTATTTAAAAAATAAAAAAATAAAAAATAGGCTTAAACTCAATCACCTGTTCAACAGGTAGTTCATCTTTTTTTTCAATGGTTGAGATCAAAATCTCATATTTTATTTTTAATCTAATGATAGAGAGATGGGTTCCTGACATATACTCAACTCTATCGATACTAACCTAAGACTTGCCCATGTTACAATTGATACTTTATAAATAACTTATACCGTTCCATACTCTAAGGGGTAACCTTATTTCACCAAAAAAATTGTATATGGAGAACATATAAGGGGCAGTAAAAAGAAAAAGTAAAAAAAAAACATATAAGGGGCAGTATAAGTGATTAAAGCCTAGCTAAAGTCCAGCTATTTTGATTTGAGTTGATTTCAACAAGATACTAGAATCCGCTGAGATCCAATCATATATATTCCTTCGTTTTAAACGTCGAAATTGTTTCCTTTTTCCTTTTTGTAGACAAACTATCATTATTTGTAGTGTGAGCAAGAAAAGGATTCTCTTCTCACTTTCTGGTCCACGGCAATTGTAGTCCACATTCATTTCTACGCACGTGGAATGTCAATCCCATTAAATTAAAATAAATAGTAATAATAATAATTCTCCAGTAGATATATACTACTCCAGTTCTACCAAGGAAGGGATCGTATCCGATAATATCAATCCCAACCCAAAACAAAATAATATTCATTCAATTCAATCCAATCCAATCGCCACACTCTACTCCCACCCGTAAGTTATACTCTAATTTTTGCTGTAATTATATTCTAGATTCGTGATGCCTGTGTCTGGATTGAAGGTGAAATTGATTGCAAAATCTATACGTATGATTCTCTGTGTTTGTGTACCTTTTAGATTTGAAGTATAATTGAGTAATACTGTTTTAATTTTTGATAAATTACTTGAGTAATGGTATGTAATGTATGTGCAATTAATGCTCTTTCACAAATAGGAACATATCAAATTGGATTATACTTGATCTTAATTATTCTGTATTTACTTATTAAGGCATGAAATTAATTACCAAAAAAAGAATGAAGCATGAAATCATTTTGAGTTCGTATGATGCACATTGAACTCCGCCAAATTTTATCTACATTATAATGTGTAGATGAAAAAGAGAAAATAAATAATATATGTGTCTTGGATTACTTGGTCTTTGTTAATCATTTTAGGCCATGTTTGGATTATGGATTTTATTAAGGAAAAGATCAAACTGATAGAAATTTGTGCTTTACAAGTTCGGTTTCTTGCCTTTTCCTGACTAAGATTGAATTTCCAAATATAGCCTTATTATCTTGTTAACAAGCATGCAAGCTAATCATTTTTCTGTTACTTAGCTATTTATTTGGCATTTTGAGAGTAACACATAGTGTATGTTGCAGAATGGAGCTGCTGTTGAGTGAAGATACTAATACCCTGAGCTATTGGTTGAATTGGAGAGTATTGTTGTGTTCGATATGGGTCTTGTCATCTATGGTTATTGGGTTATATCTAATATGGAAATACGACCTTTCTGATAATTCAGAATCTTATGGAGAGAGGACACAGCAGGAGAGCTTGTCAAACTTTAGAGACGATGTAGCTTGGAGACCTTGTCTATCGGGAATTCATCCTATATATTTGATGTTATTTCGGATCATTGCGTTCTGCCTACTTTTCGTAGCTGTTAGTTTTGATGTTGTTGTTCATGGATTTGAATTATATTACTACTATACTCAGTAAGCCATTCTTGTTCTTTTCAGAATTTATAAATATATAAGACTACAAAGCTTAGACACATGTAGTTGGAATGAAATATGGAAAAAGAAACATAGTTGTCATTATTTAAAGAACATGTCCTCTAAATCCTTAATATTTCCTTTTTTTATTTACACTTTGAAGTCTTTGCGATTGTCTAACGACATACTTTTGTTTCTGTGCTTCTTTACAGGTGGACTTTTACTTTAGTTACGTTCTATTTTGGGGTATGGCTTATGATTTTCATTTTTCTCTTTTTAAGTATAGATGAAATGGGGGTTATTACTATCTTGATTTCATGTACTTTACCTTCTGAAGGAATAACGCTAGTCATTAATTAAATCTTCTCTTGTCTCATGTTTTCATGTTTTTCTTGCAGCTTGGGTCATTGATTTCTATTCATGGATGTTATCATAATAGAGAAATTAAGAACAGCAGTAACTGCCACTTCTCGAAGGATATGGAGCAAGGGTTATACACGCCTCTAGCTCCTGGATTGAATGAAAATGGAGAGAAATTATTGCAAAGGTTGAATCACCCAGGGAAATTCCATCTTTTACTAACTTATGGCTTTTGGAGTTATCTTTTTCAAGTTCTATTCCAGGTATTCTCTACAATATGTTAGTGTATCAGGGTTTGAGTCTTAAATTTTCGTATGGTGTACTATATGCCTGCAATAACACAAATCTGTTCTCTGGCTGTGCTTTGAACTTGTTTTATTTGTCAAATCTCCCTGTTTCTTGCTTGTATGCTGTGTTATTTTGTGCATAAGCTCCTGATTTGATATTTTGCACAAGTTCGATAAAAAGTTTCAATCTTGATGTTTCTTTAAAAAATTCTACTATGACGGAAGCTTCATCAAAAAAATTATTGTTCTTTGCTTTCTGGGTAAGGACTTCTATGTTTTTTAAAGTGTGTGATTCTGGATAATTTTATTCACTTCAATTCAACGTATTAGATGTCCATAGAATTGTTGTATATCTTAATGCCTAAATGATTTATTGTAAATATAAATTATAATGCCTAAATAGCGTGATACTTGATTGCTAATTCCTCAATAAGTTGATCCTTTGAATGTTTTTGCATGAGCAGATTACTGCAGGGGCGGTAACTCTCACCGATCTTGTTTACTGGTGCGTAATGTTCCCATTTCTCACCATCAAAGATTATGAGCTCAGTTTTGTAAGTGCTTAATGTACTAAATAATTTCTTGTGTTTCTGTTCTTTATCATCATTCTTACGTCATCATCGACCAACACGCAAACTTAAATATTTGAAAAACATAATAGTCGAAAATCCTAGATTTCCTTCAAGTTAAAACATTCCTTGCTCCTGTTTTCTGAAAAATGAAGCCACCAAATGTAGTTAGTTGTGAATTTACAGATCAGCTCATCTAGCTTTTCTTTCAATTTAAATACTGAATTCATATAGCTCTGTTCCAGAAATGTCTATCTAGGCCTCTCTTTAGTTGTTAATGTTGCCTCTTCAGTTTGAGATAAATATTTCTCCTTTGGTTAGTTGACAGTTGTAGCACATTCACTTAACGCGGTCATGATCCTTGGGGATACAGCTCTAAATAGTCTGGTGAGCTGCCTTAAGTTCTTTTTAATTGATTACTCTTGTGTTTATTTGTTTCTTCATTTGCTAAAATAACCTTGTAATCTTTTTCTCAGCAATTCCCATTGTTTCGGATTTCTTACTTCCTTTTGTTGACGGGAATTTATGTCCTCTTCCAATGGATTGTTCATGCCTCCGTGTCAATGTGGTAATTACCTCTTTATATTAATTTACAGTTATAAGGTATATGTTTGATGTCTCATTGGCTATACTTTTTTCCATTCTAGGTGGCCATATCCATTTCTCGATCTATCAGCAGATTTTGCTCCATTGTGGTAAGTTTATTATCTATTCACCAACATTTAGGAATTTTAGATTCAAAATTGTTGCATTATCCAGTCATACAAGACTGACCCTCAACACTCCCGTGTTTACAAAATTACATTTTTGGTCCTATTTTTATAAATGCTTGCACTTTTGGTCTTAATGTTTTAAGGTGTTTGCACTTTTGGTCCCATTGCCCCCCCCCCCCCCCCCCCCTTTTCCATCAAATTTGGGACAGGAAAAGTGTGATAGTCTATAGGACTAAGTGCAAATTAGACTTTTTTTTTTTGGTTTACAAAAGGCTAAACAATAAGTCTAAATATCCCCTTCAACAAAAGTAATCACATCCTCTAGGGGGATGTCCCAGATGTGCTCTTCGCGACCCAGCGTATGCCCAATTTAGCTAAAGCATCTGTGCAAGAATTTCCGCTTCTCCTAGTATGGCAAATTAGACTATTAGAGACTATTATTTGGGACTAAAGGTACAAAAATTAGAATGAAACGGGGGCCGCAAAATAATTTAAAATTTTAAGATCAAACTACAATTTTGTGAAGTACGGGACTAAAAGTATTGAATGTCCAATTTTGTGGGACTAAAAATGTAATTTCAAAATTATTTTGCGGCCCCCGTTTCATTCTAATTTTTGTACCTTTAGTCCCAAATAATAGTCTCTAATAGTCTAATTTGCCATACTAGGAGAAGCGGAAATTCTTGCACAGATGCTTTAGCTAAATTGGGCATACGCTGGGATTGAATGTCCAATTTTGTGGGACTAAAAATGTAATTTCAAAATTATAGTGCCATTTGAAACTTTTTTTTTTTTTTTTTAATTCGATTTAGACAGCCTTGAGTTGTTCCCCACTTTTTTAATTACTCCTCCTATTTCTTAACATAACTTGTACCTATACTACTGCCAACTATGATGAAGATGCTTGAATATATCAAATTCAGGTCAAATAAAAAGAGGAAACAACACATAAAGATAGAAGAAATCACGAAAAGAAACTCCAAAAGATAAATTTCATTATGGAGTTCATTCTTTAATTGTATGTCATCAATTTATCTCTATCTTCCAACAATTTATTTCAGGTATTTGGTGGTTGCACTTCTTCATGTGCCATGTTATGGTATCTTTGTATTGGCTGTGAAAGTAAAACATGTGTTGTTGTCCAGATGGTTCCCTCATTCATATCGGTTTTGCCAATAAGATTGTTCCTTAATATTTTATGGAGATCAAAACATTTCATGTTACTTGTAAACTATTCGTGGAGGGCAAATCGGGATTTTCATGGCGGCGCTATAGAGTGAAGATTGAAATATGGGCAACTGCAAAAGATGGGTAAGTTATTTGCACAAATGTTATTATAGGTTCTATTTTTCAGCAGTGTGTCTAATGGAATAGAATACAAGCTGCCTTTTGTAGTTGAATTATATTATTGTAATATATATTCCCATTCAAACGAAAAGAGAGGAAAGTACTGCAAGGTTTAGAAGAAATGAACCCTCAAAATTAATTGATTTATCTGTTTTGTACTTGCAAAAACTTTTATGCATAGGTGATTCTCTCTTCTAGAAAAGTTCTTCAATCACATAATAATTAGTGTATTATACTATATTGTAATTTTTGTGGTTGTCTTGTCGATGTGTTGGGTTCAGGTCGGATCAGTTGATTCAACTCTACATATATTCGGTTGGATTCGGATAGTCTTGGACTCTCGATTTTTATTGCATTATGTTCGAATTCAATTGGATTTTGAACTTTTCCCTTTTCAACTTTTTGTCAATATATATTTTCACAGCTACTTGCTTCATGTGTTCAAATTTTATTTGATAATCTTTTTTTTTTATAGATACACATTTGATCGCTTGCTTCAAATTTAAATAATTAATAGTAGTACGGATATCGATATATTGAAATTATTTATGTTGGCTAATAGCATGTATAAAATGAGATCGTAGGTGAAGTATGTAATTATATATTTTTTTAAATTGCTGGTAAAATATTTATTTATATATAATATGATCTTTTTTTTTTTTTTGCTTTAGTTTTTCATTTGGAATTTTGACGGATCTTATCAATGTTGGATAAGATTTAATAAATGGGTTCGGCTTCACACCATATTCAGGTTCAATTTGCTCCATAGAGAAAAAAATGTCTGTTGGACCCGGGGCATTGTAAATTTGAGTTTGGTTGTGCAGTAGCCAATAGTCCATGAAATGTTACGAGAGTTGGTTGCAAATTGCAATTGGAATTATAACACCGAAGACCGTATTGGGTATAGCTTATGCATTATTCGACTTTGATTTTATCTTTTGTCTAGTTTTATATATTATAAAGTTTAAAATTATGTCGAAATTTATTTAAATTACTTACTTCAGAGTCCACATAAAACTATCTCATGATTGCACAAACTTCTCTAAAGTTGCTCAATAAAGACAGAGATCGTACTATTACTAAAATTAAGTTTAGGACAACTAATTAGACTAACTTGAGAAATTTTAAATTTTTTTGGGTCAATTTGTTCCACTAGTAAATCTGATTGGCTCTATCTGCTAATACCTCGCATAAAATTTTCCAACTTCTGACGGTGGCCAACCACCTTACCACCCACTCAGTTAATTAGAGTAGAGTGGATCTAATGCACCCTGCAGGACTAATATTATAAAATTTAATGAGCTACACATGGTACATCTAATGTTCACACTTCACAGTTTTACCTATCGCAGTATAAACTATAATGGTTAATTTTTATTAATGTGATTTGATGTGATTTGATGTGAAAAATTACGAATTGATAAAATTACCTCTCTTACATAAACTCAATCAACTTATGAATGTGACATTTACCAACCCCCTCCGTGTTATTATAAATATTGTATTTTACTCTCTTGTGTTATGATAAATAATCTCCCATCAATATAAAATAGGCCTTTAAAACTTGTACGGATGAGTGGTTTTGTGCTGAATATCTAATAGTACATGATGATTCTATTCAATAAAACATCTCAACAAGTGTTTTCGTACTGAATATTTAATAGTACAATGATTTTATATACAATAAAAACTTCACATGATAATTTCATTCATGTTTCACGTACAGGGAGTATCTTGTATTTATCCCCCAACTAAGGTAATGGAATTACATGCTTATTGTCATACATTATTCCTAATTACTTGGATTTAAGTTAAAATTGATTTTTTATGCATGTGAAAATATATTCCACCATTACTAATTAGAATGTTAATATATGGCCCAAATAGAAACAATATCATACCAGAGAAATAAATGTACCATTATCACACACACCTAACAGATATTAATTGGTTCAATTATTTATCATATCATGATTCTACATAATTACTATATCTAGGGAGCTAGATTTGAAAAACCATAGAAAATCTTCTTTGTAATAAAACATAATGATGAATGTGTTTTGTAAGAATGTCATTGTTCCTTCTTCTCCCCTCATGATATTAAACAAGTCCAATTACTCTTTTGAGATTCGAAAGAATTATGTCTTAAGACCAAAAGCCCGAAATTCATCTCTGCGAATATCATTTGTCCGTCCCCCAATTCAGCTCCCTATTTCTTGCCCCAATGAGGTTTCCTTTCTTATTAATTAAATTATTTTTTTTATATTATTTGGTCATTTTAATTTTATTAATATTATTTTTGTAGTTGATTGAATGCTTACTGAAAAAGGAGGACTTGAGTGAAGAGGAAGCAGAGGCCTCGTTGAATTTTTTGTTAAATGATGGAACTGAAGCTTTGATAAGTGCTTTTCTTGTTCTACTCAGAGCCAAAGGCGAAACATTTGAAGAAGTAATGCAATTTTACCCCCTTTCTTCATTTTTATTTATTAATATCTTGTCTGATAGCGTTGATAAATAAAGAGGTCAACACATAAAGAAGTTGAATTGGTCCAACTTCCGAAGAAACTATTACAATTCATCCAATACTATAATATAATTATCACTAATAGTCGGGGAAAATGCATATTACTACCCTGTGAATTTTTTTTGCACCAGACTTTCTTGTGTTTTCAAAACCCTGCAAATTACACCCATTCCGTCTCCCTCCGTCAATTTTTTGACGCGCGTGTATTCTACGCGCCAAAAATGCGATTTTTTTCGTTTCTGACGTAATTTTTCATTCAAAATGACAAGAATACCCTTGTAACTTTGAATCTTTGCAGAAAACTTCCTTGTGTTTTTTAAAGTTTGCATAAAACCTCCTTGTGTTTTTTAAAGTTTGCAGAAAACCTCCTTGTGTTTTTTAAAGTTTGCGTAAAAGTTCCTTGTGTTTTCCACCGTTTGCAAAAAACTTCCTTGTACTATTGGAAGTTTGCGTCAAACTTCCTTATGCTTTGAAATGTTTGCAAAAAACTTCTATGTTTTTCTTAATGTTTGTAGAAAAGTAACTCATATTTTTTAATGTTCGCGCAAAAAATTCTTGTACTTTTAAACGATTGTTCAAACTCCCTTATACTTTTATACTATACCCATAATTTTGTATCTTTTAAACTTCACACATAATATCTCTTCTTTTCTTTGTTTGTTCCATATGAGAAGCGAGAGAGAAAAATTAGTGAGAGTTTTTGTAATTGTAAAAATATAATTTTTTATTAATATATAAGGGGTAATTTAGGCAATTCAATTAAAAATTAACGGTGTCAATGATTAACGGAGAATGGGTGTAATTTGTAGGGTTTTTGAAAACACAAAGAAGTCTGGTGCAAAAAAAAATTCACAGGGTAGTTTTTTGCAGGTTTTCGATATCACAGGGTAGTAATATGCATTTTCCCCGTTAATAAAAATATAATTTTTTTATTAATATATAAGGGGTAATTTAGGCAATTCAATTAAAAATTAACGGTGTCAATGGTTAACGGAGAATGGGTGTAATTTGCAGGGTTTTTGAAAACACAAGGAAGTCTGGTACAAAAAAAAATTAATAGGGTAGTTTTTTGCAGGTTTTCGATATCACAGGGTAGTAATATGCATTTTCCCCCTAATAGTCCAACAACAAATTTAATTGAGTGAGTACGTGGTGAATTTTGTCTCATTTTATTAATTAATTTGCTACCAAACAAACTGAAGAATTGTATTAAATCTTATTCGTAATACTATAATTGGTATAGACCTCCAAAATTATAGGTTATAGAATTTAATAATTAGTTACTTGTTTATTTCTTTGCAGCAATTATATATGCTAGGTTTTTAATTAGTTGATTACCGTTTATTAATAATTTTGTATGGATTTAGATTGTGGGTTTGGCGAGGGGTATGATGAAGTGTTGCAAAAAAAGAGTAGAATTAGGATTGGAAAATATTGTTGCAGCAGTGGATATAGTAGGGACTGGTGGCAATGCCGCAAACACTGTTAATATCTCCACAGGTGCTGCCATTCTTGCTGCAGCTTCTGGTGCTAAAGTTGCTAAGGTATTAATTAATGCAATTGAAATTTTTATTTTTTAATATATATGTATTTGACCCTTTTTTTTGTGTGTGTGTGTGTATGTGTCATTAATTATTATAGCAAGGAAATAGATCAAGTTCTTCTGCCTGTGGAAGCGCAGATGTTCTGGAAGCATTAGGCGTGGCCATTGACATCGACCCTGAGGTTAGTATTAGTATATATTCACAAGAATTATTTGAGTGCATTAAAATGTAGCTAAGAGATAGTTAATTTGATGAGTCATTTTATATTTAAGTGAAGCTGTGATAATGATTTTTGTTCTATCAAATCAGGGCGTGAAGACATGTGTGGAAGAAGTGGGAATTGGATTTATGATGTCTCCAAATTATCATCCAGCAATGAAGACTTTTGCTCCGGTGAGAAGAAAGCTTAAAGTGAAGACTATATTTAACATCCTAGCTCCATTGTTAAATCCAGCCCATGTACCTTTTTCTGTCGTTGGTGTCTATAAAGAAGATATGGTAATATACAAAAACTATTGTTTTCTTTGTAATATAACATGTGTTTTAATTTTGGCTACAAAAAAATTTGTTTATTTACTTGCTTATATAGGTAACTAAGATGGCTCAAGCACTACAAAGATATGGCATGAGACGAGCATTAGTTGTTCATTCCCAAGGCTTGGATGAAATGAGTCCACTAGGTACGTAATTACATTTCCTTATCTTATACTTACTATATATTTATACACAATGAGGTATTTGTTCTTGTGGTTTTTCTTGAGATGAAGTCGTAAAGTTTTGGGTTTTAACAGGGTCAGGGGTCGTGCTTGACGTTACACCCGAAAAGATTGAGAAATTTTCTTTTGACCCATGTAAGAGTATCATTTAATAATTAATATTATATTCTCGGGTCGGGCTTTACAGTACTTTTGATTCATATATAGCATGTACGTACAACTGAAGTCGATCTTCATTGAATTTGCAGTAGATTATGGCATTCCACGCTGCACATTAAAAGATCTCCAAGGGGGAGGCCCAGAATATAACGCTGAAGAGTTAAGGCGTGTGTTGTCTGGTGATCGAGGCCCAATTGCAGATGCATTCGTGAGTTTTTGTTTAATTCTTCGATTTTAGTGAATAAAAATGCTAGCTATAGGTACATGGTTCGATCACATGATGGCCTTTGACATTGTGCATATAGTAGGTATACACAGATTTCGACCAATTAATGCTTCTCAGACCATTGACAAGGGACGCTAATTAATTTGCATCTTGATTCATCAGATCTTAAATGCAGCAGCAGCATTGTTTGTTAGCGGGCACGTATGCAGCCTCGCCCAAGGTATAGCTCTGGCCCGTGAAACACATCGATCCGGGAAAGGATTGGAGACTCTTTACCGCTGGACTAACATCGATCTCTAATGAAATTATTTGGATTGATTAGATAGATCTGTGATTATTTGAATTTGTACACTGCATTAATATTTTTAATGTCTATTTAATACTTGATCTTTCCTAATTGCTACTTAAGGTGAAAGGACCTACAGTAATGGCTGCCTGGCTAGTAAATTCTTCGAACAAGTGCAGATATATTAATTGTAGATATATTTAATTCGAACTTTAGATCTATGTCCAGAGCTATATATATATAAATATATTTTTAGCTACATGTTATTTGTTATTTAAACCATTAGATTCTTGCTTCTTTTCAGCAATTGTTGCTCAGATATATAAACCTTTTGAATCGGTGTGTTTAATGAACTGGATTTTTTATCAGGAAAAAAGGTATATACTTGTACAGTAACACGTTTGATTGCTTTTTTTTTTTCTTAAGGATATAATATAACAATTATATTAATTCTTGATACCAACAAATGTTTGTTCTACTTCTCTAATGAAGGGACTAGTCACTACAAAGTAGCAAACTCAAGTTCAAATCATTTAATGTGTCCAATACGTCTCAAAATGAATTAAATCATTGGAAACCAAAAAAAATATATATATTAATTTTTTATGTTTGGCTAAATTATCAAAACTTATGTTAGGTATCGGAAATTACAAAAACACTCACTCTGATTGACAAAAATAATGAATGCCGCTTGTTTTAGTTTAGTCAATACTCAATAATACTCCTTTATTTTTTTTGAGTGAGAAGATTATATCATTACATCAAATTCATAAATATTTTGGATTACAGTCAAATTATAAAGAAAATCAACTATGACACACTAGTATATATTAAACTAGAAGAGAATCCACACTAGTGATAATCGAATCTAAGTAATGGGGACTCAACTTTGTCACTGGGCTATGGATCATGGCTAACACCTCTTTATATATGGTCAAATTATCAAGAACCAGATAAGGTAAATGATCCCAAATTTGACTTGATTTATAACCAACAACTTGATAATCAATAATATCGATTTTTTTTGTGTGTGTATTCAATAAGCATTAACGGGATAATCCGTGCTTTGAAAAATAATAGTAATGACCGACGAGACTTTGTTTTAATGACAAAGTTGAGACTCCAATACTTTAGAAGTCTTAAATTCGAATCCAATTAGAAATTTTGGTATTTGTCTAATTTAAGGCAAATCTTATTAGTTGTTTAATTTATTTATTGTAATTTACTAATATAATTTATCATATATTTTAGTTTAACGATGCAATTTGTTGTTTCGCTAAAAATACCATAGTGACGTATTATCATTGCTCATATTTTGAATTTAAAATTAACAATGCGTTTTTTTTTTTCTATATATATGGAGCGACAAATTTATTCATATCAAAAGAACGAAACTCCTAACAACTCATTTGGCATAATTGAACTCGTAGCATTTGCATCAATTGATAAACCTCTAAGTAATTTTATATTGTTTCACCAGTATATTGAAAATCACGGAAAAAGTTCTGAATTTAGAGAGTGAAACTCAAATCATTTGACAACATATTTTGGTTTATGTATCTTAAAGAATCCATAAATCAGGAGATTATTAAAAATTGCCAATAGGGAAATAGGAGGAGCCGAGCGTGAGGTATCTTACCATAAATAGGAGAAAGGAAAAAGGCGCTGCAAGTGCACCGCCAACATTTACAGTGCGATGCACTTGATCCTACCTCACTCCTAAAACCCTGTTTGATTCTTTTCCAACATACCGCCTTTAAACCCTAAACCCCCAACGACTCTCTCTCTTTCGCTCAAATGGCACGAATGGCGAGTAGGGTGAATCCTCTACTCTCTACTATACCATGGCGGCGAATGAAACTCCGAACAATCTGTGGCGGCCGCATTTCCCGCGCGCCATCGGCATCACCCGCCCAGTCACCTGTGGCGGATACCGAAACCCCGAAATCCGGGACTAAACTTCTGGAGACGTTCTCCGAAGAATTCGAAATAGGTTCGCGAAAAATTACGTTGGAAACTGGTAAAATTGCGCGATTTGCGAACGCCGCCGTTGTGTTGTCTATGGAAGAGACGAAAGTGCTGTCGACGGTTGCCTCAGCTAAGAGTGATGGCACTCGTGATTTTTTGCCCCTCACTGTATGCGTTTTTTTTTGCTCAATAACGTATAGACCTTATGAAGAATTCTTCTGCACCTCTTTTTCATGGTGTTATTTGCTCAATTGAATGCACTTTTATGTTAATTTTTTATTTAAGTCGTCAAGGATCATTGGAGTAATGTTTTGACGTTCCATCTGCGAGATTTTGAGTGAAAAATTATGGCGTATTTGTAGTTTGAGTAACACTTTTGAGGTTTAAATTCTGAATTTCTGTTATCTGTTGTTATGTGAGATTGCCAAATGAGGAATTTATGTATTTCGTTTAGATTTTATCAGCTTCTGGTATGGTCTCAGTCACTGGTGATGATGTTTTTAAAGGATGTAGAACATCCAGCTCAAGAAATAGAAAAGTTTAGTTTCCCCAATTAGTCAAATGCATGTCTAGGGGGTTGTTTTGATAAGCCTTTTCATTAAGATAAATTATATTATGCGGAAGTGTCTTCTATTGGGGTGAATTTGAATACTAATTTGACACAACCTAGTGGGTTGTTTTCCAAGTCATCAGCATTGATTCTTATAATAAATGATTTACCCTTTTTTTTTAAGGTTGACTATCAGGAGAAACAGTTCGCCCAAGGTGTGATTCCAAACACATTTATGCGGAGGGAGGGTGCCCCAAAAGAACGTGAACTTTTATGTGGTCGTCTCATTGATCGGCCTATACGACCTCTTTTTCCAGCGGGATTTTACCATGATGTTCAGGTATGTTATACAATCTCAACATTTATAAAAAGAAAGGTTCTGTTAATGTTGCTATCCTGCTGCTCTTGACTGCGTCTCTTTTTCCTAGATCATGGCAAGTGTTCTTTCCTCCGATGGAAAACAAGATCCAGATTTAATGGCAGCCAATGCTACATCAGCTGCTCTTATGTTATCAGATATCCCATGGGGTGGCCCCATTGGAGTCATACGAATAGGAAGAATTTGTGGTCAATTTATAGTTAATCCCAGCATGGATGAGGTATTCTCAATGCTTTCTTGAGTTATATAACAATTTTTTTTACTTTTGGAATTCAATTAACAGATTTCTGCATCAATATATATATATATATATATATATATATATATATACACACACACACATCTGTATTCCGCATTTCTATTGACTGATTACGTAACCAACTGTGCTAAATTCCACTTGCCAAATCAAAAATTTTAAATATTGTAGGCCAATGCTGGGTTTGAGGTCTTTATGCTATAAATTAGTTGATATCTGTTGAATCTGATTTTTGTTCATTTCTCATGGATGTTGTGCAGCTTAATCTGAGTGATCTTAACTTGGTGTATGCATGCACCAAAGACAAAACTTTGATGATAGATGTGCAGGCACGTGAGATATCTGAAAAAGACTTGGAAGCTGCTTTGAGACTTGCTCATCCTGAAGTGAGTCTTTACTTTTTCTGTGATTAATGTTTTAGTTATTTCAAAATGCTTATATTTGGTTCTTTAGGCAGTTAAATATCTTGAACCTCAAATGAGGCTGGCAGCAAAAGCTGGTAAACAGAAAGGGGAATATAAGTTGTCCATGGTGTCTGAGGAATCATATAAAAAAATAAGGAGTTTGGCTGAAGCACCCATTGAAGCTGTGTTTACAGACCCTAAATATGGCAAGGTACATTCCTATATAACATTCAAAATATAACTTGCTATGCTATTTTAACAATTTGATTTTCATGTTGCTACAGAATCTTGTTATCACGCATCTCTTGTGCTTTCTGTATGCAGTTTGAAAGGGGAGAAGCATTAGATAACATTACAAAGGATGTGAAAAAAACACTTGAGGAAGAATGCGATGAAGAAGGGCTGAAATTTCTTTCAAAAACAGTAGATAATGTGCGAAAAAAGGTATTTATAGCAAAGGAAGTATTTATCTACATGAAGTCCCATAATTATAACTCCTGTCCTTCCATTGAAGCAGAAAGGATGGGGAGGAATCGAAGCATACCCATAAATGGGCGCTTGCGTGAATCATTCAAGATATAAGATTTGAATTCTTTTATTTGGTGCTCAGATAGTATAATAGTATAACAAAAAATCTAGTTGAAGACAGGTTACTCTCCAAAGATGGGAAAATAGGTCAAAATGGAGTTTACTTGAGGCAGTTACTATATAGTGTTTTGCTCAATTTTTCTAATGTCCCGGACTCCCGGCCTTATCTTTCATTTACATATGTTTTCTTCATTTAGTTTTGAAATTTTGTTACAAGAGCCAGTTATATATAGTGTTTTGGTCAATTTATCTAGTGTCCCAGCCTCTTCTTTCATTTACATATGTTTTCCTCATTTAGTTTTGAAATCTTGTTAGCGTGATGACGTCTTAAGTTGCTGACTATTTCAGGTTGTCCGCAGAAGGATAATTAGTGAAGGACTTAGAGTTGATGGAAGACGTCTTGATGAAGTTAGGCCTCTGTATTGTGAAGCTGGTAATTTACCTGTATTGCATGGCTCAGCAATCTTTAATCGTGGAGATACTCAGGTTAGATGCTCCTCGTTCCATATCTTAGCATAAAAAGTCTATCACGTTTAACATCCGACGTTGGATGCTTCCCTCCTGAGATGCTTACTGTTGTTGGGTTAAATAAATTGTTTACAGGTTCTTTGTACTGTAACCCTTGGAGCACCTGGAGAAGCTCAACGTCTAGATTCTTTGGTTGGTCCTCCATCCAAGCGATTCATGCTTCATTATAGTTTTCCACCATTCTGCATCAATGAAGTTGGTAAAAGAGTTGGCCTTAACAGACGGGAGGTTGGCCATGGTAAGCTACTGGGACTTTTTGAGTTTTTATAACTTACTGAAACATTTTTTTTGATGGCTTGATGTTTGTAATTTCCCTGTTGGTATTGCACATGTGAGGACTGAAAATTGGCATTTTACAGTTCTTCTTGATTAGTGGGTACATTCTCTTAAATCCTACTTTGATATGTGTCTTTCTGCAAACTGTAAGCTTATAATTGTTAATGGACTGGTCATTTTGCAATCTATATTATACAGTCAATTCATAATAGTCCCTATTCAAGGTTTCTAGGCATGCTCATAATTTCTAAACCAGAATATACTACCTTGGGTCTGTTTATCAGAAGCAAAAGTAGAAAAAAAATTGCATCATATATCCTCTGCCTTTGTTTCTTTGCAAGTGACGTGGTTAAAATCGCCTTCTGTTGTACTTTTTGGTGTTTTCTGGTAATTGTCTGTGTGGTCCTTCTTCCATCATTTCTACTTCTCTGTGTAAAGCAGTTTTAGGATAATAAATATTTTCTCTTGAACTATTTTTAATTGTTAGATGCTTTGCCCACCAATTCCATATGCTAACTTTTACTCAATTGATTTATACTATATCCTCATTTCACAGGCACTCTTGCTGAGAAAGCTCTACTTGCTGTATTACCTCCTGAAGATAGTTGTCCATACACTGTTCGTATCAATGCAGAAGTAATGGCGTCTGATGGATCAACATCAATGGCATCCGTTTGTGCAGGTAGCCATCTCGGAACTGTACTCTCATTGACTCATTGCATGAGCTCCACTATATTCCACATCTGAATTGTCGTGATGTATTCTTGCATTACTGGGGGTTTGCTTATTTTTTATGCATATTTATTTAGGATTAAAATTATATCAGGACATGACATTCATCTATTTTTGCAGGCAGCATGGCTTTGATGGATGCCGGGATTCCATTGAGGGAACATGTAGCAGGTTTGTCAGTGGGCCTTGTCAGTGAAACTGATCCCTCAACTGGTGAAATCACAGACTATCGAATTTTAACCGATATCTTGGTAAAGAATATATTGTACTCTGTCATTATTACTTATGTTTTCTTATCCTTCTGGTGTTAAAAATTGAAATTTGGAGGATGATTCGTTTGAGAATAAAACTTGTTGCTGGAAATTCAGCAATTATAATGATGCTGGAAACTTGTTGATTATTTACTTTTTAAGTTTAGTTTGCATTTCCTGGTAAGTCACATCATGTAATCCCTTGTGCTTCCTTATTTGCAACCAAGTTTTTGTAGTTTGTTATTTCAAATTCAAAAGCCTTTAATCTAATTGTAATATATGTTTTCGATTGTTTCTATGGTATTTTAGGGTTTGGAAGATCATCTAGGGGACATGGACTTCAAAATTGCAGGAACCCGAAGTGGCATTACATCAATTCAATTGGATATCAAACCTGCGGGAATCCCATTAGATATTATATGTGAGAGTTTAGAGCCTGCACATAAAGGTCGGATTGAAATTCTTGATCACATGGAGCGAGAAATAAATATACCACGCACTCAGGATGGTCGAAACTCTCCAAGGATAAGTAAGTGTCATTTATACATCTATTATTTTTATGAGAAAAATTCAATTATTGTTGAGGTTTAGCTTCAACAATTCCCCCCTGGTTTTCTTCATGCGCTCAACATCTGTTGCATAAGAATAAAAGACTGTCAATGTTGGATTTTATTTTGCCCATCTCACTCATGACAACTGGTGTAGTGACCTTGAAGTATGGCAATGATGCAATCCGCCGATTAATTGGTCCCCTTGGTGCCCTGAAGAGAAAAATTGAAGAAGAAACAGGTGGAAGGATTACAGTGGATGATGGTTCTCTTACCATAGTTGCTAAAAATCAATCAGTAATGGATAAAGTGTTGGAAAAGGTAATCATTTTCGTTTTTTCCATATATTTGGTTCCCATGTACTGTGTTGCCTTGGTGGCATTAAAGTTGAACACAATCAGTTCTTTCATGGCCAAGTGGGTTCATATATCCCATTTATATCTTGTTTTGAGTTTTAATATTGACATGAAATTTTGTCATTTCTTCTGGCTTTATAAATGTTGTCATATAGTTGTAGCAAAGTATCCACATAAAACTCATGTTCTGCTCAATAGTAGCAGGACAATATTCCATCATGTTGAAACCGTCTGAGTTTGATGTTTATTCTAGAGCTTCAGTTATTTTATTTGCATAGTGGAATAGTGGATAAGTACTATATATTCCTGGGATACGTATACCTATAGAGATCCAAAGTTCCACTAAACATAAATTACTCAACATTTTGAAGACAAATAAACTTTTATACCTATATAACTACTAATGTTTTCATAGAAATACTCAGATAATTTTCTGGCACTTTTGTATGTTGTGCATGAAGATATGGGTAATATTTGAATTCCCTAATGAGCCATATTCCACATATTTTTCCTATGTTATTAATTTACGAGCAATTTTTAAGCCAATTCGAAAGTAAAAGTTTATTACTTTGGACCTCATACTGATATTACTTGCCTTTTAACTTTTAAATTTTAGATTGATTTCATAGTGGGACGTGAGGTCGTAAAAGGAGGGGTGTTTAAAGGCATAGTAACTGCAATAAAAGAATATGGTGCCTTTGTGGAGTTCAATGGAGGCCAACAGGGTCTTCTGCATGTTTCTGAAATATCACATGAACCGGTTAGTGCCTTTTCACATACTAAATTGGCAGTTTAATTGGTAGACTCTACTATAGTTTTCATCATTAAGATTTTTCTTTTTATTTCTTAATAGGTTTCTCGAGTTTCTGATGTAATATCACTTGGCCAAGTACTTAATGTAATGTGCATCGGCTTAGATGTTCGTGGAAATGTTAATTTATCTCTCAAAGCCACTCTACCTAGCCAAGGATCAAAATCAAAAACAAAAACCATAGACGAA
The DNA here is from genome assembly GCA_030819805.1 of Penstemon newberryi var. newberryi. Lineage (NCBI taxonomy): Eukaryota > Viridiplantae > Streptophyta > Magnoliopsida > Lamiales > Plantaginaceae > Penstemon > Penstemon newberryi. The sequence goes on along the minus strand of JAUALY010000004.1, from coordinate 11,478,258 downwards.
CCTGTTATGCCGAAAGAACAAACACCTAAAATATGGGAGACTGTTAATAACATGCACAAGGAGCCAAAAAATCAAAGTGATAAGCCTTTGAGCACTGGGGAAAGCTTATCGTCAGTTGTGATTCGAAGTGCTGCTGAGTGTGACGAGATGGAAAAGTCTGCTGGTTTGAAAAAGAATTCTAAAGCCACTATACCTAAACAAAGATCAAAATCAAAAACCATAGCCGAACCTGTTACACCGAAAGAACAAACACCTAAAATTTCGGAGACTGTTAATACCATGCACAAGGAGCCAAAAAACCAAAGTGATGAGCCTTTGAGCGCTGGGGAAAGCTTATCATCAATTGTAATTCGAAGTGCTGCTGAGTGTGACGAGGTGGAAAAGTCTGCTGGTTTGAAAAATAATTCTAAAGGTAGTACATGATTTACGAGATGTTTGGATTTTTGGTCCTATAGGACTGGATACTTGGCACTTTTAAGCCCACCTGCGCTTTCAAAAATTGCACTTTTGGTCCAACTTTTTAATTTTTTTGGCACATCCCCATCCCATCCATTTTGTGCACTTTGGTCCTATAGGATAATCTGTTTTGCACTTTTGGACATGACTCTCTGTTTTCCACTTCTGGTACCAAATTGGATGGAAAGGAGGGGAAGGATGGAAGTGCCCAAAAAAAAAAAAAAAAAAAAAAAAAGAACTTGTGACTAAAAGTGCTATTTTATGATCGAGGTACTATATTCATGTGCTGAGTGTCCAGCCATGTCGGACTAACAATGCATTTCCCCGCTAGATTTACTCTGCAAAATCTAGGCCAAAGATAAAAGTCGACTATTGACATAATTGCCTACTTTGTAAGGGATGTATAAGTAATATCTTCGAATCGTATAAGCACTGTTAGTTTCTTCTGAACAAATGTAAATTTCACAGCCGAGACACTTATAGATGCGAAGAAACTGAAGCTTGGAATGCAAGTCACCGCGAAGGTTCATCAAGTACGTGCACATGGGCTAGTCCTTGATTTGGGTGGTGGTCTCCGCGGAATGTATCGTTATGAGGTGAATCTTTTCATGTTTTTAAGCCTGTGATGGTTATTTGTTTTTTTCGGTTAAAGTAGAGTATTTTACCCAATTGTGAGACTTCTCCAAGTGATTCCATTCTTCTAGAACTAATTTTCTGAAGTCTACTATGTCAAATGCCATGTTATACCATGTCAGAATTCTAATGATTGTTCTTACAATGTTCGAAGCTGAATGACTATGGTCACATATTGTCCATTTTGAGTCTAAAGTGGAAAAAATGGATTTTGTGTACCCTATATTATTATGGCCTTGCGAATCAAAGATATGTGTGTCATTAAAAAAAAAATCTAATTTTATTTCTGCCTTGCAGGATGATTCCAAGAGAGACTTTAAGGTTGGTGAGGAGGTGAGGGCAATGTGCTCTAGTTTCTCAAGCAAGGGGATCCCCGTAATGTCTTTGGCGCAAGATTAAATGTCGGTTTGACTGTCATATTCGAAGGACAATGGACTTGAATGTTAACGTAAGCTAGCTGTGCACATTTGCGCAGTATTTGGAAGTCTATAAAAATCAGCAAACATGAAGTTTTGTGAAATTGACTGCATGGGAGATTGTGTCACTGGGTAGATATCGTGCTTTCTTTCAGTTATTATTTATGGAATCGGCTAGATATCAAAGCATGCACGATTGGGATGAGTAATTTTTGAATAACAATTTTGAGTAGGTAGGTCCATAGGTATTTTTATTATTGGTGCAACACTAATGTAAATTTATGTTTCTTTGGTATGTGTTGTTGTGGATACGTGTTGCTTCCTCTTCATTGAAGAATGAGATTTGTGCAACTTGGGCAAATGGATCCACACTTTGTAATAAGTCAATTGTTCTGAAAAGTTTGTAGACTTGTACTTTGGTAATGAGTAATGATCAGTTTCGGCTGATGTATCAATAGTATCCAAATAGATTTGGCAAATTCCAACCCCTTCTCCATGTAGTGCTCATTTTGTGTGGTGTTTTTTAGTGCCTACTATCTTAATCCAATGGGGATTTTAACAGATTTCATGTTCATTGGTAAAATTTGATAAGACCTCGTTATCAAAACTTAAATTTAGGAATTTATGTTTGTTTAAGGCAGGTTCAGACCCAGTAGTTAAAATGGGGTTTGGGGGGGAGGTTAGGATAGAAAACATTAATACGGATACTCCAGTAACGATTACATATTCGTTAGGGACTTACTGTTTAAGACCACCATTCGTAGAAGATCCCGCTATTAGGCCTGAAGTTCAACAACCACCTTGTGATCTGGGCAAAAGGAATTGATTTAAAACTATCAAACTTTCACATTCAACTGTAGAAAATTACTATGAAAAAAGTTGAAAGGAATCTTCTAATTTTGTGGAAATTGGTGCGATTACATCACTGAAGAAGAATATTTATTTCTAATGAAAAAAGACACAAACCACATAGAAGTAAAATGTGTGTCCTGTCCATTGAAAATCATAGAAAGGAAAACACGCTTTGAAATCCAAGAAATGGATCCTCTTTCCTGGGTAGTCCCACCAATCCAAGTGAACCACACTGTTTTTTCGATAAACTTGGAGACGACAGATGCTTCACATTACTTTCTGCATGGAGTTCAATATCATGCTTTCCCATAGATAAACTGAATGATGGCATTTGATTCATTCTCAGCCCCAAATAAGGATCTTTTGAGGGAAAGCCAATATTGCTATATGTATTAGAGATTCCACTACGTGAAATGTCCTTTATATTTTGTTTATCCATTCTTGCATACGTAGTTTCTGCATCAATCTCGTTCGAACCATCAAAGAAACCTTCATGAATAGTGACATTATTTCGGTTGGAATCACCATCCATGTTGAGTAATTCAGTATTAGTACTCTTTAGATTGTCAAATGTTGGGAAGTTCTTTGATTTTTTCCTTATATGCTCGAATATTGTTTCTTCAGTCAGAGTAAATGATTCAATATTCTTAGTTCTGGTTTCATATGTGCCTTCTCCTCCGCGAATCTCTGAAGGGAGTTTGCATTGAATGAGTATAAGTAGAGGTAACACACACACACACACACACACACACATATATATATATATATATCACAAAAATAGTGTCTCATCAATGGAGTCACCTGCGTCCTTTGCTAGATAAGAGCCATTCAAGCTGTCAGGGGCATCAAGTAGAATGGGTCTGTTCTGTTCTGTTTCTGCAACTATAGGAGATGGAATAACCGCCCTGCTTTGTGGAATCTTATTTCTCTCTAGTACTTCCAGAACCTCAATGTCATTTTCGAGTTCAAGATGCATCTCACGGGTGCGTTTCCTAATGAGTGTGAACGTCTCTAAAGACGGTGAACACGTATCGTTGTGCAAGGGCAAAACAGGTAAACTTTTAGCCTTTCGCCGTATGTGGTCAAATACTGTCTTTTCAGATACAATTTTGCAGTCATCATCTTCAGTTTCCACCACGGGGTCCCCTTCAAATTAGAAAAACAAACAGTGTTACTTATTGGGATGGAGATAAGAGATTGGTAATTGATAAAGAAATTTATGTTACCATCTTCAAAGTCTTCATCTATAAGATTGAAGCTTGGCCTGAACATAAGCATTTTAATATCAACCATAAATCATGTAAAGTCATCAATAATTCAAATCGATGTATTTTCGAAGAACAATAAATAGTTAGATTTAGTACTTACATTGAAATTGAGTTCTCTATCAATTCATTATAGTTAGAGTTTTCTTTTGAGGGAGCATGAGATGTACGATATTTGTCCTCTTTTATGATGCGATCATCCTTAGGTTTTTGAAAGGAGGAGCGCTCCTTGAGTCTATATTTGTTAATAGCATCTAAGTCTACTTTTGGAGTAACAATGACCTTCTGGTGGATATCAATGCCAACTTTCGAAAATCAACAAGAGAGAAAAATAAATACGTAGTCATCAACTAAAAAATAAGTGAATATGGAATTAGAGTACGGAAATTACTGAATTCTTCAAATATAAGATCTGCTTTAATCGTCAGTGTTCCTATCTGAGGACTTGGGTATAATACTGTTGCACAATAAGGGCTGCAAAAAATCCAATGTCATCAGACACAAAATTTTCACGTCGGTTATGAATTCAAAAGATTAGGCAATGTTCACTGATAAAATAAAAAGAATGGATTTAAGTTCTGCAGTTTTCATACCTTGAGAACTCCTCCAATCTGCACGCCAGAAGAAGAATTCAAGAAACAACAATCACAAAGTATATCCACATTGCTAAATTCTATGTATACAAGCTTGACAATTATTTATACCTTATTTTTTCAATATACAGTATGATGTTATCTTCTTCTATTCCAACCACCTGTAAGAAAGAATTCAATTGGTAATGTTATTAAAGAATTAGCGGAAATATTATAGTTTTGAAAACTGAAATTAATATAAATAGACATACCATATCAGCATAATGTCTTTTTGCTGATTGCACTTCTGATATTCTAGTTAAAGTTAATAGTAGCTTGGACTTCCCTAGCTTTTGGCCCTCGGTTTCCTCAACTAGCATCTCAACTTTTGGAGGTAATGATAACAATGAATCCTTAATATGGTTCCCAAATGGGTATTTCCGACCAGTCACTAACTCTATTTTCCTAGGATCAGCTTCAGAGAGGGACTCAAATGACTTTATTCCCATTGAGTGCAGTGCCTAGGAAGATACCGCAGGCTCAGGTGCATAGAAAAGAACCTTGTTTATATTTTCTTAGTCGAGGAAGTTATATTTATATAAATAATGATAGAGGTTAAAAAAAAACCTTTGCAGTGACCATTCCAATTCCAGGTAATTGCTTCAACAAGTATGGACTATCATCCCACAACTTCTGATGCAAACATTTTGCAAGTAGCATTGAATTTAAAGCTCCTTTATAGCTTTTCTTGTGCATAAAATACTCTTTCACACACTTTGCAATTCTAGATCCATTGGAGCATATAGAATTCATGTCCTACAGTACAAGAAAACTAGATAAAATTTTGGAGGCAAAAGAAAAAAACACACTTCTCTCAAGATATTGGCAGTGGCTGCAAACCTGGCTCATAGATAAGTCATGCACAAGAGGATCTCCAGTCAGGCAGTCATTCACCAGAACAAAAATTTTCTCTTCTCTGGTCTGAATGCGTTTTTTTCGTTTTCCTTTATCATCAAGGATGTGAAAACGAAGCCTGCCATCTTTGTCAGTGTTTATGTCATTGAGAAGTTTTTTTTCATTCCGGCGCAGCTGTATCCCTATATTTTTAGATCAAATGAAATATGTTATCAACAAATAATAGATTAAGAGAGATTGCCATTTGAAATATATACATGATATTTCTTCTGCCCGACATAAGATATGAAGTGAATCTTCTACGCTGCAGTTTGCTGGGGCTTGTATAATGTTTTTCATTGTGTCAAACTTCAGATAGTACTTTGTCATCAATTTTCCAGCCTCTGAAAAGGAAAAAAAGAAATCATGTCTGTACTGTACACTAATTTGAATACAGTAGCAACAGATTTGTAATATACCGAGGGGCTTTAGAAGGAAACCATCTTCATCAGTCCAGACCAGCTGATATTCTGATAATTCGTTAACCTTCTGAACACAAATCTCTGGCAGAGCATTCAAAACCACGTTGGTGTGCGAATAAATCAGAAACAATATATGTTGATCATTGAAATTACCTTGCAAATGTCTTTCGATTCGGTTACCAGGGAGCCCTTTTAAAATTGAATAGTTCTCCGGATTCTGATTGTTGCATGAAAATTTTCAGAAATGCGATTTAAAGAATAAAATTTTGAACGTGTCCTCCCAATGGGCTAAAAGAACGTGCCTTCTTCATTCTCACATACAAGAATGAGCTTTTCATCCACTCAATTGCCATCGTTATATCTGAGACAGTTGATTGAACTATCTCTGCAGTAAGATGCTCCGTGACACATGGCAGCAATCTGATGAGAGGCAAACCCCAAAAGCAATCGAGTCGGATTATACTAATTGTGCTTCACTTTATATGAAAGAAAAGAGAGAGAGAGAGAGATTTCAGAGCAGGACATACTGTGATTCCACCACTTCACATCCACTTAACAGATTCTCGTACAAATGGACCTGAAATGATGATACAAAAGGTTATCTGTGTGGATTTTTCTTTTCATTTTCCTCTTTTTTCTTATTTAATAAGAGTGTGTTACAGTTTCTTTTCTGGTCATAATTATGACCATTCCCGAGTCATCAAATGGAGGGCGACCCGCTCGTCCACACATCTGCATAATTAAATGTGGATATCATTTAAGTTAAAGAGGCACCCATTCAGGTGGAAAAATGATTAACTGGCCAGTGATGTACAATGGCTCCAAAATTTAGCATGCGAGGAATTACGCTGACCAATTATTAAGTTTAGAGAGACTTGTGATTGTGTTTAGATAACAACAGTTATTCTTAGATGATCTGGAAAACAGAACAAACCTGTGATATCATGGATCGCTCATATTCCATGTACATCCCTTTCTCCTTGTTACTAGCATAAAGAAAAAAATTAGGACGGTGCAGATTCTTAAAATACTTAACAATATAAATCACCTCCAGAAAATAAAAGACGAGGCAGATAGATAAAAAGTTAGACATTTGGACCAGATAGTTATGCATATTGCAAAGTACTAATTATAATGATCCTCGAGTACTACACTTTTGTATTATTTTTTTCATAAATCCATAACTTTCGATGATACTGAAAACTTTTTTGACCACGGTTAACAAATAACAAGAGTAGCCAGAATATTAGGATATGATTCTTAGACATACAAATATTGTGTTGATTTGATGACAACAGTATGTGCCGGTAGGTTTATTCCATGGGCTAGAGTGTTTGTGGTGCACAATATTTGAAGATCACCATTCAGAAAAAGTCCTTCAATAAGACTGCGATCCTTCATAGAAAGTCCACCATTATGATATCCAACTGCATTAAAAACAACTATTAGATGTCAAACTGGCACTCATATACTAAGTTACTCTAAAACAAAAATGGACAGTTGTACAACTTATGCAGCCATCAAATTATTATTCCAACTTTACAACCTTCTTGTCAGTAACACCCCCCCCCCCCACACACACACACATGCACACATCAACAGAAGCAAGTGGAAGGAGCTCTCACCACCATAAACTATGTAAGATTGCATTTGTTTGTCACTACATGATAATGACGCTTCCCTTAACCTTTCCTGGTGTTCTCTGCTCTTTATGAAAGGACTTGAATGACCAAAAGTCATTGCTATTTGAGAGAGTCGCTGTGCGGCTTCCTGTGCTCCTTTTCTGGTTGAGCAGAAAACCAGGGCAGATTTTCCTCCAGAGTATTGCATGAGAAGATCTGCAATCAACGACTTCTGCTTAACATATTGTTATGCTATGTGAAATCCAACAGAAAAAAACAAGGTGAAAATAGCAAGTTTTGATTGAATAATTTCCAGCTCACCGAAAATGTAGTTCTGAAGGCGCTGAATAATCAAAAGAAACAGTCTCATCAGCTTATTGAAAGATAATACAAAAGAGAATAACATATGGAGATTGGGTAAATTAATCCATCTACTGAACATCAGTACGGTGTACAAACAATTATATGCACCTTCTCAAACAAAAAGTCATTCTTCGCTGGTGTATACCCTGCAAACAATCAATTATAAAGTTAAATCAGTAATGTGGAGAGGAATATGATTGTACGGGGATACAGTTATTGTTTGTACTGATACTAATAATTGTTGATCTGGTAACTGTACATAATGTTGTTGAATTTGTGTTCATAAAAAGAAGTTTACAATTTTGAATTTATAATACTGAGTGGAATATAATTAAGCTTTACTTATTATCTGTACTAACATCATTAAGCTATCCTTGATCTGGTAACTTTGTATCACTAAAATAAAATTGTCTTTTACTGAAGAACTCTACAAAGGAATATTGGACTAGACTTTACAAAAGGTATTTGCATACCGAAAACTTTAGTGGTCAACTTTACAGGTCTCATTTCTTCTCCAAACCTGCACCAATTGCATAAAATTTAACAAGTACCAGCTGTGAAGACAACTGACAGTCTTATTGTATGACAAAATTCAGTTATACCTTTTGATTCCCTCAGTTGGAACCATAAGCCACTCCGCTACAACAGTCAAGATGTTGTAACTATTCGAATCAATATCACAGTATATACTCAGAGCTTAGAAGAGATGCAAACTGATGAAATTACCAAGGTCATAGATATTTGGTATTGTAGCAGAAACGGCCAGGAAACGAACATGGGACAACGAACTTGATTTCATTTCAGGGTTGCAAGCAAGCATTTTAATTCTACTGATTATTGCTTCTAATGCTGCACCTCGAGGATCATTCAGCAAATGAACTTCATCAATAAGCACAAGTGCTATATCACTGAAAAAACTCAAGCCTCCATCTTTAACGCGATAACGAGTCACTGCATCAAATTTCTATGGGAAGGGATGTCAGCTTCAAACCAGCACAAGTTACAATGGAAATAATTAACACTGCCAACTAACCTCAGGTGTAGTAAGAATGATGTCAGCATCCTGTATACTCTTGATACTGTAGTTATCATTGTCACCTGTCAGCTCAAGGCAGTTCATTCCCAGCTGTCCAAGCTTCTGGGTCCAATCCCGGAGTTTCTCTTGGACCAAAGCCTTTGATGGCGCTATGTAGATCTTAACAGGAAAAAAGATATATATATATATATATATATATATATATATATATATATATATATATATATATATATATATATATATATATATATATATATATTATGCCAATGAGCAACTTTAAACAGAGAACACAATAAAACTGCAATGGAATAAAAATAAGATGCCTTTCAAAGTATAAAATCATTGATTTATGCAACAGCTAAGAGTGAGAACATATAATGGAACTAAGAAGTCTTTTCAAGATGTGATTACATGAATTCATGTTCATTCCAATATCCCACAGTTGCAAGATCACATAATTGAGGTGAAACATTATGGATGAATTCCTCTGCTACATAAATAAGAACTCATTTAGGAAAATTATCTTTGGTTGAGATATTAACAATCTGTGTAGATATGCAATAAGCACATGAATCTTATGTTGGAATATTACTAAAAAAGACCTACTGTTTTGAGGGTCCCCTTATGATGAATGAAGCTCCCATCAGAATTGATGAACTTGGAGATTAGCCTCATAATGCATAACTCAAAGAGTACAGTTTTTCCACTTCCAGTTGGAGCTGAAATGACCATGTTTATATCGGAATGGAAGCACGTAGGAAAGCATTCGCTCTGCAGAGAATTGAAATACCTGCACACACATTGAAAATGATACAACAACATTAATATCTTCAGTAAGAGTCAAAGGATAAACCTTACAAACAGTTTCTACAGGTCATTTTTCAGATAAGAAGGATATTACAATCAAATAAAGCTGCAGAAAATCATCCATTCCCTTTGAGTGGGAACTCTTTCACATGTCTATTAAGTCAGCAAGATAAATTTCCTTTGTCTATTCTTATACCAGCATTAATAGATACCAATACAAAAATAATCATTTGCCACTAGTAAAAGTATCCTTGTGATCCTTATCAAATCGAGGCCTTAAAAATTCACTTCCTCGTGTATCATGTTATAACAGTCTTCATGTCAGTGGAGAACTAAATTTCCATGTCAAATTGAAAAAACAAAATAAGTACCTGAAACTGAAAACTGAGCGGAAAGTAGCAGGTAAATCAGTCACTGCCTTCAATGAATAGGTATCCATATAGCGAACTGAAATTAAAAAATGAGCTACAATAAGATAAATAAAATTCATCTAGAAAACAAATAAAAATACAGTTATATGTCACTTGTAGCTAAGGTAAGCATACAATTAATCTCAAACACGTTTAAGAGCATCTACAGAAGTCTTCTCAATTGTCTATCACATAGCAATTCACAAATGCTCGTGATCAACAGATCTCCTATATCAAAATTCCATACAAAAATAATAATTGCAGAGATCAGTACATAAAGAGAATGCAGTTAAAGTTTAAACAGGGAATATGATCATACTCATTCATTCGAAGAATATATTGACTACAAGCATCATATTCAACCAAAATTGAATGAAATTGCAGTAATTGTCTACAATATCTAAAATTTCAAACGCAGGTAACAACAATTCGATGACAAATATGAGCGTACTTTGAGTTGAAGCGTGGACGAAATGCGGAATATGATGGGGAATTTGAAAAGGGACAGGTATTTGTAGTCTGTATCGTCGGGCAAAAAGACGTGAAGCGGGAAAGTATTAGGTGCTTTTTTTTTATTTTAGTTAATAATTGGATACATTTACCTTTTTTTGGGGAAACAAATCAACTGAGTAGAAATTAATGAATTTAGTAAAAAATTTGATTTAATTGGCCAAACGCAGTACATTTATATTGTAGCCTTGTAGGGTTACATGTAAAATAAATTAATATGTTAGATATAATTACAAATTCACCCTTATGTAATTTTTACACATATTTACGCATTAACAGGCATGTGTGATGTGTAGAAAAATAGATTGTCGTTTGTTTTTCTTCATAATAAAATCATAATTCTATTTAAGTTTTTCTCACAACTCAATTTTATGAAATAATACTTGGAGTTGAATAACTGTATATTTCATTTAATTATAACATACGTTATGAGGTATATTGTTGCATTCTCATGCACATAAGGAAGTATCTGCTAATAAAAATGACACATAAATTTGTTTACTAATTAGAACTAACACATAATTGCAAATTGTATTATTTGACAGAAATTTGTGAGAGAGAGAGACGCAAAATCATAATGTACAATAAAACTATACAAAAGTATAGGAAAACTAATTTTTATTCAAATTTCTGAATTAATTAGCCTCAAAATCTCATAAATTTCCTTACATTGAACATGACTTTCATCCCGTGAATAAAACACATGCATCGAATTTCTCACTTCAATCCAACTACACCCTCCACTCTTCTTCTCCCCTTTCTCATTCATCAATTCTCTAGTACTCAAAACATCAACCCATTGCCCACCAGAAGCATAAACATTAGACAAAAGAACATAGCCTCCAGGCTTCACCTCACCATTTTCTGCAAGCTTTTCACCTGTCCACTTAGCCAAATTCTTATCCCCATACATTTTACAACCATTAAGTAAAGCAGCCCATGCACTAGCTTCAGGCTCGTACGGCATACTTTCTATGAACATTTCTGCCTCGTTTAACCTTCCCGATCGAGCTAACGTGTCCACTACACTCGTATAATGCCTCTGGTTTGGCTTTACACCGTAAACTTTGTCCATCGAGTTAAAGTAACTCAAACCTTTATCAACTAAACCACAATGAGAACAAGCAAAGAGAACCGACAAAAAAATGAACTCGTTTGGTGACACGGATGACGTTCGTTCCATTTCTTCAAATAATGCTAGTGATTCTTCCGCATATCCGTTTTCCGCTAGCCCTTGAATCATAGCTGTCCAAGCTACCTCATTTTTTGTAACCATTCGACTAAATATCTTTTTAGAATCTTCAATACTACCCGATTTAGCATACATATCTACAAGTGCAGTGCCCACAAAGATATCGTGTTGGAAGTCGAGTTTTATAGCTTTTGCGTGTGCATATTTACCTTTCTCTAATGCAGGTAAGTTTGCGCAACTACTTAAAACACTTGAAAATGTGAATTTATTCGGTTGCTCTCCTGATAAAATCATCTTATGAAACACTTCAATTGCTTCCGCAAATTTCCCAGAGGCTAAGTGACCGGAAATCAATGAGTTCCAAGAAATGGCATTTTTCTTGGGCATAATTTTAAATAGCTCCTTAGCTTCAGTTAGTTGGCCGTTCAAGCAATAACCCGAAATCATTGAATTCCAACATACAATGTTCTTTTCTGGAAGAGAATCGAACACCAAGAATCCATCTTTTGTAGTTCGACATTTGCAATAGAAATCGAGTAGTGAGCTGCCAATGAACTCGTACATATTTAAACCAATCTTCAAAACATGAGCATGAATATTTTTGCCGGCATGCAAAGCCTCGACTTGGGTCAATGCAGTAATTATACTAGAATAACACGATATGTTTGGTTTAATGTTAAACTGAATCATTTGTTGAAAAAGACTTACGGCTTCTTTTGCATTGCCACTTTGACTGAATCTAGCTATCATTGCACTCCAAGAAACTTCATTTCTTTCAGGCATTTCATCAAAGATCCTACGAGCTTCTGTTAAATTACCCATTTCAACGTACATGTCAAGGATCGCGGTCCAAGAAATTACATCCCTTTCCTTCATCCCATCAAAAGTCTTCCTTGCAGAATCGATTTCATATGACCTCAAAAAGAAAGTAATTAAGGAATTGGAAACCGATAAATTATTATCAAAACCAACCTTCACAATCAACCCTAAAACGCCCTTCCCTAATATAGAATCACCCAATTCTCCACAAGCCTTCATTACAGTAGTAAAAGTAACTTCATTAGGCAAAACGTTTGATTGAAGCATGTTTCTATATAGCCCCATTGCTTGAGAACAGAGCCTATTTTGAACAAGTCCACTAATTGTTGCAGTCCATGAAAAAACATTTGAAAACGGGTTTTGGGGAAAATACACCATTGCCTCATCCACATTTCCAGATTTCAATAAACCAGAAATCAGAGAAGTCCAAGTAATTTCATTTCTTTCAGGCATTTCATCAAACAGTCTACATGCTTCACTTACATTTCCCCACTCGAGATTCGACTTAATCAAACAGTTATGAACAACTAAATTGAACCCATTAAACTCCTTCAAAATCTGGTTAATTTCAAATAATTTTTTGGAGTCTAAATACATAATGAGTAACTTAACGGCTATGTATTTCTCGGATGAAAGACCCATTTTGATTAAATGGCAATGGAGGGCATTTCCATGATTGATTGACTTCTGGATTGTGAAATTTTCTAGCAGTGAGATGCTTCTTTTAATGTAGGCCTTGAGGCTATTTCTTGAGTTTATGGAAAATAGAGTGCCGCCGAACATATTTTTCAAGATGATGAGAACATAGGTCGTTAAGTTGGTTGGTGAATGAGAATTTTATGAGGTACAAGAAAATGGGAATGCCTTTTTTCTCCTCATCTTTTATTTATCTTTACTATTATAAAATCATGAATAACTTAATTTTTTTGTGTCGATTAAAATATCCCTATAACCAAACTAAAAAAATATAATTAAATTAGGAATCATAAAATAGAGTTAAACTAATTAAAATGCTATTAAAATACTTAAAATTTTGAATTTGCTATATTACTAAAATTATTTTGTTAGGCACTTGTTAAGCCTACACTGGCAGCTAATTTGGACACTAAAAAGAATCTAGAAAATAATTTAATGGATTTAGTTTGCTACGGCCTTAGAAAAAGAAAGGAAAATTCAAAAATAAAAAGGATTATTCTATATAAAAGACTTAAACTCTAATCAACAAGTCATAAAATTTGCTCGATGTTCTTTGCATAAAATTCTACAGAAAAATTTGCTTCAAGTTGTGGGTGAAAGTTCTAGAAAATAAATTAATTTGTGCATCAAGTTGTGTGTAAACTTTCAATTCTTGCATGCATCAACCCAATTTATGGATGCAAAATTAGGTAACTCAAATAGTTTTATTGATTATTTTTATTTTTATTTTTCTACCAAATATAAGTATGTATAATGGCATATGATATATTATGTGAGCAAACACTTGGTATGATTTAAAAAAAAGATGTTAACGTAAATAGTATGTAGAGGACGAATACATTTAGAAAGTTAAGAACTTATAAGAAAACAAGAGACAAAATTAAACCATGCAATGAACGAATTACATCAGTTAGATGGATTCTTAGAGCTCCAATGAATATTATAAAATTAAGCATGAATATTTTCTCAACATTTTTGTGTGGACTAAAATACCCTTGTGCGATTTTAATAACCAAAAGAAACTCAAGAAGTATAATTAAATTAATAATCATAAAGTATAGTTAGACTATGACTCACAAAAAAAGTTAAAACAAACCTCTTACTGTAAAACATTTAGAAGATAGAAATATATTTGTGTTTGTTATTTATGAAAAATATTCAGCTCCTATAATTTTTGATAAAGTATAATTAACATTAACCATCTAAAGGAAAGAAAACAACGTGCCTATATAAAAAAAATTTATGTTTTATATTATACAAGAAAATTCAAATATTAATTAATTGGACACACACAACGTGTGTGCATTTTTCTAGTTCCTTAAAAAGGAGAAAAGGCACAAGATTCTACTGTTGTTTGATACATGATAAATTGATAATTGAATACAAAATAAGATATTACTTTGGCAGCCTTACATAAATTAAACCATCGGACTTTTTATCCCGAGCTATGCAAATTGCACTTCCACTTAATTTGTTCAATGCTAAACATCTTGTTTTTGAAAATTAAAAGCAAAAGTGTAATCCTTTAAAACGCAAGAGAAAAAATTGTAAAATACTTCAGAAAATCAAAATCAAATATATAGGCAATTCCATGTAACACGGCTGAGATTTTAATTATACGAAACTAAAAGTACATTTTTTCCAATATAATTATGTTTTAGCATGGAAGAGTCTATCTCCGGTTGTCCCGTCTCCAGTCCCCACTTTGTGAAACTCAATTTGTTTTGTAGTAAGCGTAATGGAGTAGACAATATTTGCACGTATACTTAAGTCACTAAAAGACTAAATCACCGATGCAGCTATCCCAGAAAATAGTTATGTTTATAAATTAGTATTCTATTTTCTGGTGGAGGGTTTACCCAAAATTCACATGTACTATGTGTAACAAATTCCACAGCAAAATATGAGTTGGATACATCATACATGAATATCTTTGCTTTTGGATACATCTGACTGATACAAAGACAAGATTTATTGATTCAATTCTTTCCCAAATTAATACATTTGATGTTGAACAACTTCTTTGGAATTAAAGATTTTCAAGTTTTACACACTTGTGCAACAAATGAATGTTGGCCATTCTCCATAAATCACCAAAACATAAGCCAAAAAAAATTCCGGTATCATATTTTTAGAATTTTCGTAAAAGAGTACCCATATATATTAATGTTTGAACAAATATACTGCATAAAAGTATGCGTGACATTGCACGGGACATGAATCTCTTGAACTAGTGTCGTCGCTGTGAATATGATCTCACCTTCATTCATAAGAGAGTGTTTACCTCTAGCTAGATTATACCTGTTTCAAATATAAAAGATAAGCAAGAATAATTATCATTTATTTAGCTGTGCATAATTACAAAATTATGTTGTTTGCACAAATACAGAGTGGTGTAGTGTATATATATATATATATATATATATATATATATATATATATATATATAATTAACTCTTTTTCAAGGTTAGTATCTTTGATTTATCTAAAATAATTTATATATAGATCAACTTTCAATTGTTTTTTAGTCTAACTCTATAGAGTTTTATTTTGTGGTGATTTTATAAGCGATATTTATTTTGTAAATATTGTTAAAATTAAATTAGCATATATAAAGTAAATTTATAAATATGCAAATGCTTAATCAATAAGTTATTCCAAAGTAAGATTATCATAATCATTTTTTCGAAAATCCATTCAATAACAGTTAGGCCCAACTCACCCAAAAAAAAAAATGAATTTGGCAAAAGGTTCTCTATCACCTTTGACACTACTAGAAATAATAAAAATTCCCACCGAAATATTCCCACCGAACATAATCGGTGGGAATATTTCACAAATTCGGTGGGAATTTATTCCCATTTACTTCTCATCTCTGCAACCGACCGACACCCTAGTATCATTTAAAAAAAAAAAAAATCTCATCTTCTCCCTCTCTTCCTTCTCTGATCTGCGCAGGCCACCGCCACATCAACCAGCTACTTCTCCGACCGACACCGTACCGTACCCGTACCACCACATCAACGCGCGTAGCACCACCACCTCAGTACGTAAACCCATTTACCCGTCTTCCCACCACACGTGCCATTCATGTTTTTTTGTAATACAGGATGATTATGTGTTTATAAGAATTGAATATAATTATGTTTGTAAGAATTGAATATTTTGTTATGAGTAGATGGACCTTTATGTAATTCATTGTCGGGAATTCATACGGATTAGAAATTAAAAAAAAAAAATTTATTTTTCGGGAATTAAAAAAAATGAAATATATGAATTCCCACCGAAATCATTTATTTCGGTGGGAATATAAATTCCCACCGAATATTTCGGTCGGAAATTTGTCGGTCGGAATTTCGGTGGGAATCTGATTCCGACCCGACTTTTTCCCAAAATCAGTGGGAATTTTCCTTGTTTCTAGTAGTGTGATGTCCCATTTTAGGTCATATAAATGAGGAGGATACTCTATCACATTTTGATGTCACATATTTGTATCACATATTAATTATATCTATTGACAAATGTACAAATTTAAAATTTGTGTGAATCCACACATCACTTGTAGGGTGGATCCATCATGACACCAAACTGACATACGTCAAAAAATCTATATATATATATAACACAAAAATGTAACACCAAATTATGATAAAGAATTCATCCCGAATTAATTTGCCAGCACATACTTCCTCACTCAGTCCCACCCCACTCAAATAAAATCAGGCAAAAATTCATTTTTGGCACCGTAGAACTAGGCGTTTTTCAATTTTGGTACCAATTCTGACTGTCGTTTTTAATTTTGGCACTTCCGACAGTTGACTTAACGATCAACTGACGGAAGTGCGAAAATTGGAAACGCCAGTCAGAATTGGTACCAAAATTGATGCTATGGTACCAAAATTGAAAAATACATAGTTCTATGGTGCCAAAAATGATATTTTGCCAATTTCCATCACCAATTACTTCCAATTCACAATTTATCCCACTCTCATTTTAATAATAATAAGAAGAAGAATAAGAATAATAACAATAAAATAGTAAAAAAAACTTTATTAAAGAAATATTTGGGTACACAATATTAATAATAATAACTGTAATATTTTGCTACACATGTTATCATCAAACCACTCCTAATTATTAACTCATTGACTCAACTTCATCCAATAATTTTCCTCTTTTTTATGATGACAAAACATTCAACTAAGAACGTCTTCTAAGTCTTTAGTTTGCTCTTCGCTCAAAGATGAAAGTTACTTGGCTGAATAAGGATATACGATTATCTTCTGATTTGAACTTCCGCTTGTCTGTTGTATCTTTCTTTCAATTGTAAGTTGAGACGTTGCTTAGATGCATTACTTCTTCTCATTTTGAAGAGTTATAAGCGATTCTTTGTTGATTCCTTTTAAATCGTTCGAAATTATATAAACACCTTTTAAACCATATTTGAAAGTCGGGTCGAAATAATAAATGAACAAATCAATAGACCGCATTGATATGCTATATAAAAAAGATATGAATAAAATAATATAGAAACTAATTTTATATACGCATAGTTAATATAAAATACTTTAAATAAGTATGCAAACTATTATATGAGAATGTATAATATATTTATATTCCCAAATTTACATTTAGCCTTTAGAGTTGATCTTAGTATTATGAATAAATATTTTTTTTCAATAAATTCAACCTTATGAATGATGCTTTGACAATTCGGAAAAAAAAAAATCATTTTTGGCACCATAGAAGTAGGCGTTTTTCAATTTTGGTACCATAGAACTAGGCATTTTTCAATTTTGTTACCATTGTGTTAATTTTGGCACCAATTATTACTGACCTTTTCAATTTTGGTACTTCCGTCAGTTGACTTAACGGTCAACTAACAGAAGTGTCAAAATTGAAAGTTACAGTCAGAATTGATACCAAAATTGAAACATCTAGTTCTGTAGTGCCAAAAATGAATTTTTGCCAATAAAGTCAAGTAGAAACTTCATTAAGCATTTCTTCTACCCACTACCCAATCAAACAGTAAAAACTCAGCCATGCAGCCACCCCCCAAAACCACCCCCTTCTCTCTGCCGGTGAATTCCGATCACAAAGCCACAAAGTTCCACCCATTCACCATATCTCCGCCGCATATGCGCGCTTTCCACCTCGCCTGGATTTCACTTTTCTCCTGCTTCTTCTCCACCTTCGCCATCCCCCCTCTCCTCCCCGCCATCCGCCGTGACCTCCACCTCACCGCCGCCGATGTCGGCCGAGCAGGCGTCGCCTCCTTCGCCGGCTCAATCTTCTCCCGGCTAGCCATGGGCCCCATATGCGACCTCCTCGGCCCCTGCGCCGCCACCGCCACCTTCTCCCTCCTCACCGCCCCCGCCGTCCTATCCACCTCCTTTGTGTCGAACTCCACGTCTTTCATTGTAATTCGATTTTTAATCGGATTTTCTCTTGCGAATTTCGTTGCGTGTCAGTTTTGGATGAGCTCCATGTTCTCAAACAACGTCGTGGCGGTGGCCAACGGCGTAGCTGCTGGGTGGGGTAATGTTGGCTCTGGATTCACGCAGTTGGTCATGCCTTTAATATATTCTTTCCTTATTAATACTGTAAATCTTTCGTCGTCCACCGCATGGCGCTTCGCTTTTTCCGTTCCGGCATTTTTTCAAACAGTTACTGCGCTTATGGTTTTAGCCTTCGGTCAGGATTTACCTGACGGAAAATACAAGCGAAGCTCCAATATTACAGGTAACGGTGTATACGATACAGACGAGTATCGTCGAACATCTCATTATTAATATAGGATAATTTGAAGTTTATACTGGTTTGATTGTTATACATTTTTATTGAATGGCTCAAGTTGAGTTTTGGATAATTCAATTTTTATTAATTTTTAGCTTAATTAATCAAGTTTTCATCAAACTTCAAAAAGTTTTCAAACTAAAAATATTGTTAACTTGTTTAAATAATCGAGTTCAAATGCATTTATCTCACAAGCCCAAATTGAATAGTACGTATGTATCAAAAAAAAAAAAAGGAATAGTTATTATAAGTTGATACTTTCACATAAATTTTGTCAATTTTAATTTATTTGAATATTAATTAGCTTGGTTGGATTGCTAATTTGCAGGCGAAATATCAAAAGAAAACGCTTTCACTATCCTCTTAAACGGCCTAAAAAACTACAGAGGGTGGATTTTGGGATTGACGTACGGATTCTGCTTTGGGGTTGAGTTAACAACTGATAATATAATTGCGCAGTACTTTTACGAGAGATTTAACTTGGATATCAAGACAGCGGGTGCAATAGCCGCCAGTTTTGGGTTAGCAAATACTGTGTCGCGGCCAGCGGGAGGGTTGGTTTCCGACGAGATGGGGCGGCGGTTTGGGATGAGAGGGCGGTTGTGGAGTTTGTGGGTGGTGCAGACGGTGGCGGGGTTGCTGTGTTTTTTGCTTGGACGTAGTAACTCGTTGTGGGGTTCAGTTTTGGTTATGTGTTGTTTCTCATTCTTTGTGCAAGCTGCTTCTGGCCTCACATTTGGCGTTGTGCCTTTTGTTTCTAAGAGGTATGTATGTACATGTACGATATTTTGGGCAAAATTTTATTTTTGGCCATATAAAGTGGTTGCATTTTAAAATTGGCTCATTTATTGTGGTACCTCGACAATATACGTCATTTATTGTGTCAACATCATCAATTTCAGTCCTTATCACCGATTTGTTTTTTAATTATCGCAAAAAAAAAATCAATTTATGTCATATTTGACCTATCACATGGCTTGGTCTTGCAAATTGTGGAATTAGAATATGAAATTCTTAATTTTAAGTGTCACTCGACAAATTATATTTTTTGGCTAAAATTAATGTTTTTGGTCATATTAAACATAAATTGGTGATTTTTGACAAAAAAAAAATTAACTTTCCGGTCAATTAAGACATAAATTGATGATTTCCGGCGATAAATAAGAATTTCCGACAATAAGGACTGAAATTGATGATGATGACACAATAAAAGATAATTATTATCGAGGTACCACAATAAAGGGCCAATTTTAAAATGCAGCCACTTTAAAGGGCCAAAAATAAAAAATTTATATATCGTTGCTAAAATATAATAATTTTTATATATATTTTAGGGGCTATTTAAAATAATATGGTTCGTTTTTATCTATTATAGAATTAGAAAAAATTGATGTAAAAGAGAATTTATACATTTTAGGAGTTTATGTAGGAGATAAATATAATAAGACTTCATGTCTAATTATACATCTTCAATTACTTTTATATATAAACCAATGAATTAAATATCACTTTACAATTTAAATAAGGGTATTTTAGTCCGCACAAAAAAGTTAAGAAATATTCACGTTTTTATAATAGTAGAGAATATTTTATACAATTGCATTCTCGTTACAAACTTTAAAAAATATTTTGCACGTCTTGCCTCATCACCTCATTTGCAAAATTAGGACAATTTTATCGTACCAAAAGTATTGAACGAAACTATTTTATAGAACCATAAGTGTTGAATGAGACTATTTTTTTGTTCCAAATGTGCAAATTATTTTAAAAAAATTTGAGCCGCAAGTGTATTTTTTTTTTAGTTTCAGGCCACAAACGCATAATATTTTAGAGAATTGGGACTAAAATTGCAATCTTATAATATTCGGGATAAAAAAATGTTTAGAGTTCAGTTACAAGGGACCAAAAATGCAACTTCGACGAAAAAAGTATAAACAACTTTTGTTTGTAAAAAAAAAAAAAAAAAAAATTGTTATCCAAAGTTATTCAGGCTATCAGGCACATTGTGAGGACTAGTCTCTCGACTCTCTCCTGCAAGACCAATCACCTATTAATAAAAAAATATTTTTGGAACACTAGAAATTGTGCTCAAATTAATTTTGCTTTTCTATCTATTACTCCAACATAACTATAAAAAGTAACCATGGAGTTAAAAATTGTTTGCAGATCTCTTGGAGTAATCTCAGGCATGACAGGAAGTGGGGGTACAATAGGTGCAGTAATAATACAGCTTTTGCTATTTTCAGGCTCAAATGGAAATATGTCAACACAAACAAGCATCTCCTTAATGGGCATTCTAATGGTGTTTTGCACACTCCCAGTCACCCTCCTCTATTTCCCTCACTCTGGTGGCATGTTCTGTGGCCCTAATTATCAAGAAGATTATCACTTGCTTCAGTGAGATTATTATTAACAGTGAAAATAAAAATGCTCCTAGAAATGTATAGAGGAAATTTACTACCTCTAAAATTTCGTCTTATTTTTAATTAATAATGCAGTGAGATTGCAAATTATTACCAGTCTCGTGAGTATTTTCGATTTGACCAAACCCAATTGATATATCCTAATCGATTGAAAGAAATCTAACCCGCGGATATTGTGCCTACATTAGTCACAAATATGACTGAATTATCACTTTTAAGTGAAGTTAGTAAACTAGTGAATCGTATTAATTTATTTGCCTGTAATTGGTCGAGTAAATAATTACTCCCTCCGTTTCATAATATCTGTCGCTTTGAAAAGTTTTTATTGTGTCATATTATCTGTCACTTTAGATTTCCAATAAAACATTAATTACTCTTTTTCCATTTTTGCCCTTTATTCTCATAAATTTTCTCAAACATTAGTGGAGGATAATTAATTAAAAGGGTATTTTAGTCTTTTTCATTTTTTTCCTCTTAAAATTCAGCTATATTCAATGATTTTCTTAATTTGTGTGCATACATGTGAAAAGACGGATATTTTGAAACGGAGGGAGTAAATACGACTTCTAGTGGTATGCGCTTGCAAAACTGGACTTCTAGGCAACTGAGAGCGACACTGCATAAATATCTTACTATCTCCCAATCTCAAGGAGAAAGTATCTAACTTTGGATTTTTTTTTTTTCATTTTGTTGTTAAATTAATTAAAAGAATAGTTACGTTGTCATTCCTCACCACTCCAAGAATCTAGTAACAAAACATAACTACTGTCAAGAGAGAGAAATGGCAACCTCTTTTTCAATTAGTCATCAATTCTCAAGGCCAAACTCTTTGCAAATTGATCGACAGTTCAATTTCTATAATCCCAACTGGAAGTAAGTACCATCCATGCATATTACTTATTAACAAATTAATTTATTTATTAATTTTTCTATTGTTCCCTAATTTTTTATTACAATTAAGCAGTAAGCGTTCAGTTCTGATTAGATGTTGTCAAGAAAAACTAGAACAGAACATGAACTACTACGAATTGCTTGGAGTTTCCATCGATTCAAGCCCTGAGGAAATTAAAACTTCTTACAGAAAACTGCAAAAGAAATATCATCCGGACATAGCAGGAGAAAAGGTATTATTTTTCAATTACACTTCATGTCCTTTTTCAATATTTTACCAGCTAAAGTTTTTGTGTAGTAAAATAACATAAATTTTATTTCAGGGTCATGAGAGTGCTCTATTGTTGAACAAAGCCTATAGAGTTTTAGTTAAAGATGATTTGAGGAAAGAGTATGATGCATCAATTGGGCGAATCACGGTTGGGGCTGCAGGCACTGTACCCACAGGGGCCTTTGGCAGCGTATGGAAAGGCCCCATGAGAGATCAAGCTTTATTTGTTGATGAAAATGTTTGTATAGGTAAATATATATATAGTAACTATCATGTTCTTTATGGTGTTTTGATTTACCTCAAAGAATAAATTGAAGATCGAAAGATGTTTTATGAATTGTCGATTAAAGTGATATTAATCTCATTTCTACTCAATACTTTGGTTCGCTCTAATTTGACAGAATGCAAATTATGCGCAATAGAGAGTTGTTTTTACTAATTGAAGTGGAAGTGAATTTTCAGGGTGTAGAGAATGTGTGCATCATGCTTGTAACACTTTTGTGATGGATGAATCTCTTGGAACCGCACACGTCAAAGTTCAGTTCGGTGACGATGATGTAAGAATCGAGGTAAAACATAAGCAGACATTCTTATTTTGGTTTTTTTGGACCATTTTAAATTGGTGTAAGTTTAACAAAGGAAATTTGTTATATATATATCAACAGACATCGGTTGATTCGTGTCCCGTAAATTGCATCCACTGGGTAGATGCAGAAGAGTTGAGAGTTCTTGAGTACCTAATTCAGCCTCAGCCTAAGCCAGGCTATGGCATATATGGGCAAGGTTGGGAAAGGCCAGCAAACGTGTTCATGGCCGCTAAATACTTCAATAAACAATCGATGGAGCAAGAAAAACAGCAAAAATACGGTATATTCGTAACTAAATTGATATAGGTATATAATTTAATTACACATGTTCTAAAGTTACTCACTTGGATTGCAGCACAAAGTACGAAAGAGGAAGAAACTCCGGCTCAGGCACGAGCCCGGGAGAGTGCATATATGGAATTGAAGAATGGAAACTTTGCAAGATTTTGGAGCTGGATGAAGAAAAGCATTGGCCATTGAGAAAATGGTGCAGGTCACATGATTAAAGTAAATATAAAATGCAAAAACCTCAATTTGATTTTACTAATAAACTCACTGTATTAATTTTTTTTATTTAAAAAGCCTTAATAAGATTTTGTTTTTTGGCTAATTACAACTAAACAAAGGTGAGTACTTGTTTTTAACTAGGGACATTTGCTTGTTCTTAATCAGAATAATGGGTTTTAAGCTAGATAGATCAAGGGCATTATACAAGAATATTCAGATAGAACTTATGCCAATAAAATTAACATAAAGGTCCATTTTACATTTTCCAGAATCCATGTATTACAGTGGGCTGAATAAAACAAATTGGGCCTCTGGGATAAACGCCATCACTAATTACTAATTTACTACTGTCTATGAATGAGCCGATCTTGTTTAAATAATGTTATGGAGCCCAATGCCTAAGTTATTGCGGAGTTCTGATCCAGTTCCTCAAGAAAAAATAATGTTGTGTATCTTTTTTTTTTCTTTTTCTTTCATATATATATATAATTTAATGTGATACATTTGAAAAATATGAATACTTTATCAAAAAAAATATATATATATGAATACTATGATGCTACACGCGCATATTTGGTCATCTAATTTTATGAATTCTTTTTCCATAATTTGTTCGTGTTGTTTCTCTAAATTCAGTGGAGAAAAAAAAAAAGAACAAGGAATATGCTATTAATTAAAATAATAACTAATTATATGGTCTAGTTTAGTAGTTTAGATTAAGCTTCACTAGTGAAGTTGAGTTCTTCCAAGAGGGGGGGGGGGGGGGGGGGGGGGGTCATGCACATGATTTAAATCTACATAAAGTCAACTAATTCAAATTAATAAAAGTCAACTAAAGTTTTGGATCATTGAACGTTACTCAAATTAGGTTGATTATCAGTGCAAAAATGCAGCTTAATAATTATCAAACAAAATGTCAATGCAAATAAAGTGAAATAGTATGGTGAAGGTATTAGCTTTAAAACAAATAATTTGGAACATTACCAAACCCATGTGTTTGATGCACCCTCTCTCACATTCTTTCGTCAAGCAACCAACACTTAGGTGCATGATTTTCTTTTTTCTTTTTCTTTTTTAATTTAAAATTGTGGAGATATTCTAGAGATATAATAGAAAAGGAGAGTTGTTACTCTGGCTATGCTATATTAAATTAATCCTTCTCAAATGAATAATTATGTTTTAGAGTGATGGTCATGGTATATTATTTATTATTCAACAAAAACAAAAATCAATCTTATACAAGGTATGATTGGAACCAACCTAAACTAAGCAAGTTTGATTGATAACAAACATTTTTAAGCTCGATGTCATACACATAGTTACAAATTCAATCAATATTTATCATTTGACAATTTTTTAAATTCGCATTATTTACCTAATTACAATAAAATTAACGTTAAAATGTGAAACTTCTCGACTCATGTTCATTTTTTTTTAGTAAAGCTCATATGAGTTCCTTTCATTTAACAATTAAATCAAATTTAAACATAATTTTCAATTAGGAAATAAATTTTATTTAAAAAGAATGTGTTATTGGAATCAACTAATTTGTACTCGTAGAAACTAGAAAATAGGTACTGCGCCCTTGCGTTAGTTGTCCAGTTCCTATCATAGTTAGGAAGGTCTTTCATTTGCAATAAGCTTCCTTAGACCCTACATTAACGTAATCAACAATTTTATGTCTTTATTTTATAAAATTTATTCCATTTGAAAAAGAAAAATCAACTGCCAAAAAGTATATACTTTTGTTAATTGCTTACCATTTTAGGCCTTTTTAGTATTCAGTCTACAACTATAAATTCCTTCTTATTAGGGGCAATAAGTTAAGATAAAATTCTTGGATTATATACATTCTTTGGTCGATTATTACTATATCCTTGCAAAAAGTTACTAAAACTCATCGCATTATCCATCTCTATGAGTAGAAATAACTAAAAGGACACTTCACATTTTGTCCACAATATTTTTCAATTTCCACACTTAATCCTTTGAAAATATAAAATATGACATGTACCCACTTTAAATACACTCTCAATATTTTAGTAGGTCTCAAGGAAAAAAATCATTTCATGCATCTAGTGCATTACATCATCTAGCACACATACTGCAATTTGCAACAAATCAATTAGGCTATTACATGTCATGTTTTGACCCATATTCTGAGGCCGTTTGGTAGGACCTAATACGGGGTATTAGATCATATTATATGTGTCAATATGAGATAATACAACGTTTGGTGGCATTGCTCTAATACCGGGTCAAATAGATTAAATCCTTATGACCCGGCATTAAGACTAGATTATAATCCACCCAGGCATGGCTGGATTAGTTAATCAGGGTGAATATGGATTCGATGACATGTCACTTATAACCTCAAATGTCACTTATAACCTCAAATTTATATATTACCTATTATAACATATCATTAAATATCATAAATTCTTCTTAAATCTCTGAAAATAAATTAATATATGCTTAAAATCATAATTCCCCCAAACATATTACAGTTTATTGCTTTAATGTAATATGACTCAATCAAATCTACCAAACGTATTTTTAATATGATTTTCAATCTGGCTCTGATTTAATCCACCTTAATCCCATACACCCTACCAAACGGCCCCTTTAGACTATCACAAATAGGATTGTCAATGGGGGGATTTCAATCCGGGTCCGTCCGAATCTGGTCTGATTTATTAGGATAATTGTCCGATTAGAGATTCGATGGACCCTGATCCGATTATAAAGATTCGTAATCCGAAACACATGGAGCGAATATGAATTTAGGTCGACCCGATCCGTAAAATATCCGTATCCGACAATAAATAAAAAGAATGATATATGTACATTATGTTTTATAAAAGGAAGTACCATTAATTTAAGAAGATAGTAATTTATAACTCGTTTATAAATTTATTTAAACTAATATTTCATCTACAAACATGAATATTAGTTAAGAAAGTTTGAACATGTGAGCTAAAATTAAATAAAATTGAAAAGTTAATAAACTTATTTTAGGAAAAAATATTAATTTTTAATTTTTTAAATAAAATTTTTATTGAATTCGAAAAAGATACGATATCCGGCCAAATCCGACCAAGATCCATTGGATTCAAAAAATCTAGATCCGAGCACAATCCTAATCCGATAGGATCCGATCCAATATAAATGGAGCCGGATCTGGACGAGCATGATCCGACTAGAATCCGACCCATTGACATCCCTAATCACAAATGCATTCACATAACTAGCATGTGATTGTTCCGAGGCTAGTCACTATAATATAGTGGACTCAATTTTGAATCCACACTTAATGTGTATAACGCGTCTTCAAAAGAATTAAGTGAGGTCGAATAGCTGAATATCTATGAGAAACTACAAAAAAAAACATTCATATTGGCCAAATCTGAAATATATGAATTAGTCATCCACGTGTAATCATTGCATCACGACTGCAACCCGTGCGATGAGGTGTGCAACGGATGTATAAAATAATTTATTGACACCAGATATAAAGTCAGAAAGTGTGTTAATTTGAGGGATTGGGGCAATTTTTATAATTATACAAATGAAAATATTAAATATGTGGAACACCATATATAACTATAAGATGTTAAATCTAAAGCAGTAATTTATTGGAAAAAAAAACCAAAATTAAGAAGGAAAAAAAAGAAGAAAAAGAACATATAAAGAAATAGGTTTGATCCGAGTCGTAAGACTGAGAAAAGGTACTGAGATATCCAGCAAAACACGCAAAGAGCACATTTACAGAAGAGAAGATGTCTTGTCTTCCCCTGTTTTTATTCCATGATTTATTCACGAGAATCTAGAACAAAAAACACGAGCTACCTTCCCCTATTTTCTCTCCGTTTTTTACTCGTGAGTTAAGCTACTGCTTCTTCTCATCCGTGACGATTTCACCGAATCTCATTCACCTTTCTTTTGATTTTTGGTTTTAACACCAAAAGTCTTAACTAGAACTAAAAAGTAAAGATGAGAATTCAGAATGCAGACTGCTTGATTTCGATTTACATAGTGAATGATGTAAATTTTTTTTATATTTGAATTTAAACCCTAAATCTGGAGACCCGTTGAGAAAAAGATGAAACGGAGGTCGCATTCGGGAAAATTTCAATTTCATCACCGTTGGAGGAGGAAGCTTTTCGCGATGCTTATGCTTGTGTTTTGTATCGCGAGTTTTTTGTTGATGGAATCGCAGTACCGCAGAATCAAAATGTTGACGTTAATATCTCCAGCTTCACAGAACCCGAAGATTGCTTTCCTCTTCATTGCTCGGAATCGGATTCCGCTTGACGTGGTTTGGGATGTGTTTTTTAGGGTAATTAATTCGTTTGTTTCTCTTTTACAATTTTTAGCTTCATTAGTTGTTTTGGAATTGCTTACAACTCATTAACTACATTTATCGTTTTCCTGTCTCTGTGTTTTTACTACTATTATGTTTTTTCTTTTTGACTGCATTGTTGCTTTAGGAAACGTGATCTAAATGTGCATTGATTGCTTTTAACCATTTTGTTGCAAATTCATTTATGACTTTGAAACAATGAGCGTTGCTGATAGATCTCGCCCAGTGTCCCCCTCCCCCTGCCGACTTTCGACCCGCTTGAGTATAAATGGAAGTAAATCGTCTGCAAACGAAAGACATAGCTCGCACCGAATAAAGTCGCCGACTTCTCTACCCGATGCTAAATAAAACAGTTGTAACCCAGTTGATTCCTTCGGAATTTCATAATGCCTGCTTTCCGATGATCCCCAATGACCCGTCCTCGCTTGAATTGCCAAGAATCCAATATTAATGCCCTCATATATGTCAATTGGGAAATACGACCATAGTGACTAGCATGTATATATATCGTATCCGAAACTAACAGATCGCGATAGTTAATAAGCCTTGTCCTGTAATTTTTTTTCACTTTTGGCGCATTGTTAAGCAATATTAGATTTAGGTACATGTTTGGTTTTTAATTGATGATTGATTCATGCAAGCTTTAGTTATTTTTTTCTTCCATTAATATATACGCCATGTTCCTGATGTTTTGCAGGGTGACACAGAGAATAGGTTTTCAATCTATGTTCATTCAAGGCCTGGGTTCTTGTTGAACACGGCAACAACAAGATCGGCATTCTTCTTAAATCGTCAAATTAATGATAGCATACAGGTTTGATTTCATTTGAAGATGGGATCCTGTTAAAATTACTGTAAGATTAAGTGATGGGTTAATTAATCAAAACTTCCTTGTATGATGACTATGGTTTTAGTTATGTTATTGACTCAATGAATATGAGGCGCTTTACAATCCTTATGATACTTAATTAGTTTCACTACTACCGATATGTTAGATATCATTATATTAGAATCTTAAATTCGCTTCTTTCTTTGCTTCATAGCTAATGATACTTTATTTGCAGGTAGAGTGGGGAGAAGCAAGCATGATTCTGGCAGAACGTAATTTGCTTGAAAATGCCCTGATGGATCCTTCGAATAAGCGGTTTATTTTCCTCTCAGACAGGTGAAAAGTTGATCTCGGCGGTGAAATTTCTAGTATTATTTTTAGTCATTTTTTGGTAATCCTACATTTCTAGAATTTCGTTATAGATTGGGTCTTGATAGTAATAAAATTACCAAGGATTTCATATATTAGTCCCTGCACTCTCCAGAGTCATCAACAATTTCTGTGATTGATATTTGCTTTTCCATATTACAGCTGCATACCTTTATACAATTTCAGCTACACATATGATTATATAATGTCTACCTCAACAAGCTTTGTTGACAGGTTAGTGAGATGTAATTCGTTGTTTCCTCTGCATAATGCTTCCCCTGAAGTATCTTTACTAAAATTTCCATGCTTTGACCCCTTGTCCTTTTTCTCTATTTTTTGTGCATGTCTCTGCCTTTCTGTTTGTTTCCTTTATTATTCTCTTTTAGCACATATCTTCGTACTCTTTCCAATAATTCCATAGGAAAGTTAACAACATATGATAAGGTTGTACTGTACTCAATCAGCTTATGAGAATTCGCTATTTGTTTAACCATGAAAACAGCTTTGCTGACACAAAAGATAGTCGTTATAATCCGAAAATGCATCCAATAATTCCTGTTGAAAACTGGAGGAAGGGATCTCAGGTAACATCTATTTTGTTTCCAATTTTGCTTTCAAGAGTTGAAACTAGTTTGAAAAATACCCTCACTACTGAAAGAGGAATAGGATTATGAAAAGTAAGGAAGAAAAATTCATTTGGTGTCTAGTTTCAGCTTGTTATCTTTCTTCCATTCTTGCAGTGGGTTGTTCTGACCAGAAAACATGCTGAAATTGTGATTAGAGACGAGAGTGTGTTCCCTATGTTTCAGTCGCATTGCAAGGCAAGTTTCCTTTTATCATTTGGCTGTGCATCACGTTATCAACAAGGGTTGGATGTATTGTATTGAGATGATGTTTGGCTATCCACATGTTATAGCTATGTAAAAGTTTCAAATTCTCTTCTTTTTTTGGTCAAAAGGCCTTCATAATTAAAGTGACGATTTGAGGGTTTGCAAGTTATGATACGAAACTTTGATGCAGAAATATCCTGATAATCAAATAACTAGTTAATATTTTAGTTTTTGTTTCTGATGATTTTTTTTAAAAGGCCACCAGTGAAGAAACTACAAAAATTAACTATAGTATAGTGTATAGAGGGCTGAAATAATGGATTCTAAATTAGGCGGAGTTTTTCATTATCATCAAGAGTTATGCATTAAATACTATTGATCCTGACCTATTTCTGAGCAAGTGGTGGGATACTTCTAACTTGTAAGGCATTAAGCATTATATGTTTACTCAAACATGCATTTCGCTGGAGACTGACAGTAGCATGCATGCATGCATGTTTTAGCATATACAACATATCTAGAAAACAGAATTCAAACTTTTATTAATATTATGGGTACTCTTTTGGCTAACAGAAGAAGTCTTTACCCGAATTTTGGCGGGACCATCCCTTTGTAAGTCCTTATTCTGTTGTTTACATCATTTCATGCCTATTCCTGCAATATACTAATAATTCAAGGTTTTGTTATGTTTTTTTTGATAATTTTGTCATTTTCAGCCTGCTGATTCATCTAAGGAACATAACTGCATACCTGATGAACATTATGTCCAAACCTTGCTTGCTGTAAGTTGATCTTCTTTCAGCTAGTATCACTTGTAATATCTTATGTCTCCGCCTAATTTTCTTTGACCAACATCAGCAAAAGGGCCTCGAAGGAGAAATTACAAGAAGGTCCCTGACTCATAGTTCGTGGGATCTTTCATCTTCTGGAGACCCTAAAAGGCGAGGATGGCATCCCGCGACTTACAAGTTGGCTGATGCTACTCCCCTACTTATCCAATCTATCAAGGTATTTTTCTTGTTGGCTATGGGATTTTCCAGATTTTATGGCATATGTCGTTATAACCGCCAAATACTATTGAAACATACTTGAAAGCAATGATGCTACTCTATGATTCTACAATAATCAAGATAGTACCTGGATAATTAGGAAGAAACAAAGAAATTCGAGTTTCACATAGTGACATTTGGTTCCAGGTTCAGGTGAGTCAAAATGGGTCTTATCAAATATGAATTCTTTTCTACAAATCGAAAATGGGTCGGATCCTAGTCGGATTGCTTTATGTATTTTGTTAATTAGACATTAAGAGACATACACCATAATTATTAGAAACACGGTTTTAAATATTCACATATATAAACAAAATTATTATAAGATTTAATGTAACTTTTATTAGTCAATATCTTAGTATTTTAAAAGAAAAAGTAAACAAAAAAAGAAATGCATTTTGCATTAGTTTAAGCAATATATCATTTGAAAAGTTTAAGATTTAGATACATCTAAGACTTAGTATGTGGAGAAAAAAAAAGTTAAGCTAATTTCGTGAGTGTTTTTAATAAATGACCCAATTTAACTAGGCCAAAACCCACTTTTGACCCATATAAATTTTAATTCAACCCAACCCTACTAAAAATAGGTTGGATTGGTTAGGGCCAGTCAATCGGAAATCTAATGTTGGCAAAAACAAGGTCCAAGGCTTTATTTTCTTTTTCAATTTTCCAGGGCATAGACAATATCTATTATGAGACCGAGTATAGAAGAGAATGGTGCACTAGCAAAGGAAAACCTTCCCAATGCTTTCTTTTTGCCAGGAAATTTACACGGCCTGCAGCCCTCTGGCTTCTTAATACGGTGAGTTCATTCTCTTTTCAATTTCTTTTACATTAGAAAAAGAATTGCTCAGGAAAATAGAGAAACATTTTAGAGAACAATAATGAAAATGACGTATTTGAACTTCCAATTCCTTATGCATTGCTTACTCCCTTGTGCAGTCTGCTTTGGGGATTTCCGACAAGGAAATAAGCAGACGATGATATAGTGTAATCGAGGATCTACTAGCAATTGGGATTTGTGACTAATTGTGAATAAAGGAGAAAAAATGTATAATAGTAAGAAATGAGTGTTGTATATCATATATCATATTGTTGTTGTAATAAGGTGTTCATATTGATGATATTTTATTTTACTTGCTTGATTCGAGATGTGAATATTATAGGTTATTAATTCCTAGAGATGCACCTCAACTTGGGTATGAACAAGTGTTCTTTTTAGCAGTACTAGCTTGATTCGGGATTTTCTTAAGGCTGAAGTTGGAATATGTTGGCCCACCTTTAATTTATTCTTACTATTACTAATAAGAATCGGAATATGTTCTCAAAAAAAAAAAAATAAGAATCGGAATAGCTGCAACTTGTCCTAGAAATATACACGATGGTCCCTAGATGATGCAACAGGACCCCTCTCCTCTTTTATTCCCTCTTTCTTACTTTTTTCTTTGGTAAATCCTGATTTCGGGCAAGAGAACATGCAAAGGGAGATGTAAACTAGTGACATTCAATTTGCATCATCAGTTTACATAGTTTTTCTCAGTTCATTCAAAGAAAGGATGTGAATGATGTGGAAACATATAAATAAAGTAGCAGCATCGAGTTAGTACCATATAAATTAGTTGTTGGCTATGAAAATTATGTACTCACGATGTCAACACTGTTAAAGTTAAACGGTTAAACTAGGAGTAGAACTTAATGAAAAGTGTAATTTCACATAATCTCTGCTACCAAAAAAGTTTTTAGAATGTTAAACAAGGTAATGAGAAATTGGTTCAGGAAAAAATGTTATGGATTTAAAAATATAGTTGGGTCTAGTTAAGATTTTATGAGTTTAAAAAAAGAAAGAAATGCACATGTTATATATTTTCAATGTTAAATTTTGACAAATTATTATGTGGAACAGTAGAGGCTTTTCAGACTTGGAAATGTGAAAATATATCTACGATAATTTCATATTTGATTGTGAAGGTTAATTTTTTCCTAAAAATGTGACAAAGTCAAAATATATAGAAGCAAACAACTGTATAGAATCATTTATACAGTTCTCGAAGTGTCCACTGAGCTTTTGCAATACATATATGTTACTACAAGATACTCGAACACAAGTAATTTTAAGTTTTTAACAGATGGAAAGTCCTTAGACCAATACTAAAAAGAAATACTTTATAATGTAGTCAACTAATGTTTTGTCACACTTGGTCAAATTCATCCGATAAATGTAATAGTAATTAGTTTATATATTATTATAGTAAGTTTCTTTTTGACTTATCAGAATACATTTTATTTGACATAATGGGGAAAAGTAAGTTAAAAATTTGAGAATTAGTCGTCGGTCATGTGATGTCTACTTTTCTTTTGATCATTATCATGTCTACTTTATTTTTGTTTTCTTGCTTCCTTCAGTTAGAACCGTTAACATTACCTACGGATGACGATTGAGTCCTTTCTTCCATACAACTTACAAGTGTTATGCAAATTAATAACGGTCAATATTTGCCATATCTTATAACGTAAAAGGGACAGACAATCTAACATGGAGTTCTCAAACACCATCGCTTTGATTTGATTGCTTTGATTTGATTACCACATTTTAAAACTCAGCATGTAATCTGCACATGAAGAGATTATTAGTGCAATTACTACATCACATCATCAAGTATATATGGTGCAGTCCACCAATTCACTTGTGTCATGTGGAGTAATAATCCACATCATTCTATGTTCTAGGTCATAGGATTTCAAAAATGTGTTCATATTGCCAGTACATAGGGTGATGTAAATTATCACTCCACATATCACGAGTGCATTGGCGGGTTACACCACGTGTACTTGATGACGTGGTGCATCGGTTGTATGCACGTAGCCATTATTTCATCTTTTGGAGAAAAAATTAGCACGTGATAACGCGAGGAAAACATTATTATTTTCACTTCAAAAGACGAGATAACATGATAATTTTTTTCTCCAAAAGTGAGGAAAACATGATTATTTTTCCTCTAAAGACTAGATACGGCAACGTGCGGTGACCTTGGCCAATTCCTTCCATATATGACGGTGATATGAACATTACAATTAATATTTAAATTTTGATATTAAATGTGCATTTACATATCCAACAAGATCATTGTTACAAATAATAATATTGTATGGTATCAAATATGCATTTTTTCAATATTTTAAGATTACTTTTTGACGGCAGAAATTAAATCTTTTATCTCTAATCCTATTTCAACTACTCCATTCAATTCCTACAACCTCAAGAGTCTACATACCCAATCCAAATTGAAGAAAAATGCACTTTTAATTAGCCAATTGAGAAGATTCTACGAGTATCTTGAACACGTGCGTGGCATGTGTTAGAGGTCCATTGGGCCATCTGTTATATTAAATTAAATGGCGTGAAATATTAATACCTGGTAGTTGAACCCAACGGCCCAATCTAGCAGTTATAGTTAGTTTACCATGTTTGAATTAATCCTCTAACTTTGATTGCTTGTTTGCTAAGCCTTCAATGTGTCTACTTATTACAAACACGTACCACCTTATCCTTCTAATTTGGAAAAGGTACTCAGCCGTGGTCGGTGGCTGGTGGGGCCGGGGGGTATGACGAGCCACCGCCCAAATCGTTGTAAATAAGGTGGCGGAAATTTAGGAGTGATATATTGGAAATTATTTGTGTTATATTGGTCAATCGAATTCTTACATACATGGGAAAACTGAAAATTCTTAACCACATTGATGTTAAGAAACTCTTCACCAATGATAAAATTTGAAATGAATGTGGTATACATGTAACAACATGGGATATATCAAATGGGTAATCCATCTCTCACCAAAAGAATTATATATATTACCCTTTCGTGAAATAAAAAAATGGATGAATAGTGGTGATTTTTTTTTTTTTATATATATATTTAATATTACATAAGAGCATTCTAGTTTTTTAAAAAAAAAGGGTTTGAAATACTAAGGGAGATGGTGAACATTTTTTTAATATTCAAATGAGGTGTTTTAGACATATTTCGAATGTGAGAGACATAAATTGCTATTACTCCAACAAAATGTGAGGAAAGCTAGGAGTGTTCCCGGTTCAAGCTTTTCGACTCTCAAGTCAATATATATAAAAGTCATGATGAGAACTTAATAATAATAACAGGAAAAAAAAAAAAAAAAAAAGGAGTCCCGAGAGAATGCTAGAAGCCTAAAATGTGAAATAACGAAGTTACTTCTCTTCTAAGTAAATTGAGAATATTATTTATAACTATTTTAAGAAGTTGAAGAGTTTTTTAATCGTGCAAAATATAAGAAATACCATTGTACATTTGTACTGTATAACATATTAAATATGAGCAAATGTAAAATATATAGACTTTATGAGAATTAAATTGTTCATATCAACTTAATTTATAATTATTCTTTTATTTTAATTTAAATATTAGTTTCAAGAATGATTTCTTTAATATTGTCCTTTGATCACAAAATTATATGTATTGAACACCTCTTATAATCTACTATTCCCTCTAGGCCCCCACGTAACTAAAATTTAAAACGCTTTTATTAGTAAAAAACAAAATCTAAAGATCGAAGGCCCCCTACGAGTAAATGATCATTAATAAATGACGTACAATACATTACAATATTGTGACTTTTTGTTCTTTTAATCTTTTAGCCGTAGATTTAAAGATGTCACTTTATTTTTGTGATATTTTGGATTTTTGTGGGAATGATATGGTGAGGGTGGGATCCTTTATGGTTTGAGTAGACCCATTGATGCTCTCACTAAGTTTTGGAATTTTAATCGACAGACTTTCAATATGATCAAAACTTTGGCCATTCTCTTTAGGTCAAACTCATCTCAATTAGATTTTGACTCAATTTTCAAGTACTAGACCAAAAGTGAACGAAAACACCCTAAGATTTATCAGTATATATAACCTATCAGTAGGAGATGATTTGTTTACGGGCCATAGTTTTCACCCAATATATAGAATTATCCCTATGCAGAAATTCTTTATTTTTTTTATTATTTGGTGAGAATATTCAAATTCACAATTATCAATAAATAAGGACACTACTACTCTTTTTTGGGTGCCAACTTTTTTTTTTTACGAAAATATAAGAGAATTTCAAAAAAACTGATAAACTTTATATATTCTCCGGTCTCATTATTTTTACTCTATTAGCTACAACATCCGATCAAACTTTTCAATTTGTTAAATGACTTATCATGTTAAATTATTCACATTTGTGGTATATTAAAACTTTTAAATATTAATATATATGGTGTCATATGGTATTATCAACTATTAGTGAAATATATTAATTAAATTATTTATTATAAATTTTATAAATTTAGTCAAGTTGACTGACAAACTGTATCAAGGGATAAAGATAATTGGGAAAGGGGAAGTATAAATGTATAATTCAAATATTAGAAATTATTAAGGTACCGCAAAAAATGATAGATTCTTTGATGAATTCTTGCATAGACCATACACAACATCTTGCAAATATGTTTAGTGGATGCACTAGTTTTGTTCGTGGTCTATAAAATACCTGGTCTACATAAGAATTTCCAGATTCTAGACCAGCTGAAAGCTATCAGGGATAAAAAGGAGAATGTAACCACTTCCATACACATTAAGTTAGGAATTTAGGACCATTTTTTTAGAATTTGAGCCGCATAACCTAAACTTCGTACTAGCTCATTAATACTAAATGCACAATGAAATTCAAGTGATTCCATTATGAAAACAAACACAAATTTATTCGAGTGCAACCATATATGCCAAGTCCAACTTGATCGTCATCAATTCATTGTAATATTTTGGTATATATGATATGTTCCAATAGTTGTCGTAATGTTTTGGTATATATGACGCATTCATTCTTAATATTTAGGATACAAACTAAAAAGATTATATGAAATCGTATGATTAGTATATAAAAAAATGAAGAAGGACATTGCGCCGGATAAGCCTGAGGGTGTATCCGCCTTCAACAAACATTTATATATTATGTAAATGTTCAAGAGGTGCGAAATTTGTTGTTGATGTTATGATTTCATTTGGGTACTTAAATAAGAGGGAGCCAGCATTGTTTATTTCAAAATGGAACGAGAAGTGGGATTATGTTATTGAAAATACTGATTATTTTTATAATATGATAACTAATCACTTTTCTTTTATTTTGTCTCTATAAATTTTTTCATTCTTATATTTTACTAACTTGTTTATTCTAATATAGTATAAAAATCGAGCTTTGCAATATATTCACTTCAATATTAGTTAAAAAATAACTGATTCGGTACTCGCTATGCAATTTTTATCGTATATATTTAAAAGAGTGATTTTCTATTTTAACTTAACGAGCACACCAACATGTATATATAAAATTGCATCGCCATGTTCGTATCATATCCACATCAGTGCATCATAGCAGATAACTAATGAAATATTCTTGGAATGCGTGAAAGGAGAGATGCAGAGAATAAGTTAAAAAGGTTGGCTTTTTGTAAAGAAACCCCTTTAATTATTTGACACTTGAAGATCCTTCTTTCATTTCATTGATACAAAAAAGATAGATGTTCACAGCACTATAGTGATCGGTTATCCCTTAGTCGTCCTACCTTTCCAAAATGCTGCTGATTTTGATGGCTGTAGCTGGTTAACATTTAAAAATAATTCTATAAACTTTATTCATAATATCTCAATAAGTTACGTTGAAACAACATTCTTATGGCCACGATTATGTAAACTTATATTCCTCTCCTTAGTTAATAATAAAACTTAATTATTTCCTAAATGTTTTACTGCTCTCAAATTGAAAACAAAAATTGAGGAATGGAAACTAAAAAAAAGTGAAACTCATTGATCTATATCCTTGCCAAAAGGGAAATGATTAATTAGGATTTTTAAGTTACTTCCATGTGATATGTTTAATGGACAATTTACCCATCTGTGATTTGAAAATAAACATATAAAAATTAATAATGAGTGTCTTACCTCTCTTCTGATGGAGGTGTTGCACACTCCCTAAAATGCGATTATGACTTCATTTTATTGTAAAAATAATTAATTTAACCCTACATTAACAAAATATTTCGAACAAAGTATCTTGTCATTTTATTTATCAAAAGGGTAAATTGCCTATTAGGCTTTTAGCAACAACACATGGATCGAGGTAACTTGCTATTAACTCTTATTAATTAGCTAGGTAGTATACGTAGCTTATCCTATTACATCATTAATTCATGAATGTTGTGTTTGTTTCAAGTAGGAATACATTTGCTATCACATAATCGTAGTTTTAAGGCTTAAGCCTACGCATTCAATAACAAGTACCTCAATTCAAAATTAAGGTTGACTAATTCGTTGTTATTTATTAAAAAATACACTTACATAATTACATAACATGCATATATGTAACACTGAAAAAAAATATTTTGGCCTTTCAAATATCTTAGTTTATTTCCCAAAAGTATACAAATTTTAGATAATACTTAATCTCTTTTTAGATGCATCAGACATATTATATGGTAACCTTTCTTAACGAAAATTCGAACTTGAGTATGTCATTTTATAGGGACCAGTCCTTCCACTAAACCAGTATATCACTAGTTGGTCCTTTCAAATATTATTAATTGCTGCAAAGTTTTATAAATAAGTGTCTTACTTTAAAAATATGTCGGCAATTATAAATAAAATTATTTTAACACAACTAGCACAATTAATCTTGAATTAAAGAGTAACTTGTGCGATAACTTTATTTTGTTGGTGCTAATTGATTATTGGCTTGCTAAGATTTTTGGCTATAACTCTATACTTTTTCAAATATATACCACCTGTCCATTTCTGCCATCTTCCCCATCAAATCATAGTTACATTCAACTTACATATTTAATGCAAATGTGTCCACCCCCCCATGAAATAGGAGTAAACAAAGAAATCTTCTCGATGAAAATGACAATTTATATAACGTTAATTAATTAATCAATCAATTTAATTTCCCAACACACTATATACCCACTAAAAAGACATCAAATTTCTACAACAAATCAACCGCCCACCTCACCTTCCTCTGAATCTTCCTTTCTTACTCATCTATGCCTATAAATTCATCATTTTCCAACATAAAATGCATTAAACCAATTCAAGAACTTATCAAAGTACAATACAAAAGAATCAACCAAGTGTAGACTACATTTTCTTCATCAAACTACATTCCAAATAACAAAAAACCTTTATAGATTCCATTATTCTAAATTCTTTCATTCATTCAGCTATATAAACCTCCATTTGAACTCTAATCTTCTCCACTCCATCAATTAAAAGCGAGTTTTTCTTGCATTATTTCCTTATAATAAACCTTGTGTTTTTTCATTCTCATCTTTAACAATGGCTCCAAGTTTGAGCAAAGGTGGTTCAAACGCAACTGTTTTAGTTGATGGATTCACTGACTCGTTAATAAACATCGATGACGAGTCAAATTTCATTGTGAATGATCATGTTTTTCTCTCCGAAGTCCCACCTAATATCGTTGCCACCCCATCACCCTACGCCGCCATAGACAAATCCGGCGCACCACCTTTCGCCATCTCCCCAGGTTGCTTCGTAGGTTTCGACACTGAAGAACCCAACAGCCACCACGTCATCCCAATTGGTAAGCTCAAAAACATAAAATTCATGTCAATTTTCCGATTCAAAGTTTGGTGGACCACCCACTGGATCGGGTCAAATGGGTCGGATCTGGAGCGCGAAACTCAAATACTTATTCTTAACAAATCGGACGACTCCGAAGATAGCAGCAAAAGGCCCTATGTTTTGCTACTTCCACTCATCGAAGGCCCGTTTCGTGCTTCCCTCCAGCCCGGGAAAGATGACTATATAGACATATGTGTTGAAAGCAGTTCGACAAAAGTAACTGGATCCTCATTCCGGGCCGCCCTCTACATGCATGCGGGCGACGACCCGTTTACCCTCGTGAAAGACGCGATTAAGGTTGCTCGTGCACATTTAGGAACATTCAAACTTCTAGAAGAGAAAACTCCACCGGGCATCGTCGACAAATTCGGGTGGTGCACGTGGGATGCGTTTTACCTAACCGTCCAACCCCATGGCGTCTTGGAAGGGGTGAAGGGGCTAGTTGACGGCGGATGTCCACCGGGATTGGTGCTTCTCGACGACGGATGGCAATCAATCTGCCACGACGAAGATCCGATCACTTCCGAGGGGATTAACCGGACCTCGGCTGGTGAACAAATGCCATGCAGGTTGATTCAATTTCAAGAGAACTATAAGTTTAGGGATTATGAGAGTCCTAACAAGTCCGCCCCGGGTCCGAGTAAGGGTATGGGGGCTTTTGTTCGGGATCTTAAGGAGAATTTTAAGAGTGTGGATTATGTGTACGTATGGCATGCACTATGTGGATATTGGGGTGGGCTTAGGCCCAATGTTTTGGGCTTACCTCAAGCGAAGGTAATTAAGCCCAAATTAACACCTGGGCTTGAGACTACAATGGAAGATTTGGCTGTTGATAAGATTGTGAATAATGGTGTTGGGCTCGTACCGCCGGAGTTGGCTGATAGGTTGTATGAAGGACTGCACTCTCATTTGGAGTCTGTGGGAATTGATGGAGTCAAAGTTGATGTCATCCATGTAAGTTCTCTTTCTTTTACTTATTCTTTAAGGAAAAATAAAAAAAAATAAAAAAAATTCTAATAATAAATTATACTTTGACTAAATTCTAATTTATGTTTATGTATTATATTGTCATATATACTTGTAGTTGTTGGAAATGGTGTGTGAGGAATATGGTGGAAGAGTAGAGCTAGCAAAAGCTTACTATGATGCATTGACATCTTCAGTGAAGAAACATTTCAAAGGAAATGGTGTGATTGCTAGCATGGAGCACTGCAATGACTTCATGTTCCTTGGCACAGAGGCCATTTCTCTTGGCCGCGTCGGTACGTACTTTTTTCACTATAAATTTGTATTAAAAATTTCATAAGTTCACATAAAAATGTCAAGTTACATTCACTGAAAAAATTTAATAACACTTATTCATAATTATTTGCGAATTAAACAGGAGATGATTTCTGGTGCACTGATCCATCGGGCGATCCGAACGGCACATTCTGGCTTCAGGGCTGTCACATGGTGCATTGCGCCTTCAACAGCTTGTGGATGGGCAATTTTATTCACCCCGATTGGGACATGTTCCAATCCACGCACCCTTGTGCCGAGTTTCACGCCGCCTCACGAGCCATTTCGGGTGGACCGATTTACGTGAGTGATTCGGTCGGGAAGCACAATTTCCCACTGCTCAAGAGCCTAGTGTTGCCCGATGGTTCGATTTTGCGGTGTGACTACTATGCATTGCCTACTCGTGATTGTCTATTTGAAGACCCTCTTCATGATGGGAAGACATTGTTGAAGATTTGGAATGTAAATAAGGTGAGATTAATTTGTTGATGAATTAGATTAATGCAAGTTAATTAGTTTATCATTTATTTCTTTCTAGAAAATATTTTAGATTATTCTGAAGATTAAGCAAACTCGTCCCAATCAACTTGCTTAAAAATCATTTCTCAGATCAAACCCAACTCAAACTATTTAACAATCTTAATTCAATAGTATAAATAATATTAGCTTCACTTGTTCGACTTTTTTAATTATGATTTATTTAACAATTAAAATAATTAACCAAAAATGTCAAATTTAATTCTATAAACCAAAATTCGAAAGAAAATAAAAAGTATGTGCTTTTGAACTTACTTTACGGCCCACAGCTCCACTGCTTATTTAGATCTGTCAAATTAACAATCTCTTCTTCGTTCTTCTTAATTTTGCCCTAGTTTACCGGAGTTCTCGGCGCCTTCAACTGCCAAGGCGGCGGATGGAACCGCGAAACAAGGCGCAACGAATGCGCATCGGAATACTCCCACAGAGTATCCACAACCACCGGCCCAAGCGACATAGAATGGAAACAAAGCACAAATCCAATCTCCATTGAAGGAGTTCAAACCTTCGCACTTTACTTATTCCACGAGAAGAA
The DNA here is from genome assembly GCA_030819805.1 of Penstemon newberryi var. newberryi. NCBI lineage: Eukaryota > Viridiplantae > Streptophyta > Magnoliopsida > Lamiales > Plantaginaceae > Penstemon > Penstemon newberryi. The sequence goes on along the minus strand of JAUALY010000004.1, from coordinate 11,436,263 downwards.
GATCGTACTCTCCAAACCATCCGACACCATCTCCCTATCACTCGACCCTTTCAATTTCGAGCTCATCACAGTTTCTCCAGTAACGATTCTGTCCAGAAATAAGATCCAATTCGCTCCAATTGGTCTCGTGAACATGCTCAATACTGGTGGCGCGATTCAATCATTGGTGATTAATACGAGTTCTGTTCGAATCGGAGTGAAAGGAACTGGAGAGATGAGGGTTTTTGCTTCGGAGAGACCTGTGGCGTGTAGATTGAATGGAAGAAATGTTGTTTTTGGATATGAGGGTAATATGGTCATTGTGGATGTGCCGTGGCCGAACTCTTCTGGGCCTTCTGTGATTGAGTATTTATTTTGATTATAATAATTATAATTATTATTATTAACTGATTAAAGGGATGAATAAGTTGCGACTTTTGTTAGGGCTATTTTTCTCCCCATTATGGTTTATGAGTTTGAGTTAATGTATTTCTTTATGCAAGAAAATGTATTTCTTTGAAAGTAATGGAATATGAATAAATTATTTGCATAATATTTTGTGTTTATTTCTGCTTGTCAATTGTGGTATATGTTCTCAATAAATTGGGTTTAAAATTCCCAAAATTTGTATACGCATTTCACTCAATAACAAGCTTGAAATAGACATAGCATGTCAATTGATTCGGATTATCATGATAGAAAGATGCAATACTTGCTACTAGTTGCTAGTATATATTCCATTCAATCTTTTAGATAATATAAAGACAAAAAACGAGTGGGCTTCATCCTCAACATCAAATATAATTAGCCTATTGCTAAGTCAGAAAATTTGTTTCTTGGAGCAGCTTGGGTTGAATTTAATTGTGTTGCATTCAAATGACTTACTACTCAAATGAGGTTGTAGCCTAGTTTTAATTATTGGTAAAATTGTGGTCTCACGATCAAAAGCTTTTGAGTTCAACTTTTATTAATGTGAATTTTATATTAATATAATACAAGTATTTAATAATGGTTTATTATTTGTAATAACTAAAGTGTATTTGTACGTAGTGTGATTAGGGCTATCAATGGGCCGGACTCGGACCGGATCAGGGAAGCTTCGGATCAAAGTCCGATGTTCATTTCTTCTATCCAGATCCAGATCCGGATCCGCGCGGATCTTGAAAAGTAACAAGCGGATTCAAATCCGGTGAATATCCCATATCCGGGTAAATTATCTGGATCCGTTTAGCATTTTTAGCAATACATTTTTTTTTCATTTTCCTTCAAATCACTTGTAGATTCCACCACCATGAATTAAAAATGTAATATTTTACTTATTTCATCAAAACTATTGTTAGAAAATTATAAAAGATAAAATATGATGGACAAATATAAACGATAAAAATTAGAACAAAGGAATTAACAAAAATATGAATAAAAAAAGATAGAAATTGGGGAAAAAAGAAGAAACCCCAATAATGGAAGAGAAGAAAAAAATTGGACGAAAAGTAGAGGGAAGATGGCGGCTACTACACAGATGAATAGTTATGGTTTTGATTTTTCTTATTCAATAGCATAAATTAATATGATTTTGACCCAATTAGTTACCAGGTTAGTCCAATATCACCTCTCATGTATTTTTTTTAAGATTATTTTTAATATAGTAAAAGATTTTAATGGAACATAAATAGTTTTATTTTGATTTTGATTTAAATACATAATATATAAACAATATATAGTAATATCGGATACAGATATGTAACGGACCGAATCAGTCTAGATCCATATTAGCTCCATATAATTTGGATTACGGATCTTCTTAATTGGATCAGGTCTATCGAATCACTAATCGGACAATTATCGTAATAAATCGGACCGAATTCGAATCGGATCCGGATTGAAATCCGCCCCATTGACAGCCCTAAGTGTGATGATTAACGTGGGTCGGTCTGGGCTAATTTTTTTTTTTTTTTAAATGGTTAGTTAAACACGACACGTTTGAAATAATAAAACATTGGACATTTTTAAATACTTATATTCAATAATAAGGAGCCCAAGTTCTCAATATTTTCTTTTAGTGGATGAATTTTGTGGTTGCCTTTTGTTCTTAGAATTTTATGTCCTTTTTCTAGATTATGCCATTCTTAAATCTTAACTACTAAAAAATTTCGGGGTTAGTTAATTTAAAATTTTCAAATCTTCTATTCTATGCGTACAATAACAATTCAAATTGACATGTGATGCTAAAATTTAAAGGATTAAGTAATACTTATAAATATTTTTTGCGGAGGATTAAAATTTGAAAATATCACCCCAACCCATGGATAAAAAATTTGATACGTTTCCACCAAAAATAGGAATGGATCTAGGATTGGAGTGTTTGGAGGGACCGAATTTAACCATGAATTAAAATTTTATTTCGAATTAAATTATTCTTTTGTTTTGCTTTACAAAAATGAGCCAAAGCTTTAAATGGATCATGTTTTTCAAAAATATTATGTAATTGGACTATTACATTTATTTGCACATTAAAATATAGTAATACATACGTATCATATAAATATCATACATATATAAAACGAAATTTCAAAAATCTTTGGGGGGGGGGGGGGGGGGGCAGGTCCCCAATTCATACTAAAATTTCAACAATAATCCAAATATATTTCCAATAATCCATTAAATATTTGCAAAACTCCAAAACTAAATAGTAAAATATGGAAATAAACCCAACCAATTACCATACTAAAATTTCAACAATAATCCAAATATATTCCCAATATTCCATTAAATATTTGCAAAACTCCAAAACTAAATAGTAAAATATGGAAATAAACCCAAAATAATCCAATAAAGGATCTCACTTTTGGGCTCACTCATGACCCATCAGTTAATGAGGTTTAAACCCACGTTTATGAAGCCCAAACAAATACAATGATTAGCAAAACGCGACTCCTTTTTATATGCCATTATTATAAATTATTTCCAGCTTCATGCGACTTTAGTTCAAAAGAGCAAACTGCAGCAAACCAGCCCATAGGGAAAAGGATACAGTCGAGCTTCACCAAGAAGTAATAGTAGACTTACTTATGTCTAATTGTCTTCCTTGTCATAGTATATCATTTTCTTCTGGATAATCACACCATATATCCAAAAACAAGCATAAATCAAACCTCCATCTCCCCCCCCCCCAAACCAAAACGCAATTTCAATTCTATTTACAAAAAAATATTCAATTATTCATACACCACTGTGTAATTGATTCGGGGCTCAGATGAATAACAGCACAACGTCGCAGTACATGGATAAGCAGATCATGGATCTATCGAATTCTCAGAGTACGGTCACTACGAACAACAACAGTGACTTCATTGATTTCCTGAAACGTTCGCCGGAGAAGAAGAACGACATCGTTCCGAGCTATGATTTCATGCCGATTCGACCTGCCGTCGGATCATCATCTCCGCCACCGCCGACCACTCGTTCCTCTAATTTCGACTCCGGTGATGACGACGCGCCGATTAGGACTTGGAATTCTATGGATTCAAAAACCAGTGCCTCTTTAATCAGAGTATTTTCCTAAGCCCTACCTTTTATATCTGACGTATATTTTTCTTTAGTATTTATTGATGTCTGATTTATGTACGCTAGTAGATTTTTCCTGTTTTTGTGGAAGGAGTGGTGATAATTTGGCTTTGCTATTGTGTAGTGTAGTTGTAGTTACAATTGTTTGAGAATTTTCTTATTGTGTTTTTTCATATTTGTCTAGAATTACAGTTCGATTGATGCTGATGAACCGGCCAAAAAGCCTGCGAATGCATCGCCGGATGTTTCTTTGATTTCTGAGATTGACAGGATTATGAAGAAGTATATGGATAATCTAGTGCATGCCGTCGATGGTGTGAGTGCACGATTGTCGCAGTTGGAGACGAGGTCTCGCAAGCTTGAATGTTTAGTGGATGATCTGAAGGTGACTATTGAGAACAACCATGGGAGCACTGATGGAAAGATGAGAAACCTGGAAAATATTTTTAGAGAGGTAGCTTCTTCATCTTCACTTGTTTTTGTTTGACTTATAAGAAGCACAAGATTTGTGCAACATCTTCTTAATATGATACTATCAATCTTTTCTCTGTATATCTTGGGGATAGTATGTTTAGTTCCTTGGTTTGCCTTATGATATGTGGCATTATAGCTTTTATGGTTACCAAAACCTGATTGCGGACTCTATATTTTTATGAACTTAACTTTTATTTCTTACGGAGTATTAAAGTAGCATGGAGCACTATTTCTTTTTCACATGTGGTGCATCCATTTACTCTTTTGACTGTTTAATTGATTTTAGATTATTTGTTGATAGATGAATTACTATTGTGGCTTAAGTCTATATTATGGTGCAAATTTTAAGTGATGGGTGACTGTTAAAAGTTCAGCTTAAAATATTTTTTGAAACTTATGTGGATATAGGTCATGGAAATCCAACTTTACATCTAAACTAAGTAAATATTCACGTGCTTGTATTTTGAAACCTCAGGTCCTTTACCTGTACAGGGTTTGCATTTAAATTTGCTTTTCTGCTGGCTTTTGTAGTTACCTGCTTGTATTGCACCTGTTTTCTCCAATTCCATAGTCTCATACCCTTTTGGTACCCTCTCTTCCAAACATTATAAAATGGAAGAATCAATTTAGTCGAAAATATTTCAATCTAGTCCTAGTTAATTCTAATTCATTTTTTCGCATAAAGAAAATAAAACTTCATAAATTGGAAAGAAATTACGTATTGGGTCCTTCAGCCATGGTTGATGCTAGATTTTAGCGGCAAATTGTTGTACTACTGACCAAATTTGACTGGAAGGTGTAATGTTTTAAGCTCAACTAATCTTTCACCTTCAAAATTTAAACTGCTTAATTTACATTTTCTCATATTTCTTTGCTGTCGTAAAATTTCCGTAGGTGCAAAGTGGTGTACAGGATATTAAAGATAAACAAGAAATATTCGACGCTCAACTACAAATTGCTAAGCTGCATGTTCCAAAGGTGGAGCAAGTTGAAAGCCAAAACACTGCACACCCTAATTCTTCCCAGCCAGGGCAGTCTGTTCACCAGCAGTTCTCTACTGCTTCTCTTACACAGCCACCTCCTGCCCACCCTCCACCTAATGCTCCACCACCACCACCTCCACAGCAGAATTTTCAGCCACAGGTTCAGCTTCCAAACCAATTTCCTCAAAATCAAGTTCCTTCTGTCCCTCAAGGAGAGTCATACTTCCCCCCACCTCAACAAGCCCCGGAAATCCCGATTCATCAGTACCAAATACCTCCACCGCAGCCCCAGCAGCAGCACCCTCCCCCACATCCACCACAGCACCAATATCAGTCACCTCCTCCCCCACAGTACTCACAGCCATCTCCACCTTCTCAACCCCACCCCTCATTCTCAGCTGTCAATCCCGCTCTACCTCAGCCTCCAATGGGCCATCATCCTGAAGAAGCACCATATGCACCCTCTCAAACTTACCCACCATCTCATCCCTCCATTGGTGGACCTCCCCCTCCATCTCAACAATTTTACGGGCCTCCCCCCAGTTTATACGAGCCTCAATCTAGTCGGCCTGGTCCAGGATATTCTGGTTCATTTGCTCCATCATCTGGTCACATTGAACCATATCCTTATAGCAACTCACCGTCACAGTATGGTAGTGGCTCACCTGTGAAAACTCAGCAACATTCTTCCCCTTTTACGGGCCAGGGTGGTGGAAGTGGTTACCCACAGCTGCCCACAGCTCGAATATTACCACAGGCAATTCCTACAGCCACTGGGATAGGTGGTGGGTCCGGGTCTGGGTCTGGGTCTGGGTCTGGGTCTGGGTCTGGTGGCTCGAGTAACAAGGTTCCTATTGATGATGTGGTTGACAAAGTGACAAACATGGGATTTTCAAGAGACCAAGTGAGGGCAACAGTCCGAAAATTGACTGAGAATGGGCAAGCGGTTGATTTGAATATAGTACTGGACAAGTTGATGAATGATGGGGATGGTCAAGCTCAGAGAAGTTGGCCGTTTGGAAGGTAATAGGTTTTTCCCAAATCTTGCTTATGTAGAGTTTAAGCTACTTGTTTCTGGCGTTGTTGGATTGTCCTGTAATTTGTTTTTCTTGTTGACCCTTTTTTGTTAATAGAGGTATTTATGTATCCTTTGTTCTTGTGGGTTTCAGTTATGATTTCTTATGTTTTTATTATTACTCCATGAGTATTCTTACATTCTGGCCGTTGTCTGTACATGAAATACCTTCTGATTATGATGACAAAGCCTTATAACTCATATTCAATTGTTAATTTATGCAAATTCTTGTTGTTTCCTCTCTTACAATAATGAATTGGACATCTCTTATTACCGTTCCAGTTTACATTCTTGTTTGTTTTGGAAGGACAAGGAAGTTTTAGGCCTCTTTTGGATCTTTTTGGAAACACCATTTGCATCATGTTTGCTGAGGCAGGGCTTCAAATTAAGTGTAACAATTCTAATATTTTTTGGCAATCACGGTTACGATTCAACCAATATATATCCATATACCCCAATATAGCACTTCAACATAATTTATATTCACATAATTTCCACGAAAAATCTAAACTATATCTTACATTTGACAATCAAATAACTTTATTTTAAACATTACATATCAAATGTTTATATATCTAAGCTAAATCTTAAAATTAGACCACTCAGCCTGAATTTAAAACATGAAGACTAATCCAAAGTTTACCTACTTGTATTTTATGAGTTATTAGTCTTAGGTTGTCTCCGACAGTCCGACTCGCGGTGTCAATGAACCCCTGCAGTTTCCAATATATCGGGTGTCAAAATAGCTTCTTTCTTTTTTTCTTTTTTGGGGTGGGGCCGTGGGGGGTTAAGGACTAGGTCAAGAGTTTCAAGTTTTTCCTTTCATTTTCAGTAAAAATAAAATGGTACTTAACAAAAAAAAAATAGGAAAAGTTATTTTTCTAACGTTTATGGGTGTATTAAAAAATGTGGGTCAAGCTTTCCGATCTAACAACACACGGGTCAAATCAAACCTACAATTTCTTTGTCTAATTATGAGTTTTATTACGCCAATTGATTAGACATTTAATATTGGGAAGTTTTCATGGGGATACTCTCCAACATGTGCTGATCCCTTTGGGAATACTATCTAAATCTATTAATATGGAATAAAGTTCATATCCTTCAATTAAGATCATTATATTTCATCACTTTTCCTTCGCTAATGCCCACATTGGCTCATTCTAGTTGTCTCTGATACCAATTGTTATGATCTTCAGAGAACCACACCCCAAAAACTAATTATTGAAGTTGGAGAGTTCAATATCATATAAATCCAACATTAGTATTTCATTCTACCAATGTGGGATAACGTCTCATACACTTCAACTAAGATCGTTACATCGTCAAGTTGCTTTTCTTTTTTACTACATTATATTTGTGTGAGTTTCAAGAATATTTTTATTCATACTCATTTGTACATACGATCATTGGAGGAACAATTTCTAATGTTGAGGATGTCCTAGAATCATTTCGATGGCTCGTTCAAGAACATCGATTTTGAGCTCTAGAACAAAATGTTGCTAATATGCTATGTTGAAGTAATTCACGCCATACTCTTGGAGGGAACAAAAAAGCTCGAACCTTTAAACAAAAGGTGAGGTGTAAAAGGGAGAATTTGAATTTATCCTTGAAATGAAAAAAATTCTGAAGCTAAACCACTCCAACCGATAGACCTAACCCAACCAACCATAATTTACGGGTTCAAGGTGTTAAGGCATGATGCTCTTAAAGCATGTATTTGACATTCTTTAAATGAAATAAATAAATAAATTTGAAATTTATTTTTCATATAATCATTTAGATTATGCATTATTGCATAATATAAACATCAGAAAATTTCAAGTCTATTAAAGAGACTACGACTTAAGTATATATATTATACTGGAGGATTTAAGCTATAGCTAATAGACTAAAATGTCCGTTGTGAGTTAAAGTTGGGATCTTTAACTAAACACTACTAGTACAGTCCACGAAACATTTACAATGTAGTAATTTTGATCCGAATTACTGATGTAGAGACATCGAAGGTGGAGGTACTTTGTGTAATTCGATTACATAGGACTGGACCAGACATGATCTAGAATCATAAATAAGATACCGTTGACATTATGGTTCTAGAACATGTCAACTGATGATCATATGCGAATTGATCTAAATCCTGAGTAGGCATAAACTCCTGTTTATGTTAACGAGTTCTTTTGACTCATAGGTAATGGCACGTAACCATGTCGAGCCTAAAACTTATGTCTTGAAGATCCGTTGAGATAAATGGCTGGGAATGTGTTCTACAGATATGGAATCCAACCATTCTTGCGAGAAGCTGTAATATTGATTCCCTTAAGTGTTAGTTCTGGAACTGAACAGTAGAGCGCTCTGATTTATGAATAAGTTCATAAATCAACTGTTTACTAGTGAACTAATGGAACTTAAGGATAAAGAAGTAATTAGAGGGGCAAAACGGTAATTACGCCTAGCTCTAGTTACGAATCAATTATTGGAGGATCAAATTGCATGTAGTGATTATATCAATGGACTATCTTGATCTTTTGAGTAAAATATATTGTAATGACAAGAGTGCAATTCCAAGTTATTAGTGGAGTCACTTGGAATTAATAGATCGAATTAATTATATTAAAGAGTTTGATAAATTCTTCGATTTATTGGAGCTTGAAGTTACATGTCCATAGGTCCTCAACCACGGCTCCTGTTAATCTACATTTGAACTTAAGAAATTAGAACGAATTCATTCACGTTGCATTTTGGAAATAGTTTCCCAAAATAGAAACTCCGAACTAATTAGATGATATTTAATTAACTAATTTAGAATTAGTTAATTAGAAAAAATCATGATTAGTTACATTAGATTTAATTATTGAATTGAATCTAATGAAAATTGAATACTAGATTCAAGAAAAAGGAAACATTGGCATTTATGGAATTTCTAATTGTAGAAATTCATTATTTACTATGTAAATATATATGATATATTTATATAATAAATAAAAGGAAAAATTATATATTTATATGTAATTTTCGAAATTATATATATAAATATATTTATGTATGTTTTAATTACTTACAAGAGTTGTATTTAATTAATAACTCTCTTAAGGTAAGAGAAGGAAGAGTTCTTTTCCTAGTAGGAAACTTTGAGTGAGTTATGGTAGGAGTTTAACTCCTCCCATATCTATAAATATACATATGAGATATAGATCTTATGGGAGATAATTATTGATTTATGAAATCATTAATTTCACACTCAAAAGAAGAAAAAGTTCTTCAACCCTAAACATACAAAAGCCACCCCTAGTTCAAGAAACCAAAAGGAATTTCATCTTGAAATTTTGATCTCTACAACGTTAATGAAAAGTTCGATTCTCTTAAGTTGGTGCCCACACACCTAGTAAAAGGAGAACGTGGTTGATATCAATGGTGAAAAAGATCAAAGACGTTTGTTCATCAAACTCAAGAAAAGCATGAAGCCAAAAGTTCAACCAAAAGAACGAAGGACGGGAATCTTTCTGTAAGTTTTCTATTTCTTTCTTATGCATAATTAAAATAAGTATCGTTTATGGGATCCTCGTTTTTATGTTAGTTATTTTTGAAATATACTAGGAACATAAATCCCACCAAATTCCACAATTGGGTCGAATTAGTTCGATCCTGTTTACTCGTTGGGTCGAATTGTTCGGATCCGATTGGGTAAAACTCCAACACAAGGTTTGTTGGGTTGATTTTGAATTTTTTTTAAAAAGGACTGCAAATTGTAATCGAGTTTGATTTTGTACCTTTATAGACCGCATAACCGCATTCGACCGCACTATATATAAATTATTATTTTATAAGTATATAATTTATTGTTTAATTCAATCCTAAAATTGAGAAAATGAGAAATATAATTTAAGTATATACTCCAACAAATTAATCTTATTCCACAACTTAATGCCCAACTATACTAACAAAAAGAAAAACTATTGACTTGCGTAAACCTCCAACTCCAAGAGCCAAAAAAAAAAAAAAACTAAAAGGAGTCAAAAAAATATGAAATGTTAAAAAACGTTATGCAAAAGAACAAAAAAATAAAGCAACAAAATTCTTAAAACTATCTATAAATTAAATTGTTTAGTTTATTTTGTAATGAAAAATTGTTAAACTAGTGTTCTGGAATCTGGATTGCTTTTGGCTTTCATTAAATTATGTATTTATTGAAGATCCTATTTTATTGGTTTTTATCTCCATTATATTTTATACAAAAGTTTACGAAATATTTTCATAAAAAAACTGGTAATTAATTAATGCATTTACATTAACTTTTCAAATTCCAAAATACATTAAAGTTGAAAAGGTTGAGACCACAAAATCGGCCCAACCAAATAAACCGCAACGTACAATCTCAAGACTTGTTGGGTTGTATTTAGACTAGAGTAATAAAAATCCGCACATTAATTTGAGTTTGGACGAGTACAAAATCACACTAAACGAACACCCCTAGTTTCAATTATGGGGGATTGCACCAAAAATTAAACTCATTATTATCGAAATAATTTGATTTGTTTCAAAGACACAAGATGTATTGTTTAGTTTGATCAAACGTTAACAAACATTTTCTTGGTCTGAACTATTTCACTTTACATGTTAATTATCTTTTTTTCTAATTTACCTCCAACATGATCGATCTAAAGGAAATATACATAAATGCTATTTAATATTTAAGGACAAAGAAGTAACTATATGATCTCGGCTTGTTAATTATGAACCTCCTAGATCAAAAAAACTAAATATATGAATCCACAATATCACAAAATGCCAGACATGAAATGGTAATACTAATAACTAACCAAACACCATCTTATATTTACCACGCAAAAGGACTTTCCATCAATAAAATAAGAGCTTAGGACACTTTTCCAATTTATTGAGAACATGAGCGGAAACTCAGTTATATAAATACTGGAGGATAGTATATAAAATAAGAAAAACGGGGGAAATTTTCCGGGTCGGCAATTAATTAAAGACCCACCCGGGAGCGAATCCAATACATACAAATTTTATGTACGTGGAGAAGAAACAAGGAATCAAAACCCTAGGCCAAATCCCATTACATCAGGTTTGCTTTTGCTACCTTTCAGTTTTCAATTTGGTTAAATTTTATTTGTGAATGATTATTTTTCGATTGTATTTAATCGTGGTTATCGATTTCACCTTGTTAATTGTGTGGTCTGCTCTCTAATTTATAATTGAAAATCAGGGCTGCACTAAAACTATGAGTGTTTTTGTGGATTGGATATTTAATTTTGTGTCTCTTCAATGTATTATGGGATTTAAATATGCAATGCAGCAAAATCTCTGGTTGTACTTGTGTGATAAGAATGTGAAGGTTTAAGGTAATTTTTTTTTTAAGCCGAGGTGTCTTCTATTCTTATATTACTATCATATGATGGTCAGGGAGTGATATATGTCAATTGATCTGGATTATCCTTGAAGATTTAAGATACTGACTTACTTGTGTGAGCTTTGAAGAAGTTCTGTTAATAATTGCAGATGCAAAAATGGATGGCCAATAAAAAAGTTATGATGGAAGCTGGCTTTGACATCTAATGCCACGTGTTAGCATGTTAATGAAATATGTCGTCTGTTTTGGCTGATTAGTTGTCCATTGATGTCCGTCCTAGTTCGGAAGCTAAACTAACACTAGATGATTTTTTTGTGATTCTGTCTTTACTTGGATTAATGAAATTTAATAGGCACATGTAAAACCACTGTTAGAATATTATGATCGCAGTATGAATCTTGCAATTCAATACGAGTCGCCAATCTTTTCTTTATCTTTTCAAATTGGAAAAGACTTCCGATTCAAGTGATACAGGACCAACAAACTCGTGCCTTCTACGTGAACCGGATCAGGACGACCCAGTTTTAGAAAACCTTATTCCCTCAACTTAGGCCCTTTTTTATTCCTGTTATTCGTTTGCGCAGATGTAGTTATTCTAAACCCTCCTAATCCAATTCACAAATCCCAAACTATTCTCAAACCCTCTAAATCCTAATCACAAATACCAAGCGCTATTTTCTGAAATTTTCGTATAACGCCAGATTCAGCGCGATTCAACGCATGCACGTATCAATGCAGCAAAATTCAGCTACATTAATTCAAATTATGGTGAGATTCGGTGGCCATTTCTATAATTTTAGTACAATCCTGATGATGATTAGGTTATATTTGAAAAATAGCAATCCGAGTTTAATGTTCCCTCATGAAATATGAAAATATTATAGTTTTTAGTATATGCAAGTGGAAACTTGATTAATTTTGAATTTAGAAATCAATTTGTTAGCTACATAATGAGTTGCTTGACTTTAACTGTCACTCTAGTCTTTACATGTTGTAATGTTGTGAAAAATAAATTTTATAGTACTAATTTTAATAATTGATCGTGAATATACGTTTCAATTCACAATATGGAAAATAGGCATCCCTATTCGTTATGCAATCCATGATATAAAACTATTAAGACTTTAGTAAAAGTGTAATTCTTTTAGATATGTCTAGGTGAAGTTATCTAGAAAATGAGTTTTTAAAAAGATGATTATATTCACAGCAATTGATTTCTTGTACCACCTGTCCACTTCCACCTCCACCTCAGACCATACAGCGTTTTTGGATTAGCGGTCGAATTTAACATCTAATGCGTAGCTAAAAAATGAGTTTTATATAGATACGACTTTCATGATAGGTACTTTAGAAAGTATACTTTTTGGAAAGATTAAAAAGCAACTCGGACCTGCAAAGCAAAGCCACCTAGAGGAAATAACATGTTTACTTATTTGGTTAAAATTGCGTCTATCACCTCTTCTTTTATGATAAATTGATCAGTGACCAGGCAACCTTGTACTTTTTGAAGTTCTTCAACCCTTGCCTCGGAGTCTAATATCTTGTAGAAGGCAAAGACAATTTCGTTTAAGGAGCTTGTCCTTCATGTTTTGGATTACATTCTGTTTCAAATATCTTCATTGAATGTACTTGATTTTAATTAATTCTTTATTGCGGTTAGAATGCCAGCTGTATTCTAATTGATTTCATCCACCTAATTATTATTTTGGAGGTTAGGCCCACTCTATTTTATTCTTCTCCGTTTTCCGACTCATAATCTTCCAAACAGCTTACTATCCGCATTACTTGTCTATCACTAAATATGGACTCCATGTCTTCTTAAAACCTAATAAATTGTTGTCTACTACGTCTTATCCCAATTTTCTCAAGCTTCAGCTGTATTAAAAGATTGGAACCCTTGGGAAACCAAAAAAAAAAAGATTGGACTTAAGCTTCTAGAAATGTTTTAGTAATTCTTCTATTATTTGTTTGGGTAGATATGAGAAACATGACTTATCCAAGATGAGTGACTAATGCCGTGAAGTAATATACTTGTTCTTGCTTTTTGTTTGCTGATTCTTTGAATTTTTTCCCTTTTCTTCTTCTATTGTGTTGAGGTTTGAACGGGGGGGGGGGGGGGGGGGGAGGTCATAGAAGAGAGTTGCACCATGATAATGATGGCAAGTAAACTAATATAAATGGAATCCAAAAAGATTGTGTCCCAATTTTCACGTGTACCATGTTTATCACACGATCAGTCGGGCTTAAAACTTTCCAAGTATGACATGTTCAACAATGGCTTTAAAGATCAAATAGTTAGCGTCGATAATTCCTGTTTTACTTAATGCGTCATTAAGTTTCATGGTATCTCAATGGAAGGAACAAGTACTAGTGCTTTCTCCCTGCTCCACAAAGATTTGAAAGCACAGTTTGCTATGTCAGCACAGACTCTTCAAGAAGGCTATGCGCATGTTACAGGCATAGAAAAAAACATTTCTTCAAATTCTGTTTTGAAACCAAAATAGAAGTAATACACGCTTTAATTGTGGAACAAGTGTTAGACGCATGTTGATCGGGGCAGAATTCTTATAGAACATGTGCTTATATAAGCATCAGGGTTAATTATTCCTCTAATGATTCCTTGAGATTCAAGCACTTAAGTCAAACACTCTTTTGATTTTCGTACAAGATATAATTAGGAGAAATGGAAGAACACTCCATGTAAAATAGTTCTTCCAATAACTATATAGCATACTCTTACTAGGAAAAGATGGGAAAGGGCTCAGACATTCTCATATATACTTGCAGAAACTGTAAAGCCTGGAATTGTGTCTGTCTCCTACTTTTTGAAATATCAGCATTTCCAAACCCAGATTTTAACCACAATTTTTTTTTGGGTGGGGGGGAGGAGTTAGTTGGACAGAAATTCGAGAAGCATCCTCTTGGTCCAGAGAATTGTGACCCTTCCCAAGACCCCTTCAGTGGACCTAAACCTGCTCTATGTTGGATGAGTTTGGTTCAAGTACACGCTTACTAGGACCTGTTGCTATATATATCTGTTAAATTAAAACATGAAAATTAAGGTGTAACACGTGTGTAGATTTACAAGTACACCCCCTAAAATAAGGGATTATTATACCTAGACCTCTTCAGGGGCATATGGATATGTTTCCTTTTCCAAAAAAAATCAATTGATGGGTAAATAGTTATTATGGCCTATGGTTTAGGTTTACGATTTCTCTTGAGCTTGAATGACTGCAATTTTCCAAATCTGAGAACATATGTGTATATTAGCTTTAACCTCAGGGTTATTAACTGTAATTCACTCCTTATTAGTATCCTAATTTGAGACAATTTTTATTTATGTAATTAAATTGAATTCGATTCTGGTAGCTTCATTTACCTTTGGTGGAAGTGCTGATGGTTTTGTAATCTCATTAATCTGCGTTTCAATTCAGAGTGAGACTCCTGGATTAATATAACTAGTAATGATGGGTTAGTTGGGTATATAGTTGCCTTTTGTTTTGCAATCAGAATTTGTTGCCTGTTGTACTTTTTTTATTAGCACTAAAGATTTATTTAAAGTTTATTGCCTACTTTACAATTGGACAAGGATAGGTTTTAGTGGCCTGAATTAAATGTTTAATGATTTTGTTTGAATTAAAAAAACTTTGTAACTCAACGTAGTGAATTTTATGTATTGACCTACTATTAACACACCCCATACTACCTCTGTGATTCAGGAAATGTTGTGCGTGCATTAAAAAACATAGCGATCTTGGCAGATTATTCTTATTATTTTTGTTAATAGTCTGAGATAATTGCTGTGATATTATGAATTTTCATGAATGATAGAAGTTGGAAATCAGAGGCCCTGTTTGTATCGCTTTTCTGAGAGTGATTTTAGAAACTTGGGGAACTTCTAAGATTTTCTCAGTTTTTGTGTATTTCAAAAATGTTTGTTTGATCTTAGAGATGATAGCGGTTTTAATTCTTAGAAAATTGGTATGCTTTTTCAGAGATGATAGAAAGAACAGAAGTAGGGTGAGAGATAGGTTACTTTATGTCAATCAAAGTCCTTATGTGAGTGAAGTAGGGTAAGAAACAAGTTTCCTTATGACAAATCAAAGTCGAGTTTGTATAACAAATTTAGAGATAATATGGATAGTTTTTAAGAGGAATTTGCTTTCAAAATTCAGAGAAAACTTTTATGATAGGCCAATTTTTTAAAACCTAAAAAAACTTGTTCACTGAAATGCTTTCTGAAAAGCGAAACAAACAGGCCCAGATTGTTTTTCTACTTCTTGTTATGGTTATGAAAATAACTGAGTTTGAAGTTATTCTTTGTTATTTATTTTTTCGAGATGATTTGGCTCTAACAGCCTTCTGTTTCCTTTGTTGATTTTGACCTTCTTATTGCAGGTTGTGGAGCTATTGCATCTTGATTTCGCAAGCATACCAAATTTGACCGCCAAGCTCATAATATTTTGTTCCATTATAAGCATTCCATGGAGCTAAGGGTTTCTTCTCAAAAGACAACCCTTTTATCTTCTGAATGTGCCAGTGATCCTGATGAGAAAGAAATCAGTGAAGGTGAAGATGAGGATGATGATCGTAACCATAAGCATCGTAGGCAAGAGACTCATTCTCAATCTTTGGAGGGGGATTCTTTCACAAGACCGTATAGAAAAGGGAATAAACCTTTTGAATATAGATATTCTTACAGGGATGGTGATCCCCAATCAGGTGACACCTGGAAAAATTATAATCTTCCTTCAGAGAGACACTTCCCTTCACGGTTTGAGAAAAAACGTTCAAATCAGTCACCATTTTCTAGAAGTCCCTTAGATTTTAACCAAAGAATCAGGGGAAACCAGATGATACCAGGTGATACTGGAGCTGCTAGGGGTAGGGGAAGGGACCCTTTTCTGTGGGGACCTCATGATTCCAGACTTGGCTTGGTTGATGTTACATCTCAACTGGTTCAACCTGGACCTGTTCCTTCTGGTATGTTTGCTGGGAGGGGCCTGCCAAATGTTTCTAATGCACACAGTATTCCGTGGAATACATTTGGATTGGTTCCTGGAGTACCTAATGGGGGGTTTGATGCACTTCACCTAGGTATACATGGGGCACTTGGACCAGGTATTGGTCCTCCAATGAATATGGGGATTCCACGGCAACGATGTAGGGACTTTGAGGAACGTGGTTTTTGCTTACGAGGTGACATGTGCCCTATGGAACATGGTGTTAATCGTATTGTTGTAGAAGATGTCCAGGTGAGTGTTTTCTCAAATGATAAATCCTTAATATGGTTAAGTCACTCGATGTAGTGGATTTATTGTGGTAATTTTGAGAATTTGAACTATTAGGACATGGATTGCTTGATTCAGATGTTTCATATCTTTTAAAGAATGATTTTTAGAGAAGAAATCAGACTGTCTCACTGTACACAAGAAACAAGTTACTGATTTTAAAAAAAAAACAATAAAAAAACTTACTTTATTGAATTTAAAAGTAAAAAATATGACACGAGCCTGGTGAACGTAATTAAGTCGACAGCATCTTTGTAGGTTTAAAGTTGGTCTGGCAAGAAATCCCAGTCATGAAGGTGACTATTCCTAGTTAGATTTGCATGATGATAAGGAAGGAACTATATAAATTCTGCTTAAAGTTGACATCAGATAAAAGAAATATGTGTATATTTGAAAACCAGTTTAGCAAACATGAAGGTAAGAAAAGAAGGTATTAGGTTTTTCGCGGTCAGAATAAGAGTATTCAAGTAGTTAACTTAGAACTTTTAGTCCAATCTGTTGTGACCATGCTATAATTTTGGTGATTGAATTAATTAATATTTGAAAGGAAAGTCATCCTGACTAGGCCCAATTACTCTTCATGTCATCGACTTATCGAATAAATGATTACTCTGCTGCATTAAGATTTCTGGCAGTTGGTAGAACACCACTTTCTTCAGTAAAATCTCTTACAGATAAATCATAGTACCTTTGCTACATATGGGACTGCCATCTTCATGTGTCTCGTTCAATTATTATACTTCTTCATTCAGATAATTATGGGTGGGGTAAGTCAGAAGGGATTGACTAACTATTCCTTCTGAAAATTGCAGAGCCTTTCTCAATTCAATCTCCCTGTTTCAGTTCCGGGCTCGCAGCATGGAGCTTTACCAGTAATAAGTTCTTCCTCTGGCTCATTAATGAATAGTAAGGCTCTCCATGCAAAAAGTAGCAAGCCTGGAATGACTCAAGATGGTATGGGCCTGAATGGTGGTGTAGGAGGTGGTTCTATGGTGGGTATATCTGATGTATATGATCCAGATCAGCCTTTATGGACAAATGGTAACCCCGAAACATCAGCCGCTTTTCTAGCACTTAATCAATCAAATGCTGACGAAAAAGACTCTTCTTTGAATTTGGACCCTTCTGATCAGCAGAACATCGAACCATATGAAGAACTTGATGATGAGCGTCCAGCAAGAACTGCTACCCCTGCTGGATCTCAAAATGCTTCTGTGTGGGGAAGAATAAACAGTTTCAAACATAGATTAGGACAAAAGGAGAAAAATAATTCTGTAGGAACTTCTAGTTATGCTGAACGGGACATCAAAAGCGAGGAGGCTCTACAGACTGGTCTTCCTAGTGTTTCCCATCAAGGAAAGTTGACATGTGTAGATAACGAATTGTCTCTCAAACCGCATAATGATTCTATCCATAATATCCAAAAACCGTCTCATAAGGCAGTTCGTACCCTATTTGTCAATGGCATTCCTCTGAAAGATAGCAGAAAGGAAGCTCTTCTTTCACATTTTCAGAAATTTGGTGAGGTGATTGACATTTATATTCCCATGCACGGCGAACGGGCCTTTGTTCAATTTTCAAAAAGGGAAGAAGCGGAAGCTGCATTGAAGGCACCTGATGCAATAATGGGAAATCGATTTATCAAGCTTTGGTGGGCAAATCGAGATAATATTCCTGATGATGGGATAGGTAGCTCCAGTAATGTATCAATTAATCCTCTTGGAATGGCACTTAATCCTGGTCTTTCCCATTCATTTGTTCCTGAAAAAGGAAAAGGAAATCCTCATCATTCAGGTGGTGAAAATAAAAATGGCCTTGCTTATGTTGCCCAGGTGCCAGTTCATGATCACCCCAAACCCATGGTTGCTAATGGTCCAAAAGCCCCTCTGCTGCAACAAAAGAAATTGGAGAGTTTGGAGCTTTTAAAGGAAGAACTTCGCAAGAAGCGGGAAATGCTTGACCAAAAACGAAATGAGTTCAAGCGCCAGTTAGACAAACTTGAGAAACAAGTAATTTTCCAATTTCTTCTTATAAATTGCGCTAGAAGAAATTTTAAGCTGTTAATTTTCCATCCTCAGTCCCACTTGTTTGCATTAATAATTGAATTACGGTTGTCTCTGCTATAAGTGAAATAACAGGTTTCACTAGTATTGGGAAGGTTTGTTCTCCTGCTTACCTCTTTGGTTTGCCACCTTTTCATCTTTTTGCAGTCTACAGGCTCCAAGGATATCGTGACAGTACCAGAGCAGGCCACTAAAAGGCTTAAAGTCGAAGCACCAACAGATAACACAAAAGTGGAATCTTCCGAGGCATCTCCAAGAGCTACCCTAAGTACTGAGACTACTAGATCTTCTGAGCATGGTGTGACACATGCTTCCACCTCAAATCCTATTAGGGCTGGGCAGGAACCTTTGAGACCCTCAATTCGTCCACTGGTGCCTCTAGGGATACCTTTCGTCGTAAACAGATTCAAACTGGACAATCGTCCCAGAGCATTCAGAATTCTTCCACCATTACCAGCTGGACTTGCAGAAGTAATTTTTCATCTTTTTTATTCGTTACATACTGTATTTTATTCTATTTGAATGATCCGGGTTTGGTTATATGTAATTATATACTCTAAGGGTGGTCATACATACATGCACTCCCTCTTGATTTTTCTCCGTCATCATTTCAATTGGAAGCGGAGACGGAAAATGGCATAAGAATATTTTGATATCTGTTCCGAATATGCAACTCCGGTTCTGGGTGTATTTGTAGTTTGAGGAAACAAGTATTTTACAGCGAAAATTGCACTTTTGAACCTCTAGTACTAAAATTCAGTACTGAGATAGTCCTATGGGATCAAAAGTGTTAAACAATTACTATTCAATTCCATGAGACAAAGAGTGCAATTTTATGAAGTACAGAATCAGAAAATTTTGAGGATCCAGTCTTGTGAGACTAAAATGCGGTTTTGCCTATTTTATTTGGGTTTTTTTGCAGGAGTTCTTACATTTTGAATAAGCAACTGGCTTGTTTTGAGTGATGTTATGCAATTTATTATTTTTATTAAGTTAGTGTGGTTATAAAAAATGAGTGCTTTTTTTCAGGTTGCTACTTTGGAAGAGCACTTCTCTACTTATGGCGATCTTTCATCGGTGGAACTAGAAGAGCCGGAGCCACAAGAGACCACTCATGCTTCAGTGCCGCCTAATGTTTCAGCTCGTGTTTCTTTTACAACACGACGTTCTGCTGAGAAGGCTTTCTCACATGGTAAATGCTGGCAAGGTCAAAATTTGCAGTTTATGTGGGTGACTGCTATTAATTCATGCAAAGAAAGTGGTGGTTCTAAAATTCCTTCAGCTTCCTCTAACAAACCATCAGACAGCAGAGAAGCTGCGTCCACTCATTCTCAGACAAATGCTTCCTTGAAATGTGATGAACCTGAAAACTTTAAAAAGGAAAGTGATGTGGAATCTGTTGAACCGGAAAACGATTCTAAATCTAATTCAAGTGAGAAGCACCTTCCTTGAAGATATTTGTTTCCTGAGGTTGGCTGGAGTTGTACAGTGAGGTAAAATTCATGTCAAATTTTATATAATTTCATATGGTTTAGCTGTGTAGCTAAATTCTGGCTTCAGTTTTTCTCAGTTTTGGGAAATGTAAAGAGAAATCTCTAATTTTTAACTGTTTAGCCATCAGTAACTGTTAGTAACTTGTAATTTATTTTTTCCCTAGATATTCTTAGGAACAAAGTGTAATTGTGTTTGAAGAACACGCCTCTAGGTATCGTCTTGTCTGGTTTATTAAGTGTGTATTATCTAAAACAACTTACTTTTGGATGTCAATATAACATTTGGGATTATTGCACATTTTTCTATTTTACAATTCTAAAATTGTGGTAGATATGATTTTGTTAGTTAACTGTCTTTTTGTTGTTTTAGGTCGGCCGTTTCTTTTCTCATTGATTAGGGCTGAGAATTTCCGAAATTACCTAACCAGTCTAGAACTCTAGATACCAAAAATTGATACGATTCGATTCGATTTTATCGACACATCCCTAAGATTCAAAAGTCCATTTTGTAACATAATTGTGAGATCATAATTCTACTACTTTTATATTATACATATTTATTATTTTGATAAGTAAATATTAACTCTATTAATGTACATTAGTTATATAATAATATCTTCAATACTTGAAGTATTTTTTTTATTTAAAAGAAAGACTTTAGAATTAATGTTATAATTTAAAAACATATTACGATTGAATTTTTAAAAATAATTAAGTTGATTTGTCATTTTATCTATCAGTAACAAATATGTTATATAAAGCATGAAACAATTTTAAAAGTAATAAAATAAATTTCAATAATAATTTTTTTGTAGAACAAGGCCCGAGTTAAAATTTCGCCTAGAGCCCCCTAATATGTCGGACAGGCCTTGATTTGCTTGGCCAAGAAACTAAAACAAGAATTCTTCTTAATTTCATGTGACAACCATGTTAGCAAGTCTTAGCTGTTTCTCGATGGGTAAATATTCTTTCAAAGAGACACACGTATGATGCATCACTTGCAACAAGAAAATTGCCATGGCATTCTCTTCCTCTACAATTGGTTGTGAGCCAGGCAAATAATCACCACCTTCTATATGTCTGACCCAATCATGAACTCGTACTGTTGATTTCCAAAGATACGATGCTACAGATTCAGCAATTATCTCCCAGCTGTTGCCCATAAGGAGAGACGAAAGGGTGACAGTTAGGTCACTCAATACACTGTATTTATCTGCAATCAAAATAGGCATATATTTGCAGCTGGTGCCAGATAACAGTCCGAGAAAGCGTAGAGCCTGAATAAGAAGAAACCAGAAAGTATCAGTGGACATGGGAAATAAGTGTATTGTGAGTAGTGGACAGGAGATAGAAAAATGGAAAGACAAACAAGAAAGCAAGTCCCAAGAAGTATAGCCTTGGGTGCATTTCCCATAAAGAATCTTTCTCATCTTTTCATCTCCTCAACTAATTCTTAGATACATGTTTTGCGAGGGAGCTGTTCCCAAAGGGCATGGTCACGTATCTTTGGATTCGAAAGCAACTTATCTAAAACAGTTACTTGTGACCAAAGATTTCCTTAGTTTGAGCATACAATCTAATTCTGCACTTTGACAACTAACCCATCCACATAATGAGTGCCAAATTAATGTTAATCCCTTAATTTAAAAGATAGCAAAACGAGAACATTGACAGATAATGCACACATGTCCAAAAGCCGAGTCTCAAATTTGTGGGGGAGGGAGGTTTTCAGAAAACAAGGAAAACCCTCCCAATTAGAGATTTCTGCCTCCAAAAAGCAAAAAGCAAAAAGCGAGATGAGTGTTGGAGATACAGAATTCCATTCACCGCAAAGAATAATTAAGAAAGTTCACATACAACAAGAGCATAACTTTGGAATACACTGCAGAAAAGTAGCAGAAATGACAGATGAAAACTCAGTGAAGCACCTTAAAAGTACTAAAACCTAAAAAAGAATATAGGAAAAATCCCTCACATACCTCCATATGACTGTCACACAAAAGTAATGATAATTCAAATACATAGATTTGCTTTTGTGGAAAGTCAGATTAAGTACAAACTTGCATATGTTCATATTTTTCTTGTATAAAATATTAACACTATTTAATTCCCATTGTACATATTTTAACTAGATTTATAGTGAAACAGCAAAAACCTAAGGTTCATACCGTAGAAGGATAACTGGTCACACAAAGAATTTCCGCTGTGTCAACAAGCCAATGTCTTCTAGAACTTATATCGGTATGTTGCACAGCTACAGCAACTTCCACCAGGATATTCCAGATAACTATATTGTTTGGACGTCAGAGTTATATTGTTAGCATGACTCCTAAAATTGCAACATTATTTAACCAAATTTCAGAGACTTACCTTCTGTACCAAAGTCCAACATATATGCTTTATATTTTGCAAGTTCCAGCAATGGGATGGAATTGATTCGAACTAGTGCAACTTTAGCTTGAAACTTCATCAAAATTTCAAAGATTTGGTTGTTATCCACTTTGAAACTCGCGTCTGGAATCTATGAGCGAATGAACAAATATTATTCATATGTTCTAATCAAAGTTGAGCATGACTGTATTAACAAGATATAAAACCAATACCCAGATAGCTTTTGAGAGCACCCACACAAGATATTAACCCAACAGAAACAACCTTTAATCAGAGTACAATTCCAGTGACTACAATTAACTGATGACCTTAATGCTGCTATTCTTAGTTCGATACATAATAAAGTCTTTGAGCATACAAACGTGATAATTATATTTTTTCGCTATTCCATTTTCACATACTGAGTCAATTTAACATTTTTCCTCAGAAACAGAAATATTTATGAGTAACGAAATAATTTCTAATATATTTTCGAAAGAGACTCCTAATACATGGCTCAAATATCCAATATTCTTTTCCTAAAAACTCTAACTACCAAGGTAGATAAATTTATAAACTAAGGCTAAGAAAAATTCCACATTAGTACAAATCATCCTATTCTGGTGGCATTAAAACTTCTTTCGATTACACATAGCTACAATGATTTTCCTAATTCTAAGGCTGAAAGCTTTCATGTCATTTGAGTGTATTGAATTACCAACTCATCTAAAAGCAAGAGATGAGATACATTTAATAATGTATTACTTCTAACGCCCCCTCACAGGACCATTTAAAATGACCAAGTCATCAAAAAGCTTTAAGTGTTTGACAGGCATCGAAACAACCAGAAGAACAAGAACAACATGAAAATGAAATAGTACCAGCAAAAAATCCAATACCCAACCCTGACGAGCCTTTCCGAGGCATCTAATTGCTTCAGTCCACTCCACATTGGAACTCCTATGATTATATTCTATCGTACCACCTAAGCGAAACCACGGTAACATAGTAAAAAGAACCTCCATGCAATGTTCCAGATTATATGCATAATCCTGCGTCTCAAGAGCAGACTCATTCAGACAAATCTGCAGACCCTTCCAGCATGAAATGCGTAATGAGATTTTCTGTGTTTGGTTGTAATGATCAGAAGAAAAAATCCAACGTAAGAAGTCAGCCACATCATCGAAGAGCTTGACAAGTCTAGAATTGGAGAATATCTTCAATAGGTCTGCCAGGTGCAAGAGCATAAGTGATTGCAGATTTGACTCAAGTGTCTTAAACCTGGCAAGATCACATAGCTCGTCAAGGAAGCCAAGAAGTGAATCAAATTGGCTTGCATGAGATAACGAGAATAGGAAACATTCCTCCCTTAGAGTTCCTTTCCTGAGTGCTAAATCTGGGCCAGGCATTTCGGCAACTTGACCACCATATTTCATGCATCGTCTGATGACAGCTCCCCACTCCAATGAAGGCAATCTGGGAGCACATGACAAGCATCTCACAGCAAAAGAAACCGTTCTAATATTAACCCCGGTACCAATCTAAAATATACAAAAACAAACAGATTACCCAATCAGAATTTTTAATAATCTAGCTGCGCAAAAGAAAGTTAGGATTTAATATTTGACAGAGGAATAATAATTATTTGCAGCAGTATACAATAATGTCAAAAAAAATTTGATCTACAGATAATGAAACGAACTTCCATGTTTACTAAAAAGGCCTAGTTCTAAAATTTAATGTCGCCATTTGAACCTATCAATCATTTAAGAATCAAATTTAAAAAGGCCACCTCAGCATAATTCATCTGCATAAGCCACATAGAGAGTTTCATGACAAAACTGTCTTCAGCAAATTCCTGAGAGATAGAATTAGGAATGCCAGATTCATCTTGTGCACCATTCTTCTCTTTGGAGTGTGCTCTAGAGAAGACAAAATGCCTGAGATATGAAATGGACCATGCTGCATACTGCTGTAATTGAGAATCTTCAGAATTTTGTGCGACAAGAAACATATCTTGAATCAATGATGTGGACTCGGCCTCCAAAACCTGATTTGAGAGCACAGGACCCGAAACATAAGAATATTCCTTCCAAAAAAAATATCAACCAAATGAACCAATAAATACATAAGGAGTTCTGTTTCCATTCTCTGGGTTCTGTTACTTCCGTAATAGATCTTTCCTTTTCTCCAAATCAAATATGCTTGTGTTTCTAGATAAAAGAAAGCTTAACTGATACATGTAACGAAATGTTAAATAAAATAAAAAAAATAACCATTTTTAATCAAATTCTGGGAATATCTTGCATTTTCCACTAGTGACGCTATCTAGAAACTCTATGAAAAAATTTCCTAAATTCAAGCAATAAATATTCTTTTCATCCTTCATCTTATCCCTCACTCCATAGCTATCAGTTACGCTATCCCACCTAACTTTTTGCATTTTTTAGTAGTATGTTAAAAGTAACAATAATATAACGCCTATTTCTTCTTAGATAAGACATAAACATCAAGAGTGACTTGATCTTAGCAAACCTTCTGATCAGATGCGGTGCACAAGGACGGTAAAGGGAACTGTTGAATCAGCGTCCCGGCACCAGCTCCCATTGCATTTACAACTCCAAGCATTCCTCCTAGATGAACCAACGGCGAGTGAGGAATCGAGTAAGTTCTTCGGAATAATGCCAACAAACCTTTAACATGTTGCATGGCAACTGGAGAGTGCAACCCTGAATTTGAAATAATTGAAAGGAGGCTTCCAGCTCCAGCACAAGATGCCATCAACAAGCTTTGGTGGAAGGTATCAGATCGTGTAACAGACAACAGTTCCGAAACTAGCCCCGTGAAGCTACTCACAAGATGGTCCAACTCAGTATCATCAATGAGTTCTACCCTTTGGCAGAAAGACACTATGGTTGGTAGTGCAAGGCATGCACCAAGAGACGACACATGCAAACATGATTTGCTAAAGGCAGATGTTGAGAACAGAATATCTGCACTAGGAACCCATGAAATGATTAGGGCTTTTAGATAAAGAACTGCATCATGAGCCCCAGCTCTGTATATTGCCCCAAGAGAATTCCCCAAACCAATTATAGGTCCAGCCATGCCCCATGTATCCACATCCAGGTGATCAATTTCATCACACAGACTCTCAACAACCTCAGGTGAGGTTAAATTATCTGTTCCCAGAGGAAAATATGCAGCTAGCTTCTCCAGAATATCAGCTGAAGACCCAGTGAACTGACATATCATCTGGACTAAGGTCCTAAGGATCTTTCTCAATAATTCAGTTTCCTGCATCTTGTGTGTTTCTTTTTCATAATGAGTGTTAGCTTCAGAATCAGCTCTAGTTAGAAGATCTTGACATGAAAAACCCAATCCAATTCCACAAGCTCCTTTCACCAGGGTGCTCTTGCTAAAAGTTGCCACCTGTAATAGAAGTGACCAAATTTATCTGTAAGACATATCAAGTCTAAACAGCTAAGCAGGCTATTATTATTATTATTAATTTTTTTTTATAACATCTAAGCAGGCTATTATTATTATTATTATTATTATTTTTTTATAACATCTAAGCAGGCTATAATAATAGTATAAATATAATGAGTTTTTTTATAATACAATAGCCACTTCATAAAATTTAATTTATAAACAAGGGCAATAATTCACAAAACAATCCGGCCTAATTTTTGCATCAAATATGTGGGAATTGCACTTTAAGGTTCCGGAAAGAGATTAACAACACACCCCATGTAACATCTAAGCAGGCTATAATATCAAGTCTAAACAGCTAAGCAGGCTATTATTATTATTATTATTATTTATTTGTTTTTGATAACATCTAAGCAGGCTATAATAATAGTATAAATATAATGAGTTTTTTTATAATACAATAGCCACTTCATAAAATCTAATTTATAAACAAAGGCAATAATTCACAAAACAATCCGGCCTAATTTTTGCATCAAATATGTGGGAATTGCACTTTAAGGTTCCGGAAAGAGATTAACAACACACCCCATGTAACGAGGACTTAAAACAACCTTTTTTTCCATACAAAAGGAGAATTCGATTCCGACAAAAAATCCTAATACATATTTATTCTAAAGGACAACCCCAATTTTGCAAATATTGAATGGTAAGTGAAACCAGAACTAAGGCGCATTGATTTCCTATTTGCCAGAAATTATTACGCCCCATACCTCAATTAGTGCATTTATGTTCAAATGCTTCTGTTGGTGATCAGTCACATGCAGGCAACTTGTAATCAACCCAACAGAAATTGCTGCTGACCACTGGCGATGTTCATGCTCATACTGAGACAGCCAATTTAGCAAGAACTTTGAAGCCATCGACTTGACCGTATGTGCAGAAGCAGGCAGTACCTACATTAGCAAATAGCATGGAGAACTCCATAAATTTTATAACAAAAAAATACTCTGAAACAGAGAACAGAATCACGAACTCCCTTTGTCCACCATTGTTCTTTCCTTTTCATGATTTCAAGTAATAGTGTAATACTGTAATAATGTTCTATCTTTAATAATAGTGACTTAATTTTCAGAAATACCCATAAGTATAGGATGTGAGTGACGCTTATTTAACTACTACTTTGGAGGAAATTTTTTCAGAGATGCATATCTCATCTTTTCTACTCTATATTTTCCCATCTTTGCTGTCCCTTTGGCAGTGCAGGCAAGCTGAATCTAGACTAATAACTCCAGAACCTCTGACAAATGCTTCATTTTTCATAGTAGAATTACTTTTTTCTGTTGTACAAATTTGAATTGTTCTTCAAGTCTCCTATATTTTTTGTTAGAGTTAGAGTTATAGCATGAGTTTGAGTTATAGCGTGTTAGGAGTATTATGTTTAGGTTGGGTATTTTGGTATTTATGGAGTCTTATCTCTTTGTATAAATACCCCTTCTTGGGTTCATTATTAATAACATCTTTACATCTTTTCTCTCTTAACATGGTATCAAGAGCTTAGGTTTTTTCCCTAGGGTTTTGAAAAATAATAAAAAAGAGTACACAGGATAGAGTAAAACCCCAGCCGCCGCGGTGACCATCTAACTCATCGCGGCGGCAGCTGGCCATTCAAGTTAAAGAGCCGCTGTCTTTTCGTTATTGTCCCACCACCATTAAAAGAAAAAGAAAATCTACCATCTTCTTCATCAAATCCATTTTTTTACCCACCCACCCACATCAGATTTAAAGAAAAGAAAGGGGCGTCTCAAGCCCTAGTTCAAATCACAACCAGCCCCATCCATGCTCTGTTTTCGCAGCCACAACGGCTGCTCCAGAATCTGCTCGATAGATTTGCTCTTTTGTCTTTGTCATCTTTCTTTTGCAATCGTTTATGGTGCTACAGTTTCAGATTGTTTCAACCCTAACCCAATTCGGGGGAGTGGTGCAAAGATGAGTAGTTGTTCTGGACTTCTGGTGGTTATATTTTGGGATTGATGTGTTGAGCAACTCTATGGTTAGTTGCTCAGGGGGAGTAGTGAGTCGTAGTTATTTTTTGCTTTCTAGGTATTTTTCGTTGTTTGGTTTGTTGGGTTTTGGTTGTTGATGGATGTTGTTGCAATTGAATTGTTGCTTGGTAATTTTCGGTAGTGCAGTCGTCGCGCACTATTTGTTCGACATTTGGTTGGAATCAAATTACGGTCGAGGAAGCTACAGAGTGTTAGCGGAAGTTATCCCCGGCGTCGGCATTGATCCCCAAGGTTGTCGGTTGAGTGGATCAATTGATGCATTTGTTATGTTTTGATTGGTGGTTTGCCAATCGTTGTCACCGCGATATTCGTAGGTGTTAGTTTCGACGTTAAAATTGGTTACCAAGAGTTCTCCAATTCAATGCACTTCGTTATCAAGTTCATCATCAATTGTCAACTATTGCTACAACCTTCACTTAGTTATTCTTAATTATGGTGTTTTATGTTTAGTTGTTATCGAGTGATTATCGTATTTGTAACAAGCTTAGAGCTACTAGCTCTAGCTTGAGAGGGAGTGTTAGAGTTAGAGTTATAGCATGAGTTTGAGTTATAGCGTGTTAGGAGTATTATGTTTAGGTTGGGACTTATTTTTACAACTACTTTGGAGGAGAATCTTCAGAGATGCATGTCTCATCTTTTCAACTCTCTGTATTTTCCATCTTCACTGTCTTGGCAGTCTAAATCTAGACTAGTTACTCAAGAACTTCTGGCTACTGCTTCATCTTCCGGAGATTTGATTTATCCAAATTAGTATGTGTATACCAATACATAGTGGAGATGGGATCAAGGAGCCAACTTCTCCATTAATTTAGTAATTAGATGCAATCTCCTCCATATGTTGCATCACGTCATCCGTGCAACGGATGCTCCAAATAAGTTTTCTATTAGTAGGATTAATTTTTGCTGTAGTAAGAATTTGATTTTCTTTTTAAGTTTAGTGCCCATTACACGGGCAAACACAATATGCACTTACCAATTTGGTAAAATAGCATCAAATATTTCATTTTATACAGTAGACGGAATTCAACTTTTTAGAAATTACCAGACAAAAAGCTCCAAGTGATAGAGCAATATTCTCAGCAGACCGAGGGATTGCTTCTTCCCCTAACCTTGTTAAGACCTTCAGAATATCATTAGCAGCTTTCGAAGTTTTGTCTGACACAGTGGAATGCCCCTTTGCCTCAAGTACCATAACGCAAGACCTCATCCATCTTTGCATGAAAGGTTTCCATGATTGCAAAGATAAAAGGGCAAGCAAAACATTTCTTGAAAGCTGAAGAGAGGCAGATATTTCCACAGCAGCGTCCTCATATTTAGTATGCACATCCTGTAACCCCTGTGCAATGATGTGTGAGGTTCACTATTCAAGAAATCATATGAATAGAAAACAAATGCATGATTATCTCACTTTTGACGCTCCTTGGTTCTTCACATCTATATGAGTTGGAAGGCAGAGTAAAGCTGCACCAGGAAATTCTTTTATCCTGTTGTTACTTCCTACAAAGAAAATGCTCATAATATCAAGACGTTGAAGTTATACGTGGGAAACCATCATAACTTCAGCATAAGAAGTTATAATTGATTATAAACTACCTTTTCATTTTCGTGATTACAGTAAATAATGCGCTATTGTTTTATGAATATATTCGGAAGTTATTTCAAATTAACTCATTTGGCTTAATTTCCCTTATTTCAATATATACAAGAACAAAAATCCTAGAATCAGAAAGCAATTGCCCTCAAATGCATGAAAACAGTGTGTAAGATTGAGATTTGGAAACAGAGTTTGGATCTGAATCTTTTAGACATAGTATTTGAAAGCCACTGACATGCAGGAAAGTACAAAAATCATTCAATTTAATTAGTTAATCAAATGAGTTATGATGTCTTAAAAGTTACATTCTTTGGTATTTATGATATTAGGATTTATAAACCAACTGGTTTGCACCTGAACTGAAAATAACCGCAGGGACGACATCTAATAACTTAACAAGCTTGCTTCCGGAGACCCTTTTCTGCTTCACAAATCTCCGCCTTGTACTGCAGAAATAATTAAAGGGTGATCTACATATGATTTTTCCTAATTCTTTCAAGGAAACATGTAGATGACCAAACAAAATCTTACATGTGCTCATGATTTATTATTCTGATCTCAAATTCTTCCAGTGCAGTCAGTAATTCGGGTTTATCCAGAGAAATGAGCAATTCCATGTTTCTAGTACAGAAATCTGTTATGGATCTCTGGATATGAACCACCTGATAAAAGCATGTTCAAAGTCAGATAGAACGACAAAATCATTTTAGTACAGAAGTCTGCGAATTCCAGAAGAGTTCACTTAAATTTAACACACGTAGTTTTAGAGTAATTTATGTCTCCAAGTCCCATCACTTCAAGGGAGTTACAAGGTTTAACAATAATATAGTTGAATGGTAAGACAAATATCAACGCAGAATAGAACAACAAAAGAAGTAATAAAGCTATTAGCAGAACCCACCTCATATTGCAATAAGGCCGAAAAGGCAGCTTCTCGAGCTTTTGTCCACAAATAACTTTGATCAACACCTCGATTGGTTCCAATATCCCATAATACGTTCAATACATTTGCAGCAGCTTCTGGATATGCTTCAGCATCCATTGCCCCCCATCTCAGAAGAAGAGCCAACCTGGAAAGAAAGAAGTTATAAAATCCACTTCTTTAAGGATAGAGGGAAAAAATTTAAAAAGCAATATATCCCATACTGGTTAACTGTGGAAGAAAATGATAAAAGTCTCAAGACGACAGATACACATCCAGAAGCTAACTAGAAAAGGATCCAATATAGTTGCTCTAAGAAACTTTTTGTCCAACTGGCAGTCCAGAGAACACATTAAGGGTCTATATGGAAGAGTTTTGGCTTGGCTTTACGGGTTTTGGCCCCAAAAAAATGGTTTGGGTGGTTACAGTGAAACCTTTGAAACCCCATTTAGATTGGGTTTGGTTTTTTTTTTTTGGGGGGGGGAGTAGGTGGTAGGTGTCAAAGCAATGTTTTTTTTATAGAGTTTTTTTTTGGGGGGGGAGGGGGGCGGGTTAGGTGGTGGATGTCAAATCAAGTTTTTATGGGGTTGCAATTTGCAAGTGGGTTTCAAAGTTTGGGTATGGGTTTGTGAACATATTTGGGCTGAGTTTCATGGGTTTTGTCAAACTACATTTGGAAGAGTTATGGCCCAGTTTCGCGAGACCCGGAAACAGGACCAGAACTATTCCAAATAGGCCCTAAAGAAGTAAAATCCAGAAAAACAGAAAGATGAACAAAAAAGTGAAATATATTGTAAATAAATGTTATGGATTTTATTCTACTCGAAATCAAAGGCATCCACATAAAAACTTAATTTACTACTAAATGTGTGTTCCCATAGCTATTTCAGGGTCAGTTACACGAACCCTCTTATATTAAAAGTCAATCCACAAAGGACCAGCATCCTGAACTGATCTGGATTTCTCTAGGTTCACCACTATACAAGTCTTATAACTTTTCCTACATTACTTTAGCACATTTCTAGAATATATATTGGAGGAACCACATAAAAACTCGTCAAGATATCTCCTCATGCCTGTCTAATAAACAAATAAAATAAACAATAAACTTCCGAGCATACAGATACAGAGAGTGGAACCCAAGAGAAGACGAAAGCCATACCCCCATGGTACCAAGTACAAAATAATTTATAACTTTAGCTTATCGCCCACCGGAGCAGTCAAAAACTTGTAAGGACCCAGGCTTTGAAACTAAAATTCTGCTTCAGATCAAGAATTAGCAATAAAAAATAAACCATCACGTATAAGATACGGCATCACAAGTTTTAAAGCATAAAAAGGATAAAGTTTCAAGAAAACTATTTCGCTATAATGTGCTACACATATAATATAGAGAAATTCAATGTCCAGAAATCTGACACCGTTTTTTCCTGAATATCTTAGTATTTGTTAAATTTAGCCCATTGCATGAAAGAAAATGGAATGAAGTTATTGAATGACCAACTCATCTAAAAGCTTAAGTTGTTAGAGAGAGGAATCATTTAATATATATCATTTAACACGCCCCCTCACGTGTAGGCGGTATTCATTTACTCAAGCCTAACACATGAAATTTAGAAATGGGTGGCGGAAGGATTCGAACACATGACCTTCTTTTGGCCTGAGCTCTGATACCATATCAGAATTCACCACATGGATTGGGCTAAGTCCACTTACATGGTTTGGGCCTAACTCAACCTCAAAAGCTAGCTTGTAAGGTGAGGATTGTCCAAGACCTTATAAGGTGGACTTAACTATTGTTTTCAACAAATGTGGGACATTTAGTCTCAATAGAAGTATACAACTTGCATTTCTCCATTGACATCCAAGAATTTGCCCAAATGTTTAATCCAAAACTATTAGTTGCTTCTGAATGGGTTTCTCTCTTTAAGTTAAAGATCATGATAAAGTAGAAATTAATTGTACCAAATGAAATAGCAAATGAACATTTACCCATGAGCAACAGTGGCATTTCTCAAGTAGTTCGGCACATGCTTTGCAATCACATCCCATGCAGTATAAAAATCTGTACCAGTAGTATGACAATCAATCAAAGTGTGCAACATTAAAAGAGTTAACTAACACCATTTTTTCTACAAATTACAAAAAAGAAAATTAGTATATCATATTTGATTTAGCATCAGTTTTACCCAAAGCTTTTCACTTGGAAGATGGTTCCTAATGCTGAGCAACAACCAATTTTTTGACGTGGGACTACAAAAATTGCTTAAGCAAATTAGCTTAATACCTATTAGTATTACACTATTACTACAATTAATGTAAAAGCGAGTCCGAGAAAATATCAGACTCATGCTCCGCTAGTCCACGCAGAGGACAATATACTAGGGAACCTTCCTCATAAGAGCATATAGCCAGTTTATGATAATTTTAATGTGGCTCAGCTCTCAAACAATCCCATTGATTGGTTATTTACCTTAAAAATTCGTTCATTAACTGAGTAACCATATAACCAGTTCTAAAAATAGTCCACTACTGGATAAATAACATAATTCTCGTGCAAATAAAAATTTCTTCAATATGATTTTACACAATGAACAAATTGCAATTCAAGGAAGCAGTTCTCAAGAAGAAACTGGATGGTCAGCGAATCTGGTAGTCCAACACAAGGCATCAAACAAATGTCTCCTCTTAAACAATTGAATCAAAACACTCAAAGGAAATAACCTAGTTTTTACACGCATAAGATTAAGTTGCTTCAAAGCAAACAACAGAACGACACAAGTAACAGCAAAATATATCCACAGATACGTCAAGGAGCCACTACAGGCATACTAATTACACTAGGTTCACAACTTGTTCAGAATGACTCGGCAGCTTTTTTGTCTGTGATTTGTTATTTTTGTTAATCATTTTCTTGGAAAGTAATATAAAGTTGTAGTACTGAAGCATCAAATGTAGGGTTACCAATTACATCAGCTTCACACAGATGGGCAAGGCTCTGGAATCCAAGAGACTGAACCAAAGGATCATCATTTTCTATGCAGGCCTATTGATCAATATAGAGTAATTAGACAGATTCACACAGCAAGAATACAAAATTTCAGGCAAAATCATTAGAGCATACCGCAACAGACAATATAATGTCCACCCCCCTATCAGGGTCTCTTTTGCAGATATCTTGAATAGAAACAGCAATACTGATGCATATAACTCTTTCAGATGTGACCAATTCTTTTGGGTGCAACACTGCCTAAAATCCACAAGCAGGAAAAAGAGAAAAAGTCAAATAACAGTTATTGAGTTTGCCAGAGAAGAGAAGAGTTAGCCAAAAGATTACTGGTGCAACCAGAATTTCAACACTAAAATCTTACAAACCATTTCAACTATAAAATCTTACAAAGCACTAGAACTTTGCCTTCCAGTGTTTTCTTCTTTAAGGCTGTGGCCGTGTTATACAAAACATTTAAGGAGAATTTTACATTATATATCTCAGCATTCTGCATATGTTTGCCTAATAGGAACTTCCAACAGTCACCAGTTCTTTTCTTTTACTAACTTCTTTAAAGATAAGTGTGTGTGTGTGTCTGTGTCTTAATGTACAAACCAACACGGCAACACATTACATGACTAATAGCAATAATTTGGCACAAAAATCAATGTAGTGTGTGAAATAGCTAAAGAATATAAACACCTTGTTATGAAATTTTAGCAAATCAACAAAGTTTTTAAGCTCCATCATATTGTAAAGCCTTCAAAGCGTGTATATCATAAGTCGAATAGATGAGTCAGTTTTCAGCTTTAACACTTTAGCCATCAGTTTGTATGCTCAAATAGAGTGTCATAAGTTTGCATGGAAATACAATGTGTCTGCGACCTCCCAAACTTTAATATCCTATTATCGAGAGGGATTAAGGAAGTGTCATGTGAATTCTAGAGATGTGGCAATCAGTAGCCGACATGGTCACTTCTACCAAAGTATTAAGAAATATAGAAGCCAAGTAATGATTAATCTGGTATGATGAAAACTTACAGAAAAAATGCATTGGTAGTTTTCACAATATTATGCTAATTTATTAATTAGGAGAAATAGTGCAAAATGTGATATACTAATGTTGCAAAAACTGTGAAATATACAATGTGTGAATACATACCTAAAAAACAATAAACATCATAATAATATAAAAAGGTTACACAAGGCGAGATATTGGACTACACCACATTTAAACTTTTTTATTTTCACTTTTATGGCACCCAGCTGCAGGAAAGTTCTACATTTTTATGCTAACTACAGTTGCAGTTTCAAGAAATCAAATCTAGATTAAGGAGCAGCACCCACAGGCTATGAATAAAATACATAACCATAACCTTACCTGCAAACTTCCAAAGACACGGTCATTGATCTCCCAGGTCTTACAAAACAAGCGTATGGCAGTAGCTTTTATGACACTGAAGAATCAACAAATAAAATTAAAGCAAGTTATTATCTATGAACAGTGCATCAAAACTATCATATATGCTGGTTTACTTACTTTCTTTCAAGGCTTCTAGCTTTAAACAACATAGAAGGAAACGTAAAATCTTGGTGCTCCGAAATCAGTATGAACGAGAGAACCCAAATATAAATATAAGAATCCTAGAAGATAATTTCTTAATCAGGATTTCTTGCTTCAAAGTCATTAGTGTTTGTTGAATAACCATCTAACTGAGTCCCAAATTAGACTTTGGAGTCCTAGGTTTGATCCATGAACAATTGAAATTAAGTTAAGAGTGTTTGTGCGGATATGACGTTTGCCTGTCTCCTCTTTTTTATTTTAGTAAGTTTCTAATTGTTCTAAGTTAGTGCTCATAGTACTAAAGAATAGCTAAATTGTCTACCCACCAAATAATTGTTCCTTCACTTAACCTCTACAGTTGGTAAATTCACGAATCACAAGCAATATTATTTTATATTTTTTAAGGTCAAGATGGAATTATGTGTTATATTTCAACCTAAACAATTAAAAGCAATAAACTAATGTGGGAATAAGGGCATAGTTAAACATATATGTAGAAAGCTCTACAGTGCACCCAGAGGCTGAAAATCTGGGAATGTTGGACTGTCGAAGATAAAGAATTGAAATGTACAGTGAAAAAATATAACCAAAAATACAGAAACAGTTGCAGACGACATACTGATTCACATCCTTGTGAAGCATTGGCTGAAGAATCTGAAGTATCAGCGGTATCATTGCAGGATGTGTAGCAAGTGAAGGGAGCAGTCCCAATAATTTAAGCTGCAGGAAGAATTAAGAAAATATTCAATAGATATTACTAATAATTGAAAACCAACGAAAATGTATAAGAAATCTTTATACTGCATGCATTTAAAGGTCAAAATTTCTGTTCGTAAAGAATTCAGGTCCAGGGTTATATCAAACACTCACCGGCATGTCAAGAAAACCATCATCTTTACTTGTACTCGAGAATATATAATTGTAGAATAGAATGATTAACAGTAAAGGAACACCGAGCTTAGGCTCCAGAATACTACCAATAGCCAGCAGATCAACGGCAGAATTTCCCTTGTGATGCAAGAGGAAGACAGTAGAAATTGCACAAAGTATCAGAGGCATTTCTGCTAGGACGAAATAGATAGAGGGTAAATCATACAAGATTACATTTGAAAGATCATAAGCCAGCCAAATATATTGATTCATTTTCAAATATATCTAACCAAAATAAGAGCCATGCACCTGTCAGGAAGATTTCCTCAGGCTGAGAGCTAGCCGAAGCAGGTTTGTGCTTTCCAACAATTCTCATATAAAACTCCCTTACGGAGGAAGTCCAAGTTCTTAGTTTACAATGCTCTTCATTGACAATGACTTCATCATTAGAAATAGATTCAACATAATATGAATTGAGCAGTGACAACTGATCCTGCAAAAGATAGAAGTTATCGAAGGCAAAATGTAGGGCTAATTTAAAGCCTGAAACAGGCGCTAAAAAGAATTATATAAGTTAATCTCGTGATTCTAAGAAATTTCCAGAATATATCGACAATAGTATTGAAGTTACAAACTAACTAAGAAGGGAGGGAAGCAACCTATATTTTGGAAGTAACTGCGTATGAGCCCACGAGCTTCAGTTTAACCCAAAGGGAAAGCAACATGGACATTTACATGAAACAATTTTCAGAGTAGTTTTGTTTGAATCACTAAAGCACTAAATCCACAGCTCAACTCTTACTTTGGACATATCAATGCATCAATACATTCAACTTAAATAAAACTAAAACCTTAACTCATGATCAAGTTAATGCAGATGTTCACTATATAAAGCTAGAACCTAATCCTGTATGGGACAGAAGCCCAGTTAAGAGGGATGAAGCTCATATATATGTGATTGATTATAAAATTAGAAAAATAAAAACACAGGTTTTATTAAATTTGTTCTTCTGCCTCGACTAGTGGCAAGGTGACGGATCAGTTAGCCAAAAGAAAGCACATTCTCCGCATAGAGGAAATTGAGTTATACCTCAAACCACAGATTCCTTAAACACCTAAAAACAATGTGTCCTGGAGTAGTAATTGGCAAGTGTTTCACTTCTCCCACTTGTTTTTCCTTTGGAGCAATCAGTAAAGTAGTTACAATATTTCCCAAAACAGAAAGCAAATCAGTGGCTGCTTGTTTAATAGATCTGGATGGAGAGGAAACAAGAGAAAGCACAGGAAAAATGAACAACAGCTCTTCACTCAGCTCACTTGTAGGGGCACCAACGTGGTACTCTGCAGAAAAGCCAAAAATTATAAAATGGAGTTTGAGATAATTTAACAAATTAAAATTGTAGTTGAGCAATCGTTAACAGAAGCAAGCCATCATGAGAAATATTCCATATAAAATATCTTACGAACACTGTATGATACTCTTGGAGGACGATTTTCCAACATCCTACTTAGCTATAACTACCGAGGATTGAATGTTAACACATGTAAGCCCATGATTCTCAGAACATTGGTGGCTTTTTTCTTGTGGGGTTGCCATTTTTAAGTTATAATCTTTTCCACCTTATAAACATTGAATGTGAAAAACAATCACAGAAAGAGTATGGAAAAAGATAACTATACCATTTTCACTTTTCCATCTTAACAGAAACAGAATCAATTTCAATATAGAATATTGTTCGTGTTCAAGCTCCGAGTGAATGAGAGTTGGGAACAAGGACAACATCACTGACGATAGATCAGTCACATAATAAAGGCCAAGCTCTTTCTGGACGCCCAATAAGTTCCTTGATACATCTAGAATTTTCTCCACACCACCTGAGCACTTGCGAAAATCCTGTTGTTGTGATAAAACTGCCTCCAGCAGAGCCAGGCCACATAATTGAGCTTCTTGAACAAGCTATAACATTGAGAAAGCAACAAGAAAGTTGTAATTCCAACACCGAACCCACACCAGAACCATATGAATAATAAGAGAGCATGTTAGCTCAAATATGAATTATTGGAAAGCTAAAGAACAGTCTCAAAGAAATGTGAGATGTGTGATGACTAATGTACCAATCCCATTCCAACCAACTGCCTCAAAACCACCAGATATGCATCCACCAAGCACTCAACGATGTAAGAAATAGTTGAAACCTCCTGCAGGAAATGAAAAGAGAAACAAGAGAAACTTCATACACTTATCTAATGCTAGTTCCTGAGAGTTTATCTCACTGCCACAGTGCACATTCCAGATGAAATAAATAATAAAAAACAAAAATTAAGTGCAACTGAAACTTACATCTGCATTCTTACATGGGAAATACTTGAGACGCCCCATCAACATCTTTATTAAGGCAATGGCCTCCAGGGGAAATGAGCAGCAGAACGCTGTCGTAGTGGAGAATAAGTTCCTCACAAATGATGACCTGGAACCCGAAATAGAATCTGTAATAATTGAATAATTCAAGAAAGGTCCCAGGAATTCACAAACTGCCTCCATTCCCAAATGTTTACACTTCATGATGAACAAAATTACTTGCTTCACAAGCTCGCCTTGAACTTCACTACCGCAAGAGAGTATCTGCAAGCCGAAAAAATTAGACAAAATCCAAGGTAGCATATCAAAAAATTATATGTATATATATTCTTAAGTATTACACAATTAAATCCATGTTTTGACCCTGTGAAATATTATTAAAAGCAAAGCTATGGCCCTAACGGGTCAATAAAATATATTAGTTATTAATCACGCAACAAAAAATTCAACAATTAAAATAAGATAATATATATTGAGGGTTTAACTTTTAGTAGTTAATATAGTTTTCTAACAAACTTAATATATGGACATCATGATGATGTTGAAAAAGTCACGGTGCTATCAATTGTATTCGTCATTTTCAATTAACCCTATCAATAAAATCCTTTCCGAATTGTGTTAGTAATGAAGCTACTATGTATCATCTTTAATAGATGAGCAACTGTAACCGAGAACTGAGAGAATTATAATGTAAGTGCCTTAACTTTTTTTATTAATTAGTTTTACTTGCTTATTAGAATACTGTAAAAGAAAGGGAGAGTTGTGGGAGGGGGGGACGAGGGGGAGGCTGGGTTTGGAGGATTACATGTATTCATTAGATTTTGTTTATCACATTCACATGACACTATTGAGCAAACTAAAACATGGTTATGATATAGTATTCTACTTCCTCCTGTTTTGCTTATAAATATGCCAGTACATAAAAATAAAAATAAAAAATCAGATCAATAAAACTGGATAAAGGTCGCATACACCTAGTTCTAAGTGCTGATGTTATATACATTATCACATAAAAATTACCTGTCATTGACATCAATAATTATTTTCCTTTTCATCAAGGATTCAATGTACTGCGTTTTTGTAAAAAAAAATTACTTCTAAGCAACGAGCATAAGTAAAAAATTCTTAAACATACTAAATGTAAGAAAATCATCTAATCAAATGAAATACAATTATGCAAAATCCCACAGCTGTCTTGCCAAATCATCTTAGTGGAATCATGTCTTTCATGTTTTCCTTAAACCCTAACAAACATAATCGACGTACATAGCTCAAAATAAAAAATATGTAAAAACATGACCAAATGAAACCTTAACGAATGGGTGAATTTCTGACGAATAAAACCGGAAGGAAGACGGATTCTCTTCGAAACCGAATCTCGTAAGTAATCCAATGGCCTTGATAAATACACTTGCGAATTGCGGGTTGGATGAATCCTCAAGTGCTGACTGGAGCTCCAATAACCCTGAGGACACATCCAATTTCGAGTCCTTGACGAGACGACAGAGTTCGCGGGTTGATTGATCGACAACAGCGGGGGAGGCCAAGCGCAGGCAGCGGTTGACGGCGTCTCGACCGGCATCGGAAAGCGGTGCAGAACGAAACTTCTCGAATAATGAATTCACGGCGAGCTTTTGTAGTGAGGGTTGAGGTGTTCGGATTCTTTCTAAAAGCGGAGTGTATGAGACCATCGTCGGGGAGGAGTTAGCGGGAAAGGAATGCCGGAGAAAGGGGGTAAAGTGTGAATTAAATATTTTGGAGGATTTTAAGGTAAATTAGAGCATAAATATGCTCTAGCTTGAGGTAGAGTGGTATATTTTTGTTTTAGGCAAAATTGCAAATAAGGTCCCAAACTAATTAGTAATTTTGAATTTTCGTCCCAAGCTATTTCACTTAGTCAAATTTGTTCATAATTTTATAGGGTCTGTTTGTTTGGCATTTGGGAAAGTAGTTTGGGAGAGTAGTGAAAGTTTGTGAAATAATCTCGATTTACGTAATATTATTTGTTTGGGTTTTGAGAGAGTGGTTTGAGAAATAAAGTAGGTGTAGGTTTTTTTGGAAGAGTTGGGTTGTAGGTGTAAGATGTGTAAGACTTTATGTCAAATCATGTTTGTTATGTGAGATATGTGTAAGAGATATGTTACTTTATGTCAAATCAAATTAGAGTTTGTATAGATTTTGTTTAGAGATAAGAAAATTGTTGTTTGTTTGGCTTTTGAGATAGTAGTTTGAGAAAATTAATGGATGAAAAATTTATTTCGAAAAATATAAAACATGTTTGTTTGGCATTTTCCAAACACGAAAAAAATATGGGAAATACCTAACAAACAGGCCCATATTCTTTTCGAATGTCGTCTCACTTGCCACATGGATGATTATGTGTCATAATGTGGCAAATTTTAGCATAAACAATTATATAAGATTGCAGAATTCGTCCCAAACTAATTATAAATTTTGATTTTTCGTCCAAAACTATATCAACACGCCAACTTCCGTCCCGCAATTGAAATGACATGGGAAAAAAGAATTTGTTCCAAACTAATTATAAATATTTATTATTTATTAATACAAAAAAAAATGCACAAATTTTTTCTAATGAACTGAGATAGGATTTTTTTTTCAAAAGCGCACGGGAATTTCAAAAATCCATACTATTTTTCTCTTAAAAAAATGTTAATGGCAATTTACTTCCCATGTGATATTCATAATGTTCAATTTACCTCCCTGTGTTATGATAATGTGGCAGTTTACCCCCCTATGTTGTGATAAATGTGGCAATTTACCTCTTGTATTATAATAAATGTAGCAATTTATCACTATGTTATAAAACACTTTGCATGCTTACTCTCAATTTTTACAATTGAGTTACACTCTCCGGTTTAAGGGGATAAAATACTTTTTTAAAATTTTCACAGGGAGGTAATAGCTCATTTTCAAATTACAGGGGGTAAATTAAACATTATGAATATCACAGAGGATAAATTGCCATTAGTCCCTTAAAAAAGTAAAAGAAGAATCGTCATTTCCTTTAATTTGGAAATTTAATAATGGACTAAATTCATGCAAAATGACAAATTGTGAGACGAAATTCAACGAACTAATATAGTCCAAAATTTGTAATTAGTTTGGGACGAATTCTGCAATCTTGTATAACTGTTCATGCTAAAATTTGCCACATAAGCAACCATGTGGCAAGTGGGACGATATTCCAAAAGAATATAAAAATTACGGGACGAATTTGACTAAGTGATACAGCTTGGGACGAAAATCCAAAATCACTGATTAGTTTGTGACATTTTCTGCAATTTTGCCTTTTTGAATTATAAATGTTCACCTTTTTTTGGAATTTAAAAGCAGGGAATTCAAATATAGCCAAGAAAAATTGAAAATATATTTTGTAAGCAGTTTACATTGAATGAAGAAACTGACTAGAAAATATATTAATTGACAAAATTAAAACCAATTACCCTTTAATATGAGCACCTTAAGTAAAAGAAAATAGTATAGCAATTTAATTGCATTCAGTATTCAGAACAATTAAAGTTGAGAAAATAACAGTTTTACAGACATTGACAGAAACCAAAAGGAGAGAATTGTACTTGTGGTATCAAATTATATACCGATCCTCATTTGTGGTACCATAAAAGCCGAGGTCGATACATTTGGTACCAAAATTTAAGAAATTAATCACTTTTTGTACCACCTTTAGAAATGGATATTAACTGATGACGTGACAGTTAAGTTTTATTACAAAGTTGATACCATTACTTATATTGACTGACAATTATACCCTATAACATTTCAGGTTGTTAAAATAACCCCACATCTTCAAATTTACTGACAATTTTAGTCCACATTGTTGTCCAATTTCAAAATTGGCTCGAATAAGATACGTGCGGGCCAATTTAGAGATTATACTTATTATATTTATATATTTATTTAACTAATTTAGTTTTATAAATAATATTAACATACTAAATAATACTTTAATATAAATTCGATAAAATATTAATTAAATCTAAAATTTATATATTAATATTTTTTAAAAAATAAAGTTATACATTATAAACAAAATAATTATAATTATAAACTTTTTCGTGTTTGGTCTTATTCGATTTTCATCAATCTATTAAGATATTGACTTTGTTGAAATCGCTAAATATTGTAACTAATGGAATCATATTAGAATTTACTGCAGATAGTTTACTTATTTCCTACCACGTTTTATACCATAATTTAAAAGCAATTTACATATTTGATACCACGATTTAAAAAATAAGAGATAATTAAAGTTTTACTTTAAGTTTGTATGATATTTTCGAAATTTTAACGTAAAACATATTAATTTTAATATATTTCGAATTAAAATTTAGGTCTACAACATCTTTAATAAAATAAATGTTTTAATAAATCGATTTGAGTTGAAATTTGCTCCAAGTTTATGTAAGATTTTAAAAGAGTTAATGGCAATTTACCCCTAGGCGATATTAATAATATTTAATTTACTTCCATGTTATTTGAAAAATACTATGTTTACCCCTGTAATCTTATAAAAGTTTCACACCGTCTCCCTAATTTTTTTTATATGTGGCACTTCACCCCCTATATTATGATAATGTGGCAGTTTACCCCATGTGATATGATGAATGTGGCAATTTACCCCATGTGTTATAATAAATGTGACAATTTACTCCCTATATTACAATTACCCCTATATTATAGTGTTTCAGAGGTAAATTGCTTCTTTAAAATTTTCACAGAGGGAGGCATAAAGTGCTATTTTTCAAATTACATGGAAGATAAATTGAACATTATGCATTTCACAAGGGGGCAAATTTACATTAGCTCGATTTTAAAATGACACTATAAACAAATATATATTGATGCTTATACGTACTTAGCATGGGAATTGTATTTATTTTATGCATTTAACTACTATCAATCATTACGTCTAAAAACGTAAATCTTAAACATTAATGTAAAGATATAAGATTTTATTTTATTGTATTTAATAGTCATGCCAAAAGGAAAAGAAGGCCATAAAAGGAAGAAGGAATACCATTATCTGCAACATATCAAACTAAATTACTCTTTTCCCATGTTATGTTGAAAGTCTAAACAAAAAGGCATGCTCATATACAAACGATTGTGAATCATCAACAACCAGATCAATCTACATACCACTTTCTTCGTTAATTCTCCCTGATTTCACCCAATACTTCTTTCTTTTATTCTATTCGATCTACAACTCTTCGGGTCAGTTTCTTATACTTTTGTTACAATATGCTTATTTTTGCACTGAAATTAATACTATTTTTCGTACTTGATGCTTTATTAATCTACTTGATTGAAGTTTTAATCTTTTGCTTATTTATTAGAAGACAACTATTTAGCTATTCTGTTTTCCCATGGTGAATGATGTTGCTTGTTTTGAATTAAGTAATGTAATTGAAGTTTTTTGTTCATTAAATTAAATATGATATTCAGTTTGAAATTGTGTTTGGCTTCAATAATCGATTTTCGGTTTCTGGGGATATTTATGCCAAGCTATAGTGGTTTAATTAGATTTTTGGATATACACCTTGCCATGGAGTTTGAGTTATGATAGTTAGATTTGATATATTTCGACATTTAAGTTGCAAATCCTATTCAACTTATTAGATGTATTTGAATATTTTGATTATGTAATTGCTTCTATACATACAACTCAGGTTTTCTCAAGAAAACATGGCTGCAATCAGCATGCATAGTTTTCTCTCAGATGATCTTATAATTGAGATCTTATTAAGGTTGCCAGTGAAATCATTGTTACGGTTCAGGACAGTTTGCAAGAAATGGCTTGTTATCATCAAAAACCCAAGTTTCATACGCAGACATGTCTATCATGAGAGCAATCGTACACGTCTTCTTGTTTATTATCATGCGTTTGTGTCGACAAATCCAGTAAGTGAGTTATATGATTTTACGTTGTTCCAAGATGAAACACTGGAAACATACGAGGAACCAGATAATCTAAAACTTCCTGGGCCAATTGAAGCTCTTCGTGGTCCTTGCAATGGCATATTTTGTGTGCTTAGTACGTCTCTCAAACTAGCTCTGTGGAACCCAGCAACCAGAAGAATGAGACGACTCCCGTCTCCTTCAGAAGACTTTCTTTATATTGATGAAATTGGTCTTGGTATAGACCCTTTGACCGATGAACTCAAAATAGTTTTGATTCTCGGTGAATGTTGTGTTTGGAGTCACTTAGATCCTTGTTATGCCGTATATACATCAAGTAATGATTCTTGGAAATATTATGAAGATGAAGTCCTTCTTGATAATTATTCTTGTGTGTCCCAAACTCAATGTGGCACTACATTCTTGAATGGATTTTATTA
This sequence comes from Penstemon newberryi var. newberryi, assembly GCA_030819805.1. Lineage (NCBI taxonomy): Eukaryota > Viridiplantae > Streptophyta > Magnoliopsida > Lamiales > Plantaginaceae > Penstemon > Penstemon newberryi. The sequence goes on along the minus strand of JAUALY010000004.1, from coordinate 11,391,418 downwards.
TTGGTACAAGTATAAGATGAAGACCCGTAGCTCTGTTATTCTTGCGTTTGACATGCATAATGAAGTCTTCCAAGAAATTGAGATGCCAGAGATTGTCAGATCAAGACAAGATGGAGAGCTTGGTTTATATAATGACTCACTTGCCTTGTTTTCTCATGATATAAATGCTTTTGACAATCGTATTGACATATGGGTAATGAATGAAAAAGGATGTTGGACGGAATTATTGACTTGTGTTCTACCTTTCCGGTTATTGTATCCACTAGGATTTTGGGAGAGCAAACAACTTCTTGTAACAACCGGTGCTAACAAAATTGAGAAGCTAATATTGTATGATACTTACTCACATAACACAAGAAATATTAGAGCTGAAAAGAGAGAAATTGCTTGTACTAGAAAAGTATGGCCTTTTTATTTCAAAGAGAGTCTTGTTTCAGTCGAGACAAATGGAATTCTAGATTATGACATTCAATCTGAAGTCATCAGTAAATTTCTCATTCGAAGATGGCCAGGTCATGAATTTGATCCAGAATAGACTAGCATAAAGACATTGATAATCTCATTAGTTCATAACCTTTTCACCAAAGTTTGTTCACATTTTTGTATAATTATAGTATAGAGATAAAATCTCCTTTTGACAAAAAAAAAAATAGAGATAATCTCACATCATTTTAGTATTTGATTACAAACAATTTCACAGTTTTACTTGGCAGATCTTCAATAACCCAAAAAAAAAAATATTAAATTTGGGGCTAAAATTGATTATATAATTGTCACAATTATTAGTAAAGTTTAATTTATGAACATCTAATATACTATTCTTCATCTTTTGAAATTTGGTTATGTAGAGTGCAATAATGATTTACTTTTATATTTGTCATGTATGAGTCCTAAAAAAATAACATAAGTATTTGGAAATTATTAATTATATTAACACATACATACCTTTATTTCAGTCTACTCCTGCCCAGCTGGTCCAAGCTGTTCAGCACTCCCAGTTCCAGCCCAAGTTTTCTTTACACATTTATCTTATCCATGAGTCCATGACGCAATCCAACCCCACCAAACCATTTTTTCCAATTGGTTCAAAATTGTAATATTATTATTGTAAATACTTGGGCCCATAACCCATCCTAATGTAAATTACCTGTAAATAATTTCATCTTATTAGTTTTATTAATTCAAAAAATTATAATTTTTTATTTTATTTTGATTTAGTTATTAAAAGGCAAACAACTACATTTTCACAAACAGGAAACACGAAAGAAAATTTGCTTGATTTTAATGGATTAGTCAAAGTTGATTAAGATATAAAGGAAAAGCGACCAACATTAATACTATTCATGCAAATATATTAATTATTTAGTAAATAGACCTAAAATTCAGTAAAAAGCCAAATTACACTTCATCAGTTAATAAAAAGGCAACGATCGAGGAAGAGTTGTTTAAAGTGGGTGGATAATATATAAGAAATATAATCAAATTAAATTTCATTTTGTAAGCTACTAGTATATGCCAGTAAATATATTGATTGCATTACAGAACAGAACAGAACAGAATAGTAATTAATATTTAATACAGTAGATATACTCCAGTAAATTAATTAATAGGTAGAAGTAGGATGCGTTTCTTTCCTGGACAACCTCTAAATATAGGAGGATCACTTCTAGGACATGTCACATAATTTGCAACGGGCTGATCCAGACACATGTAAATCTCATATAACTTGACATGTGTTTTATTGTTAGGCTTACATGAAATATAAATATGAAGGTCTCGGGCATCCATGACACTCTTTACAGCTCCGAAAATTTGAGATTGAGTGTATGACGTGTGTTCAGACGGAAATATTTGGTTGCTCTTGAAAGACTCTAGCATGCCGACATCTAACTTGTCGTCCGCTCGTATGGCGGCTCTAAAGTAGAGCTCAGCATCCAGTTGGGGTAAGGCACAAATGCCATGACTCTGGTACTCGTGAGTCCACAGGTCTTGTGACGACTTTGGCGTAACCGAAGGCCACGCCTTCTCCAGATCTGGCCTCAATGTATCAAACTGCATGCAAGAAACAAAAATACTAGCTAGCTATTATTAAATCTTAAAAATAAAATAAAATTAATTAATTAAGGATCGATGTATATATCAATCAGTAATATATAATATATCCATCCACTTCCTAACTTAATTTGATATCACAAGAAACATGACAAAAAATTAAGAAAGCCTTAATTAATGATTTAGTAATTAGTGATGAAATTATAAATTAATATGCACAAAATTAATTGAACGTACGTAGGACATTCTTTCTTCTATAAGTGTATAATATGCACAACTTATAACTGCATGTAATATTTAAGTGTATAAGCCATTTCCAATATATATATATTTAACTTTAATTAATTACCAGTGGAGTAAGATCTATCTCCTCCTGAGGAGCAGGACATTCTTTTAGTGTGACTCCAACATCGTCGGCTGGCCACAGGCCATGCATAGTGAAATCGGTGGGGGCAGATGGATTACACTCTTCAACACTGCAGAACGTGGGAACCCAAGTCAAGACGAGTTCCATGTGATGATAATTATTATTCACTTGAAGATTAATATTGTTATTAGGAGTCGGAGGAATATTATTATTATTATTATTATTTGGGAGGCACAGGAAAAGAAAAAGGGTGCTCATGATGACGAAAATGCTAATAACTGATGAAACATATATAAGCCATTGCAATATTAATTAATTAATGTGGAAGAAGAGATCCTCACAGGACGACCCATATTTATAGTAAGAACATACCATAGTGCATGCAAGCTAGGAAAATATATGATCTTCTAACAAATCTTCATAATTTCAGATTTGACCCAAAACTTTTGTAATAATCTCTCCTTTCTCCCCCCAACTTAATTATAATCCGGCCAATTGTATATACAAATCAAACCATATATTGGTAACATATATATCTCCTTAATTTGTTCCGGTCCCAACAAGTACAATATAATGGTTAATTATTTACATCCATGTAATTTTACCTCTCTACAAAAGATTCACACTGTCTTTCGAATATTTTTAAACCTTATAATGATTTGACAAAATTATGGACCAGTTTCCCCCAATATTATTTTATTTGTATCAGTTTAGTCATGTGTTATTATAAATGTAACACTTTACCCCACCCCTCTATCATTTTAAGTGGAGAATTGTAATTTTTTTCTTTTTACGTAACACTTTTCATTCTCATATTTAATTTCGGGTGAGTGAGTTACAATCTCCAACGAAAGGAGATAAATTGATTCTGTAAAAAATTTATAAGTGATAAAGTGTTCATTTTTCAATTTACAGGAAATAAACTGAAATTTAACATTAAACATATCACGTGGGTAAACGGGAATTCACAAAAAGAAAAAAATGTTATAGTACTAGAAGTCTCAATATCTTCTAATTTTGTACAAAGAGTGTTCAACAATTAAGAAAATTTTCATTGTCTACACGTTATGAGTTCATTAGGATATATATACCTAAAATGAACCTAGCTTTCCTATTTTGAGACTGTGAGGACTACATTTAATACATGTAAATATTGCATGCTACGTGTTTAGGTTCCTAGTTCATACCTCCCCAATAGAAAAAAACCTAAATTGGTGAAAAAGACTGGCAAAATTCGAGCTACCAATTGCGTTTGAATGATTCAACATGCTTTAAACTGATAAAAAAAAAAAGACATGCTTTAAATTGTTTAGTCATGAGGTGAAGGGAAAAGGAGGAGCAAGTTCAACTATATGAACCACATTTTTATTTGAACTTCTCCATATAAAGACTTTATTTCCAAATGAATAATTATTGACAATATTCCTTGTGATAATCACAATGTTCTAGGCAAAAATTCAATTTTCATACAATTGAATAGGTTAAAGTCCATTTTTCATACCAATCGAACGAAAATCATACTGTATAATAAACATACGTTTCAAAAATCATACTTCCGTCAAGTTTTTTAACGGAATTGCCACGTGGTCTGTTAAGTCGCCTTGAGCGGGAAAAAATCTCATGTGCGAGGCACGTGTGGTATGAAAAATAAAAATTATCATGTTCTATGGTATGAAAAATGAAGTTTTGCCTATTACATTTTATTTAATTATACATAGATATATATTCATTCAATTTTTTTTACTAACCACTCAAACATTTGTTGTCCAGTCTCAACAAGTAAAATTATTTGATTGAAAAATATTTTTCTACCTTTATTTTGGGTAGAAAAGTTAACGATAATTTGACTTGGATTACAAATCGACCCAATTTGAAATAAGGTATTTCACCTCCTATAATGGTATCAAATATGCATTTCAAATTACTCAACTACTCGTGTGTTACACTTTTAATATGATTCAACTTAAACATTGAATGGTCTTTGCTAGGATCAACTTCGACGAATCCTAATAATTCTTTTTCCCAGACACTCATTTGCTAGCTAAAAATGTTGATCGATTTCATTGATCAAAACTCCATCTAATGTGAGACCTACACGTAAAATATAATACCTACTAAAGGTCGTATGTCCCTTTGGTTAATATACATTGCAATATTTGTTTAGATTAAAATGTATGGTCAAGAACAAATAAATTAAAATTAAAAGTGAGGCAAAAATTCAATTTTCATACCATAGAATAAACCAAAGTCCATTTTTCATACCAATCGAACGAAAACCGTACTTCCATTTCAAGTCTACTTAACGGACACGTGGCACTTCGGTTAAAAACTGACGAAAGTTTGGCTTGGTATGATTTTCGTTTGATTGGTATGAAAAATGGACTTTGACCTATTCTGTGATATGAAAATTGATTTTTTGTCCAATGTTCTATTTATTCTTCTTTAAAAAGAGTTATTAGGCGTATTACCTCCCGTATTTATTAGACTAAATCACATTGCATCCCAGACTTTAAAAAATGTTGAAGAGCTAATATACTCTTCAACACCCCAAATATTTGATTAGCTCAGTTAAATATATAAAAAAGAAAAATGGAAATTGTCATTATTCTCGTATTCATAATTTTTAGTCGATTATTGTTTATGACAATATTATGCAGAAATTTCTTTAAATTGGCGGTAAACTCGACGCAAAACTACTTACTAGCTAGTATATATTAGTTGACTCTCGTTTTATTTTCTTTGTTTGTTAGGCTATATTTGTTTGAACTCTTAATTTGAAGTTTTGTGTATATAATTAGAGGTGGACTTAGGTTTCCAAATAGATGGTACAAGAATAAATTAAAGTCTATTATATAGTATACTGAATGTCTTTAAAAATGAATTGATATATATATGAAAAATACAAATAATTTTGGAAAACGCGTAAAATTTTCTTGCAACATACGACTGGAGTAGCTCTCAAATATGAAAAGTTAGTCATTCCATATTTATAAATACCAGACATAACACTTATCGAAGTCGTGATAATCTTATTTCACTTTTTTTTTAGATGACTAATATATCGTTACATCAAATACTATCTATTTCGTGGATTAAAGTATCGTTTCATGATATGTCTGCATTAGGTCGGTTAGATTGTACTAATATTCTTTTTTTCTAGTCTAATATACATCCTTCTCAAAAATTTAATTATTTTATTCAGTACCAAATTTAATTCTTAAATTAGCTTTTGATTTAAAAAAATTATATTTTACAGATTATACACTATCTATTTCATGGATTAAAGTTTCGTTCAAAAAAATTTCATTATATTAATATTCAATTTCTTTAGTCTAATATACATCCTTTACATTATTTTATTAAGTAGAAAAATTAATTCTTAAATAACCAACTATCAAAGTCACCTATTCCTTTCCACGGTTGCTTTGAAAGATAGAATTTCCACTTCTAAACGCCAAACTTTGAACGTTTTGGCTTTGTAAGAAGTATTTCCTCATTAGTAATAGGGAAATTCTCCTCTCAAAATTTAGGGTGAGTTTGGCCTAGCGGTGGGAGCTCTTAAAAGCACTTCTAGACCTTCATTGTGATTTTTGAAGTGTTTGGCCCCAATTATAGAAATTGCTTTTAGCCAATCGTGATTTTAATGGTGTTTGGCCCCCAATATCATAATCACTTTTGGGATCTCCAGAAGCTAAAAATCAACTTATTTTAGAAGCTACTAAAGTGTTACTTTTGCAAAAGCTATTATCCAAAAGCAATTATTTTACAATTGAATTTTATCATAATCAATTATTGCCAAAATCCATTTTAGTAAAATTAATTCTCCTATAATTTATTTTCGAATCGCTAGGCCAAACTCACCCTTAGAATAAGCCAAAGTTACAAATTTAGAGAAGCAGCGTTTGATTAGTTAATTGCTAGTCTGCTACCCATGTGCGTGAATATTGCAATGATTTTTTAATTTATATTGATACAAATACATGAACTATTATTGTTAATTTTTTAAATTCTATTTAAATGATTTTCAATTCATAAATATTATATTTAAATGATTTTTTTTTTGTTATTTGAAATTATTAATTCTCATAAAAGTCTGGTATTAAATTGATACAAATAAGTTTTGTGAGGGACTTAAGTGTAACATTATCATACTGACGAAAATATCCTCACGTGCAGAGCACGTGACATTGGAGCCGTCGTGCTCAGCCTGAAAAATGGCCAAAGTGAAACAAATAACTTTTAGTAGGGACTAATGTGAGAAAAAAAAAAAAAACTTAAAAGGAATAACTCTGTAAAAAATTATACACAAGGAGAACCATTCGTGTCATTCACCCTAAAATTGATAAATAATACTAGACGAATTGAAGATAAGTAAAAGGATAAGAAAACCAATAGTTGGGAAGTGTGCAAGCCTTCGTATAATTGAATGGTTATAAAATAGTAGTACTGTAGACTGTAGTATAAATCGAACTCAAATTAACTATATGACAATTGCAATACACTTGTTTTGAAATTGAATGAAATTCCTAGTAGAGTGACAAATCACAAATACCAAAACCCCATTTTTCTCTGGAGTTAATGGAAATTTACCCCCTGTGATATTCATAATGTTCAATTTACTTCCCTGTAATTTGAAAAAGAGCACTTTACCCCCTGTAATTTTATAAAAGTTTCACACTGCCTCCCTGACATGTTTTATATGGTAGTTTACCCTCTTGTGTTAAGATAATGTAGCAGTTTATCCCCTGTATTATGATAATGTGACATTTTACCCCCTGTATTATGGTAAATGTGACATTTTACCCAATGTGTCATGATAAATGTGACAACTTACCCCTTATGTTACAAATCACTTTTCATGCCCACTGTCAATTTCAACAAGTGAATTACACTTTCCGGCTGAAGAGGGTAATTTACTTCTTTAAAATTTTCACAAGGGAATAAATTGTTCCTTTTCTAATCACAATGAGAAATATTTAACAAAAAAAAATCACAATGGGAAAAATTAAATATTATAAATATCACAGGGGATAAATTGCCATTAACTTCGGAGAAAAATGAAATTTTGTATGAAAGTTGCAACAAAAACTTAAACAGTGGTATCAAATTTATATTTTTATGTCAAATGGTACAAAAGTTGCAAGGTGATTTATCATGTGATACCAAACAAACAAATGTTCTTATATTATTGATACATGGATTTATTCATCGTTTAAGAAAATGTACTCGCTCTGTTTCAAATTAATTGACACATTTGTAAAATTTTCATGTTTTAAATTACTTGTCACATTTGAATTTCCAATGTATTTTTTTCAATTTTTACACAATAAAGTAGAGTGCTTAAAAATCAATGATATTAATTAATTAAATAATTAATAAATAATATTTTTGATATTTTATCTAAGAAAGTGATTAGTAATTCTCTTTACGTCAATTAATATGGAATGGAGGGACTACTTCGTGTAAAGAGAACCGATGGAGATTGGAGACATAAACCCTAAAAGTCAAATAGGTAACACAAAATTCAGCGACTATTTGCGGATTATAACCTGGCAAAATCTGAAGAGCCACATGACATGATTCAGCTATTCCTTAAATTATCACCTTTTGTAGAAATATTCGCCGATTGATATGACGGTCTCAGAACTCACCGACGATATTGTTCGCAGCATGTCAGTCGGAGCCGTTTTCTCAGATTTTGTTAGTGGTTTATTTTTTTTAGTTTTTTTGTTTACGACTAAACTTAAAGCCACTGCTTCTGAATCACTAATGACCGTAAAAGCAATTACTATTGGCTAACTACACGATTTCAGTTTTATCTCAGTATATTGAAGTGTTAATTAACGGAGTAGTTTTGAATAAACATGTGTTCAAGCTTGGTTTGTATTTTTTATGGACCTTGAAATTATGTTCAAATTTTTATATGGATTTTTTTTAGCTTATAGAATTGAGCTCGAACCCAGCTTTAATATTTTTCAAATGGAAAATGTTGTTCAAACTTATTTTATATCCCTGAATGAAAAATTGAGCTCAAACGCATTTTTATTGAACCACTTTGAATCTTATATCGAGTAGCTTGGTTTGATTCTTAACCTTACTAGTATATTGATCTAAATGAGAGTTTGTGCTGTTTTGATTACACTGTTCTATTGGCACCAGAGATTATATTTATGAAGTAAGCTTTAATAATGGATGGAATTACATCATCTACTGAAGCAAGTATGCCGGGAGGAAAGAGATCCTGCAATTGCAGCTTTCATTAGTCATTTGCACATGTAACCAAGTGTGGTATAAATCTAGAATGATGAATTTGGTAGTTATGTTTAGGTTATCAAAAATACATTATATTGTCAGGCTTTCGAGTTTGGAGCATTGTCTTTAACTAGAGGTAATATACATGCCATTTTCAGGGTGGAAAAATTAATTCTCTTGATTTCCATCGGACGGCTGATTTATTAGTGACAGCTAGTGATGATGATTCGGTGCGATTTTATGATATCACGACTGCCAAGTAAGACCTTGTTACCGTGAGCAAGTAGACAAATCTGTTGCATACCCATTTTTATAACTTTTATGATGAATTTCAGGTTGCTGAAGACGACCTACCACAAGAAACATGGGGCTGATAGGATATGTTTCACTCACCAACCAAGTTCTGTTATATGCTCTTCGAAACACAATTTGGATTCTCATAGGTGAATGGCCTTTGTTACATTTGATGGTCAATTTGATTACATGTAGTTAGAACTGATACTTTTTTTATCTTCAATTTTGTCACCAGAATTTTTGAGGTATCTGTCTATGTACGACAATTGGTGTCTTCGATATTTTAAGGGCACAAAGAGAGGTAAGTTCAAAGGACTTGTTTGGTTTGTCTTCATTGTCGTGGAGGAAAACATGACTTGTTTTGTTTGCCTTTATGAGCTATGATTATAAAAAACAAACATGTTAGGATAAACTAAGATCTCCAAGATAAATCAGTTTAGTTGATCCTCAAAAAGCATATATGTTAACTATCCTCGAACTTCTTAAAAATAAAGAGTAAAATGCAGCTTCGGCTATTTAATGTGTTTTTTTTGTATTTCTCAATTTTTACATTGAGTTCTGAAAAGAATGATTTGTGATGTTGATTTTTCCATGGTTTTGCTTCTCTGAGCTTGCTGTAGGGTGGTGTCCCTTAGTATGTCTCCAGTAAATGACAGCTTCATGTCCGGTTCTCTAGATCACAGTGTTAGAATGTGGGATCTTCACTTAAATGCTTGTCAGGTTGGTTTTCATCGACCCAAGTTTTAGTTAGATGCTTCATATAATTTGCTAGAGTCTGTTTGCAGCAGTATGCTCAGGAATATTTCTATTTTTGGTTTACATATAAGTTGATCTTGTTTTACTGTTTAAGAAATGACTTTGATCAATGTGTTAAAATCAGTTTGTGAAAATGTTTATTCTTTCTACAGCACATAGCAGTTTGGTTGGATTTTCAAATGTCTGTACTTTTCTGTAGTAAAACATCAAGTTTCTGATCAAACATGAAAATCATGTGGTTTGCTGTGTTGCATAGTTCTTCTATGATCTTTCGTTTCAAAAGAGCATCCCATATCTGATATGTGCTCACCAACGTAGTTTTCAAGGAATTTTACATCTGCGAGGTAGGCCTACTGTTGCTTATGATCAACAAGGTCTGGTCTTTGCGGTAGCAATGGAAGGAGGTGCAATTAAACTATTTGATTCTAGATCCTATGACAAGTTTTGCACTTTTGAGTAAGTTTTAAATACCAACCTTATATTTTTCTTTGTATAATCATTTTTGCATTTGTGTAGGGTCCCTTTGATACTTTTCTAGTTGGTGGTGATACTGCTGAAGTCTGTGATATTAAGTTCAGCAATGATGGTAGATCAATGCTTTTGACAACAACTAACCACAATGTTTATCTCCTTGATGCTTATAATGGAGAGAAGGTTAGGTTTGCTTCTCTGCAGCATATTGCGTACTATGTTTTATTTGGATCTGTTTTGTTTAGTTTGTTTCAACTCTGGGAATACTGAGTGGAACGAAACCTTTCCATGTTTCAGAAGTGTGGATTGAGTATGGATTCTTCTCCAAATGCTATCATAGAGGCAACTTTCACCCCTGATGGCCAATATGTGCTCTCTGGTAGAACCAGAACTACTTTTTCCATACTGTCATTTTAAATCCAAGATAGCCAATTGGCTTAGATTCATATGGATTAATTTCATTAAATATCTTATTTGGAGTGACTCTCATGGAATTAGTCATTTGCAATTTGATATAATCTAGGGGTGTAAACGAGCTGAAGCCATTTCATATTATATCAAGTCGATATTACTTGCATATTTACTCACATAGTCTCATCACAATTTATGGCAATCTGGCTCTCCGTGATTCTAGGTTCATTTATTCTGTTAAAGGCGGCAGATAAGCTCATTGTTGATCTTCCTTTGTACTCAATTACAAAATTATGGAGTATTTGCCTTTCTGAAAAAGTTTTATCTACATCTAAGTTTCTAAATTCTTAGGGCCTGTTTGTTTGGTGTTTGAGAAAGTAGTTTGGGAGAGTAGTGGAGGTTTGTGAAATAATCTCGATTTGCGTAATGTTGTTTGTCTGGGGTTGAGAGAGTGGTTTGAGAAATAAAGTAGGTGTAGGTTTTTTTTGGAAGAGTTAAGTTGTAGGTGTAAGATGTGTAAGACTTTATGTCAAATCATATTTATTATATGAGATAAATTGTGTAAGGGATAGGTTACTTTATGTCAAATCATAGTAGAGTTTATATAGGTTTTGTTTAGAGATAAGAAAATTGTTGTTTGTTTGGCTTTTTGAGAGAGTAGTTTGAGAAAATTGAGATATAAAAAATTTATTTCAGAAAGTAGAAAACATGTTTGTTTGGCATTTCCCGAACGCGAATTTTTTTTGGGAAACGCCAAACAAACAGGCCCTTATTTTTTATGAGAGTTGAACACTCTTTTAGGACCTGAATTCGTTATTTTCTTCCCAAGTATTCTCTTATATGTGCTTCCCATGGAATGTAAACCCTTATTTGTATTTATAATAATGAGAATCTGTTTGATTTTGTCTTGGTGACTGAAAATTGATCATCGATTCTGATCCAGGTTTAGGAGATGGAAATATACATGTATGGAACATCAGTAATGAGCCGCCAAATAAGGTATTTACCTCCTCTCATTCACTTCCATCCCAATTCAGATCACACTTTACCAATTTAAATTTTCTATGGTTCCCTCGTGAACAACACCCTTCCCAAGCATCCATAGTTGTAGGCCTATCAATGGGGCTTTTATGGTGATTTTGGAATTGCTCAAGCTTAAATGTCACTACAATTTCAAGCTCAGCTAGTAAATTTGTCTGACTCATATTATTTTAAACTTCATACTTATTTTGAACTCGTCTCATACACTATTTTCAAGGACACAAGAATTTTTCATAAATTTATATATACATAACTGAGACAAATGCCAATATCTAAAAATTAATAATTAACCCCTAAACGCGATAAATGCCAATATTCAAATACTTTTCAAAAAGAAGGTACAACTTCATCACCTCAACAAATATACAACATACTAAATTATTTAAGCATTTTAATAAGTTGGACTTTATTTGGGTGAAGTTTTATTAATCTCAAACGTGGTTCATAAATTCATGACTTTATAAAAGTACTCAAACTCATCCAACTCACATTGAATGAGGCTCTACTAAAATATAACCATGTAGAGCTATTTGGGTGATGAAAAAACCCACATGTACACTTGATAGGGTACTTTTGATCCATCCATTAAGCAGTTATGGTTCAATCTTTTTAGATACAAACCTTAAATTCTATTCTAAATAGATTAATTGTTGTATGTTGCCAGATAGGATCTTGGGATAGCTATATAGGGGTTCAACCTGCCTAAGATGGGCTCCCCGCAGAGTTATGTTTGCTGCTGCTTCTTCTTCAGAACTTACCTTCTGGATTCCTACTGATTCCAACCCGATTGTAAAAACTGGAGCCCCGAATCATGTAAATTGATATGGCACTGGAGAAATTCATCAATAGATTTTGTTTCATTTTTCCTTGGCCCTATGTCTTCTATGAGTAGAAACTACAAGGATCGCAGTTCATCTTTTTCGGTCTGAAAAAACGAATTTTAATCTACTGTATATCTCAGATGTCTAATTTCACATTCCAGGCTCATGTCTATTCCACATTTCTGTCTACATATTTTATGTCCTATTTTTTCGCGTTACCTAACATCGCCATTTTTCGTTATTTTGTCACGCATCTTTTCCATTTTTCGTGCCATATTTTATAAGTTTATATGAACTAATTGTCGATTAGTGTGATTAAAGTGTGACTAAATGTAGACCTATATAATTATAAATTTACTGTCAATTATCTACACATTTCAACAAAAATGACACCAAATGTTATATTTGAATGTCACATAAAAGTAGAATCTGGCAACAATATTAGTGGTACAAATGCATGACACCAAATATTTCTAGTATATACTATATATGTCATACCGAAATATCACAGATATATTATTCATATATTTGAGTAAGTGTGTCCCAATTAATCAAATGACTCAAGTAGACCTGGGTCTAAACTTGTGAATAAACGCAGTAATTTTAACAAAAATAACGAAAATTAAAGATAACCAGTTAACCAACCACCAATTTTATCACGCCCCCCATCTTTGAGGTCTGATTTTTGTTTGAGCAAACAAAGGGTGATTTGGGTGAAATGGAAAAGATTGCACATATAAAAACAGCTGAATTGCAATCAGATTAACATGCTAACAAAAAGAACATTACATGAGATTTAAACCAAAGAAAAATACTGGGAGTTGTCCCTTACACACATTAAGAAGCAAACATAATACAAAATTAAGAAAATAAACAGCTAGCACTTATCCATTACTATACGCAATGGAGCTTCATCTTCATGTTCGAAACCTTTTCCTTTATCGCCCTCCTTCCGTAGGCTGGGCTTTAGTCTTAATCGTCTCGCCCACTTGCTTCGTCTTCTCGCCCACAACTTCGCCCACTTGCTTCGTGGCCTCACCCACCTGCACTGTTGCCTCTTGCGCCTTCCTCGTCGCATACTCCAACGGTCCCTGCCCCGTAGCTTGCCTGAACGAATTCAAAACCCATGACAGCGACGAAAGTCCGGTCAACCCAAACGCGCCAGAAGTCAACACTGCAGTGACAGCTCCGGCTATCAGAATGGCGGCGGGGATTAAAACCGGACTAAAAATCACGAAAAGTGGAGTGGCAATAGCAAGTCCTATTAGGGTTCCGATGAGCATGATTCCGGCTAGTCCGAGGAGAGTTCCGGTGACAGGGAGGAGGGTGATTACGGCGAGTATTTGGCCGGTGGAGGGGCCATTTTGGGGGAGGAAGTGTTTCATGCCGCCACCTTCGTTGCGGTAGTGCGATTGAAGGCCACCGCCTTCGTGGCGGTGTTGAGGGTGGACGATGACTTGATGGGGGTGGGGGTGGGGACGGTCAGCCATGGGGAGTGGTGACGCGTGAGGAATGAATCTAGATGTTAGTTATAGTGTAAATTATGTAAGTTGATGCTTGTTGAATTTGATGATGATGGGGGTGGGAGTGGAGTTATGGTGGTTTAAAAAGAGGTGGAAAAGTGCAACGTGTTGGTGTGCATGTGTGACGTTATATGCATGAGATACAAGTTGCATATTGTGTTGCCACATTGTTATGTGACATGTGCAGGGGAAAGTTTTAAATTAGCACCAAGTTGGAGTTGTTTATTAGTTTAATAATGAGATGAGTATTCTTAAACACACTTGATGATTATTATTCTAACTTATTAAGTGTACTACTAATTTATACTTTCAGTTAATATTAAGTAGGACTATATATTATTAGCGGGGTCAAGTTATATCCAAATAAATTATATAAATAAAATCACACAAATCAACTAAGACAAATTAGTAATAAAGGGTTCCAAACCTGCACTTTTTATGACACAATTCAGGTAAACTATACATCAAATATAGGAACCAATAAATAAGTACTCAAGAAACTGGAAAGTAATCCCTGATTGTTTTTCTCTTCAATGAGGAAGGAGGGTTTAGTACAGAAGAAGGGCTTTCCACTTCAGCTTCTGGAGTTCTATGTACAGTTTCTTTTGCATCAAAACTGTAGACAAACTTTTTCTTCTGAGATTCAGGAGTGCTAACTTCAGGCATTGTGGTTGGAGAGGAAGCTACATTTGAAAAATTGATGTTTGTTTCACTTTTTGTACATAATGATTCATCCATGAAAAGTTTTCTTTTTCCATTTCGTGGTACTGCCATGATTCTTTTTCTAATTGCTGATGGTGATCTTGTGTTTGAATAACAACTGCTTCTAATGTTCCAGAATCGGACCTATAAAAGATATGAAAATTTTAAATAAAATGAATCTCTAACCATTTAACAAAATTAAAGTTTTTATGTAGCATAAAACTTACAGTGAAATCTGAGCAAGTTGCCACCTTTCCCATCTCTGATGGGCACCTGGAGTAAAAATATATAGAAACTTTAGAGTTGAGAGTAATTTAATAAAATCGAGATTTAAATTTTGGTTAAAAGGTTGAATTCAATGAATGAATTTGTTTGTGATCAGTATAGATAGCCCAATGTCTATTGTATTTTGCAGTTTGCGAAACCTATATAAGTTGTGCCAAATACTTATATATGTATAGGTAAAGCATGTTTGTCTGAATAACTTACCAATCTACGGATGTGACCTCTCCATCGTGGCTTTCCAAAGTGATTGGATCCAAATAAGGTTTGTTAACCTGTTGTAACATAGTCAGAGTTAAGCTTTGCAGTGATCAGAACTGAAAAATGAAAGAAGAAGCAGAAATGGTAAGGAAATGAACCTGCCATATGTAAGCTTTTCCATCACTAGAACCACTGAGAATGTGAGCTGCGTCAGGGCTAATTGCTGACTATAATTACAACAGAAATTGTTAGATTTATGAGAAGTCAGTTGTCTATATCTGATTTTAAGCAGATAAATATATTTCAGAATAAGAAAAAGTAAAGACTTGTACCTTCACAAAAAATGAATCGGTTCGACCTCCAGAGAAGGTTTTTATTGGCCCTTTCTCGAGTTGAAGTACATTGTACAAGTATATTCTGAAGAAACAAAAATATCAGAATCCAGAAAGCAAATTCTGACCTATGTTTTTCAAGAACATATTACAATAGTTATATTCAATGGAGGAAGATTTTTACCTATGATCCATGCAAGAGGCTGTAATATATACCCCATTTAAATCTTGAGACAAACTTGATATGCCATGTAAATGCTTTTCCTACAATAATCATTTGAGAGGACTTAACTTAAGGTACTGAGCCTCCAAAAATTCAGCATAATATACAAATTCACATTTGCGAAAGCACAACATATCACGAGAACTCCAGATGCAAATTATTGTATAACAAAGCACAAATTATATAAAGTTATGTTGTTTTAGTGCTTAAAATAATCAGAGTTGTTTGGTAAAAACAAGAGTGAAGATATATAAATAGTAATCCAGATTAAGACTGACCTTATCACTTGATGCAAAATTAGGACATGCATGAGTGACGGGAGCTTTAAGATGCCTTGTGTCCCAGAACTTAATTAGACTGCATTTTCAAGGGAAACTATATAAAAAATAAATAAACAAACCATAGTTCATTAAAATTCACAATAAGCATCAACCAAATGAACTTAAGTTCTGAATTAGATAGCATTATAGGTTTCTTGGGCACCTGTCAACTGCTCCAGCAGTAGCAATAGAAACTTCATCCTTGAGATAAAGAACTGAAGTGATGCTCATGGATTCAGCCTTTCCACGTCTAACCCGTCTTCGACCAGGAGGAGTATGAGCCTCGTGGATTATGGAAGTTGGCCTAATAAAGTTGGAATAATTAAAGGTACGAGGTTTCAGAGTTTTAATTTGAATGTCTTTTGTTAAACATGCATATTCTCTGATTTTATAAGCAAGCTATTACTTGTATTGTTAAACAAATTAAATTCATAAACATGATCACAGCTCAAATGGTTCTATCGTATGCAACTGAGAGGAGGATATAGAAACTTACGATACACACAACTTCTCATGGGTACTTTTGCAGCACCTGGTGTCCCATAGAGCAAATGCCCCATCTCTTGAGCCAGACACAACTAGCTCTGTGAAACAGCCCAGTTCAATATAATTGAATAAATCCGAAGAGATTGGGAAGCACGTAGAATTTAGAGGTGATATTATTTCTCAAACTGTAGGTTGAAGAAGCAATCAAGAGGAACTATATGCAAGAAGTCGATGTGAATGAACTTAATACAGAAGAACCTACCTTGATTAGTAGGATGGCAGCTGATGGATTTGATGCTCCCAGTGTGGCCCATCAATGCTCTTACACATTTTTGCTCTTGTGTATCCCAAACCTTAATCTGAAGATCAGTCAACAAGTCACATTATTGAAAAGGGATTTGGTAGTTGAATTATCAATCTCATATGCTTAACCTCAAAAAGATATGCCTTAGCTTATCTATGGCAGTTCCAGACCTAGTATCTAATTTGATAACACTATAAAGCCAAGTTTTGGTTCTTTGCAAGCTTAATTTCAATGGTTACATCTGTTTCTCTCAAAGCCTTGCCCCTCAAATTTGATAAAAGGGCCTCAAACTATACAGAATATGTTTAAAGATCTTTTTCTTTTGGTATGTATCTAATACTGGCAGAGGAGAAAAATAATAACTTTCTGAAAAGCAATGAGACTTACACTTTGATCCCCTGAAGCAGTTAATATATTTGTGTCCTCCTGAAGAAAATCAAGCCAAAGAGTTGTTATGCTGTAAGCAATCTATTCAGAGTGATATATCCAGAAGAAGTAAGTTAAGATTAGTTAATTTGGTTCAAGTATAATCTAAGAATGTATTTAATAAGACCAACTCCCTTCTAGTCATTGCCTAGAAGCCACTTATTCTACAATATATGACTTTTGAACCCAGAGCACATTTAGGTTCAAGACAGTAACATGTATTTGGTCTTTTGTTCACTAAGGCCTAGCAAACTCTAATAAGGGTGGAAAAAGAGGCTGAGCAAAGAAATGACTCAAGAAGAAGCACTCAATTCTGCCAGAAGTAATAAACTTTATTTGGTAGGCACAAAGGACTTCAACTCAATCTAGTTCCAGAACTCTTAAATATATGTTCTAAACTGTTTTGTTCAAGACTAACCAGTGCAGATTTTGCAAAGGGCCAGCCCTCTTAAGTGACTAACGAAATTGAGAGATGTAATCCATCTCTGATCATCCAACAGCCCTGAGCTGAATCCAAACAAATATGAGGATAGGGATGACACATTTATTCTTAACACACGTCTCTTTCCCCATACCATGGAGTTTTTCAGCAAGCCTAATAGTCCAGGATGACCTCCCATTTTAGTTTTAGTACTAGTAGTACTATATAGAATTAGCACCCAATACACACTCATAAACCCTTTGAGTAGGAAAGGTTAATTAAATCGACCAGGATATCATTTTTTATCTCAGAAAATACAAACAGCAATGTCATTAAACTAACTGCAAAAAGTATAGCTAAGATAGATACACACCTTGATCCAACATATGTCAAATATAGCATTCTCATGAGCAGCCCACCCAGAAACCTTAGCTTTTTCTGCATTAATAGTAAGCATTTGCTTCCAAAATTAAAACCTCAATTACCCAAACCTATAGATCTGCAAATGGCTTGAATCAATATTACCTGCATTTTCTTGAAATGAAGAGGAATCCTGAAATTTATGTCTGGTATTGAACAAAGTAACATAGCCTCCTTCATCAGTAAGAGCAAGAATATGTGCATTTTTATTTGTCTGCATATAATCAAATAAATATATAAATAAATAATCCACCTCCTACGCTAAAAAGGAGAAGCCGGTATATCCAATATAACTAAAATAACCTTGCAGAAAGACAGAGCCATAGGAGGGGAAGGTTCGCCTTCGTGTTCCACTGCTACAGCTCCAATTGGATCGAATTTTTGCGAATCATTGCCATTATATGGCCGTTTTCTTACTGAACACGATCCAAATTAGTTATAATTTTAACCTAATCGAAATACAGTAAAATACATAAAGCTACAGAAAAAAATACCTCGAAAACCATTGACTTCTCTTGATTTTATATCTTGGAAGAACGATCGATGTTTGGACGTCTCCATTTTCACACACAAACACACACTGCAAGGTGAGGAAAAGAAAGTTAGCAGTGGATGGTTTCGGACTTTTGGTGAAGGGTTTAGGTTCGGCGGGAAGGAGCGGGAAAATTAGTTTTGAGTTTTCTTATTTTATTTTTGGCGGTAGGGCTTTTTTTTCTTTTTTTCTTTTTTGTCTGAGAGAACGGCGGTAGATTGTCTAGGAAGATATTAACCTTTTTTTTTTTTTTTTGGAAAAAGTTGACAATTTGTAATTTTAAGAAAAAAAAATTTGTGAATATAATGTGTGTGTTCTTTTCTATTTAAAGTTTGATTAATCTAAAAGAGTTTAAATTATACTACTATTTCAAATATTTGAGTGTGACTAGATCTAAATTTAATGTTGTAAGTTTTGAATTATGATACAACCATGAATGTAGTTGCATTGAATAAAATATTAATATTTTTAATTTGTACGTAGTTGTAATTTTAGTTAATATTGGGATTTGATATGCCATTTACGAGCACTTTTTGAATACTTACTAGAAGTAATACTCGTAATACATGATGGACAAACACCGTCTCACACTTTAAATAAATACATAATCGTTGTTGTAATAAATTTGACAACGGCATAATATGACTTTTATGATTTGTTCTTTTATAGTGATCCCATTATTGTATATTTATTAAACTACAATTAATATGTTGTTCTTTGTGTAAGAAAACTTTATTATTTTTACTTCAATCTTATTTTCAATAAAATTAAGTATTCTTGTATATAAATAGTCTCATCTTGTCATTTTTTTTTTCATGTATCTAGATATAATGTGTAAGATAAGAGAAATTATTGAACCATGTTATAAAGCAGTGCATCTAACCGATTATATCATGACATGTATAGTGAATTCACATAACTCCCATGTCTCGCTTAAATTATTCTATTCTGAAAAATGTTTCTACATCGGCCAACGGATAGATGTTGATTTGTGTGCTACATTTGGTTATGTAACACGGCTAATGCACAAAATAGTTACTGGTAGCATAGACAAGTGATAATAGTAGTTACAATACAATCATAATTTTGGCCATTGGTTTTGACCTAGTTTCATGGAATATTATTGCATAGAATTGGTTTTTTATAGATCATACATAAAATTTTGTAAATATATTTAGTGGATGTACTAATTTTATCTATGGTCTATGAAAGACCTGGTCTACACAAAAAATTTCCAGTTTCGCAAGATCGGGTCAAAACCTTTTCAAATGATTTTTCGTCAGATCCATGAAACTCAACACAAACTTATTCATAAATTTACACTCAAACTCTTGAAACCTATAAATATTGATTTGAAACCTACCATCTATTTTTTTTCCTCCAAACTCTAAAAATAATACATTAATTTGACACATATCACCCATTTTTTTTTCCACACTCCAACATTCAAAACCAATTCAAGTAAAGTTTCAATTTTTTTTAAACCATAAAACCCAATATCCAAAATCTAATCAAATAGAGTTTCAAAAATTTAACCAAAATTCTCAAACCTTCTTTCTAAAACCAAGACCTGCGAAATGTGAAATAGGGCCAAATTTTTTGTTTAAATTATTTCTAGAGGGCCCAAAGGTTAATAAATGACATGAGGCCATGTTGTTCAATGAATCAAGTACATTATAGCCCAATATCTTTTCTAGGTGGCAGTGTCACATCTTTGATTTTCGCTTCTTCTTATGATTGGATGAGGTAAGGTGGTGGAAGCCACTGGGCCAATTTTGTCTTATTGCATTGCCCTTTTTGAATTATCGATTATTCATTAGGATATTTATAGCTTTTTAATACATACTATTACGGTCATTTCTTTTAAAAAAAAAAAAACTATCAGTATAACTAGGGCTGTAGAGATGGATTTCGATTCTAACTCGAGCCGATTTATTCAAATTTTAATTTGATTATAAATTTGATAGATATGTTAAGATAATTTTTTTTGTAATCCGAAATACGTGGAGTAAATATGAATTTGGGTCGATCCGATCTGTTGAAGATCCATATCCGACAGTAAATAAAAAAATTATATATATACATAATGACTTGTAAAATTAAGTAACATTAATAATATTTTACCATTTATTAAGAAGATAGTAGTTAATAATTCGTTCATAGATTTATTTTTATGCATATTTTTATCTAAAAATATGAATTTTAATAAAGAAAATTTGAACATGTGAACTAGATCACATAAAATCATAAAGTTAACAAACTTATTTTAGAAAAAATATTAGTGTAACTCTTGAAAATTATTGAATACAATTATAAATGTCCGATATCCGATCGAATTTGACTAAGATCCATTTGAGGCAAGAAACATAGACCCAAGTAAGATCCGACAGGACCCAAATCCGATCATACATCAATGGAGCCAAATATTGGTCGAGCTTAATCCAAATTCAATCCATTGACAAACCTATCATTTTGCCCACCCTATAATAGTTCTAATTCATGAATTATGTTAGGATATTTTTATTATATTAATGCTCTGTTTCCTATTCATCAATTACTTTAAAAGACCCATCATTAATAATATTCATAAGGAAATCTTTGGTATTAATTTACTAAAGTGAAATGTTAAAATCATGGCTCCTAAATACATGAATATTTATTGTTTTCCTAATAAGAAAATTTATAGTTTTCGTTTTCATGTATTTTCCTAATATATCAGTTAACATAATATTGCACTTTTAATACAAAATTAGTAATAGTATATCGATTGAGATATTAAAACCCAAAACTATATAAATACATAAACTCTTTACTAACGATATTCGAATATAAGGCATCCAAAATCACATGACATTAGCCTAAAATTTCATTTTTCTGAATGCTACGTCAATTATTGTACTCAATTAACTCCAATACAATCTAATAATTTTTTTTGTATGATGAACACAATCTTTTTTAATTATAAATACTAATATTAAACTAGATAAATATATAAATTAGTGGGAGCTGAATCCATAATTTCTTGATCATGAAATCTCATTTTTAACCAATATGCTATTACATTCATATTAAAAAAAGTTAAAATTGTTCTGCAAAATGATGTAACGAGCCCAGAGATAAATACTAGCCCAGCCCAACTAGCCCATAGAAATAACAATCAGCCGTAATTAATAGTACAAACCAAGGTCAAAATTGGGAGCTCCAAAAAAAAAAAAGGTCAAAATTGGGGAAGCAAGAAAAATACAGGCGGGAAAGAGAGCCGTTGCTGACTAAAACTCCAAAACCCTCCAAAAAAAGAGCGCCAAAATCCAAATCCCAAATTTCCAGCTGCCCGAAAATTTCACGGGCAGCTCCGAAAAACAAATCACAACTCAGTTCAGTTTCATTAGGTCTAAAGATTCATTCTTTTTTCTATATTAATAAATCGCTCTTTAAAAAGAACAAATTCTCCTCTCATTTTGCCGCCTTCATATCTTCTTTCCTTTATTCAAAAACTTTTTCATCTTCATCTCCTACAAAACCCCCTTCAAATTCCCTTTTCGCTTTTCCAAATTCTCTGTATTTAGGAAGAATATTATCAAGAATTCACAAAAATTAAACCCTTTTGCTCTTTTAATTTATTCCTCAAAAAATTCTCCTTTTTCTTCTAAATCTTCAGAAAAGATTGATTTTTTTTTTTTTTTAGTTTCTGCAAATGGGTTTTTCAAAGAAGCATCATCAAGTTGAAATTAACAAAGATTCAGAAGGGAAAAAATGGGTTATAGCTGGAATTTCAATAAGGGCACCATTAAAGCCAATTTCCACAAAGCCAAGAACAGAGGATTGCTCTGAAGATGAAGGCGCGTGTTCCACAACTCCGACGGCGCGTGAGTCAAAGATACCGGAAAAGATGCCATGCCCACCAGCGCCGAGGAAGCGCCGCCCAACTTCAACATGTCACTTTAATGGAGTTATTGAATTCTTTAATCCTCCTGATTTGGAATCAGTGTTTATGTGCCATGCTGAAAGAGCAAATTGATGAGTTCGAGAATTTTAAGGTTTTTTTTTTATTTTTGTTCTGTTTTTGTTTGTTTAGTTTAATGTTAGAAGTTTAGGTCTTTAAGGTTTTAGTTGAAGTAGTTTTTAATTTAGGATTTGATATGATAATGTGTTAATGTATAAATGCAATAGATATTTAGTACTATGAAATATTTCTCTACTTGTTTGCTTAATAATCAAAGTTGAAGTCTTTGTAACAATTTCCAAGAATTTGGTTATTCTGAATGGGTTAATTTTTTTTTATTGTTGAGTATTAATTAATGTTCTTATTTTTCTTAAGTTGACACAAAAGTGTTGTTTGTTTGATTACATGGGTATTACGAACCAAAAATCAGATTAATCACATGTATTTAATGAGTTTATCTGTCAATACTTTGTGCTCTTTTGATAACCTCTTTTGAACTTATTTGCAGCTTCTCAATTATTCATTTATGAAAAATAATGTGACCTCATAAGTGAACTTTCGTTAAGTTGTTTTAAAGGTTATCTTTGGTTTTTAAATTTTACTAATGATGACATAGTACTCTATCAATTAATGCAAAAAAAAAAAAAAGATCAAAATACTTTACCTAGTATATTATCACCAAAAAATTAGGAATAAAGAAGCGACCAAGTATCACAAAAAAAAAAAAAACCAAGTGAAATGCTTCAAAATTTGCATTTTTGAGAGAGTTTTCTTTTCAGAAAGAAAAAAAGTCGTTTCTAAAATTTATCACTCTAAATTTATTAATTAAGAACAATGTTTTTCTTTAAAATGACTACACAAAATAATTATTACTTTTACATTCTCACTTATTCTCTTTATTTCTTCATTCAAGTTTTTCAACGTCCACTAAAAACTCATGTACACTATTCATATTTGTCTCTAAATACATAGAAAAAATTGTCCGAATGTAGACCATTTCTAAAACTTGACCTAGTTTCTAGAATTACTATTACAAATTCCAATAAAACAAGCCCTTTGATTTTGACAAATTGAAACAAAATCTCTACTAACCCTAATTCATTCCTTGGCAACCAAGTACCATTTTTTATTTTTTTTTTGTGTGTGTGTGTCCCCACCACACCTGAATGAATTGAGGTCTGCATAAATTGGCAAAACCCAAGTGAAGCTCCCCTCGTAATGCTTAACTGGCGGTAATAAAAGGACAAGCACTTACATAATTGAGCGTGTTAAATGAGAATCCTATGTCTATGTTTTTATGACTTCAAGGGCCTGTTTAGTACAGTCAAATTTTATAGGCCCACATCATACTTGATGATGAAGACTCTTGGAAATATTGTAAATTACAATTTTGTTTTGATTAATATTATTGGAACATAGTACAGTGAAGGATAAGACTGAAAGCAGCATTTGATTGTACAATTAATTAATATTTCGAATTCAATGACATTATCTTTACTATGTACTTAAAGAGCAACAATAATTGAAAAAAATATTATCACAAAAGAACTACTATTCTTGACTCTTGTAAAGAGTCAAAGCTTCAATAGTACCAAGAACATAAAATGAAAAATTAATGAGAAAATACTACGTGATAATGTTACATTTGTCAATATTAATAGTATATAAATTGTAATTATCGACAATTAGTGATATATACGCACATGAAAAAAAAAATGGATGTCTAAAGTATCTACTTGTAGCAACAAATATGTTTTATCGTTGTATTTGTCAAATTTTTTTACTGTGACAAACAAAAACTCTTTTCTATTTACATACAACTTTTCATATTATCACTTAATATTTTATCACTAGCTAGTATATAATTTCTTATAGTGAGTATTAATACTCCTTGTGAAGTGCGTAAACGAGTTGAGGGAGATCGAACAATATATTATTGAAACTTGTTTTAGTTCTTTATTGATTTTAACTGTTTTATGAAGCAAACTCAAACGAATTCTTATCCGTTGAATCCAAACCTAGTTTAATTTTATTTTCAAGTTTACTTTCCCTTTTTTTAATTCTCTCTCTTTTTCTTTTGGGTACATATGAGAGTTCTTTTTGTAGATTAATTAATTGTATTGTACAAGTCAACACGTTTAAGTATAAGACTCAATAAATCTTAAATTAATACTAATACTAACCCCACTTGTGTTTTGGTGATGGAGTAGCTAGCTAGGCTAAAGATTGTGTGCATGATTTTGCATCAGGAAAGTGAATTTATTTAAAAAGTGTTTAAGGGTAAGTTAAACTAAGGGTTCCTTTAACATAAAGAAATCTTATAGGGATCATCACTAGTGAAACAAAGCTAATTGCAATAGTTACAAAAGCTGATGTCTTGCCTTTGTCAGATTCCTCAATTTATTTTAGCTTTGTATAAACAAATCATATGATAAGTAAAGCAAAGGTCTAATTAATATAATTACATGTATATTAAATTTTAACTCTATTGGTTTGGATGCATCTAAATTAGTCACGTTGTAATTGAATTGTTTTCTTTGTAATTTGGTTGTGTTCGAGTAGATTTGTGATTTGTTATTTGATGTAATGATATAATTTGTATCTCTAAAAAAACTCTTTAGCAAAGCAAAACAACCAAATGCTATTACATGTGTAAATATATTTTTTTATTGATTTAAGCGTGATAATATTTACGTTTGTGGCAGAGACTAGGGATGTGATTTTGTATAGTAGAAATTTGACGTTTAAATTGTTTCAAGAATTTAAAATTTTGAGATTTGAGATTTGGTATGATGTGAAAGTTTAAAGATTTGCGCTTTAATTATTGTGAAAGTTTAACGTGAAAATATTTATTGTAATGATGAAATACAATTATATGAGTACAATGATATGAGTTTATATCGTCAAAATGTAACACTTATGTTGCTCTCATTTAAATTTGAGAGACACTTTTGTTACTATCTACAAATTAAAATTAATTTAGCACTATAATAGACACCTTGTAGGCTTATGTAATGTATGATTATAGTAGAAATTACATGGATTTCATCGGATTCCTTTGTAAGATATTTTATTAAGGAAGGGTAGATGGGTAAATATATATTCTTCACTATTTGTTTCCTTCTAGGAAGCAACAACTCTGCTACCAAAAGGTAATCTCTTTATTTGGCTCAATAATTGTATCAATCTCTTATCCTTTTCCATCCCTGCATAGTAAATACGGTTAATAAATTGATTGGACCATAGTGCTACATAGGTCTATAATTTAATGTTGACTAAATAATTTAGTGTTGGGTTTCAATAATTAATTCCAGTCCAAAATATTTATAACAACATTGAATGCCCTTTTAAAATTATATTTCCAAGAATTATCCTTTGTTAACTCTTGATATCCCAAGACATGCTAATCCTTGTGCGCCCAATTCAAATGAATTTGGATTAGGACCT
Source organism: Penstemon newberryi var. newberryi (assembly GCA_030819805.1). Lineage (NCBI taxonomy): Eukaryota > Viridiplantae > Streptophyta > Magnoliopsida > Lamiales > Plantaginaceae > Penstemon > Penstemon newberryi. Next base: position 11,365,391 of record JAUALY010000004.1, on the reverse strand, counting down.
TTGTTTCTATCTCAAGAAATATAATATTGGATGTGGATTAGGTGACAATTATATGTAAGCAAAAGTGGCAAATGAATAGAAATCAATTTAGATATGGTAGGTAATTTCAGGCACATGCTTCAAAGAATCTTAATGATATTTTTTTATTTGCTTCGATGAAAAATTGATAATAATGTATTTTAATGTTTGGTCTAAATTTTTTTGACGATGATATAATCAACCTTTGACTTATTTGCTTCTCTTAAATATGCCCCGAAAATCGCTGTTTTCGGGCGAAAGTGAAACCATCTGCCTCCTTCGACTAGAGGTCAGTCAATAGCGGCGGCCAAATCGATAGTCCTTGAGGGGATCTCTTACTTCATTGGAACGGGAACTGACAAAAAATGTTGGATAGATCCCTGGTTGAACGGCTCGGGCTCCGAAGAAACTCGCGGTCAATAACTATAAAGAACATTTAATTAATAAATAAATCAATAATTGAACTACGGTGTCCTTGGTCAAACTCAACCAAACTACACCTAAATTGTTCGGTTATACTTATTGCCTTATTGGAGAGTGTAATCACAATGAACTGGGTAATTAAACACATGTCTTATGATTAAAAGAGTTCAATCAAATCATATATCTCAATTAGAAATTTCGTACATAGTCAGCTATGTGTGAAATGATGAATGGCAAACATCTAGAATCAATGACTCTAGAGGAAAAACTTGATATGATACTGTTTGAATAATTACAAATCGAGATTATTTAGTAATTCAAATTGTACTGCGAAACTACAACCCATCACATTTTTATTTTGTGTTACACAATTATACATTATCCATTTGTATTCATTGATCGTTATGGATTAGTGAAGACTTTGCTTCCATCTCAAAAAAAATATCTAATTAAACTCGTTATTATGCATCAAGGAAGCTACACTTGCTGATTTTCAGCTAAAAGTAAAACAAATAACAATTGGTCAAAAACATTGTTTAATATTTTTCTCGAATTTTTTTGAAAATGCGACATTTAGTTTGTCTTTTATTTTGCTTTAAGCTACCAGTGGTTTAAGCTAGTATGGACGGGGATTAATTGATTTGTTAGCGTGTGGGGACAATTACAAAGATTTAAGTGGTGGGGAACTGAATTAATTTGCTTCTTCTTACAAGTTACAATTGAATATTAAAAGTCCATGTTTTAGAAGACGAATCATTAAACTTTCATTCAATTTATCCTAAGACGTCGGATTGATTGTTGGCGTCAAATGATGTAAAAATGCTCCCCGTCCTCATAACTAAAATTGCAAGCTTTTCGACATTTTGTATTTAACTTTAATAGGACTAGTATTTTCTTCAAAATGGGGCCACAACCATTTGAAAAAAAAAAACTTGTACATCTTTTACGGTTTCATTCGAAGATAGCTTGCCATGATATTATTTTTTGATCCGATATATATATAATTTAATCCACATCATAGATTCTTCAAACTTCTTACCATTCGTAAATTTTAACATATATTGTAAATTGTAATACAATGTCAAATGTCTAGAGGATGTTTATGTTTCTCTTTTTTTGTTAGTTTATATTTCCATTTAGAATATCTAGAAAATATGCCCAAATAAACCTTGGTTTATATTTCTTTAATGATAGCTAGAAAAATACATCACTACATTTACTATTTTTCTTAGTCGCCAGAATATAACGATGGCTACAAAACCCGAATATAGCATGTTCATGAGTAAGAGGTCATGGGTTCAATTTCCACTAGTGTAATACTAGTATTTGTAATTAGTTTATCTCTGCACTTTGATTCTAATGAAATAGATTCGAATAGATTTTCTAATATATTGAATGATGTAATGATGTATTTACCGTCTCAAAGAAAAGAAAAGAAAAATCTAAGTCTAACATGGTACTAGTCTAAATTTCCGATCACCAAGCTTTCTTACATAATTGATAGTTGTATTTAAATAATATCAAATTTTAATTTCCATTTCATTTGAGCAATATTTTTAGTTTGTCATTTTTGCTCGACTCGAATTAAATTAGCAATCTAGCTAGAAGAATTTAAATATATTCTTAAGTTTGATTAATAAGATGAAGTTAAGTTTTAATAATAAGTACCATTTTACACTACTAAAATTAGTTTTGTTCAATATTTCAAAACATTTAAGGGAGGGAATGAATTCACATTTGAATTCAAATTTGTTTTTCTATATTCATAGTCTAATTTTTTTGACAGAATCACATCTCATAATTGGTTTGGTAATTAATGAATAGAATCCAATGCATGAGAAAGTATTAAACATGCACACATGGGTGCTTGGAACTTGGGGAGGAATCCTATGAACAAGAAGATTCTATAATTAGAAATTATTATGTTTAAATTTTCATACTACTTTTCATTCCCTCTCCTTTTTCAGTTTTTTCTCTTTTAAAACGAAAATAAAATTTTTTAATCCAGAATTGCATTTTGATGGGCCCTTTTATATTTTCAAAGTGCGGCTACAGACCAATGGGCCATGGGAGTGCCAAAATACAGGCCCGATTTTCTTCTGTCTGCCCGTACTGCCCGTATATGTTTTGGCGGGAAAGTTTGTTTTGGCGCCAAGGAGATGAAATGTAGCCCGCGAAAAGCGGTGATCCTCTACATCGCGTTGTTCCATGTGCTTGTGGTACAGCCGTCGGATTCTTCTGTTTTGATCAGAGTGACGATGGGTTTCTGGAATGCTGCAGAGGTCAAAAGTCAAACTTTGTGCGTTAAATGCTGCTAGCTGAAATTAAATGTACCAAAGTTTCTTACTCTTTATGAATTTGGACTTACTTTTGGAATAAATTCTAAATTAAGGTTTATGGTTTGAGTCCTACATAAACTGATTGATTTCTTCTGCCAATGAAACTTATGTAAGTAACTTTTAAAGAATCTTATCAACAATAACTTGTTTATTCATAAATCGTGAATTATGAGTACAAGGACATAAGTTAAATATGATAAAAATATATCTTACATTGAATAATAACTCATGTGATTGTGTCGCATGAATTTCATATGTATTTATATATTTCATATGTTTGGTGTCAAATTTTAGATACTATTACAAAATAATTTTTCAGATATCCTTGTTTGTTCACCCTAAAATATTGCGGGGTACAATGATTACAAAATTAAGTATCAATCTTTTTCTTTAGCATGAGTATCGCTCCTTTCGTTGTTATTAATTATAGTCCATTTCTCTTTATTTTGTTGGAATCCCAATTTTAAGATCAATGGCTCAACTGGACGCAGGGCTTAATTTCTCATTTCGATCAAGTAGTATTGGGTTATAACGGGCTTCATAGTTTTCTTCTTGGGCCATAAATGGGCTTCAAATGATACAAAAGTCCAAAAAATAGTTCTAAAACCGTGTCCAGTTAGTTTTCAAGCGAGATTATCTGCTGGCTGATTCACGTATTCGGTTTAGACCTGAAATCATGAACTCACAATATGCTAGGACTTGAGGCATATCAGTATTGTCAAGATGCAGATAATTATACTGTGTATTGTTGATTAAAAAACTATGCATGCATGCATTGCATTCTTACTATATGTAGAAAATTGATTTAAATTCAAAGACATTCTTCCTACAACAAATATGGCAACTCAAATTAAAGTTACTTCACAATGGCCCAATAATTTGAGTCGCTAAGTAAATAGAACAAACAAATAAAGAAAACAATTACCAAACATAGCGCCGAGGCAGAGACTGACAGGCATGCACAGGCTTCTTCAGTCCAGAAATAAACGTCTACCGATTAAGTTAACTAAACTTCAAAAAACATTAGCAGCGGTGTAATAATATCCGAACACACAGAACCCAGCAGGGAAGATGAATCATACATATGTAGATATACGTAGCACTGTTCCATGTCCAAAGAGACTCAGCCCAATTCCAAAAGTCGTCAAATCTCAAGTTATCAAAACCAAATAATGCACCTTTTACCACAAAAAACACAGTAGGAGGAAACCCCAAAAATACCAATAGAATCTTACAGGCTCCTCGCACTAGAGCCTTCGGGATAGTTACTCTAGAATCGAGCCTCAAGGGTAAAACAGTCAAACACATAGGAACGAGCAGTAGTGCTCCGATTTGTGCGGTTGCAAAATTTATAACTGACATCAGACAAAGTCCAATGAAAGAAGATGCAACAGTTACTGACTTAAGGAGAGCCCATTCCGTTCTTCGTGTTTGACTTGAGGTTAGATTTGGAGAAGAGTTAGATACTGTAAATATGAAGCAGAGACTAAGCAAGGATAAAATGATCCATATGAAAAGGTTGATTGATGGTGTGGAATTAGGAATTTGGGAAAGAAAATAAGGAAGTAATGTTACGACTAGACTCCATAAGTGGACTAAAAGAACAGTTTCTGCTGCGTAAAGCCATTTCCATGAAGCAAAAGTTATGACAGATTCAATGGGGGTTTCGTTTTTCGGAGATGGTGATTTACTGGCATATGAAAAAAGAGAAGCAGCAATGAGTGGAAGGGGAGCAATGAGCAATGCAAAGGCTATCATGTAGACTCCGACTGAGACAAACCTATTTGGAGATGTCAAGAGATATAGAAAAAAGGATTGGTGAAATTTCTCAAGGAGATTATTTACAGATCGTATAACTCCTTCGACCAATCTGCAAAGTGAGGGACTAGTGTCAACATGGGGTATACTATTTCTCCCAACACAAAAACAAATAAACACAAATATTTTCCAGAAATAAATGAAGAAAGTTCTGTAAGAGTAAAGCATTCCAGAGCAACAAATTAAGAGAGAATAATTCTAAGTTATTAGTAACACCATACACAATCTAAGAACCATGATAATTGACGACGTCCATTGCTTGGTTTAAATAAGAAAGGAAAAGAAACAGAAAATAGGTGTAACACTGACCTGCCAACACGCAATAGTAACAGATTTCTGTGACTTGATAATAACCTCTGCGAGATTTCCATAGTGATTGCATCAACTTGATAATCACGGAAGGCGCCATGTGGACCAGTCGGAACACCTAATGCCTGACGTAATAAATAATCAGTAGATAATAATAACAAAAAAAAACACCCTATATCTAAACCTAAAAAGATAAAAGATCAAAAAAAACTTTGTGGCAAACTGGCAATCAACCCTCCAGTCCCTTTTCAAGAGAATGAGAAGGGGTAAATGGGTAATGGAGAAAGGGAGTAATACTCATGTAAGAATGACTACGTGTTGGCCCTCCATAATGATGGTAATTCAGGACATTAAATTCATACCTGATTATAAAGGGAGCTGGCTAGGGTAGCAGTGCCTTCAACATAATCTGCAACAGGAATGCCAATGTTCCATTGTGGATTCAAGCTTTTAGCCACTTTCCCGAGCAATTCAAGTAGTTTTCCTAGACTGTTTAGCCACCAAGAATCGAGCAATGACCAAATCTTCTCCACCCTCACTAGTAAACCCTGCCCGTTTACGGCCAAATAATTAACAATATTTACGAGATCTAAATTTGGCATCTGCCCATTGGATGCTTCAGCATAAATTTTAAGAACATCCTTCTCAAATTCGGAGCTGCTATCAGCAACCTTAATGACAAGGGCTGCTGCCATTGTGCCAGCACGTCGAAAGCCATTAGAGATTACTTCACTTAAAACTCGAGTCGGTTTTGCTGCAGTCTGAGTACTTACACCACACACTTCCTTCATGTCACCAAATGAAAGTGAATTATAGTCTCTCAGCCATGCAGCAACTGCAGCATATTCTCCATGTTTAGAATCTGCAGCAAGCCATATGATATCCTTAGCAAGCCAAGTAACTCGCGAAAGCAGAGAGAAGACTGAGTATGCGACTCCAAGTGATAAAGCCTCGCTCTTAGAAATGTTGACAGAGTTATAAGGCGTAACCATTACAATAGCTTCCTTCCCGTCACCATGTGGTGCTCTTAATATTCCCACTGTATTGACCCCATAAGATGAACAACTGTAGTTCTCTTGGATTATTCCTGCATCAGGACCCAAGAAAAAGTGCCCTGGATGAAATTTATCAGATGTGGGTTGGAACTTGTGATAATTAACTTCACCACCCAACTCAATTATGTGATCTGCTATCACCTCTGGAATTTCACTGCATACATACCAGAATTATAATTTAAGAAAAACGTGAAGCAATGGCAAAAGGCAAGTCTACAAAACCTTTACTGCTTTACATGAGTTTTGTTTTTTACAACCTCAAATTGTCAACAAAATCGCATATGAAATATGAATGATGATAACATGAACAATACTATGCATAATAATAGCATAACTTTAAATAGTATGCCAAGCAAGTACATTAACGCTACATCGGACATTCAAATTTAATCATTATATGGTAAAAAAAAAATTGACATATCTGATTAGGTATACATGAAGAGTCCCTATACAAAGGTAGAAATAATAGTAAATACCTACATGCCCGTGCTCGTAGTCTCTGATTCCAAGTTTAGTATCTTGTCCAAAAATCTTAGTCCCCCTGAAGCATCATCATTTGAGAGCATAGAACTAGCAGAACCTACAGAGGTGAATATTAAAAAACAAGGAGGAATAATCCCATCAGCCACAAAAAGAAGCTAAAACCAGTTTATTTTTATTCCAAAAGGCACAAGACATATAATTCCGAGCTGAATAATCAACAACTTCATTAAACTTCCCAGCCAAAAGTATCACTCAATTATGCACCGCATCAAGCAGAAACTAATAAATATAAATAATATCACTAGTAGGGGTGAAGAGAATCGAGAAGTGTTAAACAACACATTGTTCAAGAATTTTTTATCAAGCTTGAAATTGTGTTTGATTTTGGCTTGATTGTCTAATGAACCAAGCTCGATTAGCTTGATATTTTTTTACACATTTTGTCAGTTTTTAGCTTATTAAATCGAGCTCAAACCGAGCTTCACAAATTATCAGCTTGGTTTGGCTTTCAGCTCTAATCACAAGTGTGATGCACTGAAGTATTAAACTCGAGTTTGAACTTCAATTATATGGCAACTTAAACCCCTGTGAATGAGAAAAACTAGTAAAACTAACCAGGCATCAGGGCATTTTCTGAAATATACGTATTCTTGGCAAGAACAGGCAATAGAAGAAGGGCTACAATTCCAGCTGAGCAGCATACAGCACTGTATACAATTCACATAAAAATTAGCGTAAATTTTACTCTCATTGAAAAATCAAACTTCCAATTGATTGATTGATTAAAAGAAACGGATTATTTATACATATACATACCTGACGATAATACTGTGGGCGATGAGAAAAAGACCAATGCGAACAATTGGTCGAGGCTTTGATTTGATTAACGGCGCATTTTCCGCCATTGCGATCGGTGTCGAGCTTTTCGCCCTTCGTCTTCTTTTACAGCACTAAACTACTGAGTTCTCAAACGACGTCGGAGACTTGTATTTTGTATTTTTGAGTAATATTATTTCGGTTTGGGCCACTGGACTGTAGCCCATGAAATAGGACCAATAGGATCTGGAAAGGTACTTTTTTAATTTTATTTTATAGGTGTAAAACATCTGGTCATATATAATATAATAATAAAATTAAATGTATCATAAACATTACGAATAATATACAATAATTTGATTTTTATTTTAATTTAATCCCAATAGAGTCGTACATACAAAAGATAATCATAGTCCAATTTCAGTTAAATTAGTTTGTAGTTTTATGTTTATCATGAAATTAAAGAATTGATTTAGAGGTAAATTAATCACAGTTTTCATAAAACAAGATTGCACAAAACATGCCCTTTATTGTACTCAGAAAATAAGACTCGTAAGTACCAAGTACCACGGAAAATATGTACTATGTCATTTGATTTACAAAGAAAAAGGAAAAACTAGGGTTATGAACTATTGGCATCATGTAATGTAATGTACTTGTTCATGAGGAAACCCTTTAACCCCCTCCTTCAATTTCTTCTTCCAGTTCTCATCATCGTCAATTTTTCGATCGCCATTAACGTCACGTCTCATGTCTTTGTCCCGTTTCTTTTCCACTCCCACTGGCTTTTCGTTTTTCTTCTCTACGTCGATGTTTACGATGCAAATAATATATTTTTTCTTTATCTTCTACAGAGGAATGTACAATTTTTTTCCTTTATCTGATATTGGTTTAAACTCGATACAATAAGCTAATCGAGAGTGAATTGCTTTTGTTTTCCTATTTATCGTGAATGATGGAATCGTTACACTTAATAATAATAATAATATGTCCCCAGGTTCAGGAAATTAGGACCTATTTGGAAGGGTTTTATAGGTGTCATCAAATTAAAGTTTTATAGGTTTTAACAATTTGGATGTTGGTTTCTAAATAGATTTGTGATGAGTTTCATGGGTTTGAAGAAAACTCATTTGGAGGGGTTTTATAGCTAGAGGCAATTTTATTTGTCAAGTCTCGATCGAACTCTTTTTTTTTTTGGTAGTAAAAACGTACACGTTAAACTAAACTATTACAATATATCCCCACTAATCAAGTCAAGAACTTCTGGGGGTGGGGATCTCCCTACGCCAATATTCGTGTCCTTTTTAACCAATGCGTCTGCTCAAGAATTACCGCCTCTCAAGGTATGCTGAACTCTACTCTCCCATGGCATTCCGAGTAAACGTCTACAATCTTGATGCATGCCTAAATTAAATGAGATAAAAACGTTATATGGGCCAATACAACTTCATTAAATGGCTTGGACTGTAGAGGCATTTTTGTAATTTTGCAACAAGGCTTAATAAAGAGGCAACGGGCAATGAATAGAAATCAGAATGTTGAATGTTCAGTTACGTTAGTCGTCTTCTCCCCCAAACCTCTGTAGAAACTTCCACCATTGATGATCCATTCTTCCTTGATCGACTTCCTTTATCCGTGTTTCTCAACATACAGGGATCAGGAGTAGATTGTATCGATCCTCAGTCTCCATTGGAGATTCTAGATTGATCTTATCCATTTGTATTTTGATTGTATGAATTTTCTCCAATTTCTACAATGTGATCAAATATTAAACCTAGAAACGATTCCGGTATGCTTCAGTGATATCAGGGCGGTCGATCCTCGACAGCTCAACAGAAAATCGAAAAAGAAATTGAAATCGAAACAAATGGATCTGAATTTCCTCCGCCGTGTCATTACTGATGAAGGAAATTTTCATCTAAGTGTTTGGTCCACGTCCAATGTGCCACGTAATGATATTTTCCGCTCCACAGTATGGAAGCCTAAGCCGGTCAGATCGAGCTGGACTCCACTTCAAGGTTTCTAACCCTGTGCTCAAAGAAACTCGTCAGGTTGTGCCGGTGGTTGACCCGACGCTGACCCTCCGATGCCTAAGTCAGATCAATTCAAAGCATATCAGAATATAGCAGAAATGTAGTAGTTATGTAGACCATAATGTACCTTTAAATGTAACAAATGGGGGGTATATATAGGAGGGGAAATCGGATCTTTCGGATCGGTCGGGTCTTTCGGGTCGGGTCGGATATTTAGTGGTTATGTCAAATTAAGACCCATATGTATCGATATGTATGGTGGGCATGTCAAATAACCATGCTTGGATGTCGAGTGACATGTCTTCAAGGCAATTTGGAGATCAAGTATATGTATATCAATTTTGGTATATGTCGAACATGTCTATTCAGGTGTATGTCGAATAGGTCTATTCTGGTGTATGTCGATATATATAGAGCAGATCTGGTCACAATATGTATGTCGATATATGGATCAGATCTGGTCACAATATATGTGTCGATATATATAGCAGATCTGATCACAATATGTATGTCGATATGTATAGTAGATCTGGTCACAATATGTATGTCGATATATGGAGCAGATCTGGTTGTGTGATCATCATTAGGACCCAGTTTGATCCATATGAGGTAGAACTGGTCATAATTCGATCAAGTATTTGATCTAAGATAATGTCTGGCTAGCTTGTTTTATCTGTTTTGGTCTTACGTGTCATATGCCATGTCATTGATAATATTTGGTATATCAATAGTCCCCCAAGTTCAAGTGTTTCGAAGTTAAAATCGAAACCTTGAAATTGTGAGTTTCGAGATCAAATACAAATAACGGCTCAAATTAAATTCAAATGCCTCTTAGTATTTCATTATAATGAGATATATACCTATGTCGATTTTCGTAAGCTTTATTCGATGTAAAATCAAATTCTAATATGTAAATCTATATTTCTTATAAATAAAGAAATATTAATGTCGATCCTAGTGATTCACATATATATCGAATTGCATATATTGAAGTATGGTGAGGCATCTAATAGCCATATATATACTAGTGAGGCAAATGAACTTATAGCACACATATAACATGTATATATATATATATCGATAAATATCAATGAGGCAAATGCACATAGGATCTTTCATTCTTATCTCGAATTGAAGTCTATATATGTCGATATATATATGGTGGCTATGTCGATTTGAAATGGGAATTGAGAGATCAAATTTATAAGGTCTATATCGATTTGTTCACTGATGTATTCATTTATAGGAACCTATTTCGATGTAGTTCGATAGACCATATATGTCGATATAGACGTATCATATTTTTACGGCAAGTTCGGTGATGCAATAAGTCAAAATGACCTAGATCAGCCTAGTTCGACGTATATGGTATGTCGAGTTAAGCTTAGTTCGACTATATGGTACGTCGATATGTATGAGGTTAATAATATGGAACAAATTTGATCACAATGGCCCAAATTGGTATACGTCGAATAAGGTATGATCCAGTATTGATCGACATAGTTTTATGTAGTTCGATATGTTTCATTTTGGTGCATTGATGATCTTGTATATTGATGACCATGTGTTTGGAGCATATTTGATGCTAGGATCAAGTCTGTTACGATATTTGTTCGACATCGATGATGATTTAGTTCGATCTATGTGGTACATCGATGTTTATAGTAGAATCGATGATAGGATCAAGTTTATCATGATCTAGTTGATCTGGTCGATGTAGTTGATCCGACTGATCTGGTTGATCTTAAATAGTGTTTCCACCACGTGTTACGTTGACTAAGTGCCCCGTAAGGATATTCAAGATATGGTATATCAATAGTCCCCCAAGTTCTAGAGTTCTATTTTAGATTGAAGTCTAGAAGTTGTAATTTTGAACTTATGATTCAATTGTCAATTTAATGGGTGTTCAATTTATATTTTGTTGATCGAACATGTGATTAAGGCTCTCGTTGGTTGAGTAGCTGGAGGTATATAGTAGTTGGTGACCTTTTAGGTCTACTAGGTCGATCAAGGCTGTCAAAGAACCTGATCGTCTTTTGTTTTCAATTATTCCCTAAGTTCTTGATGTCATCGAAGAACATAGAATGTCGATTTTGAGATTTTTGATTTTGAAGTCGAGCATGTCAATTTTTAGATGAACGCTTGTGTGCTCGATATTTAATGTCGACATATTCTGGTCGATATTTGATGTCGACATACTCTGGTCAACATTTAATGTCGACATATTCTGCTCGATGTTTGATGCTTTATCACTTTTTATAGCCCAAGGATTCGATGCTTTGAAGCTATCGAAGGGCATGCTTTGAAGCTATGAATCGTTCAACTTACCACTTTCTTAGTGTAAGGAAATCGATGCTTTGAAGCTATCGAAGGGGTTACAAGTCAAATTCTATTTGGATCGAGTGTGGTAATTAAAACCAAACACATGAGAATTTTGGGAGTTAACACAGGAGGTTGTTTTGGAGTTAAAATAACACAGATGATTTTTTGAGAGTTAGACATAGAGGGTGTTTTTGTCTTTCGTTTTTTTTTTTTTTAACCTGCTTTCCAATTTTTGGTCAATTTGATTGTACAGGGAATCAGGGATGATACACTTTTGGATTTCTTGCACCCTGCGCCATCATAAATGAGTTTCTTAGCACTTCACACCCTCAAAAAGTAATAATAACATAATAACCCTCAAAATACAATTTTGTTGCACCAGTGCACCCTGAGCGAATTTTCGACCAAAAAATCACTGAAAAACAAATAAATTAGATTTTACCAAGGATATAACAATCTTTTCGACTTTCCCTCTAAAATTTTGCAACTTGCACACTTTCAAGTCGGAACTTTTGTAATGTACTCTTTGAAGACCTCATAATATGATACGAACATTTTTTTTTTTGTAGATTTTAAGCAATGCGAAAATGTTTGGTGTTTGGCCCATTTGTTGGTGTTTATAAATTCATAAAGATGGTTTTTGGCGAAATCTTTGGGCAAAAATTGATCTAAACAGGGCCTAAATTCCACTAGACAAAACAAACACCCACTTGACAATCACTTAATAAACTGTCTACATCTATTTAACAACATCAATATTCACACAATTCATCTCCATAATTCATTGATAACATCAACCAAAAGCATTTAACATCAATCCAAAAGTTAACATAACAACCATCAAGGTAATCATAACCCAAAAGTTTAACATCAAACAAATTCATTCATGTTTTTGGCAACACAAAAAAAAAAAGAATTTGACGATGTATGGAGTCGCATACTTGCTTGCATACTCCATAAAAATGCGACTCCATACATACATATTTGAAACATTATATTTTCTTCTCGAAGTATATGTATATATAAATGCCACAAAACAACTTTTCTTTTGTTATATATTTTAAAAATGAGAATTACATTTTTCGTACCACACTCTATTCTATTTTATACTTTTAGTACCAATTTTTATGGAAAAAAATACATTTTATATCACAATTTAACAAAAAATTTGACATATTTAATTTCACGATCAGTATTTGAACCATTATATTATGTTCGGTCCTTAAAGAGTATGAAGATGCATTGTGGGCAGCTGCTATAACTACAATTATACCTCAATTCGACATTTAAGTTTACAAAGTTGGTAGAACTTATTGAATGACCAACTCATCTGAAAGCTTAAGGGTCTGTTTGTTTGGTGTTTGGGAAAGAAGTTTGGGAGAGTAGTGGAGGTTTGTAAAATAATTTCGATTTGCGTAATGTTGTTTGTTTGGACTTTGAGAAATAAAGTGGATGTAGTTTTATTTGAAAGAGTTTGGATTGTAGATGTAAAACGTGTAAGACTTTATGTCAAATTATCTTTGTTATGTGAGATAAGTTGTGTAAAAGATATATTACCTTATGTCAAATTAAAGTAGAGTTTGTGTATATTTTTTTTAAAGATAAGAAAATTGTTGTTTGTATGACTTTTGGGAGAGTAGTTTGAGAAAAGATAAATTTATTTTAGAAAATAGAAATATTATTTATCTCGCTTTTCTCAAATACAAAATAATTTTAGAAAATATCAAACAAACAAACCCTTACTATTTGAATTCGTATTTATTACATATGTCAAATAAATTTGAATTTGATAGATTTTTGAAGTTAGATTTAAACTCGATACAATAAGTTAAAAAACAAATAAGTATATGAAAACAATTAAGCTATTCCAACTCAATTTATGCTTCATCCAATTAAAAGTGAACATATTAAAAGATGTATGTATTAAAAACACGGAAGAAAACTCGTTGTCATAGTGAAATTTTGTTATTACTTTATTGCGTTATTTTTATTTCAATAAATTTTTCTTTGTTATTTTCATTAATATAATACTCGTATTATATATAGTTTTGTTTTAGTATTTCATTTGTGAACCGTGCAAGTAGAATTTTGTCTATAACATATCTGAATTTCATTTATTTGTTCAATCATCAAAATTGTAGTATTAAATAAATAGTTTAAAGTAATATATATTAATTAAAAAAGAAGAAGTAAAAAGACAGAGTACAGGCACACTACAACTATAAGGGGGTGTTTTCAAAAAATTAAAATAAGTGATTTTCAGCTTTTAGAACAAAAAAAACACTTAAATAGTGTTTGTATCACAAAATTCTACTTCTACTTCTCTAAAAAAGTCAAAAAGTACACCTTAAGCGGAAGCAGGTGATGAGGTGGAAAACAATCTAAGCTCACAAGACCTGGCGGTGAAGACTCAACATTAACTCCATTAGGGTTTCGGCTACCTGGGAAATCGTCGACAACACCCCTGAACGGCGCAAAACAACCCCCCATATCTGAACCCCGCTTCTACAGAACCACATTCACGAATGGAAGAGCATAAAAATCCGACGGAAATGGACCGCATTCCTGACGGAGCAGCTGACGACGTTAGCAGAACCCCAGATAACACGAACTTCGAGAATTCTCATCCTCGTAACGGCGACGGAGCTAGTCCTGGGTAATTTAAGCGTAATCTTGAATGTTTTTCGTGTTTTAGTTTTTGAAATGAATCATTGATTAGTTTCTTTTTATTTATGTTTTATGCGAGGCAGTAAAATATTTATCGGAGGTCTTGCTCGAGAAACAACTTCTGGTAACGGCATTTTCGAAATTAGTTGAATTGTATTTCCTGTTGCGTTTAGAAATTATGTTTCAGTGATAATTAAACTAAAGAATCATTTGGGTTGATGATGCAGCACAATTTATCAAGCATTTTGGTAAGTATGGAGAAATTACGGACTCCGTTATAATGAAAGACCGAATAACAGGGCATCCCCGTGGGTTTGGATTTGTTACCTATGCTGATGCGTCGGTGGTTGATAGGGTTATTGAAGAGACACACATTATTCATGGGAAGCAAGTAGGGTGATTAATTTATTTGATTTTCTAGTGCAAGTTTTATGATCATTTTGAGCTAGTAATTGTTGTTGAGTTGCACTGTTTTATATGCTGTCTTTTCTTTGTAATTTTTCAAGGTAGAAATAAAGAGGACTATACCAAGAGGAGCAAACTCCAAAGGCTTTAAGACTAAGAAGATTTTTGTTGGTGGTATTCCAACAACTGTAAGTGAAGGTAAATTCAGGATTTGTTATGAAATATGTTGGTGCACCTAATTTAATCTTGGTATTTGGATTGTATGGAAGAAATTTAAATTTGCTTCTTGTTATGTGGCAGATGAAATTAAAGATTTCTTTTCAAACTATGGGGAGGTGATGGAGCAACAGATTATGAGGGATCATTCCACTGGTCGGTCTCGTGGATTCGGCTTTGTCACCTTTGACTCTGAACAATCAGTTGATGATCTCTTGGCGAATGGTAACCGGATTGAGTTTGCTGGAGCTCAGGTTTGTAGATGCCTAGAACCTTCTAAAAAGCTTAGTTAACTATAATATTTCTGAAGCATTTTGTGTGTGTGTCTTTGTGATTTTTCATGATTATTAAATTCAGGAAGTATTGTCTTTAAAGAATACAAGTTCTTTAATCAATTTTGTTCATCATTACAAAAGATTGTTTGGTTATTCTTGATCTATAGTAGGTGCTATTTTTCTAGATGTCAACACATTGTGCTCTTCAACAATTGATTTTGGCATACATATACAAGATTAATTCACTCATTAGTAGGACATTAAGACACTTTTTTTTTTGGGCGAATCGCGAAAAGATTGCATAGATATTGCTGCGCAGAATATTTTCATTGAGCTAGTAGTTTAGAGTGGCTCAAGATTCATAATTGGTTGGTTAAAAGTCACTTATGTATGAGTCTACTTTTACTTATTTTTTTAGTGGGTATTCTCAGTATTAAGAGCAACTCGCTCTATTTATTGTGTAGGTGGAGATAAAGAAGGCCGAGCCTAAGAAGCCCAACCCCCTGCCACCACCACCATCCAGGCGTCAAAGTAATTCTAGAGCCAGTGCTTATGGTGGAGTTGGAGATACATATGGTGGATTTGGTGGTGGCGGCTATGGTGACAGTGGTTTTGGTGGCGGTTCTTATAGATCAGGTGGAGCCTATGGGAGCAGAGCTAGTGCTTATGGTGGCTATGGAAGTGAATTGAGTGCTTATGGAGGATATGGTGCTGGTGGTTATGGAGGTTTAAGGGCATCAGATCCTTCATATGGATACTCTAGCCGTTTTGGGGGTGGCTTGGGTAGAGGTTATGATTTAGGTGGTGACTATGGTGGGGCGAGCGACAGTTATGCTGGGTATGGTGGTGGCAGTGGGGACTATGGTGGTGGCTATGATAGTGGCTATGGTGGTGATTTAAGAGGGGTCTATGGTGGTGGTGGCAGTAGAGGTTCACTTTACGGAAGTAGAGGCGGTTATGGTGGTGCTGGGAGTGGAAGGTACCATCCTTATGGTAGGTAGAGTTATTACTTTTCTTGTATGTTTCAGGCTTCAGCTGCCATTCCTTCTTAAAATTCCTGGTTATGAAAGAAGAATTTTGAGGGGCATATTGTAAGAGTTAGAATTTTTTTTTTTTTTTTCTTCTTTCAATTCCATTTATTAGGCGTGACATAAGCTTATATCTCCTGAAAATGACTGCATTCAGCATTAAACTAATTAATTTCCTCTAGCATTTCATGTATAATATGGGTGTATTTTTGGTAAAAGGTAATTCGAGTGCATACTGATTTGCAGGCCCTAGGCGAAATTTAACTCGGGCCTGTTCTACAAAAAAAAAAAAAAAAAAAAAACATTATTAAAATTTATTTTCCTACTTTTGAAATTGTAAAATCATTTTCTAAGTATTTACAAGATTTATCTCTGAAGATATTTGTTATAGATAGCTAAAATGACAAATTGATTTAATTAATTTTAAAATAGATAGATAAGATGATAAATTAACTTAATTATTTTTGAAAATTCAATCATAATATGTTTTTAAATTATAATAGTTAATTGTAAAATAATTCTGGAAAAAAAAATAATACGAGTGTTGTGGATATAATTATATAACTAATTATGTTAATAGAGTCAATTTTTTATTTGTCAAAATAATTAGTAGATATAATATAAAGGTCGTATTATTATGCTCTCGCAACTATGTGAATCTAGGTACGAATTTTTGTTGAGAGAGATTCTCACTTAACTTGTCCGACGCATCTCAAAATGGATTTAACCGGGAAAAAACACTATGTTATAAAAGGGGCTCTTCAATATTAGGGGTGCGGGTGCGCGTCAGTAAAATCGAATCAAGCCGTACCAATATTTGGTATCTCTATTTTCTATTAAAAAATTTAATCTAATTTAATAATATGTCAATACAAATTTGTTTCATAAAACAATCAATTAGTTTAAATTTCCACGGAAATAGAATATAATGTGTTACATCTAAGACTTAGGCTCTGTTTGGATGTATTTTGGCTCGGTTTCATCCACTTTGGATGAAAAATATTTTGGTTGGGAATTTTGAAGATTCTTTTTGAAATTTGTGCAAAACAATTTAAAATAGATTTGGATGTATTTTGGTTGGAATCTTTTATATATAAAATAATATTAATTAAATGAGTAGTTTAGTTGAAATTTATGAGATATATTTTGAAAGTTGGAGTTTGGGGGTGAAAGTTGGTTGGTAAATGTCATGTCATGTCTTTTCCAAATGAATTAATTAATACTTCCTTCGTCCCAATTATTTTTAATTAATATATTTCGTTAATAAGTTAATAATATTATATGACAATATATATATTTATATTTAAAAGGTTTAATACTCCACAAATGTGAATAATTTAATATTATAAGTCAATTAAAAGATTGAAAAGTTTGATCGGATACTGTAGCAAATGGAGCAAAATAAATGGGACGGAGGGAGTATTATTTTGTGTAATAATTTAGATAATGATTAAAAATTTAATATTTTAAGTTTAAATTATTATAAAGATAATTAAGTGGATAACTTTTATAAGATTTGGAATTATGAAAAAAATTAATAAAACATAAGTAAAATATATATATATATATATATATATATATATATATATATATATATATATATATATATATATATATATATATATATATATATAATATGTATACACATACAATATTATACTAATTTTTGCGCAAGTGGTTGGCAAGAGTTCTGCATGTCAGAATCCTATCTTGGACTTTTGGGCCGAAAAAATGAAAAGTGTGGACTGTTTGAATATTGTCAATTATTTGGGCAGATGAAAGTTGTACCAAATCAAGTTTGGCCTAATGAAAAATTGAAAGTGGTGGGTCAAACATGTTCCAAACAGGGCCTTAGAGTCTAGACAGATGATAACGACACAAAGCTGCATTAATTTATGATTATTAAACATTCATTTATAAAATAAACATATTTTACTTAGTCTGGATAGAAAATAGTCGAATTACATCTCTCTCCAACACTAAAGTAAGTGCCATTGTCAAAATAATTCCCAATTTTGTAACCACTCATTAAAATTTGGTGGCATGCTTATAGGGGTGTGTAAATGAGTGAAGGACTTATTGTTCAAGTTTGATTTGTTGATTATTTTGAATTTTGTATCAATGTGTTTTTTTATTTCTAATTGTAGTTTATCAAATCAACTTGTTCGAGTTAGTTTGATTTGTATGACAAATCAAGCTCAAACGAATCGTCTACCTTAATTTAATTTTCAGGCTACATGTTTCAATTCTCACATGTTTCCCCAATGCTCACCCGCCAGTCACCACCCACCAGTTCTTCCAATTATCATGCTCATAACGCCATCCGGTTTAGTCCCGTCCAATTATCTCCAGTCTCAACTAAAATCGCATCACCTAAAATTAATTATCCTCTATCTGTCGTTTTCATCTCGAGGAAATACCTCAAACGATGCGTGCCGTACCCGACCCGCTCCGCTACCGCACAAATATATTTGTTACCACAGTTCCACTCACCTCTCAAAATCAAAACAATCTCCAGAAAGAGAATAATCCTTCCAACAATCTCTGGTAAACGCCGCTTCTTCTCTCATTTGGCACCGCAATCTCCTTCTCGCTCCACCATGTCTGGAGAATCGGAGAGCTTGTCCACCACCGCCGCCGCTACCGAGTACGGATTCGAGCGAGCGGAGATGTATCAAAGCAACCTGGCAGGAACTGTTGATCCCTATGATCGACACCTGTTCCTGTGCTACAAGTCTCACGAGTCGTGGCCTTCACGCGTCGAGGCTTCTGACTCCGATCCGCTCCCGAAGCTGCTCGCTTCCGCTCTGAAAGCTCGCAAGAACGACATCACTGTCAAGGTATAGTCGAAAGGATATAGATGTTAAAGTATTAATAATAGCAAAAATCCCATTTCAGTATGTTACTGATATGTTAGTTGCATGTCATTTGAAGTTGATAGAGTTACTCGGTGGAATTTCATTTAGTTTAGTAATGCGCTTGCAGTTTTTGTAGTAGCTAGATCATTTTTCTTTCTCTTACTCAAAGTTCTTATGAACAAATTCGATGTCTGTTTGCTTTACGTTTTAATCTGTTCTATGATTGCGCTTTATTCAAAATTGAGAAAATTATTCAGTGGAATTAATTACCATGAGTTCAGCATCCTGATTTAACATTTCTGTTTATAATTGTGCCGCACACTTATTATATAGCCAGATCAACATTTTTTCCCCTTAATATTGAGGTGGATATATCACTTTAAAGTTTTGAGGAATTTCACTTTGTGATTGGGTGATTTCTTTACTTGTATAATCGGTAACATTTTAGTTGTAGTTGATTACAAGTTATTTAAAATTGATGTATATTCAGTGCAACCGCGAAGGAGTTTAGTATCTCACAGTTCGCAATGTATATATTAAGAATAGGATGGTTGTTGGCTACTTATATTCCTATTTTCTAGATTTTTATTGTGTCGCATTTAAGTCTGGATGAAATTAACCTTTTGATTTGGTAATTTGGAATTTATAGACTCGCTTGACGATATGTGAGGGAGGCGATGATGTGAAGTTGTCGGATGGAGATGTTTTGATGTTTCCTGAAATGATTATATACAGGTATGGATTGAAGTGGTCTATTTTGTTTTTGAACTATTAACTTAGTTAGGCCTGAGTCCCGAATCCCTTATCTTTGGTCTGTGCTTCATTAGCAGCTAAATGCAAATTGGGATCCATAACAAGTAAACTAAGTTTCTTTAGTTAATGTAACTGTCTCTGCTGCCCTACTTGAGTAATACCTACCAATTTTCTTGCTTCAAATTTCTTGTGTGAGACCGATTCTTTTGATAATTGTAGTTCATTCATTATTTGTATTGTTCATGTTGGATACCAAGGTGGCCTACTTGATTATCGTATTTTTTATTAACTTGAAGATTTTCATTTTTTTTTTAATTTATTGAAGGGGATTGAAAGACTCGGGCGTGGATAGCTTTGTCGAGGATGTGCTCGTTCATGGCAACCCTTGGGTGTCTGGGAAGCAGGAGGAATTGACTGGTTCCTTTGTGTTTGTTTGTGCACATAACAAACGAGACAGGAGATGTGGTGTTTGTGGCCCTATTCTGATTGAGAAGTTTAAAGAGGAAATTGAGTCCAAGGATTTGAAAAACAAGGTCATTGTGTCCCCTTGCTCACATATAGGAGGACACAAATATGCAGGCAATGTGATAATCTTCAGTGCAGATCCTGAGGGACAAATTGCTGGCAATTGGTATGGATCTCTATTCTTATTGCTGTCTCTTTATGGGCCTATTTGGATGGGTTCTGGCTCGGTTTCGCGGGTCTTGATTTTAAAAAAATGGTTTGGGTGGTTTCGTTGAAACCTTTGAAACCCCATTTGGTTAGGATTTGGATGTTGTGGTTTTGGAAAAGTTGAAAGCCCACTTGGATTGGTTTTGGATGTTGGGGTTTGGGGGAAAAAGTAGGTGATATGTGTCAAATCAATGTATTTTTTGGAGAGTTTTTGGGGGAAAAAATAGATGGTGTCAAATCAATGTTTTATAGGTTTCAAGAGTTTGGGTGTAGATTTGTGAATATGTTTGTGATGAGTTTCATGGGTCTGGCGAAAACTCATTTGAATGTAAAGCTACTATAATGATGGTCAATAAAGTGTTCCACTTTTATTTATGCAGGTATGGGTATGTTACACCTAATGACGTTCTTGAATTGCTTGATAAACAGATTGGGAAGGGGGAAGTCATTGACCGGATTTGGAGGTTTGTAGTTCTCAATGAAATTTCTTTCTCTCAGTATTTATATATCTCAATGTGCCTACTTTTCTTAGAACAATAATATAACTTGGTGGAAGTAGTTTAAAGCCAAATGTGCGTAAAGTGATGAATGTTCTCCTATTACGTGCATAGCAACTTTCAGCAAAGCTTTCTTCTTGGAAACTTTAGGGCAAACATGGATTGTTTTTGGCCAGTCTCGTCCCACACTGCTGAGACGGAACCAAAACTGATATATCAAGTTTTGCCACTGAAACGGCTCATGCTAAGTCTGGAACCATTATCCAATCCTAGCACAACTCTCCAAAACCTACAGTAGTTGATGTAACACCTATCAATATAAAGTAATTGATTACCATCAACTTCATACATAGCTCTATCCAAATCATATCTCAAGTTTTCAAAACCTAATAACTATGATTTTACTAATAATTTACCATCCCAATTTTGCGTAAAAAATCAGTCGAAACCATGTCTTCAAAAGTTTAATTGAAAAAACCGAAACCGAGCCAAGACTGATTCACAAACTTCCCTAGCAATATGAATGGCTAGTTTATGCTTTTATATCCTGTCGTTTCCTACATTGGAATTAAATATTACTTTCTTTTAGACACTATAGCAATTCACAATGACTCACAAATTACCATGTAAATTGCAGGGGCCAAATGGGCTCGCCTGTTGTAGAATCCGGGAAAGTTGAGGAAACAAAGCTTACGGATGCAACAAATGTGAATAACATTGAGAAGCAGCATCAAGAGAGTGGTACTGAAGAGAATACAGAAAGTGTGCCTAGCTGTTGCCAAGGTGCTAGTGGATTTTCATGCTGCAGAGACGAGAATGTCGAGCAGAAACCAGTTAAGAAGGGACTCTCATGCTGGACTGAAAAACTGGAGCAGCGCCATGTGCTCACAACTGTTGCTGTTGTTGGAGCAGTAGCTACTGTTGCTGCGGCTTACAGTTTTTACCGTAGAACAAGGTAAAATGTTGTTTGTGAATCACTGCGTATTATTTACATATGCAGTCTTATGCCCTCGTTTTTTGCACAGAGCTATAAGTAGGTCAATAAATTACTCTGATAAGATTACACGATAAATACAAAGGAAAAAATATGTATAAGCTTAAGAAATAAGTCTTAACTCACTGTTTAATGTGTTGTATTGATATTAAGGGTTCTCATATATAGGTAATGTTAGCGTTATGACCAGGTGATTGCATTAATAAAGGATTTTACATTTGTAATTTTGTGTATTCTATTACAATTTGTTACAATTAGAGACGTGTATTAGAGGTTTATCACGTCTTGAGTTTCGTCCTCATAATGAATTATGCTATTGACTGAAACTGAACTTAATTTTTGTGAAGACATATATACTTGTATGAATTGTATGTTTTCGTGATAGTTTTTTAGTCTCTGTGCTTTATTATCTCGATGATAAGAATTATAGTGAAACTGTTGTTGACCTATGTCTGAAGTCTGAACTATGATTCATTCATTAAACACTGGATTTCTTTTGCACCTAGTCATTCATAGAAAATTTTGAACATGTTGTACATTGGTTTTGAGTAGGGTTTATAGACTAGATTTAGGCAAGAATATCATCAAAGCATTCAGGGTTGTCAACAGGGCCTCATGAGCTCAAATTCGTCCGGACTGACGGTCAATCACACTTGGTGCATATAATTTTTGTTACGTGGGTCTCAAATATTTTCATGTTTTGGGTGTGCATGATACTATCTATCTCAAGTAGATCCTCACAAGACAAATTGGAGTATTATCTTAATACACATGAAGAAAATATTTTTCATAATACATATACCTCATCACCTCAACGTAAGATTCAAAGACGTTAGTTTTTATTATTATTCATCATATAAAAAATTATTTGAACATATTAATTTGGTTGATTAGTATTCGGGTTGAGCCTTGTTAGACTCAACCTTGGCTTAAGTTACTGACCTAATAAAGTGGCTCAAATTCAACTAAGCTCAACTCATATTTAATCAGGTTGAGCTATCGAAATTTAGGTAGACATATACCAGCAACAGACATTATGTGTTACTCTAGCATATCCGGAATATTTCACACAAGAAGGCAAGATTAGCAAAAGAATACAAAATGCCACCTGATATTCCTGTACATTGAAAATGAAGAAGAATATACAATAAAAAAAGAGAAGCAACACCTACACAACCAAGATCATACATCCTAGTTTAAACCCAAATCAAGATACACAATAAATGACTAAAAGAATCATCATGTCCTAAGTTTGGCTATCATTTCCTCCACCATCTGTACAGAACTCCCACCTCTTTCCCCTCTATCAATCTCCCTCATAACCTCTTCAAACATCACATTCTTCTTCAAATTCTTAACTCTTTTCGAAGATCCACCATCCGAGCAATCCCTTAGCAACAAAAGCAAAGCTTTGGCTTTCTCTCGAGCCCTCCGCGTGCCATCAACGCTCAGCTGCAGGAGCCCCGGCATAACCCCTTCCATCAAAATCAACCCTCTGTATCTGTCCCTACAACTTTTGCATATAAGCACCAATATCCCCACTGCATGCTCTTTGCATGCCCTCGACCCCTCTTCCACCGTCTCCACTAGCATCTGAATCACAAAGCCAGTTTCCGAAACCTGAAAAATAATTTAATAAATAAATATTAAATATCTTTCCTCTCAACTTAATAAAAAAAAAATCCAAATTGTACAAGTATATTTTAGATGAAGTGGGATAAATTTATACCTGATTTAATGCGACATCTGATAAAGAGATGATTGATTCTAACAAAGCCATTGCCTTCTCTGCTAAGTCGGATGATTTCTCAGACGAGTAAATCAATTGAGTCAAAGAGATTAAGCCACCGGAAAGAACAATTGATGGAATGAGTTGGGAGGAAGTTGAGAGGTTGTGTAATGTGGATATGATATCGAGCTTGGCCTGATGGCCTAATTGTGAGTCTAGGAGTTGGAAGAGGATTTGAACGGCACCAGAAGATGCGATTTCGGGCTTATTTCCCGAGCAAGAAGAGAGGATCAAAAGTGCTGCCAATGAAAGTTCGAGCAATGATTCATTCTGCCATTGAAGGATCTTTAGTATTGCAGGTATAGCCCCATATTTTGCTATGTGAAGTTTGTTCCTGCATATTTTGAGTAGTTAGTGAAAAATCACTTGGATCAAATTCTAATGGAAGTATATATATAATACAGTATGTTTTAATTTATAGTTATATATACCACGGACCTTTCGCTGCCGAAAGCAAGATTGAGCAGAGCAAAGAGAGAAGCTTCAATGGAGTCATAATCATGGCTATGAAGCATCAAAATCAATTGAGAAATTACTCTTTTTTCGACTAACCTCTGTTTTTGCTTACTGTTTAGATTCCCGATTTCTCTTGCTGCTAAGATTTGAGCTTCTCTTTCGCCGAATAGAAGGGCTTCTGCCATGGCTGCAAATTTCATGAAAGTAAGCCCAACCATCTAACTTTTATGTTTGTATATATATAATTGCTTTGAAGGGATGCAAGGTTAATTTGCTTTTTATTTGTTTCAGTATGAAGCAACGAACTATTACCCTTTTCAGCTTTTGATAAGTGGAAAATCCTTGGAGTGAATCTTTACCTTTCCTTTTATAGAAGGAACCGCCGTCATCCTTATTTATAAAGGATGCATATGTAGTATATTTATTTTGAGATGAAATAGTATTTGTAGAGGTTTTTCTCCAAATGGCTTGTAAAATTGTTATTAGTCACGTGATGTGTACCTTTATTTTGTGCTAATAACATAAATCAACATTGTTTTCCAGTGAAAGATCTCTAATAAATGGAAAATTCTAAGGTGACGTCACGTCACATGACGTAAGTTATAACCAATAGAATTATGACACCTCATTAATAAATGACTTATTTAACAGGTTACTAACAAGTCATAAAACTATTACCATAAGTAATTGTACTATATTACTATTTGACCACATTCATTGTAATATTTAACCACATTAATAGTAAATTATAAACTAATAAATTATTATAAAAATAAATAAATAATTGTGTATAATAATATTTTATAATAAACAATACATAATATTTCATGTTGAATAATTAATATAAACCTTTGAAAAAAATCATAATATATTTTAATACATATAATTTATATTTTAATACATATTGGATAGTACTAATTGTAATACTTCATAATGTAGCTAATTACTATTAATATGAGACCGTACTATGTATGTTGAGTCAATATTGTGCTATGTGAGTCTAAACTACTACGTGTGAGACATATACCATGTAATTTGAAGAATTATACATCTTGGTTAGTACTAATGGTAATACTTCATAATGTGGCTAATTACTACTAATATGGGACCGTACTAAATTTGTGGAGTCAATACTATGCTATGTGGAGTCAATACTATGCTATGTGAGTCTATATTACTACATGTGAGACATATACCATGTACTGTGAAGAACTATCGGTAATTAGGTTATGACTCATGGTAATACTATATAATGTGACTAAGTACTACTAATATGAGACTGTACTAAGTATGTTGAGTCAATATTGTGTTATGTGAGTCTATACTACTACATGTGAAGAATTATTAGTAAATTGAGTAGTACTAATGTTAATATTATATAATGTGACTAATTACTACTAATATGAGACCGTACTAAGTACGTGGAGTCAATATTATTACATGTGAGACATCATAATATGTAATGTGAAGAATTATACACATTGGTTAGGACTAATGGAAATACTGTATAATGTGACTAATTACTACTAATATGGGACCGTACTAAGTATGTAGAGTCAAAACTATGCTATGTGAGTCTATACTACTACATGTGAGAGATATACGTTGTAATATGAAGAATTATTAGTAAATTTGTTAGTACTAATGATAATACTATATAATGTGACTAATTACTACTAATATGATACCTTACTAAGTATGTGGAGTCAATACTATTATATGTGAGACATTATATTATGTAAAGTGAAGAATTATACACATTAATTAGTACTAATGCTAATACTTCATAATGTTACTAATTACTACTAATATGTGACCGTATTAAGTTTCTGAAGTAAATATTATGATATGTAGGTCTATAGTACTACATGTGAGACATATACCATGTAATGTGAAGAATTATTAGTAAATTAATTAATACTAATGATAATACTATATAATGTGATTAATTATTACTAATATGAGACCGTACTAAGTATATGGAGTCAATACTATTACATGTGAGACATTATACTTTGTAATGTGAAGAATTACACACATTGGTTAGTAATACTGATAATACTTCATAATGTGGCTAATTACTACTTATATGGGCTGACCGTACTAAGTTTATGGAGTCAATACCATGCTATGTGAGTCTATACTACTACATGTGAGACATATACCACGTACTGTGAAGAATTATCCGTAAATTGGTTAGTACTAATGGTAATACTATATAATGTGACTAATTACTACTAATATGATACCGTATTAAGTATGTGGAGTCAATATTATTACATGTGAGACATTATACTATGTAATGTGAATAATTATACACATTTATGGGGTTGTACTATTATATATATATATATATGAACTAGTACTATACGATGTGTAAATATATAATTTTTATGGTGATTTGATATTAATTTGGGTAGGAAAAAAAAAAGGAAGGAAAGTAGAAATATTTATGGTAGTTAACTTTGAAATATTAAAGAATATAAGAATTATGGTTTTAACCTGTTAAACAGGTAACTCATAATTAACTAAGTTTAATTTTATTCTATATTATAAAATTTATGTGGTTGTGATTATATATTTATGATCTAATGCCTTAAATTAAATTGACGTCACATAACGTGACGTCACCTTAGAAGTCCCCCTAATAAATACTTCAATACAAATGGTTAAATAGGTCGGTAAATCCGACCCATTAACCACCCTAATATTATTCTCAACTGTAATTTTTCTAAAAAATGCAACCATCCGGATAAACATGGCATGTATAGTTAGTTATGGTTATGAATGTCCTATGACCTAAATCTGACGACGTGATATGTAATGAAGTAGACAACACTGTACCTAGTTGTATACTCTATTTGTATTAGAAAAAGAAAACAATAAAACTGTACCTAATACTTGTCTCACGCACTTTGATGTCTTGAAAATGTGACAAATGTGTAAGAATACTATAAAATAAAATAAAAAGGTTAGGACTTAGAGCATCTCCAGCAGTCAACATAAAAAAACAGCATTAAATCACTTTTTAATGTCTGCTACAGTGTTTTGATACCTGCATAAAAGTTTTTTACTCCAGCAATAAGCATAAAAAATGAAGCATCATTTTAAATTGAATTTATTTAAATTAGGTTAAATTCAAATTAAATTAAAGCTTACTTAAAATTAAAAAATATTAAATAATCGTACCTTGCGTTAAATTATTTAGATAAGATTTCTGACAATAATTTTATCTACATGTCAGTATCTGATTCAATGTTGAGATATTTGATAAGGATTTTCATCCATACTTTTTATTTTTATCAACGTGTCAACTTGTGATTCAGCGTTAGATATCTGATAAGGATAATATTTTATATCAATGTGTCAATTTATGGCTTAACATTGAGATATATGATAAGAATTTTTATCGATAATATTTTTTTATCGAAAATTAATTTATCTAATTTTTTATTTTGCTCGTGATTATTGAACATGTGTATTTTAATTGAAATTTGTGGCTATTTTAATAGTTGAAGTTTTTTGTACCATTGAAAAATTTGAAAATATAAGCCGTTGGGGAGAATTGGGAAGGACAAATAGCCGTTTTTAACTTTCCAGGCAAAAAATAATGCCCCTTGCCCGGACATTACTTTTGATGCCAAAAAGTGTCGGACTTAAATTTAGGTCAAGTGATAGTGCCTCTGCTGGAGCAAATTTTGGCATCATTTTGACCTTTAAGGTACTATATTTGACTTTGATTCCCATTGTTGGAGTTGCTCTTACAAGTCATTATCTCTTTATTGTAATTAAGGAATAGTGCATCTCTAATTGCTTTTTTCTCTTGCATTTATACGGCGCGGCTCATCGTCATTGCGGAAATGATGCCCTTATCATTTATCTTTGCCTCTTTGGTAGTTGAATAAAATTTCCT
This sequence comes from Penstemon newberryi var. newberryi, assembly GCA_030819805.1. Lineage (NCBI taxonomy): Eukaryota > Viridiplantae > Streptophyta > Magnoliopsida > Lamiales > Plantaginaceae > Penstemon > Penstemon newberryi. Next base: position 11,337,252 of record JAUALY010000004.1, on the reverse strand, counting down.
GTTCCTTAGATTCCGTTGAGAAAATAAAGTAGACAGTTATTGTCAGTGCTTTGAACATTGAAATACTGCCCTCCTCCCAGCAAAATACCACCCCTAAAACTATGTGCTTACATTTAACACAGCCCCCGATATATAGGAGGATATTTTTGGTACATAATAGATAGTGTGGCTAATTGTATTATCTTGACAACACTCAAAATCAAATTATGTTATTCATACTTGAATCGAGTTTATTTGATAAAAGTTCGTTGGAGTCCGATTAATCAGACTTATCAAATAAGTTCAGACAATATTTTTCGTTTCATAACTTTTGATGGTCAGCTTGAGCTCGTTTCGATAAGTTAAAAATAGACAAAATATATGTAATAATATCAAGTTACTTGATACTTGACTTGAGCCCAATTCGGTAAAGTTTGTTCAAGCTCGGTTTGTTAAGTAATCAAACCAAGTTCAAACACGATTTCAAGCTCGATACAAAATTCAAATCAAACTTGAACAAAATGTCGTTCGACACGACTCAACTCGTTTACACCCCTAATTATGACATTTATAACTATGAATGAGATTTTAAGATATCTTTAACCAATGAAGGGAAAATAAACATTTTTTTATGAGCAATATGTTTGTTTCGTTTTTCATAAAGCATTTTAATATTCTAAAAAGGAGAAAAACAAAATTTTTTCTTACTTAAGAATTTAAGTTCATCTTAAAATAATTATCTTATCTCCAAAAGAAGCTTAAAAGAACTCTATTTTGATTTGACATATAATAACATATCTCTTACTCTGCTTATTTCACATAATAAATTTTATATAAAATAAATAATCTTTTTTTACACTAACTTTAATTTTTTATTTATTTTCATGGTCTAGAAAAAAACCCAACAATTTTTTTGAAGGTAAACCTTCAATAATCTCTTCTTTATAGGACAAACCAACAGGCCCGATTGTTTTACACTATTGTTAAAACCGAATAAAATAGGCCCGACTGTTTTGCATCCTCAAATCTTTATTAAATGTCAATCCAAGAAAAACTGAAAGAGTTTGATAAGGCCCGAAAATTTAATCATTTAATCAATGGAACTTTAACGCCAAATGTATGATCGATTTATTCTCTTTCACTTATATAATCTTTTCGTTTTAATTGTTCATCTGCTCTTATTTTCGATAATTAAATTGGGATTTCAGGTTTGGAATCTAGGTTTTCATATTAGTTGTCACCTTCACGCGAATTGATCTTTATTTTTCCACGATTTCTGTATCGAATTCTGATTTTGTCCTTGTACCTTTTTTGCGTAGCTGGGGTGAAGGAAAGGGAAAGTACAGCGTATTGTAATTATTTTTTCAAGGGAGAAATATGACGCCGTTTATTGTAATTCAGGAAGGTGATGGACCGTCTCGCATTGTTTTGTCAGAGCCCACTGGCTCAACTGCAGAGGTTCTTATGTCTGTTGTTATTTATTTGTTCTTTTTTATACCATGCAGTATACATTTTAGGGTGTTATATTGAGCTAGTAACTAGATGATGACAGATTTATTATTTCTCTTTGTCCTGAAATTAGTGATTTGGAAATGCAATTATAACTTAGAACTCAAATTGAAGTTAAAAATTAAAAATTCAATGAGATGTCGATTTAAATGTTCATACATGTGAAGAAAACGAAGTTATAGTAGTTTTAACACAGTTACAAGTTTATTAGATAACAACACACTGCTGGCTTAATCTTCTTCAAAGTGATCTGGATGAGAATGCGGAAGAATTTTAATCCTATCCTTTATACTTGCTGATCCAGGTACTTTTACACGGCGGGCAGGTCGTTTCTTGGAAGAATGAGAAAAGAGAAGAGATGCTCTTTATGAGCAATAAGGTGAACAACTTATTAGTTTCAGTTAAATTTTGAATCTTATTGTTATATCAAAGGAAAAGTATTGTAGATTTATGTAGCAAAGTATTTAAGAATTAAAACGGAATTTAACTTGTTGATGCATGAATGTCATGCTCATCTTACTGTGTGTAACTGTTTTTTTTTTTATGTATGTGCCCGTATTGATTTGGTAAATGTATAAAGGTGGCTACTCAGCTGCTTGTTTAATATATCAACCGTTGTCATTGTGAGTTAGTAATTTTCAGTCGCATAATTTGGTATAAAAGATGTCTTCAACTCGTAGTGTTTGGACTTTTAAAATTGACCATATATCAGAATGATTTTTTTTACCTCTGCTGTGAATTCACTAGGCCATTTTGCCCAGTTATGATTGTTAAAGCGTGTCCAAATTCAGAGTTTTTTTTTCTAATAAATAGTAAACTTACACTTTGAAGTTCACCTGGGTGGTTGGAAATGCTGGCCATTCTTGTAAAATAGCGGGACAGTTCTTTCTATATATATTTCTAAAGTATGACATTAATACACTATAGACTTTTTATATTAATCATCTCATGTTATTCAGCAGGCTAAATTGAGGCCATCTAAAGCCATCAGGGGTGGCATACCCATTTGCTTTCCTCAGGTAAATCACCAACTTACCTAGCAAAAATATTTGAAACTACTGTCACTCTGGTCGAATGCATTCTTATCTATTACATGCACATTTTAGTTTTCCAATTTAGGTTCACTGGAGCAACATGGATTTGCAAGGACAAGATTGTGGTCATTGGACAGCTCTCCTTCACCTCTGCCCCCAGTTAACAATCAATCTACACTGGATCTTTTGCTGAAATCAACAGAAGAGGATCTGAAGACTTGGCCACATAGGTGAAGATAGATATGACAAGATTTTTCCGTTACTGAATAGTAATGTGAACTTTTGTTATCAATATTTCAGTTTTCTTCTGGTGCAGATTTGAGTTGCGCTTACGAATTTCCCTGAGTGCTGGAAAACTCACCTTAATCCCTCGTGTGCGAAATACTGATAGCAAGGCCTTCTCGTTTACATTTGCTTTGCGTAATTACCTATCTGTGTCTGATATCAGGTTTGCCTCATTAGTCATTACTTCCTCTAGTTATTTTCTTGGTTGCAGGGCTGAAAATATGCTAATACTAGTAGCTTTATTCTTTTCAACTTCATGTTATAATGAGTTCATAAGCATTCATATTTAGTTCGTTTTGAATTAGTGGAGAATTCTCTCTTTCTTCTCTTTTCAATCTAAATCTTCTAGATACCTTATTATCCTTCTCCAGATAGGTTGCATGATGCTGTTTGATTTGCAGTGAAGTGCGTGTTGAGGGCTTGGAGACACTTGATTATTTTGATAATTTGTTAGAAAGAGAGAGGTACACCGAGCAAGCAGATGCAATTACTTTTGATGGTGAGGTAATATGTTTCTGTTTCCCTTGCTTCTTCCGTGATTATGAGTGGACATGCTTATTGGGCAATGAGGACAATGCAATTGTATATGACCATCCTGTTTAGTAGCTATATTGAAATTTTATTTCATTTTTAAAAAATTATTTTGTAACTTTGTACTCCTACCATGTGAAACGATTCTTTTTTAGCATACAACTTCTCAAACCTTATTATGTTTTCTTCATTCATAGATTGATCGAGTGTATTTGAGCACACCAACAAAGCTAGCCATAATAGACCATGAGAAGAAAAGAACCTTTGTACTTCGCAAAGAAGGCATGCCAGATGCAGGTTCTTATGTTATTCTCTAAGCACTAATATTGATCTAAGACTTCCATTCATTCCTAGACACCAATATATTTGGATCATCATCATATGCAGCTGTATGGAACCCTTGGGACAAGAAAGCAAAGGCTCTTCTAGATTTAGGCGATGAGGATTACAAAACAATGTTATGTGTGGATTCAGCTGCTATTGAAACCCCAATAGTCTTGAAACCATTTGAAGAGTGGAAGGGCCGTCAGGAACTGTCAACTGTCTCCTCAAGTTATTGCAGCGGACAGTTGGATCCTCGTAAAGTTCATTATGGCTTCACCTAATCGAATTTGTGGATCACTTAATACGAGTTCATGTTTTTTCCCGTCTGCAGACAATGATTTCTTGTTTAGCATTGTACTTAATTAAGCAGTATATATGTGGCTATATGAGCTGCTGCTTATATTTACAGCCATACTAATCCACTTGCTTTTTTTTAATAAGCTTCCTCATCTTCTTTCTGTAATTATGCAGAATGTTGAAGCAGTATTTAACTTGATAAATTAAAATATGTTCATCTTTTTTTCACTAATCTAATCTGTCATACACCCATTTGATGAATGTGCCGCTTGTAATATGATATAAAAGCAAAGAAAATGCAATAAATGCATATGCAAAAATTTGAAATGCTTTTATTGATTTAGGTTACATATTCCAAATGCTAACATGAAGCACTGAAACTTCCGTCAATGTGATTTCCTTGAACCTCTTTTCTCATCGTCACTTTCTTATTCCAAAATTTATTAGGCGCTACTGAGTAGACTTATTTGATTTATTCCTTACAGACCTCGATTTTACTAAGTGCTCCTTAGAGAAGAGAAAGCATGGAAGTCCCAAAATTTTCTTTGGCTTCTTTGTCAAAAGGCTCTTCTCCCAAATACATGTGTATATATGCCCTGCAGAGCAGTTCGCTTTCAACTGTGCTCACAATCTCATCCTTAACTGTGTTATAGAAAAGAGCAAGTTAGTTTACTAGAACAGATAATTATCCAGTGTAAGTATCAGATGAAAATTTGCATATAGTTTTACCTTTTGTTTGGAGTGTATAACCTGGAAGCCTAGATATCTCAATTACAGAACCAGGTGTTAGCTTTATGTCGTCTGTTGCTTCTCCCATAATCCTTAATTTGATAGATAATACTTTCAGTGTTTGCATGGAGGATAGAGTGTGTGTGTGTGTGTGTTGGGGGGGGGGGGGGGGGGGGGGTGCGTATATTTACAATCCAAAATAGTTAAGGGAGAAGTAAAGTGATTATACTTGTTAGTGAGCTCATCGTTCTTTCCACCAGTGAGCTTCTTGATGGATGATCCTAGGCCTTCATTGAAGTTTTTCCTTACCATGCTCATGGTTAGGTTCGAGTAAACAATAACCAATCGAACCATCATTCCCACATCACTGTCAATCACCATTTGAAACATTTCCTTTGTTGGTTTAGTTGGTGCTTTCCCAATTTTCGTCTTTAAAAGATCTTTCAGTTTCTCATTGTCTGCATATACCCCTGCAAGAAGAATTATGAGTTGATATATCCATATAACTGCTGCTAATTTGTATATTTTGTTAGAGAAATGCTTAATGTTTGTTATATGCTGAAAAAAAGGGAGGATTGCTGGTGAAAGGTGATTACCAAAACCGTATATTTTGATTCCGAGGCCAAGCATGCTCTTTTTTCTCAGGCCTACAGCTTTCAGCTGCATCCCATCACCCAACTTAACTGGAAACGAGACTCCAGTTTTGTGTTCAACTTCAACTGTCACTTCCTCCTCTTTAAGGGTCTGTTTGGTTGGCTCCTCTTGTTCAATCTTCTCCTCTTCGTTTTGCACAGGTTTGTGATCGCCCTCATTTTCCTGCTTTTCTTTCTCCTGCTGGTTATCGGTCATGTTTGGTTCAGTCTCGTTGCGCTTTTTGTCTATTGTTGACTTCATTGCAACACTACTCTTGGGATCAATCTCTAACATTTCAGTTTTTTGGGTGACATCATTCACTGTGGTCGGCATTTTTCAGTAATTGGTAGCTTAGTTAAATGAGTAGGATGTTTGTGATTTGTGTGGGATAGTTGGGAAGTTGATCAAGGGTTTATATAGGGAGGAATTGGTAGGTGGAGTTGGGGATCATTAAATTTGCAAATAGGCATGGTGTTGACTAGGACTAGGAATGTAAACAAATCAAGTAAAATTGAATTTTTCAAAACCCTATTTGATTTTATCCTGAAGCTTAAATTGCTTTGAACTTGGTTTGGGTTGTAAAACGAAACGAGTTTGCATGAGCTTAATCGAGTTGAACAAGATTAGCTTGATAATTTTATAGATGTTAATTATCTCTTTTAGCTTACTTATTGAGTTGAACACGGTGCAGGTTGTTCAAGATTGACTTTGTCATGGCCAGATGAGTTTTTACCGATGGAATTCGAGTCAAATATGAAGTAGAATACTTTCTCTTTTCTTTTTTTAGTGGTTAAGGAGATTTGCTTTCTCCTTAACTTCATGAATTCATATATTTGGGACCATTTATCCATAATAGTGAATTATGTGGTCGTTGGTCTTAAAGTGCGCCTTGGACAATTGTCAAGTTGTGTAAAAGTTGGCCCGAACACCCGTGTATTAAAAACAAGGAGAACCCTATTTAGAGCATTGGTTCGGATATGAGCATTGTGACAAGGGAAGTTGAAATTGCATAACACTATTTCTTTTAATTTCTTTAATTGTGGTGAATGTTTTCTCAAGTGTAATTCCAGTAAACAATCGGCTGGAGGGTGCATTTCATATTATTCATCTGTGCTTTTGATCTTTTAAATGTTTTGCTTTGATGAGACTTCTGGAAAGGCAATTAATTGATCCATTAATGCATGAAGAAGATTTCCCAGAACGATAAGCATTCTTGATAAGGTGTGAAAATCGAGAAATCTCTCAGGAGTCCAGTTTCTTGGGGGGTGTTTTTTCCCCAGAAAAAAATTCACATCAAATTTTTGCAGGTTTACATTTTTGTTCCTTCCTGTTTTTTGGGTTTCCCAATGATTTAATCTCTTTCAAGGCACGTCGGACATATTAAGTGGTTTACCTATTTATGTTGCATTAACATGTTCACTGCCTCCCTATATTAAACTTAGAAGAATAAGAATTGACAAAACTACTAAACTTATTTGTGACATATGATAAATGTGACACATTATTCCTGCGACACAATAAATGTTTGCACTTTAACTCCTTATGAAACAAAAAACGTTTTTCATGTTCACTCTCAATTTTGGCGAGTGAGTTACACTCTTTGGTTGAAAAAGTTAAATTGCTCCTTCAAAATTTTCACAGGACTTTAAAATGCTTTTTTTCAAATTACATGGGAATAAATTGAACATTTTACATATTACAGGGGTAAATTGACATTAACTCAGTACGTCCTACTCCATCCGTTTTTTTTATTTGTCGCTTTGAAAGATGGCACACGAATTAAGGAATATCATAAATAGTTACTTTTTTGAAGCAAAAATTTAAAAATACCCTTTTAATCAAACAATCCTAACATTAATGACAAGTATTAGTAAGAAGGGTAAAATTGATAAAAGAACATTTAATTTTACATTGAATTCCTAAAGCGACAAATAAAAATAAACAAGAAAATTTTGCCAAAGCGACAAATAATACAGAGGGAGTAGCATTTTAAAAAAGGAATTATAATTCGAATAAGATTTAGTTTAGTTGAACTAATTCAATCATTAAATATAAATGATTTTGATTAGTTGTGCCTGTTTTAAAATAAAGGTAGTTAAATTGGATTCGCACTACAATTTCATACTCAAATCCACAATCCAAAAGTAGTTGTAAAAATTCCCATCTATGAACAAACAAAATCCAACCACAAACAAACATAAAATAGATCCTCAAAAGACAAATATAAGTTCATAATATTAATTTCTTCAAACATTTCTTGTCCTGCCATCATTCCAAATCTGTGGCAAAATAAAAATTAGGATTAGAAGCCACTGCATGCAAATTGCAATAGCTTTTACCAGCTAGAATTAGGAGCCGTCCAAAGAGGAAACGACGCAGTTTCTGGAGGGAAGGCCACCACCTCTTCTAAAACCAATTGATGTCTTTTAATGAGCTCCACCACATAAATTTAACCCTTTTTACCTCTGTAATTCATCATTTTCACTTTCCTCAGACGAGGAATCTGGAGAATAACCGCTCTGCTCACAAACTCTTCTGTCATTTCCTGAAAGAAAAAAAATATGGTTAATAGTGCCAAATTCCAGAAGAAAAAAAAAATGAATACCCCTTGTGTTTTGCCTATTTATTTGAAAAAAAAAAAGAACCTGTAGTGTTATTTTTAGCAAAAACCACCCTGTGTTCTATTTTTATTAGCAAAAAAACCATTTGAAATTTCTTCATAAATCATTGAGGAAATTAATGCCAATTTTTTAAGTGGGGGGGGGGGGGGGGGAGGGTCGTCGTCATTGCCAATTTTTAGGCGAATAGGGGTTTTTAGCTAATGAAAGTAACACAAGGGAGTTTTTAATAAGTAGGCAAAGCATAGGGATAATTTTGCATTTCACTAAAAAAAAATAACCAATTTGCAATACACAAATGATACTTACCTCTTCGTTATCATAGCAATATTCAATTACTAATGATTCAAGTGTGTGGGAGTGTTCAAGAAATAAACAAATCCCGACTATATCATCTTTAGTGTAGCCTGTTCGCAGCACCAAATGGGTGATATTATTGAATTTGTAGCATTTTAATGCATCCTCTTCTTTCTTAAAATGCTACATAGAATCAAAAATATGTCAGAATCTAAAATAGTTGTTACTATAGATCCTAAGAAATAGGAAAGAAAAGGCAAAAATGCATTTTCAGTCATTTAACTTTTAATGGGTAGTGTTTTTGGGACAGCTTCTGTTTAGGTAAGCAACTTCGATCCTTTGACTTTTCACTATTTGCAATTCTAGGACAATTGGTTGCAATTTTTGTGCTTGAATTATTAGTGTTCACAATTTTGGTCCTTGAACTTAGTAGGACAGTCGAAGCAACAAACCAAAAGTGCTATCAAATGTCCTAAAATTGCACACACTAAACCGAAATTGCTCACCGAATGAAAAACAGTCCCAAAATTGCCAACTAGTCAAAGTTAAAAGGACTAAAATACACGGAAAGAGAAATTATTACCTTGAGAAACTCTTCTTGACCAAAGTACATATTTCGTACAGTAAGATATTTGGGGGTAGCTAATGAGCTCATGAAATTACACCAACAAGAATAGTTTTCCAGGGTTACAATCAAATATTCCACCTTAGCCACAACCAAGTTTGGACTTGGTTTCAAAAAACACACTTCCGCACAAAAATCGTGAATGCTAACTGAATGTAGTCTGGGTGCATTAATTACTACCTCTGATGCACCAATAAATATTAATTCGCATTTCTTAAGTTTTGATGAGTAAATCTCTAAATCATTTGGAATAGAACAATATTGGATAGTAAGGCATTCGAGGTTGACACAGAACTTAATCACGTCATTAACTTCCCTATCCTCTAAATTCAAATCATCGAAAAATAATGATTGAACAGACTGAAAATCAGAAGTGCACACATATGGAGGACAGTTAATGAAACTTCTTTTAAGCATCAAAACTTTGACTGAGCTATCTTTAAGATGGGAAAAATTAAAAGGAAATTCCAAAAACTCATTTACTTCACGATTGAAGTTGCCATTTTCCTCGGCCAGTATATAATCTAGGTAGCATGTATCAAAGTCAATACTAAGCTCGATGACTTTGGAATTAATGGCATGGAGAACCCAATTGTTGACATTAGCAATATGGATAGCATCTTCACAGTCAATGCGGAGGTGGAATTTTTTAACATGGGTAAAGGGGTGGATGGATATGGCTCGATTAACATATTGAATAAACTTGTTTCGTGTTATGATGTAGGGATTTGAAAGGGAGTAGAATGGAACAATGTCAAAGCTTAGGGACGGGAGTTGATACCAGAGGTTTCGCCATGTACGGCAAACCAGAGATGTTCTTATAGCATCTAAGGTCGTGAGAAATGAAAGGATATGGATGAGGATGCATTCTGGGAGGTTTTCAATTTTGGCGCTATGCTTACTAGCGACCTCCCTTGATGCCTCCATAACAGGTTCCCTGCCATAAATCAAATGAACAGTTAGTCAAGATGTGTTCTGATGAGGTTGTCGACATCCTCTTTATAGAGATGGTGCAGATAAATGTATTAAATTAGAAATATGATCCTAGCGTCGCTCAATTTGTTCATATCTATATGAAGCCTCTAGCTACTAAGAGATTTATATGATTTATTTTAAACCACTCACTGAATTTGTACCATTCAGAAATTTTATAATTTAACAATAAAAAAAAATGATAATTCTTAAACAGTAATAAATCTTCCTTATACTCTGGTATATAAAAGCCACAAATCAAACTCCAAATCAGAGAAATGACAATCTAAACATTCATCTTTTAGATGTTGGGGGGGGGGGGGGGGGGGGTAGGGGGTATAGCATGCAATCCTAAATATTATAACTGGCAAACAACTTTGCAATCGAACAGCTGCCTAACTCTCGGTGTGTGAAATATTCAATGGAAATCATGAGGTTGATGGTCCAGTAAACAACTAAATAAATTAGTCAAAAAACAACTAAACTAAGGGGAAAAAATCAAGATTTGTTTGGTGAATCTTGATAGAGGGATTTGATAATTCCCTTATTCTGGTATTTTCCTAGAAAAACAAATAAGAAATCCTAAAAGTTCTCACTCCTTCATTTCCCGCATTTACTTACTCACTATTGTTGCTTGCCTTCGCTTCTTCTTTTCCAGATCTTATTTTATTCCTAACTTTACTTTCTTTATCGAACTATTAGGAACCTTCTATTATCAATTTTTTTTTTTTTTTGTATAGGAAAATCAACGAGACAACATAGAAACAATCTAAACTACAAGGCCATCCAATCCGAAAGTAGCATAAAAGGGGATGCCTCTAAAATATTTAGAATTAAAAAGCCATATAGGGAACCTTTTATTATCAATTGGAATCATATATCCTTCAAAAACTATGGATCTATAAACCACAAAAGCTCGACATCCACCATTTCTCACATACAATGTTTTCCGCTAAGTATAGATCTGTTGGGATTTTTGAAAACAACTATTGATTGTTTTGCAATCTTGAATTAGAAAGTATTAACTCGTAAATACTTATGTTAATTTACTAATTGACATAGCACATTTCATGGTTACTTTACTAAAAAATTATAAATAACAAGATAAAAATAAGCATTAAATAACAAATACCTAAATAAACAAGTGTTAATGATCTCACTACTGATATAGAAGATACGGCATACGATATACCTGTGTAGCTTAGGTTTTGCAACGGCGATGTATGTCCTTGCGGTTGGAATGAGACTGCATTCCAAATTTATAGTAGGGTTCACCGATAGGATTTTGCAACTTGGTCCCTATAATTTTTAAAGCTTTAAATTTGATTCCAAAGTTTTTATTCAAAAACTAACCCTTAAAAATAAAGTATTTTCAGTTAGAGCCCAAATCATATTAATTTGCTAATCAGTTTTAAGATGAATAGGATCTTCTTCTCTACAACATTAAAACATTTGTTATTTGACAATATGAACCTCCTGCATAAATTCTAATAGCTAGGAAAATGTAAATAATACTATAAGGACCATAATGCACATAATGCACATATATGTAATGGAATGCATATGCTTTATCCGATGGGTCAAAGCTAGCTAGTATTAACATAAACATGTATGTTATAACATTTTCATTACTAGTAATTCGACAAGTAAACTCGTATATTTGCAGTAATTAAATCGGAACTTACACAGCCATTGAGGCACCATACAATCGTCAAATTGCATAAAAGTTCATGAATGTGTACCTTCACCCCAATCTCAATTTCATCCAGAAGTAAAAACAAATAACGCATCAGAAATTCATCATCAAAGAACACAAGAAAGGTTACAAACTCAGGAAGAAAACAAAATTTACCCGTAATAAACAATTTTAATGTTATTACAAGTAAACATCCATCAAAATCTATAGATGGTAACATAATTTTAAGCTCAGTACAGACATTGCCGGAAGTTGAAATTTTCCAAAATGAACTTGAAATTATTAAAGCTCTAAACTAATATAGAGAAGAACAAAATTCAGTTTTTGGCAGCATATACCTCAATTTTCCTCTTTGTTAATTTTTTTAACGTTTAACCACAACTATAAAGCTTGTCCATTAAGTTCACACTTTACACTTAGAAGCTTGTAAGAACCATGGATCAAAATTTCAATGGGTTCCATTGAACAAGCCAATTGAATCGAGTAGTTTCTTACTTGTAACATGTTCATTTGATTTACAATTTTTCCAAATGTTTCCCAGAAGTTTCTAATATTTAACAAACTATTCTTCACAAGAAAAATTGCACATCACTAAACAAAAGTCTATAAGAAACAAGCAAGATTAGCAATACAATGTATTTGCATGTCAAGCAATCAATATAAAAGTCGATAGACATTAGAAATTGCTCTTTTACATACCCCAATCAATCAAACTTGAAGAAACTTCATTCCTCTGCATCCACCGCCACAACACGAACCCCCAAACTCCTCGCCGTTCTCTAAATCTCCCCATATTTACACACCGGAAGCAAAATCAAAACCCCTAAAAAAATACGGCAAATTATTGGCACTTGTCGAGGGAGCGATGGGCGAAATCGCAAGTGGATCCAGGTGTAGGGATTTCGGGTTCGGGTCGTCAGCTCATTACGATCCTTCTTAATCTGCAAAAGTAATCGCTGAGTTAAATCGTGTCTATTGTCTCTGTGCGTGTTCTGCTGATACGCAATTGGAGGAAGAAAGGGGTAGAAGGTTAGCAGCAATTAGCATGGCCATGGAAGCGTTTGGAATTTGGATCATCTGGAGCTCCGAAAGTAGAATGGAGCTTCATGAGATATATCTTCTACTTCTAATAGTACTTCAATGTTTGTTTTAGTCTAAAAAAACCTCTTACAAAAGTTTTTCTGAAAAAATAAAAATACCTACATATGATAATACCTCCAGCCAAGTTTTTTTTTTTTTTTTTTTTGGGAGAAATAAACTCGCGCATTAATAGAATCAAATAAGTTTGTTACATAAATTTGAGGAGAGCCTCCATCACAAAAAACATCTTGCGGAAGAGAATTAAGTGCAACATTGTTACTCCAATTAAACATTCTACCCCATTTAGCGAGATTGTGAGCCGCTTTGTTACCAAGACGTGGAATCTTTCTAGTTTTCCACTTTGGCCAAGAGGTTGCAATGTTGCGGGCAAAAACCGAGTCCGCTTCTCAACCATTTAAAAGAGGGATTCGGGTTGAAGATCATGAAAACGGCATTGGGAGAATCACTTTCAAAGAGAACCTTGTGACTTTAATGGAATCCATGATAATAAATGCATGCTTCAAGCCAGCCGTTTCCGCATTTGTAGGATCAGAGAAAATATATGAGATGACCGATGCAAAGACAATTGAGCCATGAGAATTACAGACAAGCATTTTGAGGAATCCAACGCCGTCTTGAAAAGAGGCATCGACATTGACTTTAAGCCAATTATTTGGAGGAGGAGACCATTCTTGACTAAGCTGTGTGGCTTTGACTTTAATGAGCTTCGAGATTTGTGCTTGAGCGTGAGAAGCCGCATGTGTAGAAGCAAGAGAAGCCAATTGAAGAGCATTAAGTGAATTGTTACGATGAATAAGAGCATTCATTTTGTTCCAAAACTCCAGTGATGTGTTTTGACATTTGAAAATCAGGTCATCTAAAGTAATGATGCTTTGAATCCAACTCGTGAGAGTCCAAGAGGCAAATGTGAGAAGCCAAAAATTCCATTTCGACAAAAAGAAAACTTGTTCAATGAAAGGACAACGGAGAAAAAGGTGGTCGATTGTTTCGTTTTGGGCATGGCAAAGGAGTCATGAGCGGTCTTCAATCGGGAAAATAGTTGAGAGGCGATCGCGGGTGGGGATCAAGTTTTGAACCAATTTTTATAGGAAATTTTTTTAACGCTCATTGAGAAATTATTTAGTGCAACCGCTGCACCATGTCATCAAACACACGTGGTGCAGCCCATCAATACACTTCTCACATGTGGAGTGAGAATCCATATCAACAATGTTCTGGTCAATGTGAGCATATTTTTTAAATTCTATTTTTTTGGAGAACATGACCGGTGTGAATTTTCACTCCACGTGTAAGAAATGTATTGATGGGTTACACCACGTGTACTTGATGACGTGGTGCAACAATTTCACATTTTCGAAAATTGCCACGGGTTTTAGACTTTAGTCAAGATAAGCGAGTAAAATATGATAACTTGGTCCAAATTTTTTCAATAAAACTTCAATTTAATAAAATCAAAATATATTACTCCGTATAAAATTTAATTCTGATCCAATAGGATTCATTATTTGGGCCGAGCTATAGTTAGATTAGATATCATAGATTGAGCTCAATCCATGTTCCCCAGCCCAATATTAGTAAGAGGTTGTTTTACAAAAAAGAAAAACTTAATCATGAGCCCAATTTCTATAGTTAAGTAGAGAATAATCGGGCCGTAAGCCCAGACTGTGGTCCGTTTCCAACAACTGTCCTCTGCTCTACTAGAGCTTCCGTATTTTCAATTAGAGCAATGAATGAACATTGCACAAAACTTAACATTGCCTAGGTATAATTAAAACAATGACGGAGGAGCAACGGCGGAGCCGGAAGCGGAAAAGAGGTCCCCGCAAGAAAGGTAAGCATACCACCGGCGTCGACACCAACACAAGTAATCAATCTTCTTCCATTACCCCCTCTTCTGGTTCTTCGTCCTCCACTATTAAAAGCGGCTCGAAATCCTCTTCATCTTTCCTTGACAAGGTATAGTATTAGTTTAAGTGCTATAATTATGAAAAATTGAAGTACTGTTGTCGGCTTATGAAGTTATTTTTGTATATTTTGGCAGATGAAAGCGAGATTATCCGGAGGTTTTTTCCGAATGCTTAATGAGAAGCTCTACACTTGCACGTATGAAATTCATATTCATTTTTGCCTTAATTTAAGAGGAATTTTATCATTATAAGTACTGAAGACTTTTGTGTTTTGTATTTGCTTGAACTCAGTGGAGATGAGGCTCTTAACTATTTTAAAGAGGATCCATCATTGTTCAATGTGGTGAGTTAGGGGAAACCCTAAATTAAAATTTTGACTTTTTTATTGTTAATTTTTTCAATTAGCATCATAGATTATGTTCAATATTGTCCCTACTACAAAAAAAAAAATTCAATTTGAATGTTTTTCAGCTTCAAACAAATTAAGTCCTGTGTGGCTCAACTTTGGTTGTATGCACAATTGAAATTTAGCAGGCCAACAATTGCACTTCAGTTTCACTGAAAAACTTAATTCGAATTTATAGCTTATGTATAATTGAATAAGATGTGACTATGTTTTAGAAAGCCATTCTTGTCTAGCTTGTTTTCTAGGTGTGCGTTAATTATGTCAAACTCAAATTTCATTTTGCTCTCCACATTGTAACTTAATCTTCTCTTACCCTTACCAGTATCATTCAGGGTACCAAGAACAAATGTCACACTGGCCTGAGCAGCCGAATGATATTATTATAAAATGGATAAAGGATCACAGCTCCTCTTTGGTTGTTGCTGATTTTGGTTGTGGTAAGAAGTGGCAACTGTTAATCGGATAAAGAAATTCATTTTTGCACGCTTGGTTTTTAAAATTCTATGATGTAATATATTCAGGGGATGCACGGCTTGCTAAAAGTGTGAAGAATAAAGTTTTCTCCTTTGATCTTATCTCATCCGATCCTTCAGTCATTGCATGTGATATGTCTAAGGTATGTGGGGATCTTTCTTCTTATTCTTCCGTTTGTTTTTTGGGGTCCCCTGCCACCATCATTCCCGTATCTAAGTTGTTCACTGCCTCATAGTTTTTTATGTGCTTCTCACTTCTGAAAATGCTTGGCTGTGAAACACAGACGCCCCTCGACTCTGCCTCAGTGGATGTTGCTGTATTTTGCCTCTCACTGATGGGAACAAACTTCCCCAGTTATCTTCAAGAAGCAAACAGGGTTCTTAAGCCTAAGTATGCATTTAATATTGTTTAAAATCTTTTATGTCTCCCAAATATGCTTGTTTTGCATCTAATAATGAATAGCCTACTCATAATCGGCCTTTTGCAGTGGCTGGCTTTTAATAGCAGAAGTTAAAAGCAGGTTTGACCCCACTACAGGAGGAGCAGAACCCGGAAAGTTTGTGAAATCCATATGTGAACTAGGATTCACCTCAATATTGAAGGTCATACATTTTGCCCTTTCTTTAATTTTGAAAAGGATTTAATATCTTTGCTAAAAGTTTTATTTTTTTTTAATTTTTAATGCAGGACTTTTCCAATAAAATGTTTATACTGTTCTACTTTAAGAAGAAGGTCTGATACTGAAACTGAAGTTCTTTGAATGCTTCATATAATTCTTGAAGCTTTTCACTTTCAAATGTGGCTTGACAAGTTTCTAGTTTTTTACCTTTTGTTGCTTTTTCCTTTTTTCTACAGGAGAAACAAATATCTAGAGATGTTACGTGGCCTGAGTTGAAACCTTGTATGTACAAGCGTCGCTAAAGCTTCAGATGCATGGTTGTTTGGAATTTTTTACATGCAGTTTGAGTTACTTATTTATTGTGTCAGTTGGATTGTATTATAGAAGGAATGTTACTAGTCTAGAAGAGGCGTAGAGCAAAAAATTGTAAGGAGTTAGGATACAGTTATTTGATCTAAAGGTTTCATTAGCATTACTTCTTAATTCTCAATTCTCAATTCTCAATTCTCAATAATATGTACACATAAATTGACAGTTGAACTCGGTCTCAGACAATTCTCAATTATTTTGATGATCATCTTTCTACACCTGTGACTAAGTGAATTTTTTGGTTACTTGATCATTGGATAGTTGTTCTTGTTCTTTTTGTTAGTGTTTTTAGCATAATTTCTAGTTTGTTCATTTTGGTTTTCACGGATAGAGGTCTGTCTGAAAATGTAGCCTTGTTGACATTTAGCCACAAATATTTCGGTTGTATATACTCGAAAATATGTTTCCCTGGGCCCGCAACCAATTTTAATATTATATTTAACACGCTTCCTCATGTTTAGACGGTATACATTTTTACTCGAGACTAGCATGTGAAATTTAGAAGGGATGGTCTATGGTGACTCTCACTTCAAAGAGAGTCACCAACAACATCATTTGTGACCAATTAAATTTGGACACGTGTCCACATTACAACCCAATAAATTCATTTACAATCCTAACTAATTCTTGAAATACCCATTATACCCTTAGTCTTTATTTTACTAAATTCCTTACCCTTTATATATTAGATTTTAGCTCAAATATCAAGTATATTAGATATTAATAATTGGGTTGAAATTATATTAGATTTTCTACCAAGTCAAATACAAAGCTAATAAAAATAATAAATTCAAATATACAATTCTTTTAGATAAATATAACATTAAAATGAATATTTTTATTTACAAAAATATATTATTCTCCTAATGAAATGTTTTTCTACAATAATTGTACATTATTAAATATTTAATATTTTAAGTCGTTTTTTATTTAAAAAAATTCAAAAAAAAAATCATTTCTTAAAAGGATGAAGCTTCACCGCTTCACCGCTGCACCGGTCAAGCCTCAGTGTTCTGGTCAGAGACCAAATCTGAGGGAGAAGGGCTGCATCGTTCTGGCCGCGACCAAAGAGGCGGCGATGTGCCGCCTCCTTAGTGGTCGCGGCCAGAACAGCGGCGAGTGATGTGCCGCCTCCGTTCTGGTCGCGACCAAAATGGCGACGACCTTTCGCCGCCATACTAGTGCGACCAGATGGGAGACGGCACTTCACCATTGCCGTCCTCGTTGGAATAGGTACATAGAGAGGAGGAGGGTGGTGGTGGTGGTGGTGGTGGTATGGGTTAGGTTATGAAGAGAATTTGGGGGAGATGAAAAGAGTGGGACATTTTGGTATTTTGAGTATTTGGGGGAGATGAAAAGAGTGGGACACTTCGTCGCCGCCGTTCTTGTACGACCTAGGAGCAGAGAGGGCCGGGGATGAGGGTGGTGGTGGTTAGGGTTTGGAAAGAGGTTGGGTTTAGGAAAGAAATTGGGTAGAAGAAATGGAAGGGACATTCTAGTAAAATTGAGTCTTTTTCTTATTTTGATTTGAGGGTAATAATGTAAAATTAATATTTACAATGTATTAATTATTAAATTTTAGAGTGTAATTCATAAAATGTGAGGTGATACACATTTGTACACAATCAAAGGTCAAGATAAATCACTTTTATTTTTAAATGGTTGAGATTCATTTGTAAAGGTGACTCAACTCTTAGGCAAGAGTCACCATAGAATCCCCCAATTTAGAATTGGGTGGCGGATAGATTCAAATACGTATAAGACTTTTTTTTGTGTCTTAGTTCTGATACCATATTGAGTGTCTAACTCATTTAAATGTTTAAGTTGTTAGTGGGAATTGACATTTAATATTTATATTTAACAGTTGGAACATAGTGAGAAGTTCTCACCTAGATATAAAATTCCGTAGGATCTATACAAAATTGTTTGGTGGTGAATATATTGATTTTGTGCATGGTCGATCATGTTTAAGCAAGAATGTACATTCAAGATTTTAAAGCCAACTATAGGATATTGTACAATTTTGTTTTGAAACACACCACTCGTTTTAAGGCTTGTTTGCCAAAAATAAATAAAATTACATAGTACTTTCCAAAAATATCTAGCAGCAAAAGTCAGAAACAATCTTGAATTTCTTTGTTTTCGACATCTTTTATAATATTTCTGTTCCAAGTAGAAGCTAGAAGCATTTACCTCAATAAACTAATTTTTTAAAATTCAAACGTTAATTACTAGTTTTCAAAACCTTTTCAAACAAGCTACTATTACATATTTGTTGTTTGGAACAAAAGGGTAACTCTGAATTTCGAGCAATTTAGCTTTATTTTCTCTAGTGATTTTGACGTGGATGACCAATTCCCTGAATTAGTTGAAAAAAGTAGTAGGAAATATTGGAATTTTACTTGGGCATAGTCAAACCAAACAAAATCACCATTATTAAAAAAAAAAATCACCGACTGCTTTCTCAGGATTCATATAGCACAAGAAATTTAAAAAGTAAAAAGTTAATTGAATTTGTTATATGCTTTGTGGTATGTCCCCCTTGAGGATTGAGAAGGCCAGAATGGAAAAAGTCCAATTTATTTTACCACCGACGCATTAAATAAAACACCCCAAGTTTTTCATGTCAATTTCTATTACTCCTATTTGATTAAATGGAAACTTCCGCCCTTCTTCGTTTCAATACCGAATCAACTAATTCTTTTTTTTTTTAAATTATAATTTTTGCTATGATTAGGCATCACTTGGTTTTGTTAGGATACGCCAAGTAATATAATAAATGGAAACATTATTGTTCGTATATATGTTGTTTTAATTTTTATCATCAAAATTGACATGATTTGATGTCAATAAGGTCGTAGCATAATGATAAAGCTGGGAACTTAGAATCAAGAGGTTTTGGATATAATACTCACTAGTGTAAATTTTCTTTTAGTTTAAAATTAGTGTTTCATAGTTGATTTTTTTTATGTAATTTAACTGTAATCGAATTACATTTTTTATTTAGTGATATTGATGTAATTATGTAATAATCCTTTATTTTTTCTAAAAAAAGACCCGATTTGATCATTCTATCATGCTTATCACTCATATTTATATCACAATGATAATTATATATTGTTTTATTTGTTATTAATTATTTTAGGTTGATTTGCTTTATGTCCTCTGAAAAATTAAAAAACAAGTTATTTTAATTCAAATTAAGTCCGGGATGTTTTGGGCCTGTTTGTTTGGCATTTCCCAAATTTTTTTCGTGTTTGGGAAATGCCAACCAAATATGTTTTCTACTTTTCGAAATAAAATTTTCAACCATTAATTTTTTCAAACTATTCTCTCAAAAGCCAAACAAACAACAATTTTCTTTATCTCTAAATAAAACATATACAAATTCTATTTTGATTTGACATAAAGTAACTTATCTCTTACACAATTTATCTCACATAACAAACATGATTTGACTTAAAGTCTTACACATCTTACACCTACAACCTAACTCTTCAAAAAAAACCTACACCTAATTTATTTCTCAAACCACTCTCTCAAAACACAAACAAACAACATTACGCAAATCGAGATTATTTCACAAACCCCACCACTCTCCCAAACTACTTTCCCAAACGCCAAACAAACAGGCCCTTTGTGTTTTGTAAACAAAGCTGCCAGTAATATAATTAATTTAGCACATATTTTATTTTATTTTAAATTAATCGGACACGGGAGTACCACTACTATATGCAGTAATGAAATCATGGTTTAAACTCAAAAGGTAAATGTGATTGCCAACATTTATTAGACGGTTTCATAGTATTGACTGAGTGGCCATAATTAATTAAATAATTCAATATTACTACAGTCCAATGTTGGAATTAACTACTTAACATCCAACAAACTCCTACCCCCATTAAAGCCAAATTTTATTATTAATTACCATGTCTGCAATTTAAAAATATACAATTAAGATTGAATGATGAAATACACTTTTTCTACAACGTACTAATAATATGTTATTGATGTATTAATATGATACACAAACTGCTATTATAGGATTTGATGTCCAACTAATGACATTTCAGAAATTACAAAGATACACCCTCTGATTTAAACTATGTATAAAAACACATCTTACAACTTCAACAATCCTTACAAGGACCCTAAAAAATATTTACAAAAATTCCCCCTTAAGGGATATCCTTGTAATTTTTAAAATCACATGAAAATTTCTGTAATCACGGTAGACTTCAGGAGGACCGAATGTAAATCACCCTATAATAAATTTGCAGTACTATTGTAAACTTTTCATGTTAAATTAAGGTATTCATGTTTAATTCATATTATAATTATACCTAATTAGTGAAAAAACAATAAGTTGCTGTCGTACACTGGACAAGTTATGGTTCATTATAGTTTCATCCATCACATTTTGCGTGCCATGCCCATACAAAGATACCCACACCAACACACGTGTGAATAGTTCGTGTGGATAATTAAAGTATTGCTACAAAGAGAATACTTGTTTATCACACTAAACTACACGTTTATCAATGTTTTTAGTGATTAACTTTTGGATCATCTACTTTCAACTCTTCTTCACATGCACTGTATAGATAAAGAATTCTAGTTGTTGATCAAGAAGAAAATGTTTTAAGTATTGAATTTTGTTGAAATATTGGGTCATTGGAGCATTTCTGAAATTTAAAAATGTAAAACAAGTTGATTTGATTTTAATGTTAGTTTCTCAGATAACATGTAATAAAATTATGTTTGTCCGAGAGTAATTTTATTTAAAAAAATATGTTTATAACTAAAAAATATATATTGAACACATAATCAAACATAATCTGTAATTTTGGATGTGAATTTTATTTTATTTTATTCGTATGCCATGGACAATCAAATATTATAAACTTTCAAGAACTCTTGGAAAAAAAATCAAAAAAAATCTGTAAAAGTTGATAGTAAACAGAACATACTGAATAAAAACTACTCAATATTTTTATTTCAGCTGTATCTAAAATAAAAAATATTTACCTCATCGTTTCGCATGTAGTTTGATGCATGGATCAACATTCTCATTTTTTTCGTTTAAATACATTGAAAAATTTCCCTTTTTGGATCAATTTAAACGAAAATAAGGTGTATTTTCGGAACTCTATATTTGCCTTGAAACTTTATCTTTTTCTTAATTTCGTAGTTTTTTTAATAATTTTTCCTGTCCCGAAACGTTTATGAAATTATTTTGAAAATTTTCTAATATTCAATTAACCGAAACATACATAAAAAATAAAATTTTGATCCATATTTTGATGTCCTAAAAAAGAAAACTTTATAGCAAGTGAATCTCGTGTCTAGTAATACAAACAAACGTTGCCTACTTAATAATTGGACAAATGGACCAAAACAAATAATTACATCACAATTTTCTTCAAAAGGAATAATGAAAAAAAATAATGTAATCAGCATTAAATAGGATATCTAAATCTAGAAACAAAAACTGGTGGGATCATCATCGCTTGTTTAGTGGTTTTGTCCCCTCTATCGGTATCCATGTCCATGTGCATATTTAATACTTTTCTTTTTAACTCCAATTATAAGTCCATTATGCATATCTTATTATTTTTGCTCTTTTTAGTTTAGAGTTTAACAATTTATTATAAAATAAAGTTGATTGTTTAATCTAAAATAATACTAGTTCAGAATTAGAGTTGTCTCATTGTTACTATAATTGAAAGGAGAAGCGTAGAAAAGTTATATTTTTAGCCGATGAAATGATGCAATGTTTGAAATGCAAATTAAATATTATTAGTCATATATTTAATTTTATTTATTAATATTTTGGTATTTAATCAATTTTATACCCAAAAATAACAGTTAAGTGATTGATATATATTTGAATTGTTTTCAATGTCTCATTATATATTAGTATTATAAATTCTTTTAATAAAGTTGAATCTCCTTGCACAAGCCAACTTTTTAAATACTATAATTTTCCTTTACAATTCAATAATCGTATATAATATCTCCTTGGGGGCCGTTTGGTAGGGTGTATGGGAATAAGGTGGATTAGATCATAGCAGGATTGAAGGCCATATTAAAAATACGTTTGGTAGATTTGATTGAGTTATATTACATTGAAGCAATAAATTGTAATATGTTTGGGGGAATATTATGAGTTTAAACATATTTTAAAATATTTTCACTACTTAATTGAACATATTATGTTAGTTAAGACATATCAATTCATCGAAGCCATTTGTATAATTCGTATGAGAGTAAGAGTTGATTTTTAGTTCGAATGCCTCCATGTTAATTGTAAATTGATATAGATTTTAGTTTGTGATTTATTTATGTAGAATGTGTTTCCATTTTCAGAGATTTAAGAAGAATTTATGATATTTAATGATATGTTAAAATAGGTAATATGTAAATTTGAGGTTATAAGTGACATTTCATCGAGTCCATATTCACCCGGATTAACTAATCCACCCATGCCTGGGTGGATTATAATCTAGTCTTAATACCGGGTCATATATAGGGATTTAATCCATTTGACCCGGTATTAGAGCAATGCCACCAAACGTTGTATTATCCTATATTGACATATATAATATGACCTAATAACCCCTATTAGGTCGTACCACATAAAATTTAGAAATCAATTTATAGTGTCTTGGTGAAAACTTTTAGGGCATGTGTTCGAATTATGCAAAAATCAAATATTTGAATTGGTGTAAGGTCTGTAGGCTCAACTTTACCAGATTTGGATTTGGAGTAATGCATCATAATAGGGGAAATTATATTTGGTATCATACGATTGGACACTTTGCAATCATGGTATCACTGAATACGTAAATGCATATCTAGTACTATAATTTAAAGTTTTGTTGCAATATTTATATTGCCGTCAAATATTTGAGCGAAAATGGACGGAATTAGTCACGTACATCGCACATGCCCGTAATCTCGCCTTTTGAAGGGAAAATAATCATGTTTCCCTCACTTTTGGAGGAAAAATTATCGCATTATTTCTCTTTTGGAGGGAAAATAAGACAAGATAATAGTCACGTGTGATGCACGTGGACGATTTCATCCATTTTAGCTCAATTATTTTACGGTGGTAGGAATATTGCAACCAGTAGCTAAATTGTGGTACTAAATATATATTTGTGTATTCAGTGATACCACTATTGCAAAGTGCTCTATTATAAGGTATAAAATTTGCAATTTCTCGCATCATAATATTATATTGTATTTTTTTAACGAGGCTAATTTCCCGTTATACCCTTCACTGTTCCCCCATACGCTTCCTCATACACGTTAAATAATTGAAAAAAGACAAACTAAAAATAAAGAAAAAAGGGCCCCCACTCACTGTTTTCTGACACAGGCTCAATTCCCTTCTCTTCCCTTCCTTCCGCGGCTTTATCTGCAGATCAAACTCTACATGGTCATAAATAAAAACTCAGCAGAAAAAAAGCACTAAAAGCTTAGACAAAAATCTCCCCTACTTTATCTAACCATCCTTTTCAATACGCCATACTCTTTCAATTTCCTTTTCAGTAAAAACTATTCGATTTTTAAATTGATTTTTAGTTGCTTTCCCCTGTTTCCAATACCCTTTGATCTGCTCTGTACATAAAAGATTTTGGTAGTGGGATTTCTCAGAGCATGTGGGGGTTTCATTCTTTAGCTTCAAATATAGATACATATTATTCTCAGTGCATGAATCTAGGGTATGGGTTTCTGATTATAAAAGTTGGGCAGAGACAAGTTTTTTGTCTTATTTAAGGGTATCTTTCTTGTGGGATTTTCATAATTTTGTGGGCAAGTAATTAAAGTTGTAATCTTGGTACTGTTTTAGATATATGTCACTGATTTTTTAGAGAGTTCGGGGGAAAAAAAATAGAGCAATTGAGAAATGGGATCTGGGAATGGTTTTTACTCAGAAGCAGGTATTTGTTTGGACCCGAAATGGTCAATTGATCCGAAACTTCTGTTTGTTGGGCCAAAAATTGGAGAAGGAGCCCATGCTAAAGTGTATGAAGGAAAGTAAGTTGACTTTTTACTCTTCCATTTGAATCTCCATATCTTAATTGAACTTGTTTATAGTTCTTGAACAAAAAAAAAAGTTGGAATTAAAGAATGAAAAGCAACATAAGAAGTTTAAGGCTTTGATTCAATATTTTTATGAAGTTCTGAAATTTCATTTTTAGCTTTAATATGCAACTAATTTATCACTAGAAACCTTTGAAGAATTTGGGTATAAGAAAACATAGTTATTATAGTATTTGCTATTAGTGAAACAGTTAATTGACTTTTATTTATTTATTGGCTATATTTCAGATACAAAAACAAGAATGTGGCTATTAAAATAGTTCATAGAGGAGATACACCAGAAGAGATTGCCAAGATAAAGGGCAGATTCGGAAGAGAAGTCGAGATGCTATCCAAAGTACAACACAAGAATTTAGTTAAGGTTGTACATTCATTACATGATAAGTGATCTCCTTTTTTAGCATATTGAATCATGGCTTCAAATTGTGTGTTTGTTCTTAGTGTTTTCTTTTATTTTTGTATGTAGTTTATTGGAGCTTGCAATGAACCTGTAATGGTTATAGTAACCGAGCTTTTGCTTGGTGGAACATTGAGGAAATACTTGCTAAACTTGAGGCCAAGGTGTTTAGATATTCGGGTTGCTATTGGATTTGCACTTGACATTGCTCGTGCAATGGAATGTTTGCACTCGCATGGAATCATTCATCGTGACTTAAAACCTGGTAATTTTCTTTAGGCTATGTTTGGTTTATGATTTCAATGAGAATGATAAATAAAATGCAAATGAACAAGAAATGAAGTTCAACGTTGCGTCACTGGATGCAAGAGAAAACATTTTACTTAGCGTTTTACTCACCGAAATCCAAGAATCAAACATAGCCTTAAGGTTGTTGATTTGTATATTGAGGAATCGGAACTTGTGCTCATTATCTGTACCATGGATCAATAATCTCGTACATTTCGCCAATACTATGGAAATATTATCCTAATTTTTATATGAAACATTTCATTTTCCCGCTAAACTCTAATTTTGTTGTTGTTAGTTATTGAACTCTTAAATGTTGTATTGTTATACACACATGATATTTTTGTCTCGTATTATAATAACTGTTTTATATCAACATTATCGGCTTATACAACATATAAACACCTCTTTAATTCAAATTTTTATATATATATATGAGTAATTTTAATTGCTATATCAATTGTTGGGCTTACTAGATAATATATCTCACTTGGTGACCTTGTATTTTGTTTACTTATTATTAAAAAAGATTTAATTTGGTTGGATAAGTATAATCTAATGTATGATGGAAATCCTCAACTTTAGATTTTTTTTCTTCCTTTACTTTTTCATAATTGTTTAGCATTTCTCATTAATTTGCAATTTTTCCTGATGTTTCTGAAATATTTTCAAAACTAATTCACAAATTTCTAATGTTTACTCACCATGACATTAACATACCTTGGAAACGAAATCTTAATACACGATCTGTACTTACATCATGCATTCTATTATATCTTTAGTTCAAATCTTTATTGATATGTCTTTGAACTTCTCTTTCGTATAGAAAACTTACTATTGACGGCAGACCATAAAACCGTAAAACTTGCGGATTTTGGTTTGGCAAGAGAAGAGTCATTAACTGAAATGATGACTGCTGAGACTGGAACCTATCGTTGGATGGCTCCGGAGGTAATTTATCGAGCATCTCCTTTTCCCTATATTTCATTGTTTTATATGATTCTTAAGGTGAAAATGTTTGTTAAAACTATCTTTGTTTTCGTTAATGTTTTGGCTGCAGCTATATAGTACAGTCACACTTAGACACGGAGAAAAGAAGCATTATAACCACAAGGTGGATGCTTATAGTTTTGCTATTGTGCTATGGGAGCTCATACATAATAAGTTACCATTTGAAGGCATGTCAAATCTGCAGGCGGCCTATGCAGCTGCTTTCAAAGTAATTACTTCTTCTCTACATGAAATTTAAAATTTTGTTCTTATAATCGAGTTCCCAAGTTTGTGTGGGTGTGCGTGTGGGTAGTGGTCTATAATATACACTTTTGGCACTTTGCACCCTGAAATTGAAATCTTGGTACTTTTCACCCTAGAGTTCCATATTCTTTGCCAAATTGCAACCTGTTGGGGTGCAAAATAGCCACTATATTGCCAAAGAATTGCAATTCGAGGGTGCAAAGTGCAACATTCCAGTTTGGTCGACCAGAACCATATTACCCTTGAGTTTTTAGGAGGTTACGACAAGAACCATATTACCGTGTCTCGTTTTGTAATTTGGTCGACCATAATTGGACTTGTACCTTTTTCCATTTCAGAATCTAAGGCCAAGTTCAGATGATCTTCCGGAAGATTTGGCTGCAATAGTGACTTCATGTTGGAAGGAGGATCCAAATACCCGACCCAACTTCAGTCAAATAATACAAATGCTCCTTCAGTATCTATCTACAATTTCACCATCTCTACCAGCTATACCACCGAGGATTTTCACTTCCGAGAATGCCGTTTTACCACCCGAGTCTCCAGGCACGAGCTCTTTGATGTCCAAGAGGGATGACAACACAGTCGACACACCAAAAACACCGATGGAAAATAAGCCTAGAGGGTTTTTCTTTTGCTTTAACCAATGCTACTAATTATCTACATACTTAGAAAGTGATGATTTTGACAAAAATCTCTAATTACTGGAGATATGAAGGCTGTTAATCCCTTAACTTTTGTATCATCTTGATTTCAATGGAAGAAAATTGTAGATTATGGAGTTTGGCTTAATGTGATGTATTATATATATAGTAGTTGTAAAATAAGGTTTCATCCAGAAGCCTGTTAACTCCATTGATATATGAGAATGCAATTACTTTTAAAGATAATATATATGTATATGGCAATGTTATATATTAAAAAAGAAAATCACATCATTCAAGCCTTTAACCACGTTTTAGGGCTTGTTGGTTCTCCTTTTCACTTGATTTGGTTTCAATTTGAACTGAAAAACAATCAATTGTTAGAATTTTCAAATTTTAATAAAAAATTAAGATACTAGAGTTTATATCTTTTTTTATTTGACAATTTAAACGATCTTTCTATTTGATTTGACAATACTAATAATTAAAAAACACTGAAAAGATCTTTTATTATTAATTTTACAACACACCCCACATGTTCTCTAAATACAAAAGTTCAAAACTTATCTAAACATCTTTTCAAAATTTCAGCTACATTCGTATATTGATTAATTAAATTCTATGCATTAAATAAATAAATTGCTTAATATAACCACTATAATTGAAGAATAAAGTAAAAGATATTGCTCAAGTCCACGTGTCAGCAAAAGATACAGCAAACCTGCGCTATATCCACCTGCTAGATCTCCTATAGCTATAGCTCAGTAATAATGACAAAATATTATTTTTCATGAGAAATCAGTAATTTACAGATAAAATATCCATTTCCACTTCTACCCTCGCGCTTTCTCAAATCTGTCAGTAATTATAACACCAAATTAGACTATATAAGAAAGTCATTTAACAAAAGTCACGTGGGCAAAACAGGTAAATCATATCCTATTTCCCATTTTCCACTTATAGCTTGGAGGGCAAGTCTTACATCGGCCCTTTTACAGCAAAAACTAAGCTCAGTTGACAGCCCGAGGCTCGGAGTTAGCTTCGGTCAACCGTGGGACCTCCATTTGAGATTACAAAACTTAGTCCGAGCCTGAGGTTTGGAAAGCCTAGCCTATTGTTGGGTTTTCCCGCTCTCTAACTCACTCTTTTACTTAACCGAGTGGAGAAAAGGGAAAGTATCAGACATTCTCTCTGCAGCTTCGAGTGCATTTGCCATTTTGTGCTCATCATATTAGTTTCTTCTGATTATTATGGCTAGGTATACATAAATGGATAGAATCGATTCCTTTTATTTGGGATTTTATTAATAATTTCTGAATGGATAGGTAAAAATAAAACCTTGGAATACAAAGAGGCAAAAAATATGTTATTTGCCTTTCATGTGTTATGGGTTTGATTCAGAATGATTTGAATGGGTGAATTATGTAAAGATTTTCATGAAATTCCTTTTTTTTTTTACTGATTCTGATAGTCATTGTTTATGGGTTTTTTTTTTAAGTTTAATTTAAGAAATAGTTGGAGTTTTGTTGATGAGTTCATTGAAAGTCTTCATTTTGATGAATACTATTCATTGAGTTTTTTTTTTTTATCTTCTTTTCCTTTTGGTGTCATTAAATCAAAATCATTTGCGCCCCTGTTGTTTGTATACCCTTTTATTTATAATTTCGTCCTAATGGAGGTTGGCTTTTGTATTGGATTATGGAAATGAATGATAAAATGGTATCTGTTGTTGAATATGTTCAGTGCAATTTGAAACCAATGCAAATGGGTTTTTGATTTCAAAGAAGTCACTGTTTATAAAAAGGGTTTTCTCCAAAAAAATTGGAAAATCTTCGAGCAGTACTTGGAATCTTGTAAATTTGCAGTGTAATGTATGAAAACCTGGTGTTTTATATTAATGTACCTTGCCTTGGATTGTTGTGATTTTGGGTACATATTTTAAGAGTAAATGTGAGTGTCTTTGATTATGTGGAGTTTAAATTTGAAGAGATTTGCATTGTACTTCTGTGTTTAAGTTTGGGTAGCTTCCAACATTGTTCTTACATATGATGATCTTGAAATGTTAACATATGATCTACTAAAATTTGTTAAAATGATGCAGGGCTTGGCTTATAGATAGCAGAGGACTTGCAAAAAAGGTGAAAAATGCTTGTGTTCCTGCTGCACATCAAATCAAAGATTGTGGAGCTAATAGGAAATGCCCCAATTGCCAATATCTCATTGATAATACTGATGTAAGTTCAATGTTTTAATCAATCTAAGTAGCTGGCCTTTTTCTTATACTTCAATCATTGAATAAGTCACGTAGTAAATAAATATTCTGTTTGAGCCCATTGTTTATTTTAGCCACTGGTAATGTGACTCACTGCAATCAACAAACGCGAAAAAGAACCAACTCTGTTTCTTCGGACAATGTTTGGTTACTAAGTTTTACTGAGTATAACGCCAAGGAAAATGCGATTAATTGCATCAAAGGATAGAACATTGAGCTTCATACCTTCTTTTACTCACTAACCAAACTATGCCTTTATGTTTTCATGATCAACATCGGCAACAATTTTGGACTTAATATGGACTTGGTTTTTTGTAGGCAAAAGTATTTAATTGTAAAATTAATCTTATCTCCTCTCATTCAGGTTTCTCATGATTGGCCTGGCTTCCCTGCTGGGGTTAAATTTGACCCGTCTGATGACGAGCTATTAGAACATTTGGCTGCAAAATGCGAGGTGGGTGATTCAGAGCCACACAAGTTAATTGCTGAATTCATCCCAACCCTTGAAGGTGATGAAGGGATATGCTACACTCATCCGGAAAATCTTCCTGGTGAGTTAAAATCAACATATTTACTTGGTCCATATATAATAAAGGTCTTTTTTTTTTAAATGTACCTTAGGCTATGTCTTGTTTCTTGGATTTTGTTTAGCAGCAAATGATCGAAGAATGAGCTTCATTTTTGTTCATTTGCATTTACTTTATCTTATCTTTGCATTTTGGTATTGTTTTTAGGTGCAAAAAAAGATGGAAGCAGTGTCCACTTCTTTTACAAAATAATTAATGCATATGCTAGTGGTCAGAGAAAACGCCGTAAAATTCAAAATCAAGGAAACATAGTAAAGGCACATGTCCGTTGGCACAAAACAGGGAAAACAAAAGCTTTGAATGTAAATGGACTTCTAAAAGGTTTCAAAAAAATCATGGTTCTTTATGAAACATCAAATAAGGGATCCAAACCTGATAAATGTCATTGGGTTATGCACCAATACCACTTGGGGACCGATGAAGATGAAAGAGAAGGGCAATATGTGGTTTCTAAAATTTCCTTTCAGACGAAGAAGGAGACTGAGAAAAACGAGACTTTATTGGTGATCTCAGAATCTGATATGGGTATAGTTCAAGTGATTCCAAGGACACCTAAGACGTATACTCCTGATCCTCCAAGGGAGGGGATTACCCCCTCTTCCGATTGTGGCTCAGACGATTATTTTGTGCAGTTGCTTCTTCAGGTTAGTCGCAACTTCAGATGCTTTAGCAATACGTGTTTGATCTATTTATTTTTCATTATAGTTTTATAGAATTTCTTATTGGGATCATGATCTTTGGAAATTCCAATAACTTGGTAGCAATTTATATTGTGATTTAGGAGACGGAGAATATGAATGAGCCCTCTCATGATCCTTCTTGTGGTCATAAGTTAGAGGACGAAATGAACTATGGCGGTTGCTTGGCAGGAGAATCGGAAGCTGTAGATTTAAGTGAACCAGACTTCCTTTTATGCAATGAGATAATCGAGTCTTATGCTCCGTTTGGCGATTCAAAACCAAATACTGCCTCTTCAACACAATTAATTAGCAATGTAAGTGATATAAATCAGCAAAGAGATAGCAATGCTTTCTGTGGAATTAGTGATCTTGACAACTTAGAGCTCGACACTCCACCCGATTTCCAACTTACAGTAAGCCTTTCTATTTGGTCACTTTTGTACCTTAATTTCATAAAGGTCTTAGAATTTAACATTGTTTGGGATTTTACTCCATGGTGCAGGATTTGCAGTTTGCTTCTCAAGACAGTGTTTTTGATTTATTGGATCGATTCTAGATGGACTAACAATGTTCCCATTTTTATAATGGCTCCCAGTTTTTGCTCATCTCTGGTTAAAATATCGACAATCAAGAAACAAGAAAAGAAAAAAATAATCAAAAGGAAGAAAAATGTGCATCACCATCGACAGTGGGATTTTAAAAAGAGGGACTGTGGCAGTTATTAAACAAATATTGCAACTTAGTGTATGAATTATGCAATTCACAAATTCAGGAGTTGAAACACTATAAGTTTGATAACTTGTTATTTAATTTTCAAGCCAATGGCAATGAATTTAGAATCTTTCATGGGTATGTACTTTTGTTTAACTCCTACCTATCACGGTTTGTGTTGTGTATAAATTTGTTTGAGCCTTTATGAAAACTTTTACCTTCCTTAGGCATGTATTTTCATTGTGATTATATTCCGTTATTGATACTTGATGTGGATATTTCATGATGGATTGAGTTTCAACATGACCGGACAATGTGTCTGTCTTCTCCGCTGGCCTGCAAAAGAGTAAAACCTAGGTCATGGGCGACTTAGGCAGTTTGGCAAAACCATTCTGATGCTTAAGTCAGTAATTTTAGTTAATGGAAAAGACGTAATTGTATGTATTTATGTACATAGATTGTGGGATTTTCTTAGTTGCCACCATTGACATGCTCTCTATGCTGTAGTTGTTTTCTTGTTAGTGGCTTGATTATCTACCTTAAAACATAGAGAGATTATTTGGTACAATTGTTGGATGGATGTCATTGTGCATCAAATGGTTGTGATTTGATCAAACTAGTGTTGGGAATGGGATTAAGGAGCCAATTTTCTCTTAAATTTAGGGATTGAATTGAATCTTCTTCTTGTGTTGTACTACGTCATCCATACAAAAATGATATAAGACGTTTCACTCAAATGGTTTGTAGAAGATGTTTGATTGATTTGAGGTGGTGGACGACTCTCAGCTTGTGCTCGTGTTCTTGAGGTTGTCGACGATTATCATCGACCCTTGTTTGTTTTGTCTTAGGTAGTGCTTCGAGCTCATAAATTAGATATTCTAACATTACTAATTAATGAAAATTTGTTGTTGGTATGTTCAATTATAATTCATAACTAGTTAAATCAAATACAAATATAAGCAAGTAGTCCATTTAACAATCAAGTTTGAATTGATGAATAAATAATCCAAGTTAAGTTTGTGACTTGACTCTTGAGAGTGGGTCACATTAACCATCAACTGTACCAAAATCTGTAGCAATTATTATTATTATTTATTATTGCATACAGTCACTGTCATAGCACTACATTTTCTTCATTGTTATTGCAAATCATAAAGCTCCTATTTATAGGAGTTGAAAACAACTTGAAAAAAGGGTAAATATCTTTTAACTTACTAAACATAGTAACACATTCTTTTCTACTAATTTGAAAAGGCACATGGGGGTATTTTTACATTTACTAGGGGTGTATACCCAGTGACATTTTTTAAAGAGTCCATATACAACTAACTAGAAGTGGAGGTCGTGTTAGCCACTAATCAAAGAAAAATCAAATTTATTTTAGTGTGCAATTAATTACATCGCCATCAATAGGCCGGTCCATAACCATTAAGGATTTGAGTTGGGAAAAAAAAGGTGGCAATCTGTGCATCAACACACCCACATTAGGGAGTACTGGAAAAAGGAAAAACAACTTTCTTTTCTTTTAATAGATATAACGTGGCTAAAATATAATGCAAAATTAACATGAAATAAAGCATGTGAAATAAAAACTAAATGTAACAGATAAGATTAGTATTAGCATCAATACGAGTCCCAATAAATTAGTCTTCAATGAAGAGTAAAAACTAAAACTCTTTACAATAATCTCATTGACATTAAAATGGAATAATAAGCCCCTTCTCTTGGATAGTAAATATTAAATCCCTGCATTCAAAATTCGCAAGTCACCACGCCATTGTAGAACCTCAGTTGGGTTCCCTTACACAATTCCCAGGCAAAAGATACTTATATTTCTCCGCATTTTCCAACAAAAACGAGGGTAGATGAACCGCGGAATACGAATGAGGAATCGGACCCATTCTCCCAATAATATCCTTAAAAGTATACTCCTCAGGCAACATATCATACAAATCAGCTCCTTCACAAATCAAATCCTGAATCCTTTTAGGATTCAAGAAATGAGAGAATCTCACTCGATCGTTATGGCTATACGCTTTCATCTTGAATATAAAATCACTTGTATAACGAAAACAAAAGCTACAATGCCAACCAGAATCAGCTAAAAGATAATCCGTTTGCCTGTAATGTGCATATCTCGTTTTCCCCTTTTGGTACTTATGGACGGATGCTCTCCAACTCGGGTGACTGTGCTGAAACTCGAAGGAATAGAGATGGTTCTTTAAGTGAAGGTGAAGAATCGGAGGTATATCATCACACCATCTTAGTAAATTGATTGTGTGGCGACTAGGAATCTCATCAACATCAGACATTATAAGCAAATCATCGTCTTCTATCCCTGCCTTTCCAAGAAGTTGGTCTAGTGCTTGTCTTTGGAGCGCTTCTTCTACAAACGGATTCTTGCCCTTCCGGAATCCTCCACCGATTGCTCGATAAGTCAAACGAGGCTCTACGAATTTGAACTGGGCTCGGTTTATGGCAAAGTTTAGGGGCTTTGGTAAGGCGGTAAAAGTGGAGTTTGACTCGAGGATTACAAATTGTGATATGTAAGGGTTGAGTTCTTTCCATCTGATTGTGAGCATGTCTATCTCGTTGCTGAATAGGACTGCGTCAAATACACGTCTAGGGTATTCGCGTATACCCCAACCATGGAGATTGCAAAGCGTTGGCATTGAGACATTTTCGTGATAGTAATGGGTGATATGGATGAAGGGCTTTGGAGGAGATTGCCATAGGGGTCGAAAAAAGTAGGTGATTTTTTGCCCGTGTATGTAAATGCCGAATATGCAAGATGGAACAATGAGGAAGAAGAAGATTAAGGTTTTTAGATCTAGTCCTCGGAGAAAGCAACGGAGTCTTGACATTTTTAAGTATGTCGGAGAAGCCTGCTGCATATAAAAACAAAGTGTTTTCTAGAAATTCTTGATTGAAATATCAGAAAAATGATCATTCTCACAGGCCAGATGTGATTTAAAACATTGACTGAATAAGATGTAAGTTTATTCATTTTGAAATGTACCTTCAAGTTTTAGAAGGAAACAAGATAAGCCTCAGATGAGCTAAACCCAGAAACCACAGAGAATGAAAGAACCCCCACAAATAAGCCAAACCCCTCCCCCAAAAAACATAAATAGATACTATAAAACAAGAAAAATGCCCCTCTAATTAAATGAAACCAACATTTACGAAAGACTTAATCCAAACAATTTTTTTTACCTTAATTATGTAGGTAGGATCAATGCAGAAACATCTGAGGCTATGAATTTGCAGGGGTTCAATAAATGGAAACAGAGCAATAAACCCCAAATAAAATCATACCACAAAAACCCAAAAAATACACAAAATAATATGATATGGCATGAGATTTTTGATTTTCGAATAAAAAAAAAACATACCTGGCCACAAAAATCTTCACATACATCATCACTCTTTTTCGAAGTGTAATACCCATCAGAAATCATGAGGAAATGCTTTCCAAATTTTCTGATTTTATAATCGGACAAAACAAACGAAACTTCGAAATAGATTCTCCCTTCTCTAGAAATGCTTCATCCCCTCCGTGTATTACATACACATTAATTTCCTGATCATAATTAACAGAGGGAAATAGAAGAGTTTATGTAATAAAAAAAGCCCTGATTAAAATAAAAACCCTGAAAAGGGAATACAAATTAGAGATTTGAGGATAAAAAAGAGAAGAATTGGATTGTTATTCCAGTTGCCTAAAAACAAGCAAAATTCCTGGGAAAAAAAAACCTTGGTTTTATTTTCCTTCAGGATTGGAGATTTTGCAAATGTAGTTTAGTTTTCCACCAATTTATTTTGTAGCCGTCTCTAATTAATTCCCATTGTTTCTCCTCTCGTGAAAATTGCAAATATTCAGAGAGGAGGAGGGAGAGAGACAAAGAGGGAATGAAAGGGAAATGTAAATAATTTTGGAGTATTTATTGTGCAGAGAAAACCTTTCAAATTCCCATGTTTAAACAATAAAACAAAAACTAAAAGCAATATTCCACATTGGATAGGAATGCTGATTAATAAGGAGGAGGAATCATGTGTGGAGGACCACATGAGGATTATCGTACACATTTTACTGGTTACTAAATTAGTAAATGATGATAAAATATTATACATATTTTTAGAAATATATTTATGACCAAATCAACTGAAAATTATCTAAATCTAGTACTATTGTCTTTCACTAAAGAGATGAAGGAAATTAACTGATACACGAAAATCATTAAATAAGGTACTAAACCAATATTAAATTCAGCCATTTCATATAAGTATGTCAATAATTATTTGTTGTTCTTATGGTGTCAAATTTCAAATGACAAAAAATACCAAACTTTATTTAATTTCTTTATCAGTTCACAAATAAAACTAATGAATGAATAATAATTATGGGGTAGTAGGTGTTTTATTGGTTAAGTAGGGTTTTAATTGCTAAATTGATTACAAATTTTTATATATTTTAAAGTTTTGTGATTTTGTAAATAAACCAACAATTTAAATTTAATTAATGTTACAAATACTATACTTTAAAAGTTCCATTACCATATTGTATTTAAAAAAAATCAACAACAATTTTTTCTTTTTTTCAATAATATTCAGGTCTACATAATCTCATTTATGTTATGTGAGAATCTCTATCAACAAGAAATAAAACTTTGGATAGCCGCGACTAATTCTTTTGACTTTGTTGAAATGATTTCAACAAGTATATTCACCCATATATATTTCATAATTAAACTTTACAAATATATTCACCCATTAATCAGACTTTTTTATTTTTTTAAACATTTTTTTCTTTTATTTTAAAAAGGGTGAAAGATCCTATCAGGAAAAGGCGAACATCTTTCCGCATTATTTACATCAAAACAAACAATTTTGAAAACCCCATCATCCAAAATCAAAACCTAACACCAGCAACCTTGGTGTAATTATATATCCAAACCAGAATTCAAAAGCTCATTATCAACAATCTATACTTGGGCGTAACACCTCAATGAAACCAAACAATTTCAAGAAACCAAATCATCCAAAAACCCAAACAATATCCCAAATCAAAAACCAAGATAACAAAATTGGACTATTATTTTAAACAACAAAAAAAGGTAAAAGAGAGATGGAAAGAGACCAGATGAGATGATCAAGGATTTGAACTGCACTAGATCGGGGGTTGGGTGAGTAAGGATCACCTAATCTTATAGAAGGCTCCAATTTAACTGAAGCCCAGAAATTGCTGAGGCTGAATGATATCGTGGCCCGTAGTACACATTACCCAGGTTCCCCAATAACCCATTCAGAGGCCACAGCAATGCAGAGACCTAGCTCATCAATTGTCTGATATGGTACCTGGAGATGTAACTCATTTGAAACCATAAGGGAAGTTCCAATCTAGTTCATTCTAACACAAAGGCTAACTAAAATCTAAAACTAATAATCAATAGGATAGTTACTGAAATTTAAGTGCAAAGAAACCAACAAATCAATAAACAAGGTCTCATGTTTCCAGCATTTGAGAACTAAGTAATTAATTTGGTTTCTACCTGGCACAACAAAGTTACCAAATATTCTTCTTCATATTATGTCAAGGTCAGAAAATCTTCACTCAATCATCACACACAATTCAATGGAAGAGAAGACATTTGCTCAATTTCTACAAGGCAAGATACTTAAAAATGACAAGGCTGAATTTTTTTATAGTAGTAATCAAGAAGCTAACAAAACCACACATGATAAATCCATATTAATGACCAACAACTATGAACATTTCATCTATCTACGAAGAAATAATTTAAACACTAAAACATTGACAAAAAGGAGCAAGTTTGACAACATTCCCAGAAATATCACATGACAATTTAAGTCCACGCAATGAGTATGTTTAAACACAGCGAATTATTAATATATTCAAATAACATAAATAAAATACATCCACTCAAATGCAATCCCTCCAGTATATCAAAAGACAAAAACTCCACCCCTGCAACTCAAACATAATCACGCCTGGTGGCACAAAACAAGAAGGAAGCGCACTTCATTTATAGAGCACTTCAATAATATTAAATGTTTCGTACACTAGAAAAACCACATGTACAAGAAACTGATCAGACAACAGATTTTGATGCATTAGAATTTAATACCTTTTATATAACAAATCCTAAATGCTGCTAGTTGCTACCTTTTCAAGCAAAATGCCCACTTGATATATTCCTAAAAACAAACCTATTCTTCACATAGAGCTTCAATAAGCTCGTTTGGCGACGGTTCCCAAATCGGTAAGTCAGTGAATTGTTGATTCAATCTTTCTTCTTGTGCTCTGCACAATGCTTCAGCTACATCACATAAATTCGCGACATCTCCAATTATAGCCTCCTGGGCTTCAACCTACAAATTCAGAACAAATAATAATGCTTGATAACAACTGCCAATAATTATGAGAAGCATTTACTGCTATATCTTCGAGTAGTACCTGAGAGAGAAGATCATCAACGAGCTTCCGGCAGGTGGAATTGGACGAAGAATTTTCTTCTGAACTCGAGGGTCCACCAAACGACGTCGTCGGGTACGGCTCCTGACGCTCTAACTGTTGGGCCTGAGCATTGTGCTCCATTTCCTTCAAGGTGTTCGACAAAAGTTCCCACTGGCTGATCTCTTTTAAATACTTATCCCTCAGCTTCATGAGAGCTCTTTTCTTCCGTTCACGTCGGTGCTTCCTCTCTAACGCTGGATCCGGCGGCGGAGGGGCGGAGGACGATGTGGCGGTGAGGTCGAGGAGGCGCTTCTTGCGCTTGTACACAAATCCGTCGTCGTTTACTAGTTCCCATTCGTCAGGATTCTCATAGTCGGCTGCAGAGGCGGCCATGGAAGCATTCACTTCGAGCGGGAAAATTGAGAGTTTGGAAAAATTTGGGGGAAATTTTTTATTTTGAACGGCACAGCAATCCTCGTAGTAATATTACCTTTTCTCGTCCATAGTTAATTGTGGTTTGGATATATGTATGCCCCTAGTCTGCAAAATATGCAAATTTGCCCCTACAGATTTAACTAAATAAAATTTGCCACCCTCTACTTTTGGAGAATGAAGACATTTCTTTTTTTGTTTCTCTTATGTCCAAAAAATGAATGAAGATTACTTTAAAGGCTTAATTCCACTTTGAACCCCAAAATTAGGTCAGTTTATTATTTTGTACCCTTAAAATTTAATTATTCCACTTTGAACCTTTAAAATATATTAATGACTTCACTTTGGTCCCTCAACATCTTCAACCATTTTAATACGGTCAAAAAGTCATTTCAAATTGTTAAGCAATAACATGTTTGGTATTGAAGTAAAAAAATTCCATATTTTCTACTGACACGCCATATTTTCTCTAAATTAATTTTTGAAAGAGTCTGAAAATATTTCCATAAATTTAAACATGAAACCAAAATTTATCATGTTATTGCTTCATAACCAATAAAATCACAGAGTGCAAGAAATGTCAATAAGAATTTCTTCATCAAGTGGCTTATAAATGTAATGACACTATGATGAACAAATTTTGATTTGCAATGTAAATATGACCATGTTTTTAGTATAAAACGTATAACTTAAAATAATGTTGAAAGTTGAATATTTCTAGTATACAATTTTGCTAAAGTAAAAATAGTGTTACGAATTCACACTTAAATTTTCGTGTTAAAAAGATATGCATAATGAATTTTTGAATTTATTAACATTCTATAAAAATAACTACGAAAATAATTATTAAAATCGTTAGGCTAAGTAAAACCATGGCCTAAAATTTAGTTCTAAAATAGTATGTTTCAATTAATTAAATATTGGTATTTTTTTCAAGACTATTTAAAAAATTACGAATTTGAGATGGAAACCTTTGCTTACTTCGATGAAAATGTATGAACATTTTAATCTACGTTAAAAACATTATTCACAGATTGAGTAAGTACACGTTTTAAATTTTATTTCCATGTAGTTTTTTTTTTATTCTACAATATGTATTACGACTTGAACCTAAGAGTGCAAAGGGTATAGGTCCTCCCCGTTTTTCCGTAGGATGTAGTATAGTATATTTATTATTTTTTAATCAACACAGAGAAAAAGAAAAAGGTCCGACCAAACAAAAAAAAAAAAAAGGGGGAAAAAGAGGTGCAGTGTATTGTAGTAGCAGAGAAGATTGAAGCCGCATATTTGACGGATTAATGGCGAAATCTCTGCACATAAATGTCTTCTTCCTCCACCTCCGTCACTCAAACCCCATGTACTCCTCATCGTTGCTCCGCCACCTTCCCCTTTACTCATACCCATTAAAATATTCTCTACGACTCTTCTCCCTCACCGCCACTCCATACCCACTCCAATACGAAATGATCATCTCCCGGCCCGCCACCGACCCTTCTCATCCTCCGCGCCGCCACCGACAACCCTCCGCCCTCCCAAATTCCCAACCCGAACAATCACCAGAACCCGACCCAGATTCGGGTTTCGAAGCCTGGGTCGATAAAAAGCTATCCAGCAAAGATACTGGCGATATGGACAAGGCTAAGCGAAAGTATTACAACAAAAGGATGAAGAGAATGTATGGAGAATCGGAATCCGACAATGAGAATCATAGGGGGGGTGAAAGTGATTTTATTGAAATAAAGCAAGAGGTTGTGGAGCTACGCACTTTACACAAGAGGGAAGAAGAATTGTACTTTTACGACGCTTTCGCTTACCCGTGGGAGAAGAACAAGCATTACAAGATGGTTTATCAGATGGAGAAGAAGTATTTTCCTGATCAGGGTTTCGATAAGGCGTTTCTTGAACCGGGGAAAGTGAATGTGAAGAAGGGGAAGCAGAGTAATGTGGCTGGAGGAAAGGGAGAGGAGGAGGATAAAGGGTTGGTGTTTTTTGAGGAAAGTGAGAAGGAGGTGAAGGATGTGAAAGTTGAAGATGTTACGGAGAAGAAAGTAGAGGACTTTTTCAAGTGTTTGAAGAAATTCCCCAATGAAAATGGTAAAGATGTTGCCGTTGCGGAGCCGTTTCTCTCGACAAGGAGTGTTGGGCTTCCACCAAAATGGGATTCTACCTATGGGACTGTGGTTTTGGTGAACAAACCTAAAGGTACACATTTCTTTTTATTTACATTGCCTTCTGATTTTCTGCCTCTTTGTTAGAATACATGAAGCTCAATGATGTAAACATTTGCTTGTTAACTAAGTTCATGTCAAAGGATGGAGATGCTATGTAATAATTTCTAAATTATCAGACCTTAATCAACTCTTTAAGCACTTGCACTGCAAAATATTTGAATTTATGAGCTAGAAGAACTTTTTGATCACTCTCTGGAATATGAAGTTACATTGTTTGAAGGAACTTCTGTGTATTATTTTTCTTCTGATTGTAGTGGTAGTATGATGCAGAACAGAAGAACGAATAGCAAGACCAATATCATAGCTATAAATACAAATTTTAAAATCAGAGAAAGATTGTCAATTAAAATTAAGAGTGCAAGTTATGTGCGCCTGTAGGCTTACTCGGCTAGAAAACGAAAAAAAGTTTACCAAAAATGGAAAATGTGCTGAGTCCAACCTAATACTATTTAGAGTCCTTAAAGAAGGTAACTTCCTACAAAAAAATTACTAACATTGCAAATTACCAAATGAATCCTCAAATGGGTTGTAGAAATTCTTATAAAACTTTGCCCACGTTGACCTTCGTCATAGTATTTCCACATTGTTTTTGACAATTGCGATAATTCTAATCTAATAGCCAGTATAAACAGGTTGGACTTCATTTACAGTTTGCGGAAAGCTTAGACGCCTGGTCCAAGTGAAAAAGGTGAGTTCATGATTGTTTAACTCAGGCGCTGGACAATCTTCTTTCATTTTAACTGGATGCTCCTTTCACAGGTGGGCCATGCTGGAACTCTAGATCCTATGGCAACTGGTTTATTGATCGTTTGTGTTGGTAAAGCTACTAAGGTGGTCGATAGGTAAACAGCAAAGTGCGTTTTTCCAATAACCCAAGCACATTTTAAACTTCATCCATATCAATAATTTTTTCCATTTACCTCCTTAATAATATTGTATTGTGGGTTTTTCTCCAATGATTTCAATTATTTTCTTGCAGATACCAAGGCATGATAAAGGGATACAGTGGAATATTTCGTCTAGGAGAAGCTACGTCAACTTGGGATGCTGATTCACCAGTGTGTTTATTTTTCCTGAATATATTCAGTACATATTGTCTTGTATTTCTCAAGTTCTTGCATTGACTTGTTTATCATTTGAAGGGTATATTCGGTTCTTAGATTTAAGCGAGTAAAACTCTTCCTTGCATTAATTGATAGAACATTGAGTTCTAAGTTTGTCAAATCCAAGAACCAAACATAGCGTAAAAGATACAATGAAGTAGAAAGCTGCATTTTGGCCTCATGTCAATACTTAGCCAGGTTGAGATTAGTGAACAGAGGATCATAGCAGATACATGTGGATTCTAGATCTTGTTCCATTGAGTTTAGAATACTGAACTGTTGCATGAAACAAAGGGACCTATTATGATTTTATATTTGAGAAATTAATATATGATGAATTAACAGCCTGCATAATGTTTATTGTTTTCCTCGTGTTTTTTTTGGTTCATATTTCATTGACAAGATAGGAATGTAATTCTTATGTGCTTAAGTTGAATAAGTGAAAATTTTGGGTTTTGTTATTCAGGTGATCCAAAGGGAGCCTTGGGAACACATCAAGGATGATGATATAAAGAAAGCTGCTGCATCCTTTTGTGGAGAGATATATCAAGTCCCTCCAATGTTTTCTGCTATCAAAGTAAGGTTTTTGCCACCAAATCTTTTGGCTTTTGTTTGGTTTTGTTTCTTCTTCCACCGGAGAATACAATATGCCCCCCTTTGTAAAATTGCACTTCGGCAAAGATGAATTAATATCACAGCTGATTGCATTTCAGTTTTAAAATTGAATTTTAGCAGCTAGTTGATGGTCAAAAAGTGAAAAGAAATGGTTTAATATTCGGGAATTTACATGTTTTTGCCCTATGTAAATAACAGTGATTAGCATAATTTTGCTTCGTACAAAAAAGGAATTCCTTCATGAAACTTACAACATTGTTAGAAAACTATAATTTACAACAGGGGCGGACCGTCTAAGGGGCTGGGGAGGGCGGCCCCCCCCCCCCCCCCAAAAAAAAAAAATATCAGAAATTAATTCTTATATATGTTGGTTAGTAACTTCTAACCTAAAGTAGTCTCTAGCTGATTTGGTAGGGATGATTTGTTATATGCCTTTTTGTTCCGTGTTAGAATATCAACGGAAACAACTCCTTTTATTTAATAATATGTATTTTTTCTCCTTTCTCAGTTGTAGATATATTACAAATAAATATTTCTATGCATCTTTTTTTCTCGTTGCTTGTTATATGCTTTTTCTTTTTAACAAATTGGTTCTTCCACCTTTAAGGATTTTAACAAAACAAATATTTTATGTTATGATTCTCATTAAAAGCTGCTTTCAGAACTTAACTGGAAATGAGTGTTTATCAGATTACATGCTTCTATATATTTTTTTAAATATATTTTGTTGAATATTTTAACAAATACTCCATCATATACAATTCATACTCAATATAACATGGTATATTACAATTTAAATAATTCTATATTTTTAAGATATTTATATTTCAGTGTTTGTTTTACAACGTTTTATTACTTTATTATGACTTATTTTTTGTCATTTTATCAAAACGCTAAGAAAATATTGAACACGTGCAGTAGACAAAAAAAAATTTAGCCTCCCCAAAGAAAAAACTTCTAGTTCTGCCCCTTACTTACCATAGATTATTTACAAATAAATTTTGCAACTGTTGGTAGAAGACAGGAAGTGATTTTTAGATTTTGGCCTTTGAAAGGATTTATATTATGCTTGGAGTTAGTGTTTAGCTTCCGCTAGAGGAAAAAATAACCTGAAAGCACCGAAAGTTAGAAGCAAGTAAGAGTTGCTTTTGATTTTTGCTGACAGCAACACTTTCAAAAAAAGCAGAAACATCTGCAAACCAGCTCTACTCTAAATATACGCAGAGAAAAAATTCAGAAAATAGAATTGCTTTTAAGTTGTCAAGAGTAAATTTCAAACATCTTTTACCTTATACTTTAATGCACAATTATTTTAAGACTTGCATTTTTGTTCGTGTTATTTTTTCCTTTATATAATAGGTTGGTGGAGAAAGGATGTATGAAAAAGCAAGAAAAGGAGAAAGTATTGAACTTGCACCAAGACGGATTTCCATTTTCCATTTTGACGTAGAACGGAGTTTAGATGACAGGTTATCTGAAAATAATATTATTCAAACCGCCGAATTTCACTATTCTATTATTGCCATATTGATGTTTTTTATGTCCTATATGACGATTGTTTTATTTCACAGACAAAATGTGATTTTTCGGCTGACTTGCTCAAAGGGAACATATATCCGATCCCTTTGTGCTGATTTTGGGAAGGCTTTAGGCAGGTAAGATACAAATGATATTCTATATTCTTGTTAATCACCATATTATCTGAAAAAGGTTCTTGCAATATATGTAGCAATTTAAACATAATATGGTTTCATTTATAGAGTACTAGAAATTAATTGAAGTATAACATTTTATCTTCCTACCTTTATTTTTCGCATTTTTTTTGCTGCAGCTGTGCACACTTGACAGCCTTACGCAGAGATTCAATCGGTAAGCACCATCTACATATTATATTTGGTTGATGAACCCATGAATGAAACATATACTAATACTAAGTTTGAGTTTGGATTTTA
This sequence comes from Penstemon newberryi var. newberryi, assembly GCA_030819805.1. Lineage (NCBI taxonomy): Eukaryota > Viridiplantae > Streptophyta > Magnoliopsida > Lamiales > Plantaginaceae > Penstemon > Penstemon newberryi. The sequence goes on along the minus strand of JAUALY010000004.1, from coordinate 11,293,091 downwards.
GTTAGAGCAATAATAAGGAACAAAACTTAAAGCCCCATGTTCAAACATTTTCCGTTTTACTCTATAAAAATCCAAGAACCAAAGATAGCCTAAATAAACAACTTGGGTTCCATTTGACATTAATTTTATTTGGTATCCTTCCAGGAGAATATTTGGCCGATGATGCCTGGGAATTTAGAGAGTTGGAAGACGAAATTACCAAAGGATATATGTAGTATTGATCTTGTTTATTCTGTTATTATTAGTGCAAGATGGAATTGTTTGAAAAGAAGTAATAGTAATTTGTTCTTTTTTCTTTTCGCATCTTTGTAATGATTTTTGTTTTTATCTTACCAATTTGTAGAATATGTAGGGATTTTGACATCATCGTTGTTGAGATGGATAAATATTTTTCATGGGAAATAATCCATGCTATTAAGGGCATTCCTTTTGAATAAATGGATTTTGATTTTAGCAAATGAAAGATGAAGCTATGTGTCTCTCTCAAGTAGGTTGATATATATGTAGTATTTCAATTTGTTGTGTGATTGTTTAAAAAATCCGAGTTCAAACAAATTCTACTGAAATCAAACAAGAGGGGAACTCAAATAGCCACATATGATTTGTTATTTTTTTAGCATATCAAATCAAGTTTAATCAGATATGTCAAAATAAATGTTATTCATTTACTTTCTATGACAAATCGTTATTCAATGTGTCTTAATAATCCATGCTATCAAGGGCATTTCTTTTTATGGCTCAATTTGAATGAATGAATTTGGATTTTGGCAATTGACGAATGAAACTATGTGGGTCTCTCAAGAAGTTCGATACATACTTAAATTTGGTCTAATTGTTATCTAAATCGAATTCAAACTAACTTTAGTCAAATCAACACAGTCGAACTCGAATAGTTTACGAATTTTAGCTTATCAAACCAAATTTTAACAATGTAAAAACGATAAAGCCACCCTTAAAGTAAAGAGCAAAAGGAGCAAAGGTAAATTATACATACAACACTATAAAACATTACTTCTAATTCCAACAAATTTCAACAGAAGATCATATACCTAACGACTACCGAGCCGTGGAATTAGGCGGATCAATTCCCATAGCTTCAAAGTAAGCTTTCTCTGCTCCAGTAAGTCGATCCTGAAACATACTCCATTCATTTCTACACCTCTCCCTTACCTAAATACAAATAAATAAACTCAAGTTTAGTTCCACTTCTAACATACACAAAGGCAAGCTAAAATCGAGGAAGTGACAGACTATGTTTGGTTCTTGGATTTCAATAAGTAAAATGCTAATATTTTGGATGAAATGATAGGACATGGAGGTCATTTTTTGTTCATTTTCATTTTTCTCGTCATTTTACTTACTGAAATTCAAGAACCAATAGTAGCCGAAGTAATTAATATGTGGTTATGATTTTATGAGCATATTGGCTGAGAGGATAAGAGTTGAGTTAATTTTTCACAATTTCACGTACCCCTTCCCACGGTGCCTTGCCTTTCTCTGCCTTACCCTGTAAAGAGAAAGTAACAATTAGAAACTGCAGAGAAAATCGATTTGCTTAAGACATGATTTTACACGTACCTGACTGCCAAGTGAAGGAACCGTTTGGTGCACGATCCATTGAGAATCAACCACTCCTATTTTCTCATGAGCCGGCTGCTTTTAAAAATGGATGGAGTAAGGCCAAGTGAAAGGACTACATATATGTGTGTACGTGTGTGTGTGTGTATATATATATAGCTTTCATTTCAAAGAAGTACTAACCTCCACACATTTCCTAAGAGCAAAATCGAGACCCCAACCATGGACCAAGTCGTTCTATATCAATGTCGGTAATATAACAATTATTTCAGTCAGCATTACATCATGCCAACAAATGGAAAATTAAGGAAACATCTTGGTACCTGAATCATATGCCAAACACAGCGCCATGCTTTACGAGAAAACACAGGGGCCATAATTTCAACAAATCTGTATATAAAAAAATTTTATTGGTAAAACTTTTCATAACAAAATAGGACAAGTTTGGTGACTAATGGTCAACTCATAGTTTCATCTACGGGTAATTCTAGCCCAAAACCTGAAGTGGCCGAACCCAAATCATTTACACTGAAAGTGTCAATACACTTGCTATGTGATTGGATAACACGACCAATCACAAGGCTTTTATACATACACTTTCCATGTGATGACTGGGTTCGTCCGAAACAGATCCAGGTAAGAATTTTTCCTCATCTACATACGCAGCACAGGGTGGCAAATGAGGATCGGTGCACCAGCCTGGTCTTTCCTCTGTGTCCCTGAAAATAGAAATAACCAGATTTAAGTATGTATATCTATAACCATCTACTATGAAATAAGAAAATCGACTTAAGATTAAAATACAAATTTTCTTTTTTCATACTTGTGAACCTCGGTGTCCTCTCGCCTTTTAGTCATCTGCCATGTCATTCCACTATCTGCGGATAAACCGGGCTGTGAAATATCTAACCCATGCTTCCTCACTAGTTTTATGTATCTGTCACAGAGGAAAATGTTTTAGCAAATAGTTTTAACTCCACAATCATAGCAGCATATAAGTTATTATACGCGTAATTCTAGCCCAAGTTATTTAGTTGGCAAGTGCAATACAGTTTGTCATGTGGTTGGATATATAATCCTGTGAGAGTGACCAATCACAAGAATTTTCCTATTTGTACTCACTTTTCGGGATCAAAATTTTCGACCCCCAAGTCTTCATCCCAAATAAATATATAATCATACGGAGCCACGATATCCGGATGCAAAAAACGCTTGGCATACCACCTACTCAAGAAACACAATGTAAATGATTTTCAATTTATAAAAAATTACGACCAAAATGATGTGAGAAGATGTAAGGAATTGCTTATTACAATTACCATTTGGTTTGCTTCCGGATACTCACATGGATAGCTCGTTTTGACCACTCAAATTCATCCCATTCGCTTGTTCGACCATCATAGTGAAACAACATGATTGTGAAGTTCTCTGTCAACTGTATAACTTTGTCAAGAAACGAATGCATACTCACATAAAAGTACATACAAAAAGAGGGGATTTGTAGTTACCTTCTTAACTGCAGCATTAATGTTGTTTTTCTGATCATATCCAACAGTAAATGTGACAAGATATCTTGGTTTAACAATTAAGTCCTGCAATGACCGGTTAATTCAATCAAAACTTATAGAAAAACACAATTCAATTGGAAATGACCACATTACAGTTAATAACAAGGCTTATGATTCTTTTTGCAAAATATACAGACCTCACCAGGAAGACCCCACAATCTGCGAACGTATAAATCAGACTCGGCTACGATAATGCCAGGTGGCAGTCTCTCAGTACCTCGAGGATTGGTTGGCACCCATATCTGCATAACATCGTTTAGAATGAAGAAAATGATAACCTACCTATTCTCATACTCTTTTGAGTCAGCCAAGACCGTATAAATTTGGGTAACTCATTTTTGTGTTAAGTAAAGCTCGTTTGAGATTGGCTTATAGTAACCAAGTTTTAGCAAGAATTCCATATCCGAAATGGTTAACAAATCAGTTCGATGCAAAACTAAAAAATAATTGCTTACTTTAGTATTATTATACTTGTGTGAGATGCCTCTCCGACCTTTAAGAGAAGACCATACATTTAACAATGCTTGGGTCGAGAGCCCTGAGTACTTGTCCTCAATGTGAGTAAGATCAATAGAAGGAAATATGTGCGATGGTAAATTAACCTGGGGAAAAAATCAAAATATGCAACAAAATAGTCTTCATGAGTCATGTATAGCAAAAAAACAGAAGTGGTAATAACATTTGAAACTTCATAATTCCACCTGCCTTTGTCAATGTAAGTGTAGGAAAAGACACTCCTAAAAAGAATCCAATTATAATCCCCACAAAAGTCGTTACAATTAGTCTCATCGTTTCATTTGTTCTTCTTATATTTAAGCTGCAGCAAAAACAAGAGAACAAACGTTGCTTATGAACTGTTTTTAATAATTAACTAATTCGATTTTATTATGGAGTATGAGTTCAATTGTAAAGCTGTAGAATTACTTGGAAATCGCGGCCCTCCGCATTGCCATAGGTGTACCCATATTTATAACAAACTTTGCTGCAAAATTCACTCTGATTTATCAGTATCAGTTAGCTTTCCACTGCTTCAAGAATCAAATGCACTTTTTCAGTACTTTCATCAATCCTATAATCCAGATTCCTATAATCCAGATTATAATTCAAAAAACAAAGAAAAAAATTAACAACTGTTCATGTGAAACTCAAGATAAAATAAGTAAAAAAAAAAAACACTTAAAAATGTCCATCACATCACAAATTGAATAAGGGAAAGTAAAAGTACTTTGAGATTTATCATGTATGATTAGTCAAAGATGTTGAACATAAATCATGGCAGATTTATCATGTATGATTAGTCAGTAGATGATGCAATTTTTAAACTATCCAGTTCAAAAAATAAGACTAAGTAGTACTCGTATCAATTAACACCTATTTATACGATTACCTTTAGAGATGAGAATCAGGAATCACCTTTACAATCTGATTGGCCCCAGATTTTTTTCTTTCTTTTTTCAATTGTACAAAAAGATGGAGCTGTAATTATGGACAGTAAAGCCCACAATGAAAAGGAGATAAAGTGATGAAATCAATAATGGAGCTTACGAAGAAAGTGCAGTGTTGAAAAACAATTGCAAATATGAGAGATTGATTAATTAATTAATATTAGGAAAAAGAGTCTTGTTTCGTTTTTTCAAATTTTGATTGCATTCGAAAATGAAATCAAAATCAAAGAGCATTGGGTGGGGTCCATTTAAATGGTTTCTGGATTTATATATTTGTTTGTTTGTTTATCTAGTTGGAAGCGGTGTATCTAGCCCGACATATAGCACAAAATCTAGATTCAGAATTATATTGGGATTATTGCATTTTTTGTGCCACAATTATAGTCCACTGGCGTTTCTACCCCATAACTTTTCATGCTGGCACATTTGGTGCCACAACTTCAACATCAGTGGCAATTTTGGTGCCAATTGAAGCCCAATTTCAAAATTGGCCCAAAATTTCCCCATGTGTGGGCCATGTGACATGAAAATTGGGAATTTTAACCATTCAACTCATTTTTCATTAAAAAATAAATAAAAAATTATTTTCAATCACCAAGAACTAGGCTACTTGAATGTTTTTATTTGGGGAGAAGAAGAAGGGAGGTAACAATTCAATTAAGGGAATGTTTGGTGAATATTATAGGAAAAGTTAAATATTTTGAATTTTGGTTTTTTTTTTTAATGAAAAAGATGTTGAATGGTAAAATTCCCAATTTTTCATGTCACATGGCCCGCACATGGGGGAATTTCGGGCTAATTTTAAAATTGGGCCTCAATTGGCACCAAAATTGCCACTGATGTTGAAGTTGTGGCACCAAATATGCCAGCCCGAAAAGTTACGGGTTAGAAATGACAGTGGACTATAGTTGTGACACCAAAAATACAATAATCCCGATTTATATTTAACCGAAACAAAATACTCCTATTACTTAGTATTATTTAATTCCAATTTTCTTTCTTTCTTCAGATTTTTATTTTCTTAATGACGTGACACTATCTAGTTAGAAATATTATTAATCAACATAAAAAAAAAACACGTTGGTTGCATTTTTTCAATGATTTTAAATGACTAAAATACCTTATATATTGGTGTATACCTCTCACGTCACACATTATCTACTTTATTTGAAAATGTGCTCAAAATATACTAATTGAGAAAATACAACTACAATTTGACTATAAATTCAGGAAAAAAAATGCAATTTTCTCAATAAATAAATAGAGATGATGCTCTTCCATATTGGGTGGAGCTTTTTTGGCTTTTAGCTTCAGCTTACGACATTCTCTTCTAAATTTTAGTAGTATTGAATTTTGAATTCTGCAGGCCAACACGTTGCACAGCTTGTCTTCTGGTTTCCTTTTATTTTATTTATAATTTATAATTTATAATAATAATAATGACTATTGGGCTTTGTTTCTCTCCCGGACAGGTATCAGATTTGGATCGAATTATTGACTTTGTATCTATTTAGTATTTACGCTTGTCCAATTGAATTCCAACATAGGTCCTCGTAATTCGGTGGAATCTTCACAATGAAAATCTTTATAGATTTTTTTTGTAGATGTAATACAATAATCTAATATATAGCTCACAAGGTCAAATTTTCTACATTTTAAATACTGACCTTGAAAACAACAGTAATCAATCGAATCTTAAATATGTATTTATTCTTTATATTTTGAATTACAAATAATATTAATCAAATCTCTACTCAAATAAATTAGGACTAGAATTCACTCCATTAACAACTAAACTTTAAAATCATTATAGGCCCAAACAATTGTTTAGGCCTGAGAAATTGGGCTCAATTTTATAATTGAATTCAGTTATTCTGCTTGGATTTCGTATATAAAGGGCTGCAGTGGATCAGCCAAACTAGTTTATTAACAGCTATATAAACTTGTCCAGCTGTCAATGAGCGGGATTCCAACATGAATTCAATCCGATTTATTAAGATTTTAATTTAATTAGAGATTTGACGGGTCTGTTTCGATTATAAATATTCGTAATCCAAAATACGTAGAAAGAATATGGATTTAGATTGATTCGATCCATTAAAGATCCATATCCGACAATAAATAAAATAATTATATTTATTCATAATATTTTATTAAAATAAGTAACATTAATTTAAAATGATAATAGTTTTTTTTTATAATTAAGATGATAATATTTAATAATTCATTCATAATGACATTTTATGCATATTTTCATCCAAAACATGAATAATAGTTAAGAAAGTTCAAATATGTGATAAATTAAATAAAATCGTTAAGTTGTCACGCTTATTTTAGAAAAAAATATTGGTGCAGATTTTAAAAATAAAAATTTTAATGGATTCGAAAAAAATCCAACATCCGATAAACATTCGATCAACTTGAGAAATTTAGATACGGGTAAGATTTGAATTCAACCCGATATAAATGGATCCGGATTTGTATCGAGCCCGAATCCGACCCATTGACAACCCTATTTGTAGTTAACCTTTTTTTTTTTCCATAACGAATTTATGAATCATAGTGCGGACTGCGAAATGTATTGAGTACATGTCCTTCCTTGAGAGGTGATTCCAGTAAAATTTAAACCTAGAGTTCGCCTCTGAAGATCGACCACGACCACTTGACTTAACAATCTTGAATAAATTCTTAGCTAGATAATTCTCTTAGGATTATTTTGGATATACAGTTCCATTTCGGTAGTAATATTCCATTTAAGTTGGAAAATGCAGTCAGATGTTTGGGGAAGTATAAGTGATAAAAGGGTTGTAAGTCAGTAACTCATATCACATGAGGAAACTTCGCCCATAGTTCTATTATTATTAATGGGTGGCTCCGGGATTTCTTATGGCACAGGCATCCCAGGTAATTCGGTCTTATGGTTCTTCATAATCTGCATATGGCCTTTCTTTTCCTAGGTGCTCATTTTGTATGGGCTTTTAGTTTAATGTTTCTATTCAGTGGACTTGGTTATTGGCAAGAACTTATTGAATCTATTGTTTAGGCTCATAATAAATTAAAAGTTGCTTCTGCTACTCAACCAAGAGTTTTGAGTTAATAATAGAAGCATAGAACGAGTATTAATGAACATTTATTTTCTTAGAAAACTTGAACTAAACTTTAAATAGTTTAAGAACTAGTTGTCTAGTCATCCTCGGTCCGTGTTCCCGCAAACACTAAATTTTTTAAGCACAAAAAATAAGAATTTCTTTCAAGGGGAAAAATAAAAAGTTAAATTTTATTTAAAAGATGTAATGCCATAAATGAAGAAGGTAAACCGTTAGATAATTAAGTATTAAGGACAAGATAGGAATATCAAAAAATTGGTGTAGCAAGGTGTAACATGACATGAGTTTTCTTTTTAATAGTACTAGTATATCTTCAGCACGTGTCTTCGCGTGCTTTAATTTTTTTTAACACTTGTTTCCGCATTCATTAAATTTTTTAAGCACAAAAAAAAGGATTTTTTTCTTGAAGGAAAGTAAAAGTAAATGATGCAATGGTACAAGTGAAAACGTCAAAAACTTATATAAAATTAATGGCAAAATAGAAATATAAACAAATTACTGCACGATGACATGCCTTCTCTTTCTAATAGTATGTATATAGACATATTATGGGTTATTTGCACTTACACCCCCTGAACTATCGTTGTTTGGCAGTTACACCCAAAACTTTTAATTTTTTGACAATCACACCCCTTTTGTTAACAACCATCCATTTTACTTATTAAATGTCCATTTTACTCTTCCTCTTAAAAAAATACTTGAATTGATCTTTTTTTAGAGCTACTTCAATTTTGATTTTAATAATATGAGCGTGAGAATAGTTAATATTGTTTTATTTCTATTCCAATTTTGCTTTAAAAAATTACTCAAAACATAAGATAGTTTCTTTCAGTATTTTAACCCAAAAACTCTGACAGTGGTGTTGAAAAATCTATATATTAAAATTATGACTCATGCATCAAAATTAAAACATCATATGCAGTAGCATCATGACATATATTCCTTTTTTTTAAGTTGTGGTTACAATTTTCATATACAGAGTTTTCAACATCAATGTCTCAGTCTTTGGGTTAGAATAATAGAAGAAACCAATATTTTTAAAACTGGAACGGACCAGCCAGTTCGCTCGATTTAACCGCTAACCGGTTCTCAGTCCGGTCAGACTTACTCCTGAAAACCACTCCTCTAATTAATCAGTCTGAACAGTGAACCGTTGGTTAGTGAACCAGCGGTTCACTTAAAACAAAAAAAAGGTTGAATAAAAGACTGGGGCTATTGTACGCCGTTTTCATTATTTCTCTACCGAATCTTTCTTCTCCCAATATTCAAGTAGCCGCTTATTTTTGCTTCTTGCTTCTCCCTTCACAAATCACAACAAAAAATCGAAGACATTTGTGGTCTAGTCTTCTTCAATCTTCATCCTCTAGATCCCTAATTGATTTTCTCTCACTAATTTCATTTTCAGGTAATTTTTTATTTTATAAAATGTAGAATTTTTTATTATTATTAGTTATATAAACTCTTCTTTAACATTAAATAGGATTAATTATATACTTGAATTGCAATAACATTTATTAGTTTCTTTTTTTGCCTTGTTTAAGATATCTGTCAATTTGTGCTTTTTGTAAAGAAATGGGACGGTTTATTTCAACATTTATAGATGATTAGATATTTTAGTCTTACCCTCAAATGACTCCATTGAATTTTGTTTTTGAGACATTGTTATTTCTTTGTGTGGTACTTAGTCTATATTTTGGACATTGGTTGGTTGTTTTTAATCTTGTTGTCTTATTTTGGATGTATGAATCCTTGAAGGATATTTGAGATTTATGTTTTTGGCATTGATCTTGATTTTTGAAACACTTTGATTATTTGCATGAAACAATTTGAATTTATATTGACAAAGAATGACAATTTTATTTAATTATAATTGTATTTTAGTTAGTCTAAATATATATATATATATATAGTAAATAATAATGAAGTCACACCGGTTATATCAGTCGAACCACTGATCTAATCGATTTAACTGATCGAACCAGTAACCAGTAGGGCTTCCGGCTTTATGGTCGGTCCGCTTTTGAAAACACTGGAAAAAACTAGCTTATGTTTTGTGTGATTTTTTTAGGCAATATTGTAATATAAATAAAAATAATAATTAATATTCTCAAATTTTTAATACTAAAATCAATTCAAGTAATTTTGAAAAAAAAGAGAATCAATTCAAATAATTGTTAAGGAGAAAGGATAAAATGAACATTTAATAAATGAAATGAATGATTTGTTAACCGAAAATGTGAGATTGTCAAAATAATAAAACTTTTGGGGTAACTGCCAAACAAATTATACTAAGGATCAAAACTGATTATGCTTATCCGATCCGTGGGTCAATGCAAAACGACCCGCCCGACTTGGATGCAGGACACGTGGCACCCATCGTATACTTTCAATGATCGGATTCGCATATAATCACCCGAAAATTAATTTCAAAATACTCAAATCCACACTTTCCTCTTTTTTCGTGAAAGAAAAAAAAATCTCAATCCTAATGCCAAAAAAACCTAATTAGGTAATACTACTGTATTTCTAGAATCTTCCGAAAGAATCGAAGTTAGCACGACGATCTCTGAGAAGGAGCACAAAACGATGTCGTCACCGGATATTGTCGGAATCATGGATATCTCGAAGGAGCTTGATCGGTTGAGGAAAGAACAGGAGGAGGTTCTTCTTGAGATTAACAAGATGCACAAGAAGCTACAATCTAGTGAGTTGCGGTCTACAAATTTAACATTTTTTATGCTTTATCATTATCAGTTAATAATGTTTTAATTAAATTACTTTGATCGAAATTAGGAATCCTTGTCGTTTTCTTTTCCTGAGGTGTCTTAGTGTCATAATTTTTTTGTTTTTAGTTAAGTTTGGAATTACTGTTGATGACAAATGCAGGAGCTATTGAATGATGTAACGCAGTGTTTGTTATACGCATATTGCCATATATAGCTTGTTAGGTTTAAAGCTGCTATTTTGAATTGACTTTTGTTGAGTTTATTTGTTGAATGAAGTTTATTGTATTTATTATATCCTGGGGATATGTATCACAACTTTTCAAGAGTGGTTTTTTAATCAAACTTCAAATGTGTTTGAGCTTGGGATGATTATTAACAAACTATTTCTATAATCAACTTTAACTGATCAAGCTCGAGATCTTTTATACCATTTTTTTGATGCATTTTATTATTTATTAGCTTACTATGAGCTTCAATAGTTAAGTGACTCAATACCAACCTGAAGCTAAATTTAGAGTAGTTTGATTCATTTTTAAGATCTTAATAGTAAAAGACAGGTTTAGTGTTTTTACTAATTTTGTTTGTGCACGCAGCTCCAGAGGTGGTTGAAAGGCCTGGTGATAATTCATTATCAAAGCTGAAGATGTTATATATTCAAGCCAAAGAACTGTCTGAGAGCGAAGTGACGTATTGTTCACCGTTGACTCCTTATTTTCTAAAAGTACTGAAACTAGGATATGGATGCATATTTGTTCTCAGCTACTCTATTTTTTTATGATTGCAGTGTTTCCAATCAATTGTTAGGACAACTGGATGCACTGATGCCTTCTGTCACTCCAGGGCAACATCGAAGAAGGATAGGTTTGTACCTGCAATAAGTAAACATATGTTAGCCTTATGGTGTGGTAACTTTTTCACGAGTTCTAAAGCTATATACTTATCTTTTATCTTGGAATTTTATTCTCTTGATCAAGTGTGCTTGCTAGATATATTTATTTTCTAAAATCTATTCACTTCCCAGTTGGTTGAAAAGAGATACATAAATGTGGAAAAGTTCCAGTTGTTTTCCAAAATAGTGATACATATTCAAGGAAATAGGTATGCGATTCTTATACTTACCAATTATAGCATGGACCACAATATTTATTGTACATTGGATTTGGATTAGCTTAAAATCAACAATATTGAGCTCGAAATTTAATGTCATCTACTCATAAACTAATAAATTGTGTCTCATTTTTTGTATTTATGTCCATGTAGCTTTGGTTAACATAGTAATTTTCTTAAACTGCAGACAGTACTAAGAAGAGAAAGGCTGATTCGGATGTTCCGAGAATGTCTCCTGCCATGCGAAATCACCTGGAGTCTCTTGCAAATCTGAAGGGTGAACAAGTATGTATTCAGCTTACAGTCTCTCTCTCTCTCTCTCTCTCTCTCTCTCTCTCTCTCATACCACAAAAATTCAGGTAGCAGCAAGGGTCATTCAAGAGGATGCAGGAAAGGATGATTGGCTTGTGGTTAAAGTGCTCCATTTTGACAAGGAAATGAGAGAGTAAGTGATGTTTTCTGATTGTAGAAAACTACCAGAGACAAGCTCTTTTGAATCACTACAAGAAATATTCTTATAAACATTAGACATTAATGTAAGATGGAAACACACAAAAGACCAATATCAATCCCTTTTTTTCCGTTAAGATAAACTGAATATATTTATCTGTTTATTTTGCTTCTCATAAACACAGATTTGAAGTTCTGGATGAGGATCCAGGAGAAGATGAGGAAAGCAACGAGCAGAAGTATGCACTTTTTTCTCTCCTTCTGACTTTATTTTTATTCATTTTCTAACTACACAACTTCATTACTTATTTACAACATTGTGTTATTCTCCTGATTTATTTGACTATTTTTTTTTTATTTCTCTTAGAAGTAGAACTTAAAATGGGGGATTCTCAAGGAATACCACATGATTTTAGCATGACAATGATATTTTTAAGCATTTTACAACATTTATAATATATTCCTGTAAGCTTACATTTTGGCACTTGCTGAGAGTTATAGGGGAGGCACAGTAATTAATCATTTAAAATATTTTGTAGTAGAGATGGCCCAGTATGAAACTCCATGATATTTACTTTTCAAGGTTGTCAGTTTGATTATACTCATTCGGGGTACATTATGAAGTATTTTTGAGATATGAAAATGTTATTTAAAAATTAACCGTAATACTATTTTTCTCTATAAAAGATAAGGTTTTGGGGTATTTGAATCGAGACTTGTCTACAGTTTTGTTTGTATGGTGCTATAATGTACTGATTAGTCACCTTATGTTTCTTCTCTGTCTCAGAAAATACAAGCTGCCTATGTCACATATCATACCTTTTCCTAGGCGAACAGATCTCTCAACTGGCCATGATTTTCCTCCTGGCAAACATGTTCTTGCAGTATATCCAGAAACCACTGCACTATATAAAGCAACGGTTGTCCAAGCTCGTAAGGTATTAGTTGCTCATAACATTGCACATACAGATTTTACAGATGAAATAAAAGGAGACTAACTTTTGTTTGTTTTTATCTGCAACATGATTTGCTATCGTGTAGAGGAAGACTGATGAGTAAGTAGCTTTACTTCTCTTTCGTTTTATTACACACCTATGGGTATTTTGCAAGATACACCCTTGTGTTAGTTCAAATCGGAAGATACACTCTTGTTATATTATTATTAGCACTAAAAGCCATCTACGAGTGATTAATCGCGGTTGATGATTTAATTTTTCTTGTCCTTCAATATTTATATTATGCCGCAATACATAATAATTGGTTTAGACCCATGTCTTATTCTTTCAACACTAAAAAGTAGATTTTCATTTGTTTTTCTACAGAATAAAGTCATAATTATGTCTAATTGTTTTCTCCCGACTTAATTTTATGATATATTTAACACTTAGATGGATAACTGCATATTGAATTTGATTTGAACATGTGTTAGGGGGGGTTATATTGTTATATTTGTATAAACACGAGGGTATTTACCAAATAAAGTATTTGCCAATTAGAATTAACACAAGGGTGTAATTTGCAAATAACCCCGTTCAGATGAAAAAATACTGTGACATAGTCTATACTTATTTGAGTTACTTTTTCAATATTTTTTTGTGTTGAAAAATATCAAAGAATATTTCTTATTTTGGCAGTTATGTTTTGGAATTTGATGACGACGAAGAAGATGGATCTTTGCCTCAACGGTCCGTACCATTCCACAGGGTTGTTCCACTTCCTGAAGGATACCGTCAATGATTCCATTTGTTCATAAATGCAAAAGTCGCAGTGCTTCTGTCTAATGTAATTATTTAACTTTATAATAGCAAGTACTACGAGCATTTTGTATCCACTGTTATTTGAAGTATTATTTACATGATTTCAGAAATTTATTAGTTTATCCTCTAAGCACGATTAACTATAATTTATCAATGGCACAATTGCATTTCCAGTCCCACAAAATTAGACCCTCTCTCGTAGACTCGTACTACATAAAATTGCACTCTTTGTCCAATTATGTAAATATTTTGTACTTTTGATTCCATACTTTTAGAAATGCACTTTGGTTTCATAGAATAGTCTTATGTTTAGGACCAATCTGGTCCTATAAGACTATAAGTATGTTCCCAATTTAGATCAAAAGGATGTGATGAGACCAAAAATTGGGATCTAAAGTGCAGGATCAGAAGTTCTGAGGACGGGACTAAAAATGCAATCTTTCCTTTATCAGTAGTAGTAAATAATATTCTACACTAAAAATATAAGTAGTATTTCCCCAACTATGTTCCATTGCATGATTTGTGCGATTTCAGTACAAAAGAGAAGGGCGGGCTCCTCAAAAAAACATTTGGTAGAATGTAATTAATAACATGATCAATGCTTAAGACACGCATGAGCAATGGGGATTGGAGGATCTGAAAATGAGCCATTGAGTATGTGATTTGCAATCCACTGACTTGCAGCCTGAGAGTAATGTACCCCATCCCAGCTAATGTAAGTTTCTGGTGAGCCACAGGAAGCTCCAATTACTTCTGAGCCATTTATCATTACTCTCTGCCCACACCAAACGTTCACTTTATTATCATGAATTCCACAGCATATCTTCAAAGGGTCCATGAATCCTGACAATAACAAAAACAATAAAAAGGGGAGTATTAATTAAATGAAATGGCCATCTTTTGGTCGAAATTGCAAGAAGATATTTCTGAAAAAATGGTGTATACAGTACTAACCATAAGTTGTTGCATTTCGGATTAATTGATATTTGGCTGAGTAAATATCGACATAGGTCAATGCAGCACGAGGAAGGTCTACCCTCAATTTGGTCACTCTATTTTTAAGCTGCTTATTGAACTCAACCGCCGCGGAGTTCTGGGCCCTAATGCATCCATACTTGTTCAGAAAACCAGTAGCAGTAGCAGTAGGATTTGCACTTGTGAAATACATACTTGCTGCAGGCAAACATCCAATAGGTCCAGTATTATGAATCCAGAAAGCCCTTGCCCCTTGTTGATATAAATGCTGCAGGCAGAATTTATAGTTACACAATTTACTAAGCAATATATTTTAAAACCAAACATGTTCAACCTGATATAAGAAGGCTTTCAAAATAAAATGTATAGATATTTAATCCCATTTCATTTTTAAACTTACTGTAACAGCTGCAGCAAATTGATCAACTGTATCTGGAATTGCACCGCGAAGTTGAGGCATAGTTAACTTTCTGAATCCAATAACAAGGTCATTCTGGCCAATGTCAATTGTGTAAAGAGCCTTGGAGAAGTCTTGAGGCCTAGGAAGTTTGCTTTTCTCTAAATGATTGTTGGCTGAATATAAAACGAAACAAGAACCATTTAATGTCGTTTTGGATTATGAAAAAAAGAACCCTTTAATGTTTGCTTAGAATGTTAATATTACCTTGATGATATAGTTCATTGGTTCGCTCTTTGAATTGATCGAATTGAACGATTTGGATATCCAATGAGAAGGGACTTATGCCGTTTTCATATATGGTTTCGTTCTGCCTACGAATGGTTGATCCTCCAGTAGCAAAATTTGCACCGTGTCCAAAATTTGTGCCTATTGAATCAAGGTACGGACTTGGATATGGCAGCCCTAAATGCTCAGCTGCACAAAACAACACCTCGATTAGCACGTTTATGTCGTTGCATACCGAAGAAGCCAGTTCGATCAAAGTAAACAGGTGATTGCTATGCTTTTTTGAGGGAAACAGATACATTGAAGTTTGATTTTCAATTTAAGACAGGGAGTCGTCGCGCAATAAGTGAAATGAAAAACTTTAGACAACAAAGTGGCTCGTTGTCTAATTAGTGACGTGTGTGAGAAAATAATGAGTTCATGTCTACTATATCGAGTGAACGATATTGGCACAATTGGTTTTCCATCTTTATTGATTCGTACCAATGAAATCTATGATAAGACGACCATCAGAAATCCTTCCTGCAGGCCTACCAAAGAAACTTGCTCCATGTGGTGAAGAAATAGGCCAAAATGCAGCTGATATTCCACCAGTGTCCGAATTCGAGTCACCAAAGTTGTATATTGCTGGAAACTCACATGGGGGCGCAGCCCGAATCCTTCGTTCTCCGGTGATAAAAGGCAGTGAAACTAGTAAGAATACATTGACTAGTAGTATTCTTGCATTGTCCATTCTTGCTCCGTGTAAGAAAACTATGATCAATTTGGATTATATTTGAACAAGTACAAGAAAAGTGAGAGAAAGTAGGATGGTTCATGTGACTAATGTGTTGTGGATTCTTTTGTGATTTTGTCTTTTGGTTCCTGATTTTAGGTGATAGGAGTGGCATTGTTCTTGCTCAATTGATTTGTTCTTTTCTGATGCATTTTGTTGTAACGCCTTTTTTGCTTCTTTTGGAAGACTCAAGAACATGATTTCATCATTTCTTGCAATATAGCTCAGCAAACATATAAATGCATTTTACTTTTTTCATGAAAGAGTTTGTTTTTAAAATTATATATAATTCTTATCCGTATAATATTGCGTATTCATTCTTAAGAATAAGGGTATCTTCAATCGAAAAATTGAATCGTGTTTAGAATCAACTTCGAGGCTAATTGACTAACGGCGATGGGTATTTGTAAAATAAACTTAAAGCATAAGAAGTTTTGTTTATTGAGAAAATTTCAATCGAAACCAGCAATATTGTCTAACAACAGGGGTGGTCTAGGTAATTATTTATAAAAAATGAGAGACAGGGGGTGTCTAGGTAATTATCTATAAGAAACGAGAGTGCAAAATTTATGACATATATTGATGGAGAATCTAGGACATATGGATTGATGAACAATTATTTTTTCCTTTTTTCAATCATTACAAAAATTATTACATAATCTTGCAAGATTTAACCTTTACAAAATAAGATGCTCTTTGTTTGAAATAACTTATAAAATTCAATTTTCTAATAACAAATTCCATTATGGTCTTACTTATAATCCAAACAAAAATTAATGGCACAATTTTTGTTTACTAAAATGGGCTACGTTCAGCCCAGTAAGACCATCTTCTTAATTTCCGGAGAAGCCCTAATAGGGCCAATTTAGACTCCCGCCGGGCCCGTCCACTTTAAAAAATAAAATCGTCGACGCTTTTATAGTGACTTTCTTTCTTCATAAATTATTACTTGCCCTAATTAGCACAGTCTATAGCAATGGGGAAAAAGAAAGGAGATGAAAACCCTAAACCCATCGAACAGAAAGAAGGTCACAATCTTCTCGGCTCGCCGAAGTTCAAAAAGCTTGAAAACGGGCGGTTCAAATGCGTGCAAACGGGCCACGAGCTGCCGGAAAGTGCCAAAGACTCTTACGCACAGTCGAAGCACTGTCGATTGGGCCTCATTGACTCGGCCCTGGCCCGAAACAAGCCCCCTCTCAATATGTTCAGTCAGGACCCAGCTTCGCGGTAATTAATTTTGAATAATTTTTGCAAATTGAATTTCGGGATTTTGGACTGAAAAAATTGATTTTGTTGTTGTTAAAGTTCGAAGTTAATCTGCAAACTGACTGGAGATACGATTAATAAGTCGGAGGAGCATATATGGAAGCATATGACTGGGAAGCGTTTTCTCAACATGTTAGGTTTGTGTAATTTTGAGATTTTTATTGAAATTATGTGAATTATGATGATTAATTTTTATTTGAAATGAATATAAATGTGTTTGAGTTTTGTATGTGTATTGATAATGTAATCAGAGAAAGAGGAGGCTACAAAAGAAATACCGAATGGGACCCCAGAGAAGCAGGACGAGGAAATGGAGGAGAAGAAGAAGAAGAAGAAAAAGAAGAAAAGTGAAGATAAGGGTTTGAAGAAAAAGACGAAGAAGAAGGAGACTGAAGAAGTTGAGAAAACTGCTGATGAAATAATCAATGAAGTTAGGGATTCTGCGGGAAAGAGTAGTGATTCGGAAGTTGAAGTTGACTTCTGGATGCCTCCCGATGGGGAACGTTGGGACCATGATGATGGGGGTGATCGATGGGGCTCTGGTTCCGAGTCAGAACAAGAGGGTGATGAAGGTATGCCTTTTTTGTTTATAATTTATCTTAATTTTTTTTAAGATATCTTGCATTATTTAGGTAATCATGGAGAAATTTGAACTTTAGGCAATTTTAATATTCTCTCATAGATGTCATTACAAGCAAGTTTTCGTTTTTTGAGAAAAAAATAATGTTCATTAATGTTTAAACATCTTTCAGAATATTTGTCTTTCAATGTAGCTAGTTAAAAAAACAATACTATATAGTTGTTGACTGTTCAATTCTGTAGAGTATTTACACTATATGAAAGAAGCAATTTCTTTGGAAACTAGCATCCCTAGATCTGTAATTTTTTCGATGGTATCTAGGAAAAGGTAAGTTATAAGCTTCAATATTAGCTCTTAATTGTTTCTGTTATTGTAAGACTTGAGCTTATATTAGAACATGTGAAAATTGAAATCATCAGAAAGTGGTATACATCAAATTTGTTTAGTTCTTAGGTCAACTATAAAGTTTAGAATCCATTTTCTTGACCTTTTCTTGTCGTTGATCTATTTACTGCTAGATTTTATGATTGAGTTCGATTTTCCTCTTGATGTCAAATCTAATAGCTTTTTCTTTGTAACAGATGATGGTGCTGAAGAAGCTAAGCATGAAGCTGGGAAGCTGTCTAAACAGTAAGTTCTTAATTTTTCTTATGGCTTGTTGCTGAAGCTTTTTTTTTTCTTTCTTAAAAGTGCTAGTTTTCGGGTGCTTTTGCCTTTTAGCTTATTCTTGTCTGTTGACTAGCCCGCACTGTAGCATCAAATCCAAACATTAATAAGTATTTTTTTTAAAATCAAAAGGTAAAAGTCACTTTTCATTAGCTTTTGCCAACAAGCCCGGTAAATGGAGCAAAGAAACAGCTTTCCTAAGGCAGGATACTTAGTTTGATTGGCTTACAAATATAATGTTGTTTTTGAACTTTGCAGGACAAAGCGAATGTCACTTGAGATTGGACCTAGTAGCTTTGCCTCAAAGAAGAAGAAAAAGAAGATAAGTGTTGCATGATAGCCTCAAAGAAGAAGAAAAATAAGATAAGTGTTGCATGATAGAACCTACTTTTCCTGAGATTTACACTAAGGAGGAGATCGTTAAATCATCAAAAGAAAAGATTGCTAGAATGAAATTTTGTCATAATTTTGGTTGAATTTTTATAGAATAGAAATTTCGGTTTGTTGGATACATTTTGAAATTATGAAGGATTGTATTATAGTATATTGATTTTGAAGCAATATTACGAGTTCAACCTATTTACATTCTTTTAATTTATGAGAGCTGTTCCATTTTCCTCTTTTAGAGGTGCCTCGGAACAAATTAAATTTTTAAATTAGTAGTGATTTGTTTGGATATGAAAATACATGCAGCAGGAATTTAAAGTGCAAAAGTATGGTATCAACCATAAAGGTATCTGTATTTCTTAATACTTCATGGTGGAAAACAGAACAAGGAAAAGTTGCCCCTTAAGTTTCATTTTATTTTCTGAATCAACTGAAACATAGTATTTCCTTTCCTAAAATATAAAATTTCTCCTCAACCAAGTATGTGATTCTGTTAATTATCAAATAATTATATTGCTTATCAATTATTAAAAGAATAATCTTTCCAAATAAAAAGTATAAAAACATTCTAAAATCCTATTTTTCAACTTCAACTCATAAAACTAGAAGTCTAGATTCAAAAATATTACACATGACTTGGGTTGATAAGAGTCTAGATTAAAAAATGTTACAACCATATTCCAAAAATTACAACTCTTACAAGGGGTTTTTTTAAACATTTTCAGAAGTTGTAGCGGGTATTCTTGTAATGATTGTTGAAGCTGTAAGAGGTGTTTTTGTACATAGTCTAAATATGAGAGGGTTTCCTCATAATTTCTTAAGCGTAGGGATTCCTTGTAAGAACCTCAAGGGGTCCGATCGTAAAAACTCAGTTCACTAATATACAAACAGCATCATCCAATTTACATATTTCCCGGTTTACTTCCACAACATTCATGGCTCGAGATCATATTATTAGTTTGTCAAGAAAGAAGAGGGAATCAATCATATACACTTACAGATGCACAACAAATATGGCCACATTCTTGGGACTCATTCGAGCAACCGTCTGTATTTACACCAGGCAATTGCAGTCACATATAGAAAAAGACTGCCTACCGAGCCTCCTCCAACGGTCCAAAGAAATCGAGTCATCCCATGTTGTTCATCGTTAAAAATATCAATCTTGATATTCATACCAAAAATTCCAGCTACAACCACAAAAGCACTCACCACAAGGGTTGCGGTAGTCAACATGACTCCCATTTGAAGCAGATGGTTTTGCTTGTCGTCCAACATAATGTTGATGTAATCTTCGGTGTCGTCTACATACTCCCTCAGCTTTGGAAAAAACACAAAGATAGATCGTTAGTGCAATATAGAGTAACCCGAATAAAAATAGAAGAGTATATAGTGTATAGTGTATAATAGCCGTCTTCTTATCTTAGTATGAGTTTGGAACACAAGACGAAAATACGAAAGCTAATTAATAAACATTTTGAAAAACAATATGGAAAAGGATATTGTAATGTTGAATTTCAAAATCCAAACCTATTTGGTTGCTGGAATTAACATAACCTATTTGGTTGCTGGAATTAACATTTAAAAAGAAAATCAAAACCAAAAAACGCAAAGATACACCCTCAACAAAATATTATTTTGTGCATCTGCTGCACGGATGACTTGGTGCTTCACACTGATGAGAATTCATTATTCTCTAAATTCTAAGGAGTAGTGATACTTCATAGATCACATCTCCACCGTGTATTGTCAGCAATAACTGACTTTGGTGCACCACGTCATATGTGATTGTGGCACGAAATAAATTTGAGCCTTGTGTGATACCGTCCCTCCCACTCCTATTCCTTCAGCCACCTACCCCACGAGAATAAGAGATAATTGTAGTGAATTTCAACCCACTTTCCATCTCTCGAAACTTCTCAAAGTTAAGCCCGAACTTAGGCCAAATCATCTGAGGAAAAAATAGTTTTTTCCCTAAATGTCCCATCACCAAAACCTCAGTTTCAATCAATGTTCAGGTTCCATGTGAATAGCAAGATAGCAGGGTCGGTTGGGAGTTGGGACCCCCTTATTCATCGAGGAGAAAGTGAAAGTGTGACAAAGAGCTGCACAAAGGTGTGAGGAGGATGAGGATGGAGATGTGCAGCTGTGATAGTCTTTTCCTTTTGCTTTCTCTCATTCTCCATACCTTTTTGTAAGGAAATTGAACCTCCCTAATTATATTATCTTTTTCCTCAAGTTTTCCTTCCCTCAATATATCCCATTTACATAAGTCGGTCTAAATAAATGCGCATGACAGCAGCCCAATGACCTTTAGATTCAAATAACTCCGACAGAGCTTATTATTGGGAAAATAAAGTATCCAATTGGAGAAGATAATAAACACTTTGTTCATAATTCATCAAAGTTGTCTTATTGAAAAATTGAGCTTTCCTTTAATAGACCTCCAAACAATGTGAAAAAGAAACCATATCAAACAAAATGAAATGGGAAGTCCTAATCGAGCAAAATTTAGTCGAAGTCCTCCCTATAGAACCAAATCATGAAATATAGTTTAATGTGTGCCACAAGTAAACCGCCAACTACGGACAGTCTTAAACATTTTTTTTTTGGTACAAGGACATTCTTAAACATCAAATAACCCAACCAACGTAAAAGTCTCAGGAATTAAGAGTTCTATGATCAAGGGACATATAGCAAGAAATTTTTTAGATGCACACCGGATATATCTTAGTCAAGTGATATTGTATCAACATTTGCATATAGGATTCCCAGCATTAATGTTGTTAATTCACTGACATGAATATCATCAGGGAAACAACTCAATACAAAAATCAAATCATCAAGAGAAGGATATAGAAGGCAGAAACATTTATATGCTCGAAAAGAAAACAAACTGTACTTGAGTAATTTAAGCAGGTATATATATATATTACGTACAGTGGATAACTTGTTCAGTGTACCATCAATCTGCACAAAATATGCTTCCAAGAGCATTTCAAGCTCCTCCACGTCTAGGTGCTTGCTTATGGTACTATGTGCACTAGTATGGGTTCCATGACTCCCTCTGCTTGGAGCATTAGGACCACCAAAAAACTGTTCTCGGCGGTTGTTAATCTGCTGAAGATCAACATCGGAAAGAATGGAATTCTCATTTCTTTCCATCAATATCTCCGTAGTCCTGAAATGTTTGGTGAGTGTTAAATTTAAGCAACAAAAACAATTATTTGTACTTATAAGTTATTTAAAATATATGAATATATATGGGAAAGGTATAAGACAGTTAATATCACATGCCTATCATCCATCTCAGAGGGAACAACTTCTTCATCCATGTCATCTTGCTCGCTAATAGAAGAAACCGAAGAATTTCCAAGCTGCTGTAGTAATTTGTCCGTCAAATACATTTCTGCCATGTCATCATCATCATCAAGCAAATGCTCTAACTCATCCCTTACCTGATAAATAACGTCACCATCAGTACAGACACACGTTCAGTAATTTCGAAAAAAAATCCAGTTTGGTTTTAAAAAATTAAATTAATAAAGGGACTACAGAATAGGGTTAAAGAAATCCACTCAACCTTCTGAACACGTCCAGTAATAGCAACCAAGCGACTTTTAATTTGTCGCACGCGTTCCAAATTGAGAGTACTGATTTTTGAAGTCAACTTATCCAAAGCTGGATGAGCTTCTTGTTCCAATGTCCTTGCCTAGCTTAAATCAAAGAGAAAACATTCTAAATGAATTATAAGGGTAACAAAGGACATTTTGCATTTTCAGAAGCAATAGCATAAGTGTTCTATACTTCATTCTCCAAGCAACTGCATGCGGCCTCAAGGCATGCCTCCAATGCTACAAACTCAAGAGGAAGCAGCTTTGGACCTTCTCGATTCTCTGCAGATTGTTCCTTTCCATCCATCTTCCCCGCCTCTTCCTTACTTGGGAAACTCTTAGAATAATTTGGAGGACTTCTTGATTGTGGCTCTTCCATATCGTACAAATTTGTCCAATCTGTATTCTCACCATCTCCAGCTTCCTTGATCACAAAATAATCTTAAGCGCAAAGAATACAATGCATGTATAATATACAAAAAACGATTCAGAATAAGCACACAGTTCACACTTTTCCGAGAATGGAAGTTCACAGTCCACCAAGATAACTGCAAACAATTCAAAGGCTATAATATATTATCTATTCTAGGCAATAATAGAATTCGGGATGCGCCTTGATTTTCAAAAGACTTACTGAGAAGTGAGAAGAAACCAGAGGCAAAAAGCAAAAATAAAAAATGACCTACTCAAACCAATATATAATCTAACGATAATAAGGGGAAAATGGTCCATAAGCTAGCAAAAGTATGCACTCTAAGTAAGATAAAAGAATAAAAGATAAAATTGTACTCACATGATTAATTCTGGTAGAAATTCTTCTCACTCAGAAAATGTATCCTTAAATTGCTAAAGCTTTAACAGATATAGGGCAAGAATTACTACCACATCTACTAGCTGAAATTATATTGCTACTCCATAGTAATAAGATCAATTATACATTTTTGTGTAATAGGAGTAAATAAACTAGGAAAACAAGGAAACCTAAGAGGCTAAGAATCTACAATCTCATTTTCATATCAATGAAAACCACCAAAAAATTATGTTCAAAACCAATATATAATCAGGAAAAAATGGTCCCTAAGCTAGCAACAACATGTACTCTAGGTAAAGATTTAGATATAAATTGTTCTTACATGCTAAATTCTGGTAGAAATTGTTCTCACTTGGGAAATGCATCCTAAAATATATAGGATAAGAATTACAACCACATTCACTTGCTAAAGCTAAATTATTTTAGGTACAAAAATTCCTACTCCAGAGTAATAAGAACAATTATACATTTTTGCGTGGTAGGTTTAATAAACTACGAAAACAAGGAAACCTAAGATTATACAATCTCAATTTCATATCAGTGTAAACCACCAAAAAATGATGTTGCAACCAATAAAACAGAATTTAAGTATGGCATCACCAATTCGCTGTCTCAAAAGGTGATAAAACACATTAATCGAGATAAATTCTCCAAAAAAATAAATTAAGAGGATAAGAACTATACATGAGACTTGGTGGCTTGATAATGACGCAAAATTCTTCTCTGAAGCTCATCAACAAAAGGAATAACTGAAGGATCCCTAGAATTCAGCAGAAAAACTTCTTGAGCAGTGATGATGGCTTTTATATGCTCCAGATTTATAACAATGGCCCGCTCACGGCCCAAAACAGTTGAGGGGTATGACAATAGAGGATCCAGTATCCGGAGATCACGGGCCGGGAGCCCGGTCCGACGCATGATGGCGTGTTTTCCTGCCTCCACCGACTGGGCCTGGCCCGTAGAATCTAGAAGCAACCAGTGCCTCACTCCTGCCGCCTTTTTTCGAAGCCCGCCGCCAGTAGTGGGACGGAGGAGGGGCTCTCCGGTCCCGTCGTCCTCCGACTGCGGTGGTGGTGGTGCTGCTACTTGTTTCAGAAGCGGAGGAGGGGCACCCCTCATTGTTGTCGGTGGTGGTTGTTGGTTTTGTTTTCGATTTTTGTGTAAAAAGACAAGATGTAGCTCAAGTGACGAAAGAATTGCAATTGAATTGATGAGCAGAGAAGGCAATTGGGAATTCTTATTTTATTTAAACTTGTTTTATGCGCAAGTTGCTATTTAAGCTGTTAGCACTTTTATTATAATAAAGAAGCGCTTTAGCAGTTAAGCCTTTTTGTTCTGTACCAAGTAACACCGTTTTTTAACTTATGCAGAAGATTTCTTCTTCTCCACTCGTCATCCTGTAAATCAAGATTAATTGTTCTCTTTGTATTAGCTTATTAGGAGTGTTTGCGATATGTGTTTTAACTTGTGATTCTTTTAAAATAAGTTAGTTAAAATAAATTGATATATTATAAAATTGAAATAAGATTTAAGATTTGCTAGTTATTAAAAAGTTATTTTTGACTTGGAAGATTACAGTATGAAATTGCTAAAGATATTTTATTTTTATATTTAGAGGCTTATTTGGTAGGGTACAATGAATCAGTTAACGCTGAGGTAACTCACATCAACGAGGGGAGGTTGAGAGTTTTAACTTTCAATTTAAATTGATTAAAATTGAGTTTCTATCTCATTAACCGCAAGTGAGTTATACTTTCGTCTCCTTTGACGAAAAATGGATTTTGTGCAACTTTTTATAGAATACAAGGGAATCCCTTGCATTGTTTGTAAAACACAGAGGGGTTCTATGCAAAAAAAAAAAAAAAACACAAGTAGATTTGGTACAAAAGTATGGTATATTCCAAAAAGAGTTGTATTTCAGGTGGAAAACAGAATAAGGAACAATTGTCCATTTTAGTTTATTTTCATTTTTGAATTTACTAAAATATATTTCCTTTCTTTAAATATACAATTCCTCCTACTGTAAATTATCGATTACTATTTTGCAAATCAATTATTGAAAAAAGTAATACTTCCAAATAAAAAGTATAAGAACATTCAAAAGTTCTATTTTTCAACTTCAACTCATATAACTAGAAGTGTGTGTCCCATAAAAAAACGAATCAAAATTTTGTCGCTATTTTATCATATTTGAAAATTGAAATATCTTGGTACAGCACAACTGGAATTGGAAAAGAAAGAACCATTTAACAATAATAAAAGTTAAATATCAAAGATTTAGTACCAAATAAGTTGAAACATCAAAAAAAAATCTACCCACAAACTTGTTATTTACTGTTCAATGTCAACTGAGGAAAATCTTCAAAAATAAATTAATTCAATTTTTGGATTTCGATTCAGTTAACCTGTTAAAAAATTGAAACAAACCGAAACCAAAAGATGTGAAAAGTAACTCTGGAAACCAAAGTTCATTTCGGGTAAAATCAAAATTCTCGGTCTTTTGAGTTGGATCAATCAACTCAACCATACACACTCCTAGACAAAAACTGTGTAGATTCAATGTGAATGAAGTATGTAGAGGCACGTTGATTTCTCTGTCGCACAGACCCGGCCTTGTAGCTAGTCCAACTAGGCAAGTGCCTAGGGCCCCATTCACTTGGGGGCCCCAACCCATATATGCATGTATGTATATTATACCACCCAGCCCAGCCCAAAATGAAAAAAAAATATTAGCCCAACAAACTACACTCTGCCAACTTAAGCCACTTCATTTTTTTTTAATGCAAATAAACATTGGCATGCCCTTCCTTTTATAATGCGATAAAAAATTAGAGTTGGGTATTTTTCATATATTCTAGATCGAGCTATTTCTTCTATTAAAATTAGATTTGAACAATTCAAGAATTACATAAATATTTTTGAATTTTTATTGAATGTTACAACTCTAAAGTCTTTAGATGATAAAACTTTGAAATATATCAATATTGAAAATTCTTTAAAACATAACTTAATATCATATATAGATGGTTCTGATTTATATTATGAACTAAGAGTTTTATCAAAAGTTTTGCCTGCCCAAATATGTAAGCCAATTGATGTTCTTGATCATATAAAAGTATTTGATTCTTATCCTAATACGTGTATTTGCTATAGAATAATATTCACTATACCTGTAACGGTAGCTTCTTCTGAAAGAAGTTTTTCAAAATTAAAATTGATAAAGACCTATTTACGATCAATTATGTCACAAGAAAGATTAAGTGATTTGGCTATTTTATCTATAGAACAAGATATGTTAGAGAAACTAGAATATGAAGATATAATAAATAATTTTGCATCTAGTAAAATAAGAAAAGTAAAATTTACATAATTTTTTTTTTACAATATAGGGCCCCAATTTTTAAATTCGCCTAGGGCCCCGAGAAATCTAGGGCCGGCCCTGCTGTCGCATTAGCGATTATCACCAGTTCCAAAATATCTATCTCCAAACTCGCCCATGCCAGGAATCACATGCATATCTGAATTAACCGACATATCTATCTCCGACGTTACAATTTTCAACCTAGGAAATTTCTCGCACACTGCATGTATTCCTTGAGGAGCCTACATAATTATTAAACAATACGTGAAAAGAAAATCGATATCTAAACAGTATTACAAAGAAACAAACACGAATAACTCACTGCTATGAGGTTTAGAAAGATTATGTTTGATTCTGCAACACCCTTGCTGAGCAGCACAGAAATCACTTTCACAGCAGAGTTACCTGATAATAGTAAACGAGTTAATTTAGACAAGGCTCATGGAAAGTGTAGTTTAAGGTTTTGTTAGTTAGAATTCACCTGTGGCTAGAACAGGGTCGAGTAATAATACGTGGCGACTTGCAATATCTGATGGTAATTTCTCATAGATCAACTGCAGCTATATATGAGATATCCAAGAGAAGATGGGAGATTGTGGTTAACTCATGAGTAGGCAAAAAATGCATTTCTAGGACACTTTCAATTCCATATTCCTAAAATAGCAGTTTTTTTTTATCCCAACTTTGTAAATTCTTTATGCACATTTCGTCATTTTCTCCCTTTCCATCGATTTTTGCTTTTTTCGTCTATCTCGGTTTGTAACCTTTTCTTTTGGCACTCCAATTTGGATAGAAGGAGGGTAAAAGACGAAATGCGCAAAAAAAAATGAGAAAAATTGGGACCACTTTTGGTTTTGTAAGAGCGAGACTTAAAATGTGGAGTGCCTACTCACGTAGGACTAATAATGTGATTTAGCCTTGATAGGTATTACATGTTTGATTCACAAACCTGTTGATCATTTTTAACCTCTTTATGGATTAGGATTTTTCCAATTTTGATGCCTTTACAGCATGCTCTCAGCGCATTCTCCATGCTTTCCCCACTGGTTCAGAATAACATGTAAGTCAAGTAAAGATAGAGTGACGAGGAACTCAATAGAATTCAACATGAAGAATCTCATAATTTTCAATGTCCATTTGAACTTGATAATACACAATGTATCCACTGCATAATAATGGTCTATTTAGTGCTGAAGAGTGTAAGTTCAAATTCGTCCATAACTTAGTATACAATAGAGATAATTACCTTCTAATGACTGAAACACCACACAACCTTTTGCAGAAAACAACTCCAGAGTATACAGATCCTGTATGTAGATGAGGCGAGCGAAAATTCAACATTGAATAACTTAGTTTTAATGTAAGATGGAATATTATCTTAGTGTTAAGTGTAAGATGGCAGTTTTATCAAATATATGCTTCCAGAATACTAAATAATATATTCTTGGAAATGATAAGTGGAAGGGTTTGATATAGAACCACGAGTAATATATTCTTGTCTAGACTAGGTAGTATATCATATACTCTACGTGGACTAATTTGCTATATCATCCAAGTGAGGTTGAATTATTCATTAGTTTATGCTCAGTACATGTTACACATTAGTTCTTCTACAAATGGGGATTAGCGAGGAACCTGTAGGAGTAATAATCTGTTTTTCAGTAAATGGTAGGTGGCCTAGACCATGTTCCACAACCTGGAACATAAATAAAACCACAATATACTTATTACATGAGCAAATATGAAATACATTTACGTAGATTTCAGTAAACTGATATATACCAAGCGAATGAGGCGATCTGCATAGAAGACAAAATCATGCTTGGTTGTTTTTGTGTCCCTTACAAGCGTATGCATCCCTCTTATCTACAAAAGAGTTCTCATTTGATTAATTCACTCATCAAGCACCCAATTCCATCACAAGTTATAAAAGCAAGCATGCAAGTACCTGAAATGTTGAATATATAACAAAAACATTTGGATATATTTTGCAGAGATCGTGTTGGCCAAGCTTTGTTCGGATATGCTGTACTATCAAGTCGATTGCAACATCATTATCTGCTCCTCGAGGTATAATAACATCTGCATGTTTTTTTGATGGAAGTATAAATTCCTCAAAACTAGGCTTTACGAACTTAGCATACTGCAAAAATCACATTGTACATGTTAGCTATAAGAGAAACACTACTATTGCTGAAATCACATAATGACAGATGGAAACAAGTAGGGCACGTAGTCATTCATTATTTCATTTCATGTAGTAAATATTTGAAAGAGCGACATGGCTGGAGGAGTAAACTATTATGATCCTGACTAATTCGTCAACATACCTACAGTTGAATTTGGGTTATATTAATCCACTAATTTTATTTATAAAATCAAGATGGCTAAACTTATTGCTCATATCTCTTTCTAGTTTGATCAGATTTATTATTGCATCTCCTTAGAGTAATATGCAGTTTGGTGTGCTTGAAACTTGTATTCTCCCATTCCATCATATGATTTTGTTTTCGATATGGATATGACTATCCCAGTGATAGATGAAAAGTGGCTTTGCTAAGCACTGTTCATTTGCTAAATTATAGTTATAGCAAACCAATTACAAGAAACCTGGTTAAATATGCTCTAATATGAGTACATAATCTCCCAGTGGTAGATAATACGTAAAGAAATGGCTCAATACAGCAGCAGATATACTTACTTGGTCAAGCACATTTTCAACGTTTCTGCCCCTCTCGACAGTGTCACGTTGTATCCTCCTTGCAAGACGCACATCGGAGTCTGCACTGATTATAGAGCAATTAAAACCGCAGACAGTTTAATAAGTTCCGTTCCTAAACTAACACTAAGAAACAGTATCTAAATTATTTTATGTTCATATGTTGTTGGAATCAAATTTTTATCACCAATTTATCTGATACTTCCATTAAAATATGATACTTTTTTATTCTCTCTAAAGCTGAGGAACCTAATTAATACTTTACAACTTGATGAAGAAGTAGGAACCAGGAATGCCCATATTCATATCAGAAAGATCAGATTATGATCTCCAGTTGCTCCCTTTCATAGAAGGGAAGATAAAAACATTCCAGACATCCTTCAATAAGGAAATCAAGTAGGCTTGACAATAGCTACATGAAAAAACTCGACACATGATATTTTCAGTGGATGATGGAGTGAACAAAGCCCAAAAGCAAGAAACCTGTATCAACAAAGATCTTCATGTTCATAAGGTCACGCACACGGGAATCATGAAGAACAAGGATTCCTTCCAAAATTATGACATCAGAGGGGTTCACCTACAAAATCCCAAAAATTCTAATTATGAAAAAAGAAGAATACGTGCTTGAGCTAATTATAAAACACTAAGGTGACGCCCAAGTCCTGACACAACAAGATGCATAGAAGTGGATGCATGATTCAGTCACTGGTACATATCTAAGCTTTTACTTTTTAAAAATTCTACATGTTATGCTTGCAATGAAGGATGAACATTCAATACCCTTATCCAAGTGGGGCATGCTTTACATGAGTACTTAACTCCTAAGAGAAGGGACCATGTGATATGACTTGAAAATATTGTGATCTTTCACAAAAAAAAAAAAAGTGTCTAGCTTCATTGTTTGTCGGTGGATGTTACTCTGCACAAGAGAATATGTATTGAAAGTACTATGAGGATAAGAATTATGCAATTGTATGGATTTGATAGAAACATTATAACAATAAGATGTGCAGTTCAGGTGTTCTCATGTTGCTGGCTTTAGAACTCAGTTTGTAATGATTGGAAAGTACCATGCGTGGTGGTTCAATGCTTTTGTGGCTCTTGAAATCATAATTCGGGATGCTAACAGCTCTTCCATGCCTTAACGTTTCCATGCATGAAAGCAGAAGCTCTGTATCAAAGGCATCTGAAAAGCATGAACATCTAGCATGTTAATGAAATACCATATTTTGTAGTACAGTTTATGCTTTGAGAACTCCAGATTTATGTATTACCAGGATGGTCAAAGTTGTACTCATGGACTTTCTGTAACTGCTCTTTACTCAAAGAGCGATAAAATGCGTCCTAAAAAAATGTACAAAGTAACCATCATATTTTCTCAATGTATAACTGAACAATCTAAACTTGAAATCAAAACGATAGTACAATGCTATTATCTTGATGATAAGAATCGGATGATGTCATTAAGAGAATTGATCGTTAGGAATTGAAGAATGTGAATCAACTAAGGATTCTACAATTTCGTGAGAAAGAACCACTCTGATTTCCTAAACAATGAAATAAAAAACGGTGCTGCAATGAGTTCAGCCAAACAGTATATTGATAGACAAGAATACTTCATTTTTGAATCTTCAAAAGGTAAACAAATTATATGCAAAAACAGAGCTACATACATGAGAATAAGTGTGATTATATGCATAAATACACACACTGACACGCACATTATAAAATCTAAGAAAACTACTGTATTGTTCGCACAAAAACTCATGATCGTACATTTATATTTTGAGCAACTTTAAGGTGAGGGGAAATTATTACTTGATTGACAAGAACAACGCGTTGATCATGGAGTTGTGAGATAATCATATTGCAAACAGTTGTTTTGCCTGATGCAGTCCCACCGGCAACACCTTCAGTTGAATCAAAATTTTAAACAACAATAACATATTAATTTACATTAAGAATCGATTACTTTGTACTAATAATTAATCAACCTATATAACACATAATCGAATCTAAATTGAGCTTACCAATTATGAATGACTTGAGCGGGATTTGGTCTGAGACGCCATTTGATTGAGCAGAAAAGTGATTCATGTCGCTGTTTATCAGCGCAGCAACCATATCAGAATCCATGGCGCGAAATTTCAAATAATTCGCAACATTTTTAAAAGAATTTCATTTCATTCTTCGTTATCGTCGATGAGAATCGAGGCTGATTTATAAGAATTTGTGGAAAATAAAGCAATTATCCATTCAATTTATTGATTGAAGATTTGTACTGGAAGAGAGAGATTAGCGGGAAAAACGCCATTGATTCTATATACACGTGCCTGAAATGACTTTGGGTCCAATTCAGTTGCAGACGTTAATGGGCTTTTAAATAGGCCCATTACACCTAATTGGACTCATCCAGAAAAGTCATGGTACGGAATTCATTTCTTTTCCATTTTTCTTATTTTTCTCATGCATTTGACTGCAGAAGATTGAATTAAAATGAATATATGGTCAGAAAATAAATTTCTTTGATAAGATTAATTGCCTTTGAATTACTGCACCTATTCTTCAAACGAAATCCCCGCAGAATTCTCGTCTCTTATTAGAGATATGCTCTTGGGTAAGCATTCATTTGGGCCTATCCCACATTGAATCCACAACACACATTATAATCTTAATTGCTTTTTTTTTTTTTTTTGAGCAACTAATTTTCCTTTAAAACACATCATATGTTGATGTCTCGGATTCGCATCAGGTCATATTCATTTATTTCTGATAAACGAAAGACTCTTTTTTCTTTCTTATTTTTCTGATAGAGATATATATCACTGTGCACTATAAATGAAATCTAATTTAAATCCTTCTCTCTTTCAGGTGGAGGTTGTGGCCCCCACTCAATTTTCTCATTTTTTTGGGATTTTCTCTCTTTTTTGTTTATAAGTTTTCTTTCTTTATTTTAGAATATATTGTTTATAATTTCAAATTGATCTGAATATTATTAAAGTTGTTATAAACTTTCTGTTATTACGAGTATGTTTGAGTTCAGATGATGCGTCCATTTATATTGGATTATGAGATCGAACATATGCGAGCTTATTTCAGTATAATAGAAAACACGCATATAGATACCAGCTACAACTACATTAGAAGATAGAGCTTTCTCAGTTATGGAAGTAGTGAAGAATTAACTTTGTAGCCGAGTGAGCGATCAGTGATTGAATGATAGTCTGGTTGTCTTTATAGAAACATATTTAGTTGTATTTTAAATGATGTTGTTATGGACATATTTCAAAAAATGGAAAATCGTCGCGGTGAGTAAATATAATTGGTGTTTTTTGAAATTGTAATTAAGATACGTAGATATTTTATGTTCTTTTGGGTTATGATATAGTATCATATGTAATTAAAGTAACTTGTGGGGGTTATTTTTGTCAAACTTTTCCTCCTTTTTTTTTTATCTCCTCGTATATTTTCTCGTGAATGAAATAAAAAATTTAAATTTGACTGTTTGATTGGAATTTTTTTTTTCTTTTTCATATTTCAATTATTCAATTTATCGTAGGAATTTAGTCACCACTATTCTAAATTCCTAGATCCGGCCCCTGTATATAGCCCTCGACTTTTCGTTCCATATTAGGAGATGAAAAATCATGTTTGAACATCTAACTTTGTTTAATTAGTTCATATTTAAATTATTTCATGTAATTGGTCGCTTTTTGAAACTGTGAAAGATAAAAAAGGTTTATTAGATATTTCTCATATTTGGTTCCTAATGTAACATTTAGATAAGACCCGAGAAAAATAAGAGTCCGGGGTAAACATCACTATTAAGCTAGATAATTAATGTATTGATTTGGATCATATGATATCTAATCTTCAATGTAAGGCGAGACTCAAGTTCGAATCCTACTGGAGACATCACACTGGGGAGGACCTATACCCTTTGCACTCTTCGGTCCGAGCTGTAAATATACAGTCTATTAGATCAAAAAAAAAAAAAAGAACAATTATTTAATTTCTTAACCATATGTGATCAAAATCTAAGATCCATTTGTCCCTTCTTTTTTTAATAAAAAATTTAGGGGCATTTTGGCTATTATCGAACAATCACAAATGTAAGTAGT
Organism: Penstemon newberryi var. newberryi; assembly: GCA_030819805.1. NCBI lineage: Eukaryota > Viridiplantae > Streptophyta > Magnoliopsida > Lamiales > Plantaginaceae > Penstemon > Penstemon newberryi. The sequence goes on along the minus strand of JAUALY010000004.1, from coordinate 11,259,390 downwards.
AAACATGATTAAATAACTTATCTAGTCTAGTTCTTGTTATCAAATGAAATTATGCACATCAAACATATTTTTGCACTTTACTTGCGGAAAATCATTTTTCACTTGAAAAAATTAGCAATGATCTCCCTGTAAATTTTGAAAATTGATAATCATTATGTTAAAATGTTAGCAATAATTTCCTTATGGTCAACTCTAATTGGAAAATTCTTGTTCAAACCTGATTTGGACAAACTCATCCAACCACAAAGCACGTATAAATACACTTGCTTTGATTGATCAATCTCTTGAGAGTAACATCCACGCTCAAAGTTGCTATGTATTTACTTTATATTCAGCCAAACTCAATTTCGGTAAGAATTTCTCCTCCTGATTTTCAAATAAGTGACCAGTAAAATAATAAAATAAGAGGTTTTTGCCACATTTTTTTTCTAATAGAATTTAGAAATATCACATGACATTTTTTGCCAATTGAAAATAATGTAGGGGTGTTTTTAAATAGTACTTTTTAAGCACGTCTCAGTTCCCACTTAAAAAGTGCCTTTCTTTTCAATCATCAATCATTAAAGTCAGAAGTAAATACTAATCAAAAGAAACTTCCATTTGCCCACCAATTTCCGGACATTTATACTAATTACGTATGTTCAGTAGTACTCATAAAAGAACATTTAAGAAAAAGTCACACCCCTTTTTCACATTTTTCCTCGATTCGGTCCAATTTTTTCAAAAGAATTTTGACGATTGCTGGCAAAGAATCGGCTTTACAACTCTCAGGTATTTCTCTTTCAATTTTGTTTATGCTGACAATTGACTGAATTTGGGAAATTGAACTTCGTTTTGACTATAATCCCATTGCTTTCGCTTACGTCCCAATTCAATATGCAATTTACGTTTTCCCCTCAATTTAATAAAGTGTTGCGTGTTTTGATATCACACTACTTTGTAGTTTACTGTATCTGGGAAAATATAGAGTTATTGCCTATATATTGCTCCATATTTATCTGAAAATAACGAAAAGAATACGTAGAAGAGGCTTGGTTGTTAAGAGTCTTGTTCAAGTCGGCTGAAGGTATACGAAGTCCTTTTGTTCTCATTCATATAGCCGCCTTTATCTTTCATGCCCTGTTTAGTTAGTCTAGTTTTCTTCTTCTTATGCAGCAATATATAGTAAATAGGAATATATGATTTTGTTTCAGTATATCAATTTAGATAGCTTTTTGCTTGTGTACAATTCGGGTAACTTACCTTGAAGGTTTTTGCTTGATTCGCCTTGTGTTTTCTGTATTATAAGTGGAATTGGGAGTTTTAGGGTATTTAATTGGTTTAGCCTATTGAGATCTCATGTTTGTTGGATATTTGGGTAAATTGATATTCACATTTATTTGATTCTCCGCATTGTAGAGAAAAGGAGGTTTGCTGTTTTAAGAAATTTTGAGGTTCTAGTATTTAATTGGGTTTATGGGAAATAAAAGCTCTAGCCCGAGGGATGGAGGGAGTTGGAGTCAATCGCCAGTTACTCAGTCCAGTTCGACATCTGGGTGGCAGCATGATAATACTCAATCATCATATTCACAATATGCTCAAAATTACCCTGTCCAGCATCCTTATCTACCACCTGATCAGTACTATGCTCCACCTCCTCCTCCTCCTAATGATGATATGCCACCTCAACATAACGAGCCTCCATCCCAATCACATGCACCGCAGAAGAAGTTTGACAGGAGGTATTCGAGGATTGCTGACAACTATAATTCCTTAGAGGAGGTATGTTTGTGCATATATTCGCAAAAGGCCATATATTAAGTACTTTTACATGATATTGGATATTGAATGTTCAATTTTGGGTCTTGATTCTGTTATATGGAATGATTGGAACACAAAAATAAAAGGACTATCTCTACTTATACTGGTATAAATGGAACTATCTCTGATACTAAGAAGAAATATGTTCCCCCGGATAAGGAAATTAAAGCCTCGATGTCATGGCCATATAGACGACCATGTGGCGTGTCTAAAATTCTTCTTTTTTGGGCTGAAAATGGGTAAAGACTGACGGTATTATATTCATAGATCTAGGTGCATGGATAAACATATATTTCAGGGAGTTTGATCATGACTTGTAACTTTAGTTTTGAGTGTCCTTGTTCTTTATGAATCTAAGTTTTAGATATTTTGCATCATGGTCCAAAAATCTCAAAAAAAATTGTTCGATGAAGTGATGATGTTTTTTTTTAATACCGAGTCTCTTGCATACTATTTAATCATAAGTGTAAAAGGAGTACTGTTTCTTTTTAGGTGACTGAAGCTCTTGCACGAGCTGGGCTTGAGTCTTCCAACCTAATTGTTGGAATTGATTTCACCAAGAGCAATGAATGGACAGGTTCGGTCTTCTATTTTTTATTTTTCATTTAGATAGCTCAGTCAAATCTGGGACTTCTGAAATATCTTGAGCTTGGTTCCATGTTCAGGGAAGAGGTCATATAACGGTCGAAGTTTGCATCACATTGGAAGTGGTCTGAATCCCTATGAACAAGCAATATCTATCATTGGGAAAACCTTGGCGGCTTTTGATGAAGATAACTTGATCCCCGGTTATGGATTTGGAGATGGTACTGCATAATAAACTTGTGGTTAGTTCTGAAATTTATAACTGGCTTACCCAACTAACTATCATCTGTTCCTTTTGATAAATTGTGGCAGCATCAACTCACGATCAAGATGTATTCAGTTTTTACCCTGATTATAGATATTGCAATGGATTTGAAGAAGTTTTAAGCCGTTATAGAGAAATTGTTCCAAATCTGAAACTAGCAGGTCAATAATACCTATATAACCTATTTTGTTGAGATTTTTTATACAATAAAAAGATTCAGTAGCTTACTCTACCACTATGCTGCAGGTCCAACATCATTTGCACCAATAATTGAAATGGCCATGACTGTTGTTGAGCAGAGCGGAGGGCAGTATCATGTTTTAGTGATTATTGCAGATGGACAGGTATACTTCCTTTACAAGGCTAATGTTTTTCATTATTGAGGAACTTGAAAGGGAAAACATGGTAAAAAATGTGGTCAACGACAAGGATGAAGATTTTTCTTTTAGTTCAAACAAGATCGAGTTTCTATTCTTTTTTGAAATGTGGACTTGTTAATTGACATAACTAATACTCTTTAGCTATGTATTGGGCTTCCTTTGCCTACTACATTGATCAATTTTGTGGGACTTTTGAGTTAGAATTGAAAGTGCAGACTAAAATAAAGATGATTGTAAATTTTAATATCCAATTGAGGAACTACCGTAGTCTTTTCATGTCTCTTGAAACTCCGAAAGCATTTGATAGATATTAATAAATGGACTTATGTTGGAGGTGCTCATTCATTATTGTGATTGCCCTTCAATTTCTTTTTGCCAAATTAGAAATGATGTGTGCCAACTTTAGAAGACAAACATGAATTGGATTCTCAGATACTTATATAAACATGATGGAATATATTTATTATCTCTGACCTGATGCTGTAAGACATGATTGTCTTAATGCTAGTGCTTCTTTTTCTTGTGATATTGAGTAGGTCGCTCTTTGTTCATCTTTGTGTAGGTTACCAGAAGTGTTGATACTGAACACGGTCAGTTAAGTCCGCAGGAACAAAAAACCGTTCAAGCAATCGTTGAAGCTAGGTAATTTTATGAGCACACATTTGGTTGCCCCAAGTTACCCAAATTAGATTATTTATCCGACTTTATTATGAGGTTTGTGGTTGCCCAAATTCAATTTCCGTAAGACCTGTAATAAAGTTTGCTAGAACGTTCACTGTTCAGCTATATTACAATCATAGGTTATAGATCTTTGGATTAGTTATCTATTTTCAATTGGACATTATAGTTTCCATTTTACCCCTCTTTCGTTTTTAATTTACCAAAAATCAACACCAGTTTCAATCACGGGAAGGTGGGAATTAAAATGGATTTGATTTGTAAAAAGTGGGACTTTTTGTCCCCTTTCGTTTTTTTTTTTTTTATCTTAAATTACATGTACACACCAAACACGATAAGATAAGTTATTTGTAGTTTTGTTGGAAATACAATCTATCCGATCTTATCTTATATGAAGAACCAAACGGGCTTAATTATATTCCGGGTTATGATCCTCAACTATGCATGTTGGAATAATGTTTATTTTCATCATGTTTGCAGCAAATTTCCTTTATCTATTGTTTTAGTTGGGGTTGGAGATGGACCCTGGGACACGATGAAGGAATTTGATGACAACATCCCTGCTCGAGAATTCGATAATTTCCAGGTCTGTGGCTTGCTCGTAACTTCAAAATTCAGATTATATACTTTGTAATAAGCAAATTCATTTACTTGGATTAATTTGTTAATCTGAATAGTATATTGATTTATTTTCGGTTTTTCAGTTTGTCAATTTTACAGAGATTATGTCCAAAAACGCGCACCAATCTCGAAAAGAGACAGAATTTGCTCTTTCAGCATTGATGGAAATTCCAACTCAGTACAAAGCGACAATGGAGCTTAATTTGTTGGGGTAAAGCTTTTATTCACTTTTTGTAGGCATTCCTGGTTAGTGCAAGTGTATTTGATTACTTGTCTTTTGGGTGATTTAGTGGGCGGAAAGGAAATGTTCCTGAGAGGTTTGCTCTTCCTCCTCCAGTCAATCCCACATTTGGTAGCGCTCCAAAACCTTCTCTCCCAACTAATTTTGAGCACAGCACAAGTCCGTATTACGAACACAATATTTCTGCAGATTCAGCTCCATCTGCCCCTCCAAGCTCTACTTTTGAACACCAGGTATATCTATGTATATAGGATCCGGCCTGATTTTAGAATCTTTATTATAGATAGCTTAAGAAAATTCGAATCAGATCAATATTTGATATAATCTGTAAAAAAAATGATACATTTTAATTTTAAAAAAGATATTTTCATTTTTATAGAACTAATATGGAAAATACTAAATTTAATTTTATGTAATATTTAAATTAATTTTATCAAACCTTGATACATTTTTTGTTTGCTATATAGTTTAGTTAATTGAAAAATAATTACGTTGATGTCGTATAATGGAATTTTAGGTGACTTGAAAAAATAACATTCTTAATAGTGTTGTGTGTTCCATTTATGTTCTATTGAATATCTTAAGCATGTATCATGTTCCAATAAAGTACTTGCAATATTATTTCATTGGTTGTATATCTTTTGTTTTAAAATTATATCTGGAATCTAATTTAAAAATGAATATAATATTACATAAAATTGTATAATCGGATTCAAATTTTATTTTGGATCTCGGACTTTATCCGGATCTTGATCACCACTGGCATATCCTATAGGTTCTCGAAGTGAATCCGGATTATGCTTATTGAATTTGGAACCCGACCATCCCTTTTTTGGGCCGACTCCGACCCATTGAGAACCCTATGTCTATATGTGTGTGTATATTACATACAATAAGGCGTCTGTATAAATATGTGCTCATTATATTTATGTCTAGCTACGTGAACGAAATGAAGTAATTAATACTTGTTTTACAGATTTGTCCCATTTGCCTTAATAACCCAAAAGACATGGCTTTTGGTTGTGGTCATCAGGTAAATCTATTTTCATTATGTCTTTTCATATAGTACTGTGTGAAATCCAAGAGTGTGTTATGAATAAAAAATTCCCTTTTTGTTTCTTAGACATGCTACGACTGTGGACAGGACCTTCAACTATGTCCAATATGCCGGAGTCGAATTGAGACCAGGATAAAGCTTTACTAAATTGCTAGTCGGCTACCGCATTCTTTACATTGGTTCTAGATGTAAAAAGGTTGGTAGCTAGCTTTGGTTTTATATGGTCTTGACATTGTACAAATGAAGTCATTTCTTTTATGTACATTATATTTATAGGGTCTCCATATATTTTATGTTTTGTTTTATCTATATTAAAGAAGTTGATCAAATCATGTATAGGAGTTCTTTTACCTTAAGAAATATTTCATTGTGAATTTTCATTTGAAGTTCTGTTCTTAGATTATTGAAATGCAATGAAATTACTTGGCTATTGTTTCAGTTTGTTCTTCAATTTTTTTTTAAAAAAATAAAAGAAAATCGGAATGGATTTGCTATCTCATTTTTGTGTCACATTTTTCGTGTTTTGTCCATGAACAGTCACAATGTAGTAGCCAAATGTTTTGTCCATGTACAGTCACAATGTAGTAGTTTTGACCCTGTGCTACATCAATTTTTGCACGTTTCAATTTTGCCATAATTAGATTAAATTTACACCATTATCGTATGCAGTTTCCTCAACTTCTCCGCATAATAATATATTTGCTAAACTTTCTTTTATATTCATTTTTCACGTATACTCATAAACGAAGTCCTTTCTTTTTACACTTTGTATGCGTACAAAGTTGGCTAGTCAAAAAATAAAAGAAAATGATTCGGGTCGTCTCTTGGATCTTGACCCGTTTTATCAGGATTATTTCTACCTTTTGCACCCAAAATTGACCAACAATGAATACATGGTAGTAGGTTTACAATGTGTCAAAAAGAAAAAGACTTAACTGCATAGCAACCTTTAGTTGCAATCAATGCACTGAATAGACTGCAAACCTAATAACCACTTCCATTATTCAGGCAAATACAGATTGCATGTATTAATGAACAATATCTATAACGTGAGAAAATGACTTAACATTTAGATCTCATCCTCTTCAATTCAAAACAGAACCACTCTTTCTCTTCCCAATCTCACCATTTTCATCAATGGCAAGTTCCAAACTCTCTTACCAGAGACTGGATCAGGAGATTTGGTTCGCCGATGAAGCCCCGGAAAATGCGATTGGGAGATTGAAAAACCTCAGGTTCAGAAGAGTTCACATGAGGAGAAGATTCAAGGTGAAAATTCCTAGATTAAGGAGATTCTTGAAGAGAAAATCAAGATTGGTTAAGGTTGTCTTGAACAAGGTTTATAAGAGATTGAAGGAGAGTAAGTCTCATTTTGGTGATCTTTTTGCTGGGAATTATCTCTTCATGCAGGTTACTCCAACTCCATTGAAGGTTGCTGAAAATACTAGTAATAGTAAATCTTTTGTCAAGGGTTATGATTATGCTAGGCATTCTATTCCTAGGATTGCTTGATCTTGTCTCTTTTGGTTGTGCTATGGGATTATTTTTCTAATTAAGAAAATATGGTTTAAGTATAATTATATTTGTTAACTTATCGATTATGAATTTTTTTCGCATCGCATCCTATGTTTGTTTTCAAAAACAGTATTTAACGCGTTATCTTGAATTTTAGTGAGAAAAATGATATGAAAAAAAAAAGAAAATTAACAACAAATAGAATTTGATGTGCTACTGTTTGATGCAATAAAGATATTTTGAATTGTTTATCAAAATTAAATCCAGTTTCAGACTCGGATTAGCAAATCATACCATCCATGATGGGTGTTGTACTGTTGTTATAACAAGGCTGCTGATATAGCCAGATCAATTCTCATTTTGCCAGAACACATTTATCATTTTTACCAAATTTGCCCTTTAGGCCAATTTCCGAGTACCTCCAGTTATTACTTGTTGGGATCGTCCATCTAACTCGACCAAATACCTTGAAACTACACACATACAACTGATACAAGTATGCTCTTACTGTAAAATTTCACTGTGATCTCTCTTCTACTTTCATGTGGAGAGTCGGTTCTTTACTGATGCGCACAAGAGTTTCACATATCAATGGCCGACGAGTGGTCATAATAGTAAAAGTATTGGAGTTTAATCTGAAGGGGATAACTGGAAAAATATGCAAATTCCTCTGACATTATGAAAATTGCTCTGGCTATATCAACAACTTTTTAACAAGGACAATGGGAATTAACAACAAATAGAACTTGATGTTTTATTAGTCAGATGCAGTTTCAAAAACATTTCTGACACTGGGGAAAATCAAGAACTAAAATATATATATAACCTTATTGTTTATTAAAATTAAATTATAACAAAAGGCAAATTAATCAAAGCCAGAATGAGTTGTTCGACCCAAGTCAATAATTTGATACCCTACAAGTAAATTAAATCAGTAAGAATTATTCGACTCAACTCAACTCAACTCATCGAACAACGATCCTTATATAATTCATGGAATGGAATGGTGCTCATAGGTCTGTCTATTAAGGACCCGGATGAACAAATAATTGATCTGGATATCTTAAATATGTACCGTACGTGCCATGATTAGGTAATTACGGCCCTAGTCTGCAAACATCAACTAATTTTTCGATGTCCACGAGGATGAACAAATAATTAATAAAGATATAGAATTGAATTCCTTAGTACAATTATTTATTTGAACTTTTGTGGCATTTTCAAGTTGAGTCTGCTAACTCATTTATAGATGTAGGTAGGTGCAGTATTGGGGTTGCTTCGTATAGCAACATGGTGCTTGTATTTATCTCGCACAACTCTTTTTTCACGGTTTAAGATGCTCTCATTATAACTTCAAAAAAGATGCTCTAATTATTTTTGCTTTCTTTTTCTGTCGTTGCTGAAATGTTTTAGGGTTAGTTTGGCATAGAAATTCGAAAAGCAATTATAGGATCGGAGAATTAATTTTATAAAAATGAATTTTGACAATAATTGATTATAATAAAAATTAATTAAATTATAATAAAAATTAATTAAAGAATGATAGTTTTTGTGTAATAACATTTGCAAAAGTAACACCCTAGTAGCTTCTAAATTAAGTTGATTTTTAGCTTCTAAAAATCACAAAATTGATTATGACATTTGAGGCAAAACATCATGAAAATCATGATTGACCAAATCTAATTTTTATAATTAGGGCTTAACACTTTAAAAATCACAATTAATATCTTGACGTGCTACCACCGGGTCAAACTCATTCTTAGTTCATTATTTTGTATTTTGCCTAGCCATTGATTTGATAGGGTTTAAAAGAACTTTGTTTTACCAATGAGACAATAGCCTAGTGATAAGGCTAACACTTGGTTCAGTTCCCCTAACGTGGACTTTTCTTCGAATTTATTTTTAGTATTATTGTTAGTTATTTATTTCATATATATGGTTTGATGCATATAAACTGTCCATCATTTTTTTTTTAATATTAAACAACAATAACGCCACTAATATAAGCATATTCACGATTGATAATACAAACTTGACCCACTTTTCATATTTGAATATAGGAGAATTTGAACTCGGTTATTTAAATAATTAACTAAGGCAAACACTATAGCTAGGTATGATTTTAAATTAAATCATGTTAAAAAACTTAGAAAAAAACATTAAATATACATCACTTGATAAAAATATGTTTACTTTTTTTCAGATACAACCCATAGCATATTTAAAGCATTATATTTGATCGCACCTTTTTATATAGATACAAAATCGAAATTTTAGATGTCACACAATGTACAGTACATGAGTGTATTCCCCATATAACATGTATCATATTTGTAAATTGTTAGTCCTAAGAACCTCCTTGTTATGTCTTCTGTGATGGAGGTGTTCCATTATTCAAACTTTATAACCAATCTTATTCTTGATTTTGAAATGAATGTTAAATCATAAAAAATAAAAATCTAACAAGATATAACTCGAAAAAGAAAAAAGAAAAAAGAAAAAGAAAAAGTGAAACTCATGTCATAACTAAGTATGCATACTCCTTGGTATAGCAATAGCACCCAAAATTTTGGATAAATCGTTCTCCACTCTCAACAAACGATTTCTGAATTTAACAAAATAATTTGGTACTAAAAGGTGCACGCAGTTTGCATAGCCCACCAATGCCAGTTTGCCGCGTGTAAATCATCTCAAAATCCCCAAGGGTTTATGCGCAGTCCAATACCACTCCGTCTTCTTCAGCTCTGCTGAAAAACAACCAAAATAATTCAAATCCATTTTGAACTGCTGATTTCCACATGAAGCTCCTTCGTACTCTCGCAGGTACTCATTCTCGAAATCTACCCTCTTTACATACATACGTACAAATACATCTCGCGTATAAATGCATTGCAGAATATGTTTTTGATTTTTCGGTTTTTTAAACATATTGTGTGACTAATATTTTTATTTTTCAGGAAATCATCCTGCAGTAGTTCGAGCACTAGGGCGTCGGAATTTCTGTGCGCCATCTGAAGAATACTTGAAGCGAAATTATGCTAATAATGAGGCTGAATACAACACCGTCATCTCTTCTATCACGTCTCAGAGAAGGTTTTTGTCTTTTTTATTCTAATTTGTTTAAGTTTCGATCACAATTACGTTTGGTTTGGATTTGCGATTTAGTGGAGGAAATTAAAAAGCACTGAAAACTGATTTTCTTAACAGTTTCTGCTTGCCACGAAATGATTATGATTTTTTTAATTAATTATAAAGTGTGGTGGAGGAAAATATCATGTATGGCTCCGGTATTATCATTGATAAAATCCAAGATCCATACATATTATAATTTTATACTGATTATTGGTGTGTGTAAATTGGGAAATTAGGAATTATTTGCTGAGGGATGTGTATGATGATATGATGCTGGATGGAGTGAAACCAGAGAGGGACACATTTCACTCGCTTATCGTGGGGACTATGAAAGGAGGTCGAATGCAAGATGCTTTCTTTTTTCGTGAAGAAATGAAATCAATGGGTTTGGTTCCTGATGTATGTTGTTTCCAACTACCCATCTATCGATTTATGTCAATAATCATAGTTAATCAATAGATTTCTTAAGAACATCGTTATTTCTGCTTTTAATATTGAGGTCACTCTATCATTTCTTGGTCATATATATTTTGATTAAATAGCACACAAGGTGCAGTTCATTCCATGCTCCTCCTAGAACAGTACTCAGATCTCATGTGAGCCAATAGATTGGGAAGTTATGACATAAGTGATGCAAATTCAGTGGCTCACATCTCAAGAGAGTAATGCGCTAAGAGAACGAAATTAGTCATTTTTTCTTTAGGTGTCTGCGAACAGTTATTGCCAATGACTACAATGAAGCAATTAGAAGTGTTGTTTATTTTTTTCTCAGGTTGCTTTGTACAACTACTTGATATCTACCTGCGGGAAGTGCAAGAATTCTGACCAAGCTATTCGGGTATGTTCATCTATCGTCTTGTAAAGTTTCATGCTTTCTGCTAAACTTAGTGATGGCGTTTGAAAAATTAATGGAGATTATTTTGTGCATTTATTTTTTCTTTGTACTGAAGCTTCTAGATGAAATGAAGAGATCTGAAGTCAAGCCTACTGGGCAAACCTACATATGTCTGCTTCATGCATTTGCAGCAACTGGAAGATTAGATCGAGTGTAAGCTTATTTTCTGATGGTTTAGCTCTGTCCTTATTCTATTGAATAATCTGCTCATCACTTGGACATAAAGTACATATTGATTTACTTAGTGCAATATCACAATTGATTGATGGGAAATGAGATATGTTCACATTCCTTTTCTGCAAAGCTGATAAATAAATCATCTAAATTTATGCCTGAGCATTTCCTCACTAATTCTACTTGTAGTATTCTCTTCTGATGATTTCCATTATTTCAACTTCTTCTACTCTTGATCGATGTCCCTTCCTTTACTTTTATGCTGATTTAGACATCAGAGACTGCACTCAACCTGTGCTGTTCCATTTACTAAGAGCCTCATATTACCTTATTATTTTGTAGATATGCAATAGTTCGAGATATGACTGCTGCTGGTCTTGGTTTGAACAAATTCTGCTATGCAGGAATTATCATTGCACACAAGAAAAAGACGCCTCTAACTGATGATACAACCTCCAAAGTAATTATCAATTACACTAGAATTTTATCGAAGTTGATGCTTGCAATTCCCTTACACTGTGTTTCACTTCTAAAGATGTCTGAGATATTTTTTATGTCCCTTTCTTTTGGAAAAGATCATTGAGCTTGTTGAACAGTCCAAAGGGTGGTCCTCTGTTGAACAGACAAAAGACACTGCCGAAAATGTTATGATGGGTATCACTGAAGAAGAATTATACAATCTCCCTACAGCTGAATATGTCCACCGCCGTGCTGGATTCATAGCCAGACAGTTGACTGTGTACCATGTTGCATTTGAAGCTTGTGCTGACCTTAGGGATGTTCAGGTATCACGTGAAAAATCAAACTCTTTAATTGACATACTGTAGTAATTTCTTTGTGATAATTATTCTTTTTATCTTGGCTTATTAATATACATACATCTGCCAATAATGGTATAAGTTGCAACATGTGGTTTTTTGGGACCTTTGGACAGAGAAGGAACGGGAAACTTACCGCTGCCTCCATGTGTAGATGCACATTGCTTGTAGTATATTTTGCAATCGGCAATAATTTAATCCACCCTGTAGCAACTCGTGTGCATGCTTTCCTGTGTTTTACACATCCTTTCTTTTTATATCACATTGCTTTCCTTTCTAGTCAAAATGTAGGCAAGCTTTCGAATGGTTTTAGAGCCAAGCTTACTTTGCATGTATTAGAAGTGATTTTTTATTGTTGTATAGGCTTGTTACTTTTGCAGTTTGTATTGTGGTAAGCCGGACCAGAAAGTGAATGATTCACAATAACTCTGTAATTTTACATTTAGGTTTGATCAATTGTGTCATGGCAGGCTACAGATAGACTTTTGGAGTTGCTTGAGAAGGATGGGAAAACCCCTGACGTTTTCATTTTGATGCAAGTTATGAGGTTATCTTTTCTTTGACTTATCACTTTTAATAACTTGTACCATTTTGCAGATGCTGGTGCTACTATTCTGGCTTGTTGTTTGTGATATTTATTTATTACTTTTTTGGTCTAACACTTGATGATAGCTAATGAAATATGAGTAGACCGACTGTTCAATGTGTAGAGTTTTCACAAGTAGATTATTCTTTTAGCTGCCGATTTCTGTGATAGTGTTGGACCTCTTCTTGCTGACATGGTAACATCTAATATCATTCAAAAGAACTATTTTAAAGTTGGCTTAAGAAATTCTGAGCATGTTTGGAAACCTCTGATCTGAACATTTAAGATTACAAAAAAAAAAAAAGTAATCCATGGACTCTATCTTCTGTCTAGCAAAATTTTTACTTTCAGAAGCCCATCTAGAAGATGTGAATATGAGTTGCTTCCAAAGTTGAACCAGGTAAGAGAGATAGTTTAGTTTCCAAAAAAAAAAGGGCAATACATACATAACTAAAAGGATATAGCTGCCCACTTTTGCTTTATCCCTCATCATCCATAATTTTAACCATGTCTAATAATCTAGAGTTGGTTTTATATTGAATACAGGATTGGTGAGGGGAAATAACTCTGATATACTTTGCTTTAATATTTTATTTTCTCCGTGAAATTAAAGATGTAAATGTAGCCTTGGGCTAAACTATTAGCATGATATAGATGTATTTCTTTTGATTCCAAAATCTTTGAAAACTGCATTTGTCTCTTATGATGAATTTCTGCTGAAATTCATCTCAATGATTCGTAACTCATGCAGGTGCTATCTTCATGCTGGGGATATAGACCGTGGTTTGAAAATATTTGAAGACTATATGAATTCAAATAGACCACCTATGATAGAATTATACGTGGTATGTACGAATAACAAACATGCCTTTATTCCATCAAACAAACCCTTCTTTTGTGAATTTTTATGATTCATCCCTTATTGTTGATGGCTATTAGGTTGTGATACATTACTCAGATTCAGTGATCTTGTCTTCTGATTTCATATCTTCATAACTCGTATACTTACCAATAACCCTATAAGGCTATAACTCCCCCCACTTTAGTCCCTTCTCCTTTGTTTGGATGTATTTTGGCTCCTTTCATGGTTTCAGAGTTTTGGAGTAAGAATAAAAGTTGAAACATGATTTGGATGTAAAAGTAAAAATGTAGTATTTCGAAGAAACATGTGGGCCAATCGAAATTTTGTGTTCTAAAAAATCTGAAAATAGGTTTGGGTGTTTTTATTGTTGTTTTTTGTGAATTATGTGGACCATTAGAGTTTATTAGAATTTAAAATATGAAAATGTGTTGGAATGTGTTTTAAACTTTAAATGTTCAAGTGTTGGGTAGTTGAGGAACTTGTGTTAGTGAACAAGTAGAGTTCTGAAATTTTGAACTTGAAAAAACTGAAAATTTCAAACTTCCGAACCAAAATGGATCCAAATGGAGCTTCAAATCTCATAAATGATGTTAAGGGTGGTAATGTGAGTCTTGACTATAGGGGTTGGTCCGTAGAGAAAATTTTAGTTGGGTTGGTCCTGCCCAACCCAACCCTAGATTTTTCTCTATTTTTTTTGTTGGGTCGAGTTAAGATTTACGTGGGTGAAAAATGGGCCAATCATAACATAGTTTTTCAATTAAAAATCATCAACGTGATCCAACCCAAACCTCTTTTTGACATGACCGGTGCAAACCTGCTGAATTTCCACTTTTAAATGATGTAACTTTTCCTGGTTGCAGACACTTGCAGAAGGAGCGATGGTTGGATATACCCCAAGGGGAATGCAACTAGCGCAAGAGACATTGGTAAGTCATGGACTTTCATATTGCCAATGAATCGACTACTTTACGACTCTCCTAACAAATACTTTATTTGTCATCTAGGTTAATATGAATAATAGGAGCTACTTTCTGAATTTTAAAATGGGAAACGATCTCCTCCTTGCTGCTGCCGGTGAAAAAGTAAGCCAATCTATATAAAGGGTTTAATTTATCTTCATTAATTGTCTACCATTTTGTTCAAAAATTTAACAATTGATTATGTTATTCGACAGACTGGAGGGTATACCACAGCCAACTTAATATGGGATATGATGCAAGCTCGTAATTTAACTCCTTCACTTCCTGCTGTTGAAGCATATTACAATGGATTGAGAGTGAGTTTTCTATTTGCATTTGATTTTAATGGAAATATTATAAGAACTGTCCCTGAGTTATGGCCAGATTACATGGAAACCCCTTCATGTATGAGAAATTATACAAGCTATATCTAAATCTGACATCTGTTAAAAAGTCATAATCGTTTTAGCTGAAAAATAAAAATTGAACTATTCATTGCTTTGACATCGCTAGAATCTAAGTATACGCTCCTTGTCTGGGGAAACATATAATAATTTTCTACAAAGATTTGAATTATGTTACAGAGGTACGTCCATCACCAACGTTGATCGAAGCCTCTTTTTGAAAAATTCATGTAAAATTTGATAACGTCATTTTGTTTATGATTGTTACTTTAGGAGTAGTTTTTGCCAATGATAGCCTACTGGCAAAGTTGAGGCCCCATGACCCAGAGATCATGGATTCAATTCCCACTAGTGTGGGTTTTCATTCTAGTTTATTACTAGTGTGTTTGTATTCCATTTATCTTTGTAATTTGATAGTAATTGGAAAGTTTCTGATGTAACGATTGATGTATACTCACCTTCTCAAAAAGAAATGAGCAGTTTCTGTAATTTCTTGAAATGTAAGGGAGTCTCCTATAACTTAGTCATATTTCAGGTGTAACTTGTGTAATTTACGCATTTTTAGTTGTAAAATCAACATGAGCAATCAAAATTGTTTTAACTGCTCATTTCATATGCTCCTTGGATTTTCTTTGAATTTCAGGAAAGAGAGATACCCGCGGATGATCCGCGACTTATGAAAGTATCTAGAACCTTCGACCAGCTTCGGCTTAAAGTCGGAACAGGAGGAAGATAGAATGAAAATGAAAATCATTAGTTGGATTTGCAATTTACAAAAGGGGCAATTAACATATGTTCTTTCTTACTTTTACCGTTGTAGTTGAATAATATCTCGATTTACTGCTTCATTTTCTATTTGCAACTAGAAACGCTCGATTTTGCTGTTTAGGGTTGGATTACATTGAATAATAATGCTACCGAAATGGGATACTTTGTGTAGTAGTGTGTATCTGGCCCTGGGTATGCATGTTTTCTAGGTTCTAAGAGTTGAGCAGATTTCCTCAGGGCTAAATTGATCTGTATTTTGGCGAGTTCAGAGGAGAAATCGTAAGAAAATAACATGGATGGGATTGTTTCAGATTCAACTGCCTGGTACAGTCCAGCCATGAACCCTTCTAGTTTCTTTTTATCTTAGGGTATCTCTAATGTAAAAAATTATCCCATCCCTTTTCCCTTTTTCACACCATTAGCATAGTCATTTTCAATGTATCAATTTTTTTTTCTTTATTTAATTTCAATTAATTATCTTCCGCATTTTTACTTAATAATAAATAAATAAAATTATTAATGCTTAAATAATAATAATAGTGCTAACATAATGGTAATATTATTAATAACACGAACAAAAAATAATAATACGCAATTAAAGAATTCTTCTTTAAGGTTGCATTTTTATTAATTCAAATTCATTATTCTTAAATTAAACTTTGGTTTTAAAAACTTAAATTAAACTATTTTTATTAATTTAATTTAATTTATGTTCTTAAAAATTAAAGTTAAAAAGTATAAATGTTAAACTACAATTTTTTTTAATTTTTCCCCCTTGTAGACCAATTATTAATTAAAACAAAAATTTAACCCTTTCTTACAATGTTATTAAATTTCACACAATAATAAGTTAAATTAAAGAAATATTTTTTAAAGTGACATTTTTTTTAATTAAAAGTTTATATTCTTAAATTAAATAATTTTTTTTTTAAATTAATGACAAATTTTATTTAAGTTTTTTTAAAAAAAAATAAAAAACAATAGAGACTCATCCCTTGAGGGTTGCCTTTTGGGATGGTCAACCCCTTTTTCCCCCTCCACCAAATCTTCAACTCATTCATTTTCTCCTTCCCCGTCTACATTATTTTTCATTTTTTTCACCTTTTCCCATCTCTTCCCCTTTCCCTTTGGACATTAGGCCATCTTTAAAGGAGTCTTTATATCCCAAATTACAAGAAAATTTATAAGAATTGCACAAAAAATGTACTCCAAATGAGTCTTTAAAAAATAAGACTACCAAAATTTTATAAGTTTGGACTCTTATATTTGAGAGTCCAAAGTGAAATTTTAAAAGTAAAAATAGTGTTTTAAAGTTGGAGTTGAGTGGTGTGGTGTGATTATTTAAAGTAGAATCTTAAAATATAAACAAGTTGTTGGAGTATAAAGTAAAAAGTGGGAATGTATAACGCTGTTCACCCTTAAATATTAAGATAAGAGACATAAATTTAAGAGGTCTGTTAGAGATGGTCTTAGAGATGCCATTATTTGAATTTTTCGAATTGGAGCTTTAAGTTGGTAGAAATAATTGAGAAGTACTCCCTGCAATTTTGATCCATCTTAATGGAAGAAAAGGCGAAGGGTATGTTTCTTTGACTTTTGAGCATCAAATTTCTTCTCAGAAAGAAGGTATTTTAACCTAAGCTTATCTCTCCATTTCTACAAATAATCTCATTTTAAAAAAATTCTCTTATTTTTTAAAAGAAAAATTTAAACAAACTCTAACTCTGACATAAAATAATCTCTTTCTTATACTATTTATCTCACATAACAAATATGATTTTATGTGTTGTAATCAATTTCTTACACTATTTCTCCTCTTTTCATAATCTGTAAAAATTTTCTAAAATTTCAAACAAGCAACATTTTAATTATATAAAAAAAAAAGTCGAATATACGAAAATCAATAATATTTTTAAGATCTTTCAAATGTCTAAAACTACTCTCTGAAACAAACGATTTTGAAAATTTAATAAAAGAAGAAATTATAATATGCCAAAACCCAAATTAGTGTAAATTTGAATTTCGTGAGTGTTTATTCAATAAATAGATAATTAATTCACAAACGAATGTAAAACTGGATTATTCTAATCAATAAGAAATCTAAATTCGATTATTAATAATGAAAAAACATTTTCACTGATATTGTACTTAAAATGAAAAATGATACATGCATAATTGCTAGCATTGAATAGATTAAAAGAAACATAAACATTCCCAACATCACACTTAAAAAAGTTAAATATCAACTATTTATCTTTGCAATAATGTCTATTCTTACCAACTTATGTGTCGATAATTATAATTTAGAGATAAATTTGAGAAAAAGATGTGATTACCAACTTATGTACCAACATATACATACCGTTGACATTAATATAAACAAGAAACTTGAAGAAAGTTTGTATTTTGTTAATATGTGTGATATATTTCACTTTTTTTTTTTTTTTAAAACATGAATAAAAAGTATGTCAATGATGATTAAATGCAATTTGCGTATGGGTCGATTTTTTTCCCCATTAAACCCGTCACGGGACTCATACCATGCGGGTTTATAAGTTATCAAATCGCAATTGATTATGTTAAGAACAAGGCCGATGGATTGCGGGCTGATTTAGTTGGGTCGGGCAGGCGGGCGGACAGGTCAGGTTTATGTATATCCCTAGTTTAAATAGCACAAGATGAGTAATTTAAGACTTAAATAGTACAAATGGACTAGGGATGCAGGGAGGTAAAATAAATCCTATTTAATTTAAGATTAAATAAATTACCCATCACCCGGAGTCTCGGAGAGAAAAACTTCAGCAACAAATTCAAAGCCCTAGCTTCCGCCGTCGCCTTCCCACCACCCGGTCTATCACCCTCCGGTGGCTCAGCGTCAGCCCACCGCCCCACCCCACGGCGGCACGCCCCCTACCAGTCATTTGTCTTCCTCCCCAGTCCCCGACCCGGTGGTGACTGAGAGCACTGACTGACGAGGTTTGAATCGTTTGTTAAATCTTTCACTAGTACTTTTCCTCCCTTATATGCTAGAACAAGAAACATACTATTTCTATTGCATTTTTTTTCTGTAGAAGGTTTTATAGTGGAGTTTGCCTTGTCAATCTTAAAATTCAGCTAATTCTTTTTTCTGCATGGAAACTAACATTTGGTTGTTACTGTATGATTTGAGAATAGTATAATTGTTTGCCTTTAAGATTAGACTTGTAACTGTTATTTCTGTTTGCTTATTTTGGTGTATACTTACACATCAAATTATAGAGTATATAATAGACAAATGTAGCTTTTGTTTTGATATAGTTGATATGTGAAAAGCAAACTGTGTTCTGCATCTCTTTGTTTCTGGGCAGAAAACGGATGGGATTTCCTGTCATGGAGTCCCGGGATTTACCGTGTATCAGAAATACCTGTACCTGGTAAAGATAAAAGGGTTTCGGTCAGCAAAATTTGAAACACTAAACCCATAATTCCATCCCAAGAATCCCGAAATCCCATCCCGATCCCACCCCTAGTAGGAAGTTAGTCGAGAATGAATCAAGGAACTTTGAGTTTGTGAGCTGAGTTGAATGATCATGTCACTTGTTGTGGACAATTACAGTAGTGGATTCAATATTTCTATGCGAAAATTCAATTATTTGATGGATGCAGATATAGATAGAGATATTGATATTTCCGAGAATACAAGATTCGGATAAAAATGAACGGATACAAATATAGAGCTAGGCTAATCCGACCTGAATCCGTCCGGTGACCGCCCTAATCAGCAATCAGAGCATTTAGTTTGGAATAATATAAAATGTCAAAGCGCAAATTAAGTTGACCGAAACCTTGAGGACGTTTGTATGGCCCAAGATGAACGGTGAACAAAGTAATTCTCAAGAGATGGATCTCAATATAGATGTGGATGACAGTATTTTTAATAGGCCCGGTTATAATCATGGATCCTAACCCTGATACACAATTTGACTCCTCTAGTTGCCAATTACAACTCTAGCCCCAATTTTGCATGTCTAGTGTGGGTATATGTTATGGTGACCTAGTGGTGCAGGTGAAGGTGCAGGGTAGGTGGGCAGAGCAGTGAGTAAGTTTGCATGAAAATCTTGATTAAAGAACTCCTAATAATAAATATGATATGAAAAACGGAAAGAAAATGTTCTAGAAATTCATGGTATCACTCATTTCTCTCCTTCAAGTAACTCTAGAAAATCAACTTGTCTTATAAATTATCTATCTTTTTTTACAATTTATCTATCTTCTTTTATCTTTATCAACCGCACCCCTACAAAAATGTCCCCTTAGTTTATGCAAGTATGATCATGCTTTTGTTGTTTTTCAGCTTTTTAAGTTATTTATCCTACTCTTAAGATTGTGCTCTTGGACACCCATCATTGTTGACTAATGGACATATCTTTTACAACAGTGTTGATGATTATGTAAATTTTCTCTTGCAAAAGGTAGGCTGCACCATGTGTGTTTTCCTCAGCTTTTGATATCTATAGTCTATCTCATTATCCTATAGTTTTACTCTTTTTTCGCCTTTTTGCTTAAATATTGGGTTGTGCTTAATTTGCTCATAATTTGTAGTTTGATGCTAATTCCTGAATTGATTGTATAGTTCTTGAATTTCCTGTATACTTTTTTGTTCTTCAATAAGGTCATGGATGAGGGCCTTTTTTAACATTTTCAAAATGCTTTGGATTATTCATTTAATTCTCATGTAATAGCACTATTGCATACTTTCAGGTAATTGAATGGCAGAGGAAGAAGTGATGGCTAGAACAAGTTCCCAAAGCGAAGATGATATAAACATTAATGAAGAAAAGGTAAACCAAAAAAATAGAAGGAAGAAGCGATGGCTAAAGGAAACTGAAACGGCTGAGAAACGTGGTGTTTGTTATTTAAGTCGGGTACCTCCTCACATGGATCCTTTGAAGCTCCGACAGATTTTATCTCACTATGGAGATATTCAAAGAATTTATCTTACCCCTGAAGGTTAACACTTTTGGTTTTGATAGAATGCTTCATTATTTGTGAAACTTGGTTTTCCAATTGAAAGTCATCTAGTATATCATTATCACCAAAAAACAGTCTCACACTCATTCAAAAATAACATTCTATGCAGACCCTTCTGCACAAGTGTTCAGAAAAAAGGCTGGTGGATTCAGAGGACAACAATTCTCAGAAGGGTATGTTTGTTGTTTGCGCACTAAAATTCTGGTCAGACCCAAGTTTCATCTTAGCATGTGATTGGCTAATAAGATTGATAACTCACAACTGCAAATACACTTATTTCCGATAGTTTTGCCACTTGACTTGGCCAATAATTTTACATTTGTGCTTTATATCTCCAATTTTTTTTAATTCATTGACTTTGACTGGTGGCTTACATGTGCTTATTTCTTCTAAGCTGCTGATCTTCAGTACTTAAACCTAGTTTTTGATGCCACGTTGTGTTTTAGTTTGAGGTTCAATGTCCCCCCTGGTTCTTGGAGATTGTTAGCATTTACAGATAATGAATGATTATGTATTTTTCCATGCAGGTGGGTTGAGTTCACTGAGAAGAGAGTTGCCAAGAGGGTTGCTAAGATGTTGAATGGAGAACCAATTGGTATGTTGTCTAAAATATATAAACTGCCATAATTTCTAGTGCTTAAATTTAATTTAACTGATATCTTATAAAAACGGCAGGCAAGGATTGCTGATTAAAAAACGATGACTTATTTAATATTAGTACCTACATGAATTTTAATAGTTTTAGCATGCCGTAGCTGACATTTTACAAGGAGATAACACTGCAGTCTCCATCCTCTTGCAACGTGGAATGATTTCAAGATCAGATTCAATCAAACATTTATTTCAGTAGCATGGGCATTGCCACTGTAGTTCACTTCTCGTCTCTTGTTTCAGGTGGAAGAAAACGCTCATCATTCTATTACGATCTCTGGAATATTAAATATTTGAGTAAATTCAAGTGGGATGATCTTACTGAAGAGATAGGTACACGATCCAAACTCATTTAGCAGTCTAATGTTATGTGATTTAATTGATTGAAATGAAGTGAGCTGACATAGTACATCGTTTGCAGCATACAAGAATGCCGCTCGGGAGCAAAAACTAGCAATGGAACTATCTGCTGCTAAAAGAGAACGGGACTTTTATCTATCTAAAGTCGACCAGTCTAATGCCTTAAGTAAAATAGAAGAACGGCTAAAGAAGGTGAATCCACCATATACACATACAAGTATATTTGTTACATCTATTGTTGTAATTTTCTCTTTTAGGACTACCATTTTCTCTTTCTCCATTTAATACACATTGATCATTATATTTCTTCACTATCTCAGAAGAACAATTATTTTTTCCGTAGATTATTATATTTCTAGTCGTGAACTACTAATAGCAATGTAATTTGTCGATGCAGAAGAAAAAGATTGAAATGGTACCTAAAGTGGTTCGGCAGTTTCCTCAGAAGAAACCGGTTGTTAATGAAACTGGAGAGCTAAATGCTGAGATGTCTAAGGATTTTCTTGCAGGAGTGAGTATCTATCTCTCTGCCTGTTTTATGCTATTGAGATTTGATTCATTTAATTTAAGGTCTCCCTTTTTGCAATTTGCAGATTTTTGGTGGCTCTTAATGATCAATATATCTAATTATGTGATTTGAGGGGCTCTGCTCAAGATGCTTATAAAGAAATGAGGCTATCGATTTCATTATAGAAAGAGAAAAGTTGTGCCGATAATTTTATATTTCTATAAATATATTTCTATTTAGAACTTGTGACGGGGAATTGATTTTTGGGTGCGCTTTTTATTGAATACTTAGCAAATATCAACTTCACAACGAGAGATTGTTTTCTAATTTCTATTGAATACTATGCAAAATACCCACATTACAAATTTATGTCCTCGTATGTGTGTCTCAACGGATCCGACTTGGTTCAAATAGACCTAGTTTTAGATCCAGATTCATTTGTTGTAGATATATTCAAACTCGGATCGGGAGTCTAACTGTGTATGGGTTTTGATGTACCGGGGGGCTTTGGTCGGATTTTTTGATAGAATCGGATTTTTTGATAGAATGTAGTCACCAAATGCGATATAACCATCCATCAATTGATAACTATTCAACTCAATTAATTTATGAGTTCAAACTTTTATACTAATAATAATTAGTTATCGATTAATTAATCATCTCGTAAGCCAAATCTCATAGCAAAAGAATTGTAGTAATTGTGTCTTATTTATGTTTGTTGAAAATTAAGTACACAAATAAAATTATGAATGCAAATATTAAGTCGTGTTTGGTTTAATTGATGATAAAGCTAATGTTGGGTTAGATTAACGATAAAGTATTGTTCGTATTACTTTATGAATAAAAGTATTTTTTATTTGGGTTCAACTATTTCTTTAACAATTAAGATCTATATTCATTTCATATATTTCTATATTTTTTATGTTCTAATTGAAACAAGTGTATTAAGAGGCCGTTTGGCCTCACGGTAAAATGAGACATTTTCACGATTCAAAACCCACCGCAAAAAGTTGAGTGTTTGGCCCAAGAAAGTTACGGTAGATTTTGCTTCACTCACCGTGAAAAATCCACGGTAACAAAAGTTGCCTATGTTCTGCTTTTGTCCAACGTGGAGAACAAAATATGAGAAAAGCCAATAATGTCCATTACTCAATATAATCCTTTGGATAGTTTTTACAATTGGGTTCTGAATCTTTCTTAACTTCAATTTATGATTTATTTTACCAAACTTATCATGTTTATTATGTTATCGGGTTTTTACTATTATATTTATTTTTTCGTACTAGCTTGATTATCTTATTATACTTATAAATTTTTAGATAGTTAAAGAATAATATTGAATTTATTTTTTAGCTTATATATAAGGCTAGTTTCGTAAATTACATGGCATCTACATTATCATAATCAATTTTGAAAAAAGTGAAACCAAACACTAAATCAGTTCTTGTAAAAGTAATTATCTTAAAAAGTACTTATACAATAATTAATTATTCTAAAAGTAATTATGCAATCGCTGGGCTAAACTCGCCCTAAATTACAAAACATTTATTAATTTGAATTTGAATGGATTTTGATCCGCTCCATTGACGACATACTGAATTTTATCAATTGAACTTAGTGGCTTGCCTTGACTTATAATTTATATCCGCAGGCACGTGATATTCTAGCTACATGGAAAGCAGCCCTGCTTCTAAAAGGCACATTTAAATAGAACTATTGAAGTATATCCAAAACGAGTTAATGGTATTTTACCCACTTTTATATGGATCATGTTCAATTTATTCACTTATAATTTATCAAAATAATATATTACCTCCTTATAATCTTATAAAAAATTTACACTGTCTTTCTGACATTTTTCAACTTAAACAATATCGATTGACAAAACTACTCCTATTATATATGACATTTTACTCCATGTGTTATTATAAATGTAACACTTTCATATCCAAAACCATACTATTAGATATTGTAAACCCTAAGCCCATGTTTGGATCTAATTTGGTCAGGCATTTTGTTGAGCCAAATATTATCTTGAACGATTTCACCATCCCAATCCCTCAAGATAAGTATTTGAATATCAATCATAATATAATATGGAGTATCATTTTATTTAATTTTTGGTTTAGGAGTCATTTTATTTAATTCAGAAAGACATGATTTAACACCTATATATTTTTTCCCTGAAAACCTCCACAACCAATATACATCCAAACCCAATGACATTTCCAAATCCAACTAATCATTAAACTAATAGTCCGTATTAGTTTATATTCCAAATATTATAACCAAAATACCACCGACAATGTTTCAATTATTTCTCACAAGAGAATATTCAAACTACAAAATCAAAATATATTTTTATTCAAATAAAATAAAACTAGACCAAAATACATCCACACAAGGCCTTATAAATTTCAAACAAACCAAGTTAAACATCACATATAAATAGCATCAAGCAAAATATAGAGCATACCAACCAAATAGAAATAGTGAAGGAAACACCGTTCACAAACACCAAACTGATTTATCACATTTACACCATAAGCGTGCCTGTACGCAGCCACTTCCATATATATTACATCAGTTCATTTAAATAACCTGAACTGCACAATTTGAATTACAATCTTTATAGTTTAATGATAATTAGAATTCATCAGAACTGATTTTAAAGGAATAAACGGTGAATCCAGAGATTTACATATATAAATATATATATATATATATTAAAATATCTACAATCAGCTGCAACATGAACCTCTCTGAGCAACTGCTCCATCTCTCCCACCTGCTGGACCCTGAGGCCGTCCGTAGCCAACCTTGATGCCCGATGACTGCAAACACCACATACCATAAATGCAGTACTGTTTGTTAACTTAATCATGAAATTTATATCAAAGAGAAAAAATGGAACTCATTATAGACGATTACTTGAGTACATCACTACACTGAGGATAGTTTATATCTGTACTAAGCCAAGCTAAGCAAAATGAGCATAAAGTTGTCCAACTCAATATCATATTAGCATCAGTGCTTTACCTCGTTGGAAACATCAAATACACCTTCCTGAATTTTCTGAAGTATCTTGGAAGCAGTCTTTGTAAATGCCTGCACATAAAAAGTTATATTGGAGAGTTCGCTACAATAATGTAGAATCACATTCAGAATAATATGCCCTTACTACGGTACCTCCTCGACATTTTGGGCTGTTCTAGCAGATGCTTCCAAGAACTGAAGTCCATTTTCTTTGGCAAACTGTTCTCCTTCCTCTTTGCTAACAGCTCTTCGGTGAGCAAGATCACTTTTGTTCCCTATAAGCATGATACTCATATTTGGATTTGCATGTTGCCGAGCATCTTCCAGCCAGCTTGCGAGATGATTAAATGTCTCTCTCCTACACAGTTATAACATTCCCAGTTTAGGGTAAAAGTACATGAAAGTCCTCAAGCATTGGACCCAAATAGAGGAACGGGAAGAATAAATTAATCCAGACATTGATCAGGTATTTTCTTTTAGTCTTAATTTATCCACAATTACGTAAAGTACATAGTTTGCATAATTTCAATACTGAACACAGGGCCATTACCCATATTATTTCAAGGAAAAAGGAATTTCTGTTACCATCACTAATTTATCCTTAATAAGCTAAAATATGATTCTCGAAGGACATGAGGCTGCACCAGCCCCTAATTCAGATTATCACACGAGAAAATGGGTGCAATCGGGGAGGGGGGGGGGGGACCTCCAAATTATGCAGAAAGCCTTCACTTAAAGTACACAAATTGGATAACTAATACAATGCAACGAAGAACATAGAGTCTCCCTCTACCTGGTAATGTCATAAACCAGAAGTGCACCAGCTGCTCCTCTGTAATATGATCTAGTGATGGATCTGAAGGACTCTTGGCCAGCCTAAAAGAGTAAGAAATATTGTGTTCATGATTGCTTTAAATATCATTGGAAAAATAGCAATAAAAATGGATATATAAATTAAAAAGAATCCTACTCCCAAGTGAAAATGAGCCTCAAATTCATAATCCAAACAACTTTTTTCTTACATGAGGAAGCAGGAAGGACGTTATTCCTTATGTAGTAAACAGTGAAGGGAAGAATAAGCATGGGGTTCAAGGACAAGTTTCTGGTTAAAGCATCGAAAAATGTACCCATAGAAGCTTTAGTTGGTCAAAGGTGATATATACAACACGAGACAGGGGTGCTTGCCTACACACTCCAGTCCACCAAAAGGTCCAAAACAATGACACAACTCTCATCCACAAAATTACACAATATACAAAAGAATTACAGCATTCCAATACTTTGGATGAGTCTTATTTAACTAAGAAATCAGAATGAATACATGTCGAGCAACTGCAAGATCAAATAATAATTTACTAGAATAATATAAAATCCAGTGATATTAGGGCAGCCAATAAATTCAAAAACATTAGAAGCAAGAAATAGTCAATTTAAGAAAACAATCCATTATTATTCTAAAAATGAATAGCTCTGATAATTTGCAAGACTTATACTCAACAACTCACAGTCACGACAAATACTAAACAATCATACAAAATTAAGCATATTAATGGAGTAACAAAACCAAGTAATGAAATACAAAAACGGAAATCCAGTGAATTACAGTGTCCCAAATCTGAAGCTTAATCGGCCTGTTGTCGATAGTAACCATTCGCGCACCGAATTCAACTCCAATTGTGAGATCATGCACAGGCTGAAACCTCTTATCGGTAAATTGCAAAAGCAGACACGATTTCCCCACACCTTCAAACACAATTCGGGATTATTAGTAACAACAATTCAAATTAGGTTTTAAGGCTTAAAGAGGTTTATAAGGGGAGATTTTTCCACTTACCGGTGTCTCCGATGATTATGTACTTGAAAAGGTAGTCGTACGACATTCTTTCTCTAAAACGACGTCGTAACCAGATGTGGAGGTGGAAGGTCCCGTTTTATGTGGGTATGAAGATTGGTGCAGAAGTGCGCATGCGCGTGTGTATTCATTTATTATTTATATGCACGTATTAAAAAAAAAAAAAACAAATTTGGGAAAGAGAGGAGAATTTGGATAATTAAACAAATTGTCTTAAAGCCAAATTAGAGAAATGTATAAGAGAATTTAATATAAAATCAAATTGAGTTTAGATCTTGAGCTATGCAGGTAATTTGAACTTTCATCCATGAAGACTCTAAGATTTCAACAATTAATTTATAAAATTATTATAGAATAATAAATGTAGTAAATATCATAACACGCTTACATGGTTCCGTTTTCTTTTTCTTTTTTTACATATGAACGCTTATATGGTATACTAGGGAAATGCACCGCGCAAGGCGCGGTGCTGTGTGCCTATTTCATGCGTGCTATTTATGTGTTAATATCTTATGATCCGGTTGAATTGTTCTATAAGAGGTGCAAGTTAAGGAATTTTAAACGAGCAAAAGCCAAAAACACCCCTTATGCTTTGTCTAACTTCCAAAAAATCCCTTGTGTTATTTTAACTCCCAAAAATCCCCATGTGTTTGATTTTAAATACCACACTCAGCCCAAGTATAATTTTACTTTTGACTTTTGGTGGAATGACAAGATTACCCTTATGTGTTTTTTTTTTTAAATTTATTTATTCTTTTGAAAAATTAAGTATATACTACTTGGGTCGAGTTTGGTATTTAAAACCAAACACAGGGGGGTTTTGGGGATTTAAAATGACACATGGGTTTTTTTTTTGGAGTTAGACAAAGCATAGGGGATGTTTTTGTCTTTCGATGTCAGGGGTAAAATTGTCATATCAAAAGCAAAATGTGAACAAATACTTGCAATTTTGGCGTTAGAAACACACTCTCTTTTATAGGGGGTGTATTTGACACTTACTTGAGATCACAGGTGGGTTTTTGGGAGTTAAAATAACACAGAGGAATTTTTGGGAGTTAAAATAACACAGGGGGTTTTTGGGGAGTTAGACAAAGCATAGGGGGTGTTTTTGTCTTTCTCTCAATTTTAAACATAAGTGGGTTGAGAATGATGTAGTTTGAGCAATAATAATGAATTCAATACCTTAAGGGTAATAGTAATGAATTCAATATCTCAGAGATAGTTTGAGTAACTTCTCAAATATAAAGGATGGTATGTGTAATTACACTAAATCTAGAGTATTTAACTTTTGAGTAATTCTTCCTATGTATTAAACTAAAATTAAATTTTAATAACCATTGTTACTAAAATTTTGGAACTAAAACAGCACACATCAACAAAAAGATTAAGAATCATAATTCAATTAGATTACACTTGTTGAACAAAAATTTCAAAGCATATATGCTTCATATGTACTCATACAAAGCCAATGAAATATCCCAGAAGGTTGAATTAGTTGTCTTCCCAAAACAAAATAAAACAGAGAACCTTTGTTATAAGCTTTTTATCAGTTCAATTCTTGGTTCTGCCTCACATAAGTCACAACTCTGTCAACACCACCACCATGAGAAAAAGTATGAAAGCTAAAGGGAGATTCCATCACGACGAGGAAACCATGTAACAGTGATGTTGCATAAAAATGTGTCAAGGATAAACGTGTAAATTTTGGCCCTCGGTCTATAACAACATCATAACAATAAAATAAGGTCTGAACACAATATCGAGAGAAAAACCATATAGTAATTGTATTAGTGAATTCATTCCCTTTGTTTGGTAATAGACGATCTATTTATAGGTACATACAAGGGTACAATAGTCTTTTTAGGAAAGACGTTACAGACGTTAGAAGATTTAAATGATAAAGTCGTTACAAATCTCTTATTTATATTAACTTAGTGTAGAGCTGTGTAATCTCTTAATTGCCCTTAGGTACAAAATTTGCACACATCATATTGTACTTGTAGTACCAAACTATATGTCGATTTTCACTTGTGGTACCATAAAAATCGAGGCCGGCACATTTGGTACCACAATTTGAAAAATCAATCACTTTTGGTACCACCGTTAAAAATGGACGTTAACTGATGACGTAACAGTTAAGTTTAATTGCAAAATTGATACCATTACTTATATTGACTTACAATTATACCCCATAACATTTTAGGTTGTCAAAATAACCCCATATCTTCAAATAATACTTTAATATAAATTTGACAAAATATCAATTAAATCTAAAATTTATATAATAATATTAATATATTTAATATTTATTAAAACAATAAAGTTAAATATTATTAACAAAATAATTATAATAGTAAAAAAAAAAAAACTAAATCCATCCCCTACCCAACCCCATCACCATCCCCATCCCCATCCCCATCCCCATCCCCATCCCCGTAACACCACAAGTGAGAATTAGTATATAGTTTGGTACCACAAGTGCAATTCTCTCTATAGAAAAGTAATTTTGGGATTTTTTTTCTTTTCATTTTTTGTATTTCTAAATCATCCCTTTTGTTTTCGACCCACATGTTAAGATGTATTTATGTTTGCTTGAGGAAAAGATCATTTGTTTTATTCTTCATTCTTTCTTTTGTGAACCTAAACTGTGATGAGAAAGAGAAATTAGAAAATCTGACTTGAAAGTTCAAATTATTCAACATTATAAAAGTCAACAGTATAAATGAAATGACTTTAATATCTGGGAACTGATCAAAGCTATCACGTCCCTTGAAGTCTCACGAGAAAAGGGTCATGCTTCCTCTTGTTGCTACTTATCAGTTATGTTCAAAACAAATCATACACCGTAAAACAGAAAAATAACCGAAAAGCACCTAAACTCAAACTCTATTAATTACATTCTCCACTTTTTCCCCATGATTCTTCAATTCTCCCCCTTCACCAGAATAATAATTTTTTACGAGAATTTATTGTTACAATTTTTTATATTTATTCTTCCCATATATATTAAGCAACAAGGTTAAAATTTCTTCCAAATTGTCATAAGTGTAAAAAGGTTCTAGTGACAAAGTCAGAACATTGTTCAATATATAACTAAACTCAATTCTATATGTACAAACCATATATACAAGCAAAAAGAGGCATTAATGAAGGCTACCTACAGAGACGTCGTAATTGCCAAGAAGATAAACAAAATTATAAGTGGGTTGACCTTTAAAAAATGAAAGCCCAAAAAAATCCAATTTAAATACGAGTGAATAGATTCGTACAATGTACGCCAATACGAAAATATATAAGTACACGATCAACACAGACAAACCCCAAAAAATAAACAAATTTTTCCTAAAATCCAAGTCTAGAAAGAAACAGTATTCTCTTTAAAAGTTAAAACATGAAAAGTTCACACCATACAAAATAACGTTGAAGATGCAGCACCGAGGATCGGGGAGCAATACTCCAGTCAATTCAATGGTACCACAAAGACCATCAATTCAGAGGCTAGACACCCGTACTTGAAGTAGCCTAATAATTCAGCTCATCATAAAAAATATATATGTAAGTCTCAAATGTAAGAATCTGTAATATGATTCAATGCATAAGAAAGAAAATGCAATATGGTTAAACACATGACATTAAAACACAAGGCATTCGAGCAGATTAATAGTAATGTAATTAGATATGACAATAATGATTAATGCGTGGTCCAACCTGGTCGTCTACAAAGATCACCATTACTACAATAGAAAAACAACAAAAGAGAAAGTAGAAAGAAGAATCAGGAATAAGTCAATATTGGAAAAACATTGCGACTTACCAAACATTTCATGATCCGAAATCACAGCAAGAGGAAGAACATATAGCCAACCTTTTTCGGTGTTGCTTAGAAATACGAACACAATCCAGACACATAGTCTTTCATTACACAAACTACACGGGGGCCATAATAGCAGAGAAGAGGTAAGCATTTATAAGAAATGATTAATTAAAAAAAAAATCTAAGAACCATATAAATTTGAGATGGTACACAAGACACAATTCATACATATTGGCTCCGTCATATGTCGAGGAGAAGTAGTGTATGTAAAATTGATGGACACCCAGGGAAATGATGCAAAAAGGAACGGCAACAGCCGGAGGAAACATGGTCCTAGTACAACGATCGTTATAATTTAAAATAAAATGCAAAGAGACCCAAAAAACAAGAAACACAAACAAATGCTTAAAAGTAACGGAGAACCCCCCAATAAAATATGCTTGATTTCTCCCACATAGATAAACATTGTAATGCATTTTGCATACAACTTATTTTAAGAAAAAAAAACCAAGAGTAAGAATATAGAGAGCCTTGTTGGCCGTTCTACCGCTCTCCAAGATTTCATATTTTTACACATAGCCAAAGAACAGGAAAACCAGAATAAGGAAGCACAACTACACAAATATCAAAGTCGCATAATAACCAAAATGCTTTAATCCAGAAATATACCTGCAAAAAGGAAATAAGCAATATACCTGCAATAAGGAAATAAGCGACTTCGATATGCATAACTCGTGTGAGAACCCGAGAAAAGCTTATTTCAAGTAGACCAAGTAATCATGAAATGGTCATCATGGTTTCATAGTAGCCGACTGGTAAACCAATCTGATAGAACGCCACATGCTGGTGAGAAATCACATCTATGCAGTCACCAAAAGGAAATAAACATATCATGTTAAAAGAATCCCATGAAAGCAATAACAATATAATCTCACTTAAAAGTGAAATGCCAGAAGATTTCAAGAATTTGACGGAAAAGATTTTTACATTTATAGAGACGCCAAAAGCTACCACATAAGAAGCAGAGTAAAATGAAGCCATAGCATACAACGTCGCACATAAATTATAATAACATGCTTAAGCATATAGCATACAAGATAACATGGTTAAAAAATATTAACTGTTAGTAATAGCTTCGTAGAATATGAGAATGAAAATTTGAATGCCACAACTTTAACCCTCGTGACTGACTTCTACTTTGAATCAATTACTCAGATCTCCTCAAAATCTAGTGCAAAATCCGGATTACCCAACCGATGATTCCGGTAGTGTTTTGATAAAAAAAACTTGCGACAGAAACGACGTACTTAACTACACAATTACAACAATGTTAAACTGAAGAGCGATTTTTATAGTTTTAGAGACAACCCAATACACCCATCCTTGATAAAGTTCTTGAGAGATAAAAATGCATGTAAGAAGAGCATACAAGTTAGACAAATACAAACATCAACGGTAGCACCTAATTTAATATGCGAACATTTAAAAAAAATCAGTTCTCCGGTAAGACCCGAACGGCTCAATATGTGAACATTTTAAAAAACAAAAATAAACACGAAAAGAAGAACTAAAAGATATGCTTAAACCGAATGTGCTCGAACTAACAAACATGGTTCAAGTTTTGTTGAGGCAGTCTTTCAAGTAAAAGAAATATTATAAAAGTGAACTAAAAAACACATCAAATATATTATGAAATAGGCTCAATGAGCTACCAATCGAGCAGAAGATAGAGTTGCAATAATTTAAGAAGTAACACAAACTATAAATTGCACGATTAAAAGGCAAAATATAATTATGAAAGCAATAACTTTCTGAATAGCACCCCTCCATATGTTGAAAAACAGAATACCACTCCTCTGGAATACAACCTCATCCTTATCATATGAACCTTGGCTAACTAAAGAAACATTGGTCTATTAAGTAAACAAAACGTAGAAAGAAAAAAAAAGTACAAACTTTTTGCTTGCCTGTAAAATAGTACGCTCCAACCTTCTTACCGCGTCAGAAAAATTAAATGGAGGTCAACTTAGGAGAAATGAGAGACCAAATGTCCGATTAAATGAAACTGCAAATCTCATATTTCTTTGGAACCTTTCAAACTTCAATGGAACTTATGGAAGTGAATGTAAATAAGAAATACACAAATCTCGGCACGACAAACGAATAATCCACAAGCAAGCAGAACACTATAGCCTATACATGAAACCTGCAATAAAAATTCATAAATTAATAAGTATAAAAGATAACAAATGATATTTCTCACAAGCACAAAAACAACAAAAAATCATTGATACATATACAAGAAAAAAGTTAAAAATAGATAAATAGCAATTATTCCTTTTTGTCAAAATAAAAAATTTAAAACAACCATATCGCAGGGAAAATCATACCGAGGATATCTGAGGGCTACATATATATCCAATTCAACAAAATAGAGCAAAATTACACAATCCATCAAAACTGCATCAAGATAGCAACAAAATTGTTCAATTCGAAACGCTGTCAAGATAGAAGCAAAATTACTCAATTAAAACACTCACCTGTCAAAATGCATGAGACACAGTAGCACCAACAATGGCTGCAAGAACTCTTAAAAGGATATTAGAATCAAAATTAACCAACTTGTGAAAACGACATTGAAATGGATACGCGGTTACTCAAATAGTCAAAGAGATGACTCACCCATCGAATGTAAGAAAAAGACTGTTGCAACACTGACATTACGAACCCTGCTAAATCAAAATCAGAGAAACAACTGAATATCTTGGTATCAGTGTGTTCAAAATAGAAGGAAAATTATCCATTGCAGCAAAAATAGTAAAAAAAAACAAAATATGTATCTAGATAAACTTATCAAAGAAGCTAAATCAGAGAAAATTTGAAGAAATGAATAAATCTATAAATTTAAATTCTAATTAGAACACAATAGGAAGAATCAACATGTCATTAAACAAAGCAAATGAACAAATAAAACACTTCCGGAGATGGTGTGAAGCTTTACCCGGACCTGAGTGCACCTCCATTTCTTATTGTTCTTCTACAACAATTAGCAGAAATAGGGAACATAAAACAGAAATAGGCACACACAAAACAAATATTCGATCCAAAAACCATGAATTCACTTTTTCTACAATATAAGATTACAACATAGCCCTGCAAAAATATTACGTTCTCAAAATAGATTTAATTTGTAAAGCCAAAATGTAATTGATGGAATGAAGGCGCACCTCTGTTTTGAAATTAACTCCCCAAAACAACAGAGAACGGTTGAAATAAATGAACTTAAAGAAGAAAGGGATAGGCAAGTTGAGGCGGATGAACTGATTAGACAGTAAACAATTCGATTTTTATGTCAGACAAAGTTTTCTCAGTAAACCCCTACAGACGGAGTAAAGAAGCAAGAAAATTCAATTTAAAAAAGGGGGATTTGGATAAAACAATAAAAGAAAGGAGGAGAATTTTGGAAAGTTGTATATTATAACCGGATTCATGTACATAGCAGACAGGATAACTGGAGCCTATTTTGATAGATTGGCAGCAAGGACACTACGTATAACCGATTCAATGAATTTCAGGTATGCCAAAACAAACACTCAATTACT
Organism: Penstemon newberryi var. newberryi; assembly: GCA_030819805.1. Classification (NCBI taxonomy): domain Eukaryota; kingdom Viridiplantae; phylum Streptophyta; class Magnoliopsida; order Lamiales; family Plantaginaceae; genus Penstemon; species Penstemon newberryi. The sequence continues at coordinate 11,224,817 of JAUALY010000004.1, read as the reverse complement.
GGTGTCAGAAGAAGTTGTTGGTGATGGGAAAGATAACATCTTTTTTATGATGGCGGGGGAGATAATGTGAACAAGGAGGAAAATAGAAGAAAAGAATGGCAGTGGGGCCCCCAGGGAAGGCGGACCACGATCAATATGGGTGAAATTTAAATGGAAAATAAATTCTTGGAAAGCTCAATTTGAGGGAAAAATACCCCAAACGGCGTCGTTTCGGGGTTAAATGGGCAGAAAAAAAAAGGAAATAAAATAAGGGCAACTGTTCCCACTAGCAGTACGATCTTATTTAGAGTAATATATATAAGATATCAATGTTTATGATTTCCTTTTTTCTTTTTAATCAAAATATTAACATCTTCAGTAGTTTCTAAGTTTTATCTATAACTTTTTAACACCCTCCCTAACTATCATATATTCTCTATATTAATTATCAAAATAATATAAAAAGAAAAAAAAATTAAGGGCGTATTTATTTTGTTTTTCTGAAACTGTTTTAAAAAATTAATAGAGGTTATAGAAATTTTATTGAATTTCGTAATATTGTTTGTATGTGTTATTTGCGATAAAATAAATTGTGAGTATATATTTTAGAAATGAGTAGGTTTTTTTTAGAGATTATGAAAAATAAAAGAAAGAAGAGGTAGGTAATTTATGTCAAATTATGTTTGTTATGTGAGAATTGAGTTAAGTAGTGTAAGATATATGTTACTTTATGTCAAATCAAAGAGTAGAGTTTGTTTAGTTTAGTTTTTTTTATAGGAATTTTCTAGATATTAAAGAATTTTTCGAATATGAGATTATTTTCTAAAATTGAGAGAAAAAAAAATTGTTCATTTGAATTTTAAGAGAGGACAAAAATTACTGGGAAAAAAAAATGAGTACCAAAATGCTAACTGAAGAAAAGAGACAATCAGACCCCAAGAAATACTACGTATGAGATAGCGATTCACATTTTTGTATAAATAAGATATATAAACTTCTCAGTTAAAAATATTGTATCTGTAAAACTTGGAAGTATCAATTAATATTTAGTTTTAGTAATGCATAAGTTTCTCTCACTGTTAGCACTCAAACTTACCAAAATAAAAACCCTGAACTTTTCTGAACCAAATAAAAACACCCTCTCTCAATTTCTTTTCCCAGTAAATTTCTCCAACTTATCTCAAATTTCATATGTGAATGCATTAGTGTTAATCAGTTAGGTCATCTCCAACCGAAGCCTGTGTCCAATTGCTCAATTGCCTTGCCCTCATGCCTTTTCGACCCACCTAAAAAACTCATCTCCAACCGAAGGGCAATCAACATCTATTAATTCAATTTCACAACTTTTCCCACTCTCCCCACTCAAACTTATTTTATTAATAATAATAATAATAATAGTAATGATAATAATAATAATAATAATAATAATAATAATAATAATAATAATAATAATAAAATTAATAAAAATCATAATAATTTTTTTAATAGTTACACAATCATAAAAATTAAGGCATTCTTAATAATAAGAAAATCAACAACAACTAAACATAATTTAAGGAACAACAACGACTAGCATAATGAACGAAAAACAACAACACTTATTATTAATGCACTTGAACAGAAAGGTAAAACAACAAAGAGTAAACACCAACGACTACACATACTTAAAGCAAAACAACAAATATTACAAAAAGTTGGATCATGGGTACACATAATTAAACAGCCTGGAAGGGGTTGGGATATAGAAGATTTGCAAGACATAATGTTGACTTGCATCGTCCTTCACAATATGATTGTGGAGGACGAAAGAGACGAATACGTCGACGATGACTCAGGCGACGATGAGACCGATCTTCATAAATCTCGTAGAGCTCGTGCTAGAATTTACAAGCAATCGGAGAAAAATACCTCTACAACTGTAGAGATGGAAACAACAAGATCAGGGAATTTCAACTTGGATGAGTACATGAGGCGTCGTGCCAGTATTCGAAACAAAGATGCCAATGGTCAACTAAGAAAAGATTTAGTCGAACACTTGTGGGAGACTCACGGGCTGTAGGGTTAAGATAGTATTTTTTATTTAAGTTGTATTGTGTATTTTTAAGTTAAGTATTTGTGTTCAACAAATCTCACTTATTTAGATTTGTATTTGTCCAATTATATATCAACATTAAGCGTAATGAGTTAATTCAACAAACTTTTAAGCTAGGTGATACAAGAAATTGATTGAAGTTTATTATGCACTTAAATTATGAGGGAATTAACTACAACTACTACAATTTAATTTCATCTTTTCTATTTTTTTTTTATCAGTAAATTTCATCGTTTCTATAAACATAAAAAATATATAGCCTAATTAACCCTTCCACTGTTTTTAAATGGAAATATTCAATTAAACTAGAGAAAAAAAAGAATGCACTAATTAACCCTTCCACTGTTTTTATAGGATCCAAACCATTTGATATTTACAACTTCTGCGTATTAGTCCTTCAGCTGATATCAAAATGACGTGATGTTGGAAGCACACACAATGGAATGCATATCATTGACATGGCCAAATAAATTACTTATAAGAACTACAGAAAGTTTGTTCATCCATATTTGCTACACACTGGCTGTACAAAGGAAATAGCTGAAGTCTTAATGAAGTTGGGATTGGAATGTTACCAAACAAGTGAAAAACGCATCAAAATTGAAGAGATATTGAAGATCCTTGACCAAGTAAATGGAAACAATAACTTCAGAAGTCTTTTACAAAAGCTGGTCAACTGCTTGCTTATTCCATGGGAGAATCTCTAGCTTGACAATGATTCATTATTTAGTTTCTAAAACCAAATTGCCTTTTCAAAATCTCCACAATCATTGGCTTCCTTTGCACTATAATTCCTCTGCCCACCCTGCCCCCTTCATCGCCCGATTGCCAGCCACAGTCTCCAACCGAACGACGCCGGCAACCCTTCCTTATGCCCGGTTGCCGTACGGTTGAAGATGGCCTTAGGCTTGATATTTGGACATCCCAACAGAGATAAATGTATATATATGTTGTTGAGAGGCCTAGACCCCCCCTCCCCAATATTTTTTATTTTTAATAGTATGTGGATATCTATTACATTAATACATACAAATATTGTTATATATAATATAGTTTATGCCCAAAGTTTTTCTCTTAATTCATTGTTATATGTATGGTACGGGAGGACATTAACACAATTCCAAGCCCAAACTGATAAGTTCAACAATTGTACTAATAGGGCTGTCAATGGGGCAAATTCGGAGTAGATCAAGGTGGATTTGGATCCCAAAATAAAAATGTATATCCTGATCCAATCTAATATCCAATTCAGAGTTCGAGCCATTATATTAAATCCGATCAACTTATGAGGTGAGCTTGAGCCTAACACGGCTCAGCCCGAATAAATCCCGAACATATAATTGTTTTAAATATTACGATTAATTATTTGTATTGTAGTTATAGTTACTAATTACTGTTTGTATTTTGAAAGAAGTAAACTTTACAAAAAGTTATAATGTCAATTTACATATATGTTAGTATATCAATTACGTACTGAAGGCCAAAACTCAAAGGAAAAAAGTTTAATCAAAGATAAAAAATAAATACAATAAAAAAGACAAAAAAGACAAAAGTTAACAAAAAAGGTCAATAAATTGGAGTCTTGGTACTTCAAAAATCTACTACCTGTTCATATAGATCAAACTTATCTTAAAAAAATGTGAGCAAATAACTCAATCTTTCAGCTAAAATATTATTTTATGGTATATACTCGTGTGTTTCGGTAATCTAAATATTTTATATGTCAAGCTATTTTTGCTTATATTAACAAACCCGATATAGTCCCGAAACCCGAAAAGTTACATGGACCGAATTTGAGCCAGAGAAATCAGAAAATTTATGAGCCGAGTTTGAGCCTATAGCTATGAAGTCCGACAATATTTGAGTTCAATCTATTTAAAGCTTGGCTCACAATGCCCGATTGACAGTCCTAATTCCAAAATCAACATAATAAATTACCAGAAAAGAAAGTGAACATTAGAAAAAAAAAATATGAAACATGAAAGTTAAATGTATATAGTATTAATATTAATCGGAAGCGGATCTTTAGCAGATCGGATCATCGTATATCCATATTCGTTCCATAAAATTCGGATTACAGATCTTCTTAATCCGACCAGGTTCATCAGATCACTAATCGGACAATTATCCTAATAAATCAAACCAGATTCGGATCGGATCCGGATTGAAATCTGCCCCATTGACAGCCCTATGTAATAAATTACACTATGTGTTTCCAAAAAAATTTATACGGGGTAATTACACGAGAATATGAATTTTGTTAGATTATAAAATCTGGTGGCAACCTACCTACCTCAACTACCCAAAGATATTTTGGTGAGAACATTTTCTCCAAACTTCCCACAAAACCGGTGGATATGTTAATGTGTAAATCATTTTTCTTGCGCACTGAACCGTCTATGGTCCGGTTCAAGAAACTTGACATTGCTCACACCCAAGAAGAAAATGTCATTCTTGTCAAGACCGAGCTCAATTTCGAGATCATGCCTCTTCCTTTCCAATAACGGTACATTATGCACCAGGTAATATTTGTTCCATAGTCGTCGATTCCTGTAATGGGTTGCTTCTCTATTTAGATGGTTCAACCGACATGTTTTTGCTTAATCCTACCACTCTCGAGCAAGTAAGTATACCAAATTCCCCTTTGTGGTTGAATGAAACTTGTGACTGAGATTTTGTGCATTGATTTTGATGTGATTCACAAAATGATGATATAAGATTGTCGTACTTTCTTATACTGAAAATGAGCCAAATGATGATGTTGTATTTGTAGATGTCTGTTAACATAGGTGTTGGAAAATGATATATAATTTTCCTTTCAATTTTAATGAAAATCCATTGGTTAGATGCACGTCGAGAAAATGAAACTACTGTGATTGCGTGTTTCGACATAGTTGATGAGGTCTTTAGTGAAATGCATGCTCATATTGCTTTAAATGTTGGAAGTGAAATATTTGTTCTAAATAGTTTAGATATAATGGTAACTACAAATCGAATTGAATATTGGATGTTGAGAAGATATTGTGAGAATGATTCTTGGATCAGATTTAGTGTTGATGGGGCAGTTTTGGAGGATGAAGTAGTTAGATATTTGTGTTTTATTGAGAAAGGTCATGTTTGTTTGTTAATTGGATAAGCTGATGATCATCTTGAAGTTAAGAATTTGATTGTAGATAATATGTAAAATGACACACTTGTGCAAGTTGGACAACCTTGTGATGTGAGGTTCTTTATGAATAATCTTCTCTTTTCCGTTTTCAACAGTTAATGAGAAGGTGAAAGTCAAGAATGATGGGCAATCATGTATACCAAATCTAAGAAATCAAATAAACTTAATATATCCAAAAAACGAACTCGGGAGTATGGTATTCAACAAATAAATGAATGATTCTAATATATCAATCTCATAATGCAATTGAACATTGAAGAAAATAAATACATTCTACACTATAGTTTAACACGTTCAATAAAATGACACTAATATATTGTTGATCATAGTAATGAATATATCATGAATGTTCTTTTACAAAATAGTTATGAATCCATCATTCTCTAATCATAAAATTATAATTGAAGTTCACCCGATTGCTCATCATTCTTTACTTTCATCTTCAGATTGATTGTTGAAAACGGGATAAACAATGTTGCTCTTAAAGAACCCCACATCACGAACATGTTGTCCAACTTGGTCAAGTGTTCGAGTTCCCAAATTATGCAACATCAAATGCTTTTCTTCGAGTTTTGGTCAAGTGCTCGACTTCCCAAATTATGCAACATCAAATGCCTTTCTTCGAGGTTAACATCATTTTCTAGAATCAACATACAAACAATATTTTGTCAAATAGAACACAAAGGTCTAATTGTAACATTATCAAAGCCCCTCCCATCAATATGAAGTCTCCTACATGAATTGATCAATCCATACCCTCTTATCCTCTAAAATTTAGTTTGACGCCTAGTTAACTTCATGCCCAAAAATCTATTTAAAACAAATGTTTTATTTTCATTATCCCGAACATCAGGAACAATCATTTCATTAAAAACCTCATTAATCACATCAAAACACGTAATCACAGTCAATACATCACAAATACGTGTAGCTAACCAGTGGATGTTTCCAGTTAGAGAAACTACATTGGAGAAAAAATTGCAAAATAATTGTAAGAAAAATTATTTACTCCATACACCCTTGTTCACTATAAAACGTCCACAAACACAACATGAATGTCATTTATCATATGAGAAAGTGATACAATTTTATAGTCATTATTTTGTGCATCACATCCAAATCCATACACAAATCTCTCCTATTAATCCCATTCAACTACAGACACGGAGTAGTTATACTTACTTGTTCACGAGTGATTGGTATTAGTCAAGAACATGTTGTTTTGATCATTGAGATATAGAATCAGCCCGTTGTACAAACTGACAATTGCATCGCAAGTGCTACCCGATTCGTGAAATGGAAGACACATAATCCCAAAAATCGAACTCGGGAGTATGATATTAAACAAATAATTGAATAATGTTAATATATCCATCTCATAATGCAATTGAACCTGTGAACAAAATTAATACATTCTACACTATAGTTTAACACGTTCAAGAAAATGACACTAATATATTGTTGATCATAGTAATGAATCTATCATGAATGTTCTTTTACAAAATAGTTATGAATCCATCATTCTCTAATCATAAAATTATAATTGAAGTTTAACCGATTGCCCATCATTCTTGACTTTCGTCTTCAGATTAATTGTTAAAAATGGGGGAAACAATGTTGCTAGTAAAGAACCCCGCATCACGAACATGTTGTCCAACTTGGTTAAGTGCTCGAGTTCCCAAATTATGCAACATCAAATGCCTTTATTCGAGGTTAACATCGTTTTATCCAACCAACATACAAACAATAATTCGTCAATAGAACACAAAGGTCTAACCGTAAGATTGTCAAAGTCCCTCTCATCATTACGAAGTCTCCTCCACGAATTGATCATCTTATCATCCAAAATTTAGTTTTACGCCTAGTTAACTTCATGCCCAAAAACCCATTTAAAACAAACGTTTTACTTTCATCATCCCGAACATCAGGAACAATCATTTCATTAAAAACCTCATTAATCACATCAAAACACGTAATCACAGTCAATCCATCACCAATACGTGTAGCTAACCAGTGGATGTTTCCAGTTAGAGAAACTACATGGGAGAAAAAACTGCAAAATAATTGTAAGGAAAATTATTTACCTAACTCCATACACCATTTTCACAATAAAACATCCACAAACACAACATTCAGGTCATTTACCATATGAGAAACCGCTACAATCTTATAGTCATTATTTTGTGCATCACATCCAAATTCATACACAAATCTCTCCCAATAATCCAATTCAACTACAGACACGTAGTAGGTATACTTACTTGTTCACGAGTGATTGGTATTAGTCAAGAACATGTTGTTTTGATCATTGAGATATAGAATCAGCCCGTTGTACAAACTGACAATTGCATCACAAGTGCTACCCTATTCGTGAAATGGAAGACACATAATCCCAAAAATCGAACTCGGGAGTATGATATTAAACAAATAATTGAATGATGTTAATATATCCATATCATAATGCAATTGAACCTGTGAACAAAATTAATACATTCTACACTATAGTTTAACACGTTCAAGAAAATGCCATTAATATATTGTTGATCATAGTAATGAATCTATCATGAATGTTCTTTTACAAAATAGTTATGAATCCATCATTTTTTAATCATAAATAATTGAAGTTTACCCGGATTAACCATTATTCTTGACTTTCATATTCAGATTAATTGTTGAAAACGAGGGAAACGATGTTGTTCTTAAAGAATCCCGCATCACGAACATGTTGTCCAAATTGGTCAAGTGCTCAAGTTCCCAAATTATGCAACATCAAATGCCTTTCTTCGAGGTTAACATCGTTTTCTCCAACCAACATACAAACAATATTTCGTCAATAGAATACAAAGGCCTAACCGTAAGATCGTCAAAGTCTCTCCCATCACTACGAAGTCTCCTCCACGAATTGATCAATCCATACCCTCTCATCATCCAAAATTTAGTTTGACGCCTAGTTAACTTCATGCCCAAAAATCCATTTAAAACAAATGTTTTATTTTCATTATCCCGAACATCAGGAACAATCATTTCATTAAAAACCCTCATTAATCACATCAAAACACGTAATCACAGTCAATACATCACCAATGCGTGTAGCTAACCAGTTGATGTTTCCAGTTAGAGAAACTATATTGGAGAAATAATTGCAAAATAATTGTAAGGAAAATTATTTACTCCATACACCCTTGTTCACTAAAAAACGTCCACAAACACAACATTCATGTCATTTACCATATGAGAAAGTGCTACAATTTTATAGTCATTATTTTGTGCATCACATCCAAATCCATACACAATTCTCTCCGATTAATCCCATTCAACTACAGACACGGAGTAGGTATACTTACTTGTTCACGAATGAATGGTATTAGTCAAGAACATGTTGTTTTGATTATTGAGATATAGAATCAGTCCGTTGCACTAACTAACAATTGCATCGCAAGTGCTACCCGATTCGTGAGATACCGATTCGTGAAATGGAAGACGCATAATCCCAAAAATCGAACTCGGGAGTATGGTATTAAACAAATAAATGAATGATGTTAATATATCCATATCATAATGCAATTGAACCTGTGAACAAAATTAATACATTCTACACTATATTTTAACACGTTCAAGAAAATTACACTAATATATTGTTGATCATAGTAATGAATCTATCATGAATGTTCTTTTACGAAATAGTTATGAATCCATCATTCTCTAATAATAAAATTATAATTGAAGTTTACCCGATTGCCCATCATTTTCGACTTTCATCTTCAGATTAATTGTTGAAAACGGGGGAAACAATGTTGCTCTTAGAGAACCCCGCATCACGAACATGTTCTCCAACTTGGTCAAGTGCTCGAGTTCCAAAATTATGCAACATCAAATGCCTTTTTTCGAGGTTAACATCGTTTTCTCCAACCAACATACAAACAATATTCGTCAATAAGATTGTAAAAGCCCCTCCCATCAATACGAAGTCTCCTCCACGAATTGATCAATCCATACCATCTCATCATCCAAAATTTAGTTTGACGACTAGTTAACTTCATGCCCAAAAACCCATTTAAAAAAATGTTTTACTTTAATTATCCCGAACATCAGGAACAATCATTTCAATAAAAACCTCATTAATCACATCAAAACACGTAATCACAGTCAATCCATCAACAATACGTGTAGCAAACCAGTGGATGTTCCAAGTTACAGAAACTAAATGGGAGAAAAAACTGCAAAATAATTGTATGTAAAATTATTTACCCTACTCCATACACCCATGTTCACTATAAAACATTCACAAACACAACATTCAGGTCATTGCCTTATGAGAAAGTGCTACAATCTTATAGTCATTATTTTGTGCATCACTTCCAAATCCATACACAAATCTCTTTCATTAATCCCATTCAACTACATACACGGAGTAGGTATACTTATTTGCTCACGAGTGATTAGGAATAGTCAAGAACATGTTGTTTTGATCATTGTGATATAGAATTAGCCCGTTGTACGAACTGAAAATTGCGTCGCAAGTGCTACCTGATTCGTAAGATACCGATTCTTGAAATGGAAGACACATAATCCCAAAAATCGAACTCGGGAGTATGGTATTCAACAAATAAATGAGTGATGCTAATATATCCATCTCATAATGCAATTGAACATGTGAAGAAAATAATACATTCTACACTATAGTTTAACACGTTCAAGAAAATGCCACTAATATATTGTTGATCATATAAATGAATCTATCATGAATGTTCTTTTACAAAATAATTATGAATCCATCATTTTTTAATCATAAAATTATAATTAAAGTTTACCCCGATTACCCATTATTCTTGACTTTCATCTTCAGATTAATTGTTGAAAACGGGGGAAACAATGTTGTTCTTAGAGAACCCCGCATCACGAACATGTTGTCCAAATTGGTCAAGTGCTCGAGTACCCAAATTATGCAACATCAAATGCCTTTCTGCGAGGTTAACATCATTTTCTCCAACCAACATACAAACAATATTTCGTCAATATAACACAAAGGTCTAACCGTAAGATTGTCAAAGTCTCTCCCATCAATACGAAGTTTCCTTAATGAATTGATCAATCCATACCCTCTCATCATCCAAAATTTAGTTTGATGCCTAGTTAACTTCATGCCCAATAACCCATTTAAAACAAATGTTTTACTTTCATCATCCCGAACACCAGGAACAATCATTTCATTAAAAAACCTCATTAATCACATCAAAACACGTAATCATAGTCAATACATCACCAATACGTGTAGCTAACCAGTGGATGTTTCCAGTTAGAGAAACTACATGGGAGAAAAAACTGCAAAATAATTGTAAGGAAAATTATTTACCTAACTCCATACACCATTTTCACAATAAAACATCCACAAACACAACATTTAGGTCATTTACCATATGAGAAACCGCTACAATCTTATAGTCATTATTTTGTGTATCACATCCAAATTCATACACAAATCTCTCCCAATAATCCAATTCAACTACAGACACGTAGTAGGTATACTTACTTGTTCACGAGTGATTGGTATTAGTCAAGAACATGTTGTTTTGATCATTGAGATATAGAATCAGCCCGTTGTACAAACTGACAATTGCATCACAAGTGCTACCCTATTCGTGAAATGGAAGACACATAATCCCAAAAATCGAATTCGGGAGTATGATATTAAACAAATAATTGAATGATGTTAATATATCCATCTCAGAATGCAATTGAACCTGTGAACAAAATTAATACATTCTACACTATAGTTTAACACGTTCAAAAAAATGCCACTAATATATTGTTGATCATAGTAATGAATCTATCATGAATGTTCTTTTACAAAATAGTTATGAATCCATCATTTTTTAATCATAAATAATTGAAGTTTACCCGGATTAACCATTATTCTTGACTTTCATATTCAGATTAATTATTGAAAACGAGGGAAACGATGTTGTTCTTAAAGAATCCCGCATCACGAACATGTTGTCCAAATTGGTCAAGTGCTCAAGTTCCCAAATTATGCAACATCAAATGCCTTTCTTCGAGGTTAACATCGTTTTCTCCAACCAACATACAAACAATATTTCGTCATTAGAATACAAAGGTCTAACCGTAAGATCGCCAAAGTCTCTCCCATCAATACGAAGTCTCCTCCACGAATTGATCAATCCATACCCTCTCATCATCCAAAATTTAGTTTGACGCCTAGTTAACTTCATGCCCAAAAATCCATTTAAAACAAATGTTTTATTTTCATTATCCCGAACATCAGGAACAATCATTTCATTAAAAACCCTCATTAATCACATCAAAACACGTAATCACAGTCAATACATCACCAATGCGTGTAGCTAACCAATTGATGTTTCCAGTTAGAGAAACTACATTGGAGAAATAATTGCAAAATAATTGTAAGGAAAATTATTTACTCCATACACCCTTGTTCACTAAAAAACGTCCACAAACACAACATTCATGTCATTTACCATATGAGAAAGTGCTACAATTTTATAGTCATTATTTTGTGCATCACATCCAAATCCATACACAATTCTCTCCGATTAATCCCATTCAACTACAGACACGGAGTAGGTATACTTACTTGTTCACGAATGAATGGTATTAGTCAAGAACATGTTGTTTTGATTATTGAGATATAGAATCAGTCCGTTGTACTAACTAACAATTGCATCGCAAGTGCTACCCGATTCGTGAGATACCGATTCGTGAAATGGAAGACGCATAATCCCTAAAATCGATCTCGGGAGTATGGTATTAAACAAATAAATGAATGATGTTAATATATCCATATCATAATGCAATTGAACCTGTGAACAAAATTAATACATTCTACACTATATTTTAACACGTTCAAGAAAATTACACTAATATATTGTTGATCATAGTAATGAATCTATCATGAATGTTCTTTTACGAAATAGTTATGAATCCATCATTCTCTAATAATAAAATTATAATTGAAGTTTACCCGATTGCCCATCATTTTAGACTTTCATCTTCAGATTAATTGTTGAAAACGGGGAAAACAATGTTGCTCTTAGAGAACCCCGCATCACGAACATGTTCTCCAACTTGGTCAAGTGCTCGAGTTCCAAAATTATGCAACATCAAATGCCTTTTTTCGAGGTTAACATCGTTTTCTCCAACCAACATACAAACAATATTCGTCAATAGAACACAAAGGTCTAACCGTAAGATTGTAAAAGCCCCTCCCATCAATACGAAGTCTCCTCCACGAATTTATCAATCCATACCCTCTCATCATCCAAAATTTAGTTTGACGCCTAGTTAACTTCATGCCCAAAAACCCATTTAAAACAAATGTTTTACTTTAATTATCCCGAACATCAGGAACAATCATTTCAATAAAAACCTCATTAATCACATCAAAACACGTAATCACAGTCAATCCATCAACAATACGTGTAGCAAACCAGTGGATGTTCCAAGTTACAGAAACTAAATGGGAGAAAAAACTGCAAAATAATTGTATGTAAAATTATTTACCCTACTCCATACACCCATGTTCACTATAAAACATTCACAAACACAACATTCAGGTCATTGCCTTATGAGAAAGTGCTACAATCTTATAGTCATTATTTTGTGCATCACTTCCAAATCCATACACAAATCTCTCTCATTAATCCCATTCAACGACATAGACGGAGTAGGTATACTTATTTGCTCACGAGTGATTAGGAATAGTCAAGAACATGTTGTTTTGATCATTGTGATATAGAATTAGCCCGTTGTACGAACTGAAAATTGCGTCGCAAGTGCTACCTGATTCGTAAGATACCGATTCTTGAAATGGAAGACACATAATCCCAAAAATCGAACTCGGGAGTATGGTATTCAACAAATAAATGAGTGATGCTAATATATCCATCTCATAATGCAATTGAACATGTGAAGAAAATAATACATTCTACACTATAGTTTAACACGTTCAAGAAAATGCCACTAATATATTGTTGATCATATTAATGAATCTATCATGAATGTTTTTTACAAAATAATTATGAATCCATCATTTTTTAATCATAAAATTATAATTAAAGTTTACCCCGATTACCCATTATTCTTGACTTTCATCTTCAGATTAATTAATGAAAACGGGGGAAACAATGTTGTTCTTAGAGAACCCCGCATCACGAACATGTTGTCCAAATTGGTCAAGTGCTCGAGTTCCCAAATTATGCAACATCAAATGCCTTCCTCGAGGTTAACATCATTTTCTCAAACCAACATACAAACAATATTTCGTCAATAGAACACAAAGGTCTAACCGTAAGATTGTCAAAGTCTCTCCCATCAATATGAAGTTTCCTCCACGAATTGATCAATCCATACCCTCTCATCATCCAAAATTTAGTTTGACGCCTAGTTAACTTCATGCCCAAAAACCCATTTAAAACAAATGTTTTATTTTCATTATCCCGAACATCAGGAACAATCATTTCATTAAAAACCCTCATTAATCACATCAAAACACGTAATCACAGTCAATACATCACCAATACGTGTAGCTAACCAGTTGATGTTTCCAGTTAGAGAAACTACATTGGAGAAATAATTGCAAAATAACTGTAAGGAAAATTATTTACTCCATACACCCTTGTTCACTAAAAAACGTCCACAAACACAACATTCATGTCATTTACCATATGAGAAAGTGCTACAATTTTGTAGTCATTATTTTGTGCATCACATCAAAATCCATACACAATTCTCTCCGATTAATCCCATTCAACTACAGACACGGAGTAGGTATACTTACTTGTTCACGAATGAATGGTATTAGTCAAGAACATGTTGTTTTGATTATTGTGATATAGAATCAGTCCGTTGTACTAACTGACAATTGCATCGCAAGTGCTACCCGATTCGTTAGATACCGATTCGTGAAATGGAAGACGCATAATCCCAAAAATTGAACTCGGGAGTATGGTATTAATCAAATAAATGAATGATGTTAATATATCCATGTCATAATGCAATTGAACCTGTGAACAAAATTAATACATTCTACACTATATTTTAACACGTTCAAGAATGTTATTTTACAAAATAGCTATGAATACATCATTCTCTAATCATAAAATTATAATTGAAGTTTACCCGATTGCCCATCATTCTCGACTTTCATCTTCAGATAAATTGTTGAAAACGGGGGAAACAATGTTGGTCTTAAAGAACTCCGCATCACGAACATGTTGTCCAACTTGGTCAAGTGCTCGAGTTTCCAAATTATGCAACATCAAATGCCTTTCTTCTAGGTTAACATCGTTTTCTCCAACCAACATACAAACAATATTTCGTCAATAGAACACAAAGGTCTAACCGTAAGATCGTCAAAGTCTCTCCCATCAATACGAAGTCTCCTCCATGAATTGATCAATCCATACCCTCTCATCATCCAAAATTTAGTTTGACGCCTAGTTAACTTCATGTCCAAAAACCCATTTAAAACAAATGTTTTATTTTCATTATCCCGAACATCAGGAACAATCATTTTATTAAAAAACTCATTAATCACATCAAAACACGTAATCACAGTCAATACATCACCAATACGTGTAGCTAACCAGAGGATGTTTCCAGTTAGAGAAACTAAATTGGAGAAAGAATTGCAAAATAATTGTAAGAAAAATTATCTACTCCATACACCCTTGTTCACTATAAAACGTCCACAAACACAACATCATGTCATTTACCATATGAGAAAGTGCTACAATTTTATAGTCATTATTTTGTGCATCACATCCAAATCCATACACAAATCTCCTATTAATCTCATTCAACTACAGACACGTAGTAGGTATACTTACTTGTTCACGAATGATTGGTATTAGTCAAGAACATGTTGTTTTAATCATTGAGATATAGAATCAGCCAGTTGTACTAACTGACAATTGCATCTCAAGTGCTACCCGATTCGTGAGATACCGATTCGTGAAATGGAAGACACATAATCCCAAAAATAGAACTCGGGAGTATGGTATTAAACAAATAAATGAATGATGTTAATATATCCATATCATAATGCAATTGAACCTGTGAACAAAATTAATACATTCTACACTATATTTTAACACGTTCAAGAAAATGACACTAATATATTGTTGATCATAGTAATGAATCTATCATGAATGTTCTTTTACAAAATAGTTATGAATCCATCATTCTCTAATCATAAAATTATAATTGAAGTTTACCCGGTTGCCTATCATTCTCGACTTTCATCTTCAGATTAATTGTTGAAAACGGGGGAAACAATGTTGCTCTTAAAGAACCCCGCATCACGAACATGTTGTCCAACCTGGTCAAGTGCTCGAGTTCCCAAATTATGCAACATCAAATGCCTTTGTTCGAGTTTAACATCGTTTTCTCCAACCAACATACAAACAATATTTCGTCAATAGAACACAAAGGTCTAACCGTAAGATTGTCAAAGTCTCTCCCATCAATACGAAGTCTCCTCCACGAATTGATCAATCCATACCCTCTCATCATCCAAAATTTAGTTTGACGCCAGTTAACTTCATTCCCAAAAGCCCATTTAAAACAAATGATTTACTTTCATTATCCCGAACATCATGAACAATCATTTCGTTAAAAACCTCATTAATCACATTCAATCCATCACCAATACGTGTAGCTAACCAATGGATGTTTCCAGTTAGAGAAACTACATGAAAAAATTGCAAAATAATTGAAAGGAAAATTATTTACTCTACTCCATACACCCTTGTTCATTATAAAACATCCACAAACACAACATTCAGGTCATTAACATATGAGAAAATGTTGCAATCTTATAGTCATTATTTTGTGCATCACATCCAAATTCATACATAAATCTCTCCCATTAATCCCATTCAACTACAGAGGCGGAGTAGGTAGTACTTGCTCACGGGTGATTGGGATTAGTCAAGAACATGTTGTTTTGAGCATCGAGATATAGAACTAGCCCGTTGTACAAAATGATGATTGCGTCGCAAGTGCTACCTGGTTCGTAAGATACCGATTCGTGAAATGGAAGAGACATAATCCCAAAATGAAACTCAGGAGTGATAACAATGACATTTTCTATGAGCAAGCTAAAGTTTCTTGAACCGGGTCATAGAAAGTTCAATGCGCAAGAATGGCGATTCACAACTTAACATATCCACCAACCTTGTGGAAAGTCTTAAGAGAATGTTGTCCACCAAAATATCTCAAGGTGG
This sequence comes from Penstemon newberryi var. newberryi, assembly GCA_030819805.1. Taxonomy (NCBI): domain Eukaryota; kingdom Viridiplantae; phylum Streptophyta; class Magnoliopsida; order Lamiales; family Plantaginaceae; genus Penstemon; species Penstemon newberryi. The sequence goes on along the minus strand of JAUALY010000004.1, from coordinate 11,208,313 downwards.
TTGAGGTAGGGAGGGGCGCCCTTAGTCTCCACCACTGATTTATTTCCGCCATTTTTTTTTTTCGTAGGGGAGAACGATTTCAACATGGGAGGAAGAAGTAAAATGGTATTGTATGTATAATGTCACGATTTAGGATAATATTTAGGAGAAATGAAATCAAAGATGCCTCTTTCTGAGAGAAATTAATATTGGTGGGTGGTGTGGTTTAAATTGTGCTACTAAATTTGAAAGCAAATAAGTATTATTAATTGACTCTGGTGGATAATATGTAGTTTGCAAGTCTATGACGATATGACAATATGCAGAAGACCTAATGCGAATTCCGAAGAAGCAAAAATGATGGAATGTGACTCATACCCGAGTTAAATATAGTAAACCACCTCTAGGATGATACAAGTTAAATACGGATGATAGTGTTCGGGATTCACATAAATCGACAATTGCGGGGATCTTATCCGGAATGATTTGGGAGAATGGTTTGTTGGTTTCATATGTAAACTTAGAGATGTCCAAACTACACTTGAGGAACTACTTGCGGCTAGAGAGGGGCTGAAATTAGCATGGGAGAGACGTATCCATAGGCTCGAATTTGAAGTGGATTATGAAATTGTCTTGAATCTCATCATGAAGGCTGATGTTGATTGCCACCCATGGGCAACGTCATATCGGACTGTAGATCGCTCATAAAAATGCCCTAGGGGTGCCGGATTATGCACACTAACGAGAGAAAAATGAATGTGCAGGCGCAATAGCGAAGAGGAGACATGAATGTAGTAACATATATGCATTTTGGAGGAGGCACCTACTACGTTGGTTCCTTTGCTCTTGGAGGATTTGTTGTAATTTGTTTGTTTGTTTGATTTGTTTTGTTCTCTTTCTTTTGTAACCACCAAAAAATTATATATATTAAACGTAAAAAAATATAAAGTAGAAATGAGTCACAACTGGCAAACCTATTTTAGAAATAAGAAAATATATTTCACAATGGGGCATATGTAAGCAAAAAATAAATTGATTGTTACACTGAAAATAAAAAAAAAAATGTGTAAATTTTGATTTATTTATGAGAGATTAGAACAATATTTGTAATGGAGTCATATAATATCACTTAATGATAAAAAAAAACACTATTTATTGGGTAATATAATTGATAAACATGATGCCTCTTTTATTATATCCTGCACACAAATCCTCCAATATGACGAGAGATGAGTGATCCAAAGAATGAATTAATTTTCACGAAAAAATCATTACAATGATGGGCTTTACTAATCCGCCGTGACACTAATTTGCACATCCACTTTAGGAGGAATGTTACAAATAATTTTTTGACAAAATTAACTTCGTAATGGGTAACTGTGTTGAATTGAATACCTCAATGATAGTTTGAATAAATTTTCAAACATAGAAGGTGGTTAATATAATTACACTAAATCCTGACTCAGGGGTAGTTTGAGTAATTTCCCTTAAATCCAGTAAAGGAATTCATTAAACAAAGTTCCCTGTCCGAGTCACATTTTAATATCAAATACGGCTATTAGGAGGGAAAAATGAATAAAAACACAATATAAAATTTCCTTAATGATTAAGATATTTGAAGACATTGCTAGATTTATACTGCCTAATTAATCCATTATTGGCTCCATCTCCAGCACCAAACCTCCCTTGAAATACAGATAAGGGCATGAAATTGGACAATCTTCTTCTTTTGTTTTCCAACTTGTACAAAATAGAAATAAAAAAAAATGCAACAGAAATCAATAACCAAATAAATAGAGAAAATAGGGGAAATACAAAAGATGAGAATAAGTTAAATTGTCAAGGAGAACTTTCATGAACATAAATATTCCTTTGTACAATATAGACATAAGTGAACAAGACAAATAGCTCAAAACACCTACTAAATTAAGTATTTTTGGCAATTTACCCCTGTGATATGCATAATGTTCAATTTATTTGAAAATGAGCCTTTTACCCCTTATAATCTTGTAAAAGTTTCACACTGCCTCTCTGACATTTTCAATCTTAAATAAAATACTAATTGATAAAACTATGCCCCCTCTTATATGTGTCACTTTACCTCCTATGTTATGATAAATATGACACTTTATCCCCTGTAGTATAATAAATGAGACAGTTTACCCCCTATATTATGATAAATATTGTACTTTACCCCCCATATGTTTACAAAAACACTTTTCATGTACACTCTCAATTTAGGCAAGTGAGTTACACTCTTCGGCGGTTGAAGGAGGTAAATTGCTCCTTTTAAATATTTCACAGAGGGATAAAGTGTTATTTTTCAAATCGGGGAGGGGGGGGGGGGGGGATTGAACATTATGAATAAATCAGGGAATAAATTGGCATTAGCTCCTAAATTATGTGAGGTAAATGGAAGAATAATCTAAAGATAAAATGTAAACAATGGTAAATTTTGCTCGTGGGGAAAGTTATGGAACGTTAAATCTATATTAAACTTGTGTTTTAAAATGAAATTAAAAGTTTGAATAAATCAATTACTGTAAAAGTTTACCTGAAATTGAGGACAAAATGGTGAAGAAAAAATGCAGTCTCCAGTTTACCAAGCTCTGCCCCTGGACAAATCCTCAGCCCACCACCAAAAGGGGTCACTTTTATGCTCGTGGCTGGATCCTATGCATAGAAAAATGAATTTACGTGGAAATTTTTAATTATCTAATATAAAAATAGTAAATAAGAGGGGTTAGATGCAATTTTCACTCTGTGTGTTTGTGTTTGGTCTAATTGATAAAGGGATTATTGCATTTTTGGTCCCACAACTATAGCCTACTGACATTTTTACCCCGTAACTTTTTGGGCTGGGTGCCACAACTTCAACATTAGTGGCAATTTTGGTGCCAAATGAGGACAAATTTTGAAATTGGCCCGAAATTCCCCCATGTACGGGCCATGTGACATGAAAATTGGGGATTTTGACCATTCAACACCTTTATCATGAAAAAAAAATTCCACCCACCAAGAACTAGACTACTTGGATGTTTTTATTTGGGGAAGAATAAGAAAGCGGGTAACAATTTAATTAAGGGAATGTTTAGTGAATTTTATAGGAAAAGTTGGGATTTTAAATTTTGGTATTTTTTTAAAATGAAAATGACGTTAAAGGGTCAATTTTGATATATTACTAAATCACATGGCCCGCATATGGGGGAATTTCGGGCCAGTTTTGAAATTGGGCCTCAATTGGCACCAAAATTGCCACTGATGTTGAAGTTGTGGCACCAAATGTGCCAGCCCGAAAAGTTACGGGGTAGAAACGCCAGTGGGCTATAGTTGTGGCACCAAAAATGCATTAATCCCAATTGATAAATATCCCGTCATATTTATATTAACAAATGATCTTTTGTATTTATAAAAATATAACGATATATTTCCTAAGATAAATTATGCAAATTTCACAAATTAAAATTGAGTTGGGAGAAAACAATTAGATAAAATTATGACTATATTTTGAGAAAATAATCTATTATTACCGTACTGTTTGCTAGATGGACTATATATAAAACGTTTTTTCTTTTCTTTTTGGTAGTAATTAATAGAAATAGTATTATTATACTTACAGCCCATCTCCAAGGGTTGAAATCCATTGGATTTTGATGGAGGCTCGGATCAAGATGCGTAGCTAAGATAATGGGAAGAACTTGCCAGCCAGCAGGGATTACATATTCTGCAACATTAATTATTGCACAAAAAAGAAATATATATATCACAATTTAATTAAGAAATAGAATAATAAATAATTTTGAATCAGCTGAAATCAATGATATACAAACAATTAAACCTTTAAATTTAACATCCTTGATAGCTTTTCTATGCACAAACTTAACTAGATTTCCACAACGCAGAGCTTCACTAATGACCTAATTAATCAATTTGGAAAAAAATAAAACGTTAAATTTGACAATATAATAGGATTCGGATTCTATAAAATAAAAGAGAGTTAATGGAATGTTCAATTGAAAAGAAAAAAATCTACTAGTTATAGGGCGGTTAATGAAGTGGATTTATTGAATCCGATCCATTAAATTAAAATATATCGTGAGTCAATTAATGAAATGGACTCTTTTCAAATTAATTCAAAAAAGAATCAAAATAGATGGATCAACTCTAGATTTTTAACTGGTCCTATCCGTTAAAAAAGATCCAATACAAGCAATAAATAACTCTTTTATATGTACATAATTTATTGTGTTGAGAAAAATAAAGGTAGAGCTCGTGAGTTGAATTGAATAATTATGTGGCGTATAAAAGCTAAAGTGAAAAGTAATTTTGATAATAAAAAATTTAATGGGTTCGAATATTTTTCCAGAACCCCACGAAAGTTCGATGGACTTGAAAATGGCAAGAGATGTTGATAGTCAGATATGATACAAATTCGATTAAGATAAGTAGATATAAGAATATGAATATGAATATGAATATGAATATGAATATGAATTTGGACATAACAAATGTAATCCGGACCCATCGACTACCCTACCAAATCGAAATTCAGTTAAAATAAATAATAATTAGAATATATATGAAACTGGACCTATAATCGATTAGGATTTGTTACGTTAACTAGGTATAAATGGGTAAGAAATTGTTACTACATGAGAAGTGAAGTCCATTTTCTTGTAATCTTCCCAATTCAAAGCCTCTCCATCCTTCTTTCTTTTCCTCACAACTTGGTGTTCTTCCTGAAAATTTTATTCACACATTGTAAATTAAGATAATTAATATATGTTTTCTAACTTTTTTGTGTAGTTTTCGTGCCTTTCTTTACCTTTAGTTTTTGAAGGGCAAATGGGTCATGTGCTAGAAAATAAACAACAAGAGATATAAGCCCTGAAGTTGTTTCATAACCAGCTAGCAAAAGGTCAAGCAAAACGCTCACTCTTTCTTCATCATTTAAGCTTTCTTTTGCCAATACTTCATCAAAATAATCCTTAGTCTCGTCTGCTCCACTTATCAGCTTCTTTTCAAGCCTTTTCGTTACTATTTCTTTTAAAGTTGATGAAATTCTCATTCTTGCCTACAAAATAACAAAATTAGATTTTTCGGGCTATTGTGAGATTTAACCTAAAGAAGGTTAACGAAAAGTTGATAGACATGTTTTCAAAAGAGAATTGAAGAAAACTAAAATTTAATTAATTTACCTTGACAGCATTAGCATAAGCCGTCCCTGGAATGTATAGAGGTAAAGAAACAAATCCTTTCATGAAAGTGAGAAAATCTTCCAACACTATTGCAGCAATTGGATCTTCAGGCTCAATATTTAACAAATTTTTCAGCATAAGATATAATGTAATCTGTATTCAAATTAAATAAAAATGTTACTATCCCTCAAATAATTATGTTCATTTAATAATTAAAATATTTAACAATCACATACCTCTTTTGCTTCTTTGAAGAAAAACACTTGTTTTTTCCCTTTCCAAGAATCAATGTAAGAAATAGATAGCTTCTCAATATCATGAAGAAAATTAGGTCTACTTTTCGAAACATTTATGAAACTCATAGCAACACTTCTTAGTTTTTTATGAACTTCTCCTGAAACGAGCATCATCGATAACTTTCCAAGAATGTCATGAACTGGTTTAGGATAACCGGTTTGGAATAACGTCCCTTCGTTTTGTAGAATGAATTTATTTAGCTCAAGATCACAAGATACTATTGTCGGATTGCCAAAAAGATGGGATTTGAATATATTGCCATACCTATCAAAATTGAAGAAAAAAATGGCAATATTAATGATTATTTTTGGTGGGGGGTGGGAATGACAACATATGATTTGTTTGTACATTGATTTAATTTAATTTACCTTGAGCAATGTTCTTGCAAGAATGTACCTATGGAGTTTGAATTATGTGGTTTGAGGAAGGCAAGAGTTTCTCCAAGTAATGGCCAGCCCATGCTTCCATTTGGTAAAGCTGCGGGCTTTTCTTTGAAAATTGATATCCCAAAAAGCTTAAAAATTATAAATGATAATCCTAATAAATTTGCTACAGCTAAAGGGGAAAATGCATACATTTTGTTGAAAAGTTGTGTTTATGCAATATATGTTATGCCTACTTCTTTTTTTTTTTTTGGGTAAAAGAGTTTATGTGGTTTCTTTCTTCTAACCCCTTTATATAATATCTCCTTTAATATTTACCTCTGGGAAATCTTATTTATGGATTTTTGCAATACGTACATATTGTACGCTATTTCATGGGAAATCATTTTTATGGATTTTTGTAATATATGGAGATTTGACTTTTTATTATGACTAGCAATATTGCCAGAGTAATAGATGTTGCTGCCATAGCAAAATTAATACTTTTCCTAAAATGCCATCATTACAATTTGCTTCTAATGTTTATATTTGCTAAGCTTCTCTGTATCAATCCACTAATTGATTAGTTTCTATATTTCACTATCTAATATGAATGCCCTCATTGATTAACTCCTATAAATATATTTAATTATTTATACTGTAGCAGCACTAACTGATAAGTTTTTTACAATTAATCATACTAAACAAATTTAATTTTTCCTTTTTATTTCTCGCTCAACCTCACCCAGCCCATATCAATCCTCAACACTCCTCACCAAAAAAATAACAAACTCATTTTTCTTAATTTATTTTTTCTTTTTTAATCTTACTTTTTGTAGTAATATGAGAATTAAGAACAAGTAATTCGACCCTTAATTATACTTAAACCTAAAAAGAAAAAAAAATCACAAAACTAGACTTGAAAAAGATACCCTGGAAAAGAAAAGGTACCATGAATCTTTAGACATTTAAATTTTTATTATTATAGAATTTAAGGTTTTTTTGGACTTAGAAAACCAATTTCTCTTGTTCTTCTTTCTTTCCTTTTCCTTTTTTTTTTTTTTTTTTTTTTGTTGTTGTTGTTGGGAATGTTTTCTGGTGGAGCTATCAATTAATTAAGTAAATAAATTTGAGCCAGATTTAAGATTCAATATATTTTAAATGACTAAAAAAATCCTTACTTTTATGCGAAGATAAAAAAAAATGAAAGGAGAAAAAAGAAGATTTGAAAAGAATATGATAGTTAGATAAATGGGTTACTTCTTATCTTTTATATATATATATATATATATATATATATATATATATATATATATATATATAATGGTCTTTGACTAATTTGGGCTGAAATTCTTTTTTCTGGCGTTTTTGAATTAATTTTAATCACTATAATACTTAATTTGGCTAACAATAGTTTTCATTTATCACGAGTCTAAATATTGTAACCTTTATATTAGCCTATAAATGACATTTAATACAGATGAACATGGAAACAAATCACATAAAAAAAAAAGGTTTATTGTTTGGCATATATTTAATTCGGTAATTGAGAGTACCTATTTTGAAATATTTTGTGGTTGATCGTTCGAAATTCATAAATATATTTGCTATTTTAAGAAGGTTTTAAATTATTGTCGGTTTTTGTCTTCCCCAAATCAAGCGTTCATATTAAGTATGGCAAAAATTCATTTTTGGCACCATAGAATTAGGCGTTTTTCAATTTTGGTACCAATTATAACTGGCTTTTTCAATTTTAGTACACGTGTTATACTTACGTACACAGAATGTGTGACATGAAATAATGATAATAGATTCATTTAGAATCTAAAGTGCAATTCTTATTAACCAAATTGGCAAACTGTAGTCACTAATTCAGTTAAATCCAATTAAGCAAGAACATCCAAATTGAAAGGAGCAATTATTATCAAAAAAAAAAAAAAAAAGGAAGAATGAAATTTCCTTTCTATACGGACTGAAAAGAAATGTATTTATAACTTTCACTCTTTTAATCTTTGGTTCTTCTATGGGTAACAAGTGTTGGTCCATTTTGTGAAATTGAGGAGAATTCACAAAATAAATAATTATTTGGATTGATTAATTGATTTTGTTGATTAATAAAAGGTTTCTTATTTTTTGTTGGTAATCTCAGTGTTATTCAAAGCACATACATTTATTTTTCCTTAGCAAGCAATTTATCATAAGTACTTATATCCATTTTACTATTTAGATATAAAGCACATAAATTGCGCTGGCCGGGAAAAAAGAAATGATTCGAGCAATGTTTACATTCTCTATATATATAAAGAAAAAATGGTCCTGTGTTTATCCTAATTACATAATGTTTATATAGGGCCAGTACTAGAAACTGCATAGAGAGTGATTCACATTAATCTACAAGTTGAAAGTGTCAATTAATCAATTCTCGTACAACCCTTTTCACGTTTGGTGCAAACTATTAATCATACTTTTAGTTAACATTATAACAAACAACTATATGCTATGTGTATTTTAAAATAAAATATTTAGCACCAAGTTCCCTAAAGGGCAGCCAAAAAGGAAAAATAATGGTCGAAATTCCACAACCTTTGAAAGCAATAAGAAGCTAAAGCTTGAATGTTTTTATTGGTTTATTTGCTTTATATGAATGATGTTGATGTTTGTAATGAAAATCCGACATGAATTATAGTCTCATTTGTCTAGTATTTTGGCTTTACTTCCAAGGACATAATTATATGTATCAATTGCTAGAAGATCCCATCTCTTTTATATATAATTAGGTTAACACTCAGAATGCGAATTGGATAAATTCTACATTATCAAATACGTAACTTTTAATTAAGCATGTACCCCGTAAAATATTGTGCAATCATTAAATAAATACGATACATTGACAAATCAAGTTTAAAGTCAACGAGACCTTGTCTTAATAGTAAAGTTGAGGCGCATATATGGTTATAAATAAGTCGAGTAGTTCCGAACGTCACCTAGGTATTGCGTGCGAGAGCTTGAAATTGTGTGTGAACTTTGTTTGATTTCTTAAAGAATAAGTCGAATATATACCAATTAGTTTGATTTGATTTTCAATCCTAGACGCTAGCCCTCTAAGATCTTGGATTTGAATTTCACTTGTGGTCTTTGTCTAGTTTGCTACTAGTCGATCGCTATATATTTATTGTAATTAGGTTGATTTATTTTTATAATTAGTTGGGGTTTAATAGTGTAATATATCGATAATATTATAATGTATTCACTGTTTCATCCAAAGAAAAAAGTTAAACTAGATTTTTTGACATGTCATATATATATATATAAAAGTAGCGAAAAATAATGTGGAAGCTTAATCAATTTTTGGAAGTGTGGTACTTGTAGGGGTAAAGGGGTTGCGAATAATCCACCACAAGTTATACAACAACTGTGGAGCAAATCATAGTAAACAAATATCATAACTGCTTAAATTTGTCATGGTGAATGTGTCACAATGACTTACACGACTTTTTTAGCCGATGTAGATCTTGTTGCAAGAATGTTAATCTCTTTTAGTGACCTTTGGTCGTGTCGGATTTGGACAAATCAAATATAGTTTCGATCAATAAAAGAAAGAAAAAAATGTAGTTGGTTGGGTTCGATAGAATCAACTCAAAATTAATGGGGCTAGGACGAATTCAAGTTGATTCGGATTCGAACCTTTTGATACTAGTTACTATATTGAACATGTGTTACATATTGAATTATTTATATATTAATATAAGTCAAACTCAACTTTATGCTCTTTCGGTTTCTAATTTAACAAACTCAATCCAAACAAATAGGATTATCAAATGTTACGATTGAACCAAATTGGGTAAGATCAAAGGTTCTGATCCATATTAACAACATCCATGCACCTTTGGATTCTGATTCAATTAACATAAATCAAACAAATAGGAGTAGTTAATATTATGATTATGATTGAACCGAATTTGACCAGATCAAAGGTTCTGATCCATATTTACAATATGCATGCACTTTTAGATTCCAATTTACTAAACTTAATCCAAACAAATATGAGTATTGAATATTACAATTGGATAGAATCTATTGATACACGAATATTCCAAAAAAATACAAAGTATTGTACTGTATCGGATACATGGAGTATGCGGATACGCGTGGGATATGTATTCGATACGCCACATGGCGTATCGATAATAAAAATAAATAAAAATTAAAATAGATATGTATCGAATACACTAGTTGGATATCAGGACACTCCGGGGGGCTTTTTGTGTAATATTATGGGTCAAATTTAAATTATAATAAAATAATAAAGTCTCTAGGACTAAACTTAAACGACTAGTACCACTACTCAGTCTCTTATTCAAGTCTCTCTCCTAGTTTATAAAATCTCAAATATAAATTTATTCCATTATTGTGATATGTTAAGAATAAATTATGTTTGATTGTGTAGTTATTTAACTTTTGTTTACGTTAAATTGGATTATCTTTTCATCTAGAGCTTGAATTGAAAGATCTAGTTGATTATGAGTAACTTTTTACATCCGTATCCATGCCGTATCGTATTCAATAAATTTCAAAAATTCGTATCGACGTATCCGTATCGTACTGTATCCGTGTCACCGTATCTGTATCCGTGGAACGACATAGGATAAAATTGAGTAAGATCAGGGGTCCTAATCAATATTTACAATCTTCATGCACCTTTTGGATTTCATTTTAATAAACTCAGTCCAAACAAATTGGGACGGTTGAATTGTTAATAAGGTCATAGCTCTTGATAAGGTTGATGTCCAAAACCACGTTTCTCTAAAAAAAAATAGCAATACAACGGTTGAATTAAATTGGATCAGATCTAGGGTTTTGATCCAGATTTACATCCACGCAACTTTTAGATTCTATTTAATAAAAGTCAATCCAAACACATAGGAGTGTTAAATATTCAGACTAAGCTGAAAATATTAAACATTTCTTATAATTAAATATTTCATTACATGATAATATTAAACAAACGATATAAAAGAGTCATAGATAGAGTAAATTATTATATTTACAACTTTTCTTACAATTGGACACGCGTGTTCTTGATGCACGTGCAATGAATTCGGCCCCGAAAGTTATTCAATTTAGAAGCTTCGGCAATTTCACCACCCATTTGAGCTGGAGATCATAAACACAAATAATTGAAATTCATGAATTTTCTGTTCTATTCAACGTTTTCAGAACCGGACCGGACAGTGAATCGATGAGCCGACTGGTCACTGGTTTTACTGGTCGAACCTGTCGGACCGCTGATCGGACCGAATAACGTCATAATAATGTAATAAATATATTTAATTTTAAAGTATGTGCAATATACATAAAATTTAAACATTATCCTACAATTGATTAAAAATATACAAAATCTTATAATATATTTAAATTAAATCATATAATATTTATCTAACTTATATCATAACGGTAATATGACACTAATTTGTAAGCTCATATAAATATAATATGATTATATTTTTTATAAAAATTTAAAAGTGTAAGTTAAAAATACAACAAACTAAGAAATTCATAAATTTTAAAATATGGTTATGTATAAAAGTCTAATATTCAAAATCAAACTTGCATAATATATCGATTTGACTCTTCATCCTAAAAATAATATTGGAAAGAAATATTTAATAGAACAAATTATAATAAAAAAATTATTATTTGAGTATTAATTTTCATTGATAATGTGTAAAATGTTAATTTGAGTTAATTATCTAATTTATAAATAAATTTGGCTACAAGTTTCTATAATTTATAAATTTTTGTACTAAAAGTTCAATAAAAATTATGTAGCTTAAATGGTAAGGAAGTTATTTTTCATGTAAGAGGTTATGTGTTCAAATCCCACCTTGTACAAAAATTTTTAGTTTATTTTTAACATTAAAAAAATCAAAAAAAAAAAAAAATTCAAAATCGGGTTGAACCGGTTCACCGGTTTTGGACCGGTTCAACCCGGTTCAAACTGGTTTTTGAGTCAGGCGGTTTTAGGGGGTAAACCGGACCGGACCAACCTCCGGTTCGCGGTCGAACCGGTCGGACCGGCCGGTCCGGTTTTAATAACATTGGTTCTATTGCCACCATACTAAATTTACGCACACGAATATTCTACCTAACTTAAATTATGTTTGTAAAAAAATATGAATTAAAAAATAATTAAACCAAAAGTTAAATTTTGGTGGCATTTATAAATGTGTTTTCCATAGTTCTCACTCAAAAATATTTTTCCAAAATTCACTAACTCTTTAAAGATTCATATCATGTCGTGTTGTTAGGCCATCTCCAACCGAGCCGGCAACCGGGCATGAGGGGGGGTTGCCGGCTCGGTTCGGTTGGAGACGGCGGCTGGCAATCAGGCAAGGCAGGGGGCAGGGCGGGCAGGCGAGCTTGGGCAGGCAACCAGGCAAGCAGGCTGGCAAACGCGCTGGGCTTCATTATTTTTCTTTTTTTTTTTTTTTTTGTTTAAATAATTTCATAAGTTTGTGTAGGGACAAAATATTAAATAAAAATTGTTGTAGGGGCAGAATCTGAATTAAAAAACTGTAAGGGCAGAAAATGAATGAAAAAACTGTTTTGAAGTATTAATAATAGGGGTAGAATATGAATAAAAACAACTGTAAGGGGCTGAATATGAATTAAAAAAACTGTAAGGGCAGAAAATGAATTAAAAAAACTGTTTTAATGAAGTATTAATAATAGGGGCAGAATATGAATAAAAAAAACTGAGGGGTTAACGGCAAAACTTTGGGTTGTCCGAATTGAGCTTTTCGGGGCGACAATCGTGTCCGCAGGTCGCGGGCACGCACAAGTCTTGAAGGTTCGAGGTGTGACGTCATTCCATGATTTGAACCCCACCCCCCACCCCCCAGCGCGCGCGCGCGAGGGAAGAGACTTTTGGTTGCTAGGTGTTACACATCTTAGTTGACAAATCATATATAAACCTCATATTTTTTTACTCATCTTTCAATGTGGGATGAAAGTTTTTTCAATTTCTTTTCTTCCATTTCAAATGGTGATCTTTGAGTTTCAATTTCTCATTCACCGGTACTCCGATTTGAACATACAATATACCGTTTTAATCTACTCACATAGTAGAATATAATTCCGCAAAGACCCATAATTTGGGGAGAACTTCTACTTGAACAAATGAATACATCAAAATACTTCCGAGTGATTGTAAAAGGGAGAAAATAGAATATAATTTTTGCTATTTGCAAAAGAAATTGACATGAATACTTAGTAGACTACATATTCAACTTTGATTTACACAACGAATCAAACTCAAATGATTTTTTATTCAAAACTAAACTAAAATTGGAATATCCTATTTTCAACTCTCAAACAAATAATATTCAGGCAAATTTAGAAAACTCATTTGATTGATTGAGCCAAGAAATTATGACCTTTGGTGAAGTGCTCAAAATGATACATCAGCAATACAATAAATTTCACATGCATATCTTAAAATGATACATGTTGGCACGAGTCCAGTGACAAAAAAATGTAAGAGATGCATACAAGGTAGCTTCATGGGATGATAAGGTTGGATAATTTTCTTGAGGGTATTTTGGTAATATCGTTGGTAGTTTGTTGGAATGTTTTGTTATGCTGCTGGGCATGCATCTCTTACACCTATTATGTAATTTGTATTTTGTATTTCTTTTAATATAAAATTCAGAAATTAAAGTATTACCTTGCTTTTTTACTTCTTATATATCCTTTCTCCTTTTTTGCTGCCCTTTTAACTAGGGGCAGAATTTTTGCTGTAACAATTAAATTACTTGTTATCAACGGAGTACAAATTTATAGGAGTATTTGTCAATGAACTCAAAAGGTACATCAATTAAAGAATGGGTTAATTACATCCACACCCCCTAAAATTTGGTCAAATTATAAACACACCAATGAATTTTCAGGTACTCACAGCAGAAGATGGATTTATAACTTGTGATAATAATTTCTTCACAAACTCAATAGTAAAGGGATTATATAAAAACCAAATTAAAGTAAGAAAACATTCATTTTCTCATACATAAATAGAATCTTAACCCTACAGTCCGTGAGTTGCCCACAAGTGTTCGACTAAATCTTTTCTTAATTGACCATTGGCATCTTTGTTTCGAATACTGGCACGACGCCTCATGTACTCATCCAAGTTGAAATTCACTGACCTTGTTGTTTCCATCTCTACAGTTGTAGAGGTTTTTTTCTCCGATTGCTTGTAAATTCTAGCACGAGCTCTACGAGATTTATGAAGATCGGTGTCATCGTCGCCTGAGTCCTCGTCGGCGTATTCGTCTCGTTCGTCCTCCACAATAATATTGTGAAGGACGATGCAAGTCAACTTTATGTCTTGCAAATCTTCTATATCCCAACCCCTTCCAGGCTGTTTAATAATTGCGAAACGAGCCTGCAGGATTCCGAAGGCTCGTTCAACATCTTTTCTGTAGGACTCTTGCATTTGAGTGAACAATCTTTGTTTAGGGTTAATAGGATTTCTAATTGCTTGCACTAACGTCGCCCAATTGGGATATATACCATCTGCAAGATAGTATCCCATGAAGTATTTGTTGCGATTCACTTCATACTTAACCTTTGGGCAATTTCTAGCCGCGAGGCTATCAAACAAGGGACTTCGGCCAAGGACAGTGATGTCATTTTGGGATCCGGGCACACCAAAGAAGGCATGCCATATCCAAGTGTCGGCATCAGCCACTGCTTCAAGAATTATCGTAGGTTTTCTTGTTCTACCTGAAAAAGCACCTTGCCATCCCGTTGGACAATTCTTCCATTGCCAATGCATACAATCAATTGACCCGAGCATTCCTGGGAACCCACGTCGTTGCGCTCTTTCAAGAAGCCTCTTGATATCATCAACGTTCGGTTGACGAAGGTAGGTCTTTTTGTATAACTGCAAGATCGTCTTGCAAAACTGGCGCAACGTTGCACATGAGGTCGACTCTCCAATATGGTAGGGTTCATCCAGAGAATCAGCGGGGTTTGAGTAAGCTAACATACGCATGGCGACTGTCACCTTCACTAGGGGTGTGAACCCTAGACGTCCCGCCCTATCACGTTTTTGTTGAAAATAGGGATTTTCATGACGGAGGAACAATGGTTTTTTCATGCGAAAACGCCTTCGAAAGTCCTCGTCATTATAAACAGGCCTTTCGACGAAGTAGTCGCGCATGAGTGATTCGTGCTTCTCTTCGCGGTTCCTCGGTTTATATTCTCGTCCAGTTTGCGAGCCACCCCACACAGGTGCTACATCTCTCTTACGAAGAGTATATTGCCGATACTTTTCAATTCTTTTTTGGAACTCTTCTTGTTGCTCCACTCCTTCATTTTCATTAAACATTGCATAATCATCCAAATTTATCGAACTTTCTCCAAAATTCGGGTAGTAGTTATCCGAACCTTGTTCAAAATTCGGGTGGTAGTTACCCGAATCTTGTTCAAAATTCGGGTGGTAGTTACCCGAATCTTGTTCAAAATTTGGGTAGTAGTTACCCGAACCTTCTCCAAAATTTGGGTAGTAGTTACCCAAATCTTCTCCAAAATTTAGGTAGTAGTTACCCGAACCTTCTCCGGAATCCATTGTATAACGAAAGTGTAAAAATATGAAATATGAAAGTTGATGATTTAGAGAGAGTGAATTATGCGGAAGGTGAAGAAAATAGATGAGTTAACTGAAGAGTTGAGCCTATCTTAAATAGAGAATGTTCAGATGAGTGAAATCTGAAAATCACCCACGTATCATCGTCTCATTGGCTGGTCACATTTCTTATAGAGATAAGATTATTGTTCATGTATGGATAATTGGGGTGGACATAACTGGCCCAAAGCAAAATAACTGACCCAAAGTTTCTTTCATCACGTTTCTTCTGCAAAGCTTTTCAATTCAAAGCATCAATTAACTGACACAATTTTCTTTATCCCTTATCACAAGTAACTGACACAATTTTCTTGACACAATTCAAAGCATCACATGGTGTCATAAGTGGGTGAACCCCATCCACAAAAATACATAATAATATTCACCCTTATCTGATAAAATATACTTCCTCCGTCCCAATTTTCTTTATCCCTTGGTACAGTTGACCAGTCAACTTGACTAAATTTAATTAAATTATAATAAATAATTTAATTAATATATTTTACTAATAAGTTGATAATATTATATGACACCATATATATTAATATTTAAAATGTTTAATACACCACAAATGTGAATAATTTAATATGATAAGTCACTTAAAAGATTGAAAAGTTTGACCGGAGGGAGTATATGACGTAAGCGCTTACGTCATTCATCGTCGATAAGCTTATCTTCAGAAGAAATTCACACGTCCAATGAGACGGTGACAAGGGTATTATTTCCAGATTTCACTCATCCACAATTCTCTATTTAAGAGAACCTCAAGCCTCTGCATAAATCACCAATTTCTACACCTTCATAATAAATCACTCTTCTCTTTACACTCGCCTCTTCTCGCCTCTTTCTGAAACAATGGCTCCCAAGTCAAATTGGTCCATAGCTGAAGATGTAGCTTTAACCAAAGCATTCAATGCAGTCTCATCTGATCCCATATCTGGCACAAGCCAAAAACAAATAACAATGTGGGAAGCAATTGTCGAGGCAATGCAAACATTCCTAATCTCCGAGGGATCATATTACGAGAAAAGATCCGCTGAAGCTTGCTCCAGTCGATGGAAGAAAGGAATAGTCAATTTTTTAGCGAAATGGCACCAAGCACTGAACGAAGCTTATCGTCAATATGCTAGTGGGGATAACCTATTGGGCGAGGTAAATGTTTTCATAATAGTAGTTCAAACTCAATAATGTTATTAAATTTCTCATAATATTTGACAAATAATTATTGATATTTATAGCATCATTTGGCAATGCAAATCTATCAACAAAATGTGAACCAGCCGTTTCATTTGTCTCACGTTTGGGCGATTTGTCAAGATTGGCCCGTATATAGAGTTATCCAGCCAAATAACTCACAAACAAGGGTGGATCCACTACATACCCACTCGCAGATGGAGAATGAAGGGTTCAACACCCCACCAGGGTGTTATCGTCCAGAAATTAATTTTTCGATTCCGGAGGACAACATATCAGTGACACCTGAGAGGACTCCCATGGCTGATTCGAGGCCAATTGGTACGAAGAAAGCAAAAAAAGCCAAGGGAAAAGGGAAGGCTTCAACCAGTGTTATGGACGACGAGCGAGAGGAAGAAAATATTAGATCTGCTGAAAGACTCCAACTGACATTAGAGGAAGGACGCCAAAGAAGACATTTTGAAATAATGCGTCTTAAAGAGGCGGAGATACGCGCTAAAGAGGAAGATAGAGTAATGAAAGTATTCTCAATGAATACATCTCAAATGACTCCGCTTTCGAAACAATTTTGGACGGACACGAAGAAGCAAATCCTCCAGGCAAGAAAAGTAAAAGGGTCTTTACAATTTGGAGAAGATTCGTATGGAGGCGAGACCAATCTAGGCGATGATAATTTCACTTCCCGCCCTGGATACCCATGATCCAACTTCTTGTAATCTTTGTTGTTGTGCTTTAATTATGTGTAGTCGTTGGTGTTTACTATTTGTTGTTTTTCCTTTCTGTTCAAGTGCATTAATAATAAGTGTTGTTGTTCCTACCATTATGTTTAGTTGTTGTTTATTTTCTTATTATTAAGAATGCCTTAATTTTTATGATTGTGTAACTATTAAAAAAATTATTATTATTATTATTATTATTATTATTATCATTATTATTATTATTATTATTATTATTATTATAATAAGTTTGAGTGGGGAGAGTGAGAGTGGGGAAAGTTGTGAAATTGAATTAATGGATGTTAATTGCCCTTCGGTTGGAGATGAGTTTTTTAGGTGGGTCGAAAAGGCAATTGGGCAAGGCAAGAGGGCAAGGCAATTGGGCAATTGGGCAGGCAATTGGGTAGGCAATTGGACAATTGGGCAATTGGGCAATGACTTCGGTTGGAGATGGTCTTATATGATTTATTAGGATATATGGTTGATACAAAACATAATTGATTTCCCTCTATTAGGTGCAGGGCCCCCCAGCCACTCGTGGGGGTTGGGTAAGACCGTAAGAGTTAGAATAAAAAAAAGGAGATAAGATATTATTAGATTAATCATATTGTCCCTATGTCTTTTTTTCTTTTTCTTATTTTTTTCCTTTGATCTCTCAGTGTGTCAATATTGTCCCTGTCATGTCTTTCTTTTGCTTTCGTATTTTTCAAAAGCCTTAATTATTATGCATGCCCTCCCCCTCCTCATCAGTTAGTACTCCCTCTGTCCCAAATTATATGAGTCTTATTGTTTGGCGTTTGGAAAAGTAGTTTGGGAGAGTAATGGAGGCTTATGAAATATTTTCGATTTGCGTAATATTGTTTGTTTGAGTTTTGAGAGAGTGGTTTGAAAAATAAAGTAGGTGTAGATTTTTTTGAAAGAGTTGGGTTGTAGGTGTAAGATGTGTAAGACTTTATGTCAAATCATGTTTGTTATGTGAGATAAATTGTGTAAGAGATATGTTACTTTATATCAAATCAAAGTAGAGTTTGTATAAGTTTTGTTTAGAGATAAGAAAATTGTTGTTTATTTGGCTTTTGAGAGAGTAGTTTGATAAAATTAATAGATGAAAAATTTATTTCGGAAAATAGAAAACATGTTTGTTTGGCATTTTCCAAACACGAAAAAAATCTGGGAAACGCCAAACAAACAGGGCCTATGTCGTTTTAAAGAAAAAAAATTATTCCAAACTATGTATCATTTTAGGATTTTAATACACTAAGAGAAAAGGTAAGAGAAAGAGTGTAAAGCTTGAATAACGTGTAAATATCTAATGGTGAGATAAATAAAGTATAAGAGTATTTTAGGTATATAATTTTTTTTTCTTTCTAAAACTAAGGTTATTTAGTATGTACCTTAACATGTATGAAAACATGTAAAATGACAAATAATTTAGGACATAAGAAGTATAATTCTTTAGAATATATTTTATTGGATTAAACAAATAATATATAGGAAGTGTAGAGAATGTATTTTATTGGATTAAACAAGTAGGATTACCAAGATTCAACAACCAATTAAGGCGGTTAGGTTTTTTTATTTCTTTTATAATTAAACATGTAATATTAAACAAATGATATAACATAGTCATAGAGTAACCTCCATAAAATAAAAAAATAACAAAAACTCGTAAATATTTTTAATTCGAATCAAACTCAGTAAATTTATATTGAACTTGAAGGGTGGAATTGTCAAGGGATCGGGTTCGCATCAGGACAATCTACATTCATTCATCTTTGCTGAATTTAGATCTTGCCAAATTTTCAACCACATCTATTGAATAATAAGATTTCAAAATTAAATATGGGATCCAGTGATATATATATATATATATATATATATATATATATATTCATTAACTTGTGTTTGTTTGTTTAGAGATGAAAATTATGCATATATAATTTATTTTAATTATTATTGAACTCGTTCTACTTCTACATATTTTATGTTATTGATCTTGTGGCTTCAAATTCATGGATCAATTGGAATTGGATCGAATTTGGATTTAAAATGTTAATAACCCTATTTAGATCTACTTGAGTTTAAAGTAAATGTTCCCACTCACATATAGTAATGGGCCTAATCTTGGGCCATTTTTACAACATTGGCCCATTACTATTTTTCGCGAATTTCCCAAGTCAAAAAATAAGATAAATCTCAATTATCCATTCCCCCTCTCCTTTTTTTTTTTTTTCTTGTGAACAAAACCTGAACAATTTCCATGACCAAAAAACAAAACCATGTTCACAATTCACCACCAAAACCCAATTACTCACCAATTCCCAAATCGAAAAAACTCAATTTCTCAAACCAGAATCCAAACACACCTCCCAAAAATTTACAATGCTCAAAATCCATCAAACAATCAGACAAGTAACAATTCGAATTCTTCCCCAAAAATCAGGCGTTTGGTCCTAACACAAGAAGGAAGAACTAAAATCAACAACTATCCGGACAGAGATTTCTACGCTTACCCACGTTTCGTTACGCACGTAGACGACAATTTTATTTCCAATTTAACAAATCTTTATAGAGAGATTTTGAGACCTGAAATGGAAATTCTTGATGTTATGAGCTCTTGGATTAGTCATTTGCCTGAAGAGGTTAAGTATGAGAAGGTTGTGGGTCATGGTCTTAATGCAGAGGAGCTTTCGATGAATCCTAGGTTGGATTATTTCTTTGTTAAGGATTTGAATAAGGAGCAAGAGTTTGAGATTGAGAATCAAAGTTTTGATGCTGTGTTGTGCACTGTTAGTGTGCAGTATCTTCAGCAACCTGAAAAGGTTTGTTCTGAGATTTCTATATTTGGAAAGTTAATCAGATTTTGCATTTTCTGTTTGTCTTTACAGATGAATTTCCGTTTGATTTGATCGAGATTCGGTTCAAGTTGGATCTATCTATGAACCTTGTTTAAATTTGGTTCCTTATCATTCATTCTAAGAAAATGAGTTTCTAAATGACAATTTTAAACTTGTCACTATTCGATTAAAATATGTTAAGTGAGTGGGTATTGAATCCCCTCAAGAAGAGTTGTCAACTTAATGTATCTCTTAATAAAGGGTTAAGTCACATTTAAAATTTGAATATCCTTGTTAACAAGAAAAAGTGACGACTATTTTAAATCCGTCACAAGAATGATTATGGTAAACTTATTATTGACAAGAATTGTAATTATTGATATTTGGTGATATGCAAATAGTTAAACCAAAATATCATCAATATGAGTCCTCATTGTCATTAGATTGTTGTTATTATGCATTTGCTACTAATAGTTATTAGTGACAATTTAAATATAATTCTTGACAAAACTAGATCTTTTGTCACTAAATATACAAAAAAAATTATGGTAACTTTCGTATTATCACTTGATTCACCGTTTTTGAAATTATATTTCAGCTCGAGTCAATAAGCTAAAACTTAACATGATGCAAAGTTATGCATGTAATTGAATGTGAAAAAAGATGGTTCCATCATATAAATTTCAATAAAGAACATATTTAGGAACTTTTTACTAGCATGCATAAGAATAGATAAACAAAAACAAAAAAGACTTATCCATTTTGGAATCGTTTATAAGTAGAGTAGATCTTCTAAAAGGGCCTTTTAGTGTTAGAACTGTATTTCATTAGCAAATGTCTCAGATTTAAGATTTGTATATATACGCTTATTGCATGCATATGTAGTCATTGTATTGCCATATGGTAACCAGAAAAAGAAATATATGTACATATAATACCATAATGTGATAATAATGTTGTTTGTGTTTCAGGTTTTTGCTGAGATTTTTCGTGTACTAAAACCTGGAGGTGTTTTCATTGTGAGCTTCAGTAATAGATTGTTCTACGAGAAGGCTATAAGTGCCTGGAGAGAAGGGACAGCGTACAGCCGCGTGCAACTGGTTGTACAATACTTCCAATGCGTGGAAGGGTTCACACAGCCACAAATTATTCGCAAATTACCAAATTCTAAAGAGGGCAATAACTCGATTTTGGATCAGATTAAGGGGTTGTTTGGATTGTTATCAGGATCAGATCCTTTTTATGCCGTCATAGCTTACAAAAACTTCAAACCTATATATGAATAGAAAGCTGTGATGTTTGGATGTTTGTGTATTCTTCTTGCACTTAATTTACCACTCAAGTTCTAATGAACATCATAAGCTATTAAGCTTCTTGGGGGATAGCTAGAATGGATTGTATATCACATTTCATGTCACATCAATTTGTAGTTATTGATGAATCAGCCACGGCAGATAATTCCTCCAAGGAAAGCACTATAGTCGTGCACTCCTCTTAGGATAAATATACACATATATATAGTAGAAGTCCATAAAATATAAGCTATTCCATGGAACAATTTTTTTTGAAAAAAAAAAAAAATCGATGCTTCGAAGGTGATATAATTAAAAGTATAAAAAGTTGGATTGAAGGTGTGAACTTTTAAATATTGTGACCATAATGACCAAAAGTTCAATTACATAGGATTAAAATACAATTTTGCCAAAATAGATAGAAGTAGATCGATAAAAGAGGTCAATATTTCTGGGCCTCTTGTTTGGACCATCAGTTTTACCTAAGAACGGCCTCTTGGCTATTTCTCTCTCTCCCATTCTCAAAATTCCCTGTTTCATTTCAATTCTAAACAAACACAAGAAATGACTTCTGCAACTACACCATACCTCAAATTTCTCGAATGTTGTTGTGCCGCCTCTGTACCAAGAACTAATTTCACTCCCTCCAATTCAAAACCCATTTGCCCATCAATCCCTTTAAAGCATGTCCACCTCTCATCCTCTTCAATTTCACTTAAATCCAAGATTTTACCTTTCAAAATCGTACCTTTTTTTGCACAAACTTCGGATTGGACCCAACAAGAAGAAGACGAAGAAGAAGAGAAAAATGGGCCGGGTTTTGAAAGCGAAGAAGAAATAGATGCTAATGCAATAGATACTTTTGCAGAAGAGAATTTGGAGATTAATGGCGAGGGTTCTTTTGTTGAGCCCCCTGAGGAAGCTAAGCTCTTTGTTGGAAATTTGCCTTATGATATTGACAGTGAAAAATTGGCTCAACTCTTTGATAAAGCTGGGGTGGTTGAAATTTCTGAGGTATAATAATTTTTTCTTTTGGAAGATTTATTGGCTCTCTTATTGTATATGCTGTTGTTATTGTATTGGAAAAATGTTAATTCTAAGTAGCTTAATTTGTCCTTGTCTAGTTCTTGACTTTTTAGTTTTAGCTAGTTTTAATTCTTGTTTTCAAGGTCGGAGGATAGGAAAGGAGAAAAGAATTGATGGTTTGTGAGTATTTTAAACTTGTTTGTGGGCTTAGTACGAATATATAATATTTTTCTTTGAATTTAGTATTGATGAGGTGAACACTGATATTGAAGATGGAGGGTGCATTTCTTAACTTTTTTTTTGGGGGGGGTACATTAATGAGGTAAGGTTATTGTAGGTGATTTATAATAGGCAAACGGATCAAAGTCGAGGATTTGGATTTGTGACAATGAGTACCGTGGAAGAAGCTGAGAAGGCTGTGGAGATGTTCAATCGCTATGTAAGTTGCTTTATATTTGTTTGTTTGTAATTCTTAATCTTTTTATTTAAATTTTACTATTTTGAGGATGAGGGAACTACTACCGATGACTGTGGCGTTGTGCATAACTTCGTTAAAATCAGATTATTTTTATATCTTGGTTTAATATAAATCTCTGAATCTAATGGGATTTTAAAGCACCAAATAAAATTGCTCATAATGGATGAGCATTCTGATAGTGAAGGTACACACCCGACTTTGAATGGTAAAATATTGAATGAGTCAGTTATTTTGAGACTTTCATGTACGGAAGTAAGAAATAACCTTGTAAAATTCAAAATTTTCCTGAACAAATGCTACATTTCTTGTATGATTTTTGTTGGCCAAATTAGTTTTTACCTCCTATGAAATATGTTTGTGGCATTTATTTGTGGTTCGCCCCCTACTTTTAAAAACATAGCTCATTACCACTTTATAACGGGGTTAAACACGAATTAAATTATTATGAACAGAGAGGTTAAGTGCCATTGACATATATATCATAGGAGGCTAAAATGCATTTTACCCAATGTTTGTGTGTAAAAGAAATCACATATTTATCCTCGTAGATTACGGATGGTTTTGCACTTCGTAATATTTACGTTTAGGCCTAAATGCCATCTGAAGCCAACTTTAACATAACAAATTCTTTATTCTGATTTTCATATAAGATATCAATTTTAGACAATTGTTTCCATTTCAATTGATATTATGGATCACAATATTCTTCAGGATATAAATGGAAGACTATTAACCGTAAACAAGGCTGCTCCAAGAGGTTCTCAGCCAGAAAGGGTACAGAGAGTATACGAGCCTTCCTTCAGAATTTACGTTGGTAACTTACCATGGCAAGTGGATAATGGTAGGCTGCAGCAGATGTTCAGTGAACACGGCAAAGTGATTGATGCTCGAGTAATTTATGATCGGGAGAGTGGGCGATCGCGTGGTTTTGGTTTTGTTACAATGGAAAGTGAGACGGAAGTAAATGACGCCATAGCTGCACTTGATGGACAGGTAATTATTACCCTTCAACATTTGCTTTTAATCAAAGTTTGAGCTTAATAATACACAATAAGTGTTTAGTAAATGTTCATGTTGGCCATTGTCTATTTTGAACTCAAATAGTAAGTAGAGTTTGAATTTGGTTGGTGCTATTTTGTTGGTTGATGGGTGTCAGTGAGAAAATGATTGGGTACAAATTGAGAGTTATAATCTTTTAACTTATCGACTCTGATTGAGAAATGTGATTATGTAAATGTATCAAATATATATCTCACAAACTTGTGATGCAGAATTTGGACGGGAGGTCGATCAGAGTTAATATTGCCGAGGAAAGACCAAGGCGCAGCTCTTTTTGATTCGGAATAATTGTTTATTGATCCATACCTTGTGAGTTTTCGTGTTGAGTAAATTTCCTTTATGGATTTCTACTCTATCTTCACCTCCAATTTCTCATGTAGATGATTATAAAATAGATGTTAGAGGTTTTTGTATTGATCTATGAAGTTGATATCACAGTTTCATGACTCTATTTCAATCATTACTTTTTTGAATTTATGTATATATGTATGTGTCAAGTATGTGAATGTGATACCAACATGGGTTGTGTCTAATGGAATAGTCCCACAACCTGATGAATACATGTTCGAATTTCTGCTCGAAGTTGGTACTCACATAATTGGAGTACCACAATTGTTCGACTGTGCCTCGGAAAACTAAGGAGCATGTGAATGTGATTTCATTTAAGGAATGCACATAACAAGAAAACAAAGGACAGTAACACTTGTGGTACAGCTTTTCTTGAGATTATTTCTTAAAATAAAACAAAATATGAGACAATTTTCTTTTACTATTTTGTGTATATACCCAAGTTTATTTATTTTGGAAACTTCAATATTTAATGAACAAAATTGGGAATTACACTACTGGCTTGAACTCGTGCAGGAGTTTTCTAAATTGAAACGAATACAAATACAAAAGTAGAGAAATATTATTTTACCTACTCGTAGATGTATCAGATGGATGAAAAAATGTAATTTCTCCTCCATCTAACATCTTGACTTGTGTTTTGTTATGGTTTTATTTGAATTGTACTCGTTTTATTTTTATCATAGTAGTAATTAGCCCGGCTAATAAAATTTCTAGCTGCACTATTGTTTCTGTTCAATCCTTGAAAACATCAACATTGAATAAAAATATTAATTATAGATCAGTATCAACATGCGGGGATAGCTCAGTTGGGAGAGCGTCAGACTGAAGATCTGAAGGTCACGTGTTCGATCCACGTTCACCGCATTCATTATTGTTTTTGACACTTTTTTTCTCAACGGTCTGGATTGCTGCTTTAATGTTGAGGGTCATTCACTCATTTACCTATTGTTAATATTAAAAATTAAAATTTTGTTCCTTTAATTAATTGTAATAAAAATAAAAGGGTTTCTTAATTCCTAATATTTGGCCTTTCTTCATTTGTCCTATGTCCCAGAACAAGATCCATTTTATAAAATGATATTATCTCCCGTATAATATATAACAATGTTATAAAATGATATTATCTTGTGTAAAATACTTGAAGATTTTACTTCTCATTACTAATATATTTATTGTAGTTAGATTTTTTTTTTTTTTTGAGTGGTGTCTAATAAGATTCTCGACTCGTAAGTTCAATAAATAAACTTATTAAAATATTCAAACTTATTCATATAATTAAGCCATTGAAATTCACGTGAGACAAAATAATTGGCAGTTCGATCAAATACTAAATTTGTATTTGTACCTATACTTATAGCTAGCTATGATTTCACTTTATTTAGTTCTATGTAATTTATTCTCAAGTTTTCCTTTTTATTTATATTTTTTTCAAAAAAAGAGCAAAATATATTGTTAATCTACCATACAAGTACTCCAATTTTTTTCTCGTTTGACATAGAGCTTACTAGTCTAACATAAAAGGTTGGGTAATCCTATTTGTCCATGGGAATCAGCAATCGAAGATCTTAAAAAATGAAAAGAATAAAGAACATTTGGGACGACTACAATATGAGTAGCTAGCGAATGGAGAATGAAGAACTTTATTGATATTATGAAAATAAAAGTAAGGATCAATATTTGAGAAGTGAAAAGATTTTTGTGTAATATATATTTTTTATTATTGGACCACATTTAATATATATGTACTGAAGTTTGGTTGCCTATGTGTCAAAGTAATTTTGAAGATAATATGAGGAAAATGCAGGATATTCTCTTATGCTATATAAAATTTATATAAAATTATCATATGAATATGAAATATTTATTCTTAAAATCTTCTACTATTAAATATTTTGCATAAAAAAATCCCATACATGCATAATAGATTGTCAAATATTGTACGGGTGAGGAGTTTTGTGTCGAATTTTAATAATACAAAGGAGTTATATGTAATAACCATTTTTAATAAGGTTTTTCGCGCCGAATATTTAAAAGTGTAGGAGTTGCAATAAAATTCCACATGATAATTTTGTGCATGTATAGTATAACACACCGGAGATTTGTATTACAGTAGATTTCTAACTCAGACATTCGTGAATGTTAGAAATTGAAGAGCAAGGAAGATATTGGAAAAATATTTGGTTATATTTTACTACAAATAATGGATCTGAAATAAAACCTGATGGAATTCGTTTTTCAGGATAGATAAATTTACTGAAAATATCGAAACAAGTGAGCCCTTATAGCTCAGTGGTAGAGCGTCAGTCTTGTAAACTGAAGGTCCGCAGTTCGATCCTGCGTGAGGGCAAAATATCACCTCTAACTTTTTTGTTCCATTTCCGGCCAAAATCGTGTTAGTCAATTGCAAGGTTTTCTCCTAATTCAACAGAATCGCGTTACATAAAAGTCTCAAAATGTACAAAAATCAATCTTCTGATCCACTGTTAGCTTTGGCTGTGAATCCAATTTCAAAACCTCCCAAAACCCTAAGCAGGATCCTGTAATGTAACAATTGAATTAATTTCTGCATATCTTCACTTAAAAAATGGCTTCCTCAACCCTACAAAAACTCCTTAGAAATCAATCTCGATCCGCCATTAATCTCTTCTCCAATTTCTATAAAACTTCACCATTTCTGCTGACCAAAATCCCCCAATTATCCAGTCAACCGAAAACGGATTATTCGATACCGAGCCCTTCAATTACTTCACATGTTTATCCGACTTTTTCGTTGGGGTTTTTCCTAAACCCGATTTCTCCACCAACATTGATTCGGTCGGAATCAGATGATTATACGACGCCAGATGGTGATGATTCTCGTACGATTAGAGCTGATAGTGTGAAGAAGAAGAGAAAGAAGAAGATGAACAAGCACAAGTTGAGTAAGCTAAGAAAGCGACTCAGGAGGAAAACCTAGTTTCCATTATTTTACCATTCCGGTGAGAGAGATATTATTTCTTATTAGACGTTTACTTATTTTGTTTAAGTAATCCCATGTTCCTCCTCTGCCGGTACTTTTATCGCTTAAATGTGGAAGAATATCAATAATTATTACTATCATTTTGTGGTGGAATGTTTTAATTGTAGCTGCTGATTGGTTTGACCTCTTTTTGCTTAATCTCAAGTCTTTTGTTATCGTTTTTGTATTGGTTATAGTTGGTGTATGCATGCTAGAGCATTGGTTTTAGTTGGTATATATGTGCTATTGATAATTCACGTCGTTGGGGAAATAGATTTAGGTGGACTTACCATTTCATTTTCTTTGGAGGGGCTGATTAGCTGAATTCTAATGAGCCAAACTATTTTTACTTATCCATTTTGATTTTTGTTTTGGTCGAACTTTGTGGATTGGTACGTCGAAAATGAGTTTAGTAGGTGAAAGTTGGGAGGTTGTCAACGTTGGTTATAAAGGGTTATGTAGCAATTACGACCTACGTGTAAGAAGAATGAGGTTAATAACAACAGTTTTCAATGGGAAGTATGCAGCTTTTTGGGCCTTGCCAAACAATAAAGAGTGTGCTTGTGGAACAGTTGGTGTAATAAGAGATGTTTTTAAAATTTTATGCTCTTAGGACCATGGATTAAACATTCCTTACATAAGTTACATTTCCACGTTTCTCTGTTTCTGACTCTATTAAACGAAAAATATGGAGTTCTAAAGTCCTATTTTTTTTAGGTAACTTACTTTCTAAAGTCTTTATTTTCCTTGAAACTTAAAAACCTAATTTGACTATGAAATCTTCTAGTTTCCTGCAAATCTCTCTCTCTTTTTCTTCTTAATTAGGGAACCCTTTATTGTTTTTTGGTTTTAAAAGTATGAGATATTGTTCACATATTATTATAATATGTTTATTTAATCAGTATGGATAAACGTATCTCATATGGTTATACAATATATAAGTTCCATTTAATTCAAGATGAGAATGGTGCTCTCATTGATTGGGGATGCTGCTTCAGTAACATAGCCCGGTGATTTCCAATTAGTAGAGCCAGTTCTGAAATATTGATGAATTTACTGTTACTAGAGCCCCTAGCTTAGAACAATCACGAGTTGTTTGATGAAAAGATGAAGACGCATATTTATTTGTGAGAGACCATCTCTTATATAATCTATAGTTTATACGCACATGCTACAACTATAGAGCAATATTTAGAGAATAAGGAGGATGTTCATATAGTTTACAGACTCGCAGATATAGTTTATCCTTGAATTGTGATCTGTAAAAGCTACGGGCCTTTCTAGCTTGTATGAACCAGCATATGTTTCTGGTTAGTATGTTGAATAGACAACCTACTAGTACTAGATATTAAAACTTGGGAACTAACCTCATTTGCTTCTTTAGAAACTGGTCCATTTTTCTCATAGTATGTGTTTATGAATAGGTTTTTATTAGCTTCAGTCTAGGTACAACCACAGAATGCTACCTACTAGAAAAAGGGAACAAAATGGTTTAAACTCAGTTATGTTCATGTGTTAGTGTTTTATGTAAATACTAAGTATCAAAAATAAATCTCTTTGTCACTTACATGGATGTAGAACAAAACATTGGAGTTGTTTTTTCTTTTCTCTTTCTTACACAGTGGAAAATGGATTTAAGTTGCCTAGTAAAATTGTCTAATTCAGGTAAATTATAAAAAATAAATATATTAGCAAGTACAAAAATCAAATTTGGTTACTAACATTAGGGATTAGCACTAGTAGTTTCAGTTGTGCAGCACCATGTAAAGCTACCCACTATTCAGCTGGTCAAGGTGGTCCTATGAATCAAGTGTTTATGCAAGAAACAACTATGAAAATCCGATTTTTCCAAAACTTAAATGTATGTAGAGTAGATAATACATTTTCCTTTTCTATTACTCCTTGTTTAGCCATGACAAAACGGTTTGAATTTCCTATTATATTCACCATTATATGCAAACTACTATTTATACATAATCATCGTAGAAACTTCTTGTGTCAACAATTCTTCAAACAAAAGGAAAAAATGGTTGTATATTTTTGGCTAATTTCTCGCAGAATAATTTTGAATTTATGAATGATTGTGGTAATTTGCGGAATAGATAAATTATAGAATTGGGTTTGGCTTCACTCCAGTATATGGCTTTCCCATGTGCAATTTGTTTGTGAGAATCCTTTAGTAACTCTGGTGCATGAAATTATAGCGAGTGTCCTATTCTAAGTTCTAACATGTTTCCGCCTTGTTTATAGAATTTTAGGTTAATCTTGCATGTCTCTTTTGTCTAAAGACAAATCAAACAGTATATTATTCACATAATTGGAGTACCACAATTGTTCGACTGTGCCTCGGAAAACTAAGTCGGGTATAGGTTTGAACATTCTTATGTAACGATTATATCTGAACATTCTTATGTAACAAAAAAAGGAGCATGTGAATGTGATTTCATTTAAGGAATGCACATAACAAGAAAACAAAGGACAATAACACTTCTGGTACAACTTTTCTTGAGATTATTTCTTAAAATAAAACAAAATATGAGACAATTTTCTTTTACTATTTTGTGTATATACCCAAGTTTATTTATTTTGGAAACTTCAATATTTAATGAACAAAATTGGGAATTACACTACTGGCTTGAACTCGTGTGGGAGTTTTCTAAATTGAAACGAATACAACTACAAAAGTAGAGAAATATTATTTTACCTACTCGTATATGTATCAGCAGGGCCGGCCTGGTGCCTAGTCCAAGTAGGCAACTGCCTAGGGCCCCATTCACTTGGGGCCCCCAACTCATATATGCATAATGCATGTATATATATTATTCCACCAGCCCAGCCCAAAATGAAAGGAAAAAAAGAATTTACCCCAACAAACTCTCATTCTGCCGAGTGCCGATTGCACCATTTCAATTTTTTTTTTTAATAATAAATATTGGCCAACTGCCTTCCCTATCTACGATAAAAAAAAAAAAAATAATTCCAAGAATTCCAAGAGTCAGGTTAAAACGTATCTTTTTTTTTTTCCTTAAATATATGTTTTGTCTTCTTCTTCTCCAACTCCAAGTCTCCAATTGTTTCTTGACTTTCTTCTTCTCCAACTCCAATTGTCCAACAAAATATTATCTATCTATACTCTCTTTTCACAATTCTCTTGAATCCAAAAAATTGTATTATTCTTTCTATAAAACAAGATATGTTAGAGAAACTAGAATATGAAGATATAATAAATAATTTTGCGTCTAGTAAAGTAAGAAAAGTAAATTTTACATGATTTTTTTTTACATTATAGGGCCCCGAATTTTAACTTCGCCTAGGGCCCCGAGAAATCTAGGGCCGGCCCTGTGTATCAGATGGATGAAAAAATGTAATTTCTCCTCCATCTAACATCTTGACTTGTGTTTTGTTATGGTTTTATTTAAATTGTACTCGTTTTATTTTTATCATAGTAGTAATTAGCCCGGCTAATAAAATTTCTAGTTGCATTATTGTTTCTGTTCAATCCTTGAAAACATCAATATTCTAATAAATATTAATTAAAGATCAATATCAACATGCGGGGATAGCTCAGTTGGGAGAGCGTCAGACTGAAGATCTGAAGGTCACGTGTTCGATCCACGTTCACCGCATTCATTATTGTTTTTGACACTTTTTTTCTCAACGGTCTGGATTGCTGCTTTTATGTTGAGGATCATTCACTCATTTGCCTATTGTTAATATTAAAAATTAAAATTTTGTTCCTTTAATTAATTGTAATAAAAATAAAAGGGTTTCTTAATTCCTAATATTTGGCCTTTCTTCATTTGTCCTATGTCCCAGAACAAGATCCGTTTTATAAAATGATATTATCTCCTGTATAATATATAACAATGTTATAAAATGATATAATCTTGTGTAAAATATTTGAAGATTTTACTTCTCATTACTAATATATTTATTGTAGTTAGATTTTTTTTTCTTTGAGTGGTGTCTAATAAGATTCTCGACTCGTAAGTTCAATAAATAAACTTATTAAAAAATTCAAACTTATTCATATTAAGCGATTGAAATTCACGTGAGACAAAATAATTGGCAGTTCGATCAAATACTAAATTTGTATTTGTACCTATACTTATAGCTAGCTATGATTTCACATTATTTAGTTCCATGTAATTTATTCTCAAGTTTTCCTTTTTATTTATTTTTTTTTAAAAAAAGAGCAAAATATATTGTTAATCTACCATAAACGCATGGCAGGCCCTGAGTTTTTAGTGGCCGTAAGCAAACTTTAAAATTGTGGCCCTTAAATTTTCATGTACAATTACATTTTTTCTAAATTAACATATTAAACTAAATAAATAATTATTAATTAGAAAAAAAAGATACAATAATGAACAATGAATCAAATATAATCTCGCTTTGTAAGAAACATTGGTAATATGAGACACAATTTTATTTAATAAAAAAATAATTGCATTCGTGAATGTAACATAAACACATAAACTCTTAGTAAAATATTACTTAAATATTACTCTCCTAGTATTTTTAAAGCAAAATCACTAATTACACTTGCATAATCAACCTTCTTTACCATATATTTTTCAATCGACTATATGGCTAACTAATTCAATATCTCTTGTGACAATGGTTGATCAGAGGTAAGACTCAATCAACTTTAACTTCGAAAATGTTTTCTCTGCAGTTGCAACTATAATGGAAATAGTTAACAAAATTTTATAAGTAATCCATCTATTTGAGAAATGCAATTCAAGTCTTTTAATTTTTTTGGTAAATTACATCTCAAGGCTCTCAACTCGGAAGATAAGTCCATCTCATCTATATTATAAGTGTCATTCTTCAAATACTATCTTACCTCACATTGTCTAGAAAATATGGGGTTCCGTTGAATTAATTGTGAATATATTGGGCCTAATTTATTTAATAATGCCTTTGGATTATACTAAAATCTTAGCTCCACAAACACAAATAACAAAAAAAAAAAAAAATATTAAATAGTATATGGAGATGCAGAGAATTGAACCACTTACCTCACACTAACTCCATGAGAGCTTTACCATCTATGTCACATGCTCTGTTGGTACAATTCACACACACATATATATAAATATATATATACGTAATATTTTTTTCGGAGGCCCTCGTACATTGGTGGCCCTAAGCGGCCGCATGTGCGGCTTACGCTCAGGGCCGGCCCTGCATAAAAGTACTCCATTTTTTTTTTCTTGTTTGACATAGAGCTTACTAGTCTAACATAAAAA
Organism: Penstemon newberryi var. newberryi; assembly: GCA_030819805.1. Taxonomy (NCBI): domain Eukaryota; kingdom Viridiplantae; phylum Streptophyta; class Magnoliopsida; order Lamiales; family Plantaginaceae; genus Penstemon; species Penstemon newberryi. Next base: position 11,175,583 of record JAUALY010000004.1, on the reverse strand, counting down.
CATAAAAGGTTGGGTAATCCTATTTGTCCATGGGAATCATGCAATCGAAGATCTTAAAAAATGAAAAGAATAAAGAACATTTGGGACGACTACAATATAAGTAGCTAGCGAATGGAGAATGAAGAACTTTATTGATATTATGAAAATAAAAGTAAGGATCAATATTTGAGAAGTGAAAATATTTCTTGTGTAATATATATTTTTTTATTATTGAACCACATTTAATATATCTGTACTGAAGTTTGGTCGCCTATGTGTCAAAGTAATTTTGAAGATAATATGAGGAAAATGCAGGATATTCTCTTATGCTATTTAAAATTTATATAAAATTATCATATTAATATGAAATATTTATTCTTAAAATCTTCTACTATTAAATATTTTGCATAAAAAAATCACATACATGCATAGTAGACTGTCAAATATTGTACGGGTGAGGAGTTTTATGTCGAATTTTAATAGTACGGAGGAGTTATATGTAATAAACATTTTGCGCCGAATATTTAAAAGTGCAGGAGTTCCAATAAAATTCCACATGATAGTTTTGTGCATTATAAACCTGTTAATATTTTGAGTTTGAGTCAAATGAAAAGTTGGCTCTCGAGACTCAATTGTCAGGCGTGGTATTTGAATTACTGTAGATTGACATTCATGAATGTTAGAATTGAAGAGCAAGGAAAATATTGGAAAAATATTTGGTTATATTTTACTACAAATAATGGATGTCAATAAAACCTGATGGAATTCGTTTATCCTGTATAGATACATTTACTGAAAATATCATCACATGTGTGCCCTTATAGCTCAGTGGTAGAGCGTCAGTCTTGTAAACTGAAGGTCCGCAGTTCGATCCTGCGTGAGGGCAACATATATATCCTCAACTTTTTTTTGGTTCCATTTCCGGCCAAAATCGTGTTAGTCACTTAATTGCAAGGTTTTCTCCTAATTCAACAGAATCGCGTTACCTAAAAGTCTCAAAATGTACAAAAATCAATCTTCTGATCCACTGTTAGCTTTGGCTGTGGAATCCAATTTCAAAACCTCCAAAAACCCTAAGCAGCAATTGAATTAATTTCTGCATATCTTCAATTAAAAAATGGCTTCCTCGACCCTACAAACACTCCTTAGAAATCAATCTCGATCCGCCATTAATCTCTTCTCCAATTTCTATAAAACTTCACCATTTCTGCTGACCAAAATCCCCCAATTATCCAGTCAACCGAAAACGGATTATTCGATACCGAGCCCTTCAATTACTTCACATGTTTATCCGACTTTTTCGTTGGGGTTTTTCCTAAACCCGATTTCACCACCAACATTGATCCGGTCGGAATCAGATGACTATACGACGCCGGATGGTGATGATTCTCGTACGATTAGAGCTGATAGTGTGAAGAAGAAGAGAAAGAAGAAGATGAACAAGCACAAGTTGAGTAAGCTAAGAAAGCGACTCAGGAGGAAAACCTAGTTTCCATTATTTTGCCATTCCGGTGAGAGATATATTATTTCTTATTAGACGTTTACTTATTTTGTTTAAGTAATCCCATGTTCCTCCTCTGTCGGTACTTTCATCGCTTAAATGTGGAAGAATATCAATAATTATTACTATCATTTTGTGGTGGAATGTTTTAAGTGTTGCTGCTGATTGGTTTGACCTCTTTTTGCTTAATCTCAAGTCTTTTGTTATCGTTTTTGTATTGGTTATAATTGGTGTATGCATGCTAGAGCATTGGTTTTAGTTGGTGTATATGTGCTATTGATAATTCACGTTGTTGGGGAAACAGATTTAGGTGGACTTACCATTTCATTTTCTTTGGAGGGGCTGATTAGCTGAATTCTAATGAGCCAAACTATTTTTACTTATCCATTTTGATTTTTGTTTTGGACGAACTTTGTGGATTTGTACGTTGAAAATGAGTTTATTAGGTGAAAGTTGGGAGGTTGTCAACGTTTGTTATAAAGGGTTATGTAGCAATTACGACCTACGTGTAAGAAGAATGAGGTTAATAACAACAGTTTTCAATGGGAAGTATGCAGCTTTTTTTGGGCCTTGCCAAACAATAAAGAGTGTGCTTGTGGAACAGTTGGTGTAATAAGAGATGTTTTTAAAAAATTTTGCTCTTAGGACCATGGATTAAACATTCCTTACATTTCCACGTTTCTCTGTTTCTGACTCTATTAAACGAAAAATATGGAGTTCAAAAGTCCTATTTTTTTAGGTAACTTACTTTCTAAAGTCTTTATTTTCCTTGAAACTTAAAAACCTAATTTGACTATGAAATCTTCTAGTTTCCTGCAAATCTCTCTCTCTTTTTCTTCTTAATTAGGGAACCCTTTATTGTTTTTTGGTTTTAAAAGTATGAGATATTGTTCACATATTATTATAATATGTTTATTTAATCAGTATGGATAAACGTATCTCATATGGTTATACAATATATAAGTTCCATTTAATTCAAGATGAGAATGGTGCTCTCATTGATTGGGGATGCTGCTTCAGTAACATAGCCCGGTGATTTCCAATTAGTAGAGCCAGTTCTGAAATATTGATGAATTTACTGTTACTAGAGCCCCTAGCTTAGAACAATCACGAGTTGTTTGATGAAAAGATGAAGACGCATATTTATTTGTGAGAGACCATCTCTTATATAATCTATAGTTTATACGCACATGCTACAACTATAGAGCAATATTTAGAGAATAAGGAGGATGTTCATATAGTTTACAGACTCGCAGATATAGTTTATCCTTGAATTGTGATCTGTAAAAGCTACGGGCCTTTCTAGCTTGTATGAACCAGCATATGTTTCTGGTTAGTATTGTTGAATAGACAACCTACTAGTTCTAAATATTGAAACTTGGGAACTAACCTCATTTGCTTCTTTAGAAACTGGTCCATTTTTCTCATAGTATGTGTTTATGAATAGGTTTTTATTAGCTTCAGTCTAGGTACAACCACAGAATGCTACCTACTAGAAAAAGGGAACAAAATGGTTTAAACTCAGTTATGTTCATGTGTTAGTGTTTTATGTAAATACTAAGTATCAAAAATAAATCTCTTTGTCACTTACATGGATGTAGAACAAAACATTGGAGTTGTTTTTTCTTTTCTCTTTCTTACACAGTGGAAAATGGATTTAAGTTGCCTAGTAAAATTGTCTAATTCAGGTAAATTATAAAAAATAAATATATTAGCAAGTACAAAAATCAAATTTGGTTACTAAGATTAGGGATTAGCACTAGTAGTTTCAGTTGTGCAGCACCATGTAAAGCTACCCACTATTCAGCTGGTCAAGGTGGTCCTATGAATCAAGTGTTTATGCAAGAAACAACTATGAAAATCCGATTTTTCCAAAACTTAAATGTATGTAGAGTAGATAATACATTTTCCTTTTCTATTACTCCTTGTTTAGCCATGACAAAACGGTTTGAATTTCCTATTATATTCACCATTATATGCAAACTACTATTTATACATAATCATCGTAGAAACTTCTTGTGTCAACAATTCTTCAAACAAAAGGCAAAAATGGTTACATCGTATATTTTTGGCTAATTTCTCGCAGAATAATTTTGAATTTATGAATGATTATGGTAATTTGCGGAATAGATAAATTATAGAATTGGGTTTGGCTTCACTCTAGTATATGGCTTTCCCATGTGCAATTTGTTTGTTGGAATCCTTTAATAACTCTGGTGCATGAAATTATAGCGAGTGTCCTATTCTAACATATTTCCTCTTCTCAAACTTGATTTAATTTTGAAACGAACTGAATTTGGACGAAGTGTAATCAAACCGAGCAAATGTTGAGCTCGAATAGTAGTTCAAATTGATGAAGTTTAATATTTTGGAGCAAACTGAATTCAAACGAAATTTAGTATAACTGAACATAGATTGAGCTCGTATAGTTTAGTTCAAAAAGATGAAGTTTAATAAAACTGGCATAGGTTGAGTTTGGATAGTAGTTCAAATTTATCCACTCGAACAGAGTGTGCAAAAACTGTAAAATTGCATGTGTTATTCAAGATTGGTTTATTATAAAAGACAAATCAAATTCAAACAAACTCAAATCGATTAAATTCGAATCGAATATCATATCAGATTATCTAGTTTATCACCCCCATGGCATCATCTTCGCTGTAGCTAGAAGCAAAAGAATGTAGAAAAGCAAACAAAGAGGACCCAATAATCCTATTTCAAGTTTCTATCCGAAGTATCAGTATAATAAGATGGCAATATTACAAGAGCAATAATATTCTTTCACAAAAACACATGGAAAATAATGGTGATAGTACCAACAAAAAAATAAATAAAAAATAGAAGGAGATACAAACATACTGTAAGATATGCCTGGTTCTTGAATATTAGTTACTAACATGCTAAGGAAAATATTTTCATTGCATAAAATGGAAATATGCAAGAATCAGACAAAGCAATAATGTTTGAGGCCTCATCTCAATTATAGAACTACTTATTATATTTTGATTGAGGCCATGCATCAAGGGCTGGCTCAAATACAGCAGAAGTTACTCTGCACCTAAGCTCAGAGTTTAAAGGGAGAAAAAAAATAGTATAAGAAAAGAAACTAAAAAATGCAACTTAATCCTTATCGAATTCATCTATGCAAATTTCAGAAGAATTGATTAGAACCTCCCACAAGGGAGAATTTGGGGGTATGCTCACTGTATTCGACTATGGCTGTGGGTGGGAGACGACCAATACATATCTCGTGCACAGTTGAGAAGAGAGGGAAAAGTTCTAACCATCCTCGATGTCTCAAAACTTCGTAAACCTCTTTTGCAGTCGAGACACCCTACAAATTTTTCAAGATTTATGTCATTAATCACTGGATAGTAAAGCTATGTTTCCTTCTTGAATTTTAGTGAGGAAAATGATAAGGAGAATGAAGAACAAAATCTGAAGCCTAAGTTCAATCATTCAATGCAAAAAAACCAAAAAAAAAATCATCCTCGGCATTATACATAGTAAAATCTAAGAACCAAGCACATCCGGAAAGGCTAAAAACTAATCCCTCGTGGCTCCCTTGATGATCATCTATTCTCATGATCATACAAAATGATGATACTATTCTCATAATAATAATAATGTACCTGTAATTTCTGGCCTTGAAGCATTTCTGCTTCTAGCTCATCAAAAGACCTCTTCCCACCATTTCTAGCAAAAGCTTCAGCACATTTCCTGTTTCTTCCCCCCACTGTTAATCAATATAAACGAGGCGTTTTATATTTGCTATAGTTTCCTACTTAATCAAATGGAAAAGTAGAAGTTCATAATTACTTACAGCAAGTTGTAATTAAATCTGCCACACCACAACTCTCAAAAAATGTACTATCTTTCACAGAAGGAAAAAGTAGCTTTGAGAAGGCCTTCATTTCTCTCAAACCAATTCTCATTATTGCAGCCTAGTAAATCATCGTTGAAACAATATAAGGTTATGGGCGATTCTTGTATTAAAACTATTAAGATAAGCTAGGATTTTCTATATAAGATTTTACCTTAGTATTGTTCCCCATCTCCAATCCATCCACAAGTCCTGTTTCAAGAACAGAACATTTATACACCATTCATGAAATGATAATACGACCTGAACACAACAAAGTGAGTGAACAGACGAGTTTGGTACAGACCTGCTGCAATAGCCACAACATTTTTCAGAGTTCCGCATAATTCAACTCCTTCTACATCTTGAACCTATTCATAATTAAGATAGGAGATAAGGGTAAAACTGTCTTTTGACGCATTCTGTCAACTTATTTAAAACGGAATTTACCGACATCCGGTGTCTTAGTAATTATTGAAACCTTAAAAGGTGGAGGTGTGTATAGGTAATAATTGAATCAACGATAAATGAATGCGATCAAGATAACAACCATCTTATTGATTCGTTGGAAGTGAAGTAATGGAGACATATTTTACTCACAGCTGAGACATTAAAGTATGAGATGTTGAATAGTTGAACCCATTTCTCCGCAATATCTTTACTTCTTCGATATCCAACAGTTGCCTCACTGAATTTCTCTACCGCAATCTGCATAAGGAACACGAAAAACATGAAGGATTATGCAATGTGAGATAATTATTCCAAATAAGCATAAGAATCAGTTGATTAACCTCGTTGGCAATGTTTGCGCCCATCAAAACACAACAATTAATTCCGAGCTGTTCTGATATGAGAGAAGAGATCATGCATGGACCTTCCTTCTTCACTTCCATTCCTTTTATAAGAGATATAGCTTCAGCATCTTTCCTTATCTTCCCCACTATCCTTTTACAAATTCCCTCCATAAATTGATGGGGTGTCACAAAAACTAACATGTTTGCATCCTTCACTGCTCATATTTCCAAATTGAGCTAAATTAGAAATAATCATAATATCAATCTATAAATGATCCAGATGTATTGAAATTCATAGTACCTGCATTTTCAAGATTAGGATCTGCAATAACATTTTTACCAAGCTTTATCCCAGGAAGATATTTAACATTTTCCTATATTGTAACAAAAGAAATCTGGTAAATAAACCACAGCATTGATCATGAATCTTAGGGGAAAAGAAGATGAAATTCTTCGAAGACCAACACATTACGTTGGTTCGATTGATAACTTCAGAGAGCTTTTCACCAGTCGACAATGTCTCCTCAAACACCCACATCCTCACTTCATCTACTCCAAAAAATAAAAATAAAAAATCCGAAAATAATATTAAAAAAAATGACATAATAAAACACAGACATATGTTAGCATGTTGAGCTATTTCAAACCATTACTAATAACTATACTCTACATTTTATTTTAAAGGAACAGAGTAATTAAGAAATGCAGAAACTAATCAAGTCAGACCGTGAAATGAATTGAGCTTGAGAGTATTTGAAGCAATGAGCTTGGCTGCGACGCTCCCCCAATTGCCGCTTCCGACGACCGTGACTCTCGACTTTTCCGGTGGCGGCGTTCCATTCTCCACTCCTCCTCCGATGGCGGCGGCGGTGTTGTTGTTAGTATCTTCAACAGATGGAGCCATATATGAAAAAGAAGGAGAATCGAAGAAAAAATCAGGGGTAAAGGGAAAGAGAAAAATGGAATAGGAAATTTAATGGAGGAGAGGAAAATCAGGGGATATGAAGGATTAGAAATGGCATTTGGGCGGAGAAGACATACACGTATCGTGAGTATCAATGCTCATTTTAAATTTGGCGATCTACTCTATATACAACTAACTATCTACTATTAACATTGCAAACTCAAATTAAAAGTTGGATATTTTGTTCCATTGAACTCGTCTCGACTAATACGAACGAATCGAGTAGTATCTAACAATATAATGTTTGAATTTTATATTAAATGTGATATTGTTTTCGAGTTATGCAATTGAATTCGAACGAGTTTCAGTCGAGCGGGATACGATTCAAACTCAAATAGTATTTGTGCATATATTTTATCATGCTTCAGTTTTTTTTTTTTTTCTTCGGGCGTGAAAATCTCAATAACTATATTAGGAAATATATTCAAATTTATTTTAATGGGTATCAAGATACAAAAATAAACTAATTACAAAGACTGATATTAAATTAGAGAAATAACCACACTAGTAGAAGTGAACATATGACCTTTGGTCATGAAGCCTTAATATTAATCAATAGGCTACTGCCTTCAGTTTACCGATTTGAATAAAGTCTTTAAAAGTTTCAGATAAGAAATTTTTTTAAGCTTGTTTAATACTAATATGTATAAAGAATTGAGTTGAACTGGCCAAATAAATTTTGAGTTATATATCAAGTATATTGATTTGATTTTGGTCATAATTATAATATGAATTAAAAAAAAAAAATCATGATATTGCCTCATTTGGAGTGTTAATATTTGTCACGTTGAGTTGAGTCAAATCAATTGAATCGAATATATATATATATATATATATATATATATATGCAAAATTGTAGAAAATATCCCAAATTAATTAGCGATTTCGGATTTTCGTCCCAAATTATATCACCTCACCGAATTTTGTTCCGTAATTTAATATTTTTTATCTTCCCCCCATTAATTATGAGACGAAAATTGTGCATGTGTCAGTTAAATTACCATCTGGCGGCTTACGTGTCATGACGTGACAAATTTTAGAATGACAATTATACAAGATTGCAGAATTCGTCCCAAACTAATTATAAATTTTATTTTTTCGTCACAAACTATATAAACTCACTAAATTTTGTCTTCTAATTTACCATTTCGCATGAATCTAGTCCCACTATTAAATTTCAAATTTAGTGAAAATGACGGTTCAATCTTTTACTTTTCTTACGAGAAAAAAAGTATGAATTTTCTAAACTCCTGTGCGCTTTTGAGAAGAAAAATAAATTCCACGTCATTTCATTAGGAAAATATACTGCGCTCTTTTTTATTATTAATAAATAATAAATAATAAACATTGAGAACTTCGAAAAAATAATGTTTATTATTTAATATCTATTATTTATTAATTTTTTTGGGTGATATTAATGTTTATTATTTATTAATACTAAAATAACACACAATGTTTTCTTAATGAAATAACACGGAATTTTTTTTCTTTTCAAAAGCGCACGGGAGTTTCGAAAACCCATACCATTTTCCTCATAAAAAAGTAAAAGATTAAACCGTCATTTTCATTAAATTAGAAAATTGATAGTGAGACTAGATTCATGCAAAACGGTAAATTAGAGGACGAAATTCGACGATTTGATATAGTTTGGGACCAAAAATCAAAATTTATAATTAGTTTGGGACGAATTCTGCACTTTTGTATAATTTCATGCTAAAAGTTGTCACATCATGACACGTAAGACGTCAGGTGGCAATTTAACGGACACGTGAGCAATTTTTTTCCACATAATTAACGGACGGAATTCCAAAAGCATAGTAAATTACGGGATGAAATTCGATGATGTAATATAACTTGAGACGAAAACCCAAAATCGTTAATTAGTTTGTGACGTTTTCTGCAGTTTTGCCACATATGTATGAGTTTATAAATTTTATACGACTATTGATCCATTAATGCACAGTTTGCATATTGATAAATGATCTGGAGAATCGCAAGTGAGTCTTAGAGATTGTCTAACAATTTTATTTATTAGTATAAAATATGTTTATTAGTATAATATTTGTTGATCAACGGTCCGGATACACTGAGAAAAGAAACGAGGAGTTGATGAAGACTTTGGTCATATTTTCTATTATTAAAATTTTTATACATTGCGTTTTTCTAAATTCATAATTTGTATAGTTTTTATGACAAATATATTAACCTTCATTTATTGTTGAAATGAACTAGTATTATTGTGATGGAACTTTCATGCATATATATAGGCCACCTACTAAATACTAATTCGGTAGACATTTAAAAGAAGTGTCCAGGCCTTTCCTTTCATGCTAGAGTTGTTATTCCTATTCTGACTTTTTTTACCAATTAATTATCATCATTTGTGTTTTCACGAAATGATACTTAAGATGTGACTTTTTCTTTCTTTCTTATAAACTTATATGTGACAGTTTCTAAAAAAAAATAAAAAACTTATATGTGACTTAGATCTCTAGAAGCAAAAATGAGTAGAGTTGAGTTGAAAAATGAATTAAATTTGATAGTATTTCGTTGTAAGTCAATCGATTGGTTTGATTTCGAATTTTTAAAAACAACAAGATTGGCATCCAAAGTCTTATAGTTATTATTCGTGGCTTCAAATTTGACAAATTTAAAAACTTGCGACTATAATCACATTAATTGAAGTAATTTTTTTTAAAAAAATTAATAAAAAGAAAAGATCTAGTATTAAGTTGCCTTGCATGTTGGGATAATAGGACCCAATTTGAAAGAGGGAATTAAATGCCATAAAACAACCAATCTCCATCAAACACCAGTTGTGAGTCGTCTTTATTATGATTTAATTACTAGAATAATACTAATTAATACAGCCTTTAGCTTAGGCTCACCTATCAGTTTCCCCTTTCTTGGGATAAGATTAATTGGACCCGAGTGAGCCAAACCGTTGGAAGCAACTCGGGTCTTTTACGGGCCCATTCTATTATTATTTTCTTATTTTTGGGTGATTGCAAGCAGGGTTATCAAATTTCAATCCAAATCCAATTCGAGTCCAACCCAATTTTAGGATTTTGATCCGATTAGAGATTCGATGTATTTGATCTAATTATAAAGATCCGAAATTCAAAATACATGAAGCGAATATGGATTTAGGTTTATCTGATCCTTAATAGATCCGTATTCGACAATAAATAAAAGAATTATATATACATAAAATTTTATTAAAATAAGTAATATTAAATAATATTTTACCAGTAATTTAAGATGATAAAAGTTAATAATTTATCCATAATTACATTTTTATGCATATTTTCATCCAAAAATATGAATAATAGTTAAGAAATTTTGAACATATGAGCTAAATTAAATAAAATTGCATGAAAAAATACTGGTGCAAGTTTTGAAAATAAATATTTTATTGAATCCGAAAAAGATATGATATCCGACCAAATACGGCCAAAATCCGATGGGCCTGAGAAATCAAGAATCGAGCGAGACCCGGATCCGACCGAATTCGATCCGACATAAATGGATTCGAATATGAGTCGAGCATGATCCGACCCGAATACTACCCATTAAAAGCCATAATTACAAGACCATTATCGAAAAGTTGAAGAGCCATAAAATATCACAAAAAACATATTTGGAGACGATATGATCTTATCAACGGAGACTAGTTTGATTGTATCAATAAAAAGAATTTTCTAACAAAATTAAAGGCAAGAAATCATACAATAAAGTGTGAATTACACTTGATCGACCTTTCTTAATCTCCTAAGTCCCAACTGTTTCTATTTATCTCTCATGGATTCAAAATTCAGTGGACGCCAACGCAATATTTTTTTAGTAAAATATTTATTGAATAATTGTGTGTGTCTGAAAGCCGTATGGGCCTTCTTTTGAAGAACCGAAGGCCCAAATTCAGTTCCTGCCTATGTATCTCAATTGTAGATTTTCAACATTTTTTAATTCTAGCGAGTATATTTTATTTAAAGATCTATTTATATATATACAGATCTATTTAAGTTAACAAACATATTATATAAAAATATTTAGAGATAATTTTGAAAATTAGAATTTTATGATTTTGAAAAGATCTGATATATGAGTGAACCTAGGAAAGATTTGATGGACCTATAACCTATAGACTTGATTAAGATTTGAATCCGTCATGAGTTCGATTCGTTTTAAAAGTAGCCAAATTTGAACCATACATGATCGACTGATCCAATTCAAATCCGAGCTAACATCCCCATGAAAATCTAATGACAACAAAAATTGAAGCAAAAAGCAAAAAATGATTTAGCGGTCAATCTTTTATTGTGTGTTACTAATTATTATAGTGACTACTTATAATCTAAATATTTTCAATTGATATATGTAAGTATAAAATGATGAGTTAAGACTATCACTTTATATGTATCGCTAAAATATTTTTTGTGTGACCATGTTAAAATTCTACTACTGACTGATATTTAACATATTATCGTCAATGGAAATGTAATAACCAATTAATGCTACCTTAATTTAGAGGAAATACATATCATCTTGTTTAACAAATGATTATTTTTACAATACGGTCTAGAAAAACATATATAATAGCGAAATTTTAGAAATGATCAATGTATAGTTTAAGAAAAAAAAATTAACATTTGATATTATATGCTATGATAAAAACGTTGCATTATATTACAGCCTAAAGTATCTTTTTATCTCAAATGGAAGGAGAGTGGGGGTTGGTTCTTTACATTAATTTATCACTGAGATTATTTCATGTATCGACTACTGCACAACCGATATATAATATCATATAAATTGATTTATTTAATTTGATTTTTAACATATCAATACATGATGAAGATGAAACTTAAAGTCAATTACTTCTCAAATTCAATGACCCAACATAATATTTTTCATATATATCTTGCATTAGATAATCCACGCGCGAACACACAAATTAATTTTTTTTAAAAAGAAAAAGAAAAAAACACCACAAAAAATAAAAATAGTAAAACCTTTCCTCCACAAAAATCATCGGGGACCGTTAAACTCGGTCAAATTCGCGGTCCAAACATTTTGCATGAAATATGGTCCGAACGGCAACAACTATTTCCCGCCATCTCCGCCACTCTCCGCCCTATAAAATCCCCACGCCACCCTCACTCCTTCCTCATTCTTTAGCGTGTGCAGTGTTTCTCAAGCATAAAAAAAAGAGAGAAGTACTGCAAAACCGAAGAAGAATCAAGTGAAAAAACAAAAAAGAAAAGGAAAAATAAATCCATCGCCACCCTAACAAAAAAAAAAAAAAAGAGAATAAAACAAAATGGCACGTCAAGTGATTGTCCTCGCCCTCGTCCTCGTTGCCGCCTTCGCAGCGGTTGCTTCCGCCCAAGAAGCGCCTTCCGCGGCCCCATCGAAATCACCCACCCCCGCCCCAGCCCCAAAATCATCCCCGGTGCCATCAGCTGCCCCCACCCTCACCCCCACCCCCAACTCCCCCGCCCCCACTCCAAGTGCGGATGATGAGCCCTCATCTCCTCCTGCCCCCGAGAGTGAAGCTGCCCCGGCTCCCGCCCCCTCCACCTCCACCCCGGCACCCACCCCCAGCACCAGCAGAAGCAGCACACCCCCGGCTGCTGACGCACAAGGGAACGGTGCCGCCACCTTGAAGGTCTCCGCCGCATTCGGTGCTGCCGCAGCTGCCGGATTCTTCCTCTTGTAAATTTTCCATTAAAATTCAATTCTTTATTAATGTTCTTTATGATTCTTAGGTAGAATATAAAAAAAAACAAAGAAAAAAGCCTTTTGTTAGAGGTGGTTTCTTGGAATTCTTTTATTATTTATTTATTTTTATCAATTCTGAATATTGTAATGAATGGATTCTTCGGTATCTATATAATATAACTCGACGTATATATATATATGCTTTCTTATTCTTTTGATTAATCTAGCTAGTATAATCGATCGAGGCATATATAGTTCTTTTTTCATATATATCAAGTAAATTTCATTCAAACTTTCAGATGTTGTTAAGTCAAATTTTATCAACAAAAAGATACATGAATTGAATTTGTATCATTAACTAAACTGCTTATAGAATTTAAATTTAATTTGAATTGAATATGTATCATTAACTAAACTTCTTATAGAATTTAAATTTAATTTGATAATGTAAATTAATAATCATCCTATAACCAACAGAACATACTCAAATTATATGTTTCTCTTGACTGGATATTTATTGATATTCAATTCACAAAATATGTATACATATATATTGAACGAATAACAATGTGTCCTTTCAATTCCTTCTGCGCGCGCACAACCCACACCACCACCACCTAAATTCCGGCTAGCTAGCCTCTTTATCCTTCTTGCATGGACACAACCACCATCTCAATTTCAGCCTCACCGCCGTAGCATCACAGCCGTAGAACCACCACCGCCGTAGAACAATTTTATTTTATAAAGGGGAGACAAATAATAACCCGAGAGAGTAATGCACGTTGATCTTAGGCCATCTCCAATGACTCCAAGATCTTCACCCCTCCCATTCTCATTTTCATAGTCATCTCCAATGACTCAATTTTCTCATTCCATTTAATTTCAATATTTTTTCTTCCTCACTCTCACTTAATAATAATAATAATAATACTACGCAAAAAAATTAAGAATGCGCAAAAAATAATTTAAGATTGGCATCAATAATTTAAGAATATCGTATTTAATTTAGCAAATCGTATTTCAGATTTCAGTAATAAAATTTAATTTTATATTTGTACGTTTTGTGTGCTAAATTAAAACTTTTTAAAAATATCTTTTAAATTAAAAAAAATCAAGGTTACAATAATAATGTTAATTAAATTTAAATTTCTTAAATCGTATTTAGGTTTCTTACAATGTTATTAAATTTCACACAATTAATGCTAAGTATTTTTAAAGTTTAATTTTTATTAATTAAATTAAAATATAAGTAAGTTTCTTAAATAAAAGTTACATTTTTAAAACTGATTTTTTTAAAATAATATACAAATTGAAGGGATTGTTTTTGTTTAAAAGGATTATTATTAAATACAACAGTCAAAACAAATAAAAATAAAAAAAAGGGACTATTAGACCATAACGAAGTCCATAAGTAGTAGACCTATTCCACCCTAGCTATAAAATAGCACCATTCTATTCTAACCCTAACGCCAACGTCGATATTCATGGAATTTCAGCGGAGCAGGTTACCAAAACAAAAATAAAGAATGAAGCCAAATTACCCCGTGATAGATCCCAAACCTGGGTTCAGAAAGACTGTTGCCAACTTCAACATGGATGATTACCTACTACGCATCGGTGTAATCACAATCGTACCCACTGTTATGGCTCCCGCTTCGCGGAGGGTGTGGACCGGCATGTTCTCCTTTGTGGTGGGTTTCTCGTTCGCCTACGTGCATTCTTCAGCCAGGCTCAAGGGGTATACCCAGAATTATGATGACGTTGAATTCTACAAAAACAATAAAGATTAGTTTTGTTTTTTTTTTTTTTTTTAAATTTATGGTTTGTGTTATGTAGGATGTTGATGCTATGCTATGCTATGTTGCTTGTTTTGATATTACTATGTTAATTATTGGATGGATTTGATATATTATTGATTATTGTTGGCCTGTAGGGTTTGTGGTGGTGAATTGATTGATTTGTTTTTTAATTTCCTTGTATGGAGGTGTTATATTAGAGAAAAATTTGAAGTATTTATTTTGTAGTTTGTTTCCTTTGTGATTGTCGACCCCCAGTTTAATTAATAGTCCACCTATTTAATTTGTTAGCAATTTATCCATTGGTGATGTTCGTTTAGGGGGCGGGCAAACGGGAATATATAGATTTCGGGTACCAATTCTGAAGGGCCCTTTAAAGATATATAGCGGATTTATGCAGGTTGCTATGCTGGCAATTAGCCAATTAATCATGCATGAATGTTATGCCTGGAAGGCTGGACTGGAAGAAGACTAGAGAGTAAATTAAGTTTTTGTTTTTTTTTTTTCTTCTCAATTGCCAATTAATTAGAGATGGATTTGCATATATAATAGATTTTTATAATATATATATATCTATCTATGCATGTTTGTGTTGTGGATTTCAATTTTGCCTTAACTGGTTGCAGGCAAATTGGCAATGTGATTGATTGTATTCTTCTTGTATTAGTTGCTGCTGACTGTCCTCTATATATATATATATATATATATATCTCGTTCAATTCCTTGTCAGATTCTAGCTAGATCATCAACGATCGAGTTGTCATCAATTCTAGTTAATTACTTTGCAATTCAATTGATTAATTCATCCTCCTTTACTCTTTACAGAAACATGTTGAAGTATATTTTAGAACTTAACAAATAATTTCTTTTCCTTTGCATCTAGCTGTGTTATATAATTAATATAGAAACTTATTCAAAGATATTTTGATAGTTTGAGTGGAATAGTTTGTTTCATTTGTGATTGTCTTTAGACGAAATTAAATGTTGAAATCAACTGTTGAGTTGAGGGTCCTCTTCAAATATATAGTTGAATATATATACCTATTTGCTAGCAAGGAATGTATTCATTGGTGATTTTCCCGCTCCAATTACATCATACGCCAGACGAGAGCGTA
This sequence comes from Penstemon newberryi var. newberryi, assembly GCA_030819805.1. Lineage (NCBI taxonomy): Eukaryota > Viridiplantae > Streptophyta > Magnoliopsida > Lamiales > Plantaginaceae > Penstemon > Penstemon newberryi. The sequence continues at coordinate 11,159,851 of JAUALY010000004.1, read as the reverse complement.
GACGTGTCCAATACAAAACACAGCGCTTTTTGTTCAAAGATTCGGGCAAAGTCTGGATTTTTACTAGGCTCTGTTCGAGTCGATGGATGTTACTATGGCCGTCTAGGGAGTGAAAGGAGCGGATTAACGTCAAGCAACATTAATAGTTAGTTTTTTTCCTAAATGTCTAAGTAAATCTATACCCTAAATCCCAACCTCTAAACCCTAAAACACTTATAAGATCTACGTGAGAATATCAAGCTATTAGACTCGACTTAGGCTCGGTTCTCTTAACCATCAAACCAAACTAAAATTTTAACTAACTTCATAATAATTATAAAAACTTAATATTTATATAAATAACGAGAAAAATATAATTAAAGAAAAATATGTTTAGTTTAAAAAAAAAAACGAAAAGGATAGAGGGGCAGAGTAAAATTACAAGGAACCTATTATATTATTAGATTAGATTCAGTATGTTCGGTGAAGGTGCATTGGGAGATGAAGGTAACAAGCGTTTTAATATTAAAAAAATTATCAAAAACATTTCAAATTGAAAGAATTGGATCCATCAACGGGAGTGAGGAGTCATCCACTAACTTTAGTTGATGTTAGATACTGTGAAAAAAAAGTGCTGGTAAATTTGATAACTTGTTTGGATGTACTTTTAGTTGTTGGGTTTTGACTATACACCACAATTTTATTAGAGACTTCAAAAGCTAAATGCTACTCCTTTAAAGTTTTAATTCTAGTGAATTTAATTTAGCCAAAACTACTTAATCACGCATATGTGAAGAGAAATATTGTCTAAACCATCAAACATATATTCTTTATATTTAAAATAAAAAGAAATATTTAACTGCAATGATCAAACATAATGCGTATTATTTTGAGAGGATTTTAAAAATGGCCTTTTGGAAAGTTTAATTTTCAAAACTGACCTTCAGGGGCTTTTTCCTGTAGAGATGGTATTTGCATTAATATTCTTTACTTCTGTAATTTGCCTTTTAGTACCCTCTAGTTTACTACTTGTTTTCTATATGATATATCAATTTCTGCTTATGTAATTCATATTCATAATCAGTTTTTAGTCTTTCTAATATTTTTATTTTGAAGTCTAATATTCCTGGTGTACAAGGATGAACCTCTAGAAATTGTATATTAGCTAATTTATCTTCATAAATTTCAATTTCTTCACTAATTTTTTGTAATTTATTTTGTATTTTCTGTATTTTCTCCATTTTCGTTACTCGGCTCTGATACCAAAAATTGGTCAGAGGCTACGGATGTTTGTTTTTTGGTTAAAATTTTTTCTTTACACATAACACATGATTCTTTGGCCTCTTTTATTTTTGTTTTTATAATTTCTTTATTTATTTTATACATTTTAGTACTAATCGATGTTGATCTTAAATATTCTAATCTCTTTTTATAGTGTTTAACTAAACCTGATATATGTTCACAATTATTTTCAGGTTTATCATTCATAATTTGTCTTCTAAGTATTTACTTAAATCCGAAATTTTCTTTTCTAATTTTGTATACTCACTATCTTCTTCGGATTTTATACAATCTCTTTCTTCATTATTTATTGGTTTTATAAGATTTTTAGGTTTTTCTAGAGGTAATTGTTTTATGTTAGGTGATCTAAACGATATTGATCGTCTAATTTGGTCACTAGTTCCTTCTATTGTTACTTCTTTCATTGGTAATTTTTTTATTTGAGCTATTCCTTCAAATAATTTGTCTAAATAAATAGATTCTTGATCTAAGAAATTTATACTATGATGACTATTTGTTAAAGCATATTCTACCATATATGTTAGACTGAATGGTTGATCTCCTTCTTCCATTAGTTCTTCTCTTGCAAATTTGTATCCTAAACAAATGCTATTATCTAAATTTTTTGTAGATAAAGGAATTGCATATTTAATTCCTAGATTAAACTTTAGTGTTTTATATGCTAGATTTCCCATAGTTATTCCTAAAACCGAATCATGAGTATCTTTAATTCTTCGGTCGTAGGCTATTAAAGCTATTGGTGAATTAATACCTTCTTTAAAAGTTGATTTTATCAGCACTTGTATTGTAGCGATTTGAATATATCCTATTTTATTTCTGTCTTCTTTATTTCTAATTTTTTCTATTCTAGCTGCTATTTGTTCACTATCAATTATGGGAATTACAATGGTTCCTCTAGTGGTTTTTATATCTATTGGCACTTCTTGGGTAAATAAACCATGATAGATAATATTTTTTCGTTTTATTTTTTCAAAAATAGATTTATTAAAGTGTTGTCCTTCTTTTAAATCTAACTTTGCCTTTTTAGTTTTTTCTATTTTATGCTCAATAATTGATTGAGCTGAAAACATTCCAAGTGTTTCTTCTTGTTCTAGTAATTGTATATGTCTATCAAATTCTTTTAGTGGGGAACTCATATTTTATTATTTATTTCATAAAAAGGTAATTTTATTCTTGGTATTTTTATCTCTCCTATTTGTATATGTTGTGAATGAATTTCATATCTTATTTGTTCTAAAAAATCAGTACCTAATAGTATATCTGATCCTGTATCACTTTCATCTATATACATAGTAAGACGAAATCTTAATTCTTCATGAAACATGAGTTCTATAGTAGTTTTTTCATTACATGTTTTATCTCCTTTTATTGTATCTATAACAACTAGTGGTGCTGCAGATCTAGTTACTACATATTTTGGATGAACATGTGATAAAGATGCTCCTGTGTCTATGAGTATCGAAACAATTTGTGTTCTATTTATAACTCCTAATATATGATATTGTAGATATTGATTTCTTGAAATTAAATCTAAATCATACATACCTGATATGTTCTTGGTTGGTCTTGAGTTTAGTGCTCCGTGCAGATAGTATTTGGGATTTTTGTAGATAATATATGATTTATGATTGATTTCTTTTTTGAAAAATCCTATTCAGAAGTTTTTTTACAACTTCAAGATTTGAGAGAAAATTTAGAAACAGAGTTCTTTTATTAATTTTCGCACACATACAACTGAACTAAACATCATTATTTATAGGAGGGGGAAACTATTTTCCTCCACTCATCCAGATCACATAAGGTGATAAGGATCTACCCTAGGCCCTACAAAATAGTAAAACTACATAATTGTTTACATTGGATCCTACTACTTTTTCAACAGTAGGTCCTACATAATAGTAAAACTACATAATTGTTTACATTGGATCCTACTACTTTTTCAACAGTAAAAATTTGACTTCAGATTTTCTTGCCGACACTCTTGTCTTTTTCTGCTGATATTTTTATCCTTCAATTATTGTTTCTTCTCCACTAGATTCATCCATGCAATAATTGCATTTGTGAGCTTTGAATTCCTTCAATGTTTCACATATCTGGAGTTTTTCTTCATCGGACAATTTGTTGAATACTCCTTGTATATTCATGATGTCTTCTTCAAAATCCATAAATGTTTTAAATTCTTCAATTTTGATTTTATCCTTAAAATTTGAATATATCATAGTGGTTTCATTTTTATAATTTATTTTAATTTTTGATTCCTCGGTTAATCGTTGTAACATGGAAACTATTCCATAGATTAATCCAGTATTCATGACTTGATGACTTTCTTCATTTTCCTTGACTGGTTGATCACGAACTGGATATGTTCCATTGGATACTCCCATGTAAATGAGTGAATATGCTGGCACGTGTACTTCACCTTGTTCATTAAAGTAGGGATATGAGCTATATATTTTTAAATATATTTCTCTATCCTTACCAAAATACTTTCGATAATTTTTCACTGTTTGTTGGATCCCATGATTGAATTCTTGGAGAATAGTGTTGCTTTCGTCAATGTATATCGTATCAATTAATCCACATTGGAAGAATTTATACGTCATTAGTGGGCTTGCTCCGCTGATGATGACTGCTTTGGGTCCTGTTATTCTTTTTTCAGTTGGATAAAAGAATTTTGTCATATCTTCCTCCGTCCAATTGTATAGCATTTTCATGTATTCTTGAAAATCCTCCTTATTTACTTTTTTGAGCTGCATGTGTTCCTGTCTTGTGGGTACCTGTGTTAACTTCGTTATTTTTCCGAGTACCTTCATTGAAGAAGATGGTTGATCTATCATTGTTGCTTTTGGTTTGACTAAAGCTGATTTGAATGGTTGGGCTTTAATTTCTGCTTCTGAGATTGCTTTGTTTTCTTCGACTGCAAGTTTTGCTTCCGCCATAGTTTTGTATGCCTTATGAATGATTCCTTTGTGACCATTAATGTATAGTGATGCTTTATGCCATTCATCAAAGATTGCTCCTTTGGCTGGTCCGTTGAAGATGACATAGTACTTCTTTGATGATGATGATGAGGATGTTTCCTGAATTTTTATACCTGATGGAACTTCTGGTTTTAGTTCGGATTTTTCTTCTGTTTTTGCCTTTGTTTTTGTTGATTCGTCCACCACGCTTAGCATGCTAAACTCTGATGGTTTGTAACTTGGATCCAGGGATTGTATAGCCTTTTCTAATTCTTGTAATTCACGAATTTTTGCCTCAATGTTTCCTTTTATCTGCTTCGCTTGATTCTTCAGTGTTGCTATTGCTCCTTCCATAATTTAGATAGTTTATCCTGATGCGAATTCTCTTGTTAATGTATCTGCAATAATATTATTGCTACTTTTTATATATTTTATTTTTGCTGGGTATCTGCTTAGTTCAAGTTGCCATCTTATTAGTCGTCCTTGATTGTAATTCGCCTGTAATTTGTATCTAATGAATCCGATTAGATATTTTGAATCCGTTCTAAGCTCAAATTCTTTGGGTAACAGATCAATCCTCCATTTTTTAAATGTCCTTAAACATGCTAATGTTTCTTTCTCATGGATGGGATATCTTTTTTCTGTTTCCGAAAACGTTCCAGATATATATCTGCACAGAATTTCTGGACTTTTGACTGCTGATTTCTCCATAAATAATTCATCAGTATCATGTATACATTTGCTCGTAGAGCTGATTTCATTGTTTAAGTTACATACGGTATCATCATGTATGTTTTTGCTCGTAGAGCTGATTTCATTGTTTAAGTTACATACTTCTGATTCTTTAACTTCTTCATGCTGTGGTATTTTTGTTTGTATACATTTCATACATCCTGACCAGACTTCGTCAGATGCGTCAGTCTCAATTATTAAATAATCATTAGAAGTTGGATTATATAGCTTTGGTAAATTTTTCGAGATATGTTTTATTCGTTCAACTATTTTACTATCTTCTTTATCCCAAAACCATTGTTTTTTAGTACTTATTTTCTCTTGTAGTTTTTTCTTTTCTTTGGCACATCCTTTTAAATACCCTAATTCGGATATGTAATTTAAACATCCTAGAAACCTTTGTAATTGTTTTCTATCTTCGATTTTATTTGGGAATAGGTGTAATTTTTCTAAGACATGTTTTTGCAATTCAATCTCTCCATTTGACTTTATTATTGTTCCTAAAAATTCAATTTCTTGTTTTGCTATTTGTGCTTTCTTTTTACTTAGTACTAAACCTTTTTGTTTACATCTTTTAAGTACGATTGCTACTTTTCTTAGATGATCTTCTTTAGAAGTATTACTGAATATTAAAATATCATCTATATATACAAGACATATTTCCTCTAATCCTTCTAAGTTTTTACTCATATATCTCTGAAATATTCCAGGTGCTTGTTTTAACCTAAATGGTAATACATTCCATTCATAGTGTTTTTCTGGAGGACAAGTAAATGCCGTTAGTGGTTTTGTATTTTCGTGCAATCTTAATTGATAATACCCAGATTTAGCATCTAAGGAACTAAACCAAGTCATTCCTTTTATTTTTTCCATTATTGAATCTCTTCGAGGTAACTTATGTGCGTCTCCTACAGTGGCATCATTCATCTTTTTATAGTTTATTACCATTCTTCTTTTTCCTCGTTTTATTTCATTATGGTTTTCTACATAGAATGCTGGAGCAGCATGTCTACTTTTGCTTTCTCTTATTAATCTTTTTTCTAATAATTCTCTACAATCTTTTGTAAATTCTTCTATGTCTCTTTTTGAATAGGGTATTCTATTTGGTACATTTACTTCTTGTTTTGGATCTTTTAATTCTATAGCGATTTGTTCTTCATTAGTATTTATTTTTACATCTAGCGGGTCTTCTGAGCAAGTTTCTTCTAAAAGATTTTCTACTTCTTTTTCAATACTCGTTTTATTATTTTCTTCCATATAAAATAATGTTTCGTTAAGAATATGTAATATTTTTAATTTTGTTCGCTCAAGGTTGTCTATGATAGGGATTTTTATCATTTTTCCTATAGGTGCCTTTAGCTCTATATATTCTAACCATTGTATAAAGGGATGGTATAATCTAAGAAAATTGTTTCCTAGAATAATATCAAATCCTGATTCTTGCCTGTAGAGTGATGGTACCATGAATATATAGGGTGTTTTAGTCTTATCTATAATTTTTATTTTATTAAAATAACTTGCTAATTCTACTTATGCGTACTTCCATCAGCTATCATAATTCTCACTGGTCTTTCTGTTTCTCTCCAAAATAATCCTTTTATATTTTTAGAAGCAAAACTAATACTAGCTCCAGTATCAATATATGCTGAATAATAATATCCTTTTATTTCTACTTTTATAAAAGTAGAATTTGGGTTTCTTCTATTCTGATTCTGTAGATAATTCTGTCTCATGACTTTCTTCTGTCTCATAATCTGAATCGGTTAATAATATATATATTTCTTCAATATCTGATATATCAGATTCAATTGGTTCTAGACTTCTTAACTCTGCTACTTTTAGAATTTCTTTTTGTTCTTTATTTTTTCTTTTTGGGCATTCATTTGCATAGTGACCTTCTTCCTTACATAACCAACATTTACATTTCTTTTTTCCTTCTGGACAATATTTCTTGTTTTGCTTTCGTCTAAAAAATCGTTCTGGTTTTTTATAAAACTCTTCTTTATATTTTTGAAAAGGTCGTTTCTTCCATTTATATTTTTTATTATAATATTTATTTTTATGATATTTCTTTTTATATTTACGTTCTTTACACCCATACTGTTGTGGTACTCCTGGATTTCCTTCACAACAAACTTTGTTAACTTGTTTTACCAGTTTTGTTTCATTTAGCTGTGTACATTTTTCTATTATATATTCTCGTCCTACGAGAATTGCTCCTCCTAGACTATCTGCTATAGTACCATCTTTTACTCCTTCATTAAATTTGTTTAAACAAACTTTATTTATTGGGTATGGTAATTTTATTAGTAATAATTTTTTCGTATGTTCCTGATTTTCAGGTTTTAATCTATAAAAACTTTTTGAAAATTCACAAACATAATTCTCGTATTGACACATATCACAGATAGTCATACTATTTAAATGCCAGGTTGCTATTTCATTTTGTTTTTCTGTAACTTTTTCTGCATAATTTATTTGATCTTGACCGACAAATTCCTTCCATATAAGTGCTATTACTGACCAGTAAAATTTTTCTTTATTATTTTTACTTGCTTCTTTTAGTTGGTCAATGTATTTATAATCACTCATGTATTGGAATACATTTCCTTTTGTTTTAAAAACCATATAATTCCATATATTATCCAGTGATGCATTTTTAAATATGTCATCTGTTTGTAGAATTAGGTTTACTTGGTTTGCCCATTCTTGTATTAATCCTTCTGTATTTCTAGCGCAATCTACATCTAATATTCCTTGTTTTATCTGTTGTAAATGAGGTGTATATTCATCTGGTAATTTTCGGAATCCTCCTTGTTTTCTTTGATAAAAACCATTTCTTTCTCTAAGGTTTTCTGGATCAATATCGATCCATTCAAACCTACTAGACTTTCGTTTTTTATTTTCATTATCTTTTTGTTCTTCTTTTATTTGACTACTTTCTCCTTTTTCCATATATGCAGGGATAGAATCATCCGACTCGTATCCATAAATTACTTCATTATTGTTTGTAAAATTTGTTTGCTTTATATTTTGTTCCTCTTCAATTATATTTACTTGTTCAATCATTTTTCTAATTTCTTCTACTTGTTCTTCCATTATTTTAGTAAATTCCTTGGTGGTCGTAATTCTCTAGATGAATTAAATATTTGTTCCTGTTTGCTTATTAAAACTAAATCTTTAATTTTTTCTAATTCGTGACTTAAATTTTTAATTTTTTCTTTAGGTATATTTTCATTTTCAAAAATTTTATAAATATCTTCCTCTTTTAATATTTTATCTATCTTAAGTAATTGCTCTTTTAAATCAGCAATTTCTTTAGTTATATCTATTAATTGTTTTTGTAAATCTGCTATTTCTTCGGTCATTCCCATTTTATTGGTCCGTTCTTTCTTTTTGAACTGACAAGGGACTTATTTTGCAAATAGGGTTTATTTGGGAATATTTGCACAAGGTCATTTTTAAAATTTTAGTTTTGGGAAAGGTCATTCTTCACAATTACTCTATTATTTTTCCTAAAAGTTCTTTTTTTGAATAAACTTATCATTAATTGAAGAATTTAAAATCCGGGACTGATGACAGTCCATATAGAACTCTTGGGAACGCAACAAAAGAAGCCCAATTAAATTAAACCCCGTTTAAGTCCGGTCCAAACTTTTCAGATTGGGCCTAAACAGAGGAGCCCAAAATTATTTCATTCTTTACCATTTCATTTCACAGCTACTAATAACATTTGAATGGCTGTGAGAAATCCTGCTTCAGTTTCTGAAACCTGATGAATTATCTACCAAAACCCAATCATAAAAGGTCAATTCTTGTTATATTTGGTAAGGTACGTATTCAATTTCTTGATTACAAGAAGCGGTTGGAGTTTCGCTTTTAATTTAACTTACTGTTGATTTAGCCGTGAAATTTGTGATTAATTGTTGATTGAGATAACCTGATATGCCTCCTCGGTTTCTTGTTGAATTCTCAATTTTGAAGTGTCGCTTTCATTTGTGAATTTATTTGTACTCAACATGCAAGTTCTGACAATTTGTCCTTCTGTGAACGAATTCGAATTATTATCTTGTAGTAGTTCGATTAATTGGGGACACAGAAGAAGAAGAAGATTCGATGTTTTCTGTACCTCTTTTAATGATTTATTGTATTTATCAAGAGGTTTTAGAAGTGAGGCTAGTTTTGTAGGCAGAAAATGTTGGTTAGAATGGAGATTCTTTCATTTGTATCCTAAAAGCACTTTTAATCCCTTGTCTAAACCAAAGAAATGTTCGTTCGTTGCGCCTTTAGCTTTGGAATTTCAATTGGAGAAACCAATAGTTGGTGAGAATTTTGCAAATGTAGAATTTGACCACTTAAGTGATTTTTCAAAGATCATTCATGAGGATGATAAAGATGTTGATGGACAAAAGGGTGGAACTAAAAATGGAGAAAAAGTTCAAAATGGTAATAGTTCTAGGATAAATGTTCGTGCTTTGGCGTGGAAATTACGCTTTGCTAAATCGGCAGATGATGTAGAAGAAGTTCTAAAAGAGAAGGGAGAGTTTCCCCTTCAAGTGTATTCCACCATAATTAGAGGTTTCGGCAAAGACAAGAACGTAGACTCGACTATGGCTCTCTTTGAGTGGCTTAAGAGAAAGAGGAACGAGACCGGTAGTTCTATACAACTAAACCTTTTTATATATAACAATCTTTTGGGAGCATTACGGCATGCTGAAAATTTTGATTCTGTTAAGGAAGTCTTGAATGATATGGAAATAGAAGGAGTGCATCCTAATGTTGTCACTTACAACACTTTAATGGGGGTTTATATTGAACAAGGACAAGAAGTCAATGCTCTCAAACTTTTCGAGGAGATGCCGTTGAAGGGTTTTACTCCGTCTCCTTCATCGTACTCCACGGTCTTATTTGCTTATCGTAGAATGGAAGATGGATTTAGAGCTTTAGCCTTCTTTGTTGATATAAGAAATAACTACCAAAAGGGTGAAATTGGAAAAGATGATAATGAAGATTGGGATTATGAGTTTAAGAAGCTAGAGAACTTTACAATTCGTATATGCTACCACGTAATGAGACTTTGGCTTGTGATAAATGCCAACTTAAGCTTTGAGGTATTGAGACTACTAAAGGAGATAGATAAGGCTGGCGTTCGACTGGGTTGTGAAGAACACGAGAGGCTCGTATGGGCATGTACACGCGAAGAACATTATATTGTGGCTAAGGAATTGTATACTAGGATAAGAGAAATGGACACTCATATAAGCTTATCTGTGTGCAACCATGTCATTTGGGTAATGGGAAAGGCCAAGAAATGGTGGGCAGCTCTAGAAATTTACGAGGATTTATTGGACAAAGGACCAAAACCAAACAACATTTCTTATGAACTTATTGTCTCTCACTTTAACGTACTTCTCTCTGCTGCTAGAAAGAAAGGAATTTGGAGATGGGGTGTAAGATTACTCAACAAAATGGTAGAAAAAGGCCTTAAACCGGGTAGTAGAGAATGGAATTCGGTTCTCGTTGCTTGTTCCAAAGCCTCGGAAACTTCATCTGCTATTGAAATATTCAAAAGAATGGTTGAAAATGGCGAAAAACCCACGATAATCTCGTACGGGGCCTTGCTTAGTGCTCTTGAGAAAGGTAAACTTTACGATGAGGCCCTTAAGGTTTGGGAACATATGGGCAAAATGGGTATTGAGCCAAATTTGTATGCCTACACTATTTTGGCTTCGATTTATTCCGCACAAGGAAAGTTCGATTTTCTTGATTCGATCATCCAGGAAATGGTTAGAGTCGGGATTGGGCCCACCGTCGTGACTTTTAATGCTATAATTAGCGGTTGTGCTAAAAATAATCGGGGGACTGATGCATGTGTTTGGTTCGAGCGCATGAAATCGCTAGATATAGTGCCCAATGAGGTGACTTATGAAATGTTGATTGAGGCTTTTGTAAATGATGGTAAGCCTAGTCTTGCTTATGAGTTGTACTTGAGGGCTCTTAAAATGGGCCTTGTTCTTTCGGCTAAGGCTTATGATGCCGTTGTTCTGTCTTTGGAGATGCACGGGAAATTGATCGATATTTGCAGTTTAGGCCCTCGGCCATTGGAGAAGAAGAAAAATGTGAAGATTAGGAGGAATTTGAGAGAGTTTTGTATTTTAGCTGATGTTCCTAGGAGAAGTGAAGTGTTTGATAGAAAAGAGATTTATAGTTCATATAAACAAGTACAAAGGTGATTTTTTGTAAATTTTAGGGATGTTTTGTACTAATGTGATATGTGATTCGGCATTTGTACCTTTATAGCAATACGTAATTTGTAAGAGTTTTAAAATTTGTTTAACTTTTTGCCATCTTACTTTTGGTAAATTACATTCTAATCCAAATGCTATCTGAATTGAATCTAATTGACTAAAAATTTAACCAATTAAGGATATAATATTCTCATGATTAAAAAGTAACATAATCTAAGATAAGAGCAAATATGAGTTTAGTTACTGACTAAACCAATAAAAAATGTAATGATCTTCATGATTAAAAAGCATCATAATCTAAGACAAGCAAATACGAGTACGTAAAGATTTGAATTTGATATCTTTTACTACTTACGAATAAATTAACATTGGTGTATCGGCTATTAAACTAGACATGAGTCATATTTGATTAGTTATCAACACCATTGTTTATCGACAAGTTGAAACATGTAGTTTTTAAAGTATTATGTTGAACCCCAATGGGCAGTTATTTTAATCATCAGGAAAAAAAAACAGAGAAAATCTCTGTAGGCAATAAAAACAAATTGAGCCTATAAGTTAATTTAATTAGTATGACGTTTGAGAAGTATATAATTAGACATATTGAAAATTCCATAGAATCCGATCCATTAGCCTGGACCATTCCAATTCAAATCCGAAACATTGACAACAAATACTATTAGAAACTTTGCCAAGAAATTAGGCATATGATACAAAAATATGCAAGTTTTAATTTCTCTTAAATTAACACACCTTCATAAAGAAACAAGACATCAAAGTTCTAACAAGTGAAATTTTAACTAACCTTAAATTCAATTTCTAAGATTACTCCTATGTTTCAGACAACATTTTCACTTATATGAGCTGGAGGACAACGAAACATAAAGAGAGTAGGAAAGCAGAGGCATACGACTTCTATTCGTTCTTCCTGGAGTCCTTGAGTTGTCCTCTTTTCCTAATTCCAAGACAGAATTTCAGACGCCAAGCATCCACGACTGACTCTGGTAAAGAGTGTACCAAAGCCCAGAGCAGTGAATGAGGCCAGTAAGGAGTGCACCGCGGTTCATACCCTATCCAACGCAAAGCAGCACGAGCATAACCATCGGTTGATGGAACTAGGAACGAAGACCTTTTGATTGATGCCATTTTTGTTGCAACGTATAATGGTACCTACAAATTAGTAATAACAAAATCCGATTTGATTTTGGGAAAAGAATATACAAACCAATGAATAAAATTGCAGGTAGTTTTTTTCTTTTTATTTCGATAGAATGGCAGACATTTTATTGGAACGTAATGCAAGCTCAAGATTTTCAATATAACATGAATACATGCGATCCACCACGATGTTAAATAATCACTAGCTAGCAATATTAAATACCATCGCATAGAATTTTAGTAGTATTTTTCGTATTTAATTCTATCCAGGTCTGGTAACTTTTTCTAAGTGCATAAAATTAAATGTAAAATTCGGCTTTAGATCAATCTAGATCCATATTCACTTATTCCGGCTTATTAATATTTTTAATCGGTAAAATTCCAAATTAGTTGGATAGGAACAATGTGACAGACATGTTAATTATGGACAGAGGTAAAACTTTAGAACAAGAGAAAACAGGAATCGATTACATTAATGACATAAAATAGTTTTGAATGCCGAATGTACCTGACATTGCACATCAATACCACTCTTCTTGTACTCCACATAGAGGCATCTCGAGAACTGATCAACATATCTGATATTTACAAACATCAAATTCATATTATCAGATTAAAAAAATAATTCATTTCAATTTCTTCATCATATCTAACGCAAACTAGTTAAAAGCGAAGAAGGCACACACCTTAAAGCTATATGGTCATTGGGAATTTCCAGGATTGTAAATTCATGTTTATTTCTTTGAATCATCAATATTAGCACTAATATGCCAGCTATTAGCAGATACTAAATCATTCACCTCCGGGGAAATTTAGGCAATGTTTGGTTTTTGGACGGTAGTGTGTAAAATGAAATGAAAATAAAAAAATATTAACAAAAACTAAAGCATACTGTTCCATCTTTTGATACAAGAAAAATAGTTTTCTAACTGTTTATACTCAATAAAATTCAAGAATCACAGATAGCTTTACTGTTTTTTCTCACTAAAATCATAAAATCCAAGAACTAAACATAGTCTCACTCTACTGAACAACTAAAATGAGCAGAAACAGTAATTCACTTTTAAATTCTTGACAGTTAGAGAGCACAGTTCCAGCATTACTGAAAAACCAATCCAAAATGTCATAATTAGATTTGAAATCCACTCAATTTAAAGGAATTTGTTTTTCTAATAATTCTTGAAGCTCAATTCAAAAAAGCTTCTGTATTACTATAACAAGTAGCAAAACTCATAGCTACTCCACTAGCTCAATTAAAATCAAAGATCATTCAATATCAGCTAATTCAACAATCAATTGGATCCCAAAACACAACTTCAAATAACGAATCCAAATCAAGCTTCAACCCAACTAAAACAAATAACAAAAACACACAATATAAAAGAAAAAAATGGCAAATAAAGACACATATTCAGAGATAATAATAATACTCACGCTTTTGTTGCAGCATAAACAGAATATAGCGGATCAGAAGGAATAACAATGGCGGCACCAGACCCAATATTGACAATAGCACCCTTTTTCCTCTTCACCATTCCAGGCAAAACAGCTTGAGTCACTTTACTAGTACCCTCAACATTAACCTTAATCAAATCATTCAACAATTTATCATCCACTTCATGAAAAAATCTAGCATACGGATACGAAACCCCAACATTATTAATCAAAACCCCAATATCCAACCCTTCAATCGTCTCCTTAATCCTTAAAACGCCGTCGTCTATATCCCCTGAAAAGTCAACCACTACAGTTTTAATCTGGGTTGACCCGAATTTCGATTTAATGGATTCGGATACTTCGTTGAGCTTGTTAGGGTTTCGACCCACTAGAACTAAGTTGAGTCCTTTTCTTGCGAGTTGAAACGCGAAGGCTTTGCCGATGCCGTCGGTGGGTCCGGTTACCAAAGCCCATGACCCGTATTTTTTGAGGTTTTTTCCGGGTCGGAGGAAATTGACGTAGATCCATTTGAGAGTGGAGAATGAGAATTTGAGGAGGGAGAAAAAGCCGAGTGAGAGGAGAAGGAGAAGCCATGAGGGCTGAGATTTTAGCTGATCTAAGATGCAATCCGCCATGATTATTTTGAGATGTGGCTTTGAAATGGACTTATATATAGTGTATCACTCTATGTCATTTCTTTTTATTCTTTAACATTTTATATAAGTGATTTCATTTTTCGAAAATATAGTATAGAAAATTAATCAGGTTTTATTTATTTCTTATTTGTCTTGTGTCATTTTGATTATTTGATTGATCGGCAGAAAATTGTTAAATAGGGGAGAAAATTAAATCAAGCTATTTAATACTCGGCTCAGATTCATTCGAAAAAAGTGTGATTCAGATTGGTTTGTTATAAAAATCGAACAAGCTTGAATAACATTTCTCGTCTAATATTTATTGAAGTTTGGCTCAATCTCGACTCGATAAGCTAAAAATCCCACACACGTATAACACTAAGCCACGAGATAAAAGGTCAATAAATGCGATCTAACCATTAGATAAGAGCTCGTTCGACATATAAGTATGTTTAACAATCTAACAAAACTCAATCTCGATACAAAACTCAAATCAATTTTGAACAATGTATAGTTCAAAACTACTCAATTCGTTTTTAACCCTAAGGCCATCTCCAACCCACCCAGGGGGTGGGTGGAGATGGCCCGGGGCCTTCCCCTGGATGGTCTCCAACCATCCAGGGGGGTTAATTTGGACAGCCCAGGGCTGTGGCCTGGGCTTTTGCCCAGGCCACAGCCCTGGTAATGGGACGCGCTGTTAGCGCGTCCCTTCCCACCATTGCACCAGGTGGTGCCACTTGGCGCCACCTGGTGCATTTACATTTTTTTTTAAATTTTTTTATTATAAATTATAAATAATTATTAAAAAAATTATTAATAAAAAAGTTAAAGATTGAAAAAATTAACTACGAATTTAACAATACCTTGTTTAATTTAATTAACTAAAAATGAAAGATACATTTAATTATAAAAGTTGTGTAAGGTTTAATAACAATTTGTTTTAAATTAAAGATGTAACATTATTAGTTTTAATTTTAAATATATAAATTTGCCTATGAAATTAAAGTTGTTTTCGTGTAATCGTTGTTGTTTTTCTTGTCCCCGATGTAATATTATTATGCTTAATTTTATGATTATTGTCTCTACAGTTATTATTATGCATTTTCATATTTATTATTAATATTATTTATTTTTAAAATTATTATTATTATTATTATTATTATTATTATTATCATCATCATTATAGATAATATAGGTGAGAGTGGGGAAGTTTTTTTTTTAATTAATTGGAGGAGATAGCCCTGTGGGTTGGAGACGGTGCTCAGGGGGGTGCAGATTCACCCGGGTGGAGATTGACACCCCTGGGCTGTGAAAAGCCCTCCGGGTTGGAGATGGCCTAATGGTTACTCTTATGCAGAATGTCTAGAGTGATGATATATCTTTATGGATCCATATCCTTGATCAAAAATTATTTAAAAATAAAAAATTAATTAACTAGATTCATAAATATTCAAATATGTAAACAAGTGTTATCTTTGTTTTACTATTATTGTTTATTGGTTTAGAATTATCGTACTTGATATGCTAAACTATAAAACTTGTATTGCTTCCTCAAAGAAAAAGAAAACAAAAACTTGTATTGTTAAGTGCCTACTTAAATTACGAAAATAAATAAATTACACCATAAGTTTGTATAACAGAAATATTTGCCCGTTTAGTTTATGAATTAATAAAGTATAATCGTGTTATTATGAAAGGAAAATACACTAGAATAGGAGGAAACAATTATTGATTTATGTTCAGATTATTATAAATTAATTTCCTAATTAGTTCTTTAATGTCTAGCAAAACAAAATTATACTGGAAATTTAAATTTATAATTATTATGAATTTATCATTTATAGCATGACGATAAATAAATAAAATAATAATAATAATAATAATAAATAGATGGTGAGGAGGAAACAGTTGGGCTGCATTTAATAGAAATTTAAGGAAATTACCTACGATTGGTTGGGGCCATGGGCGGTTGGAATTTTCATGAGAAGAGAAGAGTTTGTTGAAGCAGATGAGCTGAAATTAGGCAGCAGTTTTTCCCATTTGGTGACCCATAAAAACGTTACTTCCCTTCATTAATACGCTGCCGCCTTAGATTACTAGTGTATTGTTTGGTTGTCAGGAAAGTGAAGGAAAGTCAGTTTTTTTTTCTCTCACTTGTTGTTTGGATAGCAGGAAAGGAAGTTACTATTTTCCTTCAACTTTCCTGCAGGAAAATTTTGTGAAGAAAAAATTTCTCCACCAATTTGATGGGGAAATGCTGGGAAAATCTTGAGAAAATTTTAGAGTAAATTGTAAAACAACCCGTGTACTTTGTCTAACTATCAAAACCTCCTATTTGTGATTTTTTTTTTTTACCAAAATCCCCTTTGTGCTTATTTATTATTAGCAAACAAATACTCTCTCAAGTCATAATAGCAATTATACCCCCACAAAATATCGCAAAAACACACATTTCAGACGTAAACAACCCAAAGAAAATGTAATTTTTATCTTGAAACTAGAAAAGTACAAATTGCAAAAGACAATATCAAGTAAATTTTACATAAATCCCAACGAAAGAAAAAGTTAAAGATTTTAATCATATATATAGATAAAAAATATTACTTCTTTTTCTAAACTTTCTTGACAACCAAACATCTGCAAGAAAATAGTTTTCCTGATAATCAAACATGTAGAAGAAAATGACTTTCTTTTCCTTTTCTTTTCCTTTCCTTCCTTTTTCATTTTCCTACAATTTTCCCTCACTTTCCATACAACCAAACAAGCTATAGGAGATTTTACATTTTCCTCTCTATATTATTTATTTATTTTTTTTTTTTTTTGATAACCCAGGTGTCTAAGCTTACACTAGACTAATCCTGGACCTTCAGAACCCTTGCCCTAGAACCCTGAAGGATGTAAATCGCGGGATGTGCCTCCACCAAGCCTTGGGGATGTGTCCTCTCTATATTATTGCTTGTCGCATAAGGGTGAAGTTATGACAATTGAAGCCAAATTAACACATATTTTTTTAATCGAATATAGAATAATGAGGAAAAAACACTTTTGATATCAAATTTTAGTCCAAAAAATACGTTTGGTATTAAACTTTTCGAAAAAATATATTTCATATCATGATTTACACCATCTTGACACATTTAGTTTTGACATTAATTTTCGGACGGAATTCAACACATGCCCGTTAAGTTGACAATGGGAGGAAAAACACGCACGTGTTGAATTCCTTTCGAAATTTGATTAGAAAAACTAAGGGCCTGTTTGTTTGGCGTTTGGGAAAGTAGTTTGGGAGAGTAGTGGAGGTTTGTGAAATAATCTCGATTTGCGTAATGTTGTTTGTTTGGGTTTTGAGAGAGTGGTTTGAGAAATAAAGTAGGTGTAGGTTTTTTTGGAAGAGTTGGGTTGTAGGTGTAAGATGTGTAAGACTTTATGTCAAATCATGTTTGTTATGTGAGATAAATTGTGTAAGAGATAGGTTACTTTATGTCAAATCAAAGTAGAGTTTGTATAGATTTTGTTTAGAGATAAGAAAATTGTTGTTTGTTTGGCTTTTGAGAGAGTAGTTTGAGAAAATTAATGAATGAAAAATTTATTTCGAAAAATAGAAAACATGTTTGTTTGGCATTTCCCAAACACGAAAAAAATCTGGGAAACACCAAACAAACAGGCCCTAAATGTGTCAAGAAAGTATGAATCAAGGTATGAAATGTGTTTTTTCAAAAAGCTTGGTATCAAATGTGTTTTTTGAACTAAAATTTAGTATCAAAAGTGTTTTTCCCTCATAGAATAATACTTAATTTTGATTTAATTGTTAAGCTAATTATGATAAAATAAATTTTAATTTAATAGAACATGTGTCGAAGTTTGAATGATTTTATATTTATATATTTATAGTGTTGAGCTCCATAAGTTGAGATAAATAATTTCGAATTTGATTTTTTTTTATTTGAAATTGAATTTGATTTATTATGTATATTTAATTACGCTTTAAAGAGTTTTTATAGATCGAACTCGACTTGATTTCAATTTCTTCTCTACTAATTGAATAACAACACAAAAATTAAAATGCGTAGCGTTGGAAACTTATTAGATCTCGATCCAGTTTTCAACTTGATTAAATTTAATAAATTCAAATTAATCACCATGTCTTCTTTCTAGTGAACACTTACTGAAATATCACAAATTCAAACTCCTAAAAATCGATCTCAATATCCAAAATAAGAAGGAAAAAAAAAAAACAGACAGAAAATGAAAAATAAGAAATAAAAGAGATGACCAAGTTAACAAAGCATCATAACCGTTACACCCCACTTAGCCACTACAACCTTCACGTTCATTTCATGCTTATCTTAATAACTGCAATTATACAAGTACTAGATTCACTATTTAATCGAAATTTACATGCCATTAGTCCATACCTCTTCATTAATTAACTCTAATTAACCCGTCTTTGCAAATTAACCAATCATTTATTGTACCAAAACAAAAGTACTTTTGTCATTCACTAATGGCGTCAACAACACGATTTGTACTTGTACTAACAATGGTTTTGTGCATTTTTAAATGCGTTTCTTGCATTGAATTCCAAGTGGGCGAGAGAGCTGGTTGGATCGTCCCACCTCCAAACAACACCAAATTCTACAATGAATGGGCTTCACAAAAGAGGTTTAGGGTTGGTGACACTATTTGTAAGTATAATTGCACTTGTTTTTTAGAATAATTTAAAAATGAAGTATGGACTAGGATTTTTACTTTATTCGTAACTTCATGTCTCATATTTTCATAGGGAAGACGAGAGTTAGACCTTGTTCGTTTTGTTTTTAGAAAATTTCAGACTAATAGGAGATTTCTTAGCTAGATTAATTGTAAACATCTTGTAATGCACGGTTGATATTTAAATGATATATGTTTTCATGTTTGTTAACAATCATTAAAATAATTTGCACCTAGTCTAGCCATTGATTTATTTTTATATAGAATAGGAAATCAAAATTGGACTTGAAGAAGAAATGTAATTGTATCTCTGCAGTAAATGTTGTGAATTATTTTTCTTTAAAACAAATTTTGGTTAAAGAAATCTAGTTCTAGTAGTTCTTTTTAAAGTTCAAACACGTTATACATATTCTTAGAACATCTTGAAAATTTTCACTTTCCTCAAAAGAATTCAAATACTATCATGGTGGCCCTTCAAGTTATATTCATATATTGAGCAAGCGTGCATGACATGTTATCGATTATCAAATATATGCTCATTTCAAAGAATTTAATTAAATATCGATCTATCAAATTTATGTACGTACGTGTTACGTGTCTCGAGTATGAATATATACTAAAATTTAAATAAAAATAATAGTTTCATGATTAATTTGCATTTACGTACCTTTCTTGATTTTATGTTCATTATAAGGTTTCAAGTATAAGAAGGATTCTGTAATGGAAGTGAACAAGACCAACTACAACGAATGCAATTCGGACCGGCCCAACTATTTTTCCAATACGGGCAACACAATCTACAATTTGGACCGGTCGGGTTTTTTCTACTTTATAAGCGGCGCAACCGGGCACTGTGAGAAGGGGCAGCGAATGATCATATGGGTTATTGAGCAGGAGGGAAATTCTGCTGCAGCCGGTTCAGGTGGAACTTCTGGTGCTTCCATAAATTCTGCTATGTTTTCTTATGGAGTAGTCTTTATTATGGTTGCATTTCAATTTGTTTATGAGCAATATGTTTGAAATTTATATTTCTAGGTATGAATTTAGATAGTAGTTAGGGATATTTGTGTTTTATTTTAATTTTTATTCGGAGCTATGTTTTATTTTATTTTATGAAAGGTACTGTATAAGAAATAATTTTATGAACTAGAGTATGTAATTGTAATTTATATCTCAATACGAGGAATTAATTAGAGAGTGAAATGATTGGTTAACTACATTAAATGATACCATGAACATAATAAATTATCTTTGTTAATCTTTTTCTTATTATATACTGTAAATATTTTGTTGCAAAAGAAAAGGTATGGAAATGACAACAAAAAAATGGCTTGTTGAAAAGGAAAATGATTCCATTGCACGCATAGTTTGGCCCAACGATTGCATAATTGTTTTTAAGATAATTGATTCTAGTATAATTACTTTTAAAATAATTTCTTATACTATAATTGATATAGTGTTTGGTTTCAATTTTTTTTATAATGTAAATTTTCATATAATTTACAAAATTAACCTTAATTTTGTGCAAAACTCTATAAAACAAAATATAGTAAAATTGAAATTAACTAATTAAATTTTCTTTTGTATAACTTTAGCTTAAATAATATTATAAATGAATAGATAGTAAAGGCAAAGATTAAATAATTGAGAAACTCTTACTTCCACATTATACAATACTATAAAAAGATGAATAAACTAAAAAAATAAATCACAAATAAATTATAAAAGTAGTAGTAGTATGTTTTTTGAGAAGAGAGGTGAAGGATAAAAGTGAAAAATTCCTAACAGAAAAATGACGGGGAATGAAAAGCTAGAGTTGCTTATGACAATCGTGGAATTATCACGTAGCAAAGTTTTAAAAAAGTATATGAAATTTAAAAAATAATCGTTTCTAAAGTATCAAAATAATCGATGTTGAATAAAATTATTTGCGTGATTATTCCTTCATTTTCTGTATTGAAATTAACTTTATTAGTTTTTTTTTTTTTTTGGAGGGGTGGGGGAGGGAAACAAGCATCTACTACTACAAACTATCCCTAATTTTGCAATAATTGAAACTAAATTAACGACTACGTTACCAATTTGATGGTGATTTTCATTAGTTAATGACAGTATTAAATGTGAAACAATTTTTTAAATTATCGTACCAAATATATTGACATACATTTATTTAATACCCAAAGTAAAAATTGACATAAAATTTAGTACAAAAAATGCAATAATTTACCTTCAGTTATAGAGCAAGCCCCAAGACACCCCAAAATCTGAAGATCCAATAACCCTGTCATCCCTCAACAAAGAACAAAGAACTTCCATCTGTATTTAGTTTGAGCCATCCATTAAATGAGTTTTACATAATAACTAGATTCAAAGTTGATGTATAACTACCACAATTACGAGCGGATACGATACTCGACTTGAAAAATGTTCTTGAGATTTCTTCGTGATTTTTTCTATTAATTTCTATATTTTTGAACAACCACGTGCACACGCCATAAGTACGAGTTATGAGCAGAGGCAGATTCATGAATTTTATGTATTGGGACTAAAGTCAATAAAAAAAATCAATCAAGGTCAAACTTAAAAGTTATATTTCATCCACGAGAAAAAATATGACGAGATATAAAAACGAGGTCGTGAAATTTGAGAAAATTAACCTCACAAGTTACTTTAATTACATATGATACTGCATTA
This sequence comes from Penstemon newberryi var. newberryi, assembly GCA_030819805.1. NCBI lineage: Eukaryota > Viridiplantae > Streptophyta > Magnoliopsida > Lamiales > Plantaginaceae > Penstemon > Penstemon newberryi. Next base: position 11,137,996 of record JAUALY010000004.1, on the reverse strand, counting down.
CGAATTTGTTACATGTGACAAAAAAAGGGGGCAATGTGAAAACATATTCATCACATTTGACTGCCTTTTGTGAGAAAATTCATTTCGTCACAGAGATTTATGTGAGGAAAACAAATTTTGTCACAAATTTTTCTGCGAGGGAAGAATTGTTTTCGTCACATTAATATTTTCGTAAGAAATAGTTACTTTTTGCACAATTTCTTGTGAAAAAAATATAATTTTTTTTGTAGTGCATCACATATTCTCGTGAATTCACATATCTCAAATTAATCGTCATTTACACCTACAAGATATATCACGAGATTCATCGAGAAGAATAACAAATAACCCATCACCGAGCTCTCTAATAATAGCATTGGTAGTTTTAATTGAGGAAGCATTGACAATGTATTTTTGAATTGAAGGAGCCGTTAACTTAAGATTTTTCGGGACATTCAGAAAAATAATTGCTCTAGCAACCTCATTTTGATTGATCCGTTGGAATACTTAAAAGTTGAAGAAAGTTCCCTTGGTTGTTTGAAGATTTCAGTTCATCATGTCCATGAAATGCAAATCATTTTTTAAGAAGAAACTAAATACAATTGATTTTTGCAGTCAATCGAATTTGGTAGACATTGAGTAAGGACTTTTGGGATGGTTATAAACTTCTGATGTATCAAGTTTTTGGATTGGAATGAAAGTTGAGTCAATTATCTTATTTGGGTTGATCGATGAGCAAGAGTTTTGGATGAAAATATTATATTTGAGCTTATTTTTTTTAGAACCAAAATATATATAACTATTATATTTAAAAAAAAAAAAGAGTTAAGTTAAGTGGAGTCTACAGACCCCCAATGTGCATCCGCCCTGATTATGAGTTATGTTCAATATTCAACTGAGTTTTTAGGAGAATATTTCCTGCATGGGGCATATATATTATGGCACACTAATTCTTTATTTTACATATAATAATATAATATTACATGATGAAATTGAGTTATAAAACACAATTTATTATAGATTTAGTAACTAGTATCATCATGTTTGCATTACAACTCAGCATTCAATAAAAAGATTCCAATAGGTTAATCGCTGAATATAAGTTGTTAACATTGTGAAGCGACTTTAGTTTTAATTGGAGAAAATTTGACGGGAAACTCCAGAAGAATATTCACCTAATCCTACGGACCCCACACATATTTCCTGCAGAAACCAACTCAAAACAAGAGTCAGAGCTGTTCATTAGTGACATAAATATCAGCGAAAAGCAGTTTATACGAAAAACACTGATTTCGCATTCTAGGGTTTGTGATATCTTAAGGTGCAAACATGGGATCTCACGGGGACGGTGACCTTACGACGCCGTTTATGGAGGCGGAGGCGAAAAAACAAGAGCATTCATTGATTGCTCCGCCCTCCGAGGATGATTTGATTGAGAAAATGGAGAATGTAGTTCTACATTCTGATTTAAAACAGAAAGCCGTCGTCAATGGCTATGGACACAACCAAAACGGTGGTCCAGAATGCAGCGAATCGCTGCCTCTGCGGCCGTACGCCGGAGATTGCCCTCACTACGTCCGAACTGGCGCTTGTAAGTTTGGACTCAGCTGTAGGTACAATCACCCGGTAAAGAGAACTCGGCAGGTAATTTCGGAGTTACAGGGATTTCAAAAAATCTGTGTTATTGTTTTTTCTTTTTTTTGATTGTTTTCTAACGGTGGATTTTGAGTTTGTTGAAGTTTGTTAAGGGCAGGGACTATGGTACTGAAAATCCTGGCATGATTGACTGCAAGGTAAACAGTTGTAATGTGGCAAATGATTTTTATTTTTGTTGTTCATAAAATGGGTGTTAGAGACATTGGAATGTCTAGCTATTGTTGCTAATTATGTTTTCATAAGTTTTCCCTATTTATACTTATGTTTGATGATTTTTGTTATAAATAGTTATCAGTTTGACATTTTGTAACAAATGGCTTACTGTTTGATATAGTTCATCACTAGGAAACTAAGGGAATGAGATCCTGAGAGCGTGAGAAATTAAAAATTTGAAGAATGACAGCGCCTTTAGAACTTGATGTAGAATAATACAAAAATAATGATATACTAATTAAAAAATTAATATCAATAGTAGTTAAAGAATTAAAAATAAAGTGTTGTTACGCCTTGTAAAATGTAAATCAATAGTAATCACTTTTTTTTTTATAGGAAATATCAAATATCATTAATGAATAAGTTCAGAATTTACAATGTCATGAACTGAAGAACGTAATAAATCCGACAAAAAAGAATCTCTATTAGATAACTTGGCTAATTCATGGACTGCTGGATTCCCTTCCGTCAATACGTGGCGAACTTTAAACACTTCAAAACCTTTAGCTATGAGTTTGACATCATTTATAATATTACCATAGGCAGCACAACTATCCGTATCTCTCTCACTAGCATTTATATAATAGTACTTGAATCGCCCTCTAAAGCGATTTTATTCTATCTGTGATCTAGAGTAATTTCAGTCGCTTTTAGTAATTCAATATTTAATAATATTATTATAAATATATACACAGTGTCTAATCTTGTAATATATGTTTATTGGGAGTAGGTCTGTTCACTCATCATTAAAAATTATAAATATTTCTAGTGTGTAATACATATGTTTAAATTTCTTGGTAAATATGCGCCAACGTTAGCATCATTTATTATAGAGCCGGAAAGTTTCTTTGGCGTTGACCACATGTCAGAAAATTATTAGCTGACATAAGATGTTCAGAAAGATTCGTGAATGTAGTTCAATATATTTGTGAACATTTTATTTGAATTCTGATAATCACGCTATACACGTGAATTGGAGGGCGTGCGTAACCACACAAATTACGTTACTTAGGTTCAGCACGGTTATCCATATAAAGTTTTAGTTTTAATATCTCGGAAGAATGGTGCATGATATTTGGTTCCTTAGTGTCAAAGCTAGTATGATATATGTAATTTACAATTGCACACCTCTTTGTGTTTGTTGGTTTTTTTTAATGATGTGATTTCGTATTGTTTTTATGTTAATATATGTGTTTGGATTGTTTTAATATCAGCTACAACTTATACTTGGTGGCTAGCTATTTTCTATATCAATTCTATACTTGATGCATCCGTGAGCTTATTTGTTATGGTTTTGGTCTTTGCAGTACTCAATTGCAGGAGTGTGCAAGAATGTAAAATCTTGCAGATACCGCCATCCTGGTGAAGTATCTGAAAATTCATTTCCAGAGCTAAACTTTATGGGTTTGCCAATGCGACCGGTATAGACAAAATTCATATACATAATGGCTAATACTTTGTTTCGCTGGTTCTGCTAAGTATTGGCTGAAACATTTGGAAATTGGAATTCTTCTTTCTCTATCATTTTGGTCTTTCCAGTGCATACTTTACTTGGACACGTATCCGAGGTTTTCTTTGAATTATAGTTATGTTGTGTTTTTTAATAGGGAGAGAAGGAGTGCCCGTACTACATGCGCAAAGGTTCATGTGGATATGGTTCTCTTTGCGTATATCATCATCCTGATCCTACTTCAATGGTAGGAAAGGAATTTCCCAAATCATTGGAAGAGCCATTTTGGAAACAAGCAATTCGACTTCCAGACAATTACTATAGTGATTCTCAGCATCTGACAGGAGCATCACAACCAGATCAACCTTCCTGGTCTTTGCACAAGTTTCCAAATAGTGGTGGTTCTTATTTGGAAAACTTCTCACCTTATGAACCTGTGCATGCATTTTCTCCGTGGATGGATAAACAACCAGAATGGAATGGGTATCAGGTACTTAAAAACTTTTTCTTCGCCACGGTCACTTTTAATATTTACTCTGTTTTTTTTTCCTTATTCATATTAAGCCCTGCCTTTGTATTCGCATTTCATGGTAAATACAAGTTTTTTATTGTGTAATATGTTTGCATGTGATTCCCAAATCCCAACTGCTCTTTATCTTGCGTAGACAATAAGAATGTTTGGAATGCATGTAATGGCTCTGCTGTTTGATCAATTTAATTTTTCTGAGGCTTTATACACATATCTGATCCTGTAGTCCTGATTTACTCAGAACTCAAGCTATTCCCATCAGAGCATGACATCTGCCAATGGTTCTGATAGTAAACCAGATATCACTGTGCAAGTTGAGGAATTTCCTGAACGACCAGGTCAGCCTGAATGTTGTTACTTCATGACAACTGGAAATTGCAAATTGAAGTTCACCTGTCGGTATCACCACCCTAAGGACAGGATGCCTAAGCCAGAGGAATATGTTCTTAATGAGAACGGCCTGCCACTGAGACCTGTAAGTTCAAATAATTCTGTTGCACCTTGAACTTATGTTTGATATATCTTTTTCGTTCTCTAGCTTCATCACATGCCATGTAAGGTTGAGAAGTACCCAGCGGATATGTATACATATTTTTCTGCTGTTATATGACATTGAATGGAAAAAAAAAAAAAAAAAAAAACACCTTTCTGTTTACTTGTTTATTTATTGGTGGTGGACTGGAAGGTTTGGTGGGATGTGGTGATGATAAAGAAACCGTTGGGGCATTTGACCTAGATACAGTGTTCATGTTGTTTATTTGAAAGAATATTAAATGCTCTACTTTTACACAATTTGTTTGTTCTTGAAAATAAAGGATCTATAATACCTTTGAAAAATCTGGGTGACTTTTATTCTTGAGTTAATGATCATGAAATCTGAGTAAGGAAGTTTCATGAATCTCTCACGATTTGTTTGGAAATGTCTTAAATTAATAAAGTGGTAACGTAATGAAGAATAATTTGGACTTAGAAGCATCCTTCCCAACGATCATTTATCATTAACTTCATGTCAACATGGATCCTATGCATCCTTGGATTTCAAAGATGTGAAAGACCTAGAGTAAAATTACATAGGTTGGACACTGTCTTCTGGAAGATGAACACAAAGCAATGTTTTTCAGGGGTTAACCATATTCGTGGATAATATATTGCTAAAGTTACCTGCATCATAATGTCGTGTCTGGATCAATGGCAAAGTTAAATTTTTAGTCCAGCACCTTTGGTCCTGCAATTACAAATTTTCACCTTTGGTCCCTGTTTTTCAACTATTTTGCACTTCTTTACGAATTTGCACTTTCGATCCCAATGTCCTAAAATATTCTCCCTCTCTAATTTCCTAATTGTATTCTGTTCCTAATTGATTTTAATCCTTAACAGGGTAAGAATATTTGTCGGGATTATGAACGTATTGGTCTTTGCAAGTTTGGACGTGCATGTCAGTATGACCACCCAGCAAGCCGTGGATTGGTGAGCCGTGGATCAGCAGCAAATGCGGATTTGCCTGTTTCATCAGCAACCGTTGTTGGCTCTGGAGATGGAGGGCTGGGATGATTAGATTCACATCAGCAGGTGTGAGAATTATGACTTATGTACATTAATGGCTTCCCTACCTCAATCAAACTTCTTCTTTAGTAGGAGCTATCGCGATTTTTCGAGAACTTTCTAATTAACTTATGCCAGAAAAAGTAATTTCTGGCACGAACCTTAGGATCACTGATCTCAGCCTCATCTTTTAACCTATTCAAATGATAGGTAACTTTTGCTGATGTTCTGTTGAAGGATATCTATATTAGGGCCTAGAAGAATTGTCGGATAATATTTCAATAATAATGATGTGGAGTCATCGTGCTATGTTCCCGTATGTGGAACCAAAGTCACTTTGATATTATTTCCTTTTACTGAACCCCGTGTTTTATATATGTGATCAATCTCTTTCTGGGTATATAGGCATAACATTTTCCCTACTGCTTATCTACCATTTTAGTCTAATGCAACAAATCAAGGTACATAATTGTCAGTTATGCTTAGGCTACATACCAAGTTTATACTGCATTTGGATAGTGTTTGCTCTATCATAATCTAAGAAGAGTTGTAGAAGAACAAATGTAGAGTAAATTCTTGTCATAATTTCCCTTTAGGAGAAGTATAGAAATTTGAAGAAGTTATGTAAAAGATGCCTTTACAGTAAGAGTAAAAATTACATCAGCCTTTCAATCGCCAAAAATCGGAGTCTGATTGGCCACTTTGAACTCTACATTGTATCCCATTTCATAGCTTTGTATTCATCAAACTTTTCAGAAACAGCAAAGCCACTTTTTCTGCATCAATTTAGAGAACAAACCATTTAAGAAAAAAAAAGGAAACAAGAGAAAATATGAAAATAGATAGGTTAGGATTGGATCGAAAAGAAGAACCTTTCTAGGATACTCATAAGGTTGGTGCGGTTGAGACATGGCGTCGTTTCTTGGTGGTGGCACAGTAGTTGCAGCTGTGCCTGTAGCTTTCTTTTCATCTCTAGCCTTAGCAAATATGACCGTAAATCCATCAGCCGAGGCTGGATTATTCACGTCCCACTCACCAAATTTCGGCAATGGCCGACCTTTCTCATGCTGCAGTGCACAATTTTGGTTTGTTCTGGTGTTACATAAGTATGGGAGCATGTTCATATTGTTTTGTTTAATATAAACATGCTTACTAGCAAATTGCTAAAATGATTAATAAGACTTAATCTCCATATATTGCATCAAAACAATAGGGTAAATAAATACAGAGTTTGATGTAAAAGTAATCAAAACTAATTTTTTATAAATTATTTGCCCCATATGTGCTTCATTCTAGTCTCCAACATTGGGCTGTTGTCAATTAAATTTGATTTCCTATTATGCAAAATTAATTATGTTTCAAACAACATTCTGTAAACAATGTAGGGTTTGGGGGATTAATATGAATTCCTAAAATGTCCAATCACGTTCTTAGATTTATTTCCCTATAGACTTCTCGTGAGAAAAACATCAACAATAAATTTAAGGGACGGATAATATCAAATGAAATTAGCAAAAGACATTGAGCAAACAATATGTATCACCAGAAAAGTCGAAATCTGCATCCAATTCCTGACTTTGATAATATGCAATTAATGAAAATAAAGAGGAAAAACAAAAGAAAGAAAAAAACTTACAGACGTCATCTAGAAAGATTGAAGGTTTGAGCCTTCAGATGGAAGAGAGGAGAGCAAATCTTGTAGAGAGAGAGAGAGAGAGAAGAAAGAATATTGATGTTAATTAAGAACGAGTCTTTAGGAGGGAGTAGACGAGGCACCAACACGACACGAGAAAAATAATAATAATAATAAAGCTATAGATGTATACATAGATCATAAAAATGGAGAGAAGCAATATTGTGATTAGCTCAATCAATATCAGATTATTAGTATGAGTTGTTGCGCCCATGTTCCCAACTACCTAGTAGATCTCTACACATTGGCTCATGTTGTCATAGGTTGTGTCAGAAAAAATTAGCGTAAACTCGATTTTACCACACTCAATTATGAACTCGGCATGATTAGCATCATTTTTTTTTAATCAAGAATATGTATAAATATAATTGTATTATGATTAAATTGCGAGCAAACATGGTTTGAAATATTTTTCCACCTTACTATCCATTCCTACTATCATGGACGGAGCCAAAATTCAAATTGATAAGATCATTAACTCATTTTCTTCAATTCAACCTTGTTTATCAAAACCAATCTTCACATAAAATATAAACATTGCTTTTTGAAGTAAAAAAGAAAAAAAATAGAAGTTTCATTTAAATTAAACACCATTTTTAACAAGTTACACACCAAAATGAGAGTGGAGGGAGTTACGTAAAGAGTAAAGTCATGCTCATTTTATAAGCCTCTAATAAGTGTCCAAGTAGAAACACATTAGGGGAAGCCTAGAGTTCTTGATAGTCAAAGAAAGTGATCGTAATTTGATGAAAAAACAAAATGAATATCTAGAAGGATTCCAAAAAAAGTTGAATTGACAATAACACCCTCAACCCCAGAAGGCTCACAGATGTTAACATCCACCAAACGACAACGTTCCAGCCTCCCCCAACACACATTCAAAAACAAAACAAATGAACCCGGAGCCAACCACGTTGCTTCATTCCCATCTCCACCCCTCATTTATTCCATCAACTTAATTCCCCAAACTACCCTCACCCTTTCCTTCACCGCCTTAGTCCTCTACATAATCCCACCCAAACCCATTCCCGTCATTCAACAACGAGTTGTACTGATCTCTACAATCGTTTTGTACACATTATTCATCAGGTATCTAACTTTCCCTCCCTTTATAAACAAACCAACAGTCACCTTCTCTCCTAACAATGGCGTCTGGGTTGCTCCGGCGAGCGATATCTAGGGTTCCGCCACTATCACCTGCGGCGAGGGCCGTAATTTCCCGACCCCAGTCTTCGGAGGCTCAGGCGCAACGATTAGACCCCGAAGCGAAGCAATCCAGCACCACAAAAACCTTCCAAATCTACCGATGGAGCCCCGACTCCGCGAACAAACCGAAGCTCCAGGACTTCGAGATCGATCTGAAGGAATGTGGCCCCATGATCCTCGACGCCCTAATCAAGATAAAAAACGAGATCGATCCAACCCTAACCTTCCGCCGCTCCTGCCGTGAAGGAATCTGCGGTTCGTGCGCTATGAACATGGACGGACATAACGGATTAGCTTGTCTGACGAAAATACCCTCGGGTGGTCCCACGATGATTACGCCTCTACCGCACATGTTCGTGGTTAAGGATTTGGTTGTTGACATGACGAACTTTTACAATCAGTATAAATCAATTGAGCCGTGGCTGAAGAGGAAGAGTCCGCCGGAGAATCAAGGGAAGGAGATTCTGCAGAGTAAGGAGGATAGGAAGAAATTGGATGGGATGTATGAATGTATTTTGTGTGCTTGTTGCAGTACCTCTTGCCCTAGCTATTGGTGGAATCCTGAGTCGTATTTGGGTCCGGCTGCACTTTTGCATGCGAATAGATGGATCATGGATAGTCGAGATGAGTACACCAAGGAGCGTCTTGATGCGATTAACGATGAGTATAAGCTCTATCGATGTCATACGATTCTGAATTGCGCTAAAGCTTGCCCCAAGGGACTTAATCCTGGTATGCAAATTCAGAATATCAAGAAACTTGAGCTTCAGAGTTAAGGTTTTTTATTTGGATTTGGAAACATGAACCTGTCTGTAGATAGAACTCATTGAATAATTTAGCATGTTTTCACTCATGCTAATATGCTATGTTGGACATGGAGAATAGGTGGAGAAAGTGATCGATTTGTTTCTTTCATCTGAGTTCTATTTCTGGCACTGCTTCAAAATGTTGCTAATCATATGATTAGTATTGGATGTGTAAATAGATTGAGTATTGTTAAATAACTACGATGTTCAAATTGATGAGTTTCAAATATTGTTTAGAAATAATTATTCAAGTTTTAACAACTTGATTGAAATCAAAACAAGGCTCACTTGTTCAATCAAAACTGAACAAGGTCTAATTGGATCGAGCAAGAGTTGTAGTTGATGGATTAATAACTTCATACACTAGATCATTGTTCTCTGAGCTATGCTCAAACCGAACATTATAAATTATCAAACTATCGTTGTAAATTTGATTTGTTATATAACAAAGAAAGCCATACCAACTTTTATGAACCAAACTCAACTTCAATCTCGAGCTTGTTGGATTTTTTCATTGTGCTAAAGCTATATGATAACAATAATACAACTCAAACAATTCAAATCACAAACATTTTACAACTTAAACACCACATTTCGGCTCTTCTTTGGTGTCAAGGTAATAGCTATGAATAGTCATCGACTTCCGGGAAAGGGTAGAAGAATGGGACCTATTATGGGACATACAATGCAATACAGACGTATGATCATTATGCTTCAACCGGGTTATTCTATTCCACCTCTTAGAAAGAAAAGAACTTAAATCAAAATACTTAATAGCACGGCGATACATTTATACAAAACTTCTACCCCGAGCACACGCAATCGAACTGCAGACAGTCAAGTGAAATCCAATCCACAAAATAATTTGATCTATGGACAACAACATTGTGATAAAGGTCGTAATGCCAGAGGAATCATTAGAGCATCTCCAGCAGTGTCATCTATATTAAATTATACATGGTGAACAGTGTTTTAGCTATCTAATCCATCAGTCATCATCTAAAATTTTCAGAATTATTATATTTTATTCTTTTTTCAATATTAAATTATAAATGACAATATAATAATGTTGTATTACATTTACACGTAAAATATAAGTAATAAATATATATTTAAATATAATAAATTAAAAAAATTTGAAATAAATGGCTTTAAATAACGATTTAATAAACTTTTTAATTCAAATAAAAATTTAACTCAAATTAGTTTAATAAACTATAGTTGAGACATAAATTTGCTGACATGGATGTCCTGTATAAAAATATGCATGGGCATCCATATATGCAAGTCCAAACTTATATTATACATAGTCTTGTATAAATACAAGACATTGCTGGAGGATAAAAAAATAATTTGGTTATGTATATTTGTGTTTTTAGCTATTGAAGGAGCTAAAAAAGTGACTGTTGGAGATGCTCTTACCTCAAGGCATAGAGGGGGAGGTCATAAGCGTCTATACCGTAAAATCGATTTTCGACGGAATGAAAAAGGCATATATGGTAAAATCGTAACCATAGAATACGACCCTAATCGAAATGCATACATTTGTCCCATACACTATGGGGATGGTGAGAAGAGATATATTTTACATCCCATATGGGCTATAATTGGAGATACCATTGTTTCTGGTACAGAAGTTCCTATAAAAATGAAAAATGCCCTACCTTTGAGTGCGATTTGAACTATTGATTCAAGAGAAATTGTCACCATCAACAAACCTACAATTCCATTCCTCTGCAATTGTGCTTTTTCAGAGTCAAATATGTGACCTAAGTTTTAGTACCAATAAAATCGATCATCTACTTTAGTGCTACAAAGTACAAACCTTCTTCTCATCTCCTTACTGAAAATGAAATAGCAAACTGTGCATTTCTTAAAATCCAAAGGTTCCTGGTTGGTCTAATGGAATATAAATGCAATTGTACTTAGAAAACAGATCTACGAATTACATATCAAGGCACATTTATGGAGTTGGGACAGATTCAATTTATTGTATACCTATTGATACACACACAGGGAAGAAACAAATGCCCCCCAGGAAAAAACTTATTGGAGGTAATTATCAAATTAAATTAAAAATAAAAGAAACTAATGTTTCCTTGTAAGTCCAAGAAACACAGTAGCAGATGAGAGTTGAACTCTAAGATCAGCAATATCAATATCATGACCACCTTCAACCAAACCCCATCGATCAACCTGCATATCTTCCTCCAGCCTAATCAACTCAATCGCCTGCTCAATACTCAACTGACCACGAAACATTCCAATAGCAATGAACAAAGAATGTGCAGCTGCAGCAATTGCGTCAATTGAAGCTAGTTCACAATCATCTGTCTTTTTAAGGAGGTTTTCGATGGCACTCACTAGTCCTTGCTCTTGCTTCCCACCGAAAAAACTTGTGTATACAACAGGCCTAAAGCCAAACTCGGATTCTACCCACTTAAGTAATGGACCGAGTTTCTCCACTTGTCGTTCTGCAAATTGTAACATAGATTGATATAATTTCACAATCCAAGACAATAGAAATAAAAACACCTAGTTTGTGTATGTGAATTTGAGTTGAAAAAAGTCAGAACTACATAGAAGTATTGACAGATATTTGTTCCATAAAAAACAATAGAAGAGAAGTAGTGGGCGATATTAACAGAAGTATATGTACCTCGGAGATCACTTGATACATCATTGTCATTTGGAGCTCGACAAAATACTAGATCCATATGGAGTTTCTTAATCAAATTTTCAATTATCTTGGAACGAGTTAGAGGCACTCTTTCTAGTGCTGTACATGTAAGTCTCATCAGAGGCATTGTGAACGGTCTTATCCCATCTGTTTCCTAAAACAACAAAAGAATCAATTCATTACATTGTCTCCACTCAGCACTCAAATTTGTAGCTCAATTCACAATATGAAACTCAAACTAATGAGGGATTCTTATAAGAATGCACAATGTCATATTTATGAAGCATTGAAGCCAAAAAAAAAAAAATAGAACTTGCACATACAAAAACTATGCAGCAAATTGAAATGCATAAATGTTGCTTCACTCTACAAATTGAAAGAAAAAGAAAAAAAACTACCAGCAAAGATGATCAGTTACAATTGATTGAACTATGACAGGGAGCCTATTTTGGTAACATTTAAAGATTTCAGAAATTTCAAAATTATTGACTTTACAGGAAAAAAATAAAATCTAGACAAAACTGAAGATGCTTAAAAAACTGATGTCTATGCAAATTAGTAGTTAGGAATGCAAAATCAAATCAAGCTATTAGATACTTGACTTGAGCTCCTTTGTACTCAGGTTCATCATACTTAGCAAACAAGCTTGAACAACAAAAATGTCCACATAGGCAAATACAAATGCCATGCCACTCGATACTAGATACTCGATTCGAGCTCGTTCGTTAAAAGCTTATTTGAACTTTACAATCAAACCAAGCTCATAAGCTGGATGAAAAAAATCAAATCAAGCTTCATGTCCTTTTATATTCAATTCATAATACTACAAATCTAAAATTGAAAACATGAATGCACGGAGTAAAATTGAGGTACAAGCTTTAAAGAACCTGGTACTCCCATTCAGCAGCGATGGCTTTAGCGAGAGCTAAAGTAGGGCACTTGAGATTCCTCTTAGAAGGCGTTTTCAGCGTCCTGTAATCCAGCATCACGCTCCATCCATTGCCATCATCAGCTTCTCTCGTCGTAACCTTCGCGTAGAATCGCTTCCCCACTATCGAACCCGTCATAAATGACATCGGCATCGTCACGGATGAGGCTGAAGACGGTGAGGTTTTGGGGCCTTTGACGAATATCTTATCATCGTTATCCGCGGGTTTCGGATCGTCCGGGGAAAAGGTAAACGATGAGGATGGAAGTTCGGATTCGAATGCGGTGGCGACGCCGTTGAATTGGCGGGTGGTGGTTGAGGTTACGGATCTGATGACGGTGAGGTTTAGGGTTTTAAAGGTTTTCCTCAACAACGCCATTTTCAGCTGCTCGGCTCGGCTGGAATCTTCCGGTTCAACCCGTATTCAGATTATAATGCAAACTGGTATTCAATATTACAATGTACATGGCGCTTCGAGGATGGTCTGTGTTGGGCCAAGCCAATAAAATGAATAAAAAATACGGCCCATCAGGCCATAGGCTTGGGCTGGCATATATATTCTTGTTTCCTTTAATAGTAGTAAACTATTCACCATACTTTGAATAAAGAAAATTGAAATGCTAGATCACATTATGGTTCCTCAAGTATAAATTATTTTATATTTATATTCCTTTGTCAAAAGTATTACACTTAAGTCCTTTTATATAAAATGTAATACATTATATTCCTCATGTCAAAAATTTGCACTTAAGTCTCTCTAATATAAAATATGTTACACTGATAGGCACTTTTACGGCGGATTTTATGTGTTATAATAGTTTGATTTGATCGGGGTAACGCATTTTATCTCTATATTTTGGCTAGGTATTTAGGATCTAAATAAAGTTTGTTCTGGCAGCAATAATTGTTATTCGGGCAATATGGCTAGCCATTTTTTTATGTAACTTTTGTTATTTTTTAATTAGTTTGCAAGACTCACTTTCTACTTTTAATTTTAACTTGAAACTATTATGATAGTTCTTGGATCTTTCAAAAAAAAAAATAGAGGACTCACGATCGAAGAAATCGAATCCGCAATAAAAAATTATATTCTCATAGATGTAAAAAATAGGGTTTCCTGGAAAACTAAGATTACATGGGATATAACAATGGTTGAAAAGGGAAATCAAATTGGGAGCCCGTTATAGTGCGTTTCGGGCTATTTTCATGGCTTTTTGGGTTGGCGGGCCGTGGGCCCCACGATTTAGACCAGAGACAATTTCGAGCTATGTGGAAGGAAATTGATGCGATTTGGAGGTCAATGCAGAAGCGGAGTTGAAATCGAGACTCGGATGAGCGCCAGTCAGGGAAATCGGCTCCAATTGACAATCTAGCTGATAAAACGGCTTTTAGGTAGGGTGGTCTCGACTTCAGCTAAAGCGAACTGGGACTCGGATAAACCGGATTGGACCCGGATGCCCGAGTTTTTTAAGCGGTTGATTATTTTGTTTGATAGGGAAGTGAAGGAATGAGGCTGTTGCGTGGGGGTGGGGGAGGGGTTAAGGGGGCGGAGGCGGCACATGCAGAGAGACGACGGAGGCCGACTACGTGGGTCGGGTTCAGACCGCGCATTCTCCGATCAACGTTGAGCGGGTTCAGACCGTTCATTCTCCGATAAAGGTTTGTTCATATTTCACATAACACAAGGATTTTCTTGCCTTTTTTCTCACATTAGTGAAAGTTGAATCAATGACGTCTTAATCATGAGGCATCAACTTCTCCCAATCAGACTAGCCTCTTTTGCATATATAAATACAACTCCATGTGCACAGGCTCAATCTAACAAATCATTATAATTTACCCTTTACCAAATTATAATCTTTTTCTTTTCTCCTTTACTAGATTGACTCAACCAAAAAAATGAAAAAGTATTACATGTGTAAATTTGATTAGGCCACATATATAGATAGGACACCAAACATTACACTCTGGGAATTGACAAATCTTTTTAAACTGCAATCTACGCCATTAGAGATTATTAGATACTTGTATTCTCCATGATTCCATCTATACAATAAACTTCTTGGTTGTCTGCGGATGCTGATAAAGTTATTTTTTATAGTAATTAATTAATTACTTGAATGTTATTGAGAGTAATTTTGTATTGTTGATCGGGCCTCAGATCTAATAGAGGAGGCCGTTATTGGGAAGGTGGCCCAAATCAAAATTTAAGTATGTAATTAGTAGAAATTTTGCGATAATTGTGTCAAATATTGGGCAGAGGATGTAAAGTTATTTAGTAATATTGTTAGTCTTAAAATTCTTTCGTGTTCAAATTTTTGTGACAATCTTTGAACGAAGTTTGCGATCATTTTTGTTGATGTTTTATGATATGTTGGTTTATTTATTTTTAAAAAAAAGACGACAATAGTATATTTCTTAATTTTATCAAGTAGCAAAATCAAGAAGTCAAGCTAAAACACGAATATATTAAATGGGGATTATTGCATTTTTTGTGCAACAACTATAGTTCACTGGCGTTTCTACCCCGTAACTTTTCGGGCTAACACATTTGGTGCCACAACTTCAACAACAAGTAGTGGCAATTTTGTTGCCAATTGAGGCCCAATTTCAAAATTGGCCAGAAATTCCACCATGTGCAGACCATGTGACATGAAAATTGGAGATTTTGACAATTCAACGCCTTTTTTATTTAAAAAATTACGTATATCTTTGAACAAGTTTCTCTATTATATAACATAGATACAAAGGAAAAGAAATTATTGTTAAGTTCTAAAATATACGTCAACACGTAGTGAAGAATTCTCAAGTTATGTGTAAAGAGTAAAGGAGGAGGAATTAATCAATTGAATTGCAAACTAATTAACTAGAATTGATGAACAACTCGATCGTTGATGATATAGCTAGAATGGAATTGAACGAGATATATATATAGGACATGGTCAGCAGCAACAATACAAGAAGAATACAATCACATTGCCAATTTGCCTGCAACCAGTTAAGGCAAAATTGAAATCCACAACACAAACATGCATAGATAGATATATATATTAGAAAAATCTATTATATATGCAAATCCATCTCTAATTAATTGGCAATTGAGAAGAAAAAAAAAACAAAAACTTAATTTACTCTCTAGTCTTCTTCCAGTCCAGGCATAACATTCATGCATGATTAATTGGCTAATTGCCAGCATATATAGCAACGTACCTGCATAAATCTCCGCTATATATATATATCTTGAGGATTGGTACCCGAAATCTATATATTCCCGTTTGCCCACCCCTAAAGCATAATGCTAATTAACCAACTTCACCAATGAATAAATAAATTGCTAACAAATAGGTCGACTATTTAAAACTACAAAATAAATAGTTTCTCCATATATATATATATACAAAGGAAATTAAAGAAATTAATTTTGGACACGAAAATAAATCAACCAATTCGCCACGGACCCTAATTTCAATAATCAATAACATATCATCGAGAAGGAAAATCCATCCAGTAATATTCAAAACAAGCAACATAGCATAGCATAGCATCAGCATCCTATATATATAACACAAACCTTAGCTAGCTACATAATTAATTAATCAGCTTTATTGTTGTTTTGGTAGAATCTAACGTCCTCATCATTGGGGATATACCCCTTGAGCCTGGCTGAAGAATGCGCGTAGGCGTACGAGAAACCCATAATGAAGGATAACGGGGCGATAATCACCTTAGGAACTCGAGCCACAACAACCGGTCCGATGGTGAGAAAAGGATGCGTGCATAATCATCTGGGTTGAAGTTGGCAACAGTCTTTCTGAACCCAGGTTTCGGATCTATCACGGGGTAATTTCGCTTCATTCTTAATTTTTAATTGTTTCGATGAGTTAATTAGGGTTATAATGGACGAGTACTGGTGCTATCTATTTTAATTAAGAAGTTAAGAGTATAACTAGGTTAAATGACTCTCATGAAGTTGTGTTTTGGTCGAAAACTATCTATATATCAAGGGTTGATCGAGTTTAAATAGGTTATAGTCTATGATATGAAATATATATTATATATATATGGTGTTTGGATTGAAAACTACCTTTAAATTACATTTTTAGTAATTAAATTAAAGTTAGGTTTTTTAAAAGTTAAAGAAAATTTAAGGTTAAGTTTTTTTTTTTAAAAAAAAACATTTATTTATTAATTAATAAAACAAAAGAAAAAATTAAAAACAAGCAGGTATGAGATTAAATAAACTGAATGAACCGAAAATTCATTAAGCAAAGAAATCTTTCTTATTAATGATTTCAAGTAAATAAATCAATAATCTAGGATAAGCATAAATGAAAACACTTGCATTAATTGCATTTACTGGACGGTGGGTTTAATTAATTGTATTAAATGAAACGAAAAGAAAAGAAAAAATAAAGAGGACAAGCAGGTGTCGCCAGCCACCCACTGACTGGGTGGTCGCGGTTGATCGACCGCAAGGGGTTGGCCGAGGAAAGCATGCCTCGGCCAACCCCCCACCCCACATTAATTTTCATTCCCCCTCTCCTCCTCCTTTAGACATTGAAGATGTCCTAATGTGAGGGCGTGAGAAAATGAATCTCAACCTAAAATACAATTTTATCCTTTTTTTTTATTATTATTGAAGATTTGAAAATTGAGGCTAAAGTTGGAATACTCAAAAAACTGGTATCGTAGCTACTCATATTCTTGACTATGGTCAGTTTTAGTCTACGTACGTAAATTACCTCATTCTTATATATAGTTCAGTTTTCAAAGGAGGGCAAAAGAGGAAAAATATGGCAAAAGTAGTGAAAGTTGGAGAGTGATCGTGTAATTACACCAAATTTGAGGGAGTAGTTTGAGAAATTTAAAAAAAAAAGTAGTGTACTAATAAAAATTGGGTTTTTTATGACATCTTTGTGTGCCGTTAGCCGTAATAGAATAAATGTAATGAAACAGATACCTACTGTGTAGCATGAGTAATTTTCCAAAGTTAAAGGATGCTATGTTATTAGCGCTTAATATGAGGGATAGTTTTGAGCAATTCTCCCTTGATATTATTTAGTTAACATGATACATTATCAATCATATATGGTTCATATCCCATGAAGAAAAATATACATGTAACATACGTTCACTGTAAAAAATATTCAAGTTGTAATATTTGCATGCATGAAAACAACAGTGATCAAAATACATAGAAATTTATTTTGATGTAAATTGAAATAAAGTATTTAAGTATACTTATCAATGATCCATTTAAACATATTTCAATCTACATTTATATTTTATATCGGTTAATAAATTAAGGTCATAGGGGTATTTGTAGTGAATACAATACTTATGAGGTAGTTTGGGTATTTTTGAAAGTTTTAGGATGATCCTATAATTACACTAAATTTGAGGGTTCGTTTGAATTTTTATTCTAAAAACGTTTCATGAGTATTATTGAATAAAAATTGGTTTTCTGAGTACAACATGTGCCATCAGAATGTCGTGAGGGATAATTTGAACAATTTTCCCTTGATATTACTGAGTTAGCATGATACATTGTCAATCATCCATATTTCATATCCCACGAAGAAAAAAATATACGAAACATTCGTATAATATCATACATTTACAAATATTTTTGGCACTGTTAAAAACTATTTAAGTTGTGATTCTCACATACATGAAAATTGTAGATTGTATTGATTAAAATAAGGAGGGAATTGCATTTTTCATACCAAACCTTTACCTACTTTATACATTTCATACCACACCTTTCAGAATGACACATTTCATACCAAAATCAATCAACCTTTTTCAATTTTCATACCGCCGTTAAATTTTGGACGGAAATGGACACGTGTCCGTTAACTCTCAGAAAAAAAAAAAAAAAAAAGATCAGGGGGGATATTTGCAATTGGTCAGGGGGGATTTTTGCAATTATTTTCCACCATCTCCACCACCTCCACGTAAATTTCAATTTCCCGGTGACTCCGGCCACCATTAAACCTCTTCTTGGTGGCTACGGCTTCGTCTTGACCTCCTCTACAAAGATCATACACTATTTCGTTGTTTCATATCGATCCCGTCGCTTGTATTTCAAATCTACGAATTTTAGTATTTTCGGTTTTTGCTCCGCCGCCGGCGGAGGAGGTCGACCCACCGTCTAATACTTAGTTCCGTTCATTCCCCTTGGTGTAACGGTTCTTTTGCCACCAACCTCATCCATTTTCATCAAGTATTGAAGAAATCCCCAATTTTTTTTTTTTAGGTTACTATTCATAATCTCCTACGTGAAGAAATCTGGAAATTTTTTTTTTCCTTTTTTTTTTTTTTTTTTTTTTCTGAGAGTTAACGGACACGTGTCCATTTCCGTCCAAAATTTAACGGCGGTATGAAAATTGAAAAAGGTTGATTGATTTTGGTATGAAATGTGTCATTCTGAAAGGTGTGGTATGAAATGTATAAAGTAGGTAAAGGTTTGGTATGAAAAATGCAATTCCCTCTTAAAATAAGTATATATTAACTATTTAAGTTTGGGCACGGGAATAGGCTAATAGATACAAAATAGAACAATTAAATAAAAAAAAAATGATTCTAAATTATTCGTACCATCACACACATTGAATGCATATGTACCATTCTGTAGGTATGTGGTTGTTGGAACTATAGAAATCTCGACTCTGATTATGCTCTCATACATAATAATGCATTCCAGTTTTTTTGCATCATCATCATTAATTCATTATCTATGCAATATACTAATACTTCCACCGTTTCAAATTAATTGACGCAAAATTTTGATGTTTTGTCACATTTGATTATCTTAATGTATATTTTTTCAATTTTATCCTTTCTTATTTCTAGATTTACACAATAAAATAAAATATACAAATATCAATGTAATTAATTAAAGTAATCATTAAAAAAATATTTTTGATATTTTATTTAAGAAAAATATTAATTAACGAATTTCTTAATATATATTAGTATATATTTTTGTCATCTTCACATAGTCATTGTTAATAGTATTTCGATATGGCAAATGATTCAGTTTTGCACTTACTGAGTCACAACTCAATAGAGAAGAAACAAAAATGGCGGATTGGAATTCAATGAATCTAGAAGTTCTTTACTATCTACTGGGCTGGATTGCATTTTCCTCCTGGGCTTTCTGTTTTTACCCTCAGGTCGTCTTAAATTTCCGAAGGAAAAGGTCTACAACCCCACCCCCAAAATTGTGTATTTTCCTCTTCATTCATGATTGTTGAACTAATATAGTGAATTTTCAGTGTTCTAGGGTTAAATTTCGATTTCGTGGTGTTGAATTTGACGAAACACACATCTTACTTGATATACAATGCCTCCTTATACTTTAACTCCACTGTTCAAAGACAGTATCGCCAGAAATTTGGGTTCGATCAGGTACCCCTTACTTACTGAATTCAATGAATAAAAGCTTAATTGAATTGTTTTTCTCTATTAATTTTAAATCGGAAAATGAAATTATGTACTATGTATATGAGGTTTAGGTTTATGAAATTGAGGATTTGTGTTTTCGAAATGCAGATGATACCAGTAGCTGCTAATGATGTAGCTTTCTCAGTACATGCTGTTCTACTGACCTCTTTAACCTTGTTTCAAATTGCGATTTACGATGTAAGTAGTTGGTGATGACAACAGTTTCTACTCTGTTTGATTTTTGTTTAAAAAAATAGAGATGATTTAAATGAATTGAGTTTGTATTTTGGGGTAGAATCCTGAATTCTTGTTACCAATATTAGTTTTACATCGATATCTAAGAACATGGTTATATATATAATGATCTATGGTTTCTTAATTGATTTTTGCAGCGTGGAAACCAGAAAATCTCAAAAATTTCAATCGCGATTGTTTCTGCAGCATGGTTATCAGCTGCTGTTTGTGTTCTTATTGCTTTGCCAACTCATTCCTGGTATTGGCTGGTGTCTTGTTTCAGGTAAGATAAGATGCCTTCAAATCCGAATATATAGTTATCGTGAAAACAAATATAATCCACTTATCTGACATGATCTACAGGCCATTTAATTTGTATAACTTATAACATGTCATTTGTAATTGTAGCACGTTGCAAGTTGTTATGACCACGGTCAAATACATTCCTCAGGTTAGTTAGTACGAGATACTGCCTTGCAATGTATTTAACATTTGAAGATTATTCTGTTTGGGCTCTTCATTTCCTTTATGCTTGTTTTGGGCTCTTAACACAAAATTGAGTTGTTGAAATACAGGCTGTTTTTAACTATCAACGTAAGAGCACTGTTGGATTTAGCATCGGCTATGTTTTGCTTGATTTTCTTGGGAGCACGACAAATTTATTTCAGATGATAGTGCAATCTATAGATCAAAGTGAGTTTTTATCGCCAAATGTATGTATATATCTTCATATAGGATATCATGTCTAAGTTTGGATGCTAATATAACTCTTTATCTTCTAAGGGTCCTGGGTGAACCTTTATGGAAACATAGGCAAGACTTTGCTGTCTTTGGTATGTAATGACCAATCCCTATCAATTTTACTTGTTTTACATCTATTAGTCAACTCTTTGCTCGTTTTTTACTTACGACTCTTCCGAGTTGTAATTGTACAAATTTTGCAGGTGTGCATCTTCTTTGACATAGTTTTCATGATCCAGCATTTTGTGCTATATCCTTCCAGAAATGTGGCCATTTGTCCTAACAGCAATGCAGAAAGCAAAGAGCCTCTACTTAGAATATCTGATTCTCCATTCCAAGATGGTATTTAGTCAAAATTACTACTTTGCCAATTTCAAGCTAAAATTGTATATCTGTTTGTATGTAAATCACACGATATGCATTGAAGACAAACAGAAAAAGAATTTTAAATCAGGATGCTTGTCAATACAAATTTGAATAGACAATCCATCTGTAATTCTCATTTTTTAGCAATAATTTGTTGAAAAGCAAGTGTAAGTACTCCAATAACTAGTTTGAGTTCCCACTTTGCCTCCTTTTGTTATGATCAATTGCTGGTAAAACTATTCTTCACGCTTTAATTGCATTTGGAACATACTTTCTTCAAATAAGCATTAGCAAAATGCCTCTAATTTTTTGTGTAACCCTAGTATTTATTCAATAAATTAATAATTTGGCACAATGGGAACCTAGATGATAGCTAAAATGAGCAAATTATGCAGTTGATAGTTGGGGGAGGGGACAAAATGAAGTTATTGATAGTACATTGTAACAAAATGAAATAGTATAAAATGAGGTATATGAGTAACTAAACAATGTTGTTGTCACTCCCTAGACAGCCATAGTAACATCAATCGAGTCATACATAGCCAAGTAAAAATCCAAACCTTGCACGAATCTTTAAACAAAAGGCTCGGTGTTTCATATTGGACTCTCGTCTGTCTGGCGTATGATGTAATTGGGAGCAAAAAAATCACCAATGAATATATTGCGAACAAGTAACAAATAGGGATATTCAACTATATATTTGAAGAGGATCGGACCCTCAACAATTGATTTCAACATTTAATTTCATCAACACACAATCACAAATGAAACAACACTGTTCCACTCAAATTATCCAAATATCTTTGAATAAGTAACACACATACAAAGGAATATAATATAAATTATTGTTAAGTTCTAAAATATACTTCAACAAGTAGTGAAGAATTCTCAGGAGGAGGAATTAATCAATTGAATTGCAAACTAACTAGAATTGATGAAAAATCCATCCAATAATTAACATAGTAATATTCAAAACAAGCAACATAGCATAGCATAGCATAGCATCAACATCCTACATATATAACACAAACCCTAGCTACATTAATTTATCTTTATTCTTGTTTTCGTAGAAAATTTGTTCACCAGTATTGGGGATGTACCCCTTGAGCCTGGCTGCAGAATGCGCGTAGGCGTACGAGAAACCCATAATAAAGGATAACGGGGCGGAAATCACCTTAGAAACTGGAGACATAACAGTCGGTCCGATGGTGAGAAAAGCGATGCGTGCATAATCATCCAGGTTGAAGTTGGCAACAGTCTTTCTGAACCCAGGTTTCGGATCTATCACGTCGTAACTTGGCTTCATTCTTTAATTTTGTTTTGATTAACTGCTCTGCTAGTGCTCTGCTGAAATTCGATGAATATGGGATTATGGTTAGAATGGTGCTATTTTATAGGCTTCGTTATGGTCAGACAGTCGGTATAGAACTCTTGGGCACGCAACAAAAGAAGCCCAATTACCGCACAAAATCTTGCAGCAGTTTAATTTGCTAAGCGCAAGCTTAAATTATTTTTAATCTTTCTTTTGAGAAAATAAAATCTTAAATTATTTAACAAATTGCATTAATTAATTATTTTGATTAAAACAATATTACCCAAGGGGTCAAATTCATCATCATACAATTATAAACACACGCAAGAAAAAGAACTGGTTAAATTAAAAATATACAAATGTGCTTAAAAAACTCGGGGGCACGTCGTGAGTGATACCAAAACGAAAAACATGAAATAGGTTTGCTTCAATATTATATCTTAATTACAATATAATTTTGCAGGCCCTCCCTTGTTGTTTGTTTCATATTTACCCTTGCAATAATGCACAAAATTATCATATTATCCCAAGGGGTGTATTTGTAATGTTGATTCAGAATTATTCATCTTCCCCGAGCAACTTCACGACAACAACATACTCCAATTCCATAATTCAACTAAATCGCAACAATTTGAAGTAACTTTCCAGTTGAAACATCACCAAAAGAACCAAAATCAATCACACAAATCAGCAAGAATCAGTCGAAATCGCGAACTCCAAAATTTGCTGCAATTGTACGAAATCACGGTAAATTGAGGTACGAAAGGACCTACTAACAGCTCAAAGAAATGATTCCAGTGGAGAATCACATGGAGATAGAAAAAAAATGTCGATTGCAAAAAACACTAGACATTGGGGATTTTCCGCAATCGAGCAAAAAAGCGAAAAAAATGAAAAATAAAAAACAAGCAGGGAGGTGCGGGTGAATGAGTCGAGCAAAATGATAACAAGAAATGAAAAGTCCTACCACAATTGAAGGAGATGTGATCGAAAAACTGAAGTAGACAGTAAACTCACGGTGGGATGGAATGGGGGGTTGGTGAGGGCATTTTTTTTTAAATAATATATATTAATTTTTTATTGATTTATAATAATTATTTATAATATTTATGATTTTATAATAACTATTTTATTAAATCGGGTATTTGAATGAGTATTTTTACTTTTTGTAAAAAAATTATTTTTTAGTTAAAATTTCGTATAGTACGGATTAATTATGAACATGTGAGAATTTTTATAATATCTAATAATTTATGTTCAAGTTTTTTTTTCTTCTCATGATTAAATGTAATTCATTCATTTATCCTTTTACTTTAATTATGATTTTTTCTTGAAATTATAAAAGTTACGGGTTTAATGTGAAAGTTGAATGTATTTCCACTTTTATTTATATTCTACAATGTTTTTACTATAATTAACCATATTTTATTTATTTTTCCTTGTACTTTAATTGTAAAAGCATTATGAAGAACAAATTGAATACAAATAATATGAAACAGAGGGAATAATGCACAAATATATATGAAACATGTAATATTACTAATATGTTAAAACCTGAATGATCTAAAAGAATACTACTCTAAAAAACTTTAATGTGAATATTAAGGATATAAATACTGATAGTATCATAATTTGGAAACATTAGATATTTGCTCAAAATTAATCTTAAGCACTTTTTTTTTTTTTTTGTTGTGCGGAAGCGCTTCCGTGCATGGTGAAGCATGGTGGTCAATCAATGTTAAAGATGAATTAAAATAATTTATAATCACAAACACAAAGATTTAATTGAGATTCGACAAAAAATGTCTACATCTTCAGATGTAGTATGAAACTATTCAAATTGATGATGAATACAAATTAATAGAACCAAACAAGAAGAAAAAAACACTGTGATTTTTTCCTCACTTAAACTCTTTTCCTAAATTTCTCAAATACAAATAAAGAAAACCAAATAAAAATAATACTATTTTTCTATACACAAATTCTCACAACCGGACTACCAAATGTGAGATGCAACTTGCTCCTATTTATAGGAGCCCAAATGCAAATTTTTCCTCGGTAAAATTGCAGAAAACGTCCCAAACTAATTAGTAATTTTGGATTTTCATCCCGAACTATATCACCTCACCGAATTTCGTCCCGTAATTTAATATTTTTTTGGAATATTGTCCCAAACTAATTACTAATTTTTATTTTTCGTCCCAAACTATATCAACTCGCAGAAATTCGTCCCGTAATTTACCATTTTGCATGAATTTAGTCATAATATTAAATTTCTAATTTAATAAAAATGACGGTTCAATCTTATAATTAGTTTGTGACGAATTCTGCAATATTGTATAATTATTCATGCTAAAATTTGCCACGTCATGACACGTAAGTAGCCATGTGGCAATTTTAACGGACACATGCGCAATTTACGTCTCATAATTAACTGTGGGACGATATTCCAAAAAAATATTAAATTACGGGACGAAATTCGATGAGGTGATATAGTTTGGGGCGAAAATCCAAAATCACTGATTAGTTTTGGACATTTTCAACAATTTTGCCTTTTTCCTCTCGTGCACATCTCATTTTTCCTTCCTTAGCACTGTTGCACACATCCAATTGCAACCATTCCGAGTCTTCGGAAAATTTCTTCAACTTCGCAAAATTTTCAAATTGAGCAATATTTTTATTATAACATAATATTTTCAAATTCTATTATTTTACAAAGGTAAGCTAGGAAAATACCCCACACTAAAGAGAATCGAATCCCAAAATCATCTAATCCTGATCGAGTTTGCCACTATAACACGATCTTAAGAAATACAACACTGAAATTATGATTCTCACGAGGCTATTTCTTTCATTGGAAAACTATGACAACGGACATTCCATTACACATTCTATTAAAATTTAAAACATATTATCCATTTGGTAAATAGATAAATTGTTTTGCAGTTTTAATAGCCTTAAGCTTGTGATATTTTTTTATACTTCACAAGTTTAAATAGTCATTTCCATCTTTTTTAATTTTGATTTCCTAGAGTGAAATAAACATGATTTTTTTTAATTATTATTTACAAATTAATAACGTAATACAATTAATTTGCTCTTAAGTTTTGTATGCTGAAATATATAGGAGTAACTAATATCGAATTTTCAAATAGAATCTGATTCTAAATTCATAGATATAAATATAAAATAGATAAGCCGATAAGGCTGTAGCCTAATGGTAAAGTTGAGATCCGAGGATTAGGTTCAATTCTCAGTAATGTGTGTTTTTCGCTAATTTTATTATTAGTGAGTCTTTCTTTGTAATGGAACTTTATTGGATTGATTTTTAATGTATCAATGATGTATTGTTGTATAGATTCGAATGTAATGATGATGCAATTACCATTAAAAAATACTCCATTTGTCCCAATTTTTTTGCTCATTTCAATCTTAATGCGGAGTTTTAGGTAAGAGTTAGAAAAATAATTTTTTTTGATATATCTACTTTTTTGTCTCTAAAAATAGTGGTTGAGATTTGATAATTAATGTTGTCAAAGTGAATATATTTTTTAGTAGAATTTTTTATACAAGGAAATAGAGTTTAAGCAAAAAAATGGAATGGAGGGACCGGAGTAGGAAATAGACAAAGAATTGTAATTAAGGATTCTCGAAAAAAGGAAAAGAAGTAATTAAGGAAAGGCTAGCGATATTGCCAGAGCACGAATTGTTGCTGCCAGAGCAATTTTTTTAATTTCCTACTTTGCCCTTTTAAGTCAAATGTCATAAAACCTACCCCTTGCTTTTTGATTGACAACTTCTCTTTTATTAATACATTATTAATTATATTTTCCTTCCCCATAAATCTTTAATTATGGAAATAATCAAACTTAAACATGGAAAAAGACGTAGAACTCACGGGCACAACAATATAATACTTATGAAACTAATAAAAAGAATTCTTCCATAACTTCACCTTTTCATTTATTTTTTAAAGTGAACTTTTCATTTCTTCTATTGAATTTTGTAAGCCCAAAATTATGTAATTTGAAAATGATTGTAACCGACTTCACACAATTAGGGCCGAAATATGAATTTAATTACTCAAAATTTTGGCTAAAGTTCCTTCATTAAAACTTATATGAGTTCAGTTCATTATTCTTACCCGAAGAACACAGTCAAATAAATTTCCGAGCTCGTTTCCATAAATTAAAAATAAAAATATAAAAAAAATTGAAGTTATTTAGTTTGATTCATGTTCGGTTAGATTAAAACTCGTTCGAACCATCTGGAAATAGTTTGGATATAAACGTATTGAGTGCACTCGAAACATCTTTCAACTTAAATATGAACGTACTGAAGTAGACTAGAAAAATAATTTATTTAAGTTTGGTTTGAACTTTTCGCTTAAATTTGTACTTAAACTTGGCTTTATTTTCAAATGGTCTGGACTCAAACGATTTTTCATATAACTTTTATTTTTAACTTACTCGATTGAGATCGCAACGAGCTTAGAAAATTATCTTATTATATTCTCCAGGCTTAATTTCATAACAATAATGAACTCAACTCGAAAAAGATTTCGATGGACAATTTTAGCCGAATTTTGAATAAATTAATTCATAATTAACCCGTATGAATCGTGTGAAATCGGTTACACTTATTTTCAAATTACATAATTTTGCTCTACGTTGTACTTTTTTTATCATCCATGCAATAATTTTTTTTTGAAAAGTAAACTTATGCAATAATTTTTTTTTTTATCAGATGTTCTATATCATCCATGCCATATCAAAGTATATATGTCTGATATTTATATTTGATTATTTTCATGTTTAATGATTTCTAAATTCTAGAGAAATGTAAAAGTTAATATTGTATTAACAAAAGAGAAGATTGAGTTGCCAATTAAATTTGGGAGTGAGAAATGTAGGTTTTATGACCTCAGACTAAAAAGGGCAAAATAGGAAATTAGAAAAGATTGCTCTGGCAGCATGAAAATGTGCTCTGACAATATCTCTATCCTTGTACTCGTAGTTATCCATCCTATTTCCAAGGAAAGGAAAATCTGCAACTGGTCGGGGAAGTTGTACGAACCGGGACGTAATACCGGTCACGTTCATCCAAAAATGGCCCCCACGAGCCTCCATCTGAGCTCATGGGGACTCGTTCTTTTCATCATCTTCTTCTCCAGTTACAACTTCTACATAAATGAGTGCTGAGATCATATTGGACCCTCCATTTATATTCGGATAGTGTATACGGAGAATTCCCAAATTGGAAGCCCTAGAAGAGAAAATTAAGCAAGTAAACAAATAATGTCATCGTGGAACTCGGTTCATCTGGAGGTGTTGTACAATATTCTTGGATGGGTTGCTTTTTCTTCATGGTCCATCAGTTTCTACCCTCAAGTCATTCTAAATTTCCAAAGGAAAAGGTGTTTATTACTTTCTCATTTTTTCAAATTCTATTTGTAAATTAGTCTTTGTTTAGTCATTAGTGATAATTTTGGTTGAAATTTATTTGGCAGTGTTGTGGGATTGAATTTCGATTTTGCTCTTTTGAATTTGACGAAGCACTCATCGTATCTCATCTACAATGCTTCCCTCTTCTTTAGCTCCACTGTACAGAGACAATACCGCAAGAAATTTGGTTTAAATGAGGTGAGTAATTGGTTATATGATTTTATTTGTAGATTGAAGTAGATTTATTAATTATTATTATCATTATTTTTATTTCAGATGATACCTGTGGCTCCGAATGATGTAGCTTTTTCCATACATGCTGTTCTCTTGACTGCATATACCCTGTTCCAGATTGCAATTTATGATGTAAGTGGAAACTTAAGTTTCATTTTGTATTCCTTATGTAACAGTTACCAATAGCAGAATAGAAGCTTATGTTTTGATCATTCTCTTTTTGGATATTATAAATTTACAGCAGGGAAACCAGAAAGTATCAAAAATTTCAATTGGGATTGTTTCTGTGGCTTGGTTATCTGCTGCAGTTTGTGTGTTCGTAGCTATTCCTAGACATTCTTGGTTTTGGCTGGTGTCCTGCTTCAAGTAAGATGCCTTACCCCTTAGTAACCTTTACGCAGTATCTTTGATTTTTTTTTTTTGTAGAGTGACTTGATTAACATTTGCTTTGTTGCTATTATAACTAGTTTTTGTTGTAGCAAGTGTTTTTCTATATAGAAGTGAGGAAGAAATATGTATTTTAGAGTGAGCGTGAAGCTTTGTGTACATGAGGCATACCTTGTGGTTGTCAAGGATATTGGGTTATATATATATATATATATCTCATTTGTTGCAAATTAGGATTTACATATTACTGTTTGATTTCATATTGGACCTTTTAATGGGTTGAATCCGGAACCCAGATGGCCTGGGAGATTCCTCATCAAAGTGCTATAGAATCGAATATGTTTTTCTCTATGTGCTATTTTCTGAAGTTACTAGATAAACCAACTTCTTCTTTTTTTCCTTTTTAACACATGCCTGTATCTGACAGCGATATTCAAGTTGTTATGACCATCATCAAGTACATTCCTCAGGTGAATATTAATTATGTCATTCAAGGCTATCACAATTTGGGAACATGTCCGTTCAAGATTTTATGTGTATGAACTTTTCCCTTTTAACTGTAAATTGGCATGATCTAACTTAGAGTTCGTTCTATTGCCAATCACAGGTAATCTTGAACTTCCGCCGGAAAAGCACAATTGGGTTTAGCATTGGCAACATTTTGCTAGATTTCCTTGGAGGACTAACTAATTATTGTCAGATGGCAGTGCAGTCCATAGATCAAAGTGAGTTGTTCACCACATAGTAAATTGATTTGGTTCTGCTGATAAGGTATCCAAAGATATATTCATTTCACTAATGATAACTTTTATTTCACAGATTCCTGGGTCAACTTCAATGGAAACATAGGGAAGACTATGATATCTTTGGTACGTTATTGCTTATTTTATTCTTGTTTATATGGTTGATAATTAACTTCTGTGCAGCTCATAGATAATGCAATTAACTAAAAACCATAATTCTCTAATGTGATAGTACTCGATAAGAAAGCACAGTAATATCTTTCTACCCTATGTTAAGTTCTAGGTAAATGCTCTTTTCAAATCAATGGGGTTAAATTGAACATTATGCATTCACGGGGGTAAATTGGCATTAGCTCTTTAATAGCTTCTTGTTTCTAACATGCCCCCTGCGTGTAGGTGGTATTCAAACCTAACACGTCTAACAATTTTTCATGAATGGTGGCAGAGATTGCAGCACAGGACCTCCTTTGGGTCTGGCTTTTGTACTAAATTAAATGACCACATCATTTGAAAGCTTAAACTGTCAGAGATGAGAAACATTTAATATTTAATTTTTTTTTGACACAGTGACACTCATGACATATTTTGATTGCATATTTGTAACAATTATCCCTCTCTTTCGAATCCAATATTTCTTTATTAGAAAATTGTCGGACATCTAAAGAATACTGCAATGATTTTCTTTTGCAGGTGTCTATCTTCTTTGACATACTTTTCATGTTGCAGCATTATGTTCTATACCGGTCCAAGAACAAAGCTAATATTGCTTCTAATTCAAATGTGGTAAGCAAGGAACCACTACTTAAACCCTCTGACCACCCACATTCCGATAGTGTATAGTTTATCAAGCTCATCACACGATTCACTAATTCGTGTTAAATTAAACTTTTAATGTATATTGTACCAAAAAAAAAAAAAACTTTTAATGTATATTCACATATTTCTCTCTATAGAGAGAGAGAGACCCTTGTACAGTTACAGAGCAGAAGCAGCTTCACTTTGTCAAAAGTAGCTTGCTTGATCCTTGCTCTATGCAGATTGATAGATGATCAAGTTTTATGTTGTATAATATTTTTTTTGGATTGATTTTGAATATTTTGTATAAAACAACAAAACAACTACAGCCACGATTACAAAGTATATGGTGCTAAGTTTCGCGAACTGTGGCATCTCATGAGCCAGAAAATGTCGAGGATTCGACAAAGGAAGCCGAACTAGCTTGGTTGTGATATCTGATTCTGAATATATTCTACTGTAGGTAACGGAAGAGCAACCAAAAGATATTGAGGCAAGCTGATGGGTTATATATTATAGTGTATTTTGGCTGATAAAAGGGCAATTTTCATTATTTTCATACAATTGACTGATAAATTGAAGCTGGGATAGAGTACAGGTTCATCTGCCATCATTGCTAGTTTAATAAACTTAATGGAAGCAGTTTTTATGCCTAGTCAAGGTTTCATGTCCTAGTGAATTGTACTTTCAGACTCGGGAACTTATTTTCATATTTTAAATACATTAGGTGAAAATTTGTTGGTTGGTCTAGACAGAATCTAAAACTACCATAAATCTATTTAGGGTTGTCGATGGAGATAATTTTATCTGAATTCGATCCAATTTGTTAATTTTTTACTTGATTCGAGATAAATCTAATCCGATTAAGACGAATTTGTAATTTGAAGTTGTAGATATGGATCTAGGTTGATCCATGAATTCCATTAAACATCCAAATTCAAGAGACATGATATTATTTATAAGTAAAATTAACAGTGTTTTATAGCTAGTCTAAGAGGAAGAGAGTTAAAAAAAAGTCTCATCTGCATATGTTAATTCTTAACTAATAAAATGAATAAAGTTTGAGGTCGTGAGCTCAGTTGAATGATTATATTGTTATTAAAATTATGATGTAGGTTTTGACTTTTGATAATGAAGATTTAAGCAGATTCAAAAATTTTATCTAATATTGCGGACTAGATCCGAGCCCATCTCCAATCAAGAATGGATATAAGTCTGCTTAAAATAAAAGAAAATGGATCGGATCTAAACTGATTGACTACATCTGTCATTGACCCTCTAAATTTCGATGCCTTAATTTTATCTTTGATGAGTCGATGACCTGTTGCATTATGTGCTCTAATTTATACCGCATATGCTCAATATTTTATAAATATAGGCTTGGCCAACACGCCTATCAATTTTGGGAAAAGTTGACCAATCACCCCCTTGCTTCCCAAGTTAACTAAACTTCAAAAGAAGAAGAACCTTTTTTTCTTTCTATTTATATGCACATAACCAAAGAAACATTTCACTTCAATTCATTTATTCAGCTCCCAAAACACAACCAAATATGAAGAGGGAGGGTCGCCAACACGGTATGGTCCGAACATATCCAATCATGTCGGCTCAATTGAATCCCCGGCCAAATCCGAGGAACCTTAACGAGCTCAACTCACCTCCAACTGCAGGCTTGTTCAACAAAGTCTCTAGAAAGCCTACAAACCACTCCAAATTCACAGGCAAATGTGGTCGGGCCATGTGCCGCGATTGCCACATCCACCCGGCGTGTAAGTCTAAGGACAAGGTTAAGGGAGCCCTAAAGATTAAGTCATCTTCGGATGTCGTGTCCAATCATAAATTGATCAGTTGGAGAGTAGTGGATGCTAAGCCGGGATTCAGAGTTTCAGAGTTTTCTGCAACTGGCATGTTGGATTATTTGACCAATGATGAATATATGGATCATGATTATGAAGTTGATTGTATCAATGATACTGATACTATCAAAGTTGAAGAGTTATATGGCATTGTTGAGATTGATGAAGAGTTATACGACAGTAAAGTATCATCTCGCATTGTTGATATCGAAGAGGTTGATGAATGTGAAGCTAATAATTATGAGGTTAATGATGTTGATAATGAGGATCAAATGAGTTTTTGTGAGGTTGGATTTGTTTGGCAACCGGTGGATGGGGATGAAAGTTGGTGCTTGGTTGAAGAAATGTGATCCGATCAACTATATTTTACGTCAATTGTCAACTAATTCTACTTCATTTTTTTTTTCATATGTGTAGTTGTGTTTATTTGATTGTTTGCCAAAATGTCAATTTCCTGGGCTCAGTCCAGTACTAATAAATTAATATCAATTATTGATATTGTTGGAGGTGTTTCTTGTAATTGTGGGTGTTCAAAATATTATACTCAATGTAATTGTCCATTTATTTGTTTGTTGATTTCAAATGAAATGTTGATAATGAGATAATAATAATTCAACTTGTATCTAACCCTGCACACAATAATATGTCCTTTTTCATATTTTAATTGCTCATATATAAAGAATACCTTACATTCTTTTTTTTTATTTTTTATTTATAATTATGAATACCTTGCATTCATTGAAATTTAATTTTTTTTTGGACAAAAACTTGTAATTACATTGATATAACAAGACATTTACTTATTCTCGATAATTAACTAATAAGATCAATTAAAATGTACCATTTTTACTAAAAAGTAAAACAAATTAACCTACTTTATGAGGTATATTGAAATCTTCATTGGCTGATCAATCGATTTGTTTGAGGTAAAACCTTCATTGAGAATTTATTTATTTAGTGCCAAAATTAATTATTGTGGCAACAAATTCTATAAATAGTGAGTTTCCAGTACTACCTTCCAATTTGAAAAAATTAATCTACACTAATTTGATTTATCTAACTAAATTGTATATAATAGAATGTGCTTTATGAGGATGATTTTCATCAATTAAAAAATGATGATTTTCATCTATTCAAAAATATTCTTCAAATTAGTGTACATTTTTAATTTTTAGATTATTCCCATTATTGTTTTTTTTTTTAAAAAAACTTTTTCTCCAATTGCCCGCTAAAACAATTCCTGAACCGTCCCATTTTCTCCAATTTTATGCATTATCAATTTCTGAATTTAAAGCGCACTTACTTAGTCGACCTTTAAACATTAAAGTCGCTTCTCCCCCGAAAGACCTTTTGTTTCACACTGGATAAGATCGGAGTGAATATCACAGCAGAGGCCCCTCTTCTCTCTCTGTCTCTGTACCCCACCCCCTCCAACTCCAACGGCGGTGCAACCGTGCAGATCCGACGTCTCCTCCGCCCCTCCTTATGTTAGTTCTATCTGCCGTTTAAAATCCTATGCTTCAGTTTCTCTAATTTTAAATATACGTAAATATCTGTTAACATATACGGTAGCTAAACTACCTTTTTTTATTTATTTCTTAAAGTAAAAAATTAAGATTAATAAACAGCTGTTTAAAGGTTTAATTAGAGCGAGGCAGATTATTGAACCACATAGTATAATGATCGTTCAGATTCCTTTTTGTGTTTACGTGTGAGGGTTTGGGTACTTGAACCACATAGTATATATGAGTGGGCAGCCTTTGATTGCACATTTTTCATGTAACTGTTAGAAGCTTATTGTACACTTCAAATTTTAATTTTCTGAAATTTGATTTTATCTTTTAAATTTCTTAAAAGTTCATGCATTATAATTTTTGGGTTAGGTGATTTAGTGGAATGAACTTGTTGCATATATGCATATGATTTTGTGCTGTGCTTATCATTGTGTTTATTACTCCTATATCTTTGAATATGTGGTCTTGTCTGGAGAAATTATTAACACATACTTGCTATAGAATGCTAATAATATAAAAACAACGGATTTTTGCTGGTGTTTGAGGGTTTATCTTGATCTTATAATTGATGAGAGATTTTATTATCCAGTTGAATATACCGTGTTTGGCATAGATTGTTATAATAGTCATCAATTTAGTTTTCTGAACTTTTAGTAAGATAATGTTCTTCATTGTCCTTAATATATTTAGAATTCATGTAGTTCCTTTTTTAAGGAGGAGATTTCTCATTGTCTTACAGGATTGTTGCTTGTAATGAATTTCCATGGACTCTGGCCAAGGTGCTAGGGTAGATAATGCTTTTGAGAATGGCATCAAAGGCAAATCTGATGAGACATTTCAAGTGGATGCTGATTTACTGGCAAGTCAGGCTGTAATCTTTCCTTATGAAGATGCATATATGAGCCAAGAAGTATCATCTGACAAAAATTTCATGGACTTAGACAGTGAAGGCACATATAGCTGCAATAATGCTTCATCTGACAGGAACACTGTTGACAGTGATACTGATAATGAACGCGATTTCACCAGCCAAAATGGTTCATCCATGAAACATAATGGGCTAAACGAGGATACAAGCCCAAATACGAGCAATAGTGGTAATAGTCAGCCTAATATTGAGGGAAAACAAAATGAGCAAAGTCTTGATATCTCCTCAGACAACCAGCCAGGAGCTCCTTCTACTGCCTCATCTGGATCTATTCAACTTATGAGCGAACTTGGTGAGTATGTAGTGCCAAAACTTGGTGCGGAATTCGATTCAGAAGACCATGCGTACAAGTGCTACAACAGATATGCTCTCATGGAAGGTTTCAGCATTCGAAAAGATTTTGTTAATAGAAGTAAAATTACAGGTTTGGTGGTATCAAGGAGGTATACTTGTCACAGGCAAGGCTACGGGTCCACAAAGTGCGATAGAAATGTGAATAAACCAAGAAGAGAAACAAGAACCGGTTGCCTGGCTCATATGACAGTGACCCGTCAACCAAATGGAAAATATCGGGTCATTCATTTTGAAACGAGGCACAATCATGAGTTTGTGACACCATTCACAGCTCACTTACTACCCTCACAGAAGAGAATATCCTTTGTTGAGGCTGTTGAGTCAGTTGAGGGTGAGTCAACTGCTATCCCAGTATCCGATGGGGTTCCAAAACTCGGTATGGGTTTTGACTCAGAAATTCATGCTTACGAGTTTTATAATACATATGCTGCACGAGTAGGTTTCAGTGTTCGTAAGGATTATGTCAATAGGAGTAAAATAGATGGTGCTGTGGCTTCTAGGAGATATACTTGTTTTAGAGAAGGGTATAGGCAAAAAGACAAAAGAGGTTCAAAAGTGAAGAGACCAAGAAAAGAAACAAGAGTTGGTTGCATGGCTCAATTAGTCATTTCGCGTCAAGTTGATGGTAGGTACCGAGTCACCCACTTTGAAGAAAGGCACAATCACGAGCTAGTACCTGCCTGTAAAGTTCGTTTATTACGATCACAGAAGAGGTCTTTAACAATTCAAACCATAAAATCGAATGCTTCAATGGGTTCTGAAATGCATCCAAAATCACTTACTGAGTTGCTATTAACAGGAGTCGGAGTCCATGAAGATTTCAGTTATGATCCGATAGATCATGAAACAAGGCTTACATCTAAGCGTGCGTGGAATTTAAAGCATGAAGAAGCGGAAAGCATTCACCAGTATTTCCAGAGCAAGAAATTGAAGGATCCATCGTTCTTTTACGCCGTTCAACTTGATGTGGAAGAGCAATTGACCAATTTCTTCTGGGCGGATGAGAAAATGTTGGTTGACTATGGTGATTTTGGAGACGTGGTTTGCTTTGATACAACCTATCGACTAAACAGAGATTCACGGCCTTTGGCATTGCTTTTTGGAGTAAATAATCATAAACAGATACTCATATTTGGTGCTGCATTTTTATATAATGATAGTGCTCAATCTTTCAAGTGGCTATTTCGAAACTTTATAAAAGCCATGAATGGAAAAAACCCGAAGACTATACTTTCTGATAAAAACGAAGCAATTTATGAAGCGATCGCGACTGAGTGCGCAGAAACTCACCACCGGTTATGCACATGGCAAATTTACCAAAATGCCCTTAAACATCTCAGTCAAGTTGTTGCCAGCGCAGATTCTTTTTCCAGTGATTTATGCAGATGCATTCTTAATTTGGATGAGGAAGACTTTGTTAATTCCTGGAAAGCAATGCTGGATACGTACGTTCTATGGGAAAACGAGTGGCTGCATGGAATATTTGAAGAACGCGAAAAATGGGCTTTACCTTATGGTAAGCATATATTTTTAGGCCACATAGAAACTGCATTACTCTCCGAGGATTCCATTACCACCTTAAAAAAGTACCTTAATCCTGAATCACATGTTCTTCAATTCGTCAAACATTTTGGGAGAGTAGTTAGTGACTGGCGTTACAAAGAATTAGAATCTAACTACGATATGGGTCAGCACATGCCAAGATTAATGGGAGATGTCATAATGCTGAAACAGGTTAGAGAAGTATACACACCGATAATATATGAAACTTTTCACGATGAATATGAAAATAGTCTAAATATTGTGATTAACCAATGCGTTGAGACTCAGTCCTCGGTTGAGTATAAAGTCAGTACATATGGTCAAGTTCGACAGTATATGGTGTTATGCAGTTCGGAAGATGATTCAGTTGTTTGCAGTTGTATGAAGTTTCAGTTTGTCGGAATTTTGTGTAGCCATGCATTGAAAGTGATGGATTATAGGAATATAAAGATCGTTCCTAGTCAATATATACTGAAGCGGTGGACCAGAGATGCACGTGCTTAAAGAGATTTTTTGCTTGCACTTGACAAGGGAATTGTAAGTACTCTGGAGCCTGTTTTAGTGTAGGTTTGCTTCAAGCTGCTACTTATAGTACGATGTCGCTGCAAATGGCCTATTACTTGTAAATTTTGTGGAAATTTATGTAGATTTCAGTTGAGTAATTTATTCAGTTCTGTTATTGAGACTTTTCTTTGTTTTCACAAGTCAGCTTCATTTTTGTCCCATTGCTGCATTTCTGGTACACATAGTGCTCTTTATACAAAATTTACTATATTATTCATCTTCCTTTGGTTCTATTGTTTGAGGCCCTGTTTATTTCCAAAGATAAAATGCAATAAGATTTTATTTGAGTTTATTATATATTTGATTGTCACAATTCATTTTCTTAAAATGAAAGTGGACGCATTCCTTTTACCACAGCCTAGCTACAATTATGACGTACATGTATTGAACATATTAATAACCAGTTGAAGCCTTGCTCCTGGATTTCATTGAAGGCTTGCAGGTTCCCCCACCCCACCAAAAAAATAAAAAAGGAAACTCGGAGATGGCTTTCGAAAAAAAGTATAAGACATGTAGAAACATTTAACAATGATGCATGTGTAAACCAAATGGGAAGAGAAATAATTCTCTTCGAATACACTATATATGGGTACACCCAATCTGCTTCATGGTCTGTGTCACTGTCGAATATTTGGGGATGCATTCTCATGTGTGAACTTTTCAGGTAATGAAGTAGTGAGTAATTTGTTTGTGTTTGGAACATTCTTGTTTGATAAATTCTTATAAGCTCCGTTTTTTGTAAAAGATGTCGGAGGTGGAGGTGGAGGTGGCATTGAGGCAGTGCCTTGTGTCTTGTTTGAAATGCTTCTTCCTAGTACTGCTGACTGAGGTTGTCCTGCTGGAGTCTGCATAAAGGAAAACACAATGACTGAGCATAAAACATCTAAAGCTCTGAAGGTTGGCATTTTGAGGCTACATCACATTTGGCTCATAAAATTTTAGAAATTATCTGATCAAGAAACGAGGGGTATACCTTATTCATCTGATCTTTAGGGGTTTCTTTTTCCTTGTAAAAATCCGGCAGGGGACGAGCTTTAAAGCAAATGCCACAACTTAGTTTTCTAAATTCATTTCCTGCTTTTTCCTGCAAAATAAGTACTAAAATTATATGGACATAGTTTCAGACCCTGCTGTTACTTTTCCAATGGTACAAGTGACATTAACATAATTTTTAATGGACGCCATTTTACCCCTTGTCAATGTCGACTTTGAATTTGATATATTTTTAGAGTAAACTCCCCTGTGATATGCGTAATCTCTCTATAATTTGAAAAATAGCACTTTCCCCCTATAATCTTATAAAAGTTTCACACTACCTCTTGCCGAGTTACACTCTCAGGCTGAAGAAGGTAAATTGCTCCTTTAGAATTTTCATAGGGGAGTAAAGTGCTATTTTTTAAATCACCAAGGGAGGATAAATTGAATATATGCATTTCACATGAGGTTAAATTGGCAATAGCTCTAATTTTTTAGAACGAAAATGAAGGGTGTTTATGTAATAAAAGGAGAGTTGGCTTTGTATTATTACCTTTAATGTCTTCTGTAGCTGCGCCTTCTGTATGTCGTCGGCGTTGAATTTCTCCTCAAGTTTCTAGAAGCGTTGGGTAAGATATAAGAGGAAAATCAGACAACTAATTTTTACAATTAGGGAGGGGGTAACTGAAATTCTTGCCTGTTTCCTTTTGGCAGCTCTTTCTTCTGTTCTCAGAATAAAAGGAGTGGCTGATGTTGGTGACTGTAATTTCTTTCTATAGGCAGTTAATGACTTGGAGTAACTGACATACAAGCACCATTAGTAAGACATTCAAGCTCTTCTAAATCACAATGAAGAAACATGCCGCAAAGGGAATGTACAGACTCTTCAAATCAAATATTATCGAAATTATATTTCAGACTGAAGAAACAATGAGGTCAGTTCTTGAGTAAATTGTTTATTTTCCTCGATCTGACAAAGTATCATTGATGTTGCTTAAGTTAAATTCTAGGATATTTGATCATTTATTTTCTAGTTAAGAGTTCTTTCACTACTTACATGGGATTAGTTAACAATTCGAATTTGAGCTTATCCTTTTGACGTATGGAATAAGATACAGTATATTAACACAACATTGCTAAGCATTCACTCTATATTAGTAACCGAAACAAGATTGAACAAGTTACACATTTTTCGATAACAACTAGCACACCTTTTGCTATTTAGCTAGACAAAAAATCAATTTAAAAAGCTGCTTGGCATATAATTAAAATCTACGATAGGACTCCACTACTATGTCATATGGCTTTATTTTTATCACAATATAACACTACACACTTCTTGTTTTAAAATTTCTACACATAATGCATATCAACGTATCTTTATACTTAACTCTAATAATTTAATATCTGGCTCCCAATCAAGTAAAAGAAGCAGAACTTAGCTATCATTAGACTTACACTGCAGACAAAAGGTGCCATTTAGGGCCACTTGTTTTGCTTCCAGGGGCTGAGGGATCAGTTGGTGTTTTCATCCTGTGTATTATAAGTTAAATACATTGACATTGGTCAGTAAATCAGGGGCGTGGTCTTAATTATATCAAATGCTTCAAAATTTCTGTGGAAGTTAAAATAGGCACCTTTTGTTCTCTGATTGAGGGGTAGCTGAAGGATATCTGCCCGCACCCTTTGCAGCCGCCTAGAGTTGAAAAACAAACCTAATATAAATAACTAATATAACACTAAAATATCTTGCAAAAAACCAATAGCATATTAAGAATCACAACTATTGGAGTCTTCAAAGGAGTCGAGCTATCTTTTGGTGCCTTGCAAGAACTTTCGGTTTTCTTGTTGGCAAGAATTGGCTGTTTATCTGGTTCTTTAATAGGAATTGAGTTAATTAACGCGCGTAAAGACTTGGGGGAGGATCTCTTTTTATCCATGGAGTCCACACTAGAATTCCTTGTGCTTTCATTGACATCATTTTCTTTCTCGAAATGAGGAGTAACTGGTTTGGCCTGCGTAGATTGAACTCTCCATGTTTTTTGCTGAATTGACAACTTTAATAAAGAAAGACTTGATCTTTTCTTGCTCATAACTGATGGGATATCTTCACTAGCTACAGAATTCTGCTGCATGGGCACAAAAGAAGACAGAAGATTTAAAAATTCAGGCTATATGTTTGGTTATCGGATTTCAGTGAGTAAAATGACATGGAAAATGAAAATGAACAAAGTGCAAAACTGTGACAGTCCTATGGGACCATAAGTCCTAAACAAATACTACTATTATATGAACCAAAAGTGTTGGAGGGTTCGGTTCCGTGG
This sequence comes from Penstemon newberryi var. newberryi, assembly GCA_030819805.1. Classification (NCBI taxonomy): domain Eukaryota; kingdom Viridiplantae; phylum Streptophyta; class Magnoliopsida; order Lamiales; family Plantaginaceae; genus Penstemon; species Penstemon newberryi. Next base: position 11,097,552 of record JAUALY010000004.1, on the reverse strand, counting down.
GACTGAAAATGCAGTTCTTCCCAACCAAAAAGAAGACAACGAAATCGAAAATGAAGCCTAGAGTTATTACCTTTAGCAAAGGCCTCTCAATCTGTGGAATTCCACTACCCTCAGACACAGAAACAGTGTCTTGATTTTCAAGATTATCATCAAACTGGTTATTTGAATCTCTCTTCACAGGACTCACCCCTGAGGCCTCATTGCCTGTTATTATCACTACCTTTTCATCCTCTTTATCAGTTTCTCCAACAGCAATTGAACTCTGTTCCCTTTCTATTTTCTCATCAACATCCAAATGAGAATTCAATATAACTCTTTGCTGATTGTTATCAATATCCTTTTTAGCTTCTATTTTAGTAGCATTTTCTTGTTCAAGCAAAGCTGCAGCCTTTTGGGCAGCAATTTTCTTGTAATGGGCTTCAAAGAATGCTTTCTTCTGAGCCACAGACCCCGGCTTGGAGTATCTCTCGGCCTCCTCAACGTATTTCTTGTGCGAAAATGTTGACCACTTCTCCCATGATAAGGGTTCATTCATAAACCTCCCAAATGAAATTGATTCCCCAAGAACATGCATGGGGTTGCCCTGCAACACATGAACACTTTAATTTCTCACTAATATACACCCTTATTTTCAATAATCATGTCATTTATACCATGGATTCAAATTTCGTTTCTAGTGTATGTTTGGATAAGCTAAATATCGGAAACGTTTCTGAACCACCATAAAAAATTGTGAAGAAATTGCTAAATTCAAAAAAATAAGAGAAGTCTAAATAAACAAATAGTTTCAGAATTACTCATTATTTTTATTACAATTGATTCCGAAACATGATTTTTTTGATGTTTCCGATACAAATCATGGAAATTTTGATTCATGCTTTATACTTGGCTCTTTCTTTCAAGAATTATGCACTTTTACATTTTCCCTAATTTAAACTCTGCTCTTATTATAAAAAATTATGCAGTTTACATTCACTAATTTAGAAGACCCTGCTCTTATTATGAAGATTCATGTATTAAAAAAAATTGTTGGTAAAAACAGGAAAAAATATTGAGAAGTAGAAGAAAAGAAGAGGGATTATTTTGTTCTGACTGTGTTACCTGTTTGGAATCATTGGGTATGGCAGAAGCATAAGAGAAGCCATGAATGAGACAAGCAGTAGCTGAGTCTCCCATTCTATTTGCAGAGTGAAGAAGCTCAGAACAGCAACAGCAACAAAACAAGACAAATAACAGAATCCCCACTTGTTTTTGTTTTGGGTTTTTTTATTTTTTATGGCATATAATAATCTGTGTCCTCGAGACCTTAAATTTGAAATTCAAATAAAAAGCAAACGTTGGGAGGATAAAGAGTAGGCCACACATAAAGGTTAATTGAAGTATAAATTAATGTTGTCCAATTTTTTTTAATTGTTTTTAGTTGGTGAGGTTAGAGTCTTCTTTTTCAGCCCCAGTAGTGTGGGTCCCACTCTATAAAAATTAAAAGCTAATTTAATCCCAACCGTAACGTTCGGTTCAACCAAGTGGGTTTGTTGAAAATTTACATTTGATTAGCCCAAAATTACACTTTTGGTCCAGTCATTTTTAGATGGTGATAAAGATAAAAATAGTTTACTTGTCTTTTGCATATTTGCATATATTTGGTCTTTATTTTTGACAAATTTAATAGTACTAGTTTATATTCCGGGCTCAAATGTTGAAGCTAGCACATTTAGTCATCTAAATGTCACTTTTAATACCATATTTTTGTATTTTATACATAAATATAATAATAATAATAACATATAACTCGTTTCAATAAACAAATTCATTCAAATATTACCTATTACAGTCAACTTATAAAGTTCCAAACTATCCTTTTTTTAGTTCAAAAGATAGGGTATAATGGCCAGAAGATTAAGTTTATTTGATCCAAAAGATAAAGTACCAAATATATTCAGCTTGAAATATAAAAATAATGAAATTTGAGAAAATTAGTATAAAATGCGTTGAGCTAAAAGATAAAAGACTAATATACTTGCGGCTTGTTGGTGGACTAAAAGTGCATGTTTCCTTTGTGTAAAATGTGTAGTTTTCTTATATCGCTAATTAACCAATGATCTGGATTAAAAAAAATATATAATAATAACCAAGGATCTCTCAAATTGTTTCATAAAATAAATAGAGATTAAATGGAAGAATTGTTAATTGATTGGAGAAGAAGAATGGTTGTTGATATTGAAGAAGTTGGGACGTATTATGCTGAACAACCTCTAGTTGCTACATCACCATACCCAAATACTCTTCTTGCCCAAGTAGGAGTACAATCAAACTAAGATCAAAATTGTATTTTAAATTTCCTTGTAATGCTAAACTAGTTGAATATGAATAAATAGTCAAGTCGAGCACAAAATGGTTCCATGTATTTTGATATTTTCACATCTAATTTTTATTTTTAAGTTGTCTAGTTGAGTTCAAATAATTTACATATACTTTTTTCTTTTAATTTATAGAGTGGATTTATTGCATTTAAAAAGAAAGAAACTCAAATGAACTTTTAGTGAGTTGACTTAAATATAATTGCTTTGATTTGATTTTTATGTCTTATTTTTAGGTTTTTTCCCCCTCTGTTTTGTCATGTTCTAGGAAATGGTCTGAAAATGCATAAACTTTGTCTAGAAAACTCACAAATATAAATTGAATATGTTATCATTTATTAAAACAGACAATAAATAAATGCTACTCCATACACATTTACATTTCCACGTCAAATCTGATAGAATATTTTATTCACTTTTTTCTCTTGAAAATCAGAAAAATAAGAAAATGTAACAAAGAAGACCAAAAGTTCATACAAGAAAGAATGAAATCATTGGGCCTGTTTGTTTGGCGTTTCCCAGAATTTTTTCGTGTTTGGAAAATGCCAAACAAACATGTTTTCTGTTTTTCGAAATAAATATTTCATCCATTAATTTTCTCAAACTACTCTTTCAAAAGCCAAACAAACAACAATTTTCTTATCTCTAAACAAAACCTATACAAACTCTACTTTGATTTGACATAAAGTAACCTATTTCTTACACAATTTATCTCACATAACAAACATGATTTGACATGAAGTCTTACACATCTTATACCTACAACCCAACTCTTCCCAAAAAACCTACACCTACTTTATTTCTCAAACCACTCTCTCAAAACTCAAACAAACAATATTACGCAAATCGAGATTATTTCACAAACCTTCACTACTCTCCCAAACTACTTTCCCAAACGCCAAACAAACAGGCCCATTATTGTTGTCAATTGTCATTTAATTTGGCTCTCTTTTTTTATACCCAGCAAAATCCCCAGCACTATGTATAGTGAACATTGAGGAAAAGCCAACAGCCCATATTTAAACAGATTTAATGGTCAGGATTCAGAAAATTCATAGAGAAAAAAATAAAATTAAAATAAATGAAAAGCTTTTCATAGTTCTTTATCCCATAATCTCAGTGTCAAAATAAATCACTTTAATAATTTCAATTCCAAAATTCCATATAAGCTCAATCTAACATCACAATTTGTATACACAATCATGATCCCAAAACATTAACATTTTCTTCCTTCTGCATAAAGAACCACGTCTTTTACCTGATCTTGGTGTCTTTGTAAGTATACTTACTATGTGCTGTTAGATACACAATATATACCAGCCTGAAAAGTCGATTTTGTCCTTCTTACAACATCTCAGCATTACGAGGATGCCTATCGTTTCCACTTGTATCCCAGAATCCAGAATACGAGGTTCTTCTCTTTGTCTTAAAACCTTTACCTCTTTTCTTCTGTCCTTTTCGTCTGAAAATCATCATCGACATCACCACCACAAAACCAATAATCGAAAACGCCCAAAGCCCAATTATCCAAAATCTCATTGAAGTAAAAGTTTGATTCGTCTCAACTGGTGGTGATAGTTCTCGAGTTTCATTCTTAGTCTCTGCATTATGTCTAGAGGCATCAATTTCATTGATTTTTCCAACTTTTCTTGATGCTTTTATTTCATTAGTTGTTGTATCTGGTGTAGGCAAGGAAGGAGGATCGGGTGTCTTTAACTCTAGAGTCGACAAGGATGGAGGGTCGGGGGACTTTAAAGCTGGAGGGGACAAGGAATTGGGATCAGGACATTTTTTTCTTTCATGGTTAAGGTGTAGAGCCTCGTTCAAAGAATTCGCACATTCTATGCTGAGCAAGTCACGTTGAAACGACTCCTCGTTAGACCGGTCGAGAGTTGATGGGTCAGGTGGGTCTGGAAATTTCGCCCAACATTTGTTAACGATATCATTATGTCTCCATTTAGCTTTATCGAAGCTCCAATTCCCGACCCTAAACTCTAACCCGTAGTGGAAGACTCTATAGTTGACATTAGGTGTCGGAACATATCCCGGATATATCAAAATCTCGTTGCTTATGACATGTCGCAAGTTCATCTGCATGGACAAACATCAAAATAAGCTTGAAACAAAAACATCCAAACAAGCTTGAAACACCAACAAGTTTGGTCTAGTGGAAGGGACTAGTCACTACAAAGGTTGGGAAAGGTTCCCACTTAATGTGCCCGACGCGCCTCGAAAGGGATTAAACCCTTGGGAAACCAAAAATAAAAAATAAGCTTGAAACAAAAACATCAAATAACATGAAAATGGTTGAATTCGTTAGAGTTAATCAAAATGAGCATTAGGTGATTTTGTAAAAGTAGTATTAAGAGTGCTCGGTGAGACATCTCAACAGTATTAGGTGAGGGTATTTTAGTACTTTATCTTAGTATCTTTTTCAGTAATATCTGCATTTTTAGTCCTGCTGGACTGGGCCCTCGACACTTTTGATCTCACAGTTTTTAAAATTGCACTTCTGGTCCCATAAGATAGTTTATGATATGCACTTTAGGTCCCAAAAGACCATCCGAGTTTGCAATTTTTGGTCCCAAATTTGGATGGAAATGAGAGATGGACAAAAAATCAAAATATTTTAAAAAATTGGGACCAAAACTGCAATTTTGGGACCAAAGGTACTAAAGTTCCAGTCCTGTGGAATTTAAAATGCGAAATTCCCAATCTTTTTGTATAAATACCCACAGGGTGTATGACGTAATGCACACCATTGCGTACTATTGATAGATAACAATCACCTCTTCTCCTACTTTTCTACAATTTTTAATTTCAATGAATTAATTAAAAAAGAAAGAAAAGATATACCTCTGCTGCTGCAAAAGAGTATCCATACATTTCACTGATCCAACCAGCTTCATAAATGTCACCCGTAAAGTATTTGGACCAATGAGCCATATCAGCTCGTACTTCCTCGGTTTTGTGCAGCCAAAGCAAAGCAAATCTCTTGAGATCCCTTATATGCATTATAATCACACCCCCAACTTTGTCGCAAGCTTCAGGGTGTCGAGTATGAAGTTTTGCAAGCTCATTATCGCAGCCAATCAGGTAGCTGGCACAGCGTATAAAAACTCAAACTAGCATTCCATAATAGAGTGAAATGCAAATACCCTCTATGCTTAGCCTAATTAGAAAAAATCTTCATGTGTTATTTTTATTACCAAACACATCCCACCCACCCACCCACCCCCTGGTGCTATTTTTATTAGCAAAAAAAACCTCTCAAGCCGGAGTACATATTTTGCAGAAAAAATGACAATTATACCCCACCAAAAATGCTAAAACACCACTATTCACCTAAAAATGACAATAATCCCCCTATTAACTTTGAAAAATTGGCAATAACCTCCCTATAGATTTATTAAGGAATTTCAAATGGGGTTTTTTTATAATGAAAAAAGAACAGGGGTTTTTCTCCTAATAAAAATACAACAGGGGGATTTTTGCTAATCAGATCAATCACTAGGGTATTTTTGCATTCAGCTCATTCCATAATATCCAATTTCGGTTCAAAATTTGCCTTAAAAGAAGATAGGAATACTTGAAATCTTACTCATAGGGAGTAGAAACTGGATGGCCTTTAGCCGCGTTGAACTCCCATGGTGTAACTGGTCCTCTCATTATCATGTCAGCGTCTAGAATTACTATGTACTCTGCATCAGTTTTTACATGGTTGATCCAATGAACGACTGCTGCTGGTTTATTAATGGCGGGATACCTGAACATCACAAACAACACTAGCAATGAAAAAGCTAACGGGTTTTGTGAAAATGCATTTGTAGTCCTGACTGGACACTGCATTTTTAGTCTCGTGCTTTCAAATATGATACTTCTGGAAGAAATAAATTTTTTTTTTTGCACATTCGTCCTTTCCATCCAATTGGGGCCAACAGTGCAAAAAAAAAAAAGACAGTCCAGTGGAACTATAAAGTGCAAGCATGTCTAAAGTGCAAAAATTGCATGGGAAAGGGGGAAAAGGACGAATTGTGCAAGAATGAATAAAAATAGTTAGGACCTAAAATACTATTTCTGAAAGTGTGAAACTGAAGGGTGTTTTGTTTCCAGTCATGTGCGACTAAAATTACAATCTTCCCATTTCAATATCATTTCACGAGCGAGTTATATGGGCAGATCTCGATTAGGCTTGTAAGAATTTAATGAAGCAAAAAAGTTACCAATCTCCAGTCAATGGATGTCGGCTCATAGATGGAACATAATGAGTAGGAGCTAGATCATGTCCTTTATATTCCTTCAAGTCCTCTTCTGTACAACTCAAAAGCCTAGTGATGTCTCCAGGCTGGCCACTACTGTGGAAACTATGGACAAGCCCTACAGTCTGCCAATCAAAATAAGACGAACATTCTGTCGAAAAAAGTGTATGTATTTTTGGGTATGTTTTCCCCGGATCATCAACTTCTTGTTTTTGTACACTAACTTCCATCATTTTACGGCTTTGTGGAGTCAATTGTTTTGGCCGTGTTAAATCCGCAAATGTTTTGCTCTTTAAAAAACTCATATACTTGGACCATTTTGGCTTGGGGCAACCATTTGCTGCATGTTGAATTAATAGACCTTCGTTCATGGTGTTTATACATTCTATATTAAGTAATAGTGCCCTCTGTTTGTTTGGATCGGCTTCCATTTCTTTAACCTGCAAGAAAAGTAATAAGCATATAATTTTGCTAAAAAAATCATCCACTTCAATTTGCAGCTCATAAAATTACCTCTCGTGGGTAAGGAGGTTCGGGAAAGAGGCGGTCACAATCATACACTACATTGTCTTCGTGATGTTCTAATTTACTAAATGACCAATTTCCGACGCTGAAAGGCAATCCATAATGCATAAGAATGGGCTCGATTCCCTCTCGAGGAACATAGCCTGGATATATCATCAAGTTATCATTTATCTTGTGATGGAGTCCCACCTACAAAAGCAAGTCATAGAGTCAATACGTATTTATGCATATACCAATCAAGAAGTCGTCAGATAGCAGCTACAGAATAATGGTGGGAAAATTAATTGTCATTACAAATAAGATAATAAGAATATTGGACTTATTTAGCCCTGTCAATAGATCGGTGACAAGTTAGTCATGTGACATAATTATATTTGTGATGGCCTAATAGTGGCATGTTATCACTTGTTTTATGGTCCGACTATTAATCAGCACTACCATGAGTGACAAACAAGGGATAAAGGTTGATAAAAGATCTAATCTCATCTATTCTTCTATACCATGAGTTCCAATAGGATGAGAAAAAATAAAACACATTGTATGCATATGGAAGAAAATATTAGTTACCTCTGCAGCTCCAAATGAGTATCCATACATTTCACTAATCCATCCTGTTCCATATATGTCACCGGTATAATTAGTTGCCCAATGAGCTTTATCACCCCTTACTTCTTCAGTTTTTGAAAGCCACATTGGTGCCAAAGCTCGAAGATCATCTATATGCATGGCTAAGAGCCCACCAACCTTGTCACATAGTTCCGGATGCTTTGTATGCAATTTAGCAAGAAGATTGTCACATCCTATTAAATACCTGGCAAGAATTGCAGTTCTTATGAAATTATCTTCATATCCTTAGAAAATAACCATCAAAAAGAAAAAAATTGATTACATAAATAGATAGAGAAAAAAATCATCATTTCGTTGGTGAAGAGACTGGAAATTAATTTTCTTGATAGTTTTGATCTATAAGATTTCACGTTCATTAATTTCCCAACCATCGAAATCAAAGCTAAAATGAAAAATAATTTATCGAAAATAAGGTCCTGCTTAAGGTGATCTTTGACCATTTCTACCTATGATTTCAATCTTCCACCATCTAATGGAAGTTAAAATTAAATGATCTATGTAAGTTTATACTCATACATTTTAATCTCACATAAATCACAATATCCATTGAATGAAAGGATCAAGATTCAACAACATAGATTATTTGACCAATGTTACCCATAATATGCAGAAACAGGTCTGCCTTTCTCTGCTCCAAGCTCCCATGGTACGATTGGACCACGGATAATCATATCTGCGTCTAGAATTACTACCCAATCAACATTCTCCGCATCTTTGCTATGTTTAAGCCAGTGAACGATCCCAGCTGGTTTATTAATTGCCGGGTACCTGCCACAATAAGAAAACTCATTATAAGGAAACTAATTTTTTATTTTCCATATAGGCACAAGATATTTAATCAAACAGTAAATCCATCATAAATCCCTTTTTGGTAAGTGTAGTTTGAGGAGGTAAATTTTTAAAACATCAATCACTTGAACAAACATTAACTAATGAAAGTTCACTTTTTGAATCAGACTAACAATAACAGAAAAGACCATGAAAATTCAATCCATGTCTTAAAGTCAATGAACCAAATACCATACTGATTACAAATAAAACAATCGAAATTACCAAAGTTTCTACTACAAGAAATTGTTTCTTGTTTAATCGAAACGAAACTAAGAGTAGTTTCTACTCGACGTGTTTCTTTGATTTACAATTTTCCCAAATATTTCCGGAAACTGCTGGAATTGTTTCTAATATCCGACTGACTGAAACATACCAAATAAACGAAATTTTAGTCCATGAATACATCAAAGATCTCTCCTTTTCTGAATTGGTAAGAATCATTCAAAAGTTATAATATGTGCATGCATTTATATATTAACTCACCAATCACCAGTCTTGGGGTGCCTACTCATTGAAGGGACCTCAAGTGTTGGTGCCAATTCCATGCCTCTATACTTCTTCTTCTCTTCCTCTGTACAGCTAAGCAGTCGGGTAATCGGGCCGGGTTGTTGGGCTTTACGGTAGCTGTGCATGAGACCAACCGTTTGCCAATCAAAGTAATTCTGACACTCCACCGAGAAAAGCGTATGGATCCTAAACGGCGCCGTTCGACCTGCCGCTTCTTGGCCCGATATCTGGGCCCGTACGCCGCTCATCGACAGTCTCACCACCACCATAGTCAATAAAGATAGGAACTTTGACATTGTCATTGTCACTGTCACATAGCCAACAACTGAAATGGGTGTTCTTAAAAAGATCTGAAATTAAGGAATTAGCTCTCTATTTGATCATTATATTTTCTATTCAATTTGATGCCAACGAAACGTAGATCGTTGAATAAGGCAAAGTTTCTTCCACTGCTGACCTGTATTCGAGATGGTGTTTATTTAAGTATATATGTATAAATTATTATACAGTATATATATTTACGTTAGAGACTTTATAGTGTGAGATGTGATTATTTAATCGCGTAAATTAAAGAGAAACGATCACGATTCAGACACTACTGAGAAAAAATTTAGGTTGCTCAGTTGCTGTGGATTATTACAAATTTGATGACAGTAAAATATGGTAAAAAGGGGCAATGCTTGTTGACTTGTTGAAACGGCGTCGTGCAGCTATTTCCTATTTGCATTTCTCTTCGTGTGGTCCAGACATGAAAGAAATTAAAATTACTATAGTTTTGGGTATGCGTGGAAATAAGCTATAATTCTTCGGTATTCATATTTTTTTTATTTTTTTTTAAATTTAATTTATTCTGTTAAATTGCACAAAAAATAATATGCTGTAACAATTTTATTTGATTTTTTTAACAAAATAATACTTCAATTATGTTTTATTTTAGTTTGTAGTATTATATAAATCAAACTCTAATACAATTGAATCAAGCTTAGAACTCAGAGAAACTAAAATCTCTTACACATATTTACTCATTTTTTTGACTTGCCAAAAAATAAATAATGTTACTAGTTTCAAAAAGGAAAAAAGATCAACAATTAATATTGTTATTTGAGGAAAATTTATGCTAAACTGCACTTAGCACTTCCATAAAAAAATTCTACCTCAGTGAAGAATATTAACCACACAAGTAAGTAACAAATGAAATTAATGCAATTGATTGATCGTGTGTTATAAATGAATTCGGTAAACCATTATTATCAACCTAACCTAGTCAATTAGTACTAGTTTATGTATCAATCGATATAGAAAAGAAAAAGAAAAAGAAAAAAAAAAGTAGTAGCTAATGAAAGTTGACATTTTACATGATTTTGAATATTTTTGTGGTTCAACTGAAAATTCTATATCAGACGTAATGTTCGAGCTTATTCAATCATAATGACAAGAACATTTACGCATATTTATGATTTTTTTTCTCCGTCTTCAATTGTTTCATATGCAAAAGGAGATTTCAAGAAATTTTCAAGTGCCATATGTGGGCAATTACAACATAATAATTGAAGCTATGATACTGACATTGAGATACTTGTAGTTTCCCCAAATAACACATATTTACATGAGTGAAACCTCAATACACGTGATCTCACATTTCGTAATATTGCACTATTAGTCCAATCATTTTTGTTCCATTCAATTTGGAATCAAAACTGCAATTATGTAAAATGCAAAACCAAATGTATAAAATATTTAAAGACGGGACCAAAAGTGTAATTTTATAAAGTACCAGACCGAAGATGCAAATTTTGCCAGCAGAAACCTTTCAGATCAGCAATTGGAACTGTTGAATGAGCAACTCAATACTCAGCTTTTTAACAAGAAAAATTAAGCGTGCATTATCCGTGGATCGTTCCAGTCGATCTTCGCCTTTGGCAACTACCACAAGCATTCAATTGATTAATAACAGTAGATTAAACAATAATACAAAGGATTATATATTCAACAGAACACTCATAAATAATTTCCTGAAATAGAAGTGCCTCGGTTCAATTTCTAAGAAATTTAGCAATGTACGTCAAAATTTTGGACTGGATATTGTGTAGTTGTAATGCTGTTAATGCTACCACTACAGAAATATTTGCATAAATGTTCATAATCAATTTATAGCACCAACAAACATCAAATTATATGCAAATAATGCAAGGAACTTGAATAAAGAAATGTTATAACTTTTCACCAAGCTCTTTCTTTTGGTAAAGAGAAACTCAAATAAAATTTTCAAATAGTTTCTCAACTAATCTGTTACAGAAAAGAACTCAAATCTAAAATCTAAATCAAAGCAAAAATAACACAACTCTAATCAATAAACATAAAATATTACTATCAACAGAAGAAAGATTATGACAAGGAAAAGTAATACAACTTAACATATTCTATCAAAAAAAAAAAAATGAGGACAACTTAACATATAACAAGGAAAGATGGTAAATTTGAGGATGAAGACTATTCGTAATGAATGAAGGAGAGGCCAGTTGATACATTATCCAAATTTAGATTAAAAAGGAAAGAGACCGAGACCATGATATTTACCGTATAACTTTCAATATGTCATCATTTCTTCCGTGGTGTAGGGTCCCGACTAAGTCCATGTTTCTTCAGAGTTCTGGTGTATTCTCTCATGAGAGTGAATTTATTGGTGCCCAAATGATAAAAGTACTCCCACGTAAAGATTCCCGTTTTATGCAAGTCATCAAAAAGTAATCTACACCGATCAAAATAGAATCAAGAAATCAGAAAATCAAAGTAGAACAACTCTTCTAACACTAGTACTAAATTAATGGGAGCATAGTACCTCACCCCATAGTTTCCTACAGGCTCTGCGGACATAATTCCAACGTGACGCCTCCCAGATATAACCTAATTCAGACACTTAAGTTATTCTCAGTTTTTTTACAGCAATAGTCTATAAGTCCAATTCAGACAGTTATGATTCCCAAAAAGAAAGAAAAATGAAGTGGAAGATGAAAATATTGAAGTGCTCATTTATTTACCTTTTCACCTCCAATTGATCTAATCTTACTGTCAACTGCAGGACTACATACTCTGAGATACTCAGCTGAGAAATTGTAGGCAGTGCCATTATCAAATTCCACCTCTACCTAATACAAGATTCGCAACATAGCCAAAAAACACGACTACATTAAGACCAGTTGCTTATAAGAGCCATCAATAATAAAGCATAAAGTAATTAACTTTTTCCAACATGTTATAAGTTAGAGAGTATAAAAAATTATGCTTCTTTATGAGAACATGAATTGACAGAAGAGTTAATTCTAGATGATACCACAACTAGTGGAAATGAATACATAGACAAGGTTTGGCCAGACTCAAACAATAAAAAGTAGGCTAAAACGCGTTCTGCACCCCCAAAACAACCCCATTTGGCCACTTGGATTCCCCAGAATTTAAAAATAGCAAATCACACTCTCAATTCTTATTTCTCCTGGCAAAATGTCTGGATGCAAAACACAAATGTAGTTTTGATTGATCCAGAGTGTTCACTAGTAAGAGTTAATTCACGAAATACTTGTAAGCCGAACAAACACCATAAAAAGTAATTTTTCAATAATCAGTTTTCTTTATAGTATGATTCACGTAAAATACTAGCATCGAGCTAAAACAAGCCAATGAATTAATAATCATTTAAAAAAAATCCAAATGCAAAATTTTACGAAAGAAATCGAAAAAAATAACAGCCTTGAATTAGAGTGTAACCTAGCATAAAACGATATAATGCGAGACTATGCAAATAATAACTAGTAGAAAATGAATTTCAGCAGGAAAATTAAACTTGCAATTGACAAAATCTTACCCCTTTCGGAGCTTGGAGAGAGAATCTGGTGAGCCGAGGGCAGTCCGCAATCGTCTGGATTCTTCGAATGGCGAATTCTGTCATCTTCCTCATTTCAAACCCTCTCCAAATTTTGCCCCTTGCTGTGTGAAACGCGACTTTGGATATAGGTTTAGCAACTAAGATGCGACTTAGTTCAAAACTGAAGGTCCGGGAATTGACTGCCTTTCTTCCAGTTGCACTATATTATTGGGATATCTCAAAGTTATTGCAACTTTTTGGTTTCTATAAATCTGTGGGCCGGTTCATAGTATAGTAGTCTGAAAATTTTACAATATGATTAGGTTCACAACTTTCATTCTTTTTAGTTTTTACCCCTTAACAAATACATTCTGTAGTATTCAGAATTGTGTGTTGCATTGAAGAAATTCGATGTTTTTGGGCATATTGGTTAAAGTGAAAATTCTGTCTTATACCTATGAATTCAATTTTGTCACGCATAACCCTTGTTGTGTGAGTCTTTAATCTTAAATTCTTAATTGATTGGATTTTTTTTGTTATATTTCATTTTGTTTGTTTTCTCTTATTAGTGTTTTTTGTGATAAGAGTTACCAGTTATCCTATCTTTGACTTACTTTTGTACCACTTATTTAATTTCGTTGAAATGAAGTACTTAATTAAAAAAAAAAAAAAAAATTACTGTCCAATTCCAAATTCGTTTGAAGTATGTATAAGGGATGCCAACGAATTTCGTGGGATACAATCAAATTAATATCATATATTGGGGTAAAAGCATAATACTATCATGTATTATACAAAACTTGTACAAAAATACATTATGAATTTTCTTTTGCATCAAACACACTTGTACTTTCAAAATCTTCACTAACACCGTTAATTTTTAATTAAATTGTCTAAATTGCCCCTATATATAATTAAAATACAAGGGGATTTTGTGCAAACGTTCAAAAGTACGAGGAAGTTTTACACAAACAAAATTATGCAAAAATTAACGGTGTTAGTAACCATCGGAGATTGTATGTTTTATGTAGGATTTTTAAAAGTACAAGAGAGTTTGGTGAAAAAAAAAAAATCACAAGGTAGTTTTGTACAGGTAGTATCATGCATTTATCCCTCGTAAATTAGACATAACCTTTTGATACATAACTAAGTAATAACTGAAATAAGATAAATATCCTTTTACGGGTAGATTATAAAAAAACTCTCTTATGATAAAGCAAAACATGCAGTGAAGTTGTAGCTTGTACTGTGATCTTTAAGTATTTCTTTCTATGACTAAAATGCTGTTCTATTTAAAAAAGTGTTCATTTGTTAAGTAAGATATTCATGAAGCTCCCCCAATTATTTCTTTTGGCCTAAAATCCCCTCTTGATTATTTTTTTAGACAGAAATGAACAGAAGGGAATTTTCGTGCCAGTAAAATACTACTATATAAAATAGAAGGGAAAGCTTTGCCAAAAGAATAATAGAAGGGAATTTCATGCATTTTGTTTTTTTTTTCTTTAAAAAATGCAAATACTCATATATCGATGAATTATTTTACTATATACTATGTTCCAGTGGAAAAAAAGAAAAAAAGCTGTGAACATTACTGAAGTATCACATTTACTAAGGTTAAAAACGCAAGACTATTTATTTAGAGGTGTAAAATTATACTTTCACAATTGATTTTCTTCTTCACTCTTCCTAAGCACCGGATTGTCATGATCTAATATAATATTTTGTCTTCGAAATCATCATCATGCTTTTCCAGAAATGACTGCTTTACCTTCTTGCGGGACTGTCCCTTGTGCTTCTTGGTTTCTAGTCTTGGTTCTGCTCGCGTGAGCATGACACCATGACCTAAATTCTTAATCCTAGGAAAAATTTCATTGCAGAAATAAGAAGAAAATAATGGCTCAAGTAGAAAGAAGCATTATGGTTTCTAATAAGAATCCAACACATAACTATACGAAGTTTGCTATCATTCTAGGCTTCAAACTTTATGGGATTGCATTAAAGAATGAAGTATATATTTCAAACTTACATACCTCACATTACTCTTTCTTTTAGTACCAACAGCCTCCAGTTCTTCTTCTTCTCTTTCCATAATCTCAAGTTCCAGCTTATAATAGTAGTCATATCGTTCCCAATCTCCTGCCACAAGGCACCCCGGCTCACCAATATGCAAGCAATTACTGTGAGTGCATTTTCTAGATTCACCATCTTTCAACATTTTCCGGATCTGGAAAGTAAGTTGGTCAAGCATCTCAGTTCACATTGAAAGTTCGAGAAATAGATGCAAATAAATAAGACAATTAAAGAAGATTCAATGGCAGAAACCTCTGGAAAATGTTGCGCAAGGGACTGCGTTGTTACTTTCATCAAACTAGGCTGACTAAATCCCGGAGTGTCGGCAAGATATCCTCCTCTGGACAATGGAAGCAATGAAACATTTCGAGTAGTATGTTTTCCTAGTCCGTTGCGCGCTGACACTTTGCCAACACGCTGCTCTTCAAGCCACTTGCTGCCTACAATCTAAACAAGTGATTCAGGGAGGAATAAAATGTCATTCAATTGTTGGCATGAATGAATTCACAAGTAAAAGTATGCAAGTAACAAAGGGTAAACGTACATGTTTAAACCAATTATCATCTTCAGTAGCCCCAAGAACATTCTTGTTTCCTCTTAATGCATTAATCAAACTCGATTTTCAAACACCGCTGGGACCAAAAATAACTGAAGTCTGGTCTCTCAAAATTAATTTCAACTTATCCAGTCCTCGTTCAGTATTGACACTACAAAGAACTACCTCATAGCCCCACCTACGAAGTCGAGATTCCCACTCAAGCAGTGTCTTCACAAGTCAATTTTCACCAAAAAGTTGATGTAGTAACAAAGAAACAGGAAATCGTTACAATAAAAGAAACAAATAGAATATATATATATAAGAAACAATATAAGTGTATGTGAGCCCTCTTAGAGTGAAATTCAGACACTACACATGCAACGCAAACCAAAAGGAAAATTTTCAAAAGATGCCGAATGTATAAATCTGGACAAGCCTAAAATATCCAACAAAATGTGTAGCCATAAATCAACCAAAGAAGATACACTTTCATGAATGAAAGGAACCACAAATTATCCTATTTTCTTCCAGTAGCAAATCCAAGACAAATTTCTGGTGCAGTTTAACCAATACAATGGATGATATAGAAAGAAGAACAATTGTAATTCAACCACTAAACTTCTGATGTGCAATCTATGCACTCTAGACTAGGATTCAATTGAACTAAATCCAATATCACATCAAGAAATTGGTGACCTAAATTATTCATGTTTCGAAAGACAACCTATTACCATTTAGGTCACATACTCTAGCAATAAAAATGAAGATTCATCAATGCATTCAAATTGACATTCCAGAAAACTCTTCAAGCAAACAAGATTGAAAATCCATTACAATATCTCGTGACTACAAAATCTAACATAGCAAACAGCTCACACAAATCTGTATAAAATATTGGGTAAATTACGAATACCCCCCTGAGGTAAGGCCTAATTACAAAAATCCCTATCACGTATTGGGTATTACAAAAATCACCCTCAGGTTTGTCACCTTCTTCCAATTAACCCCTTGTCCCTAAAATGTTCAAATTTTGCCCTTGGGTGTTATTTGTAATGTTTGTAATATCTTATACATGTTAAAACTTGGGTGATAATTGTTATATCTTATAAATTAGAAAAAAGATAATTATATATTTAGTACCAAAATAATTGATAAAATTTATAATTGCCCATAAGTTTTAATAAATATTGCAACAAAAAAAAAAGGTATTTACATATTTATTAGCAATTTAAATTGTATAATAATAAATTAAATAGAATTTTAATAATAATATTTTATAAATATGAACAAATTGTTTACACATTTAGTTAAATGAATTTATTTTCTAAATTATTAAATTTAATAAAATTATATTGTATTATAAATAAGATGTTTTAATTTAATAAAGTTTATATTGTATTATAAATTGCAATATTTATTTAAATTTATGGGCAATTATAAATTATGTCAATTATTTTGGTAGTAAATATATGATTATCATTTTTATAATTTATAAGATATAACAATTAACACCCAAATTTTAAATTTCATAAGATATTATAAACATTACAAATAACCACCAAGGGCAAAATTGGAACATTTTAGGAGCAAGGAGTTAATTGTAAGAAGGTGACAAAACTGAGGGAAATTTTTGTAATACCCAATACGTGAGGGGTTTTTTTGTAATTAGGCCCTACCTCAGGGGTTGTTCGTAATTTACCCTAAAATATTTGAAGTTATAATCTAACATACCGTTTCATCAATGAGCTCTGCTTTATTCAAAACAAGTGTGAGTGGAATTCCAGTACATTCAGCTTCCACAAGGAACCTAGTAAGCATGTAGGGCTTAATTTTAGGCTGCTCCAACGAAAACATCAAAAGCAAATGATCCACATTAGCCACAGAAGGATCCAAAATCTCACTTTTCCTCGGAAACACTTTCTCAATCCTTCCTCTTCTATCCACCCAATCAATTGCTCCTACCAAAACCTCATCCCCTACAAGCACTCGTGTATTTATATTCTTCAACACCCCCTTCACAACACACAGTAATTCCACTCCTACGCTTCCAGAATTCTCTGAGTTGACGACTACGCGCTTGAAATTGGCTAGCGACGAGGCAACCGTGCCGATTGCTTGATTTTCTGAGAGCTGCGGCTTGTTGTTTGGGGAAAGGACGGGAGAAAGAGAAGCGGAGGAGGAGGAGAAGTGCTGTTTGGAGATTTCTCGAGCTTTGTTTTGGTGTTTTTTAGGTTGTTGTTGCTTTCTGACATCTGCGGAGGCGGAGAGAGTGATATAGTTGTGGAGGAGAAAGACGGCGGAGGAGGTCAAATTGGTACGGTCTTGGCAGAGGATAGAGGAGTAGAGTAATGGCCGTAGGTTTTGGTGGAGGATTGAGATTGAGCATAGGGTCATAGTGAAAAAAGTCTTTTGAAGGCTCAGGTCATTTATTAAGAGATGTTCAACTTATGTACTCCTCACCATGGATGGGAAAGAGGCTAAAATTGTGGGCTAACAATTTCGACTTCACTGTTGATCATTTTAGGAGTCCATAACAGTTCAAGGTCATAGTCAGTCTCAAACTCTTTAGTTTTCAATGTTTTCGTTAGATTCAAACTCTAAGTTTATCTTTATTGTATATTAGTTTTTAGTCTTTATCTTTGATATATATTCGTAATTTGTAATATGCCTATAAAATTAGGCCATCCCGATGGCTTATCCCCCTCCCCCTCTCTTCTCATTTCCAAACCATAGGGGATCCTTACATTTAATTTTCACCACCACTCTCACTAATAATAATAACAATAAGTAATCATATCATTCCAACCTTAAAAATAGTGTTACAAATATAGACATTTTCATTTAATGATAAATTTTGTACTTATGTATGATTAATATATTTATCGATCATAACATCCAGCCAAAAATAAAAGTTCCCTAAAATAAACTTTTTTTTTCTCTAAATAGGAAAATTCAAAAATTAGACAAGATATGCACAATTTATACCAATTATGGGTTCTATGTAAATTAACATCAAAGATTGAAATCTTACCAACATAAAAGGATATCAAATCTGACCAAAAAACATAAGGATATCAAATTTTATTAACGTCCAGATTGTCAGAGGGTGCTATTTCGAGGGTGCAACGTGCAAATTAGTCATCTAATTTTACAATTTTTATTGTGGTTAATTTATTTTTCCAAAGGACACTTTCAAAATTGTTGTTATTTATTTCTTCTTTTTATTCGAGTCAATATGATAATTATCAGAAAATTTATCTGATTATATTAAAATTACAAAGAAAATCAACTACCAAATACTAGTATTAGTATTAGACTAGAACAAAAAACCCTAATTAGTAAAATTCGAACTAATTACCATTGATCACTGGTTATTTCTGTCAAGAATCACAATTTCCAAGTTGAGTAATTTTATTATCCACATTGAGAAATTGTACGTAATAACTTGTATTCAGCATACTTTAATATCTATTCTGTTTTAGACAGTTTCCCTACTATTCTGTTTTCATATAGCTACTCAAATGGGTAACATTTCAGTCAAAGAAAAAATAATATAATTCTAATCAATTCACATAAAATATTACTGATGTAAAAGGAAGCAAGATGATAATAAAGAAAACTAAGACAACTTGGCATAGAACAAATAAAGGATAAAGATGAGGACAAAGAATGTCGTAATGGATGAAGGAGAAGGCTCATCGACAGAGTGTCCAAATTTATATAATAATAATAATAATTTAGAAAAGAAAAAGAAAAACAGACTGAAACCATGATATTTACCGTATAATTTTGAATATGTCGTTATTTCATCCATGGTGGAGGGTCCCGGCTAAGTCCGTGTTTCTTCAGAGTTCTGATGTATTCTCTCATGAGAGTGGATTTATTGCTACCCAAATGATAAAAATACTCCCGTGCAAAGATTCCCGTTTTATGCAAGTCATCAAATAGTAACCTACACCCATCATAGAAGAATCAAGACATCAGAAAATCAATATAGAACTTTTATAACTCAAGTCCTAGATTAATAGGATCATAGTACTTCACCCCATAGTTTCCTACAGGCTGTTACATAATTCCAACGTGACCTCTCAGATATAACCTAATTCAGACCCTTCAATGAAAATCAGTCTATAAGTCCAATTCAGACAGCTATGATTTCCAACACCACAAACCAACCAACCCACCCACCCAAAAAAAAAATTGCCACATTAAGTGGAAATAAGTGCTCATTGTTTACCTTTTCACCTCCAATTGATCTAATCTTACTGTCAACTGCAGGACTATATAATCTGAGATACTCAACTAGGGAATTATAGGCATTGCCATTTTCAAATTCCACCTCCACCTGATACAAAACTCGCCACGTAGCCAAAAAATGTGACTACATTAGTTTGCTTAAAAGAGCGAAAACAACCCCATTTGGCCATTCACACCCCCATAATCTGAATATAGCAAAATACACTCCCAAATCATTTTTCTCTTGGCAAAATGTTCCTGGATGCAAAACGCAACATCTTTGAGATTGATCGGAGTGTTAACTAATAAGTGCTAACCAATAATTCACGAATAACTTGAGTTTGGCAGCAGCCCTGCTACAAAAATTCACAAATTACTTGTAAGACCAATCGAAGACAATAAAAAGTAATTTCGTTTAGAATGATTCATACATACTAGCATCGAGCTAAAACAAGCCAATGAACAATTTTTAAAAAAAAAAAATCCAAATGCAAAATTTCCCGAAAAAAATCGAAAAAAAAATAACAGCCTTGAATTAGAGTGTAACCTAGCATAAAACGATATAATGCGAGACTATGCAAATAATAACTAGTAGAAAATAAATTTCAGCAGGAAATAAAACATGCAATTGACAAAATCTTACCTTTTCGGAGCTTGGAGAGAGAATCCGGTGAGCCGAGGGCAGTCCGAAATCGTCAGGATTCTTCGAATGGCGAATTCTGTCATCTTCTTCATTACAAACATTGGCCCTGGGTGTGTAAACGCGACTTTGGATATAGGTGTAGCAACTAAGATGCGACTTAGTTCAAACTTAAGTTGACTGCTTTTCTCACACAGTTACACTAAAAGTTATGGGCTTCAATCTTGGACGTTTGATTTATGAGGCCGAGATATGATCTTTGGGCCGGTCGTCATTCAAGCAAGTAACATTAAGGGTCCATTTGGATTGATGGATTTGAAATGACTAGGGATTTCAAATGGATGGATTTGAAAATTCAATGATTTGAAATTCATTCATTTGAAATCTCTTGTTTGGATAATTTTTTTTACAAAGGATTTCAAATCCGCTCATTTGAAATCCATTGTTTGATATAATACCATTTGAGGTAATTGAAATTCTCAACCATACCTTATAATTTGCTCTATGAGTTAATTCTTGTTGTTGATATCGGGATAAAATCGCATAAATCGATTTGGGACAAAATTATAATTTTTGAAAATTGAGGGACCAAAAGTGCAAATTCGAATTTCAGAAAATCTGGGGCCGAATTGAAAATCTTAATTTTCTGAAAATTCTAGACTTAATTGGAACTCTGGGTTTTTCGAAAATCTGGGGTCAAATGGCAATTTTTGAAAATTAAGGGACCAAAAGTGTTTGGATTTTTGAAAATCAGGTGCCGAATTGAAAATTTTAATCTTCTGAAAATTATGGACTGAATTGCAGTTCTGGGTTTTTTGAAAATATGGGGTCAAATTGCAATTTCTGAAACTTAAGGGACCAAAAGTGAAAATTTGAATTTTTGAAAATCAGGGGCCGAAATGAAAATTTTAATCTTCCGAAATGATGGACTGAATTGTAATTCTGGGGTTTTCAAAAATCTAGGGTCAAATTGTAATTTCTGAAATTGAGGGACCAAAAGTGTAAATTCAGATTTCTGAAAATCTGGGGCCGAATTGAAATTTTTTAATTTTATGAGAATTCTGAACTGAATCGCAATTCTTGGTTTTTCAAAAATATGGGGTCAAATTGTAATTTTCGAAAATTGAGGGACCAAAAGTGCAAATTTGAATTTCTGAAAATCAGGGTCCGAATTGAAAATTTTAATTTATGAAAATTCTGGACTGAATTGTAATTCTGGGGTCAAAATTGCAATTTCCGAAAATTGAGGGAGCAAAAGTGCAATTCGAATTTCTGAAAATAGTAGCCGAATTGCAAATTTTAATTTTTTGGAAATTCTGGACTGAATTGCAATTCTAGGTTTTTCGAAAATTTGGGATCAAATTGCAATTTTTGAAAGTATACAATGTTGACTTTTTTTAAAGTGGATTTCAAATGACTAGTTTTAGGAGGAATTTCAAATCCACTTAAAATTGGGCTGAAATCCATTGGACTAAAATCCAGGATTTCAAATGAATTGATTTAATTTTGTATCCAAATAGCATGATGGATTTGACAATGGATTTCAAATCCACCCACCCAAATCCATCCATCCAAATGGGCCCTAAGTTTATTCAGATTCTGGGCCAAGGCCTTGAATATACTTTAAATTTACAGTATGATTAGTTTCATGGTAACTACGGGTAAAATATATAGAAAATTATGTTAAACAAAACATGTCTTAGACTCAACTATGTAATTTGTTTTACATAATAATTACTCCCTTTTATTCTTTATTGCACACTTGCACAATCTCCATTAATTAGTATGGCTGTTGGTTTGAATTGTGAATTTTCAGTTTTTATTTTTTTCTAAATCATTTCTAAGTAAAACATGAAGCTCCCTCAATTACTCTTTTTGGCCTAAAATCCCACTTGATTACTGTTTCTTGCACAGGATTTTTAAAGAGTAAAAACTGAATTAAATTAAAATTTTAGCTCAATCACGCATGTAGCGTGTGAAAAAACTTCACACAAAAGAGCTCAGACGGAAGGGAAGGTTTCATGTAAAGAAAAATAAAATACTTCTAGAAGGGAAAGCTATGCAAGAAAATACAGAAGGTAATTTCATGCATATTTTGGCCCGTGTAAAGCACTTCAAAATTCTATATTCCAAAATGCAAATATTATATATTGATGATTTATTTTTATAACTATTTTCAGTGGGAAAAAAAACAGAATCGAATATTTGATCCAAAGCAGGAAATGTTTCTTCTAAATGAATTCGATAGAAGTTAAATTTAAAGCAGCAGAATAAGTTGTCAATTAGTACAAGGCAACTATTTGTGCTCTCAAAACACCTACAATTGTTCACATCGACTAAGGTTAGAAACGCCAAGACTATTTATTTACAATGATATTTCGAGGCAATATTAATATGCACACTTTCAAACAAATTGTAGAGGTGTACAATTATATAGTATCACTGATTTTCTTCTTCACTCATACTAAGCATGGAATCTTCATTATCTAATATTTCGTCTTCGTCATCATCATCATCATCATCTAGCTCATCTAGAAATGACTGGTTTACCTTCTTGCGGGACTGTCTTCTGTGCTTCTTGGTTTCGAGTCTTGGTTCTGCTTGCTTGACACCAAGGCCTATAGTCTTAATCCTTAAAAAAAAAAAAAGTCATTGCAGAAATAAGAAGAAAATAATGGCCTAATTTTAAAGAAAACACTTTTTCTAGTGGCCAAATCATTCATACAAAAGGGTCTTAACTTGTTGAAAACTTGGAATAGAAGAAGAAACATTATGGTTTTGATAAGAATTCATCACATAATTATATGAAGTTTGCTATCATTCTAGACTTCAAACTTTGTGGGATTGCATTAAAGAATGAAGAATATACTGTATGAATGTACAGTGAATATTTTCAAACTTAACATACCTCACATTACTCTCTCTTTTAGTACCAACAGTCCTCAGTTGAAACTCCTCTCTAATCTTAATCTCATCAAGCAGTTGAAGATAGTAGGTATACCGTTCCCAGTCTCCTTTCACAAGGCACCCTGGTTCACCTATATGCAGGCAGTTGCTGAATGCGCATTTTCCAGATTCACTGTCCTTCATCATCCTACGGATCTGAAAGCAAATTGTTAACCATTCAGTTCAACTTGAAGAACATATAAATGAAAAAATTAAGACAATTTTAATAAAAGATTTAATGGACAAAAACCTCGGGAAAATGTTTTGCAAGGGATTGCTTTGATACTTTCAGTAAACTAGGCTGGCTAAATCCCGGCGTGTCGGCAAGATATCCTCCTCCGGACAATGGAAGCAGTGAAACATTTCGAGTAGTATGCTTCCCTCTTCCACTACGGGCTGACACTTCCCCAACACGCTGCTCTTCTAGCCACTTGCTGCCTAGAATCTAAACAAGTGATTCAGAGCAGGGAAGGAAGAGTCACTCAAATGTTGGCATGAATGAATTTATAAGAAAAATATATGCAAACAACAAAGGGTAAACATACAGGTTCAAACCAATTATCATCTTCAGTAGCCCCAACAGCATTCTTGTTTCCTCTTAATGCATTAATCAAACTCGATTTACCAACACCGCTGGGACCAACAATAACTGAAGTCTGGCCTCTCAAAATGAATTTCAGCTTATCCAGTCCTCGTTCGGTATCGACACTACAAAGAACTACCTCATAGCCCCAATCCCGAAGTCGAGATTCCCACTCAAGAAGTGTCTTCACAAGTCAATTTTCATTATAAAGTTAGCGTAATAACTAGGAAACATAACATCATTAAAAGAAAAAGGGGGGCAGAATTCATCAATCATAAATATGTGAGCCCTGTTAAGCTAAAAGTCAGACACTACACATGCAAAGCAAACCAGAGTCCTTCGTAAGATGACGAATATGTAAATCTGAACAAGCCTACAACACCCAACAAAATGAGCAGCCACAAATCAATAAAAGAAGATATACTATCGCGATCGAAAGAAATCACAAGATAGAGAGAGCAGAACGATTGTAATTCAACAACTAAACTTTTGATGTGCAACCTATTAACATATCGATCTCGATCACGCACTCTAGTCTAGGATTCTATTTGAACTAATGTAAATCCAGTATCACATCAAGGAATTGGTGACCTAAAAAATGCTCATACAGTCTGTGTAACTTATTCAACTTTCGAAAGACAATCTACTAACATTTAGGTCACACGCTCTAGCAATAAAAATGAAGATCCATCAATGCTATTGTATTCAAATTGACATTCCAGAAAACTTTTCAAACAAAAGAGATTGAAAATCAATTACGCTATCCAATCTACAAAATCAAACATAACAAACAGCTCATACAAATCTGTATAAAATATTTAAGTTATATGTAAAGTACCGCTTCATCAACGAGCTCTGCTTTATTCAGAGCAAGTGTGAGTGGAATTCCAGTAGATTCAGCTTCTACAAGGAACCTAGTAAGCATGTACGGCTCAATTTTAGGCTGTTCCAACGAAAACAGCAATAGCAAATGATCCACATTAGCCACAGGAGGATCCAAAATCTCACTCTTCCGCTGAAACACATTCTCGATCATTCCTCTTCTATCCACCCAATCTATTCCCCCTACCAAAACATCATCCCCTACAAGTACACGTGTCTTTATTTTCTTCAATACCGCCTTCACCACACATAGTAATTCCACTCCTACGCTTCCAGAATTCTCCGAGTTGACGACTACGCGCATGAAATTGGCTTGTGAGGAGGCAACTGTGCCGATTGCTTGATTTTCTGAGAGAGGCGGCTTGTCGTTTGGGGAAAGGACGGGAGAAATAGAAGTGGAGGAGGAGAAGTGGCGTTTGGAGATTTCTCGAGCTTTGTGTTGGTGTTTTTTAGGTTGTTGCTGCTTTCTGACATCGCGACTTGCGGCGGGGGCGTTTAAAGTGGTATAGTTGTAGCGGAGGAAGGCGTAGGAGGAGGTGAAGCTGGTACGGTTGTGGCGGAGGAAGGCGGAGGAGAGTAATGGCGGTAGTTTTTGGCGGAGGAATGAAATTGAACCCAGTGTCATAGTAAATGCGAGGAGAAGTAGCAGAGAGAAAATGGACAGTCTTTTGAATTCCAGTGAAGATTCTGGAGGTTACTCCCTGGTGAGTATTTCCTTGTTTGAAGACTCCCTCTCTATGGGTGGGATTTGGGAAAGAGGCAAAAATTGTGGGCTATTAATTTGATCTATTAGCATTTTGCACCTTAGAAATAGATAGTTTTGTCACTTTTCCAATCTACAATTGAAGTTTTATATTTTGCACCTTAGGATTTGTATATATTTGGAAAAAGCATCCTATGGGGAGCAGAATGTCCACTGTTGCTAAAAAATTGCAATTCAATTGTGCAAAATATTAAAATTTTAATTCGAATGTGCAAGATGCTAAAACAATTTATTTATGGGGTACAAATACTCCTAATAATTTTGACTTCCCCGTTTATCATTTTATTGTGGTTAAATTATTTCTTCATAGAAAGACACTTTCCAAATTGTTGTTAATTTATTCCATAAAGAAACACATTATTCAAATTGTAGTTAATTTACATTTTTTCACAGAAGCACAACTTCCAAGTTGAGTAATTTCATGATCCAAATTGAGAACTTTTATGTAATAAACTTGTTATAGTGCACACTTTATTAGCCAATGAGTTTTGTCTTAATGAGAGAAAAACAATACTCTAATATGCATTTGTTGCAGAATTTTACTCACTATACTATAATTTTTGCTTCCGTAAAAGAAGATAATTTTAATTAACACTTTTTGTAGTTTTAAAAATAAGAAGACAATTTTTAATAATTACTTAGGGCCTGTTTGTTTGGCGTTTCCCAGAATTTTTTCGTGTTTGGGAAATGTCAAACAAACATGTTTTCTATTTTACGAAATAAATTTTTCATCCATTAATTTTCTCAAACTACTCTCTCAAAAGCCAAACAAACAACAATTTTCTTATCTCTAAACAAAACCTATACAAACTCTACTTTGATTTGACATAAAATAATTTATCTCTTACACAATTTATCTCACATAACAAACATGATTTGACATAAAGTCTTACACATCTTACACCTACAACCCAACTCTTCCAAAAAAATCTACATCTACTTTATTTCTCAAACCATTCTCTCAAAACTCAAACAAACAACATTACGCAAATCGAGATTATTTCACAAACCTCCACTACTCTCCCAAACTACTTTCCCAAACGCCAAACAAACAGGCCCTTATAGTTCTCTGATTTTCTTTATTTAATTCTATGTTGTTCCATCAAAATTTAAATTTGGCATTTATTTATTTAATCCAATTCATTTTGATTCAGTCATAAATAACAAAACAAAAACTTTTTTTTAGCATATAACAAATCGAAAACTTTAAATAAATAATGTTGATTCCATAAGGACCATAACTGGTCGAACTGATCCGTGGATTATGTACCTTTTTCTTCGAATTAACTAGTTATTCTTCAATCTCACAAAATTATAAAAAGAAAACCATTTTTTTGTGAATTAACCAGTTATCATAAAATAAGAAGAAGAAAAGTACCTATTAATGAGGAGATCTTCATATCCAATTTAAAGATATTAACAAATAGTTGTGAGATTAGCGCCTGTTTGTTTGGCTCAAATTATTTCATTGTTCTCTGAGAAATGGGATATATAAAATTTTGAAATTGGTCCTGTAACTTTGATATTTATTTAAAAATAGTTATGTAATTTTGGTGAATACAGAGTTAATCCTCTAACTTTCACTCAATTTCAATTGCAGTCTTATGCATAATAAATTTGGTCCTCTAATTTTTAATAAGTTTCAATTTTCGTCTTACAATTACAATTTGGTCCTACTATCGGGACAAAAAGTTTGTAATTGAGGACGGAAATTGAAACTTATTGAAAATTAGAGGAAAATTTTTGTTATGCATATAATTAAAACTGAAATTGAGTGAAAGTTAAATGACTAAATATATGTTTAGTAAATTTAGAGGACTATTTTTGAAAGATATCCAAAGTTACAAGACTATTTTTAAAAGTTGGCCTAAATTTCTTGTTTGTAATAATAATTGGTTTATTATAGTAGAAGTTTTCTCTATATTTTCAATTTTTTTTCTAAATATGTATCTTATCCCTAAAAGATCCATGGTTGAGATTAATCACGATCTTTAGATTCTTCCCACGTACGATTGATCGAGTGGGAGTTGAGGTAAGATCCACACTAATTATCCTGCACTCGCACCACATCATCTAACTCCCCAACTAGCCGTTTAAGCTTTACCAAACTAGGCCCCTTCTCAAAAATATAACCGTTAAATCAAAACCCTCGCCTCCTCTTCTGATCCACTAGGTAAGAGTTTCAAGAAAATGGTGAACAATGAAGATTCGAACAAGAACCCAGAAAACCCATCTAGAAAACAACCAGAAATCTCTGAAAATGAGAATTTGTTCAGTCCAGGGTTTCGATCAGTGGCCGCCATGGCCGGTTGGGATGAAGAAGCTATTTTGATTGCAAGCCTCGCCGTTGAAGATACCCCAGATCGCCAATTCAAGCACAAGAAAAGAGCCGATTTACATAGTTTAAAAACCCCACCATCAAATTCAAGAAGGTAATATCATATATTTTATTTTAATTACCATATTCGGACATGATTAATTTTGGAAATTTCCCTTGTATTTTATGATTTCGAAGAGTATTAATATGAATTAATTGGAGAATAATTCAATTTCATAATTATATTTAGTTTACCAATTGTTCTTGAATGTAATGGATTTAGGATATTTTTTTATTATGGTACGGAAGATGTGTTCTTTGTTTTTATGCCGCCATGTTACTGCTGTTGCTTCCTCAACTAAAATGGTTCTTGGAGTTATTTTATTTATTGGGTTGTTAAAGTGGAATATTTGCAGAAAACGAAGGGCTCCGAGGAGAAGTCCCGCTTCTATACCGGTTGCAGTTCTTGATCTTGATGAAGATTTAGATGACTCAACTGCAAAACTAGGTAATTGTTTACTCTTCTGATTTTGGGTGATGAATATTTTGGTTATGTACTTTACAATTTTACCTTCAAATTTATTGTAGAGAGTGAGAAACTTAAGGGAAATAAAGAAAATAATTCTGCGAAAATAGAGAAGAATACAGGAGATGATACAAAAGGCTCTGATGTTTCAAGCATAAGTCCTGCAATTCCATGCATTGACCGGCTTCGAGAAGAGCTTTCTTGTGCAGTAAGAACGAGATACATTAACTAATCTCGCCAATATTTTTGTTCTTATGGTGAAGTTTTCTGATATATTCAATTTGGCAGATTTGTTTGGAGATATGTTATGAGCCAAGTACTACGCCTTGTGGACACAGGTAAAATAGAAAAGACAATGTTTTTCTATTTGTTATCCTTGTGAACTCAATTTCGGCAAGTTTTGAATGATTTGCTATATGTTTTGCAGTTTTTGCAAAAGATGTTTGGGTTCTGCTGCTGATAAATGTGGAAAGAAATGCCCAAAGTGCAGGCAGCTTATCAGGTAAAACCTTTTAGCATTTGGATTCTGAAAAGTTAATTGTTCAATGTGTGATGCATTAAAGAAGGATGTTTGTTTAGTCATGCAAATTTTGACCTAATTAATTATAATAGATTGAACTAAGTACGACATTTACTCCTTTCCTAACATCATTTTTCATTCAAGATATATATCTAATTGTGTAAAATTTTGAAATTTGGCAGCAATGGAAAGTATTACACAGTGAACACAGTTCTTTGGAACACTATTCAGCTTCTATTTCCACAAGAAGTTGAAACAAGAAAAACTGCTGCTGCTGCTGCATCAGATAGTCATAAACCTCAAAGGCAAAGTACTGCAGGAACTAGTAGGCCCAATGCTCGATACCATTCGGTTCAAGCCCTAAATAGTCCAGAATCGGAGAGAAGAAGGCACCGAGTCCGAAGTTCAAGGCCTTCTGGGATTTCAAGTAGAGGGAATGTAAGTAACACAAGGACAGAATTACCCATCCAAGATGAGGATGCTGCATTGGCTTTGAGATTGCAAAGAGAAGAATATATGGGGGCATTTCGGGGCAGGGCCGCCCCCCGACATATTAGGGGGGCCTAGGCGAAATTTTAAATCGGGGTCCTATTGTACAAAAATAATGATAAAAAATTATTTTCTTACTTCTGAAATTGTGAAAGTATTTATAGAATATTTACATGGTTTTTCTCTAACATATTTGTTATAGATAGATAAAATGACAAAGCAACTTAGTTTTTTAAATTCAATTGTAATATGTTTTTTGAATAAGAACATTTAATTCTAAAATCCTTTTTTTCTTTAAAAAGGCAAATACTATAAATATTGTTAATATAGTTACATAACTAATATACTTTAATAGAGTTAGTTTATTATTTGTCAAAAAAATAGATATGACCATATACAAGTAGAGTTTTTATGCTCTTACAACTATGTTACGAAAGTGGCTCCTCAATTTTAGGGGTGTGCGTTCAGTAAAATCAAGCCGATTCGTAACAATTTTGGTATATAGGTTGGTTAGGTGATTTCAGAATTTGTATTGTATGTCAATCCGAACAATTCGGTTCGGTTTGGAACCAAAAACACCGGAAAGTATAGTTTTGGGTCTTTTTTGTAAATTTTCTATAAATTAAGTTTAAAATTTGTTGCTTGACATAAACTCATCGAATCAAGTTTTAAGGTGATCCCAAGTACCAGAATAAGAAAAAGAAATAAAAAAAGATAAAAATGGCTCCTCCATACCCCAGTTAATCATACATATAACTCTGATGCCTCCAAATCCTAAAAGATAATGTATTATTACAAAATTACCGTATCGTGAAAGATTTTATCAAATATTAAGAATTTAAGATACAAGTTATACCTAGATTCTCTATCATTTGACACCGATAATATAAAAATAATTATTTTTAAAACATCTAATAGCTAAACGGAGCTAGCATAATAGAAACAAAGAGAATTTAACTGGGATATTCTTTATAAGAGATGAACAGCTGACGAAAGGAGAACCGGAAGAGGCGAACGGACGTACAAGTTTTTTGCAAACTTCAGCACAAGTGAGAGGATTCAGAGGGCGTGGGCTAGGGTTTACTAAGGAGGATGATAAATAAAACTTCTTTTTTTTTTTTGCTACAAGGATAAATAAATTTTGAAGTGAGTTTTTTAATAGGGAAATTTGCTTATTTGGTATAATACAATTGGGCACATTGCAACATTGGTTACTGGATACATAAATGCATATTTAGTACAACAATTTAATATTGGTTGCAATGTTCATACCACCGTCAAATAATTGAACGGAATTGGTCACGTGGCTGCGATATCGTCTTTTGGAGGAAGAATTATTGCGTTTTCATCACTTTTGGAGGGAAAATTATCATGTTATCTCGTATTTTGGACGAAAAATGATAATGAATCCCTCACGTTATCTTTTTATCACGTGATAATTTTCTCTCAAAAAAACGAGATAACTTCATGCACCCACACGTGACGTGGCCAATTCCATGTGGTAACACCCACACGTGTCACCCGCCCGCAAGCCCCAAAGGCGGTCCGCCCCTAGTAACACCATGCTATTATTTGGTGTTATAATGTAAATGACTTGAGTTGATTTAAGGTGATAGTACCGTCAGGTACTTCACAAAATTGCACGTTTAGATCTAGCTTTTTAAAATATCCCGCACTTGTTGCCCCATTACCTCATTTTCATTCATTTTGGGACCAAAATTACAATAATAAAGCAGTCCTATAAAACTAATAAACCAAGTTGCCAAACAGAGACTATTTTATGGGCCAAAAGTAAAAAATATTTTAGAAAATTGGGATTAAAATGCATTTTTATAAAACACGGGACCAAAAGCGCAATTCTTTTTTTAAAATATAGGAGAAATCATAATGCACATGATAGAAAGTACTGAGGTTCGGGCCTTGTACTAAAAATGCAATTTCGTCCAAGAATAATATTGGTAGGGTAGAAACAATATGATTTAATACTACTGAAATTCTTTGTATAACTGTACTACCATGGAATACTACAATAACAATACAAAAACACCTAAGGATAGGAAAAATGGGCCTAGTTCAATTTTACATTGTAACAGCTAACGTTACATCTTAATACATAGAATATTAAAAAACGACACCGCTGCAAGAAAATACAGAGAAACACCCATATCCAAGTCAATAGGAGAATTCATGACCTCGAAGAGAGATATGCTTCTTGACCCATATAGCAATATCCTCGGCACAAGCCTGGGCTTGAGGGGTCTTAAGAAGCATATCAAGTGTAGCAAATTCATGAACTGCATCTTTATACTCTAGTACAGGTGCATCTACATTTACCTTACGTAGCTCCTCTGAGTAAGCAATTGCTCGATCTCTCATCCAATCATGTTCAGCAACTATAGTCAGAGTCGGAGGCATTTGCTTCAGAGGAGGTCCTTCTCTGTTAGAAACTAGTGGATTGGCTGCAGAGTGGTCCAGGGTGAACCCCTCCTCGGGTAAGAAAAGCTTCCATGCAAGTAAGCACATAGCCTTGTCGTAGAAATAAGAGTTTGCCAGTTTTATTTCAGAATGTGTTGGTACGCTTCCGATGAAGAAAGGATACATCAAAACTTGGGCAACTACTTTTACTGGATCCAAAAGCTTGCCTGCTTCGACCGCTTTTCTTGCTACATAGTCGGCAATATTTCCTCCACAACTCACCCCCAAAAGTACACATCTGGTTACATGTAATGTCAAGTTAAAAATCAATTCAAAATTGTTCTTTTTGGAGCATATATCTAGATAAGCAAGCAAGTGCAGCAATATAATTGATCTTATTGTAACAAAACATCTAAAAAGCATCTCCCGATTTTCAGCATTATTTAGAGGAGGGATATGGAGACATTTCACCCCATAGTAATACACAAGTATCTACATTTGCAAATTATCTGTTACTGATGACTATCGAGTTAATTTCCTTTAGAAAACACAATCTGAAAGATTTAGGGCCTATTTGTTTGGCGTTTCCCAAAATTACTTTGTGTTTGGAAATGCCAAACAAACATGTTTTCTAATTTCTGAAATAAATTTTTCACCTCTCAATTTTCTTAAACTACTCTCTCAAAAACCAAACAAACAACAATTTTCTTATCTCTAAACAAATCCTATAAAAACTCACAGTAACTTATCTCTTACACAATTTATCTCACATAACAAATATGATTTGACATAAAGTCTTACACATCTTACACCTACAACCTAACTCTTCCAAAAAAAAGATACACCTACTTTATTTCTCAAACCACTCTCTCAAAACTCAAACAAACAACATTACGCAAATCGAGATTATTGCACAAACCTCCACTACTCTCCCTATATACTATTCCAAACACCAAACAAACAGGCCCTTATGCATTTGAAGAGGAGACCGGAGATATCACCACCGCAAAACCCACATAAATAGCTTCATTTAGTTTCGTTCCCTCCCTCTCTGTCTCAGTGTGCCCATATTATACCTCTCTCTCAATTAAAATCCTTCCTGCTAAGTTTGATCTCCTAAAAAACTGAGACGCCTCTGAACTGAGGCATGTGTGTGTTAGCTCCAAACTTGTTTCTTACTTAAAAATTGAATGTTCGTGTTCAAACCTCATAACCTATAATTGGAGAGCACGAGTTTTGACAAAGATAATGGCATGACAGCATACCACATCAAGGATTAAGAACGAGAAGGATGTCTCATACATTTTGGAGAACAGACATAATCCACATTCTTAATAAATTGAGGGTGAAACAACCAGCATTTTCTCATTATCAGACTAAGTAGCAAACAATTTCAGACAAGTTCTTCTGGAAAACCTAACAAGAATACTACATATTTCCAATGAAAAAATTGAAATGGAAAATATGCCAGACAAGTTTCCAATGTTTCAAAAACAAAAAAAAAATAGATACTTTTTTCATTTTTCCAAATTGTCATTTACTCCCAGAATGAACTGATTGCAGCAGCAGCTAGTCCAGTTGAACATAAGTCCAAGGTAGCCTAATTCAGAATAATTTATTTCATTACAAGGAGGTGATAATTTGTCTAAAAGATCTGCTCACTAAAAACATATCACATCTCACTGAACAAACTAAGTAGATTTATACCAACTCAGATGCATGAATTGTGCAAAGACTGGAGTCAATTAAGTTTATCTTCCTTGTTCAAGTTAAGTGATACACACAAACACAAGCATTTCTTTTCCTAGTAGCAACATTTCATGTTTTACATTAGAAACTACTCATAGTTTCACACATAAAACTCCACAATAATGCTCCAACATCAACATTAACAAGCATTAACATCAAGAAATTACTGAATTAACAACTAACCTCGACGGATCCCCATGAGCAGCCAACCATGGCTCCACCATGGAAGCTCCAAAAGCATCTGCAATATGCAAATTACCTTCCGACCTCCTCAAATCCGCCCCTCCTCCCCTCGTAACCCCCACCGACTTGTTACATTCAGCCAAATTAGCCTGCTTTGCCAGCCAATGCAACACCTTCAACCCATCCTCAAAAGCTGCAGGATACTTATTCTCCGGAGCCAACCGGTACCCCACAGCCAAAACTATCACGTCACAAAATTTCGCGATCCGCCTACAGAAATAATCATTGGCCATGGAATCATTGCTCCCACTTACAAACCCCCCACCATGAAACTGTAACATCACAGGTAATCTACGACAGTTATTTCCAACCGGATTATACCCTCTGTAACTTCCAGGTTCCGATTTCAAATTCGAATCAATACTACTTCCGTAGCTACTCCTTCTATAATTTGTATCAACATTCTGAACACGCTTTACAACTGCACCACCGTTAGTATTTGGCGATCCGTAGCTGTTTCGACGAGGTTGGGATTGATTAGGATCGGATCCGGTGTTCAAAATCCCGACCCGAGATCTGGCTAGGGCTTCGGGGAAATGAAGGCAGGTATCAGGGAGAAAAATGCGAACTGAAAGAGAGGTTAAGGGATCAACATGTATATCCTTGGTGGCGACGCCTTCGGTGAAAGAAGGATTGGCGGCGGCGGGCGTCTCCTCCTCCGGCCGTGACGTCACACCAAAGGAATCTCCGCCGTCATTTTCCGAAGCCTGTAATCGGCTCTGTAACCGATGCTTGAGCAAAAATTTGAAAAATACGCTGTATAATTTCACACCAATGCTTGGCATTTCCCGAGAACAGATAAAAATTATGCTTATATATATATATATAATAAAAAATATATACACAGGCACAATTTTGATTTTTCTCCGCTTACTCTAGAAATTCAAGAAACGTGATGTTGTTTAAAATCAATTAATGCGTAGATTTCACATTGGAATCAATAAGGGTTTTGAAAAATTGAATTTAAATCGTAATCCAAATTTTCGAGAGTTCTATAGAGAGAGAGGGGGAGGAGGTGGGTCTCTCTGCTCTGTCTTTGTGTGTGTGTGGATTATGATGAATTCAAATAATTCAATAAAAAATTGCGTATTTGTTTTGGTAATTTAAATTATAACAGTAGTAATAGAATTTAATTGCAATCAGATTTAGATTATGAAAATTTAGCTAAACTGGTTTGCGCTGTTTTTTGTTTTCAATATTAAAGATTGGGTGATTTAAACTCAGATTCATTAAGGATTAGTTATATTACAAGAAATTCCTTGTAGTTTCCCCTGTGATTTAACAAGTCTTACAAGAATACCCCTACAACTTATAAAAATATTTACAAAAAAATACCCTGTAAGAAATGTCTTTGTAATTTTTTAAACTACAGGAATTTCTTGTAATATGATTAAACCTCAGGGGGTTTAAGTGTAAATCACCCATATTTAGTTGAGTAGGTGGGATGAGCTAACTAAAGTAGTTAATTTAAATTAAATATATTTAACTCAAATTTGTGATACATTACATATCTAAATAAATAACATTTATCATTCAATGACTTTGAAATTCAATTCGTACTCGACCAACAAAACTACATATACCACTTATAAAGTACTAAGTCACTTAAATTCAACTAATGACACAATTACAATTACTCAAAATTTGGTTGATTAAAAATATACTATAATCAAACTTGAAAGTTATTCGTTTTAGACTTTTAGCTCAACTCATTTAAACTATAATTATGCCTATAAGTGGGATTTTTCTTATTAGGAAAATAAATGTCAAAAAGTAGCATCCTTATTTCTTACAGCACATTAAATTAAGAGGCTAAAAAGACAAAGAATAACTTCTCTTTGTTAAGAAAAAAAAAAAGGCGAAAGAAAAAGGAAAGCATTGTTTGCCAAAAAAAAAAGCTTGTGCTATTTTAAACAATACCTCTAGAAATAGAAGCCAAAAGCCACGAGCAATTCTTACATTGCTTCTAACTTTTGAGTACTTTTACGTAGTTTATCTTAAAGCAGAAACTAAAACATACTAATACACTCGCTCCAAATCATAAACAACTAGATTTGCAGAATCCATAAGCCAAAAACAAAATTCCAAAAGATTTTACAGACAATATATAAGTGCTTTTTTTATCTAGACTGCCATTCCATGCTAGGTAAATATCCATAGATCCTGTAATGATACATATTTATGTATATAATTGCAGAGATTAAAAACGCTAACTTTCCCCCAACTAACACGCGGTGAAGAATCTTTACCTAAAATCTCCTTTAGTTGGCTCCCCCGATTCTATATATACATTCCTCATCTCTAAATCAAGAAAATACGCAAAGTACCGTTTCAGAGTTTCCCACCTATAATTCAGCCATTAATGTTCATCTTTTGAGAAATGAGAACCGGCTGATTGCTTGTGGCTTTCATGGCAGCTATTTCCTCTATGCGTTTCCATATTGCTTCCCTTTTCGTCTTTTCTTCTTCTTCTTGTGCTTCGTCTTCTTGGAATTTGAGCAGACAATCCTCGACGAGTTCGGGGTCCACATCAGAGAAGATCTTACGGACATTTAGTGTTAGGCTTTGAACTGCTTGATTCCAGTGGTTTCTTGCGTTCTTCTCTAAGGCGGGGAAGATGATTGGGAGTATAACTTTACGGTTTTGTTTGATTAGGTTCTCTATATGATCGTTGTTCCATAAAAATAGAGCCCTTTCTGCTACCTGTAGAAACGGGAATTATGTAATTTGCTTGGGGGTGATATGGGGATAACACAGAAAAATGAAACAGATAAGTACAATAGCCATTAATCATGGTTACGAAGAATGTCAGTAAAGAAATGGACCCGTTCACTCGGGCACTTGGACATCTAATCTTGAAGAATTGATTAGGTAATGCAATCTTTATACTAGTAATTAATTTACAATCTACTTTAACCACCTAAACTGATATCTTGGATTCCCCAGTTTATATGATCATATTTATTTAGGCATTTCCACGTAGATATACTTCAACCTAATACTCGACTACTAAATGGAACAATCATTAATCATACCCAAAAAAAGAAAGAGAAACAGAAAAGAGTGAGGTATGGTCAAATTACAAAGAGATCTTCCCTTTTTGGGAAATGACACAAACTACCACTGAATCTGACGTCAGTTAAAAACCTTAAGGTTAAGTTAAGTACATAAATGCCCTCTTTTTTATGTATGAAAGTTTAACCTCCCATTATTTTGACAGCCCTCCAAGGCTCCAACAACACAATACTAACACACCCTTGAATACCTAAAGTTTGTGTTATGCTGCAGAGGTATTTTTATCAACAAAGTTGGCCGAGATTTTCTTTTGAAATTTTCATGACATCATCAAATTCCTTGAGGAGTTAACGCCGTTGGGTTGTAAATTTATAGTGAATTGCTTGCCTAAGGGTAGTTTGTATAGTTTCTCAATCTCCTTGTAATTTGACCATACCTTAGGGGTAGAGTGTAAGTATACAGTATAATAACAATTACAATGTGAGAATAAAAAAGGTAATTATAATTTTATGATAGTGTGAACCTGAAAATGTGAACTACTCAAGCAACGAGCAATCTGACGAAACAAAGGAACCATGCAACGTTGAAACTCCGGAGATTGAGTTGCTTCCAAGACTTCCTCAAGCTCGCCTATAAACATAACCTCCTTTGAACTATTAGTAATAGGCCAATATTTAAGTAACCCCCTTATGACAAAATCAGCAAGTTTGCAATCCTTTTCCACAAATTGAGTAATGCAATAAGAAAGCTGTTGATGGTAAGTAGGCAAGCACTTTGGTTTGTGAAGTGGAATGAGTGCCCTTATGAGAAAAAGTTTATGCTCTTCTTTCAAAGGCAATGCAAATCCATTTATAATACTACCCAAAATTTCCAAAAGCTCTGCGATCCCATTATGCTTCTCCGTTTCAAAAATAAAACGGAAAAATATATTATTTATCGATTTTCTGATAAACGGACGATGAACCATAAATTTTCCATATATTCGGTGAAGTACAGTTTTTAAGTACTCTCTTTCTCTAGGATCTTCGGAATCGAAGAGATCTAATAGCTTAAGCACAAAAGAGTGATCCATGTATCTTTTTGCTATCTTTGCATCTGTCTCTGGGGAAGCGACAAATCTTAGAAGAAACTCGTACACAATTTGTAAGTGGGGCCAAGCGGGGTCCATTAACGGTTCCTCTTCTTCCAAATCAAAGGCTTCTAAGATTTTGTTTTCGCGTGGCTGAGTAGATAGTGTACGGAATAGGTTTACGGATAGCATTCTTACGATCTCTTGCATTAAAGCTTCACTGAATTTCCCATTTGCCGAAGTGATGTAATCAACAAGCTCGACTAATGTTTGTCGTTTGATGTCTTTTTCTTTCAAATTCTTTGATGGGTCCGTGAAGTCAAACACTACGCAACACAAACTCAACTTCTTGATGAATAAGCTTTGCTTTTCGGAATTTGGGACATCCTTGAAACTAGGGAGTGCCTCGTATAGGACAGGTCCCGCAGTCCCGTTTACCTTTGTGTTTAAAGGGTCATGTTTGTTTCCATGATTTAGTCCGAAATTTAGAGTTGGATTTGTGGAATTTGAACTGGATAACCGGGTATTTGTACCGAAATTGGTCCTTGAAGTAGTTGAAGAATGTGCAGAGTAAGTAGAGGATCCTCCATCACGATTTTCGGATAACTTGGCTTGTTTCCTTGGAAGCCTATTGAGGATATTTTTAATCATCACTTAGAGCCACAAATTACAATTTGTGGCAAATAAACCATAAAACTGATTTTGAAATCTATTCAGTGAGGATTTATTCCCTTTTCTCACTCCCTATCTTCTCCACCAGAAAAAATAGAAATGCATGATCAATGAACTTCTACTCTCTGCAGCTGAAAAATTATGATCTAATCAAAATTCTTTTAAGAAAAAAAGAGTGTCAAATAAATTGAACTAAAATGAGGAAAAGCCTACTAACACAAAATACACAAGCCATATTCAGTTACACCAATTCTACAAGGCCAGAAAAAAAATTCATTTAAAAGATAGTCAAAATGTGAAAGTAAC
The DNA here is from genome assembly GCA_030819805.1 of Penstemon newberryi var. newberryi. Classification (NCBI taxonomy): domain Eukaryota; kingdom Viridiplantae; phylum Streptophyta; class Magnoliopsida; order Lamiales; family Plantaginaceae; genus Penstemon; species Penstemon newberryi. The sequence goes on along the minus strand of JAUALY010000004.1, from coordinate 11,058,608 downwards.
ACACCTGATGAACAACTAACATCACCTTTTACTAAATCAATTTCCATTTTTCAATTCACTATCATACTGTTATAAACAATAGATGCAGAAATAACAAGGGACAAGGATTAGATCCCAAAAATTTGACTTGTCAAACTTTAATTTAAAAAAAAGAAAAAAAAAAAAAGAAGAAGCTAGATTTGAACTTACCTCAAGTTTTCCTTTTGGTCCCAATTTTAGAAAGATTCACCAACTATATTTAGCCAGATCAGGAGTGTTAAGATCTGAGCGCGATCTAGAAAACCCAGCTAACATTCTTCATTCAGAATCAATCAACTATAAGAAAGCGTCGAAACAGTAACACCCAGAACCCAAAAACAGTATATCTGTACAAGTATACATACACACCTAAAGTTAGAAATTATACATGCACAGGTACAAATACATGGAGGAAAATAACGCAAAAAAAAAGGGTCAAGGATGCAATAAATGAAGTATATTAGTTGAGGTTTAGTTTTGATGGAAAAATAAAGGTAAAGAAAAAGCAAAGGGGATAAAAAGATTGAGTCTTTCTGAGTTGGGTCAGTGATTGAAATCACAAAATAGGCGCCTGAGAGAGAGAAAGTGAGGAATGAGAAGAAAAGAAAAAATAAATCAATTTCTGGATGTTGTTTCTTGATGATGTGTTCTGTTTTGATGAATTACTGTATTATTTATTTTCCTGATTTTTCTGCTTTTTCTGCTTTTTTTTTTTTTCCTTTTTTTTTTTCTTTTAAAGAGCTCTCCTTTTCATTTCTCTTCCCCACTTCATCCTATTTATCCAAAGCTTATTCTTTTATGTTAATTTTTCAAGAATTTTCATTATCTCATACTGTTGGCATAAGCTTTAGCCGTGTTTAGATGAAGTTTCCACGTGCTTTGAAACGGCGTGGCTTCACTTCCCTGGACAAGTTGAATTTAGATAAATTTGTGATGTATGTCTTAATTTTAATTTAATGAGTGAGTATTATTGATTTTGATCAAGTGGTCCTTAGTTGAAAGTTCGATAGTGCTATTTGTTAAATGAAAAGTATCCAGATCGAAATATATTTATTTGAAGCATGAGTTGATTAGTCACAGATTTGATGAAATCAACTTTGGAAAAGAGTCTAATTCACTAGTAGTAGTAACACAAATATAATACAGAATCCCAAATATATATGTTGATTTTTGAAATGTTGATCATACAAAGCACACTACCAATATAAATATATGATACACGCATAGGACTGCAAAACAATCAAACAACTAGAAATATGAGTAGGAAATTGGACGCAAATGAATTACCATCATTCCTCACTCAACAAAGAATTAAGTGATGTAAAAGATCAATACCAATGCATCAGAGTACAACTATACATGAGTCATGTAAAAGGCTTCTGAATAAACCAGCACTAGTCTTTCCAAAGAGTGCAGATACAATTCCAGCACCAGTCGAGAAAATCAGCAATCCTCGTCGAGTTGGGCATTATCGCCCAGTTGAAAACATAATAGAGAAGGGCAATTTGCTCTCAGACATTTGATTTCAATGCTCCATTAAAGCTGTTTCGGTTTCTGATAAGGGTGCTGCAACAGTATGCGAGGGAAATTTTGATCAAATAATGGTAGGAAAAGAGAAATATTCAGTTTTTTTAAAGGGACAAATTATTACACCACTACATAAAATGATCATGCAGTAAGGTCCGCACTCTAACCAATGAGAATAAAGAAAAATAAAAAGGGTCAAAAGTAAAATTAAACAGACTATAAGTACCAAACATCTAATAAAAATTCAGGAAAAAGTTTCTTGTAACATGGAAGACGTTGAAAAGTTTTCAAATTTGAATTAAACTAAAATTATCATAATAAAAGAGTGCAATATATTGACATAAGATTGCAATAACACAAGGATGGGGGGGATAAAATTTCTTGATAAATCTCACAACTGAAGAAGCTGCATTTGGACATATAAAAAGCTTCTTTCTACAATCAATCCAAATGCAGTACAGCTATTAACAAGTGAAGAACTAATTCTACATAGAAACAATTAATGCAACCTCTAAACAAGCTCCACATACCTATGGCACTGAGTCAAAAGATGATTAAAGCCTACCTACTAAACTGAAAAACCATTTGATCAAAATTAAGAAATATCATGCATCAAGCATTTCAAAGAAAATTGGTAATGAATCATCAGCATCAGTAGTATCAAGAAACATAAAGTTCAGAGTCAGATTAGACGGGTCAGGGCATACCTAGCAAATCTTCGTAAGAATCTGCCAAAAGTTCTGTATCCATCAATAAAGGAGGTGAAAAAACTTGATCCTGAACTTCATCCATATCAAAGAATGATTTATGAGCATCAGAAACTGGCGAATTCGAACCAACAACAGAGAGGAAACCATTCACACCATCAAATTCATCGAACGAGTCCAAATCATTTAACATGTCTGCCACCCCACTATACTTGACCCGAAGACGGTTGTCCTTAGTATGGGTCTGAAGCAAGGACGAATCTGCCTGCGATGTATATAATTGTCTACTTTTGGTTGAATTAAGTTTCTTATCTTGACCAACACGGGAAATTCCAGTCCCAGATAAAGGCACAAAGAAGTGTTCAGAGCTATCATCAGAACGATTGTCTTGTGAAGATTCCAAGTTGCATGATTGAGATGAAAGAGCAGCTATTCTAACAGATCTCTTCAAGTTTTGTAGAAAAACAATATCTTCATCTGCATATAGATTAGAAGTGAATCTAAAGAGGCATCACCAATTGAAACATGCATAAGTACAAAAGGAAGGCTACAAAGCACAAACCATGTGGTGGATTATCCGTATGACGGTTTAATGGAGGCTGGTCCTGGGATTTTTTCTCTGTAATGGTTTCAATTGGATTGATTTGAGCTGCATTATGTCGCTTTTGTATGTTTCCACCTTTCCCAGAAGAGTTTGGTGTTGAACTAAATAATGGCGGCAGTTTCAGAGAAAGGGGAGTAGCTGATGCCTTTTCAAGCTGAAATGATGACAGTCTAGCGGACATTTCAACAACCTCTTCATTACCACTTTCCTGGGAATTATAAAATTCAATAGGAGCCATTTTAGAGGAAAGGTTCAATCAATAAATCATGATCTCCGGAATTTTTTGCAGGAAAAAAAATGATGAAACTTTAACTAACCAACATCCTTCCACTGCTCTGTGCCTGGTTAGGTGAGTTTGATCTAAGCTTCATTGCAGGAGGAAGATCAGATGATATGCTATTGACTTCTTCTGTAAGCTCAGAGATTGAATTTTGTATAGTTGGAGCTACGTCCTTTAGTTGATTGATAAGAACCTGCACAAATTTTTTCACTATGAGAACTCTGGCTTAGCCACTCTAGAATTTCTAATGACAGAATTAAGGCTAAAAAGGTTTCAGATGTAGCTTAGTTCACAGGCATATGTTGTAAGCTTCAATGAAAAACCACCAATATTATGAACAACTTTGCGACTGCTGCATAAGTACAAACTTATGTGTAGGTCAATAATATCACCATTTACCTGTATGCTGTCTAGGTGCTGCCGATGTTCCGTAAGTGTTGCGCCCAAAGACTCAGCATGACTGCTGGTAACACCATCATGCCCACTTCGTAGGAGCTCTGGACCCTCTCCATCATTGGCTTTCGCCTGCAACAGCAGTCAAATAGATGTTAGTAAATCACAGATAGCATGCCCACTTGATTGTACATTGTAAAATATAGTGACAATTCTACAACAGTAGGGAGTGATCTTCTTATCTGCAAATGCAGCGTTAAAATACCTTCTTCTTAATACTTAAAACCAAATTAAATATTTTGATTGTTGCAAATCTAGACTGTTCCGAGAATTTAGGGCGAAACAAACTCTGCAACCAAGGTCTGATAATCTAATAACATATGATGTACCAAAATATATATTATATATATGAAAGAACTCAACAAATTTGTTTAACCAATTTCTCCTATTAAACCGTCTCTTTGGCCACATCTTTGTCAAGGTTTCGGACTGGTTCAGAACAGGGTCACATCTAAAACTAGTCATGTTCATGACTTGCGGTACACACACAGACACCCTCAAGAGAAGAAAAAATTGACTGGCAAACAAGGAAAAAGACTGGTTCTTCTGAAAGAGTATACCAGTTGGAGAGATTGCTTATGAATACGCTGCAAGGCATGGGTCCAGCGCCGCAAGACTTCTGCAATATCAACAGTGGGCTGCCCTCTCGTGTTTCTTTCATCTATTCGAGAATTTTTTTCTTCATCTATTTCTTCTTGTGAAGTCTCAGTTTTGCCATTATTATAGTGTTGAGGAGTTAAATTAGTAGACGGAATTGCAGAACTTTGATCCATCGCCGCTAGAAGAGATGACCCAGAGATGCGATACCTGGAAAAAAATGCTATGCATTAATAAGTTTGGAGGTAATGATTATCAGAATGACCTATAAGCAATAGAGGGATGTTACCTATGCTCACGATGAGCTATAAGATCCTCGATTGGGCCTGAAGCAAGAACCTCATGCTGACCTGCAAGATCCCAATTCGCACTTATAAAGGACTGTTGCAAGATATAGTAATTACATCGTTGATCATAATTTTCTATTCTAATTAAACTTTTAGTAAGTTCATTACCAAATATATGTCGCAGGTGATTTTGCAAATGTATGTGCTAAGCTAGGGATTATGAATATTTTACAAGTTACTCTAAGACAAATAAACAGGCAACAATGAATTCAAAAATATTATAGTATAGAGACTTCTCGAGGATACTGAAATTATATAACAGGTTTCAGAAAGAAAAAAAAATTGTCTATCAAGGGACTCACACAACAGCATCCAAAATTATTCTAGAAGCAGAGAAGCATGGGATTTCATCAAAGAGATTCCAAGCTACAGCATAATGAAATCATGAATAGTTAATGATATCTGACAGAGCAATAAAGTAATGATACTTACTTTTGCGAGATAACAAAGAGTCCCACAATCGGGTAGCTCTTTGAACCATATGAGAATTCTGACTTGAGCTAGATACAAGTTCATCCCAGAGTTCACCTTCCAATTTCACTTTGTTTCTTAAGTCGTGTAGTTTTTCAAGCTCTTGCTGCAGATACGCCTAATAAGAAGAACAAAAAGAAGTATAAGAACAAGTTTTTCCATGAACAATATTATATGATTGATAATATTTTACCTCTTCAGCACATAGACCACGGAACTCTGCTGTCATTTCATGAGCCAAATTGGACCACATGGCCTGCCTTTGGACTGCAGTCTCTGCATTTTCCAAAAATCTTCTTCTTTCAAGAGCTATTCTAGCCTGTTTAAAACAATTCACCGAAAATAGTAAGTCTGAAGACTCTATCAAGCTATAGAAAGATATGTCTCAGACTAAAAGTGCAAGTTACTTTCTGGACTAAGTCTTGTAATAACACAAACGATGGAGAAATGTATGATTTGAAAATGAATTTCTAGACCATCGGAGTAATTATTTTAAATATTAAAATAAATTAGACCCGGAAAAACTATCTTGTCCGTTCTGACATTATACAATATAATCACATTCCCAATTTGATGATTGATACAAATTAAAATATAAAATCACTGGAAGATAACTTTGTTAATGCCCAAGTTCTTCTATGTCGAATAATAAAAGAAAAATATTGCATAAAAGAAAAAATACATGTGGCATGACTTGAAACTTGTTCATAGGAAAAAGAAATTCAGCATCGCTGGAATCCCTGAAGTCTTACTTTCAAGCAAAGAAACAAAAGCCATATTTCAAAGTCGGTAATGAAAAATAATACCCAAATAAGCTACAATTAATTTAGTGCCTGTTAAAGAGAAAGTGCTACGCTGCAAATGATTGTCGATCATATTTTACTTGATGATAATGGAATCATGTCATTTGTTTGTCACATTGATGGGAAGATCAAATAAATTACCTTAGTTACAGGAAGTAAAGTAGCTGCATGCGAGAAAGCTACATCGGTCAATGGTGCAGGCAGTGAATTTGATGCTACATCAGCTGCAAATGTTCGCCTATGAACTTCCCTCAGGGCATGAAGGGAAAGTTGCCACAAGAGTTCAACGAATCTGTAAAAAGCATATTAAAGTATTATAGATTTTAGCCATAAGGCAAAGTGTCTCCTAAAATGAAGACCAGGACCCACAATTGAGACATATTTTTAGCTTTCATAATTTGCCAAGGAAATTTGAGTTTCTATTTGCTAAAGCTGCCTACAGGAAATGCTTAAAAACAAAACACTTTTAGGTAGGAACTTGTATTGTGAAACATATTTTACAGAAGACCCAAAATCATTGAATGCACCCTCGAGTAAGGTGATATTAATTATAATTTCCATATTTCAAACTGAAATCAAAATCTATGAGAATCGTGAATAACAAACTCTAACACCACGTAATCGAGGAAAATTGGGGTAATTTCCTTTTGCTTGAAAAATGAATTATGAACTATGAATAAATGTCACACTGTAAGCAGACAAAGTGATATAACCAAAATTATCCCTTTTTAGCTTCTAATAACAATAGACTCAGTTGAATCCTACCACATTTCTACATTTCATCATTGAAACACTAGCCAAACAAATTAAGCCAAATTAGGGCAACAATTCAACAAGCAAAACCTTAAAATACAGTTCAATCAAACTAAACGCTAATTGCACTCCACAAAAGTAACCTCGGTCCACAGCAAGTTGCAAGAGAAGAAACCCTCGAATTGCTCCTTGGCAGAGCTCCTTGTGATTCCAGCTCACTTATAATCCCTTGTACAACCTAAGAAAGATCAAAATATTAGTTCAAACTTCGAAGCGAAATACTCAAATACATTGTAAGCAAATTCAACCAATTTTACCTTCCTAAAGTCCCTAGATTGAGCCGAATCAAAAATCGGCCACACTTTATCAAAGTCCTGTTCAAAGATCCATCTCAACAGCATCTTTATGAGCACTAACAGAACAAAAATCAATTTAAAAAAAAAATAAGAGAGAGAGAGAGAGAGAATTTACCTTGGCGGATTGTACTGGGCCCCGGAGAGAAGACAATATGAAGTACAGAAGCTGTTCGCCCAATTTTGGGTTCGAATGGCGGAATAAACCGGCCCGAGGAGTGCCGTTGCTGGACCCGATTCCGATTATATTCGGATCCAACCCTAGTAACAAGCAATTCGTGTACATTGCACTCTCTAGCTCTATCTCTCTCTCCTTCTCTCTGTCCATTGTCATTCACACGTACTAACACCCTCACTGTGTGATTTTCGGGGTGGTTTTCCGATGAGATTTCGTTTCAGGTCTTTTGCTTTATAATTTTTGAAGTTGTTTTAAAAAGATGAGCCCTTGTAAATACTTCAAATTGCAGATGGCCCCTCTAGTTATGCGGGAATTCATTTATGTCAAATGAAATGTTCTAAGTACTACATAATTCTTTACTGTTTTTTTCTTAAGTTCTACATAATTCTTTACTTTAAATGCATTATAATTTTCACCATATTATGTCTTTTTTGTTTACCATTTGAAAAAAATTCAATTATTATATAATGTAATACTGACGAGTATTCTATAATATATGCGTTAGGAAGCTTCATTCATGTAAATTGGAGTGAAAAAGATATGCTAACAAATCTTTTCCTTAACTCTTTTTTAAGAAATAAAGTGAAATTGTTTAGATTTAAAAAATTAGCGGTATATAAATTGTAAGATAAGCTCAATGTATCAAATTTGGGTTATGAATTTCAAATACTCTGGGGGGCTTTTTGAGTTTTTCAAATATTAGGATGGCTTTTTGAGTTTTACTCGAAAATAAGGTAGGTCCCGCAGGGGGTGAAGGAGTCACGTCGTAGGGGCAATTTGAAATTGTGGAAGGAGGATTGTCTCTAACGTGCGCTGGTGCACTCATTTGCCGGCCAATTTTGTCATCTGGTGGTGGTTACAAATTTGCTCTTTTCGGGTAGTATTATAATTGGGAAAAATTATGGCAACAATCGGTTAGGGTTCCTAGCTCAAATCGATAGTTTATTGGGTTTAATTAGTGCTACCAATATTTTTGAAAAAAATATTAGTGCTACCAATGGGTCGGAGTCTGGCTTATATTCGACTCCATTTATGTTGGATCAAATTTAGCTTGAATCTATTTTATTTTTTTTGTACGTCGAACTTTGCCCTGATTCGATGGGATATCGGATCTATTTCAAAACCAATTGAATCTTCCGTTTCAAGGTTCACACCAATACTTTTTTTTAATTATTAAATATGTTTGTTAATCATACAATTATGTTTAATTTAACTCACTTGTTCAAATTTTCTCACCTAATATTCATGTTTGCAAATGAAAGTAAACATAAAAATAAAAATTATATAAGATTATAACAAATAACTTCCTAAATTAATGGTAAGTATTGTTGAGGTTACTTGCCATAACAAAATGTTATGTATAAATATAAAATTTGCATTTATTACTAGCACGGATGTTTGATCGATTGAATTGACCTAAATTTATGTTTGCTTCACCCATTTTGAATTACGTATTTTATAATCGAATCACATCCATTGAATCTCTAATTATATATTAAAAAAAAATACCTTATAAACCTAGTTGAATTTAAATCAAATTGGAGTGGTTATCCGCCCCATACCCAAGGACCCAAGGTCTAATATTTTGTTTGTTTGTCCGATAAATATTTGGGCCAGCCCAGCGAAAGTGGCCCACCTCACTTTTATGCAATTATGGTTGTTAATTGGGTGTATATCAATTCGAATTCAGCTTGAATCAAACCCGGTCTATTTTTATTTTTTGTTCAATTAGAGTTTTGATGGATATGATTCGATTAGGAAGATTCATTATTCTATATACCTGCAACAAATAAGGATCTAGGTAAATTATTGATACATTCAGTTGAAGAAAACATCAATCAATAATTCATTCAAAATCTTATTTTTATACATATTTTCACCTGACATTATGAATTAATATTGATACATAATACATTCACTTATCAATACTATTGTTTCTAAAATAATTTGTTAAATTATTTGAAACAAGTGATTGAATGTTTCAAGCATTCATCCTTTTGTGTTAAAATTTAATAGATTATGAAGAAAGTTTGAACATGTCAACTTAACTAAATGAAATAGTAACTTTAACAATTTTGTTTCATATAAATATCAATGCAAATTCAATTATGTTTGATCTGAATTTTTTTTTGCATCCGGCCTAATCCAGACAAGATTATACGGGTTCAAAAAATTAGACCCGTGCAAGTTCCGGACTTGACCCAGTTAGGTTCCAACATAAATGGAGTCAAAATCTTGGTCGGGCTGATTTCTTGGCCCATTGACAGCCCTAGTTAAATATGGCATATCCAATATGGCATTGGATCAGCCCGCGCAATAATTTTAAGCTGGCCCAATTAGTCATGTAAAATTACTTCGGCCTACTTAAAAGATTTATGGACAAGGTTGAAGTCTTGAGGATGTGAAAACTACTAATCACTGCGGTTTTATGGACAATCACTTAATAATCTGTTTTATAATCTACTTTTTTCTGAAACAATGAGGGCATGTTTGTTTGTAAAATAATCTCGATTTGCATAATATTGTTTATTTAGATTTTGGGAGAGTGGGTTGAGAAATAAGGTGGTTTGTAGCTTTTTTTTGAAGAGTTTAGGTTGTAGATTTAAGATGTATAATACTACTTTATGTCAAATCATGTTTGTTAAGTTAAATAAGTTACGTAAAAGATGGATTACTTTATGTCAAATCAAAATAAAATGTGTGTATATTTTTTTAGAGATAATAAAATTATTGTTTGTTTGATTTTTGAGAGATTAATTTGAGAAAATTGAGATGAGATAAATTTATTTCAGAAAATCGAAATAATATTTGTGTCGCTTTTTCCAAAGACAAATTTTTAGGAGATGCCAAACAAACCAAACGTTATACACTAGGATTCATGTTAATGTAAATTTTAATGATGTTAATTCAAAAATCTATGTCCACATGTACTGATGATTGCGAATCAGCACTACGATCTTGTGCTGTTGGTTTTTTTTTTTTATAAGTAATTAGTCATGCATTAAACTAAGAAAATAAGTTTATTATAGAAAAACAACGAGAACTTGAATAATTAGCTGTAATATTAACTACTTCCATGATTGCCTAGTGGGTTTTATTTATGGGAAAAAGAAAGACAAATGCTAAATAAATCACGATGTTGGCTGCGCTACTCACATGTGTTGCCTTTTTTTATGCCCGGAAAACAATTGTGTCATGGATCTCGTGGGATTGTGCGTTGTCTATTATTCCCAAATAAATATGTTAATAACAATTTAACGACTTACATAATACAGTAAATGGTTATTTTCAGAAGGGCGAAATACAGTTTTCCCTCCTAAAATATGTTAATAACAATTTAACGACTTACATAATACAGTAAATGGTTATTTTCAGAAGGGCGAAATACAGTTTTCCCTCCTAAAATATAGAGGTGGTATCAACTACCCCCAAAAAGTATCAATTGTAAAATTTACCCCTCTCTGTTATATTATTTAATATTTTATTCCAAAACTTCCCCCGCCTCTTTTATAGCAAATAGATTATTTCTTTATTAATTTATCAATTTTTTTTTTATTAATTATGAATTCATCCATCCATCCACCAAACAATATTGATAGTATAGTGCCCTGCAAGCCAATATATTTAGCTTATATTAGGACTATCGTAATCTTTCTCTAGTATAAATGAATTAATACGCTCGTTTGTTTATAGTAGGGGTGGGCGTTGGGTTCGGGTAACCCAAACCCGACCCGTCCCATTTTTAAAATACCCGAACGGGACGAGTGTTTTTTGGGTTTGGGTACCCGAACTTGAATACCCGTATTTTATTACGGGAATACGGAACGGGTTTGGGATTGGTCTCTCCAACCCCGAATACCCGAACCCACCTATATAATATTATTATTATATAATTATACACTTTACTTATATAATTAATTAATTAATTAACATTATCTAATAAGGGAATTTTTTTACTTTACCCTAATATTCCTTTTAAATCTTACATTAGTTATTAGTAATTAGTAATGAACATTAAGTCAGTCCTAAAAAGTTAAAAACTCTCAATCTCTCTTCTCTCATAGTCTCTACTCTCTCTAGTCTCTTGTACGGCTCTGCCTCTACCACTTCTTCTTCCACGGCCACAGCACAAGGTAATTTTTTTTCTTTTTGCTCTTCTTCGATGTGGATCGTATTTTAGCATTTGCTCATTATATGATTTCACTTTTTGATCGTATTTGGATATATTTGAAATAATCGTTATGATGAATTGATGATATGTTTTATGTAATAATGAGTTAAAAGTGATACGATTTAACAAACGAAAAATGACGAAATATAATTACGTAATATTGTAATATTATTTTGTTAGGTGGATGAAGAATTGATGATTAAAAATAATATGGGACCCGTAATCCCGTCCCGTCCCGTCCCGCAATAATTTGGGTACCCGCTTCCGGGTACCCGAATTATTACGGGGCGGGTTTGGGATGAAAAGTATCAATCCCGGAATTTATTATACCCATATTTCTAGTCCCGAACCCGTCCCGAACCCGCCCCGTGCCCACCCCTAGTTTATAGTATGTAAATCAAACAATGGCCAACTTCATCTCTCGCGAATCACTTAAGCTATTGGATGAAACCCTAAGATCACATTCGACTATGGGACGATTCACTTCGGTAATGAGTGCAATCATGAAACAGTCTCTAAGGTCGTGATCTTAAAACACGTTCCAAGTCATAGATTCCGAACGAGACGGGGTATCGAAGGAATCGCAAAGACTTGTATAAATATGCATGATTCACATGGAGTGAATTTGTAGCGTTTCATGAGCAAGGCATTTGATGCTAGTGCATATGAGTAGGTGGTTCGATAGGGGATCGAACGCATCGAACGACCCGAACAGAGAAACCCATTGTGGAAGCACATGACGCACATCGGCGATGGGATGTTTCTCAAACTTATAATAGTGTACGATTTAGTCCTTGGACTTGAGGTGCTAGGGCGAATTCGGTGCATGGGTATACGTACTTTGATCTAGGTACAGGTCACGTAGCCTGACCATAATGTGCCTAAGTTGGGTGCGTGTAGTTGTGTACGCGAATGGTTAGCATCAATAAGGGATCTACCGACTCAACGTAGTATGTTGAGGGAATTTCCTATACGTTCTTAGATAATAGATTCCGAGAAACCTGTGGCCACAGTTGGTGACGGATTTGGAAAGGGGTTTCCAAATTTAGCAGTCACACTGGAATCATTATCCGGAATTAGAAAGTATAGTTATCGAGATAATTAGAGGTGCCGATCAATTCACACACCCTAGGTCTCGATCGGGAAATTAAGTCGATAGAAGGACCGTATGTACATGGTACTTATAAGAGGTGAGGTTCACTGAGATCAATTCACCTGAAGTTGGGCCTCATGGGCTTGTGGCTAGACATCGACCATGAGGTGTGGGTACTCATGAATTAATAAGAAGATTAATTCTTGAGTGGTTAATTGAAGGGATTCAATTAATCGGAGCAATTAATAAGCTCGCAAATTAAATCACGAAAGTTGTGGGCCCGCGGCCAATTGATGGTGAACCTAGAGGGTCACACACAATACAATTGGACTGCAACAAATCATATAAGGAAAGTTTGATTTAAAGAGTTAAATCAAAACTGGAGAATTAAAGTGTTAATTCTAATGGGAGAAAAATATTAATTAGAAGTAGTCTAATTAATTAATGGAGAAGGATTACTTAATTAATTGGATTAATTAATTAAATGGGCTGAATTAATTAAAGGGGTTTAATTAATTAAAAGGTGGTCTAGGTCCATTAGGAAACAAAAGGCCATAAGTAAATGGGCTTTAAGTTTCCTAGTAGGATTAGAACACATCTAGGTCAAGACTCCTTATATAAGGAGCTCAAGACCTCAAAACCCTAGCCTAAGAAGACAAAATTTCGCCCTCCTTCTCCCCAAATCAGATTTGCGCCGCCCCCTCTCTTACAGAGAAGGGTTCGGCCGAACCCTGTGAAATTGCACAGGGTTCATGCGATTTCTCCCTTCTTTCTTCCTTGCTTGATAACCTTTGGATTTTAGTTATGAGCCTGAGGATCCAAAGGAGTTGCTTCAATCCAGTTGGTGTGGATACCGCTAGAGGCACAACGCTTGGGGTGCTTCTCTCGAACCAAATCCTGCAGATCTGAAAGAAGACCGGAGAAAAATCACCACCGTTCCCGTGGTAAGGTAAAATCGCTAAACACCCTATGGATGTTTCGATTTATGTAAAATTCCTTTTCGTATGACTAGATGAATAAAGATTGCTGGTTTGGGTTATTTAAAAAAATTTAAATTCCGCTGCTTTTAACGTTCTGACGTTACCAATAACCCAACAAATATTATGTTTCAATTTCTTCATTTCTTTTGTTTCATTTGATTTTATGTCTCAAATTTTTTCTTTATTTTCATCTCATTATTATGTTTCAATTTGTTTTCTTTATTTTATGTTTGAATTCTTTTATTTATATTTTTATGAGTTTTAATTTGGTGATAATTATCTCATTCGGTACGAATTATTATTCAAAATGTTGAGTAAGTCTCCTTCAAATTCTTTCTCGCAAAATTAAAGTTTGACACCAAACAATATTATGTTTCAATTTCTTCATTTCTTTATTTAAAAAAAAACTTTATTATTTTTTAATTCATCTATCCACCAAACAATATTATGTTTCAATTTCTTCATTTCTTTGGTTTCCTTCGGTTAGAAAAAAATGAGATGAAAATAAATAAAAAAATTGAGATCGGAAAAAGGAAGGAAACAAAAGAAATGAAAAATTGAAATATAATGTTGTTTGGTGGATGAATGGATTCATACTTAATAAAAAAAATTATTATTTATGAAAAGGATGGGGGTATTTATGAAATAAAAACTACAAAAGTATAACAGAAAGAGATAAGTGTTACAAATGATACTTTAGGAGGTAACTGATACCATCCGATACTTTAAGGGGGGAAACTGTATTTCACCCTTTTCAGAATAATGCGTAACATTGAAGAAAATCCAATCTACTTCATTAAAGAACCGGTTAATCTATCTTTTTTTTTTATTATTATCATTGCAGCCAAAAAAATAATCAGATTATGAGATCACAAAAACAGAAATTGAGAGATGTTTTGGTTACCAATTACAAAACAATGCCCAAGGGATAAGTTGCTTCGTTGTGTATAAGGTACAATTTAAGCTTGAGAATCTCTATGGTTTAATAATTATTTCAATTCAATTTGACTTGGTCTCAATAAGTTAAATGACAAAAAATACTTTTTTAAATCACTAAAACTTGGCTTGTTGTAAATAATATATATTAGTGGGTATTCCTATTTAGTATTTATATAGTTTAGGGACTTATTTTGTAATAGTTATCCACTATCCCAACATCCCATATATTGTGGGATTTGTAACTCCCCATGTAACAGACTTGGTTATTTAATAAAATCTCTCCCCTCCCCAAATCAGATCCCCCAATTCTCTACACGTTCATTTTTCTCTGTATTCTCATATCTCTCTTTACAGTTATTATTGCTATTGTTCATTAATCTCTTCACATATAATCACAAAAACTTAGAGCTATAACAAATAATTTACAACACGTTATCAGCACGAGTTTGCTCCATAACTCAATTTCAAGGTTATCACAATATATCACAAAACAAGAGAGAAAAGAGGAAAACACATTGAGAGGTAGATTTTCGGATTTGCAGGCAGCAGCTTCGGTTTTTCGATCATTACGATCTTTTCCACCGTTGGATCGTTTTCAAATTTGAACCGAAGGTTCATCACACCAGGATCTTAATTTGGACCGTTCGGATCGTCATTCCAGTGTCTGTAAATGAAACGGCAGCCACCAGAAGTTTACGAAAAGTTGAAGGAAGTAGCCTTAGCCTCTCTCTGGTATGATCAAATTAACAAACAACTGTGTGGTATCAATAATTCATTGTGTTATTAACAATTTTCAAGTAAGCCTGAATATTTTGAACCCTTATGAATTATATGCTTTAAATCTGCAAAATTTATGAATCTAAAGCATGCTCTAGGGTTTAAGTTTAATTATTGTTCATAAGAACTGAAGTTGTTTATCTATTCGAAAAAATTTGATGGGTTATGTTACTTAATTCGGTACTCTAATTTTGTCATCTAAATTTATGCTTACCTTTAGATTCATACTTTTGTGATTTGGAATACATGAATTGCATGATTTAATCCATGTATTATTTGGCTTGAACCGATTCATGTAAACAAAAATTTTGGTTTGATTTACATATTTTTTGTGATCAAAATTTTGGCTTCAACTTTGTCTTTATTAGTATGAATATTATGATAATGTAAGCATGAGAATTTTAACTAAATTCAGAATTTATATGGAAATTCTTGTATGATATGATTTTTCGAATTTATGGAAATATGTTTATACGGAAGTCATAATTTTCTGAGCATGTTATTCTTGTGCGATTGACCTGAAACTTTTATTGAAGTATTCTAGTATAATATAGTAGCCGATTGAATTTTTTCAGATTTGTTGGATATGTAATTTGTTCTGAAAAAATTGTTTTCTATGAAAACTAATATGCTATTTCCCGTTTGAATATTTGGAATTATGCAACTTGCTGTATATGCTTAGACTCGTCTTGAAAATAGCTTTCTAACCATGTGCCCAGATTATTTTTCGAATAAGTAATTAATAAGTTATTTGAGCTTTAAGCCTCTGTAAATTACTTGAATAATCTGGAAATTGTTTAAAAGACAATATAAGCATAATACACAAGCCCACTCTCAAATTTGTTTTCGGTTTCTTCATGTTTTGTGTTTAATCGTTGAAGAACTTGATGTTGGTAATTATCATTGTGTTTGAGCCTCTCATTTCCGACAAAGAAACCGTTCAAATCGATTATTTCGTCCAATTTGCGGTTTCTTCAGAAATTGGATCAAGAAGATGAATTTCCAGGTCTTTTGGATCCGACCCAGATTTTGAGATTTCCGGTCCGGTCGAACCGGATCATGTACGGATCATGCGGATACATTCATACCCGAAGTGGTTGGGATTCAGTTTGGGTCATACGGTTTTGGTATACGACCCGGTTCGGTTTCGGGTTTATTCGGTTTCAAAACAGACCCAATTATTTGTTCGGATCTTGGTTTAAGTTGGATCATTTTTTGTTTAACTTGGTCCTGAACTGATCTGGTTCTGGTTAGGACTGATCCTGAGAAAAAAAAAATGTGTATCCTTATTTGATTGTATATATATGAGTATATGTGAGTATATATATATGGTGTGCTTATATATTCAATTCAACAACTATCACTTTGGTACCTAAACTGGAATTATGGTTATACATTGCATGTTAAAATGATCAATTAAAAGACCTTATTTGAAAAAGTTAGTTGAGGTCAGTGAAATCAATATTGATCTATTCACAAGTAGTGTTCTTGTTTGGCCATTAATTATGGACTTTAGCATGCTTAATATTAAATATTAATGTTCCAAAATTATCTTTATGACATGCTTATGTTCTTCGTATCATATTTGGGAAGTATTGTGGTTTGATTACTTAAAGGTTTTAAAATTTGATTTTTTTATTATGTGGCCGAAACCTCATAATCTTCGTGGACTTTGTGAGTTTATTGTTTAATGAACTTTGATCGTGTTGGTTTTTTATTGCCATAGAATTTGCAGCCCTTAAATTATTTGTGTTTTTGTCCTAGAAATTAAACTATATATATGATTAAAAAGGCTACGTAAATGTGATCACTAGTTCGCGTGTTGAAGTACTGAACAATTTGTTAAAGTGCAGTGTTATATGAGACTATGTAATAGAAGAGTGATGAATTCGTAGTTCTATTACATCTCTGGATTATGGCATATACTTATATTGATAAAGTATAATAGATATTTAGCTATCATTTCTGTGTGTATCAATTATTCCTGGAATTTATATGTGAGGCATGCATATGAAATCTCATTTATTCATCAAGTTTATTTTTAGTGCATAAGTTTTCAAATTGTAAAGTATTGGCTTTGCTTTTCTGCTTTATCTTATGCATGTGATGAATGATTATATATGATTGCATTATAAATGAATGTAAGTGAACTTGGGTTTACGAATATTGGGATTGGAGTTCCCTCTGATTAAAACCACATATTATGAGAAATGGAACCAAAGGGGTTCAATTTACTCATGGAGGCTATAGGCCCGTAATATACATATACTTAAATGGATTCAATTAAATTACTTATGGAGGCTATATGCCCGTAAGAAACTGAGCATGACAATTGTCGGAGATAGTTTGCTATTTGATGCCCAAAAGGTTGAGGATTATGGTTCTTATCAAGAAACACTTAGATGAGACCCTTAAATTGGACCACTCATTACTCATCAATTGAGGATCACCAAATACATTTTTGTTCTGGGTGGTCATATTTTGAACCATATTCAGATTTGAACTATGTTTGAATTGTTTTGGACCACATTTTGGGTAGCTTTATTTTTAATCCGATTATTGTGGTATTAGCTCGTTTTACTTTCTCAATTAAATACTGGAATATATTTGGTTTCTAGGCATGACATGTGGGGAATAATGTCTGGCAAATAGTGCAAATACGCACACTATCCTAAGGGATAGATTATATTTTGTTAATATAATGTCTAGTAAGACCTCTATGACAACAATATCTGGTACATATGATTTGATAGATGGCTTTGGAAATACTCACCTTATGTTGTCAAATGGCACAATTTTAGCCATTAAAGAGGTTTTTTTTATGCTCCACGTTCAAGGAAAACGTTGTTGAGTTTTAAAGATATTCGAGCTAATGGTATCACATTGAAACCACTGAGAAAAAGAGAATCGAATATATGTGCATTACCTCTAATTTGTACGATCATATACGTACTTTGGAGAAATTAGAGGGACTCTCGACTAGGTTATATAGGACCACAATACGAGTGTACGAGGTACATCCGAAAGCACATGTATATACCCAAACATGGCCTAGCGGAGGCACTTATTAAGAACTTAAAATAGCTCGGACTTTGGTTATGCGCACCAAACTACCGATCTCTGCTTGGGGCTATGCAATATTGCCTGCAACGATGTTAGTACGTTTGAGGCCCACTATGACCCAACCTTACTTTGCGTTACAGTTGGTATACGGGCATACACCAAACATTTCCCATTTACGCACATTTGGGTGCGCAATATATGTGCCAATTGCTCCGTCACAACGGACTAAAATGAGACCTCAACGTCTAATGGGTATATATTTGGGTTTGTATCGCCATCTATTATACGGTATTTGGAACCCTTGACAGGCGATCTCTTTACCGCACGATTTGCGGACTGTCACTTTGATGAGACTGTCTTCCCGCCGTTAGGGGGAGGCAATAATGTTCACACTAACGTTCAGGATGAACGGCGTGAAGTCGTGTGGAACAACCCCACTATGTCTCATCACGATCCCCCTACAGCAGTCAGCGAATCTGAAGTACGTAGAATAATCGAACTTCAAAAAGTAGCTAATAACATGCCAGATTCATTCTCTGACTTAGCTAAAGTGACGAGATATCATATACCAGCTGCAAATGTGCCTGCAAGGATAGATGTCCAAGAGGGACAAAATATGGGAAGGCCATCAATCCCAGCTAACCAGTCGCATCTCCCGGCCCATAAGAGGGGGAGACCAATAGGATCAAAGGATTCGCATCCCCGAAAGCGGGCGAATGCACAACAATTGAATATGGTTAGCACTACTAACAATGGGATCCCACCCGATCCATCTCATGAAATAGTTCCGGACTATGGATCCGTCTTGGAGACGACGTCGGGGGACGCCTCGACATCAGTATCCATCCCCGAGAATAGGGAAATCTCGGTTGGTTATTCATGCATGAATGAGGTGTGGCATCGGGATGAAATAATCATCAATGATGTGTTTGCTTACACAGTAGCTACTGAAATTATATCAAGTGATGATATTGAGCCTCGATCGGTGGACGAGTGTAAACAAAGGGATGATTGGCCAAAATGGGAAAAAGCAATCCAGGTTGAGTTTGATTCGTTATCGAAAAGAGGAGTGTTTGGACAAATTGCTCCTACACCTCCCGGAGTTCTACCCGTGGGATACAAATGGGTATTTACGAGGAAAAGAAACGAGAAAAACGAGATTGTGAGGTACAAGACTCGTCTCGTTGCACAAGGATTTTCTCAGCGACCTGGGATTGACTTTGAGGAGACATACTCTCCTGTGATGGACGCTATTACGTTCAGATACTTAGTCAGTTTAGTAGTATCCGAGGAACTGACTATGCAGCTCATGGATGTGGTCACAGCGTATCTTTATGGGGATCTAGATACGGTAATATATATGAAAGTCCCGGATGGACTTATGGTACCCAAGGCAAGTACTTCTAGACCACAGAACACGCTCTCTGTAAGGTTGAGTCGTGCACTTTATGGCTTGAAACAATCCGGGAGGATGTGGTATAATCGCCTAAGTGAGTACTTGCTCAAAAGGGGATACGTGAACAACGATATTTGTCCTTGCGTGTTCATTAAGAGGACATGTTCTGGGTTTGCTATTGTTGCCGTTTATGTCGATGACATGAACTTGATCGGGACTCCTGAAGAGGTTAGGGAGACAACCCAACTCCTGAAATCTGAATTTGAGATGAAGGATCTCGGACGTACTAATTTTTGTCTCGGGCTTGAGATAGTACACCGTGCTGATGGGATTTTGGTCCATCAATCGAATTACACCCAGAAGATGTTAAGACGCTTTAATGAGGATAAAGCGAAGCCATCAAGCACGCCAATGGTAGTCCGATCATTGGATAGGTCAAAGGATCAATTTCGTCCCGTGGAGGATGACGAGGAAGTGTTAGCACCTGAGGTGCCATATCTAAGTGCAATAGGCGCGTTATTGTACTTAGCTCAATGTACTCGACCTGATATTGCATTTGCGGTAAATCTACTAGCTAGGTTTAGCTCAGCACCAACACGCCGCCATTGGAATGGCATAAAGGACATATTCCGATACCTTCGTGGTACGACGGACATGGGTTTGTTCTATCCCTATGCGTCACTAAAAGACGCGAAACTTGTGGGGTATGCCGATGCTGGTTATCTATCGGACCCGCACAAAGCTCGTTCTCAGACTGGGTATGTCTTTACGATTGGGAACACAGCTGTGTCTTGGAGGTCTACAAAACAGACTTTAGTTGCCACTTCATCGAATCATGCCGAGATTTTAGCGCTTCATGAGGCAGTACGTGAATGCACATGGCTTAGGGCCGTGATTGGGCATGTTCGAGGTTCCTGTGAATTAGCTACCACAGAAGATCCTACGGTTATATTTGAGGATAATGCGGCCTGCATCGAGCAGATGAAAACAGGTTTTATTAAGGGCGACAACACCAAGCACATTGCTCCGAAATTTTTCTTCAATCAACAACAACAAGAGCTCAAGCAAATAGTGATCCAACAGATCAGAAGTCAAGACAACTGCGCCGACTTATTTACTAAGTCATTACCGAAAATCACTTTTGAGAAACATGTTAAAGCTATTGGCTTGCGCAGGTTATCTGAGCTCGCTCCATTATAGGTTTCAGTGGAGTTAACTTGAGGGGGAGTACCGTGTAGGTATTCCGTATCCAGACGATACCCGGGTGCTGTTGTACTCTTTTTCCTTCGAGCGGGGTTTATTTTTCCCACAGGGTTTTTGTTACCTGCCAAGGTTTTAATGAGGCAACATTTGTTGGTTGAAAAGATTATGCGTTGTACTCTTTTTCCTAACCGAGGTTTTTTTCCCACTGGGTTTTTATTACTCGGAAGGTTTTAACGAGACAACACGAAAAGCATAATAATGGCTGAATAGGAATCCCCAAGGGGGAGTGTTGTAAATAATATATATTAGTGGGTATTCCTATTTAGTATTTATATAGTTTAGGGACTTATTTTGTAATAGTTATCCACTATCCCAACATCCCATATATTGTGGGATTTGTAACTCCCCATGTAACAGACTTGGTTATTTAATAAAATCTCTCCCCTCCCCAAATCAGATCCCCCAATTCTCTACACGTTCATTTTTCTCTGTATTCTCATATCTCTCTTTACAGTTATTATTGCTATTGTTCATTAATCTCTTCACATATAATCACAAAAACTTAGAGCTATAACAAATAATTTACAACAGCTCGTATTTAGATCATTAGTTCTTACTTCTTTCATTTCTAAATTTAATTAAACTAAAAATTATAAAACAACATTAAACTCGATTAGAAATAAATAATGTTGAACCATGTTTTTGTAATATGATTGATATATAAGTTTGATCATGTTTTCTTAGCGGTATTGAGCAATTTGACCAAAGTATTTCATGAATATCGTAATATTGATCAACTTACTAATAATAAATTCTTATGATTAATTAAGATTATCAATAGAACCTAACATAATAAATTATTATTTAAAATATTGGAACATTTGAGTAGAATAAGTTTTATGAAACTAGAGGTTTAAATGAGTCTCAAAGACCTCAATCGAACAATATATAATTTAAATTAATTTTGGTTCTTGTTGAATTTGAGTTTTATTTGTTGTTGTTCTATTTATAAATAATAAATTGGATATGACTTATATAATAAATAAATAAATTGGATTACAAATACCATAATTTATTATTCTTGTATTTGTTTTATTACTTTTTAGAGCTTATTGCTAATTTACTAGAAGATTAAAATTTATTTGGAGTTAATAATACCTCCACCGTCTACACGAATACACGCACACATATGCTTTACAAAATAAAATATCTGAAAATTGATTCACCAACCCTCAATCTCTCGGTCAAATTCATACAACTCAACCAAAAAGATGCCTTTCTATGTCTCTTGCTTATGCAATTCATTACGTCATTGATGGTACTAGCAATTAGTATATAAATTGCACTTCAGTTGTTTCAGTTTATCGCCTCGTTTCATGCTCTGTCACCTAATTGTTGATTCCAACCTAACATTTTGTAAGGTAAACTGCACGCACATGATCTTGATGCCGACCATAATCTGTTTTTAGTTGATTTTTTTATGAATTTTGAGTTTTACTTGGATCTATTGCCATTTTCGGATCAAACAGCTGTTTAGCTTTGTAATTCACCAGCGAACTTTAGTTAAGATGAATTTTTGCTGTTTTATATTAGTAATTGTGATGAGGATTTGAGTTGAATTTTTTGATTTGCAGCTCAGGAGCTATAAATAGGTGTTTGTTTTAGCTTATTTGAATTGGAGAGAATGGCAGAGTGGCACTGTGAGCAAAGACCTTTTTCTAAGAATGAGTCTATTGCAAGAGAGAATGAGAATGTGACGGAAACTGGTTGCCTGTCAATCATTGTTCTTGGTGCTTCTGGTGATCTTGCCAAGAAAAAGACATTTCCTGCTCTTTTTAACCTTTACCGCCAGGTTGGTTGGTTAAGTCCTGTTGCTGTTACTCTTACTTGGTTTGTCATTTGATTGTAGAATGAAGTTGTGCCACAAATTAGAGAATGGTCATTAAGTTAGTCTTTTTAAGGAAAGAGATGCTGATATGTTTAAAACCCAACTTCTCTGATGGTAATTTCTGACTTAATTTGGCGGGATATCAGGGATTTTTGCAATTGAATGAAGTTCACATCTTTGGGTATGCAAGGACTAAGATTTCTGATGATGAATTGAGAGATCGAATTCGAGGGTATGATTTTGTACATCCTACACATAAGTTTTTCGTTGAAAGTCATTTTTCACATATATTTGTTCTTGAACAATTTGTTTCTGTTACTTGGCAAGTCCGAAGCTGAAGATGTCGGAAATGTCTGCAGTGTCTTTATTGTCAAAATTATGCAAAACACTCTTCCTCACAATATATCTTGTTTTTCTAGTTCTTGATCGTAGAAGCCTCTGCAGCTAATTTAAGTGTTGATTTTTTTAATTTCACTGACCTTATCATTAATTGTTGTAGGTATCTTCCCCAGGGGAAAGAAAACACAGAAAATGTTTCAAACTTTCTGCAGTTGGTTAGTGGTTGCTAGTGGCTGTACATGTTTCCTCATGCTTAACCCTAAAGGATACGTATGCAGTATGTTTGCCTTAATTGAATCTTCCTTCAATATCGTAGATTAAATATGTGAGTGGCGCTTATGATGCTCCAGAAGGGTTTCAAGCATTAGATAATGCCATATCTGAGCATGAAATATCGAAGAACAGTACGAAAGGATCATCCCGGAGGCTTTTCTACCTTGCACTTCCTCCATCAGTATATCCACAAGTCTGCAAAATGATCAAGAACCATGCCACGAACAAATGTATGTATTCTGTTCAGAAGTAGTCTTAACATAGCTCATACCTACCGTATTTCCTTCCATAATCGCGGTATATAGTTGTCAGAAGCTCCACCTTTATTCTCAGACTTCTATTTGGGTCCCAGAGGACAGTAATGGTATCAAACATATTATTCAACTTTAGTTTTATATGATAAATTCCAGCAATATATTTGTATTGTTAGTTGATGCCTGGGAATCATTTATTTTGTTCGAGACTGGAGAAAGAATGGTGTTATTGAAAAAGATACATGCCTGCTTTTGTTGATGGAAATGTCATCCTTCTCTTGCAATTTGCTATAGTCAGCCAACTGCTTGAGATAAACCCCCACCCAAAGAATCATAAGCACAGAATACATATACTATAAAAACGTGCTCAAAAACTTGATGTGTGCTGCTATTGAGATGCAATATAAGTTATTGTGTCTTCATCTGAATGAAAGAAAACAGTCAGGAAACCTTTACCTCCAACAATGATTCATTTATGTTGTAGCTTTGTGTCAATCAATTTCCCTCTGAGTCTTGTAGACCAGGAATAAGATCTATACTGGTTATTCTCATTTGATATATATATAGAACATAAAGTAAAAGCTTTGTGACTCATGAAAACAATATTTTTCAGCTGATCTTGGTGGATGGACTCGCATTGTTGTTGAGAAGCCGTTTGGCAAGGATTTGGCTTCAGCCGAGGAACTGAGCTCCCAGATAGGAGAATTATTTGAAGAACCACAAATTTACCGTATAGATCATTATCTGGGAAAGGAATTGGTGCAGAACTTGGTAATACCGGCTACCTGAATAGTCTGATGCTATCTTGTCCAGCTATTTGTATGTGTTTACCATTCAAAATAAAAAGAAGCATATTAATCTATCTCCTAAAACATTGCAGTTAGTACTCCGTTTTGCAAATCGCTTCTTTTTACCTCTTTGGAATCGCGACAACATCGATAACATACAGGTTAGTTGTGTGCGCTTGAATCATGAAAAGTTGTTAATAAGTCTTCCTAGACCTGTGATGTTAACAAGTTTAACTTTTCTTCCCATAGATTGTGTTTAGAGAAGATTTTGGAACTGAGGGACGTGGTGGATATTTTGATCAATACGGGTACACTTCACTTCAGAGTTCTTCTTTTGTTAATTTAAATCTTATCCTCCCACTTCAGAGATATATGTAACTACAGTATATCTGAAGAATATATGTAAACCTCTGTCACTTATGTCAGTATATGGAGATTGATGAATGTCTTATTGCTACTTATTTTGTTTTTGTTTACTCTGCAGAATCATCCGTGATATTATTCAGAATCACCTGTTGCAAGTGAGTCTTGTTAATATAGATTCCTACTTGAAATCTATTTCTCTCAATTGTGATATTATGATGCTACGTTAAAACACTTGTTGAGATGCAGTCCGAGTTGATTTTGTATCTATGGTTTGAACCATAACATATTTGCGCATGTGCTTTTCACCATCTCCCTTCATTTAGTCTTTTTGGGTTCTGTTTGAAATTATAGTAGGCTTTCAAGTAGCATCATTGTGCCGCTTGTTGACCTTATCATTTCACAAAAAATTCCAGGTTCTGTGCCTTGTTGCCATGGAGAAGCCTGTTTCTCTGAAGCCTGAACATATTCGAGATGAGAAAGTGAAGGTATGTAAAGTTAGCTTGCATCAAACAATCGTTACCTTGTTAAACTTAACTTTATTATGTTATGTGTAAAAAAGAAAAACTTTTATGTTAAGTAGAGACTGTTTCCGCCTTTCTGTGCAACGGAAAATTCTCGAAATGGTCTTTTGGTTTATTGTTTGATTGGTGATGCCAGTTTTTAATGAAGTTCTTCTTATTGGCTGGGTTTTTGAATATCTTGTACTTCGATATGGTGAGTGGTACGTATGACTTCACAGAGTATATCCAGTTTCATTGATAACTTAGTTGCAACTTAGGTTCTTCAATCAGTTGCTCCAATCTTAGACGAAGAGGTGGTGCTTGGACAATATGATGGCTATAAGGATGATCCAACAGTTCCCGACATCTCAAACACTCCTACTTTTGCAACCATGATTTTACGTATTCACAACGAAAGATGGGAAGGTAGACAAAAAAGCCAAACTCTTAGATATATCATTAATTTTTTTTTTTTGAACTTTCTTCCTTTGAGTCGTCAGAATTACATAATATCTAACCCGTGTTGTAAGTTGTAACTAACTATTACTTTTCGTAGGTGTGCCCTTTATACTCAAGGCAGGGAAAGCTTTAAATTCAAGAAAAGCAGAAATACGGGTTCAATTCAAGGATGTTCCTGGCGATATATTTAAATGTATGTTCTACAAGTGCTATATTGTCAATGGGTTTTCAATATTAGTAAAAAATTGTTTCAAGGTTGATATATTATAGCAAGAGATGCACAATTTGAAAACCAATAAGTAAAAGAGGAAAAAAATTTGGTAGTACAGTAAAGGTGTGACAACTCCTCTTGACTTTTGATCTTTTCAAATTTAAAATTGATAACCTAACATTGTCCCAATTCAATATATTGAAGTACATCATGAAGTGTTATAAACTACTTAAATTGAAATATGCAGATCCTCTTGAGGGAGTTAAAACAGTTGATTTTTTCCTCTCCCTAGAATTATGGAATTTGAATCATTGATTATCAACTTTCATCTTCCCATGCAAATCTGACATATTAGAAAAATATTTATACATTTTTTGTTATAATTTATTAACTTGATCGCCTCACTTCTTTCAACTCAATCTTTTCATATAGGTCAGAAGCAAGGAAGAAATGAATTTGTAATTCGTCTGCAACCTTCAGAAGCCATGTACATGAAGCTAACGGTAATTCTTATTTTGTAGTGTTGTTCTCATGTAGCTCAAAAATATTATTGTCTTGGCATGGTTGGTGGGCTATGTTTCGTTTTTGAAATTTAGTGAGTAAAACTCTAAGAAAAACGTGTTTTCTTACTTCAAATGATAGGAGATTGAGCTTTAATGTTTGTTCATTTTCATATTCCTTACCATGTTCCTCAAACCAAACATAGCCTTGGTGTTTTGTGTTGTTGCTGAATTGGTTTTCTCTGACTGCTCAGGTCAAGAAGCCTGGTTTGGAAATGTCAGCTGTTCAGAGTGAACTAGACTTGTCATACACTCAACGCTACCAAGGGGTTGTCATTCCGGAAGCTTACGAACGTCTAATTCTTGACACGTACGATTCTTTTTTTTTTTTTAAATCATAA
This sequence comes from Penstemon newberryi var. newberryi, assembly GCA_030819805.1. Lineage (NCBI taxonomy): Eukaryota > Viridiplantae > Streptophyta > Magnoliopsida > Lamiales > Plantaginaceae > Penstemon > Penstemon newberryi. Next base: position 11,031,916 of record JAUALY010000004.1, on the reverse strand, counting down.
ATGCTGCCTTTCTTATTCTGTATAAATGGAAACAAATAATATAACAAACTAATAGTAAGATTCTTGCTTTTGTCTACAGAATTAAAGGCGATCAACAACATTTTGTACGTAGAGATGAGTTGAAGGTAACTGCTAAATAGTTCACATACATAAAGCATGTTATGATATTTTTCCAGGAAAATTGCATTTTTATTTCCAGTTTCATAAAATGTTTTCCACTTTGGTTCCTATGCTCCCTTTTCCCCTTCCAATTTGGGTCCAAAAGTGCAAAATATTTTAAAAACAATTGTGGCCAAAAGTGGTGAGGTCCACCCTGTGCGATTGAAAATGCAATTTTGCCTTTTTTTCCAAGTGACCATATTGAATATTTCTTTTTATTCCAAAATATTTAGGCTGCTTGGGAGATATTCACACCCGTTCTGCACCGAATAGATAAGGGAGAATTTAAATCACTTCCATACAAACCAGGCAGTAGAGGCCCTGCAGAAGCAGATGAACTGTTGGAAAGAGCAGGTTATGTACAAACACATGGCTACATATGGATTCCCCCTACGTTATAAATAATCAAGTTCTTTTTCCCCCCATAATAAACTCATCAAAAAAGACCTGTTCTTACAACTTTATATATAGCATGTATTATTATGATATTAATCGGCATGTTTAGGGGTCAAGCGTGTGCATCGAATGGAAATGTGCAAGAAATAATGTGTACGAAAGCTTGTATGTATTATTAAATCTTGTTTGAGAGACAATAAAATATGAAGCTTGTTGTATGCATGCTTCTTTAGATTTTTTCTCTTGTATACAATTGTACATTGATTGTTTGTAAAGTGGCAAATAGATGGGCGGATTAGGCTGGGTTTGGGCGACTTAAAATAGGCCGGGGTAAGTTACTTTCTACGGATTGATTAAGGGCTATGTCAAAAATGGTCCTGGCCAAACTCTAGTTTGGGCGATTTATAAGAAAATAAGCTACATTGGAAATGAGTGAATAGCAAATTAACTTCCTGTGTTATTCTTAATAGGCAAATTAACTCCTTGTGATAAATAAAAGGGCAAAATACCTCCCTGTGATATTCTAAAAAGGGCAAAATATCTCCCTGTGATATTCTAAATAGGCAATTTAACTCCATGTGATAAGAAAAATGGCAAGATACCTCCCTGTGTTTTTATAAAAGAAGCACATTGCCTCCCTCTAAATTGCTCATTAATTCTTATCACAGGGAGTTAAATTGCTCATTATTCATTTCATAGGGAGGTAAATTGCATATTTTTATATCACAAGGAGGTAAATTGCTCATTATTTCATTTCACAGGGAGTTAAATTGCCTATTTTTATTTCACAGGGAGGTAAATTGCCCATTAGACATATCACAAGGAGTTAACTTGCAAAAAACCCCATTGGAAATTGTATAGTGTCTTGCTTTTTCCAAAATAATTTCGTGTTTGGGAAAAGTCAGGTGAACACATTTTACTTTCTGAAATAATTTATCATCTCTCAATTTTCTCAAAATAATCTTAAGAGTCAAGCAAATAATAATTTTTTTATTTTTAAAAAAATATTTATACTAACTTTACTTCGATTTGGCATAAAATATTATTTTACTACACAAGTTATCTCAATTATTCTCACATAAAAAATATGATTTGCCATAAAATTTTACACATCTTATATCCAATAACCTAAAATATATATAAAAAAAAAATTATGTCTTATTTTTTAAAGTACTCTCTCAAAACTCAAATAAACAATATAACACAAATCAATATTATTTCACAAACCTCCACTATTCTCTCAAATACGAGACTAACATTACTAAATATATATATTCCCGAAGCGTTTTAAATTAGTCAATACAACTATACAAGTTTAATTACTACAGGAAGTACAATTATGATTTAGTAAAATAATTATAATAAATAACAATACAACTTCAGAAATTCTGAATAACCGACATCTATTCACTTTCTTTTCACTCGATCAATATGCGAATCGCCTGTCATTTTTCCAAATTTCATAAACTACTTTTTAATTTGGTTTTGAATTATAATAATTTAGATCAATTAATTAATTATAACGTAGACAAGTTTAAATATTGCGTCACACAATAATTACCCTTATTATAATATATATATATATATATATATATATATATATATATATATATATATAATTAATTAATTCATAAATAATGTTGAATAGCTCTTAAAACAGCACAAAACTCGGTCTTAGTGGTCCTAATTCAATCTCGACCATGCCGGACCATGCTTTTAGATCGTAACGCCCTCACCATTTTCTGCGTTTTATGTCTGCAACTATAAATACAATCACGTGGTACAGTCCACTGATATACCATAGTGCAAATTCTCTCTATTTCTATTCCAGTTATTTCTTTTAATTCTCTCTAGATCTCTCATTCATCATGGGCAAAATCAAGATCGGAATCAACGGTAATTGTTCATTTCAACTTATCTAATCATCTTATGATGTTCAATTAGATTTTAGACATTCTGATGCTTTGAATTGTTTAGGATTTGGAAGGATCGGACGTTTGGTTGCTCGAGTTGCTCTGCAGAGTGATGATATTGAACTCGTTGCTGTTAATGATCCGTTTATTACCACCGATTACATGGTATTCTTCTCTTCCAGCCGATTACTTGATCATGCTTAAATTTTGTATGAGCTGATTTTTAGAATAAATAGATCTTTGTTTTTTGATTAGTTGATTGAATTGATCATGCGGTGATTTATTTATTAAGATTTTTTTTTTTGTGTGATTATGGAAAGTTCATGTTCATTTTTCTTTTCAACTTTATTAGTTAAGATTTAAAGTAAAATCATATGGAACTGGGAGAACTATATAACATGGAAGCAGTTGTTAGATTTCTTCTTACATTGAAAACAATCAGCACAGAAAATTATGCATCTGTGAGGAAAATCTAGGATGTGGCTTTTATTTTGGTCATCAATTGTGTTGATACTTGATATAACCAAATTTAATCTCAATTGTGATTTTCTTATCCTGCCTTGTACAGACCTACATGTTTAAATACGACACTGTTCATGGTCAATGGAAGCACAATGAGCTTAACGTTAAGGATGAGAAGACCCTTCTCTTTGGAGAGAGGCCAGTGGCTGTCTTTGGCATGAGGTTCTTATTTCCCATGATAAGATTGTGGAGTTTTGGTCGTATCTATCTATTTACATTGTAATATTCCTTATGACTAATAGGAACCCAGAGGAGATCCCATGGGGTGAGGCCGGGGCTGAATATGTTGTGGAGTCCACTGGAGTTTTTACCGACAAGGACAAGGCTGCTGCCCACTTGAAGGTTTATATTCTACTATTTCTTTACTCTTAAAAGTTATTGGCAATCCACATTAGGGTACATCTATTTGCTAATATATTGAAGAAGTGTCTGATGTTTCATATTCATTTTTTACACTCTTTTATTGCTATGTAAATTTAGGATTGTTGAATGATAGGTGATTTTGGCTGTTTTATTTGATTCTCAGGGTGGAGCAAAGAAGGTTGTAATTTCAGCGCCAAGCAATAACGCCCCCATGTTTGTTGTTGGTGTCAACGAGAAGGAATACAAGAAAGACATTAATATTGTTTCTAATGCTAGTTGCACTACCAACTGTCTTGCCCCATTAGCTAAGGTCCGTTCTGTAATGAATTCATCATACCTCATTTAACAAAATAACTTCAGAACAATATTCTAATGCTTACAGGTTCTTAATGACAAATTCGGTATTGTTGAGGGACTGATGACAACTGTCCATGCCATGACTGGTAAGTTTACCTCACTTATTAATATTCTCAATCATGAACTTGAAATGGTGGTTGATGTTTCTTTTTATGTCCTTCAGCTACGCAGAAGACTGTTGATGGTCCATCATCGAAGGACTGGAGAGGTGGACGAGCTGCTTCATTCAACATCATTCCCAGCAGCACTGGAGCTGCTAAGGTACTGTGATTACAATCTTCAATCATGTATAATTTTCATATTTACCTTTCATTTAGAACTACATCATTATTATAAAATGTATTTCTTTGATCTAAGCCATAGAATAAATCGGCACCTTTCTTGTATATTCGACCTATATGTACTGAATATTATATTTATATTGTTGAGCAGTAAGTAATGAAATGATAATTTACAGGCTGTTGGAAAAGTACTTCCTGCTCTAAATGGAAAGCTCACTGGGATGGCTTTCCGTGTACCCACTGTTGATGTTTCAGTGGTTGATCTAACTGTGAGGCTTGAGAAGGCAGCCACCTACGATGAAATTAAAGCTGCTATCAAGTAATTTCTTTATCAACTGTTCTTTTCTCTAATCAAGGCAGCTTCATTTTGCTAATGTCCAAAATAATTCTCGTCTTGTTACTGTTTTGCAGGAAGGAGTCTGAGACTAACTTGAAGGGTATCCTCGGATACACAGAAGATGATGTAGTGTCAACTGACTTTGTAGGCGACTGCAGGTGAGGATTTTATGAATGTTTACCAAACTTCTTTTATGTATGTATTCAATAAAATAATTCACGGTCTTATTCGTTATAATCTGACAGGTCTAGCATATTTGATGCCAAGGCTGGAATTGCACTTAATGGCAACTTTGTGAAGGTTGTCTCTTGGTATGACAATGAATGGGGTTACAGGTAAGACTTAGTCTTTTGGATAATGATTCTTTTTGGGGGCTCATTGTTGCTAATAAGTTTTAATTAAATTTGTATTATAATGTCGTTGTATTGCAGTAACCGTGTCATTGACTTGATTCGACATATGGCAACTGTTGCTTAAGGGGCTTGAAAGGATTCAATTGTTGTCCATTTTGGATGCGATCTTGGTTAGGCTGATCTGAAATAATTGGGCTGTTGATTTTTTTTGAAAAACCTGACTGTAGTACTTCCGGCAAAAAGTTGTTCGATAATGTAGAACAAAACCTGGTTAGCTCTGAGTTAAAGATTTTTTTTATGCTATAAGCGTTTTTATTCTCTCTTTTTCATCTCATTTGGTTGTGCTTTCTCCCAGAATAATCTAGCACTCATACAAGATGACACAAATTTAGTTGTCATGATGCTACCAAACCGCACCCCTCCCCCCCCAGTTTACACTTTACACCGCTGACTCGCTGAGCTATTAAACATAAGTAACTCCAAATATAAAGTTTTTAATAGCAAGGGATTGGCATTTTGCACCCAAAAATTACATATTTTTTACACCTTGTATCAAAGGCCCATATTGCCAAAAAATTACATTTTGAGGGTATAAAGTGTACATTTCAATTTCATAGTGTAAAGTGCAAAAATATCAATTTCAGAATGTTAAGTATCAAAATAATGTATTTATGGGACGAAAATGTCAAATCTCTAAAAAAAGCAAATATTTAGTTTTCTTAATTAAAATGTAGTATGAGGGTCTTCCCTACATAAAAATGAGGTGGCAGATCAGAGCAAATATCAAGGAAACAGAATAGATTCATGTTTTGTTATTAGATAAAATTTCCCAAAAGAAATCTATCTCTGAATATGGAATATGTTGCCAGTGCCACCAAAAACACCGCATAATTATCTACTTTAGAGTTTTGACCTATCAAGATGAAACTACAAATTGATAATTTTCCTTTGATTTATTAACTTTTCGGAGTATTATCGAAAAGTACCTAACATTTAACTAATCGAACATATCCAAGAAATTAAATTTTAATCATGTCTAGGAGGGAAGAAATTTTCTATTTTTGGTTTAGTTCAAGTTTTAATATTTAAAATGTCTTATATGATCCAAAACCATAAGTATACACACAGGTATTTTTCATTGATCTCGAAGTAAAATTTTATGCACGCTCAAAACTTGTTTAGCATCAAATACGTTTTTGCTAGGATTCTAACTTATTTTTAAAATAATTCTAACAATTTAGTAAATGCTTTCATCAGCCTTCATACAAATATTAGTATCATTATTTGGAAGTCAGAGAGATAATAACTTCAAACTTTTTTGTATTAATGTGACTACAAAAATATATACTTTCAAGTTATTTATTAAGAGCACATCTTCAAATTGATTAATGCTTTCTTTTACTTTTCAGAGAACAAATCAAAGGAAACTACTAAAAATACGCTAATAAATTAACTCGTCACTTTTCCATTGGATGACATTCAGACATAAAGCATGAACAATAATTCACAACGCATGAATATTATGCCCCGTAAACATAAAACATAAACACGTTCTGTTAGGTGCATCATAAGTAATGTGCATTGTGTACCACAAATTACTTTCTATAGACTATATAGCCTCAATCAAACAAAAGAACGATCAAATGTACACCCATTTAATTTCACCCAATATGGTGTAGTTAACATGTACTACTAAAATGGAATATAAAAATAAGATAGCAAACAAAAGAAATTCAATGCCACCATATATAGATGATAATTCAGTTGCAATGTAAATTTACGACGTAGCTGGGGATAAAGAGAGTGTTCTCTCCAGCAGAATCCACTGGAGAGAATAGGAATCATTGACCAACCAAACAGAATCAAAAGCCCCCCATCATCCATTTCCTGCTTAATATTCTTACAGCTTATGAAATTTCCTAGCTAGAGGATAAAAGTTTAACTACATTTGGAACATATGATAAAATAAGGTATTCCAGGGACACCAAAAAAAAACCACCAGCAGTCAGTCGGGTTACTCTCAACACCCTGAAACAAAAGAAACAATAAAAGAATCAGACAATAATTTGTTTAAATATGAAAGAGCTACTGACAAATAAAATGAAAAATCCCAATCATGTCGTAGAGACAGTAGTAGTGCCAAACTACTATGTCGACTGCCTTGAGGGCTAAAACAAGACAATCAGTTGTTTTGTTCCATGCGATATTGGGGAAAAGACTTTTAAACAATTGCAATTCTAGCAACATACAGCTGAGTACTAGAATAGCAGATTGGGGATGAAAATCATTTTAACTGTAACATAAACCAAAACAACAGCAGCAGCAACAAACATATAAACTACTTATAACTGCCAAGCAGATGGAGAAATGAAGTAAAATGCTAACTCAGTACAGACAATCCTGACAGTTGCATAACACAGTCATGGCAATATGAAATCTCAACACAAAAGCAACTTATGGCATATGATGTCACGTGGTTAACAAAATTTTGATATTGTGACACATAGTCAGCATTCGATTCAAGGATACAAACTAAAAGTGTAGAATTACAACAAGACACCAATGACAAGTGCAAGCATGAGAGCAACTAGTGAATTAACAGCCACACAACCAATGCAAGTTAACTTGTCTTAACAATATTAAGAATTCATAAAACACATCAGTTACCAACTTATCATACAAATCAAGAAACTAGAAACCAAGCAATAGTAAGGCTAACTCTACAACTACAACTACAACTACAACTACATCAAAATCAATGATTAGGATTTATACCGAGAAACATATCATTATTGTTTTCAGATTCGGTCGCATTTTTGCATTCCATATCTTAACAAATTCCAATATACATGGCCCAAAAACAACACACAACTAGAAGCATGAAGAAAATAATTCAATATCCTCAAGCAAAAGCAAATAACAAAGAAATATCCTCAAGCAAAAGCAAATAACAAAGAAATATCCTCAAGCAAAAGCAAATGACAAAGAGTACAAAACAATAAACCATTCAGGAAACCTTTAATAACCAAACCTTAAGCAATGGAAATCAACAAAGAAATACACCAGTCGGTAGAACCAAAAGAAATTATACCTCACAATCAACGTGCATGCCCAGGAAGACCAAGAAGCATATTGTTGTTGCTGGGAAGATAGACCACATCCCCTTTTCTGCACATGGAAGTCACGTTCTCCTTCGCAGCCTCAATCTTCCTCAGCTCAATCAAACCCATCCCTGCAGCTGCAGTTGCTTCAGAAATCAGCTTTGCAGACTCACTCTCTCCTTCAGCTCTAATAATCGCAGCCCTCCTCTCCTGCTCTGCCTTCATCACCACAAATTTCGACCGCTCCGCCTCCTGCTGAGCAACCTGCTTCTGCTCCACAGCCCTTGAAAACTCAGCACCATATGACAAATGAGTGATTGCCACGTCATCCAGCACGATGTTAAAGTCCTTGGCCCTACGGATCAAACTCTCACGCACAAGGGCAGAAACATGGGGACGTTCAGTAAGCAATTGGTCAGCATTGAATTGTGCAACAACAGACTTCAGGACCTCATTGCCAATTGATGGGAGGACTTTCTCGTCATACTCAATACCCAGGGTTTTGAAAATGTCAGGAAGGCGATTGACCTCAGGGCGTGACAGCACACGCAGAGTGAGATTCACCATCTGGAGATCCTTAGTTCCTAAGAATAATTAAAAAAAATCATGTTTATATTGTGCATAAATAGAAAGCAAAACATCCATAATTTAAGGTCATATTCACAAGTAAGATTCTGAAAATAAATCATCTAATAGGAATAAAAAATTAAATCACAACTTATTGAAATGTAACAATAGATTAATCTATGACATATTTATCAAATAAGAGAACTAAAAAGAAAAATAGTGGAGAATTAATGTTAGTATACCAGAGACAGAGGAGAATGTGTGAGGGCGCGTGCGAATGTCGAAGATGTAGGGTTTCTGTAGCCATGGGATCAGAAAGTGTGTCCCTTCGCCGACAGTGTCTTCAATGACTCCACGGAAACGATCGAAGAGGACGGCGCGTTGGCCACCGTCGACAGTGTAAAGGGAAGAGTTGACGACGGAGGCGCCAAGGCCAAGACCGAAGGCGGCGCGTGCTATGTTGGACAGAATTGATGCGGCAGCAGGGTTAGCCATTTTGGAGATTGGTTCTGAATTTCCTTTGGATAGAGAGGGTTTAGAAAGAAATAGTTAGGGTTTATGATCGAGAAGGAGAAATAGGGGTTTTGGATTGTTGTTCAAGAAAGAAGAGAGAGAGAGAGAAAATTCGGGTGTGTGCGCGCGTGTAATGGACCAAGGTTTAACTTGTTGGGCTTCAGATGAAAAATATAAAAACAAATAGTTAGGTTTGATTAAGTTTGGCCCAGTTTGATACTATTCAAAGTTGAAACCCAAGAAGCACAGAGTTTCAAATTCTTGAGTTCAGATCCGCTCCAAACCACAACTATTTAATAACTAAATCTGCCACAAATTGGTAGAATGTTATTCTTTTTTTCCCATTTCCATTTTCTTTTTCTTTTTCTCTTTTTTTTTTTTTAAGCAGCGTGATATATAGGTTAATGCTTTGATGGTTAAGAAAATTCTGCAAGTTTACAATAGGGCTTTAACTAAAAGGTTAGTTTTCAATATATCTTTAAACTTAGCCATAAATTAAATTGGTATTATTGCTCATTTCAAAGGAAAACTTGTTAAAAGATCAAACGAATCCCTTAATCTCCTCATATCTTCTTGTAAATGATATATTATTGGTGGTCATACGTTGTTAGTTGTTATTGTATGATCGGTGATATTTCGTTTGTGAATCTACAAAAATTATTCATTTATCAAACTATAATAACCAAATGTGAAGTGATAAACACTTTCTGTATTTAAATTAACGAATACTAGTCCTAACTCCTAACCCATCTTTGTTAATTTGAACATTAAAGTATAGTCTTGAATTTGTAGAATAAGGTTCGTGTTAAATAAACAAAAGAGTATTTATTACGAACTATGGCTATTTGTTACGGTTTACCTAAAGTAGCAAACCATAGTTTTTCTAGTAGTGAAAGCTCGCAAATATTGAGTCGGGTCAAAAACTATGTATTAATATGACTATATTAATTGAAACCTCGCACACTCCTATAGTCCAAATTAATGAGACCAAATAATTTTTTTTAACGAGATTATTATTATTATTTTAATACTAATTTCATGGGACAAAGTCAAATTAATTGTGGAGGTGTCAATAGAGTTGTAAACAAGTTGTAAAGTACCGGACGATACAGTGTTAAAGTTCCATTTGAATATTGTATCGAGTTTAAAATAAATTGGAGCTTGATTTGATTGTTAATCGATTTCCAACAAGCTTTTGTGGATGAGACAACTAAATAATTTACCGACTTGATATTTACATTCATAGTTTATCGAGTTGAGTTCAAATCAAACTTCAAAAGTTATAAACGAAAATGATGTTAAAATTTATCGAGCGAGTTCATGTCGAATTCCAAGTAGCTTTGGGTTAGTTGGGTGTCAACCAGCTCTCATTCATTTTTACTTCCCGCGGCGGGCCAATAATTGGTGGGGCCGTGGGGGTGATTAATTGGAAAGATTATGATCTTTTAAGGTATACAGATAGATAATACATTGATGTCTGATAGCTTTTGTATCTTTTTATCCATGTACCTTTTTACTTGGCGGGTCAACATCTATTTATAGCTGAGATATGCTACGTGAAACTTTTTTTTTGGGTAACTATATGCTACATGAAACTTAACTCCGGCTTCATTGTGGAAATTTAGATGTTACGTATCGTGCAATGCACTAATGTATTATCCTGATGACGTGTGTGCTTATTGAGAACTAGCTTTGACAAAGTAGATTTAAAACAACACTCTCTTTCTTAAAATGAAATTATTTTTCTCAAAATTAACCTATTACATAAAATAATAATTTATTTGATACCACTAGTTCTCAACCACTACTTTTGAGGGTATAAATGTAAACTTGTCAAAAAAATCCATTTTTTTAACTCTTACCTAAAACTTCGCACGAAAAATAAAAGGATCAAAAAATATTGGATGGATGTAGTATTTTATAACACCAAATTGAAAAAACAAGAGGCGGAAAGTAGCCTTTTATAACAGGAGGAATGAGTGATTGGTTAAGTGGAAGGACCTAGTCCCACCAAATGGCGAACTCAAGTTCGAATCCCAGTTGGAAGAGGTTCTCGTATAATATGTCCGACGCGGTTCCGCATAAATTAATTAAGTCTAAAACATGAATATTATTAGGAATCCAAAAAAAAATTAATAGAAGGATACATGATTCGTCAGCTTTCAAATGCCAAAGAATGAACTCTAGAAAATCCAAATCGATTCCCAAAGACCATCCAAAAAGGCAGGTTATAATCTCCATAAATCAAACTAAACTAAGGGGCCGACGACCTCGATCCGATCCGTAGTTAGAAGTCTTCTAAAATTCGCTCTAAATCACGATCTAGTTAATTTAAACTTTTATGTATATTTTTAACTTATTACATGCGATCTTCAAATTTATCAAAATATAATTAAATAATACTGTACTTATTAAAATTGAACTTAAAATATATAAAGAAATAAGATTAATATTTTTTTGTGTATTGAATTGGAAGTGGGCTAGCTAGCTAGACAATGGGTTGAGACTTTTAGGATCACATGACATGCATGATTATTACATTACAGTATAGTACATTGATAAGAGCTGCAAGCAGAATGGCATGCATCCCATCCTTTTTATCATCGCTTTATTTCAGTTCTTTAAAAGTAATAAAGCTGCTTTTGTCACATGCATTTCTCTTTCAAAACACGTTAAAATGTGGGGATTTTTTGGAGAAACCAAAAGCAGTGGGATGACTTTGTCAAAATCCCAGGACAAGATTTTGGTGCTAACGATTGCATGGGGACCAGCCACGAATCTCCTTAATTTCTAATTGCATACACCAATGTAGTTCCCTTTTTTTTTTTTTTTTGGGGGGTGGGGGGGAATTGAATGGGAAACTGATTGGTTGTAATAAAGAGCTTGGATTGATTATCATACTACGTTTTATTTATATGTGATTGGTTGTTATAAATAGATTGGATTAATTATCAAACTATACGATTGTAATGGGTCTAAAAGGTCCAAAGGTAATCCCTTTAATTGCTTGTGCTTTAGCCAAAATGAAAAAGTAACTAAAAATATTTCTCCTCTTGTGGAGTTATCTAGCTTCATTCAAAATTTTGTAATAGACAATATTGATCATGAATAAATTTACATACTTTTATGATGTTTAAAAAAAACAAAGTTTATATGGTGTAACGGCTTGTTAGTTGAATATATATTTGTTATTCGGTTGACTTAATTTCTTTACAAATTATGGGATATTAGGACAGTTGTAATTGTTTGCTTATCATTGCAAAGTTGCACTTCTCTTTGGCTTTTTGTTTTCAATCTTCGTGAACTACGACAACGACCTTATAAATAATATATTATTAATGTGGCACTAAGTTTAATTTTATTACAATTATCATTTTGATTCACTTAACGATGTGGGAGTATCTTATTTAAACCGGAGACAGCCTACTACCTGGTCAAGTTTAGCTCACAAACCCTTTCGGGATTTTGAAATATTTGAACAAAAACGTACATAAAATCTCATCAACTGAGATATAATTGCGGAAGTAGTTGAGACACATCCTTCATCATGACTGTAAATGGGAAAAACTCCGGTTGCCCATCCTTGACATGGAATGATGGTTATAAGCCTATGACCCATTAACGACCGTTAGGGGAAGGGATGTTGGAGGTGTGATAAAAGGTGTTTTTTTTATGGATACAAATTACATCATTACATCAATATCTTTTGATTTCAAATCACAAATCTATTTGAATAGAATCAAATTACAAAAAAATTAGCTATCAATCAACTGGTATTAAACTAGAAGAAAATTCACATTAGTGGGATTGAACTCATGACCTTGATATTACCAACGGGCTAGGCGTCATTGGCGTGTGATAAAAAGTTCAATCACATTATTCTGGGACATATATTATGAGAAGAAAATCTCAAGTACAACTGTCTAAATTAAACATTGGAGTGGTTTCACAGGTGTTGCATCAACCTACTTATTTTGCAAAATTTCCTTGCTCGGATTCTATCAAGGATTATTTTGATGATTGGTGGACGCAAGCCTACGGATCGACGTACCAATCCATAAAAAAAATCTTCAACCCACTGACAATTAAAAAATTGTCTCAATGATTTAGTTATTTTGTTATGGGGATTATTGCATTTTTGGTGCCACAACTATATCACACTGGCGTTTCTACCCCGTAACTTTTCGGGCTGGCACATTTGGTGCCACAACTTCAACATCAGTGGCAATTTTGGTGCCAATTGAGGCCCAATTTTGAAATTGGCCCGAAATTCCTCCATGTACGGGCCATGTGACATGAAAATTGGGGATTTTGACCATTCAACACATTTTTCATGAAAAAAAATTCCACCCACCAAGAACTAGGCTACTTGGATGTTTTTATTCGGGGAAGAATAAGAAAGCGGGTAACAATTTAATTAAGGGAATGTTTGGTGAATTTTATAGGAAAAGTTAGAATTTTAAATTTTGGTATTTTTTTTATTGAAAAAGACGTTGAATGGTCAATTTTGGTATATTACTAAATCACATGGCCCGCATATGGGGGAATTTCGGGCCAATTTTGAAATTGAGCCTCAATTGGCACCAAAATTGCCACTGATGTTGAAGTTGTGGCACCAAATGTGCCAGCCCGAAAAGTTACGGGGTAGAAACGCCAGTGGGATATAGTTGTGGCACCAAAAATGCATTAATCCCTTTTGTTATGGTTGTCACTCTTTCTTTATTACTGATGATATTCCATCAGTTTCAAATTAATTGGCACATTCCTTGTTTTTGCACATATTAAGAAATATCACAATTACATAAATTTTTATGATAAAATATCTCAAATACCCTTAAATATTAGTATATTTTTAATTTTTTATTAATGAGTGATGACATAATTATAATTTTCATTACAAAAAAATGTTTATGAAATTATTTTAATGACAATGTATTAAATCCTGGAGATTTAAAATAAGTGAGAATGTTGGCATAATCACTTGATATTAGTGGTAAAATTCGGGATATTTGGGTTTCCTTGTGGATCTGTTTTGGCATGATTTCGCTAAATCATCAAACTAGGTCAAGACAATTTAACTCGCGTTTGGACGGCTCAATTGAGACTCCAACCAAAATCCAATGATATATTAAACCTTATCACCTATATTTTTTTCATTTAAACTCAAAATCATTGATTTGATACCTGCCACCCACTTTATCTCATCTCAAATATCATAAAAGTCGTTGATTTTACGTCTTATCACCTACTTGATTACTCAAGCTTCTACATTCAAACTCAATCCAAATCACATTTCAATTTTTCAAAACCCGACATACAATCTCAATCCAAATACATTTCAAAAATTTCGCCAAAATCATGCAAATCAATAATTTGAAATCAAAATTCATTGAAATCGAGTCAAAACCAATCCATATACACCTCTAATTCGAGCCTATAATAAAACTATGTGAAATAAATAAAATGGTGGAACTAGAAGCTATGTTAGTTGTATCAAACCGACATTTTAAATCCTTAATTTGATAGAGAATATTAGTTGGGAGTTGGGACGGCTAGCTGTTTGGACAAGCCACAGCCATATTCCAAATAAACAAAGTTCCAAAGATGTACTTCTTTAGGTCCTACTAGAATCGGTCCGAATCTGTGTTATTCTGCTGTTTGATTGGGCCAACTTCATAAATTCGAAGCCGCCTTTTCTAGTTTTTCTTCCACTCACACGGATTAGTTCTTAATTGGGTAATTATAAATTTTAGAAATGAACAAATCTTTAATCAGCGTAGTGCGCATGCACCTTATATTAGAATTAATGATAATTTACCTCCTGTTATTTGAAAAAAAGCAATTTATCCCCTATAAAAATTTTAAAAAAGCAATTTACCCCCATCAGCAGAAGAGTGTAACTCACTTGTCAAAATTGAGAGTGACATGAAAAATAATTTGTAACATAGAGGGGTAAATTGCCACATTTATCATAACATATGAGTTAAAATGATATATTATCATAACACAGGGGGGTAAAGTGTCATATATAAAAATATCAGGGAGACAGTGTGAAATTTATATAAAATTATAGGGAGGTAAAATGCTCTTTTTAAAATTGCAGGGAGATAAATTGAACATTATGAATATCACAAGGGTAAATTATATTGCCATTAACTCCCTTATATTATTTGAATTTTTTTGTCTCTTTGGTTAGAGTAATATATTTATTATTTCTGTCATCTTATGAAATTTCATTTTCATACCAAATGGAAATGATTTATTTCTCTTTCTTTCTATTTTTTCTTCTTTCTACATAATTTCAAGATTTTGTGGGTAATAACTTTATTGTTTAATGCATATCTCTTGTTGCGGATATTGTTAATAATGATTTTCTATTTATTGACATCATTCCTAATAAACAATACTCATGGTGCCATGTGCTTATTCTCTTATTCCCCTTATACTTTTTCAGAGATTACAGTATAATACTAATTGTTAATCCTGGTAGTTCAACTGTCTGAAACAATATTCCAAAGCACTGATGATAGCTTTTAACTGTTGTAATTATTTCTCCAAATGACTATGTTTCATCCTTTTACATTTGTCCCGTTTATGCATTTGTAGTCTTTAATTAATTTGGATAAATGGCATCTTCTACCATCAAAACGCAGTCGTTTGATCTAAGTTAAAAAACAAGAATGCATCCTCCAAAATATTAGTTGTGGCAAGATGCACATCTTTAGCACTCTCTGGTTAGAAAATTGATTGGAAAACCGTGAAATTATAATTTGTAAGGACAAGAACGTTTTTCGATTCAGTTCTCTCCATAATTTATATTATGTATTAAATTACATAAAATCAAATCCATTTAAATAAACACCAACATGTTAGATATAAAGCTAAAAAAAAAAAAAGAGTCAAATTTACTAACGTAGCGTAGAGCTTGACAACCAAGAGTATGAGTCTCGACTCCATCTCTGCCCCATTGTCTCATGTTCAATGTATATGTATGAGACTAAAAGTTATATGTAGTTTTTAGAATTTACATGAAATGCATATGAAAAGGATGGAAATTGAACTAGGAATACCTAGTTGAGACATAACTTTGAGATGTGAATGATTCTTTTTAATATGTTTACAAATTATTTATTTAAATGTACATGTAAATGGATAAATTATACCTGATATACACATATAACTCACGTGACTTGAAGTTATGGACAAAACAAGTTGAAAGGTCGTTCTTATTCCCGTTAATTTCACAATTTTTCAACCATTTAAAAAAAAAATCCTATAGGGTGCATCTTGCCACAATTTATGTTTTTTGGAGGGACTAATTTGCTATTTTTTTCGAAGCCTTAAATAACCGAAGGGTGATGCATGCATGAATCAAAATTACGTGTTTTCGTAATATGTTTGGATGAGTAAAATATTCAAAACACTTGAAAAAAATTTCAAAAAGATCTAAAAAAAGCAAAAACTAGTATTCTAATAGTAATTTTGATACAAAATTCAAAAAACAAAAACTTTCCCGTACTTTTCCATGAAATATATGGAAATTTTGATTATTCCTTTAATTTTCATGATTATTGGGTAAAAGTTATCTCAAGATTCTCTTTTATATTGCTTCAAGAAATGCATTTGAGTCTGATTTTTTCTCCATACATAAATAAACAAACTTCTGACCTCTGTCTTCCCATGTTCCATTCTTTTTAGAAAAAATCAGACTCAAGTAAAATCCCATTTCTCCGACGATTAATTTTTTACCAATAATAATCTTTCTCACAATTGCTTCAGAATTCAACTAATTAAAATGTCTCCGGCAACATATTTTCCTCTCCGGTGGGAAAGCACCGGCGACCAGTGGTGGTACGCTTCTCCCATCGACTTCGCCGCCGCGAACGGCCACTACGAATTAGCCCGCGAGCTCCTCCGCCTCGACGGCAACCACCTCATCAAACTAACCTCCCTCCGCCGCATCCGCCGCCTAGAAACCGTATGGGACGACGAAGAACAGTTCCACGACGTCGCCAAGTGTCGGTCCGAGGTTGCCAGAAAGCTTCACTCCGATTGTGAAATTAAGAAAGGCAAAAACTCCCTCATCGGAAATGGGTACGGCGGGTGGCTTTTGTACACCGCCGCGTCCGCCGGAGATTTAAGTTTTGTTAAGGAATTGCTGGAGAAGGATCCACTTTTGGTCTTTGGGGAGGGGGAATATGGGGTTACTGATGTTTTGTATGCGGCTGCTAGGAGTAAGGATGATGAGGTTTTTAAGGTTGTTTTCGATTTCGCCGCCGCGCCGAGGTTTGCCTCCTGCGGTGGAGACGGCGGAGGAGGGGTGGTGCCGTTGGGGTATAAGATGGAGATATTGAATAGGGCTGTTCATGCTGCGGCTAGAGGAGGTAATTTGAAGTTATTGAAGGAGCTAATGGGTGATTGTTCGGATGGTGTTTTGGCTTATAGGGATGTTCATGGAGCTACTGTTTTGCACGCGGCAGCGGGTCGGGGCCGGGTTGAGGTGAGGATCCGAATTTCCTTTCTTTTTTTATGGATTTAAATGCAAAAATACACTCAAGTACTTAATCTAAATTGCAAAATTTACATAGCAAAATATTCAATGTGAAATAAGATGGTTCTTGTGTGTGATTTCTTTGATTCAATACAGGTAGTAAAAGATCTTGCATCCTCTCCTGAGCTTATCAACTCAACAGACAATCACGGCAACACGGCACTGCACGTAGCTGCTCACCGAGGCCACTTACCCGTAGTCGAGGCTTTAATTCTCGCATCACCTTCATCAGTCACCGCCACAAACAATGCCGGAGAAACTTTCCTCCATGCTATCATCACCGGTTTCCAAACTCCCGGATTCCAAAGACTAGACCGCCAAATCGCACTCATAAAACACATACTACACAGAAAACTCTTCAAAGTCGAAGAAATAATCAACGCCAAAAACAACGATGGTAAAACTGCTTTACATTTAGCCATTTCGAGCAACGTTCATTCAAATCTCGTGGAATTACTTACGTCCGTTAGCTGCATTGATGTGAATGTACGCGATGTAAATGGCTCGACTCCACTTGATGTATTAAAACAAAGGCCTCATTCGGTATCTTCTGAGATTCTAAGTAAGCAATTGATTTCGGCTGGTGGGATTCTGAGTTCTCAAGATTATTCAGCAAGAAAAGCTATTGCTTCACATATAAAGAGACAAAGTATAGGCAATAGTCCAGGCACTTCGTTTAGAATAAACGACATTGAAATATTTCTATATACCGGCTTAGAGAACGCATCAGAAGGCAGTCGTATGAGCACTTTTTCACCCGAAGAAAGTCAACACGACTCCAATATCGAGACCCATAGTCCCAAAAAAACCACTAACACTGCAGAATGGATAAAACGGTTCCTCCATTGGCCCTCGACAAAAAACAGATCTGTAGAAAGCCTCAAGAAACCGGTAGAAGTTTCTGTTCCTTTGAGACAGAGATATTCAAAGACGAGCAATAAACGAGCGCTTTCTGTAAGGAGTAATGTGCCGAGTCCAACTGCAAAGAAGAAGCTAGCTTCTGGATTGATGCATGGTGTAATGCAGGGGATTCCGAGTCACAGGTCGCGTTCTAGTTCGTTTTCTAAGTTATCGGTTTCTTCTTCGCAGAGTTCTGTGGATATGCAAAAAGGAGGGATAATTGAGAATGGATTAACAAAAGGTTCATGTTCTAATCATGTGAATGATGAACATGGTTTATTTAACAAGAAATCGATGAATAATTTCTTGTGCTTTGGTGCTCCTGGGCAAACTGTGGAGGCTTCTAGCTCGGGTTTGCAGTCGTATGATGTTTATGAGCGCTCTGTTTTATCTGCGGCTTGATTGTGGAGATCAAAAGTTAGAGATATTGAGATGATTATGTGTTGTAATGTGTAGTTGAAGTTTGCTTTAGTTGTGAATATTATTTATCGAGTTGAGCTTCAACTGATCTAATGTTAGAGATCAAAAGCTAGAGATATTGTTTCAAAGGTGTTAGAGCAGAATTTTGAGTAGATTGGTTCGATTTTCAACTCTCTCCATATATATATGTTATCATTGGTCATGATGCTAACAAGAATCTATTATCAGTGCGTTTTTACGCCTGAGTTCACAAGGATGACTCGAACTTATGTTACATGTCAAGATTATAAATGCTTATGTAAGAACTAAGATTGCATTGTGTTAGTTGATTATGTACTTTGATTTGCCTTTTAACAAGATTGACACCAAAATACTCATAAGAGCGAGTTCTACAAATTGTTGATCAAAAGATCTTTTTAATTGGCTAGAGTTCGTTTCATGAACAAAACTGGATCTAGTGGAATCTTGTATATTTGACGATAAATTTTGTCCTAAGAAAATCGTTTTACAAACCACACGTTATGTGACCAATGGCAATGATAATAATGAACTAACAGAAGATCTATTGGATCCAAAGAAATTATATTAGAGTACGTACATAAGAATGAAATGGTACCTGGAAAAAGATTTGACAGATACCATGAACTCGGCCAACATGCATTTGGTGAAAAGCTTGGTGAAGTTGGTGTCAACATAGTATACACGGTTACTTGTTGGAGGCAAATCGCTAAAAAAAATTCATGAAACCGTGTGTGGAAGCTGCAAGCAAATCAAAATTACTAATTACTTATAATGAGATATTTGCTTCCGTTCAATTTTTCATCTCTCATCTCCCAAACTTCAACTCCATTTCCGGGATCTCTTTGGCTGAAACTGTCATGTCTTTACCCTAAGTTTTCAATAATTTCAACATTACCATAAGGCTGCATTGGGATTGCGGGATTCAGCATCATGCAATTCGAACTAGTTCTGGATATCAAGTGAAGATTTGTGCATAGATTGTTCAATTATCATTATGCTAAAGACCAATTATAGCATAGAAGCAGAATGTGAATAACAATAGCTCCTCGTCTTGAAATATCAAACATGAAACTACCACAAAAATAAACACAATAAGTTCAATTCATGATTCGTCTATTTCTTAAAACATTAAATCCTCAAGAATTTATGTAGTATCATCATAATTCAAAAATTCACCACAATCTCATTGCAAGAACAAATGAAAAATAAAAATGACTTGTCATTCATAAATCATTTCACAAATTACATACAATATGCTAAAAATATATGAACTTTATTCTCCGCAACTTCCTACCTAAGTTTCTTTTCAACTATCTTCTTCCTATCTCTATACAACTCAATCCAAAGATTCAGAATCCACATTATACTAACCGAAATCGCAGTCACAACAACTACAACCCAAGAAATCCAGACCCATTTTGGTATCACCTTATCCGCAGCTCCACTCAAATAAAACCGAAACATTCTATACACGAAATAAGGTCCCAAACAACCCCTAACCACACTATACAAAGCATAAAACGGAGGGGACAAAAGATCATACACTTTGGCTGCAAATTGAACATCCAACCTCCTAGCACCCGCAAGAGTCCACACATTCTGGCAAAAGCTCGTAACTTCGGCCAAAATCAGAAGCCCGAGAATCGCAAGAGCCCCGTGATACACCACATAACGACAGGTCATGAACACGAATAACGTGGCCAAATGGTGGCCGATGAAGAGAACATCGGACGGGAAAAAGATCAAGTAATGAACAAGATCCATCAGGAAATAAGCAATGCTGTACTCGAGGACGAGGTTCTGGAGCGGGGTGTTGGAGGAGTTGAAATCATGGGTCGGGTCGGATAAAATGGCCCGGGTGGCTAAAAAGACAGCGGGGGTGCCGTGTGCGAGGGAAATCGCGCAGCTGGAAGCTTCGGGCCGGAGCTTCCGGGCCCAGTTTCGGAAAATGACGAAATAGGAAATCAGGTAGATGATTAAATATACGGTGAAAAAAAGAGGAAGAGGGTTAGAGATCAGAATCTCCATGATCGTTAAATCAAATTCAAATCAAAACAGGGAAATTGGGGCTTTCTTTTATCCGGGAAGTTTAGAGGCAGAATCACGGGTTACACTGTGTGAAAATGGTAAAGCCTGGTGAGGAAATGAAGGATGCAGATTTTCGTACTTTTCGAGGAGATAGTGATTTTTCAGATTCAAGAATTAGGTCTTTAGATGGTAGTGTGGCAAGAATCGCATGTATTGGCTTTTAAGCTTTATTTTATGATTGCTATTTTTCTCTTCTGAAAATATTTCTTAGGATTATTATTTATATAAATGTTTTAATTTAATCTATCTAGTTGATCAATTCAACGCTCCTCATTTTTCAAACGATTAGCTATATAAGATTGAAACTCGGACATATTAATTTATTAAATATTCGGTTGACGCTCAATCGATAAAATCTCTTAAGTTTTATTCGTTATATAAATCAAGCTAAATAAGTATTAGCAAGTTATACTAGCTTGGTTCATATTTGGCTCAATTAAAGATAATTTGAATTTGATTCATTATACAATTAAATCAAATTCAAACACAATTTTAAATTTGATAAATATTAAAACAAACTTGAATATTGTATTGATAAACATAACTCAACTCATTTTCACCTCTACTCTTAAAATAGTTAATACATCAAATAATTTTATTTATGCGAATATGACAATTGTTTTGTTACTTTCAAATCATCGGAAATTATACTACATGTATAATAAACAAAATTGTAGTACACTTGACTTTTTCTTCAATACTTTTCTATCAAGAAAACACTTCCTAGATACCAATTACAATACATGTACTATATTATTACTACTTTGTGAATAATTGTACTTTATAATCGATTATTCATAAATAATTTATATCGATTGAATTATTAAAACAAGCCAACAACCAATAGGGTTGCATTTACTCTACACATTTTGTCTGTTTGATTACCAAATACCACCACCCCGGGCTATCCCCATCCCCACCAAATACCAATACGGTTGCATTCACTCTACACATTTTGTATGTTTGATTACCAAATACCACCACCCCGGGCCATCTCCAACCCCCCGCCCCCGCACCCCCCCCCCCCCCCCCCCCCCCCCACTTGGTATGGATATGCCTTTTTTTTATTATTATTATTAATATTTTTATTATCTTTCAAGGGTTTTTAATCGCTTTTAATATGCGTCTGACACATTAAATGGAAATATCTTTTAATAGAAATTTAAATTTAAATTCAATACATTTTAATGACTAGCCTATTTCATTAGATCAATCAACTGTTGTTGATGAAGATATCTTTACATTTTCATATATCATGTATTTTAAACAGCAATGGGCAACATATTTAATGCAATGGGCCTCACTCTTCTAGCCCAATAGATAATAATACGCCTCAATTCTCAACCACACAATGAATTAAGGGTCCTGTAGTACTAATTATTAGTTCATTCGTTTTAAATTAATTGACACATTTGACATTTTAACATAGATTAAGAAACTCAATAATTTATCACTTTTCTAAAATAAAATATTAAAAATACTCTTTAATGATTGTTGTGCACTCTATTTTATTGTAAAAAATGTTAAGATTGAAAAAATATGATTGGAAAACCAAATGTGACAAGTAATTTGAAACATATTTTTTTTGCAAATGTGTCAATGAATTTGAAACATATGGAGTATATCTTATGGTTGTCAGATTGTGTCAAGTTGTAGCGGCTTGCGACTGTCAGAATTCAACTCAAGTTCTACTGAAGTCACTACACTAGGGAGAACATATACCCAATGTGCTCTTCGATCCGAGTTGTATATACGTAATTTAGTAAAAAAAAAATCTTTCATTTAATTTGATATCCATTTTGTTTGATCAAACCTAAATCCTTCCACATTAAATTCAATAAATCATATTTTATGAACTATGAAAATCGTTGTTACAAACTTACAATTGAGATAAATCATATATACTAGAATTATGTGACTAAATACACCGGCAATCTATACTTTTTTATGTTGGTAAATGGGAAGTTGGTAACCGATGTACAATTAGAAAAAAGAAAAGCCATGACATTAAGAATCAATTGTAAACGAATAACAGGTTTAGAAAATAGTTTTTAGTTATTGTCAAGTGTAGATATCCGACAAACTTGGTTGTGGTACAGGGATTTAAAAATCTCATATGATCAAACCTAAATCCTTCCACATTAAATTTATTTGAATATGGAGCTGGGAAATTATATCCATAGATCACAAACAACATTTGAAATGTGTCTGTCAGTTTGTGTGACCAACAGTGACACAAGATATGTAGTGAATTTATTGAAACTTAGCATCGGATTAATCTTTTCCATATTATTCTTTTTTTAGATAGTTTTTTCATAGAGAATACGCCTGAGGTAAGACATAATTACAAAAATTTCCCTCAGATTTGTCACATTTTTACAATTAACCCATTGCTCCTAAAATGTTCCAATTTTGCCCTTAGAGGTTATTTGCAATGTTTATAATATCTTATATTTTTTTTTAAATTTGGGTGCTAATTGTTATATATTAAAAATTATAAAAATGATAATCATATATTTACTGCCAAAATAATTTATATAATTTATAATTGTCCATAAATTTCAATAATTATTGCAGTTTATAATACAATCTAAACTTTATTAAACTAAAATATCTTATTTATAATTCAATATAATTTCATTATATTTACTAATTTAGAAAATAAATTCATTTAATTAAATGTGTAAACAATTTGTTCATATTTATAAAATATTATTATTAAAATTCTATTTAATTTATTATTATACAATTTAAATTACTAATAAACATGTAAATACCTTTTTTTTAAATATTTATTAAAACATATGGTAATTATAAATTTTATAAATTATTTTGGCAGTAAATATATAATTATCTATTTTCAAATTCATAATATATAACAATTAGCACCCAAGTTTTAACTTTTATAAGATATTATAAATATCATCAAAGGGAAACATTTTAGGGACAATCGGTTAATTGTAAGAAGGTGACAAACATGAGGGGATTTTTTATAATACCCAATACGTGAGGAGAATTTTTGTAATTAGGCCTTACATGAGGCGGATATTTGTAATTTACCCTTTTTCCATATTACACTTTTACAATGCAATATATAACTACCGTGTACAATATAAATGTTTTTTAAAGTTCCAACTCATTCAATCACATTTAAAACAAATAAACGCTAATTCAACACAATTTTTTTCTTTTGACGAAATATCAAAAAATATGTTACACGATATATCTATTCTTAAGTTTCAGTTTGTTCAAACCCATTCAATTGTATTTAAAATAAATAAACATATTCTCAAGTTTCATCAAACTCATTTACTTAAAAACAAATAAGAGGGTGTAATAGTGTATTAACATTTCTTTTTATGAAATAACAACAAAATGAGTGAATAACAAATTTACTCTATGTGTTATTCTAAATAGACATTTTAACTCAATAAAATGGCGAAATATCTCCTTGTGTTTTAAAAAAACAAGCACAATGTCTCCCTCTTGATTTTTACATTATCACAATGAGGTCAAATGTTCATTATGCAATATCACAGGGAGTTAAAGTGTCAATTACGCATATTACATGGGTGAATATGTTGTCAATGTTAAAGTTAAATTGATCATTTTTTTACATGAAAATAAAGTCTCAATCGCATTATAGAGTTTGTGTGTAACACCTGCGTTAGCAAAGAGGTAAATTGCTCATTATTTTATACCTCGGGAAGATAAATTGCTCGTTATTTCGTTTAACAGTAAAATAAAATATCTATTTTCATATAAAATGGAGATACATTATTAATTAAACAAATTAAACATATCATGTGAAAGTTAACTTACCAAAAACTCAAACAAATATATCAACATATATTGCACCTAATCTATAACTTCAACTTGGAGCCAAATTCAAAATTATAAAGAGCTATAGATCAACAAAACCAAAAGTGTCAACCAAATCAGATTCTTTAGGTTGATGAACAATCTTCTCAAACATGCCACTCAAGCTCGAATGTCCAACCATGGCTTCCAACACTTGATCATCTTTAACGACGTCGTTACAACAACTACTCCTCTCTCCTCCATTCTCCTTCGAAAATATAAGCTCCGAAATCCTTTCCTTCTCAACCTGCCTCGCAAATTTCTTCACCTCCATTAAAGTCACCAAATGATAAACATACACAATCTTCTCTTGACCTATCCTGTAGGCGCGGCTAATCGCTTGTCTCTCAACCGCCGGATTCCAAACGACGTCGAGCAGCACAACCCTAGAAGCCCCAACTAGACTAATTCCTTCGGAGCAAGCCCTTTGTGATGCGAGCATCACTTTAGCTCCTCCGGTTTTGTCATTGAATGAATTAATCGAGATTTGGCGTTGTTTTAACCCTAGATCTCCGTCCATGTAGATTACTTCCTTTCCTTCGTTCCAAGAGAAATGAGATTTGAGAAGGTTTTGGATGTGGTGTAATGGATCAATGAACTGGCTAAAGATTAAGACCTTTTCGTTTAATCTAGCTGAAACCCTAATTAGTTCGATCAGGAATCGGGTTTTCACTCCAGCGTTCGGGTCGGATTCAATTTTGTTCAGCTTTTTCTTGTAAACGGAGAATTCTGGATTTTTCGCTGCCAGTGAAGGGTGGATCGAGATCAACGATGCCAAGTAAGCTTGATCTAGAAACTTCTCTACTTTACTTATGTTTAGGAGTAATTCTCTTTGTATATCTGTTGGTCTTAAGAGAATCAAACAGTCCCTTATTCCAGGAAGTGTTTTCTGAAGTATGCTTCCTTTGTGTATATGAACAAATGGTTTCATCATCAATCCAAGTTTCTTTATTGCTTCATCATCATTGTTGTTTTTGCTTATGGAATTTGTTAGATAATCCCATTCGCCTCTTGCTGCATTGTACTTTCCATTTCGTTTTCGTTTGTAAACTTTTGCGTCGAAACCTGTTTCCATGATCTGCTTAGAGAATCTCGGATTCACTAAACATAATGTATTGTATAGCTCCGAGAAGTTGTTTTGAAAAGGAGTCCCGGATAGAATTGTGCGTCTCTGAGTCATGACCTTAGTTAAAGCCTTCCACATTAGGCTCTGGCTATTACGAGGAGTATGCCCTTCATCTAAGACTAAAAGACCTGGTAATTCCAAGAGTATTTTTCTAAATTTTTTATTCGATCCTTTTTCCTTGTCTTCTCCAGCAAGTTGTTCGAATAACCGGTAACTTATTCCCAATACACTTCCACCCTTCATCCAAGAATACAGTTTTAGTAACCGGATATAGTCTGTATTGTTTTTGTGACCTCTAGTTTGACCAAGAACACTGCCTGCAAATTCAGTTTCTTGCCTAGATAGCTTGCTTTCATTTAAGTTATGGAACTTAATCGCAACTTCCCATTTCTTGAATTCTTGTTCCCAAGTAAGGAGCATCCCTTTAGGAGCTATAATCACAGGCCTACAGGCTGGATATAGCTTTAGAAATGACTGGAGAAACACTATGGTCAGTCGAGTCTTGCCTGTGCCAGGTGCGTGTGAGATTATGCAGCCTCCCCCACTGTCGGCAGGCAGTTGGAGCAGGTTCTTGATTTCAGTGTCGCCTGCTATGTTCTTCCACATGAATTCAAACCCTTCACGTTGATGTGGGTACAGTTCATTTTTGTCATTAGGAATCAAATCCAAAACTGTGCCGTTGGATTTAATTGAAGACGTTATAGTATCAAAAGCAGAACTCTGAAATTGAATTTGATTCATCATTGAATTCTTTGTTTCTTCTGAGTCCGAGTCTTTCCTTTCTCGTTTCTCTGCTGATCGTCTCTCTGGAGATTCAACATACTGCAGACGAAAAGAGAAATATAAAGTCTAAAAATTTACTTAAAGTCACCTCTAAATCATACAAATCATACATATTTTATAGTTCATTATGATTTGGAGCAAAGTAATATTAATATCTCAAGGTTTAATTTCCTCAAAAAGGTTATTAGCAATATACCGCATTTGTATGGTATAATGACTAATTTATCATATATTCTATTGTGGAATATTAAACCCATCCTATTATTAATCTATAAAGTTTACCCTCTTAAGCACTTGCATCCATCATTAAACTATGTTTATTCCATCAAAATAAGTGTAGAACTTCATTACATCATTTTAGTGAAGACTTAACAAATATGGGAACTATATTTTGTAGAACAGTAGAACAAGGGATATCAGTTAGTAAAATAATTCGAGGGAGTAATTATCAATTAGGAAAAACACAAAGGAGTATATTGCAAATAACTCTTCCTTAAAGAGGCCTGAATTGCAGAGAATTGAGTAACATAAATTGACACATATGACATGGGCAAGTTCATATACTTACGAAAGATGGCATAATATGTTTTATATCCAGAATCACAGCAAAACAGTATTTGCATACAAATCCTATTTGTTCATCAAGAACAAGATCATGCTTTCCTTTACGACAACACGGTGCTCCACTTTCTTCCGCATTTGTTGAGATAGTATCTTCGTCCTTCTTCTGAAACATACAATATCGATAGTAATTTATTCTTTTGAAAAATATCGGTTAGATTTGAGCAAAGAACGTAATAAACAACTTACCAAAGAAGAATTTGTTAATCCAATTTCAGATTCCCAAAGTCCCATTTCTAAGTCCCGAAATAGAGATTCAATTTCTCTCTCTTCATCTGTTTTCTCAGGTACGAAAGACTCTTGATCATCCCCAAATTTGAACTTTAATGGCAGAGTGTTTTGACACAAACGACCCTCTTGAAAACGAACAGGATCTTCTTCAGGTAAATCCTTTTCTTTCCAAATTGAATCCACTAAAATATCAATTACATCTTCTTTCCTAACACAAGCTTTCTTCTTTGGGAGCCTCCCTGTTTTTTTTCTGGTTTGTTCCACGGTTTTTCGCTCTGTTTTACTGATATTTTTCACATATTCATCGTAATAATCATTATCATGATCATCATCGTCATCATCGTCTTCGTTGCTGTCTTTCTCAGAATCATCAGACGAATTCTCAGAATCATCGATTCGGATTAAGTTAATGTCGTTTTGAACAACCTTTTTCAGAAAATTCTCATCTTCTGAATTATTAGAAGAGTCAAAATCTTGAACATTGCTTGTTTCATTGTCAATGGTAGTGCTTTCTTGATAGCGTTTCTTCTTAATCTCTTCGTGGCAATTTTTGTAAAATACATCATATTGGCTTCTGGTTCGCCTGGATACAGAACTCAAACAAGCTTTTCCAGTACGCATATTATGCCTGTCAATATATTAAAAAAATCCATCCCATATTTGTAAAAATCACAAAGTAATTACAAGAAAAAATATTAAAAAAATCCATCCCATATTTGTAAAAGTCACAAAGTAATTACAAGAAAGGATCATGCTATGTATTAAGTAACTCACACGGTAATCGCAGATGAGATATAGACTATATATCAAAAAAAAGAAAAAAATTTATTTATGTGTGTGTAATTTGCAGGACTGTATGAGAAAGAAAGAGAAGAAAAGGAATAGGGTTTGAGAGTAGAAAAGATGAAAATCTTTTCCGAATCCTATGGAGCAAGGAATCCTAAAGGCTACATGCAATATTTTTTAAGAAATATTTTTACACTGACTTATGTATAAATCCCACCAATTTTTATTGTTTGTAATGTCAGTATTAATTTTCTAGAAATCTTTTCCTTCTTTCCACACATATGCTCTTATATTCTGGTATACAATCTTGCCTTTTGTAAAACTCGCGTTAAATATAAGGAAAATTCAACTACTTATTATTTGATTCTTTTAATTATGTTTGTGGATATTAACCCTTATTAAATCTTGGACTAAATAAGGAATGAGTCAAATCCATGGAGTATTTTTTTTTTTTTGATGAATTACCACAACAAAAAAAAAAAAAAAAAAACAGACAAGAAACAAATTACAAAAGATCTATCAGGGGGTACCCATGGTCACAAAAAACAGAAAGAGGCAGAGAGGCAGCATTTAAAAATCAAAAGAGAAATAAAGGTCCGTCCATTTAGATAGGTTATGAGCAGCCCAATTAAAGTTCCTAGAGACAAAATTAAATCTCCATTTTGGCCATTTGAACCAAAATTTCTTGATTTCAATCAAAGTGTGTCTAGAGGCCCAATCAAGTTGAGATTCCGGCAAGGTGAGCATTGAGATGATCCGGAGGTTATCACTTTCAAAAATGACTTGGTCTTTACCCAAGTGATCAAGAGCAATAATGGCTTCAAGAAGGGTGATGGCTTCAGCTGATTCCACATCAGTGCAAGTATTTTTGAAAGTTTTGGCAAGGACAATGGAGCCACAGTGATTTCGAACAACGAACACACCGGTAGCATCACCGAGTTTGAAGGTAGAATCGGAGTTTGATTTGAGCCAACCAGGAGAAGGTTTAATCCAAGATGAGATGAGGTTTCCTTGTTTAGCAAGAAGAGATTTTTCAGCTTGAGCCAACCAATGGTCCTTAGAAGATTGTTGGATTGAAGCAAGAAGCTTGGGGAAAGGGAGAGTTTGATTGTCGTGGATGATATTGTTGCGGTGAGTAACCCTAATAAATAGCAGGATATTAAATGTTTGACTCTTGATACGTTGATATGCATACACAAATGCTAGATATATTGTCTGACCACAAAATGTTGTTGTCAGATAAATTTTACAAATAAGACCAATTTACCCTTAAATGATTTTTCATCTTTCCAAAAAAATATTCATTCTTCCTTCTTCACCTTTGTACTCCTCAACCTTTGCAATTGTTCAATTCTTGTACTTATCATTTTCTTTTTCTGATTTTGCACTATCAAAAACTCTATACTAAATCATTTCTTTCGATTCCACTCCAATTCTCAAAGATCAACTCATTTAATTTCAATGAATGTTACTCTAATTTGAAAATATATCTTGAAAAATTATTGGAGGTTTTCTACAAACATGGAATATAAGCAAAGCTCTTGCATATTTTGGATTTGGAACTGGCCCAATATTTCATTTATGCAAACTTCGGTCTCAATTAATAGGCACGTGCTTTGCATATTTTGAAACCCAAGTGTGAGATGCTTGTAGATGCTTGCAGGGAGAAAACTGTCATAGTTATTGATAGTTTCACTTCAAGTAATTCCAACTAATTGAAAGTTTTTTAATTATGCAATTTTTCATTTTTTGGTATGATGCATTCAACCAGAGCATTGAGGGATTTGGGGGTGGAATATGTTTTTTTTTTGTTTATATATAAAGAATGAGAATGTGGAAGGATTTCTCAAGGGCAAATTAGTCTTATTTTAAATTTTCTTTGGCAGCAACTCTTTGTGCTCTAGTAATATCGCGAACCATACATGAATTTGAATCTTAGCTCCAATAGTTATCGTTGTTTTTTTAATTTCCAATTTTGACTCGGTTGCACCATAAATTATTTTCAAGATGCATAATACACCTATTTTAATACTTTAATTAATAGCTAGTTCAAGAGATTGACCAATAAAAATATATGTATACATAATACTCTTTATTATTGGATTGGTGCAATATGATTAAAGAGTACGCTCATATAATACCCTTAAAATCTCAACCTAGGAAGAATGTCATTTGAAAAAACGAAGAAACAAAAAAAAAAAAAGATGGAGAAAATGCCATAAAAATCAATTTCGATGTAAACGAATTAGAGTCTAATTATCCTTTTTCCGATTTTTACCTCTAAGTTTAAATGACGCAATTCTTTTTTTTGATAAATTGTCTGTTTTTATAAGCCAATAAGTCTGTAGTCTAGTGGTAATCATTGGCATAACTAAGGTCCCAAGATCAAGAGGTTTTTGATTCAACTCTAACTAATTTGAATTTTTATCTAATTTAATACTAGTGTTTGATAATAATTTATTATTTGTAATTTTTTATATTTGAGCGGTTAATGAAACGATGGGTGATTAATGTTGAAAATAATAATAAAAATTGTTACTATATATAGGCCCGCATCACTGATTGGGATTTTTGGGCCCAACTTTGAAATAATGAGGCGCGCAATAATTCTAATTACTCAAAGCCGCGAAACACCAATCCCTTGAACCTTTTTCTCCTTTCCAGTTTCAGTCAAATACTTTGCTTGTTCAACAGACATATACATGGCTTCTTGAATAGGTAACTTATTTTTCATTTAATTAACCGATCAATAGTCCTTTTTAATTTTGTTTGATTCCTGCAATTTAAGTATAGATCACACGTGATCTGAATACGGGATTTGGTGATTCTGGAAATAGGTTTTTTAAATATGTGTAGGGTTGGCGCTATAGGGCATGACAAATGCTTGCTACGGCGCCGTTTTTAAGGCTTTGTAAGTTGAATCACCCACAATTTGCCTTCTTTTGTAGTTTAATTATTTTTTGATTTGTTAGTATTAATTTTTGTTATTTTTGACATACCAAGGTGCAGGCTTATAAGTTGTTTGATAAATTGCATATTGGGGGTTTTTGGATATCAGATTATTGTTACGTAAAACTATACTTGTTCTTTAACTCAAGGAAATTTTGAAATTTAAATCTTTAGGAATGCTCTTTTTCTCAAACTAAGAATTTGAACTAATGAGTATAAATTCAAGGATTGAAATAATTTAAAGCTTAAGCACTTCAACCAAAAATGTGACTTTATTGGTTTTGCATTACTGAATATGTATATGATACTTGATTCCTCTGGGAAGCCTTTAGAAAGTGATTTGGCCACTAATTAAAATATTCTGGAATTTATATTATAGGAAGTGTTTGATTTGTTTTCTGTGACATGTTATATCTTTCAGAAGTTTTGGGACAGTAACACTACCACGATCACTAATTTCTCCTCGCAATTTGAAGTTCCCTTTCAAGTGCTCGATAAGAAAAATTCACATGGAGAGCAATAACAAAAGTGATTCGAGAGGTGCCCTAATTGTTCTGGAAGGTTTAGATCGTTGTGGAAAGACCTCTCAGTGCAGCAGATTACTTTCTTACTTAGAAGAGTTGGGACATTCAGTTGAATCATGGAGATTTCCTGATAGAAATACTGGTGTTGGGCAAATGATTTCTTCCTATCTTACCCAAAAGTCTCAGTTAGATGATCACGCGATCCATCTTCTCTTCAGCGCAAACCGCTGGGAGAAGAGGTTAGGTTTACTTGTTTGTGATACTGAATTTTATCATTAGCTTACATACTTTAAACTTTGAGGCATGTATCTTTTCTTAACTGCATATGCGTTTATGATGTTTTTAACTCATTAAGTAATATTATTTTATTAATGAAATAATTATCTTCTCAAACTCACATTTGAGGTTGAATTATTTATGCTGGATCTTTGACTATGTGACAGATCATTGATGGAGTCTAAGCTGAGGAGTAATACCACACTAATTGTTGACCGTTATTCTTTTTCTGGGGTTGCTTTCTCATCTGCTAAAGGACTTGATCTAGACTGGTGTAAGGTGTGGATATTTTTGCATATTATATTTGGGAGTTATTAGCAATATACAACCTTATGTTCATTCTAATTAGCAAAATACACCCTTATGTTTAGTAAATACACACATGTGTTATATTAATTAGCATATAACCATCATGGATTCATGGTCATAGAAATGTAGCCATTAGATCCCTTTGTGCATGAATTTTTGTGTATGTGCATTTAATCGTGATCTATGATTCATCTTTTTTCTATTAAATGATCTCTAAATATTTATATTATGATGTAGATGCTTATTAGTTTGATTGAATATGATCACATGCTTATATATAATAACAATTTTTTTTTTTTATTATTAACATTAATATATTATCAAATGTTATTTCTTCAATATGGACTCATAATTTTCTCATAGTTTTTTCTTAACTCTACTCTGTAAAATAATGAATGGTATATTATATTTAATACTTACAGATAGGTAATTGCATGTTTTATTGAGCTTTAACATGTGAAAAGGAGTAATTAGCTACATGTCTATTAAAACAATGGGGTATTTGCTAATATATATAACACATGGGTGTATTTGCTTTTTTTTTTTAATGAATTAACTTGATATCAGAAACTAAATTAAATGTTAAACAAGAGTAAATCTCCCATTACAAAAATGGAAAGGAGTGTATTTTGCAAATAACCCTTAGATTTGGTTGTCAAAACCTTTATTTGACTTTGTCGTGTTGGAACTCTTTTTGTGTTACTTTGCTAGGCTCCAGAGGCAGGATTGCTAGCTCCAGATCTAGTAGTATACCTTGACATATCTCCTGAGGTATGCTACTACGTCAAATCAACTTTCAAATTTGCATACATGGTATCCTCTATATAGAGCAATATATCTAATTAGTAGATTTCTCTTTTCATAATTTAAGAATAAGCTTTATTCTGTAAAGTTTACTTGGAGTGTATACCTTCTTAGTGCATGGGTAATCGTCTTTAACTTCCATCCTAACAAAGGTTCATTGACTGGAGAATTAAATCTCAATTGCTTTCTTAATTGTTGCTTAAATTATGTTCTTTTTAATCAACGCCCAATTTTGTTCTGTGTTGAGTGACTTGTTAGCTGACTTTTGTTTGAATATATAGAAAGCCGCAGAAAGAGGAGGTTATGGAGGTGAGAGGTACGAGCAGCTTGAGTTTCAGAAAAAAGTTGCTCTATCATATCAAATGCTTTGTGATGACACTTGGAAGGTAATGATCTTTTAGACCAGTGTCTTTCTTTTGATTATCACTAAACTGGGGGTATATTGCATTTACCTCCCTTAAATTTTGGCAATTGGCAACCACATCCCAGACATTAGATATTTTGGCAATGACATCCCCAACGACTTTTCCTTCTAGTTTTTTCTGCTAAAAAGACTCAAATATCCTTTATTAATAATTAGAAAATAGTATTACAAATGTAGTGAACTAAAATAAAAATGTCTAAACTAATTTATACGTTAAATATTGGTACTTCTTAGTCTTTAAATTTTGTAACTTCAAATTGATATAAATAAATGCAGTATAAATTTCTAATTCTTTAGTTGTAGTGTAGATGTGTTTTGAGTTTTAAGTTATTTAGTTGTTGTTTTTTGTCGTTGGAGTTTAAATTATAAGAAGCATCACATCTCTTTGTTTTAAGAGTAAGATATGTTAAAAAATTGGTGTACGAAAGTATACTAAAATTCTATGATTTTAATAAAGTTCATCTGTATAGTCTTTTAGTCCTTTTTATTTTTTGAGCTTAAGGAATTCTTATGTTCATCATTCATGAATTTGTAAAAAAAAATATTTTGGATGCAATATGCAATCTAAGTGACATATTTTCTTTTATTTAAATGTTAAGGGTATTTGAGTCCTTTTAGCAAAAAATAGAAAGAAAAATGGATTGAGGGGTGTCTTTTACATATTTTCATATGTTAAGGTCTGGTTGCCAATTGATATCTAATACTGGCCTTTTAAAGTAGAATGATTCTTTGGAACAAAATCTAAGCAAAAAAAGTCTTATTATTAGATGCTAATAGACAGGCGGCATCTCTGTTAATTAGGTTGAATGTACTTTTTCTAAAGGTGGGCCGCTTGTCTCTTATGCACGGTTGAATTGGAACTAAGAACTGCTAGGTTTAAGGTCTGCTTGATTTACAAAAGTTATTGTGAAACTTTCTTTTTCAGAACATTAGAATCGGCTCATGGTGAAATTCATTCAGAGGCTGATAATCATACAATTTCATTTGTACTATGTAGGACTGTTTGTGAGTCAAGTATCTAATTACTTTTAATCAACAAGTGTATATCTGTATTATTTCAACTGTGTTGAATTCATTGCCGATTATCCCTCTCTATAATGTAAACTTCAGTGTATCTCTTCTGTTGTTTGATTATGAGCCCACACTATACTGTTACTTCAATCACGATCTACAGAATTAGACGATGTGTTGGATCGTAACTTATTCTGATTCTTAATGCTGGTCTTATTTGTCCTCTTTATTGTAGATAATAGATGCGACCCTTCCTGTTGAAGATGTTGAAAAACAACTGAGGCAAACTGTTCTGGAGTGCATTCAGATTTGCGAAAAAGGGAAGCCTATTTCAGAGCTGTGGTAAAGTTAGTTATTTACATTATTGGAGAAGTTATTGTTATCTATCTTGTCTCAAGTCATGGTTGTAAGAGATGTGATTTGTGGTTGTATTATGTGTTTCTTGATTATCATTACATTGAATGTACCTTTGGAAAATAATTGCTGTGTGTGTTTTACTTTTGTCATTTTTCACAATCAAATTACTTGGTAATAATGTTGTTCATAACTGTAAGTCTGTAATAATTTCAGTGTTGGAATGCCGTTTCACTAGGGTTGATGTATATAGTTCAGCATCTCGACTATTACTCATCAATAGTATGTGGTAGACCAGTTGGTACTGTATATATTTGATTTCTTTTCTAACATAACATTGTGATTTGATTTGATTTGATCTGTTTTTATAAGCGCAGAAAGTTTTAATCAAGAGCAACACAAGTTTTCTTCAAGTCTATATTATGTTATTTGGTCTTTTAGTTTATTAAGTTGAGTTTGAATTGAATCGAGATTCAAAATTTATTAAATAAATATTTTTCAAGCTTGATATTATATTTTACTAATATAACTCAGATGAGCTTTTACTTAAGGAAGTCAGAGCTGAATTTGAATAACTTTCTTTGATTTTAAGTCATGTTAATAGAGAGCTCTGCTTGCCATTTTCCACAATGCTATAATTCGTACCTGTTACTTTTGTAAAATATGTATTAGACCACCAGAATTTGGTTCAACAAAATCCAAATTATTTACTATTAGACAAGAGCAGCACATGTTTTATAATTTGATAAATCCCAGAAAGAAACTGGTCAATATATTACAAGATATCACTTGGTTTCTGCGTAAGATGAGTTCGAACAAGTAGCTAGGTATCAAGTAGAATTTTTATCAACTACATGCTCCATCGATGTTGGCAAATAGAACTTTTTAATGTTGGCCTCCAAGAGAATTAAGATTCAAACTACTATGTATCATATATACTTATATATATGTACATATATAACTCGTCTGCACATAATTGATATGTTTTTCAAGCCTTTCAGAACTGTAAACTATTAACATAGCAAAGTTCGATTTCTCAGGTATTTACCTGCCCAAACATTTGTTGGTTGAAATTCGAAACAAACTTGCATATTTATATTCATTAGATATGCGACTTTAACTCCATATTTCGTGGAGCATATGCATACATCTTCATGATCCAAGACTGCAGAGGAAAGTTAAAAAAAATGTTATTATGCGATAATAGTTTCAAAATTAATATGTTATGTAAAATGTAGATTGTAATGACGTATATTGAATGCAATACATAGAATGTTTAATAGTAAATAACAAACATCCTAAATGAGTTTATTTTTAGCGTTGCCCCTACTACTTGAAAATTACTCTCTATGAAGTATATATATATACATGCAACTCATACTCATGACATGACTTTCCATCTTACTACATCAACTCTTAAAAGAAAAATAAAATAAACATGTCTGTCAGGGGTAATAGGGGTATTTGTGTAACTCCTCAAGATAATACATAGGGGTCTCATTGTAATTAGCTCATACACGAGGGACTGTATAAATTCCATGAAACAAAAAATTCCTCCCGGTTTCATAAAAAAAGAGGCATGCAAAAGAAAATTATACAATGAGATCAGTCTAGAAAATAATTACGTATTCAAGGAGAGTTTTTCTTTTGCTGCTAGGACCACAACTTGATTATTCGAATACTAGCGAATTCCAATTCAAATCCTATTTCAAAACTTTATGTACAAATCGTAATTCAAAAAGTTTAGAATACCAAAAAAGAAAGTTATAACTTAGCCTTAGTTTTAATGTGTATGTTATTATACTATCATGATATTGCTAATTATTTGGGCCTGTTTGTTTGGCGTTTCCCAGAATTTTTTCGTGTTTGGAAAATGCCAAACAAACATGTTTTCTATTTTCCGAAATAAATTTTTCATCCATTAATTTTCTCAAACTACTCTCTCAAAAGCCAAACAAACAACAATTTTCTTATCTCTAAACAAAACCTATACAAACTCTACTTTGATTTGACATAAAGTAACCTATCTTTTACACAATTTATCTCACATAACAAACATGATTTGACATAAAATCTTACACATCTTACACCTACAACCCAACTCTTCCAAAAAAACCTACACCTACTTTATTTCTCAAACCACTCTCTCAAAATCCAAACAAACAACATTACGCAAATCGAGATTATTTCACAAACCTCCACTACTCTCCCAAACTACTTTTCCAAACGCCAAACAAACATGCCCAAAGTACTTTGTATGTGCTTCTCTAAAGAATAGGGGCCTATGAGTAAATACCCTAATCATTAAGGGTGTGCGTAATTTATATCTCAGAAAATACTGTTTGTGTAATTATTATTTAAGTGGACATATTTATCATCTATACCCAAAAAGAAGTGTTAAAGTTTTTCTATGATGGGATATGTATGTCATTTTTCTGACACTCTAAGGCCTCCTATAGATACTACATATTTTGGGGGATGTTTGTGTAATTTATTCAATTTGAAATGATGTTATTCAAATGATGAGCATTATAGGTCTCAAAGTTAGAGAAAACGACTAACTGGCAAAAAGTAGTCGAACTAATGGTTATTGGATTGATTGGTTGAATTAAACAACCAATTTACTTACTGGTGTAATGTCAACATTGAATTAAATATTAATATATATTATTGCATCATATACTAAAAGTATTCCACACTGAATTTAAGTTTTGGTTTATATATACGTGTGTGTTAAATCTCATAATATCATTTATTTGATTACTTATCATTAATATATACTGTAAAAACTAAAAATTTAGGACTAATGACAAAAGAACCATATGATTAATAAATAAACAAAAGGTAATAATATTACAGTAAATCCTAAAGAAAAATAATATATTTAAAATGATCATTCTGAGATGAAGTTGAAATTCTATCTTCGAAAAATGAGGTTTGAAAATTGACCTGGCACAGTAAATTCCCGTGGCTTTGATAATCTAACCTGTTATTTTCTATATTAATTAAAGAAAAAAAGCTGAAAATCAAGTCTTTTGAGAGCCAAAATATGAAGGAAAAGAAAAGAGCGAAAGATAAAAACACCCATATGCTTTGTCGAACTGCCAAAAAATTCTCTGTATTATTTTAACTCCCAAAAATCTCCCTGTGATCTCAAGTAAGTGCCAAATACACCCCCGAGAAAGAGAGTGTGATTCAAACGCGAAAAATTGCAAGTATTTGTTCACATTTTGCTTTTGATATGACAATTTTACTCCTGAAATCGAAAGACAAAAATACCCCCTATGCTTTGACTAACTCCCAAAAAACCCCTTGTGCTATTTTAAATCCCAAAACCCCCCTTGTATTTGGTTTTAAATGCCACACTCGACCCAAGTAGTATATACTTATGTTTTCAAAAAGAATAAATAAATTTAAAAAAAACAACACAGAGGGGTAATTTTATCATTCCGCCAAAGGTCAAAAGTAAAGTTCTACTTGGGTTGAGTGTGGTAATTAAAATCAAACACAGGGAGGTTTTTGGGAGTTAAAATAACACAAAGATTTTTTTGGGAGTTTGATAAAGTACAGGGGGTGTTTTTGTCTTTAGCCAAAAAAAAATAGGTAAAGCTTCATTTTCTGAGTACGTCCACTAATAAAATAGATTATAAAGAACAAGAAAAAAAAATTATGTAACATATAGTATATGTACATACAATACTTAAAGATTTATCCATTTTCGAACTTCGAAATCAATTTGTGTTATATATTCGTATACTTATTAATCAACCAAAAAAAATCTATCTCCTATATATATATATTGGATAATAATATTGGTTTGGTCATTAGGCAGTGGAGAAGCCTTCTCCAGCGGTGGGGGCTCGGGGGCGGGGCGGAGCGGGGAACGGGCTGGGGCCGGGGCTCCGCGGAGCCCTGGCCGCGGCTCGTTCCCTCGTGGGATTAATGAGGAAGAAGAGAGGCGCGTGAGATTCACGCGCTTCTCTTTAAGTCAGGGGATGGTTCCCTTTTTTTTTTTAATTTCTTTATTAAAAATTGTTTATTTAATATTTTTAAATAGGAAAAAATAAATTATTTAAATAAATAAATATAAAATTAAATTTCCCTCCTAAATTAACAAATTGTAGAATTGAATTATTTAATAAAATTTGTTAGTATATTTATTGTATATTTACTAGTATTTAATAAATATATGTAGTCACCAATTTTTAATTGAATTATTTAATATAATAAAGTTTTTTTTTTTAAAATTAAAACCATTAAGGCATATGGAGATGCTTCAACGTCAACGGGAAAAAGAAGCAACGAGAATGTCAACGACAATGTCAAGGGAGGAACGGATTATGTCGATGGACTGCTTTTCATTAATTCCAGATACAAAGGTGTAT
Organism: Penstemon newberryi var. newberryi; assembly: GCA_030819805.1. NCBI lineage: Eukaryota > Viridiplantae > Streptophyta > Magnoliopsida > Lamiales > Plantaginaceae > Penstemon > Penstemon newberryi. The sequence goes on along the minus strand of JAUALY010000004.1, from coordinate 10,992,630 downwards.
TGGAAGAATAAAAGAAGGGAAATACAACAAAAAAATCTTCCTCCGGACTTATTTAGAGATTCATCGAAGGAAGGAAACGACTGGTTTCAGGGGAGAAATCAGTAAAATGTTATATTTCCATGTGTTTGTCGTTTATTTAATCTTATTTCTTGTATTTCCATTCTTGTTTGTTGTATTTCCTATTATGTATCAATTTTAATTTTATGATTATTTACACTCTTTGATTTTAATATTTAAATATAATTAATAATTTAATTATATTAATAAAATAATTATTAGTATTATTAATATTAATATTAAAAACAAAATTAAAACTAGAATTATAGGTGAGAGTGGGCAAAGGAAGAAAATTGAATTAATTCCATTATGAAGCCCTGCCATTGGAGACGACTAGGCAGGGCTCGAGATGGGGGCAGGGGCAGCCCCGAGCCCCACCATTGGAGATGCCCTTAGTGGAAGTGGTTCAAAGACAATATTGGATAGGAATAGTTGTGGGTTCATATATCTGGCTGCATGCACGTACGTATTGACAATTTGACATCAGCAAGTGGCTGAATGAATAAGCATTACATTTATTGGTATCTTAATATTTAATGGAAGGATAATCTTAACTTGTTTATGATATTCTGGGTCAACGTATGGATTTATCTTTTTTTACAGGATTAACATTTTATTTTTATCAATAGTTCTCAACTCTTTTTTTTAAAGAAATTTAATGGGTACATTGATTTTTTCAAGTATAATTGATAATCTTAGTTTATAAGAGCATCTCCAGCAGTATCATCTATATTAAATTATACATGGTGAACAGTATTTTAGCTATTCAATCCAGCAGTCATCATCTAAAATTTTCAGAATTATTATATTTTATTCTTTTCTCAATATTAAATTATAATGACATTATAAATAATGTCGTATTACATTTACAAGTATAATATAAGTGATAAATATATATTTTAATATTTTTATTTAAATATAATAAATTAAAAAAATTGAAATAAGTGGCTTTAAATAACGATTTAATAAACTATTTAATTCAAATAAAAAACTATCTCAAACCAATAAATTTAACTCAAATCAATTTAATAAACTATAGTTGAGACGTAAATTTGCTGACATGGATGTCCTGTATAAATATACATGGGCATCCATACATACAAGTCCATACTTGTATTATGCATAGTCTTGTATAAATATAAGATATTGCTGGAGGACAAAAAATTGATTTGGTTATGTATATTTGTTCTTTTAGCTATTGGATGAGCTAAAAAAGTGACTGCTGGAGATGCTCTAACATAGTTCACTGCGTAAGAAAATAGTGATGCAGTACAATTTTTTTTTTTTTTTTTTTTTTTTTATAGAAGCCAAAAAAAAATTGCAAAATGATAAAAGATAATAAGCTTTAACCTTGCTATGTTATAGAAGGACGTCCATAACGTCTAGTATTTTTTTTTGCGGGAGGCCATTAATACTAACTACCCATAATCATATTCAATCATATCATTAATTTGATATTATAAGGAAAAAAAAGGAAAGTAATTTTAAAAGTAATAACACAAGAACTAGTAGAGATTCATATTAATTGAAGCTTAGATAATTTTGCGATAAAAAAAAATATAAAAATTTGATTTTGTGTCAAAAAAGTTAAACAGTACCACACATTTAATGATGAAACCAAGTTAAATGAGAAGTTATGATTCAAAGGTTCATTGTGATAAATTTGTTAAATTTTTAATGGTCATTAATTTCATAAAGACATAGAGATTATATAATTATGTATTGATTTGTTCCCCAAAAAAAAAAGGATATATATAGGAAAGAATAAAGTACTACAAGTTTCTAGAATTGTTAAAGAATTCGAAAACATGATTTGGCGCTTGACCTGGAGAATGATTAGGGGTGTATATTTTATTGTAATAAGTAATTAATACATAATGATTTATTACCTTAATCAAAGAATTATAGTGTAATTGTGATGTATATATGTTTTATAGATATGGATTTCTTTTGCTTCAAAAAACACATTGTGTGTGGTTTATATTACGGAATAAATGTTTATGAATAAGTAAGATAATATAGCTTATGTAACTATGTTTATATGTGATCCTTTAATTTTGGACATGATTCGAATTTAAAACATTTGTTGTTAGAATGTATTGATTTATCAACAAAAAAAAAAAAAAAATTGTTGTTAGAATTAGAATTTTATAATTGACCAAAATTATCAAGTACCATATAGTTGGGTTCTTAATTTCAAGAATGAATATGATTTAATTCTGCGGTGTCATGTGTACAAGGACATAAATAGGACCGAAGTGAGCATAGCACGATGTTGCTTTACTATTCAATTTTGTCCCATTTATTTGGGATTTAAACTTTCATAAATTAAATAGTCCATCAGAACATTGATCTACGCTTTATATATATATATATATATATATATATATATATATATATATATATATATATATATATATATTAGAAATTCAATTAAGGAATTCTATTAAATGTTGGTTTATGTATTTAGAGCCTTAGGCCATCTCCAATAGAATGCCTCTTCACCCCCATCATGCCCTTCCCTCCTCACCCCTTTCTTCACCCCCCTTGCTTCTCATTTCTAATCGAAAGGGCAATCTTTTTTTATTTAATTTCATTTCACAACTTTTCCCACTCTCACTTAAAAATAATAATAATAATAATAATAATAATAATAATAATAATAATAATAATAATAGTTTTTATTAGATATACAATAATAATATTTAAGGCATTTATAATAATAAGAAAATCAATAACGACTAAACATAATTAACGCAATGATTAGAAGAACTTGAGTCACTCGGATGGATAGAAAGGACTAAAATCGCCTTCGCCTTGATTATTAAACTAAATTCAAATTATGTTTTATTTGTATGAATTTTTAGGAATGTAGACATTTTAAATTTCAAAACATAAACTATCACGTTATTAAATCTTACACAAAATTTAAAATATAATGTTATTAAATATTTCACAATATTTAAAAATAAATTTTATCATTTTTTTGTTAAGTTTTTTTACAAAATTTTTACACAATTAATACATATATATAAATAAATATAAAATTATAAAGAAAAACATCGAACAGGTGGTCGCCACCCATTGACTGGAAGGGCGCGTGCTTTGCACTAACCGTCCAAGAGTGTGTTGCTCGCGGGCAACTGGGCTGCCTCTTGCCCAATCCCCCGCCGAGTCCCCTCCTTCCCCCGCCGGGTGGAAGCCATTTAGTTCCCCCTCCTCCCCCTCATGCCCAATTCCAATAGAGATGGCCTTACTTCCCCATTCCATGTTTGGTGAAATTCAAGGGTATAGGAAAACGGAGTGAAAGAAAAAAAAAAAAACTGTATACTTTATTTAATTTGACTCTACTCATTATATAGTTAGTTAATATGTACATTTTGTCGTTGGTCGCTTTTTAATGTTATCCCACCACATAACAATAAACAAGTATATTGTATGTTAATTTCAGGCATGGTTGAGTTAGATTTGAGCTTGATGTGTAAGATATAATTAATTGTTTTGGATGAGAGTAAATGGAGTTTGAATTGGATTTTTTTTTTTAATTTTTTAAAGTTATTATTAAATTAAGATTAAAAGACCAAAAATCAATACCATGAATTAAATAAATATATATATATATATATATATATATATATATATAGATTAATACTACTTATTTCTTAATCACCTGATATTTTCTGCAATTATCCATGGATCTTCAACATGTCGCACCAATCTAAATCCCTAAACCAAGTGCAGTATTCACGTCCAATTTCCATGCAAACCCTCCAAATTCCATTCTCCACACATCACATGGTACTGTTCTATTCCATTTTTGCCCATGCTTTGTATGCTGAATTAGCCTCACTCTGCATGCAAATGAAGGGTAAAAATGGGGTAACTTTTCTTTCACCACCAATCTCACCATAACCCCTTCCTCCGCTGCCACCATTCTCTTATAAGCTTCATTCACCCAAACCACGTTATTCTTATAGTCCGAAACAAACGCCGGACAGTTATCCACCTCCAGATTATTCATCTTTTCCTTATCTGAAAACCCTAACCCTACTCCACTATCCATATAAGCATCCGTCACGGATTCAACCATAATCCACGTTTCAATCGCAGATCTGAAACCACTCAAACCCACCGCTCCTCCGCCGATAACCGCTGTCAGATTATCGTCTAAGGTAAAGTGATCTATTTCACTCCAATTTTTTTGTGAAGTAGTATTATTGTTGAAACTTTCAGATCTCTCCGGAAGCAGTTGAAGCGTCACAACCCCTTTCCCCGGCAGAGATCCGTCGTCGATCGACGATTTTTCCGGCGGAGACGATTCAGTTTTCCTTTTAGTTGTTCGAGTACGAACCCTAACGTACTTCCTCTTAGTTCTCCTTATTCCATTTCTAACACCGCCGTTTCTCTTCTCGTCCGACGCATCGGGAACCGCTTCTCCGCCGGCAGGCTTCGGCGCAATCGGCCGGAACCGAAGCATAATTCGATTCATCACAGAGTAACTATTTTCCGAAGATTTCACCATACAACCACGCATCGTTAACCGATCTAAGCAATGAAACTCTAAACCACAACAAATCAAACAAAGCAATCACCGGTTGACCATCACCAAATTAATCTACCGATTTGAAATCTGAAAAAATAAATGAAAACGAATATGTATTTGGAGTTAGTCACGCAAAAAAGTAAAGGTAATGTACGAAATGTCGACACATGGTAGGTCAGTAGAGGAGAGTGAGGAAATGAAGATCTGTCAGTATTGATTTGTTTTTGAAAAACTGTACCTGCCTGACAATAGTGCACGAGAATCGACGAATGGGAGAGCGAGACGTGTCCACACTTGCTGTTGATGAGGGGACACCTAGCCATTGATAGGGAATCATAGTGTTTTTCAGGATGGGGAAATGGAAAGGTTCCAGAAGAGGGACACGTGTTGGTACTACTTTGTGTTGATAATGGTGAAAGTTACAGTTTGAGAGGTTTTTATATAAGCTCACTCGCTATTAGCAGTATGTATTGAGGAATGTGATGTATATAAAAGTCTTTGGAGGAAAATGTTAAGAGCAAACTTTGGTTCATCATTAATTAGATAGAGGAGGCCAATGTGCAATGTATATGTGAACGAGTTACTTGACAGGAAAGGGAAAATTGAGAATTATACCAAGTCGACTCGGCTCAACTCCGGTTATTTAATTTGAGGTGAGTGTAACAAATTTTTTTTGTTCTAAAAAAAATCCTCGTTTTCTTTTTCTAGGTCAATTTTGGCTGGCGTTGATCGATTACTAAAATATATACTTTATACTCTCTCCGTTTCATATTAATTGTCTAATTTGTTGAATTTTTTTGTTTCAAATTTGCTCTTTCTCACATTTAAGTTGGAAAATTCAATGGTCACCACTCACTACTGAAAAATTAAAAAGTAGTCATCATTATAAAGAGTATTTTAGACATTTTACCATGAAAAAAATATGTAATGATAAGGGAGTTCTTAATCAGTGTGAATACAAAAAATGTGCCAATTAATATGAAACGGAGGGAGTATTTTGTATGTCATTATTATTTGAGTTTGACCATTGTGTATTATTAGAAATTTTCAATAATAAGTTACAACATGCATATTAATTGTAGCGTTAAGTTTGATTTATTATCAGTACACTTCATACATATAGTTTCAATCTACTTAATTATTACATCTATAAATAATTAGGGAAATCGTGATTTACAAGAATAATTAGTATAAGTGGGGATAATTTGGTTGGAGAGTGAAGAGAGATGCTCACGAACTGGGTGTGCGAGTGAGCAGTATGCTAAATTCCTATTCCTATCAAAGGATGGTGTGATACGTGGAAGGTGTTGTGAGGTAGTTGATCGTCCTAAATTTTAATTGGGTGTGTGGTGGGAAGCATTCTTTTATTGGTGGAATTGAAATAAATTCTTCCCAAATCTTTATTACCTATCCACATAAAGTTAAGGAAAAGCTATTGGTTTTCATTCCACCAATCACAAAATTGTAGTACAGAAAGTCAAATTAAATTGCACTCAAATTACTTACAACATATCATATTATGCATATATTATACTTACTTCTATAAGCAAAGTTCGACCGCACTCATATTATTAACAATGTATTATACTTCTATAAGAATAATAAATTATTTATTGGGCAGCTGATTTAATTATTCCATAAAGTATGAGTCTGAGTCTAAGTTTCCAACAATCACGATAACCAATCACAATATATTTTTGTTTCACAATTAAGTTAGATAAACTCTAAGTCATAGTTCTTATTTGATTAATAGAAAATGTCATGTTCATTGATGTAGCTGCATTACCTGTCATTGACAAGGATGTCCTCATCTGGTTAATTTCTTAACATACATAAACTAAGGATTCCATGAAGATTAAGAGAAATTATTAAAAGAAAGAAAAAGGAAAGGAATGAAAACCTTATATTTGCAAGTCTAAGATATGTTATCACGCAATTGACCCATACAATAGTAACTTTAATTGTCCTTAAGTTCATGAAAATGATCATAAATATTGTTGCTTGTATAATTAATCTTGCCATATAATTTCATCAAAAATGCACGTGACATAAAAAATTTCACTTTACCGATCTTTCATTTTTCTTCGCCAAGTACATCACCGGCGCCGGAAAGCCAAAACAGCAACCGGCGGCAGTCACCGCCCATTTTATTTATTTATTAGATTATTATTTTTTTATGTGTCAATTCATAATGACTAAATTTTGATTGGTGGAGGTGGATTGTTGGTCCCATGAAAAAGCTATCGTATCTGAGGAAAAGGAGTGCTTTAATTGGGCAGCTGGGAACCAACCAATGAGAGAGTGGACACATAGCTACAGCACTCGATATGTGTGGGACTGCTTTTGTAAACAACTAGACGCGTGGCAGATATTTTCAATTTCAAATTTCTGTAAAGAATCGAGGTGTTTGGATTGAGGACGCGTGTGTGGTTAGATGACGTTTTTGTCGGACTAAATTTGTTTGTTAGGTTAAGGTCCAAGGGAATATATAATACTCAATCATTGGAGCTTTAGAACTTAAATTAACTTTATTGTATTACTTGATGCTAAAAGGAAATTCTAATTAGGAATGTAAATGTATATTTTTTATCAATTATTCTGGTAGTAAATATATAATTATCTCTTTTCTAATTAATAAGATATAATAATTAGATCCCAAGTTTTAACATTTATAAGACATTACAAACAATACAAATAACATCCAAGGGCAAAATTGAAATATTTTATGGGCACGGGGTTAATTGTAAGAAGGCGACAAACTTGAAGGGAATTTTTGTAATATCAAATACGTGAGGGTGGTTTTTGTAATTAGGGCTTACCTGAGGGGTATTCGTAATTTACCCTTTTTTTTGTTAATTATGCTATATGTTTAGTTTCTTACAAAAATTGAAGGGACTACTAGAACTAGTTTTCCATTTTTCAGGTAATATCCATAGAATTTCTAAACATTAGTTTATGACAGAAAATAAAGAGATTAACTGATTAAGCAATTGAACTGATAAAAGATAAAAGATCAATCATAATAATAGGTTATTGTACATTGAGCTTATGAACAATTGAGTATGGTAAATTTGAATTTCTTCTATGATTCTTTATGTTGGAAGTTATGCCAAAAGACAAATTATTGGCGTGTCAAGTATTTTTAAAACATATCACTAATAAATATATAAACTTAAAAAATCGAATGTGTCTTATAGCTAGAAAGATGTGCTAATTATATACTATCTTCGTCCTTAAATTTGTATTTTTATTTTATTTTTGATATGTTTCAAAATAAAAAATAAGACTCTTTCATAAAATAAAATTTTTTTCTTTAAATTTTTTTTCTCATTTGACTAAACTAATTTTCAACCACTACTATTTGTGGCAAGTGATAAAGTATCTAAAAGTTTAATTTTTTTTAGTAACTCTTATATAAATTCGGTGACAAAGTGAAAGTAGAAAAAAATTAAGGACGGGAGAGTATGGAACTGGAAAAGTCCAAATATCTCAAAACAAAATGTGGTAACTGGATCCAAATGCATTTCCGACATATGGGTCCACAACCACCCAAAATATGTCATTCATAGTATTTAATTATAGAAAGAAAAAAAGAACAATTAATCACTGGCCCGACTAAAAATTAATTTAAACCATATTCACCAACTATTCACCTGAATTCTCAAATCTCAATATATACGGAGTATCACATTTTCAAATTCACCAACTATTTCTTTATTTAATATTTTAATATTTTGTGCAAATACTTACTAGAGTTTTCCAAATATCCAATCGAAGTTAAGAAAACTAAGACCAAACTGAAATATATCCAAAGGTGCTAGGCTAATATACCCGGTCCAATTTGATAAGACTCCAATAACTTGCGCGTTCTCTTTGGCCACATTGGTTTGCACAATTTTTTTTTTTTTTTTTTTTTTTTTTTTTCTATTTTACTCCTCCATTTCATATTAATTGACACATTTATTGTTTTCACACGAATTAAAGAAACATCATCATTATATACTTTTATAATAAAATATCTCAAATATTATTTATAATGATGACTACTTTTTAATTTTTTATTAATGAGTGGTGACCATTAAATTTTCCAACTCCAATGAGATAAATGAGCAAAATTGAAAAAAAAACGTTTTAAAAACCCAAACATGCCAATTAATTTGAAACAAATTTTTTTGACAAATGTGTCAATTAATATGAAACAGAAGGAGTAATTCATTTCAAAACACACCAGACATATAAAATGAGACCAATCACCTGTTAGTGTTTGCACAATTTCTAAAAACCAGAAGATGACATAATCCAATCAAATTCACAAAACCTTTCATTCTACGTTTAAATTTGATTTCCATGTATGTTAATCACAACTTTAATTCTACATAACTATATTTGATACATACCAAATTAAATGCAATGAAGCATATGAAAGTGAGATAAAAAAACCTAATTGAAAGAAAATATATCTAACTAATAAAGCAGTACTAGACACCATAACTCAATGTCATAAAGAACTCCAAAGTATAACATCAGCTGCAATAAGCAAATACTTATAGCTTCTCACATGATTGAGAAGAAAAACTTTATTGGAAAAATCGTGTCGTGTATTAATCAAAAAAAGATACCAGCTGGTTTAACACAGCAGATAAAAGTAGTAGATAACAAAACATAATTATTTGCCGATTTCAGATCCTCTGGTTTAATTCAAGGAATCTAGTTGACGACATCAAGCACCAGTTTCCGGGACTTGAGAACAGACCACCTCATACGCCTATAGTAACCAGCTTGAAGAAGCGCAAGTGATAGAACAAATATCCATTTGAATCCCATCTGTAATAAATTATTTATTAGTACTGACATATTTATTTCCAAAATGAAAAAAATTTGTATATTTTTACTAAACATGAGAGACTGTTTACCAGTTTCCTCTCTTCCATTTCGGGCTCTGCGGCCCAGGTTAAAAATGACACAATATCTTTCCCCATCTAGGAGAAGAAGAAATAAGAAGGATGAGATTGATGATAAGCAAAGACAATGCGAGCCAAACTTTGATACACACACACACACACACATATATGTATATGTATATGTATATGCATATAATACATCACAAAGGGTGGCATTAGCAATAACTTGCCTGAGCTTCTGTTGCAGGAGTACCATCTTCATACTCCACAGCACCATCATTAAGCATTTTAGGCATGGCAATAGCTCCACCGGGGAAGTAAGGGTTATAATGTAATCCTTCACGAATCTGAATGAGGAAAAGTATCTTGCCTAGTTAACATATCATTAAAAAAAATAAAAAAAAAATTCCATCCTAAAGATATCGAAGAGAATTTATCAGTAATGTGAACAAGTGTTTAATCACACTAAGCCTATGTTGATTCAGAGATTTCAGTGAGAAAAAAAAAACAATAAAAAAAAAAAAAAAAAAAAAAATTCCATCCTAAAGATATCGAAGAGAATTTATTAGTAATGTGAACAAGAGTTTAATCACACTAAGCCTATGTTGATTCAGAGATTTCAGTGAGAAAAAAATAACAAAAAATAAACCACAATGCAAGAATCACATTTTTCTTTTTTAAAAAAAAATAACAATAAAGAATCACATTTTTCTTAGTGTTGTACTCGCTAAAATTGAAGAACCAAACATAGCCTAAATGCACAATTGACTCATAATAAAGGAAATAAACAAATCAAATACCATATCCTAGATCTTGAGTAGACAAAGTGAAGATACCATAAAAGAGAAAGGCCACTTTTTAAGATGCATGCCATGAACTGCTATATTTTCCACGAAATAACTTGGGAGCTTCATAGTGAAACTGCCCCATACCCCACTCACTTGATCTAAACCTACAAACTACATCTAGATTGGAGTCTAAACACCACTCGGACAAATAGGAGATATTATCAAGAAACACTTGCCATGCATTATGGATCAAGTTTTCTAAGGTGCCCCTACACGAACATAAGGTACTCAACAGGCCCAAATAATTGCAATTCAGTTCTTTAAACACAATGAGAGAAACCAAATAGCGGAGGATGCATTCAGAATCGAGCATATTATTATATGGTTGGTGTGTGAACAATATTCTGAATTAAATAATGATGGCTGGAAAAGCACCAATAGAATAGCCCCACCAAACCAACCAAAATACAAGAAACAAGAAAGAGAAGAACTCAAATATGCAACAGTTAATAGAATTCACATGCAACTTTCTCTATCCCATATACTCAGCCGCGAAAAAATGTGAACATTTCTGTACAATGTACAAAAAACTTCCATCAGCATATAAAATTACACATTTGTCGAGGATCAGTTATTAATGCACATTTACAAGAAGTTGATATAACATGGCAGTTGTTTGTACAGTAAATTATTTGAAATATCCATCAGAAGAACTTACTGAAACACCAGCAGGAGGATCACGGTATCCAGTTAGAAGACCAAAAACATAATTTTGACCATTATGGCGAGCCTAAGGAGTCAAAAGGTCCAAATTAGATGAGAAAGATGGAAATGACTTCTGAATAAACCAATTGGATGGAAAGGAAGGAAATACTTTTGTAATGAGACTCAAATCTGGTGGATAGGCCCCTCCATTAGCAAACCTAGCTGCTTGTTCATTTGAATATGGCTTAGGAAAACGATCGCTCAGTTTTCCAGGACGGGTAAACATCTCTCCCTCATCATTAGGTCCATCAACTACTTCAATCTCAGCTGCCATAGCTTTAGTTTCCTCCTCTGTATATGCTACACCGACTAAGTCACGATATGAAATTAAGGACATGGAATGGCAGGACGCACATACTTGTTGATAAACCTGATGACCACGACGAATCCTGTATGAAATTGACTATAACATGTCAATATAACAGCGGAAGAGGTCTATAGGCCAAAAAAAATTCAATACGCTCAAATGAAAATATTTAAGGACTTTTAATTAGGAAATAACCTAACATTCAATCACCAAGGCAAATAATGATACTTATATATTTCCCTAGAAACAGATAACGGTGAAATGATTTTGGAATTAAGACAGGAGTCCAGAAAATTCTTAGTTTACACTGTGAATATATGAAGGAGTCCATTTTATGGAGATAATAAGAGAAGAAAACAATATATAAACAGATGGAATGAGTACCCATAACTGATTCATGGCATCTAATTCCAGATCATGTTCCGAAACTTAGTAAAACATTTGGTAAGAATAAAGAACCGATTCAGAAAATAGTAAATATTCTAATGTATTACTCACGAAGCATGGTCATATGAACTTAGAATGCCTTCGTGGGGCCAGGGATAGTTAGGAACATCCAAACCATGCTCAGCCTCGTCACAAGATGATATTGTTGCAAAACTTAACAGCCCTGTTACACCTGCCCCAAGAAGGGCCAAAGCCCTCAAGGACTTCGTGGTGGCAGATCCAGCTCCTTCGTTCTTCGAAACAAGAGATGATAAAACTGGCGAAGCCTGAAAGAGGAAAAACTTGCGTAGGTACCTTGGATTTCATTTTCTACTCAAATAAGTATAGTTCGAGAAGCTTGCAACCTGACCAAATGAACCTTAATTTAGGCCAAAAAGGCTAATTAAACTTATTCATTTCTCATTCCTTAATAAAAACATTTTGAGAAGAATAGACGCATGATTTAATGAGACACTTGCTGGGAAAAAATTGTAATTAACTTTGCTATTTTATAACGTTATCACTCTCTATTTAGTATGACTAGATTAGAGGCAGTATGTTATAAGATGCATGTAATTATATGGAACATAATATCAGAATTTCATGGAAAAAGACAATCAAGGCTAGAATCTTTACAGCAGTTTGTGACTGAAGTCTCTCTCTCAGCAACCGATGGATTGCTCTACCCCTAAACATCGTAAACGAGCACCCTGTTTATACAAAAAAGAAGAATAAAGGGCAGATACCGAATACAATATAAGCAAAATACAACAGATCGGCAACATAATTTCATAGAGCAACTTCAAGGACCATGATGCAAAAGAAGGGAGTGCATAAATCTTACAATCCCTTGCACAAGATAGGAACAGCATTCAGGCTCTCTCAAGCTCCAAAGAGAGCACTCATTAAACAGGTTATTCACATCTCATATCAATGGAAATTGGGGATTTATAAGATAATTTCACATTTTTGGGATGGAATGTCCACCTTTTATCAAAATAATGAAATTAGAAATATTTTACTGTAGGAGGGAGGCACTGAGAACCTTAATCCACTTACAGACTTCTTAATTTTCTGCATTTTTCTGATAAAACAGAATATTTGCCCAAACACGGATTTAGATGATACCGAAAGTATCCTATCCAATTAGAGATAACAACTAAATAATTCACACTGATTATGCAGTAAGCCATAGTTTCTTCAAGAAAAAAAAATTGCATCTTCTTTATTAATTTATTTATGTGATAGATATATAATCAGTGATTCTTTCACTTCCTCTTCTTTTCTCATATATTTATCTCTGTAAGACTGTAAGTTATAAGAGAGCATTACCAATATTTTTCAAATATTGGATATAATGACATCAAGGTTTTCAGCATTTCTGCGATGTGATACAGTGTGTCATGAATCATGATATGAAGCCTCCAACAACAAATCTGCCCTATGAGTTATGTTGCAAAGTTTTGGTGTGGCAACCTTTAGTCTTAGCATCAAATTTTTTAAGTGTGCAACTATTTAATATCAACAGTATGGTTGCTCTTCCATGTTAATTCCTAGATATTAGACAATCTCCTAGAGATTAGACATGACTAGCATTACTCAGAGAAGATATTGTATCGCAAGCACCATCCTCTTCCAAAATTGAGAACAGAACGAAAAACTAGCAGCCTATAAATTCTACTAAGTGAAACATTTGTATTTTTTTTCTCCCTCGCCAGCAGCCAAGGTTGCTGTCCAAGTGTCCAACTAGATTTTCATTTTGCACTGACCTTTGTTGCAACAGAAATACTTATAGACTAAACAATTCCTTACCCACGCACGAATTAGGCCAATTAGATACCGCCTTCTGCAACAGACATAGAAAGGAGTTCTTCGGCCTTAGAGATAAATAAATATTTTTCCCAATCCACAACAGCAGTCACACCTTCATGTTTTCGGCATGCAATTAATAATAAAGGAGGCAAATCCATAAAATTTCAGTCTACCTAATACCAAAATGACGAACTCTTACCTGCATGAATCTCATCCACAACATTCCACAATATCTATGTCTATGTTAACTAATAGCCTTCTCATACATTTCGGTAAACTCATCACCACTGCCAGAGAATAAAGCCGTGAACAAAGAACCAAAACAAAATTTCTACCGTTTTTATACAATTCACATTCATTTAGTAAATCAAAAGCCTTGCACAGCTTTTATAAGCTCGAACTAATACGATTAACAAGATAATCAATATGAAACAGCTTCTCAACATCTCCAATAACAATTGTGACATAAATTCCATAGTCAGAGAAAGATATGTAAGTGCCACAACTTCTATATACAGATGCATAGAAATATAAAGAAGCTATGCGTAATTAACCATGGTTTGTCAAATCGATGGAGAGAAAAAAGGGAGGAAAAAAAATCACCTGAGAGTAAAGGAAAACTGATTAGCTGCGGGCGTCCGGAGATCTGATACGGCGAAGAAGAAGAAGAAGACCAATTTACGGATCGGAAATGGTAAAATTGATATTAAGATAGGGATGGGCCTTTGCAGGGTTCGGATTGGCCCAAAACATTTCGGATGAATGTCTACTGTGGGCCAACTTACCTGATTATTTCTTTTTAGCTTATGGAGGTCCTTCTTCTCCTTGCTTATAAATTTCTAAAAGTAAAGTATTTTTCTTCTTAGATTTCATGTATAATGGTTTATGTTTACTTGAGCTAATTAATTTTAAAAAATTAATAGCAAGTCTGTATCTTATTAATTTTCCGCCCAGTTGGATTAACGAACTCTGTCTCTCATTTGCACTAAAATAAAACTAATTGCAAGCAACAAAAAGTTGTTTTATTATTGCATAAGCTTTTTTTTTTTTGTTTTTCTCAAGGGTTTTAATTTATTTCAAGGCGAGTCGGACATATTAAGTGGAAACTTTTCTCAACAAGAATTCGAATATAGATTCGCTACTTTGAAGTGACTAGTTCATTCCATCAGACGTGTTGGTATTATTGCATAAACTTTTATGTTAACATTTGGATGTTATAAAATTAACGGCACATAAATGTCTCATCAAAAATATTATTTTATGTAATGGTATATTCAATTTCAACACTTTAATGCTCTCTATAAAAAAAAATCCCTTCACTCTATCTCATTAAAAAAAAAAAGGTTAATTTATCAGAATATGCTATATATGGGAAGAATTTGAGAAAAAAATAGTAATTCCCGAAAAAAAATGAAGAATAAAGAAAATAAATAAAGTAGCAGAAACAGAAACCATTGGCGCCCATGCTTTCTCACTCCAAAAAATTCTACCTCTCTACATTTTACATTGTTTCCTTCTTTCTTTCACATTCTCTCCCTGTAGGTATATATATTTCTGTAAATGGGTCTGCTTAGGTATTCAAGATCGGAAGAAAATGTTAAGATCCGGGGAAAAACACAATCCTTTCACAAAATCCACCGTCATTTTATCACTCATATCTCTTCTTGGGGTTGCTTTAACGGTGGATTTTCTCTTTGCTTCTACTTCTTCCTCCACATATTTATCAATTGCAACCAATTGGGCTAGCCAGAAACAACGCACTTTTGAGGCGCCAAAGGCCACAGGAATCGCTCAAATCGAAAAAATCAAAAAGGTATATTTGCTGATTGATACTGTTCTGACGTTATATACTAGTAGTATTTGTTATTTTTCTCATGAGATGATTTTTGTTCTATTTTGAAATTATATTATAAAGTAAAAAAATTGCTCAATCAATGCAATTATGTTATTTTTCCATTAACGCATAATTGATCTGTTTTGCGAATTGATACTTGATCGATTGACAATTACACAGAATGGAGGAGGTGATAAAGTAGAGAAGGAACATGTAACTCGTATACCAGAACGAGCATTATCAGCTACATTTGCTGATTTACCAGCTCCAGAATTAAAATGGGAGGAAATGCCAACAGCACCTGTGCCGCGTTTGGATGGTTTCGCAATTCAGATCAAGAATCTTTTATATGTGTTTTCTGGTTATGGAACCCTCGATTATGTAAGGAATTTTGATTCACTTTTTTCATTCAACTTTGAGTTGTTAGGTCTGGAACTAAATATATCTTTGCTTGAAGAACGAATGGCGAAATCGCATCATCTAGCTTTCAAGCCGTGAGAAAATAGTCAATTATCTTTCAGATCAACACATTTGGTCCTACTTTTAATAGATTTCATCTTTTGGCCTCAACATATTTGGTCATTTACCTTTTGAGCTAAGCACACTTATTTCTCTATCTCTCGATTTAACAAAAAGATGTAGTATAAAAGTCATTTACTTTAGTTGCATTACAAGCCATTTTCCAAGCAAAAAATCAACCCAGATTCATCCTGCAGCACTTAAATGTTTTTTCTTTTGAAGCTAATGTAATAAGCTTAAAAGATAGACGAGTACTAAATCTGTCTGACTTGTGTATGCTGAGCTAAAAAGGAACATGATTAAATCTGGAAAATATTAGGACCAAATGTGTCGAGTTCAAAAGATAAATGTCTATTATTGTCGCAGACCAAAAATTAAATATGGTAAAAAACGAATTGAATATGTTAAGGTAAGGATCAGGTTTTCTTATTGTTTTGATGTTTATTTATGCAATAGGTGCATAATCATGTTGATATCTATAACTTTACGGATAATACATGGAGCGGAAGATTTGACACACCGAAAGATATGGCAAATTCACATTTGGGAATGGCAAGTGATGGAAGATACATATATGTTGTATCTGGGCAGCCAGGTCCTCAGTGCAGAGCTCCTACTGCTCGTACATTTGTGCTGGACACTGAGACGAGAAAGTGGGAGAGCTTGCCTCCATTACCGGCCCCTAGGTATGCCCCTGCCACTCAGCTTTGGAGGGGGAGGCTTCATGTGATGGGCGGCAGTAAAGAGAATCGACATACACCCGGAGTAGACCATTGGAGTCTCGGAGTGAAGAATGGGAAACCACTTGAGAAACAATGGAGGATTGAAATACCCATACCCCGAGGGGGACCTCACAGGTATGTGTTCTACTATTGAACAAAATGGAAAAATGGTGACACTGTTCCTCCGTTGATCAAGTTCTTTGCAAAGTAGCATGATCATCCGATAAGAAGGGCTTCCCAAAAAAAAACGCATGTAGAAATAAACAGTGAAGAAATTCGAAGAGGAAAAATATAAATAAATAACTCTTCCTCATAAAATAATATTGCTATGGTTCGACCAATGTCTCTAACATAAGTGCTTTTATCTTTCAATAGGGTTTGTGTTGTTGTGGATGATAGGCTTTTTGTTATCGGTGGTCAAGAGGGAGATTTTATGGCAAAACCAGGGTCTCCGATTTTCAAATGCTCACGGAGGAATGAGGTGAATGAGTTAAGTATGTTAGTGTTGCTATTCTGTAAGATAGAAATCTTATTCTTGATTGTTTGTTGCTTTAGGTGGTTTATGAGGATGTTTATATGCTCGACGGTGAAAATAAATGGAAAGCATTGCCTCCCATGCCCAAACCTAACTCCCATATTGAATCTTCCTGGGTTGTTTTGAACAACTCCATTATTATTACTGGAGGCACAACTGAGAAGCACCCTGTAACTAAGAGGATGATCTTAGTTGGGGAGGTATTTCAGTTTAACTTAGACACAATGGTATGCATCTTCCTATCACTACACCAAGCTTTTGTCTTTTTAGCTGTTCATGGCATTGTTCAATTTCTTTCTATGAAATATAGGTGGCATTTGAGTGGGTCGGGCCGGGTTGAAACTTGATCATGGGTAGAAGAATTGTTGTGCTTATGAATGAAAAAATTGGGTGAAGTCAGAAAAGTGTTGGGTTCAGGAAAATTTCTGGCAGACCCTTGAATGTAGGAATATCTTAGTTTATTAAGTGTGTTTTATTTACATGATCCGATTAGATCTAAATTTAATCCTTGCTCCCAACCGAACTAAATAAAAATTGAAAAGTAACTACGGTCAAAGATGGGTCTTGGCTCATTGCTAAATAAAGAATCACTTCAAATTTTAAATCAGTATTTCTTTCACTAATGTCCTGCTGAAGTTTTGTTTATTTGTCAATTTTTGCAGCAATGGTCTGTAATTGGAAAGCTTCCATATCGCGTAAAAACCACTATGGCTGGTTTCTGGAATGGCTGGCTCTATTTTACGTCTGGACAAAGAGACAGAGGACCAGATAACCCACAACCTAGGAAAGTCACTGGAGAAATGTGGAGAACCAAGTTGAACTTGTGATTTGGCTCTATTAAGTTTTGTTTTTCTTGCTTCAAGAAAGGGTTAAATCTAGTAGTTGATGTTGAGTTTTCTGGAGATAGCTCATATGTATATACGTCCATATGATTTTGACCTAGTTGATAATGTACATTAGATTAGTAATTAAAGCAAAGCATCAATTACTTGCTACGATGTTCTGTATGGTATTCCTTTAGCATCAAGTTATCAACAACACATACATGTTCTGCAAAGTGCAAAGTGCAAAGTGAAAACGAACATGTGACGTGAGAATTCTATTTATCATTCTCCAAATCGTTAATCAAACCATGTAATTTTTTGGCCAAAAGCTTAATCGTTGAGCATAGACGATACACATGTAGGAGGCTTCTTACCACAAAATGATTGGGAAATCTGTATACAAAATGTGTAATAGTAAAAAAACTGAAACTATGGATGATTGGGTATACACAAAGGCACATGCATGAGTTTGCTGTAGGGCTACCCATCATATTCAGGAAGTCCATTAAATTGAGATTCACCTGAAAAAAAGGAAAATAGGACAAATATTAGAAAGTTTCACCTGGCTATAACATAATAGTAAAAGTTAACACAAAATGATAAGAAACCGAAATGAAGGTGACATCAAGATAAGTAGACAACATCGAAGTAAGTCCTTGTTAAGTTAAAACTCACTATTTCATGTTTCATCAAATATTTGATTTCGCCTCCTAAATATTTATAATTAGTATTACAATGATTCTTCAGCTCATCAAGTTGAATATCCATCCATTCTGAAAGAAAATTTGGTCGTATCAACAAAGACATAGAAGTTGGAATACCCACAAGGGCCTAGTCCAATAATTCAGCGAATGGAAAGCAAGGATAGCCATAAAACTAATAATGCATTGAACCAGGAAAACCATAGGGAAATAAACTCGGTGGGGAGAATGATTTTTTACTCACTTATCATAAACAAGAAGGCAATGTCAATGCGGACACACTTGACTCAACAGCGAGACTTAATAACGAGGTACTTAGCATAAGACAAAATTAAGGAAACAGCTGCAACATCTTTCTTCGTATAAGTTTATGTTTGTCGTCAGTGAACAAGAGAGCAAAACCTAATTAATTGAATTTGATATACCGAACAAATTCAAGTCCAAAGTGTAGGATAATTAGATGAATAAAAAATTCAATATGACATGTTTTAGAGGATTCTGAGGTATGAATGAAAACCTTATAAACTGGGAAAGTGAAGAAGGTTCCTCAGGTGGCTGACAAAACTAAAAATTGTGAATCGATACTAAAAATTGGAAGTTATGGCGTGTGAGTGTCATACTAAATCTATGAGATTTGCCAACAATGTAATATTGTTGTTTGGAGATAAAATAAAGTAGGAGAAAGTGTATTGTTGTATTGAATAATAAACCCGAGCAGGGGTATTTATTCAATGAGACAAATTTACCATAAGTACTAAAATATCCTTAACCCTTCACAATTGTAAATGAGAAAATATTTCTTTGCCACAAATATGATTGAAGTCAATGACATGTATCTCAACTTTACCAACCTAGTTCATGTATGCCCATTTGCACCAATATCAAAAATTCACAATTTCCAAGACCAAAAGGGACATAATGGAGATCTAATAATCTGCAAAATGTTATCTGTCACTTAAAATTACCAGCAATAAACACAATAAGACAATATAGTATAAGAGATATGTAGAAAGATAAATATATGTAATATATTACATGTATGTGTGTGTATATATATATATATATATATTGAGAGAGAGAGAGAGAGTGAACCATTTCAGAATGGGGGAATAAGGAGCAGGGCATGGAGATATAGAATGATCAGGTAACTGGTTTATCAGGTCTACTGTTGCCTGCAAACATGCGTTTAATATTTTCTTCTCCATTCTGACAAGTTGTGTTGCTACTCGTCTTTTTGGATTCAAGTTAGAATCTGCAAGCTGCAACAACTAAAAGATGTTAAAAAAGAAAAATGAAATTTATTTAGTGAAAGTGTTTTTGTAGGAAGTTACCAAAGTCTCATCTTCAGCAAGGGTAGTAGGATAACCAGCAAGTCTTCCTCTAAAATACTCAGCCAGTTGGTCCAGAACTGCACGCTCCATACATGGACTGACCTGTGTTTATTAGCAAAAGTTTTCAAATAAAAGTTAAATCCATATCTTATGGAACTTAGACCAACATGAAAACTGCCATTTCTTTGTTTCTAATGTGACTATATTAAATCCAGAAGCACGGGCTTGCACCCTGATTTTATACAATATGAAGTATTCAACAAAAATAGAAGGTTAGGCTCACTGGGTGCATGTCAGTCCTCTTGTGCATGCCACCATCATTGCTTGATTGTGTTTCCAACCTAATAAGGTGTACTTTAAATTGAAGCATAAACCTATAAATGAGCCACATAAGCTTACCGGACATATAGGACCTTGAGAAGATAGGACAGTTTGCATCTCTTGAGGATCAGAAACATATCCCAATCGTAGATAAGGAAGCATGTCTATCACAGCTTCTCTTTCCTTTCCCACAGACACCTGTACCCGGGAGTGTATTATTTACGTTGCGAAATCCCCTCAAGGATATAAGCATAACAATGACTTTCTACCTGAAAAGGTTGTACTGATAGTTTCCCGTTCCTTTGAGCAGCCAATCTTTTGTCTTGATACTGAGGATCCTCGGTGTTTAAAGAAGCCTGAGTGGCAGAAGAAAGATGATCGATGATTCAATAATTGCGGGTAGAGAAGAATAGACATGGAATTTTACCTCAACCACCATGCGATCATAAGAATTATCCTCATCCACGAAACCATAGTTTATGAGTAATTTTGAATTAGGCTGTGGCCCACACCTAGAAAGAAAAAGAATCCCCAAATTAAGACAAGAAAACTGAAAGGTATAAATAGTTTTAAGAAAGGCATCAGCCCTTCTCAATTCAATCAAACTGCTGATCTTTTCTTCTGAGGGAGCGAGAGAGTTTTACCAGACAACAATAGGTTCTCCTTCATTATATGGACGATCAACGACCAGTTGCACAGCCCCATCAACAGCAGTTAACATAGCCTTGCAATTGCTTCTATAAGATAATAACGGAGGACCTAGAGGAACCAATGCAAATCTCCTGGCCAAACTGACTTTCTGGTTGAGAAGCAGTTCAAAAATCAACTTTTAGATTACATAGAACTTGTTCAGTAATATAAGACTGACTCTATCAAGCTTGCTTTCATATTATAACTTTACCAAGATATTACACAAAGACCATTATTCCCAAACAAAGCATACCTGCAGATGCACCACACAGGACTGAACTGCTACAAAAGCTTGTTTGAAAATCTCAAAAGGGAAAGCCTCTGTCGGGATATCATATGGATATTGCTGAAAATGGTATGAAGTACTTTTGAGGACAAAATAGTAGGGTAGTATTTGTAGGATGACAAATCAGTATCAAACAATAATCTCGACACAAAAAAACTTACCTGAAACAATGATCCAGCCATGAACCAGACAGTGTCAAGCTCATTATACTCTCTCTTGATTCCTTCAGCCCTCTGGAAAACTTCACTCTGAATCATCAATAGTATGCCAGATAAGAACATTAGGTCCAGATAAAATATACTTTATAATAACTAAAGACCACAAACCTTGTTCATATTTCAACTGAAAGCAGGTTTTTATAGACACACCTTTGTAGGGCTTCCTGTCAGGTAATCCAATTCAGCCTCTGACCATAAAAGTGGCGATTCAACAGCTAACTGCCCTCTACCTCGCTGACGATCAAGTTCTCTAATATATGGATGCCAGAAGGACTTCTTACCTTGCTTCTTCTCATACATTAGATATAGGGCCAAACAGGCTAATTCTGATAACTTGTTTGTGGTTAAGAGTTCCGCTGCATTAATATTATAGATAAGAACTCAAGTTAATCAGAAGATTGAATGACCAAGTGAGAAAGAGATTAACAAACACTGACCCTCATCAATAAAGACTCATTGAGATTGACTAATGCTACATTACTTAAATTGAAAGGAAACCCATCTAATAAAAAAGTGAAGCACCAAACAAGCATAATACCATAAAAAGGTTCCTTACAGCGATAGTCTTACAAAATCAACTGGTTTGTACTGTGTGCGAGCCAGATCCAGTTATATTGTCATTTGCTTATGAGTAAATAGTGTTTTTCTACTAAACAGCACTTTGTAACAGGTCAATTAGTTCACTAAATGCATTTGAGCAACTTTGACACTGAAATCCAGTTTCGTGGCAGCAACTTAATAATCGATTTTGTATTCCAAGTTCGGCAATACAATTACACAATATCAACTTTGCACATAAACAAATGGAAACTAAAGATAATAATTAGTTTAGCACCTTACCGATAGTCTCATTCCCCAAAACTCTCTCGAGCGTCACCACTAATGAATTAGGGACAGAAAATGCAACATCACCTACCTAAAAGGAACACACATCAAGTCCAAAAGAAATTAGTGCGCAAATCTAGGATTTATCAAACTGAACTAGAACTGACTAGCAATTTCATTAAAAAGTAAATTTCATCACATTTGATCTCTGAACAATCTTAAGATACTTTCTGCATGTAACTATCATAGTCACTAAAACACAGATTTATTGAGAAAACTAATAATAAGTCAATATGAGGAGATGACCTGAAGATCTTCACTGGCAGCTACATAGTGAATAGGTCGATGCGTGGAATCTTGCGAAGGCCTATCTTTCAGCACTACTTTGCAAGGTGGAAGTCCGTTGCTATGCATCCAAGACTTCAAATCGCCTAACTCTTCGTCTTTTTTGCTCGATTTCACCATTGTATCGGAATTCGAAGCCGCACACATATTTTTACATTTCCTGGCATGTTTAGGATTTTTGCATATGGAGATTGAAATTGCAACACGGGAACGAGGAAGCAGTGACGGAAGGCGAAACGGAGATGCAATGCAGTGTGTATTTTGCAGCAATTCCATGGATTTGTTCTTTATTTACTCTATTGCTGCATGTGTTGACAATTAATTTTGGGGGTTGAATGGAGATTGAGATTAGGGCTTTTGGAGCGGCAATGGAGAATTCTTTTTCACGCTTGCAGAGCTGAAAATATCTTCATTTGGTTTGAGATATGAATTTGGATTGACCCACTGGAAGATTGAGGGGCGTGACTGGTGTGGTGAGGTGGGAGTTTGGAGGGAAGCAAATAACTGATGGGGTCCGAAAACCCGGAACCGGGTACGGGTTCTGATTAAGTATGGCCCACATTTTACGTACAGCTGAATTCAGTAGTGCTCGTTCGCACTGAAGTCTTATTTGATTTTATTTTTTTATGAATATCAAAGAAGCATAAACAATATTTTTTGCTTTGTAAATTTTATTTGTAGTTTGAATTCAATTCGATAAATTAAGACGTAACGAAATATATATAAAAATATTAAAATACTAGATACTTATTAAAATTCGTTCGAACTCGATTTTCTTAACAATCAAATTAAGTTTAAATACAATTTCAAACTCGATAAAAATTTCAAATGAAACTTGAACATATATGTTTCGATATTATTTGACTCGTTTAAACCTGTACATACACATAAGTAATAAATAACCATTTATGTTTGCTCCTTTTCAAGCCAATTTTGTGTTTCTTTTGAAAAAAATCAGGTTAATTAGTTTGATTAGTTACAAACTTGTAGAGGTATTGTTTTAGCATACTTTTTTTAATGTGATGAGGTTTTTCTTTTGTATGTGGCAATGGGTCTCAACATGAGTTAAAATGATACAATGACGATTGATCATATAA
This sequence comes from Penstemon newberryi var. newberryi, assembly GCA_030819805.1. NCBI lineage: Eukaryota > Viridiplantae > Streptophyta > Magnoliopsida > Lamiales > Plantaginaceae > Penstemon > Penstemon newberryi. Next base: position 10,968,783 of record JAUALY010000004.1, on the reverse strand, counting down.
GACCTAGCATATGACTTACTTTTTCGGGATCAGAAATATTAAATGGACATGGAACATTTTTTTCTAAATAAATTTAAACTTGAGTTTACATAATATCCAACCTTTCTTGATAAAATTAACCTTATCATAAGAGAATCGACTAGAAAAATAAGTCTTCATTGATGATCTAGTAATATCTAGAATTGACTAGATAAATATGTCTACATCGATCTATTTTACAATTTTAGCTTTAATGCATCAATTTTTTGGTAATATCATTTATATGGCGTGTACTTTTCACTTTTGTCGCATAAAGAGGGTGGTTCTTGAAACTTTTGTAGAATATATGTGGAATGATTCATTAACGCATTGGTCTTCTTTTTGTTGATATAGGGCTAAAGAAGTCAATTAAAACAAAGGTTATGTGCCTTGATCATCTTCCTTATCAATCTGATACAGTGAATGTAGCATCTAACATCCAGTAACTAATTCTATATTATATAAATACACTACCGTTTGTTGAAAAGGAAAAAAATAAATTATGACCTACCTTTAATTAAGTTTTCAACCATGAAATTTCATACTATCCAATCATTTCCAATTACTAAGAAATAATTGCAATAAAACACAAAAAACACATTGCATGATTTGAGACCATCAACCAATTGTTGACACTCTAACTATGGTATTAGCAATTTAAATGCAACTTTCCCTTTTGGTTCCTTGTATATGGCTCATGGCCGTTACAAACCTTCTTACCAATACAAATATGCTCAAGTCAGTGATTAAAAACCAATCTCTCTCTCTCTCTCATCAAATTTTCTTCTCCATACAACACAAGAGAAGATTTAGACATAGATTCTAAGAAATCTTTCGTGAAAAGATTCAGGATTGAATGAATTCAACCCGTTGTGCTGCATGCAAACACTTGAGAAGAAGATGCCCTTCAACCTGCATATTCTCGCCTTACTTCCCATCTAATAATCCTCGAAGATTTCAGTATGTACACAAGATCTATGGGGCTAGCAATGTTGGAAAGATACTTAAGGTAACTCAAAAACCCGGGTATATATAATACATTGAATTTTATTATGTTATTCTCCTTAATTTTCTATTTTGCACACTTGCCACAACCTCCGTTAATCTCTAACTCGTGAATTTCCAATTTAAAATGTATAAACCGCCTATTGTCAAACAAAATTGGCATCAAACTCCACCCTTTTGATTTGTGCCTTTTACCCCCAAAACCTGTACATACACATGCCATCGTATACATAGTATAGTCTCTGAATATTTCTTGATTTTATTTCATTTTTCAATCTGGAAATATATCAGGATCTCCCGGAGAATTATCGAGCAGAAGCAGCTAATTCGTTGTACTATGAAGCGTATTGTAGAATAAAAGATCCTGTCTATGGCTGTGTAGGGATTATCACTATTTTGCACCAACAAATATACAATGTACAGTGCCAACTTGCCGGTATTCAAGCAGAGATAGCTGCTCTCAGTACTCAGTCACAGAATGAAGACAATCAGTATCAGCAAACTGAAATTGCACCAACCTTGATACAACAAAATGTGGTACCTAATTACACCTCATTTTATGACATTTCCACTTGGTTCGATTAGAATTTGATTCATTTAATTTGTTCTTGTTTGTAATTTTCTTGTTCGATTTCTCAAAGATAGATTTAATTTTACCCTCAATAGAAGATTTACATACCTGCATTGTATCTGAATGTTCAATATGAAAAAAATTCACTTCCATGCTACCGAAAACTTCATCTTGTTGACATAATAATTTGGGGTGCGCATTGTGCAAGCTTTCTCTAAAGCGAATGAATCCACTGATACCACATAAATAATAAATTCTGTTTTGGTAATTGGTACAAATTTTTATTTGAAGACATACTTTGTCAGTTCATCTAAGTTACCAAATCCAACTGAATATTTTATTCACCTTAAATTGTATTTGGAAACACACTTCTTTCCCGAAGGCACAAACACAATTTATTGATGTAAGCAGAACATACCAAGATATTTTTTGCTTCCAGATTTGATCCATCTTTTATCAACTACATGGGGTTCCGTTTGGTTGACTGAACGGTAACGTCCCTAACGAACACCAACTAACATCAAAATCCAGCTAGGTATATTATATCGCACATACTTTTTTGGTTAATTTTTCCAGGATAAAGATCAAATTTGCTCCCATGTGAAAAGTTCCATTGTTTATTTATAAATCAATAATCCCACTTTTTCCCATTCTAAATCTATTTAAAAGAAAGGTAGCATGCAGAATTCACTTATAAAAAGGCACAAAAATAGAAAAACAGCTCACGATAAATCACACTTACAACCGGTTAACCAATTATACAAGATTACCACAAAGAACAAACAAATAATCAAATCAAAACTTGCGTAATAAAAAAAAAAAAAAAATCAGTTAATTAACTTTTGTACCTCTGTCTTTACATAGCATATGCCATTCCTGCAGCACAGCTGATTGTAGAGCACGGTGTTCAACCTCCTCTGCGGTCAATTTAAACAATGTAGAAGGTCCCTTCGTTTTACTTTTACCCTCTCCCTCTTCATTTTCTTTACTTTCCTCTTCTTTTTCCTCTTCCTTTTCTTCTTCATCGTCAGATTTTGTAGACTTTGCACGAGGTTGTGCTGCCTTTAGTAATGCTATCCGTTCCATTGAGATCCTTAGCCTCTCTGCAGCAGCGGTTTTGACTTCATCTTCGGGCATGTATTCAATGCTGCCATCAGTAAGGTCATCCATCCAGCCTTGTAGATCTGATTCGATTTCTTTTGTTATAGATGAATCTGAAGCTCGAACCACGAATTTGCAAATCATGGTTGTGGTTTCGTCTCCAAGGTCCACGTTTCTGCTCACTTCACTGGCACCAAATATCATCATGCCTACAAAGCCTCCGTACCAAGTTTTAGCAGCATAGCAAAGCTGATTAAGAACAAAAAAATTGTATTAATAGAAGGGTGGATAATTTTAGAAGTAATAGAGACAAAGGAAATGTTTTTTATGTAGCTTGGGTGGAGAGATGTCCATAAGAATATTATTGCATGGCTTGAATATGGGTACCTCTCAACCTCAAGTGGTACTATTAAACCTAATACTTTGATTTTTAACAGTCCATCTCTCACATGCCTAGTATTCATTTGGTTCAAACAAAACCAAAATTTCGATTTTCCTAATGAACCGGATGTTTAGGTTTGGATTCGCTCCGGTTCATATAACCGAATTTGACCACAAAAAATAAAATAATGATTGTTTCTCATAAAAAAAATTAAATTTTCAAGCATTTAGCATCTAAAATTCAAACTCGAAGCACACGTATATAAATAAAAAAAACCCAGAAAACTATTATGTGGGGCTAAGAAACTTTAAATGGAAGATGAAAAAATTATTGAAAATCTGAATTTTCGGACTGCTTAACCAGCCAAAAAAGAGATTCGAACCAAGAATTGAAATTTTGCTAACTCAAAAATGAAAACATAATTGAATGTCTTCGGCTTGGTTTGCCCCGAATTTATTTGTTTCAATCCTGTTAAATTGATTAACCGAACTGTGCACATCCCAACTAGCATGTATGTATGCGTGAAGAGTGTCCTATAGATGCAACCAAAGAGCTTAATATTTATATGCAGACCTGCTTCCTAATTATAAAATTTGTAGAAACAAATATAATAAAAAACAGAAGTACACATTACAAAATAGAGCGCTTACTTGAAAGAATTTAATATCAAAGAAATAAAGATGTAACAAGAATACATATAGGTACTGAAAAGTAGCACCAACCTGAAATCCAGCAACTGTCCGGATAATATGTGAGCAAACTTTATGGAAAGGCTTAGAAGAGAGAGACTTTAAGCCACTGAGAAATGGAGACTCCCCATACTGCTGTGCTGCTGTAGCCTTAAAACCACTTCCTTCATATGTATATGTACCCGTGCACTCTACTATAGCAGGTAAACTAGGCCACAAGCGAAAATACTCAACGGGTGAAATTTTATGGGGTAAAAGAAGTTCAGTAAGGGGAATTTTGTATGGCTGGCATCTTAAAATCACGGGTTCCCCTATTTCGGGCCTCAGGCTTTTCTTTTGTCTCATAATCTGAGGATCTTCTTCAGGATAGTCCCCTTCATAATCTGATGGACCACCACTACCATAAAAAGGATAGTACAGGACTTGGACCCAAAAGCCACACCGCTCAAAATGGGAAACACCAACAGTCACACTACATAGCACCGGTTCCTAAAGAAATGAAACCAAGAGTATTATAAACACCAAGAATAAGTGTTGAGACAAAATATAAGACCGAACAGAGATGCTTTCATTTGACTTTTCTTCCGTTGAATGATATATTTTTCATGGTGGTTTAAGAAATCTTTAGGTAAAATTCAAATAGAAACGGAAAAATATATTTTCCAGCGTCCGTTTTATGTGAAAAACCAATTTTACAAAAATAATTGCAGCAACCTGGTGAATATTAAACTACTTCAAGTCGAATGAAAGTGAATGTAACATCAACTTAACCTGTGAATTAAGATCACGCAACTGTCTCACAGCTTGAGGAGATCCATCCATGAAGTACAACCCACCAGATAGTCCAACTCGAATGTCTACCCGATTCAGATCAATCTCAGTAAGATTTAGAACCTGCAATTTTTTTTAATTTAGTTTGACCATATCCTGTTTATCCAATTAAATGCTAATTACGTAAAAGACTTAAATTATGTCAGTTGGAAAGAGCTCTAAATTCAAAGAATACTTGCAAACAGAGTCATGAAGTTGTGAAAAATGAGAGGCCAACATGTCATCATAAGTAACAAATTCACAGATCCTCAAAAATGTCAGTAAATCCAGAAATCTATCTATTCTCAACCATGAAGTGCTCCTCAGAGGAGATAAGTTAAAAATACAATTTCTTATGTAAATCCCATCCATACATATTCACCAAGTACATGAAGAAAACTTGGAGGCCTTAAACATGGATAACTGAAAAAACCAATATGGAAATGGGAATGCCAACTGCCAAGTATGTTAAGGATCTAAGTTAACACCTATGGATAAGGACATGAATATGGGTTGACTGTGATGACTGGCTGCTTGCTGGTTTTCTTTTCTTACTTCTAGAGCAGGACACTCCATCTATATAGTTAGAAATCAACAGCTTTTCCCTCTAGAGAGCCATAATGACACTCTATATTGAAGAATCTAATAAGCTGCAGAGTTGGCTTCACTTATAGTGAAAAATAGCACCTACATTTTCATACGTGCATAACCCATAATCATAAGAACATGCATTATTTACTTATATGTTTACATGAAACCAACATACATCAGTAACTAGCCAAGAAACAGAATATTTTTTCAGTTCAGCTAATGCAATTAAACAAACTGAAGAATTTATGATCAAGTTCAGTCTGTATCTTATTCAAAGGAAGATGCGATATTTTTCCAGCTAAACACAAACTGTTCGAGAATGAATCAATTCACTTGCAACCCTACTTAGAACAGCACCCGAAGTAGCTAAGAACAGACAGTCTAACCTTCAAATGCAGAGTAATCCTTCCATCATTTGGATCTGTCAAGTGATAACCTTCAACAAAGCAAGGATCACTGCTACCAGTCAAAGTGAATGCACTTGGAGGTACCTTGACCAAACTTGAGTCAATCCCTTTGGTCAACAATTGAATTAATTCATTGGGATCTGGTCTCCACAGTTCTAGAATAGCCTTATGAATCAACCCATCTAGTTTTCGGTCTTGAGCTGTAGATGTGTTATAGAACTGAACAGTCAGCTTGTGGTGACTAAATGGGTAGTCTCCTCTGGTTTCACTAACCCCAGCCCATCTGAATACCAAATAACAAAATCAGGCAACAGGAGAAGAAAATGATTGACAAAGATAAGTAAAAATTTGTATTGAAGCTGCAAACTCCCTAATGGTATATTATATTATAGAAATTTATTAACCTATTCCATTGTTCCAGCATCACAGGAGTGGCATCCTAGATTGTCGTGGAAATTGATTACATTTAGTCTGTTATTAGCTTAACTAATAAAAATAAATAGAACTCCCAGCCCTAAATTGCAATCTAAAACCAATTATGACGCAAAAGTGAAAAAAATTGAACAAGAGGAATGGACTCGGTAATTTACAATTAACTGGAAACATTCGCCATAAACCTAATTAACTTGAAGAAATTGTAACTCATATTTAAGGGCCTCTTGTAATCAGGCACAATAAAGATCGATGATAAGTTTCTTGATGAATCAGATATTCCGGTTCAAATATTATGGTAGCCCTGGGTTGCTCCAAATTGCATTAGCATATGTATGTTTCAAAGAAATCTTGCTATTGGTCAGTGCTGAAAGGCTTGTTACTAACTCTTAGGGGAGTTGGAGAATACATAATAAATTAAACATGCATCGTGTATAGCAGATGAAACTGAAAAGAAAAGGTATTAACTAAATATATATATGAATGTCTTTCTCTAAGTGCTTTAATATTATTGTCTAGCTTTAAAGGCACCATACTATATATGCATGGGCACTAGTAGAAGTGCTTACTGCTTACATGCCACAAACTCATATAAAATAAATTAGCGCATCCATCATGTATAGCAGATGAAACTAGAAACGAATAAGTTTTAACAGAATATAACCGAGTGTCTTCCTCTAAGTACTTGTGCAGTTGTGTTGTGTATTATTGTCTAGCATTAGAGGTAACATAATCTATATTCATGGGCAATAGTGGAGGTGCTTACACGCCACAAACTCATACAAACACTGGATATTTCATGTGACATATGATCATATCAGTTGCTTGCAAATCTATATATTTCCTCGGCGGACTCAAATTTGTGAGCAAATGAGTGTATCGTATTTACTACTTCAGCATATAACATCAAAGATAAAATGCTCACTTGTCATCTGGATGACTTGAAACGTATTTAATTCTCTGTATTATTAAACGGCATTGGTGCTTATTGACTGAATCAGCAGAAGGATTTCCCCTAAACTCTTCAAGCTCTTTAATCAGCAATTGTCCAGCCCTAGCATTTCTTGATCCCAACCGCTGTGTGCATAAAAGAACTGCCTGAACATCTTGAAGCCGATTTGTTGTATTTGCAGAAGAGTCTATGTTGAATAGAACTTTGTGGATATTGGTTATAATAATGTTTAATGGGTCCTCGGGGTCATCAGCAAGAAGGGGGTCCAATCCCTCCAAATCAATGTGCTCCGAAATAGCCCATAGAAGACGAGCACATATTCTAGGTGTGTTAACCTGACGAATAAGATATTGCCATCTAATCAGATATTATGATTAGCAACTATATATAAAAAATTAAGTTCTCTTTGACCTAAATATCATTAAAATGAAACTAGGGATATGTCAAATATCTCAAGCAAAGTCATGATTAGAATTTGCCAAGTACAGATACTCTTGACATGTATTTAATAATAGCCATGAAACATTTAACATTTCAGGAAATCCCTAAAGCACCTTTTAAATAATTTTGCAGGAATGTAATGTGGTTAAACACATGAAGTTGCTAGATCATAACTTTCAGAAATAAATAGAGTGCAAAGCTTCACTAGATCTCTTAGCATTAAAGTGTAAGAATGCCATTAGCTAAAAATTCTCAATATAACTCTAAGATTTCATGTGTGGAAATGGGAAATAAAATTAAAAATAGTACTACAAACCTCACGGAGATCTTTAACAAGTTCTCGCTGCAAATTTTGCAACCGTGTTTCATTCAGTATCTGATCTTGAGATGCCCCATCTTTAACTCTTTTGACACCACCTCTAGTATCATAAATATGGCAAAGCCTAACAAGCAACTTTAGATAGCAATCGATGGCATATGTTCTACCATCACAATCCCATTTAACGCATGGCCTACACACTTCCACCACTTCCAGAGCTGGTTCTGTCCAATTCAACGCACCATAACCAGTTCCATAAGCTAAGGCTCCAATGACCCTGCTTTCCATACCTGAACTCTTTTGTTCAGGCAAAGGCAGCGATAACTGGAAGCAGCTCTCCACCAGCATGGCAACTAATTCTTCTCTAAACAAGCTTTTACTAGTGACACTGTTGAGATCATCCTTTATTCTAGCATCCTCAAAAAGTGAAGCAATGTCTGTTCCAGCAAGAGGCTTTTGACCACGACGAATGCTCTCCTTTGCAAAAAGATCAACACAGAGAGCAGTTCGACAGATGCATGCCAATGCATGCATTCGATCTGATTCTGCTCTTAAGTTCCTGACCATAAGAAGCAGCCTTTTAAACAATGAAACCTACAAAATGGCGCAATGAAACATCATTAAGACCTCGTATCCATCTGAGCCATAAGCATAGATATTCAAGAGCAGTACTGGCCATCGGAACACAAAAATAAGACTGCATAGAGCATGAAAAGTGAAAACTACTTGGATGAAGTCAATCTATGAAACTAAAAAGGTTTCGGAGAAATAAACTGACAATCTACTTACATCTTAAACAACCTAAGATTTTGCTGAAATAGTCATTTGACAATGACAAAAGGTTACGGGAAATATCTGAACTCCTAATTTTCTGGGAAAGAATGCTGTTGCGAGGGGATTTGCTCGGATGAAGAAGCCTTGCTACTTGACAAGCATATGCAGTAAGATTTATCAGCCATACCAAGAAAATCAACCATACTTTTTATTAGCATTCTGAATTTACCCAAACGGACAGATGTTCACTACTAGGATCAATATCAAACATCAGATATTAAGCTCGAAACAAGACAAACATACCTGCATGCTTAGGTCAAGGAGATGCAGATTAGTCACCACAGCTCTAACTATGCTCTCACGTGCAGAGGAATACTCCTGTCTATCCCATAGCGTGAGAATTGCAATAGTAGACGTGGAAGCCCACTCAGGCTTCCCTCCGGGAACATCAGCCAAGTATAGCATATTAATCCCCACCTCAAATATCAACGCAGGATCCAATGATGAAGCCAAAAATGGCGCCAAATGCGACACCACATCTGAAACTCCTACGAACCTCTCTGCATTCACTGAATCTGAGGCTGTATCATTAGTCCTACTCTTTGATGACCTAGATAGCTTCTTAATCACTTCTATTGAACCAGATGCCACTGCCTTCACTGCATAAACTAACGGAAAAACAGTTGCTCTGAAACTCTCCACAGGAAGAATAAGAGACCGAGCCATCAACGCACTTCTCTTCTTCCACACAAAATCAACCATGGACGAAATCCAGTTAGATCGAATTGCAACTGAATTTTCAGTATCCACTAACTTATCACCAGCAAGTCGACTCATCCTCTTAGATTCGAATTCCTGAAACAGTTTACCTACGGACTCAAACGCTACCTTCGAAACATTATCAGACTTATCAAGCATGTTTTGAGCAATCCGATTCCACCAATTGGAGACGCGATCGAGCAAGTTAATGTTGTTTTCGCACAATGTCACTAGATCGTCACGTGCGAGGATGCACCCTAGGGTTTCAGTGATTGAAAAACGGAGATTATCACTAACTGAATCGAAGCAAGCGGAAATTTCTTTATTGCAGTCAGTGATGAGTTTGCCGAGGCGATAGGAGGGGATGGCGGCGAGAATTGAAACAGCAGCAGCAGTGACATCAGGATCGGGAAAATCGAGATCGTTCCGAATGCCGATGCACACTGTTTCCCAAAGATCTGCGGTGAGGCGAGTGGAGCGGATGAGATCGAACGCAAGTTTTTTGGAGACGGCGGAGGAGGGGGAGGCGACGATCTCTTCCACTGCGGATTTCGCGATTACGGAGATGTCGCGTCCAGCTGCCGATTGCTGCAGCGCTTGGAGTAACGCGCCGGACTGCCGAAGCGCGTCGTTGGAGCGGAGGTCCGCTTGGATCTGAGCAAAAAGTATGTCCATGACGGTGATTATGATTCGCGAGAGTGAGTGGGAATGCAAAACTTAATGACTTGTGGAAATGAATATCATTTGGAATGACGGAGCTTGAATAGGCGGCGCATGATTTTCAGCTGGAACTTCAGAGATTGAAACTGAAGCGAGTCAATTTGAACTGTTAATCGCTTGTGAAAATGAAGGAACGGCGATGCAGTAGTGGTTTTGTTTATTCTTTTAAAAAAGTTGCAGCCTGAGATTTTAGTTTAACTTCCTTTCCATTATTTTATTTTTAGAAGAACTTCCTTCACATATTAATGTTTCTAAGATAGTTTATCTGTTTTCGGGAATCAACATTCGAAAACTCAAGGGTCCATATGAACTGGTGTTTACCAAATTTAGTTTGATTTTTATTTCAAAAAATTAATCTGTGCGATCTTGGTGAACCTCTAAAACATGATCCAAAATAGGTTTTTTTTTCAAAGAAAATGATTCAAATTAGGTTTGAGTGTTAGATTTATGAGTTTTAGAATCTTCAGATATAATATTTTTGGTTTATACTATTTAGGTTTTTTAAACGTAACTTAATCAATTTTAGACGTATCAGCATATTATATGGAATCTCTCCGACGGGTTTTGAGATATAATTTGAATTGAATTTTGATGTCAAAATTTGGAGAGAGGAAATAGAGTGGTGGTTGTCAGGGTATGTTTGTCTCGCATTTTCGAAAATTGTTTCGTGTTTGCGAAAAGCGAGACAAAAATATTTTCTATTTTTCGAAATAAATTTATCATCTTTCAATTTTCTCAAATTACTTTTCCTAAACTAAAACAAACAACAATTTTCTTATCTTTAAAAAAAACTTACACAAATTTTACTTTGATCTCTTACACATCTTATCCCACATAATAAGCATGATTAGACATATAGTCTTACACATCCTACACCTACAAACTAAACTCTTTAAGAAAAAAACATATATCTACCTTATTTATAAAATTACTGTTTCAAAACTCAAACAAATAACATTACGCAAATCGAGATATTCACGCACTAATCTTAAATAAACAGGCCCAATGACTTCCAAGATGTATTATTACATTGAGTATGATATAAGTTTGAGGAGTTCAGACTTTCGAAAAGAAGTTGAGGATTAAGTTTGGACACATTTTCCCGCTGCCGACGTGAGGGCTATGTTGGTGGGCGATTTGTAAGTACCTTTGTAAGCGACCTTTGGTCCTGGAGGCATGCCCTGGCCCGTGGTGGTGACCGGAGCCGAACCCACCCAAACTTTTTGTAACCAAAAAAAAAAAAAAAAGTTTGGACACATTTCGAGATGTAATTAGTTACATAACTTACATATCATTTTGCTTACCAGAAACCTTGGCTAAAAGCCTAAAACCAATTCACGAGGCCCTTCATTTATTTATTGTTTTTTTTTTTCCCCCCTAATTACAAGATAAGTTTGAGAAACTACCCGTATTATTAGGCAATAGTTTTGAAGTACATTTATCATCAAGAATCTTTACCAAGAAAATAAAACAGATTTAACATTAGTGGTATTTTTCCTTATTAAATCATCAGAAAAATTGGTATCACTCTGTAGTATGTATAAACGATTCTTAACTATTTTTAACGCTTTTGTGTTGCTACTTGCAACATTATCCAAGCCAGCTTATGTATTTTAACATGTCAGTTGAAATTTTATTAATTTGAATATATGAAAAATATCAAGTTTCGTTCTCAATATTGAATTTCAAAAAACATGCGTGATCATCAAAGACTTTCTGAATTTAAGAGGGAAAACACATAAATGTATTTAGATGTATTTCTTATGTTATAAATAACTGGAAACTGGGACCACATACTTTGCAAGGAGTAGCTTTCTCTACCCAATAAACAAAATTCACATTCCACCAAATCCCACCACAAAAGACTTCATATTGTGGATTTCTCATATATTGAATTTTGTTGGGACAGTATCAAAGTCATCAAAATCAAATCTCTGGCGCTCCCTTCCGGCCTGAATAGACAATCAAGATCAACGACAAATTAACAAAACTAAGAGGCGAGTACTAAACGAGGAAAGCGAGTAGTGAACTTTACATATACCTTTCCTAGGAAAGCAGGATCACAAGACATAGTTTCATTCATCCCTGTTAGCTTCTTCGAGAGCATCATTATCCTGTCACAAATTGAACAGCACAATTTTGTGATTCATACCTTTTCCAGATAAGTATACTAAAACCATCAAAAGTTGTTAATGGATCTTCTAATCGAGCTACCCAGGTCAGAAGGGATCACAAAACTTTCTAAACATTTGTTTGGTAGCAAAGATTAGGTGATATTATGTTTATCTCTTACTTGGTAGCGTTGAAAACAAAGCAGGAAAGCATAACCCGCCACTTTAGGGCAGTAACACAAATAAAGATACCACATGTCCAACCCTTTCATACCACAACATCGAATTAAGGTAGTAGACTTTGTCTTATTTAACTAAATTGTCACAGTGATCTTTGATTTAGATACTGCTACCAAACAAGTCCAAATATTTTAACCATTATTCTATAGTTGCTATCAAACGAGTTCTTATTTTCTGTATATAGAAACTAAAATATCTATTTCTAACATACGCACCTCTGGATTGAGGAATCGATGTGTTCAATCATCTCACAGGAGTTGTATTGTTCAGGATCTTCGAGGAATCTAACCATTCCATCTTTCTGGTTAATTGTTGCATAAATATCTCCCTCCTGGATCTATAAACGAAAAGAAATGATCACAAGAGATTACACGAGCATTTTTCAGTATATTTTCCAAACAAAAGGGCAAAATGTATGGTTTCACATACCATTTGAAGGACGTGCATCTCAGCCTCCTTGGGACTGTTTAGATGAACGGAATTGGCAATGTCTTGGAGGGAGAGTGTAAGGTATGTTTGGGTCAACCTTTGAATATTACGTTTATATAAAGAAGACACAACTTGCTTCACCAACCCAAGATTATTGTCCTGAAATGGACGAAATTTTGTATTCGATGGAACGGATGTGATGGAGTGAGAAATTTCAATGCAGTGATCTAGTTTCTATGTATTTAGAAAAGGAAAAAAAACTTACAGTTTCAAACTTTTCCTTGTTCGACTGCACGCATGCTTCAAGATCTGATATTTTTCCAGTAGTATAACTATTAACCAACTCAAGGTACGGCTGCTCCAAAAACAAAAGAAAAAACAACACTGGGATGAAGAACAAAAATAAAATACTCATCCAAAGTAGAACTCAGATGAGAAATAAAGTATAAAATGTCCAGCCAAGGGAAAAATGGAAAAGAGTAGCAGAAGAAGAATCATTCACCCCGGGTGTTTTAGGACAAACTTAAAAAGACCAATGATGTCTGCTTGAAAAAAAAATTACATTTCAACAACCTTGTTAAAACAGCCAGAACCATAGATCAAAGTTTCACTAAATCACAAGACACAAAGTGAAGGTATTGCGTGCTTAACAGATCAGTTTTCACTTATGGAAATCTAATTTGTTGATATAAAAGAGATTAGGTCCCAGAAATATACTATGAATGTGTTAGATTGGCCTAATAAACCCAAATTGGATTATATATATCTGAGTTTATGAGGCGTAGGGTTTTCCAAATCCAATTTCTATAAGGCCTCCCTCCCACCCTTCTCACATAGCATCGGATTCTATTACGAGCTGGCCTGCAGCTTCTGGGTAGATAGGGCACTCCCCTTTCTTATTTCTTAATGCAGTATCTACTTTCTTCCCATGACTTAATATGCTACCGAGGTTCTAAACGCCCAACCTCCACCATACATACCTTATAGTGGACCACTAAAGATTTGCTTATACACTACAAAGCTGCTTATATACACTTAATATACTAAAAAGCTCACTTTCATTCATTAGGCCAGCGTGAAACTAAAGTACGAAAGAGAGATGTGGCTAAGGCAGTATGTAAGCAAATAAGGCCCGCAGTAAACCATGGCTCGCAAGAACTTGTACAATTCAACAAATTACAATAATTGGTTAGACCCCTGGATTAGTTATCTAATTTTCAATTGAAATATAGTTTCGAATTTATCCCCCTTTCTTTCCAATTTACCAAAAAATCAAGACCACTTTCAACCAACAGAAGGTGGAAATTAGAATGGAATAGATTTGTAAAAAGTCGGGACTTTTTGTATTTCAACCCAATCACAAATGTAATATCGAGTGCCAAATAAGATTATTTGTTTTTGTCATGATTTTTTTAATTTTAAATTGCATTGTACACAAGCATGGTAAGATAAGTTATTTGTAATTTGTTGGAAATATTATCTATCCTACCATATCTAATATGAAGAACCGAACGTGCCCTATGGAAATTAGGTCTCAGAAATACAGAAAGGAAATTAGGTCCCAGACTTGTACCTGAGAGAAGTTCTTCAGATTCCTTTGAGCCGCTGAAGAAGTATACTTGGGGAGACTGGTAGAGAACTGCTTCAGATAAGGTAGTATTGCATTATTAAGTAAGCAGATGTGGCAGGACAAGAGCGAATTATGCCACAAAAATTTATCAGCAACAATTCAAAAGTTTAAATTTGTCAAACACGAGCATAGTTTATTGCAAAAGACATTCATACTCAAAAGTACTGAAAGAACACAAATTTCCTTCCTAAAGACATAATGATAACATAAATAAACACTTAACATCAAAGTTAGCATTTACATCAGTATTTGGAATGAAAACTAAATTTACCTGCCCAAGATGAATGAGAGAAACTAGAATGTGTTTCTTGTATGCTTCAACAGCTATAGCACTAATTATGGACATAGGTGCAGTTACAACCTAAAACCACAGCAAAGGAATGAATTATTAAATTGAAGCTACAAACTGCTACCTTTTTTTTTTCAATAAAAAAAGAGGGAATATGACATAAAACATGGGTGCTAGTAAGTAGAATAAGTTTTACATACGTTGTGTAGTAGCTCCAAAGCTTTCCGAAACTGTTTTTGCCCAATGCAAATTAAACCCCTAGAGTTGCAGAAAATACCAAGATATCATAAAAACTGGTAAATCTAAGGTTTTCATAAAAACTGGCAGATCTAGAGCTGAGACAACTTACCCATAATAACAATAGAGAAAAAGATCACGAGGCTGATCAACCTCAAATATGTCATCCTCCAAAATGGAAAGACCAGTTTTATAACACTTTGATAATAAACAGAGAAGAAGAAATTCTGGGTGCAAAGTTGTTAACTGCTCAGAGGACATCTGAAGCTTCCGCAGAGCTGTCAACAATGGAGCCACACCACGTATGGGGTCTTCAAGCAACATAACATACTCTTTAAACCTTTTACAGACAGATATAACTGCAAGTCAAGTCACCACCAAATTTTCGATGAGCAAGACGATAGCCAGAATATCAAAATAAACTAACAATCAAAAGGAGAAGATTAATACATTTCTCAGGCGCCAATCTAATTTGCTCAACCGCACACACATTTATAAATCTGGCTATATGAAGCACAAACTCCTTGGCTTGCTCTTTCGAGACCAGAGCAGATGTGCATGCGTCCCTAATAAATTGAAAACAAAAGGATGAAAATTAAAAATATATATATATATACATATATATATATATATATATATATTGACCTAGATGGCGATATCAAAACATAACAATCATATTAAACATATGAATACAATGCTTAGCAAAATCAAGGCACCCAACTAACTTGGATAATCGTTGTTATATATTTCAAAAGCAACTTCGAATCAGCAGAATAAGAAGCTCAATGGTGAAAAATGAAGATCATTCTCAAAATAAATGGTGGTTTGACTTTAATTACTGGACGGATAGTACAAGCAAAATGAAGGGACAAACAAAGTATCCATCTTCATCATATTAGGAGCATTATAAGCATTCCGACACAAGATTTTCACGCTTACTAAAAATATTTTCATACAAAAAATCGTTCAGGTCATAAATGATTTCCATTATGGTGTGCATTCTTAATTGGTATGCCCATCTCAGTAGACTTGATAACTCAAAATGATTTCCACTTGTCCAAGCTAACCCATCAGCACTACTACTATAGTAAAAATATCAAATTCAACCATTCAAATTTGAGACACGTCTACCATCTATTTACGCTGTAAGAACCAGAACCAATCAGAATATATGCACTACGCCAACCATCAACCCCTTCCCCAAGCGGTTTTCGAGTTACACCAAAAGACTCCGTAAGATATCACAGAGTCAATTCTATATATAAGTGTAAATATGAACTAATAACTTCCATATGTTCTTCCTACGAATAGATATAGTTGTGCCGAAAATAAAATTGCTTCAGAGTGCTGCAACCTGAATTCCAATCTTCTCAACAGTCTCAACCTCTATTTCAGCATAAGAAAAGAACACCTTGAAAAAACTCGAGAAATATGCAAACTAAAAAAAAGTAGCGAGCATGAAACAATAATCCAGATAAAATTCAGTTCTATCATACACCTTTCACTCCGCCGAATACAAACTCTAACCCTTAGGTTGTAGATAACACATGTTAGATATCTAAAACAGTAAATTCCTCACCAAATAATACAAACCCTAGTTTCATACCTCAAAATAATTACACAGAATCAATTCACCCAATTATCTAAAAGTAAACAACTGTGGGTGTTAGGGTAACAATAAACATAGAAGAACACTCACAGAATATAGAGGTAGCCTAGGGAATGAACGGAAGGGTCCAATTCGTTGAGAACGGGAGCGAGACGAGGCGACTCGGCGCGGAGCAAATCGTCGGAGTGCTTCAAGTAGGTACGGAGCTGATTTAACTCGGCAATGTTGCCCGATAACCCTTGGATTTGAGCCACCAGTGATTCTACTGAGTTCATATTCAGATTCATAGATTCAATCTTTGCACTTGCAATTTTCTTTCGCAAACTGAGAAAGGGAACGAAACAAAGATTTCTAGGTCTTCGGTTTATTAAAGAGATCAAACCAAACTGCAAATAAAGATGAAGATTGGAGACTTAAGAGGCTATAGAACTGAAGAACGTAGGAGTATTATAAAAACTGAGATAGTAGGGCCTTTTGTTTTATATTGAGCAAAAGACAAAAATACCCCTATACTTTGTCTAACACTCAAAAAAATCCCTGTGTTATTTTAACTCCCAAAAACCTTCATGTGTTTGGTTTAAATACTACACTCGACCCAAGTAGTATATTCTTATAATTTTATTTTTGACTTTTGGTGGAATGACAAAATTACCCCTATGTGTTTGTTTTTTTTTAAATTTATTTATTCTTTTTGAAAAATTAAGTATATACTACTTGG
Source organism: Penstemon newberryi var. newberryi (assembly GCA_030819805.1). Lineage (NCBI taxonomy): Eukaryota > Viridiplantae > Streptophyta > Magnoliopsida > Lamiales > Plantaginaceae > Penstemon > Penstemon newberryi. The sequence continues at coordinate 10,951,549 of JAUALY010000004.1, read as the reverse complement.
GTTGAGTGTGGTATTTAAAATCAAACACAGGGGGTTTTGGGGGATTTAAATGACACATGGGGGTTTTTTTGGGAGTTAGACAAAGCATAGGGAGTGTTTTTGTCTTTCGATGTCAGGGGTAAAATTATCATATCAAAAGTAAAATGTGAACAAATACTTGCAATTTTGGCGTTTGAAATACACTCTCTTTTTTTTTTTTTGTGTATTTGACACTTATTTGAGATCACAGGGAAATTTTTTAGAGTTAAAATAACACGGGGAGTTTTGACAGTTAGACAAAGTATAGGGGGTGTTTTTGTCTTTTGCTCTTTTAATATTAGTTCGGGGATAGTCTTGGACTCTAGGTTCAGTTTGTGACGTAAAAACAAAAATAAAATTGTTTGTTTGTTTTAGCAGCACGAATTACTAAAAATTAAAAATAATTAAGATCTAATTATTACGACATTAACTTTTACATTTTTCTATTAATCTAACATTATTGATAGCTTTAAGAGATCGCATTGATGCAACTCTTGTTCACATGTGACGTTCAAATAGTTCGATCTTTTTCGTATTCATTAGCTTTTATCTAGCCCATTTACTGTAGAAATATTTGCGATCAAGGGTTTATTCTCCATTATGGCAATAAAAGATCATGACTCATGAGGTCGTCTTAGAAAGCAATTCTCTCCAAACTATTTTTGAAATAAATAATCGAAGTCTACGACAAGTTGAAAGATAGAGCTTCTATTTAAGAAATATGGAGGTTTTGAGATGATGGCTGAAATGGATATTTTGATTCACTTTCCATGGCATAAACTATGCTGCACTCACGTCGTGGGCTTTTTGTGTCGTGATCAAAGCATTTTTGTTGTATTCCGGTTAATGTTTTACGTGATGATGCTTCCCCACTTTTTTTTTGGTTAAAGGTGATTATGAAATTATCTATCATTGTTCTTTGGAAAAAAAAAAAAAAAATATATATATATATATATATATATATATATAAAACAAACTCTCCTCAAATAAAAAGAATTAAAATTCAATTAAATCCACGGGAAAGTTGTATTGCTCACACGCGAAGACATGGTAATAAGTGTGCTGATGGATTAGCACCTATGAGTCATGATGTCCAAGAAGTTTGGGATGAGGTTCTTGAGAATATTTTTGAGTCTTTTGAAAGATGATGTATAGTTGTGTTTGCTTGTTTTCCATATAAAAAAATATAATTCAATATAATCATATTATTTTATTTTCAACTACTCTAATCTATTAATTAACTAAATTCAATCTATTATTCTGAAATTAAATCAAATTTAAATTCAAAATGTTCTTATTTCTTGAATTCAAGTTGCATACTGAACTCAAATTTAGCTTTAAATGCGAGCATAGACCCACAACCTCAAGTTCGACCCAAATAAGAAACTCGTATACGGCCCCAATTCCAGAATAGAGCTTTAATGGATCTATTTCAATTGGGCCTAATTAATTACCCGAAAAGTTCTATCCTAAAACATAATAACATCAATAACATAAACATTCTTTTTCAAGGAAAAAAAAGAAAAACAAACATTCATTTCAGAGACCGGGGAATCGCAACAATGGCGGATTACCATTACGTGTACAAGGATTTGGAAGGAGCCTCGACACAGTGGGACGACATTCAGAGGAAGCTTGGAAATTTGCCTGAGAAACCTCCCGCGTTCAAGCCGCCGCCTTTCGCGCCGGCTCAGGACGAGGATTCGAAGCCGAAAGATAAGACCTGGATCGACGAGAAAACCGAGGAAGAGCTTGAAGATCTCGAAGATGATCTCGACGATGACCGATTCCTCGAAGATTACAGGTATTTATTCATATATCATTTTAATTTACCCGATGGATTTGAAAATTTATGTTGATTAGTGCATAGTTCTAGCGTTCACTTGCTGAAATAGGATCGTCGAGTTTATTTATGAGAATTGGCTCTACAGTGAAAGAAATGTTTCATGAACTGCGATTTGCTATCGTAAAGTGATAAATTGCTGAAGGAGTATGAAATGGTTTGAACTTCACCAGGATATGATTTTAGGATATACAAAATTACCTTGTCATTATGTCAACATTATCTTTCGGTTGCTTTGATGTGTTCACCGTTCCCTATTGAACCATAACTATTGAATCCATGATCCACCTAAGACTGGAAAACTCGAGCTCGCTTCATCATACATATTAAATAGGTTTGAACTAACATTTTTCGTTTGATAACTTTTGAAGCTCGGTTCGAGTTCGAGCTAAAGATTAACAAAATACAAGTAAAGATATCAAGCTACTCAATTCCCGACTTGAGCTCGTTAGATAAAAGCTCGTTTGAGCTCAGTTTGTTTAACAAACAAACCTAACTCGATACAAAATTCAAACCAAACTTGAACAATGACTTGTTTGACATTACACGAGTCGATTACACCCCCAAATCCACCCACTTAGTTTCTGAAAGTTGAAGTATATCAAAATTGCTGCTATCTTTTAAGATTTTAAAAAGAAAAAGCAATACTATTGATTTCAGGTTTTAAAGTATTGATGTTACAGGAAGAAGAGGTTGGCTGAAATGAGAGAAGCAGTAAAGATTGCAAAGTTTGGATCAGTGCTTCCAATTTCAGGATCTGATTTTGTTCGTGAAGTTTCACAAGCTCCTCAAGATTTGTGGGTTGTTGTGATTCTGTACAAAGATGGGTAAATAATCCTTGTCAATCACAGAAAATATCTTTCATAAGTCCAATATTTTTTTAATAGATTATCAGTAGCATCACCAGATCTGCAGATCATTTTATTCATGTTTGTTATGCTTTTTTTGATAGATACCCAGAATGCACTCTGCTTTTGCGATGTTTAGAAGAATTGGCTAAGAGATACCCTGCAACAAAATTCGTTAAAATTATATCTACAGAGTGCATTCCCAACTACCCAGATCAAAATCTTCCCACTGTGCTGGTATACAATAACAGTGCTGTTAAGGCGACTCATGTCGGCATACACAGTTTTGGAAGGAGATGCTCCACTGAAAGTATGTATCTTTCTAACCGTGCTTCTGAGATGTTGAGTTTGATTTTGTTTCTTAGAGTTGAATCAGTTTAGTAAATTCAAACTTTAGCTCACTAAATAGTAAAGAAATGGATGGAAGAGGGGGGGGGGGGGGGGACTCAACAAATGTAAAGAAAAATTATTTTGTGCATCCGCTGCACAAACATGGTGCTACATACCCATACAGTGGAATTTATATTTAGTCCCTAAATTTAAGGACTAGTTATCTCCAAGATCTCATCCCCACAATACTATATGTAAGAATTGAATTGGATAAATCTCCACTTTGTGTTGCAATACATCATCCGTGCAACGGATGCACGATATGATCTCTTTCCCGAGATTGACAAAATTCTTTAATCAAGCAAATGTCTGAAATGCCAATGTGAAGACCTGATATTTCTGTTCTTGTTTGTTGTATGATGGCAAACTGAGTTTTGTAAACTTTGATTAGTAATTCCATTGCTTGTAAATTTTTTCCAGTTGATTTGGATTCAATCAAATGCAACTTAAGGGCTTGTTTGAACTTTTAGGTGTTGCCCTAGTTCTGTGTCAATCAGATCCTGTGCTCAATGACGGCCATGGTGGAGATCAATCCAGAGAAGCTGTTCTTGATGGAGTAAGGAAAAAGTTTGTTGAGAGGGTCGTAAGAGAGCACGAGGATGATGATGATGGATCTTCAAGTGATTGATGTCGCCTATGACAAATTTACTGCAGATTTGGATGTATTTTAGTTCATATTTGGTATTTTAGAGGTTTTCTATATATTTGTGTGAATTGATTTTAATGTATTTTAGTTTTATTTTACATAATGTAAAATAATGTTAGAAAGCATATTTGTAAGTTTGACAATGTGAGATGAAATTTGAATTTTGGGATTTTGGGAGGAAAATTAAGTGTATCAACTCATGTTTGTTTTGAGATTTTATGGTGAAAAATAAGTGTATTTATAATTGTTGAAAGTTTTAGTATAAATTCTCAATCCGAACTCATAAGATTACTCTAGAATTCCACATTATCTCAGTATCAGTGTGATCAAATTAGAAGGGCTTGTTCAATTACTATGAAAGTATTTCAAAAAATTGAGATATGTGAATATTTTCAAGATATTCTTGATACGTCTGTATAGATTTGAATTGGTTGTTTAATAGTTTAACTAATAAGATATAGTGCAATGATGATTTTCCGAGTTGCTAGATATCAAATCTAAAATTTAAAATAGAATAACGATGCATTGCCAATAAAGACATAATTACAAAAAAAAAATGGTGCATATTTGTTGTCTCTTTCCCAAAACTTGAAAATCTACAAGAAGCCAAACAAAGCCTGAGACTTTCATTGCACTCTGTAAATTTCTGGTTTTCCTTATCCATTTATGAAATCATGCAATCAAATTCCGAAACAATACATGCCACAACTCCAGATCCATGGAAATTATCAGTAGAAAATCAAAGTTCTAGCCATTTGATAAACAAATTACCCTCCCTCATGCAGTAATTTCTGCTTCGAACTCGTCCCTCTTTTTGCCTTTTCTTGTATTTGTGGTACCCTGTTCTTGCTGTTCAGCTTTCTTTTGGGCTCGAATCATAGCTCGTCTAGCACGGGGTCGCATTTCACGCACTTGTCTTTCTGGCATTACATAAGGTTCAAGAGCCTTATCACCAAAAGGGTGTTCACTGTCAGCAAATATCCTCAGTTTTCTGTCCCTATCCTGCATAATAACAAGGACAATAAGGTTAACTTTCAAATCAAGAGCCAGAAACAATTTTACAATAGGGTGTTGAGACTCTTTTGGCAGTCAACAACTGTAATGTTGTACTCCAGCACAGTAAAAAGAACTAAGGCGACTCACATTAAAGTCATACATATCTTGATCAATTCTAGGAATTATGCATGCTTGTTAACAGATCATGATCTAACTGGATAAACACATAGTATAAAAAATAAATTCAAAACTCATATATGATGAAAAAAACTAGCCCATGTAAGAAGAGCATTTAAGGTTACAGTATATCTCGATGACTAATCCATGCGAGTTGTATAGACACAATCTCAAATTATTGAACTACACGAGGCTTAGATGTTTCACTTGAAAGTGAGCAACACGTGTTGTTTCTACTTTCCAGTGCAGAAGTGTTTTTTTTCTTTTTCTCACTTCCCATTGCAATTTTTAATCTTTTTCACTTTCCAGTGTACAAGTGAGGTAGAAATATGATCCCATAATATTTGAACACACGGGACTTAGGAATTTCCACCTTCCAGATAAGTTCTTTATATGGTATTCAATGTGTCGTCCAACCATTTACCTGGTGATTGAATTACTTTCAGAATACTATATAATGCCAATTGGGGTTGGGATTCTCTTGATGTTGGGGCAAGAACACTAGTCTTACGGGAGATTCTTCTACAGACCCAGTCCAGGAGTTAACTCCTGGACCATGTGGTCTACATTTTTTCTCTTTTTTTTTCTCTTTCCTTTTTCTTCTTTTATTTTCTTTTTCATTCTTTCTTTTTCCTTCCTTATAACTAATATTCTTTTACACAATTCAAACACATTTATATACTTTGTGTTGCAAACTTATAATATATTGTTCCTATCAAAATTTTATTGTACACTACAAAAAACTTAAATTTTAGTAACAAAATACTAAATGACAAAGTGATAAAAATTTAAATATTATCACTAAAATGATGTACATAGACACATTAGTGGCAAGAAATGTAAAAAAGTTGACACTATTAACATTTAGTGACACCCCAAAAGTGACAACTAAAAAGTTGTCACTAAATTGTAGTGACAATATTTATTGTCACTAAGTTGTCTCTAAAATGTTGTCACTAATTGTCAATAATAACAACTTAAGTCCCATACACTTGTCACTAATAGCCATTAGTGACAATTTAAAAATATATTTTGTCACTATTGCACTTGTCACTAAATATATGAAAAAAATGACAATTTCAACAATGTCATTTAATATTTTGTCAATAAATTTCATTTTTCTTGTAGTGGTGGTTTTTTTATGTATTATGTATTTTTTGTAATCGTTCAGTGTGTTGTGGTTATATATTTATTTATTTTTGAAGATGTGAATTCGCAAATTCATTGTGTCATCTTGTACTATAATTTATTAAATAATTAAGATAGATATTTTTTTATAGAATTAATTTAAACATGAAACATTTTTAAAGAAGAAATAATGCGTGAAAAATGAAAATAATAATTTTGATAGAAACAAACATCATATTGTAAATTTACAACACAAAATATGTCAAATTTTTTTAATTGAATAAGAGAATTTTAGTTATTAATGAAGAAAAGGAAAAAGAAAAGAAGAAGAGAAAAGAAAAAAGAAAATAAAGAGAAAAAACCTGGACCAGGTCCGGGGAAGAATGTCCCCTAGTCTTACTAACCCAGGGCATTTAATATGTGCCCTCTAAGGTACTCAGAGATTGTGAGATCATAGACTTAAGAAATTGATCTAGTTTCCGAAAATTTAACCAGATACCATGATAAGGAGATATGATAACAAGGGAAAAAAAATTAGAGACTTTGAAATGTGAAGTGTAATTGAACGGAAGTAAGAAAATTTAAATGTTAAAAATATTCGTTGGAGAGGGCACATGTGGATGCTGGGGTGATCAGATCAGTACTCTTACCCCAGCATCAAGGTATCCTCCTATTGGTATGAGGCGAAAACTGGACTGACATAATTAGCAAACACCACAAACTAAGAAAATGCTGCCGATGAAAATTTCTTGGATGCATGGATTTCATTTTCAAAGGAGAAAAAAAGTAGTGAATATCATAGACTCAATGTACCAAAAAAAAAAAAAGAGAATATCATAGACTCACATCACGTAATTTGTTTCTAGGAAGCATGCGTAGAACAGCTTTGCGAATAACTTCTGTGGGATCCTTGGCCATCTGGTCCTTCAAACTCCTTTCCTTGAGGTGGCCTATATACCTATAGTTTACAGAAGTTGCAAAATAATCAGCATGTGACATCATCCCATTCAAGAAAAATAAAATTTTCATAGAAACACCACAGCAACCCTTTTTAGCGGATTTATATTGGACTAGAATGAGATAGCATATCGGCACATATGAAGGAGTACATAAATTGCTCAGAAGTGGTACTTACCCTGTATGCCAACGATAAAACTTATCAGTCATTTTCCGCCCAGTGACACATACATCTTTTGCATTGATAATAATGCACATATCGCCTTCCTCCTTGTAGGGCGTGTACGTAGGCTTGTCCTTTCCTTGAACGACAGTCGATATTTGTGAAGCTAGCCTCCCAAGGACCTACATCAAAATACCATTAACATTTCATAACTAGGTGAATATGTACAGGTCTCAATGAAATGTCTATCCAAACCTGTCCTTTTGCATCAAAAACTCTCCATCTCAGACCATCCAAATTAATGCGTCTAATTCCAGCTAGCGCTTTCTGCAAGTTATTAATCATATTCTAATCAGAAAAAACTGAGTGACATATTGACGAATCACGATCACTCTACATATTTTCTTAAAACTTTTCTAGTACTTTCAACTGATAAAATTGCAACTAAAACTGTAACAAATCTCATACATTCCAGTTGGAGAAATAATAGAAGTAATGCAAAATAATAAACTCCAAATGGAAAAAGATATGCCAGAAAACCCTAATTCAAAAATACAACTGGTCTTTCAGTGCATTTCACAAACACCTGGCATGCATACATAACAATTCAAATCATGCATTCCCAGAGAACTGAAACACATTCACAAAGGAAAGATCACCTGCCTTCAGATTACCACTGAAAGTCTGAGCAGCAGCCGACATATTCTTTCGTAAGTTTTTTTCAGATTACTCGACGAGGAAATTGTGAGGAAAATCAAGGTCGGGGTGGGGTAGCTAATTTCGGTTGCAGAACTTTTGGGCTCTTTAAATTCTTAAGAGACAGTCAATTGGGCTTCTATGGGCCTCTATTTGGTTTACTGGGCCTTCATCACTTTCTAGTCCAGCCCATGGATTATTCTGTACTCAGAAGTCAGACAAATCACAAATGTTAATTTAAAAGTTGAAAATTAGGAAATGGTTATCAAAAGAGGTTATTAACGAGTTGTGTAGACATTATCAAGTTGGTTTAAAATTGATAATGTTTGGTTTAAAATTTATATGGAACTTTAAATTATATTTAAGTTTGATATGATTTTAAATGAATTGAGTTCGAATCATCGAACGAGGCAACGAGCTCATACACATTTACGTGTGAACCTCTCACGATAGAAATCTAGATTCACTATATTACGAGACTATTATTATACTTGCATGATCCTAAACATGAAAATAATCAACAGATTATTGATCTAGTGGAAGGGACTAGTCACTACAAAGTAGCGGACTCAAGTTCGAATCCCTGTTGGGAGAGGTTCCCACTTTATGTGCCCGACTCGCCTCGAAAGGGATTAAACCCTTGGGAAAAAAAAGGGTACAGATAAAAGGGAAAGAAATTATAAAAACACTGACATACATATGATATCGCTCTCTTTATATTCTATTAATACTTTATAGTTATTGTATATTTTATATGTAAAGTCAATCAATTCCTCCACCCCATTTTTCTGCTCCCTTGAGATATGTAGCAGAATTTTAGGTAAAAGTTAAAAATATGAAATATTTGATCATTTTTACATTATAGTCTTAAAAATAGTGATAAGAGAAATAATTGGTATCAAATTATTACATTATGTAACAATGTATTTTTTAGAAAAATAATTTTATTTTAAAAAAAATTGAGAATTGTTTTCGAACATCCTCGAAGAAATAGGAGAAAAAGGGAAGGACAAATGAAGTATTAATTGTTTTTGAAGAAATACTATCAGTCTAGCTTTCAAGAAGTATGTTTAAACTCGAGAAAAATTGTAGATTTGAAAAACAAATGTAACAATGAAAAAGAATCCAACAGTTACATATAAGTAATTTTGGAAATATTAGGGGTTAAAACTTCAAATCAACATAGGACAAAAGTATCCTCCCAAATATTAATTTGTAATTTTATGGGCTCACAAGGATGGATGTTAACTTGATTTTGATTTCGAAAAAAATGATTCGAAATCATAAGGGTTCACAAGGATGGATGTTAACTTGATTTTGATTTCGAAAAAAATGATTCGAATGATTTCGATTAAACCTATCAAACACGATATGAATTGAATTTGAAGATAAATAAATGTGACAAATATCAAATCAATTATTTTTATAAAAAAGGATATTTTTGCAAGTTTAGGTCAACACCCAAACATGGATAGAAGTTGTCAGTTGATTCCATCCAAATCAGTATATAATGATCATTGCAATCAGGTACAATTACGAAAATAACATTCCCTTTTCTTATTTCCTTTTTCTGCATTGTTTTGATTTGAATACAATACAATCGAATCAATAATTTTAAATGTCCAATTTTCGAAAAAAATTAAGTTGATTTGTAATTTTATCTATCTATAATAAATATGATAAGGGAAAAAATATGTAAATACTTAATATACATATTTTTACAACAAGAAAATAAATTTTAATAATACATGTTTCCTCAATCCCATGTGGTTAAAAAAAACGCAAAAGTACACAAAAAAGTCCTCAATCCAAGCATAAAAACGTCTCAGAAACAGTAATCACATTTGAAATGAATTTTAATCTTACATATCTATTAGTAACCACTAATTACACTCTGGCTACTCACTAATCTTTTTCTGCATTCTAATTTTCACAAGTTTATGAAAGTCATGTTCAGATAGAGATAACATCTGATTAAGAATAAACTTAATTTCACATCTCCTCATAATCTCATACCTAGGTTTAATCCTATCTTCTAAACTATAACCAAAATACTGCGGAAATTTAACCAGTTCCGATTTAGGGTAAACCATGGTTAGAAAAAAATTCCATTTTGGTATCAAGTTTTCAAGCAAACTGAACGTATACAAAGCTCCATACCTTGAGACCATTGTAGCTACATCCCCTAAACTGTACCCTCTTTCGAGGAAAAAGCTAGTAACCGGTTTCAAATTAGCCTCAATGCTCAAGCCAAACGTTTGTGGAGATCGATGAAGAAGATGAGCCACATCAACTTCCAAAGATCGAAAATACTCAGCAGTTGGTCTCAAATTATCCTCAACACTATAACTTATAATGTTCGGATAACGAGTTAGAAGCTTACTCACATTCTCCTCTGAAAGACCCGTCTCATAGAGGAAATCGACTGTTGATTTGAGCTTATGTCTGCTGTATGTGAGAAGAGGTGGAAAACGATATATAACTTTGGCCCATTGCTTTTTATCTACACCCAAGTCCTCAAGAAATGCCATAGTGGGGATTAGATTTTCAGTGAGACTAATTCCACAAAGTTGAGGCCTTTTGGTTAGGATTGTGGGTATGTCTTCTTTTGGCACGCCTAAATCGAGTAGAAATTCAACGATCGGCTTGATTTTTCCTTCTAAACTATAGTATGCAAAAGCTGGGAATTTGCGAATCACTTCTCTTATTGCTTTAATCTCCATGCCGAGCTCTATAAGGTAGATGATGTGAGGAGGAAGTTTCCCATTTGGGCTAGTGTCACTAACGCGTGATAGAGCTTTTAGCTTCTTGGGTTCGAGTGTAGCGATAATTGCAGAAACGGGTGCAATTGAATTCTCGACTTCTGGAATATTTTCTTCTGTTTTTTCCTTGGCGGGTGGGTTTGGAAAGTTCTCGACAACGTCTACTAAAATGGCTCCGTACTCTTCAAGGAGTGTTTCAAGGTACGGAATAAGAGCATCTCTGATCTCAAGTGTCGTGAGTTCTCGACCTGAAACAACAAAGAATTATGTGATCTTAACAATGGAATTCAAATAAAGGTAATATGTTTCCAAGTTTGTTTTGTTGTGGATATCGTGTGATTTGTGTTTAAACGATTTCAAAGTAATATAAATAATTTCAACACAAAATATTAAGTGAATTATAATACATGAAAAAATAAAATTATACTGCATAAGAGCTTTAGGAAATTAGAAAGCGATGCAGTAAATACCCAATGGTCATATAACAATGAAGATGATTAAATATGCTTAAAAGAGGCCATGTTAAAGGATTGAAATAATGACAAATCGATAAAATCTTAAAGCTTATTCATAACAAGTTTAGGGGATCTACAGAATGAGAAATCAAACCTACTAAGTACCGAGACTTGTGAACTAAGTGAAGTCGTGACACAAGATGATCAACCAAAGCATCAGATTTGTTAATAGTTCTTGCTGCTGCTGCATTGTTTAAACCTTGCTTCTTCAAGAATAAAGTTAAGACAGCCTTGGCTTCTTCCTTTTCTGCTGCTAACAAGGTTGGAGGCACTAACCGTAAGCTAAACGATCCATCTATCCCAGATTCAGCTTTCGATCAAAGGACTTTAACAATGTTAGTTCAAGAAAAGTGGTAAAGCTGGATGAATATCTAGGGTATCCATGCAAAATAAATCTATAATTATCTGCAATCACAATGGAAATATCTTACCAAACTTAGCTCGAGCAAAGAACACCTTCTGCGGAAGAGGGAGTTTAGTCCTGTAGATGATTAAAATGGAAAACAATCAATGCCATCAATCTACTAAAATTATAAGATCGAAAAAAGGACGAAACATGACAATATTAACCAATGATTCAACTGTTAACTAGAATAATCCGAGAATGATTAGATTTTGGGATAGGTATTTACACAAAGTTATTGGCATAGTCCATTCAATATAATTTGTTCAAAAAGAGATATCTTCGGAAGTTGGATTATTTATTTCTAGTTGAATAACCATTTCAAAGCAATCGTGTGCAACCACTTTAGTTCTGTATCTGGAAGCAAATTCAAGTCTGGTTAAAAGTCATTTACTAAGAAAAATTAAAAACAGAAAAGGCAATATTAATGCAATAATGCAAATCCCTTGTACAATATTTTTTTAGAAAAAAAAAAACCAACATCTAATATTAACAGCTCACCCTTCATTATTTCAGCCAATTGGCATTCAAATAAGGCATTCATGAATTTAAGACATAATCCACAAACGAAAGTGAATTTGCTAAGATCAAATTCAAAAATAAAAATGAGAATATTCGACAATGACCAATAAACGCTTCCATGAAGCAAAATGCTTCGGAAACAGAAGAGCTATTATTCAGTTCATCCACAAAATCAAACTCGTCCCAATCAAAACCGAACATAACCAGAAAGAATCTGATAATTTTCCTTTTTCCATGAACTGTAATCGTAATCACACACCTTTAACGAAGAGAATATATATGTAAGGATTGTACCTTGATTGGAGAAAGATTGTTCTAGAGAAAAATGGAAGTCGCAAAGACCTAAAATCAACGGCAGCTTGCATTTTTAGTTTTATCTTTATTACTGAAGAGTATAAACCTGAAAACGCAAATAAGCGTTCCAGAGAATAATCAAAAGGGGTTTTGGGGAGTATATATGTATTTTGGCCGTCTATTAAATATCCTCTTCTAGTTTGAACCAAAGTCGCTTTAATGACTTAACGAGACTCCTCCAATCTATAACCAAAGTCGTTTTCTATTTGGTGGGATACATTATACTAAAACTCGTGAACTATTTTTAGTATCTTCATAAACAAAATAAGTAATACTCTCATATAGCTGTTAAATTCCATATTTTCCAATGGAAAAGTAAAATTGGTAATTTATAATATATTTACACGTACATATGAATATTTAACTTAGAGGTGGAAATCAAACTAAATTATATAAAAATTGGGTCTATTTAATAAAAAACTAATTTGAGTTAGCACATCATGCATATCAATTTAAACTTATACCATTTATGGTTTGTTAACTTTTGAAACTCAGTTCACATTGAACTTGATTGTAATTACATTGATTTCGAAAATATTAGTTTTATGTGTCTAACCTTGATTTTAAGTGTTATTGAGCTTCAATGAGTTTACACCATACTAAAAACCAATGTTATAATCTCATGCTACTATTGAGCCAAACATTCTGCAGATACAATACAAAATATTAGGTTAAATAACACAAAATACTTTAATAAATTCATAATCTCCACTCAAACAAGCATAATCTAGTATTCTATATATAGCTTCCCATAAAGAAAGAAAAGTGGAAGTATAACAATCTCTAGATCTTCAGGCAAGAACCTTAAGCCATATCTTCAAAATAAGTCTTTAATTATGTTTTGGAAGTGGAAATGCTGCAGTAGCAAACCTCCATGTGAACTTATGAAAATCAACTTCCCGCCACTTCCTCCATTGGAACAGCATCAGAAAGCTCTTTTAACTCATCGCTCGTGAGCTTTCTCATACAAAGAATCAATGTTCTGGTGTAGATTCTTAATCTTAGTAGTTCCTGGAAGCATCAAAATATGGGAATCAAGTTATAGTAATTTAAATCCAGTGAGAAAGATTATTGAGATGGATTTTTCAGTAGTAAATTACAGGCCTTGTTTGGTTACACTATCAATCAATTTTTTCATTTTCCGAAGTCACTATTCATTTTCATCACTAAAATCACAAAACAGCACTTTTTCTAAAATGCACGAAAATATAGCAACCAAATAGGTCCCAGAGTTTAGAGGTATAAGTAAACCTATTTGGTCTCTGATGATGCGATTATTACACGGAAATCCTGACTGACCTGGAATAGGGGTCACATCATCTCCTTCATGATTAACCCAAGCAAGTGCGAGTTTAGCAGGAGTGCATCCGTGCTTTTTAGACAATGCATTGTTCTTCTCCCAGTTCTCTCCTGTGAACCTCGGGTGCATACTCTGATGGCCAAAAAATTAGGCAAGGAAATATAAATGAACACAAGCCAAAAAGACCACGACCTATTGGACTGTCTGCTACTATCCCGATACCAAGTTCTCTGATGCAAGAAATAAAATGCATTAAGTTCTTCAATAAAGTTCAAGAGAAATGCAAGGTGAAATTCTGTTTTTAGTCTGACTGGACCCTCAGTCACTTTTGGTATCGCATTTTGTAAAATTGCGCTTTTGGTCACAATTTATTCAATACAGTGCACTTTGGTCCTATCGCCCCCTTCCCGTCCAATTTGGGACCAAAAATGCAAAGACAGTCCTATGGAACCAAGTGCAAACAGAGACTATAAAGTGCAAAATATTAAAAAATCGGGACCAACGTGCAATTTTGTAAAGAGCGGGACTAAAATTGTTGAAGGTCCAATCTCGTAGGACTAAAAATGCAAACAATTGCCAACAAGTTCCCAATATAAGAACAATTTGTAATAGTTAAATGACAAATGTGATTGAATTCAACATTCTGATGCTCGTGAAATAGTGGATGAGAATAAAATACCTGCAGACGGGAATGATATCTTCTTCAACTTCACGTGACTAAAGTGAATATTCCATTTGATATGCACTTATGTTATGAACAGCATGTGCCCTCCTTACAGTATCCACACTAGCCTCTGATAAACCAATGTAATTAATTTTACCTTTTTTAGAGTTAGAGTTATAGCATGAGTTTGAGTTATAGCGTGTTAGGAGTATTAGGTTTAGGTTGGATATTTTGGTATTTATGGAGTCTTATCTCTTTGTATAAATAACCCTTCTTGGGTTCATTATTAATAACATCTTTACATCTTTTCTCTTATAACAACCTTCTTCAACAAATTTTTTTAAGTTCTCCGACCTGCAATCGAGGAAATGATAAACTTAGAAAAAAAAATGAAAAGAAAAAGGAAGGGACTTGAAAACACAACACTAATACTGACTGTTTCTTCAATAGGCTCACAGCAAGAACGAGCATACTCGGCAGTACCTTTGACTGTAAAAGGGTCATATGTGATAACACCAAACTTTGTTGCTAACTGAACTTTTTCGCGGGGTAGCTGCTTCAGCGCCTGTAAAATTCGGTTTTCTCGAGTTTATTCATATAATAAAAAATGTATTCATAGCATGGTAATGTACGGGTATTTCAGCCAATTGGCATTCAAATGACAGAATGAATTTACGGCAAGTGCAACCAAAACGCTCCACAATTGAAAATCACATTGAATATTGATATCATGCTACTCTTATATGTTTATGATAACTATTACAAAATACTAGAACAAATTTATTAATCTCCACTCAAACAAAAACATAATAATCTACTATTCTATAGTATTGCAGAAACAGAGAATCAGGTGGTTGTATAACAATCTTCATATCTTCAAAATTTATTTAGCTTTTGGAAGTGGAGTAGTAGCAACCTTCCATGAGAACTTATGAATATCGTCACTGTGGGAAGTTCCCGCCACTTCCTCCATTGGAACAGCATCAGAAAGCTCTTTCAACTCATCCTTCGTCAGCTTTATCTTTAAAGAATCAATATTCGAGTGTAGATTCTGTATCTTTGTAGTTCCTGTAAATAAATATTATAACATGGAAATCATATCATAATTTGAAACCAATGAGAAGGATTGAAGACATCAGACATGGATCCTTTAAGTAGCAATATAAAACTAAACATGGTGAAATTTATTTAGGCCTTGTGTGGTTACTATTTCTCTCTTTAACGACATTATATATGTTCATTTACGAGGTTTTTCTCTCTAACTAAACTCATTCTCTTTAAAATGCACGAAAATATAGCTATTTCTGCAACTAACATCAGTTCTAAAATACCACTCTCAGAAATGGCAACCATAATAGGCCCTAGGGTTTAGAGGTATACGTAAACCTATTTGGTCTCTTATTTTGATTATTACACGGAATTCACTCACCGGGAATAGCTGTAACGTCATCTCCTTGATTATTAACCCAGGCAAGCGCGAGCTGAGCAGGAGTACATCCGTACTTTTTAGACAATTCATCTATGCGGAAATAGAAGGCCTTGTTCTTCTCCCAGTTCTCTCCTGTAAACCTCGGGTGCCTATTCTGGTGGCAATATAGAGAAAAGTAAGCTACATTTATGCGACAAGATAAGGAAGAAATATAAATGAACTCTAGACAAACATATATGCATACCAAGTAACTATCTTTGGACACACTTTCGAAGATTTTCTTTCCGCCAAACAGACCACGAGCAATTGGACTGTATGCTACTATCCCGATTCCAAGTTCCCTGACGTCCAATTCAAGGGCCAAAAAAATGCAATAAGTTCTTTAATTAAGTTCATGAGAAATGCTAGGTAAAATTTTGTTTTTACCCTGACTTGATCTCGCATTTTACAAAATTGCACTTCTGGTCACAATTTTTTAAAATATAGTGCACTTTGGTCATATTGTCTCCTTTTGATCCAATTTGGGACCAAAAATACAAAATTGAGACAATCCTATTGAACCAAAAGTGCAAAATATAGACTATGGTACCACAGTGCAAAAAATGGATAAAATAATATTTTGTTAAGCAAGAAACTTTGAGGGTTCAATCCTGTAGGACTAAAAATGCAAACATTTACGAACAACTTCCCAATATAAGAACAATTTGTAAAAGTTAAATGACATATGTGATTGAATTCAACATTCTAATGCTCGTGAAATAGTGGATGAGAATAAAAAACCTGCATACGGGAATTATTTCTTCTTCAACATCACGTGACCAAAGTGAATATTCCATTTGATATGCACTTATGGGATGAACAGCATGTGCCCTCCTTACAGTATCTACACTAGCTTCAGATAAACCAATGTACTTTATTTTACCTTCTTCAACCAATTTTTTCAGTTCTCCCATCTGCAATCGAGAAAATGACAACTTAAAAAAAAAACGAAAGAAAAGGAAGGGATCTGAAAACACAACATTAATACTTACTGTTTCCTCAATAGGCACGGTTGTGTCAATTCTGTGTATGTAGAAGAGATCAATGTAGTCCACTTGAAGACGCTTGAGGCTAGCCTCACAGCAAGAACGAGCATACTCGGGAGTACCTTTGACTGTAAAAGGGTTATATGTGATTACACCAAACTTTGTTGCTAATTGAACTTTATCGCGGGGTAGCTGCTTCAGCCCCTGTAATATTTGGTCTTCTTAAAAGTTCATTCATATAACGAAAAATGCATTTAGAGCATCTATACTTCTATGATGAATACTACTCCTATATTCTAATGAAATAAATATCGATCTCAGGACCCTACCTTTCCCACTAGTAATTCATTAGCGTGGTCCTTTCCGTAAACACATGAGGTGTCAAAATGAGTAATGCCTTTAGAAAATGCTTCTTTGATTATTGCAATTCCATCTTCGTCAGGAACGGGATCATTGTATGCTCCAGTGAGCCCCATGCACCCATACCCGAGCTTCGAGACCTGCCAGAAAAATTTAATACATTACTTTCTCCAGATGAAGGACTTGTACAATTAAGTTAGTAAATTTATTCAATTATACCTTTTCTTCTGTAACTTAACTTCGATTATGGAGTACTTTTTATTTCAAATATGGACACAAAAATGATGTGAAGCTATTGGTCGTACACAAACGAGAATTCGACCAATAACAAACGATGTTGCCAAAGCCCTAATTGTTTCTTCCAAGTTTACTAGTCTGAAGAAATTATATGATCAGTGGAAAGAAAAAAGACTAGAGCATAACTTATATCTCACTTCTCTCTACTCTGGCCCTCATAAAAATGGATCAAACTAACCTACTCGATTGAACTCGATTTGTTATACATATTATACAAGCTTGTCCAACATTCTTCGTATATTAACTTTTGAAGCTTGGTTAAACTAAAAATCGACAAAATATATGTAATACATCACTCAAGCTCGTTCGATGATAGCTAGTTGGAGCTCATTTCGTTTAACTATCAAAATCAAGCTCAAACACAGTATCAAGCTTGATAGAGAATTCAAATTGAACACTATGTAGTAAGATTAATAAAGCAAAAAGTAAAACATTGAATATCAACAAAAGTCGAGCATTTATGATTGACCTTAGACAAAAATGAAACAAGTAAATTGATACAGAAATGAGGAAACAGGGCATATATATAATTTCCTGTTACAACTCACCTCAAGCCCTTGGCTACCCAATTTCACTCTTGCCATCGATTCTTGCCCGGCCATTTAATTTCCTCGAAATTACAACTAAAATTCAGGTGAAATTGATTGATGAATTATTAACTTAAAGCAGCAAGTGCGTTTCCTGTTTCAGCAGTTTGTCTAAGGCCATCTCCAACGACTCTCACTAATATAACTAATGAACAGTATTATACTCTTTCACTTTTTACTCTGCACTTCAACAGCTAGTTTATATTTTAAGAAACTACTTTTTAACGACCGTACCATTTTACTCCAGCAGCTAGTTTATATTTTAACAAATTACTTTTAATTATTATTTTATATAAATAATAATGATATATTTATAATACTAATTGATTTAATTTCATAATAAAATATTTATAATACTAACTGATTTAATTTCATAATAAAAAATAGTAATTTTTTAAAAATATTAATTTTTATTATTTGAAAAAAAATATTCCAACGTTTAAATTCCAACCGGCGCTACAAGAAAAATGAATTTTTTTTGATAATATATTGAGTTATAAGGTCAAACTTGTCACATTTTATAATTGTTAAGTGACAATAAATTCGGTATTATCATTTCATATACATATTAATATTATTGTCCAAAATAATTTATTGTTTTGTAGGAAAGTACAAAAGTACAAAAGTTTTTGTACTTTCATGCAAACAATTGCAAATAACAATTTGCATTTGGCCATGGGTATTTGGCCATCCAAACCCATAAATTTTAACAATACATAAATTATACATGTGCTCTTGGAGAGTAATTTTGATGATAATTTTAACATAACTCTTATAATTTAACTTATACATGGGCTCTTGGAAATGGCCTAAGTGCTTAAATAAATAAGAGGCTCTGAGCATCTGATAAATAAATTCCGACTCTCTTTCTTCCTCGTGTAGATTGATTTCCATGATGATGTGACTCTTGGTTTGAAAATCAAAGTGAATATCGACACATGAGGGCCTGACGTAAGCGTACACGTCATCTCAAGTCCATATATGATATTGATATACATTACTCTGATCTGGGCCTGTTCAGAACAAAAGTGGGCTGGTCCATAGAGTCACAAATTTGGTCAGAGACCAAACTAACTCGCACCGAGTATTGAATATTTTATATTTAAAATGTATTTATCATTTTTTAGTTATGAAGCCGAACTTAAAATTTATCGAATAAGTATAATGAATCAAACTCAAACGAAGAATTTATTTATATTTTTTTATTTAATCAAGAATTTTGTAATGTTATCATCCTAGTTGAAAATATAAACATTGTGTCCCACATACTTAATAAGTTGGTTCTATTTTTCTTAAGGTGAAGCTGTAAAACATCAAAATATGATTAAATCTATAGGATTACTAGTACACTATAAAAGAATACCCAACCAACAAATTCAAATAACATCAATTACCAACACACACAAAAACACAGTGTATATTCAAAGGTTCATATATATAGCTATGGTTATGACAATAAGATTAGCCGAACTGTCTGTGCAGATATTTATAATCCAAATGTTTAGGTTCAGTAACATACAATAATACATCAACAAATCTATTATCTCCACTCATAATCAATATAGCTTTGCAGAAACACAGGACAAAGTGGCATATATATTATATAACAATCTCCACATCTTCAGACAATTAAGAACCTTAATCTCCATCTTCCATATAAGTCTTAATTTACTTAGCTTTTGGAAGTGGAGTAGTAGCAAACCTCCATGAGAGCTTATGAAACTCGTCATCATGGGTATTTCCTGCCACTTCCTCGATTGGAACAGCATCAGATAGCTCTTTCAACTCATCAATCGTTAGCTTTATCTTTAAAGAATCGATATTCGAGTGTAGATTCTTTATCTTGGTAGTTCCTGAATATATCAAAAGAAATAAATCAAATTATAATTTGAATCCAAAGAGAAGATTAAAGATTTATAATGTACTTGGTATGCCGTGACTTATTTTTCACTACATTGTGAAGTATATTTAACCCAATAATCAATTATTCATCATAGAAACCTTGGTTCGGTTAAACTAGTAAAATGGATAAAAAGCCAAAAAATGAGCTTGGACGTAGGGGTATGCATAGTCCAGTTAACTGGATCCAAAACAAAAAAAATCCATGAATTCAGTTTGGTTTTTGGATTTTAAGTTTTCAAAATAATTCAGTTCGATTTTGTTTTTTGGCCAGTTAATTTAACCGAACTGAAAATCATATATTTAATTGTTATCATTTCATTTTCATTTCACATTTAAATGGGCAATCTTTGAGATAATTTCTACAATTCTACTAGTCAGGATATATTGCAGTTGTTAATAACTTTCTGCAGAAAAGTTAGTTTTCTGGTTTTTGGGGTAAGAAAAAAAACAAGAGTCATATAGAAATTTATGAACATCCTAATGATTACCAAACGGGCTCTCAATTTGAAACTCCAATTTAACCCCGACCAGTAGAAATTATCTCAAAACAGTGGCCACTTTTCGCTAAGTCAGGTTTGTAAAATAATGAACTGAAATTTCTGTTTGAACCGGTTTGGACCATAAGAGCACTCGTAGTCTACTACCCACGAATTGCAAGCAAAATCCTGGTAAGAATAACTAACCGGGAATGGCTGTGACATCATCGCCTTGATGATTAACCCAAGCAAGTGCGAGTTGAGCCGGAGTGCATCCGTGCTTTTTAGACAATGCATCTATGCGGAAATAGAAGGCCTTGTTCTTCTCCCAATTCTCTCCTGTAAACCTCGGGTGCATATTCTGATGGCAAAAGATTAGGCAGAAATGTAAGCTACATTTACGAGACCATATAAGGAAATATATATGAACACTAGAAGAACATATATACATAGTTACATACCAAGTAACTATCTTTGGATAAACTTTCCAAAATTTTCTTTCCACCAAACAAACCACGACCAATTGGACTGTATGCTACGATCCCAATTCCAAGTTCCCTAACATCCATTTCAACCGGCAAAAAAACACATTGAGTTCTCTATTAAGCTCAAGAGAAATGCAAGGTAAAATTGCAATTTTAGTCTGAAGCAGTTTACAAAATTGCACTTTTGGTCCCAATTTTTTTTTTTTTACATTTCTGGTCCCATTGCCCCCTTTCCAAATTATGACCAAAAATGCTAAATTGAGGACCAAAAGTGTTTGACTATTCTATGAAACCAAAAGTGCAAATATTGGATGAAAAGGGGAGCAACAGGACAAAAAGTGCAATTTTGTAAGGTGCGGGACCTAAAGTGCATAGGGTCCAATCTTCTAGTACTAAAAATGCAAACATTTGCCAACAATCCCAATATAAGAACAATATGAAATACTTAAACCATATGTGAGTTATGTGAGTGAATTCAACATTTAAATGATCCTGAAATATTGGATGAGAATAAAAAAAAAAAAAAAAAAAACCTGCAGACAGGAATTATTTCTTCTTCAACATCACGTGACCAGAGTGAATATTCCATTTGATATGCACTTACGGGATGAACAGCATGTGCCCTCCTTACAGTATCTACACTAGCTTCCGATAAACCAATGTACTTTATTTTACCTTCTTCAACCAGTTTTTTCAGTTCTCCAACCTTCAATCAAGAAAATGATAAACTCAGAAGAAGAAAAAAAGGAAGGGATTTGAAAACACAACATTAATACTTACTGTTTCCTCAATAGGCACAGTTTTGTCGATTCTGTGTATGTAGTAGAGATCAATGTAGTCCACTTGAAGACGCTTCAGGCTAGCCTCACAGCAAGAACGAGTATACTCGGCAGAACCTTTGACTGTGGGAGGAGAGACTTTATGTATACCAAACTTTGTTGCTAATTCAACTTTTTCGCGAGGCAACTGCTCCAGCGCCTGTAATATTCACTTTCCTTGAGTTCATTTTGATTAAAAAATGTATTTATATATATAGCATAATACTGTAGGAGTATTTTAAATGTGTTAGTGTATCTTATAATGAAAATAAGGTAAAATCACATTTTTAGTTCCACAGTGCTGAACCTTCAGCACTACTGATCCCATGTTTTATAAAATTGTACTCTTGGTCCCAATTTATTTCAATATTTTGCACTTTGATGTTAAACATTAAAAACTTTTGGACCAAGAGTGTAATTTTGTAAAGTGGAGGACCAAAAGTACTAAAGGGTCCAATCTAGTATGATTAGAAATGCAATTTTGCCAATGAAATATATAATATCTGAGAAGCTTACCTTTCCCACCAAGTATTCATTAGCGTGGTCTTCTCCATAGATATCTGAGGTGTCAAAATGAGTAATGCCTTTGGAAAATGCCTCCATGATTATCGCAATTCCATCCTCTTCAGGAATGGGGTCATTGTATACTCCGGTGATCCCCATGCAGCCATACCCGAGCTTCGACACCTATGTGAAAAAATACATTACATGAGAAGGACTAGTATTTACTATTTAGACCTTTCAAGAGTCATTATGGAAAGGAATTGTGGAAGTAAGGAAATCGATTCTTGCCCGACCATATTCAACCAAGGATTTAAGGTGGCAATACGCATTTCTATCACAAAAAAATACGGGCAAGGCCACCATATTAATATAACCCCCTTTTCAGAATTATTAGCTAATTTGCTAGTTTGTATGATTGTTCTTTCATGGAAAATATTGATATCAGAACCAATGGAATCTAGAAATTGGAGTACGAATGAGGTAGAACTCATCAATTTACCACATATTCATGTCAAGTTATTTAAAACCTTATAACCACGTCGACAATGTTTAAAACAAATATGCATCACACATTTTAAGCTCTTTTGATAAAAAAGTTAGTTAACTTAAACTCTAATCTAATATTCAATTATATACAAATCAAAATGACAAATGGATGAATCTTAGGGAATCACTGCAATAACGCTACTCTACCGCTTACAATACCCATATACATAAGTAACTCGTTACAAATAATTCTACCCACCTCTCAGTGAGAATTGAACTTGAAGATGGCCAACATGGGCACATGGCTTGTCTGTCCCCAAGGCTTGGCCTACGACATGTGCTCCCGGGGGCCTAATGGCCCTTAGGAGGTCGGAAACATGAACTTATTAATTTGTATATATGGGCACAAATGAGGATAATATTATTGATCACTAACAAACGGTAATTCAACCGTTAACAACATCCTTTCAGATTTACTAATTTTGAGTGAACAACCTTTCCTACTAACTAATTAGATCAGCGTATTGCTAGAAAAGTAGTCGTTTCTTCCAAAACAAACTTTCCTAGTTTACTAATCTATTTTCTTAAGTCAAGGAATTTCATGATCAGTGTAAAAAATTACTAGAGCATAACACCTAGTCGTTAGTACTGTAATACTGCAGAGCAATGAATACATGAATTTTTTACACTGTACCCCGATTTATTTTCTTTTTTACCCTCTAAATTATTACTCCTTCTGGTCAATCTCCCTTTTCACACTGATTAATAAGGAAAAAATAAGCATTCAACACGAAAAGGAACGCATCAATATCTTGTCCACATATTAATAACAGAAAATAGAAAGTAATACATTCTTACCTCGAGCCCTTGCCTTCCCAATTTCACTCTTTCCATGGATTCTTGTTCGGAAATTTTCCTCGAAATGCAATAATTTTGTGGCAAAAAGGTCAGTTGATGAATAATTCAAGTTTTGAGCTGTGTTCTACTTAAATAAGAGGCTTTGATCCTTATTTATTAGTTTTGTATTTTCGACTTCAAAATAATATAGAGTATGTTTGTTAAAGTAGTTTGTGATAGTAGAAGAAATATGTGAAATAATGTTATTTGTTTATATTTTGAGAAAGTGATTTGAGAAATTAAAGTTTGAGAAATAAATGATTTGTATGTTTTTTTTTTTTTTTTTTTTTTGAAGAATTATGTTGTAGGTATAAAATGTGTAAGATTTGTTATATAAAATAAATTGTGTAAGAAACTCACTCCGTTTCAAATTAATTGGCACATTTGTCAATTTTTTATGTTTTAAATTAATTGGCACAATTGATTTTTCAATGTAATTTTTTTCAATTTTGCACTTTTTTGGGAAGCTCAAGGGTCACCAATAAAAAAATAAAAAATGTAGATGAAAATATGAAGTAATTCATGATAAAAGTGATTCATTATGAGGCTTCTTGATATGTGTGAAAACAAGTAATATGTCAATTGATTTGAAACGGATGGGGTATATGTTACTTTATGTCAAATCATAATAAAATTTGTATAAATTTTGTTTAGAAATAAGAAAGTGTTGTTCGTTTGACTTTTAAGGAAAATTATTGCATAGACCTGATCTACCACAAGGTCTACCACTAAGCTCATAGACCTGGTCTATGTAAGAATTTTCTGACTTTTAATAGAGCAGTTTGAGAAAATTGAGAATAAAAAATCTATTTCATACATTAAAAAACATGTTTTTTTGACATACATATTTTTAGAATTTTCTGTTACACAAATGATTCGAATGTAGCTGTGTTGATCCATATCTGATAAGTATACTCTATACAAATACGATTCAAATTCCTAGAATTTGTTAGTGATAAAAATCAAATTCGAAGCCAAACAAAGTGTGAAACTTGGAATAAAAAATTAAATTTGGATATATAATATATATTTTTTTCAATCATGGATGAAAAGTTTCATTTTGCTTTGAACATTATTGGATTCGATGGTTGAGGCTGAGCCTTATCTATTAATTTCCATATGGTCTAAAGTTATCTTTGTGACAGTGACAAAGAGAATGACTAAGTCTAGGTTTGTTGGATGCCATAAGTGATTACGTCATCAAATGCTCAGACTCAGATCAAAATAGTACAGCCCAGTCCATATTACGACCCATTTGTAATATTGATCTAATAAACTTTGAGTACATACAACTAAAGTCCAATACGGTCTCTTTGGATCTAAACCAATCCATTAAACTTTAGGCCGATAGAATTCCATGTATCTCAGAGTCCCTAATCTGGTCCATCAACCAAGGCCCAGTTTTAACTTTACAAAATACAACTGATAAATATTAAATATTAATAGTAACTTGAATTGGTGTTTTGGGCTGTATACATATGTGGCCCATACCTCTTAAAATGGTCTCTCCACCTATTCCAATTTGATATTTAAAATGAAATCACTTTTTTTCCTCTCTCCAGATTAGCTACTGTTCGGTCAATAGCATAGATTCATATGTATCTCGTGTTTGGTTATATTCATAGGTCAATTTTTTTTTTTTTTGATATTTCCTTGTCAATTGAAACGAAACCACGTACGTACATAGTAACTTTATTCAATATTTTTTCTAATTTATAATTATTTTCAAAACATCTATAGAAAAATTAAGATGAAAAAACACTTTTAATACTAAATTTTTGTCCAAATTATACATTTGATACAAAGCTTTCTGAAAAAATATTTAATACCATAATTTAGGCAATCTTGACACATTTAATTTGGCCGTCAATTTTTTAACAGAATTCATCATGTGCGCGACACTTGAAGGTTAAGTGGCACGGATTTTGCACATGCAAGGGGTAAAATTTTATTTTTGATACCTGACTTTTACCTACTTTACACTTTTGGTACCATACCAAACCTTTGAAAAAGACACATTTAATACCAAAATTGCAGGTCGTTTGACACATTTGCTTTGACCATCAATTATTTGGACGGGAACGACCACGTGGCCGTTAAGTCACCAGAATTGCAAGATTTTTGCACGTGATGTGCTCGGGCATGGAATATTTATACCTAATCTTAATTTTGGCATAACGCATTCGTTACAAGGCTAAATTTCGTGTTCTTTATATAGCTGGAAAGCCCTTGGCGAGAGATTTCTAACGATACAAGGTTCAGTTCATGAAACACAATAAATAATTTCCAAAAAATTAACAAAGTTTCGGTTCTATCTTAATGTATATAAACTTTGATAATTTTCTAGGAATTAATAAAAAAATTCATTATTTTACTTAGGAAATATATATATACCAAGGACTAATGAAAAAACTTTAAGCAAATTCAACAGTAGTACCAAAATGATGACGCACATATTACGCAACGCCACACATATACTTATAGTTTTGTAATAAAATATTAAATAATTCCAGCGGTTATTACAGTTGGTCGGGTTCTGGGCAATTTCGTCACTTTCCTTGTCCGTATGAAAAGCGTAATCGCAGCCTCGCAATAGTATATAGTTTGAAAAAAAAGTATGGATTTCCCAGATTTTTCTTTTGTTTTGAGAATGGATTTCCCAGTTACTTCCCATTATTCTGGAACACGGCTCATAGCAATTAAAGAATAAACAAGCGGGTCTCCACAGGCACGAAAAGTGAAAAAAGGCCAGAAAAAGAATCAATAATTCAATATCCCCTTGTACACGTTACATCAATATTAATTAGTAGTTATTTTTGGTCAACCAAATTCCGCGTTTCTTAATTAATACTCATCACCGCATGCAGCTGGAAATTAAATATATATACATACCTACACAGCTGAAATTCTTGAAACAATTAATTTTACTGATCATTTCAGGAAAGAAAAGTAGGTAGTACAATTAAGCCCTATACATATATATATATATATATAATAATAATAATAATAATTACTTATTTATTTGATACTAGCTATTAAATTGTTAATGGAGAAATACGAGCAATACGTCCGAGTTTTCAACCAGTTGGACACAAATAGAGACGGAAACATAAGCCCCACGGAGCTAAAACATTGTTTTGGATTAATAGGCGGTGAAATGACGGCGGAGGAGGCTGAGGCGGCCGTGGTGCTGGTGGATTCCGACGGGGATGGGATGTTGTGTTTGGAAGATTTCGTGAGGATAGTTGAAGGCGCTGGTGAAGAGGAGAAGGCGAGTGATTTGAAGGAGGCGTTTAAAAAGTATGAAATGGAGGGGAGCGGGTGCATTACACCGAAAAGCTTGAAGAGAATGTTGAGTAGATTGGGAGAGCGGAGGACCGTTGATGAATGCAAGACTATGATAGCTTATTTTGATCTTAATGGAGACGGGGTTCTTAACTTCGATGAGTTTAAGGTTATGATGTCTTCTTGATCATATGATTATGATGACAATATTCTGTATTAGTTCATGATCATCATTTAATTTGATTCTTTATTTTTTTTAATTGTATTATGTGCTATGTATTGCAATATTCTTTAATAAATTTGTCAGCTATAATTCATTTTTCATACTATAGAACTGAGCAGATTTCATTTTTCATACCAAACTCGTAAAAAACGTATTAATTCCCTGATAACATTACAAAGTGATGTTTTCGTTAGTTTTGTTTATGAAATTGCCACATGGCAGTAAAAATTTAAATTATTAATATTTTTTATAATATTAAGATTAATAAAAATGATTAAACTTTGACGATTTGACCCCTATCTCTTTCCTCATGCAAGACCTCCGTCCTCTAATAGTTATTCGCCGAAAATAGGATAGGAGTTTTGTTCGTCTATTCACCGCGAACACATATGTGTAATAAATTTCATATTACGTTGAGTGAATCATTCAATTTTTGCATTTGAAAATCCAAATCGCGAAACTCTTTTCCTCACAAATTTCAAATTGCGATTATGGCCTCGTATAAAATGGTAAAATGGTCAAAATATTATCAAGAATTAAAGTTAAATTAGGAGACATAATATATAGTTGGATTAAGTTATCTAATTAATTTAAATCACACTATATAGTTAAATTAGGAGTCACAAAAAAAAAAAAAAAAGCAATATATATCGAAGGATATAAATATTATTTGTATTATTCAAATATTTAGTACGACACAAGTCATAAACACTCCTCTAAAAAAATCAAATTTTCTTACATATCTCTCTGTTACACAAACAAAAAAAAAAGTTAAAATAGAGTCGCATCTTACAATATATGAATGAACAAAAAAATACTTATGACTTAACTGAGTTCGTAATTTTACTTTGGCTAGAGAATCAAATATAAAGAATATCCAATATATCAAGGCATGCATAACCTTGAATTTTCATGAAATATTTTTCGTGAAATTGATTAAAATTTGTGAAACCGATTTTTTTTTCCATGAAATTGTTTAATAATTGTGAAATTGATGCCAATTCAATTGAAATGGATGAACACCGGTTAAGTTGGTGAAAAAACAGGCTAAACCGATAAAAAAAAAAGTGACTGTGGAAACGGTCAATACATGTAAATCGATGAAAATTCGTGAAAAATGGATGAACCGGTGGAACGGTGAGTTCAATCAAAAATAGATGAAATCGGTGAAATTGGTGGAAAAAACCATGTGAAATTAGTGGAAAAAATAAAAATAGGTTACACTGGTAAAACGAGTGAAAAGATAAATTTATCCCACAAAATAAGGTGAAACCGATAGAAAAATGGTTTCAACCAAAAAAAAAAATTCAATAAAAAATGCTGAAAACAATGTAACTAGGTTATAACCAATAAAAAAAACTGATAAAACGATAAAAAAAAATATTAAACCGGTAAACATTGCAAAATGATTGGTTAAATATGTGAAAATGGATTAAACTAATGATTTAAATAGGTGAAAAACGGAATAGAAGGGGAAAATAATGTATTTCAAATGACAAAGTAAGAGACATAATTTGAAATCTACTTAAAAGTGGACTAAAATCCATTTGATAAAGACTGTTTTTATATTTTGTTGTCAAAATGCAAAATATTTGAGCTAGAGATTTCAAATTCATCAAGTCCAAATGGACTCTTACTATTTACATCAACATAATTTTCTTTATTGTATCATATCTGGTGGCACATTCACATTACCTATATATTTTATATATTGGAAAATAAGAAATTCAAAGACGTTCAATAGTGTGTAGCATTGTATCCCACAAAACAAATAAATAGAGTTCTTAAAATGAAAACTACTATTATAGTATGAAAACAAATAATTTTCTTATGATCATAGTTTAAAACAACTTTTACAAGATCACATAATTAAAATCGGGTCATCATTTTATATTTGATTATAGTAATTTAAAGCCATCATTTTTTTTTATAAAATAGTAATTTTATTAAAAATTAAATTGAATATTAGTCATTAATTTTTTTTTATATGACACGATAAAGTTAATTTAATTTGATTTACAAAAAAATATTTATGAAATTAACTAGACATGTACAACATACATGTATTTTTCTAATTTATATAAAAGGTGGTGAGATAAACCACAATTTATTTAATCTAAAGATCCAGAAAAAAGACCCAAATGTGGCCCGCAAAAAAAAAAAAGACGAACTGGCCGAAAAGAGGCCAGGACAACAACAGAAAAACAGAGCAACAAAGACCAGAATAATAAAAAGCCACACACAACAAAGAAGACCACGCAGAGGTTTTTTTTTATGTTGAGAGAATATGTCATGTTTTAACTATGGTTGTTACCTTGTTATTAAACTAACCAAATAAGTGACCAACCTTTGAGTAAACTAATTTAACTAAACTCCCCATGTATTGCAGTGTGTTATGTGTGCAAATTAAGTTGACCATATATAATGTATTGATCTAAATATCTATTGTAATTGGCCGGTGGGTGTGCGTTGGAATGGAAAACCGCAGGGCCGGCCCTAGCTTTTTGGGGCCCTAGGCGAAATTAAAAAATGAGGCCCTCAAACAAATTATATATTTTTAACATTTTATTTCATAGAACAAAGGTATATGTGTTAAATTAGATGTTTCGTTTTTGTAACATTTTTTTCCTAAATAAAAATATTTTTGTGACTTGGTCAATCACAAATATGTTCTCTTAGTGTTAGTTTGAGGGAATTGCATTTTTCATTCTAACTTAGACATTTGGTACTAAACCATAAAAAAAGACACATTTAATACCAAAATTGAAGGAATTTTTTTGGTATTAATTGTGTAAGGAAATGTGAAAAAAGTCCTTCAATTTTGATATTAAATGTGTCTTTTTTTAAGGCTTGGTACAAAATGTCTAAATCAGGTAAAAAATTTGGTATGAAAAATACAATTCCCTCGTTTTAATTTTCATAAACTTCTCTACCATAGATAATTGTTATATTACATTGTGAATATTATCTTATAATGAAATTATCAAAAAAAAAAAAAAAAAAACTTATCTTATAATGAATTCACATTCGTAGCATATTACTTTGAGTTGAATAAATAATATCTATAATATATGAACTGATATTCATATATCATGATACGAAAGAACATAAATTTCTTCATATTGATTACATATTATATTTAGTTTCTATATTAGTCCATAAATTTACAAAAAAAAATTATTAAATTAAAAAGATAAATTTATAAAATTAGGGGGCCCTCTAGAGAGGAGGCCCTAGACATTGGCCTAATTTGCCTTATGCTTAAGCCGGCCCAGGGAAAACGTGGCGGTGTTTGGCGGCTGTGGAGTACTGGAGTTCATATGTTTTTTTATTTTTTTGATAATTGGTGGAGTTCTTTTGTTGGCAGTTGGCACATAACAAACTTAATGTCAATGAAAAACTCTATATATAAGTATGTATGAATTCCTCATGGTATACGTGTGGAAACAAACGACTATTAGGTTTTACACTACGTACGTGTATAATTACCAAGAAAGGGGAAATAAACATGTAGCCATATATTAATTCATTATATTCTTTTTATAGGAAAAATCAATAAATTTAAGCCAAAGACAAGTCAAATGGAAGAATTAGAGCGGAGGAGAAGGAATCTCTTCGTTGCTTGTTACTTGTTACGTCATGTAATAACTAATAACTCTAGAAAGTTCTAGAAACTTCCAGATCCAATCACCACTCACCGGCAGCTGAAGTTAATTGGGATGATCCCTCTCTGCACAATTTATGTGTGATTGACCCTGAAAATATAAGGTAGTAAATTCGAATTTTAAGTCTTCAAGTCATAATTAAATTTTTTTTTAATTGCCTATATACTAAACTAGCTTATTCCCGTGCTATGCACAAAATTAAATGAAAATATTATTCTAGACAATGCACCAATGATAAGATTATTGATATGACTTATAAATAAAATCTCGTCCTATGCACCAAAAGTTTAAAAAAAAAATCTTACGGCTGCAAATTCCCGTGCTATGAAAATAATCAAAGATAACTATTACAAAGAATCTATAACGGATCGGATCAGAAAATCTTACAGGCACAAATAAGTATTTCTTTTTATTTTGACCAACTCAAACAAAATTAATTATTTTTTCACAACATTAATGTTGTGAGTCCTAATTAAATTTTTTTTTAATTGCCTATATACTAAATATGAAAAAATGATTTGATTCATCAACTGTACATATAACATGGTGCGATATACGGAGAAAATCGACTTAATTCCAAAATTTAGATGTAGTTAATTCCAAAAACTTAGACTGCATAATGGAGGAAAAAACACTTTTGATACCAAACTTTAGTCCAAAAAATACATTTGATACCAAACTTTCTGAAAAAATACATTTCATACCATGATTCACACTATCTTGACACATTTACTTTTGCCGTCAATTTTCGGATGGAATTCAGCACGTGTCGTCAATTGTGGGTCTTTAAAACCCGTGCATGTTTTCCCTCCCATTGTCAATTTAACAGGCACATGAGCGGCAAGTGCTGAATTTCGTCTGAAAATTGACGGCAAAACTAAATGTGTCAATTAATCGTCCGGGCATGCATCTGCCACACTCTTGCGTAATAGTGATATAACTTGAGCAGGATCTGAAGCTCCAAATACCGAACTTCCAGCTACAATACAGTTTGCTCGGGCTGAAGCGGCCGCTACATCAATAGTGGAAGGGCCTAAACCACCGTCTACCTGCTAACAAGCAAGTGCTCTCGCTTGATAGTTGAGACATGAAAAAAGAAATATAGTTGTCGTTAAGTTGCATTTACAACATCAGTAAATACTTGGGCTTCATTTGGATTGATGGATTTAAATTTGATCAAAAGACTAAAATATGTAGTGGTTTCAAATGACCCAGTGATCAAATTCATGATTTTTGTTAAAAGGATAGTACAAATCAGCTACCTAAGGATTTGAAATCCAAACAGATTAAAAATATCCAAACAGTTATATGGATTCATTAATTTTAAGATTGTTACTGTACAAATTTTAAGAACAGAGATAAAGACTTACACGTTAACCTGAAATGATTATTGGGAGTTTGGGACTCACCTCTATATCAAGTCATGGATACTTCTTCCGCAAAATACGTACCTGAAAGCATTCGAAAACCATAAATTCAAGCAAAATGAATAAAAATTTACTAGTAGAGAAATGTTGAAGGGAAGAGAATAGCTTATCCATCATTTCTAGCATAAACTATTGCCCACCAAATCCAGGTTCCACAGTCATAACAAGAACTATTTCCACAGGATCTTCTGCTTCAAGCTGGCGAGCATGAAAAACCAAAATGGAAAATAAAGGCTGAATGAATATTTTAAATTAAAAAGAAAAATATAGTCTTGTGCATCCATTAGTATATACCCTTTAAGATGATAAAGGAATCAAGAATAGCATACCAGTGGATTCACTTCTTCAATAGGGGTTCCTGGCTTTAAGGAAACACCAGGCCTCATGCTCTTTGACTTGATCTGTTGCACGAGTTCTCGCCAATTATTTGTATGTATTACATTTCATCATTATTCTTGCTACAGGAAGAATCAAATCAGAATGACTGATAGTCCCAAATATTATAAGTAAATGCGATTTATCCACAATTTCAGTTATCAGTGATCCTTTTCACATTTTAACTTAAAATTTAACACACATAAAGATGCAAATGTAGTTAAATATTGAAATGACAAAGAGGACTAGTTCAAGAGAGTAAAAAACTCAACCTTTAGAGGATTCCACATGGAAAGTAAAACCTGAAGCACCAGCTTTTCCTAATGGTTCAACATAATCTAGACGATTTGTGACCATTAAGTGGCAATCTAAATAAGCTCTGCGACAAATCAACATGCATATTTGTTATTTAGATAATGGCATCATAAAAGTCAGATATGATATTTTGACTTGAGTTTGTATGTAAGGGATGAAAGGTTTACTCTGTGTGCTTTATCAGACTCTCAATAACTGGAGCACCAATAGTAAGGTTCGGCACAAAATAATTACAAAAACACTAATAATTCTTTTTGAATTGCAAGGGGAATACATAATTAAAATCTTTAATATTATTCGGGTTTAGAATCTGATCACCATCTTCAAAATCAAAGAGTAATGCGCAACTGCGTAACCAACCTACCCATCCTGCAAGGAACCAAAAAACGCCATATCACAAATCAAAACTTCATCTAAAATAAGGCAAGCTGTTTCTTACTGTGAGACTGGACGAAAGCTAAGAATAACAGTTGATAATAGAAATGTATGATTATATATAGAGAGAGAAAGAGCGACAATAACAAGTAGACAATGGATAACCATTACTATGTGCAAATTCAGGAATTGTGGGTGGGAAGAAGCAAACCTTATAAATATTGACTCTCATTTTTATGCTCTGCTTGCTATACATGTTAAAAAATAAATCCGCATGTCCCCAATTCTTATAGAGATTTAAAAAGAAAAAAAGAAGATAAGAAATGCTCAAAGATACACCAAGTAATTTTTATATTATCATAAGCAGCCAGCCATATTTACAACATAATATCTTAGTCCTAACTCTTTAAGTGATTAGATTCTGTTAAGTTAAACAGACCTATTAATTAAATTGGATTTGTTTTCAATATTTTCACTACCCACATAAATAAAAGAGATGATCATAGCGTGTTTCATTATGGAATTTGAATTGCTAGAAAATACATCCATATTTGAGTAGTAGTTCAAATTCTAAAGCTTCAATTCCTAGGAATTTTTTTTAGCCATGTGTACTTGCATTTGACTTGGAGTATAAACATGGCAAGTGAATTCCATTCCTTGGGTTTAGCTTGAATTTGGTCAGAACAAGTCCACTTCCAAAATATGTCCACCTATTTATGATTATTCCATATCCGAAACTTTACATAGCCCTAAGAATTTGCTCTATACATTCATCCTCATTCAAATTTGAACTCTTAATACATAGAACAGAGATCGACGAAACAAAAGACTACATCGAATAAGGTAAATTACCAATATGTCCATGTGTAGCCAATCCGCGCCGCAGAAAATCATTCGCTTGGCCTCCAACGCCAAATTTGCAAAATCTGATGATAACAAGACGGCGGTATCGCCATTGCTGACTCTGATAATTCATTTCAACTCAGATAAGCTCACCAGAAAAAATAAATTAAATTAAATCAATTTTCTAGCATATAATCATATCTTCCTAAAATTTTCTCATACCAGGAATTTCAAATTTATTGAAGTCCCAATTCCATGGCGTAATCAGCAATTTCAGCTGTTGGATCGTTTGAACTTCGAAAACGTGGTGGTCTCTAGTAGACAACTTTATTTTTTTGGCAATACAAGTTTTGGTTGGGCTTTAATTTTTTCCAAGAAAAAGTTTGGATTGGGTTTTACGAAATATTTCCACAAATATTGGGCCCCAGTTTTCTTAGCCCAAAATTTCTAGCGATGATCTAATGGTACATTTAATTCGATTTTTTATTTGAATCTGGTTATCTAGATTAGATTTAAGTTTATCCAATTGTACACTTTACGATCAACCATTCGGTAAATGTCTATTTGTAGGATCTTAAATTTAACGCAAACTATTCATTATTTATTTTAAGTTCAATATATAAAGCTCATTCAAATTCTATCATTATATAATGAGCGTCAAATTTAAGCAACTATTATTATTCAATATTTTTCTGAAGTTCGAATTTACACGAAATAAGAAAATTATTAAAAAATAACTAAAAGGCACCACATTGGAATAGGACTTATTTTTACTTAATTAAAGTTAGTTTTGAAACAATCACAACCACCAACAGGTCATTGGTCTAGTGGAAGGGACTATTCACTACAAAGTAGCGGACTCAGGTTCGAATTCCTGTTGGGAGAGGTACCCACTTAATGTGTCCAACCCGCCTTGAAAATGATTAAACCCTTGAAAAACAAAAAAAAAAAAAACAATCACAGCCTTTAACAAAAATGAAAAATGTACACACTGTCGTCATTAGGCTCAATTGGACGCTTATGCACATCCATCATGATCTATGGACTATGATGAAAGTACTAAGATTACAGGGTTAAGATGAAATATCCATATTCATTGTCCAATACAAATACTGGTCACATTATCATGTTCACATAGTTAGGTGACCAAAGTCTAATTAGGTTAAACTATAAATAATTAGTTATAAGAACAGCGACCAAGTTGGCCCTAGATTGGAAAGTTAGTTTGGGAGTAGTTAATGATGTCAATTTCCAATTCCACCTACAATTCTATTCTAGAAAAATAAAAATAAAACGTATTCGTTATCAACATAATTAAGGTCGTGGGCTGGGCTCATAAAAGCATAAGTGTGAAAATAACACTTTGCAATTCTTCGGCTCCTATATATTTTCCAATTAGTAGGAAAAATTATGTATTATTTTTATTATCAAAAAATTCCATGTGCTATTTTTTATTTTATTAGCAAAAAACTCTCTTACAAGCACAAGTTCAAATTTTGAAAGAAAAATGATAATTATATTCCCATCATGAGATGCAAAAATACTCCTATTCTCACCAAATAAATTGACAATAATTCCCCTGTTAACTATGAAATTAGCAATAACTATTGTGTTCACTCCGAAAACTGACAATAACCTTCCTATTGATTTATGAAAAAAATTCAAATGAGTTTTTTGCTAATAAAAATTAACACATGAATTTTTTTAGTAATAAAAATAACACAATAATTTTTTTTTATATTAGATTAAATACATACAGGGTATTTTTGCAATTAGTTCTATAGCCTATGGGCATAGCATACTTCGAATGCAACTCAAACGGGTAGAATTCCAAAATTGAACTGAGTTCGATATATAAAATTCATTTGAAATTAATTGTTTGTCTTAACCTTTCACTTTCTCTTTTGAGACCTCCAAAACCAGATTTCGAATTTTAGGATATAATTTTTAAAATTATTATTTCACATAAATAATAATTTTACACTGTTAAATCTTAAGAAATACTTTTCAGAATATTCATACAAATATCTCTATATTTGTTTTACTTTTCAACAATTGTCTAACTCATACCAAACTAATGAAGAAAAAAGTGGAATGATGGGAGTATCTAATAAGTCAAGTGTGAATAACATCTATTTACCGAATTATTGTTTCTTAAACTTGTTTTATGGTAAGTTTGGCCAGCAAAAGTTCTCAAACCCACTTTTAGACTACCATAATTTTGAAGGTGTTTAATTTTCTAAATTAAAATTATTTTTGATTAATTATAATTTGTGTTGCCCAATCTTTGTTGAAGATTTATGCAAAAAAAATCTTTGTTGAAGATGACTTACCTAAATTATGTGCATCGTTGTAGCCCAATCCGGAGATTTTGTGATTTCAAATGTAAATTTGGGGTAAATGCACGATACTATCACGTGTTATGCGAAACGTGCACAAAATTACTAGGTGATTTTTTTCTATCAAACTCCCTTATACTTTGAAAAGCCCTGCAAAAACAGTCAATCTTTGTTAGTAATTAACCCCGTTAATTTATAATTATAATTGAATTGCCTAAATTACTCCTACATATAATTAAAGCAGAATGGAGTTTTGGGCAAACATTCAAAGTTGAATGGAGTTTTGGGCTGAAAAAATATAAAAAAAAAAAACAAAAACCACACATTGCTCACGTAGCACACACACGCCTTGAAAAATAACGGAAGAAGACATATTGAGTGTTTTATATAGGGTTATTAAAAGTACAAGGAAGTTTCAAGTAAAAAAAAATTCATCGGATAATATGGTGGAGATTTTGCATAAGTGTCATGATATTTTTCCGTAATTATTGTTTGAGCTAAAATACCTATGGGTCTATTTGGATGGGTTTTGGCCCGGTCTCGCGGGTCTCGGTTTAAAAAAAATGGTTTAGGTGGTTTCGATGAAACCTTTGAGACCTCATTTGGATGGGTTTTGGCTGTTGAATTTTGTGGTTTGAATAAGTTGAAACCCCACTTGGATTGGGTTTGGATGTTGGGGTTTAGAGGAAAAAGTAGATGGTAGGTGTCAAATCAATGTCTTTTTTAGTGAAATTTGGGGAAAAAAATAGGTGATAGGTGTCAAATCAATGTTTTATAGGTTTGAAGAGTTTGAGTATGAGTTTCTGAATAGGTTTTTGATGGTTTTATGGGTTTAGCGAAAATTCATTTGGAAGGATTTTGGCTCCACATACACCCTATATCTCTCTTTTTCTTCTCTTGATCTTTTCTTTTTTTTTGATCTACTAGACTGTGTATTTACAGCTCGGACCGAAGAGTGCAATTAATAAACCCAATGATTACACCTTTTTCGTTAGGACTTAGGACCTATACCCACGTTCTTTTCATTCACGCACCACTACACAATCACGATTATGAAGTTCAACTCTCCAAACCCCTTTCAAATTCCTTCTTCTCTGTTATTAATAAGTTTTCATTTTCAATGTCATAACTTTCATCATTTACTCCGATTAATTTTACCCTCTAATTTAATTATATATGTAGTAAGCGTAACGCCATCACACATTCCCCTCTTCTTCCCCGTTGTGGTGAATGTATGATAGTATCATTAGGGAAAAAAGGTGTCTTGCAGTGATTCTGGAGAGATGGGTTCCTCTGTTTCGGTTCACAAACACCCGGACTCCGCTATGAAGCTCCGTTTGTCATTCGGGTCTAAAATTGAGAAACTTTTGATCCCGTCGCCGGTCAAACAGAAGTCGGATACAGTCAATGGTGAGGATTGTACGGTTGATGACATGGCAGTCAAACCAGCACAAGGGTCAACCGCTCATTTTGGTAGGGCGATACTTTGGTCTTCATTTCTGTTTGTGCTTATTTTTTTTTTTCCAATGAATATGGTTGAATTACTTCCAATTCTAAGTTATTACTATTAATTAATAGGATATTTAAGTATGTTTAGCTCTATGATATTGATATATTCTCCTGTAACAATAGTGTAGCTTTGGAATTAATCATGGTTGGTAAGAATAATGTGATTAGGATTGTGTATGACAAGTTGGTTTACTTATTTACTTTTTCATATGTATTAATACAAAATAGTAAAATTGTTGTAGTTTATTAGACATAGTTCAGAATCAAAATACACTGTCTGTGGCTATTTGTGTGTCGTTTTATTGAATGACCAACTCATCTAAAAGCTTAAGCTGTTAGAGAGAGGAATCATTTAATATATATATCATTTAACACGCCCCTCACGTGTAGGCGGTATTCATTTACTCAAGCCTAATGGCAGAAGGATTCAAACACATGACCTTCTTTTGGCCTAAGCTCTGATACCATATTGAATGACCAACTCATCTAAAAGCTTAAGCTGTTAGAGAGATGAATCATTTAATATATATCAATTTACACATTTGTTAAGGACTTAAGGTTCGTTGTATATGTAACGCTGTCACAAGATATTTCTCAATGTTTTTGCAGGTAGCAAAAACGGAGACTTCTTTGATTCCCAACCTTGGTTAGACTCAGATTGTGAAGATGACTTCTTAAGTGTTAACGGTGGTAAGATACATAGAATTGTAATTACCCTTTTTCCTCTAGTTTTGTAATAATTTCAACTAGTCAGGGCTATGTTGGAGTTGTGATTTGAAGTTGTCTGTTTTCTGTTATTTTTTTAGGATTCCGATACTTATAGGATGTTATTAACTTTAACATTTCAACTAGTCGGGGTTATGTTGGAGTTGTGATTTGAAGTTGTCTGTTTTCCGTTATTTTTTTAGGATTCCGATACTTCTAGGATTTTATTAATTTTGACATTTTTGCTTCTTTAGTTTTCATCATTCTAAGATTTAAGCCTGTTTTCTGGTAAATTTAGTAGTATTTTAGGATTTGTGTATATATAACTAAGGGCAAACAAATTAAATAACTTCGGTTCCTATATTTTAGTATACGAGTTTTTATCTGGTTTTGAGGAAATGAACCCATAGCTTCAATGTTGGTCTGACTAAGTGTACTTATGTGTGCCAACTAGTCAGATTATTCGTTCTCTTACACAAATTCTTGGTTCAAATACAAATAGAAGTTTTTTCATTTTATGTGACTTATGCCCAGATTTTACCCCATCTCGTGGAAGCACTCCAGTCCATCACAACTTCTCTATAGGAAACCAACAAATGAACAAGGCACTTATAATGGAAGCAACTATTGGTTCTGTACCCGAACCATCTCCTCCTCCAGACAAGAAAAAAAGGCTGTCTGAACTGTTCAAAGAGAGCTTACAGCTCGATGAGCCTCTTAGCATGGTGGAAGCTGAGTCGACCCCTTGCCTCTCTACTGTTAGTAGTGAAAGAACTCCAAATGGATTGTTGAGAACTGAGGGCAAATCAGTAAAATCAGCACAATGTTGCCTACCGAGGTTGATTTCAAGTCGTAGCTTTAGTGAAAGGAAAAAGAGGATGACCCCTGAATGCAGCGTTGTCGTGTGAAGATGTTGGGAGAATGTATATGGTGAGCTAAGTTCTTGAAGTTCAATTATAGCAAAATTTGATGAACAATGCTAAGCACTTGGCAAAAAAATAAATCTTGTGTAGAGAATGATATTGAGCATGTGAATCGTTATAAATTTCAGATTACTTGTGTTTTCTATCTATATTGTTGGCCAATGGACATTATTTTTGAGGTTGAGCTTTTTATTAATAGGATGATTGAAAGTCTGTATTTTTTATTCATCTTTGATGATTTTATTATATACCAAGTTGTTGATGAGTAGGATTCTAATCGAGTCAGCTTGATCAGAATCATAATATATTGTGCCCATTTATTTTAACCAGTTTTGTGTCCATATCTTGTTGGGATTGGATTTGAGTCCATTGCGTCCTCGGATTTCAAATTAGAATTTGGATATTCACCTTCAATATATCCATTATTTTATCCCAATAAATATGTAACAAGTTTTTAATGCAATATAATCATTCAACTCTGTTTCCAAACTCTATTTTTTTTTCATTGCACTGATTTTAAAACAGAAAAGATCAAACCACCAACCTATTTAACCATTTGCTTTGAAATATTTGTTAGATCTCGTTGGGAAATATATAATAATATTGATACTGTATTAAAATTGATTCATATTTTTAGTTGAAGAAAGATTGGGTATGAAGATTAGATAATAAAGCTTGTGTTATTCTAAACTTGCAATAATACACTACTGATGTTACTTATGTAAATAAAATATTATGTAGTAAATCATATTCGGATCTTACATTAGTCTAAATTCATACCGGCTCCATATAATATAGATTTTCTCAACTGAATCATATCTATTGAACTTCTAATTATATAAAGATTTATTTAATAAAATTGTGCCGGATTTGAGTTTAAACCCTCCACCAACAGCCCTAGTTTTACATCTTTAGATTTATAGCGAAATTTGGTACAAAAACTTGTCTGGATATATGATGAATATTATTGTTTAAGGCCTTCTAAACTTTCAAGCCTTATTTGTGAATAGAAGCCCAATGTTTCCATTATCTTTTGAAAAAGTACCTTTTTTAATCACTTAGCCCTGGCGGAATGAAATCGGTATAGAAAATTTGATTGATTTCTTGATAATTTTTTATAACACATGAATTTTATAAATGCCCACGTAATACATTAATGGATTTGATATAATTATACTAGGCTGTCAACGAGTAGAATTTGGGCTGGAGTTAGAATTTGAAATTTTGAGTTTATCGGATCTTATTCGAATAAGATGAAATCTCATAAATAAATATTAAATTAATATATATCTGTTAGACACGTATTAATAATTAATGTGTGTGTTTAATAGGAGTATTAGTTAGACAAACAGTATGAATAAAAGACTGCACCATGAGTTTATTCTCCTAGTAAGAAGTGATGTCCAGTAAGGTACACAATCGGCAAGTTCCAAAGAGCATGGGCGTTTATATTTTGTGAAAAGCCAGTAAAGCCCATAATTTGTTCCACCACTAAAAGAAATATAGAAATTATACATGTCGGACTTAAATAGTTTGAATTAATTCAATTCTGGCTTCTTTTCTAAATATTTTTATTTTAATTCTTTCTTCTTGATTGATATTATTTTTAAAATTATAGCATGCCCAAGGGTATGCACGTTCCAACATATATAAAAGTAAAAGATACAAATTCGTTTACCGGAGATAAGTAATTTCCTTTCTCTAATTCTCTTGGAGTATTATTACACACATTTGTCAGCACTTATAATAAAGCGTACTTATATTCAGCGGCATAACCAGTATATATTTCATTGAGGTTCATGTATTTAAGCTTCGTTTTCGTGGTATGTTTCGATGAATCAAATATTATAATTTTTTCGAGAAGTTTTCAAATGTTTTCGATTTTTTTTGAGAAACTTTTGGATAAATTATAAATAAAAAAAATACATTAAATAGAAACTAACTATTTTTTTTTCGCTTGACTCAAAAACAAAAAAAATTGGTGTTTTCGATGAAAATTTTGATCTATGTTGTAGTTATTATAGTGTAAGGGATTTTTTTTTTATTGATAATAGTATATATATTTAACGATAATATTATATTAAAGTCTCAAGTCCAACAAAGATTACTTGAGAAACAATTTAAGCAAAATAATTTTTTTAACAAAGTTAATTATTCAAACCTTGGACCAAATTCTTGAGTTAAAAGTTTGATATAAATTAAACTTCTCGAAGATAAAACTTTCTATATTCAAAATTTCAATAAATTAAGTATATCGCAACTAACAAATATCAATTATTCACTTGTATATATATAAATGCTTCATGCCTTGTATCTACATTCGACAATCAATTTTTGTTCTTTAAATATGAATAACCAAAACCAATATATTTTCTTGAATTATACATTATTTTATTGTACTTCTCTTTTTAAGGGAGTTTATTTGTGGGGATAGAATATTAGAAATAAAGATGAAAATGAAATAGTTGTTGTGAAGTTGATATGGTTTTTTATATGGAAAAAATATATCACAACCCCATAAATTGGGACTTGTCTTTTACTAGTAACATATTAATTCATAGAAAATTATCAGTGGAAGATTAATATATATTTT
Organism: Penstemon newberryi var. newberryi; assembly: GCA_030819805.1. Classification (NCBI taxonomy): domain Eukaryota; kingdom Viridiplantae; phylum Streptophyta; class Magnoliopsida; order Lamiales; family Plantaginaceae; genus Penstemon; species Penstemon newberryi. The sequence continues at coordinate 10,909,324 of JAUALY010000004.1, read as the reverse complement.
CATTAAAATATGGCCCCAATATCTTATAAATTTTAGTTTTATTGAGGAGATAATTTCATTTTTGGTATCATAAATTATCATACTTTAAGGGTATGGTACCACAAGTTTCTCATCCGACACATTTCATATCATTACTTAACGGTCAGTTACACATTTGGTACTTTCCTCCAATAATTGACGGAATTTCCAATTTTGGACCGAAAACGGGTGGAAAATTAGCAAAAATTGGTCCCATAGTTAAAGGAGGATGGCAAAGTTGTCCAACATATTTTTAGGCCGACAAATTTACCCCACAATTTACAAGTTTGAAGCATTTCAGTCTCAATTACGAAAATAGTTAAATTATTAATCTTATTTATAAATTTATTATTATTAAATCTTTTAATCTAATTAGACTTTATATTTAAATTTTATATATATTATATGTAAATTAAATCTTCTTTTATATAAATCCTGAAAAAAATGAATATCTATTACACTTATTAAAAAATTTAAATTAAAAACAAATATTTTGAACTTATTAGATTTTACATATAATATATATATTGTTAAATGAAAATGATATTTGACCTTATAAATATACTCATAAGTTTATTCATATAGGATTAGTTCAGATTGCTTTTAAACCTTTGACTTTGGTAGGATTACCAGAAAATTTTGTTGCAGCTCTACGAGATGGTAGAAATCTAAATTGGAAAAAATCCTTAATGGGAATAATACAATCTAGCTTGGCACATGGACCAGTTTATTTTAATGTTTATCCTAATTTACAGTTATCATTAACTGACATAAATTTATTAGATGCCCTTACTTTAAATGTTAAAACTCATGGTTTTGATTATGAAAATGGATCAGAAGTGATGTGTGTATGCTATAGAGTATATTATAAACCTCTATTTACTTTAAATCCGAATTGTAGAATAATGGATAAAAAATTAAATGAAACTATAATCATTGAAACTAATCTTGGTAAATCTAATATAACCACTAGAAGAGCGGTTAAGTGGGATGAAATTCCATTCCCTAAAACATGGAAAATAACTCAGGCAGTTAAACCCATTCCTCAAATTTACAATGAATTTTCATCTATATTTCAAACTCAATCAGGAGATGTTTCTATAAGAATGATAGAAAATAGACCAAGAAATAATATTTCTAGATCTTCATCTGTTAGATCTTTTATATCCCCATTGGATGATATAATTACACCTTATAGAACTTCTACTTCTCAAATTAGAGAAAACTCAGACTATAATAAAGTTGAAAAGATATTTCTCAACAAAGATAATATAGGTAAAGGAATTTATAATAGAAATTCTGATGAAGATGAATCGGTTCTTGACTTAAAAGAAGCAGATGTTAGTGCTTCAGAAAGAGATTTTGAATTATAATGGATTTTACAACAAAAATTGATTTTAGTCCTGGATCTCAGGCAAGACAAACTATTAAAAAAGAATTCAATCTTCCAAGATGGAAACCTTTTAGAAGTTGGTTTTTTGAGAATATTTCTTCCCAAGATCAAATCTATTTTCAAAATGAATTTTATAAATTCACTACAGAAAAAAATATAATTATTCATTTTGTACCTTGGTTTGTTACTACTTATTTACAAAATCATATTTTAGTATTAGAAAGAGCTTATAAACTCTCTAATGGAGACATTTTGAAAAGTACATACCCTCCTCAAAGTCCTTTTACTATGAGTAGAGATCAGAAAACAATAAGTTTTACTTCTTTTTCTAAATTATTAGAAAATGATGTTTTACAAATAACTACTGAACATATAAACCAAATATTTCAGCAACATAATTATACAAATCTTTATTTGAATATTCTTGGAGAACAAATAAAAGCTTTACATAGTAAAGTTGAAGATATTTTTTCTGTCATAAAAAATATAAGACCTATGATAAACTTAGAAGATAAAACTCCAGAAAATATTGTTGTTTCCACTTCTCATCTTCAACCACCACCTGAAATATCAGATTTTAAATTAAAATCTCATAAAGAGTTAGAGAAATTCCTCGCAGATAAGTTTAAAGGGTTAAAAATAAATACCTTAAATACTGAATTTTCTGATAATATCAGCAGAAATGATTACAAAAACAAAATAACTGATGAAATAAATAAAATTGAAAAATATGCTGATAGACCTACTCAAAGGTTATACTATTATAGGAGACCTTCTCCCATGGATACTTTACATGAAGAACAGGAGTATACTGTAAATAATAGTTATAATGGAAAAAATATTTATGAATGGAATCTAGATGGTTTTACCGAAAAACAAATTTACACATTGGCACATAGAATGCTTATGTATAGTACTATATGTAAAACTAATAATAATAGTGATAGCACTGTAGCTAAAATGATAGTTGCTGGATTTACTGGTCAATTAAAAGGCTGGTGGGATAATTATTTATCTGAAAGTAATAAACTTGAAATTTATAGAACCATAAAACAAGAGAATGGTCAAAACATTGAGAATGCAGTTTATACACTAATTGTTACTATTTTAGAACATTTTACAGGAAGAATTTCTGATAATAGTGAAAACATAAGAACTATGTTACAGAATTTAAGATGTAAAACTCTAACTGATTTTAGATGGTATAAAGATACTTTTTTAAGTAGGGTAATGGAACTCCCTGAGTGTAATAATTCCCATTGGAAATCAAAATTTATTGATGGATTACCTAACCTATTTGCTGAAAGAGTTAGGAGAAATCTTAGAAGGGATAAAATTAATATACCCTATGAAGATTATACTTATGGAAAATTAATTGGTACTTGCATACAAGAAGGATTGGCCTTATGTAATGAAATAAAATTAAACCAACAATTTAAAAGACAAAACTTAACTGAGAAAAATCAGTTAGGTCAATTTTGTAATCAATTTGGAATGGATATTCCAACTACCTCTAGAAAAGTTAAGCATTACAAATCGAAACCAGAACATAATAATGTTCCTTATTATAAGAAAAGAAGGCACTATTCTAAAAAGAAAAAAGATCAAAAGGAGAAAAGGAAGGAAGAAAAATCTTCAAATAAAAGAAAAATTTCTTGTTATAAATGTGGTAAAATAGGCCATTATGCTAATAGATGCAGAATGAAGAAAAAAATCAATGAATTAAAAATTGATGATCTAATGAAAGAAAATTTAGAAAAATTATTATTAAACTCTGATTCAGAACCAGAAGAATCTCTAAGTAGTAATAATAAAACTAGTTCTAATGATAGTTCTTCTGAAGAATTTAATATATTGGAAGAAGAGGAGATAGCCTCTCAGGATTCAGATTATTGTTGTGAACCATGTTCTAAGGGAAAAATTTGTGAAATTCATCACGATGAAGAAAAAGACGAATATTATAAGATTCTGTCCCAATTTAAAAATATGAATATCAATGTATTAACCTCTGGAAATATGCTAGAATTCTTAAAACAGATAAAGGATCCAGAGTTAAAATTAAAACTAATAGATCAGATGCAAATTGAAGATATTCCTTCTACTAATACAGAACCTGATAGGATTCAGACTTCTATGATTTCCCAGGAACCATATTCCATGAATAAAGTTTACAAGTTATTGAAAGAAAGACAGAATATTGAAATCCCTACTTCTGTCAATGATTTAAATAAAGAAATCAAGAATTTGAAGAAAGAAATTATAGATCTTAAAAATAATAATCAAGAATTGGAAGAAAGAGTAACTAGATTAGAAATGGTTAAACAAATTAATACGCATGTAGAGTATGGTGAAAATGAATTCACTGAAAATATTTTTGAAGAAAACTTTTTATCAAATTTAAATATGGCCATATCTCAAAAATGGTTTATAAAAATTACTTTATTAATTGATAACCATTTTAGGAAGGAAGTTATTGCTTTAGTAGATAGCGGAGCAGACATGAATGTTATACAAGAAGGAATAATTCCTACAAGATATTTTCATAAAACTACTAATTCTTTAAGTCATGCTGGAGGAGAAAAATTAGATATAAAATTTAAAATTCCTGTAGCATATATTTGTAAAAATAATGTTTGCATTCCAACAAGTTTCTTGCTTGTAAAAAATATTACAAATCAAATTATTCTTGGTACACCCTTTATTGATAAAATTTATCCTTTGACTAGAGTTGATAACTCAGGTATTACAGGAACCTTTGAAGGAAAGGAGATCACTTTTCAATTTATTACAAAACCATTTCCAAAACTATTGCATGAGTTAAAAGATTTGTTAGATAATAAAGTCTCTCATTTAAATTATTTAAAACAAGAAGTAAGTATTCTTACCATAGAACAGAAGCTTCAAAATAATACTTTACAAGAAAAAATAAAATTAGTTTATAATAAATTATCTTTAGAAATCTGTAATGATCATCCTAATGCTTTCTGGGATAGGAAAAGACATATTGTTGAACTACCATATGAGGAAGATTTTGATGAAAAGAAAATACCAACTAAGGCTAGACCTTGCCAGATGAACTCAGAATATTTAGATTTATGTAAAAAAGAAATCGAATCTCTTTTACAAAAAGGTTTAATAAAACCATCTAATTCACCTTGGTCTTGTACAGCTTTTTATGTTAATAAACATAGTGAACAAGAAAGGGGTGCTCCCAGACTTGTGATAAATTATAAACCTTTGAATAAAGTTTTAAAATGGATTAGACATCCAATTCCAAATAAAAAGGATCTTTTGGACAGATTATATGATGCTATCATATTCTCTAAATTTGATTTAAAATCAGGCTATTGGCAAATCCAAATAAATTGTAAAGATCAATATAAAACTGCTTTTAATGTTCCTTTTGGACATTATGAATGGAAAGTTATGCCTTTTGGTTTGAAAAATGCTCCTTCTGAATTTCAGAAAATAATGAATGATATTTTCATACATTATAGTGATTTTATTATTGTTTATATTGATGATATTCTAGTATTTTCAAAAACGATTGAAAATCATTTTAAACACCTTGAAATATTTAAAAAGGTAGTCACACAACATGGTTTAGTAATTTCTAAACCAAAAATGTCTATTTTCCAAACTAATATTAGATTTTTAGGTCATAATATTGAGAAAGGAAAAATTATTCCTATTAATAGAAGTATAGAATTTGCCTCAAAATTCCCAGATATAATTACTGATAAAACCCAATTACAAAGATTTCTTGGAAGCTTAAATTATATTTCCTCTTATTATAAGGATCTAGCTACAGATGCAGCAGTCTTATATGATAGGCTTAAGAAATCACCTACTCCTTGGACTAATAGTCATACAGAAGCGGTTAAATTAATTAAGAGTAAAGTTAAACTACTTCCTTGTTTAATGTTAGCAAATCCCACATGGGAAAAAATTATTGAAACAGATGCTTCAGATATTGGTTTTGGAGGCATTCTTAAACAAATTTGTCCTTCTACAAAACAAATGTTTTTAGTCAGATTTCATTCTGGAAAATGGAATAATAGCCAGAAAAATTATGCTACCATTGCCAAAGAAATTCTTGCTATTTTTAAATGTGTATTAAAATTTCAGGATGATTTATATAATCAAAAATTCAAGATATTTACTGATTGTAAATCTGCTAAGTATATGTTTAATAAAGATTTTAAACATGATGTTTCTAAACAAATGTTTGCTAGATGGCAGGCTCATTTAGCCCCTTTTGATTTCGAAATACATTATAAAAAAGGAGAAGATAATCATCTTCCTGATTTTTTGACTCGTGAATATTGGATCATCTGAATATGTCTGTCAAGGCAATTCGTCTGTTAATACTCTTAATAAAATGAATTTTAAAGATAACAGAGCTGCTATACGCAGACTTAAGAAAGTTATTGATATGTATCATTGGAGCAGGGCTACTTATATTAAAACTAGTCCTCGTATAGAAATGGATGTTGTCGAATTTCATGATCATATTATAATTGATTTCCAGCACAGATTGCTAAGATTACAAGGATTTTATAAATGAGTCAAAATCCTTATTCAAGTTCTTCAAACCGATTTTCTACCAGGAAGAATATTTCTTACCTTAAAACCAAAATTAATGTTTGCAGAGAAAAGATTTCCTTTATTGAAAAATATCCACATTTATTTAAAGATGCTAATAAAGCAAAAGAGAAATACCATGAAGATATTCAGTGGTATGAGCATAAATTGCTCAGATTAACCAATTTTTATAAATAATTTTGCAGGTTATGATACCGCGTGATTACTCCTTTCGAGGAAGGCCTCAAAATTATAAAGGTCGAGGAGGAAGAGGGAACATAATCTCTCAAATTCATGGAAAGAAATTAGTTGCAGAAAATATTTCTGGAGTGGGTGAATCATCTACATCAAAGGAAAATTCCCAGACTTTTGCAAATATTTTACAAGAAAATGAATTTGATGAAAATATCAACTATGCTGAGAATTACAAGAAAGAAGTAATACTTCATCTGGAATATTCCGATCTTAAATGGCAAGATGATCCATGGTTTTTAATGAACAGATATATTGATAATACTCAATTTACTGCTACATCATACAAGCAGAGAATTTTTTATGAAAATTTGCTCAAAGCAACTGAAAGTTGTGAAATTATACACTTTGCTTCGAATGATCAGAAAAGTTATACTTTTAGCAAGATCATTATCAAAAAGATTTTTTCATGCCAAGAATGGGGTTTATCCACATTCAAGGAAAAAGATTATATCTTTTCTGAGAAAAATGTTTCTATAAAATTTAACTACTGGGATTATATCTCAGCTTTTGATAAGGTATTATATTACCAAAATAACAAGAAAAAACATACTTGGTTTATCAAAGTTTGTGGAGAAGTATATAAATCTCCTATACCAAATTGGTTTGTTAATTGGTGGTCATACCATGGCCCCTCTTATAAAATCCTTCCGGAAAAATGGAAGAGTTTGTATTTTGAATGGATAGATTTATCCCCCCAAATTTCTCAGTTAATAACTTCCCATAAAGCAGACGAGCTAATAGCTTCTATGCACTTTTTTACGGAATTTTCAATTCCATGGATTTCAAAATGGATTCCAATTGTTAGTTATACAGAACATCATACTCCATGCCTTTATAGGGCTTCTTACTCAAAATTTTGGGAAAAAATGAACAAAATAGATCCATCCTCTGGAAGATTATTCGGAGCCGAGACGGAAGAATTAATTCAGTCCAAATTATTGACATACAAAAACAAGATCAAGGAAGATACTCCAAGTCCATTCCAGGCCATATCTGGAAAACTAAAAATGAAAAAACAAGATTTATCCAAAGCCGAAATTATTAAAGCTTATATGGATGAAATGAAGAAGGATTTGAAGAAAAATTTCAAGGAATTCTTAAATGATGAAACAAAGTCAGACACATCTATGGCGTCCGCCTCAAATTTAGAGTTGGCAGGCGAATCACAGGATCCTTATGAGGATGATGAAGATCCATTCAATGCTTATGATCTGGAAGAAATTTTTGATAAAATCAGATCTGAAAAATGATGAAGACTGTTGGGAAAAGTGTCGGCAGATCAAGACAAAAGACAAGATACTATTAATGAATAGTAAAAAAGTCACTGTTCATGAATAGTGAAAAGTAATACTTTTTCAGAAAAATTCACGGGCGAGTAATTAAACAGTATTGAAGAAAATTGAAACCAAATTTCAAGTCCGGGAATCCCGTCTATAAAATGCTGGCATAGCAGCTTTAGGAAGGCATAAGCTTTCATACTACTACTACTACTACTTGTTTAAATTTCCTCTGCCTTAACCGCGCACTTGTAATATTAAGTTTTAAAATTTCCTTTTGTAAAATATTATTGTGAATTAATAAAGCTTTGGTTTGAAGATCCTCAAGGTAATTTTCTATTTTACTTTTCTGTATTTATTTTAATAATTTTATTTGTGTACATTTAGCCTAATGACAGGCTAAATCATTTAATCATGTGTTGAGCTGTATATAACTATGTATCGGAAACCCCATGTGTTTTAAATATTGTTTTGGTACATGGGTTATGAATAATATAAGGATTTAAGATTATGGTTAAGAAGGTTTTTCTGGCAAGAATAATCTTACGAATTCATTAGTAAATATCCTTGCCCCCTCTTTGCCGTGTGTTGGCGTTCTTGGGCTTTTTGATATTGAACATGGGTTTATTAAGATTATTATTTGACGGATTTTTCTTCTTGTAAAAATTATTTTCCAATTTAATCTTAAGCCTTATAATATAAGTGTACCTGGGTCCAGAATGGTATCAGAGCCATGGTGGTGGAAGATATATAGTGATTGTACAATTAAACACATGATTAAAACTTTGTGAGAATGAATATTTTCCGAAAATCTGAAAATATTAAAAATAGCATTAATCAGGAATATGATATTCCTCAGAACTTAGAGTTATTAAATCGTTGGACTATTCCAAAAATTGAACCAAAGACCATATATAAAATGGGTACTTTTGAAAAAATTGGACTTAAACAGATTGTAAAAACTACAGAGGAATCTGTTATTTTATATAAATTCTGAAAATTTATTTACATAAATCTGCATAAATCAGCAGCAAACAAAATCAAGAACCAAACAAATGAAATCAAGCAACTAATCCACGTAAATCAACAGCAATCGAAAAACAAAAATTTAGGGTTTATCCCTGAATCGAGCCGCCCCATGGACAGAGCTCCACCGTCCAAGGCCGCCGCAATTAACCCATGAGAAATGTTGCCCACGGTGAGGGGAAGCAATAGCAACAAGAATCTCGAAGTTTAGTTGAGAATCGAGGGAGAAATCAAAGTTTGAAATTTTAAAAACCAAACCCTACGTGATTCCGTAATTGCAACTCGAAATTCGAATTGATTACTCAACGGTTTGAAGAGATCACGATAAGTACGAGCGCGCCATGATACGAGGAACAAAAGCCCTCAATCAATTTCAATAAAAAATCAACGGAGACCCGCGACCATTCGTGAGGAAGAAGTTTTTTTTTATAAAAAATTCAAATTTATATAATTTTTAACAAAAAAATTCCAGATTTTATAAAATATTATTAAATTTATATATATATATATTATATATAAAATCATAATAATATATAAAATTTATTAAATAATGATTAATAATTTAACTATTTTTGAAATTGGGACTGAAATGCTTCAAACATGTAAATTGTGGGGAATTTGTCAGTTAAGAAATATATGTGGCAAACTTTGCCAATGAGCTTTAATTATGGGACCGATTTTGCGAATTTTCAGTCCAAATTTGGGACTTCCGTCAATTATTGTACGGAAGTACCAAATGTGTTATTGATTGTTAAGTAATGGTATGAAATGTGTCGGATGAAAAATTTATGGTACCATGCCCTTAAAATAGGATAAATTATGGTATCAAAAGTGAAATTCTCTCTTTTATTGAGTGAGGTCCATTTAAAGCAATTATAAGATCTAATTAATTTTTACAAGTATTATACATAAAATTTCTATACAAAGTGCAAAAGTCGAGAGGGTCATTGCACCCCACTGAACAAGATGTAGCTACGCCACTGCAATTGTATTTTATGTTACAAAAGCCAAAATCTATTTATAAAAAGCAAATATTATTTTCCTAGGATTGTTAGGCCAACTCCAGTCGATCCAGGCATGAGGGAGAGGCGAGGCGAGACGTTGTCATCTCCAGCCGACGAGGGAGGGATGGAGGGTGGGGTTGATTGGGCGGGAGGGGAAAAACCAGGCAAGCAGGCGGTGGCTTCTTGTCCGCGGGCAAGACGCTTGTCCAGTCAATGGTTGGTGGCCACATGTTGGTTGTTTTTTTTGTTTTTTTTTTATTTTTATATTTTTAAATTTTTTGTATTATACATATATGTATTAAAATTGTGTAAAAAAAACTTAACAAAAAATATGGTAAAGATTTAACAATATTGTGAAAGATTTAACAATATTGAATTTTAAATTTTATGTAAGATTTAATAATATTATATTTTAAATTTTGTGTAAGATTTAATAACATGATTAGTTTAAATTTTAAAATTTAAGATTTAATATTATTATTATTAGGTGAGAGTTAAGAAAATTGTGAAATGGAATCAAATGAAGAGGGATTGTCCTTCGATTGGAGATGAGCTAGAGGCGACAGAGGTGAAGAAGGGGGGGGGGGGGGGGCGTTGAGGAAGGCATTCGGTTGGAGTGCAGTTATTGCGTTTGTTCAGAAGGACCAATGGTAATTTAAGAGAATATTTAAACATTTATGACTCAAAATTAATTTTACACTAAAATAAGGGGAAATAGTATAAATACGTTTGTTACAACTTTTAACCTATTATGACAACAGTAATGTGAAAGTTAAGATTCCACCTTTAGCCAAAGTCAATCCATCTAAAAAAGAAAACGAAAAAGGAAAAGCTTTATCCAAACTTTACCAAAATCTGAACTGTATTTTCTATTCTGTTTTGACCTTATTTAGAAATTATTTATTTCATTTCACATATTTGTATCTCCAGTACGTCAAATCTAACAAATTAATTCATCTTGGGAGAATTTCTTTAAATACACGGAATGAAAATGGAAAATAAAAATTTTAGTCTTATACACAGTTAATTTTGCGCTTTCAAAATTAACAATTTGGTCACAACTTTTTTAATATATTTTGCATATCCACCCCCCTACCTCCCCATTTTAATTACATTCCCTTTTTTGCACTCTTGGTCCTTGTAGACATATCCTATTTTATGCTTTTGGTCCCATAAAACTATTTTTAGAATATGTGAAGTATCATAGTATATAATTACAAGAAAATCCCAAGATATAATTTATAATTCAAAATTAGTTTATTGAATTAAGTCCTGATGGTTTTATATATACATTCAGTAATTATATATAAGTGGACCCAAATCCCATAAAATCTCATTCGTCAACTTTCCCAAAAATTGAATTCCAAGTTCAATTTCACAATCCGTCCACTTATTCTGTACTCTATAATCCCTCTACTATAAATAAACGATTCAATTCCAAGAACAGCCAAGTAAAATGGCTTCTAAGAGCTACTTTGATTTAATTGTAATGTTTATCTTCTTTGTTTCACTTGTACCTCATCTAGTCTTTGGCTCGAGCCGCAGTCATTTTCTTCCAAACAAAGCTTCCGGCGAGCCGGTTAACCGTATGTATGGCATATGCGCCTCAGCCGTTACTGTACATGGTTACACGTGCCAAGAATATGATGTAATTTATTAAAAACCCGGTTTAATTAAGAAATTTGTTCCTTTTAATATTTACTTAAATGCTAATTAATTTGATGAAGGTAACCACTGATGACGGCTACATACTGAGCGTGCAAAGAATCTCGGAGGGACGGGCTGGAGGCGGTGGCCTGAACCGGCCGCCGGTTGTGCTGCAACATGGGCTTTTTGTGGTAATGATTTTATTATTCATTTTCCATTTTTATTTTAATTAAGAAATCAGTTTAATTTATGACTATGTCCTCTTAATAAAGCATGCAATAATCAATGCAAAGTTTCCGGAAATTAACTTGTTGTCTAGAATTTTTAGAACTTGTGTAGGAATGCAATAATACACGTGCAATTAATATACGTGATTAATTAATTCTTCTTATTTTTATATATTTTCTCTTTCCTTTTCTTTTAATAATGGGTTGTTGATTAATTTAATTTTATGTATGTACTATGTAGGATGGGATGACATGGCTGATGAATTCTCCTCAACAGTCTTTGGCTATGATATTGGCTGATAACGGGTTTGATGTGTGGATTTCTAATCTCAGAGGAACTCGGTACAGCCGGCGACATGTCTTCCTTCATCCTTTAGACCCGGTTCGAATTTTATCTTTCTTTTTTTTTTTTTTTGTAATGAAAATAATTACCTATGTATAATTAATTTTACTTACCCTAACTAAAATTGATTATAGCAATTTTGGGACTGGACATGGGACAAATTGGTAACCCACGATTTACAGTCTGTGATCGAGTACGCATATGGTCAGACGGGGCAAAAGATTCACTACGTTGGCCATTCCATGGTAATTTTTTGATAAATCTTTAATCATTTACTAAGTAATGCGCGCAGTTATCAAACACTAATTACGATCAAAATTTGATTCATTAACAGGGAACTTTGATCGCTTTAGCTTCATTATCAGAAGGACTACAAATTGAGAAAATCAAATCTGCAGCATTGTTAAGCCCAATTGCATATTTAAGTCATGTTACCGTTCCATTTAGTGGTGTAGTAAGAATTTGAAAACCTATATTCTATTTTTTTATTTTTTTTATTTTTTTCCCAATTTCTAAATTAATGTACATGGATTGTTAACAGAGGGGTGCACCGGTGATCACCTCCATAGAATTCAATCCCTCAGGGTACATCATATATTAATTAGATATTGGAATTATGAATATATTTACATACTTTCAGTATTTTTTATCTAGTATAATAATAATATAATACGTGATTTTGGTTGTGAAATTTTACAGGGTAGAAGAAACCAACTATCTCAAACTTGTGTGCGCCAATCCAGCGTTAAATTGTTTTGACTTCTTGACTGCATTTACTGGTATTTTAATTACTACTCTATATTTTTAGTATTAAAGTGTGTGTCAGTTTTAATTGACATATATGCCTCCATGCATACTATATATAATACTATATTGATTAGCATATATGGCTTGGGATAATAAAAATGTAATTAAGTACGTATATATACATATTGAATTTTGATTTATTTAATTACAAATGATTGCAGGAAAAAATTGTTGTCTCGATAAATCAATCATTGAGACTTACCTCGATAATGAACCTCAATCTACATCAACTAGAAACTTAGATCACTTCGGCCAAAGTAAGTTTCTACCTTAATCAAATTCTAAACGGTAGTATTAAATTATGAAATCTTTTTTTTTTATTGGAATAATAATTTATTTAATTGATTGCAGTGACTACATCTGCTGACGTTCTAACGAAATACGATTTCGGGGGTTTTAATATATTTCACTATGGTCAACTCCAGCCTCCTATCTACGACTTGACAAAAATTCCCACAGATTTTCCTCTATTTTTAAGCTATGGCGGACAAGATAAGCTCTCGGTTCCTCGGGATGTTATTACATTGCTCGATAAACTTAAGTTTCATGACAAAGACAAGTTGCAGGTTCAGTATATTGAAGAGTATGCTCATTTGGACTTCATAATTGGAGTTAATGCTAAGGACATTGTCTACAATCAAGTTATACAATTTTTCAGAAGCCATAATTAATTAGATGTTTATGTTATGTAAGAAGACTTTTAGCTTGTAGTAGTTCGCCACTTGGAAAATATAGGTTACTACAGTTAAGTATAAAGAGCTTGCAGGCGCAGTTTGTTTACTACTATTGATCGTATTGATTAATTAAATTATTGAATGACAAAATTACATATTTAATTTGGTCTCATACATAATTTATCTTATTTTAACTATTTAACCATAACACATTAATTAGATCATTTAATTTATTTCTTGCTTGTATGTAAAATCCTTACATACGTATCTCTTTTACAAGAGAGATTATTTGGTTGTAGAAAATTATTATATTAATTATTCTAAAAATTATTTGTAATTCACAAACTCTAAAATCCACCTTATCGGACAAAAAATTGGTGGAAAAAAATATTGATATAGAGGATTGCACGTGTGACCGAATAAGATAAAGTATCAAATACCTTGAGCCTCAAATATGTCATAAAAATAAAAATACATACATATAGTTATCTTAGTTTCAAAGGCAAGGTTGGGATTCTGATGTGTAACAAACAGAATTTGCTTAACAGGCAAACAAATTGAAGTGAGATTTAATCGAGTCAATCAAGGATGCATCTAGCATGATCTAAAGCTTGGATTTTCACACTGTTAGATCATATTTCATGACTGTTCAATTATATTATTATAAATTATAAATGAAAAGATCTAAAAGAAAAAAGGAAGTGACTTAATTCGGCCTATACTTTGGATTCAAGAAATGACTTGTACATCATTTGTTCACTTATAAATATGCAGAATACCCTCCCTCAACATAAGTAGAAAAAAAATCAAGTTAGTAGAATACAAGCTTTGAAATAAAAACATGATGGCTTATTGCAGATTTTTCCATCTGGTGGTATTAATTCTTCTAGCGTCCATCCATAAAGAAGCCTTAGCAACGAAACATGTGGTCGGAGGAAGTAATGGTTGGGATGAATCCACTGATTTCGATACTTGGTCATCTTCTCAGACATTCAAAGTTGGAGATCAAATAGGTATGTTATTATGTCCATTAATTAAAATTTTCAAACAATTCCATCGAAAATACAGAAATAGTTTCTAGTTCGACATGTTCATTTAATTTACAATTTTTTCTTATGTTTCTCGAATTTTTTTGTACAGAGTTCAAGTATACCTCGGGGCTGCATAGTGTGGTGGAACTTGCGAGCGAGAGTGCATATAAAAGTTGCAATATTGGCAGTTCATTGGACTCTTTAAATGGTGGTAGCAATACAGTCAAGTTAGACAAGGCCGGAACGCGTTATTTTGCTTGTGGGACTTCAGGCCACTGCGAACAGGGGATGAAGGTTAAGATCACAACTGTGGGGGCAGATGCCTCCTCCTCCTCCTCCACGACTTCACCGTCATCTCCGGCAGATGCATCCTCAGCCACCACCGCCACTGCTTCTGAGTCTTCTAGCAAAGTTCAATTCCTCAGTTTCTTCACCTTAATTGGCTCATTGGTGCTGGCTCTAGTTCAATTTAATGTGTGGTAGAAAATAGTTATTTGTGTTATTATAAGGTAATTTTGTTATGTTGATTCTATGATAGTAGGATTTTTTTATTTTTTTTTTGTGTGTGTGCATGTTATTTGGAATTATAGTTGTTATATGTTCGTAATTTTTTGGTACTTAAGTTTTCTTTCTAATTTTTTTCTCAGAATTTTTTACTTATACTTGATTTTGGTGAGTCGACTTAAGTATTCTAAAAAATTATCACGTCATGTTATGTACAATTGTTGTCAAGGAAAAAATTATCACGTCATGTTATATACAATTGTTAGTATTTTTAGTGAAACAACAAATATATCGTTACATAAATTCATAAATTTTGTTCAAATTTATGATTTTTGATATACAAAACTATCCGTGATTTAGCATCTCTATTTAAAATACCACAACTCCATTCTATAATTTCAACAACATTTAATTCAGACAAAATAATTAAGATCAATAGAATATATACCCTGAATAAAAAAAATAGAATATAAAAATAAATAAATTTTAAAATATATCACGTGAAGTTGTAGGGACCAACTTGAAAGTATTTTAGAAATGGTTTCTTGAAATATGTCGATCCAAAACGATCTATTTTTTACAAATTGGGTATTTTTTGCAGGATTTTTTAAAACACAAGGAAGTTTGACGCAATAAAAATTCACAGAGTAGTGTCTTGCAGGTTTAGCATAACACGGTGGAGTATTTTGCATTTACCCCTGAAAAACGTTCATAATGTCTACATCAGAAACAATTGAAGAAAATAAATTCCAAGAGAGGACCTTACTTTTTCTTGACCAAAGAACTTTTGAGTCAACCCTTTATATTCACACTTGATCAAGAGCTTGACTTGCACGTCTCAAGTCTTGTTTACAATTTTGGAAAGTCATAAGATACATAGAAATATATCAGGTTGAATCAAACTGAAACATTTTCACATTTCAGTAATAAAAAAATGAGTAAGGGAACATTTCATAGGCTTATATTACTATTGTTCTTGTTTCAATCCTTTCACTTTGTTTCCTGTCTAAAAAAGCTCACCATCAATTGCAAGGAGAATGAAAAGAAAGCGCTGCTTACATTCAAAGAAGATCTAGATGACCCTTCAAATGGGCTCTCTTCTTGGAATGGAGAAGATTGCTGTAAATGGAGTGGTGTCAGCTGCAGCAACACAACTGGACATGTAATCGAGCTTAACCTCCAAAACACGTTTCTGTACGAGCCAAGTGGTGAGATTAATCCCTCTTTACTTGAACTAAAGTACTTAAGCCATTTAGACTTGAGCATGAACAATTTCGGAGGGGCTCAAATTCCGATTTTCTTGGGGTCATTTACAAAACTGAGATATCTCAATCTTTCTAGTGCATTTTTTGGTGGCAAAATACCTTCAAATCTTGGGAATCTTTTAGAGTTAGAGTATTTGGATCTCAGTTTTTATACACAAGAAACTGTTGAAAATAATATTCAGTGGCTATCGAGCCTTTCTTCAGTGAAGTACTTAAATTTGAAAGGGGTGGATCTTTACAAGACTTCATCTTATTGGCTTCAAATAATCAATACTTTACCTTCTCTTTTGGAGCTGCATATGCCACTGTGCCAGCTTATGGACCTCCCAATATCTCTTCCATTTATTAATTTCACGTCCCTTACGGTACTTGATCTCTCCAATAATGGATTCAACTCCACAATACCAAAGTGGATTTTCAGTCTCAAGAAACTGAAAAGCCTTGATCTGAGTTCTAATAATCTTCATGGGGTGCTACCAGATGAAATTTCGGTACTAACTTCCCTTGAAAATCTTGATCTTTCTTCAAATTTTGGCATTGAAGGGACTATACCAAGTGGAATGGGAGTTCTTTGTAATCTGCAGACGCTCTCTCTTTCTTACAACCACCTAAAAGGGAATATATCGGATCTCATCGATGGATTATCCAAATGCACGAATAGAAGTTTAGAGAGCCTGAATTTGGGATACAATGAACTAAATGGGATTCTTCCTAGTTCATTAGGTCTCCTCAAGAACTTGAGGTACTTACTTCTCTGGTACAACTCGTTTACAGGTTCGATTCCAGAAACAATAGGAAACTTGACATCATTAGAGCAGCTTTACCTATCAGACAATCAAATGAGTGGAAGAATACCTCAGAGCTTTGGGCAGCTCAAATCTTTGACTGTGATGGACTTGTTTCAGAACTCGTGGGAAGGTGTAATAACAGAAGCCCATTTGGAGAATCTATCGAGCTTAAAAGAGATATCAATTGGAATATTTTCTTCAAATATTTCCCTAGTCTTCAACATCAGTTCTGAGTGGACACCCCCTTTCAATCTGAGGTATGTCAAGATTCAAGGCTGCCAATTGGGTCCTAAGTTTCCATCATGGCTGAGAAATCAAAGTGATCTTAAGTTTTTGGTGATTAATTTTGCAAGGATATCTGGTGTTATACCTGATTGGTTCTTGAAGATGGATTTGCAATTCGACGATCTGAATCTTGCTTACAATCAATTGAGTGGTAAAGTACCAAATTCCCTCAAATTCAGCCTTGGTTCCAATGTTGGTCTTAGTTCAAACAAATTTGAAGGACCTCTTCCACTCTTGTCTTCTAATATAAGTTCATTGTATCTGAGGGACAACAATTTCTCTGGACCAATTCCAGAGAACATTGGAACAGCACTTCCTCTTTTGACAGACTTGGATATTTCAAGAAACAATCTAACTGGTAATATTCCTCTTTCCATCAGTAATTTGACCGAATTAACCACTTTAGTTATATCAAGTAACCATCTACATGGAGAAATCCCTGATTTCTGGGAAAACATGCCGATGCTTTACATTGTCGATATGTCAAACAACAATCTCTTTAACACAATCCCAGAATCCATAGGATTTCTAAGCACTCTCAAGTTTTTAGTACTTTCCAATAATAATCTTTCCGGAAACTTGCCATCTTCCTTGAGGAACTGCACTGAACTAGCTAGTCTTGATCTAGGTGACAATAACTTGTCTGGAAAAATCCCATCTTGGATAATGACATCACTGTTAATCTTACGTTTGAGAAACAATTTCTTCACTGGAGAAATTCCTTCACAAGTATGCAGTCTCTCTGTTCTTCATATATTAGACGTATCGAATAACCACCTATCAGGGTCAATTCCGTCCTGTTTTGGCAATCTCAATGGATTTAAAACAGACTTCACATCCGAGGATACGGAACAATATCAGGGGAGCTTACAGGTGGTAGCAAAAGGAAGAATACTGCAGTACAAGTCCACTCTGTACCTAGTGAACAGCATAGACCTGTCAAGAAACAATTTATCTGGAGAAATCCCATCAGAAATCACAAACCTATTCAGATTGGGAACCCTGAACTTATCCATGAATCACCTGACAGGAAATATCCCACAAAATATCGATAGAGTAGAACCGATAGAAACACTGGATCTTTCAATGAATCAATTGTCAGGGCCTATTCCACCAGGGATGACTTCTCTAACATTCTTGAATCATTTGAACTTGTCGTACAATAACCTGTCGGGACAGATTCCCACTAGCAATCAGTTCCAAACACTGATTGATCCATCAATTTACGAAGGAAACAGTTATCTCTGTGGGGTTCCATTGTCAGCTGAATGTAATAGCCATGAGCCTCCTCCATTTCCTACTGAAAAATCGGGGAATACAGATGACGAAGATGAACTTGAAAAGGTGTTGTTTTTCAGTTTTGTGGGATTGGGTTTTTTCACAGGGTTTTGGGGAGTTTGTGGCTCTTTGATAGTCAAGAAAAGGTGGAGAGATGCATATTTTCACTTTGTAGAGAGGGTGATAGTCAAGGTCCAAATCATTGTCTCCAGGAATCGCAATGTGTGATAGTTTCAACTTTCAAGGTAATGTAAAAACTTCATAAATAAAGAACTACGTCAAACTATGAAGTACTATGAATGATTACTGGTGTCTTGATTTACTTCATGCAAATTCTGGATTATTATTTCCTCGTGAGATTTAGGCAATGCTCGGTTCTTGGATTTTGACGAAAAATTGCAATGAATATGAATAGAGCTCAATGTTGATGATCACTAAACTTAAAAATACACACATTCTTAACATCACCTGATTTGTGAACTTGTTCTCTGCGAAAAATTTAGCGAAATGAGGTGAATGAATACATAAATCTTAGCTTCTATTTGGAAAAGGTTTGACTAGGTTTCGCAGTTTTTGTCTCGATAAAATGGTTTGAATTATTTCGGTGAAATCTTTGAAATCTTATTTGAATTGGGTTTTGATGTTCAATTTTGTGGTTTTAAAAATGCTAAATCCTATTTGGATTAAGTTTGGGGAAAAAAGTAGGTGGTTATTAAATTGATGTTTTTTAATAGAGTTTGGGGAAGAAAAAAAAGTATGTGGTAGTTGTCAAATCAATGTTTAATGGATCTTTCTAAAATAAGATTTTATGGAACATAGGTGTATATGAGATGACCCATCTTAACCACTGAAAAAAGTCAACAACAAATCTGAACCACAAGTTTCGGTCAAAATGTCCAATGATGATGTGGCATCGGACATTTAAAAAAAATAAACATATGTTAAATTACATACTAACCCTTTAATTAATATGTTTCAAAATTTCTCCTTATCTCTAATTAATTTCATCTCTTTCCCAAAAAAAAATATCAAGTAATCAAAATTTTATACGAAAAAAAGTAATCAAATTTTTATACGAATTGACAATTAAGACCATCAGTATAAGATCATTTAAAATATTTTGAGGAAAAAATGCACTTTACACCCCCTCTCAAAGTTACATATTTTGAACTTTACCACCCAAAAGTATAAATTAAATAAGCACGTAAAAAATTAATTGCACTTTTTCCCTCAAATAGTTTTAAGTCAATTCCGTTCACCAAAAAACATAGATATGCGTCTCACTTGTGTATTTTAAGGGTAAATTAGTTCCAACATCGATTTTTCGACCAAATATTTCACTGACGCACATTTTTCCCTCTCTCTTTACAAATAAAGTTTTTTCTACTTAACTTTAGATTTTTGGTTCACAAGACGTGAGTCAAGTATTTGGACAAGTAAGAAGTGATGTGACTAATTTACCCTTTGAAAGTTCATGCGAGGGGCACATGTACAATTTTCGTCAAACAAAAATTGCATAAAATCATTTGAGGGGGTAGAGTGCAACTAATTTTATTTTTCAGAGGGTAAAGTGTTTATTTTGTACATATGGGTGGTAAAGTGCCAAAACATGTAACTGTTGGGGATAAGATTTTTGTCAACTTTTTGATTTGAGATTCATAAATCATATGGTGAATTTTGTCAATTTTTTCAAAAAAAAAATGGGAGAAGGGGGTGTATTCCCAATTTTTAAAGTTACCAGGGGTTATTGGTAACCTTTTAGGTAATAGGGATGTTTTTGCTTTGTTTGGTGGGGTAAAATTGTTATTTCGACTTGAGAGGGGTTTTCTTTGTTAATAAAAAAAGTACAAGGTTTTGTTGCTAATAAAAATAACATAGGTTTTTTTTTTTTTGTTAGACAAAACACAAGGGGTCTTTTGAATTCACTCATTAAAAAGGATAAATTTGTCTTTATGAAAATAAATTATTTAAAGTTAAATTCTAAGGGGACATGTGTCACCAAGATAAATGATATCTCATGTGCTCCCCATCCCTCAAAATCTCATTTTAGACAGACCCATGTTTAATGGGTCAGTCTAAAATAAGATTTTGAGGGATGGGGAGCACATGAGATAGCATTTATCTTGATGACTCGTGTCCTCTTAAAATTTAAGTTAAAATAATTTATTTTCTTAAAGACAAATTTACCCTTTGTAATGAGTGAAATTCAACACCACCTCTTATGTTTTGTCTAACTAAAAAAATATGTATTATTTTTATTAGCTAAAAAACCCTATATTTTTTATTAGCAAAAAATATCCCTCTCAAGTCGAAATGACAATTTTACCCCATCAAAGGATGAAAAAGCATCCCATTAACTTAAAAGATTACCAATAGCCCCTGGTAATTTTAAAATTTTGCAATATCCCCCCTGGTTTTTTAAAAAAATTGACAAAATCTTCCATATGATTTATGAAGTCCACTTTAAAGAATTGAAAAAAATCTTATCCCCCAAAGTAACATATTGTGGCACTTTACCACCCATATGTACAAATAAAACACTTTACTGCCTCAAATAATTTAATTTAATTTTTGTTTGACGGAAAATATACATGTGCCCCTCACATGAATTTTCAAAGTTAGTTACAACACTTCTTACAAGTCCAAATACTTCGCTCATGTAAAAGAACCAAAAATTCGAAGTGAAGTAGAAAAATATTTTATTTGTAAAGAGAGAGAAAAATGCACATCATGTTTTGACTAATTTACTACCCTTAAAATACACATGTGAGTCACATATATGAGTTTTTCGGCTATCAAAATTGGCATAAAATCATTTGATGGGGAAAAGTGCAACGGATTTCATATGTACTTATTTTATACTTTTGGGTGGTAAAATTCAAAATATGTAGCTTTGGGAGGGGGTATAAAGTGCATTTTTCCTTAAAAATGTTTCAAATGATCTTACACTGATAGTCTTAATTGTCAATTTCATCCGACCGTTAGTTTTTTAGTAGAAAAGATCACGCGTCATACACGTGCCCGTTAAGTCACCATTTTTATCTCTTCAAAGGTATTTGCAATTGAACAAAAAATACCTAAAAATTGGAAGGGGTAATCGCAATTCCCCAATCCCTCTCTCTTCACCTCCAACACCACAACCACCGCCCAACCCTCCATTGGGCTTGTTGAGCTTTGAAGTTGCGGACCATTCTTCTGCCCAAAAGCACATTGTCATGGTCAGTAAAGCAAACACCAAAAACTATTTTCGGGCCTTAGATTTGTACCAATTGTGCAAGTACCGAACACAAATCCCATAAATAATTATTTTTCACCAAAGACAGAGAACATTGTGTTTGTGTACTAATAATTAAGATGTTCACAAATTACAGCAGAGAAATGAGAAGCTAAAGTTTTTTTTGAGGGGCACATGTATATTTTCCATAAAAATTGAGGGACACATGTATATTTTTCAAGAATATACATGTGCCCCTCAATGTATAAAGTAGGTAAATGTTTGGTATGAAAAGTGTAATTCCCTCAATTTTTTTAATTTTTTTTTTGGGAAAGATATATGAAATTAATTAGAGAATAGAGAGATTTTTTTAAACATATTAATTAAAGGGTTAGTATGTAATTTAACATATGTTTATTTTTTCTTAATGTCTGGGCCACATCATCATTGAACATTTTGACCAAAAATTGTGGTTTAGGTTTGTTGTTGACTTTTTTTAATGGTTGAGATGGGTATCTCATATACACTTATGTTCCATAAAATCTTATTTTAGAAACACCCATGTTTAATAGCTTATTTGATTGTCAGGAAAGTGAGGGAAATACAATTTTTATTTTGTTGTTGTTTGGATAGCAGAAAATGAAGTTATTATTTTCCTTTCACGTTATGTCCATTTTGAACCGTTATGTTTGCACGCACAGACATTGGCACGCCCCGCACTTATTTCACATCGTGGTAAGCCAGACAAAATTTATAGCAAACAATATTTTGGCACGCCCGGTGGGACTTGATAATTTAGAGCAAACAAATCGGCGGGTTGGTTTTGACTGGACAATTTTGTGATGTATATATTACCAGTTTTAATCTTATTATCAAGTTGTTTTTTGCTTTAATAGTTGTTTCTCGGTAAAGGCAAATAAGTACTGAGGTCTAAAATATTTGCAGAATTGATTAGTTAAATACCATAGTTAGAGAAACACGAAATGGAAGTTCTCCGTCTATGGCAATTGCAATGACCTAATGTTTTCCTTTTAATTTAGTGTTATAGATTTCGATAATTATATCATGTTTTGCAGAGTATCATCTTCCATTCATTTTAGTATTATAATAGTGATTTGATACCTAAATGACTCGTTAACATATGGTGAATCAAATCACTAATTAACGTAAATATGTAAACATCTGTCTCAACATTTGGTGCAATTAATGGAAAATTCTAAGGTGACGTCACGTCACATGACGTAAGTTATAATCAATAGAATTATGACACCTCATTAATAAATAACCTATTTAACAGTGTTGGTATAAATTAGAGAAGGTTTTTAAGATGACAAAAATGTCATAATGGTTTTGAAGATCAGAAGGTTAAGTCATCAACTAAGAACGGCTTAGTAAAACCTATCTCAAGGTCTTGAAGCGAAGTAACCGAATCAGCCGAGTGGGATATCAGATTGGTTATCATCAGCCGAGTCTAGATAGATGTGTTCATTCTTGAATCAGCCGAGTAGCCATCAGACGAGTGATCATCAGGAGAGTGGTCATCAGCCGAGCATTCCCATCAGCGAAGTAAAGTCGGTGAAGTAAGCTTATCAACGGTAACCAGCTGAGTGCATTAAATGCGACTGGACATAAAGTGAATATCCGTACAACAGAGTGTACAGAAGACAGTCTGCAAAAGCAAAAGCTGCCGTCAGAGAATAAGACCGTTGCTCAGGGTTAAAGAGTAATTTCGCCCTCCTTCGACGGACAGAAATTCAAATTCGGGAGTATAAATAGAAGACTGACTGAAGATCTGAAGAGAGACTTGCACAAATCAAGATCACATCTATAGAGCAAGATCCATCAGTTGAGTCGTCTGATCGTAAGCGAAGTCATTTGTTGACGAAGCTTTTTGTTGAAGAACAGAGATCAAACGTTGCCTGTCTAAGTGACTGTCAACTGAGAATAGAAGGAGTGTATATCCATCTGTGTGAAGTGATATAACTTCTTAGTGTAGGTTTTCTGAGTGATCTCCTATACTGAAAATAGCGTGAGGAGTGTAGATCCGTCTAAGTGAGTGGTCTAGCTTCGGAGAGTAGGATTTCTTTGTGATTTCTTGCAGCGCACTTGTGGCTTTTCATTTGTTGAATTGCGCAAGCATTGTATACTGTTAACTTAGTGTTTTCTAGTATAACCCAAGATCTTTGTGACTTGGAAGAGTGGACTAAAGGACTTAAATCCATATAACCACTATAAAAATTCCTTGTGTTTGATTACTTGTTTTATCTTGCATATTTTCATAAGTAAACAAACTGTTTTGAAAGAACAATCTTAAATTGAGGAATTTATAAAACAGGGGTTAAACTTTGAAAGATAAACTTGTTTGAAAAACATACTTGATAAATCCGTTGCATACAAGTTTTGAAACTCTTATCTGATTTGAAACAGACGAGTAAAATCAGACTAGTGGTCAACTCTGCCGTTCAAGCTTTGTGCGCGATCAGCTTAGTAGTTTCACAAGTTCGATCAGCTTAGTCTGCTGATTTGAAAAGTTAGAGAAAAAGTTTTAAAGTTTCAGAGGTCTATTCCCCCACCCCCCTCTAGACCTCATTGACCACTTTTGGGACCAACAAACAGGTTACTAACAAGTTATAATACTATTACCATAAATAGTTCTACTATACTATTATTTGACCACATTCATTGTAATATTTAACCACATCAATAGTAAATTATAAACTAATAAATTATTATAAAAATAAATAAATAATTGTATATAATAATATTTTATAATAAACAATATATAATATTTTTTGTTGAATAATTTATATTAACCTTTGAAAAAATGCATAATATATTTTAATACACATAATTTATATTTTAATACATATTAGATAGTACTAATTCTAATACTTCATAATGTAGCTAATTACTATTAATATGAGACAGTACTATGTATGTGGAGTCAATATTATGCTATGTGAGTCTAAACTACTACGTGTGAGACATATACCATGTAATTTGAAGAATTATACACATTGATTAATACTCATGGTAGTACTTCATAATGTGGCTAATTACTACTAATATGAGACAGTACTAAGTTTGTGGAGTCAGTACTATGCTATGTGAGTCTATATTACTAAATGTGAGACATATACCATGTAATGTGAAGAACTATAGTAATTTGGTTATGACTAATGGTAATACTATATAATATGACTAATCACTACTAATATGAGACCGTAGTAAGTATGTGGAGTCAATATTGTGCTATGTGAGTCTATACTACGACATGTGAAGAATTATCATTAAATTGAGTAGTACTAATAGTAATATTATATAATGTGACTAATTACTACTAATATGAGACCGTAAATTCGTGGAGTCAATATTATTACATGTGAGACATTATACTATGTAATGTGAAGAATTATACACATTGGTTAGGACTAATGGAGATACTCTATAATGTGACTAATTACTACTAATATGGGACCGTACTAAGTATGTAGAGTAAAAAAAATGCTATGTGAGTCTATACTATTACATGTGAAACATATACCTTGTAATGTGAAGAACTATCAATAAATTGGTTAGTACTAATGATAATAATATATAATGTGACTAATTACTACTAATATGAGACCGTACTAAGTATGTGGAGTCAATATTATTATATGTGAGACATTATATTATGTAATGTGAAGAATTATACACATTGGTTAGTACTAATGATAATACTTCATAATGTGACTAATTACTATTAATATGTGATCATATTAAGTTTGTGGAGTCAATATTATGCTATGTGAATCTATACTAATACATGTGAGACATATAGCATGTAATGTGAAGAATTATCAGTAAATTGGTTAGTACTAATGATAATATTATATAATGTGATTAATTATTACTAATATGATATCATACTAAGTATGTAGAGTCAATACTATTACATGTGAGACATTATACTTTGTAATGTGAATAAATTACACACATTGGTTAGTACTACTGATAATACTTCATAATGTGGTTAATTACTACTAATATGGGATGACCGTACTAAATTTGTGGAGTCAATACTATGTTATGTGAGTCTATACTACTACATGTGAGACATATACCATGTAATGTCAAGAATTATCCGTAATTTGGTTAGTATTAATGGTAATACTATATAATGTGACTAATTACTACTAATATAAGACCGTACTAAGTCAGTTGAGTTAATACTATTACATGTGATACATTATATTATGTAATGTGAAGAAATATACACATTGGTTAGTACTAATGATAATACTTGATAATGTGACTAATTACTACTAATATGGAACCGTATTAAGTTTATGAATACTATGCTATGTGAGTCTGTACTATTACATGTGAGATATATACCCTGTAATGTAAAGAATTATTAGTAAATTGATTAGTTCTAATGGTAATACTATATAATGTGATTAATTATTACTAATATGAAACCGTACTAAGTATGTGGAGTCAATACTATTACATGTGAAACATTATACTTTGTAATGTGAAGAATTACACACATTGGTTAACACTACTAATAATACTTCATAATGTGACTAATTACTACTAATATGGGCTGACCGTACTAAGTTTGTTGAGTCAATACTATGCTATGTGAGTCTATACTACTACATGTGAGACATATACCATGTAATGTGAAGAATTATCTGTAAATTGATTAGTATTAATGGTAATACTATATAATGTGACTAATTACTACTAATATGAGATTATACTAAGTATGTGGAGTCAATATTATTACATGTGAGACATTATTCTATGTAATGTGAATAATTATACAATTGATGGTGTTGTACTATTATATATGAACTAGTACCATACAATGTGGAAACATACAATTTTTATGGTGATTTGATATTAATTTGGGTAAGAAAAAGAAAAGAAGGAAAGTAGAAATATTTATGGTAGTTAACTTTGAGATATTAAAGAATATAAGATAAATTATGGTTTTAACCGGTTAAACTGGTAACTCATAATTAACTAAGTTTAATTTTATTCTATATTATAAAATTTATGTGGTTGTGATTATATATTTATGATTCAATGCCTTAAATTAAATTGACGTCACATAACGTTACGTCACCTTAGAAGTTCCCTTAATTATAAAGAAATAAGGCAAAAAAATTGAGTTTCATTTTCTTATAAAATAGGGTCCCACTTTAAATAAATTAGACAGATATAAATGACTCATTGACATATAGGTTTCACTTATATATGCATATATAATTTGGGCTTCATCCATATAATTTGAATTTTGACAAATATATCTTCACTTTTTTTTTTTTTGATAATTCACTTTGTCAGTCCAAAAGAGTTTCAATTAATTAAGCACAGGGCAATGAACTCCACGCATTTGCTTGGAGCAACCCCCTAGTACATATATAAGTATGTATGTTGCTTACAGTCATGATTTTTCTTGTACTGTAGCTCATCATCCGAGCATTAATGCTGCTGTGGAGTTACTGAAAAAGGGTTTTCTCTAAATTTTGTCTTATGATACAAATTTATTGTAATTAGGTGCATTTCCTATGTATGATCGAGAAATTGTGCTGCTAGTGATGCTCTTTTGTGTATTTTCCTTTATAGGAATGGCTGAATTGAACATTGAGCCATATGATGAAGACCAAGGAACGGGTGACTTAAGATATGTTCAGGTGAGTGATAAATGGCAGTTATGGAATTGCAATTTCCACACCCGGACCTTCGACAAAAAGAAGAAACTTTAGAGAAATTTGTGATGAATAGTAACTTATACTTTCATTTTGTGTCACTAATTTGCACTTGTGGATGGCTGTGACTACATACGACACATCTCTTCCCGCGTCTGAAAGATACAGAAATGGTTGGTGGAAACTTAATGATGCATTGTAAAATAGTTGACTGTTGAACTGATATGTTTCATGGATGATTCAGGCAAGGTGCAGGTTTCTTTGGTTTGGAATTCGAGAAGTGAGAGCTCACCTAGTTTTGGAAAATTAAATGATTTGGCCAATGTAAGATCAGCTTGGTTGTTCTACTGACTTTCTTTAATCTTGTAGATACATAAAATTTACGCCCAATAAAATGGCGACACGTGTAAAATAAGTTGTTAATTATCAATTTAAATTCTCTTTTTACATTTTTGGGATTTTTAATATATGTAATTCCAAAAGTAAATAGTTAATTTAAATTGGCTAATTAAATTACGCCACGTGTCAATATGATGTGTTTTGACCAATTAAAAAGAAGTCTTAAAGATTATGGAAGCCAGAAACCAATCAAAATGATGTCTTCTATTCTACAAAGACAATGGCCAATCAACTTACGCCACGTCATCAAACAATGTGAAGAAGACTCTCACTCCAGCATCTATATAAAGGAGCTTTGAGGCTTCACATGCCAGAGAGAGATATATTGACATACTTCACATATATTCTAAAAGCATAAAAGTTTCCCTCAAGTGCTACATATACAAGTCTTTGACTCCTAAGTCTCTGACTTTCATATCTGTGTTCGATCCGCAAATCTTGGAGAAGATCACGCCCCACGATTCAAGAACAAGCCTAGAGCCCTTGGATCTATACGTCTGTCAAGTAGAAGAATCAGAGGAGTTTACTATTTACAGAGATTGTAACCATTTATTTATTTAAATTCATTAAATATTGTAATTTGTTGCTTCTTATTTTATTGTCTAATAAAGTTTCGCAGACATTAAAATTTGTGGTCTACAAATTTCTGGCACGCCCAGTGGGACATCTCTGCCTCTCATCTCTTCTACTTATCAAAAGCAATCATGGTTTCGAAATCGTCAAAAGCTGGTCAATCCAAAGCATCGATCTCAAAGATGGCTAACAGCAAAGGCGGCGAAAGTTTGAAATCGTCAAAAGCTGGTCAATCCAAAGCATCGATCTCAAGGGTGGCCAAAAGCAAAGGCGGCGGAAGTTCCGACACGCAAAGTATTGGGGCTGTCACGAGGAGTATGAAAAAGGCTCAACAGAAGTGCATTAATCCCACACTGCTGGAAAAATCCTTGTCTGAAGAAAAAGCGTTAGAAGAAGTCACCCGAAAGACCGTGAAACTTCTTGCCTTTCAAGAAGAACTAGGCGATGATGGAGATTCCTATGGATCCACTTCTGCTTCCCCTCATGTGGCCCTGCGATCTGATTCGACACAACCTGAAGATTCAAATCATTCCATCACTTCACCCGCTATGCATGTCATGATGACAAACGCCACAACCATGGAAGAACAACTTGCAAACTTGACCAAAGCCGTCGAAGGAATCACTAAATTCATACAAGAGCAAGGAACATTGGTAGGTACAGTTGTACAAAGGTTGGATAAGCTAGAAGGAACTACAAGCAAGAATGGTGGAAAGCGCTTGATTGTCGAAAATGAAGAAATTGAAAAAAATGATGAAAACTTTGAAGAAGAAATTGAAGCTAATGTACACCAGAACCATCGACACACTCATGATGAAGTTGAAGCATCATCACGACACAAGAAGGTTTCATTAAATGATCTCCGTATCTCGGCAGACAATTCCATTCGTGTCGACCAACTAAAAGAGTTCATCATGGGGACGATTAAAGATAAGCTGGAAGGAAGTTCAAAATCCTCATTGACTTACGTGAAGCCTTACACCCACCGAATTGACATGATGAAGATGCCTGCTGGATATCAACCTCCCAAATTTCAACAGTTCGATGGAAAAGGAAACCCGAAGCAACATGTTGCTCACTTTGTGGAGACTTGCAATAACGCTGGAACTGCCGGAGATCTCCTTGTGAAACAATTTGTCCGCTCGCTTCATGGAAACGCTTTCGACTGGTACACCGACTTGGAACCTGGGACTATCAACAGTTGGGAACAACTCGAACAAGAGTTTCTCAATCGCTTTTACAGCACAAGGAGGATTGTGAGCATGATCGAACTTACAAGCACTCGTCAGTGGAAGGAAGAAAAAGTCATTGATTACATCAATCGATGGAGAAACCTGAGTTTGAACTGCAAGGATCGCTTATGTGAAACTTCTGCCATAGAAATGTGTATCCAAGGGATGCATTGGGGCTTGCGCTATATCCTCCAAGGCATAAAACCTAGGACCTTCGAAGAGTTGGCTACACGTGCGCATGATATGGAACTTAGTCTTGCTTCAAGAGGAGGTCAAAGTACCTTGCCTGTCCAAGAATCAAGGAGTGGAAAGGATAAACTGGATGTCAAGAAAAGCGGCAAATCCTTCTCCCAAAATGAAAGCAAAGAATCCATGGCAGTCAATACTGCTCCAATGAAGCTCTTGTCCAATTCAAAGAAGAAAGGAGAAACAAAGAACAGTCAACCTCAAGAAAGATTACAAAGGAAGTTGACATTGAAAGATATGCAAGCAAAGGAATATCCTTTCCTTGATTCTGATGTAGCTGGAATGTTAGAAGATCTGCTCGAGGCTGACCTCATCAAATTACCTGAAATGAAACGACCTGAAGAGGCTGAACGAACTGACGATCCCAACTACTGCAAGTATCACCGACTGGTTGGACACCCAATCGAAAATTGCTTCGTTCTAAAGGATAAGATCATGGAGTTAGCTCGTCAAGGAAAAATTCTACTTGAAGAAGACAAGATGAGCGCCAATCAAACCACAGTTAGTGTTCTACCTTCAATAGACCCTATTTCATCATTTTCTATGAAGTTTGGAAGCTTTGATACGGTCATGTTCAAGGTGAACTCAAAGTCAATAACGTTTGATCATGCCGCTCAACATTCACCTGCTCATGAAAATAAAATCTTGAGATTTGAGAAATATGAAGAAATTGAATCTGATGATGGAGCTTGGAAAGTTGTCACTCGCCGAAGGAAGCGGAAGTCGTCTGCAAAGCTATCTAACCAACAATTCTTGCCAAAGTTGGTTCTGAAAAGAAAGAGTGGGCGAAAGATAAAGGAAAAATCGAATGTCACTCATGTCAAGACAACGACACCAATGCAACAAAATTACTACGCTCCCATAACATTGTCGGAATTTATCCCGAAATGGTTTCTTGAGCATGGTTCACTTTCTATTTCCTCGGTGTATAACGTGACTCATAATGAAGAGGAGAATGAAACTGAAAGTCAACACACCTCGTCAGATGAAAATATGAAAGAAGGTGAAGTGGAATGTTCTATAAAGAATTGCATGGCAACTATTCCTTTCACCGACGAAGATTTGTTGTTAGGTTCCAAGCCACACAATCGTCCTTTGTTCGTAACAGGATATGTACGTGAACAAAAGATAAATCGCATGATGTTAGATGGAGGATCGGCCGTCAACATTCTACCCTTGCGCGTGATAAAACAACTTGGAATAGCTATAGATGAATTGTCGCATAGTCGTCTAATGATTCAAGGATTCAATCAAGGAGGACAAAGAGCCGTTGGAGTAATTAGACTTGACTTATTGATTGATGATATGTCCTCGAGCGCTCTATTCCATGTGATTGATGCGAAAACAACGTACAACATGTTGTTAGGACGACCTTGGCTTCATGAGAATGGGGTGGTTCCATCTACCTTACATCAATGTTTCAAGTATTGCCGTCAAGGCGTTGTAAAGAAAATAATGGCAGATGATAAACCTTTCACTGAGGCGGAGTCATATTTTGCTGATGCCAAGTTTTACTTCAATCACGATGATATAGACAAAATCAAGACGTCTGATACTCCGACTCCCCTTAGAAATACGCTCCCCTCAATAAATGCAGAAAAGATGAAGGAAAGCCAATCCATCGAAGATATAAAGAAAAGTCAAGCACCGCATAGCCCAAGTGATACCAAGGGTCCAAAAGAAACTTTGAAGGCAAAGATGGTTTTGCGTTATGTACCAAAATCAAAAAGAAAAGAAGGACAATCACCATTGATCGAGTTTGATGCCCTAAAGAACTGCACTATTCCCATCACAAAAGTAGACTCGTTGAATATATCTCAACCTCCATTGAAAGGATTTGTTCGCCCAACCAAGGGAAATGAAGTAGAGCATGGTGCACTCTCTATCAAACAGTCAAGTGCGAGCTTTGGTCCTAACGCGTACAAACTCATGATTAGAGCTGGATATGATCCTACTGAAGTCGAAGCTTTGGACAAACCTGTGTCAGATGCTATCATCAAGAAAGAACATGGCCTTAATGACACTCAAACGATGTTGAAAAATATGGGGCATGTTGTGCCTAATTCTTTAAGCGGACTTGGGTATATTTCACCAACACCCGTTCGTATTCCAATAAAGAGAGCGAGTAACCATTACATCAGTTTTGACGATGAAGAATTCTCAACGACTCTCAAGCCGGTTGTGGTTAATCAACTTGGAATCCTAAGACGTAAAGGCTCAGTATTCGGAAGGTTGGGGGTTGACTCCAAAAGTAAAAGTTCAGTATTCGATAGGTTGGGGGTTGGTTCCAACAATAGAGGCTCAGTATTTAATAGGTTAGGAGTGAGGCACCGATTGACGACTGCAAAGCGTTGGAAGAAACGGGAGATATCTGCAAAAGACTTGAACTTCAAAAAGCTTCACAGCATCGTACCTTCTCGAATGAAAAGACGCGAAGATTTGGTCATCTCTTATGACTGTGGATTGAAAGCTAAGTGGAAAACCATCATATACACGCAATCCAAGCAAGATATCGAGGAAGATAGAGAAAGTGTAGGCTCTTCGTGTTATACATCGTTCCGTGATGAAGAACTCTTGAAGGAATATGATGAAATTTGTTCTTCCCATCATGTCACCATTGCTAGTGATGATCTTGGTGAGGAAGATGCTGAGGATGCTCCCCCTGAGTTGGAAGAAGGGGTGAAAACCACTATTGACGACTTGAAGGAAGTTAATCTTGGTGACGACGAAAACCCACGTCCAACTTTCGTGAGTGCCTTACTAACTCAAGAAGAAGAGTTAGCATATGTAAGTCTTTTGCAAGAATACAAGGATGTGTTTGCCTGGACATACAAGGAAATGCCTGGGTTAGACCCAAAAATTGCAGTGCATCACTTAGCTGTAAAACGAGGGATTCGGCCCGTCAAGCAAGCACAACGAAGATTCCGACCTGAATTGATCCCTTTACTCGAGGCAGAAGTAAACAAATTGATTGAAGCAAACTTCATTAGAGAAGTAAAATATCCTACTTGGATCTCGAGCATTGTTCCTGTGCGAAAGAAAAATGGGCAAATTCGTGTTTGCGTGGATTTTAGGGATCTCAACAGCGCATGCCCTAAAGACGATTTTCCCTTGCCCATCGCGGAATTGATGATTGATGCAACAACTGGTCACGAGGCTCTATCATTCATGGATGGCTCTTCTGGTTATAACCAAATCCGCATGGCACCAAAAGATGAAGAACTCACAGCGTTCAGAACGCCGAAAGGAATTTTCTGCTACAAAGTTATGCCTTTTGGCCTAAAGAATGCAGGCGCCACGTATCAACGAGCTATGCAAAATATCTTTGACGATATGCTTCACAAAAATGTGGAATGCTATGTGGATGATTTGGTGGTGAAATCAAAAAGGCGAGTCGACCACTTGCAAGACTTAAAAAAGATTTTTGACCGTTTGCGTAGGTATCAACTTAAAATGAATCCTCTAAAATGTGCTTTTGGCGTCAGTTCTGGAAAATTCCTTGGGTTCGTTGTACGAAATCGTGGGATTGAAGTAGAGCGCTCGAAGATTGATGCTATCCTCAAGATGCCTGAGCCTAAGAATATCCATGATCTGAAGAGTTTACAAGGAAAGTTAGCATATATTCGGCGATTCATATCAAACTTGGCTGGCCGATGTCATCCATTTAGTCGGTTAATGAAGAAAGGTGTTCATTTTAACTGGGACGAGCCTTGTAAAAATGCTTTTAAAAGCATTAAGACGTATCTCATGAACCCTCCTGTCTTGTCTGCTCCTATTCCTGGGAAACCATTGATCCTTTATATTGCTGCACAAGAATGTTCAGTCGGGGCATTACTTGCTCAAGAAAATGATAGTGGGAAGGAGAATGCTTTATATTACCTAAGCAGGATGATGACACCAAATGAGCTTAACTATTCTCCAATCGAAAAGCTATGTCTAGCCCTCATCTACTCTGTTCAGAAATTGAAACACTATTTTCAAGCACACACTGTTCGCCTTATCTCTAAGGCGAATCCTATCAAGTATGTAATGTCAAAGCCTGTCTTATCCGACCGTCTTGCAAGATGGTATTTGCAAATTCAGCAATTTGAGGTCGAATACATCCCACAAAAGGCAGTTAAGGGTCAAGCTTTAGCTGATTTTCTCGCCGATCACCCAATACCCGCTGAATGGGAGTTGTCTGATGACCTGCCAGATGAAGATGTAATGGTAATCGAAATTCAGCCGCCGTGGAAGATGTACTTTGATGGTGCCGCGCATCGAGAAGGGGCAGGAGCTGGGGTGGTGTTTGTCTCTCCTGAAGGCGATGTTATGCCTTTCTCATTTACTCTGACACATTGTTGCTCCAATAACGTAGCTGAGTATCAAGCATTGATACTTGGACTCGAGATAGCAGTGGACATGGAACGATTGGAACTCCAAGTATTTGGAGATTCGCAACTCATCATTAATCAAATCTTGGGACTTTATGAAGTAAAGAAGCCTGATTTGCTGCCATATTTCAATTATGCAAGAGGGCTTATCGATCGGCTATGCGACTTAACCATCGAGCATGTGCCAAGGAAGGAAAATAGGCAAGCCGACGCCTTAGCTAAGCTTGCCTCCGCATTAACTTTACCTGATCAAAGTGCCCAAATCCCAATATGTCAGAAATGGGTGGTGCCGTATTTGTTCGAAGATAAAAATAAAGGGGATGAAAATGTTGAGAATAATGTTGTTTCAGTTTTTGAAATTGACGAGGAAGACTGGAGACATCTTCTCATCGACTATCTCAAGCATGGAAAATTGCCAGATGATTTTAAAAGAAGGGTCGATATTCGTCGTAGAGCACCACGCTTCGTGTACTATAAGGAAACTTTGTACCGACGATCTTTTGATGGAATGTTCCTCCGTTGCTTGGGAGATGAAGAGGCAAAGACAGCAATCTCGGAAGCTCATGATGGAGTTTGCGGCGCTCATCAGTCAGGACCAAAATTGCACTTCAAAATAAAAAGAATGGGGTATTATTGGCCCACTATGGTCAAAGACTGCATAGACTATGCTAAGAAATGTCAAGCTTGCCAATATCATGCAAATTTCATTCATCAACCACCCGAGCCGTTGCACCCGACAGTCTCGTCTTGGCCGTTTGATTCATGGGGGCTAGATGCAGTCGGACCGTTGAAAAAGTCATCTGGTCAACACATGTACATCTTGGCTGCAACAGACTATTTCTCAAAATGGGCTGAAGCTATACCACTTCGACAAGTGAACAAGAAAAGTGTTGTGGATTTTATTCGGAAACATCTCATTTACCGCTATGGAGTTCCACGATGTATCATCACCGATAATGGGAAGCCTTTCTGCAATAGTTTGGTGAGCAATCTTTGCCAAAAGTTTGGTTTCAAGCAATATAATTCTTCTATGTATTACCCTCCTGCCAATGGTCTTGCTGAAGCTTTCAATAAAACTTTATGTAACTTGTTAAAGAAGGTAGTGGCAAAGTCCAAGAAAGACTGGCATGAAAAAATGGGAGAAGCTCTTTGGGCGTACCGCACGACTTATCGAACACCAACTCAAGCAACTCCATATACGCTGGTGTACGGTGTGGAAGCAGTATTGCCTCTCGAACAACAGATTCCATCTTTGAGGATTGCTATCCAAGAAGGTCTCACAAATGAAGAGAACGCACGTCTACGTCTTGAAGAACTTGAGGCGCTTGATGAGAAAAGATTGGAAGCCCAACAACGTCATGAATGCTACCAGGCTCGCATTTCTCGATCTTTCAACAAAAGAGTGCGACCACGATCCTTCCAAGTGGGAGATATGGTACTCGCTGTTAGAAGACCCATCAAGATTACAAAACGAATGGGTGATAAATTCAAGTCAAAGTGGGATGGCCCTTATGTTGTTCAAGAGGTTTATACAAATGGAGCTTATAAGCTGGTTGCTGAAGATGGCCTTCGCATTGGACCTATCAACGGCAAATACTTGAAGAAATACTACGCCTGAAGACGCAAAATGCTCCATGACGCACGAGCCTAAACTGCATGTTACTCTTGGCCCATATGAGTATAAAATATGTACGGCAAAACACCAGTTGTATTGAACTACGTTATGACTTGATTCCCATCTTGGGATACGTAGGCAGCTTAGAAGTTAATTCTGAGTTCAGTCACGTCAAAAAAAAAAAAAAAAAAAAAAAAAGAGAGGATTTGATGTATTGAACTACGTTATGACTTGATTCCCATCTTGGGATACGTAGGCAGCTTAGAAGTTAATTCTGAGTTCAGTCACGTTATTAAAAAAAAAAAAAAAAAAAAAAATTGATGTATTCGAGCAAAGTCGTTTCAATTTGTTTGGAAGTTACATCAGATTCTTTATTTAATATTTAGAATTTTTTTTTTTAATGTTAAATTAAAAGAGTGAATATTCGATATGATTAAGTGTAAACATGACGAGTTGAATTCCAAAATAAAGCAAGTAAAGCTAAATAAAGATGAAAAAAAAATGAACTTTATTCATCTTCATATCTACGAGTTTTTACACCAAATAAAAAATAAAAGGAACCTATCGAGCTACAAAGAGACCAAAGTAACTAAATCTAGATCAAGGGAAAAGCTTGAAATCTTTCAACTCTTGAAGATCAACTTCAAATTTCTCCTGCAAGTTTTGTTGACGCGTGAAATCTGCCTCGGATAAAGGTGGATTGCTTTTAAGAACGGAAATTTCATTCTCTATCCCTGAGATGGCAGATCGAGTATCAAGTAGCTGTTCTTCATCTTGTTGGAGCAACAAACTCATCCTTTGCTTCTGATTTAATATGTCTTCAAGACGTTTCTTCAAATTATCTTCATCTTCCACCAACTTAGTAAGCTTCGCTTCATGATCTTGAGCAAGAATTGCATGTTGACTTTCTTGCGCTTGCATATCTCGAAGACGTTGATTGGCATCGGATATTTGTTGGTCAAATAGTTCCTTATTCATTCTTTGAGACAAAGACAAAATCTCATTAGCATAACCGCCGGCATTCTCAAGAAAAGCAGCCACCCTCCCATGCAAAAGTGACACATCCATACCTCCAAGTTGATTCATGGCTTGGAGAATGCCGTTCACTTCTTCCTTAATAGAAAGTAACCCTTCAAGTGGCGTAGTAGAAAATTGTTGTACGAGATCACTCCACATTATCTCAGCCACTTTGCGTTGACTACGCTCCACTACCTCTTTGCATCGAAATCCAGAAACAGGAGATGGTGATTTTCTAGCTGGTGGCTCAAAATTTGTTTTCACCTCTTTGTTCTTTGAAGAACTTGGATCTGTTCGTTGAACCCCAAGATTGTCGAAGGATGGTATATGCAGAGGAATCTTAGAACTTGTTGCTTTCTTTTTGCTTAGTGCCAAAACTTGAGTAAGCGGAAGGCGATCAGAATCATCACAAATTTCCTTATGCTGTGAAGAACTTGAGTGAGTGCTATCAATTGGTACTTCGATGACTTTGCCCTTTGAGGATGCTTCTTGGTTCAAAGGAGCGTCAAGAATTTCAAACTGTACAAATTAAAGGAAAATAATCAAACAACTTAAGGAAAACATGAATTTCAGCATAAGATGAAAAAAAAATATGCGTGAATGAAAGGGTTACATATTGAACTAAGTCTTCTAAGTCCATGTTTGGGATTGGGGAGTCCCCGAAGAATATCTTAGAGTCTATGCTAATGGAATCTAAGTCAAAAACCTGGCTCTTTTTGCAACGTTTCCAGTTTCGATCACAATTGGAGTCGCTTTCAGATGTAGAAGATTCAACCATAGTTCTTTTGACCTTTGCTGCTTGAGCATCCGGCGTCTTCGAAATATCGTCAATAGCAGATTCCTTTCTTGCCCCATTATTAGAAGGATCGGTGGCTTTCTTCTTTGATTCCACTTCAACTTTCTTTGAAGAATCATGTGCACCATTAAGAAGCTTCACGGTGACCTTAGGAGCATCCTTGAAAGGGCTGCAGTAATGACTCGACCACCACTGGAGGTACTCTTTGGTGACCAACCGCTCACATGAACGAGGTAGAACTAGCCTAGCTGCTGTATACAAGCGAGTCGAGAATTCCCAAAGCTGCATAGCTGCTTCCAAAGTTTTAGGATTTTGCTCTGCTCGTATTCCGGACGGAAGATCCTGAGAAAAACCAAATTGCCTCCCAAATCTGTGTGGATCGTAAAATTCAACTATGTAGTGTTTATCGAATCGCAAGACAAGGTAGCATGAACGAAGGCAGATAAAATAATCCTTCTCCATATCGGACGAAGTTCCGCTATCACAGAGCATTTGCATTTTTTCCCTGAACATAGGAAGGGGCGTCATCTGACTCGGTTCAATCGACTCAAAAATATGTTGAGCCTCAGCTAGGTTATACTTGCGCGCCATCCTTTCACCTGCAAACCTTGTCATCCTCGCTCTCATGAGATTAGACTTTCGAACGATTTCGGTGTCCTCGCGTTCAAAATGTGTTTTAAGATAACTGCTGATCCAACCATAAACATAGTGAATTGGGAATACGGCGGTACATTCCTTCAAGTCGGTAGATGAAGTTAGTTGTTTTAACCCTCTGTATATGCTCGCCAACACGGGGATAGCCAAGGAAAATCTTTCTCCAGAAGCAATCATGCTTGCGACCTTGAAAACGCCTGGCCGTATATGATTAATATTCCTGCTTGGTAGGAGAAACCTACATATCCAACACGCCAGTAAAGCAGCTACATAAGTCTCCTCCCTGTCAGGCTCTTTGACTCCAAGGGCGTCGAAAGGGGCATTCTCTTCCACGGTTCGATCATGCGCCAAAGAAGTATGAATCTCTCCTGAAGGGTTGTATGTGAGTCGAGGTTTTGTTAAGCCCTTCTTAGACAACCGTTGAGGTGGCTCTCGATATCTAATCGGACCTTTGAACCAGAATTTCACCCAGTCTAGAGCTTGTACTACATCAGAATCACTGCCCCCTAGATGGTGATACGCCGAAAATAAGTGTTGACAACTCCGAGGAAGGAAGAGTTTGTTATCTTTATCGACTCCAGTAAGCTCTTTCGCTGACGGAACAACTTCATCATAGAAGAGACCACGAAGAGGGAGCCCACCGAGAATGTGCAAGTCCCACAAGGAAATGGAAAACTCTCCAACTGAAGTACAAAGTGTGTTGGTGGATGGACTCCATAGGTGGCAGAACGTGCGGATCACGTGCTCATCGACGTCATATGTGAACAAAGAAGCCCAAACTGCATCATGCACTCCAGCCCGATGAAGATTTTTGTTTTTCCTCGCAAAGACGTCATCTACCCATTCCCAGTAACCTGAAATATAGGAAAATTCACCCAGCGACGGTGCGGAAGAGTGCCAAGGAGTCCTCCATGAAGCCGACAAACGAGCATGGCGTGGGAAACTAGACGGCGATCCTTCCTTGGGAGTACCGGACTGCAGAAGACACACTTTTTGACGTTTAGACAAGGCAGTAGCATCCACACTAGCTTCCTTGGTAATTTCAGCCGAAAACCTCGATGGGTGCTTCTCCTTTGATACAGCGTACTCCGAGGCAAACGGTCCGATGGCTGGCGGATACACAGCTAAAGCAGTTCCTTTCGTCTTATCTGTTTCGCCTTTGTCGATTACGTAGAGAGTTGGGTACGGCACTTTGTAGTCAGTAAACTCCATGAATGCCTACTCAAAATCAAATAAGAAAGAAAGAGATTAGTTTATTGATACAAATATCGGCTTATAAAGAACAAATTTTAAAACGAAAAGAAAATCTTAATACAGTCGGCTTGATTGAGTGATAATATGATTTGAAGCTTCGAATAAGATGGCGTCGTTACAAAATCTGCATTTACGAAATTAAGAATGTTATTATCGTCGCTTATATAATTATGAAATAAAAAAAAAAAAATGGATGAACGTCGACAAGAAATCAAGGATCATGCAGCCTTTTAAATTGGAAGTGTATACGATTGATTGTATATATGAAGTTTTAACTCACCAGCAATTCTAGATTGAGGTGTATGTTCTAGTGGATGAATTTGAGTTTGCAATGTATAATATGAAAGATGAAGGAATTGAAGTTTTGCAATGGTAACGTTCAGGTCACTGTTTATTGATTTTATTTGGGGCAATTTATCAAACAGATTGTGGGTAAGGAAGTTGAGTGAATAATATATGGCCAAAGGGAAATATGGAATGCCTCAAACAATGCTCAAATCTATTTACGCTGCAGTTTAACATGAAATTAAGTCTCAATTCTTGTTGCTTTTATAAGCACAACATATTTTCAGTTTTATGCAAAGAAGAAGTCTGATTCAAGTATGATCGTAAAGTAAATAAGTTTTGGTTTTATTCCAACTATATGAGTACGTAGCTGCTGGAAGAATTATGGTTGGTAAATCTGAATTGTTTCTATTGCTGCGAAAGAATTATAATTGACAATTGGTCTCCTGGTGTGAGTGGGTTCTTTATGGCGAAAGAATTATGGATGGTAAACTTCTTTTCTCATATGAATTATTAGACATATAATTCTTTTATGAAGTCTCTAGTCAGCAATGTATATATATGGGTAAAGGTGGTTACTGAGCTTTGAGTTACTTGTATATATGAAACTAAATAAAAGAATTGATTCCAAGTAGGCACGTGAAGACAAATTGAATTTGAGAAGAGCTCTGTTTGCACTTGAGGTCGGTAGAGTAGATGATTTGAGTATTGAGATTTACGATTTGAGTATTGAGATTTACTTGGACTCTTGATTAATGGGCCACCTTTACTTGAAAATCATGGCCCATTTATATTTCCAGATATAGTATAAGCTTTTTATCATATCTGCTACATTTAAAAAAAAAAAAAATCGCGACTTACTCACTCCAAAGTATGCTTCGAAAAGCATTATTCGTGAACAAGTCTCGAAGGGGCATTTGTAGATACATAAAATTTACGCCCAATAAAATGGCGACACGTGTAAAATAAGTTGTTAATTATCAATTTAAATTCTCTTTTTACATTTTTGGGATTTTTAATATATGTAATTCCAAAAGTAAATAGTTAATTTAAATTGGCTAATTAAATTACGCCACGTGTCAATATGATGTGTTTTGACCAATTAAAAAGAAGTCTTAAAGATTATGGAAGCCAGAAACCAATCAAAATGATGTCTTCTATTCTACAAAGACAATGGCCAATCAACTTACGCCACGTCATCAAACAATGTGAAGAAGACTCTCACTCCAGCATCTATATAAAGGAGCTTTGAGGCTTCACATGCCAGAGAGAGATATATTGACATACTTCACATATATTCTAAAAGCATAAAAGTTTCCCTCAAGTGCTACATATACAAGTCTTTGACTCCTAAGTCTCTGACTTTCATATCTGTGTTCGATCCGCAAATCTTGGAGAAGATCACGCCCCACGATTCAAGAACAAGCCTAGAGCCCTTGGATCTATACGTCTGTCAAGTAGAAGAATCAGAGGAGTTTACTATTTACAGAGATTGTAACCATTTATTTATTTAAATTCATTAAATATTGTAATTTGTTGCTTCTTATTTTATTGTCTAATAAAGTTTCGCAGACATTAAAATTTGTGGTCTACAAATCTCATAAACCTTCAATGTGCAATTGCTGATCGAGTTCAAAGTTTAGTATATGTGGATGAACGGGGGACCAAAGAGGAAAGTGCATTTGATCTATTCTGTATGGGCTAACTTTCAGACATCAACAAATAATGTGAGTTAATCTCGTTTGGTTCTTGCACGCACTTGTTCAATTGTGCATTTTGTGAACCTTGTTAACTACATGAAGGTTTACAAATCTATGGTTTAGTTAAATGGCTATTCTTGCACCATCTGTTTTTTGTGTTGTTGCATAAGCGTTACATGTTCAGTGGCAGTAGATATTGGAGCTGTATTGATTTCCAATAATACTTTGGTACTAATCTATGAGCTTGATAGTAGATAAATGAATACTATGCCGAGAACTTTTTCACAATGAGTCATGGACAATTGAGTTAATATCCAAGTTCTCTGGTGCACTGCCTTACTCTCCATCGCCTTATATCGCAGATCATTTTTGGGAACAGATGGAGACATCTTTTAGGTGACAGAGACTTCTGGGAATAAATAATTTTTAAAATATATCACGTGAAGTTGTAGGGATCAACTTGAAGTCTTTTAGAAATGGTTTCTTGAAATATGTCGATAAAAAACGATCTATTTTTTACAAATTGGGTATTTTTTGCAGGATTTTTTAAAACACAAGGAAGTTTGACGCAATAAAAATTCACAGAGTAGTGTCTTGCAGGTTTAGCATAACACGGGGGAGTATTTTGCATTTACCCCTGAAAAACGTTCATAATGTCTACATCAGAAACAATTGAAGAAAATAAATTCCAAGAGAGGACCTTACTTTTTCTTGACCAAAGAACTTTTGAGTCAACCCTTTATATTCACACTTGATCAAGAGCTTGACTTGCACGTCTCAAGTCTTGTTTACAATTTTGGAAAGTCATAAGATACATAGAAATATATCAGGTTGAATCAAACTGAAACATTTTCACATTTCAGTAATAAAAAAATGAGTAAGGGAACATTTCATAGGCTTATATTACTATTGTTCTTGTTTCAATCCTTTCACTTTGTTTCCTGTCTAAAAAAGCTCACCATCAATTGCAAGGAGAATGAAAAGAAAGCGCTGCTTACATTCAAAGAAGATCTAGATGACCCTTCAAATGGGCTCTCTTCTTGGAATGGAGAAGATTGCTGTAAATGGAGTGGTGTCAGCTGCAGCAACACAACTGGACATGTAATCGAGCTTAACCTCCAAAACACGTTTCTGTACGAGCCAAGTGGTGAGATTAATCCCTCTTTACTTGAACTAAAGTACTTAAGCCATTTAGACTTGAGCATGAACAATTTCGGAGGGGCTCAAATTCCGATTTTCTTGGGGTCATTTACAAAACTGAGATATCTCAATCTTTCTAGTGCATTTTTTGGTGGCAAAATACCTTCAAATCTTGGGAATCTTTTAGAGTTAGAGTATTTGGATCTCAGTTTTTATACACAAGAAACTGTTGAAAATAATATTCAGTGGCTATCGAGCCTTTCTTCAGTGAAGTACTTAAATTTGAAAGGGGTGGATCTTTACAAGACTTCATCTTATTGGCTTCAAATAATCAATACTTTACCTTCTCTTTTGGAGCTGCATATGCCACTGTGCCAGCTTATGGACCTCCCAATATCTCTTCCATTTATTAATTTCACGTCCCTTACGGTACTTGATCTCTCCAATAATGGATTCAACTCCACAATACCAAAGTGGATTTTCAGTCTCAAGAACCTGAAAAGCCTTGATCTGAGTTCTAATAATCTTCATGGGGTGCTACCAGATGAAATTTCGGTACTAACTTCCCTTGAAAATCTTGATCTTTCTTTAAATTTC
This sequence comes from Penstemon newberryi var. newberryi, assembly GCA_030819805.1. Taxonomy (NCBI): domain Eukaryota; kingdom Viridiplantae; phylum Streptophyta; class Magnoliopsida; order Lamiales; family Plantaginaceae; genus Penstemon; species Penstemon newberryi. The sequence continues at coordinate 10,866,118 of JAUALY010000004.1, read as the reverse complement.
GGCATTGAAGGGACTATACCAAGTGGAATGGGAGTTCTTTGTAATCTGCAGACACTCTCTCTTTCTTACAACCACCTAAAAGGGAATATATCTGATCTCATCGATGGATTATCCAAATGCACGAATAGCAGTTTAGAGAGCCTGGATTTGGGATACAATGAACTAAATGGGATTCTTCCTAGTTCATTAGGCCACCTCAAGAACTTGCGGTACGTAGTTTTCTCGAACAACTCGTTTACAGGTTCGATTCCAGAAACAATAGGAAACTTGACATCATTAGAGCAGCTTTACCTATCAGACAATCAAATGAGTGGAAGAATACCTAAGAGCTTTGGGCAGCTCAGATCTTTGACTGCGATGGACTTGTATCAGAACTTGTGGGAAGGTGTAATAACAGAAGCCCATTTGGAGAATCTATCGAGCTTAAAAGAAATATCAATTGGAAGATTTTCCTCAAATATTTCCCTCATATTCAACATCAGTTATGAGTGGATACCCCCTTTCAACCTGAGGTATGTCAAAATTCAAGGCTGCCAATTGGGTCCTAAGTTTCCATCATGGCTGAGAAATCAAAGTGATCTTAAGTTTTTGGTGATTAATTTTGCTCGGATTTCTGATGTTATACCTGATTGGTTCTTGGAGATGGATTTGCAACTCAACGAACTGGATCTTGCGTACAATCAGTTGAGTGGTAAAGTACCAACATCCCTCAAATTCAGCCTCGGTTCCAATGTTGATCTTAGTTCAAACGAATTCAAAGGACCTCTACCGCTCTGGTCTTCTAATATAACTACGTTGTATCTGAGGGACAACAAATTCTCTGGACCAATTCCAGAGAACATTGGAACATCACTTCCTCTTTTGACAGACTTGGATATTTCAAGAAACAATCTAACTGGTAAAATTCCCCTTTCCATCAGTAATTTGACCGAATTATTAACTTTAGTTATTTCAAGCAATTATCTACATGGGGAAATCCCTGATTTCTGGGAAAACATGCCGATGCTTTACATTGTCGATATGTCAAACAACAATCTGTTTAACACAATCCCAGAATCCATAGGATTTCTAAGCACTCTCAAGTTTTTAGTACTTTCCAATAATAATCTTTCCGGAAACTTGCCGACTAGCTTGAGGAACTGCACTGAACTAGCTAGTCTTGATCTGGGTGATAATAAGTTGTCCGGAAAAATCCCGTCTTGGATAATGACATCACTGTTGATCTTACGTTTGAGAAACAATTTCTTCACCGGAGAAATTCCTTCACAAGTATGCAATCTCTCTGTTCTTCATATATTAGACGTATCCAATAACCACCCATCAGGGTCAATTCCGTCCTGTTTTGGCAATCTCGATGGATTTAAAACAGACACATCGGAGGATACGGGACAATATCAGGGTAGCTTACAGGTGGTAGCAAAAGGAAGAATACTGTAGTACAAGTCCACTCTATACCTAGTGAACAGCATAGACCTGTCAAGAAACAATTTATCTGGAGAAATCCCATCAGAAATCACAAACCTATTCAGATTGGGAACACTGAACTTATCCATGAATCACCTGACAGGAAATATCCCACAAAATATTGATAGATTAGAACCGATAGAAACACTGGATCTTTCAATGAATCGATTGTCAGGGCCTATTCCACAAGGGATGGCTTCTCTAACATTCTTGAACCATTTGAACTTGTCGTACAATAACCTGTCGGGACAGATTCCCACTAGTAATCAGTTCCAAACACTGAATGATGCATCAATTTATAAAGGAAACATTTATCTCTGTGGGGTTCCATTGTCAGCTGAATGTAATAGCCATGAGACTCCTCCATTTCCTCGTGAAAAATCGGGGAATACAGATGATGAAAATGAACTTGAAAAGGTGTTGTTTTTCAGTTTTGTGGGATTGGGTTTTATCACAGGGTTTTGGGGAGTTTGTGGCTCTTTGATAGTCAAGAAAAGGTGGAGAGATGCATATTTTCACTTTGTGGAGAGGGTGATAGTCAAGGTCCTAATCATTGTCTCCAGGAATCGCAATGTGTGATAGTTTCAACTTTCAAGGTAATGTAAAAACTTCATAAATAAAGAACTACGTCAAACTATGAAGTACCATGAATGATTACTGGTGTCTTGATTTACTTCATGCAAATTCTGGATTATTATTTCCTCGTGAGATTTAGGCAATGCTCGGTTCTTAGATTTTGACGAAAAATTACAATGAATATGAATAGAGCTCAATATTGATGATCACTAAACTTAAAAAGACAAACAAATTCTTAACATCACCTCATTTGTGAACTTGTTCTATGCGAAAAATTTAGCGAAATGAGGTGAATAAATACAAAAATCTTAGGTTCTATTTGGAAGAGTTTTGATTAGGTTTCTCAGTTTTTGTCTCAATAAAATGGTTTGAATTATTTCCGTGAAATCTTTGAAATCTCATTTGGATTGTGTTTTGATGTTCGATTTTGTGGTTTTAAAAAAGCTAAAATCTTATTTGGATTGAGATTTGGGGAAAAAGTAAGTGGTTGTTATTAAATTGATGTTTTTTAATAGATTTTGGGGAAGAAAAAAATGTATGTAGTAGCTGTCAAATCAATGTTTAACAGCTTGTTTGATTGTCAGGAAAGTGAGAAGTGAGGGAAATACAATTTTTATTTTGTTGGTGTTTGGATAGCAGAAAATGAAGTTATTATTTTCCTTTCAACTTTCCTACAAAAAAAATTTATGTAGAAAAGTTTACCCTACCAATTTGAATGGAAAATCCTAGGATAATTTTAGAGTGAAATGCAAAAATATCCTTTGTGTTTTGCCTATCAAAACCTCAGTGTGCTATATTTATTACCAAAAACACTCATGTACTTATTTATTATTAGCAAGCAAAATCATCTCAAGCCATAATGACAATTACGCCCCAACAATGGATGCAAAAACACCTCTTTTTACCTTAAAAATATCAATAACTCGTCTGTTGACTTTGAAATTGGCAATAACCCCCTTGTTTACTTAAAAAATTTGACAAAAATCTCCCTATAATTTATGAAGGAATTTTAAATGAGTTATTTTTGCTAATAAAAAAAGAATACAGAGATATTCTTACTAATAAAAATAACACGGGAGGGGGTGTAGTTGATAGTTTTTTTTATTTTACTTAATCATATTTATCTCATCTATATTGTTTTTTTTAGCATGTCTAATTTAGTAATACATATGAACTAAAAAATGTCTTCAATTTTCTAAGTTGATATAAATTCGGTGATTAAAAAAATATATAATAGCTTCAAATTAATTTATAATAAAGTTAATATAATGAAAAAATGTGATTACCCTTTAAATATTTTACCAAAAAAAAAAAACGTGATTTTTAAAATTTACTTCTTCATTATTATTAATTTTTAATTGATTTCCATAACTCAATTTATACTTTATATTTTCTCGGGAATAATTTTGATAATTTTTATTTTGCAATCATTTTTAATATATTTTACAATTTTAAAAATATTCATAATCAAACAAAGATATTTATCAAAAATATTATTTTCCCAAACTTTTTCCACAACCAAACATTTACAATGTATAGTTTTCCTAACCAAATATGTACATGTAAATTACTTTCTTTTCCTTCATTTTTCAAACAAGATATTATAGAGTTACTAGAGTCTGGGTATTAGTTTATTGGGTAAATTACGAATACCCCCTCAGGTAAGCCCTAATTACAAAAATCACCCTCACGTATTGGATATTACAAAAATCTCCCTCAGGTTTGTCACCTTCTAACATTTAACCCCTTACCCATAAAATATTCCAATTTTGCCCTTGGATGTTATTTGTATTGTTTGTAATGTCTTATAAATGTTAAAACTTGGGATCTAATTATTATATCTTATTAATTAGAAAAGAGATAATTATATATTTACTACCAGAATAATTGATAAAAGTTATAATTGTCCATAAGTTTTAATAAATATTGCAAAATAAAAGGTATTTATATATTTATTAGCAATTTAAATTGTAAAATATTAAATTAAATAGAATTTTAATAATATATTTTATAAATATGAATTGTTTACACATTAGTTAAATGAATTTATTTTTTAAATTAGTAAATTTAATAAATTATATTGTATTATAAATAAGATATTTTAATTTATTAAAGTTTATATTGTATTATAAATTGAAATATTTATTGAAATTAATGTGAAATTATAAATTATATCAATTATTTTGGTGGTAAATATATGATTATTATTTTTATATTTACAAGATAAAACAATTAACACCCAATTTTTAAAATTTATAACATATTATAAACATTACAAATAACTTCCAAGGGCAAAATTGGAACATTTTAGGGACAAGGGGTTAATTGTAAGAATATGACAAACTTGAGGGGGATTTTGTAATACCCAATACGTGAGGGGGATTTTTGTAATTAGGCCTTACCTGAGGGGGGTATTCGTAATTTACCCTAGTTTATTAATAAGTTTGGATTGAATTTCATGAGTTTTCCCAAACTCTCTTAGTTTCGCGAACCGCGAAACCAGGTCAGAACTCTTCCAAATAGGCTCGCATACTTTGGAGTCGTAAATGAGTCGAAATAGTATCACACGTTATATTATTCAAATTTAATTTGAATTTTATAGAGTTTAAATCACGTTTGAGCTTGATTTACTTGTTAAATGATAATAAAAAAATCAAAACAAATTTAATGAACGAGTTTGGTTCAAGTGTCGAATAACTTAAAAATTTTACATTTTCTTGTCAACTTTAAAGTTATCGAAACGAGCTCGAATCAAACTTAAAAGATTAACAGCTAAAAAATATAATTCAAAATTGTTTAGTATATAAAATAAATTTATCTTAAATGATTTTTCACCGAATGAGCCGTAATCGAATATCGACTCAGCCTTACTAGATTGGCTGGGAACTAAAAATTTGTAAGTGTAACCTTTGAACTAAAATCGTCTTCGAAATATCTCTACACTCGCAACTGTAAAGTGTAACAACGACTCTTACCTCAAGAAGATAACTCCCTTCAAAACAGCAGTATATTTATCTATCCCAAGTAACCTTCCCGCCACCACCACCACCACCAGTGGAAGCACAGCCACAGCTCAAAACTCATGTCCGCCGCCACGAGCCTCCGTCTCATTCCACTTCCTTCACGTGCCACACCCCGTGATAAAAAATCTTCATTCTCTCTCATCACGTGCCACTCCACAACAACCACACTTCCGCAGGTTATATCTCTCACTCAAGACCTTAAGCCTAACTCTAATCCTGACCCCTCCTCTTCATGCGCTCTTCACTGCCCTCACTTTCAATCGTATGTCTCCCGCCCGAACTGAATTTGTCCATTTCATGTCGTATTTAATTAATGATTTAATGTTCTCTTTCTTATTTTTTTTCAATTTTGCAGCTGTTCGGGTTGTACTCACGAGTACAACCTCCACCAGCCGCCAATTCTCGATGAGGCGACTAACTTCTTTAAGAGAATGGGTGTTTCTAATTTCACCTTCGATACTTGTAGACTCGTAAATACACTAACTACTTGGGTTTATTCGTTTCATTAGTTAATTTCAACTTTTTTATATAATTATTTAGAAAAAAAAGTATATTTTAAAATTGGTAGTGGGGATGGAGGTGTCGCGCGAAGCTTGCTGTTCGTGGTTCTTCGGAGAAGCCATTAGTTGGGCTTTATGAAGAGGGCACTCATAATATAGTTGATATTCCTGAATGCCAAGGTCCTAAAATCACTTATCTGATTTCCCATATTTTGACTGTGTGTGTAACGTGTATCAGTGTGTGTATATGTATATATAAGTATGTATGTTGCTTACAGTCATGATTTTCTTGTACTGTAGCTCATCACCCGAGCATTAATGCTGCTGTGAAGTTACTGAAAAAAGGTTTTCTCTAAATTTTGTCTTATGATAAAAAGCTATTGTAATTAGGTGCGTTTTCCTATGTATGATCGAGAAATTGTGCTGCTAGTGATGCTTTTTTGTATATTTTCTTTATAGGAATGGCTGAATTGAACATTGAGCCATATGACGAAGACCAAGGAACGGGTGACTTAAGATATGTTCAGGTGATTGATAAATGGCAGTTATATAATTGCTATTTCCACACCCGGACCTTCGAAAAAAAAAGAAAATTTAGAGAAATTTGTGATGAATAGTAACTTATACTTTCATTTTGTGTCACTAATTTGCACTTGTAGATGGCTGTGACTACATACGACACATCTCTTCCCGCCTCTGCAAGATACAGAAATGGTTGGTGGAAACTTAACGATGGATTGTAAAATAGTTGACTGTTGAGCTGATATGTTTCATGGATGATTTCAGGCAAGGTGCAGGTTTCTTTGGTTTGGAATTCGAGAAGTGAGAGCTCACCTAGTTTTGGAAAATTAAATGCTTTGGCCAATGTAAGATCAGCTTGGTTGTTCTACTGACTTTCTTTAATCTCATAAACCTTCAATGTGCAAATGCTGATCGAGTTCAAACTTGTAGTATATGTGGATGAACGGGGGGCCAAAGAGGAAAGTGCATTTGATCCATTCTGTATGGGCTAACTTTCAGACATCAACAAATAATGTGAGTTATTCTCGTTTGGATCTTGCACTCACTTGTTCAATTGTGCATTTTGTGAACCTTGTTAACTACATGAAGGTTTACAAATCTATGGTTTAGTTAAGTGGCTATTCTTGCACCATCTGTTTTTTTGTGTTGTTGCATAAGCGTTACATGTTCAGTGGCAGTAGATATTGGAGCTGTATTGATTTCCAATAATACTTTGGTACTAATCTATGAGCTTGATAGTAGATAAATGAATACTATGCCGAGAACTTTTTCACAATGAGTCATGGACAATTGAGTTAATATCCAAGTTCTCTGGTGCACTGCCTTACTCTCCATCGCCTTATATCGCAGATCATTTTTGGGAACAGATGGAGACATCTTTTAGGTGACAGAGACTTCTGGGAGCATGTAGGAGGAATTGATGTTTCAATGGTTCCTTCAAGCTTTGGGCAAGCAAATACACGGGTTGGTTTTTGTTGTTAAAGCTTCAGTTATTTCTATATTTTAAGAATTAATTACTGCCAATTTTTCTTTTAAATATATGGCAGCAGAAAATAACCTACAGCGCCTTGCATACTAACCACTGTTTGGAATTCATATTTTTGGCAGGCTTTTGATTCTCTGCTCAGTAAATTACATAAATGTGTCCCGTATGGTGCATCAGTAGTTGATCTCTATGCTGGGGCTGGGGTCATTGGTTTATCCTTGGCTGCCACAAGGAAATGCAGGTGGGTTAGATTTTAATTTAATTATTCCTGTCAGGTGCTAGATAGGAATATTGTTAAATTTCTTGAGTACATCTTTGTATTGCAGGTCCGTAAAATGTGTGGAGGTTAACAAAGAATCTAAGTTTTCTTTTGAAAAGACAGCTTCCCGATTGCCAACCAGTATGGACAGCAACATCAGCTGGCATCAAGCTGACACTTCAAAAGTTAGCACTTTAATTTCATTACTGTCTAAATAAATATTGTAGAAAATATATGCACTCCCATGAAATTTGGCTGAAATCATTTTGGGAAACTAAACATGGATAAATATTCACAAAAAAGGCCCTGAAGCATAGTAGAACTGCTATTTTTTTCTATAGTTTCACTGTGAACTCACTTTCAGGATCCACTTTCTTGGATCATTGGATCTGATGTTGTGGTGGTTGATCCTCCGCGGAAGGGGCTAAACCCATCTCTGATCAGTGCATTACATTCTTTGTCATCCTTGAAGCTCAAAGATAAATCACCTGAAAGGTGGAGTCGTTATTTAGCATTCTGGATTACGCGAAATCTTAGTGACTTGTGAGATTGGAAATCTTGTATATTTGCATTCAGTTACCCTTTTTTTTTTCCCTTTCTTTCAGTGCCCGAAAAGAGATCACTGAAAAAAGACCTTGGATTTTACGAGAAAGAGAAAGTTCAGTGCAGAGTAATAGTAGCCAGAGAGCACAAGAAGAAAGTAACTCGCTACCTGAAACTCTTATCTATATAAGCTGCGGATGGGATAGTTTCAAAGAGGTACATATAGCCTTTGTATGTATTCAAAATTTCAAATGGTTGCAAAGAGTTACTTTTTAATTAAAACAAGTGAAGTCTTGAAATTAGATTTATATTTCCCCTTTTTCCACACAATTTAGTTTAAAACGTCATATTGTCCCTTCTATCTTATGAGTATAATGCTGCATTTTGCTTACAGGATTGCAAGATGTTGCTCTCTAACAAGTCATGGCGTTTAGAGAAAGCCCATGGCTTTAATTTTTTTCCAGGAACTCAGAGGTCCTGCTTCTATCTCTCTCTCTACTCAACAAAACATTTCTTCCTTCCAAATCATTTTGCCTTCGTTCTTATGTGTTCATTCTTCCCAATTGATATATTTAATCTCATAAACTGATAACCTAGGTGTATATTTGTGCTGCATTAGCTGTTGACTGATGCTTTCATAGCTGAGTTATTTTATTGTGGTTCATTGACATGTCAATCTTACAGTCCTTTCTGATGCAGTATTGAGGTCCTTGCTGTGTTCAAAAGAGGCTCAGGAGTAAACATAAAGAGAAAGAAATCAGGAAAAAAGAAAAAGGCCTAAACTTGAGACCATTTGAACATCCATAGGCAGTTACAAATGTTTGACTAAGTTTTTGATTTTTTTGTTAACTAATATTGAAGGGAATTTCAGTTTTGTAACTAAATGATTCAAGAGATGTATTATGAACTGATGTATCCATAAGACAACATTTTATCATGACAAATTTTCTGCACTCCTTTGGTTATCATATACACATGAATCTAGAGAATAAATCAAAAGTAAAAAAAAAATCTCAAGAACACGATACTTCTGGATCAATGCCTCTTTTTACTTCCTTGGAAATTTTTCAGATGAGGGAAGGCACTCAGAATGTTGTGAGCCCTCAGGTCCTGCCTTGTCAAAACTCCCACCACTGGAGACACCTATCAAATGGTCAAAACAACAGGTCAGACATACTGCATCTTCACTACCATTTATTTTGGCAAAATTACATTATTAGTGTTATAGGACTGGATCAGCACTTTTGGTCCTTCCCTTTACAAAATTGAAATTTTGGTCCCAAATTTCTAGAATGTTTTGCAAATCCGGTCCTATTGCACCCTTTTCCTCCATGTTTGCACTCTTGGTCTTAAAGACTCAACCAGTTTTGGACTTTTGGTCCCAAGTTGGGGGGCAATGGGACCAAAATTGCTAAACATTAAAAAGAATAGGGACCAGTACAAATTTGTAAAGCGCGGGGCCAAAGTGCTGAGGGTCCGATTCTAAAAACTGTATGTAATTTTACCATTTTTCATACATTCTCCGTCAGTTTTCAAGTTCTTGTTTAGCAAAAAGTAATTTAAAAGTTCTTCCGTGATGTTGAAATTTAGTCTAACAAAGTATCATATGCTTACCCTAGCTGCTTGATGTTTAGGTAGAATGAGCATATGGCGGAGCCCCACTTGCCTAAATAGCACCATTGCCTTGGCCACTGACATGCTTTCAACAACAGTGAATGGGGTTGTATTGGTTAAAGGATGTAAATCAGCATACATTTCCATTTCATCATTTGTCAATATTTCCTCTTCAATCTTACCCCCTCTTTCTGCCAAATCAATGGCGGTAAATTTCTCTCTCACTTCCCCTTCTTCTGATCTTCTTTTTTCTTGGAGAAACCACTTCTTCTTCAGCACTAAAATTAGATGAGCTCTAAGTACCAGTCCATGCAGTTCTGTTGCCCCATTTTCTTCATCCACAACTGGGAAACCACTATGTGTAGTATTTTTCAGGACTTCAACTATACGACCCACCCTCTCAATTCCAGCAAGGGTAACAATCGCGGGCTTTACTTCAACTAGCTCACTAACTTTGATATTTCTCATCCATGGTTCAGGATTTGCATCCAAAAAAGGCAATCCCTTTAGTTCAAGAATTATGTCATATATGCTCGGGTTGAAGCAGTCTCCTACAGTTTTAGCTATAAGAAGAACCAACATTGTAATGGGTAGCAATAGAAGGTTGTTTGTGAGTTCAAGAAATATAACGCATAGGGAGACAGTCATTCTCATTGAGCCAGCCATGAGTGAGGCTGCCCCTAGAACGGCATAGAGGCCTTGATCAATTCTTGTGTATGGTCCCATGAGAATACCTAGCATACGACCATAAGCTGAACCCATGAGAATAACAGGGAGAAAGAGACCAGATGGGACGGCTATGCCAAAAGTGATAAGTCCTAATATATAGTACAGTACAAAGAAGATCATGAGGGAAAAAGTAGTGAATTCTGTTGAAGTGTTGATGGAGAAAAGGTTCCGAACAGCATCATCGTTTGTGGTAAGTAAAAGAGTGGCTAAATCGTTGTAGTAGCCTTTTGGGCAGTTGAATTGCTTGAACTTTCCCCCCCTTCCGGTTGTAGGACAAGAAGAATTCAGTGTGGATGGATCACAAGGTCGGCACTTTGCAAGGAAAGGAAGTCCGTAAAGGCATGCAGATGTGAAAATGGAGACACTTAGACTGAGAAGAAGTTTTTGCAATTTACCCTTGCTGCAAAATAGCCATGAAATGATACATAAGCAACGTGAAATTATGAAGAATTACATCTTAGCTTCGGCTACAGATCAAAAGGGAAGAAATGCATTTTTAGTCCCGCATGACTGAACACTCAACACTTTTGGTCTCGTGCTTTCAAAAATAACATTTTTGGTCCCAACTTTTTTTTTTGTTTTTTCACATTTCATTCTTTCCACCCTTCCATCCAGTATGGTACCTAAAGTGCATAAAGAGACCAACCACGATACCAAAAATACAAATAATGGATAGAGTGTCAAGTCAAAATGTGCAAATCAGTTCAAATAGTTGAGACCAAAATTGTTATTTTTGAAAGCGCGGGACTACAAGTGCTGAGTGTCAAGTCCAATGAGACTAAAAATGCAATATTGCCGCTTACTTGTTTATGACATTATAGACCTGAAGGACCTTGTGGAGAAGGTAGTTGTACAAGCTTCCTAAAATGCCACCAACCACTCCTATTACAGCCACAGGGATTATGTCCACCACTTGGTACCTCACAGAAACACCACTCACATCGAACATGATTAGGCCTCCTTTCCCAAATAATCCACACTTCCCAGATTTGCAGTACTCCATGAAGGCCCTAAGCACAACAACTACAACTGCTGTACTGAAAAAAGTTCTCCAGAGAAGAGCACTTCTCCACCATGTAGCCACCTCTTCAAGAGCAAAGAGTACACCTCCAACAGGGGCTCGGAAAGCAGCACAGACTCCGGATGAGGAACCACAGGTGATCAAATCTCGTCTGTCCCTGTCATTGTTGAAGTATCTTAGCCAGCGCCATTTAATTCGGTAATTGTCTGTCCCACCTTGACCTAATAGTGAAGCAATGCAGCTCCCAATGTGCACCAGAGGCCCTTCTTTTCCTAGATCCAAGCCAGCAGAAACAGCTCCAATGCTTCCAATAATCTGTTATAATGACAAAAGTATGGCATCTCAGCTACAAGCTGGTATGTATCATAACTTTTAGAACTCGTTTGGCAGCCAAGATTAGGTGAGATTATGTCTTGTAGCAATTTTTATCTTGTTTGGTTACTTTGGTAGCATTGATTAACAAAACATGTCGATTTGTAAACAAGTGAAAACCAGCCATATTTGGGCACTTACACAAGTAAAATTATCTCCCTTCCAACCCATATGATAGTATAATGTCTGTGGCATAACACCAAATTTAGTTGGTAAATTTTGCTTCGTGTTACGAATTTGCCACTAATTTATGCTTTAGACATTAATACCAAACAACTTCAAAAATTGTACTAACTTATTTGTAATAACATAGTTAATGTTTACACCATTATGAGTTATAACTTCATGAATGTCACATAAACTTGGCACTCTCATGTTCCTCCTGAAACCATTTCTAGGTTTGAATATTCAGTCGAAGTAGCTAAAGAGAGTTGTCAGTGCTTTAATTAAAAAATGTTTTCCTTTAAACTGATGAGAGTTTATAAAGGATTGCATAATAATCATGATAAACTGTATGTGGTTTATCACAGTGTACCTTAACAATCAACTCAGTTGCGCCAAACATGTTGGGAGTGTCAACTCCATTCAAATAAGCTTTAATTTCAGGAATTCCTGGACCAGCTGCTGTAGGTGCAAAACAAACGCAGAGAACAGCAGCTACCATTGTTAAAAGAAAATTTGCTCCAGTCATATATATGAATCCCATTAGGTACCTGCTTCCATAAAATCCGATGCCAATGGGAAGTTAAAATTTTACTTATCTATCTGAGCAAGGCAATAAAAGTATCACTGATGGTACCTTTTCTGCTCGATGTACTTGACCACAGCCAGAAGTTTGTATCCTGCAATATTTTCTACTGCAAAATTGATGAGAGTTGCTGTAATTCCTGTTAAAAGCCCAACAAGGAATGCTAGCAACCATTTAGACAATATATACTGCAACACTTCGACTTCTGATCTGCTTCTCCAGTCTTGCTTGAACAGATCATTCTCATTAATCCTAAATCAGTTCAAAAGGCAAACTAGCATTTTTTAGTCACAGGATTATACACTCGGCACTTTTGTCCCGTACTTAAAAAAATTGTGCTTTTGATCCCAGTTCTCTAAAATGTTTTGTACTTCTAGTCCTACATCTTACAAATTGCATTTTTCTTCTCAGTTTTCAAATTATTTTGCGCTTTTGGTTCTATAGAATAGTTTCTGATCAACACTTTTGTCTCATAGATCTTAGTTTTGCACTTTTGGTCCCAAATTATATTGAAGGTGATAGGATCAAAAGTGCAAAGCATTTTAAAAACTGAAACTAAAAGTTCAGTTTTGTGATGTACGGGACCAAAAGCGCAAATGATCCTGTTTTATGGGATTAAAAAAAACATTTTTTCTACGGTTCAAAGTAAGGAATCTTTACAAAGAAAAGGGAAGTTATAATGATCAAATGGAGAAATATATTTGAATGTTGCTCTTACTCGTAGTCCAAGCTCTCTATGTGAGTAACCTTGGCTCCAACAATAGCAACTGGATTCACAGGAAGTACTGGGGCTCTTTTGAGTAGAGGTTGATTGATCGTGTTGCTTTCCGGATCACGTTCTTCATGTTTAGTCAATGTTTCTATATTTGTTGCTTCTGTTTCTGCTAACTTGTTAAAGTCTTCCATTAGGTGAGTGGCTGAAGCAGAGATGGAGAGGAGCTTGTGTAAGTCAGCTTATCAGTTTCCAGTTGCAATAGAAGGTGAGTTTGTTATCTACACTAAGAGGATTTCACATGTTGAATTTGGTGTTATGCGGAACTTTGTTTGTCTTCTTGTAGCTAATAATACTAGCAGAGTTTGGAGTTTTTATATGTGTTCCAAAACATAGGGACGATGCTTTGTTGGAAATGTTTTTTTTATATCACTAGTGGAAGAGGTTAAATTACTAAATATTTTAAGGAAGAGTGAATATACTAAGTAGCAATAATTAACTATGGACCACCTGAGGTTAGGTAAAATTACAGAAATACCCTTGGTTTCAATAATTACTCGTATTTCTCGTACTTATTAAGTTTCATATGACAAATAATAATTAGAAATTCACCTTACATATTATACACCCTTTGTCATGAATCGTCTAACAAAGTTGATGCCTTCACAAGAATTCATAAGAATACTAATTTGTCCGATAACTCATCAGCCTCGTCGCTATTTATTTTTAGGACTTGTATTTTTATTACTATGAAAATCATAAATGAAGTAATTAATATCAGAAAGTATGAGCCGGTCCCACGAAGTGAACCAACTTGGTGGTGGGGTTTGGACTTTGGGGTTGATAATTGGGTTTGGAATCATTAAGTATCTTAATTGTTTATATTCTAATTAGGAGTATAAAAAATTGAAGATGCCCTGAATGATATCAGAACAGAACAATGTAGATAACCATGTAATATAATAGTACCTAACGGGAGCAAAATAATCTCTTAAGTTGAAAGGAACAAATAATAGTTTTAAATATACAAATTATTAATTTTCTCTCGTATGGAGTAGTTGGCTTTGATTATGACCTATCATCCAGTAGCACTTGAAGAATTGAAGTTAATGCTACTAATCAATTACCCTTGCCAAATGAGATTTATACCCATCAACCATGACTAAAATGATTTAATATTTGGTCAATATTCATTATTGAATCAGTTGCATTGTAGATTCGATTTATGAATTTCACATGTGATTGATTGGCTTAGATTCGATTTTTGAATTTGGATTAAATAAAATTTAAGTTGAAATTTCGATCCAGCATATGAATGCAACTTGGTATTGGATCTACGGCAACAGATAAGCTCCATCTCTTCCGAGTAGTGTAAGCATCAAGTTGGAGAACTGTGTTGATCTAGCGGTGCAAAATAAATGATCTATCGTATTGTTGACAAGTCACTATCCAAATTAACTCATACTCCAGTATTTAATGTCTAGATTTTGCAATGATTAAGCAATCAATATGATTAAATATATCCTGAATAATCAATTTATGTGGTTTTTTTCCTTCTAATTATGAGAATCCTTGTTATGTCACCTCTTTTGTTATACTCAATTTAGCAATGTGATATGAAAAAAAAATAGTTTATTCGTTGTACCATGAATTAAAATTTGCTAATCTTGAACATCCATTTAATTAATTCTTGAAATTATACTACCATCGTTATCTTTTCTCCCAAAGGGGAGTGGATTTTGTGCATGGTCGCTATTTCATAAATAGTACAAATGCAAATATCACACATAAAATTGTTCGATCGCTAAACAAATGCAATAAAGTATTTATTGATACTTCCTATAGGGATGAAACGGTTAGGTTACTTCAGGTGGACTTTACATGTATCCATGCGTATGCGATGCTCCTTCACCTCAAACACGAGGAATTGCTAGAATAGACCGTTGAGGTTCCAGTAATAACCCTCGAATCAATCCAATTAGAAGGGCAACATGTTTCCTTAATCAAGGGGTGCAATGTTATAGTCAACCTTATGCAAGGCAACGATTTCCTAGGACATGGTGTGCCTAAATTCACT
Source organism: Penstemon newberryi var. newberryi (assembly GCA_030819805.1). Taxonomy (NCBI): domain Eukaryota; kingdom Viridiplantae; phylum Streptophyta; class Magnoliopsida; order Lamiales; family Plantaginaceae; genus Penstemon; species Penstemon newberryi. The sequence continues at coordinate 10,850,973 of JAUALY010000004.1, read as the reverse complement.
ATAGTAGTACTGCCAATACTCCATATTAACTGAAGGTTATACGGCTAGCGAGCTCTTAGTTAGCTCGAGGCCAACTCCAGCGTAGGTATTGGGGCTGCCTAATAGGTTGGGCCGGCCTCCTTTCCCCATCAAAACAAAACTTCCATAAGTAATGGGAGTATATCTTTGGGAAATTCTAACCATGCATACCCAGTTTGATCTCATCTATCTAATCACAAGGTCTGTGATCTTCTCAAAGTAGTCTGAATGACTTGTGTTCACCTCATTTCACCAGCAATGACATTGACACATCTGCTTTCAAATTTACCTAGGTACGATAATGGGGGGGAAAATGTTCATCGTTTGATATGAATACATACATAGGTTAGAGAACCAACAATTATATATATATAAATGTTAAAAGGACTGAACTGATATCATATCTTCATCACAAAAAATGTATTTTAATCAATAAATAAACATCTCCTAAGAACTTATATTTACCCAAAAGGAAGGAAGAAAATAGGGACATAACTAAAGTCCTTCAGGGAGTTCCCAATTATCTTCAACATCATCACCCTTCTTCTTGTTAGAAGATACCTCTTCCTTGTCTTGTGGACCAGTTCTTGGTTGAAACCGTCTGTTCAAATCATCTCAATAAAATTACTACAGATACATGACTATCACTGTCAACAATCTATTTGCAATTTAGTCCATTGAACTTATATAGAAATTGCACTAGCAATAATAAAATAAAATAAAAATGATAAGAAAACATATAGGCACAGAAGATAAAGCACAAAGGTCCATCAATAGAGGGAAAGAAAAATAACCAACCTGCGACGATTGCGTTTAGCAGCATCACGTACTCTGCGTTTCTTCTCCTCCTGCTTATTCTCAAAGTAACGACGTCGTTTACATTCCTGAATAATTCCAGCTCGCATCACCTCCCTCCTGAACCGACCAATAAGCCTCTCCTCCGGTTCATTATCGTCGACAATCACCTGAACGTTATACGCAGATCGAAAAAAAAGTGTGTTCGCATACGCGAGCGAGGGGCAGACCACCGATATGACGTCGGATGAGGAGGAAATCGACGGCTGTGGTTCGTTCGATGAGGTCAGTGGGGTCCATCTGTCTTTGGATGACGTGTCGGCGGATGAAAGGGAGATTTGAGAAGGCGGAGCTTTCGATTGTGGTGGTTTGGAAGAGGTGAAGAAAGAGAAGAGGTTGGCTATGGATGAGGTTGCAGTAGCAGCCATTGAAGGATTTGTTTGGGAGATTTGTGTTATGCAGTTTTGGATAAAATAGAATTACAAATTGATAGATACCGGGTCATGTAATTGGGCTTATTGAATTTTGGATTTTGGGCCTTGTTACTTTATTTCTTTGGGCTCGTATTGGGACTTAATTTTAATTGGGAATGAAAAAAACTTTTCTAAGTTGGTAGCTCCCTTTTCTTATCTGTTCAGAGTGTAAAAACCAAAATAGTTATTGTTAATGTGTTAAAAGAAGTGGACCTAATATGCCCCGAGATAGATAAATATGAAGTAGTTAAAGATGTAGTTGTTCATGTTTGTAAAGAATTTAAATGTGAAAATGTAGAAATCCTTCTTATTGGATGATTGTAATAATTTTGAACATCCGAAACAACAGAAATCCTTGGTCAGAATGTGATTTATATTTTTGAGTGAGATATTCAATGCAATTGCAATTGCAATTGATAGACATGTTAAGAAGTCCAGTGACAACGTCTAGAAAAAGTCCATTCTTTGCATGTTATGTGACCTTAGCTTAGCAATCCTTGTCGATGAAACAACAATAGTCATAGAAAACCGGAAAAAATAATTATTTAATTTTGAGATATCGATAGGTTTTGAAGACGGTACTCATACAATCTCGAGTTTCAATGTAAGATAAGCACGAAAAAAAGGTTCAATTTTATAATATTACAATGTCCAGGTGTAATTAGTGAAAAACTGAAGAATTAAACTATATATGTTCTTCACCAATTAAGATGTAGTGGCACAAAATATAAGCCAATGAGATGGCAAATTAGTGGGGTGCTCATTGTTTAAGGTTAGAGATTTAAGGTTTAGTTTCATTGGTATAATCTTACAAATCTGCGGGCTTAAAGCTGACAAGTTGGCCCAATCCATGGTATAGATTTCAATACTTTGATGATTTAGGACAAACAATTTACTATTTAATTATATTTTTTTTGCAAATGCTATGCCTACACGATTGTGATAGTGAAACATGAGTTTATAAATTACTCCCTCCGGTTCATATTAGTTGGCACATTTGCCAAATTTTTATGTTTCATATTAATTGGCACATTTGAGTTTTCAATGCAATTTTTCCTAATTTTGCCCTTCTCTTACATCTAGGTTGGGAAGCTCAAGAGTCACTAGTAAGGGTATTTTTGATATTTTACCATGTAAAAGTGATTAATCATGAGGTTTCTTAATATGTGTGAAAAGTAACAATGTGACAATTAATATGAACCGGAGGGAGTAAATATTATGTGAAAAGGAGAACCAAAATCAAAGGCAAATCCCACCAACTAATCAGTGGAGAGACAGTACCATAACTTTTGGGAATTTAAATATAAAAAATGTTACACTAGTCATAAAGAAAAAATATCCAATGGATTTCCACTTTCTAGGGTTGCGGCGTGTCATTTTCTCTGCAATTGATCCAGATTATTAAACTAGATAAAATAGGTTTTATAAAAGTGCTAGAAATCGATCAAAAATTCTCGCATATATCTGGTTTATGAGATTTTCATTGATTTTATGATTGTAAATACATTATTCATTAATTCATACATTTAGTGACAATTAAAGGCGAATCTATTTTCTTAAACATTATTTTTATTGTATCTATCTTTTCATATAAAATAAGACTATCACTATCTGTATTCAATAATTACATAATTTACAAGATAAAAAAATAAAATAAAATAAAAATGTCTTCCCTATATAATTGAAAATGTTGCGCCAGGAATTCACTCAACGATATTCTTTGATTTTTGGATCCATTTTATAGTGTCGTTAAGGCTATTGTCATTGGATTTTATTAGTAAGATATGTGACATTTTTATTTTTCTATCAAGTGTACGGAAAAAACATTGTAATTGCTCTTTCCATATAAATTCACTCAGAGTTGGGGAGTAACTAATCTATCTAACTTCTTAAATTCATAAATTTCTTTTTTATTTTTTCAAGGATATTTACATTTTAGATCTGATTAAATTCTTTTTGAGATATGTTAGATATATCAAGTGAAAACCTTCTCGAGCGCAATAACAAACATGAATTCCTCACATTATAAGGACTAATATCTTTGATAAATCTAAAAAATTATGAATTAAACAAAGAACAATTGAAAGAATTGTTTAATTCACCGATGTGTTTTGCGCTATTGCTTTTTCTTTCCATTTTTTTGGAGTTGATGAGCTGAATAGAACAGATGTCAATGGACCAAATTGTATATATTTTCCGTGTAGAATGCTATTTCTGGGTTGGTAGCCGTCCACCCTTCACAGCATATTCAATTAATTTATTTTTTTATTGAGACTTACAAATAAAATGCGTGATTGAATTGAATTGAAGTAAGGACAGGTTGACCAGATTGTAATTTTCTATCTGTCTTCTTATCCTTGTAAATTAAGAATTACTTTAAAAGATCAAGTGAAAAAATAGAAAATTAATCTCTTGAAATTTAAGAACGAGTGTCAATCCCGCGTGTCAGTTTATTCGGTGGTAAGAATTCAAGAAAAAGTAACTTTACAATTATTCATTTTAATATTCTCCCACTTTCACAATTTAAAATTCCATGATGAATTCTTGAAAAGATTACTAATTCATACAGAAGTAAACACCGGTCCTTCATATTTAATTAATTTTGAAAATATTATAAACTCGGGAAAATACAAGATACTTTTCTTTATTATTTGAAACCTGTAAGAAATTACATCGTGGAATTTTTATTGTATAGAACTCCCTTATACTTTTAAAATCTCAATACGAAACCCCCAACATGTTTAAAAAAATCGATTTAGATCGGCTTATTTCATAAATAATAATTTTAAAATATTTCACGTGAAGTTGTAAGGATCAACATGAACTATTTTAAAAATTGTTTATCGAAATAAGCCGATTCAAAATAACTTATTTTTTACAAATTAAGTATTTCATACTGAGTTTTAAGAAGTACAAAGAGATTCTGATCAATAAAAAATTAATTGAGTTTCGTCTAAGTTTATCATAACACTGAGAATTATCTTGCATTTACCCTATATACCCTTCGGCAAATGGGAAGGTCCCATTAATTATTCTTTGCCTCAATGCTCGCACCTCCTTTTCTTTTTTCAATCTGTCCATAATCTCTATATACAATTTACATTCACTTTTTCTGTGTGTATCAATTTGAGTATATATATATATTATATACACAAACATATAGACATATAGTATAAAGAATTCTTTTTTCAGTCTTCTACTTATAGGGTTTTGTGCAATCACTTGTGCTTTGGTTTCTCATTTGTGAGTTCCTGTTTTTATGCAGTATGAATGCTTCATGCTTTGTTTCTCCCTGGTAAGCTTCTAGCTTTTGTTGCATTTGACTACATATATATATATATATATATATATATATATATATATATACTCCTTATTAACTATGTCTGTGTGTGTGTGAAAATGTGTATATGTGTGTTTAAAAAAGTGTGTACTCTGGATTTATGCTCTCTGTTCATGTTTAAGTATATATAAGTGGGTGGTCTATATGAAATGATATATGTATAGGGGGAACAATAAATAGTGTGGTAAAGTTTCCATTTTTTCAATTTACTCTCCACCAATTTTTCAGATAGTTATTAGTACTTTTTGTTGTAATAAACAGACTATACTTGATCATAAATATGTGTTTTATTTATGTATTAGATTACAGGACATTTGTTAACTTACAGAATTTATTTTCAGCCAAAACTGAAGTTTTTGTAATAACTTTCAAAACTTTTAGTTAATTGTTTTATAAAATTGCACTTCTGGTCCAGTATTTTTAAGATTTATTTGCACTTTCGATCCTCACAGGCTCACAGCTAACCCCTCCCTTCCATCTTTTTTGTTATTTTGTTTCATGCAAGTCTTTGTTTTGCGCTTTAGATTTTGGACTTTCTCAATTATGCACTTTTGATCTATATTGGATGGAAACCAAAAGGGCTAACCATTTTAGAAACTAGGACTAGAAGTACAATTTTGAATAGCTTGGGATAAAAAATGCTAAATGTTCAAACCTATGGGACAAATTTCCAATTTTGCCTTATTTTCTTGATTCCTTTTCTTTCTATTGTTTTGTTCATAACAACATGTGACTTAATTCTGATGTTGATATCTCTGTTATATAAGTCTTCTATTCTCGTACATAATCCATATCTAGTTCCTTCTATTTTAACCAGATGAAAATTTGGAGGATTTTAGTTTTGGAATTGTTACCTCAATGCCTAAACAACGCAATATAGCCGGAGAACAAGAGGAGTGTCTAGACGAAAATGCCCCCTTTTCAGGACAGCATCATGAGACATTTGATTTAAACTTTAGTTACAACGAATGGAACATCAATCTTGGTATTTCTACCCACAAAAGGATTAGAACCTCCGAAAATGGTGATAGTAGTGTTGATGTTTTGTCTGAAAACAAACCTCAGGATGCAGATTATTCACTTGTTTCTTCTCTAAGCGACGAATTAGAGTCTCTAATCTTCGCAAAGTTTCCAAGATCGGAGCATTGGAAACTATGCTTCGTGCACAAACGATCTCTAACCCTTCTAAAATCCGGAGAGCTTTACAAAATCCGAAAAGAGATAAATTTCCAAGAACCAACCATTTTCATGTTTGCTAGTGGAGAAAGTACTTGGTGTGCATTTGATCGAAAATTCAACTCCCGTATAAAACTCCCGATTCTCCCATCCGATCCTTGTTTCTCTGCAGGAGACAAGGAATCGATATGCGCAGGCACTAATTTACTCGTTTCTGGTAGAGAAATCGAGGGTTTGGTCATCTATAGATACGAACTAGCCATGAACAAATGGTTCAAAGGTCCATCGATGATTAGTCCTAGATGCTTATTCGCATCCGCAACTTGCGGTACCTTTGCTTACGTGGCGGGTGGCATGGGGGCCACGGTTAGAAATGAAGTTTTCAACTCGGCCGAGAAATACAATCCTGATAGTCAAATTTGGGAACCACTCCCGAAAATGAAACAAAAGAGAAAGCTTTGCGCGGGAATTTATATGGACGATAAATTTTACGTGATTGGAGGAAGAAACGAGGATGGGGAATTGACGTGCGGTGAATACTTAGACGAAGCTAGAAATATTTGGGTACTAATACCCGATATGTTGAAAGATGACCCAGTGCAAACTTCCCATTCTCCGCCTTTACTTGCGGTTGTGAAAAACGAGCTTTATTCGATTGAATCTTCTACGAACAAGTTGAAGGTGTATTTGAAGAAGAGCAATACTTGGAAAGCTTTGGGGGCAGTTCCGGTTAGAGCGGATTGTAATAGAGGTTGGGGAGTTGCGTTTAAGTCTTTGGGCGACGAGCTTTTGGTTATAGGAGCTGCGGCTGGTTTGTGTGCGGGTAATTGTATGGCTATATATACTTGTTGTCCGGGTGATGATGGGTCGAGTGAACTGCAGTGGAGGCGTATTGATAGCGGGCGGAGTCGATTGAGCCATTTTATTTTGAATTGCTCTGTTATGGTGGCTTGAGGGAGCAATTCTTAAAGAATCAAGGACATCAATTGATGACAAGATTGTCTGCAGTGGTAGGATTAGATTCTGATGGTTTTGTTTATTTGGCTCTGGATTAGAGTAATGCTTGCATGCTCGCTCGCTCACTCTTATTTTAATTTCGTTGTATATTGTACTTCACTTTCCCGTGGTATCTTCAAACTTTCTGTGCAATACATTCTTGTTAACAAAAAACATCAAAAATACCTACACATCTTCTGAAATTACACATTAGATTTCAATAATATACATCGTAATACATATTCGTTTTGGTCCTTTTGGAATTACTAAGGTGCCCTTATACTATATATTGTCACAAACTTTGTCTATAAAGAATCAATATCAAAATAACAACACTAAATCTTGTTTTTCCAAATCTACAACAACATGAATACAGTTGAGAAAACTGATTTTTTTATCACAAATAATGAGGGATTGTCTGGTATGTTACCTACATATTTGAGTCACCTATCAATCTCAATATGAACCCGATGCCACGATGTATTAAGTATACCTCTCAAGTTCCAAATAACTTCAACGTTTTCAGGCTGGACATTTCCGGCTATATCCACCTGCAAGTATTACAACAGACAAAACAACAAACAAGTCAAGTCGCGTTATATTCCGTCTTTCTATTCTTGGATCATCATTTGGACATACAAAACTATATCCTAATTAACATTCTAAAAGCACTGAAATGAGAATACATATGACTTACTGCTTTGGCCACTATCTCAGTGCTACGTGAAATGTCAGCCTCGGCCTCAAAAAGCACCCATGCCCATTTATCACTATTTTCGTCATCAGAAATGTATGTATTAGTAGCTTTCTGAGATTTGGAGGCTTCAAACCATGTCTTTCCGCCATCTATAGATACATCTACTCTCTCTATCCCTCGGCCACCTCCTGATACGGCGTAACCCTTTATAGTTACCTTTCCAGGTTCAACTTTGTTTACGTCTTCAAGAGAGCCGATTGCACACTACGAGCAGCATACATTTCAAGCATCAGTTGAGAATCATATATACTTAGCAGTTTCCTAAAATTTAAGTTGATGTTTGTCTATAGAAATATGCAATTTTAGTCACATAGACCTGGACACTCAGCACATTTAGTCCTGCCCTTTAAAAACTAGCAATTTTGGTCTGACTTCTTAATTTATTCTGCACATTTCGTATTTTCCACCTTCTCCATCCATTGTTAGCATATTTTGTCCGATAGTCACTTGTAGTCCCATATAACTCTGTTCTGTACTTTCGGTCCCACAATGGATGGAAAGGCGGGAAATGATTAAATGTGCAAAAAAATATGGGACCTAAGTGCTATTTTTGAAAGTATTGGACTAGAAATGTTGAGCGTTCAGTCTTGTGGGAGCATAAATCCCAACAAAGTGATTGGTTCAGTGGAAGGGACTAGTCCCCCAAAGTGGCGAATTCAAGTTCAAATCCCTGTTGGAAGAGGTTCCCATATAATATGCCCGACGCGCCTCGAAAGAGATTAAACCCTTGCTAAACCGAGGGGAAAAAATCCATATTCTTCACTAATAAAACAAATATATTCTAAAAAATGTGGTCACAGTAACAAGAGGAAAAATATTTGCGAAGCTCTATTCTGTAGCAAGAATAACATTGCAAAAGATCACAAGAAGTAAAATGCAGTTTCCCATTATGAATAAAAGCTGCATTTGAGTTGATACCTGAATAGGAAAATCCATTTGTGGTCGCCTCGTAGACCAGTCGATATTATCCCAATTGACTGAAGGTGGGAACAATTTATAATCCTTTTGCATAAAGAATCCCTACAGAAAAGAAATACATAAAAGTAATGTGATTGTTTGCAAGCACAACTACATTTGAGTTTTTTACCTGGCATTCTTTTGCAATAATATTGATGGAATCAAGCCATTTCACCGAACGAGCACCAATAACACCAGGTACAATCACACGTAATGGATATCCATGATCCCTTTCAAGAGTCTTTTGCATACAAAACAGTATATTGTATAGAGATATCAGATTAGGGGCAATAAGGCACTTGAGAGGGAACATTGCATTTTTTGGACCCATAGCACTTTTAGTCCCGTGCTTAAAAAAATGCAATTTTGTGAAGTATGGGAACAAAAGGGCTGAAAGTTAAATCTCGTGGGTTGGACTAAAAATGCAATTTTGCCTAATAGAATACCTCTCCATTCATCTCATAAGCTAGTAAAACATCAGCCTCAGGGTTTGTGGCCTGACATAATGGAATTGAAGCTTTATAAGGGCCTCCATTCTCTTCCTGTTCAAAACAACTGATTGCTGATCTTAGGCGACATCCTGACTCGACTCGACTGAGAAAAAAGATGATGAAGAGCCAAAGGAAATGGAGTTACCTTACACTTGTCGATGCTTACAAATTCTACATGTTTTCCTCCGGATGGCGTTACATGTGAGCATTTAGGAATACCAACAAGTTCAAGAGCATCTGCTAATTTGGCCCCAGCCCAAACAGCTACATCGATATGCACAGAAATAATGACATGAAAAAACATAACTCACTATAGAAGAAGCTTTTCTCACATATCTTTAGTAAAACACAAAAGCCCCCCCAGAAATAGATCAATCTTAGTCCTAGGTTGGTGGGAAATATGCTATCTTCCTATTTAGATCAAATCTATTCACATCTAGTCATTGCATCTTAATCATTTCTTGAACATGATGTTGGCATGGTGTCTAAAAAACGGTAATTTCCGAACCTCAATCTTTAGGAATAATATTGGTAATCACTTTCTAATTTGCTCTAATGCTATAATTAGGAGCTCTCTCTATTTGAATGCACCTTCACCCTCCGTTTTACATATCACCCCCTTTCCATCCAATTTGCGGCCAAAAGTGCAAAAGTGATTGGGACCAAAAGTGCAAAACATTCTACAAATTGGGATCAAAGTACTAATTGTGAAACACGGGACAAAAAGAGCTGAGGGTCCAGTCTTGTGGTACTAAAAATACAATTTTGGCAGAGGATAATACAGTCCGGCCGGGATTCATCTCAGAATGGACTAACCATTTCCTATAGCAGAAATGTCCCATCCAACTCCCTTCACCATTTTTGTTTTGCTCATAGCAGTCCTCCTATTGCCAGCACACTGTGAATAACACACAGATTGCGTCATATATTATTAATAACTAGTATATACTAATTCATAGTAGCTCATAATAGGCAGATTGTACTCTAATCATTTCAATTATATAACCTTTCTTTTAGTAGCCATAGTTACCCTGTGTGCTTAATATTCAATTTCTTTTAATTAAATGACGAAGCAAATTCCTCATTAACTTACTATCTATTTCAACTTAGTACAATTATTCTATAAGTGATTTTTTTTCACATGTATAGAAGAGCAAAATGATATCAATAAATAGTCCTCGAAGCCCAGGTTAACATTCCATTACCATTGAAGCATATAAAACAAAGATCCTTATACTCTAAATAGGATATATACCTGTAAAGTGGCGGTCACACTATATTTTGGAAGCTTCCTGTTAATCACAAGACAATATAAGATCCTGAATCAAGCAATCATCATAAGGTACACACGTGATTCACTCACCGGATATCTTTCATGTACAATCCTTTTGGATTTTCTATTAAACCAGAGATAAAAACATTATATCTGTAGCTCAACCAAATAAATAATTTGTCAGCTAAAATGACTTGCTATTTCATACTAATAAGATAAAGAGAATATATAAAAGTAAAGGCATCAAACTTGTTGATATCATCGACTATTGGAACTGGTCCATGATTCCTCTTATAAAAGAATTCAACTGGTGTAATGTAAGACGAAACTAAAGCTGAACGGTGTGGCTCTGCATTGAAAGGTTCCTGAACCAAAAAATAAAATAAAATCATTGAACTTTAATTGATAATTCAATACAATTTAGCCAAAATGCTGGCTTTCAGAATAGTTTTAATTCACTTATTTCAAAAAGTTTCAATTTTTATTCTCCAAAAAAAAAAAAAAAAGTTTCCAATTTTTGTCATAAACGTAACACAAAATCTTAAAAATTGAGCAGCCGTTTGTCATACGCATAAAATGTATCTTAACATCAAACGTTCCGAATAATGAAAATCAATAAATTAAGGATCCATGTTTGAGAATTGAATGAAATATGTACGACAAGGAACAATATATCATATTATGAAATATCATAATAACATAATCATTGTGCGACAAACCTTTGAATTAACAAGGAGTTCTGGGTGGCGACGAGGATCTTGATTATAATCCGAAGGTGCTGTAAGTCCAGGCATTTTTTTTTTCTTTTTTTATCTCTGAATTCTATGTGTATGTATGTGAGGTGAGCGTTGCGGACGAGCTTGAAGAAGTTAAATTCAAAAGGCTTTACTAAAACGACAGCTGATTGTTGCGTTTGTGGAGAATGTTGGGTCCCGCTTTTGGGGTGATCTGATATGATTGATATACGGTAACAGAGTCTGTTGTGAGAGAAATAAATATCACCTAAGCGTGACGGTAGCCTTATCTCGTAGATTCCACAAACAAAATGAATTCGGTAGTGGTTGGCTTCGAAATACATATATATATACGTACTGAAATGTTGGATAGATTATTATTCATTCGTGGATTCACGAAAAATAGAGAATATTCGTGGGTTCCACTGATTTAAGTTAAGTATGTTTATGAACAATGTACACCAAAAGAATCAGGCGATTGTAATAGGAATGTGATGAATAAATGATTTATGAATCGTCACAAATGATTTACTGGTAATAGATCTATTTCTTTAATGTTAGCCTGGTAATTGTATTGTGTTGATTACCTTTCAAATGAATAACACATATATATATTGTGTTTGTTTCTAAAAAAAAAAGTGTTTGGATGAATAACTATTGTCTTGTGAGTTTTATGTTGTTAAAGGTTGAAAATCACATTAAAATGAAAATGAAAATCAGTGAGATTATAGTGACCAGTACATATAATACGAAAAAGGCCTAAGTGAGATTTTTCTTTTTTTCTTTTCTTTGTTGAAGCATTTCACTGAGATATTCAAAGTAAAGAATTTGTGTTTTGACTGACCGATGATTTGTTCTTTAAAAGTTAGAAGTTGATATTCAGATGCTGGCTGGTATTTCTGTGGATGATACATTTCAAAATTACAATTACAATGTTCCAAACCTAGTTTAGGTACAAGCATGCATCATTTATATAACACACAAAAGGACTTGAACAACTGAGGCTTGCTGAAAATTTATGTTGATTTCAGTAAATAAATTTAAGTTCAGAAAGAAGAGAGAAACACAACTTTCTACCTTCAATTGGCCTTTTTCCGATATAAAACTAAACAAGTAAGCCCTACATTGAACCCAACCTTTGCATATCATACAAATACATTATTTGGTCACATCAAGACAATGACCAAATCCGTCTTTCATACAAGTTGTTTACAACAGTAAATATAGTGAAGCTTATTGCATCTTCACAAAACAACATTAAATTTATTTGGCCTGCGGAGTACAGCTCTCAATATCTCCATATCCCGCCTCCTAAGCTTGCGCTCCATGGAAACTCTACTGAAAGCACACAAAAACTACAGCATACAGATAAATCACTACAGTAACAAGCTACACTCCAGCTTCTTCGCAGAGATCTAGCAAGTTCAAAGTCTGCAATACAAGAAAAAATTTATGACCTCAGTTTCCGAGTCAAACAAAATAACATCATACAGATTTCACTGTTAAAAAATGTTAAGAGGTAAAACCAACCTCGGGTACAGAGAGCTCAAGACGAAATTTAGGACCATCATAATGATACAAGACGGGCCTAAAAGCATCTTCTTCCAGAGGATTGCAGATTTTCCTAACACGAATTCTTACCTAGTTTAAAATAAGAGATAGCCCCAAGTCAGACAATCGAGGTGGGAAAACAGAAATTTAATACTACATAACATTAAACAAAGAGTATAATAATGACTTTTACCTGAGCAGGGAACCTCGATTCTCCTTTGCACTTTTTATCTTCCCATGCAGTAGGATCAATGTTTGAACCCCCAAAACTTGATGCCTATGCAATCAAGAGAGTTTGAAAACAATTTAAGAAGAGTTCTTAAAGGCAGAAACTCACAGGATTTAAGAACAAATTGGAAAATTACACTAAGCATACCTAATTTCCATGATTTAAGAAGATCCCTTATGTAAAGCTATGAAAATTAAATTTATATGCTTATTATTCAGTAGTATAATTTCCAGTCCCCTGATTTGTTATTAGTAAGTTCATAAAACTCATTGTTGTCTGTTTGTCAAACAAATACCTTGCCACAACTATGCTGCATTTTCCATGGTGACTTGGGCCATAAAGGAGGGGCCTTCATTAAATTCCATTTTTCCAAACTAAAAACTGGACCAAATATTTTGGTTAGGCTTTTGGTTTAAACTGAAATATTTTTGTTAGGCTTTGGTTTATCTGAGTTTAGCCACCAAATTAATTTTTTTTTTAAAACCCAAATTTTAAGCATTTACCATGTAACATTTCAAGTACCTAACACAAACATTCAAGAATAAAAGAAAAAACACAATGATATTATTTAGGCTACGATACTTTAAATGTGAAACGACAAAAGAATGATAACAAAGAAAAATAATTGAAGATTAGGTTTTCAGTTGGTTTGGTTAACCAGCCAAAAAGCAAACCGAAAACAAAATTTGGGAAACCTAAAAACTAAAATCAAACCGGATTTCTTCTGTTCAGTCAATTTGCGCAGAAATTTTCTGTTCCGGTTCGGTCGGTTAACCAAACCGTGCACAACCCAATACACATAAGTGATTCCAACAAAGTTAACAAAGGATTGCATCATACCTCAAAAATACCATGCAACTGATGAGTGGTGTAATTGTAGAGGAATAGAGGTAAGCCAGGTGTTATTGCCCTCACCGAGTCTCTATATCTTGGTGGCAAACCTAAAAAAAATGCACCATTATGAGCATTAATAGTGACAAAGGAATTTAAATTTAGATCAATCAGAATCAGCACAAATTAACAAGAAAAACACTTTTTCAGGGACCTCTAGCCACATAGTACAACACTGCTCAACTGTCTCATGCTAAATATCTTAGTACAATCCACATGCTAAATTGTAAGAGAGAAAATCATGAAGTAATTACCGAAGAGTTGTCTTTTCAAATCTTCTTGCATTGTATCATTGTTACAGACAAAGATATATCCACCCAAAACCTCATCCCTAGGAAGAGTCTCCGCTGCAGGCAATGTCTTAAACCTTTTGTCAACTGCATTGCTTGCATTTGAGTTGTCCTCCTTGTTACTAGCAATGTTAATATTGCTATGATTGTTGTAACTAGGCTCTTTGATAAGATTAAAATTGTCAGAGATGTTCCCCATCAAGGTCACATTGGGGTTCTGATAAACATCATTCATATTGTAAATACCCTTCCTAAGCGAACTTTTTGTCACATTCTCATTGAACTTGGAACCCAAATTTAAAAAGTTGAAGTCAAAATTTTGGAACTTGTTACTTTCGTCAAATCCAAAATTATCCATGGGCCTCACTTCAGCAGAACCTTTGGAAAGATCTAGGTTGATTCTTCGCTCGGTCTTTAACCTTGTCTGTTCAGCCAATTTTGAAGCGGTCACCAACCACTGGTGATCCTCTGAGACTCTTGACTGTCCTCGAAGCTCATCACCCAACTGCCAAAAGCTTTGAATATTCTCCATGCTGCAAAACCTAGATATGAATGCCTGAAAGAATATTTTTAGATAGCTCAGTCAAAGAGACAACAACTCAACCAATCATCGTATGATGATGTCCTAAATCAAAAGCCTAAGTTATGATAAAGCGCACCAGAGACATAAAACAAAGTAAACTTATGAGATTAACAATTAAATATTCAGCTATAGGCACAAGTGGGAAAGTGTGCAATAAGAATTTTCATGGAATGCGGATGAGGCTGTAAATATGAACTTAGTTATCTATTGAAGAAATGGAAGATAAAAAGAACTTCATTTCTGTCAAAAGAAAAAGGGAAATAAATTCATAATTTCAGCACCAAAAAATTTAAGTATCCCTCAAAATAAGTAGTAACTAAATTAAACTGAAATGCAAACTGACAAATATAGTACTGAATCAATTACTATTTTTGCATATGCAAAAATAGCATATACTCATAAAAGAAATTAAGAAAATAAATAAATGAGAGAACATCAACAAGCTTCCTGAAAACTTCATATTTTCTTTGACCTTCAGAAACTAAAATAAATAATTTCACCAGTTAGAGAATGAATTCATTCATAATCAACCAACAAGGAAGTAAATCGAACCCTAATTAAACCCATGCCGTCAAATTCATACAATGCAAATGCAATTAATATCAGATCAAACCAAAAACTGCAAATGCACAACCGAAAATCTAAAACTTTTCGCATTTGGACTCACCACATGTAAAACAATTTCAAGTAAAAAAGCTAACACCTAAATTGAGCAGCAAATACTAACGGGTTTGACTGAAATGATAAGCAGCTAAAAAGAAGCCCTAGATTTGGGGATCCAAAGCTCAAAGATAAAAAGCTAGAGAGAGAAAGCACGCACCTTTGTCCTCAGCTATGAGTTGCCGGAATATGCGCCAGAGAAACTAGGTACATTTAGCGTTATTTATATCCAGAAATTCAACGGAAATACCCTTGGCGTTTAGCTTTATTACTTAATAATTGTGGCAGATATTTAAATTTTCAGTGAGGAAAACGACAGAGTTGTGCGCCCCACATGCGCCTGCCTTGTCGTGATTCGTGATGTGTCATAAAATCTCCCTCCATTAGAATTACAATCTTCTTTAACAAATGCTCGGATTATAATTGAAATTACTACAGTATTTGATATGGTTTTTACTAGTATATAATTGAGTAATTACCTACATACTTTCTAAAATCATGTAAAATTGCAAAATAAGATTTTACGTAATTTTTGTGACATTTAACATATACTTCTGATCTGTCAAAATATAGAAGTTAACATTTTCAAAAGTAATTATATATATTTATTGACCAATCATATTTTATAAATCAATTATTTCAAGATAGATTGTGTTGGATTTAACTACTGCAATAACTGACTCTATTGAAATTAGATTTTATTTGTTGTCTAAACCATTTATTAATTAAATAATTGGAATATGCATAACAATTGTGACTTGTGAGTGTTACGTTTGAGCCTTGAGGACAAATACAAAGCGAAGGATGGTCAATATTTATGAGTTATGTCGGTAAGCAATTTTTTTTTTTAAAATAATTATGTCGGTAAGCAATTGTGAGCCGTGGAATATGATGAACATATAAATGTAGGGTCGGAACTAGTAGGAAGCAAAGCTCCCGTGCCCAAAATAAGAGTAAAATTATTATTTTTATGATCTGTCCTATGAGTGAGTAGAGTGACTTGGTGTAATGTAGGGAAAAAAATTTATGCACAAATTAGATTTAATCACATCACATTATTTGCATCAGTTGCATTGAATAATCGCTCTAAAATAATACTAGTTCAATTTTTACTTTCAAATTATGTTCAAGGCAATCCGTACATTAATTTATCATATAAACTAATCTGCCTAACACGTGCACCACATATATGGTTGAATTTTGTTTGTTTTTAATTGAGTTTGAAATGATAATTTTATTTTATTTTATCAATGAGTAAGATGAACTGAATGAGATCAAATCGAGTTTTACGCAAGTCGAAATCGTATAACATATCTTTATATATATTTTGTTAATTTTTCTATTAACCAAATCAAGCTCAATTTATAGTTTTAAAGAATACGAAACGTTAATTATTATTCGAACTTTATTTGTTATGTACATATAATTTTTTATTGGTCGAAACGAGCCAAATCTGTCCATAAATTATGATGTTGCCAAATTATCAATCACTTCACTAATTATTGTCATATTTAATTCGACGCATACTTGTTTACAATTTTACCTCTCAAGTCTCAACCACTCTTGTTGTCTATTAACTATAAATATTTACAATAGTTTATTTTGCGTGATTAAGCAGCTGAGGGGTCTTGGCCGACATTGACTGGCAGAGGGGTAATCTTATTCACAAACCAAAATTAATTTGATGCATCAACTGCCATTTAATTTCTCAACATTCTGAATTAGTAAAATGAAAAGAAAGAGGAGGATTCCATATCTGAGGTATCAAGTCTACATCCATTCTCTATATCTGGTGGCAATATTATATGTCTCATTCAAATTGTTTATATATTATTCAGTGTGCATAGAGTATATAGGTAAGATGTTTCCTAGATTGAAAACCATTGTAGTTAAAGTTCCATATTCTCTTTCATTTTTAAAATATAGATAGTGAAATTAGTTGAGTACACACATGGTGGGACAACTATAAAGATGTATCCTTTTTTGTGTAAATTGTTACCTAATTTGCTGTCCAAATACACAATTTTAAATGTATTTAACATGTATGTCGGTGATTGAAATATTCGATCTTTTTTAATATATTGTGAAAAAATTGTACAAACAAAAACTATGAAAAGGTAAGTAATAGTTTTCTTAACATGAGATTAATGTCCATACTTCTTTTAACAAGGATTGGTTTATTTGGTAAGATTCAAATTCATTTACTTTTGATATGTGGGGTCTAAGTTCAAATTTTACTATCATCAATCTGTCATGATGAAAGATCTAAAAATTCAATATAAAATCTACCTAAACAAGAATATATATACTTATGTCATTATTCATTTTTTAATCGAGAAGACTTGTTATTATATTTTAGTTCAGAGAAAAATGTACATGATCATCATGTAAGACTTTATATTATATTAAAAATACTTGTAGTATATACTCCGTAACAATTAAAAGCAACTATACATGGGAGCTTATATGGTTTATACAATATGAATTTCATTTATCAACGTAATTATCATTTCAAAAGAATGTGTGATAAAATCGGATTTTTATTATCATATAAAATATTAAGAGCTAATTAAAAATAGAGAATTTTGCAAAAACAATATAATAGTAAATCATACCAAACATAATCAATCATGACAAAAATAAATATTCTATCAAACACTTTAATATAATCTATTCAATAATTTCATCTATCAAGTTAATCTAGTAGGTCATAATTATATCTGTTTAATGAAATGTCTCATGAGAATAGTATAGAGTATTCATCGGACATGTATATTGATAAAGTTGGAGTAATAAATTTCCAATCCACATTAATAAATTCATAAAATTTATTTGGATCAATTTGGTTTTGGATATATGAAACTATTTTATACTATTGTTATAATAAAGATGATAAGGTTTGAAAATTTCCAAATATCATAGTCATTTAAATGTTTACTTAAACTCAAACCCCTCAAATCCCAATATAGATAATTAAAAATAAAAAATCTAAATATAGATGAAGCCTGATTAGTGGACCAAATTTGGGCCTAAGGCCCACACCTCTCACAACCGCTTCAAAGCCCAAAAGCCTGCCCCCTACTCCAAGGAAAATCCTTAAAGAGGGGAAGAAGCAAAACCCCTCCTTTTATTCTAAAAATTAAAAAAGAACCCTAATAAATCAACTAATAATTCGACGAAAAAATGGAGATGTCCAGTGATTTCGATCGGCTACTGTTCTTCGAGCACGCTCGCAGAACCGCCGAAGCAACTTATGCAAAAAACCCTCTCGATGCCGACGTTCGTAGACACAAATATGATTGTTTTTTCTTATTTATTCTTCGTTTTTGAAATATTATTTATTCTTCGTTTGATTGTTGCAGAATTTAACTAGATGGGGAGGAGTGTTGCTGGAGTTATCGCAGTTTATGAACGGTCCGGAGTCGAAGCAGATGGTTCAAGGTAGAATTACTATGCTGCTGTACCTGCATTCTATTTGTGTTCCTCTTGAATGATTATTGTGTTTATAATCTTTTTAGTAGGTATAACTACCGTGCTGTACATTCTATAGTGGTGCTTTTAGTTTGTGAGCTGATGTCCATGCAATTACAAAAACTTTGATCAGACCTGCAAAATATTTATTTTTGCAGGTAACTGAATTGAGAAAAGTTATCGAAATGCCATTGAATATCCCATTTTTTGAGTTTGGAGTATTGCTAAATGTTAATATATTAAGTTGTCTGGTATAATGGACGAATGGGTTGAATGGTTGTTTCCGGGGTAGAAGAAAGATTGAAATTTAGCTTTCAATCACCATACTTGAGTTGCTTAACTTTTGTAGATGCTGCTACTACTCTGTTATGACTTCTATTTATGATGTTGCTAGTACCACTACTGTCATAACTTCAAATTTATGCTGCTTTAGCCTTTTCTTTTGATTCTTCTTTTTTTCCGTTTATTTTGCATTAAGTTTTTATTGGGTGCATTTTGATGAATCTCTTTGTAGATATTATTTATGATAGTGGTGTTGGAAATCCGGTTATGAATTTATAACACTGGTACAGATGATACTCTTTGTTGAATATAAAGATGGATAAATGTTTCTAGTTTCAATTTGAGGGTAAAGGAGAGAGGAAACTTAGGTTTCAATGACCAATCTGGAGTGCGTATCTTTTTGTAGATGCTATTGAAAAGCTGGAGGAGGCACTAGTTGTTAACCCTAGAAAGCATGACGCACTCTGGTGCCTTGGGAATGCATATACATCTAGCGCTTTTCAGATTCCTGATCTTGATGAGGCTAGGATATACTTTGATAAGGCTACCATATACTTTGAGCAAGCATATGAAGTGGTATGTCCAGTTAAATAAGGACTAGCTGGTTTTGCGTTCAGCTCCCTGCTAATTTCTTCTCATCATCATTCTTTTTTCTGCAGGAACCACAAAATGAACTTTATAAGAAATCCTTAGAAGTGGCCGCCAAGGTACGCCATCTTTTTGGTGTGTGTGTGTGAGGGTGAGATGTGTATTTTATCTTTTCATTGTACATGAAATTTATAGCGTATAATCATGGACACACTATTTAGTTCATAATTGTAAGTCAATGAATGAAGCTGCACTTGGTTGTCATTGTGAGTTGACTGCTATGTTATGGGTAGAATTGGTACGGGGAACTCCTAGGAACATGTTCTTCAGTTGGAAAAGGAAGATTTCAGGTTCCTGAGTGTATTAATTTTGATGATTTCCTAAGTTTCCTATCACTGCTCCAAATCATGATTTTACAATTAGCCATACCCGTGTTAGCCATTTTATTTATTCTATATGTTGATGCCTTATTTAAATATGGATTTTGCCATTCTCAGCTTTTCTCTATCGTAGTTAATGGTCAGTCCTATGTGCAGATGAATTGTCTTTTGCGGAGATGAATGGCTTTCTCTTTTCATTTGTTTACTAGTATATGTTGGTGACCCTCTGAGGTCGTTGAGTTTCATCACAAGCCTCTACCTCGTTAGATGATGTATTACATGGACTATTTGTTTTTTCTTGTTGTTTCAATGCAATTTTTAACATCTTCAACATATTTACACATCCTATGTGCTAGCAAGATGATAAGATCAAAATTTGGGTTCTTGCTCATTCTGTGTACGATCAAATATTGAATCCTTAATGTGATTTTAGAAGTATTATCTCTAATCTTCTGAATAGTCATTTCCCATTGTCTCACATGTCTGTTTTTATGTTTTTATCTGTGGTATATAGGCTCCTGAATTACACCTTGAGATCCACAAGCATGGTTTGGCGCAACAGGCTATGGGATCAGGCCCTTCAGCATCTACTAGCACAAAGGTCGGAGAATCTTATGTGCAATCGCACTTCAGTTCAATTTGATGTTTCTTGCACTTTGCTTGAAATTTTAGTGAAAAATGCTTCTATTGAATGATTAAAAGCATTATCGAGGCTGTATTTGGTTTGTGGAATATCTGGGAATTGAATGATCATTTAGGTGAATTAACGGCTTGTTTGGTTTTATTTCCATTTTTTATTGTCCGTGTTGAAGAGAAAAGTGAATATAGAAAGTTTACTGGGTCTTGTATGGAAATGAAAATGATTTTGGATTAGTGAGATGCATTTTCAAACCCTCTCTTTATAATACGTTCCCATTTTTGACACATTTTCAAACCCTCTCTTTATTACAAGTTGAATTAGTTGTCTTTAGTTGTAAATTACTAGAATCGGTAAATATTGGTAACAAGATGAATTAGTTGTGTTGAGTTGTAAATCTTTACCATGCTGCGTTAAGTTATAATAACAGAGTTATCCATTTGTATATATTTTCATCTTGTTTCTCTTCTACTTCCATGATTAATGAGTTAAGTATTATTCTTTTCTCAATCTATTACTTCGGCCAGATTTTATTACAATCCCTAATACCCTCCTCTCCTTGAAGAACAAAGACGATCTGATTTAAATTATTTTTTTTCAAGTAGAGTTTTATGATTATCTATTTAATAGTTTTTGGTTCACAGTGCGGTGGTTGGTAGTGACGGGTGTTTGCTGGACCAGTTTGTGCTTGATATATTATCACCTTGTTTAATACTGAATATGTCCTTTTTCTACAACAGCAGAGTACTAAGAAGGGCAAAAGCAATGATCTAAAATACGACATATTTGGATGGGTGATCCTCGCCGTTGGGATTGTTGCATGGGTGGGATTTGCAAAATCCAATATGCCACCACCTCCAACTCCTAGATAAGCCAAGGCGTTAACTTATTATGAAGCCAAAGGAATTTCCTTAGTTGGATAGGATAGTTGAGAAAACGTAGTTTTTATACTAAGTTGATTTTGACAGCCCTTTTATTAATGTAACCTATCAATAAAAATTCTTTCTATTGTTTCTCTTCAGCCCTTTTTTCGGCGTGTGTCATCTAATTTGTTGAAACTTTTTTGCTATAATTGAAAGCTCTTAGCAGAATTTGGAGATAACTGGAATTTTGTAGATTAAATTACACCTTAATTGGGTGTGTCTTCTAATTTGTTGAAACTTTTTTGCTGTAACTGAAAACTCTTAGCAGAATTTGGAGATAACTGGAATTTGTAGAATTAAATTACACCTTAATTGGGCGTTTTGATTGGTTATACGAGATGTTATTCATCTTTTATCCTGTGAATTTTATTACATTTAATTGCATAGTAAAATTGGTTTGCCTTGAGGCTCTCAATTTTCTATTTTTGGCTAGATTTAATTTTTTTACATATACTAGGGCCTAGGGGTGTATTATCGTTTTGTATACTTGTACCCCTATATGCAACATTGTTTTAAAAACTGGATTGGACTGACCGATTGAAACGGTTCAACCGTTAACAAGAAGTCAATTCTGTCCGCACTAACCTTGAAAACCGGGGACGGGTAAATATTGGTAACGGGTAAAAACGGAGAATGAATTGGTAGAACGGAATAGTCCTGGTTCATTATTTTATCCTTTATTCCAAGGGTAAAGAAAAATAAGACATTGGCGCATGGCTCCCTCCACTGCCCTGACCACCGCTTGGTGTTTAGTGTGCGTGTGTGTTTGTGGAGAAAAATGAAAGAAGTGTGTTAAGAGTGTGGAAAGTGTAATAGTTGTACACTTGTACTGTATCTGTACTGCGTGTGTGTTGATGTGAAAAATGTATGTATTATATTATATGTGGTCAAAGCGTGTGCATGTGAATGAAAGAAGTGTGTTAAGAGTGTGGGTGCGTGTCAAAAGAGTATGGAAGTGTATATGTGTATTTTTCAACTTTGATTAGTTTTAATTCAGTTCTTCTAAATATTAAATTATTCAATTTACTCTATTGTTATATTTTATTCTTAATTTAAATTATATCATTTCAAACCAAAAACAAAGCTATTTGAAATTTAGACAAACACGAGATAGAAAGGAATGGAGTAGTTGTGATTTGTGAAGTACTAATAATAATTTATATAAAAAAAATTGGAACGAAGTATTGAAAAATAAATTATTATGTTATATCATTTGGTTTGCCCAATCAAACCAAACCAATAATAAAATCAGTAACAAGTGAGATTATCGATTCCATTATTTATCCTGAAAACATTGCTGCTATATACGCAATAGCTGATATCACTGATTGTAACTGTAGTGGCCTTTAATCAGAAAACCGTAGTTGCCTTTAATTAAAGGGTGTTGCGTGTTAATACAATAAAGCATACATAACATAAATAATGTGGCATAAATTTCTTTCATATTTTCATACTAGCAGGTATATATTTATATATTGTAGATTTGTGTTGATTATAACTTGTCTCGGTAATCATTGTCCAAATTGAGTTTCGTTGAAACATTTATGTAACAAGTGAAATACAGAGATTTTATTGCTAACCCTACGTTGAAGAGAAACTTTATTTCTTAGCAATATTGAAAAGAAAAGAAAACCAAGAAGACTAGAAAAACAGCTCATATTGAAACACTTTTATACTTTTTCCATTCCTCAAAGAAGAAGAGATAAACAAACATGTAATGTAACCCAGAACTTACAACTTAAACCCATACGATGACAAGACATAAAACAATACTATCACTAACACAAAGTATAACATAATTAAAATTAAGTATAAAAATCAGAAATCAGCATCCAAATTGAACTCAAAAGCCGCCCCTCCATTTCCATTCAAACTATTCATAACCGAAGCTTTCTGATACTCCCCAACTCTCTTCTCAAAGAAATTAGTCTTCCCCTGTAAACTAATCAATTCCATCCAATCAAATGGGTTATGCACATTATACAATTTCCCATACCCCAAAGCAACCAACAAATTATCCGCTACGAATTCAATGTACTCACTCATCAACTCACAATTCATACCCACCAAAGCACACGGAAGCGCGTCACACACAAACTCCCTCTCTATCTCCACTGCTTCCGATACTAACGCCTTCACTTTCTCCTCACTCAGCTTCATCTTCAATAACCCGTACAGCAAGCACGCAAAATCTCGGTGCAGACCCTCATCTCGCGAGATCAACTCGTTTGAGAAAGTTAGACCAGGCATCAACCCACGCTTCTTCAACCAAAATATCGAACAGAAGCTTCCAGAGAAAAATATCCCTTCCACACATGCAAAAGCTATGATTCTCTCAGCGAATGATTCAGATCCGTCGATCCAACGTAGGGCCCACTCCGCCTTCTTCTGAATACAGGGGATAGTATCAATAGCGTGAAATAGCATATTCTTCTCGGATGAATCTTTGATGTAAGTTTCGATTAAGAGACTGTACATCTCGGAGTGAATGTTCTCGATTGCAATTTGGAAGCCGTAGAACGCACGCGCCTCGGAAACTTGTACCTCCTTCATGAATCGGCCGGCGAGATTCTCCAAGACGATGCCATCTGAGGCGGCGAAGAAGGCGAGTACGTGTTTGATGAAGTGTTGTTCGTCGGAGGTTAGGGATTCCCACTGGCGGAGGTCTTGTGAAAGGTCAACTTCTTCGGCGGTCCAGAAAGAGGCTTCGGCTTTTTTGTACATTTCCCAAATTTGAGGGTATTGAATTGGGAACATACAGAATCGATCGGGGTTTGGGGCGAGGAGGGGCTCTTCGGGGATGGATGGCATTTTTGGTAATTTTAGTGGAAATGTTGTAATTAGGGTTTAATTTGGAGAAGAAGAAGATAACTGGGGGTTGAGAATTTTGATGACGGGGTTGTGAGTTTAAATAAGGGTTTTTGAGGGCGGGAATTGAAATTTTTTGGGGGAAAGCTTCCTGGAGAATGAATTTCAGTTTTAGAGAAGTGCCAATTGTTGATAGTATTATTATTAAGAAATTAATATATGGTCCCCCCTTTTTGATTTATGGTAAAGTATTTATTTTTGATAAATTATGATGTTGCCCTAGAAGATATTTTGTCTACATTTTTTCTTTTTCTTTTTTTTTTTGTGAATTTTGGAGCGTACAGAGAAAGGAAGATGAGGAAACATTTTGAATTTTTGAATTCCAGCAATTAAGATGTTATCGTTTAGTTTAAAAACAAAATTGCGAGGGAAGTTTTATGGAGATATTTAGTTAGGGGTCACGTGGTTAGAGATGAATGCACCTTGTTGTTTGTTTGGCGCCACGTCTTTAGTTCAAATTCAAACAGAGAAATAAAAGTGATAAAATTTACTATAGTGTAACCTCCTTGTCAAAGTTAGAATTAGTAATATTTAACTTCTATTGAGCACTAGTTGCACCAAACATGTTTCAGGTTTCTAGTTATTATAGTCATATATGTATTATGTTAAATCAATTTTATTATACTATGTCCTATAGACTTAGTTCAAATTTTAGTCGATTGCAACTAAATCAAATTAAATAACTTAGTTTGAATAGTATTGAATAAATCGTCTTAGGTGATGTTTTCAAATAAGAAGTGATTTTCTGTTTTTTTTTTTAAAAAGTTAAAAGGAATTGTTTTCTAAATCACAAATGCTTAAAATAACTCAATAACAGTACAAAAAGTAGAAGTTGTCGATATATACTTCTAGCTTTTTGAAAATCTCTAAAAAAAGCCAATGATCAATCTATTGTAAACACCCTTTGCTCTACGAGCTATAGCTAGTTGTTCAATCAAGTTTGGATTCTTACAATTGCGTTTTTCTCTCGATTTTTATCAGTCACTCGTCATACATTTTTACTGAAATTGGCACGATTTTTTTAGGGGTTCTAGGAGAAAGTATTCAATTTACTTGTAATTATACAACACCAAAGCTCTGGTGTTGTGAAATTGGATTTTGGGACTGTATTGCATTTAATCTTATGGGGAAGATAAACAAATTCGTTGAACACTATTCCTTTCAACGAATTATATCTGGGATTGGACGCTTGTAGAGCATACAGAGCCTTCTCGCATTGAGTGCCCGTCAGTTACACGATAGTGCATATTACCAGTTTATAGCATTGCTCTTACCAATTTATGCACTCTCGTGTAACTAACGGGCACTCAATGCGAGAAGGCTCTGTATGCTCTCCAAGCGTCCAATCCCAGATATAATTCGTTGAACACTATTCCTTTCATTCTAAAATAATTGTTGTTTTAGAAATTTTTTGTTGTTCCAAATTAATTGTCGCTTTAGGATTTCAATACATCATTAATAATATATCTTCCAATTTTACCCTTATTTACTCTTTGTTTTTTTCTCTCACTCTCCCTTTTACTTTAACCAATTGTTCTCTCTCTTCTAACCAAATAAATAGAAGTATTTTAGGTATGACTCTAACGATTTCCTAAATTCAAGGCTAATTATTAATCCCTATGTCCCAAATTATTTGTCGTTTTACATGTTTTCACACATATTAAGGTATCTACTAAATAACCT
Source organism: Penstemon newberryi var. newberryi (assembly GCA_030819805.1). NCBI lineage: Eukaryota > Viridiplantae > Streptophyta > Magnoliopsida > Lamiales > Plantaginaceae > Penstemon > Penstemon newberryi. Next base: position 10,824,927 of record JAUALY010000004.1, on the reverse strand, counting down.
CAATTTTAGGGAAAAAATAAATTATATACCTAAAATACCCTTATTATTTATTTATCTCACCATTAGGTATTAACACGTTATTCAAGTTTTACGCTCTTTTTCTTACCTTTTCTCTTACATACCTATAATTTGGGACAAATTTTTTTCTCTAAAACGACGGATAATTTGGGACAAAGGAAATAATTTCCTTAATACTTATGCAAATCTCCAAAGCGACAATTATTTTGAAATGGAAGGAGTACAAAGTACTACTACGAAGTACAAAGTACTTCATATAATCATTTACAAATCGGACTGAACCAGACTACTCAGTCATTTAATTTTAAAAATGTCACCATTTTAAAAAATAAAATAAAGAGGAGTTCTCACATGCTTCTTTAAAGGTTGTTCTTTTTTTCTTGAGATAATAGAAGTATTGAAATCAATCTTATTTTGCTAGATGGTTACAAAAAGCACTTCCTAAAGACGTTTACAAATAAGTTAACTACTCATTATTATAAAATCTTGTGTGCGCTCAAATCTTTATACATATGAAACAAGCTTGAACAACATTTTTTGTTTGATATCTTTTAAAACTCGATTCAAGCTCAAAGCTAAAAAGGTGACAGCATTCGGCTCGATTAAGTTGAGGGTCTCATTACTAGTATCAGTATGCAATCATAAGTGCTAGCAAAAAGATTACAAATTCACAAGAGATCCATGATTCACCCTTCTTCTGTACTGTAAATGTACAATGCATCATGTGATCATATAGTTAATAGAGTAATTAGCTTTTATACCAATCGAGGGGACTTTAGATATCTTCATTTAAAGGAGATCTTCCTCTTCTGCAACCATCCACGGTTGTTTAGGACCCTGTTAAAAAAACGAATTGAACAATACAGTTGAACAGAAAAAGTCAACAAAGGAAACTATCTAATGTGAAATGGTACATCATCTCCTCTAACAAAATTCATGGTAGCAAACAAATTTTAGCAGATTACGACCTCACAACTCGGATACTGCACGCTACAGATTCACATAAAATCTTATCTATTTCTAATCGATGAGCAAAGGGTAAGAAGGTCATTTTAACACAATTTGACCAGCAAGTGTTGAATTCAAAATTTTCCCGAAAGGCTGAAACCAATTTCTTTTTTACCGTGAAGAGGCTCTCATGCTCGTAGAGGAGAAAACTGCTACATGAGTTACAAATATTTGAAGAAAATGCAAAATTACCTTTCCCTGCCGTACAATTCGAGGTGGGAGCTTAGTCATGTCTACTACAGTAGATGGATCAGCAATTCTAGTACCAGCAGCAACAACAAAATCAAGACCCTAGATCATTAAAACACAGCAAATCACAAGCTATAACATATTTAAACAAATAAAGGCATGTCTAGAACTTGGAATAGAACAGATCAACTGCACAAAAAAACAAAACAAGAAACTATGACTAGTCACTTTGCCCAGGAGCATATAATATTTCCTAATTGACAATAAACTCAATATCAGTTTAATGTGAATATAGTTATGAATTTCTTTTATTAAATTAGTGTAATTATTTAAATCATACTACAAGAGTTTTAACATAGTTTTTTGGTGTGATGTAATAAATCCAATAAAAAGATACAATTAGAAAGACGATAGAGACTACAATAGAAGAAAAATACATAAATCCTGCAAAGAAATAACTCAGCAGAAAATGATCAAGTTTACGAGAAATTTTAATACCTCTGGTCCATATATATCAGCTATCATGACGGGATCTAGTATCCATTGATTCTCCTTTGGTGACTTGACACTGAGACAGAAGAGAACAATCATATTCCACATATAATTATCTTAACTGAGATTTAGAAATAAAACACCAACTTAAAAAATAAAAAAGTAAGAAAAACTTGTCCACCGAACTTCTCATTTATGACACCACCAAAGAATAGAAAAATAAAAAGGAGACAAATAGAAGAAATCAAAACAGATAAATAATAAGAAACGAAGATGAAAGGGATTCTTACGATGGAGTGAAACTAGCTTTCTGGCCTACCTTGTGGATATTAAAGGTGTATCTAGCTTCTCCAATATTGCCTGACAGACAGCATCATCGGGCATGCGAACACCTACATTTTTTCTTGATACATACTTGGAGGGTGTAGTCCCATATCTTATACATTGTTTGGGCAGTTCTTTGCTTGCAGTTAAAATGAAAGTATACTGTTACAATACAGAACATATCACTATTATTAAACTTTCAGTATAGAACACAAAAAAAATCACATATAAACTGTACATATAACAGACAATGTTTTAGATTTGAGACAGCCAAAGACTTTCCCTCGCAGCTAAAGGCTGTCGAGAAATAGTAATTATCAGCATATAAAACAACAAACACAATACTGCATGGTGACAATAAAATGATCTGGCAAATAAAAGGATCAATCTTTTCTTCACGGGATAGATAACTGGAGATATATACTCATTAACTCAGACTTAGATTTCACCAGAAATAAAACAATGAACTAGTAACGTAGCTTACAGGACCAGGTATGCAATGCTTCACCACTCGAAAAATGCTTGCAAGACCTTCGCCATTGCCACGAGGAAAACCCGTAGTGTATGTATCGATGTCTTCAAAGGTGCGGCATAGAATACTAAGAGGCTGTAAAAATGACAAAAAGACATCAGAGTTAAGTAAATGTCCCAAAACGTAAGGGAAAGTAGACTTAAATGCATGGACTGCAACTGCCTGACCCGAATGGCAAAAAAGGAAGTCAAATCAGGTACATCACTAGGTGATTTGTAAGTATCATATTGATGTCAAGTATAACAATAAGAGTGTAAGATGCATCTTGCCTTTGATGGTTCTATATCTTTTATTCTGCAAATAAAAAACAAACACACAATTTCTAAAAATGTAAGGAGAACAAAAGCACAAAACATGAAAACCGTGAACATATAAGCTATACGAAGAAAGAAAACATGAACATAACTTACCTACGCAAACGTTCAATAGCTGAGCTGTTTCTCAGATCACAAGTCATTGCATACCTATTAGCAAAAAAAAAAAAAAGAGAATCAGTTTTTGTCAGGCTTCTCTTGGTTCAAATATCATAAGTTTAACTCAATTTCACAAGCACACGTCAAAACACAACTAAGAATGTAAGAATGCTAATGTAATCTGTTTCCCAATTTTACCATGACAAAAGACATGATATAAGTTGACCTTGACAATTGATTGTAACTCAATAAGTAAACACAAATTCATATTTAGCGCGCACACACATAACATACACAGTGTCAGTAGGAATAACTCCAACAGCTCCATTTTTCAATAGCTCAACAATCGGGTCCAATTTCCAAGAGTCTGACCCGGAAGGATCAACTTCAACATACAACAAGCCATCCCCCTAAAAACAAACAAAAATAATTAATAAATAAAGCCAGTAAATCACGTAATGGTTCACCAATTAAGTGCATACGCATCAAGGTGGGGTAAATCATCAATTATACCTTTGTAAAGCGAGGAGCGGAGTACTTGAGGCGTTTAGGGCTCCTCTTAACAACTGCGAGTGCAATGAATTGACGAGATATGTTAGGAGGAGGCTGAAAGGACACACTGAAACGGCAAGGGTTCAGTGAGCGCCGGAATGAGAGCGGCGCTGCGGCTGCTCCGCCGAAACGTCTCACTTCCACCGCCATTCTTTTAATTTTGCGGGAAACCTTTTTTACCCTTTATCCTTCTATTCTTTGTTTATTTTATTTTTAGAATGTGAGGAGTATGGAATATTCCAAGTTGCAACCAGGCAACATAAAATTCGGGTTCAAGATTATGAGTAGTTTACTAGTTTCACTTTTCTTTTTGAGTTTTATTTTACTAGTTAATGACTGTGAAGTTGATTTTTTTTAAAAAAGAAGTAACTTAAAGTTTTATTTATATCCTTAGAAATTAATTCCATAAGGTGGAGGACTGAAATAGGATCCAAGTACATTAAGAAAAAGATTTTATAAAAAACTATTTGAATCATTTGGCATCATTGAAGAAATTGAATTGCTTTTTCTTAATCTAAATTATTATTGTTAGTACTTTTTAGTCAAACAATGCAGATTTTATTAAACAAAAACATGCTAAAATATGAGCTACATCAGAGTATTTTTTTCTTAAATTTTTTTACATTGATTACAACATGTGAAAGTTTAACCGTAGAATGATATCTACCTTTGTTACATTTGATTTAACTCTATTGAAAATCATATAACACAATATCCTTTCATTTCAACATTTATTAGTTTAAGAAGTTGTTTCTTGTCATGTATAACACTTCAAAAATAATTGTAATACTTAGTACAACATACTACATATTCTCCATTGTCTCGCTCTCACACAATAATTTCAATACTAACTTTCAATTAATTTTTCCTTAAAGACATTACACCAATATTGACCTCAATGGTCTCTCCATTTGGTGGAATTCAACCATTCAACATTTTTCCTGAACTTGTAATAAGGGGCGGATCCAGAATTTTTGGTCAGGGGCTAAACTTATAAAAAATAAAAAAAAATCTATCAAAAAGTTAGACTTAAAGTTTATATTATTCACGAGAAAATATATGACGCAATACAAAAATGGGGAGGTGGAGTTTGACAAAAATAAACCCCACGAGATATTTTAATTACAAATGATACTCCATTATAGTCCCAAAAGAACCCAAAATATCTTCATATTTATTTTAATAATTGACTACAACGGTTTTTCTTCTTTTGAAATCAGTCCATGATAGCATCGTTTGAAATACTATTAAATATGTCTCTCTCTATAAAGACAACTAAACTATCATTTAGCCATTGACCTCCCATTAACGTTTGCCGAAACTTAAGGTTGCGTGGTTGACATGGACCTTTGAGCAAGTATGATCTACGAACTCTCTCTCGAATGTTAGAATCATATAAAGTTATATGAGGTCGTAGACCGGGATCACTCGGAAGCACTGGCAAGTTCGCTTCAATATGAAAGTTTGGAAGCTCATGATGGTCACTTTAAATGTGAATTTTACTTGAAGACTCCTCGTGAGGTGTAGGTGTAGCATTAAAGTATCTCTCCATATTTCTAACACCATAAAATGTAGAAAACATAACTATCTCAAGAATAATGACATACTCAAGAAGAAGAAGTTAAATATAATAGAGACATAATAATGACAAGACTTATTTTTCATTCCATTTGATAAAACAAGAGAGATTGAATCTCAATAGGCCAATAAATGCTAATAAAAGACTATTAAGAATATAATATTAATGTTTGACATTTCAATAAAAAAAACTATTAACCATCTAAGATTAGTGTTTGATGTGTAAATGAATACTATTAACTCTATTGCATCTTGATTTAATCATCATATTATTTTAATATAATAGTTATCCTCATATCTTAATCTAATACTTATGAAAATCTTAACAAGTATATAACTTTAAGCACAAAAATGAAACTTGAATCTAAAAATTGATTTTGGGAAGTGAATGTAAACATCAATAATGAATATATAATACTATTAGTTTATTACATAAGCACAATTGCACAAACATATATATTATATCATAAATATATATAGAAAAAAATTGGGCTTTTCATTGGGGCTTATAAATTGGGTAGAGTGAGTTATTATTAGAGTGGGTTGTGTGATATTAATTGGACTAAGATTATATTTGGGCTGCAAATTTCATATTGGACTAATTTATTGATTTTTTTTTTTTCAAAAAAAAGAAAATACACCACTACTATATTAAAAAGAAAAAAAAATTATGTCCCTGTGTCCGTCCGCCCTTGCTTGTAATAGTGGATACCTGAATGTGATACACACAATCTGTAAAAGCTTTTGTCAAGGGTAGTATATTTCACGGTTCTATGTTTTTTCTCCAAAAAGAATTGATTTCTATTATACCAAATTGTCCACCACGTACATTATCAAAAATAAATTCTAACATTCTCCACTAACCTTTTCATGAATTGAATGAACCCGTTTTCTGGACTCAGAAAAGCTTGTGAAATGGTTGACCATCTCATACTACATAAAACCAACAATGTCTTCAAATACGACAATTCAACATGGATTGAGAAATATTATACCAATATTGAATTGAAATAACATACATCATACTTGTTATGGATAATTGCATATTTAATTTATTTTTATTGTCTACTAGGTAGCAATTAGCTATGTTTCAACTAACACAAGGAGGCATTTTGCTAATTAATATATGACACATATAGTTATGTTTGACAATCAAAACAAACAATTATTTGTATGTTGTAAATAACCAAAATATTAGAAAGAGAGTTAATTAGAGTTATATTAAACTTTGCCAACTTAACAAAAACAAACCATACATGCACGATGCATGTTGTATCAAAGATAGAAACTTCAAAATGCCTAAGGAAACATTATTTCACACTTATTCTTAATTTATCTAAAAACCAATAAATTGTAAGCAAAAAAAAAATGGATTAATTTCAACAAAAGTTTTTGTGTTGTCTCTCTCATGAAGAACATTTATAGACAATGATTAATAAAACGTGATGAATTTATCAACTTAACAAAAATGATAATTCTTATATAATTAATGGACCTAACATAATTCAAGAACTTCAAAAACCCTCTGATCTTTGATACTTGAATTGAAACCAAAAGCACACATATATATATATATATATATATATATATATATATTCGTAGTTTAATATTACAGAAATGAACATGTTTTCATCAAATCATAACATGATCTTTCGTGACATATTTGCCGCTGCCTTTTCCTTTACAATTTGTGGATCAATAGTTTCACTCGTGCACCAAAAACACATTGCAGGGCTCCTGGACGTGGTGTTAACAATTTCTCCTTCTTCGTTATTTTCCCCATTTGTTAATTACCCTTTTTTTTTTTCATAATTCTTGTTTGTTTTCTGATTATGTTTTCTATTTGTTGTGATTGTTGAAGCACATGGGAAGGAAGCTTATCCACATTGGCATTGGATCAGTTCTCATGCTTTTCTGGCCAATGTTCAGGTTAATTTTTGATGCGCCAAGTCTTCGTCTTCTGACACGGACTTTCACGTGCTTAAAATATGTATATATAAATATCAACGTAACCGCAAAAATAGAGACAATAAGGCGTCTCGACACTGTAAGTACGCAATCGACAAGTACATCGATTGACGACGTCCTTAGACCACATCACTACGCCACTGGATCGAGTCGGATAAACCATACCCATATCCAAACTCATACGTCTTGTCACTATCCGACCCCGTAGTTGGAATCCAAAACTATAAATACCCCTCTTTAATGAGAATAGAGGGAGACAATCTAAACACGCGATATAAAACCATATCTCTATTCCTCGAGACTAACTTAATCATCGGAGGGTTATCACCGGGTCACCACCGGTACTAACCCAACGTAGTTATCTTTGATTTCAGGTTAAGATCCCAAAACTCAGAGGAAAGGCTTGATTGACATGTTGATCCTCATATTGATGAGTCACGTTTAATCTTGACATCTGGACAATAAACAATTAATATAAGGAAAATACACTCATCAATTGGCGCCGTCTGTGGGAAACTTTAGCCACGAATCGAAGGAAGATGACTACTAGATCAAAGGCCGCACTCGCGCGTGATCGAGAGGATAACAGAGAGCAGAATGGCGAAGGGCAAGGGGATAATATCGCTCGAAGAAACCCAATCCCATCTCCCATCGATGAGACGGGACCATCAAGGCCGGCAGCTCTAGCCGTCTTCCAACTCACTAGGGAAGACCTTAAAACCTTCTTGGACGAAGCCAAAAGAGAGTGGGCTGCCGAGATAGGGAAAGAGGGGCTACATATGCCTCGAGAACTCCCGCCAACGGCAGTACCGGGATTAGGAGTAAGAAGAGATGCAAACGAGGCCGTCAGTAGGGCTCGAGAAGGTTTCGAAAGACACGTTGAAAGGGACGACTTGGGGGAGGACTCAGTGAGAGAAGTCAATAAACTGGCTTCTGAGGTTAGATCACTCCACCAAAAACTGGATCGACACGAGAAGAAGAATGAAATACCAATTTCGAACTCTCGACTGAGGAAATCCCCTTTTTGTGATGAAATCTTCTTCGAGAGGCTGCCATTGGATAAAAGGTTGCCAACCCAATTACCGAGATACTTTGGCACGGAAGATCCCGAAGAACATTTAGCCTCGTTCAACTTACAAATGCAGTTGCACGGAATCTCTGACAATGTCGCGGCAAAGGCTTTCTCCACGACACTTGCCGGTATGGCCCAATCCTGGTTCGGTAGATTGGAGGAGAAGTCGATTTTCGATTTCGATCAATTATGTGACAAGTTTATGAGCCAGTTTGGCAGTAAGAAAGCAGTGAGACCTCCGGCGAACCATTTGTACTCGATAATACATTCACCTGGGGAATCATTTAGAACCTTCATGGGAAGATTCAATAATGAATTATTGAAAGTCGAAATGCCGAGAGTGGACTTCCTAATAACAGTCCTCTTCCAAAGTACGTTGAATCGAGGTTTTGCCAGTGCAATCGTGAGAGAAAATCCTTCGACATACGAAAAACTGATGGAAATGGCCAACCAATACATGGTCGAGGAGGAGATGACCAAATTAAGGGGAACGTTTTTCGGCTTGAGCAAAGTGGAGGAAAGGGAACCTTTAACCGATAGGGCTACAGTCGACAGGTATGTCGAAAGGAGGAACAAAAGGGAATTTCGCGAAGAAGAAAGAAATTTCGATCCAAAAAGGCAAAACAAGGGGAGATCGCCTCGGAGATTTAACGAGAACTTTACACCATTGAAGAGGCCCATAACCGAGATCTTATTTGCAATACAAGACAAGAACCTCTTAAGACGACCTCCCCAGCAGAGGGAACCCCCTAACTCAAAAAGATATTGCAGATTTCATAGACAAAGAGGTCATGATACCGAAGACTGTTACCAATTAAAGGAAGAAATCGAGAGACTGATTACAGAAGGACATTTAACGGGATATGTTAAAATCGAAAAAGGTGGCCGAGCAGAGCCTAGGACAAGAGGTGATCGGTCTCCATCGAAATCCCCAGGAAGGAAGGATCCGCAAACAGGTAATCGAGATAACCAGCCAAGGAGAGCTCAGCCAGGAACAATCGTCAACATGATCTCGGGAGGACCTGCGGGGGGAGACAGCAAGAACTCTAGGAGACTAGTGTCTAGAGCTCTTGAGGAGAGGAGGAGAAGCAATCGAAAAGAAGTCTTCTCGATAAAATCTTCATCCCCAAATAAATTTATCGGGTTTGACGACTCAGACCTGCTTCAAGGCTATGTACCCTACGATGAAAGTGACATGCCCGACTGTCCAATGGTAATAACAGCCCAAATAGCCAGCGCAACGGTCAAACGGATACTGATTGATTCGGGTAGCTCAGCTAATATCCTTTTCCTGGATGCATTAACAAGAATGGACCTCGGACACACGCCACTTGAGCCCATAGCTACGCCCCTAGTCGGGTTTGGAGGAGCGCAAGTAGTACCCTTAGGAACTTTATCTCTGTCACTAATGCTTGGCGACGGGGATAATTCTAAAATCAGAATGATAAAGTTTCTAGTCGTCGATGCTCAGTGCGCCTATAATGTGATATTAGGTAGACCGGCCCTGAACAGCTTTCAAGCGATTATTTCGACGTATCATCAAAAGCTCAAATTCCCAACCTCCAAAGGAGTGGGCGAGGTACGGGGAAATCTGAAAGAAGCTTGGGATTGTTATACGGTGGCTCTCGACAAACGTGTAAGGGAAGTACAACTCCCTTTCTCGATGGACAAAAAACCCCATAAAGAGAACCAGTACCAACCAGTCACCCCGATCCTAGTGGATTGTGTAATCAATGAAGATTCGACTAAGAAATCAAAGGAAAAACAGGAAGAGTTGAACGCTAGAAAGAGGAAGTTTGAAAGAATAGAACCTTCAGAAGGTCACAAAACTATTGAATTGATCCCAGGGGAGTCGTCAAAGACGACAAGAGTGGGAAACCAACTCTCTGAAGGGTTGGAGACCCAACTGATCGATTTCCTCAGACAGAATGTCGATGTTTTTGCATGGTCAACCACCGATTTGCAAGGAATCGACCCCAAAGTCATCGTACATAGGCTAAACATTGACCCAGCTGCAAGACCTGCGAGGCAGAAGAAAAGAAACTTTGGGCCTGAAAGGAACAGGATAATTAAGGAAGAAGTTAAAAAACTACTCGATGCCGACTACATAGCTGAAGTACAATTCACGGAGTGGCTCTGCAACGTAGTTCTGGTTTCCAAGGGTGAAGGGAAATGGAGAATGTGCAACGATTTCACGGACTTAAACAAGTTATGTCCCCGAGATCCCTACCCACTCCCGAGAATCGATTCCCTAGTCGACTCGACGGCGGGATGTGCGATTCTTAGTATGATGGACGCCTTCCAAGGTTTTTATCAAATATTCATGGCCCTCGAAGACCAGGAGAAAACCGCGTTCATCACTGAATTTGGCGTCTACTTCTTCAAGGTGATGCCTTTTGGGCTAAGGAACGCAGGAGCTACTTATCAACGCTTGGTCAACAAGATGTTTGAAACACTTCTTGGAAAATCCATGGAGGTCTATGTCGATGATATGCTGGTCAAAAGCCTTGACCAGAAGGATCACCTGGAACACATCAGACAAGCTTTCGACATCATGAGGAAATACGGAATGAAACTAAATCCCGCGAAATGTACTTTCGGAGTCAGATCGAGAAAGTTCCTAGGGTACTTGGTAAACGAGAGGGGAATATAAGCCAACCCAGAGAAGATCCAAGCAATTTTAGACCTCAGAGCTCCACGCAACTTGAATGAGGTACAGAAACTGGTCGGGAAAATTACAGCTCTAAATAGATTCATATCCCGATCCGCAGACAAAAGCCTCCCATTCTTCAAAATCATGAGAAATGCTAAAAAATTCGAGTGGTCGAAATATTGTGACCAAGCCTTCGAACAACTCAAAACATACTTAATATCACCACCTCTCTTAGCCAAACCTCAAGAAGGCGAAAGTTTATACCTATACATAGCTGTTTCCGAACAAGCAATCAGCTCGGTCTTGGTCAGATTGGAGGCAAAGATTAGTCATCCAATATATTACGTAAGCAGGGTTCTGCAAGGACCAGAGAAAAACTACACCGAGATCGAGAAATTCGCTCTAGCCATCATAACAACGGCCAGAAAGCTACGTCCTTATTTTCAATCACACAAAATCGTTATCCTCACAAATCAACCACTGAGACAAACCCTTTCTAAACCAAACGCATCTGGAAGACTGATCAAATGGGCAGTTGAACTAGGTGAATACGACATCGACTATATGCCAAGAACTTCCATTAAGGCACAAGTCTTGGCCGATTTCGTACTGGAAAACACACAGCTAGAAGAAGAGAAAATAGAATTGTGGACGATGCACGTCGATGGATCTTCGACATCGACAGGAGGAGGCGCAGGAGTATTTTTCCGAGGACCAATGGAAGAGGAGTTGGAATTCGCTATGAAATTAGACTTTCAAGTCTCAAATAATGAGGCGGAATACGAGGCGCTGCTGGCAGGCCTCAGAATGGCTAAAGAAGCAGGAATACAAGATCTGATTGCATTTACAGACTCCCAGCTAGTGGAAAAACAATTCAAGGGATTGTTCGAGGCCAAAGAGGATTCCATGATCAAATATTTAAAACTTATCAAGGTTCAGGCATCCAAATTTCGAAGCTTCCAACTGGAATATATAAGAAGAACCGAGAATACAAGAGCGGATGCATTGTCAAAATTCGGGAACCTGATCGAGGGAGTCACGACGAGAAAAATAACGCTCCTGGTCTCCACTAAACCGGCCATCGATACGCAAATCGAAACTATGAGCATTGAAGTGCTGAATCTCGACGATACGGAGCCCAGCTGGAAAACCAGCTTGATTGAGTATTTGTCCAAAGGAACGTTGCCTGCCGACAACAATGACGCAAGAAGAATTAAGTATAGAGCACCTCGGTACGTTATTCTTAACGACGAATTATATCGTCGATCTGTGTCAGGAGTCCTGCTCAGATGCATTTCCGCGCCACAGACGATGACTGTACTTAAAGAAGTTCATGAAGGCTCCTGCGGAAGTCATTCCGGAGGAAGATCACTGGCAATTAGGATATCCGGACTGGGATACTATTGGCCAACTTTAACTAAAGACGCTAATGATTATGCAAAGTGTTGTGCTCGCTGTCAATATCATGCAAACATGCCTCACCAACCAGTTCAAAAGATGGAGTCAATTTCGATTGCTTGGCCTTTTGATCAATGGGGCGTCGATTTGGTTGGACCACTCCCAATAGCAAGAGGACAGAAGAAATTCCTCCTCGTGGCCGTTGAATATTTCAGCAAATGGATTGAAGTAGTACCCTTGCAGAAGATCACTAAAACACAGATCATCAATTTCTACTGGTCGATAATTTGCAGGTTCGGTCTCCCGAGGATTATCATATCGGATAACGGAGGGCAATTCGTCGGAAAAAGAGTAACGGATTGGTGTGCGAAACATAGAATTACACAACGCTTCACCTCTGTCGGGTGTCCTCAAACCAACGGTTAAACCGAAGTCACTAATAGAGAAATCGTCCGACTCCTAAAAAAGAGACTGACAGAGGCCAGTGGAGCTTGGCTGGACGAGTTGCCTTGGGTAATTTGGGCAAATAGAACCAAGGAAAAAACAGCAACAGGAGAAACGCCTTTTAGCCTAGTATACGGCTCCGAAGCGGTTGCTCCGGCAGAACTCGAAATTCCCTCACCAAGAGTCGAGCTTTATGACGAAATAGAAAACACAGAGAAACGAAACTACGAACTCGACCAAACAGAAGCTAGACGTGAGAGGGCCTCGACGAGAATTCAAGCCTATAAAACTACGATGGCCAAAGCATATGATAAGAACGTGAGGCTGAAGTTCTTTCAAGTAGGAGACTACGTACTTAAACGAGTCGACGTGTCGAAAAACAAAGGAAAACTGGACGCTAACTGGGAAGGACCTTTTAAAGTAATCGAGGTAGGAAAGAAGGGAGCATATCGGTTATCCACCATGGACGGAAAGCAAGTAGACCGAACCTGGAACGGGAGAAATCTTAGAAAGTTTTACGCCTGAAGATCTTGTTTTATTGTCGCACTTAAAGATCTCGTTTGGTTGGATATTTCAACTATCCTGTGAATATCTACCTATTTTGTATCTAATTTAGAAGGAAGCATTGACATTCAAGCATTCAAGCTATTAATAATCTTAAGATTATTCAAATTCCTCGACAGCTGAAGAAGCATCGAGATGCGAGCTATTAATAAGCTTAAGATTATTCAAATTCCTCGACAGCTGAAGAAGCATCGAGATGCGAGCTATTAATAAGCTTAAGATTATTCAAATTCCTCGACAGCTGAAGAAGCATCGAGATGCGAGCTATTAATAAGCTTAAGATTATTCAAATTCCTCGACAGCTGAAGAAGCATCGAGATGCGAGCTATTAATAAGCTTAAGATTATTCCAAATTCCTCGACAGCTGAAGAAGCATCGAGATGCAAGCTATTAATAAGCTTAAGAAAATGCAAATTCCTCGACAGCTGAAGAAGCATCGAGATGCAAGCTATTCATAAGCTTAAGAATATTCAAATTCCTCGACAGCCGAAAAGGCATCGAGATGCAAGCTATTAATAAGCTTAAGAAAATGCAAATTCCTCGACAGCTGAAGAAGCATTGAGATGCAAGCCATTGATAAGCTTAAGAAAATACAAACTCTACAAGAACTTTGGGATATAAGCTATTCATAAACTTCGAGATATAGGCTGAAACGAGCACTAACATTTATTCGCGAAAATAGAAGCATAAAAATAAAGAGTAATTGCTGAAATATCTAAAAAATTTATTTCTCACAAGGAAATAATTCAGATACATCGAAATTATTACAAAATCATCGACATCCTATTACAATGCTGAGTCTAACTAGATCCTATTACGTTCTTGTTACCTCAACTATTGGAAACCATGGTGGTATTTTGACCTTGAAGATCTCGACATCAAGTTAATTAAAGCCTCTTTTTCAAGGTGTAATGTGAATACTTCGTTGTACACCTTGATCTTAGACGCCCCAAACCATGTCCTCGAGTCTTCATGTCTTCCAAGGCCAGGGGTTTTCAATGGCAGCAGCTTGCTTCTTGATAGTATCCATCATCTCTATCAGAGGGAACGATACGAGATGAGGATGACACAATGTGCATCGAGCTAGGGGAATCGCGAGTCGAATGTTTGCGCTTTAGTTCCTCCGCCCTTTTCTCGGCTGCCGACAACTTGTATCTCCCTCCTGGCCTAGGGATTTCGGCGACAACTCGAAATTTCGACGTCCAGATGTATGGTGAACGGTTTCTGAACGAGGAAATCTCGAGACGCACCGACGTTGTCCCCTCCTCAATTACCGATCCCACCCAATCGAAAGGAGAGGACAACGCAACGGGGATGCCCCTTTACCGATACCACCCAATCCAAGACAAACAAGCAGCTTTTCCTCCGTATACGGCGTCGAGATGATCGAGGAGGTGCGAAGATAAAAAGGGTACTCCTCAATAATTTGATGAAAACATGGTAGGAAAGAAAGTATGTGGGGAAATCCATAGGAGGATACATGCTTGAATACTTGGATACTTTGGTACGAAAAAGTATGAGCACCCCTAACCTTATAAAGGCATGGACCATATGATCTGACGGTCCACCAAAAATCGCGTCCAACGGCTCAGATCAGATCCATTAAATGCGGTGACCATCCCAATACCTGAAAATTCGCGCTGACCAAATCTGACGGTCTGAAAACAATGCAAGCAACGGCTCAGATGGAACCCTGAAAATAAGGCGACCGTTCCACTTCCCGATAGGTCCTGTCGATTAGACGACAGTACATAAAGAACATCTCAACGAAAACTAACTAATGCGTCAACCTGAAATGATCGACAACTCTGCAATGATTAAACATGTTAAAGCTGGAATGAGAACACGACCTCATAGCAGAATTGATTATCACTAGCGCAAAGTCGACATAAAAGGAAAATTCGAACAAAAACGATGCACGTCGATCCGATGAAAAATTTCCAATTTCTCCCATACCAAATTATACGTAGCAGAATTGTGATTAATCACCAAAAACCACAAGATCAACAATGTGAAGCGGCTAAACAAAGACATATTACGACAACTCTCCTTTGTGCAAAAGATAATCTTAAGACACCTATATATATAGGAAACTCGAATTCAATCCGACGGTCCAGAAACAATAAACTACCTCGGGATCAACAACTCATTTGAATTTTGGAAATGATAGGGGAGGGACCCCCTTTATTTCTCATTAAAGCAAGAATTTAAATTAAGGTGTAAAACAAGACATCGATTAGATAGATTACGTCTTTTGCATACGAGTACGAGTCATGATATCCGATGGAACAATCGATTCATTACATAAAAAAGAAATTACAAGAGGTCGCCAGCCAGACGAGAATCGATTACAAAAGCTAAACCTATCTAAAACTGCAAAATAGTCAGACTAGGTCAGCAGGCCAAAATTCGAGACGTCAATTCTTAGAAGGACCAAACTGGCCTTCGTGCAAAAGTAGATCTATGTGAGAAGAGGACTTGGACTTATCTCCAACCTCCTGCTGAATCACAGCCGCCTCACGAACCTTCTCGGCCTGGAGATCGAGGAGAAATCCGAACTCATGATCCTCAGGTCCTTCCTTGATTGGCATACCCTTCTCATCCATATAGGGATTAAGCCGCGCAGCATCAAAAGTTTCATTAAGAAAACCAAAAGCTTCCCACTGTTTCCAGCCTTTCACAAATATACTATGGAGCTCACCCCCTGACTGGCGATCAACGAGCTCCTGAAAAACGATACTATTAAAAAACTCGAGGACAATCTCCTTCCTCTCGACAGGAGAAACGTCGCGACGAAGGGCCAACGCCTCTCGCTGGCCTCTCTCAAAACTTTCTGCAGCCTTCTGCTCAACTTGAGCGTCGAAATTCTCCTTCAGAAGTGCTAACTCGGCTTCGAGTGCAGCAATCCTCTCCTCTTTCTTCGACTTCTCTGCCTCGAGCGAAGCGGCTCTCTGTTCATATTCGACGGACTTTTTGTGAACCTCCTTGAGCTCTTTCTCCTTTTCTTTTCCAAGGGCACGGTACTTCTCGGCCCGTTTACGGGATGACTCGACCCGATAACCGGCTTGGAACAGCACTTGGTTGAGCTGCGCACGAAAGATAAATTGGATTTAAACAACGATACCTTTATATATGATTAAGAAAGACTAAATGAACATACCCCAATCAGGCAGCCAGATCCCATCCTTATAAGCTCGCTCATATCCATCGGGCCCATGGCGGCCTGATCGAGTACAGATATGGTCGAACAAAATTTGTCCCACACGTCGGGACTACATGGAGAACTTAACAAGGCAGGATTCAGCATGGAAGTGTTAGGGGCCTGTCCCCCAGTTCGTTGCTTCATCTTCTCGATAATCGACTCGAGAGATTCCTTCACCACAGTTTTGGCGCACCCAGGAGAAACAGTATCCTCACCGGTTTTGAGCTTCTTTGGAGCTGGCTCCTCACTCTGCGAAGCATCGATGTACTTTGCCTTCTTCCCCTTATCAAGAGGGTGAGATTTATCCTGATGCTTCGACACCAGGAGCGGGGGCTGAGTTGTCGATGTGGCAGGTCCCGTCGACTTCGGTATAGGAGCCTTCGTGGGCGCGTTAGGAGGAGGAGCGGGGGCGTTACCCAATTTAGCAGCCTTGGCCATGGATAATAGCGCTCGACTCATGGTAGCTTGTACGACGGATTCTGCACGCAACGAAATTAGTTAGCAAACGACAAGAGTATCCACATTTATAAAACTACCAAGTATAGTAACTACCTAGAGAAGGACTGTCGATAGATAAATGAGCTATCGACATCCCTCCCAAACTCAAGATCGGCTCCCGCAGAAGCAAGTTCGTGTCGTATGTCGATTCCGACAATTGCGATGGAAAGTCGGGTCCCCATGAAGGCTCGGGCACACCCTTTATCAGAATGGGACCCGACTTCCATTCGCGTGTCGTCCTCCATACGTAATTCTCGGGGGCACGAATGAATATAAACTTGGTTTTCCAACCCTTCCCATGAGATGATTTTAAATCCCCAAGGAGCCTAACATTGGGTTTCGATTTTATGAAATAAAAACCCTCATTCGACTTAGGGGACTCGCTCACTCTAAAGAGAGCACAAAAATTTGCAAAAGAGGCCGGTTGACCCAATGATTTCATAACGAGACAAAAACCTATGATATAACCTATGACATTAGGAACTAACTGGGTCGGACATAGTCCGAGACCATTTACGATATCGATAAACTCATCAGCTAATGGAAAGCGAAGACCATTCTCCAAGGCATCAATATGAAAGGCCCTACATCCGAGTGGCGGATCGTTCATTCTATGGTCGGGTGTAGGAAGAAGGACGGACCATCCTGACGGAAATTGGTATTTAGCCAGAATGGACTCTGTCGATATACGCTGTCGACTGGCTATTATGGTACTAAAATGATCTATAGTACGGTGTGTCTCCTTCGCAGATTGCGATCGACCACCCTTAGACCTCGCGGCTACTACATCTATCAACTCGGCAGAGAGAGGGCTATGCAGTCGACCCTCGAACGGAATTTCAAAATGAGACATGATAGACTCAAACGACATACCCTCTCCCTCCCCAACCGACTCATCTCCGACAGATACAGATCGACTAGCCATAGAATAAAGAGAGAAGAAATACCTAAATAGCTTCTCGACAGGAAACTTCGAAGAGAAAAACAACTTGATTACGACAACTCGCTTCTAGCTCCGACAACCTGGCGCCGACAAGTAAAATTCAAATTTGCTCAAGATGGAATGAACAGTACAAAGATATACGCCTATTTATAAGAAGTCCAATACAAAAAGTGCGCGAAACTACTTGGTCACGCCTTTCTTTTGAAACGCATTGAAACAGACACACTCATTGGTTGGCAATTGGAACAATCGCGATGATTGGGGGGAAGGCCCATCCTCTTTTGTTCATACAAGAGGCCCAAAGAGCCCAATCCATCGAAACAGGAAATACGAGGAACATATATTCGCTAATAAGAAACATATTTTCATTAAGATTGTTAACGATAAAATTACAAAGCCCCTAACTAGTTACAAAGCCAACGGCCGTCTAATATCTATGGGTTCTCGGAAGGGGGCGGAGGTATCAAACTACCAAACTCATGGCTTCGCGCTGCTGCCTCCTCCTCATCCTCCCCCTCAAGGGTCTCGACCCTACATTCTTCATCCCAAAACGGGTTGATGGCAGTACGATCGAAGTCTGGGGTCAGAAAACCTTGGTGTGCGCACTGACTGATTGCTTTATCGAACATCTTCAAGAGCTCGACACCCATCTTCGCATCGGACAAATACTCGTACACGGGGGACTCGAGAAATTCCTTCGCGATGGCCAACCTCTGATCCGCAGAAACGATTCCTTCCTGACGGAACTCCCTGGCCCTTAGTCTATCGTTCTCAACCGATAAAAGGCTCAGTTGCTTAACGGCCGCGCTAAGCTCCTCCTCCTTGGCCCGAAGGGATTCTTCCGCCTCTCTCTTTTGTTCGATCAGCTGCTCGTCTTTCACGCGAAGGGCAGCCTTACTCGCCTCCTTCTGTTTATTAAATTCCACTTCCGCCAACTCAGCCCGATAATATCCGTGAAAGAGGAATTGAAACATCTGCATGGAAACATCTAGTATATTGGTATAAGCAGAATAAAAAAAAAAAAAAGGAAGACTCAGAATCACGTACGCCGACACCAAGACGCCCAGCAGTATGCACATTCTCTTGAATCGACTTCTTTGATAAGTACGTCTGGTCGCTTTTAAAAATGCCATGTATAAATGCTGTAAACGCCAAATTAAAAGACTCAGAGTAGAGCACCGACGTATCGGGCCCTAAACCGCCAGGATGAGTCAATTCCGACGCCATCCAATCAGACAAACTCCAATCAAATAATGGCCGTTCCTCATCAGAAATCCTATCGCTAGCTTGATTTATAGGATCGGCAGCTTCCTCGATATTTTCATCCTCTTCAACTCGAGGTCTTTTCCCACGTCGACGCTCCTCGCGAGTTATGATCCGCCCAGATTCTACGGTCTGCCCGACATTATTAGTAGCTCTCGGTATCGCCGAGGGCCCCCTCGATGTAGAGGCACGACTCCAAAATGCTTCATTTTTCCGTTGCAAATCATGATATTCTTTACCCTTCGGCACGACCATGGCCCCACGAAGTACCTCCTCCATGCTCGGGTCTTCGGGGTCCCCAACGTTCCTACGCGACGACGTTAACCCATAAGCACGTAGCCGCGGTTCCTCGACAAGCTTCTGTACGTCAAGGTTGTAGCGTCGGAGATTCTCGACGAATCCCTCGTGCCAGGAAGGCCCCAGAACGTTCTTTGGGTTAATCGCGCCAACCCGCCATGGACAATTGACGTTCCATTTATAACCCTTCGGGGGAAATACGTAAATATATCTCGACTTCCACCCTTTGCCGTGGGAGCTTTTCGTCGAGCACAGGAATCGATTGTTGTTTCCCCGAGACTTGACTTGATAGAATCCTTCATTCGACTTCGGGGACTCAGTAACCTTGAATAAGGCCCAGAAGTTACCAAACGAAGCAGCATGACCGAGTACTTTCATAACCACGCAGAAGGCGATAATAGTCGACATGCCATTAGGCAATATCTGAGTAGGCCGAACACCTAAAGCATTTATAATCCCCGCCACCTCCGGGGGAATAGGGAACCGAAATCCACCCTCTAAACTTGCCTCGTGGATCGCCATTCCAGACCCGGGAGGGTTATGCATCCTTTGGTTGGAACTTGGGGTACATATCGTCCAGCCAGCCGGAATCGAAAACGCCTCGCTCATCTCGGCTAGAGTACGCCTGTAATCTCCAGCCACAAACTCATGATACATAGTCTCGGTAAAAAACCGCCGAGACCCACCGGTCCCTTCAGCGTCATCGGACCCCTCTCGAGACTCCATAAAATCTAATACGTTTTGTACAGCGTTTCTATCGATATCTTCGATATCCCCCTCCGTACCGCTCGATGACATCTTTTCACGTAGTATAAACAAATTGGATGAATACTGTTCTGAATACGCGAAACCTTTTTACTGCAAAGTAATTCCGCATACAGTCGTGGGACCTATATATAGGACCACTAAATAACCGCACGGGCTATTTGCACATGGCCCCCTAAAGAATTGCGACGATTCGCATCCGGTACAATTTTTGAAATACTTCCTCAGAAACCGCGCGCCAAAACTTCATGACTTCGCGCCACCCTCGAACTCATGAACTTGGGGGACCACCATATACCTAATCTCAGTTTCTCGATATACTACGTTTGCCAATCTACGTTTGCCAATCTATAAAATTTTTCCTAAATAAAAACTTCATGACTTCGCGCCACACTTGAACTCATGAACTTGGGGGACTCTTGATGCGCCAAGTCTTCGTCTTCTGACACGGACTTCCACGTGCTTAAAATATGTATATATAAATATCAACGTAACCGCAAAAATAGAGACAAGAAGGCGTCTCGACACTGTAAGTACGCAATCGACAAGTACATCGATTGACGACGTCCTTAGACCACATCACTACGCCACTGGATCGAGTCGGATAAACCATACCCATATCCGAACTCATACGTCTTGTCACTATTCGACCCGGTAGTTGGAATCCAAAACTATAAATACCCCTCTTTAATGAGAATAGAGGGAGACAATCTAAACACGCGATATAAAACCATATCTCTATTCCTCGAGACTAACTTAATCATCGGAGGGTTATCACCGGGTCACCACCGGTACTAACCCAACGTAGTTATCTTTGATTTCAGGTTAAGATCCCAAAACTTAGAGGAAAGGCTTGATTGACATGTTGATCCTCATATTGATGAGTCACGTTTAATCTTGACATCTGAACAATAAACAATTAATATAAGGAAAATACACTCATCAATTTTTATTTCCATATATATATTTCCGGCCTAAATTTCTCATCCTCAAAATATATTTTGATTTTGTGTCGACTGATCAGTTCTGGACGTATTGGAGCAGTTTTAGCAGGCCTTGTTCCTGTTGTGTTTTTTGTCCACCAGCTTATTATATCACGAAATGATGAGAAAATTATCAAGATGTTAAGGAGCAGATTCAAAAATTACAGGTTCAAATTAAATAATCTAATTAATGATGACGTAGCTAGTGTTGTTGCATATTTCTATTTCCTTCATTCCTGCCCTGGGCTAGAAAATAATTTTGAATTTAATTATAACAATCTTATACGCGATGCATGACGCCCTGGCAGAAAATGGCTTCGGGCGCAACTTAATTTAATTATAACAATGGTATGAATGAACTTTTAATAATCATTCAAATATGCTATATATAAAATGGGCTCACAAATTCGTCATAATGGATTAATAAATATGTGTTTACGTTTACAAAAGAAAATATGTCTCGATCTTATAAATTCAGATATAAAACTATAAATAATTTTAAATTTGTAAAAGTTAGACTTTTAAAAAATTGGGCCCTAAGCAAGATGGACCGGCCATATAATTTTGACCCGACTGATTCTTTTACAAATTCTGGTGCAAAAGTGTCTATAATAAATCAAGAATAATAACATTAAAAAAATAAAATAAAAAATCTTGAAACTTGCAATTGAATTTGTTACATGCATTATAAAGTTATACTATATAGTATTATTTCTCTAAATATTCTTTCTAACTTACTTATATATCATTTTTGTATTAGGGATCTGCTGAAAGCGACAGTGGGCTATGGTTCCACCATATTCTTGGCCACTACATTTTACTGGAGAACTAGTCCTATAGCAATTGCTGCAATCTGCAATCTTTGTGCTGGAGATGGTATATATGTAGAAAATGTAATTTTTAAACATTATTATATTTTTGTATTGTAAATTAATTATGTAAGTGTATATATAATCGTACTTTAGTTTAAACATTTAGTAATATTTTTATTTCCCAGGTGTAGCTGATATTGTAGGCATGAGGTTTAGTACCTGGAAACTCCCATACAACAAAAATAAATCATTCGCGGGTACCATTGCCATGACAATTGCTGGCTTCTTGGCTTCAATATGGTAAATTTAATTACACTTTACTACTTACGAATAACTTGCAAAAATTCCTACTTGTAATAGCTAGGAAATGCTGATAATTAATTAATATATCTTTTTTTTTTTTGTCAAAATAGGTACATGTACTATTTCTCGTGGTTTGGTTACATTCAAGATTGTTCAAACAAGATCTCAAGTTTATTCTTAATTTCATTTGTGTCGGCACTAGTCGAGTCCCATCACTTAAGCACTCGATTTGATGACAACTTTACGGTGCCATTGGTTGTAATTTTTGTGGGCACATTTGTTCTCTGATGTTGGATGCTCACCAACAACGGTTCATCAAATTATACGAAGCTCATTAATTATTTGAAACTTGGTTCTAAAAATTCTTCATGTAAAATGCATATTAATTTCAAGATTGATTAAATGTACTTTCATTTGTAACACAAAAACATGTACTATTTATGCTATAATTTCTACTGAAAATCTTCAATTCATTTATGTCTGAAAGTAGAGTACTTATATTAGTAATTGAGTCAATTTGGAGGGTAATATGTCTGTAACACCCCAAGTGGGATGCTACTCGCCTACGCCTTAACTCCTAGAGATATTATGGATCCGGATTTCAAGACGTAGAAACGGTCTAAGAAATCTACGAGTAATAAACCATCTATAAACATGTACATATACAAACTGATCAAACCACTAGTTAGCGTACTTACATTACTTAAATCTCCTCAAAAGCTGAAATTACATAAACATTAAGTATGCGTCTAAGAATTAGGCGCTAGACAGCTAGATGTGTACAAAAGCTACTTAAAACAACTAACGATAATAACTCCGTCTCTCACATCAGTGAGACTTGAACATGACCAAAACAAGATTCGAACTCTGGAGCTGATCTTTTAGCTCATTCTGAGGAAATAGAGCACAAGAGAACAAAAGAGGGTAAGTCCCGTTTGACTTAGTGAGGAAATATACAGGATAATAAATAAAGAGATTAGTTAAACAATATGTAATGAAATGAATTATAAATCGACATAGAGTTCAATCGTACAAAAGATCAGATTTCTAAAGAAAATGAGCACGAGTACCACATTAAATACCACCTTGTATATATATATTTTTCATCGAGGAGCGACCTCGGAACTTGTAAACTTGTAACTTTCAAGTTATAACTTGTAACTTTTAAGTTATAACTTGGAACTTGTATACTTTGTAACTTGTAACTTGTATAGCTTGTAACATGGTTACGTGCTCGATACTTGAGATAAGAATTCGTAATCAAGAGTCAAGTAAAAAAAAAAAGACATTATATAATTTTTCATTATCGAATCCCTTACTATTTGAGACCAAATATAAGACATTTTTCAACCTAAATATATAGAAATACATCTAGATTGGAATCTGATTAGAGACAACAAGAGAGATTGACAACTTTGGAGATGGACAATTAAATCTCAACAAGGATGACAAGAGTCCAAGATATCGAATGAAGAAACTATGGTATTCCAGAAACTATTAAAAGAATAGTAAGAATCATCAGACATACGGATTCGTAGTGACTTAAGTCAAGTGAAATTCATGAAAACTAAATGGAATCCAAAGAAGGTTACTCAAACAGGATTTTTATCGATTCCCTAAACAATCTGATGTGTGTATTCGAAAGAATTGAATAACACATGTGAACAAGAGTTACTCTGAACAATAAAATCAAGAAATGATCGTATAACGGAATCGAGCACAAGATGATCATTTGCAATAAAGTGAGGATAAAAGAAATAACGTCAATGAAGCTCAAATTCCTCAGGGCATTGTGCCAAAATATACGAAGAGAAAAGAATTGAATCCTCACCTTTCGATAGCTGCTCTATGGGCTGCTTGGAGCAGTAGTCTCGATCGCGTCGACACCTAACCAAAATTAATAATATGAATTAAGAGCTGTAATTATTCTTTTAGTACCTACTAAGACATCTATTGTTATCGTAACAGTTAGTCAATTGGTTAAAGTACCGAAACCTGGTTCATATATTTATCTCTTGCTCAAGTCTATCTAATTAAGCTTAATATCTCAAAAATGCTAAATAACATAACAAACATATCCTTACACATAATTCCAGCCAAAGAACAAAATCCAGCAAGAAGTCTCAACTACTTCTAAATGGTTAACTATTCACATTTAACTAATGTAATACTTAATAAACATTGTAATTTACAGGTAAAAATTTATACTAAAAACATAATCACATTTAAGGTCCATTACTCAAACATGCAACTACTAACAACTTGCTTTTCTCATAATCCCTTTTCTTTTCTTTCTTACCTGTTTCCTTTCTTCCTTTCTTCCTTTCTTTGCTGCAGTACCCAATTCCCTCTTTTCTTCTTAAATTGTCCCAAAAATTAAGATGTAGTAGCCTCTAATAGTTATATAATGGAATGATTTATTAATTCTTTTATAGGTAACTAAGTTTTCAGAATTTTCTTCTCACTCAATTTGGGGTTTTCTATGGCTTCCATTTCAGCGTGTGGTAATGCTGGAATATGAAGAGTTTATTCACAAAGTGGGATGACTATTTATATACCAAAGTTTTGCTAAAGACCCCCTAATTATCATAAATATCTTAAATAGAACAAGACTCTAAATTATACCATAATTAACCCCTACTACAATAATTCTTCTCATTTTGGTCCCAAATAAATAAATCCAACTTGTTTATATAATTAATCATTGTTATCTTTATTATTAGCATTACTACTATTATTATTTTCAATATAATCATATTCTTAATTATAACGAAGTATTAATTTTTTTTTTTTTTTTTTGGATAAAGGTATTAAATACCTTCTACACTATCACAATATTCCCCCCTTAAAAGAATCTGGTCCCCAGATTCTTACCTGATATATTAAAGAGTTCGGGGTAGTATTGTCGCATTTCATCCTCGTGTTCCCATGTTGCTTCTTCGACCTTATGATTCTTCCATAACACCTTGACCAACGGTATCACCTTATTACGCAACTTTTGTATCTTTTGCTCAATTATTTGAACTGGTTTTTCTTCATAAGTAAGATTTTCCTCCAGCTGCAATTGATCGTGGTTGATGACGTGGGATGCGTCAGGATGATATTTTCTGAGTTGAGAAATATGAAATACGTCATGAATCCCCGATAAATTGGTTGGCAATACTAGTCGGTAAGCCACACGCCCAATGCGCTCGCTAATTTCAAAAGGCCCCACGTATCTAGGATTGAGTTTCCCTCCCTTTCCAATTCGTCTAAATCCTTTTCTTGGTGATACTTTAAGGAACACAAAATCTCCTACTTCAAACTCTAGTTCTCTTCTACGCTTGTCGGCGTAACTTTTTTGTCGATCTTGAGCAGCTTTGATTCTTTGCTTAATGACCTGTACTTTATCAATAGCTTCTTGTATAATATCTGGCTTTAGAGTTCTATGTTGCCCATCTGAAGTTCTTCTCCATTCGTCCAAGTCCCAGTGCAACGGTGATCGACACTTTCGACCGTACAAGGCTTCATAAGGAGCCATCTGGATGGTAGCTTGATAACTGTTATTATACGCAAACTCGATTAAAGGCAAATGTTTGTTCCAGCTCCCTCCATAGTCCATGGTACATGACCTTAGCATATCCTCCAGAAAGCCAATGACTCGCTCTGATTGTCCGTCAGTTTGAGGGTGAGCAGCGGTACTAAAATGCAGTTTCGTACCCAGACTTTCATGTAACTGCTTCCACAATCGCGAAGTGAATTTAGGGTCTCGATCAGATACGATACTGACAGGGATTCCATGTAACTTAATCACCTCTTCCTTGTAAAGTTCAGCTAAAGTATCCACTCGGTAGTGGGTTCCTACTGGAAGAAAATGGGCAGACTTAGTAAGTCTATCAACGATCACCCAAATGCTATCACATCCACCTCTAATCTTAGGTAACCCAACCACAAAATCCATTGTGATATGATCCCATTTCCAATCTGGTATTGGCAGTGGTTGTAATTTCCCCGCGGGTTGTTGATGCTCAGCTTTCACCAACTGACACGTCATGCACTTTTGTACAAAATCAGCAATATCTCTTTTCATACCATTCCACCAAAAATGTCGTTTGAGATCTTGATACATCTTCGTTCCTCCTGGATGTATCGTGTATCGGGTCTTATGAGCTTCATTCAAGAGGCACTCTCTAATATTCCTTGGCACACAGATCCGGTTGCGGTAAAATAACACCCCTTCTTCATTGACATTAAATTCAGACTTCTCTTTGCTTGATATGGATATCTTCTGGTTTTTTATCCATTCATCCTTTTCTTGGTTCACCTTTATCTCAGTGTATAACTCTGGTTGAATGATCAGTCCAGCTATTTGTGGCCGAGATTCTATGTATAAGATGTCTTTACTTAGCATCTCATTTGTTCCACTTTTCCCTTCAAAGTGAGCCAACTCAACCGTTTCAGTTTTCCTACTTAATGCATCAGCCACGATATTAGCCTTCCCAGGTTGGTAAAGTATGGTGCAATCATAATCCTCTAGAAATTCCATCCATCTTCTTTGTCTCATGTTTAAATCCTTCTGGGTGAATAAGTACTTCAAACTTTTGTGATCTGTGTAGATTTCGAATGTCGCACCATACAAGTAATGTCTCCATTTGGCTAAAGCGAAGACAATAGCTCCCAGCTCTAAATCGTGAGTAGGATAACTGTGCTCATGTGGTTTTAGTTTTCTTGATGCATAGGCTATGACTTTTCCATTCTGCATCAAAACACATCCCATACCCTCTTTTGAAGCATCCGTGCAAACTACCAATCCGTCTGATCCTTCGGGCAAAGCTAACACTGGTGTCGTGGTCAATCTTTTCTTTAATTCTTGGAAGCTTCTTTCACACCTTTCGCTCCATACAAATTGATTATTTTTCTGAGTTAATTGGGTTAATGGCCCAGCGATTTTCGAGAAATCCTTAACGAATCGGCGGTAGTATCCAGCTAAGCCTAGAAAACTTCTTATCTCAGTAGCATTTTCAGGACGTTTCCAATTTACTATAGCTTCTATCTTTGACGGATCCACCTCTATGCCATTCCCCGAGACCACATGGCCTAAAAAGGTTACTTTCTCCAACCAAAATTCACACTTACTAAATTTAGCATACAACTTATGTTCTTTCAGAATTTGCAAGACTAATCTTAAATGAAGAGTATGCTCTTGCTTGGACTTGGAAAATACCAATATGTCGTCAATAAAGATCACCACAAACTGATCCAAGTAAGGCCTAAACGTACGGTGCATCATATCCATAAAAGCTGCCGGGGCATTGGTTAACCCAAAGGGCATGACAACAAACTCAAAATGCCCATAGCGAGAATTAAATCCAGTTTTTGGGATATCTTCTTCTCGAATTTTCAACTGGTAATACCCTTGTTTTAGGTCCAACTTAGAGTAGACACAAGAACCTTGCAACGAGTCAAATAACTCATCAATGCGTGGTAGAGGATACTTGTTCTTCACCGTAGCATTGTTTAAACCTCGATAATCTATACACATTCTCAAAGTCCCATCTTTTTTCTTCACAAACAAGACAGGAGCTCCCCATGGAGAAGTACTTGGCCTGATAAATCCTCTTTCTAATAATTCTTGCAGTTGAGCTTTCAACTCTTTCAGTTCGGCAGGCGCCATTCGATATGGTGTTCTAGACACTGGGGTTGATCCTGGTAGGGTCTCGATTACGAATTCAATCTCTCTATCTGGCGGTAGCGAATCTAATTCTTCGGGAAAAACCTCAGGGAATTCCTTAACTACATCTACCTCTTCAATCTTAGTCCTCTCTTTGGGTTTATTGATCAAATAAGCAACATACCCGACTGCACCTTCCTTTATAAGTTTCCTAGCTTTTGTAGCCGTGATCACAATAGAGCCTTGCAATCTAGGTCCTATAAATTTGGTTTTCTCACCATTTGATTCTCCTAATTTCACGCTCTTTGTATAGCAGTCTAGTTGGGCATGGTTTTCGTACAACCAGTCCATCCCTAAGATCACGTCATACTTTTGGATCGGTAATTCAATTAGGTTAGCCGGATAAGTTGTACCATCTATCTTAATTTCACAATTTCTATGAAACAAATCAGTAACCAAACTCATTCCCATAGGTGTACACACTTCAAAGTTAAAAGATAAAGTTTCAGCTTGTAGATTCAAATTTTCCGCAAATACTTTGGAAATAAATGAATGAGTAGCACCTGGATCGAAAAGAGCTTTACCAACTTGATTACGTATTGAAATCATACCTTCTACTACTGATGTTGGTTCAGGAGCTTCCTTTCCTTCAAGTGCATATGCTCGAGCTTGAACTCGTTGTTTTCCTTTCTGTCCAACCGATTGTTTCCCTGGATTTGCTTGTGGTGCTTTTGTCGGTCTTGTTCTATTTGGGCAGTCCGCTATACGATGCTGATCACTACCACATACAATACATTTACCATTCTTTTTCCAGCAATTTTCTTCCACATGATTTGGGTTACCACAAAATTTGCATCCCGTTGTCATGTTCGACTTGGGCTGAGCGTAAGGTACGCGAGTCTCTTGGTGTTTAGCATGGTAAGGTTGCGATACATTTTTAACTGGTGATGGCCCTTGATTCAGACGTTTGTTATTTGGACTGTTATATTCCCTTGATCTGTTCCGCTTCACTCTATCACCCACCTTCCTAAGTTCTTTGATTTCTGCCTCGACTTGTAATGCTTTATCCACAGCAGTAACATAATTGGAGTAATCTACAGAGATAAGAGCCCATCGAATTTCCAATCTCAGTCCTTCTACAAATTTCCTCACTTTTCGTACCTCGTCATCACGATAATGTGGTGCATGTTGGATCAACCGATTAAACTGTGCTTCATATTGTGACACAGTCATAGTTCCTTGGATTAAATCCATGAACTCTCGTTCACGTGCAGTACGGACCACCAAAGGTATGAACTTGCTTTTGAATTCCTTAACAAAGTTATCCCATGTATATGCAGTACCTTCTTGATTCCATCGCCTATTCACCACGACCCACCAATGTCGTGCAGCCTCCTCAAGGCAATAAGCTGCATATTTGACCTTTTGCGTGTCGTTGCAGATTAATACTTCAAAAATCTTCTCCATTTCTGCGATCCAAGCTTCTGCTTTCTCATCATCAGGCTCGCCAATGAATTTTGGTGGACGAAACCTCAAGAACCTCTCAATTGCTTGATCTTCTGCTGACAGGGATGCATTGGGCATTACACTGCCAGGCGTGGTTTGACTTTGACAGAATTGCATGAACTGATTCCAGAATCCGATCATAGGTTGAAAGTTTTCTGCTCCCGATCCCGTATCAGTGTTATGAACTTGACTTGGAGGCTCTTCAGTCGTTGGTACCTGCTCATGTATAGTTGTTTCAACACCTCTAGCATGTAGAGTTTCCTCGTATCCTTCACTTGATTCAGCCATTGGGTAAAACTTGTGTCAAAATTATCTCTCTAAGATCGTCTGTAGATGACACACGCCACAATTATTCACATCATTCTTGGGTGATCAAAGTATTTGAAGCATAGAAATACACAAGATCTGATGTAAAGTAGTTTTATCAAAAAAAAAAAAAAAGGCATGTATGTACACACGTGAGACATTACTTGACATTCATTAACTTTGGAGATATTAAGTAAAAATCCTTTTTACATACACCTATTCAATCAGCAAGGTTATATTACTGTAAAAATATATATATATCAAGACACCCTCACCTTGACAAGAATCAATATCATATGTATCCTAATACATAAGTCTAACCAGAATACATGACCTCTTATCCATTTCAATTTTTATATTTTTGGCTCTGATACCATTCTGTAACACCCCAAGTGGGATGCTACTCGCCTACGCCTTAACTCCTAGAGATATTATGGATCCGGATTTCAAGACGTAGAAACGGTCTAAGAAATCTACGAGTAATAAACCATCTATAAACATGTACATATACAAACTGATCAAACCACTAGTTAGCGTACTTACATTACTTAAATCTCCTCAAAAGCTGAAATTACATAAACATTAAGTATGCGTCTAAGAATTAGGCGCTAGACAGCTAGATGTGTACAAAAGCTACTTAAAACAACTAACGATAATAACTCCGTCTCTCACATCAGTGAGACTTGAACATGACCAAAACAAGATTCGAACTCTGGAGCTGATCTTTTAGCTCATTCTGAGGAAATAGAGCACAAGAGAACAAAAGAGGGTAAGTCCCGTTTGACTTAGTGAGGAAATATACAGGATAATAAATAAAGAGATTAGTTAAACAATATGTAATGAAATGAATTATAAATCGACATAGAGTTCAATCGTACAAAAGATCAGATTTCTAAAGAAAATGAGCACGAGTACCACATTAAATACCACCTTGTATATATATATTTTTCATCGAGGAGCGACCTCGGAACTTGTAAACTTGTAACTTTCAAGTTATAACTTGTAACTTTTAAGTTATAACTTGGAACTTGTATACTTTGTAACTTGTAACTTGTATAGCTTGTAACATGGTTACGTGCTCGATACTTGAGATAAGAATTCGTAATCAAGAGTCAAGTAAAAAAAAAAAGACATTATATAATTTTTCATTATCGAATCCCTTACTATTTGAGACCAAATATAAGACATTTTTCAACCTAAATATATAGAAATACATCTAGATTGGAATCTGATTAGAGACAACAAGAGAGATTGACAACTTTGGAGATGGACAATTAAATCTCAACAAGGATGACAAGAGTCCAAGATATCGAATGAAGAAACTATGGTATTCCAGAAACTATTAAAAGAATAGTAAGAATCATCAGACATACGGATTCGTAGTGACTTAAGTCAAGTGAAATTCATGAAAACTAAATGGAATCCAAAGAAGGTTACTCAAACAGGATTTTTATCGATTCCCTAAACAATCTGATGTGTGTATTCGAAAGAATTGAATAACACATGTGAACAAGAGTTACTCTGAACAATAAAATCAAGAAATGATCGTATAACGGAATCGAGCACAAGATGATCATTTGCAATAAAGTGAGGATAAAAGAAATAACGTCAATGAAGCTCAAATTCCTCAGGGCATTGTGCCAAAATATACGAAGAGAAAAGAATTGAATCCTCACCTTTCGATAGCTGCTCTATGGGCTGCTTGGAGCAGTAGTCTCGATCGCGTCGACACCTAACCAAAATTAATAATATGAATTAAGAGCTGTAATTATTCTTTTAGTACCTACTAAGACATCTATTGTTATCGTAACAGTTAGTCAATTGGTTAAAGTACCGAAACCTGGTTCATATATTTATCTCTTGCTCAAGTCTATCTAATTAAGCTTAATATCTCAAAAATGCTAAATAACATAACAAACATATCCTTACACATAATTCCAGCCAAAGAACAAAATCCAGCAAGAAGTCTCAACTACTTCTAAATGGTTAACTATTCACATTTAACTAATGTAATACTTAATAAACATTGTAATTTACAGGTAAAAATTTATACTAAAAACATAATCACATTTAAGGTCCATTACTCAAACATGCAACTACTAACAACTTGCTTTTCTCATAATCCCTTTTCTTTTCTTTCTTACCTGTTTCCTTTCTTCCTTTCTTCCTTTCTTTGCTGCAGTACCCAATTCCCTCTTTTCTTCTTAAATTGTCCCAAAAATTAAGATGTAGTAGCCTCTAATAGTTATATAATGGAATGATTTATTAATTCTTTTATAGGTAACTAAGTTTTCAGAATTTTCTTCTCACTCAATTTGGGGTTTTCTATGGCTTCCATTTCAGCGTGTGGTAATGCTGGAATATGAAGAGTTTATTCACAAAGTGGGATGACTATTTATATACCAAAGTTTTGCTAAAGACCCCCTAATTATCATAAATATCTTAAATAGAACAAGACTCTAAATTATACCATAATTAACCCCTACTACAATAATTCTTCTCATTTTGGTCCCAAATAAATAAATCCAACTTGTTTATATAATTAATCATTGTTATCTTTATTATTAGCATTACTACTATTATTATTTTCAATATAATCATATTCTTAATTATAACGAAGTATTAATTTTTTTTTTTTTTTTTTTTGGATAAAGGTATTAAATACCTTCTACACTATCACAATGTCATTATTAAATTTTTCGTATAAACTTTCAAGTAATTTACTAATACACATTCCCCTATGCTAAAACTCATTTTTAAACTCGTTACCTCTCAATCAATTCCGTGTATTTTAGTTATACGTTTAAGAATTCTATCCATTTAGTTGTTCGAATGTTCTTTCATGATTAATCCAAAAATTATGGCGATTCGTTGAATCCCTAAAACTACTTAGTAAAAATATTCATTATTGGAAATATTGCATAGGAGTGAAACGCCGAAGATATGCATTAGTATCTTGTTTATGTAATAATCCCATAAATTAATTCTAAATTATTTATTCCTTTAAATAGAAAAGGTTTGTTTTTTATTAATTTCTTTACTTATTTAAGTCCTTTTTATACCAAAATTAAATTAAGCTTCTACGATTGTTCAAAGATGGAATAACCCGATCCGGAAACATATTTTATAGTACTATTTATATTCTATTAATAATGTTGGCTCGAAATTGGCAAAAGTCGAGATGGCCGAGTTGGTCTAAGGCGCCAGATTAAGGTTCTGGTCCGAAAGGGCGTGGGTTCAAATCCCACTCTCGACATATCCTTTTTTTTCTTTTGATTCTTTTCCAAAAAAAAGGTTTACTGGTTTAGGTAATACTGCTGTGGTGCCACGTCATGTATTTGAAAGTTAGAATCAGCTGCGACGAGCTCAAAATTTATTTCAAAGAGGATATAGCTATCGATAAGGTTTATTTTTCCTCTCCACTCCACAGATAAAACCCAACACCACATCCACATCTTCAAGTAGTGTGGAAATAATTCGAATAGCATCTTCTTAATTTTTCAATTTTCGTATGCAATTTGTCAATAAAAATGGCGGCCATGAGTTTGAGTTTCAATCTGATAGGGGCATTCAACGGACTATCCATTGGTTCTAGCTCAGCGTCTTCGTTTTTCAAAGGCGACTTAGGTTCGATTAATGTAGGGCAAAGTGTTTCAGTTTCGTTCCCTTTGAAATCGCCGTTGACGATTGAGTCGGCGCACAAGAAAGGAGCTGGAAGCACGAAGAATGGCCGTGATTCTCCAGGGCAGAGGCTCGGTGTCAAAATCTATGGCGACCAAGCCGCCAAAGCTGGCTCCATTATTGTTCGCCAACGCGGCACCAAGGTTTGATTTCTTAATTATGTCGATGTCTGTCTAATTCCTTTTTTTTTTGGATTTCTAAAATGTTTGCATTAAAATTAATTGTTTAGGGTTTTTAGTTGTTGTGTTTGTATTGGGTGAATGGACTTGATTTACTAAGTATTTAGGAGAAAGTGATTTTTATAGCTACTGAATTCGTGCAGTTTCCTATTGTCACTAGTTTTTCTTACAGCTGAAATCTGCATTGAGCTTAAATGTCCATGAAATGGTGCATTTCTCTGTTTTCTTAACGGAAATCTTATTAAACTCCGTACTAAGGCTATGCTTTTTTTTGGATTTCAGCAGAGTAAAATGATAAGGAAAATGAAAATAAACAAATGAAGCTCAATGTTCTATTATTCAACGCAAGAGAAACATTTTCCTCAATGTTTCACTCACTTGAATCCAAGAACCAAATATAACCTAAGTGAATTTAGCAAGGAACTATGCCCTTTTGGCTACCCTTTCTCCCTTGAATATTATTCATTGTTTGAATACAGAGATAAGCAGATAATATAAAGAAGATACTTATATGAGTGTTGTATCTGTAGCTGCAAGTTTCCATTGCTTGTCTCAATCTTTGTTTTTCTAACTTTCGTGTTGATCTTTTTTATGCTTTCTACTGGTATAATTTAAGTTAAGACACGGTCAAAATAGGCACATGATTACAAATGGCTTCTTGGGATCATTTTATGCAGTTTCATCCAGGCAAGAATGTAGGGCTTGGAAGGGATCATACTCTCTTCTCATTGATTGATGGACTAGTCAAATTTGAAAAGTTTGGACCTGATCATAAGAAAAAGGTATTTCTCATCTTTTCATTAACAGGTGATTTCGGAACTCCCAGCAATGGAGGAAACCACTACTGGCTTACAAGTTATTAAATTTGTGCAGGTGAGTGTTTATCCACGCGAAGTGCAACCTGAGAATCCCAATAGTTATAGAGCACGAAAGAGAGAGTCCTTCAGATTACAACGCGAGAGGAGAAAAGCACGAAGAGAAGGCATTGTGGCTGAACCACAGCTGCTACTTGCTTCTGTTCCTGAAGCCACTGAAGATAGTCCAGCTTGTTGAGGTTGACCAACTAAAAGTGTCCATTTTCATTGTATTCGACATATGAATCACGAACAAAGAATGTAATTAAGTTTACTTGTCCCTTTTTGGCTGATGTAGTCATTGCGTTGTTGATTCTTATTAAGAAATCTGTCTAACAATTTTCGAGTTGGTAATATTCCAGGTACACAATTTGAGGCAGCTTTTTTTTTTTTTTTTTTATTTGTCTGCAAACTTTTGAACTGTGGTAGAAATTAATCTTCAAAGCAACACTTTGGTTATAAAAGAACTAGTTTATTAAAAAAAAAAAAAGTTAATTGCATAAAAAATACTCTATCAAACAAATTCACAGAAATCCAACTCTAGGACTCAATATGATTTAGGTTTGAAAGTACATTTGTTTGACCAAAAGACAGATGACTAATTTAAAGTACATTCAATTCACCGAAAGATGGATGACTAACTGATAGACGAGATGAGATCTGTATCCAACCCAGAAGATAAATGATCAAACAATGAACTAGAGAAGATAGAAACTATTTTTCGCAATTTGGAAGTTAATATGTACTTTCAGGCAATTCAACCATGTTACAAGTAGAACAAACCAACTAAAAATGATTGAAAGTACATTTATTTCACCAAAAGGTAGATGAGTAAATAAATGTATATCCAACCCAAAAGATAAATTATCAAAAGATTGAACTAGAAAAATTAGAAGCTATTCTTTGCAGTTTGGAAGTTAATATGTACCATCAGGCATCATGACCACGTTACAAGTAGAACAAACCAACTAAACATGGAAAACAATATGAATAAAACAAAAATCAGTTGAAACATTAATATGGTGTCCTATTATCTTAAAGAAATGTGAACATTCTTTTGTGAACAACAAAAGAAGACCCTAAAGACTAAAATCTTCTACTTCGGGTTCTCCTCCTCTCCAACTCCAGTGATTGTATTTGAGCAGCTTCTAACTGCAGATCAATAAAGTAAAGTAAGAAATAAGGTTCATTCCTAATGACTGATAAAATTTCATTTCAATAACAGCTAAAGTTTGAATTTATTGACAGGGCCAAAATATCATTCTGTGTGTATTGTTGGACAAATCCAACATTTGTGGGTTCACATATGTGAACTGAACTTGTAATGCTCCATTCTGGGTGTGATCTGATAAGGTTAATAGTTAGACGCTTGGGTCTTTAATCGTTACCATTTAGTTAATTCTAATTTATTGAGGGGCCAGATAAAACTGAATTTAGTAGTAACCAAATATGATACTACTTATAGGGTTATGGGCCTCATAGATATGGATATGTGGTGTTCTTTCTGTCATTGTGTTGAAACAATCACCTAAACTCACCAAAAGAACATCTGTTTTGGAAGATCAAACTCAACCCATCATCATCACATTCCAGAATTCTCAAAGAATCAACAAGAAATTGTGGGTTTTGATGATGATGGTATGGGATGGGATGGGATTGATCTAACAAAACATATTTAATCTTGGTGTGTGATTTCACCATTGAGATAGAAAGAACCCACGAGACCATACATATAGGGACCATAACCCTAGAAGTGTATACTATTTTGTTACAACTATTTTCCATTATTCTAACTTGTCCCCCATCAAGTTAGAAATAACTTAGTGGTCTTTACACATTAATTAAATGACAATTGGATACCTAATAATCCAATTATTAACATTATTAGATTATACTCAAATGTACTATATTTTGGGACACATCTAATTCACATGGGTGAGCCCACAAATATTGGATTGATCCAACATGTATATAATATACATACATTTGCTCCAATCCAATATGCAGTTTTCAGGTCTGAGGAACATTAGTCATAAATACAGTATAGGTAGAAAACCTGCCTATGTTCTATTATTTAACACGAATCTAGTCTGGCCAACAAAATATTTAAAATGCTATTATGACCCTAAATTCAATAATGAAACAGGTAAAAGATCCAAGACAAGTTACTATGTCTCTGTTAGCATAGTATAAGTTCCAGAAGAGGATTCACAAGTTAACCAACTTAAGAACATTGCAGAAAGGCAAACAAATTCATGATCACAATTAAAGTTTTCTTTTAAGAAAAGAACCTTATGAAACAGATATATTATGTGGATATCATTGATTCACGAGTTCCAGATTAAGAACATAATCAAAAGACATGAAATTAATCATCAATACACAGGGTGTAAAGAAATATAATCATAAATAACATAGCCGAAAAACAGTAATGCAGATGAACCCCCACCAACATAGGAAGACAAATTACATGCTGCTTGCAACAACTTGCCATGGGAACTGGAGCAGAAAGTATTTCAAGTAAACAATGACTCGATCCAAAATAGTTTACCAAAACTCTACTTGATCTTGAATTTGAGTGAAGATGTTTCTAAGAAATAGTTACCTACATTTGTTTAAACAAATAGACAACAGAAGAGTTTGTATCATTGCAATGACAAGAGCAAATTATTAGTTTTGTCATGATACTCATTGACTAAAGTATAAGTTGTTTTATTTGATGCCATTGTTATTAGTTTTTATTGGTTTCATTGATTTTCCACCCATATGTTAAAGATATGAATATATGTGTGTGTTGTATTTAGTTATGCAGAGTGATTTCCAGCGGCATAAAAAATTAAGCAAACATAGAAATAATTAATGCAATTACTTGAGCGAAACACAATGGATTAAATAAAAATATACACAATTACATGTATCTCTCGAAATCTCAACCAGATCCGACGATGATGTTGTTGATTGGAATAAAGATTAGCTTAACAAAAAACCCTACAAATCCCATCACCACAAATCCTATCGCTGTACGCGTCGCCACCTTCGTGAATTCTATACAAAAATTCATAAACTCATAAATCCTTATGGGATCAACAATTAATCCAAAAAACAAATTAATCTCATACAAAAAACATAAGTTTGTTCACCTTTGCGATCGGGTTTGTGGCATCTTTTGACGAGACGGATGCTATCCTTTGAGAACTCTCTCAGTGGATCGAATACTGAATCTAACGCATCCATTGTCGAATTGATTTCCCTTTTTTTAATTGATTCTTTCTTATCCTCAAAAAAAAAAAATTGATTCTTTCTTTTTCAGTTGCGATCGGAAAAGAAATTGGGCTAGTAGCTTTAACAAAGGTTTGCTGCTGCTCTTAACAGCTTCCTGAATATATTTTTTTGGTTTTTTTTTTTTTTTTTTTTGCTTAAAGCACTTTGACTTTGCAAGTAGGTGTTTTTATTATTGCTTCTTCAACTAAAAAGGTGTTTTTTATTATTGCTTCTTCAATTAAAAAACAGGTAAAAGCAGATTGGCAAGAAGCAGTTAAGGAAGTGCTTCTTCCATTGTTTGTTTTAGGTGATATTTTTATAATAATTAAATCTATTTTTTAACATATTTACAAACACTCCTGAATAATAGTACTTATTTTTTACTTTTGCTTTTAACAACTGTTTTTTAGCTTCCAAAAGCATTTGCAAACACCCCTTAACTTAATAGTAATAGTATATTGTTGCTGACCGGTTTGCCCTTGGCCAACGCACAGTCTTTTACTCATGTACGGGTCCTATAGGTCTTTTTTTCTTTTTTTTCATTTTTGGTTTTTGAAGACTTAATCGGCACGTCAAACACATTAAATGCGAACATCTCTCAACAGAGATTCAATGCTGGGTTAGTAACGACTAATCATTTCTATTAGACCAATTACTTGTTAGTAATCCTATAGATTTTTGTAAAAAAGAATACTCCCTCCGTTTTCTTTTATTTGTCGCTTTGAAGGATCACACATGAATTAAGGAATGTCATAACTAGTCACTTTTTTTACGCAAAATTTCCAAAATACCCTTTTAATTAAATAATTTTAGCATTAATTAACATTAATGGCAAGTATTTGTAAGAAGGATAAAATTAGTAAAAAAACATTAATTTTACATTGAAATTCTAAAGCGACAAATAAAAATAAACAAGAAAATTTTGCCAAAGCGACAAATAAAAAAAAAACGAAGGGAGCATCTTATCAGTCATGAGTTTAAAAATTGTGAGTCGTTTAAAATGTTAATTAAGCATTCTTTGTTACTTTTTACCGGTGATCAAATTAGACTGCCGATATAATGAAAAAAAAAGAAAAAAAATCACTAAGAAAAAATTGTAATTTGCATTACTCTGTTGTTTTTTCGGAAAGTTAGTTTGTGCACAATTCATAAATTTCAAATTGTCCTAAATTATTAAAAAAGTTCAGTGACAATCAAATTCTGGCAACTAGCAGTAGTTTGAACTATACACAAGGCACCATTTTGAACATTTGCTAACTTTAAGGCTATTGAAACTCAATTTAAATAAACAACAATAAAAAACAAAAACTACTCGAGCTCAAAAAGTGTAAGAATAAATGTGTTGTTCTCCTTCTTCACTCCAATTGGTAGAATTAAACTTTGGTGTTGGAAAATGCCTATATTCTGTACAAAAACATTGTAGACCATGATTAGGGTCGACAACTAGTCATAATTTCAGGCAATATAAAGCTTTATAAGCACAAAGACCACTCAATCCACCCATATAGTACTATGCTTAATATGATTCAAACTCGAGCCTGCATAGACAATACGAGATTAAATCCTTATCTTTTCATTGTCAAGAAGAAATGTCGGGTCTTCTCTCTTTCTGAATGGCTCTAGGAACGAAATTAAGGCCACGAGTGTGGCGTCGACCAAAACTGATAGCTGAAGGAGAATCAGAAGTGCTTAGTTTTGAGACTGCTGAAACAAGATTGTCTATGCTTTCTTCCTCCACTTGCATCGCAGTTGAGGCATCATCTGTCTTGTGCAATCCTTGCTTCTTTTGGACTTTCTGCCTGTGTTTCTTTGACGCTTTGGCCTTCTTGAAGAACTCAAATGCAGTAGGAAATTTATGCTTGTCAACAAGATGTTGCTGCCGGTTCTTGTAGTTCTTCAGCTTCACACCACAGCCTTCAACAAGGCATTCATACTATAAAACATAGTTATTTATATGAGAATTTTTTGAATGCCATGTATCTAAAATGATGGTTAACACAAGTGATTTCAAGAAATTACCATGGCATATCCACGTGCAACTTTTGCTTGAAAGAAGGAATCGTGAGATTCAGATACATGTATACTGAGTAGACGTGATGTTGGATAAACTCTTGAGCATATTGAGCAAGATGCCATGTGTCGTGCATTGTAGTGA
Source organism: Penstemon newberryi var. newberryi (assembly GCA_030819805.1). NCBI lineage: Eukaryota > Viridiplantae > Streptophyta > Magnoliopsida > Lamiales > Plantaginaceae > Penstemon > Penstemon newberryi. The sequence goes on along the minus strand of JAUALY010000004.1, from coordinate 10,785,064 downwards.
TCTTCGAAGTCTTCCAAGGATTTCAGACGCCCTCGACAACCAACAACCGGGCAAAACACCTCACTGATTAAAAGGTTTTGAAAAGCATTAGATAAGACAATTTTGAGAAAAGAACCAAAGAGGAGGAAGTATAAAGGTTATATCCAATTTGACTTTGAACTTCAATTGCATGAAGATTAAGTATCAAAATGATAAATAAAACTGCACATCTCGATTATATTGCACTTTATATATGGCTGCTGTCTGTCAATCAATTACCTACTTAATTAAAACAAGCCAAAAATTACTTGCAAATGACTATATTCATACCTGCATTCAAATAATATTCCCCAATAAAGAAATACTAAAACCATGAACTTAAAACACATCCTAGATCACAACACAGCCTATACATAGGTCTCTATCTATACACATTTTTTTCTTGAAACAAAACATCACTTTTATACATAGGTCCCTATCTATACACCAATCTTTTACAAAATATATCATCTCATAATACCTGCTTCCCCCACCTTCCATATCTCGTAGCTGCTGCTTTTCTTCTTCAGTTAAATCCAAAGCAACCTGCAGACGAAATAGTTTTGTGATGATTGAAATTGTCTTGCCACTTAGTCAGCACACAAAAATAGTGAAAACGATAGGTACTAACTGGCAATTCATTAGTTGAATGCCACTGAATATCACAAAAGAAATAACAAATTTTATGATCCATTGACATTGCAACATCAGGCTCAAGAAACATCTACTGTTTTATATACATTACTCATCCGAGGAATCACCAAGCTTCTGTAAAATTCATGTCAAAGATAAATTAAAGCTTCACTAGGAGAAAATAAAATGATAGCATAACTCATGAGCTAAAGTCTAAAAAAGTATTACCAGTCTTCAAACCCTAATCCCATCAAATTAACTGCTTCCATAAATTAGAAAAAAGGCACAAATGCGAAAGCAAAATAACTTTTTAACTAAATCACTCACTGAAATCAGTAGGTTACACTGCCGACGATAAATTGTGTCGCTACAAAATCAATTTTAATTATATTGTATAATATTTTCACAATCGTGTTGGATTGTACCTGTTTGGCGAGGAGCTCTCTTTCTATGTTTCCAGAAGCAAAGAAGGGGGCATCGGGATCAAAACGTCGGCGTACTGGCTTCCACTGAGGAAATAGCAGTCCAATTCCGCTCTCTTCTATTTCCATAGCCATTTCTCTGTTGAATTTCAAATTATTCACTCTCTCCCTCTGAAGAGCAGTTTCGGTCCTGCACTTTTCTTTATATTCTGACAGTTCGGTTGCTGAATTTGCTTTTGGGCTGGGCTGATACTTCAGTCCATTAAAAATAGAACTTCCTTTTGATTCAATATTTAATTCATGTAAAACCGGACCGGACCGGCCGGTCCGACCGGTTCGACCGCGAACCGGAGGATGGTCCGGTCCGGTTTACCCCTAAAAAAACCAGTTGACTCAAAACCCAGTCTGAACCGGGTTGAACCGGTCCAAAACCGGTGAACCGGTTTGGGCCGGTTCAACCCGATTTTGAAATTTTTTTTTTTTTTTTTTTTTATTTTTTAAATTTTATTAATGTTAAAAATAAACTAAAAATTCTTGTAGAAGGTGGGATTTGAACACCTAACCTCTTGCATGAAAGATAACTTCCTTACCAGTTGAGCTATATCATTTTTGTTGAATTTTTAGTACAAAACAAATTTATAAATTACAGAAAACATGTAGCCAAATTTGTTATAAATTAGATTATGATAACTCAAATTAACATTTTACACATTATCAATGAAAATTAATACTCAAATAATAATTTTTTTTTTTAAATTTGTTCTATAAGATATTTCTTTCCAATATTATTTTAGGATAAAGAGTGTCAAAATTTTGAAAATCAAATCGATATATTATGCAAGTTTGATTTTGAATATTAGACTTTTATACATAATCATATTTTAAAATTATTAATCTCTTAGTTTGTTGTATTTTTAACTTACACTTTTAAATGTTTATAAATAAATATAGTCATATTATATATATATGAGCTTACAAATTAGTATCATATTACAATTATGATATAAGTTATGTAAATATTATGTGATTTAATTTAAATATATTCTAAGATTTTATATATTTTTAATCAATTGTAGGATAATGTTTAAATTTTATGAATATTATATATACTTTAAAATTAAATATATTTATTATATCATTATGACGTCATCCGGTTCGACCAACGGTCCGACCGATTCGACCAGTAAAATCAGTGGCCAGTTGTCTCACCGGTTCACTGTCCGGTCCGGTTCTGAAAACATTGGTAAATTGTAAAGTATTTCATAAATTTAATTTAACAATATGGGCATGATTGTTTGGTGTTTGGGAGTGTAGTAGAGGTTTGTGAAATAATCTCGATTTGCGTAATGTTATTTGTTTGAGTTTTGAGATAGTGGCTTAAGAAATAAAGTTGTTGTAGGTTTTTTTTGGAAGAGTTAGGTTGTAGGTGTAAGATGTGTAAAAAATTATGTCAAATCATGTTTGTTATGTTAGATAAATTGTGTAAAAGATATTTTACTTTATGTCAAATCAGAGTAGAGTTTGTATATATTTTGTTTAGAGATAAGAAATTTGTTGTTTGTTTGGCTTTTAAGAGATTAGTTTGAAAAAATAAAAAATTTATTTCAGAAAGTAGAAAACGTGTTTGTTTGGCATTTCCCAAACACGTTGAGAAACGCCAAACAAACATGCCCAATGTATTTCATGAGAATATTGTACGAAATGATTTCTTGCAATTTATAGTCTTCTCTTCTACCACTTTTGGTATGTCAATACCAATTGTTGAAAAAGAGGCTTAATAAGTGGATACACCATGCTCAATAAGAGGACGCACCATAATTAGTTTGGTTTCTAAGAAAAATATATAAAATTAAAATTAAAAGAATATGCAAAAATCTTAATCAAGCTACATAAAGAAATCAATTTCTCTCATCTTGCTCGTTTAAGTGAAATTTTTATGTTGATTCAAAAGTGATCGAAGTTGCCTTCTACAAAATTGTGCAAAATCCTTGGATTTTCATATTCTTTCAGCATTGCATTGACTCTACTATGTATTTATCACTTTAAATGTGGTGATCATTTTCATACAATGTCTCAAATTTTGACGTGTTCCTTTAGCTGGGTAAAAGAATATAATGTAACAAAAAAAACAACCAATAACCATTGGAAAGAAGAGCGTTGAGGGGAAAACACAAACCCAAAACTAACTTTAATTTAACAATATGTTCAAAGAATAAAAAATATATACACACAGCATCAAAGATTCAAACAGACCATGTATCGTACTCGACCCCAAATCACATACTAGTATACATCTCATTCAACCACCAAGTCGCAAATGCAGACGACACCAGCCTTTGGTCTAACCATGAACCTAAAACCAATTCACAACTCACCTCCGAGATCTTCCGTAAAGGTTATTATACACAGATTTTGTCCGATAGACAAGAATCATGCTTAAAACAACTGCAATAATGCAAAGTCCAGACATGATTAAGGAAGTTAAGTAGAAGCAAACTGCACCTTCACACTTTAGAGGATCGTCTAAATAAACGAAGCTTGAAAAAGAAGATAATAAACTACGTTGCCCATGATGGCGGGTTTGAGCTTGTTTTTCTGCTTCTCTATCGTATATGCTACTAGCAATGAGACCCGAGAATACTAGAGAACCCGCAGGGTTAGCTAGGGTGAGAAAATTGTATAAAGCTCCGAACTTTTTTAGCCCAAATAACTCGGAGGCAGCAGCAGGGACGATGGCCCAGTGGGCCCCATAGCCAAGCCCCACAAGAAGAGTTCCTATGTACATAGCTCCAGGCCAGCCCATAGCAAAGATGAAATGTCCTATTGCCATTATGACTTGGGCTGCGGCCATGGCTACGGGCCTTGGATATGCATAATCCCTGTTTGGCAGTATAGTAAATGTTGTAAGGAAAATGATAAATTTCCAAATTGCATTTTGACCCCTAAGAAATACTTTTGTGGCATATAACCCCCTTGTGATTTTAAAAACAAAGCTTGGTCGGCATATTACACTTGAGGGCAGCGAACTATGTTTTTAAAAGCACAAGGGGGTTAAGCGCTTGGTTATTTTTAACAGAGGGTTATACGCCACCAACATATTTCAGAGGACTCTAAAATGCAACTAGATAAATATGATGCACATTAAAAAGTATATTGCAGAGAAAAAAAGTAGCTCAAATTTATACCTGACAATCATCTCGGAGAAGTAACCACCACCAACACGACCCAAAAAGTTCCAAATGCTTATCATGGAAACAAAGACATGAGTATTATCATAACCCAAAGATTGACTCATTTGACCCAAGTTATCAATCACGGTCAAACCCGAACCCGAGCCCAACAAAAGCGAGAAAAATATAAGCCAAAAATCCGCCTTTATCAGTGCTTCCGTCAAAGTGAAGTCCTCCCCTCTATGTGGCCTCCGTTTGTTGAGTCTCACTGCTCCTTCCGCAGCCGCTTGTGCTATTTTCGACTGTAATCGAGCCATCCTCTTTCGCCTCTCTCCCGCCGAAAGCAAATCCACTTCTTTTGGCTTTTCATCTTCCAGTTCACTAAATATAACTTCTTGACTTTCCTCTTCGGATTTTATACCCTCTTGTTTTTGTGGCTCGGGTAGAAGAGCTTCTTCCACCGATGACCTCGGTTCTTGAGAAAAAGTCAATATGATAGGGATGACAATCGGAATCAATAATAAAACGAATAAAATCAATGTGAAGGCTGTGATTATAGTAGGGCTTAAATCGATTAAATCTTCTACGAGCATGACTCCCATTAAATAAGAAGCTAAAAGGAGACATATGCTGTAGATGATCGAGAAACTGAAATTATCGGATGAGCGTATTTGTTTGTGACCTCCTACTGGTCGGACTATGAACATTAGAGCAATGACGACCAGTGTGGGCCCCACTGCAACCATAAATATAAGCGAAGCGTGGTCGGGAGAATGCACCATTGCGTATACTTGTGTCAAAATTGCACCACCTAACCCTGCAAAACCTTTGAGTATTCCCACAACTGGTCCTCGACTTTTCGGGAAATTTCGCACACAAGAGACTAATGCTACGGTGTTGAAGTAAGTCTCGCCATTTGTTCCAATGAAGATAAGAACGCACATCTGTTTATGAAAAGGATGAAGTAAGTTAAAATCGAGTGAGTAAATAGATTAGCATGTCAATTAGGAAGTTACAAGAAAAATAGGAAGCATTTATTGCTGAATTTACACGGTCTAAGGAATGGTTTTCTTGCAGATAATAAAGAAACTAAATTGTGGGTGCTAAGGAGAATAGGAAACATAAGTTTAATCCTAATTCTTAAGGAACGAGATTGGAGAAAAACGAAAATCTACACATCTTCAGTTTCATATTTCATCTTACTGTCATGAGCTTTTGCAAATAAAAAATTATAACTTATAAAGATTAAAATTACACAAGGGTCTAAAATCCCTTTCAAAATCCATAAAATGTTGGCATATTGATTCTAAGATATTAGAACAAAATAGAAATTTCAGTTCAACACAAGAATACTTATGCTAGTTATTAAAAAAATCGAAAGAGAAAAGTTAACTTGACAGGACTGAGATCAATATAAAAAGTTTAGTCAAGAACAAGGGAAAACAAAAGTAAGAAAGTTTCAGTATAATACACAAGAGCACCAGAGCTTTTGCTTTAAGTTTGACATAAATGTTTTTTCTCCATAAGTTGGAAATGCTTGCAAACACATTAAAAAATTCGACTTCAAGCTGTCAAAATCCAAAAAAAGGTGTTTAAAGACCAATTTTCGGCATAGTTTTTCTGATATAATTGTCCAAATCAGATTTCAGTCTATTACAAAATTGCCATTAATTTGGGAAAGCTATAACTTTTGACAGCTTATTTCTAGAGAAACAACAGCAACAGCTGTATTTGAAAACACCACAAAATAGCTGTGCATAAGCTATTGCAGCCATAACCTACAACCAATTCAAGAACAAAAATTTCAAAGGTCCTAATTCCTAATCATCTGGTGTTAAAGATAAGATCTTTACGTATAATTTCAGTTGATCAAACTCATCAAATCAAAATCTATAACAGATGAAATATAGATTATCCCTGTTCATAACAAATCAAACAGTAAAAAATTACTTCAAAAAAACAATCAATCCCAACCAAAAAAATAAATCAAATCTTGATAAAAACTACCAAAAGGGTATGAATCAAAAACCCAAAAATAAATAAAAAGAAATTTAACAAAATGAAATACTCACAGCCCATAACGGCAAAACAGGGGCTCTACCCGTAACAACCAGCCAAACCCAACCATACCCAACAAAATTCTGAATAGCTCCAATTAAAACAGCACCCCATAAAGGCAAAATCTCAGAAAAAGTACCCGCCAAAAATCCAACACTATCACCTAAATCTTTAGCAACACCCAATCTCGCAACTTGTCTTTGATTATAATTTAAAGACTTTTTAATCGTTGGCGAAATACTACCAAATAAATACCCAATCCCCGCACATGATTGTATCCACATTGCAGCAACAAAAACAAGCCATCTGTTATTGAAGAATGAAGATAGTTTTTCGTTTAGAAAACCCATCTTTCAATTTCTTCAATAACTGTTTACTTCTTGATTTTTTTCTGCAAATGGGTCTGGGGTATTTGGATATTTTTTTCTCCTTGTTAAAAGAAAATTAAGGCCAATAATGATTTGGGTTTGGTTTTGATTGAGCTTTGTGTTTGGGGTGGAGCGACAACGATGGATGTAGTAATATAAAGAAAGAAAGAATGGAGGGTGTCGTCCTGTTTCTATTGGTACTTCACTTTTGGAATGATTTTTTTTTAATACAACATATCATATGCCCAGCTGAATAAACAAAATAAAATATTTTTATATTCATTATATACTTTCGTGAGATAATTGTTTTTCATTAAATAATGAGTCAGCAAAAATAACACATTGACAATTCATCTGAATCTATGAATAATTGAATCGCCGCCACCCAATTATTTATAATTAAAAAGAGAAAAAGAAAATCGCCACCCTCTTTTTTGTTAGATCTTCTCTCAAGGCATAAAACATCATGTGTTGTTTTGTCTTCATCTTGGGTGGCAAATTGATAATCACAAAAGGCATAACGTGTCATTTTTTAATTATTTTATGGTGTTATTATATCTTTTTGATCGAGTAGAAAGCAAAATTCTCAACGTATGATTGTGTGAGCAAATTTTATACTTCTATAAGAGATACATTGATTTGTTTACTTTTTTTAATTTATTTTTGGTTTAATATTGCTTTAATTAATTTGTTTTACAGTTAATAATTGTTATAGTACAAGTATTATTTGTTGTATTGGTTGGTTTGGGAAAAAGTGTTAAATGTCTGCTCAATGATTACGCACATCAACCCAAATCGAATTCAAGTTGTGTAGGAAAAGTAATTAATGGAGTACTATATACTTGTAAGATTCGATATTATAATACCATGTCAAGGATTAGGAAAGTAACTATCCATATATACATATAATGTATATTACATTGTCAGCGAATTATATATATAAACTTCCTTTATCAATGAGAAAATAAGTACCAAAATTTTCTTGCCAAACACTTTGGGTATTTTGTCAATCTGATGTGCAATAATTTGCTGTCAATCTCTCTACAAAAATTGAAAAATCTAAGACCGTGCATGTGCACTGAATTCATAAGATCTTCAATTTTAAAGTCAAAAGTTGGCTTGTTTGGTTCATTTTACGTTTGGACTTTAAAAATATTGGAGTTCCAAAGACTCATAACTCTCATTTCTTCTTCTTCAGAAAGTCGTGTGGTTTTAGATTTTTTTCATAAATTCATCAATACTAAAAACAATACTAAAACATATTTGCGTGTTTAAACATGATTTTTGTATTTTTCAAGAATATCGAGGTATTTAATGAGATACCTAATACCTATTCGGTTGGCTACATATTATCAAGCTCCACAGCTCTAGTACGTCAAGGACCGACCAACACACATAATTTTGATAGGAAAAACATGTTTTATCTTTTATGTGGATATCTTTCAAGTTGACAAAGGAATTTGATTAGCAGGCTAGCCGAATTTTTAATCATATATACACCTGCAATCACAAGCGACTTCAGAGTTTAGACTAATTTGGTGGGATTTCGGTATAACACTCGATGCTTAAATCAATCAAGAAAAGATGACAAACTTAATGTAGAGAAAATTTGAAAATATGTATGATAATAGTGTTTGACTTTCCCAAAATAAATATTAAAACGAGTTCTAACTATAATTAAAATTTTATTTTCTTGATATGTTACGATCAATAAAATATTAAAAAACTTTCGATAATTTTGCCGAAACATTTGTAAAAAGAATTTTACATCAAAAAAGGATTGAATTTAGACATTTAGTTTCAGTTGACCAAAAGATAAAAACTTCTCGATAAAATCATATGAAAATGTTAATCAATAATTCAAACCCACTTCTGATATTAATTCGTGAACCAAATTAAATTTCAAGTCCCCCAATAAAGTCTCTCCCATATCTTACAAAATTCACCTCATCAGGCAAACGCTTTGATCCAAGTAGAGGTCCAGCTTATCCATATTTTGAATTCATACGGCCCAATACGAGTAATAATATTTACTGTTACAGCCCAATTTATTGTATTGCTTTTAGGGCTGAGGTTCTGCACGACTCTTTATTGTTATTGTTAACTGAAAAAGAAAAAAAATAGTAAAAAACAAAAAAACAATTAACTCCATTATCCATGGATACTTCCAGAACATTTTGTGTAGTGAGCCCACATCGACGATTTGCGTAATTTTCCAGCAGACATTACACTCCATATCCATCATAATAGTAATCGATACAAAGAAAAGTTGTGATCGTGCCATTCTTTATTGACTTGTGTAACAAGAGGAAAACCAAAACACACTGAAAAATCCGCCGGAAAACCAAATCCATACCCGTTCGAAATGGATCCAGACGCAGTAGCGAAGGCATTCGTGGAGCACTACTACTCGACTTTCGACGCCAATCGGGCCGGGCTTGCGAACCTTTATCAAGAAGGATCGATGTTGACTTTCGAGGGGCAGAAAATCATGGGATCTCCGAACATAGTGGCGAAATTAACGAGCCTGCCATTTCAGCAGTGCCAGCATCAGATCACCACTGTTGATTGCCAACCGTCGGGCCCCGCAGGAGGAATGCTAGTTTTTGTTTCTGGTAATCTCCAGCTCGCTGGAGAGCAGCACGCACTAAAGTTCAGTCAGGTATTTCGTCGAATACATGGTGTTGCGTAGCTTGTGAATGTGAATTTGTGATTTGTTTGATTAATTACGCTCTGATGCTTTATTTGATTTGAATTCTTCATATTTACTGTTGATTTGTTGATTAAGGATGGAGATGACTTAATTGAACTACTTGATGCTCATATGTTATATCTATGTTGCCTATACAAGTAGATTAGTTAATTTATGTTGATTAATGGGCATTCCCAAACAGAGGTGGTTCTTGTGGTTGTGTTAAAGGAAACCTCCTCAATTAATATGCTTACCTTTACATTTTTATCTTACGGAGTTTGAGGTGTAGAAAATGCAACTATTTCTCAATTCCATAAGCTACGTGACTTGATGCTAAGGTCTTTTATTATCAATCATAGCTCATGCAAAATAGGATTGATATATGTCAATTTTGTAACTTGCCCTGCTATATATATATATATATATATATATATATATATATATATATCAGTAATTTTCAGAAGGATCTAAGAATTTTTTATGTCTTATGAATTTCATTTGCCATGTAATTGGTGATTAAGTTCAGAAAAGTATGAGTTGAATGTTCTATTGAGATTATTGGGTTCAATATTCCTTTCCCAAGTGAACTATGTTCTTCTGGGGAGAATACTACAAAAGCTTTGGTGTTATATAGTCATTGGCTCTCAAGACTTATTTTGCATCTTAAAATTCTTTCATTTGTTTTAGCAAATATAAAGTGGGATTGAGGATGTTATTTATGGAAAATATAATTTTTGCATGAACTCATTTTTCACATGCACTTTTATGGAAATAAATATAGATTGTCCCCGTTGGAAGATATCCACACGTAATGTGCCCGAGGTGCCTTAAACGGAATTAAATCAGGTCTAAGACCAGAATACCTTTTGGAAACCCCAAAAAAAAAATAGATTTCCTGTGCTTTGTCGTTGTCATCTTTGTCCGTAAAGTTAGTGATGCAATTCTGTTTGACATTCTTGAGGAACTTATCTGTATCTATTGGGCAAAGAAATCTTGAAGGCAGGGACACATAACTTCATGATTTATATTTTTCCAGTGATGTTTTCTAAGCATCCCACTATATGTATTGCGGCTAGAAATGTTATAGTTGCGACGTTTTTTTTGTTGGATGGTAAAAATGTAGAGAATATATAAAGCAGCTGAAGTAACTAGATTTATACTTCATATTGTTGGCAAGGAAGCTTCTGAACCTATGTTGCTGATATTTAGCTGCATAGGGTCATGTGCTGCTCCCCTTAGTTTGCTTGTTTGTTTGTATTTTATTTATATTTATTTCAGATGATATACCTGCTGCTTTAGAAAAGTGGCCAATTTAGGATAATTCCTAGTTTTGGAACTGCATATCTTGCAGTTGCTATTTTATCATCTCTAGTAATGATGCGTACGTCAATACTTTATGTTATACACTAGAACATAAGCACTGAATTCCCCACAATACAATTAATTTTTCTATTTTTGTTGCTGCATATGAAACATGTAAGACAAGCAAAAGAATTACTAAATAGATTGGTTCTTTTGTTTTTTTTGTGTCTAGAAAAAAGAAGTATTAGGAGGAGAAAATAGAAAAAAAAAGTTGGAATCTGAATATTGGATTACTCTTTATCATCTCACATCACTCTGTTGCTACTGTTTTGGTTCACAGATGTTCCACTTGATGCCAACACCACAAGGAAGCTTTTACGTGCTAAATGATATTTTCCGCTTGAATTATGCATGATTGGCAGAGGAGGATATTGAAGCTCGACTGGGGGGGTGTAATGGAATGTGTTATCCCTCTGGACTGTGTATTTCATCAAAGTTAATATGCCTTTAGAGGTCGAAAAATATTGTTTTAGATTCATCTGCTTGACTGTTCTCTTATTCCTTTGTTGGTTACTATAAAGATTTCAAATTAGTTCATTGTTGAGATGGGTGATTTTGATTGAATGGACTGTCATGAATTGTGATGTATTTTTCATTTAGTAATATATATTGGAAATGGGCATTCTCATGTTTATATAACAGAGTTTATGGTCAAGTTATCTTTGCCCTTGTAAAATGTCCAAGTTAATGGAGGTTGTATTTTGGGTAAATAAAAGATTGTTTTAAGCCTTTAATTCATAATTTTATTATTTGCATTGACTTTGAAGTCAAGGTCTTTATTTATGGCTAATGATATGCAAGAGCAAGAATTGTTGCTACAGCGAACTTTTTAAATTTTCTCATCTGCCCTTGCCTTGAAATTGAAGCTCTTAATGATAGATTTAATTTCAGTTTATTATGGAATTTAATTACCTTGCTCAACTTCTCAACAAGAATATTGCTTTGTTTTCTCAAAAAAAAAAATAATGAATATTGCCTTCTCATCTTTTAGTGGCGACACTGCTCCACGAAAGATTATGTTTTTTCCAATTTCAAATATTTATTTAATTATTTTTTGTTTTTTGAGAAAATAATTTATTTAACAATTCTAAAGAGATTGATATTTGGTTTGGTTTTTGCATTTTAATGAGAAAAATTAACACATATGGAATAAAAAGATACGATTAAAGTTTTATCATTTGATGAAAGAGAATATTTTATCTATAATTTTATTCATTAAAATCGAGAATTTAATCATAGTTTAAACGACAATGTATGGTTGAAATTAAGAAGAGGGGAACATCAAACATCGATAACAATTGTAATTGGACAAGAAAATAAGGAACAGTGGAACACCAGAGTAGAGATTTTGATTTTGTTTTTCTTATTTGTAAAGGAAGAACTTACAAATTTTTATGATGAAATAGAAAGCACAAAAAAGAATAATAAAAACAAATAAATGAGAAGAAATCAACATTGTCTTTTTTGCTTTGCTGCTACTACAGTTCTCATCATTAATGTGGTAATGGTGTTGTAATACTCTAAATGAAAAAAAAGTTAAAGATCTAAGATAAAAAAATAAATCCCTATAGAAAAAGAAGCCCAAACATACGTATTTTCAGTTTTTTGAATTATATTAATGGTTATGATTTTCCCTTAATATAGGAAATACACAACAAACTTCATACAGTAGCAAAATATAGGAAATATTTAATGGGTAGTATTTAATGTCTTTTACAATCAAATTTAACTTGAAGGGTAGATTTGGGAAATTTGAAAAAAATGTTATGGTAACAATTGATGCTCTGGCAATAGCGCTACCATTTACTTCATCTGTCCCAAATTATCCGTCGTTTTAGGGAAAAAAATTGTTTCAAATTATTTGTCATTTTAGGATTTCAATACACTATTAATTACATATTTTAGGTATGTAAGAGAAAAAATAAGAGAGAGAGTGTAAAACTTGAAAAACGTGTAAATAGCTAATGGTGAGATAAATAAAGAATAATAGTATTTAGGTATATACTTTATTTTTTTCCCTAAAATTAAGGTATTTAGTAGATACCTTAATATGTGTGAAAACATGTAAAATGACAAATAATTTGTGACAGAGGGAGTATTAATTAGTAGGCATAACGAGAAAATCCACTTGACTCAGGCCTTTTTTACTAGATGAATTATAAATGTACATGATAAATATTAAATCAATGTATTTATATAAAAAAATGTGGATAGTAAGTGTCAAATTAGTATTTATTGTAATATGTTTGATGTTAATCAAGTTTTAATATATAAGCTAAAAGTATTTATTGTAATATGTTTGATGCTAATTAAGTTTGAATATATAAGCTAAAATCTTAGTTTCGTAAAACCTATTTCAAACTAACTACTGAAATTATAAAATTGGGCCAAAGTCGTTCTAGAAGGGGCCGAAAGACTTGTCAACATTTCGAAATAATCAATTGCACATACGAATTGAAAAATTATCTTGTATACGTTATGCTCGTCACGGGTGTGATCACAATGATGGGGTGCAACACTTCCCGCAATAAACATTATTTTCTAGAGTCAAGGTTTCATTCTCATCAATAATTAAATTAATTGTATTACGAGATAATTTATTTTAAGTTTGATAATGTTTGTTATTTTAATTTGTTACGAGATAACAAAGATGATTTTAGTTTGATGAAGTTTAATTCAAGATTCAGGAAGGTGGTATTTTGTATTGCATTTGAGTCTCATGTAATTGGACAACTCATCACTTTTGCTCCACGCTTTATAAAAGTGCACTTTGATCTTATTTTTATTTATTTTCTTTAATTTTTTACACTTTTTGTTTGTTGTCTCATTTGCATCCAATGTTTACACTTTTGGTGAGTAGTTGTGTTTTGTACTCTTGGTTTCATAAGATTGTTTCTGTGTAGCACTTTTGGTTCCAAATCAAATGGAGTTATTGCACTTTTGGTGAAAATATTGATCAAAATCAAAAGTGCATGATATTAGAAAAAAAATAGCAGTAAAGTAGGATTTCAATAAAAATAAAATTAGCTCTTGTTAGGTGTAGGCCTTGATATTAAAAAAAGAAGTTAGATTTAAATTTGGTTGCATTAAAAATTATTAAAATTGCTCGGTCTTGATTTTAAGACCTAATTAAATTCGAATGCAATTTATGTTCGATAAAGAAAATTCAAATTGAAGTTCAACATCCTCGACTTGGACACACCTCTTATTGGTAGGGGTGTATCCTTGGGTTTTTTTTTTTTTTTGGAGAGGTATGTTTTGTATCTTTGATTTAGTCAAATTCATATATTCGAGAATATGGATGTAGATAACACTTTGATAAACCAATTTTTTAGTATTAGAGAATATGGGCATTGACAACATTTAGGTCATTTATATTCATGCATTCGACAAGTACAATTCAAGAATATGGATGTTTAAATCAAATTTAGTCAAATAATATAATTTTTTTTGTGTGTAGACGGTCCAATAATTAAATGTTACCTTTTAAAATGAATTGAGTTTTTCATAATTTTTTATGAATTTTAACTTATTAACTTGTTTAGCTCCAATAAACTACTACGACCCATTAAGCTTGACCAAAACAATTTCTGATCCAGACCACAGTTCTTTTTCTTTTTCTTTTTTTCTTTTTTTGTTAATTATGTCCTTTTATACTCCTTTGACCTTTCCTTTATCTTTTTAACCGAATTATCCTTTTATTTTCTCTTTGCGGCTTTGCTACAATAGTTTTCAGCAATCCAAATACGCCATTTTCGAATCTATTGAATTTGAAGGCCTCTTCCCGATAAAGAATGGAGGAAAATCTATCTCTCAGCACTTGCTTATTATTGAAAAAGGTGAGAGCCAATTTTCTTCAATTATTTCGATTTCTATATTCACTTCCAGTATCAATGAATTTAGAGCTTCGTTGTCTACTTTCTGACATAATTGAAGGGGTAAAGATTGAATCTTGACATAGTTATAGTGCTTATTATTTTGATATTGCTAATTATTTCAAATTAACTACTGTTTTAGGTTATATATTTGTTTATATAGGATTGTGAAATTTAAGCAGTTTAGCTTGTGGGCTGTAGTTATTTATAAAGAGTGTGCATCATTAAGTTTTGGATTTTGTTAAGACGAACTTGGGTCATTTAATAACTTTTGTATTTTTTAACATAAAAATGCAATTAAGTTAATTTAATGGATATCAACTGGTAATTGGTCTAGTGGAAGGGTTCAGTCCCCACAATGTGACGAACTCAGTATCGAATCGAATCCCCGCTGGGAAAGCGCCTCGAGGGATTAAGTTTATACATGAATACCCTTGGAAAACAAAAGAAAAGGAAATGGATTTAATGGGTTTTTTTTTTGCAGTGAGGATATAATGGATACTTCTTTTATGTCTTTTATATACAATTATTGAGGCTGGAAAGGTGAATATTTCGAAAATAGTACATAGCAATTAGTTAGAAATATTACTAAATTTGGTGCGTTTATTGTTGAAGATTCTTGAATTAAGTTCTTGGAAATAAAGTGAAAGCATGGAGTTTTCCAATTATCATAGATGTCGTGATTGCTTGAAAATTCATCTGGAGGTATCACAGAAAGAGAAATAGCCTAATTAAGTAATAAAAACTTATGTCAAACATTAGAATAAAAGAATAAAAGAAAATTCAGCAAGGGAGAGCACTCTTACTTATTTGTCAGTATAAAAGGCTTAGAAACTATGTTTTCGTATTAATTCGTACAAATGCTGCTCAATTTCTTGACCAAATTTTATTGTTCCTTTCAATAAACAACTTATATGTGCTGTTGAGACTCTCCTCTCTTTGTTTTCTTGTGATATTAACATCACCTGTCTTTTTAAGAACCTTATGGTAGTGTTTTCATTATTTATTAGTTGTTATGTAGTCATATATTTTGTAATGCATTTTACTTTTCTGGTATGTATGAGTGATAAGTTGTCCAATTATGGTAATCCACTTACCTGGTTTATAAATGGATTTGTGTAATACTTCAGGTTACTTTTAGTTATTGGATTTAAGTAAGTAAAATGATAAAAAAAAATGAAAATGAACAAGAATCAAAGCTCAATGTTCTATCATTTGGTGCAAGAAAAACATTTTCCTTAGCGTTTTACTCTCTAAAATCGAAGATAAAATATAGCCTCAGTAGAAATTTTACTTTACTAGTCGGAAATTTCAACACATTTTGCTGATTGTATACTACTTTTATTGGCTAGTAATATTGCCAGAGCACAAAATGTTCCTGCCAAAACAATTTTTAAAATATGACTAAGCTGCCCTTCTTTGTCATACTTAAATCCCTAAAAAGATTTTGGTAAGTGGATAATTAATCTTAATCTTGTCTTCTTTCTTTCCACCTTTTACTCAGTGTCAGTGGTCGGACTTGCATTTTTCATTTTCTTTTTCGTTTGCATATTTCTCTTCGATTCCTCTCCTCAAAGATCAAATTTCCATTTGCTTTCAATATTACTCTATTTTGAAATTAGATCTTAAAAATTATTGGAGTTGTGGGTGTCTTTCAAACCCTTGAATTTGAAAAGTGACCCAACAATCATTTATGTTAATTGGAACTCAATTAGGTAGAGACTCTGCATATTTTAAAAAATTCATTCACTTGCTTCTGGATGTTTTCATTCTATGGAGAGAAAATTGTTATAGTTGCAGAACACTTTTTTCGAATTATACAAATGAGCGTGGATGCTTGAGACTTATGAAGCTGATGGTATGTTGTATGATGCATCAATCAACATTGGGATGGAATATGATTTTTTTTTTGATATTTTTTCACCCTCACTATGTGTTTGGAGTGTGTGTCGTGGTTTTTTTACATTGTGGGTGGTTAATATGATTTTTGATTTTGTTGAAGAAGTTTTAAGATAGATTAATATCAAATATTTTTGGCAGAAGTTGAGGAGGTTTAATTATACTTGATGACAGAGAATAGACTAAGGGCAATTTTGTCTTATCATAAAAATTGCTCTGGCAACAACATTTTACGCTCTGGCAATATCGCTAGCCATAGTTTTATGTAGTACTGTTTGTTCTATGCTCACTTGGTTCTTTGTTCTATGACCTGATCAATAATGACAATATACTATAGCTGTATAATTGCTAGTAATACAAAACACAGTCCTATTTTGTGGCCCGATATTTTTTTTTTTATTATATACCAAAGGTGAGGGAAAAACATTTGTCATACAGTCATACGAGGCTTTGCCTCATTTTTCCCATTGCTTTTTCTAAAACAGGAAAACACAAAATAAATACGTCTATTTATGAACAAAATGTCAGTTTGAATCCCTCCCAACACAGAGCAAGCAAAACCCTAAGTCACTTTCTTTAAATCTAGGAGCGAGACTTTGTGTCTAGTTATGAGCTATCAGTGACCTGCCAAAAAGAACCCCGCTCTTATTCGACTCTGGTGAGGTGCGATTTTTTATTAATTTTTCTTCCTTAAACGACTTTGGTGTTTAAACATAAGCTGAGTTACCCATTTATTTTGATTTGATGCTTATGGATTTGGCCTTTGATTTGCTTGATTTATGTTATTTTTGATTTAATTTCATGTGGAATGTCAATTTAAAACAATGTAGATGAAGATCGAGTGGGGATTGGGTTAAGGTTTCATATGTTTGAAATCTTCAACAAGCATTCCACTTCAATCAAGCATTTTTCTTTTCTCATTAAGATTCAATTCATGTTAATGTGAAATTTTCAAACATGTTTTTACTTGTTCTTTTAGGTGGTTATCTCCCCCCTTAATTAAGGAATGTTACTCATATAATTAGCGGTTACTCAATTCTTGCTTAATTTGGCTGATCTATGTTTCTCATTATATGTATCTCTTTAACTTTCTGAACTATGACTTCTTTTAAAGGTTTTTATGTTCCTTGATTTGGGGGTTTTGTTTCATGATGATATATTACTTGCTTTATTTTGATTCAGATTTGGAATTTTAACAATCGTATGATGGTACTTCTAAATCAAGAACATGCATACTGATATTTTTGGTTTAAATGGAAAGAGGATTTTATATACCTCTAACAACCTACTAAATTTAAATATTAATTTTGTCTTCTACATTATGGAAAAAAGATATTTAATTTTCAGTCTATGATATTGTCTACATGTAGAGCCCTTATCGAAGCAAATCTTATAAACTTGTCCTTGCAAAGGAATGATTGTCCAAACCTCTCTTTTTCTGCTTCAATAAATTATTTTGGCGGTCCCATCTTCTCTGGTGAGAACTTTGATGATTGGTCAATTGACACAAAGACTTATTTAAAATCTAAAAACCTATGGAAAATTGTTGAGGAAGGGTATGAAGCACCAAAATCAAGGATGCCACTGGTTGAAGAAAGCCAGAAGCAGTTGAAGAAAGCCAGAAGCAGTTGAAGAGAGATTCACTAGCTCTTCTTCTGATCCGAGAAGGTCTTTCCGACGAATTGCTTCCGAGTATTAAGAATGCAAAAACTGCCAAAGAAGCTTGGGATTTCCTTCACCAGGTGTTCCAAGGAACATCGAAGGTATGTTGCAGTTCAATGTTCTAGAAGAAATGATTAAATATTAAATCTGATATTTCATTTGTTTACTTATTTTCTTCGGCGGGTTAGCTTTACTTCATTTGCTAATAATATGTTGGATGCTTTATGGAAAAGGGTGCAATTGGCAAAGAAGTAATTCTACAAGAATTTATTATAGAAACCTTATCTACAATAATTGATTATAATAAAAATTGATTTTTTGGAGAAAAAATGAAAAATGATTTATTCCGAAATATGTAGATTTTTTCCATTTGAAGGTCCCAAGAGTGATCACAACACTGTGTTGTCAGACACCACAAAAGTCACAATGGACCAAAAAATGTCTTGATTTAGCACGCAATCACTTTCAAAATCATGATAGAGGTTTAATTTATAAGTGATTTTGAGCTCTTTAAAGATTATATCAAATGTAAGCTTATTTGCATTGGATTTGCAGCAGTTTTTTGGTTTCTTACTTGCCTAGCATGTCCAAACTATTTGTTTGCTACTTATAAGAAAACTATTACAATGACTTATTGTTTCAGAATGATGCCTCTGAAAGTGCACTTCCGGAAAAGCTTGATAACGTACTAGATAACGATGTTGAGGATGAGCCTGAAGTTGCGTTCCTTTCCAAGGAACCTTTGCATGACGTGATTCTTATGAAATCACATGTGAAGCCTAACTATTATCTGGTAATCAATTAGTTCACCCGAGGATTTTGGTTCTTCTTCGAATTCTTATATATATATTTGGTCCCTTTTAGCAGATTTGATCTATTTAGTCATTTACCTTTTGAGTTGACACATTTAGTCCTCTAGTCATCACTTCTAGTCCTCTATCTTTTGATTTTATAAAAAATATTAATTGGTATAAACATCCATTTATGTTAGTTGCATAAAAGTCATTTTGAAGCCACAAATGCACTGAAGTTAGCCCTATTGCACATTCACACTAAATATGTTACGTTTTGGGTTTGAAAGATGAACGACTAAATCTGAATAATTTAGGACCAAATGTGTCGAACCAAAAGATGAAGTACTTTCTTATGAAGCGAAAATTAGCGGACTACATATGCAACTTGGCCTATTTAAACATATTTGTTGCGCTCTATTAATTTCCTTTGATATAAAATCATCGGCTACTCAACCGAAGTTTCTTGATTTAAAAAGTTTGAACTTGATTAGAATGCTTTTATTTAATTACTAACTTATTTATGTTTCCAGCACTTTCCAACCCGATTTTATCATCGACTGCCTTCATAAAACCTTCCAGCAATCATCAGCTGCAGTGGCAAGACCTGGAATGTAAAATATCGTGGAGAAACGAAGATTAGAGGATTCACTGTTGCTACTTGGAGCAAATTTGTGGATGATAATAATCTAAAAATCGGAGATGCTCTCGTATTTGAGCACACAGCAGCTGATGATACAAAGATTGAATTTAAAGTGCATATTCTGAGATCCTATATTCACCCCAAGTTACAAGAACTGATTGAGAAGAGAAAGGCACGTTCACTGTTATATTCACCCCAAGCAGAATATACATTATTAGAAGTCGTCACATTGGATGACGATTAACGTGGCTGGTATGCTTCATTTTCTGCATGTTATTTACTTAAAGTTTGTTATGATACTTCATCCTGTTTCTTTTATTTTCTGATACTTATCTTAAAAGGGGAAAATGTTTTAAACTCTTTGGGGGATTTGTTCACTGTTATGACCCTGTGTGATTTTTTGTCCCCTTTTATCATTGGAATCTATTTTATTTTCTATTCCCAACAATACTTCAATTTAAATAAACCTTTTCAATTTGCTTTTATTTACTTTATCTATTACATTTGCTTGATCTCATTGGTACATTGTTTGAATATTTCTCCATTTTAAGGACAACATATTTCAGTTTTGATGCATATAATCATTGAGGCGCATTTATGTGCATGATTTCCATCACAGTTTTGAGGTGTCACTTTAATTGAGCTCTTTCAGTTTTATTTATTCTGAATATACTTTTCATCCTTATCAATTCCACCCAATTGATCCATCTCACAAAACCGCATCACTTGAATTTCCCATGTTGGCTTCATATACTAGAGCTGCAAGAAGACTGTATAGTAGTGATCCAATTGGGATGTTTGTAATGAGGATATTGTGATCGACTCCGGCTCTATTTGGGCCAAAAAGCTCTGCTTTAATCGACACTGCAGCTGAGAATACGAAACCTGAACTTACTCCAATCATTGCTGTGGCTGCAGTTAGTGTTGTCTTACTGCCTGATAATACAAGTAGGATAAATGCAATTGGTGTTGGGATAAGGGCTAAAGCAAGCCATCCGGTACTTGCGTAGTGCATCTTGCTGCATTATATGGAATTACATTCAGTGTAAACTCGATTTGTTATTCAGGAATGGAACAATAAGTTACTTATCTAATATGTGCCTAGTTTTGCACTTACCCCTTACTGTTTAGCATTTTACACTTGCCCCTTGAGCTTTAACTGTTTGGCTGTAGCTGTGAGGGAGCTAAGTGCAAAATGTTGGAAAAGTTATGGTGGATTTCAGGTTAGGGGTAAAGTTGGATTTCAAGTTCAATTATCTTCACCATAGCCTAATGACAAAATGTTGCAAACTGCAATAAAATATGATGGGGCAAGTGCAAATCCAAAACCATTAGGGGGCAAAGTGAAAACCGGCTTAAAGATAAGGGGTCATATTGAATTATTTACTCTTGTAGGAAGTCTGGAGCATGCTGAATAGAGAAAAACCAACGAGTTATAAATTTGTCCTAGATTGTTACTATACAGTACTAGTCCTATAGTTCCACCACATAAATACGCGACATAGTCTTAATTTGAACGCCACGTTGCTGTAGAAATCCTCCTCCTTTCTTACTTGATATTATGACATTCATCTAATACGAGGTTATAGTTTTTTTTTTTAATGAAATGATAATTACATCATTATATCAATAAATATATTTGATCACTAGAAAAATATTCATTTCATCTACATAGTTCTACCAAATTAAGTAAGCATATGCATTTAATGTTATTGTTGTGTTACTCCTAACTTTTAAGGCACATTTGATCATTCTGTCCATCTATTATTCATTATTGTAAGGTTGAGGCATCTGTTTCAATTTTCACTAATGTGAATTTTTGATGTGTAGAACAAAAATTAAGAGAATTTCTCAAACATCCAAACTAGATTTGGCAACTTTAATTTTGAGGATGATACATTAAAACATTTTATTAGCTAAGAATACTGCAATAAATTACTATAAATACTTGAAATCAACTAAAAAAAAATCAAGACCCGCAAGATGTAGGTTTAAAGGACACCATCCTTGTCTTGAAGTCAAATCCCACCAAGAAATCCATTTGTGCAATGTTACCAAAAAAGGACAGCCCATTCTTTGACGGCAGCATTGCCAAGCAGAAGATTGTATCATCGATCCTAACAAATACGTTTTCAGATTTCAACTGCACATCGGCCCCTTTAAAGTGAAAAACGACCAAAGGGAATAGAAACACGTCATGTTGCGAAGAAAAACATAAGTCAAATTGTGGATGTGGAACCTGCTTAAGTAAAATCAAGTTTTTCACTGCAAACTTGATCTTCAAATAAAATTCCAAAGGAAGGTGTGTAAGTACAATTCCCGTGTCCAGAATAATGTTTCCTACATCAATAGCTTTTGAATCATCATCATCCGGGTCATAGAATTCAATCCTATGACTACCAACACTAACTCCTTCCAGTGTCAAGAAATAGCCACTTGATCGATACCTGGCTAAAGGGGTAGAGACCGTCCCTGCTCCTGAAACGACAGCGTTGGTCCCGAAATTCATCTTACTTGTCGTTACACCGGTTGTGAGAAAATGTGACACAAAACAATAAGAAAATTTCCCTCCAAACACATAGTATAGTTGTCTAACAAATGAATTTTGTCCACCTCCAAAACCAATAATGCCAGTCTCGTCTCGATTAAAAGTACCTACATTATTAACTCCACACCCGAAGGTGATAAATTGAAATGTCTCATTTTTGCCATCAGAAGTAGGTAGCGTTATGTCATCTATTGAGAGATAACCCGACGTGACCGATCCACCGGAGTATTGTTGCGTATATAAGCAATTTAATCCGTCCGCGCTACAATTAGTATTCCCAAAACTCTGACACGTGACAGACCTGCAAGGAACCATGCTATACGTGGATGAACCTTTGGGGTCAAAGATAGGTAACTTTTGGTTAAAACATGTGACACAAGGTTGACATTGTGTCCATATGGTATTACTGCCGGTGTCAAAAATGCCATAGGAAAGAATTGGCGGTGTGCCTATGGCGTACTTCATCAGATATTGTGCCCTTGAACTAGTGACATCCGTCACGGGTATTTTCGAAGAAATATCAATATTGAAATCATGATGAATGCGATCAAATGATCGTTGCAATGAATTCATCAAACGTTGTGATGGCGTCAAGGAAGAGTCGTAGAAAGGCGATTGAGGGGAGTCGCGGTGAATCAAATCAACGGTAAAACCGTTAGTACTAGTGTTGTTGGTTTTACTTGCAAGGCACGTTGACACATGAAATATGAATATTATTATTGCTAAATAAACTAGAAAAGTTGATTGCTGAACCATGGTTTTGGGCATGCAATTACCCTTTTTTTTAACAAGAAAAGAATAGCTAGCAATGTCGGGAAAGCAGTGGTCCGGTCCGGTGCACATAAAAATGTAAGTATTATTTATACTAGGAGCATATATATATATATATATATACATATATATTACAAAGGTGAGAATTAACATATATGGTATGATATATTGGTACTTCTTTTAATTATTTTCTTTCATAGAATTAAAGATCTAAACAGAATCTTAATTTGATTTTGTTTATACCCCAAATATTTTTTATAGCCAAAAATAAAAACAAGCAAACATATTCCAATCTATATATAAGTTATTTAGACAACAAATATGGATAGCCAAGAAAATATTCATCGATAAATTAAGTTAAGTGAATATTAACTAAAATTCCATGCACTCTCTATTTAATGTTCTTGTCATGTTTTATCGCATTGTGGAAAGAATTTTGCCATAATTTTTTCCTATTAATGATTTTTTTCCTTATTTTCATATATTGTTAAAATAACAAACATGGTAGAATTTTGAGTGAAAGTTAATTGTTGTTCTGCATTCCTACTATTTGTTTTGAAAGCATTGGTAAGTATTTTATAAAAGCTCGACTTGATAAGATAAATATTGACAAAATACATATAAAAATATTAATTAAGTTATAAAATACTCGCCTCGAGCGCATTCAAGAAAAACCCATTGAGTCTTATACACCTAGTCGAATCCCACCCAAAAATCTATTATTGACAAGGCACGAGCTCCATCAAAATATAAACTTACATACATATACTTAATAAAAAAAAACACCTCTACGTTCTAAAGAACTACAAAATCAAAAATTATTCTTAGCTTCAAAGAAAAAGCGAAGAATCTCAAAACACATCTCACTCTATATGAGTGATATGTAGAAAGTAATAATTAAACCTAAAGCTTTTTCTTTCGGATTTAAACACGACAAAAATTCGATTTTCATACCATAGAACATGATAATTTTATTTTTCATACCAAACGCATCAAATTCATATCACAATCTGATGGACGTTTCAAAAATCATACTCCTATAAGTTTTTTTAATGAAATAACCACATGGTCCGTTAAGTCACCTTGAGTGGGGAGAAAAACTCACGTGCAGGGCACGTGTGGTTGACCTCTGCCAGTTTGATATGAAAAATGAAAGTTTTTCTTTTTTATGATATGAAAAATGATTTTTTGCCCAAATATGAACAAACTAACTTCCCATAAAATTAAGTATAGCTTCCTGAAACGTTCAATGTGGGATGGGTTATCACATTATGTATGTTATTCTTAATTATTGCATAAACTAAACACATAAGGACAATATAACTATTTTATCTCATATATAGTTATTTTTGTTAGCTCATTTTGAGAACAAATTACACTTAACTATTCATGATTAATATCACAAAAGTACAATAAAAATTTGGTGCAAGTCAAATTATATTTATTCAATATAATTTTTGTGAATATTATGCATCATATATCAAGAAGAAACAAATGTCATCCCCGTTGATTTGATGTTTGTTCTTGACCATACATTTTTATCTAAACAAATATTGCAATGTATATTAACTAAAGGGATATATTGCCTTTAGTAAATTTTACTTTTAGTATCAAAATAGTCCGGTAAGAATAGGGACCAACGACTTTTAATTCGGAACGGCTCCATGACGCAGACTGCATGCTTCTAAGCTTGTCATCCAAGGTTTTGTAACAAATAGAATTAGGTGAAATTTATTGGAATGCTTAACTTAAATTAAAAATGACAATACATTATTTTGTTTATAAAATAGTTGCATTTGCAAATCATTAAAAAAACACAAAAAAGAATTCATTTGACATAAGCAAGTTGATAAATCGAATATTAACAATATATTTATTCAATTTTTCAAACTAATTTTTATACTTCAACAAGTTTAAGCAAATATCAAAATGAAATATTTCACACACTAGCTAAAAAACACGACTACTTGTTCACTACCTTAAACTAAATCTGGGCAATTTTGCTTATCTACTAAAATAATGTTGCATAGTAATATGTTCGAGGTCATAAAAAACTTGCACAGCTTTACTCTTTTTGGTGTATTTAATTATATTCAAGTATAACTATATAGGTTGTGCTCATAGTTACTAATTAGGGTCTATGTCCAAAATTGATGATGAATTACTTCGTGGAAGTAGATAAACAACAATGAACTTTTACGTGTAGGTCTCACATTAGAATGAAAAATTTATCAGTGAAATCAATCAACATTCCTAGCTAGCAAATGGGTGTACTGAAAAAAAATTATTAGGGCTCGTCGAAGTTGATCATAATAAGGACCATTATATGTTTAAGTTGGATCATATTAAAAGTACGTATAACACATGAGTAGTTGAGTAATTTGAAATGCATAGTCGATAAGGTGAAATACCGAATTTCAAATTGGGTCGGTTTTGTAATCCAAGTCAAATTATCCTTTACTTTTCTACAAAAAAATAAAAGGTAGAAAAATCTTTCTCAATCAAAAAATTTACTTGGTGAGACTGGACAACAAATGTTTGATAAAAGAAATTCATTTTCGCACCATAGAACATAGAAATTTTCATTGTTCATACCAAACAGGCATTGGTCAACCACACGTGCGGACCGCGTGGCAGTTCCATTAAAAACATGTCAAAAGTATGATTTTTAAATCGTCCGTCAGATTGTGGTATGATTTTGGTGCGTTTGACATGAAAAATGAAAATTGCCCTATTCTATGTTATTAAAAATAAATTGTTTCCCTTAAATTTACCAAGTTCTACCCATTGTTTAAAATTTTGTTTCAAATTAAAGAAAGTTCAATGTTGGACAAATCACGAAAAAGAAACATTCTCATATAAAACAACATATCAATGTAAATTGGTTGCGATCTGAGTTGTCACAACCAAAAACTTTTGTGCCGTTCAAGCCACAACCACGTCGTCACATGAACGGCGTGGTCAATTTCGACGATAACTGAACAAGCACGACTAATTTTGATCGCGACCACTCAATCGCGGGGAGGAGTTTGAGGTGGGGTGGATGATAATTTTTTTTACAATTTTATAAAAATACCATGAAAGGTGTGTAATCTGATAACTTATTTCACATAACTAACATGATTTGACATAAAATCTTATACATCTTATATCTAAAGCCTCACGAAGTTGTAATGTTTGCGAGGGATTTCCATGATCGGTTCTGCAAGGCGATGGTTAACATTCGGCTATCTCCTCCAACTCACACTCAAACCCGCTGGCTTCCTCCACTGAATGACAACTTTAAGATTAATGTTGATGCTGCTATTTCCGGAGACGACAATAAGGTTGGAATTGGTATTATTGTTCGTGATTTTGAGGGTAAATGCAAGGGCTAGAATCCCATTCTTTTTCCTTTTCCTTTAAGAACGGATTCAGCTGAGGCTTTGGCTGCTCTAAAAGGGGTGGAGTTTGGCTTGGAGATAGGTTGCAACAAAGTGATACTTGAGGGGGATAATAGCTCTATTATAAAAGGCTTGGAAAACAATTTCTACTTGCTGGGAAACTTTGGACACATTCTTGAAGACATCAAAGTTTTAAGTAAAAAATTTGTTTCTTTCCAAGCGATTCATACACCTAGATTTAAGAATAAAGTAGCTCACCGCTTGGCAAATTAGCTGTCAATTCTTTTAGTTTCACGTCTGATCTCCCTGATCTCGTGACTAATATCATTATATCCGAATATCCTTGATTTTATATCATCTTTGTTTGGCTCTAAAAAAAAAAAAACCTTATTTCTTAAACCAGTCTCCCAAAACTCAAACAATTAACATTACGATTTACGCAAATCGAAATTATTTCACAAACCCTCGTCACTCTCACTAACCACTATCCCAAACGTCAAACAAACGGGCCAATATTTGTTTAGTATTCATAAAAAAATATACATGTATAAATAATGGAGTCATGAATATAATTTCATTTATTAGTACCCACGTAAAAAAGTAAATTAAAGTTTGAAGCTTTTTAATCACTTGGACTCTTTTTCCATCTTTCCATCTCAAAATCCACCCCTTTTTCTAGCGTTCTCCAAAAGCAATATAAACCCTTTTCACGTTTTCCCAAACCGGAGATAAAAATCACAATGGCGGTTTGGGACCCCGCACATATTACTTCAACCGGGATTACTTTTTTCAGCTACCGGGAAACAACCGACAGCTGGAGTTTGGCAGTATGAAGACTAACGGCAAAGCGATTGCGGTCCACACTCTCATCTTCTTTGGTTTGTATGCTATTTAAATCCTGGCCGTTCATCTTCACATCTATACCGGCTGATCCATTCTTTTTCAACGGAGCAAGATTATATCCATGTAATAACTGGGTGACACCGTGACAGTAAACTTATTCTTGATTTAATGTGCCCTTATTGATCAACTTTAATTTTGTTTGCTAATTTGTTATGGTTAGATTATAAATGAAGTAGTTAATTTGATGCAGAAGTTAGTTGGGTTCCAAAACTAAATTAAAATTTTCATATGTTGGTTTTTGCTAGAGCTAGATATATGCTATAATAATTAAACGTCAACAATATTTATTATCTGATATATAGCTTTGAATTTTGGATTGATTATAGCTAAAAGTAGATAAAATACTCGATCGACTTCAATTTTCTTAATTCAATTGAAGTTCGTTTAGAACCCAATTTATTTAAAGATCAAAGTAAGTAACTTAAATTTCAAGTAGAAGCTCCATATATAAGAAATGAAATTAACAACTCCAGATCACTTGTTCCACCTTCGCTCTCAAGAAACCATGATTTTCATGACATGTGAAGAGCAAAAAAGTTCGACATTACAAAGGAAAAAAATAAACTATATATGTTAATTTGACAAATAGCTACGAAGAAGAATATATATTAAAAAAAAAAAAAAAAAAAAAGGAAAAATAACTTTGAACAACATGTGCTATATATATTTGAAAATGGTTTACATGTTCTAGCTAGCCAGCATGTATATGAACTCCAATAGCAACAGTCAAAATAGTATAAATACAAAAGTACAAAATAGCATGAACTAGAATGGAAATCCCACTAGTGTACATGTTACCAAACTCAACCACCCTTGTCCTCGCCGGAACTTGGAAGAGCAGCCCCGGCGACAGGAGGATGAACATCACCACCGCCACCACCACAGGACCCCAATCAACATTTACCATTATCCCACCGGCCAATTCACTGTTTGTTTGTGTGTGTGTGTTTATTTTGAATTTGGTTCTTGAATTAAAAAAGAGTAGGCCTGGGGGGATGTGTTAATTTATAAGTAGGTAGGTAAATGAATTATTGAAATTTTGCTTAATGAAGAAGGTGTAGAGTGATGCTAAACTTGAGGGGAAAAAGAAGAAGTTGGGATTAAAAGGGAGGGAAAGTATATTATGCATGGTAGTAATGGGATTGCTTTTTTCGGAGGTGGACACATACAACTTTTGGTGCATAAGCTTCCAATTAGTGCATATATGAATGGCCCTTTTCTTGAAAATTATGAAGGTGGGAGTTTAGTTATAATAAAATATTTTTTGTTATCAAAAGTGTATTGGGCATGGGAAAAAGTTGGTGGAGTAGTATTTGAGGAGTTTGAAGTACTAATTTACTTGCTTTGGACCCGTTTGGATGGGTTTTCTGAGAGAGATATTATAGTTTTAGTAAGTTTACTTAATTAAGGGATGTTTGTTTGGATATTTTAGCAGTCCATGAAGTGGCGGCCCATATAGAAACTTAGTAGTAATAAAAAGGGTATCCGCCGGCCAAAAGCAATATACTACCGGGCCGGCGTTTTGACTTGTTATCATAAATTAATAATTCGAGAAATCCAATGTTTAAAACATCATTTACAAATACTAATAATAAATCACAAATTCTGAAATTACATTTTTGAGATTAAAAATGGCAGATTTAGCACCAGTGCTAATAGCAGTAATATTGTTTGTGATTCTTTCTCCAGGGCTTTTGTTCCAGCTTCCTGGAAAGAGTAGGGCCATAGAGTTCACCAATATGCAGACGAGTGGCCTTTCCATATTTGTACACACAATCATCTTCACTGCAATCATCACTATTCTTCTCATTGCCATTGGAGTTCACATCTATGTTGGCTAGAACAATTGATCTTCAATCTTTTTAATTACCTGATTTATTTTATATATAGACCATTAGACTTCTACTTGATCTTCAATCTTTTTCTATATAAGTAGTTTTAATAGTACTATTACATTACTTGTGATTAAACTCATGTGTAGATCTGTGCAAATTTATATCATCAAATTGAAATACATGCATTTCAAATGCACACCAGAGTCATGAAATAGAAATTAAAACAGAGGATAATTAAGAAACAAAAAAGGCATATAATATATGATCATTAAATTAAACTCCCCCGTATCGTCTTTGCCTTTGTTGGAATGATCTGAAAGCCTCGAGAAGATCTCCTTCATTAAACTCCGGGAACAACTTTTGGACAAACAACAATTCAGTATAAGCTAATTGCCACAACATGAAATTGCTTAGTCTAAGTTCACCACTTGTTCTTATAAGCAAATCAGGATTGGGAAAATCGATTTGACTAGTTTCCAGATGTTGGTCCAATGTGCCTTCGTCTATGTCTTGTGCACTTAAAATTCCATCTCTTACTTTACTTGCAATTTTCTTTGTTGCTTGTGTTATGTCGTATCGACCGCTGTAGTTGAGTGCTACGAAAAGGCGCATCCCTTTGTTTGATTTGGACGATTCTTCCGCTGTGGTTATTAGAGATTGTAGAGACTTTGGGAGCCTCGATTTATCTCCAATTATTGATATTTGCATATCATGGCTGTTACAAAGTACTGCATGTATATAAGAGATCTAGAAAATAAAATAGATATAATATGGAGCAATTAATTAATTAATTAATTACCGGGTTAACTCATTGAAATCTGTTTGTATCACTTGTTCAAACAATTTCATCAAAAATCCAACTTCTTCCTGTACAAATTAATCTCTCATCACCATATATATAATTTAATTAATTATTAAGTAATGACAGAACAGCAACAGCTAGTACTGAATTAATTACTTGAGGCCGAAGCCAATTTTCAGTTGAAAATGCAAATACTGTGAGAACTTTAACTCCAAGTTGAGAACATTTTATAGCAATTCTTTTCATGACTTCTTCACCAGCTTTATGACCAAGTTGTACAGGCAAACCTCTATTCTTCGCCCACCTTCTGTTCCCATCCATGATAATAGCGACATGTTTGGGCATCAGTTCTCGTTTTAGGCCTTCTGGATATTTGCCTCCATCTGCATTTGAGGTAGCTGCCAAACGGAGCTTTAGAAGAGAAGCTAAACCAGAAAAGCATGCTATAATAGGCCCATTTGAACCCATTTCGATCGATTTGGGTACGACTCTAAGATTAATTATTATTATTATTATTGAAGAAATTAAATTAAAGCATGAATGAAGATGTGGTACGTTTTACAATGGGAGAAGCATCGATCATTTATACTCGGTTTTAATTAATTAAGAACTTAGCTTGTTTGGTTAATTAAGTACACTTTTTATGGCTCTATCAAAATTGTTCGACTTTAATCAACTAGTCAAAATATTATTTAAGCTCGTGTTGACTAGTAGAGTGAATCAAATTGTTATTGACAATTCAAAGAATTATCCTACAATCAATGTGATCACACTTGTTACAGTACTATGTAACATTATCCTACAATCAATGTGACAATTCAAAGAATTATCCTCATGAGATTGGGGTGTAACATTAATACTATGTACTCCCCTGTCCCATTATTTTTACTCCATTAGTTACAGTACCCTGTCAAACTTTATAATCTTTCAAGTGACTGACCATGTTAAATTATTAACATTTGTGGCGTGTTAAACCTTTTAAATATTAATATATATATGATGCCATCTGTTAATATCAACTTAGTAGTAAAATATATTAGTTAAATTATTTATTATAATTTTTATATATTTAGTCAAATTGACTGATCTACTGTATCAAATGATAATGAAAAATGGAACGAATGAAGTAATAATTATCGACACTTACCTCTTATTTGGTAGCCCTAATAAACAGAACTGGTCACGTATTTGCTAGCCTAGTCGACCATGAAATTGATAGTTCGAACATTGTTATTGGAGATTACTCTTATTATTATACTAGGCTAAAGAGATGACTCATGTAAGCTAAAGGGAGAGAAAATATCAGAGGTAATATAATTATCTGCAAAAAGAAGACGAAACAGAGCAATTTTCTAATTGAAAACGTACCAAGGGCCCCACAACAGGAATCCGACCGTAAATAGAAATGAGGAAAAAAAAGAGAAAATAAAATAAAGGGAGCACATGGTACAACATTGAGCAGCCTAAATATCCCAAAACTACGTCGTTTTATATTAGTTGGGAAGAAAAAAAAAAGGAAAAGAAAATACCTTGCACTATTCACAAGCGGGCTACACTCTTATAAGAGTTAATATATATATATATATTAAAACTAATAAGAGACAATTCAATTGTGAACAGTGAATGCCAAAATTATATCCATTTTTTTTTTAATCTCTGGTAAACTAAACGACGTAGTTTTAGATGTCTTGTGGCTGTGATGTGTTGTACATTAAGTTAAGGTTATTTTCATTTACCTTTAATTTTGCCTCTTCTTCCTTTGACCGTAAATAGACGTGGGCCTCTTAACTGATTTATGGTCCGTTTTTCATTTATTTTTTTCCCCTCTCCCTCTACAATCTCACCGTCAACCTTACCCAATTCTTCCTTTCTCCCTCTGCGATCTCACCATTCATTTCCTTACCCAGTTATGTCTTTCTTTTTTATCTAATTTATGTTCTCACCTTCCCCAGCTCTACCTATTTTCTTTGGGTCTAATCGTAGCTTCTAATAGTAGCTGCCTCAATTTTCTTTGTAGGTAATCATGACTTTCTATGATTTAGGAATTTATTTTTGTTTATTAGGGCTTCTTTTCCCTTTAAATAGTGGAAGAAATTGTTTTGACATTTCAAAATTCAAAATGTTAGGATTTGGGTTTTGATTTTGAACGGCAATGGTGGTTTCCGGCAGATGTGGCGGTGGTGGCTCCTTCTTCAACAATAGTGATTCTTCTTTCTCTCATCTTTTCTTTCAATCACCTGGTCAATATAAGGACGGTAAGAAATTGAAATTGAAATTGAAATTTGTTTTATTACTTTTTTTTTTTGTGCTGTGAAGTGTTGTTATTTTTTTCTCTCTCTATATTATCTTCTATTTAATATTTTCTTTCTGCAGTTGGAGTGGTTTTTTTGCAATAAGGTAGTTTCTTTTTTTGTTCTTCGACTTTGATTTTAGTTCTGATTAATATTCATTTGGTTTCTGTAAATGATCTCCATTCTTTTCTGTTGATGTGGTTTTTTGGGTTCAGATTAGTGATTAAGAATCTGAGGTATGAGTACTGCAACTACACTATATTTTTCAAGTAAATCCTAAATTTTTATGTTTGTGCAGGTGTTCATATTTGGTGAAGAGGTAATTTTTTCTCTGTTTCAACTTTTTGTGTATTTGATGATTTATGAACATTTTTCGTTATGCTCTTATTCGTAGTGGAGTTTTTTTATTTATAATTTTATTGGATTAACTTTTTGTTTTTTGTGTATTTTTGCAGCTCGAGAAACGAAGCGGACTTGGTATTTTGTGAAATTTAATTTTATATTTTGTTTTCATAGTTGTTTTTTGTCGTTGAATTTGCTTGAATTCAGTTGTGGCGTTACAATGTTACCTATTAGGTGATCAAGATGGGTGAATGATATGAAATTTTTAGTGTGTGATTAGACTTTCAAACAATGAAGGTAATTTACAATTTCACACATTATACATAAAGAGTTTGAAATTCAAATCTTGTTTTGTTGATTTTTATTCGTATGTAAAACTTTCTGATTCTTTGACTAATTTCATATATTGGTTTTCCGGTGCAGTGAGTCGGTCTCTGAATGCTCGGCGGGTAGTTGGAGGAAGCTTTTGGTGGACGAGGTGATGAGGAACAGGGCTTTAGAGTTTACCTTACCAATATGTTCATTGATTTTCTTGATGTTCGTCTCACTTTTAGTTGGTGCCTCGAGCTGGAGGAGGAGGGCTAATGCCTGGTATGGTTAAATGAGTTCATGTCTCCTCTTCGCTGCACCCAAAAAAGTACTTCTTCAATTCTTCTTCTTTTTACTTGTGGTTGTTTTGAGTGATGTTAATACGAAATTGCATGATTTAGTTGTTTATTTTTGGGTTAAAACATTGATCTTGGAGAAGGTTGGTGCTTCTTTTTGCAATTACGTCAAGGCACAAATCGAAAAGAAATTTGTTTATTTAAAATTTAAAGTTATTTAATTTATTCTTTAATTGTAACCTTTTGTGATTGATCTATACTTTTCTTTGATGCTCTAATTGTCAGTGTGTATGCTACTAACTGTGGTGAGACTTTACTGAAGTTAACTTTTGTTTGTTGACGACAATCGAAGCTTAGATACTATATAGTGATTAAGCACTGAGATGAAGTTTACGTGAGTATGTTATCCTCTTTGATTTATTGAATTTTGTGTATTAATGTTCTAGATTTGTGAAGAACGATTGGTGTTACTAATATGTGAGAGGCATGCATTTTTACACTTCACAAGCTCATCGTGCCTAAGCTACAAGACCGTATAGGTCATATGTGGTAAAAAAATCTTAGTTCTTAATTCAATAGAAAAGGCCGGCTACCAAAAGTCTACCATGATGTACAATGTGATGCAGTGTATTTCAAGTTTTTATTTTTTACAGTTCATGTTTCTAATTTGTCTTTTTTACTATACTCTTCAGTCTCATTCTAGGTTGGTCTTCCTTCAGCTTCAGATTATGATAGTAATGGCTTCAAACATGTAAGGTAATTACATTGCCATTTTGTTACTATTGTTTCCGGTGCATTTTGGTTATTTTTATTGTGCAGTAGCAATCTTAAATTTATTTTCTTATCTATTTACTTATTTTCCTTTTACTGCAGGTGCAAGTGTTTGTTTGGCCAGGTGAGGTGTGATTCGTTTATTTTGTGTCATCTTCTTTTGTTATTTGCCTTTGACAGTTAATTTATCAGTCGAGACCAATTTACATTTTAGGTGAATGCACAATATGAATTAAATCGTGAGATGGCATGTGCGGGGGAAATTAGACTGGATCAATTTACATTTTTTGTTTCTTCTGATAATGTACTTTCGACTCTGTATTATTAATAATTGCAGAAAGTGGTTTAGCGTTTTAAATGTGTACTATATGCATGTCTATTGAGTGAAGACTACTGATTACAAACCTATTTATTTTTGCTGTATAGTTTATTGAAATTAGCCAATATCTAAATGATGGAAGCTCCTTTAGGTCTGAAAATGTGACTTTCATTAGAAGATTATCATTGTTGATCCTTATGAAAACCCCATTTATTCTCTGTCATATATCTTCGGCCGAATGACAGTTGGAAAGATGATAGAATTACTTGGTAGCAAAGCAGGAGTTTCTTGTGGTAGGTTTCATATATGCAATATGACATGATGTTCTATTTTGCATAAACTGTAGATATGGCGTTTATTTCTTTCAACTCAGCATCTAAATAGTTTTATGGCTCGTTGGAGATTGGTATAGGGTAATTCAACTTTGTGGAGTTATACATTCAATTTACTATCTGTATACGTTACAGGGATCACCGGCGAGCCACTGCAAGCATATATTTTCATGGGGCCTATTTATTACCAGAAGTTGAAACACGTGGTAAGCCACAAATACACTTGGTACGATCTAATTAACGTTGCTGTAATTCTGAACTTCATAACTCCTATTTTACCTGAAGTTCATGGGAATTTGCAATTACCGGATGTGAATTTTGTGTAGGGATATAAGGTTTTACTGATTAGAAAGTACTTTCCTCTTAATATAAGTTTTGGATATCTCCAGAGGCCTTATGCAAGTTGGATGTGTTTATACTTGTATTCTTGATGTAAAAACAAAATTTTCATTATGTCTATATTGTTTTTGCCATGTGATAATAATGCCTTTACTAAAGAGCCAAGTGTTTATACTCGTATTCTTGATGTAAAAACAAAATTTTCATTTTTCATCAAATTAATAATGTGACATATGTCACTAATAACTACCATCACATCAAACTTAACCAAACTTAACCATAGTGTATCCAAGTACTAGGATAAAAATAAAGCAACAAAAACATTCATACGACCATACGGGGCATCAGCACCGCGCATTGCGCGGTGCAACTGCCCTAGTATATATATATATGGTAAAGTTTTAGCTAAAAATAAATAACACTGGTCCAAATTATAAGCAATTGATAATTCATCATTATATTAGATATTAATACAGATACATGTATGTATAAAAATAAATCTTTATGCATGGTTTTTACCTTATCGATAATGTTTTAAAAACTAATACTGACCAAATTTAAAAATTGTGTTATCTTATTCGTAATAACATTCTCACAGTTCTTTTTATAAATTCATTTTTGTTAATTGCTGGGGCTTATTAATTAAAAAATATTCAAAATGGAATATGATTGAGTGATGGTGCAAGGTCAAATTCATATATAAACGTTAAACCTCTCAAAATCATATCGTGCCTAAATATATAAAAAAAATTCCTTTTCGTAGTCCACTTTCTAATGTTAGACATTAACGTAATACAACGGTATTAACATATTTATTACATTTAACATTAGCAATAAGAAAATATATTATTATTACTAATTAATGTTAATTGCATGCCTAATTAAATGTGATTTAGACTGAAAACCTAATTAATGTTAACCTCCCCCGGCCCAAACCACTACAATTACTTCTGGTACTAGGACGAAAGGGCCTATTTGGAAGGGTTTTGGGTCGGTTTCGCAGGTCTCGATTTTAAAAAATGGTTTCGGTGGTTTCGGTAAAATCTTTGAAACCTCATTTGGTTAGATTTTGGATGTTGGATTTTGTGGTTTTGAAAAAGCTGAAACCCCACTTGGATTGTGTTTGAATGTTGGAGTTTGGGGAAAAATATAGGTGGTAGGTGTCAAATCAATGTCTTTTATATAAAGTTTGAGGAGAAAAATAGGTGGTATGTGTCAAATGTTTCATATGTTACAAGAGTTTGTATATGAGTTTCTGAATATGTTTGTGATGAGTTTAATGGGTTTTGTCAAATTTTATTTGGAAGACTTCTGAGTCAGTTTTGCGAGACCGACGAGACTGGGCCAGAACCAGCCAAATAGACCCCAAGTTAATTCCGTGTTCGGTCACTTGGGTTGTATTAATTTGAATTTGTTTGTTTCTTGAGTTTATCGGGACATAGTGATCATGTGAGAAAAAACTAAATTAAATTTAGTTTGATTATAATAAATCATTTACAAGTTGAGTGCAATCATTATCAAGTTGAGTACTATTAAAAAGAGAAGTTATGTCATGATGTACGAATTTTTTGATATTTCTGTTTTGCCCTTAATTTTATTTATATAACATTTTGACTCCTTCACTTATACTATTACATCCTTTAAATAAAATTTACTTTTACTTTCCCAATAAAAAAATTCTTATTTTTTGTGATTAAAAATGAATGTGGGAACGCATGCTGAAGAAATTAAAGCACGCAGAGACGCGTGTTGAGAATATACTAGTCTTATACTTTCTCCGTCCCATTTATTTTGCTCAATTGATACAGTTGACCAATCAGCATGACTAAATTTACAAAATTTATAATAAATAATTTAATTAATATATTTCACTAATAAGTTGATAATACCATATGACACCATATATATTAATATATAAAAGGTTTAATACACAAAAAATGTGAATAATTTAATTTGCTAAATCACTTAAAAGATTGAAAAGTTTGACCAAATACTGTAGCAACAGGAGCAAAATAAATTGGATTAAGGAAGTATATTAAAAGCCAAAATAGCTAGTAGTATGATGCTAATCAATTAAATTTGCAATTGTACAATTAATACTGACAAATTTAATTAAAACAAGCACTTTTAAATTAGATTTAATCATTTGTGACCTTTTTTTTTCGAGAACATAACCATTTGTCACGTTAATTTCAATGTCACACAAGTGACAACAATATACCAACAGGTAGGGGTGGGCATTCGGTATCGGGTTTCGGGAACACGTACCGTCCCGGTCGGGATTTTATAGTTTGGGAAGGGAAGTATGATTGATTTTCAGGTTTCTGGAAACCCGAAAACCCGACAAACTAAATCGGGACGGTATTCGGGAAATATTTCACACCCGATTTGGAAAACCGAATCCCGAATTTCTTATCATACAAAATAAATTACCCCTTTCAATCAATCTCTTACTCCCAAACTCAAGCCCCATCACCTACCTCATGGTCTTGAAATTAACAATTCATGACCATAAAGAAAAATATAATGTTATGAAGGAGCAAAATAAAGAAAATTGTGATATTTTTACCATATAGGAGTTTAAAATTATTATTTTCGGGAAATCCGAATCCGAATCCCGAAAACCCGATATTTATTGGGAAACCGAGATATCGGGATCAAGTCAATTCAAATGGAATTCGGGTAGTAAAAATCAAAACCCGAATCCCAAAAATCTCGTCCCGATCCCACCTCTACCAACAGGTGATTGGTCTAGTGGAAGGGACTAGTCACTACAAAATAGCAGACCCATATTCGAATCCTTGTTGGGAGAGGTTCTCACTTTATGTGTCAGACGCGCCTCAAAAAGAAATAAACCATTAAAAAACCAAAAAAAATAATAAGTGATAATATATAAGCATGGAATTGATCGGGTGAATTAATAGACATAGTTAATTAAAGCTACATAAATATAATTAAATACTAGTAGTATATTTCTCTACAGTTGCATATTATCCAATTTGTTGCGGTCGGGACTGACACGTTCAAGCCGAAACCTCTCTTGAACGCTAGAGATATATCTCGTAGCTTTTGCATCAACGGCTTCATCTTCAGCTGCGCCACCGTAGAAATTCTCCAACTTCCCATAAGAATCGCGGTTCCTTTCAGGCACCACAAACGCGACTTTTGGCTTCTGCTGGGTAAAAGCTTGGTCCTGGTTCACGATTATGAAGCCAGCTGCAGTGGGTGAATTATTTGAAGGGCTCGGTTTAGTTTTGCTGCTATACGACGGCTGTACGACAGCGTTTGAAGGCTTTGTGGACCTGTAAAGAGACTTAATTAGCTTTGATTTGGTGAAGCTTTTGCGTTTGGTGCGTGTGGACTCCATTGATATATATTTAATTCAGTAGAATATATATATAGAAAGCAAATGATTTGTGAGTACTCATTTGAGTGATATATCATATGCACCTCTATATATATATGCACAACACTGCATGAACAAGTTGTACTTTCACCTAGATTGAACTTTAGATATCTTTATTATTGGAAGTTTTAAATAATATATAAGTAATACTTTAAAAGTTAGACTCAAGCTTAGGTATCTTTACATTTTTTTTTATCGTAAAAATAGTAATTGTGTATATATTTGTAATGTTGCGTTTTTTTTTTTTTTTTTTAATATCCCGTAACATATAAACAGAAAGTTTAGGACAGAGAGAACATTCAATAGAAGATGATTTATATGTTGTGACAATAATTGGCTTTTGGTTATGATTTCAATATTTTTATTCTCTTTGAGTTTGATATTATAATTTAAGAAAAAAAATATTTATTTACATATGTTTTTGTGTCCAAAACTATGATATCACATCATCACCGTCTCAGATGTTTTTAAAGAAAAAATCCAAAATTAAAAGTTAACTTTGTCACGACGTCTCAAGAAAACAAAATTTTAGATAAGTAAAGTATACTTATTGCATTAAATCTAAAATATTACTTATTATAAGTTTGTTAGCATCAAATTATATTAGGAGTATTGATTATTTAATGAGGCATCCTTCTAAACATGTTATAAATGTTACTTTTAGTTAGAGTTAGATAATCTAATTATAAGCTTAACCATGATTTCGAATCCTTGAATCAAATTATTTGAATGTTCGGCCTAATTCATGATCTTGTTAAAAAATTATGGGTATGATTCTTAATTTCCAATTATTTGTTCGGATTCTTTTCAACTTTGAAAGCTTTCTATATATGATAGGCTAATAGCATCAATCATCAACAAACAGTCTAATTAATTAGTAGATTACACCGAATTAGAATAAGTTTTAAAGCAAACAGTTAATTCACTAGTGTATTGTATATATATGAAAGTACTTTATTAGCAAATGGAATATTTATCAACATATATACTAAGCTAATTAATTAAGCACATACATATATGTTTAAAAAAAAAACCGAAAATTAAACTAGTTGTGAATCTGATAAAAGTAATCGTGAGATCGATACGAGGAATTGTCTCAGGTGGATGGATAAGAAGAGCATCGTTTTCACAGATGGAAAAATCTCGACATTCTAGAAAGTAAGTAAGATAACCATAAACAACAAAAGGTTAGTTTTTTTTCCACGAAAATAGGGAGGATTTTGCTTTCTTAGACTACGTACTATTTTATTTAATTTTGCCAAGTATAACTTCATCAAATTATTTTTGCCTCAAGTAATAGAGAACTAGTTTTTTTTTTTTTTTTTTTTTCGTTTTTATTTTCCATATTAAAATGTTCACTAATGTCCAAGAGAAAAATAGTATAGCATGCATCTAGGATTATCAATGAGTCGGATCTATTCAAAGTTAGCTCGTTGTAAGTCAAATATAAGCTAGAAATTCGAATAAATATATGAGGCAAGTTTGAGATATATGATGCAATATTTGAATTTGAATCAATAAAAACCTTCGCTCACAAATTCACTTTATCAGGCAAATATAATAAGTGAAATCAGAAATTAAGTTCACATCACTATCCATTGGGATAATAGTTGAGACTGTAATTTAATTATGTCATTATAATATTTTAAGAAATATATTTAGACATACATAGATTGTGTTACACATAGGCTAACAATTTGATCCATGCTTGGAATATTTATTTTGAAGTTTGAACTATTATTCAAGAAGATGGGGTTAAGGATAGTAGAGTAATAGGCAAGAGGGTTGCGATTTGCTTTAGTCGGACATATCCTAGACATTGTTAAAGTTATGGTGCACCTTTGAGGATAAGATTTTTATTATATTATTTATTAAAACTCATAATTCAAGTTTCTTTCTTTTACTCTTCAAGATTCTGCGTCAATTATCTGTTTTTCGGATTCTAAATATATGATCATACGTAACTCTCGCATAATTCCTACATTCCCTTTCATTTATATATTTCTTTCTTCTTAAATTCAAGACCAAAGGTTAAGTTCACGTATTGAGTTCTTTTGGTACATACTAGTAAAGAACACCTTTTTTTTTTCTATCTTGTGAATAGTATTCTTTTTTAAAAAAAAATACATTTATCATTTTAATAATTGCCTCATAAATACATAATAAACAACTATCAAATGCTAATAATAAACTATAACAAATACTCACATTAACGTGAGCAAATATCCACATTTACGAGAGTTGAACACATGACCTTTTGATCTTGGACATCAGCTTTGTTTATAGTATTCTAGTAAAGAATTACTTTTTCTTTGTTAAAGATTTTATTCTTTTTAGATATGCTTTAGTAATTTTATATTAGACTTGCTCAATAAAAACAAAACTGAAATAAAAGGAAAAGACAGAATACAAAAAGGAAGAATCAAATCAAGTTGTCTCAACATTTTGGCATAATGGTTCCCAAAAAATCAATAAAATAGAATATTATAGCCCAATTATCTTTTGTTAAGTTTCCTCAAAGATGGCCATTGATATCACAAAAGAAAAACTCACAAAAAGAGAATATGAAGATTCATATTCGACCATACTCAAATATCTAAGATACTTTACTTCAGGTGGTACTGTTTCTTGTTTCTATTGAACTCTTTAGTTTTTAAAACTCCAATCCAATATGTGATTTCTATAAATTAAATATGACACACCAACCATATATATATATAAATATACATTTATATAATGCTTGTTCATATTTACACTTTATATACTCAAGTAGCTAACAATTTAAATTTGATAACATGTTGGTTATTGTATTATTACCCAACAAAATCATCAAATAAAAGATAATGTAAAAAAAATGACTTATAGTTCAATTTTCCGCATGTTCTTTAGAAACAACAATATCCTAATTATATAAGTTTTTTAAATATATTTTTCATTTATAATTATCCTCTCACACATAATATTTAATGTTGTAACTTAATTGATTCATAATCACTGCATTCAGACTTAAAAATGCCTAAACTGCTGAAAATTCGACATTTCAACTCTGTATATAAATCAACAGGCCAACCCAAAAAGGGAACAACTAGTACTACAGTACTACTGCTTTGAGTTATCAATAATATATTATCGTTTTTTTTTTCAAAATAAAAAATAAAACTAATACAGAAATGGGCCTTATGGCCCTGAACATTTTTCGGACTAGTTATAATGGGCCTAGCCCAACATATGAAACTAATTATTGGGAGATTGCTACTGTGGTGATCTTTCCCCAATTCTTCCCGTCCAAGAGCCCTAGAAAGAAATTCGCTTATTTTACAATTTTTATTGTGGGGGATATTAGATTAATACTGTAGAATGGCGCTGACAAATTTTATACTGACGGTTGCTGGAGTTGGTGCCGTCGTGTTGCTGTTGAGGAGTGACGTAAAGCAATCAGCCTCCATCTTCCGCCGTAACGTCCGCCATATCCGTAATTGGCTCGAGGAAGAGTCCAAAACCGTCTCTAAGTACGCATTTTTAATACCATATTTTTTTCTCTGTGTGTTTCATCACTTCATAATAGGATGTGAAGTTTGACTTCTGATTTAATGCGGATTTCGTAATGATTCTACACTGTAAACGAGTATTCTGGAACAACTCATTTAAAAGTTTGGTTTAAATTTCATATGGAGCTTGAAATTGTGTTTCAGCTAGGTTTGATTGTCAAACGAACCTAGCTCAAATGAGCTTTTGTGTAAAGAGCTCGAGTCTATTATCGAGTAGGTATATTGTCAATTTTTAGCTTAGGAGTCTTACTTGAACCGAGCTTCAACAATTATCAAATGAAAGATGTTGTTTAGGCTTGTTTGGTATGTATTACCAACCGAGCTCAAATGAGTTTTTGTCGAACGAGGTAGTGACAAATATCAAGTAACCCGTTAAACTCAAGTTTAGTAGCTCTGATGAGTGATATTTAGCATTGAGTACTTCTAATAGCATTGTAGTGTTCTCGTTCTATTTTAAGAGTAGTTATTGAGTATTTACATTCCCTATGGATGATATTCTGATCTGAGTGGTCCTCGATTCAATTATTGTATGTGAATTTAGTGTTAGTATTAAGCCTACCAACACATTGTTCAAAATCAGCTTCGCCTATTATTTATTGTGTCAACTGAAAATATAATGTATGTATGTATTGTAGGGAAATGGAGAAGGCGAAACCAAAGGAGATACCCGGTAAAGATATTCCCAAGGGGGACAAGCACTAGTGTTGATTCATGTCTAAGAACTTCACATGGTTAAATATCTCTAATTGGAATTATATGCAGTGCGTATAGATTTTTTTGCTTTTGCGACAGAATAAATAATGCATGCAATTTTTTTTTTTTTTCGGGTTAAGCGTGCTTTTTCTTAACATCCTGCAGTATAATATTTAAAACTTGTACTTGTGATGAATGTGCTTATGAGGCACCATAAATATATTAGATTGATTAAGTTTTGCTTGTTGAGAGCTCCATATTAATTATGATTAATTGAGATTATTAATGATTATATTGATGACAGTAGTTATTTCAAATGCGATCAATGAAATTCTATGGTCATGAGGAATCTTGCGTGTATAATCAGAGTTATGCTGAAATGCCTTTATACCTTGTTTGGTGCCGCAAATTAAATAAATTCATATTGATTTTTATCTTACAGAATTTGTAAGATTAGCAAAATAAAGTTTTTATCTTGGACCATATAAAAAAAAAAAAAATTGTGAAAACTTAAATGTGATAAGTTCAAATAATGTTTTTTTTCCTCCTTATTAATGATCATGATTTATCTTAGAATCAAGCCTGCTCTGAAAATAAAAGGCCCTCATTAATAATTATCAGAAATATGCTTCTTAACTCATCATTGACTTAGTAGAATCCTTGTATAACAAATCCCTCAGTTAATTTGACATAATTATTACTCCTTAATTACAAAAGTTCAAAAAGAAGGATAAATGTGCATCTGATTGAGAATTTGTTCGAAATTATCACTGGGTTTTTCCACAGGATGAGAGTGAGTTCCTTCATAAGTAGTAACCACAATGCCTTCATCTCTTGATAATCGTTGCACTTGCTTCTTTACGTTGCACCCTTGATGAGTACATTTATAGTAGCTTCTGCATGCCAAACACATCTATAATTAGAATCCATCAGCTTATTAAAAAAAGGGATAATTACATCGACCTCCCCTGAGGTTTGGGCTAATTATTGCCTAATCCACTCGCAATTTCATAATTACATTCACCTCCCCACGTTTGAAAAATCTTACAAAATGATGTGAAATGACCATATTGTCCTCGTCAGTTTTAATTAAAAAAAATAAAAATAAAACAGATTAACAAAATGTCTTATTTACCCTTGCAAGGGATAATTACATCGACCTCCCCTGAGGTTTGGCTAATTGTTGCCGAATCCCCGCGCAATTTCATAATTGCATCCACCTCCCCCACATTTGAAAAATCTTACAAAATGATGTGAAATGATACACAAAATTACAATAGTACCCTTGCAATGATACACAAAATCACAATACTACCCTTGTAAAAATTAATTTTATACCTAAAAAAAAAAGACACTAACCCTAACCCCCTACCCCCAACCCACCTCCACCGTCCCAACCCCGCAAATATCCTCCCAGGTCTGGTTCGAACCATAGGCCTTCCAGGCCGGCGGCTCGTCCTGGGAGGAGATTTGCGGGGTTGGGGACGTCGGGTGAGGGGTTGGGGACCAGCGGGTGCGGGGTTGGGGTTGGGGTTGGGGTTGAGGGTTAGGAATGGTGAGGGTTTTTTTACAAAAAAAATTATATTTAAATAATTTATTGATTTATTAATATTAGTATTTTTATATAAATAAGATATGATTTTAATATTATTGTATTAAGTAGAAATATTAAAAAAAATTATGATTTTATAATAACTATTTTAGTTAAAAGTTTAAGAAATTATTTAGTAAACATGTGAGCATTTTTATAATGTCTAATAATTATTGTTCAAGTTTTTTTTCTTCTCATGATCAAACGTAATTCATTAATTTATCCTTGTACTTTAATTATGAAAAAAAATTAAATTATTAAAATTACAGGTTAAATGTTAAAGTTGAATGTATATACATTTTTTATTTATGTTCTACAATGTTTTTTTTTTCTTATAATTAACCATAATTTATTTACTTTTAATTGTAAAAGCATTTTAAAAAAAAATTCGGAAAAAATCATTGATGTGTTATTATATTTTTATTTTAAGAATACATATACACTAAAAATTCATTTATTCTTTTAAACCTAATTCATTCATTTATTCTTTTACTTTAATTAGGAAAAAAAATTAAACTTATTAAAATTACGGGTTAAATGTGAAGTTGAATGTATTTACATTTTTTATTTATGTTCTACAATGTTTTTGTCTTATAATTAACCATAATTTATTTATTTTTCCTTATACTTTAATTGTAAAATCATTATGAAAAGAATTGGAAAAAAACGTTGATATGTTATTATATTTTTATTTAAGAATACATATACACTAATAAACTAATTAAAAGTTTCATGTAAATTTATAACATTTGAGCCCATACTTATACATATACATTGCAAAGAAACCCCTCCTATGTACCAAACATAACAAGGGTATAATTGTCCAACAAAATAGCTACAGTAACCTCAAGGGTAAAATAGGAAGTTCGA
Source organism: Penstemon newberryi var. newberryi (assembly GCA_030819805.1). Lineage (NCBI taxonomy): Eukaryota > Viridiplantae > Streptophyta > Magnoliopsida > Lamiales > Plantaginaceae > Penstemon > Penstemon newberryi. The sequence continues at coordinate 10,740,122 of JAUALY010000004.1, read as the reverse complement.
TAAAAATTTGTTGATGACATCATCAAAATGTAAGGTTTTCGAAACGTCGGGGGAGGTAGATGTAATTATGAAATTGCGAGGGGATTGGGCAATAATTACCCCAAACCTCAGGGGAGGTCCCTGTAATTATCCCTTCAAAAAAATTCATATGGTGAACAAAATAGAAGAAATTCTCTCAAATATATATATGTTACTAGCTAATTGGAGCCTGACCATAATGTCTAATGAACATAGATTTATACATACCTTGCATATTTGTTGTTCTTGACTGCTTTCTGGCCGTACTTTCTCCATCGATAACCATCATCAAGTATATCAACTTGGGTTCTTGTTTGGAAAGCAAATCTTGGTTTCCTAATTTTCTTTTCACCTTTCTTCTTCCCTTTGATTTGATCGTTTTCCACAATCACAAGTGATCTTTGATCAGTCTTACAAATATTCTGATAAGGCACATGGACGTGATCAATTCCTCTGTTAAAACCCGTAAATGCATCTGGGTTCACGTTAGTTATTAAACTATTCTTCATCATGTTTGGTCCAAAGGATGAAGCTGCCAATGAATTCGGAAATAGTGAGGCCGGATGAATATTCTGATCCATTATTTGAAAGAATGAATTAGAATCTAGACGTTCAACAACATATATAAGACGAGCAGAATAATTTGAAAGGGGGTGTATTTATAGGCAGATAAAAGTAAACAAAACTTCAAAGGTAAGAAAAAGTTACATATATTGAATTGTTAATGTGTTTGTCCAGATACATGAGATCAGAGGACTTTATTACTTTGGAAGATATTAAGGGTGGCGGCTACATAATTAAGATATAGAATTCCATTTAATGTTTACAAAACTAAAATCAGTTTTGAAATGGAAAACTATGGTCTGGAAGCTGATAAGTACGTTTTTTTGGTGTTTTTTTTGGTCTCATTGCAATTTATTTTGATTGTCACATCTAAATTCCAAAATCAAGAATTCAACATGGTTCAAGAATGTTATTTTTTGTTGACATTTAATGGCTAGCTCTTGCAATGTTTATTTATCTCACCTTCATGTCAACATTCTGATTTTCATATCCGATTATAATTATAAAAACCAACCCGAATAAAGCTAATAGGTATTGACCATTTCCTTGTATCTAGGCCTTTAATGTGTATTATAGTATAGTATGAATTCAATTAGGCAGTTCTATACCTATATATGTTCTAGCAAATTAATTGTTCTAAGTAATATTTTTTGGGTGAACTACAGTTTCCCTCTTAAATTATGAGAGTGGTATCAGTTACCCCTCTAAAGTATCACTTCTAACATTTACCCATGTTATAGTTTTGTAGTTTTATTCCAAAAATACCTTCCCCTTTCATAAATAATATTTTTTTTATTAATTTATCAAAAAAAATATTTGTTTATTAATTATGAATCCATTCATTATGTTTCAATTTTTTCATTTTTTTTTTGTTTCCTTTATTTTTTTCATCTCAAATTTTTTCTTTATTTTCACCTCATTTTTTCTAACCGAAGACAACAAAAGAAATTTAGAAATTGAAACATAATAAATAATTAATAAAGATTTTTTTTAGAAATGAAGAAATTGAAACATAATGTTGTTTGGTGTCAAACTTGAATTTTCCGATAAAAATTTGAAAGAGAATTACCCAACATTTTGAATAATAATTCGTAACTAAAATAAATGAGATAATTATCACCAAATAAAAACTCGAAAAAATATAAAGAAAAAACTTGGAGATAGAAATTAAAAAAAAAAAATTGAAACATAAAATAAAGAAAACAAATTGAAACAGAAGTAAAAAAAAATGAGATGAAAATAAAGAAAAATTTTGAGACCCTAAAACCATAGGAAACAAAAGAAATGAAGAAATTGAAATATAATATTGTTTGGTGAATGGATGAATTCATAATTGATAAAGAATTGTTTTTTGATAAATTAATAAAGAAACAATTTATTTGTTATAAAAGGGGACGGGTAGTTTTGGAATAAAATATTCAATACTATAACAGAGGGGGTAAGTGTTACAATTGATATTTTAGGGGGTAACTTATATCATCCCTATATATACTTTTAAGGGGGGAGATTGTATCTCACCCATATTTTCCTATACTTTTAAACCTTAAAATGTTTGTTTACTCGATCAAACTAAATCATAACTAATACTACTTGGGTAAAAATTAATGATAATTAATTCTCACAATAAAGTATCAAGTTACTAGAACTGAGCTAGCTCGTATATATCTCCAACAGTATTTTTATTATTATATAAGCTTGTGCATTAGAAGATTGAAATTAATGGAGTATTCCAAGTCCGCAGCAAATAACTATTACAAATTTGACAAAGGAACAACGTACAATTCAAAACAAAAAACACGTTTCTTGAATTTAGATACTCAAGCCCCATAAAACTTTTCATTTTCATAGGTAAATCGAGGATTGTTGGTTGATATTAAGCATTAATTCCTATTCATATTCCTATTCCTACTTTAAGATTCAAATTAAATGCTAAAAGATTGCTGAACTAATAACTTAAAATCTTTTAAACTTTATGATATAAATTCATTATAATTAATTAATCGGGCAAAATTTGGTAAAATATTATATAAACCATCTCTATCATAAATCATGAATGAACCATCTGCTTAGTTTCAGAATTCTACCATATTTCATTGATTAGGAATTTAAAACCAACTAATTCAATGACGAAACAAAACAGCTGCCTTTCTTGAATTAATTCTTGTCTGCGTTTCCAAAATTACTGTACGTAGTAAAAATCCGAATAATAATAATTAATGATCTCCCTTTTATTAGTTTAATTTATTCACGCGCGTTATCATGAACATTTGATGTCAGAAACTTCTATCTACTAGTAACGTATGAGGTCACATTGGTCAGATTTTGGTATTCAAGATTGACAGTTACATATCTGAAAAATCAAAGGTAATATGTAAAAATGTTTATTTTATTTCAATTTTCAGTTAAACATTAATGCTACATCTTAACTATTTTTCCTAGCTAAAAGCATGAGAACATGACCTAAGAACTTCGAAGCTTCTGGTCATGCGTTTAATTTCTTTGAGAATGTGACGACATCCAAAGCAGCTTGTTACTCTGCCTCATCAAAACATCAGCTTTTTAAGTGACGCCAAATTGCCCAACATACCAGTACACATAGATCAACTCAACAGTATGGGAATCAAATTGAGTCTCGTATTTTGAACAGGCCGGCCCTAGCTAGACATTTTGGAGCCCTAGGCGAAACTAAAATTTCGGATCCTATATTTTTTGTAAGAAAATTGTGTAAAAAATATTTTATTTTTATATTTTTTGAAATGCAAAAGTATTGATTAATATACGTTTTAGTTTTTCTCAACTATCTTTTTTTATATAGATAAAATGTCAAATACACTTAATTTTTTGATATAGTTTGTCGTAAATATATTATCATCAAACCTGCCTCGATCGAAAATATGCAATGGAAGATATATTCATCGCACTCCAGCCCGAAAGCACATCGATCGTCTATCAACATTTAGGGTCTATTTGGATGGGTTTTGGCTCGGTTTCGAAGGTTTCGATTTTAAAAAAAAAAATAGTTTGGGAGGTTTCGATAAAACCTTTGAGACCTCATTTGGATGAGTTTTGATTGTTAGATTTTGTGGTTTGAATAAGTTGAAACCCCACTTGGATTGAGTTTGGATGTTGGGGTGTAGGGGAAAAAGTAGGTGGTAGGTGTCAAATCAATGTTTTATAATAGGTTTGAAGAGTTTGATTATGAATTTCTGAATAGATTTTTTGTAGTTTTATGGGTTTGGCGAAAACTCGTTTGAAAGGGTTTTGACTCGATCTTGCGAAACCCGCGAGACCGGGCGAAAACCCATCCACACACATACTTTCCTCCTCACTATTTGTGTAGGTATTGCATGTCCGCCACCACAGAAATATCTTGAATTGAACCGAATTACCTTTTTAACCCAAATGTCTATTTATCTAATTATTCTTTGACCATAAATTTCATAATATATGAATATATTTGCATTGTGACTGAATAAATACAATTACAGAACTAATGTGCAGGTGGTGAAGGTTTAAAAGTTTTGCGCGTTATTGGTGAATTTGAGGAAAGACGTAATAAAGATCTTCCGATATTGATCCGTCAAAGCATATTGGGGTTGTTTGTTTGACATTTCCCAAAATTATTTTATATTTGGGAAATGTCAAACAAACATGTTTTCTACTTTCGGAAATAATTTTTTCACCTCTCAATTTTCTCAAACTACTCTCTCAAAAGCCAAATAAACAATAATTTTCTTATTACTAAATTACTAAACAAAACCTACACAAACTCTATTCTGATTTGACATAAAGTAACATATCTTTTACACAATTTATCTCACATAACAAATATGATTTGACATAAAGTCTTACATATCTTACACCTACAACCTAACTCTTCCAAAAAACATACACCTACTTTATTTCTCAAACCACTCTCTCAAAACTCAAACAAACAACATTACACAAATCGAGATTATTTCACAAAGCTCCACTACTTTCCCAAACTACTTTCCCAAACACCAAACAGGCCCATTGATTTCAAAACAATTGATTATGACAGACTCTTAAAATAGTTCAATTCCAGCTTAATTCACAAATTACGGCCAAGCCAACAATCAATTCAAAAAAGCACTATATAAAAAAAGGCCAATCTTGAATATATTCATAAAGATGATTTAATGGCATCATATCGATTAACTAATTAGTTGCAAAGGCCACTCTTGAGTTTTTCATTAATCGAGTTCGTTTTATTTTTAACCTGATCAATAATAATGAGATTACATTATTGAATTAATCTGGTCACATGTAAGATCGCATACGAGGCCTCACCAAAGACTGGGCACCATCAACAAATATGGTTGTCCCAGTCATGTACCGCGAGCCATCACTGATCAAATAAATCACAGTTGAAGCCAAATCGTTTTCCACATCTAGCCATCGGTTCAAAGGCGTGGCTTCATTAACCAATTTCTGTGCCCTCTCTTTCCCCACTGACACTGGGAACTCGTCTTCAATATGCAAGCCGCGAGCAATTGCATTAACTCTTATTTGATACTTCCCAATCTCCAATGCTGATAGCTGTCAATAGTACACACACAAAATATGAATGATTTTAGGTATGAATATGATACAGAGAGAGCCAATATATTTCAATTCAAAATATGTAGAATAATGATACTACAGGAAATTTCATGACCAATTTTTCTAATAGCTTGTTTGGATAGTAGGAGGAAAGCAAGTGTAAGACTATGAAAAATAAAAATGAAAATGAAAGTATGTGATCTTCTTATTAATTGTAACAAACATTTGACAAGAAAGCTCAATCTCTATTATGTTGAAAAAATCTATCAAGTAATAGTGGAAAATACACAAGGGTAGGTTCCAATATTATGAGATTTTCCTGTAATTTTCCTATCAAATTTGTGGTAAGTTTAGTTTCTTATGAAAATTTTCCCTGAATAAAAGAAAGGAAAACCGGTTAGTAATTTTCCTGAAATACATATATGGTTAAGTAATCTCGATTTTCCTATAATTTTCCTCACAAGTGACAACTAACACACTATAAGAAAATATAGATAGATGTACTTTCTACACTCCTAAAACCATTTTTCTCCATTTCTTTTGAAAGGTGTGGGGTGCTTAGAAGAGACAAGACATTCAACCATTTTCAACTTCCGACTTGTCACATGAGCTACTTATTCCTGAATCATAAATATCATTACAGCTCGGTTTGCCAAACAGGGGGACCAAATGAGAAACAAATTAGTTATGATTAGCTGGATAAGATTAGTTTGGCATAGATGTAACAACTCTAAAATATCATGACCACAAATACTGAGTGCCATCTTCAAAATATCAACATTTAATTCACACTCCAAATCGATATTCACACAAATAATTCATTTATAAGTTGAAAATTTTGTTATACTTACCCTCACTAGCTGCTGCACTGCAGCCAAACAAGAACCATAGGCTGCAGCTCCTTGATATAGCCCTCGTTCGGCTCCAATTATTGATGTCAAGAACACAATTGATCCCCCAGATTTCTGATCTCTCATTGCTTTACCCACAGCTTTTAAAAGATACCATGGAGCCATGAAATTACTTTTCACAATCTTTTTGAATTCATTTTCGGGTAATGCCAGTGGGTCTTGCATCTTTCCTGTTCCAGATAATTACATGTCAATTTCTAAGTATGTACATACATAACTAAGGAGCACGAAATCTACACAGCAACCAAACAGACTAAGAAATTGGATAGCCATAAGACAAATCTTTACAATCTAATTAGGAACTATGAAGATGATGGGACAATGGCGAAAATGAATGATAGTTGTAGTTAGTAGGCGTGGAAACGAGCCGAGTAGTGTCAAATAACACATTATTTAAGCTTGGTTTGAATTTCTTTATCGAGCTGAAATCGTGTTTCGATTTCTTAACGAACTGAACTCGAACAAGCTCTAATCAAGCCAAAAACGAGCCGATGTCAAGTAGCTTGATAATTTTACAAAGACTTTGTCAATTTTGGTTTATTGAGTCGAGCTCGTATCGAGCTTCAAGAATTATCAAAATGGAAAATATTGTTAGATCTTGTTTATTATGTATGACTAACCAAGTTCAATCGATATTGAGTAGTTTATTTTGATTTTCAGCTCTAGCAGGTAGTAACACAATTTATTCTATCACTTTTCACCCAAAAATCAGAAAGTAACAACAAAAATACATAAAAAAGAAATAGAAAAGGGCTAAAGGGGGAAAATGTACTATACTCCCATGTATTATGAAAAAACTGCACAAAACCCCCTGTGAAATTTTTATATTGCATCAAATCCTCTTGTGCTTTCAGATTCACTGTGATTCTCCCTTTACTCATTTAGTTGCCTAAAGGAGTTCAATTTTAGTGGATATACCTAAATAACCCCTAGATACAAGGATATTACGTGTTAAGTATAAAAAAGTTGGAGGGAATTTTGTTCTAAGATTAAAAATTACAAGGGGTTTCGTGCTAAGTTTGAAAAGTAGAAGGGCCTTCGTTGACGGCGGGGGATTCGATGCAGAAAAGTAAAAATTGTGCATTTTTACCGGGTAAACAGTGAATCTACCTACCTTCATAGGAATAACAGTTGACGAAAGCATCAAAAGTCCCCAAAATTCTCTTTGCCTTGTCCACCGCCTCATCAAAGGCCGATTCTCTCTCTTCTTCCATATCCAACCCCACCGTAACGACGCCGTTTAAAGACCCCGTAATTTTCTCCGCCGCGCTCCTCAATTGATCCTCATTCCCCATCAAAACCAACCTGTTCATAATAAACAACGTAACGATACAAATTGAACTTGTAGATGGTTTAAATAATGGATGAATTGCATCAGGAAGTTACCGGCAACCGCGCTGAGCTAAATGGTGGGCGATGTTCAAAGAAATTTCGTCGCCATTGGAGGTGAGCAAAACTTTCTTTCCTGGATTTTCCATGCTCATTCAATAAAATTCAAAACCTCTCTTTACAATTACAAGCTACGCTAAGCACTTGGAAAGAAATTAGTGCAAATATATCAATCCAAACACTTTTGTGTTTGTATACGGAAGGGAGAAACTGAAGAAATGCTTATCGGCCAATATGTACTGCGAATCCTACGTTAGGTTCACGTGGACCCCAGATGATCGATCACGACTTTTTCACTACAGCCGTCGATCATATGGGGTCCACGTGAACAATATTAGGACACTTAATACTCCGACAAAAAACAAGATTAAGGACGCAAATTATTTTTCACTACTGCCGTCGATCATATGGAGTCCACGTGAACAAAAAGATGAAGGACGCAAATTACTATTAAATGCGTCCCATTTTAGGACACTTAATACTCCAACAAATAATTTGCGTCCTTAATCTTTTAATACTGATTACTGAGCAATTTCAGGACAGTTTTTCATAAATTTAGTTCACAATATTATAATTATAAATAAATAAAAAATGAGATTTAACATTATATATTGGATAAAAAAATAAATAGAAAAATGTTTCCTCCTTCTATAAACAAATATTTTATATCTTTGTGCAAAGAGATCCAAGTCAATAAGCAAATATTTTTATGTGAAAAGTGAGCTTTTTTTCTTCTTTTTTATGGTGAATATGGTTTATTTTTTCGTTGAATTTAAATTCATAAAAATATACTATATTCCTTTAAAAATGGATGAGGTGGAGGATGATGTGGCAAATGTTGTAGTGTTAGAATTATTTTTTTTTTAAAAAGTTTCAGGATACAGTGGACTAAAAACTCGGAAAAGTGTCCTAAATTTGCTTATAATCAAAAGATAAAGGACGTAAATTGCTTGTTGAAGCATAAAATGTCCTAAAATCGCAGTTCATTAAAAGTTAAATGATTTAAATTGCTCGTCGGAGTATAAAGTGTTCCAAAATTGTGAATATTAATAGTTAAAGGACGTAAATTACTTTTTGGAGTATAAAGTGTCCCAAAATTGCAGACTTATAAAAGTTAAAGGATATTTTTGCAATTTTGCCAATAATCTTGCTATGTATTTCTTTTAGTTTTGGTATCGAGCTTTATGTCAATTTCAACTTTTTGTATCAAATAAAAATCGAGGTCAACATATTTAGTACCATATTTGGTACTGCCGTTAAAAATCATGATTAAATTGGTGACGTGGCCGTTAATTCAGTTGAAATTATTGTGAAATTGATCTCATAACTTATGCTTGCTGAAAATTCTACCCCATAACATTTTGGGCTTGCAAAATAACCCCATATTTTCAAATTTGCTAGCAATTTTAGTTCGTATTGCTGCCCAATTTTAAAATTAACTCGAATAAGACCACATGCGGATCAAATAGGGCATTTTACTTATTATATTTACATGTCTATTTAATTAATTTGATTTTATATACAATTTTAATAAATTAAATAATGTTATATAAAATATGAAAAATATATAAAAATCTTAAATTAGCTAAAATCTATACATTATTAATTCTATTTAATAAAAAGAACCCCCCCCCAACCACATTCTACAAGCGGAGCTCCCATGGTGGCGCTGTCTGATATCATTTCATGGGGAATGTAGCCCACAACCAGAGGAGTATGCTGCAAAAATAATGGCGATTGGTGAAGTACCGAGAGAGAAATCGCGATTTGAAATACCGGATCTAGGGTTTCGTGATTCAAACTTAGAACAAGGATTACGGTCAAAATACTCGATGGAATTTGTAGAAGTTTATATGTATGAACTCGTGAGGCCATCTCCAATGGTGGGGGGGGGGGGGGGGGGGCTCGGGGCTCCGGAGCCCCGGGGCTGCCCCTGCCCCCACCCCGAGCCCTGCCTGGTCGTCTCCAATGGCAGGGCTCCGAAATTGATTTAATTCAATTTCTAACTCATGCCCACTCTCACTTATAATTAAAATAAATTTGATAAGTAAAAAAATTCATTCGGGTCTTTGCGGAATTATATTCTACTCCGTTAGTAGATTAAAACGGTATATGGTATGTCCAAATCGGAGTTCCGGTGAATGAGAAATTGATTTTCAAAGATTACCATTTGAAATGGAAGAAAAAAAATAGAAGTGGTTTTATCCCACATTGGAATTGGAAGGAAAAATCTTTAGGTTTATATATGATTTGACAATGTAGTGGTATAACAATCTAGCTACCAAAAGTCTCTTCCCTCGCGCGCGCGCGCGGGGGGTTGGGGGGGTGCAAATCATGGATCGAAATTCACTTCGTCTCTTCAAGACTTGTACGAGCCCGCGACATGCGGACACGAATGCAGTCCAATTCTCTAGCTTTCGGACAAACCCAATTTTTGCATATCTCCACTTTTTTATTAGAACTTATTAAGTGCAAAAAAATTATCTCCATTTTTTTATTTTATTAAATAATTCAATTCCACACATTTAATTTAATTTAGGTGTTAAATTTATTTTTATTATATATTTCTTTAATAACATTAAAAAATCAATTTAAAAAAAGACCCAATCAGGGGACGCCACTTGGCGTCCCAGCCCACGCGAGCCCCGGGCCGTGGCCAGGGCTCGCGCGAGCTCGCTCGCCACCCCGTTCCTGCCCCTGTTCCCACCCCGCCCCGAGCCCCAGCCGTTGGAGACGGCTTCCCTCCCCACCCCCGACCCCGCCCCGACCCCGGCCATCTCCATTGGAGATGGCCTGAAAGTGAGAGGAACAAAAGCCCCGACTAGATTCCGACGAAAAGCCAACGAAAAACAATGGTCGGTAGTGAGGAATGAGAAGGGTGTGTTTGGTCGAGAGAGAGAATTTGTTTATGTGGACTAAAACTGCCAATAGATTCGAAGATGTGGAGTTATTTTGCAATAATCTCAACTGGCTTAACGGTCACGTCGCCAATTTAATAGTAATTTTTAACAGTAGTACCAAATGTGGAACGATTTATTAAATTATGATACCAAATGTGTCGACCTCGATTTGTTTGACACCAAAAGTTAAAATTGTCATAAAACTTTATACCAAAAATACAATTATCTCTATTCTGTGTGTACTTGTTAGTACGTTATGTATTTTTTTAACTTACTTTGCTAATTACTGAAAAACTTGGAAAAAAATACACGCAAATTAAAAGTTGAGCATGTTGATAAAAGAAACCAAGAAAATTGTCAAATTAAAATTGTAATAGAGCAAATTATTGAGACTTAATGTCCCACTTTGGTTGAAAACAATAGTTAAGTCCACCTTATAAGGTCTTGGACAATCCTAACCTTACAAGTTAGCTTTTGAGGTTGAGTTAGGCTCAAACCATGTAAGTGGACTTAGCCCAATTCATGTGGTGAATTCTAATACAAAATAGTGTAAGACCTTCAACTTTGGTGCATATGTCTTTTTTTTCACATTCTTAAACTCTATTCGAATATTTCAATAATTATGAAAATACAAAGATAGCTAACTTAACTAACAAAATTAGTATTGAACTAAATAAATACTTATATTAGTGGAAGTTGAATCCATGGGTTCTTGATAATGGGGCTTCAACTTCACCATCAAGCTTAGCCTCCTCAACGCTCCGACGCATATGTCGATAACTATTATTTAGGACAAGCTAAAACCTCCTTATTTTAATTTGAGTGAATTGTTAATAAATCAAGCTTATATATATATTTTTTTATTAGATTGAATATGAATCGATAATCGGCATTACTTTTTACTTATATTTATAATTTGGATGGAATTTTAATTTTTTTATATCACAAATTATCGTTCAATATTGTGTAATAAATCAAGTTCAAAATAATCGTTTTAACAAATAATAAATTCTCTTTTAATTGTCGTATTATATGTTTATGCCATTCACACCTAATTCTTTCATCAACAAATTAAGGAAGTAACAGAAAGAAAGTTGGCAGCTTAATTGGCTAAAAGTTGATCATCATTAAGGACCTTATGGTAGGTTGGCCTAATTTAATTGATTATATTATTTGTGTATGCATCCCTACCCTACCAAACAAGGGAGCAATTTACAAGAATTGTACGGAGTATATTCCTAACGGAAATTTTTTGTCAAAATCTGACTTGGTCAAACCCATTCAACCACCAAACAAGTATATTGCACTTGCTTTATGATTGGTCACTTTCTTGGAAGTTGCATCAAATATCAAAGCAAGTGTATTGTAATTACTTTGAGTTCGATCAAACCCGATATGAGTAAGAATTTCCCATTGCTAAGGCTAACTTAATCTATTAATTGTCCTAGGAGTTGCACCATGCTATAATTTATAACAGTTAAAGCTTGGTGGCAAAAAATTGAGGTTCCAAAATCACTACGACAAAATATTTTGGGTTTAATTTTTACTAATATGTGTATTTATTTAATTTAATACTATTAGATCTGTATAGTTTATTTATCTTTGTACTTTGATAGCGATTATTGGATGTCTTGATTTCAATATCGCCATATGAAAAAACTAACAACATTCTCACGAATCAATTATACAGAGAAACTATGGCATTAATTTAGCACATGACAAAAGTAAGAATTCAGCCAAAGCAGACGGAGTGACACATCCTATATGTACATTTTTCACTCGTAAAATAAATATCCTGGTACAAATATTAATCTAATTTAAATTTGAATTATAGTAGACGATAAACATTTATGAATGTTACTTTATAATTTAAGGTCTTCTGCAAATTTGTTCAACAACTAAATAAAATATTACTCCCTCCGTTTCATATTAATTGGTACATTTGTAAATTTTTTTGTTTCAAATTAATTGGTATGTTTGAGTTTTCAAAATATTTTTTTTCAATTTTGCCCCTTTCTTTCATTTGAGTTGGGAAACTCAATGGTCATCACTCACAAATAAAAAATTAAAAGTATTCATCATTATAAGGGGTATTTGAGACATTTTACCATAAAAAATATGTAATTATGAGGTTTTTTAATCTATGTGAAAAGTAAGAATGTGTCAATTAATATGAAACGGAGGGGGTATTTCTCTGACACACACAACCCATGCATGGAAAATGGAGAAGGATGATTTTAATCAACTAAGACCCTATTTGGTAGGGTTTTGACCCGATTTTGTGGGTCTCGCCTTTAAAAAAATATTTTTTGTGGTTTCGGTGGAATCTTAAAATTTTATTTGGTGAGGCTCTGGATGTTGGATTTTGTGGTCTGAAAAAGTTGAAACCTTACTTGGGTTGATTTTGGATGTTAAGGTGTGGGGAAAAAAGTAGTTGAGTGTCAAATCAATGATTTTTTTAGAGAGTTTATGGTAAAAAAAAATAGATTGTATGTGTCAAATCAATGTTTTATAGGTTTCAAGAGTTTTGGTGTAGATCTGTGAATATGTTTGTGTAGAGTTTCATGAATCTGACGAAAACTCATTGGGAAGGATTTTGACCCAACCACTCGAAATCCGCAAGAATAGGCCAAAACCATCCACATAGAGCCTAAGCTACTCGACAATATGCTTTAATTCAAGCAATAAAAGTTTGTCCAACTTTGCTACATTATACATAATACTCCCTCCTTTTTTTTATTTTTTTGTTTTGGCAAAATAAATTTAATTACTTTTAGAGTACTGCTATTCTAACAGCCTTCAACCGGCTGTACATGTGTACAGCCGGTTGTGGCTTTTTTTATTTTTTTTCTTGTCATTTATATATTTTAATGTATATGAAAAAAAATTAATTATATGACACATAAATAATTATCAAGAAAATATAAACCCTGTTTGTAAATATTAAATCCTAACCTTGAAATTCTAAACCCTAAACCTATTAAACAAGTAGTAGGTAATACAATTAATTTTTAAAGCCTAAAAAATGGGCTGTACAAAAGGCTGTAAAGTTTGGGCTGTCATATAATTATTTTCCTTACTTTTATTTGTCATATTAGGAGTTCAATATAAAATTAATTATTTTCTACCAATTTTATCCTTCTTGTTAATGTTCGTAATTAATGCTATTTAATTATGTAATTATTTTGTTAAATTTTGGATTTTTTGCTTAAAAATGGTGACTACTTATTACAGTTCTTAATCTGTGTGCAATCCTCTAAAAATATAAATTAAAAAAACCGAAGGAAGTACATGTATAACTAATTTTAAATAAGATATATCGTTTTAAGATTTTGATACCAATCCGAGCTTCATGTAATTAATTCATTATTGATATATATATATATATATATATTAAATTATATAAGTTTTTACTTATATTGAATAAAACAATGTTTAAGAATGGTCACATTAAGTACCGAGTTCTAAGATAATCTCAAGTCTCAACTTGATAAGAAAACCAAATTAACCAGCTTGAATAATGTCTTTGAATTTACTCAATTTTTTTCTTACGTTCATAACTCTAATAAATACTCCATATACATGCATGTGAAAATCAAATTAATGCTCCATTTGTCCCAATTTTATTACTTCATTAAGTTAAAACTTTTTAATTTTTTAATTGACTTAACAAGTAAATTTTTTACATAAATTAAAATTAACCAAGGCTTTTTGTTTTGTTTTGAGAATACATTCATCATTACATCATAAATCATTTCACAATTTCAATAATTTTCCAAGTACAAAAAATTAAAAATAATAGATAACTACCAAATATATAGTAATAAATTAAAAATAAATACTCACATTAGAGGGAGTTGAATTATTGACCTCTTACTATATAAATCCCTTTCATTCTTGGAGGCGATATTTCATTTTGAACCCCTAAAGTGGATGTGTTTCAAAATTGTCAATTTATTGTGGTACCTTGACAATATGCGTCATTTATTGTGTCACAATCATAAATTCTAGTCCTTGTCGTTGGAAAATTTAATTATCGCCGAAAATCATCTAAGTATGTCTTATTTGACCGAAAGATTTATTTTTTTGCTGAAAATTATCAATTTAGTCCTATCTGACCTGAAAATTTATTCTTTCGCAAAAAATATCATGTGTCGAGTGACACTTAATTGAAGATTTCAGATTCTGACTCCAAAATTTGCAAATTCAAGTAACGTGATGGGTCTATAACTTCAACTTTTTATGAAAATTGTTTAAGTTCCCCTAGAAATCGAAGATATCTAATTTTATTTATAAAGAAATAAATAGGTCAAATTCACAATCACATTTTGCTCAAATTATCCTCCTATTTTTTTTAAAAAATGGAAACTTAGGTAAATGATTTAGAAATATATGTATAAAAATACCATATTTCATTTAACCCAATATAACTAGTTAATTCAATTTTTTACTAGTGGCTATAACTGTAGCTTCATCTCTATTTATTTAAAATTTCTATTTGAAAGAAATAATTTGGAAAGGAAATCGTTATGTGAGATTCTGTGTATGTACTTACCACAATACATGCAAAAATGTCATCATCTTTTACATAAATACTATTCTATACGCCCAATTCGAATTACACCATGTAATGTTACTTTAAACTAATATATGTTGTGCTAAATTCATATAGTATATTACTTAAAAATAACATTACACGGTGGAATTCGAATTGGGCGTGTAGAATAGTATATTTCATAGAAAAGGATGATATATATTTCATAGAAAATGATGATATTTTTGGATGTATATATAAAAGTTGAACCAAATGTGATTGTGAATTTGACATGTTTATTTCTTAATAAATAAAAATAAGTATCTTCGATTTCTAGGGAAATTTTAATCGTTTTCCATATAAAATTGAAGTTATAGACCCATCACATGACTTGGACTTGTAAATTTTAGTATATGAATTTGAAATTCCCTATTGTTAAGTGTCACTCGACATATGATATTTTTGGCGAAAATAGGTTAGATAAGACATAAATTGATGATTTTCACTAAAAAATAAACTTTTCGGTCAAATAAGACATAATTGATGATTTACATCGATAATTAAAAAATTTGGGCGATATGAACTGAAATTGATGATTGTGGACGTATATTGTAAATTTTAAAATACAATTAATGGGGGATTCTAGGGTGCCGTTGCGTTAGGTGCCGCATATATTTTGTATGACCCACATCATGTAATATCTATTCCACATCAGGTGGTATTACTACGCAATGTGTATGTATCACATTCTATGGTATAACTCACACATGACATTAATGACTCACATTAGATAGTATTAATGTGACCCCACATCATGTAGTATTTATTCCATATTAGGTGGTATTACCACACAATGTGTATCACATTATATGGTATAACTCACATGTGACAGTACTGACTCACATTACATAGTATTAACCCCATATATTTAGTATGACCCCACATCATGTAGTATTTATTTCACATTAAGTGGTATTACTACGCAATGTGTATGTATCACATTCTATGATATAACTCACACGTGACAGTAATAATTCACAATACATAGTATTAAATATGACCCCACATTATGTAGTATTTATTCCACAATAGGCAGCATTACCACGCAATGTGTATCACATTCTATAATATAAATCACATGTGACAGTACGGGCCCACATTTACATTGTATTAATGTGACCTCACATCATGTAGTATTTATTCCACATTAGGTGATATTACCACGCAACGTGTATCATATTCTATGGTATAACTGACGTGTGGCAGTACATGCTCTCATTACATAATATTAATCTCATATATTTAGATGACCCCACATCATATAGTATCTATTCCACATTAGGTGGTATTATGCAATTTTTCAAAATTTAATATTAATTTTTCAACACAAATATTATATACTATTTATTAAAAAATATTATTGTTACATTCATTTTTTTTTTCTCATAGTAATTTATTAGGAAATAATTTACTATATGATGTGGCTAAATATATTGTATAGTATCACTTATTGTGGTATAGTACCACTTATTGTGGTAATATTATGGTTGATAACTTATTTAACAAATAACTAATTAATAACATGTCTTATTTCTATTGGTTATAATTAGCGGCACCTAACGCACCTTAGAATTTTCCTTAATTTAGAGGGTAAAAGATGAAATTTTGCCGGAAGATGAAGAGTGTAAAGAGTACAAATAATCTAAAGAGAGCAAGAAGAGAAATCCATACCCAAATTAAACAAGTGACGTCTACTCACTCTCCTTTAAATTAATTTCATCATATATACGCAGTTCTTCTTTCACGCACCTCTAATGACTAGTTTCTGGATACCTTTATCATCATCTGTAATTGTTTCGAATTCAACGACTAAGACATCGTCAATTGCCTTACCGTCTCCATCTCGCTTCAGGTTTATCATTTATGCTTTATTTTCCTTTTTATTTTACATTCATGAATTTTTTGAATGCTCACTTGTTTCAACTCCTTCTAATGGCAGTTTAAATTCGAAAAACCTTAGAGTGCGCCGAATCGCCTGTGATTATTCCTGCGTTGAAGTAAGTTTGGAGTCCACTTTCAGTCTTCACATAGTTTTTTTCCCAGTTGCATCGAGGTTTACCTTTTCTTTTCGTAATCTGGAGCTTTTATTAGGTTTTCCTATCTATTACTCGTTCCAGATCAGCCACATTTTATTTGCATTTATTTTTAAGTTTGAGCTTAATTAAGGACTGTGTGTTTGCATCTTGAAGCCTTCTTTTGATTTTTTGCCAGTGATTAATATAATGAGAGGCTCATGAAGCTTGTAATGCAAATGTCTGTTTGTTGTGACTTTGATATCATTAAACTTGATTATATTCCTTTTCATTTGCTGAGTAATTTCATTGTCGCAATAATTTGTCATCTTGTTAAGATGTTGGGATTACTTATCATTATTCATAATGATTAACACTCACAATTCAAGTTATTTTCTCTTCTGATCCAAAAATCACTTCAAAGCACATGCCTGCTGTCGAAGTCTTTTATTGGTTCTGCGATTTTGTTTCTAGAACTTGTACGTTTAGATTTTTGTATCATCCGCTTATATTAGTAGCTTGTTTATGGATATATTAACGGCATTTCTGTTGTTGAATATTATAATTCTTCTCTCTCTCAGATAAAGGATGTAAGTTATCGACCTCCAGGGACCAAGATTGATCTTTTGAACAGAGTTAGTTTCTCCCTTCCAGAAAGAAGGTATTCTTCATTATTTAAACAAGTTACAAATCCTATAGTATTGGAAATAATATACTAGTTTGCTTTGCTCTACAATAGTCATGCAAGCGGGGAATGCGAGACAAACCAGAAGCTTTTAATTATAACCAAATTTAATACAAATAAGAGGCTTAATATTTGCACAATTGCAGTTGGATACAATTTCTTAAAAAGACAAATTAACTATATAACCTTTACAGAAGTCCAACCGGCAAATATCTCATAAGCGTGAATTCCAAGTCAGATTATTTAGTGATAATTTCATACAAGATCTACAACTTGATACTCATATCATTTCATGCATAAATGTAGTTTTGGGCTGATTTTTGGTCGAAGTGGAAGCGGAAAAACTACTCTTTTGCAGGTTCGTCTCTTTAATTCAAAACATATGCTGTGCCAGTATTCTATATTTATTGATTGTGATGTTGTCATAAATTCTGCCCACTACGATTTTTTCCAAACAGTTGATTGCAGGGTTAAGCAAACCAACTTCAGGTTCCATCTATATAC
Organism: Penstemon newberryi var. newberryi; assembly: GCA_030819805.1. NCBI lineage: Eukaryota > Viridiplantae > Streptophyta > Magnoliopsida > Lamiales > Plantaginaceae > Penstemon > Penstemon newberryi. The sequence goes on along the minus strand of JAUALY010000004.1, from coordinate 10,721,982 downwards.
AAAAATATAATGATGATGGTCGTCCATATAATTCTCCGGAATTGTTGAACCCTGGAAAAGTTGGTATTGTTTTCCAGTTTCCTGAAAGGTACTTACATACTATTTATCTTTTGCTTTTACTTAAAATACTTCCAGTTTGTTATCGCAGCATTTTGATTTTTTGCTGCTTTAGGAGAGACTTTGCGCTGACTTATTAACTTCTGTTTTTCATATTGAACTCTTGTATTGCGGTGAAGTCTAAATAAATGTTCTGCTTCTTGAAACCTTCCACCATTTACATTTAATTTTGTGTGCTTAGATATAGAAGGTGTTCCATTCTTTTTTTATCCCCTTTATGTGTAAGTGTAACATTGTTTCCAAGCTCTCCTCTTGCTTTCTTTTATCTAATGCATGGCTTTTCCTGACTTTTCCAGTTGTAATGTAAAGTAATTCCCTATACTCTATAATTTGACTTCATCTGAAAAATGAATTTTAGTTGCGTCTAGCAATGAACTTTTTGTGATATCTGGTCATATCTGTCATAGTAACTAATTGTTTTCATATCCTTAGATTTTCACCTTGTATCATTGTTTTCTTCTTATCCATAGTTAAACCTTTTTATTTCCGATATTGTATCTAAAATAATTGAATTGTGCTAGGTATTTTATTGCAGACAATGTTCTCGATGAAATAGTATTTGGATGGCCAAGACAAAGAGGTGGCTTGCAATTGAGAGAGCTTCTTGCTTCAAGACTCCATAAAGCTATGACATCGGTATCAGTTTAAACAAAGAGTGAAAAGCACTTCTGTTTGAAATTCATTAATGCACCACCGTCCACCAGTCCACCAGTCCACCAGTCCAACACCATCATCTTCTTCTTTCTTGCTGGAATTACTTTTGTTGTTTTACTATGATATTCACATATTAGACTATCTCCGATCCTGGAGGCTAAACCAAAATATGAGACTCATACTTAAAATAAAGCTATGACATTGGTATCAGTTTAAACAAAGAGTGAAAGGCACTTCTGTTTGAAATTCATTAATGCACCACCGTCCACCAGTCCAACACCATCATCTTCTTCTTTCTTGCTGGAATTACTTTTGTTGTTTTACTATGATATTCACATATTAGACCATCTCCGATCCTGGAGGCTAAACCAAAGTATGAGACTCATACTCAAACATTTCTTCCAATGCTTGCATTTTTCAAGGTTAATATGTGTTTGAACAATTTGGCGCAAAATTCGATACCAACTTTAAGACTTAAACAGTCAAAATAAGGCCTTGAATATCAGAAAAAGGACAACCCATGTGAAGAGAGAGAAAATTTCGTTTGTCTTTTGCCTTTTGTGTATACAAATGTCTACACGAAAGGCTTGAGGACCTAAAATATGAGTACTGAGGGTTGGGAAAAAAAAATTTAACAAACCTATGTTTTGATGAAGATTGGTATAAGGGTGATTAAATTTTAGTTCTTTCTTTTCTTCCTCTTAATTAGATTAATTTTCTTGTTGTCTGGTACTGTTTTATTAGTAGTACACGTAACCCTGACCAATCTTTTCCTGCATGTAAACTTATAGGTTGGTCTAACTGGAATCTCTTTGGAAAAAGACCCACAATCTCTGAGTGGTGGATACAAACGCCGGCTTGCCCTAGCAATTCAGTTAGTGAGATTCTTACTTTTCTTGATGTTGCTCAATACGTGCTTATGCTATTAGAGAAAAAGAGTTGGATTTGTGCATTTATATGTCATCTGCTTTCATTGCCCTAATGTAGGTGTAATAACAAAGATGGGAATATCCCGTGTATTCTTCCATCTATTCTGAATAATAAGAAGAGTTTTATGTATGCGCCTTACCCCCGCTTACAAAAATTCCGTTTTAGCAGCTTCTCCTAAATGCGGTCTTTAGGTCACAAAGAATTAGCCTATTGTTACGATGTCGAAGTGTTGGGTAATGATTTGCATTTAAGGTTCACTCTATTTCTCAGGTGCAAACTCCAGACCTGCTGATATTGGATGAGCCTCTTGCTGGTTTAGGTATGACAATGTTTTATATGAACTTGAATCGTTTCTTCATATTATTCTTGAATTAGACCCACTTATAGGAGCTAGGGAATTATTTATAACATCAGTAGCGAGAAAATGCTGGGGATCTTCTCTCTTATCTCCACTTTTGAAGCTTCACTTTATTCCGTCGATGTTGGTTGATGTTAAGAGTATTAAGAGTTAGGATATTATTGTCATTATAATAGCATTGCTTCTAGTATAAATATAAGCTAGTTAGTCATTTTAAGTGACTAACACATTCTCCTAAATCTTATGTTAGTCATTTTGAGTGACTAACACATTCTCCTAAATCTTATGTTTTTGTCCTTCTTCCATTTCTCGCAACAGTTGAAGTCTCTCATCCGTCCAATACTTTTTTGGGCGCTCCGTTTTCTTAATGAGGCTAATTTTTTTGGAATTCTTCAATTTTTACGGGTCTAATCTTTTAGATGAGGTGTTATCGTTTAATAGCACTACAGTTAAATGTCATCTTTCTGTTCATTGAAGTTATGCATCACTTGTGTGTGCCATATTTGCAGACTTCTTGTCATTGTTCGTAGTTGCTTTCTCCTTTTGCATTTCTTCTTGTAAGGGAATTCGAGCACTTTACTAGAAACCAGTATCTATGACATTCTTCTTGTCACTGATTCCTTATTGGTATATTGTATTCCTATTTCTAATGAACATAAATTTTTGCGTCTCTGTTAGATTGGAAGGCCCGCGCGGATGTGGTTAAGTTGTTGAAAGATCTGAAGAAAGAGCTGTCGTTACTTGTTGTCAGCCATGACCTTAAGTGAGTTCACATCCATATGTTTTTGTTTACTGCCTTATATCGGTAAATAACAGTCATCTCCCTGTATTAACTTATTATTGGGTCTCGTGCTCTATTACAGTAATTGATATGAATTATCATTCCAAACCTTTGTCATTCATGCCTTTTAGGTTCTTCCATCGTTCTTTATCAAGTTTGATGGGTGAACTACGAGTTAGGTAGTATTTGATGCTAGCAGGAATATGTGCAATGTCTGAGAGAAAATGAGTTCTCATTTTCAGTAATGAAGTTGCTAGCTAATTCGCGAATCATATGGGAAAAAATTACTTCTTTCCAGTGCATTGTGGCTTTCAGCAACTGGTGTCGCAACATGTGCTTATTTCTCCTGCAAAATACTTATGTGTGCTTCTCACTGTTGTCATTGTACGTGGAAATATGACAGAAAGTGGAATACCTGATTTTTGACTATCTGAGGGGACAGTGTCATGTGTATGTCCCAACATGCCTTTCTTTATCATATTGGCAAGAACTATAAAAAGAGCTCCTTTTCAAAGAAGGAATATTCTGTACTTATCTATTACTATTATTTACTCCTTACAATAATTTATGTAATTCAGATATTGAAAAAGTGTTGGAAAACCTTTTTTTGGAAATTAAGAAAGCTAGAATTGTTGAAGTGCTTAAATCCTATCTATATTTAAATATTGAAGTTTGAATGTATTATGTTTCAAAGATATTTAAATATTGAAGTTTGAATGTATTATGTTTCAAAGACGCTTTCAAGTTTATTACCCCCCCCCCCCCCTCCCCCCCGAATATGATGACGACTCTCCCGCTCTATGACTTAGTTACCTATGGGGTGACCAGCAATTTCTGGAAAATACCAGGGATTTAAATAGTATATAAACTTGATCCTCATCAGATTTGTTTTGTGTGTTGTCATGCAGAATTATTGGTCCTATATAATGATTTAACACTTTACTGAGACAGTAGAGCCTCCAAGACTTCTCAGTAGTAAATTTCATTTGCTGGTATTAAGAATTTTCTCTCCTTAATAAAAGCTTGTTAGCCTACTAAACTCAGGAAACGTCCTTTACTACCAACTCTTTTGTTTGATTTTGATGTTCTGAAGTAGTATTTATGTTCTAGACTTACAATGAGTGCAGTAATCATGCTAAATATCCTGTTAATTTGTTGGTTTTCATGTTCTGTAGTAATTTTTTAAAACATCACTGTAAATTTTAAATTGCCTGCTGGTGAATTGTCCATGTCCAGGCAAAGCAATAATGGCTATCTTTATCCTTTTATGCAAAGTTTGTTTATCCGTCAATGATGAGATCTATGTATGTATCTTCAGAGAGTTGGCACCTCTCGTAGACCAGTCATGGAGGATGGAAATGGGTGGAGTATTGAGGAGTGAGTACTTGCATATTTGAATTTCACTTCATCCTACTCGATATATAATCAACAAATGACGCTGCGATTGAGGTACGGCTAATTCATTAGAATCACATAAAGTAAGAACACACAATAGAAAGATTGCATGGTAGAAATATAGCTTCATGTATTGATATTGGTTGATGATTGTATCTTATGTAGTGGAAAGCCATTTGGAGCCTCCAAAAATGAACATTTTGATTTCAACATTTCATTATTCAGGACTGAAGTTGAGAACTATTTATATGCAAGGCCTCAAAGATAATATGTTCTATGTCTTAGATACGATGTAATAGCCACACAAGCCCTTACTACATTCAACCAAAATAGTTTTAGTTCTTCACACTGTATCTGAATTATTTAGCAGCTAAAATTTACTTATACAGAACAGCCCAATATTCAAGTGCATCATTACCATCCACTACTCTCAGTACTTCAGCAGAAAACTAAAGATAGGAGAGACTCCTATATTTATTTTCTCCGAATATCTTAATTCACACTACACTTTTATATAAAGCCATGACATACAAATACTTGCAAACTTTACTTTACCACTCAAAAGGGATGCGGACTGCTTGCCTTTACTTCCAGTGTTTTTGCCTCTACAGCTCCAAGACCAAGTCTATTATACAGATCCCAAATAAAGAGAACAAGAAAATAAAAACACGTTAGTCAAGTGTACTTTACCATGACCGAATGAATATATAATATATAACACATTTCAACTTACATTCTGAATCCGTTCTAATCCATTGCTCACCATTAACTGTTGAAGTACATTTGCAGATGCCATTTGAAGAGAGTTTCATGCTACACTTCTTGCTGGCTGCTTGAGGAAACTTGTTATTTTCATTGTCCCCGTCTATCTGATAGCCATCCTCACAGGAAATCTTTTTCTTCTTTCCCCTTTGTAGCGTAATACACTCGGCCATCTCTTCAGGATAAACTTTCTTGTGAAACACTTTTAGGGCCTGCATCCACAACATCAGAATGTGGCAGCTTGAAATTTTATAAATGTTACCTATTTCTGAATATTCAATTATCTGTTTAATTCATTTCTAAATCTCTGTTCCGATGTAGGTTTACACCAAGAAAGTATAAGGTGTTGACACTAAGTTTAAACTATAGCTATAAAATCTGTTAATACCAATTCAGGCCTAGTTTAGAAACTAGGAAAATCATTACATGCAAGTAAACTTCTGCAAGCTATCTTAAAGAGAGACAAAGGACTTTATTATTTACAACCTAAATATTTGAATGCATAAGGTTAAAAGTAACGCGTTGACAGAATGCCAGTAATTTGATTCTCGTTTAAGAGAACTGATTATACATTTCAGCAGTGTTTTCTTTCATCAATAAATTTTCGCAAAAAATTGAACAACATAATCATTATTTTGCATTTGAATGCTTCTTTTCTCTCTCAGTTTCCCCCCCTTTCTCACCTTGAATTGTTTTAAATGATTAATGACAATTGATAACAGTTTTTACAAGTTGATCAGCTAAAAAGTTCAAACAGAAAACTCCTTAGAAGCAGTGTCTAAAATATTTCATTTGAAGAAAGCATCCGTAGTGTTCGTGAATTGCTTATTGAAGTTAATTATAGTGTATTTCACAAACAATAAGAAACTCAGCTTAGTCTGATGAGAATATTATTACAAGCCCTTTAAATGAACAATTTAACTTTGAGAGTAATATGTCAGAAATGTCTTGATTTAAATGGTAAACAGCTTAGATATTATACTTCTCTTTTATTCAACATAAAAATAAAAAATGGAAATACAATTAACAAAATAAGCTTTGGTTTTTCCTTTTAGGTATTTGACATGAAATATGATCAATATTTTATGCTAAAACTTTGGAATTTGAGAAATTGTAGTTTAATAATTAGTGCACTTTCTTCTGCTGACTTTTAGTAAGTAGTTCATGGTATTTGACAACTGATCCGATGTTCACCGGAAAAGAAAAATGCAAGAATGGTGTTTTTTAGGTCGTTCTCAACTGTCACAGAAAGCGTAAACGCACCTTGGAGAGTTTCTTCTTAATTGAAATGGATACAGCAGCATCATCTTTAGGAGGAACTGTGCAGCTGCTTGTTGAGGAATGGATCTTCTTCACCACCTTCTTCATGAAATGAGCTACGTGTCGTTTCTTAGTTTGTTGTTTTTCTCCTTCAAATCTATTTGTAGCATCATGCGCTATGCTGTTCCTCTTGAAGAGCTCTGCAAGGGATGTTCTTTCTTTCTTTACCTCTTTATCTGTCTCCTCCAGTTCAATTGCATTGGCAAAGAGATAATTTTGGAGAGGACAAGCCCTCATGCATGTGTATCCTTCAGAATCTGCTCCATCACACGGCCTGCTGTTAAGGGTTATAGTGCTTGCATGACTACTTCTTTGGGATGTATCGTTGGGAGTCTCTTTCTTTTCAGCTTCAAGAAACTTCTCTAGGTCATAATTTATTAGCATAAGATCACTTTCTGTTATCTCTGTGTGTTGATTAATCAATTCTTCGGAGGGCATGGGAAGTGTTGGTGTTGGTGGGTCTGTATTGGGTAAGTCCAGACCGAGAGTGCCAATTGCAAGAAAGTCAAAAGACTCAAATAATTCTTCTTGGAACAACACTTCCACACTGTTGGCTATAGATCTATTCGGAGTGTTTTGATAATTGGTGTTTGAATGGGAAAAGCTTTTGGTGGGCTCTACATTGTAATATTTCTCATCAAACAATGTCTGCCCTGAAAAACAAGTGGAAGCGTTTCCTAAGATCACAAAGAAATAATAGTCTTGTTAGAAACAGTTACCTTAATTTTACTATGCATTCTCTTGCGTGGATGGCATATTTTGTTTAGAAGCCAAGCTACTCTGTACTCATCTTTCAAGTCAAATCTAGAGAGTCAACTCTTAATATAACATTGTGCATATGCAACTCAAATACATATTTTTTGACACATATAATGGATTACCTCATAAATGGCGCAGGATGATGCATTTTTCCTTGAATTATTTTTTCTTAAAATCTTATTCGCATGTTAGTTCAAAGAGGGGAAGGGAGAAAGAGGACATGGGGAAAAAGGAATTGAAGTCCCTATATGTTTAGAATTTGATGCGTTCCTTCAGACAGTTACCTATTATGGAATTCTTAATTGGCTCTGTGCTGTTCTGCACTAACTTACGATGCATCCAGTCTAGTAACTGCATGAAAGAAAAAAGTCAGAATATTGCTTCACATTGTTTTCTGTCATCCCCACGTTAGAAGATATTGGACTGACCTTCATCTTGTTCCAAAAGGTGGATCAGGGTGATGGTTCAATCTCTAAAGATTATAGGTGGCTATCGAATGAGTAATAAATGTTGAAAAGGGGAAACTTATAGACTTCTAATAAAGGGATGAATTGAAGTGCCTTTTCATCATCCTTTTCATACATGAAGATCCTGGTGTTTCAGGAAGGGTCTAAGATGGAGTCAAACAGAGAAATACACAGAGAAAGTTACAAGACTATGGTTGGACAACCTCTGTCATCATTGTAATAGTGGCATGAGACCCACATGTGGGTAATGCTACATTTGCCATCAACTGATTTGCTTTCTTGGAGTTGGTGGCATTTTATATACTATGTACATAACTAATACTCATCACATCTATATACATTTTTGTTTATAATGTTGATCTTGCAACTGATGAATGGATAAATATCATGTGCATTTATTGTGCAACACCAAGGATGTATATGACGTGTGAGATGGATGTGGACACATTTATGATGGGATATGCAAGATTGTATTGCTGGATCAACTTTATTTACAAAGTATATGTTATCACCATAATTGGTATGGCTAAACATGTTCATGAGATTCACATGACAGTTTCAGATGAAAAGATATTTTGACAAATATTTGTACATTAGGGCCACACAGGGTTCATGCTTCTTGCTGTGGATCTGATATGACCTCTATGATCTCTAATGAGCTACTAATTCTAGTTTGTATATGTAGTGTTTTCCTTTTAAATGGGTCTGAGTGCATGAAGTGGTTATTTGCTAACTATTGTGAATGCTTTCCTCGTCTTTGGCTGCGAAGTTCAAAACACCAAGATAATATGTGATGGCACCAGAGGAAATTCTGTGTTTTCCATACATCCGCAACCTTATACTCCATCGAGTCTTTGTTTAACCATCATATGATCAGAACCTTGTGATTTGTGTATGTTTTAGGAATTACTGCCTTGTATTTTATGTGTGACATGTATTATTGGACAAGGCTTCTGGTTTGCATTTTGAAAAATCTGAATAGCATCTCCCTTAACAAATTAGAAGTACTATTAAGTTTTATATACCCAAGTGGAACAAAAAATTCTATCGCAGGGGACAAATGTTTATGAATCATAATGTAGTTGCTTGTATAGGCTATAGAACATTTCTTGTGCAGGAGAGCACGACAGAAACATACAATCAGAAATTTTGACCACATTGTCTGTGCCAATTTATTTAAAGTCAAGCTGGCATACTATTAAGGAGAGCTGTGCATGGGAGTTTGTTATCCTGTAGGGTTATTTAAATGTAAAATTGTATCCCACCAAAAACTACTTTTGCAATTGACATCATACCAGCAGCACCCATGCTCCATTTCAACCGATAAAGGTAGTGTTCTTATTTGTTGTTTTTGGCTCGTTGTTTATATTTGTGTGATATTTTATTGATTTCCATGTAATTATTTTTGTAAATGATATAAGAAGTTTTCGTTGGTGTGACACTGGTTGTAGATTGCTTCTTGTAGTGGTGGCAAATTTGGTATTTTTTGTTAAAAAACAAAATGATTTATTCCTACTGCTACACAGTACTTAATTATCAATGATACACCACTCTAGATGGCAATCACTAAATCTTCTAGTGCATGCTAATCTCGACTTTTCATCCCATCAATGTATGCAAATGCTTTTGGATGTTTATGCTTAACCATAATTCCAGCTTATGATTTTAATGCTTCCTTACAAATGGTAATTGCTATTAGGAGGTTTTTTAGTCATATCTTGCTTGTCATTGTAGCTAAAGATGTGTCGTAAATGATTTGATAATTGACTAGAATTTCCAGAGAAAAGATGCACTTATTTTTCCCTATTGCAATATAACTTTCTCACCCAATATACAGATTGTAGGGTTGTCTTTCAGACACCTTCTGCCCCGTGTTGCAATCTCTGCACATGGTAGGCACTGCTATTATACGTCCCCTTGCCCATGAAATCCTGGATTGGCTGATCAAGAATATCGTACGATGTCTATCCAGAAGCAGCCTGTAAGTAATTTTTTTTACATAGTCTTATTGATTTGCTGCTTATCATATCATGTAAGCGAACGTGTGGCATATTCTATTATTGAAGTTGTGGAATTGGTGAGACAAAAGTTTATAAGATTTGTTAAAATTCACAGGGTATGGGTCCTTAAAGCTGTTGAGGAATCCTAATTTTGAGCTAGCCAACAAAGGGGTAAAAAACAATAAAGCGCCCTTTCTTCTTGATACATGACTAAAAGTGTACATATGAGAAAGCAACAGATTAATACAAACACAAGTTGATCAAATAGCTATAGATTAGGAGTCATTCAGCAATATTATTATAGAGATAATTATGGATTGGTTCCCATGTCGTGGTGCTAGTTATGGGTTTGTTTAGAATATTTAAGTTGTGTATGTACCGACATGAAATCTTGGTTATCAAGATGTTAATTAGAATTTATGTGTGGAATTATGTGATCTATATGGTAGTTAATATTTCATGCTATTTTAAAGTTCGGGATAGTTGAGCAAATGTATTATACATATTCGCTTATGTTTGTTTTTCTTCCAATTATTAAGTTACCTTTAGTTGGAAAATTTATAGGATACCTAAACTTAAGGAAGAGAATGCAAAAACATCTGATCTCATCTTTTATTCTTTACGTCGCCCAGCTCAATACCCTTCTCTTACTCTAGTTTCCTTTTTGGGATGTCTTTTTGGTCAAAACTACTCTTTCACATATAGTAATGATTTGAAACCCCATTAATTCTGAACCACTACTTTAAAAGGCATAAAAATAAAAATAAAAATAAATTATATTCTTCATTAGTTTGTCTTAGAACAATATTGTTTATTCTGCAGTTCCTTTTCTTGTTCAATTTGACTGAATTTGCAGTAGAAACTCGGTGTTAATTTGGCAAAATTTAATTTTTGGCCCTCTAAAGTGGTTGCGTTTCAAAATTGGTCCTTTATTGTGGTACCTCGATAATATACATCATTTATTGTGTCATCGTCATCAATTCAGTCCTTATTGCCGGAAAACTTTAATTATTGCCGGAAATCATCAATTTATGTCTTAATTGACTAGAAAATTAATTTTTTTTGCTGAAAATCACTAATTTATGTCTAATCTGACCGGAAAATTTAATTTTAGTTAAAAATATCATTTGTCGAGACTTAAAAATTAAGAATTTCATATTTTGCCTCCACAATTTGCAAGTCCAAGTCATGTGATAGGTCAAATATGACATCAATTGATGATTTTGACGATAATTAAAAAAAACCAGTAATAAGGACTGAAATTGATGATGATGACACAATAAATGACGTATATTGTCGAGGTGCCACAATAAAAGGCCAATTTTGAAATGCAGCCACTTTAAAGGGCCAAAAATAAAATTTCGCCGTGTTAATTTCGAATCCAATTCAATGTTTTCTTGTAAACTAATGAGAAGAAATTGAAATTGAATAAAATAGGACTGCCACTGGGTCTGATTTGGTCGGGTCAGGACTAATCTAAATCAATCTCTATTATAATCAGTCGGGCTTGGGTCAAGTCTGGATCGTTCTCGGATCTAATATTTTTAAGTTCATCGGCTCTTGTTCGAATTTCATTTGGGTTCAAATCATTTTCGATTGCAATAGAATTTTTACTTTTAAAATTCTCACCAATTTTTTTTTTTTTTTTTTTTTGCAATAGGTGTGTTAATGCTAGTTTTTCGTTCAACTAAACTTTCATGTTCTAATTTTCTTCGTAATTCGCAAAACTTCGACATAGAGATCCCAATGCATTTAAATCACTTACTGCAAATGATTTAAAATATCACGTTGAAAAATAATGGTATTGATATTAAAGTATAAAATTAATCCATGGTATTAGGTGAAAATGTGCTTAAAATTAGATCACAGACGAAATGCTCGCTCATGTCTTGTTAAATTGACGGTAAAATGTTATTAATTTTTTTTTTCCTATTTTCAGACTCAATGAATATGTTTGATTTAAAAGTTCGCTCCATATGTATTTCTAATTACGAATTTATAGTATTGAATCTCTAATTTAAATATTAAGGGTATGTTATCGGTGCGAGCAAGGCCTAGTAGCGGAAATTATCTGATTTTGCATTCTGGAGAAAAGGGTATGCTATGGGCCTATGTCATTTGGGAATAACTGTAAGCCTTACAACGATTTTAGGCCTTTGATTTGTTAATTTTTTCCATGTAAAAGTCTTAGCTCTTTAAGCCCATATTCGTGACATTTTTTTAATGTAATGGACCTTCAGAAGTATAGGGCCTGTTTGTTTGGCGTTTCCCAGATTTTTTTCGTGTTTGGAAAATGCCAAACAAACATATTTTCTACTTTCAGAAATAAATTTTTCATCCATTAATTTTCTCAAACTACTCTCTCAAAAGCTAAACAAACAACAATTTTCTTATCTCTAATTAAAATCTATACAAACTCTACTTTGATTTGACATAAAATAACCTATCTCTTACACAATTTATCTCACATAACAAACATGATTTGACATAAAGTCTTACACATCTTACACCTACAACCCAACTCTTCCGAAAAAACATATACCTACTTTATTTCTCAAACCACTCTCTCAAAACCCAAACAAACTACATTACGCAAATCGAGATTATTTCACAAACCTCCACTACTCTCCCAAACTACTTTCCCAAACACCAAACAAACAGGCCCATATTCTTTTTCAATTGAAAAATTATTAAGTTACTTGAAGAGTGATAATTGTACTCTCATTTACGACGACAGAAAAGCAGACGACTAGATTTAAGAATAATCTGTTTATGCTTCAATAATTTTTCTTTATCCCTTTTAGCTTTCTTTTTTAGACATGATTGTTGGCGTGAATTGAGGTTGTATAACTCGATTTTTTTATAAGAGTACTCATATGCATATTTAATTATTTTGTGATTGATTTTTTTTCTAATATTTAGTTAAATTACATAAATATCGAAACAAACTAAATCAGTTTTATGATTTCTATCATATTGTTGTTACTCGTGGAAAAGTTGAAATGAAGGATGTATTTGTCAAATGGGGTTGCTTCATTCTAGGAAATTTTGTCATCTAAAATTCTTTAATTATTTGGGGGGTGGGTGGTCGATCATTGGACCTCGTCAACTTTATAGTATTTTAATTATGTAATTTGCAATATACTTTATAAAGAGTTGATGTATGCACAACACGACCTTTCTTTTCCTTTTTCTTTTTTAACAAATGCATTAAGCAATACCATTTGGTATAAACCTCGTTCCACAAATTAATGAAAATGAAATGTGATAGTGTGAAGAAGTCATGGAGTAGTGTTATCTAAAAATATCAGTTCAGATCGGATGGAAAGATACTTTTCCAAGTTCCAGTTTGCATAAACCATCTTGCCAGCTTCATGGTCTGCTTCAATTATTTATACTTATAATTAAATTATTTAAATTAATTAAGTTAAGCTTATCAGATTGATTTATCTTTCTATTTCTCATTAATTTATCACGTGTCTACTCTAGAGTAGATTTTAAGTAACCCTACAACCCCATTCATTCATTTACTGCCTACCAGGTGTCCTGCTTTATTCTTTCCACTTATTTTTTGTTTTGAGTCTATTGCAAGAAATGGTATCGTATATGGTTGTCTGTTTCAATAATGGCATGCATAATAGTGATTGATATAAACTATACAGAAATTAAATTGACTACTAGTTCATGGATTTAAGAAAACAAATCTCACTCACTTTTTTGTTAAATTTTTGCAAATCCTGAGAGTATTTAGTTAGTTAAACTCATCTTTGGAGTGCAGAGGCAGAGGCAGAGGCAGTGAAAACAAACTAAGTAGAAATGCTGGGAACTAGTCATAAGTCAAAACACAGAAGTGAACAGGGCACAGATCCATTTCCTTGACAAAGATCCTACTACTATTCAATATTTACTTTTTTGTCTTTCACATTCCTTTCTCTTTTACCAAAAACAGAGCAAAAAATTTAACCAATAGCATCACCACAGCACTGGAACATTTCCTTTTCTCCTCTCCCCTTTTCTTCATTCTTTAGACAATCTTCCACACACACACACACACACAAAAAAAATCAAAAAGCTTCCTATTTTGATTGATCTTTCCTTACTGTAATATTTCAATAAAAAGATGGATCCCAAGAACTCAAAACACCCTCATCAGGAAACACCCACCTTCTTAAACCACCTCCCCCAATCATCATCTCCCACAAATCCTGAAAACAAGACATCAGAAATCAAAGATTTTCAGGCTGGAGCTGCAGAAAAAGAAGAATCCAAGAAACAATCTTTAGCACCCAAAAGGACATCGAACAAAGACAGGCACACAAAGGTTGAAGGAAGAGGAAGAAGAATAAGGATGCCTGCTTTATGTGCTGCAAGGATATTTCAATTAACTAGAGAATTAGGCCATAAATCTGATGGAGAAACTATTCAATGGTTGCTTCAACAAGCTGAACCATCAATAATTGCAGCCACTGGAACTGGAACTATACCAGTCTCTGCTTTAACTACATCAGGTGCTTCTATGTCTCAACACGGAAGCTCTATTTCATCAGGGATTCATCAAAAGATTGATGATTTGGGTGCTCATATGGGTGGGGGTAGGAACCCCCCTTGGCCTCTGCTTGGTGGGAATTTTGGGAGATCCCATGTGGGTTCAAGTACAGGATTATGGCCCAGTGGTGTATCAATGGGGAATGATAATTCTTCTTCAAGTTATATGCAAAAGATTGGGTTTCCTGGGTTTGATTTGCAATCATCAGGGAATATGAGTTTTAGTTCAATGTTGGGAGCTAATCCTGGATTGGAACTTGGGCTATCACAAGATGGGCATATTGGGGCTTTAAGCCCACAGGTACTGGGCCAGTTTTATCAGCAGATGGGCCAGGGTAGAGCAATGCATCAGCAACAACAACAACATCAGCAGCAGCAATCTTCAAAGGAGAATTCTCAAGAATCAGGGCAATAAGGTATTGCTTTTCTTGGTTGGATTGTGTAGATGATTGGTTTTGTGATGTATAATGGTAAAAGACAGATTTGTGCAAGAACTCACATCCAATTCTTCAGATACCCTTTTATACACAGATGCCCTTTTATACAAGCTTTTTGTTGTGTAAATTACAGAGGATTTAATTAGGTGTTGTTACTATTATAGAATTGCTTATGTTCTGAAATTTTAAGGCGGAGATATGTTAGTTTGGATATGAAGTGTGTGTGGATCAGGCAAGTATTGATTTGGTCATATATAGGTGTGGATCCATAGTCAATCAACTAATCTATTGTGGTAAAATAGGAACGAAAGATTTTTTTAGCCATTTTTGTGCAATTTGGATTTCTTGTTTCTTCCTTAAATCATCACCACAAAACATGCATTTATCTATATGCAATTTTCACTGTGAAGAGATGTTTATTTTTTTGGGGTGGGAAGCTTGAACGATATCTTTTATAGGTTTTCAGTTATATGTTTTCTAGTTTTCAAGTATTCAATCCATGTATATGATATACTTGTATTGATGAAAGGAAAATTGGGCAAATCACCGAAATAATTTTTGGAAAAATATTTCTAGTGCCAATTTGGCCAACATTGGATTTTTGCCTTGAGTCCGGCTTATTCCAGCAATACGACATTTTTTTGATAATTGTTGGAATGTTAGTAACTTTAAGCCGTGTAAGCATAAGGTCGCACATATTTTTTCGTCATATTTTTCAGTCTACGAGTTTTTCTCTATTTTAAGAAAAATAAAAAATAAGGTGTTTAGCTTTACTAGGATAGATATTAAATGAAGGAAACCTAGAGTGACAAACTCAAAGTAATAAGAGCATTAATGTCTACCTACATATTTGAATATTATCGGCTATTATACTCACACATGCCCCAAGTGGAAGTTAATTGTAAAAATATTCAAAACGTAAAACTGCAAAATTTAATTCAATTAGATAGAAGCCGATAAAAAGGGAAATATTTGAACAACAAAATACTTGGATATGTTTCTATGATTGTCATATGTGGACAATTATGTAATGAACACATGGGATCCTGTCTTATTCTGAAATCAAATGTCTATTTAATGTGAATGCTACAGATTTTCAGGAGAAAGATTCCAATATTGCTGTCAAGAAATAGTTGTGATCTGTTATAATGACTCATTATCCTCTTAGATAGTTTCATCAATAAATGCAATGGCATTATTATCTCCAAGGAAGATGAAATATGTGGTGCTGATTAAAGCTATATTTACATGACGAAATTTTATGGTATGCCCATCACCAAAAATCATTTTTGGAAAATTAAGTTTGAAAAATTATTTCTACTAGTTGATTTCTGGCTTCATGTTACCAGACCTATTTTGTAGCAAAATAGGTCGGGGATAAAAAAAATTCACCTGGATTTTCGGCTATTGTTTAGGACTTCAAACTAGTTTTTCTGAAAGTACATTTTTATTCATCTACCAACTTCATATTTTTGTTTCATCCATTTGACCCTCATGTGACTTTCCTTTTTCATTTAATTTCACCCAATTCCTAGTTTCATCAAAGAATGTACATAAAGTCACATGGAATGAAAAATCAAATGTGTATGTCAGCTTAAATGTTCAGCAAATGGAATGATATTATCATATGCACTTGTTACAAAAATCCAAAGAATTTCAGACTAAAGTTTTTCCTTGAATCTACACTCGAAATTCACTCAAATCGAACCAAATTCAAAAACAAACTGCAACCATTTCACTAACAAGCCATATTCAAACCTTTCATTCTACCGCGAAACTTCTTCGCATAGGAGCGACCGACCCTTCAAAACCACTCCTCAACACATTAGCTTCATCTTCGTCCACATTTTGGCTCCATGCACCCAATCTCGTATGTTGATGCACCACTAGTACAGTCGAAGTACTATCTGAATCATCCAAAGTAAACATATCTCCCACGGTTCCCAACTCTGAATCTTCGGTCCAGTCCGAAAGACCAAATATAATCGGTGATCTCATGTCATGGTTTCTTCCTACGATTATAAGTTCAAACATTTTCTCAATGGATCTTATCACAACAACTGTCCCTGTCCCATCTTTTACTTTCTCTTCGACAAACACAACCCTTTGATTTTCTGACATTTGGCTCTTCATTTCTAGAATCACTTCATTATCCAATATTGTTTCCTCCGAAATATCCCTACCAAAGTTGTTATGTACGATTCGAACAATGGTGAGATTGACGTTCGGTTGTCCTACCATTCTTGCCCCTATAGCAAGTGCTTCACGATCATCGGGCCCACCAACGAAGAAAACCGCCACATTATACAAAGGACTAACTTCAGAGTCGGGTCTAGGAGTCGTATTTGATCCTCTGTCAACAATAATTGCAGTAGTACAAGGTGCCATTTCAAGAATTTGATCATTCATAATCTTTATTCCCGCATTTGATGATTCTACCCTCCCGGTCGTAGCTAATCGTCTGTGAAAAGGGATGATGATTAAGGAAGCCCTTCTATCAATAGCCATTTCACACACTTCATCATGCATGGATTCGTAAGGAGATATTGCGGTAAAGGGGTGCACCGTTATGGCATCATATGAGCTTAGTTGGAAGTGTTTGAAAGCATTGACTATGCTTTTTGAAGTCGAGGCCCGCCCCGATTTGACTTTGTTGAGTTTGTGAGGTATGAGGATTGAGTAGGCCCGACCCACTAGCTCGACGAAGTGGACTAAACAAATGTAGATTGGGGTGAGTTTGGTTGGATTGAGAGCCTCAATGAAGTTTATGATTGTTGGGACGTTTTCTTGGTCGTGTACGCATACGACCATTCGGAGTTCTGAGTTGGGTTTTAAGTCCATAATTGACCTCTTCTTGCAAATCATGTGTCTCCTTAATGGATCATATAAGTAGTTTAGTACAGGTGTTACGGAAGAAGTCACTATCAACGTTGATACGCACATTATAACAAATGGTTCATCGTGTAACGCCTGCAGAGAGGACAAACATACGTAATATAATAATATAATATTTTATGAAAGATAAAAAAATAGATGAGGGTGCAGGTAAGAGTGGCAAATGGGCGAGTAGAGTCAAGTTGGGCTTGGACATGATATTAGAAGTGGGATTAGATTGAATTGGATCATATCAGACCAATTCTTACCTCTAAAGCTACAAAAATCTTACCTTGACCCAACCCAAGAAAACAAAAAACTAAGAGTTATGTTGGATTGAATGTGACCGGATTGGACAAAGCCAACTCACGGATCATTTTACCTCAAACCTGAACCAAAGAAAATAAAAACTAAGAATTGGATTGGACCGGAGTGGACCAAGCCAACTTCGTGGATAATTTTTACCTCAAACCTACCAAATAAAATGAAAAAATAATGGCTATATTTGGTTCTCGAATTTCAGCAAGTAAAATGATGATAAAAATAAAAATGAACTAGAGATAAAAAACAATGTTATGTCATTTAGTGCTATAAAACATGTTTATTTTTTATTTTAACGTTGTACTCACAAAAACCCAAGACTCTAATATAATAAAAGAGTTGATTGGACTGACATGGGGGCTAGACCAACCAACTCATGATCAAGAACCCGTAATTGCTTGGCCAAATTGATATCGATAACATACCTTTCCTTGCTTCAACATCTTGAAAATACACAGCTCAAGAACGCCTTGGACGTTCATCACCAAACCAAGTTGAATCGCTTCCCTCAATGGAACTCCGTTATAAATCGAAGCAATCAAAGCTCCAAAAAACTTCCCAATCCAACCAAGAACTATAATAGACTGTGTCAACAAATAATTCCTCAATTTTACAGAAAACACATCAATTACCAACCCACTCTTGGCAAAGTACAAAGGCATAAAAAGCCAATGCGTAACTATATCAAGCTTCTCCATCAAAGCCGATCCCAAAGGCGGCCCAGCTGGTATAGCCATACCGTAAACCAAAGGGCCAAAAAACACATGAAGCCCCAAAGCTTTACAACAACACCCAGTCAATAAAACACCAACAATCACCATTAAAACGAAGCTTTGGTTCAATGGCTCCCCCTCCGGAGTTCTATGGATTACCCATAAAATGATAGGTCGAAATACGAAAATTATCAGTAGTGCCAATCCAAGTCCTGAAACCCCTGTCTGCACAATCTGCCACTTAGCTACCGAATGCTGCCCCGAAAGGACGAGAACAAATATAACACACAACCCGAACGAGTGACTAGCTAAGGACGAAGAAAGTGCCATTCTCCCAAATTCGGAATTCACCATTTTAAGTTCCGTTATGTAATGTGCTACTATTGGGAAACCGAGCATTGAAGAAGCTGTGGCTACACCCGGAATTGAGCTAACTATATTTGGATCAAGATCTGGGTTACTTTTTTGTAGAATAAGCCCACCCAATATTGTTACAAACATAGCAAAGGAAACAGTTGAAACACCAACAATGAGGTCTCTTTTCTGAACTCTTTTCAATATCCATGGATCCATTTGTACTCCAATTAAAAAGAAGTAGAGCATGTATCCAAGCACTGATATTGTGTCCAGCACAATTAGGCTTTTGTAGGGGAATAATAGTGCAGTAAACCCAGAAATCCTTCCCAGAAAAGATGGACCTATTAATATGCCACCCTGGTTTATACAACATTAATTATATATGTTAAATTAATTAGAAACAAAAAAATTCATATAAATAAAGGGAATCAAAATTGGAAGGGAGAATAATTCCCTGTGCCAAGCGAAACTTGCAAAACCACCCTGTTAAATGTTTATTATAAAGAATCTTAAATATTAAGCATTTTATGCAATAAACATTTCATGTGCATGCATATTTCGCATGATTTAGAGGGTGTCTATGTCTTGCATTTATTATACCAAATTGGAAGCTTACAAGTATTTGTATGACCATGCTGGGTTGTCCGAGGGGTTTGAGGAGACATGTAATGATAAGAATGACGATACAAGCGAGAGAGAGCTGGGCCAAGAGGAGAGGAATCGAATAGTTGAAAAGATTGTCGTTGTAATATAAGCCTCTTGATTGAATATTTTCAATTGACACGCAAAATGATGTTATATTTTCTCCATGGAGATAGATTTGTGCATATGAAATCAAATCATCGGGTTCCATTACGATGGAACCCATTTTATTTTCAGAAAAAACCACCCAAATTCTTGGTCTTCTTCTCGACCTACGAGGATGGAGGGAAGCACAAGAAAGAAATTGGTGCAGAAAAGGGTTTCTGCAAGCTCTCTTTCTCTCTCTCTCTCTCTCTCCGCAGAGAGAAAAAGAGAGATGAATGAAAGGTAATGAAGCATCCTAAATATAAGGATTGCCTAAATGCATCTATACTAGGTATATTAATGAGCGGATTTTAAAACTAATGCATGTTAAGATATTTGGTCAATTAGAGTCCACGGATATTTATAATTCCAAATAATGGAACAAATATAAATCTAAACTAATTCAACCCAAAAAATAAATGAATAATACTCAGACAAGAACGAAATTAGATTAGTCCCACTTCCCGCAGGAATAGAAGAGTACGCAAGCACGTTCATTGATGCAGCGAAACATATATTTTAACTAAGAGTAAAACTAAAATTCCAAATCCAATCCCAAACAAAAAGACCATTTTCGCTTATGAGGCGCAAACGTAAGCATTTATCAATTCATTGTTATAATTAATTAGATATCTTCGTAGCCAAGGGGGAAAATTGGACTGGAGAGGGGTTAAAGCCCTTACAGGATAAAATCTCCCCATATTAAACAAAAATCAAATGAATTTTCATGAAAAAAAGGGCCAGCAGTAATGCCGTCTACAAATCTCCAAGAAATGAATAGCATATATAATAAATCAACTCCCAAATTGAAAAAAAATACATTAACTCATAAAATTTTTTCCAATTAACTAGGTTTGTATGGAAAATATGAATTTTCAGATGTTAGTTAATTGGAAAAGCAGAAAGCAAATGGGGAGCAAAACATAAGATTCACTAAAGACAAATCCAGCAAAAGCTTTAAATAAATGTCTTCTCTTCAAAGTAGAGGTAAAAAACCAATTATCAGATGAAAACAAAAATATGTCTAATCTGAACATCTCGGCAGAACAAGTGCAAATTATAAATCCTCTCATAATACTATCACTAGTTGCAAATTTCAAAAGGATTAATTCATTCTCTGGGCAGCTTCCTTGGCCAATACTCTCTCTTTCGCCTTTGTCTTGGCCTGAGATTTAGAGCCCATGACACCACCTCCCCACTTCTTCCTGGTCTCATCGTACTTGTCATTGAAATTGGCCTATAATAACAGCAGAAAAACAGAATATTAGATACACTTGTCAAGATTACTAGTTGAATAATCAAGCAACAAAAATTATTCAACCTGTACAAGTATAAAGCTTTTATTTAAAACTATACCTTAATAGCCTCAAGGATCTTGCTGAAGTCCAACTTGTCTTCATTCTTCACAGAGGTAAGACAAAGAACGGAAGCAGTTTTCTTGTGGACAATCTACAAAATGGCATATGCACATAAATAACATTACACTATAATGATAGAAACCTAAGACCAATGATGAAGAACACTTACTGTTCCCAGCCTAGCCTTCCCCTTCACGATACAGTACGGAATTTCCATTTTCCTGCACAGTGCAGGGAGCCACACAACCAGCTCAATAGGATCGACATCATGAGCTATGACCACTAACTGAGCCTTGTTCTGCAAATGAAGATTTTATTGCAGTTATTGTATTTTGATCATCATTCATACTATCCAGTATGAACTAATAATGTACATATGTACAAAATCCAAAACCTGCTCAATGAGATAGGTCACATGATTGAGGCCATATTTCACTACAATAGGCTTCTTGAACTCAGGAGTTTTTCCTTCAGCCTCGGCTTGAGCTCTTTTCAAAAGACGCTCCTTCTTTTGAGCTTTGTCCTCAGGCCTGTATTTGAGAAGCATCTTGAAAAGGCTGGTTGCTGCATGTATTCAAGGAAAACAGTTAAGTAAACAGTACTTCAAATCATAGAGAATAGCATCTGTTTATAGATATCATCAATGAAAACAAAACGACACTTCCATTACAGTTATATGACACAAAATAATGTTATATGATACAAAATAAAGGCATCAGTTCGCTTTTCATAATAGCTAGGCAGCTCGTACTTGGTTCAAAAGATGAATGCATCACTGTTTTTTTATTCTGCAGTAAAAAATAAAAAGCTAAGATAATAAAACCAACTTTTAAAATTAGATTAAACATATGAGCATAATCATATTGCAATTTCATAATATAGGTAACTATTATGATGTCCATTAATCCGAATAAGAATCCATTCACACTTTTAAACATTAATAATAGCAATAAGGTAAAATGCAAGTTCCTTATCAATTGGGAGTAACATGTGATTTTTCATGGATCAACAACAAAATAAAGTTAACATGTAAGCACCATCACACTAAAAAAATTAATGATATAAAACATTGTCCTATTATCACCAAGTCAAGCCTATAATTAGTATAGCAGACGTGAGCTAGAAACAAAATAACACCGTACATTTTCAATCACCTCCTACTAATCCGGAAAACATATCTCAATAATAATATTAAACCAGAAAATGTAAAGATACGTACCCAAATTCTTATCTAGGGTTTTAGAAAACTGGTGAATTGGTGGTGGCACCTTCAATCGCTGCTTGAGAATCATCTTCTTTCTTTGGATTCTCACAACTTGTGGCCATTTTACAAAACGGTGAAGATCCTTCTTCGGCGGAAGAGCACCTCCGATTCCAAATTGCTTCGGCCTTTTCTCGAACAAAGGATTCACAACTTTGTCCGTCTTCTTCTTGGCGGCCGCAGGCAGTTTCGCGCCCTTCTTTGGAGCCTGAAAGTAAAAGAATTAGACTCAAATAAAGAATACCATTCATTCATGAACGTAAGAGTACAAACCATTTCTCTTTTGCTGTGAAGAATGTGTTTCGAGGTTGGTTCTGAGAACGGCCGGAAATACCTAAATATTATGCAGATGCAGAGAGTGAAGTAATCACAGAACTAGGGTTACATACATAACCCCCTCTGGGCTTAAACCCTCGACTTTTCAATGGGCCTTTCTGATACTTGAATAAAAGTTTATTTTTGGGCCGACTCTCCTATGGCCCAATTTCATTTTCTATTTCAAGATTCTCAAAACAAAATTATTAATAGATATAATTGTTACATGTAATGTAATAGCACTATCTCCCTATGTAAATTAATTTTACTATCTCCTCGTATTCTTATGTCTTCAAACAATTACTACAACGGCTAAATAATAATCCATTAAAAATATCTAAGGGTAAAATATTAACAATTAAATATATTTCAAAGAGTATGTCATCAAGTGAGAGTTAGATTGTTCACTATCTTCTTCAAAATGAATGTTGCTCCATTATTATTCTTCGTAGAGAAATAATAATTTATTTGAATTTGAGTTAAATTGACTAAACATAATTATTCCTTAGCAAATAATTATATATATAAAAACATAATTACAAAAAATAATGAAGGTAAACAATGACTTGCAGTTACGACGTCGTATTTTGATGCAGGTCACTAGTCATAAGTCATAACTCGTAGCTCAAACTGAAAAGGAGGTTTTTCTCTTGACGTTGCTCCGATTCAAAGAAACGCTGGTGAGCGATTTACTACTGCATATGAAAGATCTCCCGTTGCACCAAAGCTTCGTTTGATGGACAACCGGAACGTCGTCGTCTGCGATAATGGCACCGGTGTAATTAGTTCCTGCATTTTTCAATTTATGGATCGATCAGCTGTCTAATTTTCGCATTTCAACATTCTATTGCTAAATACATGTTTACTTTAATTAATTCAGTTTGTAAAATTCCGAATTATTTTGCTTAGTGAACTGATCCTACATGTTCAGGTCAATAAGTGCAACATTTTTGAGTTATTGATTGTGATGAATGCAGTATGTGAAGTGTGGTTTTGCGGGTGAGAATTTCCCCACATCGGTGTTCCCTTGTGTAGTTGGAAGGCCAATGCTTCGGTATGAAGAATCTTTAATGGAACAAGAGCTCACGGTCAGCTTATTATTCATTGAATAAGCATTCATTTATTTCTAGATATTTATTTCTGTATATATTTGAAGTCATGCTTGTTATGCTGCTTTATAAGTGAAGCTTTTACTAAGGAAAACAACATTTTGGCAGTTTAAGTAATGGTATTGCACAGAACATTTACACTATGTTGCGCCCTATATGAAGGAGACTAACATAAGAGCATTTGCTTCTTTAATTAAAGGAAAACACTAAGCAAATTTTGCTAGAAAAATCTAGTTAATAGAGATTTTTTAAGTTATATTTTTATTTCAGTTCTTTTTAAACGATGCTTAATCACATCGAAGTAAGGCTTTAGAATTAGTACTAGAATTCCTTTAATTCAAAATAAACAAACTTTTCATAAATACAAATCCATGAGCTCGATGCTATGGATCCGAACACTCTATAAGATAATTTTATCACTTGAAACTTATAATATTAAAGGGAAAACATTATTGAGCTTGGTTCAGTGAAGCAGGTTAGAGTTGTCGTGCACCAGTTTAAAAATGTTGAAAGATTTTGTTTTTGTTGTAGGATACTCTTGTTGGGGATGCATGTTTAAAGTGGCGGCATCAGTTGGACATATCTTATCCTGTCAACAATGGTATTGTGCAAAATTGGGATGATATGGGGCATGTGTGGGATCATGCATTTTTTAGTGAACTTAAGGTTTTTCGTTTTACCTCCAGTCTCTTTGTTCTCAGTTATCTATATATATTTTGAAGATTTACTTTAACTTTTTGCTTCGTTTTAATCCTGACTGAAGGTAGATCCTACAGAATGTAAAATTTTGCTCACAGACCCGCCTTTGAATCCGTCTAAAAACCGTGAAAAGATGGTGAGCTGACTCCTAGAATTATATATTTTAGATATTGTCTAGTTGGACTTCATTACTGAAACATCACATGATGCACCTTTGAATTTAAATGTATTTCAGGTTGAAATCATGTTTGAGAAATACAACTTTGCTGCGGTGTTCATCCAAATCCAAGCTGTTTTGACGTTGTACGCGCAAGGTGCTTATAATGTTTAATTAAAGTGAAATATGACAAACTTGGCTAATATGCATAGTTCAAGATTGTAATGGCAGTAGAATTATGAAGAATTGAAGCTTATTCATTTTAATATAATGTGCTCACATTCCACTTAGTATTTATGATGAACAAATTAGTAATATGTTCTTCATTGTTACCTTGAAATGCCTCAGGTTTGCTGACGGGATTAGTCATTGACTCTGGCGATGGAGTCACTCATGTGGTATGGTTTCTATTAGGCTATAACTTTGATTTGCTTTCAGGGGTAGTTACAATACTTAAGTAATTGCTCGTTTATTGTCTGATTACATATATGGTTGTGTCTATTTGCATAATGAGCGAAAATGGAATTCTGTAAGAGAGGGGGAAAAGAATGTAACATTATGAAGCTAACCAAGACATTAAAAATATAAGCACCCCTAGGTCCTGCACATGAATGGAAACTTTTTCACCCTGGTCTGATTTGTGCTTTAAGCGGCCTGAGACTAGTTTGTTAGCTTATAGCCTTAATAGTGAATGCTTATCTAATCTCTGATGTTCTGCATCGAGGAACATCTGACTGCTCATAAAACTTGAACATATAAGAATTTGTCAAAATATTCTTTTATATTTAATCTATGTCATCTACCTATTTTGAAAAGGTTGTATAATGAGGTATCTCTCATGTTTAGTGAATTTAACCTGGTCTGAGATTTATGGATGTTTCTTTTGGATCGCTATGGGTATAGCATAAATGGAGCCTGGACTATGTTTCAATATTGATTCATCTGGATTGCTGTGCATTTAAATGGTTAAAGTGACTCATGGCTGCTGGTCCTACTTTAAGAATGATGCTTGATGATTATGATGTATGAAATGTGTTTTCCCAGGTTCCAGTGGTTGATGGATATTCATTCCCTCATCTTACCAAGAGAATGAATGTAGCTGGACGCCATATAACATCATACCTTGTTGATTTGCTTCAGAGAAGAGGGTGAGTGTTCAGTGTTGTTAGAAATAGGAACTAGTTGATGCATTATGTTGTTTATGTTGATTGTGAGGTACTTCTGCATTAACAGTTATGCCTTTGTCTCTGAAGGTATGCTATGAATAGAACTGCTGACTTTGAGACTGTCAGGAATATCAAAGAGAAGCTCTGCTACATTAGGTGAACTAGACTTCATTTTCAATGGCTTGAGACTTACGTATATGTTTTAACATTTGTTGGGTTTGCTGCAGTTATGATTACAAAAGGGAGTATCAATTGGGACTTGAGACTACTATCCTTGTGAAGAATTATACTGTGAGTTTTAAAACTATTAGTTCTTATCTATTGCCAGACAACTGAAATGAAATATAATTGTTGAGATAGCTTGAATAAATAGCTGCCAGATGGAAGAGTCATCAAAGTTGGCACTGAGCGATTTCAAGCACCCGAGGCTCTTTTCACTCCGGTAAGTCTCCACCTATCAATTTGAAGCATGCATACTGAATTAGGCATTGCAAGCAAGTGTCTCTTCGACTAAATAATTGAAGCTTATTTGTTACGAACTGCTACCTGAATAAATTTATGAAAGATATGTTTATGAAGTATTCTTCTCATATGTCTAGATATATCTTTGATTAGAAAGTTATGCCGTATTTTTTTTTTGTCTTGTAAGAATTCTTTATTTTTCATCTATCTACAAGTACTGGTTCATGCTGCTGGGGTAATTCATGCAGGAACTCATAGACGTTGAAGGAGATGGTATGGCTGACATGGTATTTCGTTGCATTCAGGAGATGGATATTGACAATAGGATGATGGTACTAATTGTTCCCTTAATGTCAAGATATTTTTTGTGCGATATCTTGTAGTTGGTCATTGAATTAGAATTGTTCATTTTGCAGCTCTACCAACATATTGTCCTCAGTGGAGGGAGTACAATGTATCCTGGATTACCTAGTCGGTAATACATAAAGTCCCTTTGCAATTTTGTGGAATCAAGATTTTGTTTCTTAGTAATGTATTATTATTCAAGAAAGTTTGTATCCTGCTTATTGTGAGGAGAACTTCTAGTTTTTTTTTTGGGTATCTGAGGACTTCTAGTTAATGTGGGTTCATTCTGTTTATTTTGTCTCTCCAAATTTAGAGAGGAAAAAAAACTGGTATGGCTTTAGAAATATTGCTAAGGCTTCCTTGTTTTCTTGGATGGAGCACAAAAATGATATCATCGACTAATGAGGTCATAGCTAGCAAAGGCACTAGTTCGAAGGCTATTCATGAGGTCCCCAGAGCATGACCCTTAAATGACCTCTCATAAAAAAACATATTAACATGTGGGACACTTTTATCACAATAATATTATACAGAATATGACTTTGTGTTGAAGTTATATATATTAAGGGCTGCCATGCCATGTTTGTTTTGAACTTTTAGATTGATTATTTGTGTTATGAATATGTTTTTGAAAATAATTTGAAGCCAGTCTCTTTGAGGACACATCAAGGCTTATGTGTCTCTCTCTCTCTGAAACTTTCTTTAGCTTGATTAACTTTATCTTCTTTTCCGCAGCTTGGAGAAGGAAATATTGGACCGTTATCTTGAAGTTGTTTTGAAGGGAAATAAGGACGGATTAAAGGTAAACTCTACTAGCATTGTTGCCTGTAAACAGCTGTTGTGCAATATTATTACATCTTTCATGAGACAAATCTGGTTTTGCTCCACTTCCTGGATTTAATTGTAATACAATTATATTAAGGCACCTTCCGACAGAATTTGTATGATGCAATCTATGATATTGTAAAACTGGCTTAATTTACTTCACATTTTAATCTTCCATGAGAACTGTCTTTAGATAAATAATTTTGTGAGCTTCTTGAGAGTAGCCCATATCACTTAGCTAGCTCAAATCTCCAATTGATGATTAGGTCCTGCTTTAAGACCATTCCTGTGATTATGGTATTTTCCTACCTCTAAGTAAATTTCTTTCACTTTGCAATGATATTTAGCTTTTTGTTGCATTTGAGGTTTCCCCTCTTTTTGTAGTAAAAGTAGGTGGTTGAGGCATTTATGTGCCGTTTTTAACCCTTAGCATACTGATCTTAAAATGGACATGAATTTCTATTCAGCTAGTGTAATTTTACCATTCAAATATGCAACACAACTTGCAAAAAGTAAACCTTGATGCTTATTTCTGTATGTCTGGCATGTCATTGGTGATTGGAAAGATTATCCGACATTCTTAATTGATGGAATTTTCTGACATTTATGAGAATGACTAACGTTAACAGTCATTGCTACCCTATTGTTCTTTCGTTAATTTATTATCATTCTTATATCTATACAGAAACTAAGGCTGCGGATAGAGGATCCACCGCGAAGAAAACATATGGTGTATCTAGGAGGTGCAGTTCTTGCTGGCATTATGAAGGTGCAATCTCTCTCTCTCTCTCTCACACACACACACACACACACGTCAATATAATATGCAAAACACTGTTTAATAAATCAAGGTCAGCCATAATAGGTTGTTTGGTAATATCCCACTTGGTGATTAAAAATAGGTGAACTTGCCTACCAATGTATACTCATTGGATGAATATGTCTATAATTAGTATGGTTTTCCTTCTTTAGCAATTTGTTAGATACTTAGATCTTTCTAAGCGCTTCTCTTTCTCCTCAAATTTCGAACATTCAATAAAAGATGATATTAAGGTTTCCAGATGTA
The DNA here is from genome assembly GCA_030819805.1 of Penstemon newberryi var. newberryi. Taxonomy (NCBI): domain Eukaryota; kingdom Viridiplantae; phylum Streptophyta; class Magnoliopsida; order Lamiales; family Plantaginaceae; genus Penstemon; species Penstemon newberryi. The sequence continues at coordinate 10,693,643 of JAUALY010000004.1, read as the reverse complement.
TACTGACATTGTAGGACGCACCTGAGTTTTGGATTAGCAGGCAAGATTATTTGGAAGAGGGAGTTGCTTGTTTAAGTAAGTGCGGTCAAGCATGAGGATTTGTTTCTGCGATTATGTTATTCGATTAATGTTCAGAATATAATTTCAAATTGTAAGATGAAGGATCCATTTATTTTAGCTAGAAATCGAGCTTCTTGTTGATAGTTCTGGGCTGGTGGCCTCTGTAAAACGACTTGTGCTGTATTTGTTTCCAATAAAATGAAAGGAATTGTTGTATTCTCATTTCAAATATTAAGCAAATACTGTATAAATCTTCTTCCGATCCCCTTAAGTAGAACAAGCAAGACACTGAAAATAGATTGCATGGACCTTCAAGATTGAAGAACCATCTCTTTGTTTAAGAGTTGAGGTCAAGACAATGTTCTAGCTGAGTGTTGTAAGAAAACCACACCGTTTAAAAATTCAGGAACAATTTCTTCTTTATTTTCCACAAGTCAGTGTTTCTTTTGAATGGCCTATAACTCAATTCCTACGAACTATAAATACACATATTGGCTTGTTTCTGTTTGATCGAAATCTCGTCCGATGTAGTTCGGAAACCGGCCGGGTTACTACACAAAGAAGATGAGCTCCAAACTAAGCTTGCTCTACAAGAGTTCCCAATATCTTTATCTCTTGCACATTGAACTCCATCAACATAGGGTACTTTCAATTTGTAATTTCCAGTCTATAGAGCAACAAATAAGTATGGAAATTATCATATTTATTACTTATGATTTTGTGATTTCCAGTCAATAAAGTATAAATTGTTAGACTAGCTATAAATTCTCATAATATTACTTTTATCAATAAAATATTATGAGTATATGTGTTTCTTTTCTCTTTTTTTGAGGACCATGAATATGTATTAATTATATGTTTATTATCTGATTTAGATTAAGTATCTTTCTAATCCGATCAAATCTATTAGATGTCTAATTGAGTGAAACCCTAATAAATCGACATAAACTCTAAACGTGATGTTATTAATCGTCACACACAAAGTGGATTTATTTGATGCTGCCTCCCCCCATCAAACTAATAAGTTTTAAATATCTCAATAATCAAAACAAAAATAAAATTGTTAATTTCAGTCCTTTGACTTAGCACCTGTTTATATAGTTTATTTGGAAAGAAATAATGCAAATTTAGCATTTCACAAGATATTGTGTTGGAGAACTAAGCCAAGCTGTTAAATTCCAATCAAAAGGACGAAACAGAATGTCAGATGCCCTCTTTTTTTTTTTTTTTTTTTTTTTTTTTTTTTTTTTTTTTTTTTTTTTTTATGACATGAGGAATTATATCAATAGATCAATAATTACATTAAAATTATTAGCAATAAATTCTTACATTAAAATTATCAAATGACAAAATTTACATTATAGTAGAAAACGATTAGATCGATTAATAAGGAGTATATAACCTGAGTGTCCTGTACTCCTGTATTTAGTGAGATTCAAATTCAACAATCCACACTTAATATTTAAGCTAACTTTGTCACATGCATTATCATGAAATTCTTGACAATATATATAGAATGAATTTTAGATCCTAAAATTCCTTATTAGTACACATCATTTCGCACTATATCAAGTTAAACAAAAACATAAATAATAGATTTGATTTATCCATTTTCTTTCAATATATAGGACAACCTATCAAAGTGGATTAAATATGATGTTGTGCAACACATAGACTACATAGGAAAATTCTTGCATAGACCTGGTCTATGAGTTTTTCATAGACCTTGTGGTTGTAAATGCACCACACCATACATTGTGAGAGCATGACATCATCAAAATGTATTATGTGGTGCATTTACAACCACAAGGTCTACCACTAAGCTCATAGACCTGGTCTATGTAAGAATTTTCCGACTACATAATCATATTTCTTGAATTTCGGAGTAATGTTGCTTCAAAAATTCACCCTTGTCATATATTTTATGTAAAAGTAATTGATTGTATCACATCATATGCACTCGTTGCATAAAATAATTTTCTTATATGTTTACGAGCAATCAAGTCTAAATTAATCCAAGTTATGTTTAAATCCCTCGGTGAAAAAAGAAAGTTAATTTGCTTATTCACAATTTTTACTACAAAGACAAATTATATAATTTGAAAAAATGTATTTAAATGATTAATTAAGCAAAAAAAGTGTGTGTGATTCAAGGGTAACTTTTGGAGAAGGAGAAAGAGAAAATCAGACAAGCCGACTGTAAGTATAAGACAAGAGCTTCAATACCCTGAGAAATACAAGGATTAGGCGGCGTCGCCCATGTCACATGCTACGGTTCCTTCAATGCCAAAGATTTTGTCACCATTTGAACTATATTTTCAACCTCAAATTGGAATTTGTTATGGATTATAAATCATTTAATTTTTGCGAAAATTCCAAAATCCTTAGCCTAAAGTCTGTCCCTTAAGAAAATTACAAATATTCAATTGTATGAGTATAATTCAAAGCAAATAAACTATATACAACATGTTAGTTGCATTTATAAACCTTTTTTCCCCCTTTGGAACTATTATTTTAACAATCAAATCTTTTCCTCAATTTGAAGACATTTCAAGCTCATTCCTGAATCAAAATGTTGAAATTTATGGGTTTTTTTGCATTTTGCACCACCGTAACATGAAAAATAGGCACTTTGCACCTCCGAAATACCTATGGATATGTATATTGATGAAAAGAAAGATGGAGAAAGAGATTAGTATTCTAATATTCATAATCGTATTTTGCAAATTTTAAGGAAAAAAGAAAATAAATTGCCTATTTTGCCCCTAGATCTTTTTTACCCCGGTGGTCAACTCTGCCGAAAAAAATAAGAGGGTGCTAGTTACTGAGTTTTTTCTAAAATGAGGGTGCTAAGTGTTAATTTTGTGTTTCAGGGGTGCAAATTGCCCATTTATTATGTTTCGGGGGTGCAGGTTGTTGAGTTGTTCTTAATTAGAGGATACTAAGTGTTAATTCTATTTCGGGGGTGCAAAGTGACAATTTCTCGTGTTTCGAGGTGCAAAGTGTCAAAGATCAAAAAATGAATTACCTATTTTATCCCTAGATTTTTTGACTCCAATGGTTAACTTTGTCCGAAAATAAGAAGTAAAGTGCTGAACTGTTTCTATTTTGGAAGTGTAAAGTGCTAAATCTGTATTTTTGGGATTCAAAATACCTTTTTCCCATATTTTGGGGTGCAAAGTGCAAAAAAAGCCCTGAATTATTTCTCCTCTCTTGTTACAAGTGGGCCGGCCCAAGAAAAATGGGGCCCATCTCCCAAACTCTCGTCCAGTGTTAGAGTAGCTTCACTACGCAAAAGTTCTTGTTAACCACATTACAGAAAATGAAGTAAAATTAAAAACAATAATTGAAGATGACAAATTATACATCCAGGCATTAGCAAATCTTTGGAGATGTAAACAATAAATATGCTTATTTCACTAACCTCCAGTCATAATGGATTAAAAATTCTATTTGTCCCCACATCCCGTTTCCCTTTCACACAAGAATACAAACACTTTAGAGCATAAAAAGAGATGAAATCAGAATTCTGAATCAATTCTCCGCTTTAATATTCTTAAACCAACCCAAAATGAAAAGCATGGGTTTTAGCACATTTTCTTACCTATAATGCCAGTACCACTTTCTTTTATGATCAATTTATGAACTCGTTTGAAGAAATGGGGAGCATAAAAACTGAAATGGGTAACTTGAGAATCAGAACGGGGAGTCTAAAAACTGAAAATGATCCCACATCGACAAATGATCATTCTTCCGAAGTAAGGAAAAATCCTTCATTTTCTGATTTCGAAGCTCATCATAATAATTTATCGCCCTCAAATCTCAACATTCCGCACCTCAAATTCGAAGAAAACGTCGAAATAGAAACAACTCAATCACCTGACTATTCGCTATGGGAATCCATCTTCTCCGATCATCAATTGGAGGCCGATTTCATGATTAGCTCTCCTGTGCGAAACCCTAATTTCAATTACAACTCTCCGCCGCGATTCCCATCGCCGCTCGGGCCGTACAAGGGGAAAGGTATGAGCCCGATGAGCCCGATTCACAAAGTTTTCAACTCACCCAGCAATCAATTTATGCAGGTGGAGCAAGTCGACAGCCTTTCATTGCCTGCACTCGAGAGCCTACTCGATGACAATTATAATTATAATAATAATAATTATAATAAAGACGAACTAGGATCCATGGAAGATTGTTTTGACGCTATGAATATGGTGCCGGAGCTTTTGGATTGCTTGACGATGCCTAATACAACCAGGTTTTGTGGACCGGTTGTAGGTGAACAGAGCTCGAGTCAAGAGATGATCAGTGGTATATATGATCAGGTGGGACATGTTGTAGCTACGCCGTTGTCACAGCAATTGGAACAAGAAAGGCAACAGGAAGAGGTACACGAACAGATGCAACGCCACCGTGAGAGGCGGCACCACCAGCAAGCACCGACGCCGGTTTTACCAAGAGTACAGCAGCAACAACTTCATCAGCAAAACCAGATACCGAATATGCACAACACTTTTATGGTGCCAGTTATTGAACCTGAGCAGGTAAGAGTGCAAATTTTGGTGCGGTGGGTCGGGTTGGACATGTTAAAATGGATTATTTTACTATTGGGTTATAAAAAATTTAAAAAAAAAACCCATTTAGTTATGTTGTGCCCCATCCATGCTCATGCAATGGATCCATGTGCAAGGATTCAGAGTAAAATCGAATTGATAATCAAGGATGCCCATGGTTGGGTCATGTTGGGGCCAACTCATGCATAGAGAGGGTAAAACTGAACTCAAAATCGAGTTGGTTTGTGGTTTGGTCTATAATTCTTAGTTTGCGAATACGATATACTATTTTTCGGTTAAATATTAAGATAGATCTTATTATGACAATATATTCAAATATCCACGTATAGATAACCAGGGGTGGACCCACATAAGGACTAGTGGGGTATGTAGCCCCCACTCAAATAGTATGCATATATATACGAGTAGTGTTATTTCTTTCATTAATGGGAAGGAGCGGCTTGTTGGTTCCATGACTTCAAGTTAAAGGTAGTGTTAAACTATGTTGTCTAGTTTGATTCGCAAGAAGGGCATTCATAACTATTTTGTTTCTTAATAATTCTCTATACTATTTTAGTCTTTTTCCTTTTCTTTTCTTTTAATTAATTTTTTTTCTAACAATTGTTTTTTTAATTTTCTTTCTTTCTTAATAATTGTTCTCCTAAAACTTTTTTCTTGATAATTGTTCTTTCTTATTTTTATTTTATTTTATTTTATTTCTTTCTTAATAACTCAAAAAAATTCATTTATTTTATAATACGGTCTCATTTTATTTATTTTTATCTAATACATTACTATACAAATTTTCGTGCCCCCAAAAATATTAATCTAGCTCTGATTTCAGAAAATAAAAACTTGAGGAGGTCAATTGTGAAAGTATTTGGTGTCATTCAAAAATGTAATTAAAGTACTTTGATGTTTTGCCTTTTTTTTTGGGTGATAACGGGTTATTTTATGTAATTAAAGTAATTTGTGGAGATTATTTTTGTCCAAATCCATCTCCTCTTTTTTGTTTCTTCTCATATATATTCTCGTAAATGAAATATAATTTTTCAGTTTTACTGTTTGATTAACTTTTTTTTTGTATATCGATTATTAAATTTACTATAGAACCTTAGTCCCCACTACGCCAAATTCCTGGATCCGCCCCTGTAGATAACTAAATTAAGATTCAACTAGCATAAAGATCGATATTTAAGTACATATAAATTCAGGATTTTTTCAAATCTAAACTGAATTGAGTTAGATCAAGTTCGGACTGAATAAAGTGAGACAATATATACGTACCTGGGTAGAGGTGATATATAATTGTATGATAAGCTAGTTTTGGTCGGTCACACCTATAAATTTTAATTCAATCCAATCCAACAAAAAGAGGTAAGGGTTTGGTCTGTCGAACATGGATCAAGACACACATTCCCAAGTTAATTAATTGATAGAAAAAATTAACCGACAATTTTTTAAATTAAACTTCAACACAAAAGAGAAAGACTAATCCTTTCTTATATGTATTGCATAATCATACAGGAACCAGATAGTGGACTACAACTAGTTCACCTTCTCCTTGCTTGTGCTGAAGCAGTATCCAAAGAAGACTACATGTTAGCAAGAAGGTACCTCCACCACCTGAGCCGAGTCGTCTCGCCCATAGGCGATTCCATGCAACGAGTTGCCGCTTGCTTCACCGAAGCACTGAGTGCGAGACTCGCTTCCACCCGCACCAATGAACCCAGCACCTCTAACTCAAAGCCTTTCAATCCCTTTCCTCCTGACAATCTAGAAATCCTCAAGATTTATCAAATCTTATATCAAGCTTGCCCTTACATCAAATTTGCTCATTTCACCGCTAATCAAGCAATTTTTGAAGCATTTGAGGCCGAAGAGCGTGTTCATGTCATAGATCTGGATATCCTGCAAGGGTACCAGTGGCCTGCTTTTATGCAGGCTTTGGCCGCAAGGCAAGGTGGGGCCCCATTTCTTCGAATTACTGGAGTTGGGCCCTCACCCGAGTCGGTGATGGAGACGGGACGTTGTTTGACTGAGTTGGCTCACTCTCTACACGTCCCATTTGAGTTTCACCCCGTTGGTGAAGAACTCGAAGACCTAAAGCCCCACATGTTTAACCGAAGAGTTGGTGAGGCGCTCGCGGTTAACTCGGTTAACCGGCTTCAACGAGTTCCTGGTAATTGTCTTGGGAATTTGTTAACCATGATCAGAGATCAAGCACCGAATATAGTAACTATAGTTGAACAAGAAGCAAGTCACAATGGACCATACTTCTTGGGCCGATTCTTAGAAGCATTACACTACTATTCGGCCATTTTCGACTCGTTGGATGCTACGTTTCCACCGGATTCCTTGCAAAGGGCGAAGGTTGAGCAACATATTTTTGCGCCGGAGATAAGGAACATCGTCGCGCGTGAGGGGCCGGAGAGGGTAATGAGGCACGAAAGACTCGAAAAATGGAGGAAAATTATGGAAGGGAAGGGATTTCAAGGGGTGAGATTAAGTGAAAATGCAGTGACTCAATCGAAAATATTGTTGGGTTTATATTCTTGTGATGGGTATAGGTTGACAGAAGATAAGGGTTGTTTGCTATTGGGGTGGCAAGATAGAGCTATTCTTGCTGCTTCTGCATGGCGATGCTAATCAATTAATCTCATGCATGCCAATGCGTGTATGTACGTGTTTTATTTGTCCCTTTGCAATATTTAATTATATTTGTATTATTTGTAATTGTTTTAATGTGATCCAAGCACCCATATAAAGTTAAAGCCCAGAACAAAAGAGGGAAGGAGAAAGAGTTATTTAATCTTTCTTTTGTATATCTAGAAAATGACCTTCCGGTTAGGTCAAATTTACATTAGTTTATGGATGATTGGCTTAATATTAATATCTTTATCATTTGTTTATTTTCTGGGTATCCTTCAATTATATCAGAGAGGGAAAAATTGCATTTTTAGTCCTAAAGACTGAACTTTTCATATTATAAAATTATATTTTTTGGGTAACAATTTTTTAAATCTCTTCCACTTTGGTCATCCTATAACCCCATATCCATCCTATTTGGGACCAAAAGTGTTGAATTAATATATTTGAATATAACCAAAAGTACACAACACAGACTGGTCTGTGTGACCTAAGTGCAAAGTGGACTGAATGGAGGCAATTTTTACCAAAAATTACCATAACGCTAAGGGTTTAACCGTACGGGACTAAAAATGCAGATTGAATTACTTCCTAAATCAATAAATCTATCTTACTAAACAAGAACTCTTTTAATGTAAATAAACAAATAAATTACGATAAACAAGATTGTTAGAATTGTTTTTTAATTATTCCCCAAATTTTCTTGCATAAGTATATTATTTTGTGCGGAAGGAACATCAGTAGAACAAAATCAAAATTGAAGTGAGCTCGAGAACAAAAATAAAATAAAATAAACTAGACGAAAAACTCAATAAGATGGATACATAGCTCTACAAAAAGCCAGTAAATGTAAGACCCTTTTGAGGGTATATAGATCCAAAAGTTCTTGTATTCTCAGTACGTATATAAACATACAAATTTACACGAAGTAACATATTTATAGAAATGCAGATACATGGTAACATAACAGACAACACACTGAACAGCGAGTATCGTTCTGTTTACAAATTATTGTCTCTTCCAGCTTCTGAATATGTTTACAGCAGATAACCCCAAGAAGTCCACAAGATCACAAAATGGAACAAAAACAGATGTTTTTCTTGGGAATCTCGTCAATCTTCTTCTCTGTGAACAAAGAATAGTGACTTTCAATAACTATGCAACTAGATGGAACAACAGAAAACATAGGACTTAAATGAAATATCATTTGTTATGAAGCTCTTCATTTTAAAGAGGGAATACTAAGTGTAAGGTTATTACAAACACCAATAGTTAATTTGTTGGACTATTGATATTTAGTAGGGTAACACTGTGTACTGCTGCTGTTAATAAAGGTTTCCTTAGTGGTAATAACTCAACTAATGTTGCAGCCCAAATATATAGTGACAAATACCAATATGAAGAATTTTACATAAATATGAAATATGAAATTTGGTAAAGAAATGATTCTAGGAATGAAATAAAGATGTCCCATGTTCGCTAAGCAATAATTTACGACAGCAATGATAAGAATGGCCAATACCATATTTTGGTGTGGGGATTTCTGTAGGAATGAGTATTTCTATTAATAAATTTATAAAACACAAGTTCAGGAATGGGTACCAAATGCATTTTTTTCCCATTCCTCACCAAATGGTATGTAAGACTTCTTAAGTAATCAAACAAACATCAAACCCATGCAGAATTTATTTCTAACAGCAAACGAGTGACAAAGCAGCATCATACTAATCATAGATAAAGCCTGATGGTTGGCCTAAACTAGAAAGTGCGGATTACACAGAGGAACGACCAGATGACTAACTAAGCCAATACTATTGAACAGAGATCATGAGACAGCTTGAAAAAGGCAGGGTATGAGAGGGAAAGGAGGAAACAGATTATCTAAGTCATGGGATGAGATTTGTACATGTAGACCAAATGAGCAAAAAACATAGTATATCATACAACAAAAAACAATTGACGTGATCTGATCACATTAAGAAGACAAAAACATAAGTGCACAAATTAAAGGGACCGTTTAAGTTCTTTGCACCATTCAACTCTATCACCTGCCACACTCATCTCTACTTTTGTTTATTTTTTCCCCAACTTAATTCACACCTCCCTAATTAGCTCTCACAATAAAATCTCTGCTTATTATATACTAAGAATAGATTCCTCATCTTCTTCAACATTCTTAGGAAGTACAAATATCAAAATCTCGATACCAAACCAAGTGCTTGGTCCTCATCCCTTATAATCTCAAAACTCGACATACTCTGTAATATCTTATCCTGAAAACGGCTATGGACTTCGTGAGAACCTTCATATATGTAATGTTCCCTTTCAGGATATAATAATATACCTAAACCATAAGAATTTGTATTGGGTAAAATTATCTATATCTTTTCCTCTTTATAAATTGAGCAAGTTCAGCATAGATGACCTCTGACAAGTGAAATAATTACCTGTTTTTACTTTTGCTAAAGATGTCTGTACAACAGCATGCATTGTAATAACTCCTTTTGGTAGCTCCCCAAATGGCATTTTGCACTGTGCAACAGTCTTGCTATTTTCCAAAATTTTCCCAGCACTTATTAATTTCACATCATTCGCTGCTTTAGGTGCAATTTTCTTATCTACAGAAACAGAGGATTTTCATTCGACCGAAACACATTGATAGATATGCAAAGGGGCAACTGAATATAAGCAGTCTAAGAACCATTTAAAACAGGAAACTAATTCAAATTCCGAAATGAAATGACAATAAAAAAAATGAGGTTTATGCAAACATGCTGTATTTTCAAAATTTCACCCTTGTTAAAATAGAATCACGATTGAACGCCAATTAGGAAGAATTAAAGTTAGCAAACTCACCTTTAGGCCATTCAGCAACAATTCTCTCCTTGAGCACAGCAACAGTTGACGCCGGCGAGTATCGAAAAGGACCGATATCTGATCCATCGTATAATCTGAACTTTAACTCCACAAAATCCTCCTCCGGCATTTGTTTTCTCCCCCAAATTTGTTCGAATTCAATTCCAACCTAACCAAAATTTGTTCGAATTAAAAATATTGACGTAATTTGTTCGAAGGGGTTTTACAATTTGAAGTGGGGAACCCTAGAATAGATCTTGATTATTGAATATTTATTAAGCGTCGGAGTCTGAGTCTGAGTGCTGTGCACTTTGTGCGTTTCTATTTTCAATTTTCACTTTTTAGTTTTTTGCTTTTCAATTTTCACTTTTCGGTAGATCAGATTTGATTAGGAGTTAGAATATTGTCAGACGAATCAATCACAATGAAGCTGTCAGTTACCCTTTTAGCGAGCAATACCATGTTTCACAGTTGGAACCTTTTTTGGATAATATACATGTAAGGTGGTGTTTTCAGTAACTTATAAAAAAAAAAGTGAATTTTAATTTAATTGGCTTAAAATTTGTAATTCTGGTAAACACTTTAACTTAATACTACTTGCGTAAGAATAAATATTTAGTAAAGTTTACTTTCTCTTAAATAAATAAATAATACATTGAACTGTTTTTTTTTTTTTTTTTTTTTTGTAAAAAGAAACATGATAAAAAAAATCAAGAAATTATGGACCGAAAGCTCTAATCTTTAAATCATACTAGTATTTATTTAGTTTCTATTGTTACTTCACAAGAATTCAAATGAATCCATTCCATTAGATTATCCATTAGATTATTATGAATTCAACTCTTACTAGGTTGCATTTTTCTTCTAGTTTAATATTAATGTTCGACAATTAATAATTTTTGTAATTTAATTATAATCGAGTAGATTATCTGATTTCTATATAATGATGTAAACAAAACAATATAAAATCAAATGAATCCTTTTTTAGTAAGTGGGCTAAGTTTTAAGTTTTAATTGGATTAGGCAAACTGCATTGGATTCCATGTTGAATTTGGGCCTATACCAAGGGAATGATGGTAGAATAAGGGAAAATTTGTATTTTATGCAGACAACATGCCAGAAACTTTAAAACTAAAATGCTGTGGGACCCACTAAATCAAATGATCCTTATACAGTATGACACTTACATTTGGAAAAAATTACCTAGACTTCATTTAGTTAAAAAAAATGCACCACAATATTTATTTTGGAAAAAATTACCTAGACTTCATTTAGTTAAAAAAAATACACCACATCATTTATTCCCGGGTGATGTGAAGCCTAGAAAGTTCTCTTACACCAGGTATAGGCAATAATTTTTCTTAATATTGTAGGCATTTCTGGAAATGGTGACAAAAGAAACACAAACAAGAAAAGAAAAACGATCGTAAACAATTGCACCTCCATGTAATTAACTAAAACGAGAAACTTTATAAGTTACAAACATCTGACTAACTAAAATTATGCATGAAACTAATTATGTATCTCATCCAATTTTCTGAAAGAAAAAAAAAAGATTAAAAAAATCCAGACTCTACTTTTGTTTGAAAATTATGCACTCTCCACATAATACACCTATAAAACACAACAGGTCACTAATTCTATTGACGGCCCATAGGGGGCGTTGGCTGGCCATATAAACCACCATCTGTTGGATAATACATAGGAGCAAACAAAGAGACACCATTGGTTGGAGGCTGAACCATACAATAGCCAGGAGGTGGTGGTTGGTTCATGTTATAGACATATGTCCCACTCGGTATTGACACGGGAGCCGGTGTATATTGGGGCATCTGATATGGCCTCGGGGGTGGCGGCAGTGGCGACTCTGGAGGCGGAGATGTTATTGACACGGGAGCTTGTATATATTGGGGCACCTGATATGGCTTCATGGGTGGCGGCAGTGGTGGCTCTGGAGGCGGAGATGGTGGAAGTGGCGGTAGTGGTGGCTCTGGAGGTTCACAGGGATTCGACTCCGGGTGGTCATTCTCAATCCTTGCTCTCTTTTCAGAGGGATAATCAACTGATGATTCTTTACAAACTCCTTCTGATGCAATAGAAGAGAGGACGAAAGTGAGCATCTCGGCTGAAGATGATGATGCCGTGAGTTTTGCTGCCACTTGTGCTGCTGCAGATTTAGGATCTTGTTGTTCTTCAGTGGGGCCAGATTTGCGTGTGTAAATCACTGAGGTTGACTGCTCTCTAGCTCCAGGTGTAAAACTCTGTGGCAAGGGAGAGGCGGTATTTCCGTTTCCATTACGCCTAGTAAGTATTTTTCCATTACCAGTGCTTGCCTGTTCTGAGTGCGTCCTTGCTACCTGAAAATATTAAAATGTGGAAAGCTATCTATATTCAGTACCAATTACATGAGTTTCAGTTTAGAAATTTAATCAGGATTATAATTATTTTTTTCAGAAAAAATAAATGTCCTAGTGTTAACCACTCTAACTTAACTGAATCATATCAAGAATCATTCATAGTAAGCTTGTCGTGTAGAAATATTGCAGTTAATGGAAATTCTCTATAGCAACTCATCATTATATGCATGTTCCTTAAAACAAGCAAGGTAAAGAGTAAAGAGTAAAAAGTCTAACATTGAAAGCATAATCAACATTGACTCGTAAAACATAAAACAGCAGGCAAATAAGACTGTTTGGGATTGCTTTGCAGTAAATATCAATGTGTGTGTTTTTTTTTTCTTTCTTGCTTCAATTTATTGAATTGCTCCTCTAAGAATAAACCAAACATGGAATAAAAGTTTCCATGATATTTAAAATTATGAAGCAGATGAAAAGTTTAACCAGGTTCCGACTCTTCTGTGTGACTGTACAACGATACTATAACATCACATGGATCTACATTGGCCATGGACAAAGTTTAATTGAAAAAAAAGAGAACGAATGAGTTACCTGAAGTTGATTGCGGACTTGATCAAGCTTGAACACCTATTTATAATATACATTATTAGAGAATAGAAGTTTGACTAAACAAAAGCAGAACAAAGATATATCTTTTAAATAAACTGTACACATAAGCTCAAAAAATAAATTACTTGCTCCTGCATTGCCTCACGCAAAAGAGTTACAAGGCTTGCTCTAGAAGATTCAACAGCTGTTAGCTGCTCGATGGAGTCCCTCAATATTGCATGCTGTCCCTTCAGTTCCTCAGTGATGCTACCATTGACCTGGCCACCTTGATATTTCCAATAGAAAACAGTCCAAAGAAAGGAGAAAGGGGAATATCAGTTATCAATATACTTCATCTTTCTTTCTTTAAGGAAACAAAAAGGAGAATGTATAACAAACAAATAAATGAGTATGGGCATATTATATTAGAATATATATATGAATGATGGCAGACCTACAAGCCAGATAGATTTCACAAACATGGTTCAGTTTGGCCCCAAGTTTTCAACAATTCATTCACAGTTCTTTTTGACGTCACTGCTGTGCATATATGAGCATAATCATAACCAGATGTTGGTCTTCACGGAGAAGGCCATAGAAAATGTGATGAAATCAGAGGTGCTATCTTGACACTCCAGTGTATGAAGATGGAGCTAAATTGAATAAATCAAGTTTATTCACTCGGGAAACAGAATATACTAATAGTCAATCTCGGAGTCTTCTCAAATAATGTTTGCATTACTTCTACATCTATCAAAGTCCAATGTCATTTTCATAGTTTCAAAACTCCAAATTTAACAGAAACATTCAGGATTTGCAAATAAAATTAGTTTAAAAAGAGCTACAAATTACTATAAGAAAAGTTCCAGCACTTTGAACAGTCAATTTAAACTGAGCTAAAAGTATCTTGCTAACAGCCTCGCCAAGGTGCATTTAGGCCCAGACAAATGTGAGTAAACGGCAAATTAAATGTATATACAGCTTCAGAACTCAACAAATCATGCATGAAAAGTTATAAACAAAAATGAGTACACAATAGTTAAAACACAGATCACATTTTTCCACTACATAGAATCTGCAGGAATGTGAGAACCAATTACGACAAATATATATGACAAGACTGTAATCACCTTCAATGTCTTTATCAACTTTCTCAATAAAGCTGATCGCATGTCTACATTTGTCATAGATCGCACCTTCATCCAGTTGACTGCCATAGACAGCTTGATAACCTGAAACTAATTTGTCCAGTGTCTTTCCACCAGGAGGCCTCTGTTCGCAAAGGAGTAGAAACAACAGTCTAAGATTTACATTCATAATTCATGCACAAGAAAACATTCATCAAATGAATGAAGTTACCAGTTTGAAACCATCAGGCTTCAAGTTTTTATTGCCATCGTCTAATTGCCTTTTCATAAATTCTACCATCAGAAGTTGGCCCCTTGAGCCAAATACTTTTCTCTCCTCCCAGATGTTGATCTGTATTTCAAAGTATTTAAAAAAAAAAAAAAAAAAAAGAATTACGCTATTGGGAACAATACGAAAATGGTTCTAATACAAAGTAGATGAGACATCTCATACTTCCAGAAAAATCATTCATGCTTGTAAACTTCAACTATTCATATTTGGGAATTGTTTCAACAAGAAGTTTTGATTGATACAATGTGATCCAACAAATAATTATTCATGTGAGTGTCTTTATTTCTCTATGGTAAGGTGAAGACTCTGGAGTTTCTTCACATTAAATTCTCAATTTCAACTCTCTTAGGGTAAGGTGAAGACTTTGGAGCATCTTCATATTTTTCATTTAGTTCTGCTCTTGCTTTTAAATCTCCGACCTAAAAGAATCAAGCAACAGTGAAGAAAATTGTATTCTAACAGAGGGAATTTCTGTGGTTCGGACACTTGTATTCTAACAAGGGTGAGAATATTGAAGAAGAAATTTCACATTGTTATCATACCCCCTCATACCAGATTCCTCTGCTCCCTCCTACCAACAAAATAAATAAATTAAAAATAGAGCACCATAAGAGATTCAAATACTACCTTCACATAAATGTTAAATCTTTAAAAAAGATAGGGGAAATGAGTAAACACAAATTGACCCACTCCAACTCCCGACCCCCGAAAAAATAAAAAGAAGGTTAAAAATTCAGCAATTCAATGGCTTTGTGGATCTTAGCATCAGTCTAATCCTCAATAAACAAATGAAATTAAAAAAAAGGAAAGAAAGAGATATATAATTGAGATCCCCAAATAACATGAGGTATTTCTGATGGCATAAATTACGAAATTTCAAATGCATACGATTGTTTCTTCGTCAGTCAATTCCATGGTCACAAGACAAATGCTATGTATGTCGTTGCAATTTGTTTAGTGGGTTTCAGCGGGATGAAGGGGTTTGTGGCATCATGACGGCTAGGGTTTACAGAGAGGAAGTTAGAATGTGGTTTGCAGTGCAATTTAACAAAGACAAAGAGGCCATAAAAGGCCCAATTTAAGACTATATTAGTCTTAAATTGGGCTCTTTACGGCCTTTTAATCAATGTCGAATCGCACTGCACCAGTGAGAGTGAATCCTATATGAACCTGTCTCGGTGGGCCTACATGAATAAGAGGGGGCACGAGAAGTTCTGAATGTGGGGCTTAGCTTACGTTGGTAAGTAGCTCGTTTCCCCTTTAAGTTGTTTCAAAGAGGAGCAATATGGAAAAAAGGGTCGAAAAAAGAAATCATTTAATGAGTTTCACAATCTAGTAGCGCAAAAGAACATAATCAATTTTTTTTCAAAAAATAAAAACAAAATTAACTTCATAAAGAACTTAAAATATCATTTTATTTCATGTGATCAATGCAACCTTTTCATGCATAGACCTTTCTCATCTATTCAAACATATGAGTGAAAAAGATAAAGTAAATTCTTAAAAAGAAAAACATAGAGAAAGACTAACATACCAAGCGCAAAGCTGCATTTCTTTCAGGACCGTCTCCGTTTTTAATTAAATCACGAAGAGAATCTGGCAGGACCTTCCAGAACTCCGCAACAAACTCCGCACCCTTACGCCTACTATTCTGGAGAATATCATTTGCAAGATACAGAAAAGCTAATCGCTGCTCACGAGGGGAGCAATGAAATTGTCTATCCCATGTTTCAACAACTTGTTTCGCGTTTTTCATATGAAAAATGCACCAGTGCGATAGCGCTTTATAATGTCAAGAAAAAATTAATCGAAAAGCTACATAATTAGCTTTACTCTACATGGTAAATAACGCCAAAAATAGATGCACCGAACAGATATTTGGTATTTGATATGGTATATGATAAAACGAAATGCGCTAGGAACAAAATTATGAAGCATAAGGAACACTTAGTCCATCATCTTTGTATGCAATGAATATCCTACTTGGACAATAGCTTTTAGCAACTGGACAGTGAGTGATTGTTTCAATGAGCATCACTTTCTCAAATGAAATACGAATTACCCGAGCACAACATATAAGCATAGATAAATGTAAGCAGCAACTTAAATGCCAATAGAAAGCTATTACATGATATAATTTGTTGGGCAGTTTTTAAACTAGCAGGATACTCTCTATGCTCTGCTGTGAGCTGTTGAGCTTCGTCAGCTTGTCAACCAAAATATGTGTATTAAAATGGCTTCCCATAGCAAAAAGTCTGCCTGGCCAGTGAGTTCCAAGGCAGACCCAATAAATGGTCAACAGAAAAAGAGAACGGTTCTGCAGGAAAAGGAAAAACAAGTGAGATATGTAACTGCCTTAGACAAACATACACATAAATTGAATTAGACTTTGAACTGCATAACAACTATATTTTGAATCAAACAATTCTCCATCATCTCAAGTTTCGTTTCGATACGGGCAACAAAGGCGAAAGTTGATATACGAGAATAAAACAATCTCTACCAAAATAGTGAATGTCGCGAATTTGACTTCCTAATGGGATCCGAACCCCTAATTTCCTCATTGAAAAATGTCAGCGAGTTCCGCATATATTGCATACTTACCAATTTGATCTTTAAATATATAATTAATGCATGGTCTTCAAGATTTCAAGAAAAAATCTACTTCACTTATGGATTTTGAGAGAGAAACTAACAAATTCGGTTAGAATTCCTACATTGTAATTAATTCAACGGATTGTACGTTGGTTATAAATGATCGTAGAACTTTGAGCTTAGTCTCCGCAAACAAATCATATAAGCACACGTGGACTACACAGACAAATCCAGTTACAAAACCAAGAGATACAAATTTAAAAACTTTCCCGCGTTCGAAGTTTTTAAACACGACCCTTCCCGCGTTCCCATCACAGTAAAATACAACAGTCCCATCAAATGTTTACCATGCATTTTAAAAAAAAAAAAAAAAAAGTCCAAAAAAATCTTCCACAAACAAGGTCAGATTAACAATAACAAAAATCATCTACATCTGTAGACATCATAATTTTTTTATTAAAAGGACAGAAAAAGGTGAATTGGTCATCAAATACTCCTTTTTCAACTACTCTAAGAAACAATGGCTGCAAATCATCAAAGACAACAACTCATGTTACATAAAGAAGTACGAAGAAACTCAATCACTATCTCTGAACCAACACAACAAGTCTCAGTATATAAAATGCAGCAGAAAAAAAGAATTATAAAGTCTTCAACAATTCAGATAGGAGTAGGAAAAAAATCTACCAAAAAAAAAAAGGAAAATTAAACCCTAATTTAAATAACAAGTACCAAGATATGAGTATATAACTACATGATAGCTTGAACAAACCTTTCAACCCAGTGCCGTTTAGCGACAAAGGTCGGATTTTTTCATGAATGAAGGACCCCAATTCTACTCCTCGGATTAAATTAGAGATAAATTATTATTTTTCTACTCTCTATAATGTCAATAAGTCGTTCGAGAGTTGATTTATTGCGAGAAAATGGAGAGTAAAAGGGAAATTAGGGTTTTTTTTCAAATTGCGCCGAAGATTGGTATTTATAGGTGCTGAAGAAATTGGGAGTGTACTGTAAACTACAGAAGTGTTTTAGGACCAGGTGTCATACGGGCGCTGAGGACTATATGGTCAGCTGAATTTCCAGAAATACCCTTCAGTTCTTCTGCATATTTTCGTTTTTTGGCAAGAATGATGACGCCATCAACTGATGTAAGAACGGTGGCAGTACAATGGTGTATTTATCTATTTATTATTTATTTTATTTATTATGGATGCTATATTATAAATGTGTCTGAATAATCGATAATGATTCATGGGCAAGGACCTGCCTAAGGCCATTTATATATTTATTATGAAGATGGATAATAGGAAATTCATAGTCTCGTTGAATCATGAAACTTATTTGAAATAAGTTGTGCATGGTCATGGATTTTTTCAACCTGACATTTCATTATTTACTTACGTACTTCAATAACCAATTAGTACTTATTCGTTATTACGTAGGTTTCAGAGACAATATAATGGGTTCAATATAAAAAATAAGCGGCATACTGAGATATGACTAATATAGCTCCATTAGAATTAATACGTCTCGAGATTGCGAAGGAGTTTATTAATGACGTTCAAACATATACTACTTGTGAGTGCCTTATAGGTGAGTTTCAAACAGTTTTTTTCATTTTCAAATATATTTAAAAAATGAGCTTTTATTTTATAATATCTAGACGAATTGACGATATCAAAATAATTTAAAATTCTTCTACCAGAGAGACATAGCAAATAAAGTGCAATCGAGATTATGGAATGAAATAGACCCCATACTAAGTAAGTGTTTATATAATCTTCTTTTGTCCAAAGAAATGATTCATCGAAATAATGAGTCACCATTGATATTGACACATCTGAGATCGCCAAATGTTCGGGAGTTCCTCTATTCAATCATTTTCCTTCTTCTTGTTGTTGGATAACTCATTCGTACACATTTTCTCTTTGTTTCCCGGGCCTTTAGTGAGTTACAGATATAGTTCGAAAATGTCAAATCTTTGATGCACGATTCCATCATCTATGATTGAGTTGCGAAAACTTCTTAATAGATATCCTACATCTTAACCGAATTCTTTTTGGTTTAAGAATCTATTTCTAGTTGCTTACTTACAAACTCGTAAACTCAAACCAAAAAACTTGTGAGCTGATATTGGTTGACGAGATGATTGAGCAATTGTTAATTTATTAATTAATAAATAAAAGGTTGATGAAATACTTGAGCTTTTTAACGTTATGTTCTTGATTCTTTTTAAAGGAAAATTCTTGCATAGACCTGGTCTATGAGTTTTTCATAGACCTTGTGGTTGTAAATGCACAACATCATACATTGTAAGAGCATGACATCATCAAAATGTATTATGTGGTGCATTTACAATCACAAGGTCTACCATTAAGCTCATAGACCTGGTCTATGTAAGAATTTTCCCTTTTTAAATGAGTTTTGGGTTATTCTATTTTTAGCTCCTTCTTCGTACCAATCCACTCGCACAATGAAAATCTAAATCTTTTAACAAATGTAAGAATAAAAGTTTGAAATTAAAATAAATCATTGGTTTGTATCAGTAATTAATTCAACTATAAATGGTATATTTTGCACTATGAGATCTGTGAATGAAAACTAGTCACCAATACACGCTCCTAATCTAAAGAAAGAGAAGTAATGAATTCGAAATTTAATTCAAATGATATGAGTTTATACAAATCATAGTGAAAAAAGGAAATTTGTTCAAATTAAACCAATATTTTTAATAGATTAACAAATCTGACCACGTACTCATTCTATTCCTTGAAATTGACAGGTAAATTGTTTTTTTCTATAAGCGCGTTAACAAACAAGATTATTTAGCATAAATATATCATGAAATAAGATTTTGGTCCGTGAAAGACATCCGTAAACATTAATGATTTTGTAATGTGTAGTAAATTATAGTAAAATAGATTATTGTGTAATTAACATAATTAGAAAAGTGCACGTCCAATTTAATGGACAATTTACATAAATTAAAGTAAAATTAACTTTATTATGCTATAAATAGAGTAAATTAATGAATGCCATTCAATATATTTATTAATCCAATTATTATTTTATAAAAAAGTGATGGATTTAATTATTGTAATCAAATTTATACAATGGTTGACTTAGTGAGATCTTGTAAAATTTATTTTAAATTAAGATTACAAGAAAATTATTTAGTTCATTCTACAATAGTAGTTTTCATGTTAAGAGCTATATTTATTTGTTTCAATGGCTACACATCATAGAACGTCTTTGAATTTCTTATTTAATCAATATAAAATTATTCAATTAAGCATTAAATATCTTTCATTACTGTAAAATACAATGATCAATATAATTTACCTTCGAATTTGTTAAATACGAAAAAAAATTATCATCATGAATTTGTAATATGAATTTGACACCAAATACGATACAATAAAGACAATTATGTTGATATAATATTAAGGGTCCATTTGGATGGGTAGATTTGAAATCTCTACCTCAAATCTTTTGTATTGTTTGACAACAAAAAATAACGACATCATATGTAGTTTTTGATCAAATTGATTTGAGTCCATTTTAAGTAGATTTCAAATTCGTTCTCTTACCTTGTCATTTGAAATGCATTTTTTTACATACCTTAGCCATTTTTACATATTTAATTCATTAGTTTAATCTATTTTTAACCGGTTTGACCCGTATTTTTTGTTTGTTTCATTCATTTTTACCGGTTTACTATTTTTTTTATACTGTTTTTCCCAACTTTTTTTTAACGGTTATAACATATTTTGATTAATTTCCCATTTTCGTCGATTTTTTTGGGGGTTTAAATCATTTTTCTACCGATTTCACCCTTTTTGTCGATTAAAATCATTTTTTACTGATTTACGTTTTTAACGGTTTAACCCATTTTCACCTATTTCACACATTTTTTCACAAATTTCACATGTTATTTCACCTGAAATTTCATTGATTTCACATGTTTTCACCGACTTTACTCATTTACACCGACTTCATATATTCTCCACTAGATTCATCGTTTCACCGATTTCATTCGTCTTTCACAAATCTCACCCAAATTTCATCGATTTCACATATATTTACTGATTTTACGAGCACTTTTCTACCGATTTCACTCATTATTTTTACCAACTTCACAGGTGTTCACCAATTTCACCCGATTTATTCATTGATTCACATGTTTTCAATGATTTTATGAATTTTTTTATCGATTCCACACATTTTCATCGGTTTCATCAATTTTCCACCTATTTCACCCGTTTTTATCTGAAAGAGCTCCATTAAAATCCGAGGTTATGCATGTCTTGATATTATTGGATATTCTTTACGTTTTGCTTCTCTAGCCAAAGTAAATTTGCGTACGTAGCGTAGTCATAAGTATTTTTTGTTCATTTATAGGTAATATGCGATTCTATTCTTTTTTTATTTGTGTAACATAATGATATATAAGAGAAATTGACTTTTAATTTGTTTGTTTAGAAGAGTGTTTATGACTCTTTGTGTATTAAATCTAGGATTGTCAATGGGGTGGATTTTAATCCAAATCCAATCCGATTTATTATGATATTTATCCGATTAGAGATTCATGGATCTGATCCGATTAAAAAGATTCATAATCCGAAATATCTAACGAATACGTATTTAGTCTAATCTAATCCGTTAAATATCCGTATCGAATTATTATATATAAAATATGTAATATAGTATTATCGATATATATTTTTATCAAATCAAATCAATATAAAAAATTTAACTACATGAAAAGAAAAGATAAAAGAAGGTAAATTTTGATATGTAAAATGAATTGGCCCATATGGCCCATATCTGATTATATAATTCAAACTTATATCTGATTTCATTCAAAAAGAAAATTCAAGAAACCCTAACTTCTCTCTTTGAGCAGTTGCTCTCTTCTTCCCCTCTTCTATCTCTCTCCATTTTCTCTAATTTATTTTTTTGTTTGTTCTTTTCCATGATCACTTACATATTTTTTTCAGCTTCTCCTTATCAATTGGCTGTTTCATTTGTATCTAGTTGTTCTACTCTATTACATTTTATTATCCTCAACTATTTTTTATTTTGACCATTAAATTAAATCTGTCATAGTTTCTGATATCAATTTTAACTAAAATAGTCAGAATTTTACAAAAATGTTGCTAGATTGTGTGAGTTTGAACCTGTAAATGGAGTGTGGGACGAGATAGAAGAAAATTCTTGGCAAAATTGCAGAAAATGTCCCAAATTAATCAGTAATTTTGAATTTTCGACCCAAGCTATATTACTTAGTCAAATTCGTCCCGTAATTTTATATTTTTTTGGAATATCGTCCCACTTGCCACATGGTTGCTTACGTGTCACGACGTGGCAAATTTTAGCATAAACAATTACACAAGATTGCAAAATTCGTCCCAAACTAATTACAAATTTTGGTTTTTCGTCCCAAACTATATAAACTCGCATACTTTCGTCCCGTAATTGAATTGACATGGGAAAAAAGAATTTGTTTCAAACTAATTATGAATATTTATTATTTATTAATACAAAAAAAATGCACAATTTTTTTTAATGAACTGAGATAGGATTTTTTTTCTCAAAAGCGCAAGGGAATTTCGAAAATCCATACTATTTTTCTCTTAAAAAAAAGTTAATGACAATTTACTTCCATGTGATATTCATAATGTTTAATTTACCTCTATGTGTTATGATAATGTGATAGTTTACCCCCCTGTGTTGTGATAAATGTGGCAATTCATCTCCGGTATTATAATAAATGTAGCAGTTTACCCCCTTGATATAAAACACTTTGCATGCCCACTCTCAATTATGCAATTGAGTTACACTCTCTGGTTCAAGGGGATAAAATACTTTTTTAAAATATTCACAGGGGGTAAATTGCTCCTTTTCAAAATACAGGGGGTAAATTGAACATTATTAATATTATAGGGGGTAAATTGTCATTGGTCCCTTAAAAAAGTAAAAGATGAATAGTCATTTCCATTAAATTAGAAATTTAATAATGGACTAAATTCATGCAAAATGACAAATTGTTAAACGAAATTCGGCGAGGTAATATAGTTTGGGACGAAAAATCAAAATTTGTAATTAATTTGTGTATAATTGGTTATGCTCAAATTTGTCACGTCGTGACACGTAAGCAGCCATGTGGCAAGTGGGATGATATTCCAAAATTACGGGACGAATTTGGCTAAGTAATTTAGCTTGGGACGAAAATCTAAAATCACTGATTAGTTTGGGACATTTTCTGCAATTTTGCGCAAATTCTTTTATGCAAATATTCAAGTGTTAACGAATCCAAATTTTTTTATTGGATATCCGACGGATCCAGAGCCGGTTCCATTTTTTAGGATCCGCTTAGATCCAGATATGGATCGGTTATCATAAACCAAAATCGAATTTGGAGTCGGATCGACCTCGATCTGGTCCAAATTCAACCCATTGACAGTCCTAATTAAATTTTTAAATGATACAAATAATTTTTTTTTTTACTTTAATACATATTGATGCTAATTTATAATATTTTAAGGCTTCTTAAAATAACATTGTTATTTTTATTTCTATTTTTATGCTTCACTTTCATATGTTATTGGAGAAGAAAATTGAAATTATAAAATTTGATTTAAGAAATTATTTCTAAATTTTAGGAGTTAATGTAGGAGATTATTATAGTAAGATTCCATGTCTAATTATATACCTCTTCAATTACACGTACATTTTTGCCAGAATAAGATTAAACATTATTTTAGAAATTAAATAAAGGTATATTAGTCTACATAAAAAAATATTTTAAAATTTAAATAAAGATATGTTAGTCTACATAAAAAAATTAAATTATTCACACTTTATTATAAATAATAGAAGGAATTGCATTTTTCATACCAAACATTTACCTACTTTATACATTTCATACCAAACCCTTCAGAATGACACATTTCATACCAAAATCAATCAACCTTTTTCAATTTTCATACCACCGTTAATTTTTGGATGGAATCGGACACGTGCGCCACACGTGTCCGTTAAGTCACAATTTTGAATTCTTAGGGGGGGATATTTGCAATTGGTCAGAGGGGGATTTTTGCAATTATTTTCCACCATCTCCACCACCTCCATGTAATTTTCAATTTCCCGGTGACTCCGGCCACCATTAAACCTCTTCTTGGTGGCTACGGCTTCGTCTTGACCTCCTCTACAAATATCATACACTATTTCGTTGTTTCATATCGATCCCGTCGCTTTTATTTCAAATCTACGAATTTTAGTATTTTCGGTTTTTGCTCCGCCGCCGGCGGAGGAGGTCGACCCACCGTCTAATACTTAGCTCCGTTCATTCCCCTTGGTGTAACGGTTCTTTTGCCACCAACCTCATCCATTTTCATCAAGTATTGAAGAAATCCCCAATTTTTAAAATTTAGGTTACTATTCATCATCTTCTACCTTAAGAAATCTGGAATTTTTTTTTCCTTTTTTTTTTTTTTTTTTTTTTCTCTGAGAGTTAACGGACACGTGCGGCGCACGTGTCCGATTCCATTCAAAAATTAACGGTGGTATGAAAATTGAAAAAGGTTGATTGATTTTGGTATGAAATGTGTCATTCTGAAAGGTTTGATATGAAATGTATAAAGTAGGTAAATGTTTGGTATGAAAAGTGCAATTCCCTCATAAATAATAATAATAATAATAATATATAGACATAGATAGATAAAAATATGACATATCATTTCTTAGTTGAAAAATTAAAATATGACAACTAAGATCCGTTTGAGTATTAATTGAAAGATCATGCATAGGAGTGGCAAAGCACGAATAGTTGGTCAAATACTCATTCTACAACCCAAAACATATAATAACGAATCCACGCACTCTCCTCTAACCCAAGAAAGCTTCCACATTTTGTGTCCATCTCCCAAAAACTAACAACCAGTAACGACCATTTCAATTTCCCCCCAAAAAAAATACTACATGTTAAAAAAGAAGAATATAAAATAAAAATACTTTAATTGGATAATTCTCCTTCACTTTCGGGTATGCCATGTTTTCTCTATTCCCAAAAATTCCTCTTTCTCTCTCTTCCATCTCCCCTTCCCCCTGTCTCTCTCTCTCTAAACTTTCTTCCATGTAATATTTTCACTAGGAAAAAAATAAACCTTGAAATCCATTAAAAGAAACTGCAATGGATGCAGAGAAAGAGAAGCCTCTTCCTGAAAAATCCTCAAGCTTTGTCTCCAGAGACAATACCAAAACAGACAGCCAAGAAGAAGAAATCACCAACAACACCACCACCGAAAATGATTCAAAAATACCCGACCCGGATCAAGATTCCCCTCATGAGCCGCCCCCCTTGGATGATGCCACTGAGTCCAAACCCGAAAATGCCGATTCGGAAACCAAAGAGGAAGAAGATCGAGAAGAACAAGCTGAATCTCCTTTGCCACCTGATCTAAACAAAGTGTCTGAAGAGATTGATCAATTCATTTCCACACTATCTTCTTTAGAAAGAGATGAATCCACACCACCGCCCGATGTCCCGATTTTCGTGGAACAATTCACGGTTTTGGTCGAAGCCATGATTGAAGAATATGATTCCAAGGTGAAATTAAGTCAACTCAAGGAAGAAGACTCATCTTCATTTCTCGAAACCGTGAATCGGGTTTCTTCCTTATCAAAAGCGCTCTCACAATTCTCATCAGAAAACAAGTACGCTTACTCAATCAATCGAATCGGAGGTGTTAAACAACGTGCAATGTCGTATTTAGAAGAAGAGTTCAAGTTCCTTCTAGACGATTACAAGATCCACGAATCGGATTTGGTTCAAGAATCGGATCAAAACCCGCCTCCGGAACCATCTCATAAAGAAGAAAAGAACAATCTTTCATTACATTCCGACGAAATTTTGAAAAATTTGATCAAATTGTCGAAATCAATGTTCGCGGCAGAGTACGAAACAGAGTGTTGTCAGGTTTATTTCGTGGCGAGAAGAAACGTGTTGGAAGAGAAGCTACACAAACTCGGATTCGAAAAATACAGCATCGACGATGTACAGAAAATGCAGTGGGAATCACTGGAGAGAGAAATCGAAGCGTGGATCAAAACATTCAAACAATGCGCCACCATTTTGTTCTCGAACGAGCGCAAACTCTCCGACTCAGTTTTCTCTGACAACCCTTCGGTTTCCGACAACCTCTTCGGTACCCTTTCGCACGGCGTAATAGTACAACTCCTCAATTTCTCCGAAGCTGTCGCGTTAACAAAACGCGCCCCGGAGAAACTCTTCAAGTTTCTCGATATCTACGAAGCCTTAAGAGACATATTACCACAGATCGAGAATTTGTTTCCCGAGGAATGGGTGAACGAGCTTAGAACGGAGACGTCGATGCTAAAAACCCGTTTAGGAGAAGCAATGATTTCAATCGTAGTCGAGTTGGAAAATGCGATCAAGAACGACTCTGGTAAGACCCCGGTTCCAGGTGGGGCCGTTCATCCTTTGACTAAATACATAATGAATTACCTAACGTACGCTTGTGAGTACAGAGAAACACTAGAGCAAGTCTTTAAAGAACATCAGAAGATCGAAAGAGCCGATTCCGCAACTGGATCAGAATACGATTACAATTCATCACAAGCTCAAAATCAAAACAACGAGATGGTAAAACAATCTCCATTCCAATCCCAAATCACAAAAGTGATGGATTTACTAGACACGTATCTCGAGGGAAAATCGAAGCTCTACAAAGACCACGCGTTGAGCTCGATTTTCCTGATGAACAACGGAAGGTACATTTTGCAAAAAATCAAAGGGTCTAATGAGCTAAACAGCTTAATGGGTAGTCCGTGGTGTCGGAAAAGGTCATCGGAGCTTCGGCAGTATCACAAGACGTATCAGAGGGAAACATGGGGGAAATTGTTAAATTGTTTGAACCCTGAGGGGCTATTGGTAAATGGGAAAGTAGTGAAGCCGGTGTTAAAGGAGAGGTTTACGAGTTTTAATGCGATGTTTAATGAGATACATAAGACGCAGAGCACTTGGGTTGTGGGAGATGAGCAGCTTCAATCGGAGCTTCGGGTTTCGATTTCGAATATGGTTATCCCGGCTTATCGGTCCTTTTTGGGGAGGTTTAGTCAGGTGTTTACTCCGGGGAGGCAAACGGAGAAATATGTTAAGTATCAGGCGGATGATATCGAAACGAATATTGATGAGCTTTTTGATGGGAATGCTACTCCCATGGGAAGAAGGAAACTATAAAAAGGTTGAATGTATTTTTCTTTTCCATTCCACACAATTTTTATTTTCTTTTTGGACAAGACCTCTATGTAGTGTAAGATGTGATGTATTTTTTTCCGTGTGTATCAGTTAATCTGTAGCTGATCAACTTGATTTTTTTGATTAAAAGAATGCAAGTTTTTTTTTCTTCATTTAATTGTGTCTGGGTGGTTAGACGGATTAATTTCATGTCTCATTCTTGAAAATGCAATTAACAGTGAGGATTAATGTGTTTTATGTATGTGTCTGCAGGTGTATAGATACTGTGTTTTGATTCTTAAAGTAGTGGACTTGATCATGTACAAAAGAAAACTTTGTGTTCTCATGATGTTTATGTTGCCAATGGATTGGAGAAATTTTAAAATAAATGATATATGCAGTATGTATATCCTAGAAAAATTCCAAATGAGAATAGATCTGGTCATATCCAAATCATTTGGTGAAAATATACTGTATTTAGGATTAAGTTATGTTCAAGTCTTTGTTTGCATTATTGTCGTGGTCTGCACATGATAAATAGTACGGAAACATTAAGGATACAATACTCTTTTCATGGCGAAAAAACATTATATTATTAATGTAAATCATTTTAATACTCCCTCCGTCATATTTATTTTGCTAATTTTGCTAAAGTACCAGGTCAAAATTTTCGATCTTTTAAGTGATTTATCATATTAAATTATTCATATACTTGGTGTACTATATATGATGTCATATGTATTATCAACTTATTAGTGAATTAAATTATTTATTATAATTTTTATAAATTTAATCAAGTTGACCAGTTGACCGTACTAAGGAAGCAAAATAAATGGGACGGAGGAGTATAAATTAGAAAAAGACTTTTCCAATTTTTTGTATAAATCAAAATTATATCCATTATAAATCAAAGATCAAAATTGTATTTCAAACCAATTTGGTTAAGCCCAACCAACTGCTCCCTCGGTTCCATTACTTTTGCTCCTTTGACTTTTAGCAAGAACTTTCAGATAAAAGTTAAAAGAAGAATCTTATAATATCTTCAATTTTTTTTTGTCATCAGAAGTCGTGGTTAAGAATATGGTGTTAAATAATTACTTTATATTAGAGTATATTATTGACAAGAATTTTCATTTAAGGTCCATCTGGATGGATGGATTTAGACTTGGTGGATTTGAAATTCCTTGTCAAATCTATCAGACTATTTGGATACAAAATTTAAATTCATTCATTTAAAATCCTATATTTTAGTCCAATGAATTTTAACCCAATTTTAAGTGGATTTAAAATTATTCATAAAACCAAGTCATTTAACATTCACTTAAAAAAAAAGTCCACATTGTATATTTCGAAAATTATAATTTGATCCCAGATTTTTTAAAAACCTAGAATTGCAATTCAGTCCAGAATTTCCAAAAAATTAAAACTTGCAATTCATCCCCTATTTTCATAAATTCGAGTTGCACTTTTGGTCTCTCAATTTTTGGAAATCAATTTTGGCCCTAGATTTTCGAAGAACCCATAATTGCAATTCAGTCCAGAATCATAAATTTCAATTCGGACCCTAATTTTCAGAAATTGAATTTGCACATTTTGTCCCTCAATTTTTGGATATTGCAATTTGACCCTAATTTTTAGAAATTGCAATTTGACCCCATATTTTTTTAAAACTCAGAATTGCAATTCAGTCCATAATTTTTGGAAGATTAACATTTTCAATTCGGCTCCTGATTTTCAGAAATCCAAATTTGCACTTTTGGTCCCTAAATTTTCAGAAATTGCAATTTGACCCCGTATTTTCAAAAAACCAGAGTTGCAATTCATTCCAGAATTTTCAGAAAATTAAGATTTTCAATTCGGCCCCAGATTTTCTGAATCGGAATTTGCACTTTTGGTCCCTCAATTTTAAAAAAATATAATTTTTCCCCAAATCGATTTATACGATTTTATCCAGACAACAAATAACGAGCAAGAATTAACTCATAGAACAAATTATAAGGTGTGATTGAGAATTTTAAATACCGCAAATGATATTTACAAAACAATGGATTTCAAATGAATGGATTTGAAATCCTTTGTAAAAAAAATTATCCAAACAAGAGATTTCAAATGAATGGATTTCAAATCATTGAAAATTTGAAATTCCTCTTCATTTTAAATCCTCCCATCCAAATGGACCCTTAAGGAAATGAAATCTTGTTTTGAAACATTTTGAAAGAAGTAAATGCAAAAAAATGGGACAGAATAGTAAATAACATAAACTATTGTATTAGTGGTGACACTGGCGGGTTTGTGTAATCTCGACTCATCGTGTATGAGTGCTTCGACTTCGACAATAACAAAATTCCCAGCATGAAAGAAACCATACTCCAGCAGCTGAAATGGAAAAAAGAGTGGAAAATCATGTGAAACATAAAAATTAAAACATATATAAGTATTAAGTTGAGTAAAGGAAGCTCACCTGAATTAAGTGGGGTTCAATAGCACATGATGGAAGGTTGGATCGACTTTAACCTCGTGCATCTATCACATCTAAGAAACGCGAGAAGATGTGGTTTCAAAAAATATTGGATCTTTATCAATGTGAACCACTAATGGAAGAACCCAAGATGAATTGAATCTATTGAAACATATAGCATATAGAGAATAGTTTTGGATAAATTTCATTTCACTTAACCAAAAGAAAGCGTCATACATAATTGCTAAATATTATAATTTAACAAGATTTTTTTTTTGTTTCCCGAGGGTATTCATGTATTAGACCTGACTTAATAATTTTGAGGTGCGTCTGACATAATGAATGGGAATCACTCCCACCGGGGATTCGAACTTATGTTCGTCACTTTGTGGGGGCTAATCTCTTCCTCTAGACCAATCATCCTTTGGTATCTATGATGCATGATCATTTATTGATTCATAAAGGAGCTCAACAATCTTGGATCCCTTATTTGATATCTCTTTCCTCGATGTCTCAAGCAAGGATTCTCTTTCAACATCCTTGGACTCAAATTTAATCGAACGTGGACTATTAATAAGTCGGATTCGGGGCATATTGGTCCAGATGTTGATCCTTTGTCAAGTTCTAAAATCTCGAGCTCACCAAGTCTTGCCAAATTCTTTTGAATTTTGAGTTTTCAGGTCAATATAATCATTAAGTCTTAAATTCTTAGCAATATCATTTTCTCTAACAAGTTTTAAAAAAATTGTAGTGGTGTTGAGGTTCTATTAGATCTGAAAAAGATTCAATATATCTATCGAATATAGAGAAGGGTCCCCTTGATTCAAGAAACTTAGATCTAAACAAGATTTGAATCTGACCTGAATTTCATTCGACATAAATAAATTTGAATCAGAGTCAACCCCAATCTGAACCCACATCCGAGTCATTGACAACTCTAGTCTTAACGAACGTAATAAATAAAAAAAACTAGCTTTACTAAAATCCAAAATTTATGGGGCCTTGCCGTTGGGCTTCAAACTTATGGCAATAGTGTCGTCTTTTTTTTTTTAAGAAAGGCAATCGTGTCTTTGGACTCTTTCCTTAGTCCTTGCTATATTTCCAACATAAAAGTAATATTTTACATATCCACCACCTTTCATAAAAAAAAGGTGATATTTTACATATATGGACAGTAACCAATTGTTCGACACTATTGCCTAACTAAAATTGTTACCTAAATTTCCTCTATCTACCATAAATAAAATACTAAACAGAATGATTTTCCTTTCCAGATATTACCTATGAATTTAGAAAATCGAAAATGTAGAGTATATAATATTAAGAACATGAATCAAGAAGACCAATACATAGCCAAATTAATCAACAGAAATGTACTAAAAGCGTGATTGGGCCACCAATTAAACGTGCGCATTTTCACGCACACGTGTGTGAATAAAGCAATTCAATAAACTTACTTTCTTCTCAATTTGTACTGCTACGCCCTAATTAAATAGATTAAAATAGGGGGAAAAATGAAAACAATGCTTATATAAATCATTTTTTATATCTATACATACCTTTCAATAGGATTGAATAGTTAGCTTTGTAGCAAATGGGGCACTGTCCATGTTTTGGTAGGAGAGAAAAGAAGGTGATTCGATTTAGAAACGAAGAAACCAAAGACCTTAAGCCAACCGCTGATGACAGAAGTTCTGATAACTGCTCAGGTTAAAAGTTCAATATTTTAAATTATATATTGATTTTATGATCTGATTCCACAGTTGAGATACCATGTTTTATGGGTCGGGTTATTTTTTTATTGGTTCATTCCGATGCATGTACAATTTAGTTTTGTTGGTGTAATTGGTTGATTGAATTAGAGCGGTGTTTGAGTTTGGTAGAGGTTTTATTTCAGTGATTTTGGTATCATCATCACAAATCATAATTCTGCAATTTACAATTGTGTCTTACAAAAAAGTCTTAATTTTGAATTAAATGAAACGAATTGTATATATTTGAATAGTTCTTTTTTTATTCGCAATGAGAAAGTCTCTTTCAGCCTATCTATAATATTGCACAATGTGATCTTGTCTATAAGATTTTGACTGAATAAACCATTGTGATTATGAATGCAGTTAAAATGAATCCGAACTTTGAGCCATCATCTAATATTCCAGTTCAAGTTCCAAATGATAATGGTAATGCTGAAAGGAATGCCATGTTATTCTCTTACCGTGAACTCGCAACTGCAACTAACAATTTTAGGCAAGAGTCCCTTATTGGGGAAGGCGGTTTTGGGGCTGTATACAAGGGGAAATTAGAAAGAACAGGGCAGGTAATATTCCGTTTCCAAAAAATTCTCTATCACATACTGAAGTTTTAAAACCATTTTTTTACCCTTTCTCTGTTTGTTTACATTTCGTAAGTCCAGACATAATTTGGCGTGTTTGGGCGCAGATGGTTGCAGTTAAACAGCTAAATCATTCTGGTTTACAAGGTGACAAGGAGTTTCTAGTGGAGGTTCTCATGCTTTCTCTTTTACGCCACCCTAACCTTGTCCATTTGATTGGTTACTGTGCTGAGGGGGAGCAGCGCCTTCTTGTATACGAGTTCATGCCTTTGGGTTCTTTAGAATATCACCTTCATGGTAAGAAATCAGACTAAGATTAAGTTTGGTTCTTGGATTTAGTGAGTAAAACACTAGGTAAAGTATTTTTCTTGCATCAAATGGTACAACTTTAGGCTTTAAATTTTGTTTATTGTCATTTTCCTAATTAAAATTCGAGAACCTGCATAGCATAACTGTAATGATATGAAATGTAGTCTTTACTTTTATCCCATTGCAATTTCATGATGGTGTCACAATGAGGTAGTAAGTATTGTTTCCAATCACAATTGATGGAAAGACTTTGCCACAATTTTCTCTTCATAAAGGATGCTTTCCTTCACTCTGTAGCATTCCAGTATGACCATTCTTTTAGACGCTAGACCTTTTATTCCACTTTAAAATTTTCCCAAGTGTTATGATGCAGTTATTTAGATTGTTGAATCCTCAATGAGGGTTATCTTATGATAGTTTAATTCTTGAATTATTAATTAGTTATTCTTGCTATTCTTGATTCGTTATGATGCAGACCTTACACCTGATATGGAGCCATTGGATTGGAATACAAGAATGATAATAGCAGCTGGAGCAGCCAAAGGATTGGATTTCTTGCACAACCACGCTGACCCTCCAGTTATCTACAGAGACCTCAAATCAGCTAATATATTGTTGGGTGAAGGGTACCATCCTAGACTCTCTGATTTTGGCCTAGCAAAATTTGGCCCAGGTAAGGATCAGTCGCATGTTTCAACTAGGGTCATGGGTACTCAGGGATACTGTGCACCTGAATATGCTGGAACTGGAAAACTTACAATGAAGTCAGATATATACAGTTTTGGTGTAGTCTTGTTAGAGTTAATCACCGGGCGTAGAGCTTTGGACATGACTCATGGGAATGGAAAGCATATCCTTGTCGACTGGGTAAATTCTATTGCCTATATAACTTCATACGATTCTACTAGGATATCTGTGTTGCTTGCTTGTGCAAAATGTCTATATAAGTAATCCTCTATCTGAACATTAGATGGCCGAAAACACTTTGACCAGTCATATGCTGACCTTAAGTTCCCAAAAAAAATAAACCATTATATTTTCTTGCACACACCCTATGCCAGAGAAGTGAGTCAACACGTACAGTAGATAAGGCACTGATGTCGGGCACTTTTAGGCAATGTTTGATTCTTGGATTTTAGCAAGAAAGATGAACATAAACTCACTAAAATTCAAGAATCAAACATAGCCTTAACGAGTTTCGCTTGCATTTTCAGCCTAAGTCTAATTCTTTATTTTAGTGAGGAAAATGATAAGGAAGATGAAAATGAAGAAAATGAGAGCTCAATGTCCTGTCGTTTGATAAAAAAAAAACACATTTGTTAATATTTTCTAATTCCCACTGTTTTGCATTTCTTGAAATTTTCTTATGTTAGT
Source organism: Penstemon newberryi var. newberryi (assembly GCA_030819805.1). Taxonomy (NCBI): domain Eukaryota; kingdom Viridiplantae; phylum Streptophyta; class Magnoliopsida; order Lamiales; family Plantaginaceae; genus Penstemon; species Penstemon newberryi. Next base: position 10,659,826 of record JAUALY010000004.1, on the reverse strand, counting down.
GAAGTAACCATTGTTTGATTTTATAGGCACGTCCAATGTTAAGAGACCGTAAAAACTTTGTTAAACTAGCAGATCCACGTCTTAAAGGCCAGTTCTCGGAGCCTATACTACGAAGAGCCATGGAAGTGGCATTAATGTGTCTGAGAGAAGATCCTCAATTGCGACCTGGCATGGCTGACGTGGTGAATGCCCTTGAATATTTCATATCTCAGCAGTACGACTCCAATGACAAAAGGTCGCCTGAGGGAGAAGGACAAATAAATCATGACATGGAAAGTTTTTTCGAGTCCAAGGATATTTTACAAGAGACGAAGCTGTTGGACAAAAATGTGGATCGAGCTAGAGCTGTTGCAGAGGCTAAGATGTGGGGAGAGCTTTGGAGAGATAAAAGGCAACACCGTATACAAAGTGATACTGATGAAGTGAATAGATGATGATTTTGTAAATTATTTATCCTTTATATGGAGTATAAAAGACTTTACTTCAAAAGAACTTGGAATATTTGCTTTCATGCACACTTTATTATATCATGGAATTATATGTATTTATTCCGAAAAGAAGACAATTGGGTGGTTCATAATTAGCTACATGAAACCCTTTTTTTTTTGGATCAACAAGAGAGCAATTGAAGAAATCCAAACATAAGGATCAAAACTAATATGATCATGTAGGACTGAAAATCAAACTAAATTATTCGATATACGATGAGCTCGTTTTGATGAGAATTCGTCTGAGTTTGGTTCTTCATACTTATTAAACAAGCTTGAGTTTTTATTTATTTTTGTTTGATAACTTTTAAAGCTTGGTTTGAGTTTGAATCATTAAGCTAAAATTTGAAAAAATATTTGTAGGAATATCAAACTACTTAAAACTTGACTTGAGCTCATTCGAGATTGGTTTGTTTAACTATCAAACATAACTCAAACACAATTTCAAGTTCAATACAAAATTACAACCAAACTTGAACAATGTATTGTTCAGAACTATGCGACTTGTTTCCACTCCTATGATCGTGTCAATTTGATGAGTAGATTAGAAACTAGAATTACTTTGCAATTACTTCTTTGTTTTCCTTTTGTAATAAATAAATGTCCTAATTTAGTATTTTGATTATCCACGTAAAGTAAATAAAAGGAAAAATTAATAATGGGTGATTTTAAAAAAGGTCCTACCGGGAGTCGAACCCAGGTCGCTGGATTCAAAGTCCAGAGTGCTAACCACTACACCATAGAACCTCATATGACATGGAATTGAAATTAACTGTTTCTTATAGTAAAGGTAGAAGTTAAAATGGAAGTGACCAACTTCCATCACCAAACTCTCACTGGGCCCCACCTCAAGTAAACAGTCAATTAAAATCGGCCACGTTAGTTTAACATCCTGTAAAGCGTGAACCCTCACATAGAATCTCGCTGTACTGCTCACAGAAAACGAGAACAATAGATTCAAGAAAAAGTCCCTTCTCCCCAAACACGCCTTTAGGCTTTAACCCTCCTCCTGGCTTGTCCGCCGGAATATTATTATACTCCTATATTCTTCGGGTAATTATGTAGCCGGACAGTTCAAATTTCCAAACAACATATGAGCACAACGATTCTTTGTGTGAAAATCATTTTATGTTTGTAATTATTGTTTGAAGTGAAGTTTGTATTAAAGATTTAAACTTAAGTTGGGGAAAACTTGAAAAGAAAACCAAAATGTACGTGGTTCCACCTCCAAAGTCGGATCCGTTATCCGGATCCACTGATGGGTCGGATGAGCTCAGGATTTACCAAACTTGGAAAGGCAGCAATGTGAGTTTTATTTCTATCTTAAGTATTTCTGGTTTATGATTGCTCAAATTTTAAAACTTTTGAAAGACAATTTCTTTTTTATCTCCTTGTGACTTAGGTAAAATTGTTTATGGATTCTGTCAGCTAGACCATTTTATGATAGTGCTTTTGTGAGCTGATTTAGCTTTTCTAAGGATAGGGTTATGAAGAAGCAAACAATGACTTTTTGTTGGTGCTGGGTGCAGGTTTCTTGAAGAATTGTGTTTAACTTTAGAAATGTGAAAATGAGATAATCAGGGGAGTGTGTACTTTAAGGTGTTAATCTATATGAGCTCGTAGATAATTTAATGTACTGTTTCATTTGCTGAATGCAGTTTGTTAAAATTGTAAACGTGGCTTGATTTGTCAATGCACACACTCTGTTGGAAAGTCGGAAACTTTTTGCTCTATGAATCGTTTCTTAAAGAGCATTGATTTCATAGAGTTGAGATGGGATTCTTTGCTATGGTCCTCGAGGTCATTTAAAAGTGCGAACAATATCCTTTTTACCGTAACGTGCTGTAGTTGGCTAAGTAGAATGTAGAAGTAGCTCAAAATTAAATTTGAATTGCTAAAACCACAAGTCATTTTTGTAGTGCTTCACATTCTCTTAACATTTTGACTGTTGCTTGTTTTTGTTTTGGCAGAAATTTTTTCTTCAAGGAAGATTTATCTTTGGACCAGATGTAAGGTCATTGGCTCTCACTATACTCCTGATCGTGGCTCCCGTCACTGTTTTTTGTGTCTTTGTTGCTAAAAAGCTAATGGATGATTTTTCCGATCACTGGGGGATATCTATTATGGTTATTGCCATTGTTTTCACATTTTATGTAAGCTCTCTCTCTCTCTCTCTCTCTCTCTCTCTTTGTGTCTCTGTGTGTGTGTCGTTGCTCACACACTTGTTGCAACATGTTTAGGAAGCATAGGTTTTCATTTTGATAAAAAGAATTGTTCAAAGATAAATATTGTGGCTAAGGTGAGAGGTGTGGCTATGAAGTGATTTTACAGAATCCTTATCATCAACTCTTTGCTAAGTGGATGATTGTTGTTATCAGCTTTCACTTATCTTTATTCTGTTGGCATTCTTTATTGGCATAATGAGATATTTTGTGTTTGGTTTGGGGGAAATTTGTGTTTATGAGAAATTTGGATATGTTATTTATGATACCTTTTACTGTCACTTTGTCATGTTCTATGATGCCTTGCCTTCTAACATAAGGTTATTTTCGTCCTCAAGACTGCATAGTCCTAACTCAAATTGATTGTTCTAATTTAAGAGATCTGATGAAGTCTTCATGTTGAGGTCGAGTTTTGTGAAATATGGTGTATCTTCTGTAACTCCAACATGAAACTCTTGGCATTTGATTCTTTATTTTTGTTTGTCAAGATTTTTGGATGTGATTATGTCGAATTGTCAACTACTTTCTTTGTTTAATTTGCAGGATTTAATTCTTCTCCTGCTAACCTCTGGAAGAGATCCCGGTATAATTCCTCGAAATGCACACCCACCAGAACCTGAAGGCTATGATGGGAATGTTGAAGGGGCTCAAACCCCTCAGTTACGCTTACCTCGCATTAAAGAAGTTGAAGTAAACGGCATTACAGTCAAGATTAAGTACTGTGACACCTGCATGCTTTATAGACCTCCTCGGTGCTCTCACTGTTCAATATGCAATAACTGTGTTGAACGATTTGACCATCACTGCCCATGGGTAGGGCAGTGCATAGGACTGGTAAGATATGCACTTATCTGAAAATCTCTACACTTTGGTTTATGTCGTGGTAGATGGATGCACATAATCATTTTTTTTTTCTTTCTTTTTTCTTTTTGGATTTTGACTGTGTTTGTTTGCAGAGAAACTACCGGTTCTTCTTCATGTTTGTGTTCTCCACGACTCTACTATGTATATATGTTTTCAGTTTCTGCTGGGTTTATATCAAAAGGATCATGGTTACCGAACACATATCAATATGCAGAGCCATGATCAAGACCCCTGCTTCCATTGTTCTAATTGTCTACACCTTTATAGCCGTGTGGTTTGTTGGTGGCCTTACCGCATTCCATTTGTATCTCATCAGTACAAATCAGGTCAGAGCTATTATTTCTCATAATAACATATAGCTATCTGAAGTTTTAGGCAAAATCACATGTTTAATCCTCGGACATTGAAACCATGAAAACAATAGTCTTTTCTCACTCAAACAAATGCATTAAGTCTGATGCTCAACATTTGATCATTTATCTTTCGAACTGACACATTTAGTTTTGGTCTTCTATCTTTTGATAATCTGTTTTTATTAAAAATCTCCTGGATTAAAAAAATTCATTAATGCTAGTCGCATAGGAAGTCATTTAATCCATATGCTCACTGAAATTAGCTCTATCGCACTAAATATGTCTAGTGTCAATGTAAATATGTGGGTTTTTTGCACTTTGCACCCCGAAACACAGATTTAGCACTTTGCACTCCCGAAATAGGTACAATTTAGCACTTTGCACCCTCTCTTATTTTCCGACAAAGTTGACCACCGGAGTAAGAAAACCTAGGGGCAAAATAGGTAATTCATTTTTGGATATTTGGCACTTTGCACCCCCGAAACACGAGAAATGGGCACTTTATACCCCCGAAACAGAATTAACACTTAGCACCCTCGAATTAAGAACAACTCAACAACTTGCACCCCCGAAACACGATAAATGGGCACTTTGCACCCCCAAAACACAAAATTAACCCTTAGCACCCTCAAATTAAGAAAAACTCAGTAACTAGCACCCCCTCGTTTTTTCCGGCAGAGTTGACCACCGGGGTAAAAAAAATCTAGGTGCAAAATAGGTAATTCATTTTTGGATATTTGGAATTTTTTTTTAATTACCAATTTTTCAAATGTCCTAAAAAAATTCAAAAGAATTCAAGAAGTTTCTAAAATGTTTTAATACATAAAATTTACCGAATCATGTCACAAAAATAAAAGTTTAATCCAAGTTTACAATATGGATATTTATATTGATGAAAAGAAAGATGGAGAGATAAATTAATATTCTAGTATTCATAATCGTATTTTGCAAATTTAAAGGGAAAAAGAAAATGAATTACCTATTTTGCCCCTAGATTTTTTGACTCTGGTGGTCAACTTTGTCGGAAAATAAGAGAGGGTGCAAAGTGCTAAATTGTTCCTATTTTGGGGGTGTAAAGTGCTAAATTTGTGTTTTGGGGGTGCAAAGTGCCTATTTATCATGTTTCGGGGGTGCAAAGTGCAAAGAGCCCTAAATATATCTAGTGTTCGACTTAAAAGGTAGAGGACCTATATTGTCGATTGGATGAGTAGATGTGTTTGGCTGAAAAGATGAAAGAAATGCTGATTAAATCTGAAAAATTTAGGAAGGAATGAGTCAAACACAAAAGATTAAGGACTGTATCTGTCACATGTTGAAAGTGAGAGGACTAAATATGCCAACATTTTATCTTAGAGTTTAGTTTTAACCTTGTCTTTATACTTTCATTTCAAGTAACATTGAATAGTTTTACATGCTGTTTGCAGACTACATACGAGAATTTTAGATATAGATACGATCTACGTGCCAATCCCTATAACAAAGGAGTAGTTGAGAACTTCAAAGAGATATTTTACGGTTCTACCCCTCCATCGAAGAACAATTTCAGGGCTATGGTACCTAGGGAATCTTCTTTACCAGCTAGATGTGTAGCTGGTGGTTTTGTTAGTCCTAACATGGGTAAAGCCGTGGATGAGATTGAGATGGGAAGAAAGGCAGTATGGGGAGATAATGAAGGCCAGTTGAGCGATAATGATGGGTTAAACCCCAAGGATAGTGGAATGACTGAAATGTCCCCTGAGATAAGGACTACAGTAAATGAGGGTGATCGTGCAGGAATACATCCTAGGCGTTCGAGTTGGGGAAGAGAAAGTAACTGGGAAATGTCACCTGAGGTTCTTGCTTTGGCATCTAGAATGGGAGAATCGAATCGAATGGGTGGGAGTAGCAGCACCACTAACAGAGGAGTGGAACCCAAGTTATGACTGACCATTTTCAGAATTGGGGAAAAAAAGAGAAACCCATTTGTTGATTTTGGTATGTTGTGAAAGTTTAAATTGTGGGATTAAACTTATTTGATATGTTGTGAATTATAGTGGACTTTGCTTTGATGATGGGGTGTTCAAAATTGTTGCTTTGGGAATTGGGATTAGATTTAAGGAATGTTTGTGATGTGTGAGGGCTGCTTTGTTATTATTATTATCCCTAATGATGTGTTGTATTTGTTGTTTTAGTCAAGTGTTCATTCTCTCTTGCTTCTCTCTCACTCTATTATATCCTAAAAAGTGGTTTTCACTTAACGTGTTAGACACGTCAACGAGAAAGTTAAGTCAAGTATGCCTAAATACCTTGGTAAACAAAAGAAGGATGAAGAAAAACTCTACAGTTTTTCTAGGGTGATTTACGATCGGAATTCTTGAGGTTTAGTCGTATTACAAGAAATTCTATGGCATTTTAGAAATTACAGAGAAATTCCCTTTGGTTTAGAATATGTTCTAAAACACCTCTTATAGCTTCAAATGTCCTTACAGAGATACCCTTACAACTTCTAAAAATTGCATACTAAAAACTCCAAGTGTATTTGTAATTTTTAAAATTATTAATTTTCTGTAATTACGATAAACTTGATGGATTCAAGTGTAAATCACCATTTTTTTTAACAGTTATCACAGCCCATGGATCGAACAGTGCCCAAACATGTCTATAAAATGAGCCTGGGCCAGGAAGCTATCATAATACAATTAAATGGGCCTCTGGCTCTAAGTTTGGACTGAGCTGCAGATGTTTGAAACCTTTTTTTGATGAAAGGTGTGTTTGAAACTTGTAAACAAAGAAAAATATATACCAAGACTGTAACAAATAAAATTTCAAGTTTAAAGAAATATATTAAACAAGAAATAATTGTACGAATTAAAGTTTATTGATTTGAAATAGTGGTTACAATCTCTATGATTCCTCTGATTCTAATCTTCTAAGCAAAAATTTTGAAAAAAGTTGATTTGATCTTCTCCAAAATAATTTTGATGCTTGAATAACGTTAATCCAAAAGCAATTGTGCTTAATATTGGATCAAACGTGAAATGGTTTAAATTTCCTTGACGAATGTCTCGAACTCCGTCTTGGATATTTTGGATTTTTAAGGGATTTGATCTTTGTTTGAACTTCGTGAATTTCCAATAACGTTATAAGAGTTAAGTATCTTAATCTTAGATTAAACGTTGGATTTTTTTTCACTTTTTGAAGAACGCCTTTGATTGTTGCGAAGAACGCCTTGATTTTTGAAGAACGCCTTGAGAGAATTTGCTTCTTTTCTCCTTGAACTTCTTGAAATATGTTTTGAGTTGTGTTTTTCTTCTTGGAGATGACCCCTATTTATAGGTGTGATTTGAAGATCTTGTAAAATTCTCTCCATGACGTGGCGCGATTTGATTGGCTAACAATATCTTTTATAACAAGAAATATATTTAATTTTATATTCTTGCCCAATAAAAGATATTATATGCAAATATTGCATTGTGACGAAGATTCCAAGAAAATCTTGCCTTGTATAAATTTTTCCTACACACAATTGCCTTCTTTGTGGAGATTTAATGTAATTTTGCAATATCTCTCAAATTTGGCAATATCAATTTTGGCAATAAATTTTACTCTTCTACAAATGCCCCCTCGAGACTTGTTTACGAAATGCATTTGCTTTGAGTAGATAAGTCTCGAATTTTTTTTTCACGCCTTTGCAAAATTTGAAGCCAACATTTTTTTTAAAGAAATTTGACTGGGCTCAAAATTGTTTCAAGCTGCCTACGTATCCCAAAAAGGGAATCAAGTCATAACGTAGTTCAAAGCATTAAATTTGATTTGATAGATGTTGTTCACATTTATACTCATGTGAACGAAGAGTAACATACATTTTAGGCTCGTGTGTCAATGAGCATCTTGAATTTGAGATTTGGTAGACCTTTTTGACTCGTGTCCAGGAGAAGTTGACTTAAAATTTGTAGACATTTTCGTCTCGTCTACTGGAAGCTTTTGATTTGAGATTCGTAAACAGTTTATACTCATATTAAGGAGTGATGTATTTGATTTGTAAACAATTTATCCTCGTGTTAAGGAGTAATGAATTTACTTGTAAACAGTTTATACTCGTGTTAAGGATATTTCACTTGAACTTCGGAGATTTTGTAGACAGTTTCAACTCGTGTCAAGGAGATTTCAACTTGAAGATTTAAAGACAGTTTCAACTCGTATCAAGGAGTTGTTTTGAAAGTTTAAGCTCTTATCAGGGAGCGTTGAAGAGATCTAACTTTGAAAGATCCCAGATAGTTTTAGCTCGTATCTAGGAGCTTTGCTATGTTTTCAGATGGATTCTTCGTTTGGAGCTTCATCAAAAGATTTGCCCCCTTCTTTGGCACTAAAATCGTCTTGAACTTTGCTAGGAGAATGCATATGTGGCTCATCAATTTGACTTCTAGTCATGCTCAATTCCATATTGTAAGCTCTAGTGGCTAGCTCTTCAAAAGTTTTTGGTTTTATTCCTTGGAGAATGTATCGAAGACCCCAATGCATTCCTTGGATACACATTTCAATGGATGAAGCTTCAGATAGTTGATCTTTGCAATTGAGACTTAAATTTCTCCAGCGGTTGATGTAGTCGATGACGGACTCCTCCTTCCACTGACGAGTGTTAATGAGTTCGATCATTCGCACAGTCCTTCGGGTGCTATAAAAGTGATTGAGAAACTCTTGCTCCAGTTGGTCCCATCCATCAATGGAGTTTGCCCCCAAGTCAGTATACCAATCAAATGCATTGTCCTTCAATGAACGTACAAATTGCTTGACAAGTTGATCTCCATGAGTCCCAGCATCATTGCATGTCTCGATGAAATGCGCCACATGTTGCTTTGGATTGCCTTTGCCATCGAATTGTTGCAACTTCGGGGGTTGATATCCAATTGGCATCCTTAAGTTGTCAATTATTTGAGTGTAAGGTTTGGTGTATGTGAGGGAAGACTTCGAGCTCCCATGCAGATTGCTTTTGATGGCCTCCAAAATGAACTCCTTCAGTTGGCTACCTTGGATTATACCATCATATGATACTTGAATCTCATTGGTTGAAGATTTTTCCTTTGCATTTGATTGTTGCTTTAGGGGCGTCTTGCCATCATCAATATCATTGGTCATCTTTTCCATCAGGTGGTTCGCCTCGGCATAACCTACTTTGTTCAATAGTTGCTTTGCCGATGTATCGCCTTCTTCAAGCTCCTTAAGTAGTTTTTCCTCTATGTGGATGGCCTCATCATTGCCCCAATTGTTCAACAACTCATCGAGCTTAGCATCTCGCTGTTGGAAGTACTTTGTGAGCCTCTCCATCGCCTTTGTCAACATCAAAAGTTGTTCCTCCATAGTTGGATTGTTTGTCGTCATAATTTGCGCCACTTAATAAAGAAAAGAGATGAGAGGTAGAGATTGTCCCACTGGGCGTGCCAAAAATTTGTAACAAATAAAATTTCAAGTTTAAAGAAATATATTAAACAAGAAATAATTGTACGAATTAAAGTTTATTGATTTGAAATAGTGGTTACAATCTCTATGATTCCTCTGATTCTAATCTTCTAAGCAATAATCTTGAAAAAAGTTGATTTGATCTTCTCCAAAATAATTTTGATGCTTGAATAACGTTAATCCAAAAGCAATTGTGCTTAATATTGGATCAAACGTGAAATGGTTTAAATTTCCTTGACGAATGTCTCGAACTCCGTCTTGGATATTTTGGATTTTTAAGGGATTTGATCTTTGTTTGAACTTCGTGAATTTCCAATAACGTTAATTTAAGAGTTAAGTATCTTAATCTTAGATTAAACGTTGGATTTTTTTTCACTTTTTGAAGAACGCCTTTGATTGTTGCGAAGAACGCCTTGATTTTTGAAGAACGCCTTGAGAGAATTTGCTTCTTTTCTCCTTGAACTTCTTGAAATATGTTTTGAGTTGTGTTTTTCTTCTTGGAGATGACCCCTATTTATAGGTGTGATTTGAAGATCTTGTAAAATTCTCTCCATGACGTGGCGCGATTTGATTGGCTAACAATATCTTTTATAACAAGAAATATATTTAATTTTATATTCTTGCTCAATAAAAGATATTATATGCAAATATTGCATTGTGGCGAATTAAGATTCCAAGAAAATCTTGCCTTGTATAAATTTTTCCTACACACAATTGCCTTCTTTGTGGAGATTTAATGTAATTTTGCAATATCTCTCAAATTTGGCAATATCAATTTTGGCAATAAATTTTACTCTTCTACAAAGACATTATTATTTATTTATTTAACTCACGAAAGTTAAAAGTGACGAAACAATTTTCCTTTATGGCAGGACCCAAAGCACAATCATAACTAGGTGACTCATAGGTAATTTTTATCTTACTGCGAGTGTGACCGAATTCAAATCATTTATATTGCTAAGTGCAACACAATAACTTTCATTTGATTTTGAGAGATTTTTTTAGATACAATCGTTGCATGAATGACATGGTGTAACAAATGATTAAAATTTACTTTGTATATCTATAAACGGTGTGAATGGAATCTTAAATATAACCCCTTCTTAAGCATATGGGTTCAAATACAATCTTATCCATTTATTGCACCACATCATTTATGCAACGGATGCACACAATAATTTTCTGTTTATATGATACTATTTACAATAAAGTACCCCCTAATCACATGATAAATACAATATAAATGTTCATATTAGATTTAGCATTTTGACTAGAATTTTTCGTCAAGTATAAGTACTTTCATGTCCACTTATTATCGTGTACAATGCTTAATTAGAAAATATGCTTATGAAAGTGTATAGTTTATTAGATTGTGAATTAATTGAAGAAATTTGTGTTTAGGGATGTCGGTTAAATTGAAAATTTCGTCTCATCCCTCGTGAATTTTATCGCTCACAATTTAGCTACATAAACTGTCAATCTTGACTGGGTGGATCCTTTTTGTTGTATTTCGTTTTGTTTAATTGCTTCATCCTTGTGATGAGATGTATTCTATCTTTGATTTTGTCGTACTATTTATTTATTTTTTAATTATATATTAAAAAAGAATTAATGACAGAAATTTATAACTAAAACATAGTATATATAGTTACACGCTACCAATTGTGATCTATTTCTTCCAAATAAACTAACAAAACAACTGGCACCAATTTGGCTTCTTTTTGTTTGAGATTATAACATATATATGTTCTTGCTTGCTTTTAGTATCTCTCTTCCATTTGCTGTCTTCCTCATGCTCTCCAATAATTTATATTAAGTGTATTTACCAAAAAAGAAATCCCATTAAACCTTGATGCTGATACTATCTGGTTCCTCATTCGTTCTAACGATAGATCTCAAGCTTGCTAACGTAATCTCCATAAATGGCTGCAAACTTCAAAGCATCAACTAAAGTAATTAAATAAGTAAAGTTGATCAATATATTCTTTAAAAATAAAAACAAAGTGGAGGACAGACAGTTTATACAAAAATAAATGTGTGATAAAAAAGGAGAGTTGATTAATTTACTTTTGTGAAAGTTCATGATCATGTCATTTTTTTGGTTAGAGAATTTCCTTTTCCTTTTTCTTTTTCAAGTGACCGAGTCAGGATCCGTCACAAAAAAAAGGTAAAGAAAGAACATTTCATAGATAAATTTAGGTCAGGTCCGTCGATGGAGACTTTAATTAGAATTTTGTTCGATTTATTAGAATTTTGTTCCGACTAGAGAAATGATGAATCCAATTCTATAAATTAAATCTTATTAGAACAAATATGATTGTATGTCGATATTTTGATCTGTTAAATATTTGAATCCTATAATAATAATAATAATTTTATATGTATATATAATATTTTATTTTTATAAGACATAAATAATATTTTACCATAAATTTAACCATGCATGAGCTCATATCTCATTAATGTCTTATTTTATGCATATTTTCATATATAAACATGAATTAATTATAATACATTAATCTCAATACCACTTATTTTCAGTTTGATCTTTTTACATCGTTCTAATTAATTGGTTTAATGTGTCAAAAGTCAATTTTTTTGAATTTCAGAGTCTAGTTGATCATAAAAAATGTTTGAACACGTGAACTAAGTTGAATTAAAATGTAAAGTTAACAAATCTATTAGTATGTAAAAACAGTTCAGTATTTCGAAAAAGGATCATATGAAGATAGATGAGTTAATTCTAACTCCAACCGAATCTAGATGGGATCAAATGAAGTTTAGTGGATCATACAAAATGTTTGCACACGTGAACTAAGTTGTATAAAAATATAACGTTAATGTGTTATATAAAAAGTATTGATAAGAATTTCGAGAATAAAAATTTTATTGGATCTAAAATTTATCCGAATCTAGACGAGATCAAATGAACTCGAACATTTTATACTTGATAGAATCCTAACCTAACTCGAATTTGAGTATAAGCAAAACCGAACTAATCAAGCATAATTGGACCCGAGTACGACATGGCGACAACCCTAAATAAATTATTACACGTGAAACTCATTGTATGGTCCACTCCACTGTTCGTCTCCCACTACTTCCACGCGTGTCTATGGAGATGCACAAAAGCCCAATGAAACATTTCTCAATCTTTGGAGTGGACTTTATAATATACCCATTATAAATCAAGAGCATGTGGGCCTCCAAAGCCTTTTCCTTGTCATCTGTTTTTCCCTCTTTTGTCCGTTATTCTTGTTCAACTCTGTTTGGTCAAACTTATCCAATCATCAAGTAAGTGCATTGTATTTACTTTGTGATTGGTCACTCTCCTAGGAGTTTCATCTAATCTCAAATAAAGTGTAATGCACTTGCTATTTAGTTACTTCAGTAAATCCGAATTGAGCAAGAATTTCTCTTATATTAGTCACAAAATATAAATAAAACTGCTTTGATTAATGTTGTGTAAAAGATTGAATGTAATATTACTAATTATTATAGTGTTCATAATCAAACGTCAGACTTTAACATCTTGTCTTCTAGTCGAAGTTCCTTAGGGCTGCCACTTGAGTAAGGTTCACACCCTCAATGACTCATCTCGATTCTCGATTGAAAATATAATTAGAAGCGAATCAGGTTCAATTAATTTAAGTATATATTGTTTTAGGTCCGATAAATTTATAAATCAAATTCAAGTGTAATGAATCTCAAGTCGAATAAAGTCCAAAAATATTCAAATAATCTCATATTTTTAATCAATCGAATGACTATAATTTGAAAGCTTATTGAAATCGTGGAGGAATTTTTATTTTTTTTAATTTTATACTAGTAATCAGTATTTTAAGCATTTTCTTTATTAATAGATGTTGATTTAAAATGATAATATTTAATACAAATACTACTTGTATCATTTTACGAGATCATATATGTGTTGTGTAGGAGTAATATGATATTTATATGCGTCTTAGTATGTAATACATGATTTAGAATCTAGTATGAGTTAATTAGGCCATCTCCAGTCGAAGCAGATAATAGTCCCCTCATGCCTGCCTGCCTGCCTTGCCTAGTCTGTCATCTCCAACCGAACCAACAATCCAAAACATTTATTTCAATTTCAAACTTTCCCCACTCTCACTTAACAGCAACAACGACAACAACAACAACAACAACAATAATAATAATAATAATAAGGCATTCATAAAAATAAAAAACAAGTAAACATAATTAATGGAAAACAACAACTATTACACACTAAAACAAAACATAATTTTCAAGGGAAACACCAACAATTAAACATAATTAAAGCAACATAATGATGAGATCGATCCTCGTAGATCTCGTAGGGCTCGTGCAAAATTTTATGATCAATCGAAAAAGAGAACTACTACAACCGTATAATTATCCACAAGATCAGGCGACATCGACTTGGAATCATATATGATGCGTCGTGGAAATGTTCGAAATAAATATGAAGGAGAAAATATTTTATCTTTCAAAATTATGATTAAGTTTTTTTTTTGAAGAAAACATTAAATTATAATTAACAAGTGTTAAAAAGTTTTTATATATTTATTTTTTACATATTTAAATTAATTAACTTAAAAAAAAAAAAAAAAAAAACCTTGCACGCGTGCGTCTAGGAGCGGCTTGCCTGCCTGCCCGAAGGCAGGCAACTCCCCCCAGATGCCTGCTTGCCCTCCAAAGGGAGATCCGTCTCCAACCGATGAGGGGGCTGTTGCTTGCCTCCTCGATTCGGCTGGAGATGTCCTAGGGTGTCCCAAAATTTAGCGGAGCATAACCAAATATTATAAGTCAAGATTGAGCCAATAATCATCAAGTACTCTCATAATATTTGTGCTTATTTTTTTTTTTGTTACAAAAAGCAAACAAACAGTACCATATTACGTCCTTTTTCAAAAGGCTTAAAACATTCCCAGGCGTTTCATTCAAATTCCCTGGACCATGACCCATACGTGCTAATACCTCGACACATTTATTACCATCTCTTCGCGTGTGAGCAACACGACATTTCCACGGCCTTCCCACAAGACTCCTACAATCTTCTCACAACACGACACTCAGTATCCGCCTCACGAATTAAGTTGACAAAACTAGACTTACCAAATCATTGTCTATATAATATACAAATATCTTGTAATTAATTACAACTTCTTACTTTTGCAGGTATATTTAATTTTCTTAATGTTGCATCAAAACAATTTAGAGAATAGAAGTTTGAAAACTTTTACTTAGTTTCTATTTAAGATGAGTTTAACACCAACTCATGGCCGGCTTGTTTATATCTTCGACCATCTACTCAATTAGTTTCTTGATAAAATAAAAATTGTATCTAAATTCGATTTGATTTGATTGAACCCAAATTCACTATTAAAATACGTTTAATAGAACAATCGTACGTTCACAAAATATAAAAATATACTTAATATGTAATTAAATAGATTCTTCAAACTGGATTTGTGACAGAATTTTGAAATTTTCATAGTAAAAAGAAAAAAGAAAAGGTGGCGGTGCTGGGCTACGCGGCAAAAGTTGCATGTATTTGTTGTTGGTAGATTCAAATTAAATACAGTGGTTAGGTTACTGCATGAGATCAGAGTACCAGATATGCTAATTTAATTATATTATCTGGTAGTGATTCCTGCAGGTCCAATTAATGACTAATAATGCCTGCCAGAATCCCACTTATAACATGGCTAAAAACGTGGATCCACATCACAAATAATAAAATTTGTCTGGATACATAATAATACTCTATCTTGGCTTCAATTTCGGTTTGGATATTGTATCAAATTTGAACCTGTATTTTACTTTGGTTTGATTGTAAATGAATCGAGGCATAATCTAGTTTAGAACGATTTCGGACCGAGTATCGAATAATTTGATATATTTGCATGTCCTTTGTCAATTTTTAGCTTATCTTGTCGAGCTCGAACTGAAATTTAAAAGTTATCAAATGAAAAATAATATTCAAGTTTATTTGATTTGTGCAACGAACCGAGCTAAAACAAGTTTTTATTTAACGAACTTCAGTCGATTATCGAATAACTTGATTTGATTTTATCCTTTTAGTTTTGATGCATAGTTATAAATAAAAAATTTAAATATTTTTATAATTATTAAAGAAGTGGTTGATATTTATTGATGTCAAATTAATTATTAATGACGTGAGATGATATTTTGAGACATTCGGGAAATTAGTAATAAGATTCAAGAATTATAAAATAAATAAAAGCTAGAAACATAAATATATAAAAACCAACGGCTGAGCTGTTTTTAGCAGATGGAATGGGTCAATTGGTCAAAGGTATCCAATCTAGACAGGCTTCTCAATTTCTTTCATGGTACACACTACACATGTATCATCGTGTCAGCGTCAACCAGTCTTATCTCTTCTCTATACTCTAATTCCTTCAATTATTTTTTCCTTCATTAATTCTTTTCTTTTGTACATATATGTATGTCCTATATATATATATCATTTTCTTTCTTCCTATATGTACGTATGTGGCTTTTCTGTCCGTGGATGCAGATATATATATTAATATCTCTTGTATTGCTTTCTAGGTCCACAATTGACTAGTCCAAAATTGTACAACAAATCCAAAATTATGTTTGTTAAACATAATTAATATACAAAGGACCAACAATATTAAATTATTAAGTCTGGCTACTGTATTATCTTCATAATAAAGAGGCGCGGGTACTTTGAATTAGCTTGCGGAATTATCCATGCATGAACCAATTTCGGACTGACTATTGTATTAAAGACATTAATCTTGTACAAAGATAATTTTTCTTTAAACTAAAATGTTTTACGGTGAAAAGCATTCATTTATAGTTACCCGAGGTTGTCAACATCTAAATTACCCCGGCATGGGGATGAATCTTACTAGAATATGAGTTATTTTATAGATTAATAATTTTAATATTGTTAGTAAATATTTTTTGTATTTATTGGTTGCACATTTTTTGTATTTGCTAGTAATCCAACTAATTTAATTTTGTTGTGATGTAAAATATAACCATTTCACTTAAAAAATAATCTGGTTCTTGGATAATTTAATTCAATACTATAAACAACAATGATATTATATTCTGATTGTTAATAACAGAATTAATTTTTCTTTTCTGTGGAAGTGATTATTAGATAGTCTTAGGTGGTATTTTCAACCACTTAAATTGACTGAAGAGAGTTGAAGAGAATTGGTGGGTGGAGGAAATTGGGAGTTTGCAATAAATTCTAACACTGTTATAGAGTTATTTACATAAAATTCTGGTTAAGGGCATTTCAGTCTTTAAACCAAATATAAAAGAAGTTGAAGCATTATGTGCAAACACCCCAATTTTAATTTCAAGCACTTAATTCTCTAAAGTTGAAAACACTAACAACTTTTAATTATAAGCTGATTATGGACTTTTTTAAAAAATTTCTGAAATAAACCAACCATTAATCTATTGAAAACACCACCTATTCAATCTACTACTAGATTATAGAGGTGTCTAGACACGGATTAATTGATGGCAAGTGATG
The DNA here is from genome assembly GCA_030819805.1 of Penstemon newberryi var. newberryi. Taxonomy (NCBI): domain Eukaryota; kingdom Viridiplantae; phylum Streptophyta; class Magnoliopsida; order Lamiales; family Plantaginaceae; genus Penstemon; species Penstemon newberryi. Next base: position 10,642,911 of record JAUALY010000004.1, on the reverse strand, counting down.
TAAGCAATGAGTTATTCATCCTCAAGTTTGTTCTTCTACATATAAATATTCCACGGCATATTCCATAAAATTTCTAGAATAAACCTAGCTAGGTAGCTAGCTTTTAATACAAGACGCGTGATTTTTTCTAGATTCGAATTTTCATGGTGGCGCCATGTTGGTTCATTAAAGAAAAAAAATTGTAATTCAAGTCCACCAAAAAAGACAAGGTCTCAAGACTCTCAACTATTACGTACACACATAATATGAATATGAGTCTTGTTGTCGTAATTTTCTCATTGGGTCAACTAAGGAAAACTTATAAAACAAAAATTGCACAACGAGTTTTAAATAACTTGGGCATTTATTCTCACAAATAAAATAAAATTAAAGGATAAAGAATATCCAAAAGCATAAAACCAGTTTGAGCTCGAATATTCCAGCGCGGAGATCCCGTTCCGTATAGTTCTTCTTCCACCATCATAGGGTGGGAGTCCTTAAATACCCTTCTCCCCAAACCCCATTCCTCAAACAAATTCATTAATTCCCATTATATCCTCTCTCTGAAAATCTCTCTTACACTATTTTTTTCTTTTTATTATTTCCGCAATGGCCCTTAAAGCAGTTCACGTTTCCGACGTTCCAAATCTCGATCAAGTCCAGGAAAATGCATCCCTCTCTCTCTACTCTTCACGTTTATCTAAAGGTATTGTTAAAATTATTTACCTTTTGATTTTTATTTTCGATGAGTTTTGAGTTGTGTTGTAATGTTGTATTGGGTATTTCTGTAAATTCGTTAAGGCGTTGACGTCGGGAGGACGGCGTCGTTTAAAGCTCCGAAATTTTTGGTTATTGGGCATAGAGGCAATGGGATGAATATGTTGCAGTCATCAGATTCAAAGATGAAGGCCATTAAAGAAAATACGATTCTTTCGTTCAATACTGCCGGAAATTACCCCGTTGATTTCGTTGAGTTTGATGTTCAGGTATAAATTTTTTCCCTTTTTTTTTTTTTTAACAAAACGGTGTTTTTTCGCCGCGTAAATCACGTCGTTGTTTTTACAATTTAGAAAAAACAAAGAAACCTATTATGCAAAAGACAAATTTTGTTGTTCCACAACAGTTTAATCTCAAAATTTTACTGATATAGAAACAAAATTAATGGTTGCCCTAATTTGAGAATTCCAATTAATTCATTATTAAGCTGAATTGATAAAAAAAAAAAAATACTGATATGTTTCTTTTTTGCGTTTCTTCTTTTAATTCAAGTCTTGCTCTTGAACAAATTGAGACAAGAGACTTAGACAGCAAAGTAAAAAAAAAAAACGACTGTAATTTTTGTAGGTGACAAAGGATGGCTGCCCCATCATTTTTCACGACAACTTCATCTTCTCCGAAGAAGACAACGTGAGTTCTTTGTTCTAAGCTTTAATGAAATAATCAATTTTATTTCTTTTAGTAGATTTGCTAATATGGGTCTTTAAAACTGTGAATTTTCAGAATACAATATCTGAAAAGAGAGTCACAGAATTATCTCTATCAGAATTTCTCGCCTATGGTCCTCAGAAAGAATCTGGTGTACAGGGGAAAACTTTGTTAAGGAAAACAAAGGATGGCAAAATTGTAAATTGGGGTGTTGAATCAGATGATTCATTTTGTACTCTACAAGAAGCGTTTCAGAAAGTGAACCCTGCTCTTGGGTTCAACATTGAGCTGAAATTTGATGATTGTGTTGTTTATAAAGAAGAATATTTGATTCAAGTTCTTCAAGCTACACTACAAGTTGTTTTTGATCATGCTAAAGGAAGGCCTGTTATATTTTCATCTTTTCAACCAGATGCTGCTCTTCTTGTCAAAAAACTTCAGAGCACATACCCTGTAAGCTTACCGAATAAATTTTTTTCGATATTTTTGTTAGAAAATTTTATTTTTAGTTAGTTTCGCAGAACTGGATCCTTAACACTTTTGGGACTATTAATTCAATGAGTTTTGCACTTTTGGTCCCATGACCTCCTTTCCATCCAATTTGGAACCAGAAGTGCAGAACACTGCAGTATTACTATTATGGGACCACAAGTGCTGAACAAAGTTTATCCAGTTTTAGGAAAATTGGGACAAAAAAGTGTAATTTTGTAAACTACAGGATGATCCCAGTTGTAGAAAAAAAATACTTTTTCTATTTTTAATTATATTTAGTGAGAGATTTAATTGTTCTAATGCTTTGAAAATTTATTGCAACTAGGTGTTTTTCCTAACAAATGGAGGAAATGAGTTGTACAAAGATGTAAGAAGGAATTCTTTGGATGAAGCCATAAAACTATGCTTAGAGGGTGGTTTGGACGGGATTGTTTCGGAAGTTCGAGGCGTGTTTAGAAATCCAAGTGCAGTGAACAAAATCAAAGAATTGAAGCTGTCTCTGATGACCTATGGAAAATTGAAGTGAGCTTTTGTATATAATAGCTAGCTTTTATGGTTTGTTTAATTAAAATTGACTTAATATGAAGCTTTGCTGATTAATTGGTTTTATTTTTTCTAGTAATGTGGCTGAAGCAGTGTATATGCAACATTTAATGGGCATTGATGGAGTGATTGTGGATTTGGTTCAAGAAATTACAGAAGCTGTTGCAAAAATGGTGAAGACATCTGAGGAAGAAAGTGAAGAGGAACAAATGCAAGTACAGAACAGGCCTCAATTTTCACAAAGGGAATTGGCGTTCTTGTTGAAGTTGATTCCTGAATTGATACAACAATAATGATTTATTTACATTGATTGATACTTCCAATTTCTTTTTTTCTTTTTACTTTTACTTTTTTGGGTTTTTTTTGCTTCGTTATCTTTTAGGTTTAAGTTTGGAGGTCTCTAGGTTTTGAATCATGTGTGGATTAGACTTCCACTTGTACTACTATTTAGATTTCGAGGTTTTTGACCCATTCATGTAAACATTTGGATGTATGGTTGTACCAACTGCCACGTTGATATGAGAAAAAGTTTCAACTACAATTTTAGTTATAAACTGAGAATTCATTTTATTTTTATTTTTTTGGTTATATTTATGTAATTTAAATATTAAATTGAAAACTTGAACTACAACCTCAAGAATCATGGATTAAAAATTTGTTTTTTAGGTTATGCTTTCGTAAGATAATAATAAATTTGAAACTGAATCATTTCAGAATTGTAAATCAAAGAAATATGTAGTATACATATTTTTCTGTTTCAATTAATTTTAAAATATGATTTTTTTGGTGTTTTCAATCAAAATTTAATCCAAGTGGTTAATTTGAAAGAAAATTTATCGTTATTAAGTTTGTTTTGAAATAAAAATATGGATGGATATTTCAAAAATAAAAAGTTTATTGGATCAGAAAAGAGATATTCCAAAATTTTGTAAGATTCTCAATATAAATGAAACTAAATCTGAGTGTGACCCGAGTCAATACTTATTGAAACCCGTTGAGTTTCCTAGATTTAATAAACAGATGGTCCATAGACATTTTATCTTTACAGATCGACATTTTATTTTGGATATGCTCTTGGATGGTTTTATGCCAAAGGCCCATAGAGATCCGAAAATTCAATACGTTTGATTGTGAAAAAAAGCTTTTATTGCCCATACCATACTTTGATAACAGAAGAAGAGATTCCTAAACATATCTAGGTACTACTAACAACTCCAGATGCCCAATGCATACATAGAGCATGATTTAACACAGATCCCTAATCTAATCTAAAACTTATACGTTGCTTGCTACCTTATCATTACCATCATCTAATATGACGTTGCTTGCTACCTCATCATCAAAGGGATTAACAGAAGAAACCTCAGTGCTCCCACTCGACCTCGGTGACGACATTGCATCTTGTGCATATGCAAATTCCATCTCATCACTATTTTCTCGACAACTTTGGTATAGCCGGCAAACAACCCAATCTCCTACTTGCACCATTTGTTCCTACAAAGAAGAACAACAAAATATCTTAAGTCTACACAGTTTTAATGGGTGGAATCCGTGAAAAGCAGGTGAAACCAAAAAAAAAAACGAGAGAAATTGGGGAAAGAAACTCAATGTAGGATTGAGTGAAATCGGTGAAAAAGCGAGGTGGTGATGGGGGTATCTGCCCGTACAGGAGCTGGGCTTAACTATAATTGTCATGAGGTCAGATAAAAATTATACTCTTGTGTGTTTTCTTCACTTGACCCGTTTCTGACCCATTTAGAAACCCATTTTTGGCCTATGAAAATGTTAAGTAAACCCAAGCCAACCCATGAGACCCATGAGACCCATATTGCCACCACTAGTTTCAACTCTCCAGACCCACACTATGCGTTGAGGGCAATTGTTATCATAATTGTAGTCATACCTTCTATCTCAAAAAAAAAAACAAAAAAAACAAAAAAAAACAATTGCCCTCCAGCAATGGCTCTACTAGGAGTGTATCCATGACTTGACCCTGATACCAATCGTAAAAGTTATCCAGATAGGTAGGTTCATACCTTCGGTAAGTATGGTGCGGTAATTGAGCCCACAAGGCTCAGTTCATCCATAATCCATTCAGTTTTCGATCCACGACCATCATAGAACACCAATGTTTTTTTTATTCCGACTACTAGGTCAGTTCCAGAAACTAAAATTTGCTTGTCCTTTCCCGTGGCTTTCCAGTACCCATAACCGGAACTTAATCTCCTGATTTTTGTAATATTGTTAATCTTTCTTTGTGTGAAGAAGTATCTCTTCTCCTTCGGATCACCTAAATTAAATGAAAAGCATAAACCAACAGAAAATAAGTTAAACAAATAGGTTCTGCCAACCAAAGACTTCAAAAATTATTAAGGTATTAAATTTCTAAGCTGATAATTGAAGGTTTATCACCCCTATGTGAGTTCTTATTGGCAAATACACACTTTCGTTAATTCTATTAGCAAATATACCACTATGTTCATAAAAATGTAGCAATGTACCTCTAGTTAGCAAATTCTAAATGCAAAAATATTTCAATAAAAAAATTGTCGAAGCTGCACATGTCATTTCACTATAAAATTTCTGAACAATTTTCTTTTCAATTTAACCAACCAAAGTTAACAAAAGATTAAAAATTAACAAATAAACCGTAAATAAGAAAATACTTAAAATCTCTCTAGCAAATTCCACCAGTTCAACACTATCCCCAAAATATCAACTAAATTTTAACCAAATCAACGACTTTTAACAACTTTCTTGAAATTACAGCTATGTTTCAACATATCTCCACAAGATCAGAACATTCCCCTTAATTTTAGAAAATAACTAAATTCCAGTACCAGTTAAGCTAATTTTCGCTAAAATCAGAAAATATTACTCAAATTAGTAAACATATATACATACATAAACATTTATTTATATAAATGTATATGAATGTACATGTATACAAACATATAGTATATACATAGGGCGGGGGTGCAATCACATGAATTAATCAGTTTATATACATGACTTTTAGAGTGTAGAGGATCTAATTGCCATAATTTAATGAACATTTGGGGCTATTTACTAATGAAAATAATTGTACAATGCTAGTCAAACTTGACAACTTTGCCCCTATAATGGAACAAGAAAAAGCACAAAGCTCCGATCAGAACGCCAACGAATGAAGAAGCAAAATCATTCCATACAAGCCAATTTCTCAAATCAAAACAATGCTCTAACAAAATTGAAGATGAGACCCAATTCTAACAAAGAAATAGGAAGCATTAAACTAACCAGGTAAATCCGAGGGATTGGAATCGAAAACGGCGTCGTGTTCAAGAATTACACTGGTAGGCAAGGGCAAATTGTAGACCTTCCCCTTCAAGTAATATACTAATAGTTCATTATCCGTTGGGGTAAATCTGTAGCCCGCGGGGACATGAATTCTTCCATTTACATCTAGAGTTAGTCTCCTCTCCACCATCGTTTTTCTTTTTTGTAAAAAATAGAAATAGAAAATTGAATTAAACAACGAAGGTTAGCAATTTATCAGTTAGTTATTGTGAGAAATTATGATGGAATTTGTTTGTTTATATAGAGGCGAAAACGTCCACGTCCGATTTTTATTCCAGTATTCCTACTCCTATTAGGATTCGAATTCCTATTTTATTTATATATATATATACTTTCCTTATTTGACCTGTACTGTGAATTTATCATTAATAATAACTCCCGCTCTTGGTTCTGTCTATAATTCTATTTAGGGTAAATCAATATTGTATTTAATATAAATTAGGTCTGAAATTCTGGTGTACATTTCTTAAGACGTCTAGATCAATATTGGGGTTATATGTCTACCAATATAAGCATGTTTGTCTATTGTGGTATATCATTGTATAGAGAACTGTCAATTAATCGGATTTTTATATGGTTCTGAATCCAACGCTATAAAATTGCTTATAATTTTTAAATGATTAAAAATTAGATAGAACAGATTGAATATATCCATCGTACTAAATGTATAGAATCAATAAGAACACATGTTGATCTAGTTCATTGAAAATCTCAACCTAACTAAAATTAGTTTTCTTGTTTACATAAGTTATATAGCGAGACACAAGTTCATATGTTTGCAGTAATCTTAATTTCCGATGCTTTTCGATAAGATTTGAAAAATAGTTTGAATTTAAGAAACTTCATAATATAGAGATCTGGAGCATTTGTTTCTAAAATCGGACCGCACCAACTGATCAAATAGGTTAACACCTAAGCATTATGGTCCCGGAGTCTCCAAACTACTCTATTATACCATGAGACTAGCAAGCCACAACGAATCAGCCAAAACCAGGTCATTAACAACGAGCTAACTTAACTAGCATCTAGCGGTTCATGTTTTTCTTCTTCATTTGGAAGAAGAATTATCTTGAAGACCCCCTTTGGATCGATTTTGGTTCTGTTTCGCCCTATTTCAGTGTTACAAAATTGGTTTCGATTGTTTTTTACGAAATATTTGAAACACGGTTTATAATTATCTTGGTCGAAATATTTAAATGGTAAAATATTAGTAAAACCATAGATAATAAATAAGTTTTGAAAATGTAGAGATAAGAAACATAAATATAATGTATATAATAGAGTTCATAACAATTATCTCCTTTTGTTATATTCATAATGTTTAATTTACCTTTTTGTATAAAAAAATGCAATTACTTTCTTATATTCTTATAGAAAACTCACAGTGTCCCTTGACACTTTTAAACCTTAGACTTATTTCATACGATAAAGAAAATGAAACAATTTACCCATGCGTTATTAATTATGTAGCATGCATTTTACGTACCTTTTATTATTTTATATGGAGAAGAATAATTTAATCATTTTATGCCACACTTTTCACCCCACGTTCAATTTTGAGCAATTGAGTTGCACTCTCCAACATAATGATGGAGATAATTTAAATATTAGCAATCTTATAAACAAATAGAATACACAATAAATGTAAGAATATATAAATTCTAAAAGCCATATCATATGGACGGTAGATTTGATTTAGAATATTGAAGCATTGATTTTATTTGGAGAGAGAATTTATTTATTGATAAGCAGCTTAGTGCTTTATATATTATGACAGAGGACTTAAATACATTAGTTGAGAACCTTAACAGGTTCCTTTTTTACCACAAACACAGGCTCTTTCTTGACATCTGCATTACTGCAGATAGTGTTGGTCTGTGGCTTCTTCGAATCGGCGGCGGCTTCTTCTTTCTTTGGAGTGACTTGTTGTGGTTGTGGAGTGGACACATAGTTCCTTCTGGAACAACAGCTGCTGCTGCTGCTTTTCCTTTCCATATTTAATTGCTTTGAACAACAACAATTGATAATGTTATTTTATAAATTGGATGATTCGAATTCTTTTTCACTCTACAGAATATGGTGGCATGGGATTCGATATTTATAGACCCCAAATTATAGAGATATGTTCATATATTTTGCCTCTTGGCCTTCAAATTCTATGTAATTGGACTAATTTGTTCATGTCAATAAATAACATTAATTAATTCATGCAATGTACGTATTAATTTATTTAAAACATATAAAGTCAATATCTGTTTAATGAATGCAAAGCACCTGCATGTAAACATTCGTAGAATTAATCAAAATATCTTCATTATTGTTCGTTGTATAATCAATCATTAAGCAAACATGCAAAAGACAGAGAGATTGTTGAGTGAATATTTTATGGGATAAATAAATTATAATGGTGTCTCACTATTAAAAAATGAAGTAGCTAGTATTATATTTTACTTAACAAAGTGAGTATTTTGTGGATTAATCTCATTCACAGGTTAAGCACACATTTTTTTTTATTATTGTATCATCTTTGATTTTTGAAGATACAACAACCATGCCACATGATTTTGAATGTCAATGCAATGCAATGCAAATCACATTATTTATACCTCTATGATTAATTGATCATATGATCATGAAATCTAACTATATTTATAAAGCTAGCATATTAATTATTGAATTTTCCCTTTAATTAATTAATTTGATGAATATATATCCCACATGGATGAATTGTATCCATCCATCCAAAACGCACTCCCCTAGCTATTTCCCAATCTTGCATTTGACCAAGTCTAGATCTCCTCTTATTTTCTTACAATATCCTAGCTTGCTAGTCATCGTCAAATTAATAATGTTCCACCACCTCCAATGGGTTGTGGAATTTCGAGATACGATCACCTACACGAAGACGATGATGCCCATCGCCCTCTCCCCCCAAACCACAAAGACCACAATCATTCTGCCATCGTCGTGAATAATCATGCGAAAGACAATGCCAGAAATCCCCTCCTATTCAACACCAATATTAATACTAAACAAGGCCAACAAATCGTTAACGGGTCCAATTCATGCACCTCAGACCCAAATATTTATCTCGTCAAACATAAACAACCGCAGCCACAAATAATCTCGCCGTCTACGTTAACCTCAATCCGATATGATCCTACCATGTACATTCAAATATCTACAGTTAAAGGAAATAATGTAAATAATAGAGATCATGCAGAGCCAAAATTGAGCATTTCTATTAAAAGAGATCTTGGAAACGACAAGGAAGAAGATGATGATAAGAGAATTTCTAATTTGGATGATATTGATGCAAGTTCATTGTTGATTGGTTCACCAAGCTTTAGGGAGTATTGTGTTGTTGGACACGACTCCCACGATTTTGATGATGATGATGAAGACCTCTTCAATAAATATTCTCACAATGGTAAGTTTCGATCGGTCAAATTTTATTAAAAGTAAAATTGAATTTTATGGTTACATATATAACATGCCAAGTGAATTACACAATCATTTATGACACTCAATTTGCTTGAGAGAATTAATCATATGGACTAAGAGTGCTGATTAATAGATAAATTATTCTACGGGGTCAAAAATTTAAAATATAGCGTAGGATCATGTATGAGACCAAAATTGTTAAGGATAGAGTTTTAATTTTGTGAGACTAGAAATTAAATCTGATTATGATTTATGAGAGGGATTTAAATTGCAGGCAACAAAAATAATATTGATGATCAAGAGAGGGAATTTAAGATGCAGAGAGAGGACAAAATTATGATGATGTCTAATCATGAGGTAGGCAATTTAATTTGCATGATCCACTTCATTAATTATCTTATGTTTAATTACCTTTAATTTTTATTTGTTCCCTAAAGTTTGTTGAAATAAATATATATATGCATTTGTTATAATTTAGCTAGTTTGTATTGATATAGGGATCAGGGAGAAAGAAAGGAGATAGAAGAAGAAGGCTGAAAAAAGTTTTCCCAATTATTCACAGGCGCCCTGCACCGAATAAATAATGTTCACTCTCACCCAAATGCCACCAGAAAAAAAAAAGACAGACTGCTTGTAATTGAAGGTTTTATATATAGTTACATGTAGTAAATTTATTTAATTGATTTGTAAATATGAATTATTGTTTACACTGTGGTGGCAGTACTTTTGATCTGTTATAATTTTATTTTTCTTCTTAATATAATATTTTTCTCTGATTTATGTTGCAAAGATTCCTAATTATTTGCGTATAACTAATTAATTATTGAGGAATTGTTAGAAAATATCGAGTCTTTGAAATTTTGCATCATGAAATTGAAATTTTAATATTTTGCACAATAAAATTACAATTATTTGACAATATGATTGACATTGTGCATCCCAATAGGGTGTTATTTACCAAATCATATGTAATTCTAAGATGCAAATTAAGTGTCATGATTTCAATTATATAGTACTGTCGACTGCTTGTTGGAATTTTTTTAGAAATTAAACTAATATTCATATGACATAATTGACAAAGATTATCTGAGATTATATACAAAAGATGTTTGCAAGTTTGACATTGACGTGAAACTATGACTCTTTTCATTGAGTTTTGATTTTAGAATATTGTTTTCGGTAATTTCAATGAAATTATTGAAACACAATTTGGATTTTGGGATTTTACAGATTTTAAAATTTAATATGAATTGAGTTTTACATGTTGGAGTTTGAAAGAAAAAATAAATGAATAATGTCAAATTAATGTCTTTTATAAAATTCGGAAAGAAAAAAGTAAATCGAACATGTCAAAGACTTTTTGTATTGTTTGGTTGTCGGGAAAGTGAAGGAAAGTGAAGGAAATTCAGTTTTTTTTTCTCTCACTTGTTGTTTGGATAGCAGGAACGGAAGTTACTATTTTCCCTCAACTTTCCTGCAGGAAAAATTTGTGAAGAAAAAATTTCCCCACCGATTTGATGGGAAAATGCTGGGAAATTTTTTGATTAAATTGCAAAACAACCCTTGTACTTTATCTAACTATCAAAACCTCCTATTTGTGATTTTTTTTGACCAAAATTCCCTTTGTGCTTATTTATTATTAGCAAACAAATACTCTCTCAAATCATAATAACACTTATACCCCCACAAAATATCGCAAAAATACCCATTTCAGACGCAAACAACCCAAAGAAAATGTAATTTTTATCTTGAAACTAGAAAAATACAAATTGCAAAAGACAATATCAAGAAATTTTTACATAAATCCCAACCAAATAAAAAGTTAAAGATTTTAATCATATATATAGATAAAAAATATTACTTCTTTTTCTAAACTTTCTTGGCAACCAAACATCTGCAAGAAAATAGTTTTCCTAACAACCAAACATGTAGAGGAAAATGACTTTCTTTTCCTTTTCTTTTCCTTTCCTTTCTTTTTCATTTTCCTACAATTTTCCCTCACTTTCCATACAACCAAACATGCTATTATAGAATTTGAGATAATATATTTTAATTATCTTTCATTGATTTTAGAGTGAAATGCAAAAACACCCCTTGTACTAAAAAATCCCCCGTATCATTTTTATTAGCAAAAATTCCTCAGGACTTAGTTTTTATTAGTAAAAAAAAATCTCTCAAGTCGAAATAATAATTATACCCCCATCAAAGGATGAAAAAATACCCCTCTTAACTTAAAAAATTATCAATAACCCCCTAATTTGTAAATTGCAATAACCCCTTGTTCACTTAAAAAAATTGACAAAACCTTGCCTGTAATTTATGAAAAAAATTCAAATGAGTTTTTTTACTAATAAAAAAAATATAGTGGTTTTTTGTTATTTAAAATAATACATGCGTTTAAGCATAATGGATTTTACAGGTTCAAACGCGAGTTTAATTGTTTCCGATAAAAATTTGGCCCATGTGCACATGTTTTGTGGGCCGTAGCCGTTAAACCTAAAGACTAAAGTTTGTCGAGAATTAGGCCAGTTTATCAATCAGGCCCATCCAAGGGACAACAGAACCTCATTTCCCCATTTATATTAATTGTCTTTTTTCGAGTGCCACATTCTGGTGCATGAGCTGTTATATTTTTGTAATCGTGTCAATTTCATAGAAATGCATGAATTCTACATCATTGCCTCCTCCTCCTATTGTTTATTTTTTCTTGCAGCATTTGATTTTGTGCTAATAATGTGCTCTTATTAAATTTTCTTAATTTATATACAGAGGTCTGCCTTTTATCTAACGTGTTTATGTGTTGGTAATGACACGGTTGACTAAAAGTATAGAATGTAATCAAATGTTTAAATTACACCTCAAATTGGGTTCAACACTACTTAACAATACCTCTTTTTCCATTGAATTACAAAAGATACATTACTTACAACCTATCTGAAGTAATATTCGAGAATTGGAATTGAAGTTGAAGTCTTCCTTTTGACAAGTAAACCGACAGATATAAATAATATAATTTAAAAGTTGATGACAAAATAATAATACAAGACTAGATTAGTGATCAAGGAATATTGTCGTCCAAATGATGAGTTATATACTCCTTCCGTCCATTTTCTTTTGCTACATTAGCAATTGTATCAGGTCAATTTTTTTAATATTACAAGTGATTTATCATGTTAAATTATTCACATTTATAATGTATGAAATCTTTTAAACATTAATATGTATGGTGTCATATGATATTATCAACTTATATATTATTGAAATATATTAATTAAATTATTATTTATAATTTTTATAAGTTTAATCAAATTAAGTGGTCAACTGTACCAAGGGATAAAATAAAAAAAAAACGGAAGGAGTAATTTTTTTTTAACATTTTCAACAGTGACTACAACAATGTTTATTAGAATGATAATAGTTCTATCGTATAAATACCATCTAGAAAATCTGAGATTTATCTAAAAATAAAATTCAAAACCATAAATTAAATTATTAGTTAAATCAAGATATTTTTTAGGGAACAACCAACCAAGATGATTTTGTTATTTAAGGGAAATAACAAAAGATATTCAAAGTTGTTCGATCTTTTTTCATTTTAATCTTTAAAAGCTAAACAAACTTCTAAATGATGGTACGAAAGATTTTATGTGTAATGGACAATTCAATCGAGTGTGAATTATTATTATTTTTCTATTATTTTTAATTTTCCTAATTTATAACACAAAACATCTAAATAATTTCTCTTATTTGGATTTCTTATACTAATTCTCTAGGTGAATAGCTACAGACATGGCAGTTTTAGTTTTTAAGTTAAATAAATAAACAGATAGTAAAATAGAATAAAACACAGATAACGATAATATTAGCAACATATAAAAAGCAAGGGGGGTGAGAAAAACAAGAGCATGGGCTCATTCGCAAAATTGCACAAGCACAATTACCATTTCTCATTCCTAAAAGACGAAAAAGGATAACAAAATAAATTTGTTATAAAACCCCTTTCCTCATTTCCACTTTTCATTCAAATGCTATCAGATTATCAATTTCAATTCAAAACAAGTATTGAATGCATTTTTAATCGGTGCGTCGCTCATCCCTTTGCAAACTCAAACTGATTCAACTTTTAATCTCCGTCTCCGTTTCGGTTCTGAAATCGACCAATAAATAAAAAGCAATAATGATTTTATATTTCGGTTTATGTATTATTGAAGGTGAATGTGTGCCGTACAAGTAAACACTTTATTTGTTCGCTGAAGTTATCTGCGTTACTTGTTAGTTGATCCTTTTTACAGTGAAATGCGTATTAAAATTGCATAGTTTTGATGCACAAGATCGGTGACTTGATTAACTCTATTGATTCTGATTTTTTTTTTACCTTTTCTTCGTCTTTATAGCACTTTTACCTTCTATTATATGTATGTAGGAATAAGTTTAGCAAAATATTTGAACTCAAGGGTTGGTTTCCATCTTTTTATGGATTGGAAATGCGAGCAGCAATTTTTATATTTCTTAATTATTTCCTGAAATCAGCTGTGTTTTATTTCAGGTACTTGTGATAATCTGTATTGGAAAGGGCGAATCATGCTATTCAACTACTCTATTTGGTTTCTCAGCACTGTGGTGCTCTGGGATCAGTTTTAGTTGAAATGGGTAATTAAGATTTAATGGACTTTTATATTTTAGGAATTTTATGTTTTGAGATTTTTATCTAGATTCAGAGTTTGATCTATTGGACTTCACTTTTGGTCGGATTCTTTGTGATTTTGTGGCACAATGATTGTTGGATGGCTAGTGCTAATTGAGAAATTCAACTGATGTTCAAAAGTAAGAATAAGTAGTTTCATGATTGATTAGAATTTAGAACTTCTTTTAGAGTTTTGGAGGAGAGAGATGGGATTGCCTCAAGTTTCATCAAATGAAACTTCTGTGGGGGAAAATAGACCTCTAAGCACATACGTTTATAGTATGCCACAAATTGGTGGTGTACGCACAATTGATTTAGACGGGATGCGTGTGGGAGCCGTGAGCCGAACATGTGGGGATTCAGTATGTAATAACCTGGGAGAATTTCAGCGGAAAACATCCCCGTACCTCTCAAACTCTCCTGATGGATGTGAAAGAAGGTTCTTGGACACTACACCTAATTTTCATGTGGCAAAGAATGTTCAGCCTCCAGTTTCGAGGATTGTTGGTTTCAAGTATGAAAATAAAGATGTTCAATCTGATTGTTTAAATGGTCATAATCCTGCTTCCGCCATCGTCTCTGTGAAAGAAGCTGATCCTAGTGGATCCCAAGTGAGAAAGCGAATGTTGTCTCCGTTAAATAAAATGCTTTTACCTGAAAAATTCAGTAGTGATTCTTTAGATATTAGCAGCAGAAATCTTTTCCGTAATTCTCATTCCAGAGAAGATATATGTGGTAATACTTCAGTTCAAGATAATAAAAAGGCAAATATTGGCAGCAAAAATCATCTAAGTATACCAATCTGGTCCTGGACTAATTGTTCAGATCGAAATGATAATTTGTACAAATGCCGTGAAACATCCTCAGTATTTTTCACAGATGGCCCTATAATAGAAGACAAGGGACTGCTCCCATTTTCACATTTACCTTCACCTGGATTCGATCCTTTTTTTGAATCGAGTGAGGTAGTATTTCATTCAGGGGCTACATCAATACCCACAAAAGATAAAATCTCTTCGCCACTCTCTATGTCTCCTCTTGGGCCTAAATTTTATGAAAGAGTAAAATCTGCAGGCAGGGGAAGATTTTTCAAGAAAGATGAGATACTAAGAAATGCTGCACGTTCTCTTGATGAGAGCGCTTCAGGAGTGATCTTTTCCACTGAAGATGATGAATTCAGAATAGGTAGTGATGATATAGATATTCTTCAGAAGGATGCTCAATCTTCATCCTTAGATAATAAAACTGGAATAAAATGGCGTCTTCGCCACAATTCAGGTAATGGACTCAATTACAAGAAAATTGGAAGAAATTTGAGAGGATTCCCTGTTAGGAGGTCATTGGTGGGGTCGTTTGAGGAATCTCTGATTTCTGGTCGGCTTTCACTTGGAAAAAGTAGTCAGGTTATCTAATTTGTTACTTAAACTCGGTTAATATCTTCTGTTTTAGTTTTGTCCCCATCATATTGATGTAATAATAATAGTATCTTCTTTGATTTGAACTGTACAGAAGATAGATGGTTTTCTTGCGGTACTAAGCATAACAGGAGGAAATTTTTCTCCAAAGTCGCAGAAACTTCCATTTGCAGTGACCAGTGTTGATGGAGACAGCTATTTATTATTTTATGCATGTATAGATCTTGCTGGGAATTCAAGATCAAACAAGTGCTGGAGTGGTAATCCGAGAAAAATCATTGACAATGACGATCAACAAAGTGGAAAGAACCGTTTTCGTATACCTATGAAAGGACGCATCCAATTGGTATTTTACATCTTATCCTTTCAATTTATTTAAAAAGAAAAATCAATTGCTTACATGAAAGCATGAATTACAGGTCCTGAGCAACCCTGAGAAGACTCCTATACACACCTACTTCTGTAATTATGACTTAAGTGACATGCCAGCTGGTACTAAGGTGAGATCTTCAACTTACCTTCAAGCTACATAGACAATATATATCTAAGTTATGAGTTGATAAATGTTAATCATATATGCGTGTGTGTCATCCTTGATTTGCACTATCCTTGAGCCTATCATATGAACACAGAGGAGATAATATACATATATATATATATTGTGACCCTATCTCATTTTGTTTAAGTATATTGTCTCCTAATAGAAAGACCAATATTTCGATTTATGCAGCTGAGTTCAGTTAGTTAAAATATTTTTGTGTTGTTTCAAAAACAGACATTCTTGCGTCAGAAGGTCTTTCTTATGTCCTCGGGCTTAAATGTCACAACTGAAAAAGAGGAACATATGAATTTGAAGATGAAAGATGAGGACACTGCCATTTGTCGTCCTCTTCGTTATGCTCTTCACCTGCGTTTTGTTTGTCCTTTCTCTAAAAAAGATTCGAGGTTAGTCAATAGATCAGATCCTTTATTGTCTTCAGAAAAAAGAACGGGCAATATGGAGGAACGGAGATTTTATTTGAACGGTGATATGAAAGTTGTGTTCCCTCAACGCCATTCAGATGCTGATGAGGGAAAGGTATGTCTCATAAACTGTCAAACGTACCCTCATGCCGTATGTGAGTCGATTTCGTAATAATAACTCAGTTTTCTTAAGCATCCATAGTTATAATCTTCAATATCGTAGCTACTAACTAGTGGATAGGCAAAATTGCATTTTGAGTCCCACAGGACTGGATACACATTAAGTCTCGCGCTTTGATAAATAGCTCTTTCAATCCTAACTTGTAATTTTTTTTCTTGCAAATTTTGTTCCTTACAACATTTCTATCCAATTTGGGAGCAAAATTGCGAACATTCCTATGAGACCAACATTACACTCTAGAGACTGTCATACGAGACATAAATAAGCAAACATTGGATGAGAAATGGAGAAAAGGACGAAATGTGCACAAAAGATAATATTGCCGTATTATCTTTCTCTCAAATAATGAAATTTTATATTAGCTAATCTTGACCTTGTGTATGATGTTTTCTTTTTCTTTTTCTTTTTCTTTTTTGGTATCTTAAACTTAATGAGGATTTGCTTGCAAACTTTTATGGATGATAGAAGTTGTTCTTTCTTGTTGCAGTTGAAGGTGGAATATGACTTTCCTGAAGATCCAAAATACTTTGATATCAGCAGCTGAATTAATATCCTTTCGACAAGAGTACATATGTTGCACAGCCTTGTGTACATTTGTAACTTATCTAAGCTACTTCTTCTTGGTGGCTCTAATTGCAACATCTAAAGAATGTAAGAAAATTAAATACTGGAAAGTCTGGAATTAATTGTAGAATATATATACTGGGCATTAACAGTGTTACTAACATTAAAAAGTTTAAGGTATATAATAAGAGATGCTAAAGTACCTATTACCACTTTGTTGGCTTCCTCAAAGTTAAAGATGCATGTAGAGTATATATAGTTCAACTATAAATTTATGCTACTCCCAGTGTTAACTGTATTTATATTCACAAGTTACTTGACGAGACTTCAATTGGACCTCATTTTGTATTGGTTTCTAGATTTTCAGAACTCTAAACTCATGTTTGTAATCAAGAACAAGAAAGCATATCCCAATATTTTTTTGAATTTTAAAGAATATATTTATGTGTACATTTGTTATACTTAGGTTAAGGGATTCAGATATGACAAACCGGGCTTGATCATACCGATCAAAGCGCACTGACTTGTGGTTGAACGAGTGTTATTGAATTCGGGCTTGATCATACCGATCAAAGCGCACTGACTTGTGGTTGAACGAGTGTTATCGAATTCGATTTGGGCAAAAACTAGTAAGAAATTATGACACAATTTCAATTGCACCTCACCACCAAAAGAACCAATGCCAAAAGGCCCCATGCATTGATCACAAGAAGACATGGATGTCATAATTAATTACTATCATATAGAGGGAGCTAGCCAAGTTAGTACGTTCCGCCAGTTCAAAAAAAACCCTCTCTCTTCTTAGTACATCCCATTTGTGGAAATAAATCAACCTTAAAATTAAAATTAATTAAAAATAAAAAATTGATTTACCTAGGTACCTTCAATATTCTCTATCCATCATGCCAGTTCACATTTTAGCATGAATGTGTAAATTTGCCTAGTTCAATTATAGGCTAGAGAGCTAAGTCATCACATGCATGTTCTCTGTCTCTAATGTATCTTTTTATGAATTTGCCATTTTGGTGATCTAATTTCACCTCTTCATTCTTTGACATCTCAAATGGAATATGTAGCACTTTTAGTAACCCATCCCCCTTTTATCATTACTTTTATCTTTTTTTATTTTTATTTTTAGAGAATTTAATTATAGTACACTATATAAAAATCTCTCCCTCTCTTGTATATATATATATAAATACACACACTCATGTAAGTAATTGTGTGTGTGTGAGAGAGAGAGAGAGAGTTTATGTGTTGTGTGTTTGTTAGTTTGGCTCTCTTTCTTTCTGACAAAACAACCACTTTAACGAAAAATGAAGGAGCAAACAGTACCATTTGCTGTCAATTACTAATATTCATAAAAAGAACACATACATATCCCTCAACAAGGTGAACTTCATTACCACTTTTTATTTGTTATTATTGAAGGATTTTAGATATGTTATGGGAAATAATTCACCTAACTAATACCTCAGAGTATATATTACTATAATTTATAACATATAGTGGGGAGTGTACGTGTATGGTTACTTTTTTTGATTAAAAAAACAAACTTCTGAATTTGGTGCAATTAAAAATATATTTTCCAACTAGTGATTGAATTTGAATATATGATACATGATAGGCCTTTCCTTTGTGTATCAAAATTCTCATAGTACACGTCTCCTCACATCATTTTTGTCAATCTATGGATTTGAACCCCATACTCTCAAAGTCTTGTCAAATTCAGAAAAGAATAGTGTTTTATTCTGAACAAGATTTCAAAATGTACTATCCATGTACAAAATTAAAAATAAAAAAATACTTGTATTAATTCTTTGCACGCACGTCCCATTATCTTTATATATATATATATGGAGGGTGAGGGGGAGCAGGAGCAGGAGGGGGTGAGGGTTTGGTTGATCTATTTTTATATAGTTATTTCTAGATCTTCAATTATTTTAAAGTATGTACATCATCAAATTCTTAATCAATTAATTAATTTGTTCCTGTGGCAATAGGTCAAATACGAACTAGATCGGTTTATATTCAATTCTGAATCCGTTTGCTTTAGCCTAGATCTGGATTCGGGTTGCCGAATCAGAATTTGAAGTTTTTTTTATTTTTTCGGTCGGATTCCAAGTTTTAGTTCGTTTCCAATTGGAATTTAAATAAAACATTATGAATGATTAATTATTATTATTTTGTTATTTATTATGAGATATTTAACTGGCTAGATAAATCTAGAACTATCCAATCCAAAAAATAAATATTTTTCTCCTATAATTCCGACTTAGATGCCCTAAAGCAAATTTTTATCATAATAAACTTGTAAATGATTCAATTTGGACGTATCAAGTGTTTCTTTAAAGTGAGTTCAAAAGGTGAAGCAACTCCAAAAAGTACAACATTCACAATTCCTAATTTTAGAGAAACAATCGATCTGCAAGGCACGTGAATATAATGGTACTCATTATAAATTTATAGCTAAAATCCCTGAAAATCTCTTTGTGCAGAGTAACTATTTCTTTGTTTAAGTTGTTGCGTATATATAGGGGCTATTTAAATAATTGTAACAAATAGAGCAAACAAAAAAAAATAGGATAAGCTGTGCCAAGTTTTTCATGTTTGGTGCCAGTCATACTAGAGAAATATGGCCTAGTTCCAAACAGAATGTCTTTGTCTCAAACACAATCACTACCACATACAGAGAACATACACTTAATTTTAACCTTTAATTGCATATTTGCAGCTAGCTAGCTCTTGTCACAAAATAATTAAGTTATATATATATATAAATACAGTACGGTAATTAATGATGTATCAACTTCACCTGTTGATTTGCATTAATGTATATGACAAATTTATTTTCATTCAATAATCTTGAACTAAATATGTAACTATACTTTCCACGAGGAACATAACTTATTTGTCGTGGATAAGAAAACACGTTGATAATCTTGAACTTTTGATCTTAACTTTTTAAAATATTTTTGCAATCTTGGTTTTATTGTCCCCCTCTTCTTTTCAATTTTTGAACTTTCGACCCCGTACAATAGGTTTTGTTCGCACTTTGATTCCACGAGCTAGAATGTTTCGATCACAAGTGCAATTTTATAAATATGGATATTTGGATATCGGTGCAGGGAACTAAAAATGCAACATTACAATCAATACATATGAATGTAGTACACGAATTAATTAAGTGGGATATAGAAGACAAATTATGCCTAGAAAGACATTTAATAGAGTATGAAATATATAACTAAAAGAGAACTATATATAATGCATATATACATATTTGTAGTAGAAAAGGACAAAATAAAGAAACAAACTTTATAATATATATGTAGCACCTGCGCCCTTAATTAGTTTCAGTGCTTCACTCCCTCTCCACTACTTGTACTCCTCGTAACACTAACACTACATATATACACATTGCATTATATATATATATACATTTACTTGCTCACTACTCCGTCTGTTTCTCTGCATTACTGATCAGAGCTCAAAAAATTAAACAAAAATGGCAGACCCTAGCATGTTCGATTTCTTCAAGCTAAACACTACCGATCCATCAACAAATCATTCTTCCTCCAGTTCTAGCTCCCGCATGTTTTCATGCCTCTACTGCAACCGCAAATTCTGTACATCTCAGGCTTTGGGGGGACACCAGAACGCGCACAAGCGGGAGAGAGCGGCCACTCGGAGAACACTCACCACGCGCCTCCACAACCAGCCTCCGGCCGCCGCCGATACGCCTCCGTCTTACGCATTCTGGCTCCAGCCGCCGGCTGGGGGTGGTGGAGGGCGACGAACGGTTGATGAGCCGTTTATTCATCAGCAGGATACGGCTGATAATTTGAATATCGATCTCACGCTTCGTCTGTGATGCTTAGTTTACACTTTACACTACTAATTAGGTTTTTTAACTGGGGAAATTGATTATGCATGTTGGGGTTTATTAGGATAATATATATAGGAAAGGAGTATATAGACTGCTTATATGATATTTAGCAGGCTTTCTTTCATTTGAGAATTGAGATTAATTAATGATTTAATGAGTCCGTTTATCTGATTTAATTCAAAAGTGACGCTGATCTTATATATGTAAAATTTAGATGCTGGAATGTCATGACTTCATTAATTATTTTGCATATCTGCAGTCTTTTGATGATTCTTTGGGTTTAGAAAAAGGATTCATATATATATATATAGCAGCAATTCTTCTTATTTTCTTATCACTTTCTCTCTCTTTTTCTATTTTAATTCTTCTTAATTATTTTTATGTGTACAACTTTTTAGCACAAAGTAGAGAAGTTGATCATTTTACTGATGGGTAGCTTAATTTCTATCTAATGAGTGTTCAAAGCAATTTTTTACCTGCTAATTAAATTTGTTATTTTCTTCCAGTATACTTTATTATAGGTTTCTCGATTAATTCCTAGTATTGAAAATGTTTAACCGCTATTACGTTTGGTCCATGCACGGCCCATTATGACCAACATAAATTGTCTGCTAAATAATGGAAAGCGTAAAAGGGGCAAACCCTTTGTTGGATTGGGCTATGCTGCAAGTAGTCCAGCGGTTAAATGAAAAGGGCTGACCCAACCCATCTGGTCCAATAATTTTGGCTGGGGCTGTCATTAATCTGAATGTAATATGTATCCAATCCAATTTATTAGAGTATTTGTTCGTTAGAGATCCGAAAAATTTAATTCAATTATGAAGATTTTTAATTCGAATTATATAAAGCGAATATGAATCTTGGTTGATTCGATCATTAAAATTTGTATCTGACAATAAATAAATAAATATAAACTTATAATATTACTAAAATAAGTAGCATTATTTATAATTCACCGAAGGAAATATTAGTTAATAATTTATTAATAATTTCATTTCTATGTCATTCAAACATGAACATTACTTAAGCAAGTTTAAACAAGTAAGCTATATTAAGTGAAACTGTAACGTTAGCATACTAGTGTGACTTAGTAAGTTATTATTCTATTTGTTTTTGAAAAAGTCTAATATCCGAACAAGACTAATTGAATTTGGAAAATTTAGGGTCTGTTTGGATGGGTTTTGGCTCTGTTTCATCGGTCTCGGTTTTAAAAAAATGATTAGGGTGGTTTCAATTAAACATTTGAGACATCATTTAGATGGGTTTGGGCCGTTGGGTTTTGTGGTTTGAGTAAGTTGAAACCTCACTTGGATTGAGTTTGGATGTTGGGGTTTAGGGGAAAAAGTAAGTGGTAGGTGTCAAATCAATGTCTTTTTTAGTTAGATTTGGGGGAAAAAGTAGTTGATAGGTGTCAAATCAATGTTTTATAGATTTCAAGAGTTTGAGTGTGAGTTTCTGAATAGGTTTTTTATGGTTTTATGGGTTTGACGAAAACTCATTTGAAATGAATTTTACTCGGTTTCGCGAAACCCACGAAACCGAGCCAAAACTCATCCACACACACCCTTAGATTCGAGTAAGATACATATTCTACTTGAATCCGATCCCACATGAATGAAGTCGGATATTAGTTGGGCCTGAATAGACCCGAACCCAACCCAACCCTTTCACACCCCTAATTTTGTCTCACACAAGTTGACCCAGAAGAACATTAAAAGAAAAATTATCCATAGCCAGGTCAAATATAGTAGTAAAATTCAAATTTTACTCGAAAATTAAAAGGAAAAGAACGTTGGAAAATTCACTCCATACCACCAATGTCTTTTGTTTATTTCCTTCTAAAGAATTTAACAAATAAGCCCAAAATTCTGTATCTC
The DNA here is from genome assembly GCA_030819805.1 of Penstemon newberryi var. newberryi. Classification (NCBI taxonomy): domain Eukaryota; kingdom Viridiplantae; phylum Streptophyta; class Magnoliopsida; order Lamiales; family Plantaginaceae; genus Penstemon; species Penstemon newberryi. The sequence continues at coordinate 10,620,116 of JAUALY010000004.1, read as the reverse complement.
ACTCCTAGTAATAAATCAAAACCTAAAAAAGATAATTATAGCTGTTGTGCTTTCCATATTTATGTAAAATGGGATATGTGTTAATTAAGTTAACAATTCACCCTTACTTAATTTAACAAATTTCAGTCAATGTGACAGAACCCACTGTTTTAAATTTTAATAACTAATAATAAATAAACTTATAAATAGTGAACTCCATGGCTTCACATTCATCACTAATCCTTAGTTTCTCATTTGATCTTATCACACAAGAATACACATTGTTTGTTTTAGAAAGAAAACAAAAAAATGGATTATGAGAAGCAAAAACAGAATGCTAACTTTACTACACCCACTCAAAGTGCAAACGGGTTTCTTTTCATAATTGCACAATACATCCTCAGAGTTTTCGTAATTGCATTTACACTAGCAGGGGCGATTATTACGGCCACCGCCTATGAGTCCGTTACTGTTTTTGGAATTGTTATGGATGCTAAGTACACCTACTCAGCTGCTTTCAGGTGATTAATTAGTCATTATTATTGCAGATTAATTTAATAATTAGTTATTTACCTCTTTTTTCAAAAATAAAAAATATATCGTGATTTTTTTTTCTCAGGTACAAAGTTGTGGCAGATTCTGTAGTGTGCGGCGTCTCTGTATTATCAGTTGTTATTCTTATTGCAGTGACTCGTCCTAAATCAAATCCCAACAATTACTTCTATTTGTTCTTGAATGATTTGGTAATACTTTTTATTACTATCGTTTAGCCTATAGAGGAATTTAGTAATTCACAAAATTAAAATTCTCATTCTTTCTTTGATTCAAAATTTTTCCATATATTTTTCGAAGATTTTCTGAAATCTTAATAATTTTTAATTGAACAAACACATGAAAAACAAAATTTTAATCCATTATCTGTATTAATTTTTGGCAGGGAAGTCTGCTTCTATTACTATCAGGATGCTCATCGGCATTGGCAATTGGGTACGTGGCTCAATTCGGAGAGCAAAAAATGGGTTGGATTACAATATGCGACCGAGTTTCACAATATTGTCACAAAACTACGGCGGCGATTGTGTCAACCTTCATTGCTGTCATTTGCTTACTTTTGCTCACAATACTATCTGCATACAAGCTCAAGTCTACGCGTATATAGATCGAGGGATTTGAATTCGAAGAACTTTGAGTTTATGTATTTCAAATCAATCCAACTTGTTTTAGTTTAAGTAGTCAAGTTGTTTATGTATTTCCAATCAACCCAACTTGTTTAAGCTTATAATGTTTAAGTAGTTAAATTTAATATGAAATGTTTTTCTAAGTAATTTTACAATTTCGACTTTAATGCAAATGTTTCTTAAAATTCAAATTTTATAATGTGTTCAAGTTTGTTGTTCAAATTCTTCATTATTGAGGAGTTCTTTGAGTGTTTGTTCAGGAATTTCCCGCTTTTCACAAACTCAAGTCGGGTTGAGTTCGGGTAAATCGTAGTCATCTGGTTTCAATAATGTAGAACCTCAGACGCTACCAGTTGTCCCAAAATTGATTGGTGTTAGGAAAGGCGCATACTCTTCTCTTATAGTACATTCACACAACCGCCTACGATATTCGATTGTTACTCCACCCACACACTCAGTTTGGGTGCCACGGGATAATTATTGTCACCCGTACACTCAGTTAGGGTGCCCAACAATCGCCCTCTCAGTAATTGCACCTGCTGGGAATCGAACACGTGACATTGGCTCTGATACCACTCGTAGGACCTCAGACGCTACAAGTTGCTCCAAAATCAATTGGTGTTAGGAAAAACGCATACCCTTACCTTATAGTGCATTCACACAAGCGTCCACGATATTCGATTGTGATTCCACCCGCACACTCAACTAAGGTGCCCAACAAATGATGACTGAAATTCGGAAAGATCATACCAAATTTACAGACCTCTACATTGAACATAGTTTTTTGTTAGTGAAAATAATAACACAAGAAAAACTTTCATTTCAAATTTGAATTTATTTTAGAGACATGGTTGTTTATATACAAATTAAAACTTAATTAATAAAATACATTTTTAATTTCACTGAGTTGGACCTTCAGTACCTTTGGTCCCACCAACATGATTAGTCAAATAAAAATTAGTAATACTATTAGTTGTGCCAGCAGAATTTCAATTTTAGTCCCATAAAATTGGACCTTTTACCACTTTAATCCCACGTATTGCAAAATATAATCCAATATAGGTCCTTACTTTAGAAATGTTTTGCCCATTTTAGGTTCTATACCCCGTAAAATTTCATCATATTTTGACCATTTGTCCCATACAATAATCTATGTTTTGCATTTTATTTATCCCATAAGATATTAGAGCTTTTCAGAACCAAATTGATTGTAAAGGGAAAAAAAATACAAAACATTTTGGAAAATTAAAACCAAACATAAAATTATATAGAATGTGGGACCGAAAGTGCAAGAGCACGGTCCTTTAAGACTAAAAACACAATTTGGACAGTTGTGCGTGAGCCTAACAATTAAACAAACAGACTAAACTGAGAGTTTAGGAAGAACTAAATCACTTAGGCCATCTTGAATGGAATGCCTTCTTCACCACATCATGCCCTCATGTCCTTGCCTTTTTCACCCATCTCATGTCCTCCCTTGCCTCTCATCTCCGACCGAAGGACAATTATTTCTATTTAATTCCATTTCACAATTTTCCCAACTCTCACTTAAAAATAATAATTATAATAATAATAAAAATAATAAAAATAATAATATTTTTTATTAGGTACACAATAAAATTATTTAAGAGGTTAATAATAATAAGAAATTGGGCAACGACTAAACATAATTAACGAAAAACAACAGCGATTAATATTAATGCACGGAAAACAATAATGATTACAAGAAAAACAACAATGATTAATCACAATTAAAGGAAAACCTATAACTGATAATCGATGTTATTATATTTGAAACCTCTCAATCACATAATGAAATTAAAACTTAGAGCATGGTTGTCCAAAAAATATTTCGTGAGTATCATTTTTATCGATGAAATTCGGAGGTTAGAAAATTTTAAAACCGTGTGAATTTCACTTAAAAAAGTAAGAAAACAACGTTTTTTCGAAGATTTCATGGGCCAAACCGCCTTCGGACCACTCTACGCAATGTTATCGCCTTTCAAAGTCTAATTAAGTCGTAATTTTTATATTCTCATCGTATTTATGAAATTTGTCTAAATTGTATAAACGTAAATAAATTTAAGATTTAAAAATTAAAACTACAATGTTATTAAACTATATTCTAATTAAGTTGTATTTGTACGAAATTTTAGAAGTGTAGACACATTTTAAATTTTAAAATTTAAACTAATCACATTATTAAATCTTACAAAAAAATTATGATACAATGTTATTAAATCTTTCACAATATCTGATCCGTTAGAAATTCGTATCCGGCAATAAATAAAAGACTTATATATATATATTTATATATATAAATAAATAACATTAATAATATTTACCATTAGGTTAAAATAATAATAGTTAATAATTCATTCATAATTATATTTTATGCATATTTTCATCCCAAAATAAGATTAACAGTTAAGAAAGTTTGAACATATGAGCTAAATTAAATAAAACCGTCAAGTTATCAAACTTGTTTTAAGAAAAAATACTGGTGTAAATTTTGAAAATGAAAATTTTATTGAATTCGTAAAGTATCCGATATTCGATCGAATTCGATCAAGATTCGATGGACGTGAGAAATCTGGATCCGAGTGAGATTCGGATCCGACCTGATATAAATGGACCATAGCCATGTCAAATATAGTAGTAAAATTCAAAAGTTTAATCGAAAATTAAAAGGAAAAGAACGTTAGAGAATTCTTATTAATGCAAAACCATTTATTACTGCTATTCTTCTGCATTGGTCCAAGTTCACCCAATACCACCAATGGATTTGTTTATTTCCTTCAAAAGAATTTAACAAACCTAAAAAAGATGATTAGGCTGTTTAATGCTTTCCAAATATCTGTAACATAATCATGAAGTTAACAACTCATCCTACTTAATTTGACAAATTTCAGTCAATGTGACAGAACCCACCGTTTTAAATTTTAATAACTAATAATAAATAAACTTATAAATAGTGAACTCCATGGCATCACATTCATCACTAATCCTTAATTTCTCATTTAATCTTCTCACACAAGAATTGATACACTTTGTTTGTTTTAGAAATAAAACAAAAAAATGGATTCTGAGAAGCATAAACAGAATGCTACTTTTACTACACCCAACCAAAGTGCAAACGGGTTTCTTTTCATAATTGCACAATACATCCTCAGAGTTTTCGTAATTGCATTTACACTAGCAGGGGCGATTATTACGGCTACTGCCTATGAGTCCGTTAATGTTTTTCGAATTGTTATGGATGCTAAATACACCTACTCAGCTGCTTTCAGGTATTTAATTAGTCATTATTCTTGCAGATTAAATTTAATAATTAGTTATTTACTATTTCTTGGTTTTATTTACAGGTTCAAAGTTGTGGCAGATTCTGTAGTGTGTGGCCTCTCTGTATTATCAGTGGTTATTCTTAATGCACTGAATAGTCCTAAATCAAATCCCATGAATTACTTTTATTTGTTCTTGCATGATTTGGTAATACTTTTTATTAGTACTATCTTTTGTCCTATAGATAATCTAAACTTCCATACATTATGTTGTTAGCAATTTTTCCATATATTTTTCAAAAAAAATCTGAAAACTTAAATAATATTTAAATGAACAAATATATCAAGCAAATGGAATTTTAAACCGTGATTTGTATTATTTTTGACAGGTGAGTCTGCTTCTATTAGTATCTGGATGCTCATCGGGATTGGCAATTGGGTTTGTGGCTCTATTCGGACAGCAAAAGATGGGTTGGGTTCCAATATGCTTCCGCGTTCAACAATATTGTCTCAAGACTACAGTGGGGATCGTATCAACCTTCATTGCTGTCGTCTGCTTACATTTGCTCGTGGTACTGTCTGCATATAAACTCAAGTCTGCGCGTATATAGTAGAAGAAATTGAAGTTTATGCATTTCCAATCAACCCAATTTGTTTAAGCCCTATTTGTTTATGTATTTCCAATCAACCGAGCTTGTTCAAGTAATTAGTTGTTTATGTATTTCCAGTCAACTGAAATTGTTTAAGCCTGTATGTTTAAGTAGCAGTTATATTTAATATGGGATGTTTATTTAAGTAATTTTACAACTTCAACATTAACGCAAAAGTGTCTTAAAATTCAAATCTTCTAATATATATTCAAGTTTGTGGTTCACCTTCTTCTTGGTCATTGAGGTGTTGTTTGAGTGTTTGTCCAGGAATTTCCCACTTTTCACAATCCCAAGCCGGGTCGAGTTTGGGTAATTCGTAGTCATCGGGCTTCAATGACAATTGGAATTCTGGAAGATCAGGCAAAATTTGCAGACCTCTGCATCCAACATTAGTTAATTTTGTCAGTGGATGTATTAGCAAAAGTAGAGTTCTTATTTCAAATTTGAAAACTTTTGAAGATTAAAAACAATATTTATCTAGGCAAAACTTGGTTGTTTAAGTACCAATTAAAACTAAATTACCAGTAAAAAAAATTGTATTCTTAATTTTACTGAGTTGAACCTTCAATACTTTGATCCCGCCAATAGCTATTTAAATAAATATTAGTGAAACTAAATAGTTGCGCCGATAAAAAAAAAACAGTGTTAGTCCTACTTTTGTACCCACGCTTTGTAAAATCAAATTTGATATAGTTCCCAATTTTATAAATGTTTTGCACACTTTAATTTGATCCTATAGCCCCGTTTTTCATTCAATATCACACTTTAGGTCCCATAAAATACTCATTGTTTTGCACTTTCGATCCCATAAGATATTTGCGCTTTTATTAACAAACTCGGTCTAAAGGAATGGATTGGACAAAAGATGCAAACAAAAAATGATAGTATTTTGTAAAACAGGGGACCAAAGTGCAAGAGCTCTGTCCTTTTAGACTAAAAACACAATTTTGCCAGTTGTATAACAATTAAACAAATAGACTAAACACAGACTTACTTCTCTTGGTCCAAAAGGTAGCCATACATCTGAGATTTCTTGGATGCAGTTTCTGGAATTTTCTTATGTAAATGCTTCATTGCACCCCAAGGTGGAGTAGCCCTTTACCATAAACAAATAGAAACAAATTAATAAGTAATTATTATCTGTTATAAGTTGATTTGATAAATGAAAATACCAGTATATTATATGTCTATAATAAATTATTTTTCCAATTTACCTAGTAATTGGATCTGATAGGCAAAATGTTAGGCAAGCCTTTTTACTCTCAGCCAGCAATTCTTCTGCAGCAAAGAAACAGCACACAGCACTAACATGGGAAGATGGCTCAGTCCCCTTGTCAAGAATGAGACCATGATAGTAATAAGCTGCAGCCTATTTATTATTAAATCTTAAATTTGTTAATTAAGCCAATTTAAACAAAGATAAAAATTAATTAATGATGTACTAACAAATTAGAATTTTTAAGTCATTCCCACCTTTGCTTCTAGGAATTTCCACTTGATGAATAAAAGTTGCTTCTTTCCAGAAGCACCATTGTTGTTAACTTCAGATAAGGAACAATGAGCCTAAAGTGTAGAGGAGATTATATGTGGTTAGTTTAATTTAATGTGTATACACAAACACAAACACAAACACAACAATGGAAATGAAAGAATTTTACTTGTGCCAAAAAGCTCAGTTGTTCACAAGCTAGCCTCCTCTTCACTGATAAAGTTGCATTTTGGCTTTGGACAGCTAATCCAAGCTGAAGCTCTGTTCCCTAATATATCCATTCATTCAATAAATTGTGAATATCTTACATCTTATTCGCGCTAAGTTAGGTAATTTCATTATTTTTATACTAGATGTAACAGTTTTTCTTCTGTGAAATTTTAGCTTTTGAAATATTCGCAATACACTATAAAAACTAGGATATGGGACGATTTTAGGTCCGTACAGACCACGTTTGAACTAGAATTACCTGTGCTAGAGCTTGATTAGAAATTGCCTCTAGGACACTCGCGTGCATATCTAAAGGCATCATGTTCCTGTCCATAACGAAATAACAACAATGCTATGTACTTACAAAAAAAATGATTCATGAATTTTTGTTTTAAATTTGAATTACGCATACCTTATATCAGGTGGTAATCGAAGAATAACATCTCGGACACAGAAATTCAAATGCCCTGCTGCTTTAAGTAATAGATCAATGGCTTCCCTCATACAATCTGAATTTTTTTTTTTAAAAAAAAAAATAGAAAATTGTAAACAACCACTCTCCAATTAATCATGTTAATAAATCTTAAATTTAATTCAGAAATGTAGAAAGAAACCTGGAGATAGTAGCCTCTCAGAAAGACTACTATTTTTTGGTATTAGCTTTAAATCTGCCTCCATCAAGGTTAACACAGAAATCATATGCAAAACATGTAGTAGTTCAAACCAGGAATTTGCAGCACAAGTTTCCTGCTAAGAAACAAATTTCAAATTCATTCCCAGACATTTAAGAAAATCAAAAAGCTCAATTAAGTTACAATTTCTTGTCACATTCTTACCTTTCTTTCATATTCCAATTCTTTCCATTTGAACTCCACGAGTTCTTGAAGCCCGTGCTCTATTTAAAAAAAGTCAATTTCTTTAACACAATCTTGAATTTGAAGAAATTAATGCAGATAATTGGGGAAAATGCAAGTTACTCTCAAGTGTTACGTGAATTCTGCACGACTGTGAAACCCATGTACTAATAGTATTCGGCATGAAATCTTCGTACATACAAAATAAGCTGCCAATATTTGTACGGATAAGAGATATTGTGCAAAATAATTAATAGTACAGGGTGTATCAATGTAATAAATATTTCAATGAAGGGGTTTCGTGCCGAATATTTAAAAGTACATGGAAATAATATGCAATAAACATTTTACTGAGTAATAACACAGACAGACGAGTTTCTTGCATTTATCCAAGAGAATTAATACAAACCTTTCTTAGTAAGGCCAAGAAGAAGAGATAAATATACGTTCAAAGCATTTTGTAATTCATTGGTAGCTGACCCTCCTGAAAAAGATTAAATCAAATCTAAAATTAAAAAAGATCTGATAATGTACAAATTAATTAAAATGGTTTTAAGATCCAAAAAGGATTGAGTTAAAAAAGTCAGACCAGTGTCCTCTGCTACTAAAAGAATTTGATTTCTGAGTGAGCTAATTCTATGAGCAAGATCTTTGGGGATTAAGCCTTTGAGTGATCTATGAATATCCGAATGAGCCGCCGGAATGCGTAAAGAGGGTACAAAGACGGAGACTTCTTTGATATTTTGCTTCTTCTTTTTACCAATTGCATATACAGAAGATGTGCACCCCATTGTTGTTCTTCTTGATGTTTCAATACATAACATCCCACATCGATCACAATACACTCAGAGAAGCATAAGATAATTATAAAAGACATTCAAATTCAACAATGTAGTTAGGGAAGACATACTGATTTCTGACAGAAGAGAGAAAGGGTAGTGAAGCTTCTTAAATGTGCTGGACTGTAGATATAAATTTAATGGTTATATACTACTATAATATGGGTAAATTACGAATACCCCCCTCAGGTAAGCCTTAATTATAAAAATCACCCTCACGTATTGGATATTACAAAAATCCCCCTCAGGTTTGTCACCTTTTTACAATTAACCCCTTGCCCATAAAATATTCCAATTTTGCCCTTGGATGTTATTTGTATTGTTTGTAATGTCTTATAAATGTTAAAACTTGAGATATAATTATTATATCTTATTAATTAGAAAAAGAGATAATTATATATTTACTACCAGAATAATTGATAAAATTTATAATTGTCCATAAGTTTTAATAAATATTGCAAAAGAAAAGGTATTTATATATTTATTAGCAATTTAAATTGTAAAATATTAAATTAAATAGAATTTTAATAATATATTTTATAAATATGAATTGTTTACACATTAGTTAAATGAATTTATTTTTTAAATTAGTAAATTTAATAAATTATATTGTATTATAAATAAGATATTTTAATTTATTAAAGTTTATATTGTATTATAAATTGAAATACTTATTGAAATTTAAGCTAAATTATAAATTATATCAATTATTTTGGTGGTAAATATATGATTATTATTTTTATATTTACAAGATAAAACAATTAACACCCAATTTTTAAAATTTATAACATATTATAAACATTACAAATAACTTCCAAGGGCAAAATTGGAACATTTTAGGGACAAGGGGTTAATTGTAAGAATGTGACAAACCTGAGGGGAATTTTTGTAATACCCAATACGTGAGGGAGATTTTTGTAATTAGGCCTTACCTGAGGGGGGTATTCGTAATTTACCCACTATAATATAGTATAATAGTCCATATATTTTTTTACATAATAATAATAATAAAACTAAAATTATAATGCTTCTTCTAGTACTGTGAATGAGGAATACGTGGGGGTGGGAAGCTCAGGGATCTAGAAATTTATCACATGGCGGGTGCGGAGGAAGAGAAATTAACTCTTGATTTGAACTGTCAAATGAGATTAATATATGTAGTAAGTAACACTGAAAGAAATGGGAATTTTGTACCTAAATCAGGTCTACACTTGTTGATTCAATACATTATATTAATTGTGGTAAAATCATGTTTTCAAAATTGATGACGCAGTAAATTTCTAATTACAAGGTCTAAACATTTTTTCTATAGCTAGATATATATAAAATAAAAAATTCATGATTTGACTTTCTTCCGTGGTGAGATACGATGTATCGTTGTATAGATACTTGCATACACATTATTATTAAACATTTTAGGTAGATTCTTATGATCTACATATATATAAGTGGCTGCACATTTTCCTAGAAAAATGCAATCTCACAGACTCATCCTTGTAATCTACTACTGTATCTTTTTATCCCAAGATTGCAATCTTTAAACTTACTCATTTTGGCTCTTCCTTATGATTTTCTATTTTGGCTCTTCCTTATGATTTTCTATTTCCTCTGGGGATTGATGCAGATTTTATTTCAAGATGTGCCAAAGTAGGACTACAAATAGCTTCTATATATATATATATATTGTCTATTATCAGTTTCCAATCTTTAATACATCAAATTATCTCAAATTAATAGTCTTATTGTTTTCTCAAAAAAAAAAAAAAAAAAAAAGATAGTCTTACTTTTTATTTTGGATGTGTAAATAGTTTAATAAAATCACAACTTTCGAATTTCTTTGATATATAACTTTCAAATTAACATGTAATTGATCTAGTGAAATAGACTAGTCACTACAAAGTAGCGAACTCAAGTTCGAATCCCTATTGGGAGATGTTTTTACTTTATATATCCGACGCACCTCGAAAGAGATTAAACACTTGAAAAACAAAAAAAAAATCGAATCTTTTAATAAGAAAATACAGATCAATTTGGAATAAAACTCCCCCTGAAATCAAAGTACACAAAAATTAAAATTGGACATGTAATCTGGCCCATTTCAAGGTCATTCCATTTCGTAGTTGGACTTCTCTTTATTTTTGGTTGTTGGGTTATCTCAATACAGAGCTTATGTTGTGTGTGATTATTCGAGACTGACGAGTATCTAGGTGACAAAGAGTCGTGCTCAAAATCTTAAAACCCGTAAAAACGCGCCTTCTTTTATCCTTATTCCACAAAAATAATTTGGGGAAATCTTATCTCAAATTGTGGCCATTCTCTATGTCTCCACCCAATACCAAACCGTAGTTTGATTTTCACGAGCCTTTTAAAGCTTTTTCTTGCTCTTTTTGAGGCATTGTTGAATTCGCCCTCAAAACTGTCATCCCGAATTTTATCAAGGTACAATTCAATAGCTATTATAGTATTATTTTAGTTTTTACCCGTCTAGGGTTCTTCCAAGTTTCTTCTTTAATTCCTGCACACCAATTTGTTATTCGTTCAGGTATTTTAACTTGGAATGATTTTTAAGGTGTTATGTTTACTCATAAGTTTATCATGCCATCAGTTATATCATGTCTAATTTAAAGAAAATTGTCAGTTTATATGGCCTCTTCCTTTTTATGCTTGATCATTTGAATGTATATAGTTTGTAAGAGCCTCATTTTTGTTAAGTGCATCCACTGTTATGTAGGGTAGTAGATCATTAGCAAATTATTGTATGCTATATACAAATTGTTGCACTAAAGCTCTCTTATTCTCTTAGTGGCTTTGTGCTGCTTTAGTTTGTGACGTGATTTCGCTAGTTTATTCCATAGTTGAGCAGTTTTGTTTCTCTGGATTTTAAATTATTTGAGTAACTAGAAAGATTGAAGCTGCTGAAGTCATAATCCGACCGAGGTATAATCGCTCAATGTTCCAGAAGTTCTTGCTGAAGAAGTAAAGGCTGAAAAGCAGAAAGAAGTGTTGTTCTCCAAAATCAATTTTTAAGGGGAGTTCAAATTTCTGCACAGATGCTTCAGGTGTGTTGTCTTATGTAATCTTTGACTTTGATGTTTTATTTTCTCCAAAACTTCGTTACATGTGATCTTCTATTTTCTGAGTGTGCCATTAAATATTTGAGTTTCCTTCTTTGTAGTAGAAGTACAATTTATAATACAGAGATAATTTGATCGTTGTTTCCTTAATTCATGCTGGTCTTTTGGAGAGGTCAACTGAGTAAACGTAATGTTAAGCCCATACATTTGATATATGAAATGTTAAGGCCATCCAAAGGTTTTAACTGCGCTCTGCCACAAGACCACTACTCCATAAACTCATGTTATTTTATGTTCTAGACGTCTTAGGCTGAAATTAAAAGGTTGTACTTTGTTGAATCTCATATTTTGCTATAATTATTGAGAGACAAAGCAATCAAAAGTGACAATGACAGTGTTCTCAGATTAACTGGATGGATACACAACTTTTGACTGATTAAATTGTGTTTGATTAAACTTCCGCTACACAAATGTTCCTAAATAAAATCTGTAATCTATATGTTTGACTTTTTTTCTTTTCACTAAATTGTTGATTCACTTGGTTGGCTTACTTACATTGTAATTGACCTAGCCATTTGCATGATATATAATATTTGGCAGATTTGTTTATGGTTGGGCTCAAGCCCTTAACAAAACCTGGCAATATGTCATTCACTAACTTACGGCCTCTGAAGTTCACTTAAAGAATTAATTTCATTATCTATAGGCAGTTAGCATGACAAGCATTAAGGATTGGGTATTATCTCAAGTGGTGTCTAATACAATAGGTTCAGCGAGGCCATTGTCAGCATCAGAAAGCTACTTGTCAGATGAATCTATGAATGAAGAGCTTGGAAACCGAGGTATAACTTTCTCTTTTGGTAGTGGTATGGGAAATGGAAACCTTAGCTTGGATCAAAATTTCAATACATATCCACTGAAAATACCGAAAGTTTCTGTTTTGTGTCTATCGAACTGAAAATGTAGAGTAGTTTCTACTTCAGCATATTTCTTTGATTTACAATTTGTTTTATTTTCTTGGAGGTGTTTCATTTACCTTGAACATTAGAGTTTCATGTATTAGACATGATGATGGTGCAGAGAACATGTCTTCAAAAACTATAGGACTTGAGTTTAGCTTCAACCACAGTATAGATTCGTGAAGGCTCAGTGTGGTCCTATAACTAAATTGTTGACTTTTTTCAATAAATTGACTTTGAAAATCAACTCTTATCTGATTTTCCTTGAGTGGACTGTATCTTTTTATCTTATATTGCCATTTTGTAGTTATAGTTTGTGACCCCTCAAGTAGATAATCATTTCAAAAGTACCCCTAATTGGGATTAGCATTTTGAAAAATCATATCTAATGTGTGGCAGAGGATCCGTTTTTGAGTCTTTGACATTGACATGTGATTGAAAATCTATGTTATCTTTCAATTGAGAAAAAAAATGACGGAGAGCATATGGCAACTGTCGAAGATATATGTTTCTGCATTTAGAAGTTATAGTCAATTTAAACGAAAAAATGGTTTTTCTTTCTGACATTGGCCAAAGAGCACACCAGTTTCTTTTTGGTTAACTTTATCAACATTCTATTGAGATTTTAGTTTAATATACTTGCATATTCTATACTCAAAGAAGGTTGTTGACTAACAATTGTGTATGTAGGAAAATCAGGTCATAAGATTACTGAAATTGGAAATTGACATATTTATTGATATTAAATTAATCTTCTAACAGTCAACCAAGTATAGATTCTGACAGAAGCTGATTGTTATTTCATCCGTCAGGTTCAGTTCAAACCAATTCCGATTTGATTTCACGGCCTGTTTCTGCTGAAACATCTTGCTCGTCTTCCAATATTCAGACAGCTCAGAATCCTTTGTCCCCTCAATTGGAAGATTCTTGTAGGTCTAATCTTAGCATTGAGAAGAAAAATCTAGATCCTTTAACAAAGGTTGAATCTCTACAAATCAATTTTTTGCGTGTTCTTCAACGTTTTGGCCTGTCACAAAATGATCTTATGGTGGCAAAGGTCTTATATCGGATTCACCTGGCTACTTTAATACGAGCAGGGGAATCAGATCTAAAAAGAGCTAACTTCAAAAGTGATCAAGCTCGATCGATAGCTGCTGAGCAAGAAGATGTTGGTGTCCCCGAACTGGACTTCTCTCTTAAGATACTTGTTTTGGGCAAAACTGGTGTTGGCAAGAGTTCCACAATAAATTCCATTCTTGGTGAATCAAAGGTAACTACCAATGCATTTCGGCCTTCAACTGATCAAGTTCAAGAGATTGTGGGAATCGTGAATGGTGTCAGAATATCTTTCATTGACACTCCTGGTCTGTTGCCATCCTCAACAAACTCAGCGAGTAAAAATAGGAAAATTTTGCATTCTGTGAAGCGATTTATTCGAAAATCGAGGCCCGACGTAGTCTTGTATTTCGAACGCCTCGATTTGATTAACACTGGTTATTTTGATTTTCCGTTATTGAAGCTTATTACCGACATTCTTGGCCCTGCAATTTGGTTCAGCACCAACATCGTTGTGACTCATTCTTCCGCAGCCCTTCCTGAAGGTCCAAATGGTTTTCCTGTTAGCTACGATTCTTATGTCAGTTACTGCACAGAGGTAGTGCAACGCCATATTCACCAGGCAATATCTGATACAAAACTTGAAAACCCTGTAATTTTGGCGGAGAATCATCCCTGCTGCAAAAGGGATGACAGCGGGAGGAAGATTCTTCCCAATGGACAAGCATGGAATTCGCAATTCATGTTAATATGCATATGTACGAAAATTCTTGGTGATGTTAATGCCCTTTTGGGATTTAAGGACAGTATGCATTTAGGACCTTTGAGTGGTATGCGACTTCCTTCTTTGCCTCATTTGCTCTCATCCTTCCTTAAACACCGTGTCCAATTGAGACCGGGCGGAGCAGATAATGAAGTCGATGAACTCTCTCTCTCTGATACGGAGGAAGAAGATGAATATGATCAATTACCTCCTATACGTATCCTGACCAAAGCCCAGTTCCAGAAATTGACCTCATCTCAGAAAAAGGATTATCTTGATGAGTTGGATTACAGGGAGACCCTTTATTTGAAAAAACAGCTGAAGCAAGAATTCATGAGCAGAGAGATGAAAGAAAATGCTGGTGTGGCCCCTGATGATAATCTCGATAATGAAGAAGGACCTCAGGAAGCAATTGTGCTTCCAGACATGGCTGTCCCTCCTAGTTTTGATTCTGATTCTCCTGTGCATAGGTTTCGATGTCTTATTACTAGTGACCAGTGGCTTGCTAGACCTGTTCTAGATCCCCATGGATGGGATCATGATGTGGGATTTGACGGAATTAACCTTGAGATAGCTGCAGAAGTAATGAAGAACGTCAATACCTTTGTCACAGGACAAATGAGCAAGGACAAACAAGACTTCAATATTCAATCTGAATTAACGGCAGCTTTTTTAGATACAAGAGGGCCCACTTATAGTGTAGGCCTTGATGTCCAATCAGCTTCCAAAGAATTGATCTGCTCAGTTCGCGGTAACACAAAGCTGAAGAATTTCAAAAACAATGTGACTGAATGTGGTGTTTCTGTGACGTCTTTTCAGGACAAATGTTATTTTGGTGCCAAGATTGAAGATAGCTTTTCGATCAAAAGAAGAATGAAGGTTAAAGTGAATGCTGGTCAGATAAGAGGTGCTGGGCAAGGAGCCTATGGTGGAAGTCTTGAAGCCATTTTGAGAGGGAATGACTACCCTGTGAGAGATGAAAAAGTTGGTGTGTCGATGACAGTCATCTCTTGCAATAAAGAGACAGTTTTGGGTGGAAATGTACAGTCGGACTTTAAATTGAACCGGGGTACAACAATGTCAGTAAATGCCAATATGAATAGCCGAAGAATGGGTCAGGTCTCTGTAAAGATAAATAGCTCTGAGCACATGGAAGTAGCTTTAGTTGCAGTTATTGCCATGTTCAGAAGCTTGTTACGTAAAAAGTCGTATAATAATCTTAGCAGCAAAGCTACTCTGGAAACAGGTTAGATTTTTTTCTTTTCCTCACAATTCTCATTGCTGATAATCGATGTTTATGGAGTTGCACTTAAAAAACCATAAATCTAATTTTGATTAATGCGAACATGAAGTTCCTGAAGCATTGTTGAGAAACCAAGAAGATTTTTGTCTCTTGTTTGCTTTGTAACATTGTGTTATACTGTAGGACAATTTCATGCATGTCTGTCTCGTAAGAATCACTATTCAAATGTAGCAAGAACATGACTTGGTGTCATTTTTGTTTTTATATTTTGTAACATGTCAAATATAGGATTTTGTTCATGAGGGCTATGATGACTTTGTATCAGGTGACAAATTTAAAATTTTGGGATTATAATGAATAAAATTGTTCTCTCTCTTATAATATAACTGATGCAGAAATGGCTCCTTGATTTTTTTCTGTAATAATGCTATGAAGAAATGAGCAAATGCTTTATAATTTGTCCACTGAGGGAAAATCAAAGTTCAATTCTTTTAAGTGGGAATGCACTGAAGAAAAAAAGAAAAAAATAAATTGAAAATTAAATACTAAATAATTAAAGAATAAACCAATTGGCTTCATAATTTAGTGGCAAGAGCACTGGTTTCCAATCAAGTGGGGGCATCAAAACAAGATACTGGAAGCATCAAGAAGGTCAAAAGTGTAAGCATTCATCATCCCTTTATTTGGTATTCACTATTGATACAAATTAAATGGATCAGTACTGTTATGGTCAAATTAGAAATCATAGATTGTATTCCCTATTCCATATATATACATTGATCTCCTTTCGTACAAATTAATGTCAACCCCCACATCTATCTGCATGTTGAGGAGGACATTCACAGGATTGAGAGGAAAATATAAAAAGATGTAAAATTAATCATATGAATTTATGAGGTCAGTGCAACATAGAGTATATAAATTGAAATAATGATTTTGTTAATTAATTAATCATGTATGTGTATGTCATAAATTAAAGAAATTG
This sequence comes from Penstemon newberryi var. newberryi, assembly GCA_030819805.1. Taxonomy (NCBI): domain Eukaryota; kingdom Viridiplantae; phylum Streptophyta; class Magnoliopsida; order Lamiales; family Plantaginaceae; genus Penstemon; species Penstemon newberryi. Next base: position 10,603,556 of record JAUALY010000004.1, on the reverse strand, counting down.
TATCCTTTGGAAAAGGTCAAAGGCCAAAGGATTGATGTGGGCACAAATTGGGTTGGCAAATGCATGCGGCAGTAGCTAAGAATAAATATAGATGCCTTGAGAATTACATTTTCATTGTCCAAGTTAATCATCGGCTTAGGGCATGCAGCAATGTGTGAGAAAATTTCAAGTATTATTAATGTGGATTATTATGAATAAAATAAGCAAATATAAGTGGAAATATCTGGTCCAAATATATATATATGTCCAACTACAATAAAATTAGTGAAAGCATTATGATATGAATAATTTAGGTTCGATCGAACATGTCCGAAGGATTTAGTATAGATTTCTTACTAAATTTGTACTAGCTAGTTATTATTTATTCTGAAAAAACAGGAGTTAAGGTAGAGATGATGAAGCATAGGCCATAATTAGTAAATGCAATAAAATAAAGAGGCCAGGCCAGAATATATTCCTTTATGGGTTGGGCTGCGAGAGGAGATATGGCAAAAATAGCTAGGAGGATAATAAAGGGGCCGGGCCGGGGTTGGGGTGGGTCAAGAAAAAGGCCAGACAGCATTAATTATTGATGCTGTAAATTAAATAAAGAATATATTTGGAATTCAGAATAGCTAGCCATTATAAATAGAATGATCGCGTCTGGGTCATTCAACAAGTAACATTAATAACATATAAGAAGAGGGGTTCTTGCATGAAGAATAGAGTACTAGTGTTTGATAGCCAAGGATGACTTGCCTGCAACAATGCAGAAAAAAGGGGTTGGCCTTGGCCTTGGCCGGTCCCTTCTTCTCTTGTATTTCAGGTGGGCAGTCTCCTTGGCTAGTCGGACGTGCTCTTCTCCTTCATGCCAGGTTCCAATCTTCTTCATTCAATGTTTTACCTAACCTTAACCTACTGTTTTATTTTGGCTATAATATAATATATTTTATATATATACATAGATCTCATTTACCTAGATCAATGGGTGGAAATGGAATACATGCAATGCCTAATTATTTAACTTTCTGATGATCAAAACCATATAATATTATACATGATGAACGTTCATTACATATCCAAAGGCATGCATAGGTGGTGCTTCTTCTCGGTGCACCTCTATACGTTATAACTTTTGAGAGTTTAGCTTGTGTGTTCTGTGTTTATCAAGCTAATTTGATTACAATTACAATCAAATGTTTTTATATTCTGATGACACATATAACCCCTAGCAATTTATTGATGATCTTTAGTTAAACATGGATCTTTTTAAAACAGAAAACATTGCATGATGGTAAATAAATAGGGTAAACAACTCAAATTTGACACCAAAATTTATGAATCGAAGAACTTTAGAGAAAATATGTCAATTGCGTCTTGACTCTATAAATAATTTCAACAATTATATATAATATATATACTTGTCGCTCTAAATCTAATAGAAAAAACAAATAAAACTTGAATTAATAGACTTAATTTGCTTAAATAGTATATCCATGATTTACCGCATAGGAACCATACACAAGTCAACAAGAGCAATACAAAATATAAAAATAAAAGAAAAAGAAAAAAATATTGTACCGGGACCAGAGCCCTAGACCATTTATCAACCGGGGCAAGTTAAAGTTGACACGTTCTTGCTCGGAATTACGATAAAAAGAACCCTAATCTCCCAATTTATTGAACGGTCTGAATCTGAATCTGAATCGAAGAGAAAACTGAGCTTGGATTCAATCAGCAATGACGAAATTGATTATCGGTTTCGCGATCTGTATTTTGGCAGCTCTATTTTTTGCCCCAGCAAGCTCCGAAGGACCGTTCATAGTGGCTCACAAGAAGGCCTCATTGACCAGGCTCAAGTCCGGTTCCGAACGTGTATCCGTCTCCATTGATGTCTACAATCAAGGATCCGCGTATGATGCTTTATATAAATACTTCAACTCCCCTTTGAATTTTCCTTTTCAGTATTCAGATCTTCCTTTCCTGCGTTTTTATAATTGGACTGTTACTATAATTTATAGTCTTTCCTTTTCTTTGTGAGTAAATGAGCTTTAATTATGGTCATTAATTAAAAGCAATAAAGGAATGGTTTGTTGTTACACTTATCTTAAAAAATAAGTGCTGAATTTAGATCAAGATATGGTAAGTAACATTCCACATGTTTTTAGAATTGTTATGTATCGTGCTCATACCTGAAGTGCTTTTTTTGGGGGGAGATAGATATAGAAGCTTCTAAGGAATTTATTGTAAATAGATGAGTACACAGATATGCAAACTCACAAACACACATCGTGTGGCGAAAGAGTCAATGTGGAATTTGTATATTGCAAATTAGGGATGCAATTGGTTTATTTGAAATCTGTTTTCGAATATTATTTAACTGGAGATCTATTCCATCTTTAGTGTGTTGGCCAACTGATTTTGAATTTAATTGTTATAAGCAATTTGAAAGTCATTTACCATAAAGTTTGTACATTTACCGCAGATTAGCTTAGGATTTTAATTTAGTGTACTGCTTGAGGTTTGATTTTCAGACAAACTATGAATTCTTCATGTTTATTGAACTATATTGTTATGTTCTGATATTATTCGTAGAACTGTGTTGTGATGTGTTATGCTTCTGCACTTCAGGACTGCATACGATGTAGCACTTAATGATGATAGCTGGACTCAAGGTATATTTGAAGTTGTGAGTGGTAACACTTCAGTATCATGGGAAAGGCTTGATGCGTAAGTAATTACTCAAGTAATTGTTTCTTTTACTCAACATAGATGGCTGTCTTCCTTGGATTAATATATAATTGCAGTCAAAATAATAATCCAGACCTGGGTTGGCCAGACTTATCCAACCACAAGGCTAATGTGTTTGTACATAACTTGTGATTGGTCACTCTTATCGGAGTGACATCAATTCACAAGATTGCACTTGCCATGTAAATCTTGGTCTAAACTAGAGTTACCCGTGCGTGCAGTTGGTCTTAACCCATCTAATTTCTTTTATGCTGCTGAATTTGAATGGTTGCAGTGGAGCTCTTCTATCACATACCTTCGAGTTGGAGGCAAAGACTAGAACTCTTTTTCATGGTGCACCAGCAATTATTACATTCCGTATCCCTACAAAATCTTCGTTACAGGTAGGCATTTTTTATTAATTTCGATCCATTTAGCTTCACTTCTTTGCAAATTGGTGTATTATATGGTTTATTGATTGGTTATTTCAGGAGGCATACTCTACGCCAATCTTCCCCCTGGATATTCTAGCCGATAGGCCTCCTGTGAAGAAGTTTGACTTCGTAAGTTTCGTAAATTATGTACGTTGTTATCTTCCAACTTGTTATTTGATGAATAACTAACAGCTTCCTTCTTTTTTTCCTTCTTGGCAATGGAATCTTTTCTTGGTGACACCTAATATCATTCAGGCTAAGGTATGGTTCGCTCTTTGATTATAATCTTTGATTCTAAGACTGTAGTGAATCTTTTTATCAATGTTCTATTAGGTTGTCCATTCTTGTGTTTGAAACTTGTTCTTTTTTTCTTTCTTTCTTTTTTTTTTTTTTTTTTTTTTTTTTTTTTTGCAGAAACTCTTGGCAAAATATGGATCTTTTGTTTCGGTGGTGATGATGGTTGTTTTGTTTGTGTACCTGGTTGCAACTCCAAAATCCAGTGGTGTAAGAAACAAGAGGAAGCGTTAATCAGTACATTCAACTGATAACCCTCGTGCGGCCTTATAGGTCCTTGATTTTAAAGTACAATTTTACACGGTGCAAAGAGCTGAACAATAGACCTTAGAGATATGAGATAGTTTGATAGTCGGTCGGTCTCTTTTAAATTTAGGATACTTTTCATTGAAGTTTGTTGTCTCATATCCATAAAAACTGTGGTTTATACTTTTTCTGACATTGCAATTTTATCGATTTTGAACCATCTTCATATAATAACTTGTGGGCAGAATTATGTGCATGCCAGATAAAAAGAAAGGTTTGTTGTGAATATGTTTGTGAAAATTTTGGAATCTATTGCTTCTTGTTGACTGCTTCAATGAAAGTGTGATGTTAAATATGTTCATGCTACAACTTACGATAAATAATTTTGCTAAAAGAAGCTTTCTCTTAAAGTCTAAAAAGATTGATTTAAAATGAAAGAAAGTAGACGAGTCGAGCAGTATACAAATGTCTTAAGTTTGGTTTATTTATTTTATTCAACTCCAAATTGTGTTTGATGTTGATTTGATATTTAAAAAAATTGAGTCCAAATTAGTTGAGCTGAAAATGAGTCCAGTTCAAGTAGCATGATATATGTAACATGTTGAACTCAAATGACTGAATGAGTTTGTATAGTAAACTCAAATCCAATTACGAGTAGAGCACATTGTTTGTTGCAAATTACAAACTTCTATTCAAAATAAACTATTTCTTAAGAAAATTATTGATTTTCCTATTATCAAACCTAAAAGTGATAATCGAACTTAAGAGAGAGCAAGGTCAATACAAAAGTAGATAAGTAAAAGATAAGATTATTTTATCTTATTTTGCCGGATTGCAATTCATGCCCCCATTAAGCTTCTAATACGATTTGCATCATGAGGAGTGTCAGTTATCAAACACCATCAACAACAGACATCCAACCATTTTGTACATATTCGAGTCAGTTTCTCTCCTTGGAAGTAAATTCATCTGTGGAGTATGTATTTAGTAAATTACCATAAACACCACCTCACTGCGCAAATCAGCAGAATCCTCACCTTATAACACTTTCTTCTTCTGCCTATTTTCAAAGATAGTTTTCTAGATAATGAATGAAATTAGTAGGAAGAAAAAAACCCAGAATGTAATGACGAAAGAAACACATGCACAAAAAGTTTCAACGCTGATATATTTGCACGTCAAAACTCAAAACATAAACAAGTTGTTCCTGTACCAAACCAAAGATGTCCTGCAACAATTGAGCATGGTAAAATCATCATTATTAATTAAGACATAGTACATGAAAAACAACCTTAACATAACAATAACCACCAATAAACTAGAAATCCATAAATAGTTCAACTAATCTAAGTACTTCATCTACTTCATACAATTAAAATAAGCAGGATTATCATAAGTGCACTCTCTACAATGTCCAAACAAAAGGTGGTGCATCTTTCCGTGCCCCAACCAGTGTCCTATAAAGATACATCTTTTCAACTCGATGCTTATCCTTCGGCCTACCCTCTATCTCCTCATTTTCATTAATAATCTCCACATTAAGCCTCGGCATCTTCTCTGCAAGAGTCTTGCATGCTCCATAGGTCACTTCACAGGACGACATCCAAAGGGATCGCATTGTTTCATACTTCCCTACGTCCGATAGAAGTGCCATATTACCGAAGGGGCTATCTCTAATTTCAAGTTTCTTCAATTTCTTGCACCCGTTTAGCACATAAAGCATTCCTTTGTCACTATCCCCAGCAAAGGCAATTGAAAGCATTTCAAGCTGCTCAGCATACATTCCTATATAAAGGAAAACTTGATCGGTTAGAAGGCCAGAAACTGATAGCCGTTTTAGACCCTTGCACGATTGGACAATTGCACCAAAACCGTCATCAAGTGGTTGATTGGTCACTGCATCTGGTATAACTGGGTTCAGGGTGCATAGACGGAAACGAATAAAATTGGGACAATTTTTTGCCACGGTTATTAGAGCAGCATTGGTCATTTGCTGACAAAAATAGAGGATTGAATTGAGCTTTGGGCATCCAGCTGATATAGCAACTAGCCCTTCTTCGGTTACAGCTGCATTGCCCACGCCATGTAGATCTGATGGGAAGACTCTTAATTCTTGTAGCTCTTTACATGTGGCAGCTACAACTTCAAGCCCTTTATCTCCGATTGTATCTAATATCTGCAAAATACAATTTTAATCTAAGTTACTACAAGAAATGCAAAAAATAATTGAAGAAATAAATAATAAGAATCGAACCCATAGACGCTCTAGTTTCTTGCATCGAATGATTAGCTTTATAAGGTCGTTACTTTGGATTCCTGGTGCATAGCTCAAGTTTAAAGAGGTTAAATTCGTGCAAATAGGGTAGATAGAAGGCAGACAGCGCGGATTAACATCCAGGAAACCTGACAAGCTTTTAACTGATGTACATTTCTGCAAAACAGCTTTCAATTTGAAGTAAGACTCTGTATATGGATCGTTGACGAAAGACCCAATCCCAAGATCATTTAATTGAGGGGCTTGCACCAATATCTTCTGAAGAGTTTCTAGAGGCACTGCATGATTCAATCTCAGACTTTTAAGGTTACGACACCTTGCAATAAGTCTCTCAAGAGCTGCAGCATTAACTTCTCCTTTCAGACATGCAAAATTTAAAGAGACAAGAGACGTGCAGGAATCAGGAAAACAGCTGAGCCAGTGACCCTTGCGATCATCAACTTCATTTTCCTGCAAGTCCAGCTCCCTAAGATATCTACAAAAAGGTCAATGGTCAAAAAAATAAAACAAGTTTAGAAGAGCTAACATAGCTCAAACATAAGCAGCCATGTCACTCCTTTTACTTAATCCACTACCAGCAGACAAGAGAGAAGAACACACATAAACCAGCAAAATTCCGTCAATCAGGCATGAAAACTATAGGAATCTATGTATTTGGTGGTGAAGGATTGTACAATTCATTGTCTAGGAATACATTTTGCTCGTAAGAAATAATCCACAACTAATCAACGAGCTGACTGCTCCTATGGATGAAAGACACAATTATGAGATGGACAATACAATTGACAATAGGTGCTTAAGTTCTAACAATAGAATATATACTAGTATTGAATGTTACACAGAACTAGTCTGCCAACACATAATTAGCTACCGATACAGTTCAGAACCCAGTAAGGAATATACAGTACAGCTATTTCCAAATTCACAAGACAGTAATTGGAGAAATCATACAACAAGTAACACCACAAACGAGAAGGTTGCAAAACAAAGAATATAACACAGAGAAAGATAGAATACCTGCAATTTGATGCAATGGCAGCAAGGCCATCGGTAGAGAAGCCTTCACAGCTGACCAAAGTCAAAGACTTGAAACTGGGAAAAGACTTTGAAAGCAGCTCAAGGCTTTCATCAGACACCACCATCCTCTTCAACCTCAGCTCCTCCAGACTTATTCCATTCTTGGCTAAAGCCTCGATCCAAGGTTGCACATATCCGCCCCAATCATGGGGCACCAAATTGAAGTCAGCAAAATGGGGCTTCCCTTTGAGAGTCAAAGACTGAAACCTTGGAAACCTAGTAATTACTAGCTCCGGGTTCACGGCATAGCAATTGCCAATGAAAACCTTTTTCCGGCTACACCTCTCCACGTTATACCACGACTTGCATACTAAAGACACCGCATTTCGGTCCCTAAGCGATGTCAGGAAATCGAAAACGTGCTCTAATACTTCCTCCGGGAAGTAATTCATTATACACTGAAACAAACACATCCTTTCCTAATCAAAATAAACCTAATTCTCTTAAATGTTAATAATAATTAAGAAAATATCAACTCATTTGTTGTCTCAGGCATTCTAACTCAACGTTCTGGGCTAATATAGTTATTTTGTTGTTTAGCTAAACAGATCTGGAGAATTTACAGTGGAAAACAAGCTTAAAATGCTATTACTCTTTGACTTTCAGATTAGATCTGAAAAAAAGACCATAAGTAGAAATGAGAAAACTAAAGAAATAGTTATCATCATCATCCAAAAATCAAAATATGATGATTGCAAGTTAAATATCTACAACAACAGATCCATTTGGAATTCACAGATCTGAAGTACTTTTTCATTTATTGGCAACTCCAAAACAAAGAATTAATTTGGTTGAATTGAATTGAATTGAATACATGACATGATATGATATGATATGATATGATAAGAGAAGGAATTCGTACCTCTCTCATCAGAGTTGTGTTTATTTTCGCTCTCTATATCGATGTGTATGTATGTATGTACTCTCTCGGTCATCACTCATGTTAAAGCTAAAGCTGATGCACAGTACTCTCTCGCCTCATCGTCAGAAAAGAGAGAATGAGACTCTCTATACAACTAACTAGGCATAGTTGATATTTGACCAGGGTTACCATTTTCAAACTAAGGGGCTGCTTTCATAATTCCTGAACCTCGGTTAACGAGATCTGACGGTGAGCGTCGTATTATTGGGGAATCTTGACCGTTGAAGGGCGTAACATGCATGTGTCGTTATCTCTGGTTTCGATGCACAATCAATCACCTGTGTCAAAAACTGAATTGACATTCTTTTTCCGCGGATTTACGGAAATGCCATGTTTTTGATAAGGTTGTTGGCTCACTCGCGTGGATGACGTGTACTCGCGGTTTGTAAGGAAAACATGCCCATGTGGGGGTCTATTTCAATCAAATGACGCTTCGCTTAGGGCGAGTGTGGTAATTTTAGAGGAACTGTGGTCTTTCCTTTTTTCTTTTTGCTTTTTCCGATTTTCAAGATAATTATTTTGTGTGTCAGTGATTTCTTGGGGGTTTGAATTAATTTTCTGTGGAAAATTGGTGTTCACAGCTTTTCTTATAATTGTGATGATGGGCTTTTAAATGATTAGGAAATTTCATGAGCAGTGCTTCCACTTTCAACTATGGCTTTGACAAAATTGGAGATCACTTGTGTACGGTTTGCAATAGCTTTTCAAAATATTTTATGAGTTTATTTTTCTTCTAAAGTTGTTTTAGATTCCATTTTTCTTAAAATAAACACCTTTATATGTGCTTCTGGTTCACTTTACTTATAAGTTGTTGCAAACTAATTTGGTTGTTATGAGTTTTTCTCACCTTCAACGCAACTATTAAAGTTTGAAATTGTAAATAGATTAAGAGTTTTTTCTCACCTTGAAAACAATGATTAGAGTTTGAAAAAATAACTTCAACTTCATCTTCATCTTATCTTATCTTAGGCCATCTCCAGCCGAGACAGACAATAGCCCCCTCATGTCTGTTTGCCTGTCCTGCTTAGTCTGTCATCTCCAACCGAACAAACAATCCAAAACATTTAATTCAATTTCAAACTTTTCACACTCTCACTTAACAATAACAATAACAATAATAATAATAATAATAAAGAAGTCAATATGCAATTGAAAAAATATTTAATTGAACACTTGTGGGTAACACACGGGCCATTTTCGAATTAGGTGTTCCTTTGTAATCGTATTTGTTAAGTTGTTTACTTGATCTTGTAATTGTATTTTTAAATTAAGTTGCAATAATAATAAGTTTTGTTAAGTCATATTTATATAACAATAACTATATTTTTTTAAAACTAAGTCGTAGTTTATCAAAATACACCCAATTTTTTTACAAACTCACATAAATATTTTAATTTATTTAAGAAAAAAAGTGACCAATTACATAAAATTGACTATTTTGTAAGAATTTTTACACAAACCTTTAAGGATTTTTACACACATATACATGTTTTATTTTATTTTTAAAAAAATGACCAATTAATTTTTTTATACACATATATATATAATATAATTTAATTTTTTAAACACATTTTAAATTATTTTTTAAATGAAAAATTAAAAAAAATATATAAATATAGGGTGGCTTGGAGCTTGCTTGCCCGGAGGCAGGCAGGCAGGCAACCATTGTCTGTCTGCCTGCCTGCCTAGATGCCCCCTCGGTTGCCCTCATGCCCGCTTGCCCTCCAAAAAAATTTCCATCTCCAGCCGACGACCCCCCTTATGCCCGCCTCCCCCCTTCGGCTGGAGATGGCCTTAAAATAGGTTATTTTTAAGCTCATAAATTGTAGCCTCTCAAAAAAAAAAAAACTTATAAATTGTAAGTTTCTTTTGAGTTACTTATATTGACATTTACTCACAATATTAACTTCAATTTATTTACTAAGTTTGTAAACACGTCTTAAAATTTGATCCGTGAATTGACTGGACATTAACTTGGATTCATCATATTTATTTAAAAATAATTTGATTAGAAATTTATTGGAATTGAATTTGATTTGATTAAAAAGATTTATAAATGAAAATATAGGTAGAAATGTGGGTTCAAACTTATCAGAACGGCTAAAAATTGAATCTCATAATAATAAATAAGTAATACTCCATGTATTTGCTCAATTTAGTTTTGTCGAAGTCCATGGAAAAAATAATTAAAATTTTAAAGTATTTTTACATGTATTCATTAGCGGTATAAGATTAGTGGTATCAAGTTAGAATTTTATATGAAATGTCATTTAAAGAAAACTTATTTTAAAAACTTTAGTGTTGATTTCAAATGAAAAAAATTATTTAATGTTGATTTATTAAGATAGATATTCCAAAGCGGACGTCTAATAAGCCTGGTAGCTGTCATTTTTATATTGATATTCAATGCGACGAAGAAAGTTTGAGCTCGAAATACATTACTTTGTCAAACTTATTTTTTGTAACATTTTGTGAAAAATAGATTATATCTACTGGTTTAGGGCATGTTCGTTTGACATCTTTTAAAAATAATTCGTGTTTGGAAAAAACGAGAAAAACAACATTTCTATTTTCTGAAATAAATTTATATTTTCTCAATTTTCCCAAACTATTCTTTCAAAAGCTAAACATACAAAAAAATTATTATCTAAAAAAAAAAACCTACACAAAGTTTACTTTGATTTGACATAAAGTAATCAATATTTTACACAACTTATCTCACGTAACAGACATAATTTGACATACAGTTTTGTACATCTTACACCTACAACCTAAGGCCATCTCCAACCCGGAGGGCTTTTCACAGCCCAGGGGTGTCAATCTCCACCCGGGTGAATCTGCACCCCCCTGAGCACCGTCTCCAACCCACAGGGCTATTTCCTCCAATTAATTAAAAAAAAAACTTCCCCACTCTCACCTATATTATCTATAATAATAATAATACGGTTAATAATAATAATAATAATAATAATAATAATAATAATAATAATTGTAGAGAATTACTTAATTACTAAGCCACCATAGATATGAAACTTACGTACTATATTTATCAAGAGCCATTAAAATCTTGAACAATAGAAGTTGGCAACATAAAATTTCAAAGTAAATTTATGTTTGATGTTTTCACGTGGATTGGACTAATTTTATCACACTTAATGGTGTTAAATTTTACTTTTATAGGCAAATTTATATATTTAAAATTAAAACTAATAATGTTACATCTTTAATTTAAAATAAATTGTTATTAAACCTTACACAACTTTTGTAATTAAATGTATCTTCTATTTCTAGTTCATTAAATTAAACAAGGTATTGTTAAATTCGTAGTTAATTTTTTCAATCTTTAATTTTTTTTTATTAATAACCAAAAGGGAGATGGGAAAAAAAAGGGAGAATCAAAATGAAAAAAAAAAAAAAAACAAGAGCAAAAAAATACTAGCCAACAGGAGCGAAAGAAACTCCCAGTGAAGAATATACAAATAATAGTGGAAATTAGTTGTAGCCTGCGAAAGAAACCTCCTTGCCCAAATTAATTGGCATTAGATAGTGGAATGTTTTTTAATTTAAAACAAAAAAAAAAATAATGTAAATGCACCAGGTGGCGCCAAGTGGCACCACCTGGTGCACTGTTTGGACGGGACGCGCTAACAGCGCGTCCCTTGAGGCAGCAGGAGGCGGGCTATGGCCTGGGCTGTGAATAGCCCAGGCCACAGCCCTGGGCTGTGTAAATGCACAGCCCTGGTGGGTTGGAGACCACCCAGGGCTGTGCATTTGGGCCATCTCCACCCACCCCCCTTTGGGTTGGAGATGGCCTAAACTCTTCCGAAAAAAGTAAAAAATTATACCCACCTTATTTCTCAAACTACACTCTCAAAATCCAAATAAACAACACTTCACCAAATCAAAATTTCTATTCAAAATCTAACCAAAAGTCAAGACTCCAATAGATCTAGACTGTTCCACTATGAATTCAATCCATCGAGACAACATTTTTTGGCATGCTCCAACTCTTAAATGCAGAAGTTTCTACATATGAACTAAATCAATTGATATTTTAATTTTAATTGCTAACTACATCTACATGTCAAGCTTTGTCAACTCGTTTGATCTTGTAAATTTAGGGCCTATTTGGATGGATTTTAGCTCGATTTCGCAGGTCTCAGTTTAAAAAAATTGGTTTGAGGGTTTCGATGAAACCTTTGAGACCTCATTTGGATGAGTTTTAGCTATTGGATTTTGTGGTTTGAATAAGTTGAAACTCCACTTGGATTTAGTTTGAATGTTGGGGTTTTAGGGAAAAAAGTTAATGGTAGGTGTCAAATCAATTTCTTTTTTAGTGAAATTTGAGAAAAAAAAAAGTAGATGATAGGTGTCAAATCAATGTTTTATAGGTTTGAAGAGTTTGATTGTTAGTTTCTGAATAGATTTTTTATGGTTTTATTGGTTTGATGAAAACTCATTTAAAAGAGTTTTAGCCCGGTCTCGCAGGTTCAACTCATTTGAAAGGATTTTGACTCGGTCTAGCAAAACCCGCCAGACCGGGCCAAAACCCATCCACATACACCCTTAATATCTATTTGGTTAGGTTAAAGTATTGTCTCGCTTGAGTATGGATGTTGAATTTCAAATTTTGAAAAAATTGAAACTCCATTTCTATTGGTTTGAATGTTGAGGTTTGAAGGAAAAAGATAAGTGATAGGAGTTAAATCAATATTTTTAAAGAGAGAAAGTAGACGGTATGTGTCAAATTTATTTCACGAAACCTGAATGATACCGAGCCAATACGGCAAAACCTAAACAAATAAGACCTTAATGACTGAAACAAAAGTAAGAAGAATATCATAAGACAATGACTTTTGATATTAAAATAAGGGAGGTAGAGTATAAGTGGGAGGTTGTGTAGGCTGGCAAAACTTGTCTGGCATGAAAATAAACCATATAATATATAATAGTACTAAATTGCAAAGAAGAGAAGCTAATTGGATCAAGATTAATATGAAATGCATATGATAACAAGTATCTAGAATAAGAAGAAAATTAATAATTATTGAGAGAGAAAGAAAGGCATCCATCTCAAAAAGAACTAATGATGGATTGGAGGCCATCCTTCTTAGTTATGCCTCTTCCCATCATTTGCAGCCATGTGAAGTACCTTATGTTCCAACTAATCCCATATCCACTGAAATTTTTTCACTACCTCAATTGATTTGTGTACATTTTTAAGCAATGTATCTCAAATTTACTATTTCAAACTTATATAAATAAATAAACCCAGGCACAAATGGAAATCCAACAAGTATAATACTATAATGCTTACCCAATGTTACACAGTATTGGAGTCTTGAGTGACATTTCTGGTTGTATCCGCGGAAAACAATTGTAAATATAGATGCTTCTCTAGCAATGAATATCCAAATATATCATATTGCAGAAAGCAAAGAAAAATAAATTGGAAAATTGTGAAGAAAGTGTGCAAGTGAACCATAATTTGACATCTGCACGAAAAATAAATTGGAAAATTCTGAAGAAAGTGTGCAAGTGAACCATAATTTGACATCTACACCTAATTGTTCGCCCCCGAACCCCAAACTTAATCCAAATCACAAACCTGCAAGACCCAACATTCAAACCCACTTCAAATCGTGTTTCAGAGGTTTCATCAAAACAAACATTCTGAAACCAAACTCATTGTGCCAAGTCAAAACCGAGCCATATAGATCCACAGAGTTTTGCCAATGGTGGACTACTCTCTAATACAAATCAACATCCTGGACACCAAGAAAAAGTAAAGTCTACTCAATCCAACTCTTCAGAACATGCCCTCCCAAATTCTAAATAATTCTCTCCACATACTACAAGTTAATACATATATATTCATCAGCATGGATGGAAAGTGCTCTTTCCTCCTAAGATTAGACTACAGTACTAAACAACTTACTTTTTGCTCAAACCAAATGAACTAAATAGCTGCAAATATTTCATAGAGCCGAACATAATATTTACAAGTTTGTCTACCCTTCATACAAAGATAAATGTATCCATTCAAATCCAATCCCAACAACCTAATGGTAAATTGATAAAAATTACATTTTGAGAGAGAAATCATATTGATGGGTTGCTGCAAGATGATGAAGCAATTCCCCAAAAAACAAACTCTAGTGATGTGTATTATGACCTCGGCAATTCACATAATCCTAAAGATCCTTTAAATTTAAGATGCAGACTCTAAGCTAGTACACACCATCTTAGCAAATTTCAAAGAAAAAACAGACCAAACTTTAAAAAGCTTGAAAGGAGGGCTGGTGCATGAGAAATGAGGTAAACACAGACGCCGCTCTATATCTAGAAAGATACGCAAAATCACCACAGAATTAAGTAGAGTACTAGATATCCTTACACCACAGTCTATAATAGAGATTATACAAACCTGAAACCTGATCACTTTGATTCTTCTAGTTAAATAAAGGAAAGACGATAAATGACATCTGGTTTCCACTTGAACTTCTACTTCTATCCTCAGTTCCTCAGGCACTCCATTGCACTTCTAATTTTTTCCTCTAAACTTCAATCATAATCATAAAAATATATAGCTAATTTTGATTATATCTACTGCAATAATATCTACAGCTACAAACATGTAATTCACATCTAGAGATATATGTAATAACGTATACCACCTGCAAGAGAGAGAGAGATCGACAAATTCAAATTGTAAAAAAAAGAAGGCAATATAAAAGAGCCGCAATAAAAGGAAACCCCAATTAATTCATAAAAAAAAAAACATTTAATTATGTTTCAAAACTAGCAAATCCTGTTTTATAATCCAATCTTAGTAAAAGCATGTAGCACTCAAGTAACACAAACTACTTTTAACTGAAACTCATGAATGATTTAATTATCATCACCACTTGGATTGTTGTCCACTCCCTTGCAAAGATCAGAGTCAGAGTCAGAATAATCACTATCATCCTCACTTTCAGAGCTATAATCATCACTGGAGGTATCAGTCACTACCCATTTCTTTTTTTCATGGCGAGTAAAGCGCTCTGTGACAACATGGCCTTCGACCATTGAATGCCCAATCTCATCTTTGCCTTGATCAACTTTAAGGTCTACTTTTCCTTCCCCTTCTGCGGCAGAGAAAATGACCTTGGATTCTTCTGACACCGGGATCATCCAAGGTACAGCAATAAGAGGAGGAATTTCCATTTTCATTGGTGGGATTTCAAGTTTCTGCTTATTGAAATCAGACTTTTCCTCTTCTTCACCTTCATTCTTATTTTCTAGGGTTTTCTCATTGGAATCCGGCAGATCAAGCTTACGCTTTTCCAGAAATGCATTTGCCTCCTCAACTGGTTTTCCGTCGGCCATGGATGTTGAATATTTTAGGTTGTGACTAGGGTTTTGAAACAACTTGGACTCATAAAAGGGTATTAATAGAGAAGCTACAAGGCCTTTAATTATGCAATGGGCCTGTTGTATAAAATTTCGATCGGCTGACTTACCCATTTTCTACTTGGGCGGGTTTGTCAAAATAGTTGAGCAATAAAAGCAGGACTGGATTGTAAAGGAATGTTTAGTAAAATTGTTATCTGCGCATAATTGGAATATATTTTCCTCCAAATGTTTTAATTAACAATTCAATAAACCATGAGAGCAACAAAATATTTACGAAAATATCTGGCATTATGTCAATTACTAACCAGATTCGTCAAGTTAGTAGATCCTAGTATCTTCCAATTTTTGTTTATTGATACTATACTAATGCATCAAATTAAGTCGATCCTTTAATAGCATTATCTTTCATATACAAGCTGCAAAAGGATGACCAAACAGATTCAAAGATGATAGACTGCGACAACAAGGCCAATGAAACCAAGAGAGGTGACATAAGCTCAAGCAAAGAACCAATTAAAATGGAAGCACTGTAAGGAAAGAATATACTGATATATATGAAGATGGGATTAAAAAATCTTACCACATTTGTCCTTGGCTTATAAACAATCATAGGTTCTGACTCAAAGCCACTTTGTCAACCATTGCATCGGTGCATTCACTCGATATTTCCAGCGCAAGAGGCTTGGTCCTTCAATCAGCTCCCAAAAGCTCTTGTGAGATGAAATTTTCATCTGAACTCATAATGATTTTAACTTTGAAGGAAAATAATTATGTTCTCTATTACTTCCAAATAACACAATTACCTTAAAATGCATTAAATACAAGAAACCAGTAAAAATCAGGGCAATGATTCATGCTTCACGAACTGCTACCGGTGGTCCAATTTAACTTTTATACACAAAAATTGATGTAATAGTCCATCCGTTTACATCTTCCACAGATTGTGTCCATCAGCCCTCGGTTGAGGGCCTCACCTAAAGTAAAAAACCATCCACAGCAAATTCTCATGAAATAAACCATCACCATAATACCTTTTTCGGAAAGTTCATCAACCTACAGACAAAAAGGAAAGAATTAATGATAAAAAAGATAATTGTTCTACCAAACATGACCTTGAGCCTAGCAATCATGCTTGTGTCGGTTGAAAAAGAAGAGGCTCAAAAACCTTACACCATTCACCACAAGCATACAGCCATATCATAAACTGCCAAGGGTGTAATATGAGTTGTCGCTAAAGAAATTTCCATACCAAATGCTTTGACAGTGAGGAGTAGGTGAAGGGATGAGATCTGGATCAATGTGCTTGGGGAAGGCAAGAGGAAAAGAACATGAAATTGATTTTTATCCGCCGGGGGGGGGGGGGGGGGGGGTGGGGGGCTAGAAAAATTAGAGGAAGTTTATGCAATTGTCATAGAAATAACATTTTTTCCAGAAAACGAATAACAAATTAGTGGTATTGACAAAATAATGGATTGGCATTAGATGAAGAAGGAGAGAGAGAGAGAGAGAGAGAATGTGGGGTGAAGATGTTGGAAATGATGACAAGGGGGACTTTTCCAATTGATTTGGGATAAAAGACTATTGGAGCATGAATAGTAAATCACGGAGCAGGAGAGCAAACAGCCAATAAATCACGTATGGGCACAAATGAATACAAATCAATATGTTTATCGAAAGAAAGACATAAATGGATGGATATGAAACTTGATTGCCATTGTCCTAGTTGGAGAAACAAGAAACTAAAAATGGACATCCACGGTTCTGCTCATGTCCAATCGTGGAGTAAAATCAAATTTCAGTGGGTGCAAAATGTACTTTAGTTAAATAATCATAATGTGAATATATATATATATATATATATACACAATCCTGTCTTTGCAACCTCAAAAACATCAAAATAATAGGCACATTTTCTTAGCCTCAAGGGAAAGGCACTCCATTTAGCATGGCATATTGTATTCCACATTTACAATATGACATAACTAAACTCATCAAAGTTTTATCTCATACTAATATTTGGGACCCACATACTTTCTTACTTAACTCTGCCATAACATGAGACATCAACAATGTCAAATCACAAAGGTATATTTTTTCTTCCATGACCACAATACATGTGCTTTTAGGTAGATCTCTTTCACAGCACAGACAACACACTTATCTCAGATTCCTTCTGACATCTTAATTAAATCAAATCAAACTACTTCCTTCTCACATCTTAATTAAATCAAATCATCCAAGTAGTTTGATTTCAACTGGCACTTGAGCCACTCTTAACAAGTTAAATTATGTTTAGGCTGTCATCATCAAATATTACGATGGAGCATATAATTATCACATATAGGGAACCATTAAACAGAAATTTAGGTAATACATTATAGAAATATCTATCAAAATGATTGACAAAATTCAGCCCAGCGCACGTCAAGGATGACCATCATCCCTGTAGATACAGAAAACCAGCAAAGTAAAAAAGAAAGGCCTACGACGACAACTATTACTATTACTAACAAGATCAAACATGCATGATGAGTTGCAATTCCAAGTATACAAGCAAAATCCAACGTAATAAATTGAAAATGCCAGATATGTAAATAAAGAACCTTCCAATTTAAGCATGCCTGACGAGACGGAGATTGGTTTATGCGTAACTGCATCTTGACCACACAAAGGGGAAACAGCTTACAACGTATTTAGATATAAATTGAAAGTTCGCAGCTTCATTAAGTGGAGACAACACACAAGCTCAAGTAAGTCTCAAACTTCAGCACCAAAAAAGTTTAGATGAAATCCAAATATTAGATCGATGCATAGAGAAAGCAGACATTAATGACATATCATGCAGAAACAGAAATCTGACACATTAATCCTTCCAGATTATTAAAAAAATATACAGAGAGACTTACCTAATTTCGAGGAAACACCGCTGCACTGTAAAAGATTTCAACTCACCTTCAGTTATGTTATATTCAAAGTGGACAGCCGTTGATCATTAGTAAACATAATTTGTGTCGAAGCTTTTTCAAGCAAACAAAAAACATCTTATGCTAAATTGAAACTTATCATCTCACAGTAAATTGGAGAAAAAAAACCACAAAGCCAAGATCGAACTATAAAAGAATGATTTAAGTAAAATTTGTCCACATCCAAAGGGAAACCCGCATTAATTTATCAAAAAGAACGTCTCAACTTTGATACAACACTACTAAATAGGATTTCCTTGTCCAACCTCAACAAAAGCCATTAATAGCACTCTCGACCTAAAGCTATGAAATTTCCCTTCATATTGCACCTAACCTCGAAATATTTCACATTCAAGCATCAGGACCTTTATCACCATCACTGTAAATTCGCAGTCCAGGCTGTGCTCCACGCCTTCGAGTCCTGGATGGCAAAATGTTGTCCAAATCAACTTCAGCAAGTGGATCATCTACATCACTATCATCGAGTCCATCAGAGAAATCGCTATCAGAATCATCACTCGAATCATCATCATCATCATCTTCATCTTCATCGTCTGAATCATCATCAATCATCTTCCCCTTACCTTTTTCATCTGCCATAATTCCTTTGCCCTTTCTATCGAAAATTTCTGTTTCCCCATTGGAGTGCTCTTCTGCAGCTACGTAGTCTTCTTCATCGTCATCTTCATCGTCTTCCTGTTCCGCAGCAGCGCTGATGTTTTCCAATTTGCCATTTTTCTGGTTTTCTTCGGAGTGGATTTCGAGCTTTCGCTTCTTGTTATCCTCCTCTTCCTTGTTCTCTTCTAGGGTTTTGCTGAGGGGAATTGCTTCATCGGACTTGCGTTTTTCAGGCAATGCACTTCCCTCTTCCCTCGTTTTCACGTCTGCCATTGAGGGGGACTGGGACAAGAATTGTGGAATTTGGGGATTAGGGTTTTGCCAGGAAAATACTAATTTTTATAGAGCCCATTGTACTTTTATTCAATTGCTGGGCCTGTTTAGACGTAAACTCGTCCCATCCCAATGTACTTGACTTAATTACTTATTTTGGACGGATAAAGGGCTAACAAGCCCAATATAATTTTTCATGACTAACTTTTTCTTTTTTTCTTTGATAAATAATGAGTAACTAAGAAGTTTGGTAATTCGTTATGGATTTATTTATCAACGTGTTATTCCTGCCTCATAAACTAACTTTGATAATGTAATTGATCTTCACATTATTTTTTCTCCTCACATGTGAAATCAATAACGTCATTATAGGTTCTTGCAATTCTTTTTGGTGATTGATATAGGAACTATTATCTATACGAAGACGTGTGATAAGAAGAAAAAAAACCACTATGGAGATTAAAGAGAGTTACTCTTGTGACTCCTGAGTTTTACAACCAACAAAACAAATAGAAATAAGAGTGTATATTCATAACATGCTAATAAATCAAATTGCTTATTGATAAAAATATTGTCTTGGTTTGATGCGTGTGATAGAGGCTATATGTCAAATTTTATGAACAACATTTATACGGATCGATGAATGACATGTTATTGTTGATTTTATTAATGTGATTTGATCTATTACATACTAAGACTACATTAGCTAGGCTCAACCATTTGTGGTACGGTACAGGTAAATAATTTTTTAATTTTCTCAAGAAGTCTTAATGAAGATAGAATTTGAAATTTTGGAGTACAGCCCTTGAAATGTTATTGATCAGTAAAAATGCAGTGTATAGCCCTAACAAAAGTTGGAGGAGTTAATTGATCATTCTATGGATTATTGTTCTATTATTCCACAGCCTTAATTTTGTAGATATTAGACACTTCATTTAATGTAGTTTTGTATTGTATTTTGCATAATTATGTAACCTAATTTGGCCAACCTCATCCAACCACCAACCAAGTGTATTGCACATATTTTTTGATTGATCATTATCTTTGGACTTTGGAGTTATAGCTAATCCCAAAGCTAGTGTATTGCACTTGCTATGTGTAATTACTTTGGGTTCGGCGAAACCCGGGGTGGATAAAAACTTCCTTATGTAATGCAATAAATAATCTCCAATTCAAACTTCTTCACTTTATTAGTTTATTAGCTCTGACGGTAGAGATAATACACGAATAATAAAATATTAATATTTAGAATAGTTCTCATCGGCCCGTCTAGCTCAGTTGGTAGAGCGCAAGGCTCTTAACCTTGTGGTCGTGGGTTCGAGCCCCACGGTGGGCGTAATACAATTAATTTTTTTATAAGAATTTTCGTTAATTTCACTTTGCACCCTCAAAAGAAATCAATACTAGATTGTACTTGGAAACTATGTTTTTACTTCACTTTACACACATGGTGGGGAGTGAATTTTAAAAAAGCCATTTTCAAAAAATTTATTTTCAAAAAAACTTAAAAATTTCAAAAATGCCACATTTGGCATTTGGCATTTGGCACCCCAAACGCCAAATGTCAAAAACACGTAAAAATACAGAAATCAGATCGGAGAAGAAAAGAAATGGCGAAACTTACACCAAACGAACGATCATTCTCCTTCGTTCCTCCTCTCCCCATCATCTCTAATTGCATGTGCCATCTCTAATTTGTGAAATTTTTGGGAAAAAATTGGAATGAAGAAGTTGAGAGAGATGAGAGAGATGAGAGAGTTGAGAGAGATGAGAGAGTTTGAATTTGAATTTAGGAATTGTGTAAGTGTTGAGTTAGGAATTTAGGGGTTTTGGTTATGGCATTTTTGAAATTTCAACTTTTGAATATGGCTTTTCTAAAAATTACCCCATGGTGGGCGCAACACAATTAGTTATTTTAATAAGAATTTTCGGCTTAATTTCACTTAACACCCTTAAAATAGGCTCATTTTCACTTTGCACTCTCGAGAAGAAAAAAAATAGCATATTGCACCTAAAATTCATGTTTTAACTTCACTTCGCACCCACAGTGGGTGCAACACAATTAGTTTTTGCACTGTAGAAATAGGCTCATTCTTCACTTTGTACACTCGAAAATAATTAATAGCAGATTGCACCTGGAAATCATGTTTCTGCTTCACTTTGCACTCTGATCTTCTGCCATTTGACTCGCCGTTGGGAATACATTTTAGTCCATCTCAGTCAAATGTCACCCTCTTACTTTTCTCGATCTTTCCTCAATAGTAAAATAAATTATTTTTCTCCTAAGTTTCACACCAAAATCAAGACGAACCCACTTACATTGCTTCTCTACCCTCCGTTTTTCTTTAAAAAGTCATAGTTTAATGACTTTTTAACTTCAATTTCACATTTTTAGCCAAAACTATAGAGATGAAGTTCGTCGACTAGAAAATGAAATCCCATAAACTCTATCTTATATATTTGGGAGATTTTAAAAACAATTGTTGGTTTTCATGGTTATTTTTTTGAATAATTTGTCAATTTCGCCCTTAATTAGTTGTACGTCTCAATCACGTGTTGTTGTTAGGGCTGTCAATGCGCCGGACTCGGACTGGATCAGGGCCAATCCGGATCCGAGTCCAATTTCCATTTCTTCTACCCGGATTTGGAATATTAGCTATCGGATCCGAATCTGGTAGATATCCCGGATCCGAATAAATTATCCGGATCCGATTAGCACAATATTTTTTTCTTTCTGTTTTTCTCCAAATCACTTGTAGATTCCACTATCATGAATTAAAAATATAAAATTTTACTTATTTAATCGAAACTATTGTCTGAAAATTATAGAAAATGGAATATGGTGGGCAAATATAAATGATAAAAATTAGAACAAAGGAATAAAAAAAAATATAAGTAAAAAATATATAAATTGGGACAAAGAAGAAGAAAACTCAATATTGAGAAATGGAAGAGAAGACAAAAATTGAAGGATGAATGGTTAGTGTTTGATTTTCTTATTAAATAGCATAAATTAATATGTTGTAGGCTCAATTAGTTATTAGGTTAGTCCATCAACATCTCTCGTGCATTTCTTTTTAAGATTATTTTTAATATAGTAAAAGATTTCAGTGGAACATAGATAGTTTTATTTTTATTTTGGTTTAATTACATAATATATAAACAACATATAGTAATATATATCGGATACGGATATGTAACGGTCAGATCAGCCTAGATCCATATTCGCTCCATATAATTCTGACTACGGATCTTCTTAATCGGATCAGGTCCATCGGATCACTAATCGAACAATTATCCTAATAAATCGGATCGGATCCGGATTGAAATCCGCCCCACTAATAGCCGTAGTTGTTGTGTTAGGAGTAAATGAGGGATGATATTTAACAGAAATGCTCTAAAATACCCTCCGAACAGCGAGTCAATTGAGCAGAAAATCGAACGGGCTGCAAAGTGAAACAATAACATGATTCCAAATCTACTATTAATATTTTTGGAAGATGCAAAATGAAAAAATGAAATGAGCCTATTTCCAGGACTCAAAGTGAAATTATCAATTACTATTTTGTTCTTGAAATGGGAAATTAATCATACCGGAATCCATTTTTGTATCCATTATCGAGAATTTGATTGAAAACTACAAAACTTAATGAAGGCCACAAAAGTGTAGCTTGAAAGAAAGGATTGCGGAGAAAATAGACAATTAGAGAAACAAAGTGGTTTATGCTCAATGAAAATTAACAGGACATCAAAGTTTCGCCTCCAAATCTATGCCCATTATTTTTTCTGTCTGGAGGCAATTTCACAATCCTAATAACACCAGAACAAACTGTCTATGCTAACAAAAAAATTAACAATGGTTTCAGATATGGAGAATTCAGACCTCCTCAATATCAAATTACTCAGAACAAAAAAAATTGTTACTGTTTTTAATAACGGAAAAGAATATATTCTCCATCTGCTGCTAGGACGCTAGCAAGAAAACAGCTAGACTATAATTATTTTTCTCCATAGAAGGTAACCATCAAACTCTGTATTCTGCAAGAAATTATAACCCAGCTCTATGCCTTTGCAAGTTCAGGGGCAACCGCTGCTGGAGCAACACCACCAGTTGTTGGCCTGGAATTACAAATATAAGCGTTAACATGTCAGCTTCAAGCAAATACATATTTTAGATAATAAAGGGATGCAAAATCATATTAGGGGTAAGAAATCAGTGAAAGAAAACTTACAAGCCAACAGAAACTTTGAAAGCATCATAGAGACCCCATTGTGCTCCTGTCAGAGTTCCAATCATGACAATACGAAGAGGAAGACCACGAGTAAATAGACCCACCAGTCCAATCTTTTTTACAGCCTATGGTGATAAAAACAGGAGCAACACAGTAAGAGAACAAAGAAAAATTTCTTGAAGGGCAGCATATATGTAGGAGAGAAATTAAAAAGTATTGTCACAAAAACAAACTACAAACATAAGACTCACATCACCAACAGTAGCACCCTTGGCGTTGTTGAGGAAAGAGACAAGATTGTCAGCTGGATGTGATACAATAGCGCACAAAACACCAGCTACATATCCACCAGCAAAACTGACACCAAGCTGCAGGGGCTTGCTGCATTCACTTTTTGGTGTGGGGATGGCATGCTTGTAGATGAGCTCCACAATAGTCTCAAAAGATGCAAACTTCATCATTGTATCTGCAAATAAAACCACCAGCACCTTAGTCGCTTCTATATTGGCTATAAGAATTTGGCAATAAACTAAAATCACACGGACACTAAATAGAAGGAATCAATATCTTTCATCCATCTCAAGAAACAGTGGAGTGCTCTAAAATACTTGAGTTGGGAAAAGCCAAATCAGTAGGTTAGTTCCCTACCACTGTGGAGGAAGACATAAATAGAATACATGAGAAAGCAGAGTCAGCAAGAATACGTAGATCAAAATAGATTCGAAGAAATTCTAGAATTTAAAGAATCAGACACCGCAAGCCCAAAAAATTTAGCAAACCTTGACAGATCAAACTGTTTAAAGTCTGCCCAAAATATTAGACTTCACGAGTATGAAAAAATATAAGCATCCAGTATTCTCGCACGAGTAGCCTTTATTCTCATGAAGAAGAACGGTATCAATGCTAAACGATATTAATTAATCCTTAGTAGGAAAGCCCAATAGACAGTGTCCCACAACCATACAGCACACTCTTTGAAAAAGCATGTGTTATTTTGACATGGTATTGTGGTGATCACGTTATAAGAAAAGAAGAAGGGTGATAAAAACTTTATGCTTCAACTTACATGGAATTTGACGACCCCAGAGAGGTACCAGGCCCTTGTACAACCTGCAAACATAGACAAAATATGACTCCCACAAACTTTACTAAGATGCCATAACAAGGTCAAAGTAGATAGAACTTAGTTGACATACCCAAGAGCACCTTCCGATCTCACAAACTTAGGAAGTCCATCAGACAATCCTCTGGCAAAACCAGGCTGAGTCTGCACACGAACCTTGACAGCTTCAAAGGGGCAAAGAGCTATGTCAGCAATAACCTCAGCAGATGCAGATCCGGCAAGATAGATCACAGTCTTGTATTTAGCCGCATTTTCTGGCCCGGCAAGGTCAGAGTAGTACTTCTTGAAGAACTCATAGAATCCAAACTTGCAGGCACCCTGAGCACTGTAACCTAGTAGGGTTGGTACCCATCCCCTGAAGAAACCTTTGACTCCCTGCTCCTTGAATAATACTCCAAAACCTGATGAGATGCTCTTGTATTTTGAAGGATCAATCTGGCAAAAGCAGACAATAAGACTCAGTTCGAGATGTTTATATTCAATATTTTATTATCTAGAGAAACGCCTCACTCAATGTAATGAAACTTCTCAAAGACGTTTTAAATTCATCACAACTGAATTGGCAAGTACATTTGCAGAGTTTTTTTTTTAATAGACTTGGAAAATCTCTTCTAATTCCAAAAAAAAAAAAAGATAATGAATCTAGAAGAAAAAAATGCAATTGAATAAAGTACCTCAAACCAGATTCTAACACATGAAAAAATTACATAAACCATTCATTTCAAGCGAGGAATATCACACAGTATTGATAATGTCTATTTATATAGTCTAAACTAAATTTCAGAGCATAGGAAAAGGATTCAATCGCGGATCTAATCAATAGACGAATTCGGTTCACCAAATCAGAAGCATATAATCATCTATTCACCAAAAGTCAATAAAAGTAAAAAAATAAAGCGGAATTGACGAACAGATGATAGCAACGAAAGAAAACGACACAGAAATGAACAGATCTGGACCTGCATATTGCACTTGACGAGATCAAGAGGAGTGACAGTCATGTGAGTGAGACCGCAGCTGAGAATTCCACCAACCGTACAGGCGGCATAGAACTGAGGAGAGTACATCTCGATCTTTCCTGGTTCGCTCGGAGCCGGAATCATGAAGTTGCTCTTGTTGGGAGCCGCCGCCGATGGTGATGAGGTGAATCTAGGGTTGGAATTTCCGGCGGCAAGGGTTTTGGATGTTAAAGAGGTGGAGTAAAGGAAGCTTGGGATGAGGGATTGGCGGTCAGAGGAGAGAGCCATGATGACTTGAGTATATGCAGAGGAGGAATCAAGCAGTAAGGCAGGCTCCTCCTCGAGTTTTTTTCTCTAGCTCTTCTTTGCAATGGCAGAAAGCGAAATGGAGAGATGTTATTGGGGAAAGGAATGCGTTATTTATACGGAGAAGACCAGTGCGAGAATTATACTACTACACTTTCTATAATAATGTTCCTTGCTAATTACTGAATTTACGATAATGGACATCCCTACAATGCCAACTTCATTTTCCATTTTTTTTGGTCACAAGCTCACAAGCATGCTGTCTTCCTATTTTAGTTTTTGAAAAATGAAGTAGTCCTATTACCTATCAAAAGGAAATGATCAACAAAAAGAAAGAGATATTTGAAAAATGAAAATATAATGTTTTGCATCACTGTGTGTAGTTATTTTGCAACCTGATATTTGTATATTTTGATGAGACTTAGATTTAATGAGAATGTTGTAGAGTTGCTTAGGCTAAGCTTAACTTTGGATCCTAGGTGGCTATAAATTATTTAACATTAATAATATATGCAAATTAGTTGAAGATATTTCTGAGTTGTGTCAAGTGTTGTCAGAGACATGAAAGTCAAACAATTATTATCTCATCGACAAATTGATTCGGCTTCTTTTGGTCCTTCCTTTTTTCACAGCCACATTCAAACGTGCATTTTCAGCTATGAAAATTGTGAAGACAAGGTTGCGGAGTAAAATGGAAGATGATTTCTTATCTCATTTTGCTTCTTCATATGATTATTTTAATATGTCATTATGACATACATTGCCAAAATGGATGGGTCGTCCCATCCAACCCGAAGATTTACACGTCCGATTATTGTTCGAGATTGACCTGAAGAAGGAGGAGGTTAAGATTCAGCACCAGAGTCCATGTTCAAGATTAGAAGTCATTACCCGAAGGCCAACAAGTAAATATTAATGTCTTTTTAAAAAGGATTCCCTACTTCAAAACGACTGTCAGATCTAAATAAGATCCTTCTATAAGACAAACATAGGAATCACATCCTCATTAAAGATTTGCCAAGCGATTGATTGGGGAGATAGGCACAAAAAGCCCAGAGGTACAGCCACGTATACACTGAGACAAGTACAAGCTATGAAACAGGAATCATGGAGGAATAATTTGTTGGTGAACTAGTACCAACTACGGACAATATCAAAAAAACCCATCATCAAATATTTTTGATACCAATCATGCAGAGGAACAAAGTTAAGAACAAACAAGAATAACACCAAGTAATAGTAATTAGTAAAAGGCAAAACTGGATTTCGCAACGGCTTATTATCCTCCAAAATCTAAAGACACACGTCTCACTCTACCATTAACAACAACAATAGTTTTAAATTTTATAATGCTACAAACAGAAAGAATCATTCATGACTATCATCCCAACTCCAGTATCAGCTTTTCTCTCACTGGAACTGAAACCATCAGCCATTCAAATAAATACACTGAGGTTTGAAGAACCCAAAAAATATGTAAATCATAAATTGTAGAATACAGAGAAAATCGAATAGCGTGTGGCATTAAATCCATTATTTATTACCACCTTAAAGAAGCCTAAGATGCGAAGTATCATTCAATCTCTTTATTTGCCAACCTTGTTTCCACGAATGTTGAATCACAGTGATCGAAGAGTCATCCACGCAAATCTTCTGTGACATTACAGGACTGCATCCAAGTAGGCCAGTCAGAAGACATTTAATCGGGAGAGAATGACCGAAAACCCCAACACAAGAAGACACATGAGAAGGGGTATTCCGGACATTTATCTCACGAACTAAACCTAATTGGTTAACGGTTTCTCGAGGGGACATCTCATCGTCAGCTTCGTGATCTCCAGTTCTAGTCACTATTTGAAGCCTGCTCTTACCGGACTTTTTCCTCCGGTGCCGGTGCAGTGAATCCCAGTTGGGTGGTGCGAGGGATGGACCACCTCGATCGTGAATCGAGAAACCTGAGTTGTTGTCACTGTGATCTGGTGGGGAGAAATCGGATCTAAATTTGCTGGGGAATGCTGAGATTGTACTGTTTAGGAACTGAGCCATCCGAAATTCTACTTGCCTTAGTGATTCCCCAGATGGTGCTGAAAAATCGGGCTGGGATTTTTCCATTAGGGTTAGTGTTTCAGGTGTGAAGATGTCTGACCTGTGGCATCCTTCCCAGTGCCCTTGACTCATTTCCAGAAGGGCATCTGAAGATTGTATCTGATCTTCGGAGAAATTTAACTCCTGCATCATTTCATTAGAAGCTTAAATTTAGTGCGATTTTTACGTAAAAAAGAAAATAATAATTAATTTGGAAATGAGGGCACATTGATCAAGGGTATTTGCTTCTGCCTTTTCATTGACTTTAAAAGGGGAACGAGGTAATAGGTTGTTAGATAGAGTCATAGAACAGTTCATGATATTAAAATCATAATGTTCATCTATTTGACATTTGTCGAACAATTTAACAAAAGATCTGCAAGATAGACAAAAACCAGCACTTTTCACACTGTACTCATTCAGCTGAATCAAATTATTAATTTCAATGAGAGACTATATTGAGTAGATTCAAGAAAAAAATTGATAACATATACATGGATTTGACAGAAGAAGACTACCTTTAGCTTTAGAGCAAAAACAAAGAAATCTCATAAACATTACTAAATACACATAAACAATGAAATGGCCAATGAATAAAGCCAAAGCGAATCCCATGAGATCTCAGTTTCAGAAAGAAAAAAATGATTGGGGCTTCAAAGAATAGCTTGACATGTAAAAGAAAAGTTCAACCCAAACCATTATTTGCTTGAAAGACCACTTTTCTAGTAAAATAGCTCTAAGATAAGCATGGGACTTTATAGCTTTGAGTTACTGAAGAGAAGAGAATGCAACTAAAGAGGAGAACAACGAGAAAACTTTTATGGCTCAGAACTCAAACATCTTCCTTGAACATGCATGTCACATTCTATGTCGCACTTAACTGAATACACTCGAGCAAAACACAAACTAATAATTAAGTATAATGTGGGAAGATAAAATAAATATTCCCAATAACACTCATACGTGCAAGGCTCGGAAATGATGTGTGGGGATTACAAAGGGTCAGTGGAGTAGCTTAATATTTTATAAATACTTCTAGCTCAAACAAGTGTGTGTATATATATATATATATATATATATATATATATATGTCAGTAAGCGGATGTGAGATGCCCATGCCTATGTAAGTATAACAGAAGAAGAAGTCGTAGCTTGCGATCATATTCATGTATCAAAACCGACTAATTCGTTCTCAGAGAAGAAACAAGGAAATAAATCACTGCGATTATCCAAGGATCTAATTGTGCACACAATTTGATGGTCAAGTCTAATACTACTACTTATATGCCAACATAATTAATATCCAATTTAGCTAACACATGACTAAATCTCAATAACTAACTTGTTAACTCTGTTAGTTTGAATGAGGTGCCAACTGAATGATTGGGCCTTTCCTAATGGATCTAAGATTGGCTAAGATTTGTCTCAACCAAACGAGTCGATGCCTATCTAAGTACAACATAAAACGTAGTCACAACTTAAGTCAAATTCCATCTGTCCCAACATTCTTACTCCCGTTTTCATTTTGGGATGTCTCAAAACATTATTCTATTTCCTAAAATGATAATCCAAACTACCATCCCACGTAATGATTTGGCACCACTAGTTTTAAGGGCATATAAATAAAGATTTTTAAAAGTTTCACCTTTTCGCAATTATTCACTAAAACTTCGTGCCAAACCTAAAGGGAGCAAGAAATATGGGAAGGATGGAGTATTTATGTATCGAAACCGACCAATTAATCACAATTTAGGAAATAAATCATTGCAATTGTCTAAGGATTCAATTAACTAAAATATAACTACATCTTAATAACTAACAAGTAATAAGCATTTGTTACATTGAATGAGGTACCAACTAAACTGTGCATCATTTCCTAATGGATCAAATCAAATATTTATCCAAAATTTCATTTTAAAAGGAATAACAAGAAGAGTAGTGTCAGTACAAACCTGACAAATGGAGAGAGCAGTGGCCCGAGCCCGATCCAAAGGCGAGGTGTAAACGGCATTAAACCTCACACCTTGAGACTTCAAAAACACCGCAAGGGCCCGAGCCTGGCGTTTCCCACTGGGCGTGAGCGCAGCATCAGGGCATCTTCCAGCGATCAAATCGGGCCTCAAATTCATATGGCACTCACCATGGCTAATCAAGTAAACCTCCGTGAGGGCCCGATCATCGTCAGCGGCGGATGAATCTGAGAATGTGCGGTGGAAATGGGGCTGAGGTGGGGCCAGGACATTGTAAGGGTCCCACACCTTAATGGACGGTCCAGTACGTGGGGTCCCGTAAGTGGAGAGCTGCGGGGATAACGGAGAGGCGGACGCGTGGCACGGCAGCATTTCCGGCTCCTGTTCGAGGATTTTCTTCACAACGGCGTCGTCTCTTCTGTTGTTGGGGATTATATGTCTGACGACGTCGTCTTCCTCTTCCTCTTCCTCTTCTTCTTCGTCTTCGTCATCTTCTTGTTGTTGTTCGTCTTCTGAGGGGACTTGAGCAGACTGTGAAGCGCCCATTCAGAGGCTGAAAAATGCAATCTTTGAGGTTAATGTATCAAACAAATTTACTAGTACGTTCCGTTGAAATTCAAGAATTTCTTGGTAAGTAGTTAAATGTTTTTATTTTTTTATTTTTTAAGATCTATAGGACAATTTAGATCTGGGAGTGGAGCAAATATATGTTTTTCTAACAGTATTAATCTACACCTACTAAAGTTTAGACCAAAACCAGGACAAGGAGATTCACATTGGAACCCAATACAACTGGACGTGTAGATATCTTTAGATCCGAGTCTTGGACCCTCTAAAGTTAGATGCCATCCTATTCTGTCCAATTTCAATTGGAATCGCAGTTGCCATTTAATTATATCTAAATTGCATTGTGGGCCAACATTGTATTGTAATTGCATGAACGCCCTTCTGGATGTTCATAATCTAAACTCAGATGCATCGTAATCTTTAATTCTCTCCATCTTTGTGTGTTTCGATTTGTGTCTCTTGTTAGTAGTAACATTCTACAGAGTAGATGAAAATGAAAAACCTGAATTACCAAAAGACTGTAGCACACAATAAAATAAAAAGACAAACAAGGATTAATAGACTTAAGCTTTTATTATAGGTTCATAATCCAGATTGAACTACATTATATGTCCAATTTGTTGTTACATAAAATGTTCATCAAGAATTTTGGATAATCAGAACTATTCTTATAACTATAGGGCTGGATAATGATGGAAATTAAGAGTAAATCATCACCTCACCATCAGAATCAACATCCATAATAACTGTATCACCTTCCTTAACACTTCCATTCAAAATTTTCTCCGCCAAATTATCTTCAAGCAATAATGTAATTGCCCTCTTAAGTG
Source organism: Penstemon newberryi var. newberryi (assembly GCA_030819805.1). NCBI lineage: Eukaryota > Viridiplantae > Streptophyta > Magnoliopsida > Lamiales > Plantaginaceae > Penstemon > Penstemon newberryi. Next base: position 10,572,275 of record JAUALY010000004.1, on the reverse strand, counting down.
GCCTTGCTCCATAACTCGGATTATAACCTTCCGAAACCAACTTATTCTTCATCTTATGTCTAATGTTAACCTTCAGATTCTTCTTCTCCACTCTTTGATAAAACTCCACCAGCATTGCATCCAATATTTTGTTCAAATGAAAATATTCAAGCTGCTTAAACACCACAATCTCATCCAGTCTATTCAGAAACTCCGGTGAGAAATGTTCTTTCAGTATGCTCCCAACTTCCATTTTCACTTTATTGTAACCCCCCTTCAATTTCCCACCAATATTTGATGTCATTATTATTATCGTATTCTTAAAATCAACCGTCCTACCTTTCCCATCGGTCAATCTCCCATCGTCTAGAATCTGAAGCAAAACATTGAATACTTTGGAATTAGCTTTCTCGACTTCATCAAGCAAGATCACATTGTGTGGCCTTCTACGAACGACTTCTGTCAACTGGCCACCATCATCGTGGCCAATGTACCCCGGAGGAGACCCGATAAGCCTTGACACAGAATGCTGCTCCATGTACTCACTCATGTCTAACCTCACCATTGCTTCTTTAGATCCAAAATATTCTAAAGCAAGCAACTTTGCAAGTTCGGTTTTTCCTACACCAGTAGGGCCTGTGAATAAGAAGGTTGCAATTGGTTTGTTAGGGTCCCTTAGACCAACACGTGCTCTGCGAATTGCACGGCTTACAGCTGAAACAGCCTCTTCTTGACCAATCAAACGTCGTTGGAGAATCTTCTCCATTCCGAGAAGACGAGTAGATTCCTCATCAGATATTTTATCCACTGGAATGCCTGTCCACATAGAGACCACTTGCCTTATGTCTTCTTCGGTAACAAGGTGAAGTTTATTTGGCGATGCTCCTGTTTTGTAAAGATGGACTCGTGCACCAGCCTCATCGATCAAGTCGATTGCCTTATCAGGATTAAAGCGATCACTGAAATTATTTTCAAAATTACAATTCAGTTCCCTGATAATTCATTACTCAAAACATAAGAGCTATATGCAAAAATACCCCCTGTGCTTCATATAATTGGCAAAAAAAACCATGTTTTTTTGTTGTGACAGTGTTCTTCTTTTATTAGCAAAAAAAACCCATTTGAAATTTCCTTATAAATCAGGTTATTGCCAACTTTTTAAGTGAAGAGAGGGTTTATTGCTAATTTTCAAAGTTAACAGGGAGTTTATTGTCAATTTTAGGTGACTAGGGGTGTTTTTGCATTTTCTGGTGAGGGTCTGATTGTCACTTTTCCTGTAAAATATGTACTCGGGCTTGCCAGGGGGTTTTTCACTAATAAAAAAAATTGCAAGGGGGGTTTTGGAAATAAAAAGAATAAGTATTTTTGCAAATTAGGCAAAGTGGATATTTTTGCATTTTACTCGAAACAAACAAAATGTAACATTTTAACCAAATGCTAGAACATAACCTGATGTATTGTCTGGATAAGTCCTCTGCTACATTTATGGCCTTATCAGTGTATCTAACACCATGATGAATCTCATATTTGCTCTTTACACCCTTGAGAATCTCAATAGTCTCCTCAGTTGAAGGTTCGGTTACATCAATGGGCTGAAATCTTCGTTTCAAAGCAGAATCTTTCTCAATGTATTTTTTGTATTCATCTAGCGTTGTTGCTCCAATGCACTTAAACACCAACAATATGAGAAGACTATATTAGCCTTAAGTTTCTTATAAGAACTAAAGCAGTATCATTTTTATTTTAATAATGACAAGCAATACCTTAAGTTCCCCTCTGGCAAGAGCGGGTTTGAGAATATTCGCGGCATCTAGTGCTTGACCGCCCCCTCCAGCACCAATGAGAGTATGCAGCTCGTCAATGAAAAGGATTACGGAACCTTCACTCTGTTTCACTTCGTCAATAAGACTTATCAGTCTCTCTTCGAATTCTCCGCGATTCGAGGCACCAGCAATGAGACGCCCCATGTCGACTGCAAAAACCATTTTGCCCCCTAGTTTTGGGGGTGCAATTCCATTTGCAATATTCTGTGCCAGTCCTTCTACCACCACAGTCTTGCCCACACCGGGGTCACCAATAAGGCAAGCGTTGTTTTTTCTTCTTTTGCATAAAATTTGCATTGTGCGCTCTATCTGATGTTTTCTACCTATCACTGGATCCAACTTTCCCTGTACAATTATCAACAAAGCAAATGTGTTAATTTGGTAGCTGATAATGATATTACATCAAAAGTGAAAAAGCGATACCGTTTTTGCCATGTTTGTTAGATCGGTTCCGAATTTGAGTAGCATCTCTACTTTGAAAGGATACTTCTCCAGCCTCTCCATGGTTTGGATTCTAACTATTAATTGAATACAAATTATAAACAGAATTACTTACGTATGAGTCGAATTAGGGCTCTATTTATAATGAAACATTGGGTCATTCAATTAATTATACCATAAATTGTGGCAATTAATGTGTTCATCATGATAAATCTGTACCCAATTTCAACTTTCATTTCATTTTTTATGGTTTGGGATTCCTTTTTAACTTAGTACATGATTCTGTTCACCTCCTGCATGTATGTTGTTCCCCAGACTAGATTAATAGATTTCAGTTCCTCTTCCATCCAACCAATTAAAACACTTATTAGGTGCATGATGCTTCTCAGTTGGCTTTTCATGTGGTCTTTATAGTTTATAATAAGATGTTAATTAATATTTCATACATAATCTTATTTTGTGCTTATTTGTCATTTAACAACACGAGTATATTTTGATATCTCAGTATCAATATCAATATTTTTCAAAGTAATATGTTAAATCATTTGAAATAAGCTATGATTTGAGAGTTGATCTTTATTATGTTGAAGTTTGGTGGTTTATGAAAAAAAAATTGAACACGTGAACTATGTTAAATGAAGATGCAACGTTAGTAAATTTGTTTAAAAAAATATTGATACGAATTTTATAAGTGGAGATTTTATTGGATTCAAAAATATAGAATACCCGGAAAAAAAATCAAATTTGATAAGGTGGAGCGTCGAGCCTAGTTCGACTCATTGACAGCCGGGCCCGGGGGGGGGGGGGGGTGGGTTGGGGTTTCGACCACTTCAAAGTGTTTTCAACCACTTTTAAAATTACTATTACTCAAGATTTTCTGAAAAAAGTGTCATTTTCCATAAAAAAAAGTAGAAGTTGCTTTGATGCAACTTCAACTTAAACTACAACTTTACAGGTTACTTAATTTTCCAAATTCCAGAAAATTAAAAAAAAATTAAACAATAAATCGCAATTAGCAACTGCGATACTTCCGATGATCTATTACTTACTTCGTCGCTAATTTATTTTAAATTAACAAAAATTGCAGTTAATCATTTTTTTTATTTTCCCGAATTTCAAAAATTAAGTAAAAAATCGTAGTTAATAACTGCGATATTTTCAAAAAAATCTCAGTTGCTAGCTGCAATTTTAAGCAAAAGGCACATTCAGAAAAATAATTTGCCATTAAGATATTTTGAAAATATTTTTGCCATAAAAGCCATATTGAAAAAAATTCGCATAAAGTTTTAAACAACAATAATTATTAAGTACTCCTAATCTCTTATTTTTATGGTTTTAATAATTGGTATGTATACGCCGTCCACCACAAAGGCAAGGCTTTTTCTGAATCCGTTGACTTCCCCACTTACTAATTTACCAAGTTATTGTTTTAACTTATATCCAAATTTACGGTTTGTTTGATGTTGGGGACGAGCCCTCTAATCCAAGAATTGACACATGTTCTCCATGGGATACGTGTCGAAATATGTATTAGAGGGCGAGACCAGTGATCTCGCCCCTAGCAACAAACAATTCCCAAATTAACATATTTTATCCGGTTTCCTTTTTCTTGCCATTTTCACTTTTAGCGGGTAGTTTTATGTAAAAGTTGAAAAAGTAAAAAAAATTGTGTATGCTTACATTAATGATATTAAAAGTAGTGGTTAAGAGTAAGTGGTGTCAAATTATTACTTTATGTGATAGAGTATTTTTGAGAAAAATAAATCCATTTTTAAAAATAGAATGTTATTGAGGATGATTCCTAAAAGAAAATAATAACAAAAATAAAAGGAAAAGGGAGGAATTCTTAAAATAACATTGAACTAGAATCACACGTGTGTATTTAATTAGCCTTTATTTACATTATAAATTTACAGGGTTGAAGGCAAGGTAGCCCTTATAACAGGAGGTGCAAGCGGGCTAGGAAAGGCTACAGCACAAGAATTTATTAAACATGGAACCCAAGTTGTAATTACCGGATATGAATTCGAAATTGGGCCTTCAAGTCTCCCATGAATTGGGTCCACAATCTCATTTTCTGCCATGTGACGAGGCCCAAATAGCAGAAGCTGTAAACCTCACCATGTCCCACCAGTCCGCCACAACAAACTCGCCATACAACGCTGGAATAGTTGGATCCACATTTACACCCAGCATAATGGACCTTGTCCTCCAAGAATTCGATCGAGACAGTCATGCGAATAAATGTTCTAGGCACGCAGCTCAAGTCAAGATCCCTGCAGGCTCGGGCTCCATTTTGTGCACGTCGAGTACAATATCAAAGTTTGGCTAGTGAGCTTTGCAAACATGGTGTTCGAATAAATTGCATATGGCCCTCTCCAATCCCTACACGACTAGTGGCGAGCAATTTGCTAAATTTTTTCCTCGCGCCACGAGAGATGAGATCATTAATCTTATTAATGGGGTTGGGGAGCAAATTGTGAAGAGGTATATGTGGCTCTTGCAGCATTGTATTTGTCTTCTGATGAAGCTAAATACGTGACGGGGCATAACCTTGTTGTGGATGGAGGATTAATTACTTGCTTCAAAACAAAAGTCTCCAATTCCTAAAGTTGATCATTGATCAATTGGTGCCAATAAAATCTATAATAAAACTATAACAAGAACATAACACAAAAGTGTAATACGAAATAAGATAGAAAAATTATTTGCTATAGTTTAACGGTGTCTTTTGTAAAATTGTTTTAGTGGGAATTACTTATCTTTGAATATCAATTCTATGTTTCTAATCAAATATATTTGGAAGCTTCACGATATTGAGAACACTTTGTTATTTCATTTCATTTCCTAGTTAATAAAACAATAGCTAGAAGTGATGAGTTTTTATTATGTTTATATTTATTTTTTAACAATAGCCGTTCCAAATGAGAAATTATTATTTAGTATAATCGTTGCAACGTGTCATCATGTACAAGCACAAGTGGTGAAGCCCACAAATGAAATTCTCACATGTGAAGTGAAAATTCACATCATCCATGTTCTGACCAATGTGAACATATTTTTTAAACCCTATATTTTTATAGAACATGACCATGAGAATATAAAAATTATGCTGACGGATTGCACCACGTATATTTGATGACGTGACGAGGCAATTATGTATAAGTATTAAATTATTAACGCAGTGGTGGTAGGCTTGGTTTTGCAAGTGTGGGGAAGCCCAGCCCAAAACTAAAATAAAACAATTCCAGAGACCAGAGGGAACATTCCCTCCACATGGCCTCGTGCAGGGAAGAGAAAAAAAGAAATGGGGAAAGTCCATGGACGAAAGAGACCTGTCATGCCTGCTGATTATTTCGCCTTGCTCTATTTCATTTTAATGTTAACTATACAAATTTATTTACAAAATTTACAAATGTTCAAATTTAAATTTACGTGAGCCCTCATATATATTTATAGAATAAATCAAGAATGTAACACCAAAATGCAATACCAAAGTGAAATAAAATATATTTTACTTTGATTTGATTTTGATTACTAATTTATTGTGAATTTCATTTCGACTTAAGTTTGCGGCCAATGGAATAAAACTTGGGTTTTTTGAGAGTTCAATATATATTCAGGAACTAATTTCGGTACCTCATGTAACATAGGTAGAGTCCAATGTTAATGTTATACTATACTAGTAAATAAGAAAAGAAAATATACAAGGATGTCTTAATTAATAATGGGAATGGTGGAGACGTACAAGTGCACATGTAGATGGAATTGAGGTGTCGGGAGTAGCATAGCGTCAAGTTTTATCAGAGACAGGCAGACGGCGGGGACAACCACGATAAAATTTTTGGCATTTCATGCCAACTTTTCGATTACTATAAGTTGCATGGTTGCCACGTGTCCTATCCATCTCATGGAGTACTATTTTATCCTCATCTCTCTATCACCACAAAAACATTTTTATTTTTTACAATATTAATTAGTTAATAGACATATACAGCTACAGGGAATACCATAGAAGTGTAATGTAATTCCTGGATTCACGTGATACCAACAATTGACCCTGTACGTACTCTTTGTCGATCAACGGTATTGCTTAATTTGTTTATATATACTCCTAGTCCTAGTTGATTTTGATTATTTTGGATTTCTGAAAGTGAAATCGATCGGACTGGAGCTTAAGTAGCAGACTGCAGCTACAACACGTAACTGGATGTAATTAATTAGCTAAATATTGTATTTTCAATCCATTCCAATGTATAGCACAAGTTTATTGAAATTTGTACACGTCCTGCAACTTATATAAATTGAATTTCATGATACGTTTGATTTTCGAGGGAATATGGGAGGCGGATGTGGGTTAGGTGCGGTGGATAGAAATTAGAAAGAAAGGAGTCACGAGGATCTTGGGTATTCTTTTCCTATTCAACCAAATTTATTCCACACTAGTATTCCAATGTGCACTGTTGTTATCAATCAAGTGGCTTAAATGTACGAAACCCCCGCGTTATACGTCTTATACGGAATTTATTAGAATTCATCAAATGAATTGGGCTAAATCCACTTACTTGATTTGAGTCTAACTCAACCTAAAAAACTAGCTTATGAAGTGAGGATTGCCCAATACCTTATAAAATAGACTTAATTATGATTTTCAACCCATGTGAGACATTTAGTCTCAATAGAATTTGAAAGATTTTTTTATTATGTTTATTGCATAAAATTATCAAATATTATTTAGTATAGCCGACAATCTTCATTTTGTACTCTCTGATTCGTATGTTTATATTATTATTTAATATAGTCGAAAATCATCACTTTGTACACTCTCTGATTCGTATGTTTATATGTTAGTTTTTAGATCAATTATCATTTTACCTTCTACTTCTAATCATATTTACATAAGAATTATTAAAATAATATAATAACATAAAAATATAATTTAATAAATTAATATTGCATTACATATATATAAAAAATACCTCTTCCCCACCCCCGACCTCCCAAATCCATGTCGTCGTTATGGCCTGGGTTGTTGCTCATGCAAACCCAGGCTACTACAACGACATGGGTTCCGCAAAATTTCAGGCTATGAAGGAAGTCTAGATTCGACGACAAACAAAGTCGATATGAAGACTGGGGTTTGGAAGGAGGGATGGGTTCTCAACAACTTAGGCCTCGGTGCTATGATTTAGTGGCGTGGATGGGAGATGAGGTTGGGGGTTACAAGTCGAGAATGGGTGGTCGGGGAACAAGATCGAGTTTTCGATTTTATTTTGAATTAAAAAATAAATAAGGTGATAATTTTGGTCATTTTAAATACTTAAATAGATGAAATTAGATATTACTCTTATGGGAGGAGTGTTTAGTACACGCGTGTAAAAAAATTATTAATGGAACTGGATTTTAAAAGGAATATTTCATGTTTAGTATTTAACGACATGCAAATTCTCTGCAATAAACATAACATAGGGGAGTGTTTCTACATGTTTCGGAAGATTTTTTATTTAATATGTTATCAAGTAATTAGTAGTTGAGGATCTTCTATTGTATACATGTACATGGGTCTAATTCATCCTCTTATTCTTTGGGTTATTAATTTCCACTAAAATTACTTTTGTTTATTTCAAGAAATTTGTGTGCAAAATCTCATTTGAAATTACTTTATAGTAGTAGTAATAAGAATAAAAAAAATAAAAAATAGTGGATTTTTTTTCTATATAGTATCATATGTTGTTGTAACGCCCAAATATCTTATTTTCAAAGTCATATGATCATATGAACCTACTCACTTGTCGGGTGAATAAATATGCTCGAAACTAAAATAGCTCATCAATAGAAATTGAAAATATTTTGCCCTAACGAAAGCCTTTATCCTTATTAAAAAATAAAAAAAAGAAGAAAAAAAGCCAAATCCTTTATCCAGTAAATTATAATTTTGAAATTCATAAAAACGAATCATTGCGTGATTGTTTCGGAGGAAGTGCCTTGCAAAAAGATCAGATGTTCCAATTTCCAAGTAATAATTGAAGTGCTCTGCTATCCCAGAAACCCGAGGGCTAGTTTAGAAGTTATCAACCAAGGAAATTAATTTGTGTCTTCTATATTCAATTAGATTAGATAATATAATATCATAGGTCGTGTTCAGATTAAATAACTATTAGGAAGTAGTATAAAGTAATTCATAGCTATTACTAAAGTACAATTAACTTTTATTAACTTATTCGTGTTAAATACACCTACTCTTAATTAATGAAAGTAACTATAAGAACGACATAAAATATCTTCTACATAAATATATGTATTATTGACATCGATCTAATGTAATATTATAATTGGGATCTCACATTATATTAAATAATAAGATATTAAAATGTACAAATTGAAGGAGACACAGCAATCCGCAATCATTATTAGTTGTCAAATTTGTAAAGTAGGAGTAGCAAACTCTTAATAAACAATCAATCAGTGGCGCCTTCCTGAAAAGAAAAAAAAATGCTACACAAGCTGTTTAACTAGTTGTGGCCATTGCACACTACATAACTCAATTTAATAAAATTATTATATATTGGTATTCTTTTGTCCTTCTCATGAAAAGAGAGAGGGAGAGAACATATGATATGACTTGTTTTTTAGTTTACTTTAAGCTGCCCAAATTAGGTTACACCTAAAATTTACTCTGAAATAAATAGCAGTAGTGTTGGTCTGATGTAACTTTCATATTTACATAGTTGTAAAAAAATTACTCCCCAGAGTCTTTAGATAATGCAAAACAAACCCAAAATTCTAACATGTGTATATGGTAAATGCAGTTTTTAAAAGCCAAAATTATGAATTATAACTGATTTAAACAATTAAATGCATAGCTAAGGAGGATATGGCTTGATTAAAATTGTGTAAAAACAATTAAATGTCTAAGGAGGATGAGGATTGATATATATTGTGCACTATTTTAAAAATAATAGTTGTTGCGAATTATCAGAAGTAGAAGAAAAAAGTTGTTGCGGATAGAATAAATAGCAAAGGTTCCATTGCTATATTTGAGGTGTAACCTGTACCAAAAGGTTAATCAAATCGTTATAAACGGCCATGAATAACATTTGGGGAAATCTCATTTAATAGATACATTTTATTTTTCTGAGAGAATATTTAATAGATACATATTGCTTGTGTAAATTAAAATTACATTAACCTTCTCATTATGTAAATAATAATAATAATAATAAATCGAAGATCATCCAAACTCTAAAATTCAAAGCAAACAAATCCATGTCCACGTAATTATCAAAAAAAAAAAAAAAAAATCCCATGTCCATACAAATCAAATTCATGACATATTACACTTGTATAAGGATTAATATTTTTTGTTTTTCCAAGGGCATTCAATTTTTAAATTCGACTTAATCCAATAGAGACACGCCATACGCATTACATTGTGGGGTCTAGTCCGTTCCACATTATAATACGATAAGAACAATATTCAATAACACATCATATACAAAACGACAAGAACAACGCTCTGTAGACCCATCAATAATATTGCAACACGAAACGTGCGTGACGTATTATAATACATACAAAATTAGTTAAAATACAGTCCAACACAAAATTAAACTTTTAACAAATTAGTTTTGCTATGTACAAAAACTAAATTACAAAAAATGTGAATCTCAAATTTGTATATAATTGTTCTTACTATAAACTAATTTGAAACCTATGGTAAAGTGAGACCTTGGAGTGTATATATTGAGTGCAAATGCTATTTATTTATTTAGTCTTATTCAAATATCTATTCAAACCCTCTCCTTCACTCTTTATCATTAGAGAAAAAGCTGCTTCCCTTTTCAGCCTACATCTCTGCATTCTGCAGATAAAAAAGGCAGCTACTCACCCACAAATACAATGTTGCCCAGGTCCAACGGCGTCGTTTGGATGGGAACTGAAGAAGAAGGAGCACTTTCATGGCCGCCTCAAAGCAACAATAATGAGTCCGAACTCACGAGAGATGAAGAAATGAACGCCTCTCTTTCCTCCTTCAAATCCTTGCTCGAAACTCCCGACTGTTTCATCAATACAACTAATAATCCTCCCCCTCCTCTTTACCATCATGATTTCAGTACTCTTTCATTCAATAATCCATTAGATTCCTCCTCCTCTTGTTCTCCTTCAATGACGGCTTTCAATCTCTCGTCGCTATTTAGCAACAATTTCGACAATGGCTTCGATTTGTTGGGTTACGACCCTAACAATTTGTTCCCACCCCAAAACGCCACCGTCATGCCCCCTACAATGACGAGTTTCAACGGATTCAATCAGCAATTTCAGCTTCCTTCAGAGATTCCAGAAATTTCCGACGGAATCGAAGGGTTTTTTGACGGGTCTAAAGCTTTGAGACCACTTGAAGTTATGCCGACTATTGGAAATCAGCCGACTCTGTTTCAGAAGAGAGCGGCACTGCGGCAGAATTTGGGGATTCCGAGCTCGAAAAGCGATGAGGGTTTGACGAGTTTGGATGATACGGTGGAAACTGAATTAGGGAAGAAGAGGAAGAAGAGGGACTATGAAGATAAATTTGATGATATAGATATAGATATGTCTGCTATGAACTATGATTCGGACGAACAAACTGAGAAATTAGGGGAGGGGAATTCTAATGCGAATAGTAGCATTACTGTTGGAGATCAGAAAGGGAAGAAGAAGAACGGTATGCCCGCAAAAAATTTAATGGCGGAGAGGCGTAGGAGGAAGAAGCTTAATGATAGGCTTTACATGCTTAGATCTGTTGTACCCAAAATCAGCAAGGTAATATTAATTTTCAATTTTTTTTGATAAGAGCAATTGTTTCTTTCATGTTTTTTGGATAAGGTTCATTTATTCATCCTCTTAACATCCACACATACACTTGCTAATCTTTTGTGATTTGGTTCAGATGGACAGAGCTTCAATTCTTGGAGATGCTATTGATTATTTGAAAGAGCTTTTGCAACGTATAAATGATCTACACACTGAACTCGAAGCTACTCCGCAGGGAACCCTCATGCCTCAATCAGCAAGCTTCCATCCATTGACACCAACCCCGACCCCTACTATCCCTTGTAGGGTCAAGGAGGAATTATGTGCGAGCTCTATGCCGAGCCCCAAAAACCAACCTGCTAAGGTAGATTTCTTATGTAAATATGTTGAATGATTGATTTACGGTTTCCGTAATTCTACTTTGGTATTGGTTGTTGGTTTATTTGTTATACTAGAAATTCGTATATCTCTATGGATTTGTTTTTTATTATTCGGATAATGCATTGTTGCTACCTACATTTTGCTATCCATGAATGAGTGGGATTTCCAAAGGGTGCCAACACAAGTTGTGGAGCCTAGACATGAAAGAAACTTGTTAATGTAATTTGTAGTTTCAGAGAGATAACCTTGGTTGTTTTTTATGTTTGGCTAAATTGTAGGAAAAACTTTAGATACTTGAAGTTTGCTATATATAGGGTTCTATGATTAAGTGAACGTGCTTTAAGGCCTAATGGTGGTTTCTTACATGACTAACTAGAATCATACTCTACAATTCTTCATGCTCGGAATCTTTATCATCTTGCTTAGTTATGTGGTTTAGTTTTTCAGATGTATTCGTGTTTTGTGGTTAGGTCGAGGTGAGATTAAGTGAAGGAAGGGGTGTGAACATACACATGTTCTGTGCTCGTAGGCCGGGTCTCTTGCTCTCCACTATGAGGGCTCTGGACAACCTTGGACTGGACATTCAACAAGCTGTCATCAGCTGTTTCAATGGCTTTGCTTTGGATGTGTTCCGCGCAGAGGTACTTAATAATCTGAACTGAACCTTAGTGTTTTTTTCTTGGATATTAAGAAGTGTAAAAAGGAGATTATAACTTGTGTTTGTGGCTCAACAGCAATGCAGGGAAATTCAAGAGTTCTTGCCAGAGCAGATTAAAGCTGTGCTTCTGGATTCTGCTGGTTCTCATGGTGTTCTCTAGATTTGAGTTTAGTTTGTCGTCAAATTTATTCTTCAATCAATGTTGTTATATTTTGTTAGGTCTTGGTGATTCTATTCTAGCTTTTTTAAGTATCAAAATAGTTGTTGCCTGTTAGATACCTTAAACCCCCGGAATTTATTCTTCATTCGTCTTTTTCTTTAATCTTCCGCCTTATTATAATTTGTGCCAATGTCAAATTATTATTTTTGAATACAAGTAATATATATGGAAAATTCTTACCCAAATCTTGTTTGGCCAAACTTAGAGGTGTGTGTTGGGTTCGGATAATTCAAACTTGACCTGTCCCATTTTTTTAAAACACGAATATGGCGGGTATTTTGAATTTGGGTACCCGAATTGAAAAATTCTTTTTTTTTTACTACAGATACAAAATGGGTTTGGAATTGATATTTCCAGCCTTGAATATTCGAACCCGTTTATCTCTTTATTAGTACTACTTATACTAATATGCTTAATAAGTATTAATAAATTTCAAGAACAGTTTAGTTAGTTATTTAATTAAGCATCATATAACAAAGAAAAAAAATAATTCAATATAATAAATCCCAAATCTTTATTCTTAATTATACTAATATATGTGAAACTAATAAAGGTAAGAGTAGTAGTGTAAGTATAGGACCCCAGAAAAAATATCTAAAGGGAAGAACAAGACTTCTAAAAAAGTGTAAAATGTTTACAACCATGTGATTGGAGTTTGTGTATTCTTTCTAAATCTTCGAAAAAAATATTGTTCGAAAACTAAAAAAATATAGAATCTTGTTACTGTGAGTTATTAGAAAAAGATTAAATTAAAAATTCATTCTCGCGAAAGTTAACTCCTAGAACTAAGAACGAAAATAAATTTCTTGATAAATATCATGTTACACAACAATTTTTTTTTTTTTGGTAGAATCACACCGATCCGCGTTAAAAACAAAAAAATGAGTATAATTCTTCTAAATTTAGTTCTTTTTTTAAAGATGAAAAAGGAAAGGGAAAAAAAGAAACTCATATTTATTTGTGGATAGATAAAGTTTTACTTACTTTGTCAACTAAAAGACAATTTAAAATTTATATGAAGTTAGTCAACGTCTGAAAATGAGTTGAGTAGTCCTTAAGAATACAATGTTCATACTTGATTTGAACTTTTTATCGAGCTTGAAATTATGTTTGAGATTAGTTTGATTTCGGGCTCCAATGACCTTTAATTGGACCGAATATAAATTGAATGAGCTTGATTCAAACATCAAATAATTTGTTTTGATGCTCGTTCGTACATATATAGTAGTAGGGGTGGTTTATTTGGTTCAGGTAACCCAAGCCGTCCCCTTTTGTAGTACTTCTTAAAAACCTAAACATTCAGGGCCTATATCTTTCTTAGTACTTGTTCTTGGTTAGAATTTACCGATATTAATCAATGCAGACCAAAAATTTTGGCACTCAAACTGACTATGCATCACAAAATTCTGCGGTTCTAAATGAGACCTATGCCTTACGTAATGTTCCCACAAAATTGACTTATAAAAGGAGAGATGGATATTACCATAATTTTATATTTATTGGTTTCTCTAAACTCGAATATTAATTTTGCTATGTATTAATTCATTATTTATCAATTAAAATTTTGTTACAAACATATCTACAATTCACATAATTTTCCTACCATACCAAAACAGTCAGATACGCGTTGTGTCGTCAAGCCATCAACAAAATCTGAAGCGTCAAACAACAAAACAAATTAAATTAAATAGAAGTCCCACTATCGAATCAATCCACACCGTCAAATTCTAACCATCAACGGTGCACGTAAAATGAGTAAATGAAATGACAAAAAAAAAGGTAAAATTACGTTTTTCCTCGTCCCATTTGCGGTATATATAAAACGAGGCGATTTTGGACATCGCCGCCGCCGAGATCGTGTTAAATCGCAATTTTTTTGCGCCGCCGTCATAAAACGCCACAACTGCCTCTGGAGGAAGGTATTACATTTTCCCCAGTTCCTCGGGTTCGTCTTTCAAGTACATTTTGATCCTTTTCATTTCTGGTTTCGTAGTTTCTGTTCAATTTACTATTTTGCCTTTTCGATTTTCATTTCGCCTCACCTGTAAATGAATGTTTATTATCATGTCCAGAAGAAATTTCAAATTAAAATTTTGTCTATGATTTTTATTGTTTCGTTTGAAATGAATGTCTGTTGGAAGTTTTTAGTTCTACGCCGAGGTTATCTCACTTTTCATGCAGTAGTTGAGTACGATCTCGTGTTATAAATCTCATATAATTTCCATGGAATTTGCAGGTTTTGTACCTTTACAGGGAGAGAGTTGTACAATCAGCTCTCTCTCTACTTTAAACTTTTTCATAAAAAATCTCGAGATTCATTTATCCCTATATTGGACCACCAATTTCTTTGGAATATTGACAATGGCAATCACATTGAACTCATATGGAGTCAAAACTCCATATTTGTCTTTTTCAAGGAGAGCTTCAAGATTTCAACCTATTTGGAGGCAGCAGCGTCTCCATTTTAATGTTTCCGCACCTTTCGTTTATGATCCATCCACATTACGGAATTGCTCTTGTGGAACGCTAGCATTTTGTCTCAATTGCAAGGCTGGAAATGTCGATGTACTTGAAAAGAATGATACGGAAAACCGAGAATCTGAACAAGTTGCTAACGAGTTGACATGTGTGATGAAATTTGGTGGTTCATCTGTTGCCAACGCAGAGAGAATGAGAGAAGTAGCCGAGCTTATTCTCAGCTTTCCAGAAGAGAGGCCTGTCATTGTTCTTTCTGCTATGGGGAAGACAACCAACAAGTTGCTACTGGTACTTACTGTGATTTGCTTTCTTATTTCATTTACTAGTTTCCTCTTTTTCTGTGACGCAACTTTTCTGAGAAGATGTTGAGATGGAACTTTTTACTTGTGTAACAGGCTGGAGAAAAGGCCGTCAGCTGTGGTGTTTCAAATGTATCTGATCTTGAAGAATTGACCTTTATTAAAAACTTGCATTTAAGGTAACTGCGTTTTATGTATGCATTTTTCTATGAATTTTTTTATGAGGTTGTGCTTCTGAATGATTTATGTCTTGTTATATACTCAGGACCGCAGACGAGCTTGGAGTAGAAAGATTTATGATTGGAAGTGAGTGTATTTATACCGTAGAATGAATTCATAAGAGATCACATTCTACAGTTTTTGTATCAGAATGTGGTAATAGTATCATCATCCTGCTTTTCTATCCAAGGTTGTTCTTTTACTTATTGGGCATTTTGCAGAACACCTCCTTGAGTTGGAACAGCTTCTGAATGGAATTGCTATAATGAAAGAGATGACTCCTAGGACAAAGGACTACCTAGTATCTTTTGGGGAGTGCATGTCCACAAGGATTTTTGCCGCTTATTTAAATAAAATTGGTGTTAAAGCTCGTCAGGTATGTTATTTCTTGTCCCATACTTTAATCTTTGGTCCACTTAGCATATTCTACTTTCTAGTGACCAGTTAAATAGGATTATCTGTTAAAAATGGAATAAAAATACCTTGTGTGGTTGTTAAATCTTTTTACCTTTCAATTGTTTGCCTTCATACAATCAAAATAAATTGACTCTGTAAACTCTCTTGTTGTATATGGCTATCACTTACTGTAGACAGTCAAACCATAATCCTAGCATTTAATACACTTGAAATTGGACCAAGTTATTTCCTTTCATGGTTTACTATTAGTTTTAAACTGTAACACAATTTTCTTCTGTTTCGTAGTACGATGCATTTGAGATGGGTTTCATAACTACCGACGATTTTACAAATGCGGATATTCTGGAAGCAACTTATCCAGCAGTTTCCAAAAGACTGCATGGAGATTGGATCAGTAATCCTGCAATTCCAATTGTGACCGGCTTCCTCGGGAAGGTTACCTTATGTTTCCCATGCACATGTTCTTTATTCATGGGTTTCCTTGAACCAAAATCACATAAATATGATGATATCTTGGTCTAATGGTATTACATGTTAGGGTTGGAGAAGTTGTGCTGTGACTACATTAGGGAGGGGAGGTAGTGATTTGACCGCCACTACAATTGGCAAAGCGTTGGGGTTGAGGGAAATTCAGGTTGCCGTTAACTCTTTATATTTTTACTCTGTGAATCCCTTTTTATCCATTTTTGTCAGCTATGATTGTAAGGTTTTACTGATGTTAACTCTTTTAATCTTTATAGGTTTGGAAAGATGTAGATGGTGTTTTGACCTGTGATCCTAATATATACCCTCGCGCAGAACCAGTTCCTTATCTAACTTTTGATGAGGCAGCTGAACTTGCTTACTTCGGTGCTCAGGTATCATTTATAACTGTCCTTTAAACACATCTTTACTGTTGGCATTATATATTGCCATATTGGCTTTCGTGTGTTGCATAACTTGAAAGTGAAAAGGGAAAACATTTTCTGTTATTTTATTATGGTTTCTGTGGCCTGGCTATAGATTTAATGGACGAGTTACACTTTTAACTATTCTCATGCCTCTTTGATGAAATTAAATTTGATGTTTTGTGGCTTGGAAGTATGTCATCATATTAGAAAAAATTCACATCTTCTTTTTCTAATAATGCTTGTGCTTTCAATTAACTAAAGAAATATTTAATGAATTGCAATGAGCAGGACTTGTTACTTGCTAGTTTATTGGTTGAAGAAATGAGATTTTATAAATTGGTCATTTGCCAAGCACTCCATTTCGTGTTTTAATTCTTACCAAAATTTATCTGTTTCTTTGGGTCGAAAGGTCCTCCATCCACAGTCGATGAGACCAGCCAGAGAAGGTGACATTCCTGTACGAGTGAAGAACTCTTATAACTCTAAAGCTCCAGGAACCCTTATTACTCGAACAAGAGACATGAGCAAGGTTAGTTGCATTGTTTTACTAAAAACAGAAAGTATCCATAAAAATTTGTAGTGTTTATTTTTTGATTTTTTAATGATCTTTCGCCTTTCCAGTCTGTACTTACTAGCATTGTCTTGAAACGAAATGTTACAATGTTGGATATTGCTAGCACTCGGATGCTTGGCCAAGTTGGCTTTCTTGCTAAGGTTTTCTCCACCTTTGAGGATTTAGGCATATCTGTGGATGTTGTTGCGACTAGTGAAGTGAGTATATCTTTGACGTTGGACCCTTCCAAGCTATGGAGCAGAGAACTTATCCAGCAGGCAAGCGTATTATCTTCTATATTTAAGCATTTGAAAATATAAGCTTATAAATTAATCCCCTATAATTCGTTTTATATTATTTTTGCGTTGCTTGTGGTTTCTTGAGCAGGAACTGGATCACATGGTAGAAGAACTTGAAAAAATAGCAGTAGTAAATCTTCTTCAGAATAGATCGATAATCTCGCTCATAGGAAATGTTCAGAGATCTTCACTGATATTAGAAAAGGCTTTCCAAGTGCTTTGGGCTAATGGAATAAATGTTCAAATGATATCTCAAGGTGCTTCAAAAGTGAACATTTCTTTGATAGTAAATGACAGTGAAGCAGAACAATGCGTTAGGGCGCTTCACTCTGCTTTCTTTGAGACCGATCTTTCCCAAGTAGTACCTGGAGGAGGACCTAAATCTGGAAATGGTTCGTTTTGAAGCAAATTAGAGATATGTTCATTTAGTCGAAATCGCCATTCATATGACAGTTTAAAATGTCTTGAGTTTTCCCCATTTACTAGAGAATTTTAATTAGCAAATCGGCAAGTTTTAAAGCTATTGCAAAACCAAGGAGCAAAAGTAGTAGTAGTAGTTTTTTTTTTTTTTGGCAATATTTTTTTTACTGATAAGCTAACATTTCCTCCAACTAGAATTGAATGCTTGAAATTTTGGGTGAGTGTTAAAATTATTCTATTGTTAAATTTTCAATTTTGTTCTATAGATGGTGGTTGCAAATGTATTTCTACTCTAATTGGAAGTTACTTCAGTATTGGAAATACATTGTTTGAGGCGTTTTCAATTACATGATGAGGTTTTTTTATTTTGACAAAGAGTAGTAATTTTTTAAAATTAATATAAGTGATAATAGTAAAATAATAATAAATGTATTTGACTAATAAATAGTTAAACATCTCCTGCAGTTGGATTTACTGAGGTCCTCCTTTGAAACCATGGAAGCAAAATTGTAATAGATACTCGTTGAAGGAGTGGCTAAATCTACTCGTCTTATAATTTGGATGTGTTTTGGACCTTGATTTCTTTTGACCTGGGTGTAAATTTTTTTGTCAGCGTGTTTTGAAAATTTTCTTAAAACTTTGTAATTTTTTTGAAACGTGTATTAAATGTACTTTTGATATTGAATATTTTCTTAAAACTTTGTGAAACATGAATTAAATGTATTTTGGTTAGTAAAACTTAGATGTAAGAATGTTAAGTTGTTAACTAATGATGAGTGGAGTTTAAAAATTGAATTTATTTTGAAAGTTGAAGTTTTAAGAGGAAAAAATATATTGTCTCAAATCATGATGCATAAATGAATTAAACATTTGATATTATATTATATAGTAATTTTGTGAATATATATTTTTTTTTTTTTTTGGGATGTCCCAAAATAAAAATTTATTTATTTTAAATAGAAATATTATTCTCAAGATACCCTCACACATAAAAGTAATGATTTGTCATCTCACCACTAATTATCAATCATTACTTTTGAGGGAAAAAATGTAAGATAGTCTAAAAGTTTCATTTTTTTAAACCCTCGTCTAAAACTTGTGTCAAAAGTAAAATAAACAAAAATAATAGGATAGAGTGTTAAATTAAGACATTTGTTTCTCGAGTTTTCTTCTTTTTCAATTTTTCAAGAATAATCCCTTTCGAGACGCATCGTCCTAGACGGTCTCAAATAATATTTGCCCAACAAATTAGATACATTTATTTTTGTAATAATTGGGCTAGTGATTCAAATTGATCCCAATACACATTTATTACAGATATAGGCCCATAACAAGTATTGGGCCATGAGAGTATTAGCCAGCCCAGACCAAGGCTTCACAGAAAAAGTTACAAATACCCTAGCTACAAAGTAGATTAGAATCAAGGTTTTGAGAAGCGCAGCTCTCTACATTGTTAAAATACCATCAATGGCTTGCACGATAGATTTCCGGTGTCTAGACGAAGGTCTTGGAGGCAAAACCTACAAGCGCAAGAGATCCGAACAAGAAGCAGAGAAGCTACAGATCCTGAATCCACCCTCCGATGAATCAATGGACGTCGACGCTGTCAATCCGCCTCCTTCGAAACGCCAAGCAGTTCCATCCAATTCTAATCCCGACAAACCGTCGTTTGGCAAACCTACTTACGACGGAGTGATCGCCGGGAAAGTGTCCGGGAGGAAGTGGAAGGATGTCCGTACGCGGCGAGCTTCGACTGTGCAGGTCAGGAAGGGAACGACGGTGGAGCAGCGTATGAAGGAGAAGGAGATAAAGAAGGCATATAGGGAGCGGAAGGAGGAGCTGAAGGAGGAGATACGGAAGAACAAGCAGGAGAAGCGGAAACAACGTGAGGAGAGGGAGAAGAAGAAGCAGGAAAATACATTGAGATCAGGAACTAAGCTTCAAAAGATTACCAATCCTAAAACGCTTAAGAAGATTGCTAAATCCAAGCAACGCAAGCTTCTCAAGGTCGTTCCTGATGATGTTTTCAACAAGAAGAAGATCGGCCAGAATTAATTAAATCGTATTAAGTGGAGTATTTTGTTTTCGTTGTAACGCCTTTTGTCTAATCTCGGATCAAGTAGTAGTTAACAGGTATGAGTTCCTTTTTTTTTTATTTCTTGGAAGTTATTGAATATTGTAATTTTGATAGAGTTAATTAAACCAAACATGAGATGTCCGCCAAAAAAAAAAAAAGTTCTTTGATTCAAGTGTAGGTACATCCAACCTGAAATATGCTCAAAAGGAATCTAAACTTCACCTCATGTAGGGTGTTCTGAGTTCAGTCAGTAATTCGAAACCATGTCTTTGGTAGCCATAATATTATATGTTTTCTCAGATATGCAGGTTGATGATGACTTGGTTGTAATAATTCAAATTTTAGCATTATATACTCAAGATATTTTACAGTTGGTTATACATTTTTTGGTGGGTTAACCTACTTTGCTTTCCTTGTGAATAATTACTTAGTATTTGTGAGATTGGTCAAACTTGGTTGCCATGGAAGCAATAGTTTCTTAACATGGAGTATAATCAACTACATTTTCAAATACCCAGTTCCAAGTTATAAGTACTGACATAGCATTTTACAGAAAACATATTATCCCATTGTATAGGCTTCTATCAATTCCCCATCTGCTACGGCGTCTCACAGAACTCACCCCCAAGAACATCACAAGCCTCATCCAGCAGCACACTGCATGGATCGAGAATTAACATGTCAAAGCAAAGAATTGGATATTGTGATCAATAAAATGACAATTTTTAGCTATATCGACTTCGGATTACTTACGTTCTGGGATCAGCATAATCAAGATACTCTCTATCAACTTGCTCCAAAGCAATCTTTGGCTCCCTGGCTTCTGGTTTGAGCTTCAATTCTGGATATATGCCGGGATGACAGGTGTCTCCACCTATTGTTTCACAAGCTTCCGCCGGAAAGACGCTACAAATGGAAGAAGGTACATAAATAGTTGGATATGGAAGGAATAACAAGCATCTTGCATTGTTCTGACTTACGAGATTGTGGAATTGTAGTCAACTGCCTGTGCATATGTTCTGATTGAGGCAAACCGTGTAGAAGTCGAGCCTGCTGAAAGCTTTGGCAAAAAGCTTGTGGTGCTTCTAAGTGGTGCAAAGGGTGAGACCCCAGGGAATAAGGTTAAAGATGCCTGCATGTTGATGGGTATTTTGTTGTGGATTGGTGTTGAATAACGGGGAAGAAGGTTTTCCAATTTATAGCCTAAAGTGGGCTGCTGAGAATGGCAAAGATATTTGGGATGTGGGATATTTTTTCTGTAATTTGGGATGTGGATAAGAACCCTTTGCTGGGCAAAATACTTGCTATGGATAAGTGTCCATTGTCTTGGACATTTCTGTGCTGAGAATGACCCCTTCACAACTCACATGATTATACTTGATCTTCTGTCTTTTTCCTGTAAGAAAATTATCTTCCCTTATCGTATTCTAATTCTAATTATTTTCATAACATTTTTACATGGTTTAACCATATTTAGAAAATATAATAATAACACATTGTTATGCAAAATTATGCCCCAGAAAAGAATTCAACCTCAGAATTATGTTTCAAGATGATTTTAAGCGTGTCAATCAAATAGAATGCTTTCACATGGTTCCATGATAGCAAGATCATGAAGTTGTTCATATAACCATTGGAATTTTAAGTTCGAAGTTGAGCGAAGGCTAAACTCTTTGTTCTCTATCTTATAACCCATTCAGAGTCGATCTACTAAACTTCGATTACCCTTTTGTATCAATTTACCCCTCTATGATTTGAAAAAGAGCAATTTAACCTCCCGTGAAAATTTTAAAGAAGCAATTTATTCCCTTCAGTCGGAGAGTGTGACCACTTGTCGAAATTTAAAGTGGGCATGAAAAGTGTTTGTAACATAGGGGGTAAATTGCCACATTTATCATAACACAAGGAGGGAAATTACCATATTTATCATAACACAAAGTTGCCGAAATTTAGAGTGGGCATTAAAAGTGTTTTGTAACATAAGGGGTAAATTGCCACATTTATCATAGCACAAGGGGGGTAAATTGTCACATTTACCGTCTACAGGGATGTATAGTGCCACGTATAAAAATGTCACGGGAGTTATGCTCATAGAACTTGCTTGAAACCATTTTTCACTTATACTTTTTAGAAAATGATGGTCCTTGGTTGAAAGGGGTGTTTGCAAATGCTTTTAGAAAATATTTTTTTGTTTTTTTTTTGTGCTTAAAGCACTTTGATAGTGTTTGTAAGTAGGTGTTTTTGCTATTGCTTCTTCAACCTAGAAGCAGGTAAAAGCAGGTTGGCAAAAAACAGTTAAGGAGGTGCTTCTTTTAAGTGGCATTTTTGTAATAATTAAAGTTATTTTTTTTACATATTTGCAAACACCTCCTACTTTTGAATAAAAGTACTTATCTTTTACTTTTATTTTAAACAACTACTTTTGAGTTTCCAAAAGCATTTGCAAACACCCCTTTAAACGGAGGAGAAAAAAATTGCCCCTGAGGAAAAATAATTGATGCAAGTCGGTGAAAAAATTGTGTCAACTTGCAGAAGTTGGTTGAATTTAACAGTCTGAGGTAATTGACGACACACAGGTGATACATGGAGGAAACCATTTTAAGACGAAATGGACATGACCAATTATTGGAGGGGACAAACAGAATTTGGACATTGAATATTAACGTAGTATCCACTGTTGTTTCTCAAATACACACCAAGCTTGCCGTTGAGGGGAAATTCTTATCCATATCGGGTTTGGCCAAACTTTAAGTAATCACATGGCAAATGCAATATACTTGCTTTGGGATTGAATGTAACTCCCAGGAGAGTAACCAATAAAAAAAACAAGTGCAATACAATTGCTTGTGGTTGAATGGGTTTAGCCAAACCGGGCTTGGACAAGAATTTTCCGCCACTGAGTTCGATAAGACATTATCTAATGGGGTGCACCGTGCAACCTCTTTAAAATGTGTAGAGAGAAAAATCGACAAGTCATTCATACTCACTTCTTGGACCTCTTTTAAATGAACTTCTGTGAGGTCTGAAATTGTGCTGATTCGCCCAAGTAATTACAATTTTACATGCATATTTTAAATAGAAAAGATGATATATCAACAAAACATCTACGGTACTGTCAAAAGTAAATCCCGTCCTTCAAAATCCAACGTGAGTCGAAGAGAACCACCAAGCACCGCCTGAACCTCTGATGGTGCATGTCAATTAAGCCCAAATATGTCGAACTTTGTTGGTGCTCAACCAGCAAAGCCATCTGTTTGAACAATGCCAACTTTCACAAACTCTGAGATTTGTATTTGTATTTGGAAAATATGCTATCAATTACTCCAAGTGCGTCACAATACGACTACTCTTCAGATTTCAATGGATGCCTTACACAAACTAGATCATCCAATTTATTGCCATCCATTTTATATAATGATACACCCTCCATTTGAGTGAAATGATCCTGTGCTGATTGTCTTAATTTATCAAAAGGCATGGCCTCCCATTTGCTGTAATTTGAATTCCTCCTAACATCACTCATATCCGACGATCCAGATAAAGGCCCAGCATTGTAAGAACCCCACACTTTACAATTTCGAAATTGTCCCAAATCACCCTCTTGGCTAGCTTGATTCTTTTTCAAGCGTACGGCAGCAGAGTGAGCTCTGCTTATTGTTTCTCGACTTGGTACATCTGACCAGTCTTGCTTCCTTTCAGCTCTCATGGGAGAATGGATTCGAATAACCTGGTAGGTTTGTTCATCACTATAAGCTCATTGATTTTTCATTGAGTATTTAGATTCAAATAAAATAAAATAAAAAGGTACTAACACCAAGGCATTCTAGAAGCTGGTAGTATGCTCTTCCTTGAAGCGGATTGTGTCCTTTCCTTGGGGTTGAGAAGTATCGAGTCCTAGACCGTTCAGAAATTTAAAGTTACAAGGAGTGAGACTTCAATTAAGACAAGTAAACCAAAAAGAGAAAAACTGAACTTACCATTCAGTATATCCAGGATCGACAGTGAAACCATAAATGTCAACAATGTCACACATTGAAAGTGCCAATTCTATTGATTTCATTCCAGTTCCTTTGGCACCTCTACGAAGTACAATACCTTGGAAGAGATATACTGGATTTGGGATCCTCTGCATCATTTGGGTGAGAAGAATAAATTTCCTTTCAAGAGATTATATAACGAACCTACCAATTAGAAATACTCATCGTCAGCTTTAAAACTCGTTGTTATTCAGAATTTAACAAGACCACAATAAGCCACTTTCTTATTACTTACATATTCAGAATTAGAAATTTGCCCAGTTTTAGGAACTTCAACAGATAAACAAGCAGAATGGATAAATCAACGCTATAGTCCAAATCCAAAATTCCATGAAATGGCAAAGACATATTGAATTGTTAAGGCCCACCACATCTAGGTTTGTTGTAGTATTTTCAGAAGCTAATATCGATTGCATACCTTTTTCGGTCAATTGGTTATTAGGAAATATCTTATGATTGTTCCCGTTCTCAAGAGGTACCTGCTAATCTTGTTTTCTTTTTTAAATCATAAATGTCTTGTAATAGCTTTCATTCTTATCATCTATCCTCTTTAAAAAAGGAAAAAAAGGAATGATGAATAATGTCCCCATCATATATAGTCCACATAAATACTACCAAACTAATCATCAACACAATATTACCTTTATCATTGTGTTGAAATCTCTATGAGTGAGACTTTTGATAATAAGCACTTCATCATCTGAAAGGAAAAAACTATGAGAATTATGTATAGATAATTACTACATGAAATTACACTAATGAAACTGGATTCTTTTGCCTTGTGGCTCTTCTAGTTTCGTGGTTAGAGGATCTTTGTTTTGTCTCTATAATAAGATTAGCCAACTTTTTATAATTTAAAATGTTATAATCAAAGATGTCTAGAGTGTTTCCGCTAATATATGCAATGAGGCTCAACAGGCAAGTTCATTGCGTCTTAATTCTCTGATATCTATTGCCCTAGTACTCTGCTTTTTGCCAAACATTACCGAGACAAATAGCAAGAGCAGAGTGGACGAGAACATGAAGAGGAAAATAGATGAACAAAAGTATCTATGGAGATGATACAGTTTATAAGTTGAAACAAATATAATATCATGTACCTGACCCATTAAGAATGGGAATCATGTTACGCGCAGCACCCCTTACTACGAGGCGAAAGTCCCTCTTTAGACCAACATATTTGGCATAATTCTGTATAGAATGACGGAAAAACAGCTTGCTGATAAATCATTGAATCCAAATTTTGAAATTGAGACTATAAAATTAAAACCAAATCTTTAATAGGTAGAAGTCATGATGACAGTAAGACTGTTCCAGTCCAAAAGATTGATCTAGCCCATCCCCAAAGATAACAGGAAAAAGAAAATTTATATTGACTCTCCAGTCACAAGGCTAACCATGCATAATGATGATGAAAATGGTTTTGACATAACAAATCATGAACATACGTCCTTTAACCCCCAAACACATCCACATGAACATGAGCATAGAGAAATAGAGATCCGTACATACGTACAGAAAAAACAACAAAATAAGGAAATGAATATGGGCACAGAATTTCCAGGAGGCTATGACAGAAAACCAAAGTCAATATACTTCATTTACCTCATTAACAGGGGCCTCATTATCTCTTATAACTGCATCATGACTATCAATTTCTTTCCCAAATTCTGTCTTTAGGAGATCTCCCGAATTTCCAACAACGGCACAAGTTCGAAACTGACGAGGATGGAAGGGCGGCTTTGCTGGTAAAATCACATTAAGATGTTCCTCACAAAGCGTTCTATTGTAGCACTTGTCTGCTCCTCTATGATAAGCACAATAGAATATGGAAAATAAAAATCAATATCAGAAAGATAGATATTTCTCATTCAACTTACTTTGGAATATAGAATATGAAATTGCAGCAAGTAGTCAAAGGAGGCTATCAACGTACAACTGTGCTATTCTCTTTGGAGCATACTCTAGCCACCCATCTGGCCGTGCATCTAAATACTCTCTTGTCAACACTGTAGTCATATTACGATACTGCATTTCAGATAATATATGCTTACTAAATATATGTAGAAGCATAGCTTGGAAATTCAAATGGAGACGACAATGAAAAAATACCTGTTCCCACAACAGTATGGCTTCACAAACATCATACTTGTACTCCAAGGGCTCAAAGATTTTAAACTGCTCATTGTACTGCAAAATTGATACGTATAGCTATGAATCGTATACAAGATTTAAAAGGAAATGTGACTAGCAAGAGAGTAACAGACAAACCCAAGTGCTATTAGTCCCTTCAGGGAACTTGAGAATCAAATTACAATGATCTATTATGTGAGCAGTGAGCCCAAGACCTCTGTTTGCCTGCAATAAAAAAATTAAGCTAATGGTAAGACAGATCTTTGAAAAATAAAAGAAAATTTCAATAAAAACATTCTCAACTACGCAAGCAGAATTTCCAAATTCAAAAGTAAGCACACAAACAACGCACTGTGGCTTGGTGAGATCTCATAAAATTTGGTCTAAAATTGGTTAACACACATAGTAAGAGGTAAATAAACTTTCCGGAAGTCCTAAAATAAACAAAAGCAATTTTAAATTAGATTAAGAAAGAGTGAAAATTGAAAAACTAGCATAATTAACGACTAGAGATCTAAGGTGAGCAGAAAACAGAGCATGGAAACTAACTAACCACGCATTGCTGAACACTAGACTGAAAATCGGATAAAATCTGAATATCGACTGTGTCAATTTTCGTGATTCGTTTGCCTGGAAGAATCAGAAGAAGTCAGATGCGGCGTTATCAGCAAGTAAGAGTAATCTTTTGGCATAAAATGTGACGTACCGGCAAAGAAAGATGATTGAATGGCGAAAACGAGGAGAGAGAAAATGGCCGCGGCGCAGAGAAGATGGAGAAGAGAAGGACTTCTGCCTGAAGCTTTTCTCAGACCTCGCATCTTGCTGTAACAGAAAAATGCGCCACGGATCTTAATGAACTAATTCTTATATTCTCTTTTAATAGCCATATTTCATAAAATATGAATTATAATTGCAATTGTTTTTTTCTCTTTTGATTTAGCAATTGTTGCTGTTCTTAACTTTCATAAAATGTTACCTGTAATTATAAAAAAGAAAAATGTTATTTGTTGCATTCTGACGTACCAAATCATCCTCCACTCATGTTTATTCGGTTATTCAATTTCAACGAGTAGAAAGATAAATAGGGGTATGTTCTTTTGCTGATGGTGGCTAAGCAGCAATAATTGTACTGAAGCTCTCTTTCCAACGCCCGCCGAGCCGAGCCTAGCCTGGTGCGTAGCTGAGTCGATATTTGAGTTAATTTGTTTGTTCATTTACATATACTATATATTTTTTCAATCATTTTATTCACTGAAATTCAAACCCCACACATAGTCTTACTTGAATCTTCATTTTGAACTTATGTGTTATAGTTTTTCATTACACCAAAAACATTCAGGTTACTATTAAAGTTATTGAAGAATGATACCAACTTTTGATGGATACAGAGCCTGCAAATTCAGTCGAATTA
Organism: Penstemon newberryi var. newberryi; assembly: GCA_030819805.1. Taxonomy (NCBI): domain Eukaryota; kingdom Viridiplantae; phylum Streptophyta; class Magnoliopsida; order Lamiales; family Plantaginaceae; genus Penstemon; species Penstemon newberryi. The sequence continues at coordinate 10,544,750 of JAUALY010000004.1, read as the reverse complement.
CATGACAAGTAATTATCTTACATAAGCATTTACTCAGAAGATTCTATTCCGACCTTAATATGTTAAATCATTAATACTCTGCAGGCATTTTTTGTGGTCCAGTGGTTGAGTAATAATTCTGGAGGCTATGAAGTAGCTGCCAGTTTTTTTAAGATAAATGGCCGAATATGGCTCACAATATTATGAACCAAACTCACATACAAAATACAGTCCCAAGTGAACCCACCCTACCCTTGAAACACGCTATAACCCCATGTAGCAGAAAGCCGACATCAAACCTTCCTGTTAACAAAACTGCCAAAATAGAGATGAAAGTCTAAATGTAAACATGAACAAGCAGACCAACATTTAAACAATAATTAGATATGGATTTTGTATATGAACATGCAACCTCTCTGATTGCATAAATTAGTACAAGTTCCTTCATTACTTCCCGTGTGTTCTATTTTCTTTTACATTCTTCCAATAAATACTTCATGCACACTGGAGAAATTATTTTATTTCTACATCCACCAGTAGTCTCATTAAATAAAAAACATATCATTCCTATCTACTACTCGGTCAAGATAAATAAAACATCTTTGCCATACTACAAACAAAGCTTATTCAATAGCGCCGTCCACCAGCAGTGGACAAGAGAACACGGCTTGGTTTCTTACCCTTCTTCCCCACTTCATTCACCTTTGGCCCTTCCACAGGTTTTGCTCGTGATGTTACATTGGCAAATGATAGTGAGCCAGCATTTCTCAACCCTTGAGAAACAAAGACAGGTTTGGAATTAAAACAAAGAATTTTAATGCCATACAAAAGTCGCACTTCAAGATTAATAGAAAACTCCAAATAGATGTGTGTGTGTGTGTGTACCAGTACTGCTAGAAGAAGAGTCATGTGGTAGATCAATCTCTGAGGGAGTCGGGATTTCGTCTGTTTTCAAAGAGGGAGAATCATGAGCAGCTGCAAAACCGAGCCTTGCAACGCTTGAGAATGATTGTCTTTCCCCAACAGTTGGAGGGCTTGATGATGTTGCACCATTACTTCCCAAAGCTTAGTGTAGGCAACGGATAAACGATGAGTTCACAAATCACAATCATGGGGATTGGGGATCAAACATGGGAGTTCAAAGATATAAACATAATATTTTAAAGATGTACAGGAGGTCAAGAGCTACAAACGTAGGTATGGATTAATAGGAAAGGAAACAACTCAAATGATGCACATTAGTAGCCATCATCCTAATTCAACTGAGACTAGAGCACCAAAAATATGTAGGGGCAATATTTTTGAAATAGGAACATACATGATTATAGTACTGCATTAATCATAACCTTGAAGTTATGTGATCATATTATCATACAAGTGAACAACATTTACCTTCAAAGTCATCCATGGAAAAGCTAGGGGAGCCATCATACGAGTAATATGGCACAGGCACAAACTGAGAGCCAGCAATTTCAGCCTTAATTTTGTCTTTGTGTTCCTATATGCAAAACCAACAGGTTACAATCAACAGAAAATAAAATTCAGCCCCGATTTCAACTTAGTGCATAAAACATGAGTCACTACTTGATATGGTTCTACTAAGGAACTATGTACATTTCCGCAACTAGTGAAGTGTGATTATCAATTGGAAACCGAAAACCTTTAGAGATTCACAGGGAAACAATATTTAATTGTAACGGCCAAATCATTTGAAATTGCTTAGGGCAGCGAGACATTTCTGGGAACACAAAACGTTTCAGCCAATAGCTGTGCCCACCAATAGCCACGTGTCAGGTACATCCTATGTGAATGCATGAAAACTACAAGTGGCTGCTCCAACGTAAATTCAAAGCTTGAACTCCAGCCGACGACCTAAATTATAGGTCGCCAAATTGCTACTCAAGTTTGGAATTGCGGAGGACTGATGATGGGAAATATCTCATCTAGGTTTGACTCCAACCCGCTAAGACTGCTCGGACCATGAAGGCTGAAGCGACCTCGAAAAGAATAAGCGAGCGGAGGAAGACACATTTAAGTCAAACAGTCATATAATCCCCGAGCTTAGTACCCCGCACGAGGCATCACGAAGATCACAGATCGGAAATCAAACCATGTCGGACATGAACCAGGAAAGAGCCTCACCAGTAATGCGGATAAGGTGGAGAGTCATTCAAACGTAGTTATCTCAGGTTATGGCGCAACTAGGACAGCGAATCAGGACAGTACCATCATTTGTACTTAGAGCAACATCATAACCCCACTTGGGGAAACTTTAATTGTGACGCCGGCTGACAGGGTCAGAGTCAGCAGACAATTGGGGAGACTGATGCCTTGGGACCAAGCACCAAGAGGGAGGCCTAACCCTAAAACTTGTCTCCAAGTTCATATATGAGGTATCTTCCTCATGAAGGTACATATACCTCTCTTTTGCATTCCAAATACACTCTTGCCCTTTGAAACCAACTAAGAGGATACATTCACCATCATATTAAAATGAAAAGAATGCATTTGTACCATGCATTACAAGTACATCTTCACACACACTGAACAATAGATGTAAGTGTGAGAGCTATACCTTCCTAGCAAGCCGCTGTCTTTGCTTTTCTCTACTCTTGATTTCGTCCATAAAAGGAGAGAGGGACTCCGTAGGCAATATATCACTCAGATCGATTTCACAAAACTGTAAAAACACAGGAGTCACTGAAACTACTAGCTAAAGCAAGCTGCAAAACATGTGATGGATAACCAAGAACAATCACAAAAGAAAATACGGACCTATCCCATGCACCTGTGTGACAGTAAAAATGCATAAAATTGGTAATTACCTGAAAAGTAGTTGTCAAGGAGAAATGGCTTAAGAAGCGATAACGCTTCCTCATGGTGTCTGACTGAGTCACTGTCTCCAACTGCAAGAGCTTTCCAGTGATTCTGGAATTTAATTCTTGTAAAAATGACGATAAGGATGCATTCTTCTTTGAGAGGTTTTAGACAATGAACATTTTACTATGAGTTCACATAAGCCCTTAACACTTTTACGTATTACTTATAATGAACTAAAATAACATGTTTCCTTCTGTATTAAGTTCACTTAACTCTCATGTAAGTAGCACATACAGTAAATTACAAATGTCTTATGAACTCTGTGTTTATGGTAGACTGGTAGTAAACAACAGAATTTAATTCAAGAAATAGTAGTACATATATTATATCTCTGAGTAATCCCCAAAATGAAATCTTCTATACAGTATTACTACCAAATGAAAAGAGACATGAAACTGTGACGCATTAAATTATTACAGTTCAGAAATGTAAGCAGGCAAATATCCATTGAGTAGATTTGAGATTCTAGTTGACTTGCTTCTATATAGAGAGAAAGAAAAAAGGCAAAATAAACATACAGGGAAAGCAAAGTTCACCGCATACCTGTTTGGAAGTCTTTCATAACTGCCGTAATGGTGTAGAAGGCACTTCATGTTTAATGGATGAATAATAAGGTGCTGACCATCAATAGCCTAAATTTTTCAAACAGAATGATAGATTACTCAGCTATATGGTCAGACGTCACTTAGATGCTACTAAGTATATTCAGATTTGCCATTTTCAGGTAAAGCCGTAGAAATAAATAAAGTATCACTGACCTGATAGAAATTGTAAGAATCACTGCTTTTGCTGTCCTTGGCACCATTAAGAAGCGTCTGACTATTATTATCATTGTGTGAAGATGGAGAACTCTCATGGTCTTCCAACAGTTTGTTGAAATCTTCAACTTGAGGCGAACAGAAGTCTCTAACCGTTTTATCTGCAGTAGACTTTTCAAACCAATTTGATTTATTAATCTTAGTAGTAGACATTGTTCCTCAAACAAATTCACATGCACCATAATAAGCATCAACATAATTTATAGTTGGTGAAGGTCCATGCTTACATTAGCCTTGTTGCAATTAGAGATGCGATGCTCATTCCAATATTTCTTCCTTCGCTCCAATTGTTCCATTGCAGCACAAACATATGGAAGTTTTTCAATGTCATCAACTAAACCTGAATCAGCTCTAGCTATCCAACTATCTAGATCTGACATTGCTTCTCTAACAGACAGTTCCACATCTGAAGTCAATGTGAACTTTGAGAAGGAATCCAAATTTTCTTCATCTATACTAGTCCTTTCATTGTTCTTAAAAGAAGAACTGAACGAATCTTTTTGACGGGTTAATAACACGAATTCTATTTCATCTCCAACTTGGTACTGCTTGACATTCTCGATTTGGATGGTGTACAAATCTTTAGAAGAAATCATTGCAAAGCACAAAGGGCACTTCTTCCAGCACTCACCCTTAATATCATCTTCACCCATAGAGAAATATTGCAAGATACATGGGAAACAGAAGATATGACCACATGAGGTTATCTGCGGACATAATGGATCATCCAAACATATGGGACACTGTACAGAGAAGGGAGAGGAGTACTTCAAGCAAATGATATCGTCCCAATTTAACATTTTGTCTGGATCCATGGACTCGGGCGCGTAGTTCCCAGTATCTAGCACTACAAATTTGTAATTAGCTTGAAAAAACAAATCCTTATTGTATGGGATTCTCTTCTGTTGTCTTCGCGGAGGAGGTGCTCTAGGTTGTGCACGAGAAACTGGAATAGGATCATAATGAAAATTTAACAAGTGGTTCCCACTAACCATCTGGGATCTTTTACCAGTTGGAGGCCCGTTGCTCCTCTGGGAACTGGCAGTTGGAGAACTCTGATGACTGCTCGAGGGAACAAAGGTTGAAGATGATTTCCCTTGCCACTCTGAGGATCCAACTGCTGCCAGAGCCTCAGGCTGCAAGGTTTTACCGCCATTATGGTGTAATGGAGTTTTGCCATGGTTTCTTCTTCCCCTCCCATTTACCTGATTGAAATTTAAAACATACACATATAGATCAGAAGAAATTAACCTTCTCACCTCAAAAATTGTTTCAAGAAAATGAGCCGACCACTACAATTACCTCTTTGGAAGATCCATCTGAATTGCCTGCACCAGAAGCCACTTGTCCTGAAACAGGAAAGCCTAAAATGGTAAGCACTTTCAACTGCAATTAACAATGCCCAGAATAGGACAACGGAGTCTCATACGAATTTAGGGCTGATATCAAACCACACCTTGAGTTTAATCGGTAACTTATTTGAGCTTGATTCTTTATACATAATATAAACCAAGATTGAACCAAATTTACAGTTTCATAACTTTTGAAGTTGGATTCGATGACAAAATATATGTAAACAGATCAAGCTACTTGAGCACGCTAGTATTCGGCTCTATCTTAGTTTAAAAATCAAAGTAAATCACACAGTCAAGCTCAGATAACATCAAAACCAAGAGACTTAAAGCTCATCTAGTTTACACCCTAACAAAAACTTGACTTAATCACTTCAACCTCCTACAGCTGAAAACAAGCCATTTCTCCAAAATGTGACGCACCAAATCAATTTTTTTAATTTATCACACCAGACTAGAACATCACTTCCTAATTCATGGGACCAACCTTACTTTTGTATTTATTTGAGCTCGAACACTCGTTAGAGGTTAGCTCTTCAAATAATCTAACTTAAACAAAATCAAAAATCAAGATCACACATAATTTCAAACTCAATAAGAGAATAGGAAATAGATGTAAGAGAAAACTGACCTGGGACATTTTGAGGCGAGGTGGAATCAGAGAGTGGGAGAGTTTGTTGAGGAGAAGAGATGAGGAAGCCATGATTTGGGGGAGAAGCTTGAGAGGGAGCTGATGAACACGACGAATTTGAACCTTGATTATGGGAGGGCGAGATGGACATGAAATTTTTCTTCCTTTATCAATTCGTAATTTGATAGTTTAGGGTTTCTTCGCGGTTTTCTGCCTTAGTTTATGAAATTCTACACATCGATTAATATATATCCGTATCCACAGCGATTACGTTCACCGTCTGTCCGGAGTCCGTATTCCTCTGACCGTGTCCTATTTTCTCAGTCTTTATTTTTAATATCAATAAAAGAAAATAAAGCAATAAACTAAACTTGTTGAGATAAAATCACCTACATTTTCCTCCAAAAAAATCACCTACATTTACCCGTTTTAAATTGTAAAACATGTTGTAATTAATTGCAATCTCCGTTCCTCGAAAAAACAAAACGCAGTCTCCTTCAACTCCATTGCAAGTCATTTAATTGACTACTATAGTATTTTTTTTTTATCTTACTTTATTAATTATTCCGTAACTCAGTAATTAGTAATCAATTTGTTTCTTTCTCTTCAATAAAACACAAGGTCATATTGAGAAATTAAAACTTCAACATCATTGTTATCCAAAAAAAAATTAATAGGATTTAGTTGAATATTTTTCGAACATAAGGCCCATGTCATTAAAAACAATTAGTAAATATCTTTTCTCAATTGGAAATCGTCCTTTGTAGTATATAAATATCGTATCCAAAGACTAGAAACCATAATGGTTAAAAATCTACTCATTGGAATTATAAGAGTTGGACCATTTGTCTGAGTCACGCGAAAGTATTTTTCTCTTTGTGTTAGCACTTAGAGTGTGGGAGGAATGGCTCTGAAAGACTGGAAATTAAGCATATAATACTGCATGTCCCAAACATGCCTCTTACAAATATGTACAGAACGGCACCAAATTCTTGTGTGTCTTACGACTCATTCCAACAGTTAGACACAACTTCAAGCTTTCATGTCTTAAGCATAGAAAACATTTCCCGTGAATGTTTTATCGAAATGAATTACAAAGGTACGTATTTCCATTGGAGCAAGTTCCACAATCAGTTTTGAAGGATCAACAGTTCCTCCTCTGCTCAATTTGGATTCTCCATTGGAGGCGGAACCTTGTACTTTCCAAATCAGTCTCTTCTTCTCCATTTCCGACCTTTCTTGGTTGGCTGATAAGCTCGTCTCCACTACCTTAACAATCTGCCAAAATCAAATTGAAAATGTTAATAGCACAAATGAGCGTTCACATTCACGGATGAAACGGAAAGAACTGCAAATCTACCTGCTTTCCTGGGAAAAGCTTTTGTAGTTCGACTTTTGCCATCACAGAAAGATCCTTATCCTCCCCAATCTATACAGTCACAGAGGTCAAATCAATTTTAGAATATAATATTTTTACCTAGTAATACATAATTAGTACTAGTACCGAGAAAAGTTCAACTGATAGCACAAAATAGGTCTACTGTGAATGCTATTTCTGCCGCTACCTCAAAGCATTCTTTTATTACTTCATATGGGGGAACAATGCGTCAGTAGAGCATTTCCGTACTTAAAATGTACTGCTTTATGATGATTTTATGAAATGAAATCTCGAAATATAATCTATGTCAATCTCTAAACTCTAAAGTAATGTAAGGGAGATTTACAACCTCATACAAATGTGCTAAGCGGAGAAGAACCTCTTTGTTGCTTTCTAGCTCCTGCATAGTTTAGGTAGAAAGTTACACTAAGCTCGATACTGATAAATTAAATAAGAAGCAATGGAATCAAGTAACATGATTTGGTTCTTTGTTCCTGAATTTATCATAGAAATTTCACTGTTTCTCAAGATTTTCTCGTTCAAAGTTAGTATAATATATAAATGACATTTCACAAAGGCAAGCTCTAGTCACCTGTAAAGTTAAAATAGCCACATTATCAGGTAACCTATAGGAGGAGTCGATTGCTGAGAAACTGGAAACATGAGAACTTATCCAATTATCTTCATCCTAGACCATGAAATTTAGTTTTAGCCAGTGAATTTAAGAATCAAAAGGTAAAGGAAATTCAATAAATAATATACCTGTTCGGTGAAGGCTAATAGAAATGGAGAATATATCTCCTGGCCAGCCGAACGACGCCACTTAGCACCTTCTCCAACTGGATCTATCTTATAAAAATATTTTCCTTGGATCTACAAAAATATAATAGTCATAAGGTATTATCAAATGGGGAAACCTAAAGGCAAATTCTACAGGTGGGAATCAACTAACTGTAAGTCCCTGGCACTGATTGTCAACACAAACAGTTTCATTTAAAGCCTCTCCGACTCCTTTGCCATCATCACGTAGCAGTCTCCTATATGATGTAAGATCGAAAGTTATGGCAACTGGTGCAATCGATTGATAATGAAAGACTTATGGAGTAATAATAAACCTGTGAAGCATAAGCTCAATCTGGCCATCTACTAAACTTGATCCTCCCACAGCTCGATCCACCAGAAGTGAGAGTTCTTTCTTATCATCTTTAATGTAAATTCCAAGATTTATCTGCATTAATAATTCGTAAATTTCAACAATGGAGGGAATCATTTTGGCAAACAGAAATTCAAATTGCCTTCTTTATGCAAAATGCAAGTCCTTTTAAAAGGTTATAAATGAACTTGATCCTGTTGAAAAGAGCATACGGGGTAATAATTCCCAGCAGCAGGTTCGTTTACTTTCAGGTCCCAATCAGTCCTATAATCACGAACCTGGAATAGCAGATAACTTTTTGTCATAATCGATCTGGAAAATTTGTTAGTATTAAAATCAGATTAACATTTCCGTGTTGAAATATGACTAGACTTTTTTCATAATTCAGACTTGATTATTGTGGCACATCCAAAAGAAATCTAGAAAGGAGGGGGTGCTTACAACATACCCTTCTAATAAAATCGCGACCATTAGAGTCCGTATAGAATGTCTTATTGCTCTCTAGGTTAGTCATGATTTGAGTTGCAACTTCTTTTCCAATCCCATCATTGATGGGAATAGGGCCCACCTGATTTATAAAAATTGTTACTCTCATATAAACAAACATAACAAAAATGATCCAACGGAATAAGATGTGCCTACAGTGAATTCAACTTCAACATGTTCTTTTCCCTTGTGAAGACGATTGATCTGCATCAGCAATAAGAGCACCAACAAGTGGAAGAAGTAAATAATGGAACATCTATTGCCATTTGTATAATGACTACCAAAATATATTCATCATCAATTGGGAAAAAAAAAGGGAATCAGTAACCTGTCTAGAAATGCACCTGATAAATCCATGGATTAATCTGCTGGTGAACTTCATCAATTATGGGTCCGCGGATAACAGTCAGGACATCCTGCGAAAGAATAACAAAATTAAAGTTGATCATTCAATAGAGAACTTCTTGCAGCACTGGGTTCAGCCTCAAAGCTCTATACCTGCTTTTGTGGATGTATAGTATATGTACTATTGGGTCGGAAGACATATGCTCCAGATGACTTCAGCATCAATTATATAAGATAGAGCAACAACCATGAAAAGATTTAATGAGTTATGAATTATGAGGAAATTAAAATACTTAAAAAAAGGTATGAAGCCAAATAATGTAGGGTAAATGATAACCTGAGGATCTTCATCGCTTCCATTGTATCCAGAATAGAAGCTAAAAGACTGCTGAACACTTTCATTGACCTTAAAAAGTTGCAGGTATCAGTCATGCAAAAATAAGAAAACATCGGATTTAGTATGTAAATGCACACTGGTGCATGTGTGTGACTAAATTGAGAGCTCCTATCGAAACAATATGAAGATAAAAAGTAACAATATACTATATTCTTCTTAACACAGAAACAAAGCAAGCATTAATAAATCATCACTGGAATCAAGCACATAGCTTACCGAGCTGCGGTGATTAACATAATGAGTAAGTTTCCCTTCTTCAGCAGAAAAGGTAAGCTTTAGATGTTCATGACCCACTTCAAAGGTAGACTTCTCCTGCCTTCGAAACAATTGTACAGATGATCTTGTTGAACCACCATCTAATTTGAAGACAGACGTGTAAATGAAAGCTCATATTCAGAAAACTTAAATTTTCTTCATGGAAACAAATTAGCTCACTGCACCTTTCGTTTTAGTGCTAGAAATAGTATATGTCCTAAATCCAAGAGGCGGTGCTGACGCAGTAAATGCGAGCCAATACTTTGGTGTCTTACTTGGTGTTTGACCAAGGTATGCCTTAACATGGTAGTTTCTCAGGCTTACATGAGTATCAGACAAAGGAAGCAGCTGCGATTCAAGTATTCTTCCGGCTGAATCACGAACGGTGATATCTTCATACATGACCTGTGGAAAACTTGAGCGCCATTAATATCTTTTCCTGAGTCTCAAGTACAAAAAAGATTAAATTTGAATAGACGCAAGTCGGTTTTTTCCTCCCAAGTGCATTAAACTTCCTAGGTTTTCCTTTATTGCTGCACAGAAAGTTTGACAGCAGAAAATTTCCTACCAAATTGAGTGGATTACCTCACCTCTTCAAGAAGCTTAAGGTTGTATTTGGAACTTGAATTTTAGTGTGCAAATGAAAACAAATAAGAAATAAAGCCCAATATTTTTTTTATTATTTGATGACTGTCAGAATTCCTACTCATCGATATTTTGACGGATGACATGTGCCGAAATACATGGTTAATTCCTAAGAATGCAATCTATACTTGGTCTTCAAAAGTTGGTTTTCTCATTTAATGGTAACATCGGAAATAAATCATAGATTCTCTAACAAGGCATACTCGGTACATGTGAACTGATGGAAAATAACAATTAGATATTAAAACTTCTAAATGTGTATCATCAATTTTTTTTTTTTTGGGAAAATAAAAACAAATAAAGAACCAAGATCAGAACAGGGATACCAACAGGTATGCGAATTATATCTTCTCGTTTCCATCCAAGAGCATTGTAGACAACAACAACCTACAAAGTGAGCAAGAACTTTCAGTTGTCAAACTTATCTCAGAAGTTAATGTATTTGTTGTTAAAGTGGCAAAAAGAGAGGTATTTAAACACCTACCAGGTCTTTCCCGTTAGATAAACTGATTTCCGATGGAGGACAGTAACTTATATTCAGAAGCGGACACTGGGAGAACAAATTGCAGGCATTAGAACAATAGTCTGATATTCAATTTCACTCTTCAAACATGGTAATACCAACGATAAATCTTTCCAGAAACAATTCTATCCTATACCATATAATAGAAAGGTTCATGTACATGTGTCTTGTAAATTTCATTTGTGAAATTTTTAAAATCATTGTATGATCAACAAAACTATTGAATGTTACAAGATATATAACAAAAGACCAACAAGTCACCAGAAAAGAACTAAGTGGTGAAAAAAAATGTGGAACAATTATTAGTTCATCCATTCGTTAGTTAAGTTGCAATAAATGTTTTACCTTGATAACTCAAGAGTTTATTAAATCATTACAAGGGTTATGTTTTGATTTTATTCTATTTTTGTGAGCTTATTCGTTTATTTGACACTCATTACTTTTATGCTATTAATAGACTATTGAATATTTTTTGTCCATCATACAATAATGTTTAGCATATGCATACACAAAATCAACCTTACACGTACAAACAAGGCTAGTAGTTTACAAAAAGAAGACATCTCATAGAAACTTCAGAAGCTCAGATAGGAAATAAGCATCTTAATATGAAAGATCACATTGGGATGGTTGTTAATATCATTTAGGTTTGACACATCAAAGTTTTAGTTTCTACAAAATTATAAAATAGTAAGTATCTTTCAAAAAGTTAAACAGATAAATGCATTATTTAAGAAACTTTATGCAAGTATCAGATCTGATTGTCTATGAAATCAAATTGTCTAGAAAATTTGAAGCTGTGGATACTTTTACCTGTTGAAATTTTGTAGCATATTCACATCCAGAATATGTCATAGGTTCAACCAAGCATGCCAGTGATGATGCTGCCAAATTCTCGGCCTGGAGATGTAATGAATGTCACAAAATCAGGCAGAATTAGAGAGAGTACAATTAAACAAACAAGTCAAAAGGTCAATCGCCATTATAATTCATACCTCCACGTATCCCATGGCCAGTCTTTTTGCATAATCATTAGCCACATGTTGTTGTTCTGTTCCAGTAACTGCATCATGATGCTGCGCAGTTGCTAAAGCATCACCTAGTAAGTCTGTGTTTGGCCCAGACCTATTTCTTCCTTTGAAGAACTCGAGTTGCCTTGCAGCCTGATTAGAGACAAATTACCTAAGACTCATAAGTACAGTTTTTTAAGCCGCCCTTAAGGTGAGCAGCCTTAGGACTTTGTAGCGCGACACGTGGCGCTCCATTTTCTTTCCATTTTGATGCATTTGCTCAACGTATCGCGTTAAGAAGCCCTAGGGGCTCAAGGGCAGCATTGATAAATGCATTACACCATGGGTTTTCATCTAAATAAAACATTTAATCATTTGATACCAAATAATAGCCACTCATAATTCTGACATAGCGCTTGATAGCTGGTCTACTTGTGAAGTACCCGGTCCAGTAACCATTTACACGATCCGCATATCTGAGCAGCAGTGTTCATTGTTTTTCAAAATCAAGATGAGAACTAACAAGTGGTAAGCAATTAGAAATGCATTTGTGCCAAATAAATGACCCACGGAAAGTAGTCATCAGTCTTTATAGGCCAATTCCTTCCAGTTGCATGTTTAGCATCGGTGTATATAGATGGTGTAGAGTATAGTGCATTCACACGTCCATCCTGACAATAAGATGCAGTCAATTATTGATAGATCAATCAACTGATAGCCTGCAGCTTCACAGAAGTAATACTACATGACTAAGAATTTGAAACTATATATAACTTTCAGAAAAAAATTAATATTCAGAAGACCCGGACACAAGGATATTGATATTGTTAAAATCTGAAATCACAAATGGGATCAAATATCTGGCATTATGAAAGCGCATCATAGCACATAGATGAACAAGAAGTGGTAAATAAAAGCTTCTGATAAAAACCAAGTACCTTCTACAATTAGTTTACACCAAAGGAAATTTACAAATTAAAAATGAATAAAGTCAATCTCAAATATAGTGGCAAAAATATTTGAACAAGAATTTAAAGAATATAGATTTTACTGCACAACTTCTCCGTATAATCCTCAAAGCAACACAAAACCATTCATCTGGAATTAAACCAAAGACCTTTTGTTGAATAAACTTGGGACAAACAAAGAGTTCTTCTTTGAAACCAAAAAAAGAGAGAATTGTAAGTAAATCCAACTATATATGTAATCCATCCATGAATATTATCCTCATTACTTAATGGTAAGATTCCCTGGACATAGAAGCCACTGATATCATGGTTGATCATATTCGGCAACAGAAATATACAAATCTGGGGAATCTATAAAAAAAATTAATGTGCTCACTAAATTAACATAATGAATGAGCTTGTCCATCTGCCGGAACCATGTGTGTGCATATTGGTATTTAAAGTCAGTTCCCATGGTCCACATGACGTGATTTGTACGAGTTATATTTGCCTGCCAAATAAGAAGTGCTTAGCAATAACAAGAAAATATGAAATTGATAAGAAGTTTCCATTTCATGGCCACAGGTGCCTTGGACAAATATACATGTTATTCATTATGGTAAATAACCAATATACCTGAGACAATGCAGCAGCTACAAAGTCTTCAACACGCTCTTGAACGTTGTAATCAAACAAAGTAACATCGTCCTTCATATTTGCGAGCAGGTCAGGAAAAGAAAATTAAATACGACACAGATAAACTAAAAGATTCAAGATAGTTAAGGATGGTGTTATGGTTTCTCTAGGGGTTTACTTGAACAATAGGTGAAGCGTCATTAACTTCAAAATAGAAACCTGAAGGAGGTTCATAGTTCTTCGGGAAAGCACCAGCAAAAATCTGAAAATTACAACTAGAAATAAGCATTATATCCACGCTATTTAAAGCTTCCAAAAGAAACGTTTCAACAGAACAGATTAAAGTAGCCTATGCTAGTGGACCTGAGAAGAAGAACCAAAGCTCTTTGAGCCTTGCCAAATGACTTCAAGACTCTTCTCATTTTTACGCTTCACCCTATCTTGATAGTCAATTCGTCCAAAGAAAAGTGAGTCAAATCCAATCTGCAGTTCGTCAAGAATTTAGGGAAACTCATTGCCTGCTTCGAATTCTAATTTGCTGAATCAATCCTACTTAGTGTTAAAAATTTGAGGATCAAATGATTATGGCGTTGCTTTCTTCAGGAGAATAAACTAGAGTCGAAATTAAGCTTAATCAAAAAAGAGAGGCTTACTTCTGCTCCTAACAAGTAAGCCTGTACAGCAGAATGTCCAAATGGGTCAATTTGCCAACCAATTCTTGGTGTCACACCGAACTCCTCTTTAATGAAACGATGTCCTAAGGTTGTCTGATCAATCATGTCAATGTAATGTGTTGTTGCCTCATCATGCATACACATTCCTCCATTTCTTAAAAAGAAGAATACAATACATAATAGTATTATTATCTAAAAATTTCGAAAACGAAATTAAATCATTGTTGCTAAAATGCACATTTAGCAAAAGTGAGAATCGAGCAAAGGTTTAATTAAAAGATCGTTTCTAAAATGCAGATTTAGCAAAAGCACTGAAGAATAACAAAGTATAAATGGAGTTGTAAACTCTACATGAACTCCAGTTGACCCGATCCGACAAGCTCCCGGACAGTGAGCTTAACTGCTTCACTCTGGTCCTTCCACCACCGCTGGAAAAATGCCTGCATTCCAAATCGAAGTACCTAAATCATTCAGATTAAATTAAAACATACAGCATGAAATCGACTAATTAGTAACCAAACCATATTTCTAAATTTAATTCTAAACAATCAGACCTGCTCCACATAAATAAATTTGCGATTCTTATCAGCCAACAGAGCAGGAATCAGAGAATCCAACACGTTTTGGACGCACGCGCCCTGGATTGAATTGTTGGAACCGACGTAGTACTGGTCGACGGTCTTCAACCAGCCAACGTCGTCGTGAGTGTGCGGAACAAGATGAACATTGAGCTTATCGGGGACTATACCTTGAGAAGTGTTGTAAACCATGTATTTGCACTCTACAAATCCAATTACGGCGCCGAACACCAAAATCAAAACCAAGCTAATACAAAACTCCATTTCCGCTTTACCTTTCGTCTTCATTTCTCTTCCCCTCTAAATTGATACTGATACTAATAGTGTGATCAGTGGAAGTTTCACGTGATTTTTGAAGAGCGCGGTTCACTAGGTGTCACTCTCTTTTGGTTCTAAGGTAGGTCGTGGCAGTGGCGTCTGAGTCGATATAAGCACCGCTTTTGTCCTTTACGAAAGAAAAAGGAAGAGTAAATCTCTTTCTAATTTATTATTGTTGGATTTGGATAAAGACGATAAAAAAAGAAACACTACTAAACGTCTGCAATTAAGTAAACATATATAGTATGCTTATCAAAAAAAAAATAAGTAAACATATATAGTACTCCTACCTTATCCAGTTTCTTAAATATTATTACTACTATTATTAAGTACATCCAACCCAATTATCATTTAATAATTACATGCATTTTAAATTTGGAAGATATTTGGTTGAGATTATGTAATTAAGACCTAATCCCTCGTCTCATTATTTTTTGTTATTTTACTTTTGACGCATAATTTGACACACAAATTTTAAGGCCCTGTTCGTTTGGGCCAATTAGCCCACAATTGCTGTAATCGGGCCATACTATCGTGTATAATTATGTGTTCGGATGGGCCGACTATTTTGCGGGCAGCCCGTACTTATCGGGGAAACATGTGGGCCAGCCCGCTTTATCGGTCCGATTTGAGTTGGAGGGTTGGGCCAGAAATTAAATAATTGGGCCAAATTGATAAAATTTGAGACAAAAATGCCCCTAAAGTTCGTAATAATTACGGGAAAATGCCATTGAAATAATCTGCCCAGATTAGAAAGTCTTCTTCTCCACTATCATTTCACACTTCCATTTTCATTTTCCCTCCATCTCCATAGTGCAAGGTGAACTTTTTTTTTTTTTCTTTATTATTGTTTACTCTTTTGTTAACAAGAACAATGATTTTTACCTCATGTACCCAAACTTTGAGATATTAATTTGTTCCAACTTTTTTTTTTTCTTTTTAACATAGGTGAAGAACAAGTTGAAGAAGGAGAATAACTAGGGTAAGAATACATTGCCCATTAGTTGTAATATCTATATTTTGTAATGTTAAAAACATTTATGATGATTTGGAATGTTAAAAATTTCCCCCAAATTTTTTTACCTATGCCCTGCCGTAAACAATTTCGAAATCTGGAATTTTTTTTTTTTTTTTTTTTGTTTCATGAACTATTTTTATGTTGTATTGTTGTACTAGGAATGGTGTATGATTGATTACATAAATAAATGCTTGTGGTTTTTTTTTTTCCTTTCTACTTTGTTTGTACATACATTTTTTGTGTATTTTTTATTTTTTTTATTTTTGTTTCATGAACTATTTTTAAAGTTAGATTGTGGTACTAGGGAATATTGTATGATGGATTACATAAATAAATGCTCGTATATTTTTTGTTTCCTTTCTACTTTGTTTGGACATATTTGGTGAATTTTGTTTGGATATGTTTTGTGACAATTAGAATATATTTCCTTTCTAGTTTGTTTGGACATATTTTGATATATCTAAAGTTATTGGCATATCAAATACAGAATACCGCTTGGGTATGGATTCGGAGAGGAACGAACAACTCTTCCGCCAATTTTTTTGGAAATGTGTTATAATAATATGTGTATGCCTCATTGCACACGAAGCACACTCTATTTCCCAACCATCTAATCGAAAGAGAAAAAGGTATAGCATCATACGTAAAAAATACAAACAAGCCAAGTATTTACATCGCGTAACCACGAAGACGGATGTTAAAACTAAGGTTGTGTTAAGGTTCACTATGACTTCTTTTAGTAAGCTATGTCGTTTGTTGCATAACATTGGTGGTCTAAGGGACACTAAATACGTGCCACTCAATGAACAAGTTGCAATATTCTTGTCCGTCCTTTCACATCACAAGAAAAATCGAATCGTGGGGTTTGATTATCGTCGATCTGGGGATACAGTAAGCAAGTGTTTCCACCGTGTATTGAATTGTGTGCTAAAATGTCATTCAATATTACTATCAAGACCTGTACCGATTTCAGAAAATGATGAAACTTCCCGATGGGGTTGTTTTCCGGTACGTACACTTTTATCACTACTTATTGTAGATAACGGTTAACTTAAAACAACTTAAGTACTTTTTCATATATTTTTTGCAGGGTTGCTTAGGGGCTTTGGATGGTACTTATGTGAAGGTACTAGCACCAGCAGCCGATAAACCTCGATATAGATCAAGGAAAGGAGAGGTTGCAACTAACGTGCTCGTTGCTTGCGATGTAAATGGAAAATTCACGTATGCATTGACTGGATGGGAGGGTTCCGCAGCAGATGGTCGGGTCCTTAAAGATGCTATTACCCGCCCCAATGGACTTCGAATTCCGGCCGGTATACGATTTTTATGCATCATATATTCTCGGTCATACAATTCCATAAAGTATGATTGTAACAATGTTAATTTTTTCCTTTTTATGAATATCATAGGAACATACTATCTTTGCGATAATGGATACACGAATGGGGAAGGTTTTTTGACACCTTATAGGGGAGTTCGCTACCACTTAAAGGAATGGGATGTAGGACAAAATGCTCCCCAAAATTATAAAGAATACTTTAACATGAAGCATTCCCAGGCAAGAAACGTGATCGAACGGTGTTTCGGTCAAGTTAAACGGAGGTGGGCGATACTTAAAAGTGATCCGTCCTACCCATTGAAGACTCAAAACCGAATTATCATGGCTTGTATTCTTATTCACAATTTCCAGCTTATGACAATGCCCAATGATATGTCAGATTCCGATTCGAGTAGTGAATCAGAAAGTGATGATGAGGTTCAAGGAGAGAGTCCTACCGGTGACTTCGTCGATGTTGTGGAGCCTTCACAAGCGTGGACTGATTATCGAGATACCATGGCTCGTGCTATGTATGACGAGTGGTTGTCAAGTCCTTGAGATAAACGCACTTGATGCGTTTTGTTTTTCGAAAATGACTTTGTTTGATTGGATAATATGCTTGGTGTTGGTTGTGCTGTTTTTTTTTATGATTGTAGTTTAATTACGATGGTACATTATTATGTACATGAGGACAATTTGTTTGTATGATTGTGGTTTTTTTATTTATTAATGTTTGGAATTGTGCTTGAAAACGGGTTATCCCAGGTTAATCTTTATTTCGTAATGTGTTCTCAGTGTAATCATGGAGCCAATACCAATACCAAGGTATGAAGGAACATCGCGCTCTACAAAAACTCCACAAGGACCACGTAGAATTTGGAGTTCCGATGAGGAGCAAACATTGATTTCTTGTTTGCATGAGATTGTTTCGAATGGATGGAAGGCCGATAATGGGTTTAAAGCGGGATATTTAGGTCACTTAGAATCCGCAATGAGGGCAAGGATACGGGGAACCGACATTAGAGTGAGACACATTAACTCAAAGCTCACGGTTTGGAAGAAACAATATTATTTATTGATTGCCATGTTGGGTACTAGTGGTTTTGGATGGAATGACGACGCTAAAATGATAGAGGTCAACGATGATGTTTGGGCCGAATATGCACGGGTAAATAAGAATTTGCTAACTTTTATACATAATATTTTGGGCTATATTTATGTTTTTTGTGTTCTAATCTTGTTTTTGTATTCCTCGAAAGGCTAATCGTGAAGTTCGTTCGATGAGGATGAAGTCTTGGAGGTACTATGATGATTGGTGTGAATTGTTTGGAAAGGACAGGGCTACGGGAGACAATGCTCAAGGGTTCACTGATGTTGTTGATGACATATTATTGAGTGAAAATCTTAACTCAAGCAATATGCAGATAAACCCAGAAGTAGTGGAACCGTACATTCCAACATTTGATGACCATAGTCCATATGTCGATCTAACTATAGATGCATCCGATTGGGGTGGGGATCAGTTCAAAGAGAAAATAAACTCTACTCCGGATACATCTGATGGTTCCTCGATGAAAAAATCGAAGGTATATGGACTTGGTGTTAAACTTGATGGGAACGAGAAGAAGAAGGAGAAGAAGAAGAAGAAACAATTGACTAGAGAAAGAAAGGCGAAAACACCCGAAACCGCCAAAAGTGAGTCTATGTTGCCCGTCTTGACAAGTTTCATTGAGGAGGCAAAATCTACATTCATGAATCTTACACCAAAAATGAACAAGGAGGAAGATACGGTAGACGAAAAGGCATCGAAGGTCATTGCCGCATTGGAGAAGGTTCCGGGACTAACCGAAGAAAACATGAACTTTCTTTGTTACAAGATTATGGATGACCAAAGGCATGTGAGCGTGTTTTTACATTCTAGCGAACGTAATCAGGAAATACAAGCACACATGATGCTCGATGGTAAGATGCCATGACTTATGGTTTATGATAATTTCGGGTGTTGAATATGTTGTGGACAATTTTTAGACATTGCTACATTTTATAGTTGTGTATTTTGTGATTTGTGTATTTTCTAGTAGTTGGCATTATATTTTGGAACTTTCTTATGCAAACATGGCTTGGGAATTCTTATGAAATGGTGTGAATTTTGGAGCCATGTTTGTTCAAGAAATTATTAGTTTTTCGAATTATGAATGTTGGATGTAGTTTTTGAAACCAACGGGTTTTGGATGTAATTATTTTGTAATTATAGATGCATTGAAGTAATCTAGTTATTAAATTGTACAACTTTTGATTAGTAATGTTGTTGCAATTTAGATGGATGGTTTTTGAGATACAAGTTGTGTTGAATTATTATTCTTTGTTCATTTGTAATGGTGTTGCAATTTTGTTCATATGTACTTGTGTTCAAGTAGATGAAATTGCAAGTAGATGACATTTTTTTGTTCATATGTCTTTGTTCAATTTTTTGTGTTCAATTTTGCTCACATGTCTTTGTTCATATGTACTTGTGTTCAAGGCAAAATCTGGAAATTGACAATTTTTGGTTGAAGTCCAATTTAATTGTTTAGTTCAAGTACAAGGAAATCTGGAAATTGACAATTTTTTAGTTCAATTTAATTTTTTAGTTCAAGTTCAAGTAGATGACATTTTTTTGTTCATATGTCTTTGTTCAATTTTTTGTGTTCAATTTTGCTCACATGTCTTTGTTCATATGTACTTGTGTTCAAGGCAAAATCTGGAAATTGACAATTTTTGGTTGAAGTCCAATTTAATTGTTTAGTTCAAGTACAAGGAAATCTGGAAATTGACAATTTTTTAGTTCAATTTAATTTTTTAGTTCAAGTTCAAGTAGATGACATTTTTTTGTTCATATGTCTTTGTTCAATTTTTTGTGTTCAATTTTGCTCACATGTCTTTGTTCATATGTACTTGTGTTCAAGGCAAAATCTGGAAATTGACAATTTTTGGTTGAAGTCCAATTTAATAGTTTAGTTCAAGTACAAGGAAATCTGAAAATTGACAATTTTTTAGTTCAAGTAGATGAAATTGCAAGTAGATGACATTTTTTTCTTCATATGTCTTTGTCCAATTTTTTTGTGTTCAATTTTGCTCATATGTCTTTGTTCATATATATACTTGTGTTCAATGTCAAATCTGGAAATTGACATTTTTTGGTTGAAGTCCAACTTAATTGTTTAGTTCTTCAAGTAGGAAATTGACAATTTTTTAGTTCAAGTCCAGTTTACCAACTTACTTCAATTATTGTATTACTTCAATTATTGTAACTTTTTCAGAACAACATGTGACAGTAAAAACAACAAAGATATTTGCAAAAAAGCATAAATAAAACTATGTAATGATTTGGCATTACTTCAATTATTGTAACTTTTTCAGAACAACATGTGACAAGTAAATATAAAACAACAAAGATATTTGCAAAAAAGCATAAATAAGGAAACTAAAAATCATATATATTATACAGTGGCAACCCTATATAAAGGCTGCCTAATTACATAGTTCATAACTACAAAAAAAAAAACCCACCATCCTTGAGGTTCTGCACAAGAGCAGAACCTCCAACTATTCATAAATACACATCAAAACATAATAAACAAGTCCATTACAAGCAAGCCTTAGAACAAAACATTCAAAATAACATCAAAATATTCCTTAAACAAGTCCACTACAAGCAAGCCTTACAACAAAACATTCAAAATAACATAAAAAACATAATAAACCCAGTCCCCACCACCACCCTAATCCACATCACTCAATCCCCCACCCACCACACCATTGACATTACCATCTGCCCCATCACTTGGTCCCTCATAAAGCACAATGGCAAGAGGATTTACCTCTTCAATTGGCGGGGCAGCAGCCTCAGAGTCAGGATTATCACCATACATGGAAATTGGAGAGACCATAAGGGCATCCTCATCATCGGCGGATAAGTCAATGGGCTGGACAGAGGAGCCGAGGAGGGATCGGGGGAAACGGGCACATTCCTTAAGCTCAAAAATGTATTTGAGCTTACGATAGTGACGATGCCCTTCAACCCGAAATCGCCGATGACTCCCCGGCTCTTCCTACAAAAAAAAATGGACAAGGTTAGTATAAGTTCGTATTATAAAATTTAACTCAACAATAAAAACAAGATAAAAACAGAACACTTACGGCAGCGGAGACTGCATTCCAGTAAGCGTTTGTCACTGTGGTGCGGACAGAATATGCATCATAGCTTACCCCCGGTAGGGCGAGAAAGTCTTCAAAGTCCTCGTACTCAAGTCGGATCCGCTCCAACTTCAAACGCAGTGAGGTGAGGTGGAACCTTCGACGAAAGTTCCTTGTCATTTTCTCACTTATAAGTATGAGACATCCCCGAAGATCCTCAAAATGTTTCACCAGGTCCCTCCTGGCAGCCGTGGAGAGCTTTGATATGAAATAAGCCTCCTCTACGGGACTCCAGCCGTCGTAACGTGCGTTCATGTCAGCTCTTTGTCTACGGGTCAAAGGCATTTTTTCACCTGCAGTTAACAAATGAAAAAGATTAATTAGTAAGCCATAAAGGTTATAGAAATAGGAAGAGGAATTCCAGAAGTTGAATAGAAACAGAGGAAGTTGAATAGGGCCAGAAAGTTACTGTTTTAATTCAGTCTGGATTTGATTGTGGTGTTTGGTTCAAAATGGAACTAGCCATATATATAGGCAGTTCAAAGTTCAACTCTCAAGTCTCAATTAATGTTGGAGTTGGTAGTATTAAATGGTACTTTTTTGTGTAAGAATCTATACAAGAGATTGGAGTCATTAAATACAAGCATTGGAAATGAAAAAGGCAATAAATGAGAAGAAGAAAAAAGTAAATATGGAAAAGACATAACATGACTCATCACTATACAAAGATATGACAACTCAAAAAAGGCAATATTCTTGTGTAGGATGAGGACTGATGAAATCTTTTTTAGAACTATGCATAGGTAATAGTCATTATGACATGCAGGACCCTCACAAAACATACAAATATTGATGTGCCAAATTGAATGCACCCAACTGCTCATTCAATTTCTTTTTTAGTTCAAGTCCAATTTACCAACTTAGTTCAATTAAAACCAAAAATGAACATTACCAACTTACTTCAATTAAAACTAAAACTAAAAATTACAATTTTTACCAACTTAGGTCAGGTAAACCTCAAAATTCTGGAAATTGTAAAGAAATTTACAGAAACCAAACTTTACAGTGAACTATTTTAACAAAATCTGGAAATTGCAAATCTGGAAGTCCAATATACCAACTTAGCTCAAGTTCAAGTCCTATCTAACCTATAGTTTTTCAACTTTTCAGAAGTGTTTAGCTACATGTGAACTATGTAATGATGTGCAAAGAACCCCTAAAGTTCAATTACTTCAATTATTGTAACTTTTTCAGAACAACATGTGACAGTAAATATAAAACAACAAAGATATTTGCAAAAAAGCATAAATAAGGAAAATAAAAAGCATATATATTATACAGTGATTTATATAAAAATGATATAATATGCATAAAAAATACATAGACACACCAACAAAATCATATGCAAGCATAATAGAGCAAAAAAATTTAACCCAACTACTCATTCAATTTCCACCTAAACTAAATCACATTTCCTTGAAATCATGGATAAATAAGAATTATAAACCAAGCAGTAATAAACCAAGCAGTAATAAACCAAGAATATGCATCACATTTGCTTGAATACCATAAACCAAGCAGTAATAAGCAAGCACAAAATAACACATGTCTTAATAATATTCAAATCAGTCCCTAAAGAGTTAAGTGACTCCCTGATTTCCAGAAGAGAGGCACTCAAACGCATGTTCTCTTCTTCTACATGTTTCATTCGTTGCAATAATCCAGGGATTATTGCAACTTCATGATCAACCCACTCAAAGAAACTACACCTCTGGCCCTGAAACAAAATAACAAACAATTAGAATTAAGATCATTAAATAAATGGAAAATTTACATATATAACAGAAAGTAAAAATCATAACCTGTGTTCCTCCACATCTCAGGAATCTTCGGCCTGGATTTGTTGGAGTCTTAGAAGTAAACATCCTCACGATGTTACCACAATAGCATGTTCGGCCAGTCCCACCAGACCAATTACTACGTCCGGTACTATTGGAAGAGTCACCCATTCCAAAAACCATAAATCCCCTACGTCAAACAATGAAAAAACAGTTAAAAATATGATTATATAAATCCAAAAATAACCTAATTTACCCTAAAACATGCATACATGCCCCATTTTCTAAAACAGAACCATTCAAGTGAAATTGATTGACCATCCAATTCCAACAGAAAAAGAGGTGAGGTAAATGCAAACCACAACAGTCACTTAAGAAGCTGTAAGAATTTTACAAGACTCAAATGAAACAATTAGTACGCTCCGGCATTTACAAATTTTAGTTCTGTTAGATCAATGATAATGTACACGCTTCTATAGAACACACCACTAATATGAGTTACGTAGAGAAATATGAGGTAGCAAACTACTAAAAACTACCAATCTAGTATAATAATTGCAAAGAGATTACTAGTCAGATAAAGACAGCCATATTATTACTTTTGGCATCCCTAAATACAATGAAATTGCCATCTTCTCAAACTAATTGAACTAATAGTCATGCAAGAGTTATCATATTTGGGTATCATCATTTATAAATATTATCGACAAAATGACTTTCACAAACTGTACTGCACCTATTTATTAAAAAAAAAAAAAAAAAAAAAATCTGCACTGCACCTATGCAATGGGTTTGATTATAGTTAGAGGGTATGCAAGTTCAGTTCTCTGATTTGAAATTTAAACTACAAAAAAAACTGACCTGTTCAGCTAAAAGTTACAATCCAGCTAGGCATATCCACTAAAGAAGGCAATAGATAGTAATCAACATTAATTCCATGCGGCTTATTACCTTACTTCTTGGCAAATTCTCAGAAGTGCTTTTGGTAGCTATGACTCCACCATCTATCTGCTTTTCCTTCCTGCACCCAGGCAGTACAAAAATTAAACTTAAAACTTGTATCTTTATGACTAGAAAGACTGAATATTTACCAAAAACATGGAAAAAAATAAGATAAAAATCCATTCAGTTGCCATGAACCAGAGGAAAAATATAACCAAATACGAGTAGCTAAAAATCCTAAATTTTCCCACATTTTTCGTAACCTTAATATCAAGAAAAATCAAAAAAATTGGGAAAAATAATAATAACTTACATCGTAAAGAGAAAAACACTTATTAGTATAATAATTCCATAAAATTGAACAAAACCTAAAATTCCCCTAATTTTCGTAACCCTAATTTTAACCCTAATTTCAAGAAAAATAAAAAAAATTGGGAAAAATGGCATTACCTCGAAGATGTCGACGACCCCGGTGTAGAAAGCAAAACAAAGGTTTAAAAAACCAACCCACAAATGATTTTCATGGAAACAGTTGAAATTCCTAAACCCTAATCTTCAAAAACAAGTAGAAATCGTACGGCAAAATAGTTACGAACGAGAAGGACTACTAACAACCCCTAAATTTGTGGTTATTCGTGTGATTGAAAAAATTATATTGAAGTGGGACGAAGAACGAAGGGGTTTGTTAGAGAAGGAGACAAATAATTTCGAAACCCTTCAAGCCCTAGCCTAAATACTAAAGGATTCGTAGGACATAACACATTTTCATGGTGATTTTCCGTTGGGACGAAAGAGAGAAGTGAGGTTGAGAAGAAGAAGCGGAGGAGGCGGCGGTCGCGAGAGGCGAGAGAAAGAGAGAGAATAAATTTTGTGAAATGATGAATAAGTTACCAAACCCTACATTTTACTTTGATCCAACGGCTGAGAATAAAGACTCAATCCAACGGTCAGATTTAAATGTCGCTGGGGGTATAATGGTAATTACGGTGTAATCGGGCCAACCGAACACCAAAGTTGATTATTGGGCCAATGTCTAAATAATTGGGCGAATAGGAGATTAAATAATTGGGTCGGATTGTTTAATGACCCCAAATTAAATATTGGGCCGATTACCATCGGCCCAAACGAACAGGGCCTAAGTAGAGATGGATATTGAGTTCGAGTAATTCACACTTATCCCTTCAATTTGAAAACCCGACCGAGATAAGATATTTTGGGTACCTAAAAATATTAATTTCCAACTTGAGAAGTTAGATCTAAAATCTAAAAATCATTTTTAAGAAAACTTTCGCAACCAAGCAAAGATAATGAATAAACATACTTATCAAAAGTTTAATTATATATTTTCTTTTGAGTTAATGGCAGTTTATCTTCCTGATATTCATATTTTTGAATATATTTTCCTTGTAATTTTAGAATATATACCTTATGATATACCAAATATTCAATCAATGACATGGCAAGTTACATGTCAGAATAAAGTCAAACTAAGACTAAAATCTGCTCTTATTCGACATAGACCAAAATCTGGAACTGTTCGACATAGACCAAAACCTGGACCTATTCGACATACACCAGACTGGACATGTTCGACATACACTAGACTGGACCTGTTCGACATACACCAAACTGGACATGTTCGACATACACCAAAATCGATATACATGTACTTGATCTCCAAATTGCCTTGAAAACATGTCACTCGACATCCAAGCATGGCCATTCGACATGCCCACATACATATCGATATATATGGGCCTTATTTCGACATAACCACTAAAGATCCGACCCGAAAGATTCGACCCAAAAGATCCAACCGATCCGAAAGATCCGATTTCCCCTCCTATAAATACTCCGCCATTTGTTACATTTAAAGGGAGATTCTGCTCGACTTATCTACTACTTTTATGCTATATTCTGTTATGCTTTGAATTGATCTGACTTAGGCATCGGAGGGTCAGCGCCGGGTCAACCACCGGCACAACCTGACGAGTTTCTTTGAGCACAGGGTTAGGAACCTTGAAGTGGAGTTCAGCTCGATCTGACCGGCTTAGGATTCCATACTGTGGAGCGGAAAACATCATTACGTGGCACATTAGACGTGGACCAGACACTTAGACGATATTTCCCTTCATCAGTTGGCGCCGTCTGTGGGAACCTCTAACCAATGCTCGAACAAGAACGACAATCAGATCAAGGATAGTAGCAGCAACACTAGAGTATGATCAGATTGGAGACAACATTTAAGTTGATCGAATAAGCATATGCGATGAGGAACAACCAAATATAAAGACCTTCAGTACCAGAACGAGACTTTATCAAGTTACTCGAGCAGAGTTGAAGGAACTCGTCGATAACACCCATGTATATTGGATGAGCAAGCAAAATACTCTTGGAGTCGAAATCGAAATCCCAAGGTCTTGATCGACCACATCGATGTGCGAGCTCGATGATGAAGCAAACAAAATGTCATCAACATAAAAAGAGGTCTTGTTCGACATGCATTGTTGGACATTAATGACTTTGTTCGACATCATTGATGATCAAATTCATCAGATACAATGGAAGCCTTCTTCGACATCATCAAAAGAAGTGTTGTTCGACGTCATCGATGATCAAATCAATGACAAGCTTGATGATGTAGAAAGCAAAAAGTCATCAGCTGTCAAAAAGGCCTTTCTTCGACGTAAAATGTGTTGTTCGACATAAAAGCCTTGTTCGACATCATCGATGAACAAATCAATAAAATGCTTGATGATGAAGAAAGCAAAGTCATCAGCTGCCAAAAAGGCCTTGTTCGACGTAAATGCCTTGTTCAACATGATCGATGGCATTGTTCGACATCATTTATGATCAAATCAATGACAAGCTTGATGATGAAGAAAGCACAAGTTATTTGTTCGACATAAAAGAAGAAAGCACAAGTTGCTTGTTCGACGTAACGTCAAAGAAGGGAGCAAAAGTTGTTTGTTCGACGTAAAAGAAAAAAGCACAAGTTACTTGTCCGACGTAAAAGAGGAGAGCAAAAGACCTTGTTCGACGTAAAAGAGGCGAGCAAAAGACCTTGTTCGACATAAAGGTGTTGTTCAACATCATAAATGACAAGCTTGATGATAAAGAGGAGAGCAAAATGCCTTGTTCGACGTAAATGCCTTGTTAGATTTAAAAGGCTTTGTTCGACATGAAAAGCCTTGTTCGACATCATCGATGGTCGAATTCATCAGATGCAATGGAAGTCTTCTTCGACATCATCAAAGAAAGTGTTGTTCGACATCATCGATGATCAAATCAATAACAAGCTTGATGATGTAGAAAGCAAAAAGTCATCAACTGTCAAAAAGGCCTTTCTTCGACGTAAAATGTGTTGTTCGACATCAAAGCCTTGTTCGACATAAGTATCTTTGAAAAGCATTCGATCGACTCTATCAATGATCAAATTAATGAAGAGGAGCAAAATGTCATGTTCTTCGACATAAACAAAATCAATGAAGAGCAGAGCAGAATGTCACAAGCAGCTTCAAAGCCTTATTCGACATAAGTAGCTTTGAAAAGCATTCGTTCGACTCCATCAACGACCAAATCAATGAAGAGTGGAGCATAATGTCATGTTCTTCGACATATCAAGGAAGATGAGCAAAATCTCATGTTCTTCGAAATAAACAAATTCAATAAAGAGCATAGCAAAATGTCACAAGTAGCTTCAAAGCCTTGTTCGACATAAGCATCTTTGAAAAGCATTCGATCGACTCCATCAATGACCAAATCAATGAAGAGGAGCAAAATGTCATGTACTTCGACATAAACAAATTCAATGAAGAGTGGAGCAGAATGTCATGTTCTTCGACATATCAATGAAGAGGAGCAAAATGTCACAAGTAGATTAAACAGCTTTGAATGTTTTGTTCGACATTAACAACCATAAAGAGATTGTTCGACATCATCGATGATCAAATCAATGAAGATGAGAGCAAAAATATCACAAGCAGTTTTGAAAGCCTTGTTCGACATCATTGATGATCAAATCAATGAAGAGGAGAGCAAAAAGTCACAAGTAGCTTTGAAAGCCTTGTTCAACATCGATGACCATAAAAATGTTGTTCGACATCATCGATGATCAAATTCATCAAATGCTATGGAGGTGTTCTTCGACATCATCAAATGCAAGTTTGATAATCAATAAGCAAAATGTCAGTCATCAGTTGTCTCTAAGCCCTGATTTACCTACTTAAGAGGAGCTCGACGATAAACTTCGACAAGAAAGCAAAAAGTGATCGACAACTGTGAAAGCTTCGATCAGCCACATCGATAAACGAGTTGATGAAATGCAACTACAAGTTATTTATTTGATAGACTTTCTAGAAATACTAATTCGATAGCAAAAAGAAGAAAAAAGTAAATCGATCATCACTCAACAATAGAAAAGGAGAATCAATCTTTCATCGATTAACACTAAGATAAATTGATCTACACCCTTCAAAGCTTCAATTCCTTATACTATAAAAGTGATAAGTTGAACCGTTGATAGCTTTCAAAGCATCAATCATTTCGACAGCTTTCAAAGAATCGAATCCTTACACTATAAAAGTGATAAGTCGACAAATCAAAAGCTTCAAAGCTTCAATTCCTTACACTATAAAAGTGATAAGTTGAACAGTTGATAGCTTTCAAAGCATCAATCATTTCGACAGCTTTCAAAGCATCGAATCCTTACACTATAAAAGTGATAAGTCGACAAATCAAAAGCTTTAAAACTTCAATTCATTACACTATAAAAGTGATAAGTTGAAACAACTGATAGCTTTCAAAGCATCAATCTTTTCGACAGCTTTCAAAGCATCGAATCCTGAACAGTTGATAGCTTTCAAAGCATCAATCCTTTCGACAGCTTTCAAAGCATGACCAGAAAGATTTAGGTCGAATAGCTTTAAAAGCATCGACCAAAAACACTACAAGAGTGTTAATGAAGAATCTGGTCGACTTCAAAGCATCGACCAGAAAGATTTAGGTCGAATAGCTTTAAAAGCATCGACCAAAAACACTACAAAAGTGTTAATGAAGAATCTGGTCGACATCAAAGCATCGACCAGAAAGATTTAGGTCGAATAGCTTTAAAAGCATCGACCAAAAACACTACAAAATTGTTAATGAAGAATCTGGTCGACATCAAAGCATCGACCAGAAAGATTTAGGTCGAATAGCTTTAAAAGCATCGACCAAAAACACTACAAAAGTGTTAGGAAGAATCTGGTCGACATCAAAGCATCGACCAGAAAGATTTAGGTCGAATAGCTTTAAAAGCATCGACCAAAAACACTACAAAAGTGTTAATGAAGAATCTGGTCGACATCAAAGCATCGACCAGAAAGATTTAGGTCGAATAGCTTTAAAAGCATCGACCAAAAACACTACAAGAGTGTTAATGAAGAATCTGGTCGACATCAAAGCATCGACCAGAAAGATTTAGGTCGAATAGCTTTAAAAACATCGACCAAAAACACTACAAGAGTGTTAATGAAGAATCTGGTCGACATCAAAGCATCGACCAGAAAGATTTAGGTCGAATAGCTTTAAAAGCATCGACCAAAAACACTACAAGAGTGTTAATGAAGAATCTGGTCGACTTCAAAGCATCGACCAGAAAGATTTAGGTCGAATAGCTTTAAAAGCATCGACCAAAAACACTACAAAAGTGTTAATGAAGAATCTGGTCGACATCAAAGCATCGACCAGAAAGATTTAGGTCGAATAGCTTTAAAAGCATCGACCAAAAACACTACAAAAGTGTTAAGAAGAATCTGGTCGACATCAAAGCATCGATCAGAAAGATTTATGTCGAATAGCTTTAAAAGCATCGACCAAAAACACTACAAAAGTGTTAATGAAGAATCTGGTCGACATCAAAGCATCGACCAGAAAGATTTAGGTCGAATAGCTTTAAAAGCATCGACCAAAAACACTACAAAAGTGTTAAGAAGAATCTGGTCGACATCAAAGCATCGACCAGAAAGATTTAGGTCGAATAGCTTTAAAAGCATCGACCAAAAACACTACAAAAGTGTTAAGAAGAATCTGGTCGACATCAAAGCATCGACCAGAAAGATTTAGGTCGAATAGCTTTAAAAGCATCGACCAAAAACACTACAAAAGTGTTAAGAAGAATCTGGTCGACATCAAAGCATCGATCAGAAAGATTTAGGTCGAATAGCTTTAAAAGCATCGACCAAAAACATTACAAGAGTGTTAATAAGAATCTGGTCGACATCAAAGCATCGACCAGAAAGATTTAGGTCGAATAGCTTTAAAAGCATCGACCAAAAACACTACAAAAGTGTTAATGAAGAATCTGATCGACATCAAAGCATCGACTAGAAAGACGTCGATAGCATTAAAAGCATCGACCAAAATTAGGTTGATATCATCCAATAACATGTTCGATCAAGAAAGTAAAATTGAACACCCATTGAATTGACAATTACATCATAAAGTTCAAAATTACAAACTTCAAAACTTCGATTTACAATCGAACTCTCGAACTTGGGGGACTATTGATATACCAAATATTCAATCAATGACATGGCAAGTTACATGTCAGAATAAAGTCAAACTAAGACTAAAATCTGCTCTTATTCGACATAGACCAAAATCTGGAACTGTTCGACATAGACCAAAACCTGGACCTATTCGACATACACCAGACTGGACATGTTCGACATACACTAGACTGGACCTGTTCGACATACACCAAACTGGACATGTTCGACATACACCAAAATCGATATACATGTACTTGATCTCCAAATTGCCTTGAAAACATGTCACTCGACATCCAAGCATGGCCATTCGACATGCCCACATACATATCGATATATATGGGCCTTATTTCGACATAACCACTAAAGATCCGACCCGAAAGATTCGACCCAAAAGATCCAACCGATCCGAAAGATCCGATTTCCCCTCCTATAAATACTCCGCCATTTGTTACATTTAAAGGGAGATTCTGCTCGACTTATCTACTACTTTTATGCTATATTCTGTTATGCTTTGAATTGATCTGACTTAGGCATCGGAGGGTCAGCGCCGGGTCAACCACCGGCACAACCTGACGAGTTTCTTTGAGCACAGGGTTAGGAACCTTGAAGTGGAGTTCAGCTCGATCTGACCGGCTTAGGATTCCATACTGTGGAGCGGAAAACATCATTACGTGGCACATTAGACGTGGACCAGACACTTAGACGATATTTCCCTTCATCACCTTACCTCCCTATATTCTAAAGATTCATACTGTATGCCTGTTATTTTTAAGTCTTAAAAAAAAATTGACAAAAGTTCCCTTCAATATATACTACAATATACGTAAACTTATTTTTAAACCGAGAAAAAAACGAAACAATTTGTTCAAGCAACATTTTTCGTTCTCATAAACAATTTCGAGCGAGGTAATATCACTGTGTCACTCTTCGATGAAATGAAGTAAATTGATCATTTAAAATTTTCATAGGAGGCTAAAATGCTCTTTTTAAAATGAATACTATGCATATTATGAAAATGGACATTAACCCTTTTCTTTTTCTTGTTTAACTTTTCAATCTAACATACTCTCTGCAAATTAGAAATCTATCATACAGTTTCACGAATTTGGGAAATGGGAAATGAAATTACAACTGACATTGAAGTTGGCATCTGCATAAGTTCATAGCTACATAACTAAACTCATACTGTTGAATTCGTAGAAAATACATGGAAATATGTCATTGAAAATAAAGGTAGATTCATAGTATTCACTGAATTGAACAGGTTTAATTTAATATGAACATATGAAACGTCCAAAAAGTGTTTTCTTCAATACAGAAGAACAAAGTCCTATTTCAAAGAGAAGGGACTCGTAGTCGTAGCTTTATATTTGCAATAAGGCATCTGACCACCTTTATACAAATCATTTACATCTCTAGTAAGTTACTACTTACTTGGCCTGTTGTTTCTAAGAAAGAACCCCCGGTCCTCAGTATTGAACACAACAAATAATTTACTTCATTTCTTGGTCTTTTCAGCTGATATTAGAAAGACGGCGTTCATCTAAAATAGAACACATTCATTCAACAAAGAAATAAGTTATCCTGAAAACAAATTTAAGTATCAATGTAGTAAACATTCGACTCAGATAACTCCCTCATATTTTCGAGCCAGTAAACATCTTCAATAGGATATTGATTATGGCACAAAAATTTCATCCCCTAGTGCCATCCTGGACTCGCAGTAGAGTTCAGTTCTGGACGAGGAAACAGTAGCTTAAGCCGGAAAGCATCAACTCCATTCAAGTAATATCTGAAAAGCCTCTTGGCTCTAATAAATCCTAGACGACCATATAGTGCAAGTGCTCCTTTATTTGTCACTTCTGCTTCCAATGTCACCTTCCAAAGGCAAAGAAAGCAAAATATCAATACCTATTACTGTTTCTACATGTCTAACAACACAAACTGGGCTTCAAATCAAAGCAATAACCAGTGAATATGGTATGGTAGCTAAACTGCATTCTTGGATTCTATTCACAGTATCTTTACAGAGGCTTTCTAGACATGCTATATATAATATAACGAAAATGGAGTGTTTGGCTCCCCTTTGGGGATTTACAAAAATGAAGTAAAATACAAAAGTATCCCCTTTGGGGATTTACATGAAAATTTGATAATACGCCCCTTGCTAGTCAAAAATTGGCAATACTAAACTCTTAATATTTACCTCATTACCTGGGTGCAGTGACTAATTAAATCATAATATAGGAGGTTTTTTGCTAATAAAAATATGGGGTATTTTTGCTATTCACTCATTTACAAAGTCTTTGAGTATACATGTCTAATTGGATGTAAGCAACTAAGCATGAATAAGAATATAGTAATTCAATAGTTCTAAAGAGTCAATCTTGACACACCTCCTCACAACCTGATTCCATCATCACTTTAATTGACCTAGTAACGAGTTCAGTTGCTGCAAAATCGAGAGAGTCAATATGATTATAGGAGTACAGTTATCTGCACTAGTGCGTGATTGATCAAGTAAATGACCTATGCCTTTGCCTCTGTACGAGTTGAGAACAACAAGCATGGCAATGTAACCTCTGAAAGTATGGCGATGATCCCCCATCTTACACACCACCGTCCCCACGCATTTTCCTTTGTGGAATGCCTGTTGTTCAATATTAGAGATTGGAAATCAACATTAACATACTAGTAGTAGCAGTAGTAGTAGTAAGTACTTACGAGGAAACAGAGGTTGGGCCAGAGATAAACGAAGTAACGGTAGGTGAAGATGGAGTAGGGTTCGCTGAGCTCCTGATCTACCAAATTCATGATGAGCGGAAGGTGATGCTCTCCGCCGTAGCTCACGTATTCTATCTCCGACGCCGAGAACTCCGCCTTTTCTTCCCCCTCCATTCCGCCGTCGGCGTTCCGGATATCAGACTCAGAGTAGCTTATACCAATCAGATCTATTGGGCCGGCCTGCTGCAACAAATCTCTTACGAGGCCCTAGTAAAAATCGCTCGATTCATAGGAAAACGTTTGGATGCTCTCTTCACGACTTTGGTAGTTCATTTTGAACTAATAAAAGTGCTCTAGTATATTATTATGTATTTATGAGATCGTCATTCGTGTACAAGAAGCGAAATGTGACGCCATAGATTCTCAGTGATCTACGTGGAGTCCGAACCACAATGAAACTAACATGTCAAATTCCACATTGATTGTGTGATAATAAACACTAATATGTGTCAATATGAGTAATTTCAGTATTTTTATACTAGTTGTTAGAGTTATAATGTTGACATTGGCGTCAAATATGTAATTCGAGAGGATTCATTTGAAAAATCCATTCCGACTCCTCCAAATTTATAATCACCTAAATTCTTCCTTATCGGTGAAATTTAAGAAACGTGGTTAAGTTTTTATAAAATTTTGCAATAATTTGATCATATTCATACATAACATATAAAACCAACAAATAATATTTACTTTTAGTCTCTTTGCCTCAATTTTAATCTATATTTTTTTCTTTAGGATGTTTTAAAACAAAACTTTCTTCTTTTAAATTTTTTCCCCTAAAAATTGACTCTTACCTAAGATAATAAGATAATGATTTGCCACCGCCATTTTACAAAAATTACTTTGAAAGACATAAATCTAAACATATTTTTTAAAAAAAAAAATTCTCAATAATTATTGAAAAATCCACATCAAAAGATAAAATAATTTTTTTCATAAAGACAAAAGGAGTATGTTAATACTTTTTTAATAAATGTTATGATGATTTACACTCAAATCCCCTCAGGTTTGAGCGTATAATAAGAAACCCTCTTGTTTTAAAAATTATAGGGACACCCCCTCTGGTATGTTATGTTTACAAAAAATTCTTCACGGCGTCAAAAATTGACGAAATTTGATAATTATTGATTTTCCACATTTACGTCAACTTTTTTCAAGGTTGACTACCCCCAGGGGGGGGGGGGGTGTGTGTCTGTGTAATAATATTATACCACATGGTGGGGTATATTTAAAATAGTACAATAATTCCAGGGGGTTAAATGTAGCCAACAATCATATTTTACTTGAAGATTTAGTAGGGGAAGTTGAGAGAGAGAGAGAGAGACATGAGAGAGAGAGAGAGAGAGAGAGAGAACTGGGATGGTGGGGGATAATTGGGATCGATGGGTATTTTAGTCTTTTCGGCATCGCAAATACTTTGACAAAATTTGTTTTTTTAGGCGGGGGTATATTAGAACTTTCATCACTCCAATTAAAGTTGACTAACGTTTGTTAGATCAAGGGAGTGTCCCTATAATTTTTGAAACAACGGGGGGTTCTCTTGTAATATGTCCAAACATAAGGGGATTTGAGTCTGAAACACCATTTATTTAGGCGGGGGTATATTAGACTTTTTAGACTTTTCATTACTCCCGTGAACGTTGACTAACTTCCATTAGGTCAACGGGGGTGTCCCTGTAATTTTTTAAACAACGGCGGGGGGAGGGGAGGGGGGGGGGATTTCTTGTAATATGTCCAAACCTAAGAGGGTCTGAGTCTAAAGCTCCATTTTTTTAGGTGGGAGTATATTAGATTTTAAATCACTCCTGTTAAAATTACTAACGTCCATTAGGACAAGGGGGTGTCCCTGTAATGTTTAAAATAACGGAGAGTTTCTTGTAATATACACAAATTTGAAGAGATATGAGTAATCGCCCTAAATATTATTCTTGAAAATGACAAGTTCATTAGTCCATCACAAAGAATTAAATTAGGTAAATAATTTGGATGAAGACAATCACTTTATTTAAGGGGAAAAGCCACAAAATTATGAGCCACACAATCTTTTGATCCAGAAACATGCTTGAATCCTTATTAGTCAACAGGCCCAACATTTTATGATTTTCGCAAGGATAGGTGAATTGCACGATCCATATTCAACAAATGGTTCAACTATTTTTTTTATTTTACTTTCTTATTTAACATTCCGGGGGCATTTTTGAAGACTCTCCAAATAATCAAAACGAAACAATTAGTATTTTTAAAAAAGACGGTCGAACCCATAATCGGATGGGCCTGAATTGAGCCCAGTCCCCAGGCGCGCACAAAAATGCAATTTGGATTTTCCTCTTTTTTTCTTTGATTCTCTCCCAATAAATATAAATATAAATATAAATTTCCTTGAAGGTTGTATCTATGCGCTCTCTGCTTACCTCCTTCGCTGATTCTCTCTCTCTATTCGTTACCCATTCGGATAACGTACAACCTTCTTCCTCTTTTCTCTTCCTTTTCTGCAAGGCCTTAATTTTTTTTTAAATTTTTATATATATTAATATATAAAATAAGATTTATTTAATTCATTATATTGGACGGTTTGAGCTCTCGCATTCACTGGTAACCAGTTCGTTCTTCAGCTTCTAGGGCTTTCTTCCTGTCGAGTTTTTTTTAATCTTTCCTTTGTTAATTCTTCAGACTTCAATTGTTAATTGTAGTTGCGATTAGTGGGTAATGCCTTTACAGCTTTACTGTTTCTGAATATTTTGCTGTTTTTGATTTGCTTTCCTTCATTTGAGCTTTTCACTTGTAATTGCGTGTTTTTTTCCTTGGTTATTGAATTGCTGGGCTTTCCGTGATTTGTAAATTTACCTGTTGCTGTTTCTCCCTTAATTTTAAATCCAGTTGGAACTTGGAAATTTGGGCTTTAACATTGACTTAGATGTCCAATGGACGGCCAATAGCTCTCGTTCCTTCTCGTCATGCTTTTTACGCTGGTTGCATCTTGCACAATTACTAGTAATCTAGTTGTTGTATTCATTGATTAGGGAATCCATTTGTATGACAAAGATGGTACCTTTATTATGAGTCAATCTAATTTTGTTTCGTTGGTGCATTTAGTATTGGTCTCGAGTACAACGGATATATATTTCATTTTTTTTTCATGATTTGAGTCTTTGCTTTTTGTAATTTGGTGGGAATAGTGGGACTGTGTGTTTAACTAAAGACATAATTCTTTCAGGGTGTTCTTGTTTAGAACGTTGAAGGAAGACATTTGTTTGCTCAAGTCAAACTAGCAAATGCTCTGCTGTGGACACTTGTGATATACTTCTATTTTGGGCAAATGGCAGCTGATCAGCGAAAAAAAAGGGCAAATACTGCCAGTTTGGTTGGCTGCACATCTCGTGACCAATATAGAGTAAAGAGGAAAAGATTGGAACTACCACAGCATGAACTGAACATGAGACCTAACATCTCTCTCGAGTGGGATAACAAGAAAAAAAGTGTTGTTTCCAAGAAGGAGCAGATTGGTATACCACGGAGACACTTGAATCCGTTTATTGAGACTAATCCTCACGGAAACAATGCATTGGCTGATGTTTTTACTGTTCCTCAGGAGATATTTGAATTGAAAAATCTATCCGAGGTTCTCTCATATGAGGTAACAGTCAATTATTTATTCAAATAGTGACTTTTATTTTGTAAAGCAATTTCTTTTGACATTTATGTATTGTTTATGAATCTTCATAGGTCTGGATGAGTCATTTGTCTGAGAAAGAAAGAAGCTTTCTTTCAAAATTTCTACCTAAAGAAGCCGACCCAGATACAATTGTTCAACAATTGCTCGCAGGGAATAACTTCGATTTTGGAAATCCTTTAAAAAAATGGCAAGTCTTACTACACATTCTGTTTTTCTGGGCTATCAACGAGTTACTGGTGTAATGTTTCATAGGCTGATTACTCTGCTTATTTGAAACTTTATTTTACTTTGGGTGATTATTCCTCCATTAGCTATCATCAGTTTTATCTCGTACTTTGCACTCTAAACTTTGGATCCAATCTAAGTCCAAGATAATGAAATTGTTGTAGTACTAGATCATAATGAAGTTCTGATTTCTTGTTCCTCGCTCTGACCTGATTATCAGACTGCTAAATATAATTTGATATGATTATGTTACTCAGGCTCTATTGAGACTGACCTCTATTGACACTGAGATCTGTTTATGTACGTACCCCTTTGGCCACTTCCCATTGTTGCCCCATTGATTTATCTGCTCAATGTTGTCTTAATGAATACATGAAGGACTGATACATCCAATGTCGCTGGGTATAATTGCTTTGTTTTTCAATAATCTTTGCACTTTGTTGCTACAGGGGTTCTTCTCTATGTCTTGGGAAGCTCCATCCTGATAATGTTGTTCATGAGGAGCAGTCTCTCAAAGTCTGCAAGAAGTCATACTACTCAGATTTGGAAAAATATCATAATAAGTATGCAGTCTTGTTAGATCTATGTCAATTGAGTTTTTGCCTTAAGTTGTTATGTCATCAAGCTGTTGTGCTTCTTTTGACAGCATGATTGATAATTTGCATGCATGGAAAGAGAAATGGGCAAGTTGCAAGGATCCTGAAGTGGACATCCTGCAGAATATCTCGAGGTTGTCTTCTGAGTTGTTTTTTGTGTGGAGTTACCTAAGTATCATGACTTTGCATGTCTTTGCTCAGTTCATTATTTCTTAATTCGTTCCTTTGGGTTCACCACAAAGAAAGAGTCTGTCTTCTCTTCTACTACTGTCTTGTCTCATTTAAAAGAAGATGTTGAATATTAAGAAACTTTGGTTAAAGGTAGCCATATTTTCTATTAATCTAAACTTATTTTAGCGACTTGAGAATAAAATATTTGTCATCAAATCCCTTCTTTTTTGGTTCCTGTAATAATTTTATGTTATTGTAGGTTCTCCTTGATGCTTAATTTTCTAAACGTTTATTTGTTATAATTGTAGGGAAACATAATTTATATTTTGTGGATATCCTCCCGTGCATTCAGTTTATGTGTTTATAATGGTCAGATTGTTCAATGAATATTTTTTAGGCAAATGAATTCTATGTTCCTGAATTGGTTGTCTAGGACTTTGAGTGTAGGAGGGAATTTTATGATGTATGTTATTTTACACATGCTGCTCTATTGTTTGAAATAAATGAAAATTGCCTGGCTTGCTTGTGAGTTTATAAGTTCTGCATCTCGTCAACCTTTTGATTTGAAATATTACTTGTGAGCAGGTCCAGGATGCATACTGAGAAAAGTTTGCTTCCTTCAGAGATCAGATTCTATGATACTGAAGAGAATCTTGTTGCCACCCCTGAGTCTTGTTCTTGGGCTAATTCTGAAAAAGCTTATAGCAGCGATAACCAGAATGTGGGAATGGTGCATGGAGAATCTCAAAGAAGGTACTTCAGCTCTTACTGCAATTTTCTTTTACCCCAACTATATGGAATTAGGGGTGAGTATCAGATTTGGGTTTCGTCGGTCTCACTTCGGGCGGGTGAAATTCCAACCGGGTTGGGAAAATTGGACGTGGGAAACTTATCCATAAACAACAAACCTCTTACTGCAGTTTGATTCGGAATCCGGGATAGGGTCACACCTGTCTCGAAAACCCCCGCCCATTAAAAAAGATAAGAAGAGAAATCCAGAGAAAGAGAGAACAGAAGTCCCAGTGTCTTGTAGGTTTAACAAAGAGAGAAAAATCAAGTTGCAGAACCCTCTTTTCTCTTTTAGAATTCACAAAGAGAGAAAATTTTTAATCACAACTTGAGAAAACTCCTCTCTCATATCTGAAAGGAGGAGACATAATTCCTTTCCCCTTCAGCTGGTGACCTGGTGTTGCATTGGTCTCATTCATACTAGGGTCTGAATACAAACAATGTACAATAAAATGAAGCTGCAACCTTCTCCTCTACCATGGCCCCTGCTATTCTCCTTCCATCACTGCTGCTGCCTTCACCTCTCCTCTTTATGTTCATGCATGAGATGTGTGTTATGCGTGTGTGGCTGTGCGTTTACAGATAATATCCATACCCGAAATCCTGACTGATTCTGTGTAGCATAAGCTGCTACTCGGTTGCTCGGGTACCTGACTTGAACAAACTGATTTCCAAAAACTCGACTAGGCGCCCTTCATTACCTGCAGGTTAAATCCATGAAAAAAGGTGCTAAATTTGTTTCATGTACTTATATGCAGAAAAGGCTTCTTAAACAAAGCACCTGATACCTCATCAGGCGAGCTAAAGGTGGTTGCAATACCTAGAAAAGGAGAAAAGCTGCAGAAACGCAATTTCCAGTATGGAGACGGAGCCAAATATATGTCCTATATCAAGGTTGTTTAGTGGCATATTTTTTTTCTTTTTGCTACTTTATTGTCTGTTCACTTGAATCTTTGTCATACTTGTTGAAAACCATTTTTACCGACTTCAAGAGAGGACCATTGCTAGTGTCTCTTATCAGTTGGCCATCTTGTCTGGACGTCTTCTGTTTTACTGATTGATTTTGATCTTGTTTCTTTATTAGGGTTTCACGATTACGGTATAATATTACATCTAATCTGAGAGGTTGTTTTCACATTTTTTTCTTTCTAACGGAGGTTTACTGCATCTGGTTCTCAGGTCAGCAAAGGGCAGCATGAACGAGTTAGAAGTAGCATGAAGCATGCTAGTAATAGTATTCAGCCAAGGTCTCTGAGTAATGTTTTGGGTAGCATTGAGGCCCTAAATGTACAACCATTTGAAAGATTTGAGGAAGAAGAGAGAAAGAAGCTGCATGATTACTGGTTAGTTATTTCCTTTTATTTTGGGTTAAAATTATGGAGCTCATGAGATCATACCTTTACATAATAAATGTTAACATCGCAGGTTAAACTTGGCAAATAAAGATATCCCAGAATGTTTAGTTGCATGGGAAAAGAGACAATTCCAGAGACTGCAAGTAACTCAGTCCCTGGGTGAAAATATAAAACAAAAAGTGGAACTAGTGAAGGTTTGTTGTATTTTTCGTCTTCCTTAAAAGGTTTATTACTGTCGGTAAATGAAGCCCGCACAATGTAAATTTATTTCAGATTTGGCATTTTCCGATGGTGTAAGATCTCATATCTTTGACTTGCTACTTTTGTGTAGGCTGCTCAGGATGAGGAGAAAGTGGTTTCTCAGTTTAATCTAATGGAGCTCTCAGATGAGAGTGACGAAGAAATCCCACCTACAAGCAAGATAGAGGTT
This sequence comes from Penstemon newberryi var. newberryi, assembly GCA_030819805.1. Classification (NCBI taxonomy): domain Eukaryota; kingdom Viridiplantae; phylum Streptophyta; class Magnoliopsida; order Lamiales; family Plantaginaceae; genus Penstemon; species Penstemon newberryi. The sequence goes on along the minus strand of JAUALY010000004.1, from coordinate 10,503,894 downwards.
TACCATTTGCCATCTTTCTATGCAGTATGATTGAATATGATTTTAGACCTTATTTAGAAGACCATTTTTTAACTTACCTGTCTCAATTTTTTTCTTTCTTAAAAATACAGTTATTATGTTATTAACTCCTCAAATTCCACTTTTTTATGTCAGGGTATGGAGAAAGATGACTCTGATTACTTGATTCAGGGCCAGGTGGATAATGAAGAGGCAGTTCATGAAATGCCAACAGAATTGGAGGTTAATCTTGATGTTCTTTTTTCTTCCTGTTTTTGTGTGCTGGTATCTGGTTTCAAAATTAACTTTTTTGAGTCAATGAAAATAAATGCGAATCATTTGGATTTTGTTATGATAAATTTCTAAGGATGCATTGCTTTAAAATGATCAGGATGAAAAGGAAAGAAAGACTGATTACATATATGAGGAGCAAACACATAATGAAGCAGACATGACTGAAGAAGAAGATGATAATGATGCTGATGTGCCCAACCATGTTTTCATTCAGGATAATCATCAACAGCTTTGTAATACCCCTAGAGTTAGCTCTATGATAGAATTATCCGACCCTGATTTTCTTCCGGATCCACGTCAACACCCAATTACTCCACTTAATACTAATCCTCAGATAAATTCCACGGATGTCAATACTTCAAGTGCAATTGTATCAGGGTTCTCGGGAAATCTTAACCATGTGGATATTCCGCTTCATGGTTCTTATTACCAATCTAGTGCTGCAAATAATGGATATGCTTCTACTCAAGAATTATCACTTGAGCATCCACAGTTTATACCACCCGAACAACCAGTGCAAATGCTTGATCACAGGCAGGATAAAGATTCTGAGAGAGAGTTGTCTTTCTTCAATTCTAACTCTAACCAAGACCAGAATGAATTGCTGCAATCCTTAATGAGGGTCCCGAGTAGTAGCTTACCATACCATCATGAGCAAAGACACGCGGGTTTACATTTTCAGCCAAGGAATGACCACCTGCTCATAGATGCTCATCAATCACTTCCGCTGGATATTAGGCAGAAGAGACTAAATGATCTTTATATGCAGCAGCACAACATTCAGGAAAACATTTATTCCGATGGAGGTCGCTTTGCTACCATGTCTACTAGGCATGACCACCACTTGCCGGTCAATATCCATAATTTTGCCCCTATCCAACCTCAAGGGTTGAGTCAGAACTGGTATACGAGTGAGAATGGGGCCCGGGATGTATGGCCTCCCTTTGAGGGTGTGAACCATAACAGTAGAAGTAGCTCAGATCAAACTCTATTCAGTGTTCTTAATGAATGTAATGAATTACGACCCGTTAATTACGATCCAATGGGCTCCACCAGAAGATTTATTCAGACAACAGGAAACTACAATGGCATTGGTGGGTCAAGCAGCAATGCACCTAATCCACTTAGCTACTTGAGTGGCCATGATCCTGCTGCTGCTGCTGCTGGTGGTGGTGGTGGTCTTAAGATAAATAACCTTGGGTGTATTGGTCTTTCTCAGCAGAATAATTCTGGAGTACAAGAGTCAATGATTAAACCGTTCTCAAGGTCATGGAATCAATGACAAAACCAATAAACCTCAGGAGGGATGCAGAAGATTGGAACTGTAGAAGATAAATGTTGAGCTGCTATCCCAGCCTTCAGTAAATTTGACCTTGATTTTTGTAACAAACTTTGTTTTTGCATTGAAGTTAGTTTAGTTAGAGCTAGAATATGGCACTTTGTACATAAATAGACCCGATCTCGCATGCCTGTATATAGCAGCTAGCTAGTAGGGAAGAAGGGTGGTGGCCTAAGTTGCAGATAGAAGGGTACCTGATTCTGAAGCACATTGGGCGAATTCTTTTTTTTTTTTTTTTTGGCTTTTACCAATGTTAGAATATTCCATTTCTGTTTTGGAAGAGGTTGGTTTGAGAATAAATTAGGTAAAAATCTTGGTCAATAAAACATCTATATTTGTCTTTCATTTGGACTCGACCATTAGAAAAACAAAGGAAATTCTTTTTGCCTTGCAAAAAGATCATCTTTAGTCCTTTTAACTTTTAATTTGAGAAAGATAAGGGCATGTTTGTTTGGCGTTTTCCAGAATTTTTTCGTGTTTGGGAAATGCCAAACAAACATGTTTTCTATTTTCCGAAATAAATTTTTCATCCATTAATTTTCTCAAATTACTCTCTCAAAAGTCAAACAAACAACAACTTTCTTATCTCTAAACAAAACTTATACAAACTCTACTTTGATTTGACATAAAGTAAAATATCTCTTACACAATTTATCTCACATAACAAACATGATTTGGCATAAAGTCTTACACATCTTACACGTACAACCCAACTATTCCAAAAAAATCTACACCTACTTTATTTCTCAAACCACTCCCTCAAAACCCAAACAAACAACATTACGCAAATCGAGATTATTTCACAAATCTCCACAACTCTCCCAAACTAGTTTTTCAGATACCAAACAAACAGGCCCTAATAGTTTATTCATCAGGGAGAAATATAGTTGCAAAAATTAACAACTTAGTAGGGTCTTTCTAATATAAGATTTTGTGGAACAAGGGTGTATATAAGATACCTTATTTCAACCACAAAAAAAAGTCAACGATAAATTTGAGCCACAATTTTTGGTCAAAATGTGTTGTGATGATGTGGCATTGGACATATAATCGAACATTTCAAAAAATTAGAAAATCTGAAATTACTAAATTGCCCCGTTTTAAATTACTAAATTGCCATTTCATAAATATGTATTTTTCTGAGGCAATTTTCTCTCTCCTTCATTAGTTTTCTATTTTTTGTTGACAGTGTATTTTTTCTCCTCAGCCATTGTTCTTCACACCTTAAGATCCATATTTTTTGAATAGATCTGGGCAGCAGAATCCACCCGGAATCATCGACCATTTCGACCGTCTCTCGACCCAATCCTCCTCCTAATCTTGACCAAAATCGGCGATGTCAAAGCCCTAGATCGACGCTGCGATGTTTCGAAGCGATTCCAAACCCTAGTTCCTCAGGTCAACAACGTCATCATCCGCGTTGATTGTGTCATCCCTGACGACGATTCCTCCTCCGCAGCCGATAAATCCCGCCACCCGATATCCTCCCTAATCCGCATCTTCTTCTCTGGACTTTCAAACCCTGCAGTCTTTATCTCAGGTGATCACTCCTTCGCCTCGCCGACTCCCTTCGCTCGCGGAAGATTTCGACAGTGAAATCGAGAAAAACAGCTTTACACACCACTCGCCTACACAGGTATTGAAGAATTTTAACGAAATCAAGCTCTCTATATTGGGGATTGATGAGGGTTTTTTGCTTAAGTGGAAAGCAGATTTTGGGTCTACACTTGATAATTGTGTTATTCTTGGAGCTTCAAGTGTAATTCCTATGCGCACACAGCACACCTGGATTATGTTGTAAGAATTATGCGACTTTGACTTGTTTAACATAGGTCATACCTTTGAAAGTGCTATTGGTCTTTTTGGTTTAGCTCATATAAGCCTTGTGGATCGAGAACTATGGTCGGAGATATACTGCTAATTTTTTTCCCATGTTACCGTAGAACGTAGTGTGATATCTGACTGTCTGGGACTTCAGCATCTTAATAAATTTTGAATATCAATACGTGATAGTTCATGAATAATTTATTGTCATTTAGCACCAAATTAGCTTTTGGTTCGCTTATATGAATGTAATGATGGGTCTACGGGTATCAAGCTGTGGGAACCTAATCTTTGACTTTAATGTAACTGAATTTGTCTGGCGATGAACTAAATGACATTTATAATCTTATGTTTATAAAGTGCTTTTGTGAAGCTTATCGTATGTTTGCTGGTAGACGTCTCATCTTAGATTTTGAAAATGTCCTACTTATTAAGTGCAAGTCATAATATTTATTGGATGAGATTTGGAGGTTGAAAACTATGTTTGATTTTTTGTTTTGCCTATGTGCCTTCGTGGTGTTAGTATTTTACCGATTATTCTTACTACGAATCTTATGGGTGTGATGAGGCCCCTATAAGTGTATCTTATGTATGGTGCTTCTTGAGTGAACAAACAAGAGTTACTTTTTTCGGTAGGGTTGTGACATGGTTTGGGATGTGATGATTAGTTGTGTTCTGGAGAGTTTAGAATGGCAAGTGTTGATTATGTTGGTGCATAATGCGGGTCTCACTTTCAATGTTTTATTTTTTAATTCAAAGTGGATGAACATATATGGGATTAATATTGAATGGTTTTTCCTCTTTTTAACGTCACTGAATTCTTGAGCATCCGAGAGAAATGACATATGTTTGGCATTTAGTTTTCTACAAGTGTAGAATTTTTATGTTAAGAATATAGAATTCAAAACTTTGTACTTTTATGAAACTTTCCAGTAACTGAACTTTCATCATTTTAAGCCTAAAATTAACAACTAATTCCTTCACTGTTCACTGTATCAATGTTGTTACCCAATTTTACATCCATCTTCGTCCAGAATGCTAGAGTTGATTTAATGTTTCTCTTCTGTATCTTCTTGTGTTTCATATCAGCTCGTCTTTTAAGTTTTCTTATCTGGTGATAGGTTCATGTACTTTTATCTATTTAAAAGAACCGTACACTTCTATGATGATTGCAGACACCATTATGATGTTCATGGTTCATTTCTCATCTGCTTTGGTTTGTCTTGTTAAATGAGAATGGTTTCTTAACTTTGCTTACTTTTCTTTTAATTTTTTTTCCTTTTTACCGATTCAGACATTACAATATCAAATAAGCTCATTAGTTAACTTTTGCTTTATTAGTCAAAAGAGGCTAAATTCTTATCACTTGTGATTCTTGAAAATTAATCGACGTGACTCTTTTTTTCCTTGAAATACTCAGGTGGGAATAGTTCTACTCGGTCATGCATTATTGTACGATATTTTTTGGGTATTTGTCTCCAAAATATAGTTCAAGAAGAGCGTTATGATTGTGGTGAGTAATAGTTATAATCTTGAAATGCGAAATAGGAAACCACATAGTTGCATAACTCTATTAGTTTGCATTGTTCTGTGTAGGAAGCTCATGGTGATTGAAGTGGAGAAGAAGGCATTAGAATGCTACTAAAAATCCTACGAATGTTTGATGCATGTATGGACACGAGGGGAGCCGGAAAGACCTTGTCCGCATAGGGCCTGTACAACATATTAGGGGGCCTAGGCGAAAATTAAAATAGGGGTGTTGGTAGAATTGGTTTTTTATTAGCTAAAAAATAAAAAAGACAAGTATTTTTTATTATTTTATTGGACATTTATTCCTTTGAATGTAACCAGTGCAGTATAAGCGTAATGACATTAACAAAACTTGATAATTTTGATATTATTTATGTGCATTATGAATAGACTTGGTGAATTTATGTATAGATTTTTTATTTAAATATTGGCAACTGCATTGAATGGAGAAAAGGGTTTATACGAGGAATTATTGTTATGGTCAATCAACCAAAGAACAACTATTATAAAGAATACGAGAGCTGGTTATGCAGATTTTGTTAATAGTTTTGACATCACGTAGTGGTTATAGAATTGATTCTTTGTTTTTTTTAGCAACGCTAAAGATGAAACTTCAAGATTTTAGATTTTGGGTACAATTCTGGTAAAAAATTATGGATAACAGTGTAGTAGCCATTATTTTCTTTCTTCAAAATTTCAAATTTTACATAGAAAGCAAAACCCTAATTTTTCTTTATTTGGAGAAGAAGCGATTAAGTGAAGATTAAAAAAGGCCCAATTTTTCTTTATTTTTTTTAAAAGAAGCGATTAAGTGTGAGACATGTAGAAAGGATAATTTTGTCTTTAAAGAGATTTAAAAAAGGGTAAGTTTGTCTTTAAGAAAATATATTATTTAAATTTAAATTTTAAGATGACACATGTCACCAAGATAAATACTATCTTATATGCTCCCCACCCCTCGAAATCTCATTTTAGACGACCCCAACTTAGTAATGATGAGTATTATGAAAATTAAAAAGTTTTTACCTCCATAGATATCTTTTATCTCCACATATATCTTTTATCTTAAGTGTCGTTTGGTTCAGCATATTAGGCCCAATAAATTAGATAGTGAGACTTTATTTGGTGTTTGGTTCTACAAATAAGAAAATCTGGGCAGCCCAGATTTGCCCGGGTTTTGGTGGGCCAGCCCCAATAAATTGCTCTTATCTCCCTATTACAATTGAGCCTCAACCCCTACAATTACATTATGGTGGAATAAGGAAACCATGAAATTACACCTTTGTCCTCCCTCTTCAGTAAAATATATATATATTAATATTTTCCTTTCACATAAAATCTGAAAATAGAAGCATAAAAATTCAGGCTGACACATTTGGTACCATATTTTAACAAATTCACTCACATTTGGTACCTCGATTAAAAATCACCGTTAAGTGGGTAAACTTTTGTTAAGTCAATTTGGATTATTGCAAAATTGATGTTATTACTTATGTTGACTTACAATTATACCCCACATCTACAAATTTACTAACGATTTTAGTCCTGCCCAATTTCAAAATTGGCTCGAATAAGACTATTTGCAGACCAATTTGAAGATTTTACTTATTATGGTTACATATTTATAATCTATTTAACTAATTTGATATTGTAAACAATTTATCATTAAATTTAAAAAACATACCCTTACAACTTCAGTTAAAACAATTTGTTCAATTAAAAACCGATTTTGGGTTCAATGAATAATTATCACATTTTTTTATATTGACAATTGTTTCAAAGAAAATCGTTGATGATTTTCTTTATACAAGAGTTTTGTACTATATTAAGTTTTGGGTGTAAGCATAATAAATGTGTCGAGTATAAAAAATTTAAGGAAAGAAGAACATTCCGTAAGTGCTAAAGGCATTTTTTGGAATAATTTATTATTATTCCAAAATCGATTTTTAATTGAACAAATTGTTTTAAATGAAATTGTAAGGGCACAAATTGATATGAACATATTGGAAGAAAAATGTGGAGTGGTGGAGTAGAGCTCTCTCCCGAGGAATGAAAAATTGATATGATTTGGGATCGGACTTGTGAATAAAAGAAATGGTACAAATGTCAAATGAGCATAATCATGTTTTTATCATGCAAACCAAACACTTAAATCCAAATAATAACTCAATTACAATTGGAGCGAAAATGTATAACCAAACACCATACTATATAATTGCATTACATTATATTATTGTGGAATAGTTAATTCCACCTTATTTAATTAGGAGAACCAAACGGCACCTTAGGTATATCTTCTTATCAGAAAAGGAATATTTTATACATTAAATTTTTAATCAATAATAATCTAATCTAACTAGATATTTACGATACATACGTACGTGTAGCCTGTTTTGTTTTGTTAGAAATGTATTATTGGATTACATACAATGAAAAGCGAAATCAGAAAGAAATAAGAAACCCACCCTCAAATGTGATGTTAGTGCTGGAAGGAATTAAGGATTAGATTCTTTTAACGAAGGATAGAATGCTCTCTCTCTCTCTTTCTCCATGTTTTGTTGTATTATGTAAAATACACACACAGACACAGCTATCTTTTTCTGCATATATTATATAGATCATCAGATATAATTTTTCCATTACTATTTACTATAATTATTATTATTTCTTAATCAATGGAGAACGATAACAAGAAGAAGAAAGAGGTTATAAGATTGGAGCGAGAATCCGTAATTCCAATCCTTAAGCCCAACCTCATAGTCCACTTGGCCAACCTCATCGGTACAATACATACTCACTACCTTTGCTAGTTTTCTCTCTTCTCCATTACATTACCAATACTATATAATCTTGTTAATCATATCATGAAATCTCTGTTTTCTATCAGAATTTTTTAATTCTTGAAAAACACGAAAAATAATTATTTTTGCCAACTTGTTATGTACATCCTACAGAACATAGTTCTGATCGTGCTGAATTTTTGAAACTATGCAAGAGAATTGAGTACACAATACGAGCATGGTACCTCTTACAGTTTGAGGACCTCATGGTAATTAATTAATTTCCTTCTTCTTCTTCTTCTGTTCAAATCTATGTTTTTTTTTCTTTCTCAAACTTAATTAATAACTCATGTGATGTGGTTGCAGCAACTCTACTCTCTCTTCGACCCAATTCAAGGCGCTCGGAAGTTGGACCAGCAGAGCCTATCTTCAGATGAAATTGACATTCTTGAACAAAATTTCTTGAAATACTTATTTGAGGTACCATGATTGTTACTTACAACTAAGTTTATGTTCTTTTATTTTGTTAAACAAAATTCATCTCATCTTATCATGTAGGTTATGGGAAAAAGCAATTTTAAGATAGCCACTAATGATGAGATTGAAGTTGCACATTCAGGGCAATATCTTCTCAATCTTCCTATTAAAGTCGACGAATCCAAGGTGCACTATTATTACAAATATGTATTTGATCAGATGTTAAGCATGTTGTTCTGATATAAGAAAGAAATTTATTCATTTATGTGCTTATGTCATAAATGTTTTGTTCAAGTTACTATTTTTGCTAAAAATGCAGCTTGATAAGAAGCTTTTGAAGAGTTTTTTTGAAGTTCATCCTCATGAAAACCTCCCCTATTTTGCGGATAAAGTATTCTTCTCTCTCTCTCTCTCACACACACACACATATGAGTTTTGAGCTTGAAGTGCTAGTTTGATTTTGCTGTACATATTAAAAGCCTGAACTCGAATTCAAATATATATGCTAAAGTATCTTACTAATTCATTTTAGTATATAATCTTCCGGCGTGGGATTGGCCTTGATAAGACGACTGATTATTTTATCATGGAGAAATTGGATGCTATCGTTGCTCGTCTCTGGGCATGGATTTTGAGAAAGACCAGGTGAGATGACATTATTATATAGCACGATGATAAATATCTGAATTATGATTATCACAAACAGTGTTTTACTACTTACAGGTTAGATAATTTTTTGTCGAGGAAACCAAATTCACAGAGTAAAAAGGATCCCAAAAAAGATGATGAAACTACATATGGAGCAGAAGATGATGGGTTGCATGTAGAACGAATACGTCTTGAGAATATGGAATTCAGGTTCTTAATTGTTTTAGTATCACCATTCTCATGTTTTTGTCCTTTGTTCTTACCCATAGCATTCAACCCAATGTGATAAATTCCCTGCCCCTATTGACTACTTGAGTTCTTGATAAGCACTACCAAACTCCATATGGATTTGTGGGATGGATTGGAAATTCTTTTTTATCATGTTTCTTTGGTGTCCAAGTTTTTTCCCGGGATGTATTGAGTATAAATGTGATACTAAAATTCAGCATATTAATTAAAGTCTATATATATGCTCTATAGATGTTATAGTCTGAACGTTGATCATTGTTATCTGGTTCATCGCTTTTCTTTTGTCTTTCCAGTTTCCGTAATCTACTGAGCAAGATTACGATTCAAGAACCAACCTTCGATAGAATCATTGTTGTTTACAGGTATCGTATGACAGTTACATGTCTGCTTCAATTGTTCTCTTTACTTTATTAGTATAACATTTTTTTTTACATCATTAAAGCTTGTGGTTAAACCATAAGATGAAATGAAGGAATATCCTTGGCTTCTTTCACATCTATTTCAAATTGGTCGTCAAAACTCTCTTTTCCTGATTGGAGGTTAAAATGGTAATTTGCTGCGCAGGCGAGCAAGTTCTAGAATTAAAGCAGAACGAGGCATATACGTGAAGCATTTCAGAAACATCCCTATGGCCGATATGGAAATTGTCCTTGTGAGTTTTCGTCATCCTCTACCTTATTCATTTCCAATTTAAGCTTGTACATTTCGAGGAATGAACTATAATCTTAACATGTCATTTTCTTGTAATAGCCAGAGAAGAAAAATCCAAGTTTAACTCCAATGGACTGGGTTAAATTTCTTATATCTGTCGTAGTTGGACTGGTTAGTAATCTGTTGTTAATTTTGTTGATAGAAAATCTATTTTTGCTCATGGGGTATATGTTTTGTGGACTGTTCAGGTAGCTGTTGTAGGTTCAGTTGAAATGCCTAAAGCTGACCTCTGGGTCATAATTGCTATTCTTTCCACAGTTTTTGGTTATTGTGCTAAGATATACTTCACGTTAAGTGTTTCTTTTCGTCCCTTGCACTATGCATTATGCTTTTAATGAAATCTTGTTGAGATAATTTATTTGATTTGCCTGCAGGTTTCAACAAAATATGGCTGCGTATCAGAATCTAATCACGCAATCAATGTATGACAAACAATTGGATAGTGGAAAGGGCACTCTTCTTCACTTGTGTGATGATGTAATTCAGCAAGAAGTAAGTCGTAAGATATATCATTGTAAATCAGCAACCTACATAGACAAATTAATCATTTTTGTCAATGTGCAGGTAAAGGAGGTCATAATTTCATGTTTTGTATTGATGGAACATGGGAAAGCTACTCTTGAGGTATGGATAGAGAATTGGACTGACTGCTCGATTTTAGTTCTACTGATATGTATGTATTTTGACATTCTCGTGATGTAAAATAGGATCTTGACAAGCAATGTGAAGAATTAATGCAAGATGAATTTGGTGAACATTGCAATTTTGATGTTGATGACGCTGTCCACAAACTGGAGCAACTAGGCATAGTTTGTCGGGTGAGAAAACAAAAGTTTCATTTATCAGATAATATCTGTTCACTCAGATGGCTTTTTCATGTAAAGTTGAGTGATTGTACTATTTCAAATTGAACTGATTTGTTTGTGGATATGATATTAGGATACTATTGGAAGGTATTACTCTGTTGGCCTAAAGCGTGCTAATGAGATTATAGGCACGACAACCGAAGAACATGTCCTCAAAGCTAAACAGGGTTCTGGTGCTGCTTGAAACAGGTGCAGTGTGTGTGAGATAATGGCATTGGGAATTTTATACTTTTTTACTTTCTTTCTTTCTATTAAGGCAGTAGATGTGGCTATTGTTATACAACTGAATCTTTTCTTTTTACTCTTAGTATTCTTTTGTACTAAATTACCATGTTGTATGTATTTCTTTAGTTCATCACTACTTTGAGGCCTCATCATCTGCCAATCAAGTAAAGCATCATTGTAAATAATATCAATTTCTCCACCGTTTTTGCTCCCAAATTGAAAAACACTTTGTCTATATAGAAGTATTATGAATCAAACCGTAAAATAATGCATGAATTAAACTAGTTGAGTAAAAGAGGGTACTTATAAAATTAGCTAGTGTATGTGTACATGGTACTACTCCCAAGTCCTTATTACTGGCAGTAGGAACTATCTGCATTTCAGAAACGCAGAGGACCAGTGCCAAATGAACATCCTACTCAACAATTCAACTAAGCATATATAGCCTTATGTGTGTATTATATGCAGGGAGAAGATTAATACACAAACTCAAACTTTACTATATATCAACAAACTGATATTTTGTTTACAAGAACATTAATTCACTTATGAAGGGAAAGAAAAAAAAGCAATCCAACTGTTGTTTATACAATTATCAAGCAGCTGGAGAACTCTTTACTTTGGTGTTTTATGAAGTATATATTCCACAAAGAAAAACACACTCAGAACACGCGACACAAACAAGCTAAATTCTCAAGTCTTTCTTATTTTAAAGCCCTAAAGAGCTGGCTTCCAAGGGTCACGACTGGGGTTCCTTCCCCCATCATTGTAGTTAAGCTCATTTCTTTCTCAAGAATCCGATCTAGTTCCGTTTCTACATAGCTCATGGCAGGGCGCCTTTCGCTTGAAGGGTTCACACAGTGCAATATCAACTGTATGAACTCTTCCATACCTTCAGTAGTAAAGCTATTACCCAATCTCTGATCAATCATGGAAGATATGCTGCCAGAATCTTGAAGATTTTGCACCTGAGAAACATAAACATATTCTCTTACATAATAAGCCTGCTTTTACCATCAGTAGAACTAATATATGTAACTTGATTCATGACTTAACATAGCAATATTTCCATGATTTAATGCTTCATTGAGGGATTTGTTAAGTATTTCAATTCCACATTAAGAAATCCATGACACTTGGTTATTTATTGTATGGATTTCAAAGCCTAAGTTTCAGTATGCATGACGTCAAAGAAATGTACCACAATATGGATAGATTGGATGATGTGTGCAAAAAGCATACATACCCATTCAACGATGTTCTGATTGACATCTGGAAATAGCAATTCTCTTGCTTCCTGCCCACTTAATAACTCCAGAAGAAACACTCCAAAACTATAAACATCACTTTTATCAGAAAATCGCCTGAACTCTCTGACCCTGAACAAGTAAATGGAAGTACAATAAATAACTACAAATGAATTGTGTAGTAAATCACCAAATAGCATGTGTATTACTCTGGAGCAAGGAAAATCTGATCGGCTTCTGCCGCAGAAGATGATTCTGCATAATCAAATCTTCCAAGAAAGTTGCGTAACCCAGCATCTGCTATTTTAGCTATGAAATTCTCATCTACTAGGACATTTGCTGTTTTGAAATCCTTATGTATCAATCTAGGACTGATGGAGTGAAGGTGTGCTAAACCTGCACACAATTGAAGTATGGATGAGAGCGCATGCATAAAACAATTTCCTCACAGTGCTCGTATATAAAACTCGAAGCTTTACAGAATCTTAAACATGTATTTGATTCTCATCATTCACAAGATGATATTCTTTTTCAGCATAAAATAAGATGAACTAATACCAGGAAAGCCAAAAATGCTCACTGATTTTGCAGAGGATCACCTTTAGCTGCCCCAAGAGCTATTGCTAGCCTGTGCTTAAATTCAAGCTTCTCCCGTGAAACCTGTCCAGCACCTGAGATTAAGATGTGGAATTATAATATGTATTCAGGCAGAATAGAATAGCAGTGGCAGCAGGGGAAAAGCAAGAGTATACAATTCAAAGCTATCAGAAGAATTCGATGGTTGAAGCGAAAATGGTAGTATATTAAGAAAAACTGGATACCATCACTTGATGTTTGTCAGATAAAACTTGAACTTTGTTTTCAAGGAACGGCTCAGAAAAAATTAAGTTGGCAAACTTAAACTAGTTGCTTAAATTTACTTGCATGCATGCGACTTTGAGCAGATACACACGCGCGCACACAGACACACACACACACACACACAGAGGTGGGTGTTGAGGAAACTACGCAAGGAAAATGAATGGTTGGAAGGCATCAGAGCTATCAGAAGAACAAGACTGCTGAAAAGAAAATGGTAAATATATACAAAAACCACGGAGACATTATTCCATGGTTCATCAGACATAATATAATTTGTACAAAAAAAACAGCTCAGAAGAAATTAAGATGACATATTTGAGTTGGTTAAATTAACTTGCAGTCAAACCACATACACACACAGAGAGAGAGAGAGAGAGAGAAGCAAGGAGAAAGAAAATTATTACCATACAAGTGAACAGATACACTTCCATTTGGTATGTACTCATAGACCAGAATCTGTTGATTATTTTCCTGGCAATAACCTAAAAGAATGACCAGATTCCGGTGTTGAATAGATGAGATATATCGGACCTGATAAAGAAATCAATCTCAAAGTTCTTCTATGATAACTGAAACTCAGAAAAAAATATTGTGAACTAGTGAACTTGATGTCATTGTAAATCCGTAAGCAATATGTAAGTCGCACCAGATGTGTAACGGGGATGTTTAATCAGCCAAATTTTAGAACTTTAAAACCTTTCCAGTTTTTCAATTGTAATAAGTATTCGCACTAAAAAATGACTGAGAATTGCAGAAACAGGAATAAGAAAGATGAAAAGAATGAGAATAATGTCAAAATATCCCATATGAATTCTTAATGGTAAAATATCCCATATGAATTCTTAATGGTTCATTGAACCACAAGGATGAAACTGAAAAGAATAACAAAAACTCGAATATGTGCAAGAGAGTTTGGCATCATAAAATTATAGACCAGGTGGTTAGGGAGTAATATAATGATAAATACTTTTAATTTTGATATTTCATGTTTCTAGATTTTATCTTAGAAACACGCCCATAAAATAACATAGCTATGAGTGAATCCACATTGATTTTACAAAAAAAAAATTAAGTTACCTCGTTAATGAACTCCTGACTTGGGGGTCCAGGTCGTCGTTTTATTGCTACAAGCATCCCATCATGAAGTAAGCCTTTGTACACCTCCCCAAATTTTCCTTGTCCAATCAAACTTTTGTCACTAAAACTTCCTGTTGCCAATGACAGTTCCTCCATCTCAAATCTCTTAGCATCTCGCGTACTAAATTCGATCCCAACAGTTCCACCGACTGCATATATTTAAATGATTTCACAATCTGATACTTTATTATGGATGCAGTAATTTGCTTTGTTGGACAGAGAAATGGTTACCTGGAACAGATGGATCCGAAGAGCCGGTCTCAGAAGTTCTTGAAGTGCTCCTACCATGATGAAAGCAATACCATATAATTATTATCAGCATCCCCACCAATGCCACGGCTCCTGCAGCACCTCCTAAAATTGCTGCAAGAGTCGTCGACATTTGGTCTGGGAACCACTTCAGCTACGGCGTTTGGTAGTTTTGAAATGATAGATTATCATACATGGAACCTGAAATTAAGTTAATGCTTAAAAAATTGAATTTAAATCTGGAGATGGCAGTTGCAGAACAGTAATGAAGGCAGACGACTAATCATATACTCCCTCTGTCCCAATTTGTTTACTCCTATTTCCTTTTTGGATGTCCCAAAACAATACTCTCTTTCCTTAGAGCAAAAAATATTGGACCGAGGGAGTATATATTTTATACAACAACAACAAAAAAAAGCTTTTCCATAAGTAAACGAATGAGAAGGCTGTATTCCTACATATTATACAGAATTGTGCAAGGATATAAATCGTGTGTGGTACTTGAAAAATCAAAGAAAACACCAACTAACCAATTCCTCAGTAGCTCAATGTTAAGTAAATTAGTAATATAGCATATTAATTCAAATTCGCACCAAAATTTAATAAAGATTATAAGTAGTAGCAATAATGAATCACAAGTGTGAACCTGGTTTTACTTAGAATTCATACGAGGGACATTCAGCCGCATTCCAACATTGAATTGAATAAGCCAATTGATTGAATGATTGTTGAATTAACCAAACTTAAAAGGACAAGTTGGAAGATTTAAGAATACAATTATTTGAATGGGAATGAATAAATTAGAGTTTGAAAAAGGGCACTATTATCATAAGCATAAGCATAGACATAATCATCAACATCACCGTTGGATAATGCCAGACAGAAAGGGACCCTGCCGCCGACAACAGATTCCACTCACCCCAAAAATAAAAAATAAAAAAATTATTTCTTTGAAAATGAATTACAACCGGAAAGTTTAAAAGGGCAAGGGAAATAAATAATTTATGAGTAAAATGCAAGTAATTGATGAATAGAATAGCAGCTGAGCTGACTGTGACTGTGTTAGTATGTATGTATATATATATATTTGTGGGTTGTAAAGTAGTAGAATGTTGTTGTCTCATACTGCAACTTGAACGTATCTTTTTAATTTACTCTTCTCCCTTTTCCCTCCCCGTTACATTTTTTACTAATAATAATAAAATCATACTAATAATATACTTTATTGTATTATTAATTTCCGAGTTTAGAGTTAATTGACGTATATATATATATATATATGAATGTGTTTTTTTCACTAGTAAATAACCCATTGTGTTCATGCAGATTTTACTTATTTGCACGTCTGAGTAATATCGGTTGATTCATTCGTAGATTATTATTACATGTCAATATATAATAGCATGCTCGAATTATGATTTTCAAAAATAGAATAGGATTAATGTATTCCATTATCTTAAATCTCTTTTTTTTATAAATAAAATAATAGGAGTATTTTATCTAAATGTTTTCACACAACTCACTTTTTAGAAATATTAAAATGAAATTATATTTTATAATACTTATGGATAGATAATTGCATATTTCGTTTAATTTTAACATAGTCAATTGCTACATTGTATGAGCATAATGTGATTTTGCTAATAAAATAGTGTGAGTGTATCTATCAAATATAACTAATCCCTGCAAATAATACTATTTGATTCTATTTTTCGAAAAATTTGTGTCTATCCCGGTGAATGAATGCCTATGTGTAGGACATTTAACCCCACTATTTTATTCCGAAGCTTAACACATTTCTGATTGTTTGTTTGTTGTGAATTCGTAGCTTTACTTATATATTGATGAGTATAGAGGATTAAGTATGCTGGCTGAAAATATTATTAATGAATAAACGTTTTGAGTTGAATAAAGAAAGAAGTTAAACCTGTTAAATATAGTATCAAATGTGATGATTTTTATGATAACCACCAGTATCGTCATACTTGGAAAAATTAGAGGAAGCTTGCCTGCCGTTATAATTTCTGCTTTATGTATCTGTTGAACTAAACTAATAGTACTAGAATGAGCTGGGTACCACCTACGTTGTCAATTTGTCATCAGTTCACTCACTCACTCACTCATCATAATTAACCCGTACTATTCTTTCTTAATATAAAATTGTTAGCTGAATAGAATATATTATTATTCATATTTAAATATTCATTCCGGTTATACTTATACTACGGGTTTACTATTTAAAAACAAAAACTACAACTTTGGGCGCAGTCCAGCCCAATCACACATTATGATTTGATTTGATTGATTAGGATAATCAACTGTCTGATTATTATTGTGATGGTGATGGAGATTTCTTTGAATACACTTCTAAACCAAAATACCATTATGTCTGTCTGATGGGTTAAATGTGTTGAAAATCTGAAAACATTTGGATCTAAATTCGATGAAAATAATTGGGTAAAGGATCAGTAAAGACTGATTCGAATTGTATTTGGCACTTCGAACATAGGCATTAGACAAAATAAAATATAATAAAATTGAATCTATAAATAAAATACTCCAAACTCCAAAGATATTACAACTATGGAGTCGGCCTCTTTTTTTTTTTTTTTTTTTTGACAAGTAATATGGAGTCAGCTTTGCTTCACCTGCCGCGTAATAATCATAATGAAATTTTATTTCAAGGAATCTGTCCCTATCATCTGTATTCAACAAATTTTTACTTCAATTACTTTGTTATAGTTTCTTTTCTGACTCCATACATTCGGCCATGTAGGTTTGTAGTTCACAAGCAATTGTTGTTCTCGTTTGATGTATTAAACAAATTTTAATCGAACCAACCTGAATAACCTAGTATTTTTATATAATAATAAACTTCTTAACTTATCAGATTAAAATCAAACTTTAATTGCTATTAATATGATGAATGTTTTCTAAATAAATATAACAAGATTTTACTAATTGAATTTTGTCAAAATAATATGATTTGATCTTCAACTTCATATACGCAAGTTCAAGCATCAAAATTTGTTGTGGTAACTTGGTTCAATGCACAAAAAACCCTCCCTTCAGATTTTCCTTCAAAACAAATGAATCCTTTCAGATTGATTTAATTAGCAATGGCTGAATTTACAGAATAAAATCAAATTAGAACAAAACTGGGCTGATGCTTTACATTAAATTAGTGTTCATTAAGTAAAAATATATAAATATCAAGTCAAATTTGGAACATTTCTATGGTTATCAGCAAATTCCCTAATTAAACGCTTTAAAAGCCTTCCCCCTTTCCCTTGCATAAGCCCACTATTATTGTTCATATCTCCACATTGTCTGCTCTCAATATAATCTGCTGCTGCTGCTGAAAGGGCCTTCGCCCACATTGGCACTAAACATTCAACTTCACCCTGTTTTAAATATTCAGCAGGCAGCATCTGCAACTGAAATATTAAACCTTAAATTTCTCAAGCAACAAGAAACGTCAGTGTGCTTGTATGTGTGTGTGTGTGTGTGTTCGAGAGAGAGAGAGAGAAAGAGAGAGACTAACGGCGGAGTATAGCCATCTATGCAAAAATTCCCAGCAAAGAACAGCTTCACACTTATTTTTTTCACTCAAACAGCATATTGCAGCCAATAGTTGGAGGATTGTCGCGGATTTGTGAACCTGAAAAAGGGCAGCAAAATTTTAATCTATTCATAGTAGGTTTAAATAGTTTTTTAGTTCAAGCTATCTATCAAATAAGCAAATCACACATCCTAGTGACATTGCCCAAAACAAACGAGAGGCCGAGAGGGGATGTAATTTACGGTTCAATGTGATTGGACTTCGGAAACAAGAAATCTACATGATAAATAAACTTGGTTTAAGAATGTTTGTTTACCCTCGACATTGCAGAGACACCAAGAAGAGCATAAACCAGATTCGACACAAGACCCTCACCACTGAGAGATATGACCCTTATCACTGTATCCTGCATGGATCTTTCAGATGTAGAACCCACAGGGTCCAGTAAAAAAGCAATGCCAACCTCCAAGAAACCTGAAAAGGTCACAAACAATCACTTATCAATCAAGTAAGATCCATTCAATGTTTAAAACCCAACATATCCATTCAAAGGAAAGACGGATGAAATGGCCAGTTTGGTAGTAGGCAGACCATGAACTACTAATTACCACAATAATAATCACACAATCATACCATAGCTTGTCCTAAAAGATAAAATGAGCTACATCAATCACGACCTTTTTTTCTTAAAATAAGTTCAGAATATTTGAAATAATTGCACCCTAAGAGTAAAAGATTACCACCGTTGATGAATTGATGGTCATGGGAGGGGGAAAATAGACACGTAGAGTATAATTCTATGCTTACAGATCATATATGACATTGCTGATAGTGCTGCACCACGGTGCATAGCTGTACAACATATTCCTGCCTTCTGTAAGGAGACTTCAAAAAGAGTACCAGAGGCAGCTAATACATCCTGAAAAGTAGATTAGATTTGGTTGACAATTTAATAAATCATTTCTTTGACATTTTAATTCATTAATAATTCAGAAGATATAGTGAACATGATGACACAACACCTTTGGACATCTGCGGACATATAAAGATGCAAAATTCATGTAAGCCTCAACCAGATCTGGCTCTTGATCACATATGTAAGAAGAAGTAAGAGCCATTACTGATGTTGAACCAGTAAATCTTTCAAAAGTACTGATGAATAAAAGTCCATATTCCTCCTTACTTCCAAATTCTTCAACAACGACAGAAGCTGGAAAACAATATCCATAATGAGACCTAAAAGGGGGGGAGGGGGGGGGGGGGGGGGAGAGAGAGAGAGAGAGAGAGAGAGATGATAAAAGAAGGTGATGAAATCATCCTAAGGGCACACGTGGTTTACCCGTCACTGTCCAAACAGTGATGGACAATGAGGAAAAAGTTAAATAAGAGAATAAACCTTGGGACACTTACACCAAAACATTTGACTGTTTTTTACTAAACTATAAACAGGGACAAATACATAAAAATGACATTTAATTATACAAGAATATCAAGTTGCGCACAACTCGTTGCTGTGGGATTTAGAACTAGTTTAATGGTCATCAGCGAAATTAATTTTCTTAAGAGCAACAACGTGATAGAGAAGGAAAGCATAACATAAGTCCAACAAAAAGTAAGAGTTGCTAGAAGTGCCACAAAAAGGTTTAAGGCTCGCTCAATATTCATAACTTCAAAAACAAAGTTTTTCTTGTTTCAATCAAATATTGCACACTTGATGAAGAATATCAAAGAAACCAAATAATGTGGTCATATATATTGTCTTCCTTGCTGATACTTTCCAAATTTGAGCGTGAAAATCAGATCCAAGCAAGTACATACAAATGGTACTTTGTGATGCAGAAATCAGCGCTATGCAAAATATAACAAATAATAACTACATGCAATAAGTCTGTATCGTTATCCATATTTGCACACAGAAATAGCCAGACTACTATGCATAAATCTTTCACCTGTTCTTAAGTAGCACTCATGAGTTTGAAATGACAAAAAATTAGTTGACATACAATCAAGCACCTTCGGCAACATTGTGAGAAAGTGATGACCTGCAAATGAACCATGTCTTTAGCATATATTTCAGATAGCATAGAAAAGCATAAGAATATGAACACACATCCATACATAAATCAGTTGCCTGGATCTCCTAGAAACAGGAGCCACTATCTACTCAAGACTAACAGATATATTACCATAAATACGAGCCC
Source organism: Penstemon newberryi var. newberryi (assembly GCA_030819805.1). Lineage (NCBI taxonomy): Eukaryota > Viridiplantae > Streptophyta > Magnoliopsida > Lamiales > Plantaginaceae > Penstemon > Penstemon newberryi. The sequence goes on along the minus strand of JAUALY010000004.1, from coordinate 10,483,697 downwards.
ACATTTCATCTCAACTATAATAAGAACTTTTAAAAAAATTGAAAAAAAACCCCTTAGTTTTTGCCTATGATTTTCTGGAGGTTATGCTACCACCTAGGTTTTAACTTCTTCTTTCATATACACTCTATCTCGAACATGAAAAAGAAAAGAGCATCCAGGTCATAGTAATGGAGCATCATGACAGGTGTTTAACCTAGTAAAAGGTTCATCTCATGAGTGCTATAAAATAAATGGAAGTAAAACCTGATGCCTTAATTGCTAACGCAAGAGCCCGGCAAGCAGCTGTGGACAAATTTGCATTTTCAATGTGTTCTGACAGAAAGAATTTCTCAAGCATCGGCCAGAATACCTCGAGTAAAGCATGTATAGATTCTTCTTGACCCAAACCAGTAGGTAAATGTGTCGCAATATAATTGAATACAGTCCCAATCCTGCAATATATCAACCAGTACATGCAGCAATCTCTCAAGGATAAAACATGGTATATCAAATCAAAAAAATGCTTTTCAAACATGAAAAATGCAGCACACTAAACAAAAAGCAACGGAGATGGAGGTATCTGCACCTTCTGACACCTAAACCTGTAATTTTGTCCAAATTATTACCATAGCATTCAAATACATGCATTGAAGAAGTGAAGCCATGATAACCAAGCAGCACCACAACAGAGAATGATTTGGTGATTTATAGAGTTAATTAGATTCCTCGACATTCTAAGGGCTGCCAGAGTTACTGTCATTGTCTTAACAAATCTAAGTCCTGAGAATAATTTTGTATCTCAGATTTGCTAAAGAGGCTTTGATTCTATTTTTGCAGCCACAAACATTGTTAGAAATTCCTTTGTCTGGTACCAGGGTCAATCCCATTAAAAAGCAATGACAGGGGAACTTCTCATATGTCTATAGAGAATCTGCATTCAGCTTATAACCCTTTGGCATATCTTTGCCTTTAAGACTCTCCTACTTCTTTCCCTTTCCTGCACTTAATATGAAAGATGATCGTGCTGACTTTATGCTACTTCTCTTTCTCTAAAACTTACATTCAAATCTAATCCAAATATTTGATTCTAATTTCTCATTAGTTTAATGATGTAATAGATCAGATTCACAACCCATGAACTTATTTTATTTGGATTCTTACTCCTTTAACAAGCCCACGAAACCAAGCTTTTTCCTTTTGTATGCACATATCAATACCCTGAACTTACAAAACCAATATTAATAATTACACTCATACACTGTTAAAGTCGTAATACAAACTCATACAAGACATAGCTTTCACAATTCACACCAGAGGAAAATATTCAAGCATGTGAGATCAATATGCATGTTTCCATATAATTGAACTTGCGACTTTCTCCAAAAATTTAGGCGAGATTGAAGGTTTTGGAACTTTTATTTTCTCAACAGACCAGCACCTCTAACACATGGAAAACATGTATTATACATTGAAAGCGAAGGAGAAACACATTCTAATAAGCTACTCAAACAAGTCTCCCATAACCGCTTTATAAAACACAGAAGGTAAATAAATGAATGGGTGAACTTCAAACACATGAAAAAGTTAAAATATATATCCAGAAAAATAAGCATCAAGAGAGCAAGATTAAACCGGTGTAGCCCTCTTCTGGAGGAGTTGATTAATTCGGTGTAAGTAGATGGATTTTGCCTCAAAGTATGCACATGATCTTCATCAATCTGAACCAATGTGGATAATTTTTTAGTAACTCTAGATTCTCAAGAACTGAAGAACAAGATATAAATATTGAAATCATTCATTCACTGATTTAAGGAAATTTCATTGTGAAGAGGAAAAATCAGCTTAGAAAAGTCAATGGTGCTAAGAATCGAACAAATCGGTTCAGCCTAAAAAAAACATACTTCCAGTTTAAGGGATCTGATTCCCCTCAACAGAAAATATATTCATTATTCACCTTGTGATCATGGTGGATTTTGCTATACGCTAGTAAATTTGGTTGATTTTGATTTCAGAGCAACTATTTGCTTACAGCTTGCCCATAATTTGGAAACACAATGTGGTGGAAATTGAAAGAAAAATTGAAAGAAACAGATTTAAACTGATAGCCAACACATAGGGTTCGAGTGCAATTGCTCCTCCGTAAGCATGGGGAGTACAAACAATAAAGTCATTAATCTAAAAGCAAATTGCACTTCAAGGAGTTCTTCGTTGATGGCCGAAAAACAAAATTATGCTAACCCAACAAAAAGAATAAATAACTTACAAGTTTTCCAATAGTTCCATAAGAAGGAGAAAGCAATCTAGCCAACAAGTTATTCATCAGCTTCTTGTCAGGGACAGAGCAAAATATCAGAGTGATGGCACTGACTACTTCATCCTCATCCTCCAGTGATAATTGCTTCTCTTCCAATCCCTAATGGTCAATGTTATACTGTCGATATTTAGTATACAAGGAATATATAGACAAAATGCGCTCGCGCTATGTGGAGTAGGGTCTGGCGGTTGAGAAGATGTCACTATCTACAACTATATATGCCACATTGGAGAGTGTTTGACACTAAATGAATTACAAAAAATTATACCAAAATATCCCTCATTGTTACTTAAATTGCTGAGAGTACTTTTTGAGGATGGTATAGGTATATACTATCACTTATTCCTACAAAATTCAAACTTCTTGTTACATTCCAGAAATTTGAATTTGTCATAAACAGTTAGCAAATCAAGAACCCATTTTCCTAAGGCTTTGCCGTGCATAACCTAGCAAGGTGCTTCAAAATTCATAACAGACTGACTAGTAATAATCTTCACTGCCATGTGGTGCGTAAGACTACATACACTTTTGAGAAATTTAGACCTCAGTAATTTGGATGCTTCAGCTTGGTGTTTAGGTATCTGTCGAAATTACCTCTTCTAAGATTAAATAGCAAATATTAATTATAACAAAGTTACAACTGAACCCATATGACAAGATACTTAATAACACCCCCTTATTATATTAGAAGCATCATTTTAATTTCTTATAGTACAAATAAGAACTAACCTCGGCAATCCAAATTAATATTTCCAAATACGGAAGATCATGCATCATTGCAGCAGCTTCTTCACAGAATTTGCGAAATGCAAAAGAACAAGCGCATGAACAAAAAGGTTGTGGAATCCCTGTAGCAAGAAATAATCTGAAAATAGCAGTTCAGACAAACACTGTGATAACAAGCATAATAAAGTATTAAAATCATATAAGTTTCTTACATTCAAACATAGTAAAGTACATACTCCCCCTAACAAGTTAACTTGTCTATCAATTTACTTTAATACCAAACATTTGGTTTATTCATTGAAAAATATTTTAATAATATTAAACAAATAACAAACACTATGAATCTAAAGTTTTATAATACCAAAACAGATAAGGTTAAAAGAATTAATAGTAAAGTTTAAAAAAATTCTTAGTACCATGCAAACAACATGCGCAGTGGAGTACATACTAGACAATGTCACATACGAAATCAGGCTAAGGCAAAATATGATTTTCTGCACGATAGCAAGTAAGGAGGCATTTACATCAATGGTCTAATGTTGGTGGGTGAGGCCGACATCCACTTGGCATAGGAACCAATTACATCTGCAAGCGACTTGTATACCTAGGAAGAAAGCAGTCAATGGAAACAGTAGTGATAAGGTTACTCCATGCTGTTAAATTTCCTTAAGACATAGTTTAAGAAGAGTCTTTGCTAGATTTTGAAGCTCACATACATAAGAATATCAAAATAAATTAGAGCTAAATAAGAAATAGAAGGTCTACAAGCAATATAAATCCCCTGAGGTCAGCAGATGTCTTGCTGGACAAAATTGTAACCACTTGCATAACAATGGAGGTATCAAAATGCTGGCCCTCCTTAAGAACAACTTCAGTAACCTGCAAGAAGCTCATATTAAAAAAAAAAAAATAAGCACCACATGGAAGATCCAATAGAAACAAAGATTGCAGGTACAAAATAATGTAGGTCGCAAAAAAGTAAAGGAAACGGTAAAACAATGCAGGAACTCCTATACTAAGTACTCACCGCATTAAGGATGAATAACTTGGCTTCCACCTCTTTCCAAGAAACATGCATGCTGGAAGATATTGAACTTCCAAGGAAGATCTGATATGATTTTTTAGAGGAAAAAGTTAAGGTACAAAAAGAAGTCAGAGCCACTAGTGATGAGAATTAGAACTACAACCTTAATAATGCACATTGCTTAAAAAATTATAAGGAAAGAAAAATGAAAAATTGCATACACTATGATGGCCACATGAATATGATCCACTACTGCTTATTATTACAATTACATGATCTCCATTGTTGAGAGAATGTCTGAGCTTTTTTTATTTATTGGCTTCTTATGTGACGATTGTTGAAATTCTTTTACCACACAATGTCATATTGATCAATATGTTACCGATTGGTCAGAATTTGCTGACAAAAAAATACTTTTTTTTTTTTAATGTTTCAGGAACATCACTAGTTATAGGTCTCAAATCTATATCTAAAAATTGGAAGGATTAATCATTAGACCATTTAATCTATAAATACCTTTTTTCTTGGATGAAGGAACAATTACTCAGATCAATTTCTTATCACTCATGGGAATATCATTACTCTTAACATCCTAAAATTTCACGAGGATTTGCGGCATGTGAAATCTTTGTGACATTATTGTCTTTACACCGACAGCTCTAATAATTAATTGCAGCACAAATTGTTAGTTTTATTTTACAAAGCATAGTACATCATGAATTGGGCTAAGTCCACATTAAATAGCTTGGGCCTAACTCACCTCAAAAGCTAGCTCAATAGGTAAGGATTGCCCAAGACCTTATAAGGTGAAGTTAGTCTTGATTTTCAATCCATGTGGGACATTTAGTCTCAACACTCCCCCTTCACGTGTGGTGAAGCAAGCCCAACACGTGATCTATTAATGTCCAACCTTGCGAATTGCACATGTGGGTAAAGGCCCAACAGACAAATGATGACAATGCAAGCTTTGTTAACTGGACGAATAGTGAAAAACCCAGTCTTTGTTATATGGGCGAAATGTGTGGGTAGACAATGAAACCCAACATGTGAATAAGGAGAAGGAGCCCATCACGGAAGGAGGTGGCCCACATTAACCTGAGGATCTGATACCATATAAGAACAAAAAGAATAATATGTATTCTCTCTAATAAAATGTTACATGATTCTCTTCTTATAGAAGATAGTTTGCACAAAAAGTAGGAACTAAAATCAATTTACACCTTTCTACCCTTAACTTTACAAATGAATCTATTAGACTACTTGTCAATTAAGGAGTCTAACTGGTTTGTTTTCCAACAATCATCTATTCCAAAATAGTCCTTGGACTGAAACCCAAAGCTAAACTGAAGCAAAAAATAATAGTAAATGGGTCTTGTCATTCCCGAATTCAAACTTGGTTTCAGCTTGAAACTCATACTTCCTTATATGTTCAAGTGTGACCAAGTAACCAACCAAATTAAATGTAATAAGAGAATTAGATTAACAAGAAAACATGCTGCTCTTACTTAACAAGAGAACAAAAACAAAAACATGTAATAAGAAAATTAGATTCAGTAAAAGTCTGGATTTTTCTGAGTTTAAATGTTTATCAAATAAATAATTATCTAAATTAGATGGCTGACAGAATTTGAAATTATCAAACAAATAGCAAAAAGAAAGTGAACATGTTAGAAGGGTACAAAGCTGACTAAGGTCTATCAACAATTTCCGGAGGGACTAGAGATGTGCAATAAGTTGAAGGATTAGGATATAGTATTTGTGGGCAAAAAGAGGTTATGTAGCCTACATTAGAATTCAAACCAAGCAGTTCTCAGTTCGTCCACACTAGCTGCGCACTAAGTGAGACCTCACGCAATTAAGCTATCAGCTATGTAAAGACACATTCTTTATACAAGTGGATAATGTGGTAGCCACCATAAGTTAACCATGCTTATTTTCTAATTTGCTAACAAGCTCAAATTTTCATAGACAACACAAGAAGAAATTACTCCGATGGATAAAATTGTAGAATGAATAATCAAACCATCACCTTCTGAATAAATAAAGAAGAACCTAAAAGCTGACAGATATCCACCAAAAGTTCCATCAAGTTCATCCTAAATTGTTCAAGGCCATGGGGCAGGTCAAGGGTCCTTCCATTGTCACCATATGTGGAATCATCAACCTGGATAAAACATGATTCAACTTTAAGAGAGTGAAAAGAAAGACATAATTAGGTAGACACAAGATTATCACATCCACAAACTAACCTAGTGCAATTAGCAAAGCCTAAAACGGTACTTTATTTGGTTAATAATGTCCAAGTACTTTTAAGGTCTGATTTCCCGACATTTTTTAAAGCCAAAAAACTCAGCTCATCCAATTCCCAAACCCAATCTGGTTTCCATCAAGCCTGTCGATTAGTTCACATCCAAAATTTTATTAGAAGCATGTCTCAACCACAATGGACCTTGTTTCTGAGGCTGAAAAGTTTAGGACTTTGTACCCAAAAAAAAAAAAGTTTAGGACACACTTAATTGAGAAGCTGTCCAAGAAATAAAGGTTGGGACATTCCATATGTTGGAATTTTAATAGATCTTCAATGATTTCTGGCATATGTAGTATGGTAGTCCAGATGTCATCCCTTTTAACAATGAGGTTTAGTATAGAACCTCTGTCAAAATAGGCTTAAGATCATATGGACAAGAACTAAAAAGAGTGGACTAGCAGCTATAATTAATAGAAGCCTAAATAGCTTGGGTTACAGTAATGAAGAGAAAAGACTTTGTACACACAAACTTAGCTCTCATAATAAACAAAGAATGCAAACCATCGATCAACCATAATCACATTACTTTCATGATTTTCAGCCTGCGAAATTTCTATAACATCCAATAGACAGTAACATCAAAGAAACTATTAACACAACACAGAAAAAGATATACCCCTGCTCTCCAAGGAATCTTTGTGTTGGTCTGTTGGGTCTCCCATAAAGTGATTGGTAAGAAGGAACATAATTGAAAATAAACTTAATATAATAATCATAGTACAGAGTTATTATACAGAGAACAAACTAAAAAATATAAGAATTCATTACTGAAATAAACCAACCACATCCATTACTATTACAAAAAGATATAGAAATCTATAAGATAGAACAACGTTCAGTGTTCAAAGTACTTCCACAAATGCAATTTAATTCATCAGCACGAACAAGATTTTCTAACCATTAAACAGACCTGAGCACGCAACAAAAGAGCATCCACCAATGCTGAGAACACAGGAACATAACATACTTCTAACTTCTTCCTATTTTGTGCACCATCCACCTCAAGCCCAAGTATGTATCCTGCAAGGCTACACCTGAAATGAAGAGAACAAAAAGGTCCAAGTTATAAGGCATCAATAGAAAGCAAGTTCTGACATGAAGAATTCCATGTGTATCGAGAGCACTCATATAAAGTACCAAAACTGCAGAGTTGAGTCAGCGATCTCCCAGTCATCACTTGGAAATGTCACACAACTGCCAACATATAAAACATGTTATATGAACTGCACAGTAATATTCTACTATTCTTAAGAAAGGTATCTTCATGAGGTTAAACTTTTGCAAAGTGCATTTCAATGATAAAAGTGCCAAATCCATGAGATCTAACCTCAAGAGGGCATCTGCCAGTGCAAGTGCTTCAGTGCTGGCTTCCACAACTAGAAAGGGTGCCTAGCACAAAACCACAGTTTATTCGAAGTACAACAGTCAAGCAGAAGCAGACCCACAACAGACAATTGAATGGTTTCCATCGTGATTAGTATTGCCAAAAATGTTGAATATAGTAGTAGGCTAACAGGAAAATAATAGATGCACATAAATGTCGATACTCACAGCTTGACCAATTTCTGACATCAAGCATGCAAGTCCTCCTATCACCTTCTCATCTCCACTCTTAAGAGCGGGAAGAAGAAGGGCCTCCTTGAGAAATCCAATTCGGCATAATAAAACTTGCGGTAGCCCCTGCAAGCAAAACCAAAATAAAGTTAATTCTGGTCAATAGATACTGTCTTAGAAATAAGCTCTTCATTTTAGCAGACTAAATATAAAGCTTTCCTCTTTTAAAAGGTTCATCTTGGAAGGTGAATGATGAGAAGAAAGGACTGTGCTTGTTGAGGAAAATAACAAATACAAGGGGAAAAAGAGAAGAGCATTACATCAAAGCTCCACACTCCAGTTTTACATGATGGACAGAGAGCACATGAAGTGAACAGGACAAGATAGCAGAGAGGAAGACGCTTTTGGGTGATTATAAAGCTGAAATTCTTGTTTATCTAAATGACAGATGAATGCCAATCCAACTATATTTATCCAATTTCATTTATAGTTCCAACAAGGATACACAAAATATCCAGTCTTGATAGTTTTAATCTCTCATATCATTGTTCAAATTTCCTTTTTTTTTTTTGGTTTCCCAAGGGTTTATTCTCTTTCGAGGCGCGTCGGGTGCATAAATAAAGTGGGAACCTCTCCCAACAGGGATTTGAACTTGGGTTCGCTACCTTGTAGTGACTAGTCCATTCCACTAGACCAATCACCAGTTGGTTGTTCAGATCTCCTATTACTCAAAGCTTGAAGACATATTTATGAAATTAGATAAATTTAGTGCTTTCTTTTATGTGATCAAGCACTAGAGACTTAAAACATCGAATTTTGTTATATACCGAATCAATTATGCTTACCTCAATAGTTAGAGAGTAATACCCACTGGTCAGACACCTAATGCAGATAGGAGTCCCTAGAAGTACAGGAGAGCCTGGGTCAGAAAGTCGCTATATTGTTTACTCTTTTTTCATTTTCTGGTAATATCTCGCAGCTAATATGTATCTTTTAAATCTATGCTGAAGTTGATCTTAATGACATTTGGTATTATGGTGTATGGATTCCCTAACCTTTTGAGACTGAAGAGCTCTTCTTTATCCTCCCCTAGTACATTCTGACCCATTGCGACTCTGTTTCATAACTAACAAACAGCCAAAAAAAAAAGTATTCCCAACAATATATTACATCTAGCCTGAAAAGGCTCCTTCCTACATTACTAAATCCAACTACAGCTTATTACTATCTGATAAAGATAGATCAATCTCGGAATACCACTGAATACTGAATCAGAATTGAGTAGCAGAATAGCCAAACAAATCTAAAGCACTTAATTAATAAGATTCCAAAACGTCCTAGACGGGGTTCATGCTAAAAAGGATGTTATCATAAGAATCAGAAGGCGCTTGTTCCTCAGAAAAATCTCTTGGTTATTGATATGCTTAATGATGTGGTAACTAGGATACTGGAGTCAATAAACCAACGGTCGGCATAATGGGGATTACGAGCCCTTTGGAGACTTATAGGTTGTTATTATTTCATTTCCCTCTAGCTGCTATTTCATTTGCTTTGCCTGCCACTCTCTATCAACTCCTAGCCCAAGCACAGCTGAAAATTTGTAGACCTCTTCTATGGGAAGAAGCAGCTTGTTTTAGCATAATATGCCTAGATTTGACTTGTAGTGATTCTTAATCAAGTTAGGCTATTTCTTTACAAGAATTACACATTTACACTAATAAATAATATGTAATACTGCCAAGATCAAAATTCTTAAGAAAGAAAGAAAAACTAAGATTAGCATATATGATTATACCTCGTGACGACTCACAAGGTCGACAAGAACTTCAATAGCCAGATCAAACGACGAAGCAACCTATTATTGGCAAGTAAAGAAGGCATGAAACAGTTTTATCCATATCATGCTGTGGAGGCCTTAGAACATCATCTAAAGTAGAAAAATCAATACCTGCAAAGAACTGAAAACAAAGTTGAAAAGTGGGTGGGCTGGCAATGAGCTTGGAGGAATTTCTGAAAAGCACCCAGCTCGAACCTATTTACATGGAAGGAAACTCAAAATGAAAAAGAAGATATGTTAACTGGCAAACTGTATGGAATAGAACAACAAGGTAAAGTCTGGTTTTAGATATCATTTACACATCAAAGATCTATCACAGATAGCTCCATGCATGAATTACTAAGAATAGGTATTGTACCTAGAAGTTGAATTTTATAACTTGAGTTCCATATCTATGATTTTGTGAGACTACAAACTACAAAGTCAGTTGTTCTATACTTGTTCAAAGACTTAAACCACAACTAATTTTCCCTCTTTCGGGATCTGAAACCTGATTTTGCCAACTACAACATGATTTCTTAGATTAGACAGCAAAACGAATAAAAATGAACTCTATTCTTACCCAACTTAACAAGCACCGTAATATCTTTCTGTTTCTATCATGATTTAGAGCAGGGCTTCCGAAACCCTCCTTAGTTTGCTGCATCAGAAACTCAAGTACCATAGGAGTATGTGCAAGAAGCTGCGCAGAGCACATTAGATATGAGCAAGTAACCAAAGCAATGAGAGTATGATAAGTGGGACAGAGTAAACCTCTTGCTCATACTCGTAACGTCGTGTAGAAGTTACACTGCATTCACTATTTTGATCCTCAATAATTTCTGGCAGGACCGTCAGCAACTCTAAAACAGCAGTGTTTCCATTTTCTTGGGTCTGTAAGTTCTGCAGACTGTAGAAGAGCTTCTCGACGGGCTTTCCATGCTCTACAGCATGAAGTACAAGTGTGGATAGTGCAAGACATATTTGGGTTAAGAGCTGCTTTGAAAATAAAAGCAAGAGTTCAGAAAATTCGCCATCAACTTAAACAGTAAAATGTCAATTTTATGCCCCCAGCATATCTTGTCACCTGAGGAGGGCCTGAACTAAATCTTTTAGCAGCTACGAGAAGAGCATTAAGCAGAGCATCCTTTGCTCCTAAATGCAAATTGTATCCTTCAGTTTGGATCTGCAAGGAGATAATTTTCAAAAATAAAACAATCAATAGACTGATGTATATTTTTATCCCCAAGCATAACATAACAGCGTTTAATTTATACTCCACCATTAGATAGAGAGAAGAGAACAATAGTGCATTTTACTCTAGTGTTATGTTAGGTTTTAATAACAATAACTTCAAAAATCAATACTCCTATAAGTTAGTAGCCGAATTGAATTCAATTCAACAATACTTAGAAGAAGTAGAAGAGAATCGTGCTTACCTTTCGCTTGAGAATCTGAGCGGCGAAGAACTCGACCTCATAACCGGAGTGGAAATGGAATGATTGATTATGAAGATGTTCGGAGGTGAGAATGGAGGTGGCGACTTCCCAAGCGGCGGAGGCTTGTTGGAATTGAACGAGCCATTGATTAGCAGCGACGCGGTTACAGGATTCAATATCGTGATTTAGGACGTGGACGGCTTGTGCTACCTTTATATGGAGCTCCTCCATCCATACAGATTCTGTTCCAATTAAAGAAAAAAAGTTAAAAATCTTCAACCAACCACCACGCAGCGACGCCTGGACGCTACTGCCCACCCCCGGGGCCTCTTTCGGAGTGTTGATGATACGATGATCTGATGGTTAACCCAATCCCAAGTGTTAACATCCCAATTGTTGTTTTTCTGTTTTTCGTTTTTAATATTTTTGCTTTCTTTTTGTGCGTGTAAATAGCAACAAAAGAAAAATATTGATGGATTGATTTGTTTTTTTATCCCCTTTTTTTTTTTGGAAAAATTAAGTGAAAAAAATACAATCTACATAGCCTATTGCATTAGCCGATCTTCTAATAACTCTAAATGTCGGAAGATGGCTTCCCTAACCGGACAATTAAAGAATAGAGTTTCGTTTCGACGACTAGCCATTTGACCCGTCTCCTCCAAGCTCCTACAAATGATCTCTACGATTTTGATATGGGAATACAACTTTGGGTTTGTGAGCAATATGGACAAGGTGTAACAAAGCGACCTACAAATCCCAGTTCAACCCAATTAAGTCTAAGGGTCGAGGTCACGGTTGGTTATAAATCCTACATTAAAAACAATTCGGATTGATCTACACGAAATTGGAAAAATTCATGACATTTAGCCATTCTAGAATAGGCCCATTAGTCTTTTGGGAAATACCCAAGAAAGGTATCACAATTTTAATCTAAACTATTCATTATTCAAAGTCTACATTCCCAGTTTATGCTCTTAAAATTTCAATATATGGATTAAGCATTGGAGAAACTTCGTCGGGATTGTTCCGACGGTCCGACCTAGTTCACCCCTATAAATCATTTTGTAGTTCATATTCCTACCACAAGAGACAAACATGAGATGGGTCTATCCAACTCGAACCATAACTTGATTCGCATAGAAGATAGCCGATCATTTTGCTACATACGTGAGAACCATTCGTTCTCACCGAATAAGCTCTGAGGTCATTGTGCATCGACTGAATGTCGACCTAGACTTTAAGCCCGTGTGTCAGAAAAAAAATAGCTTTGGGACAGAGCGGAACAATGTGGTCCGAGAAGAGGTTTGAAAGCTTCTAAGAATTGGGTTCATATGGAAAGTCCAATTCACAGATTGGCTATGCCACACAAGTGTTTCTCAGCTCCTAATTTTTCGTGTTCTTTGGTTAACTCTTCCGTTATAATAAGATCCATTATTATTTTTCAGCTTCTTGTTTTCACGGACACAAAGGAACATAAATTTGGGACGCTGCAGGCACCAAATGTACACAACAGTTTTTCTTCTAGACCATATTTCGATATTTACAACTTTTTGATGAAATGACAATTTACATCTGTACATCATAATATGACTGATTATACTAGCAAATTACAATGAATAAATAACCAACAACTAATGATAATTAGTAAAAAAAAAATAGACAAATCCACACTTTTGTTGAGACTGGAACCAACTTTTAAGGTTTTAGTACCTCAGTTTCGCCACATGGATAATGCCTCAACTGCATATTACAATTGCCTATTTCTTTTAGGTACATGAAAAACATGGAATCTATTGTACACCAATTTATCCTAGTATAAAAGGAAACAGAACAAAGAATATAACAATTCAAGGATCAAGTTCATGTAGTGTAAGTCAATGTCTTGTCAGCTATAACATCTATTATACATGCAGATAGGATAATTTTAAGTATACAAGGAACCAGGAATGAATCATGACAATCAATAATGATATCACATGGAAAAATGAAATATAATCTTGTATTTAGAACAACCAATGCTTCTTCCTTGGCCGGTGCTGCAAGGGTGCGTCTGCACAACAAAGAACAATCTTAGAATAAAAATTAAACTATTTTGTCTCTTAATTCTAATCTCACAAGCTTTTCCTTCATTTCTCAAGGTTTCATTTATACTCACTAAAAAAGTTACCAAAATTATATTCTAGCTAGCTAATGGTTGGTACTTACCTTGTATTTCATAAAGAGAATTGTAATGCACCTCAGACCAAAAGCTTAGCCAAATTTCTGCAACATAAGTATTATATTACAAGCAGTAAGCGGACATTAGAAGGTATTGGATCTCACTATGTTTCATTATTGCAAGAAATTATACCTCGTGCAGGGGCCTGATGCTGAGGAACTATTTCAATAAAACAAGTATCTCTAAATGATGTCAATAGACAGATCTTTGCTGCAAACTGCAGTACAACAAGCATCATAGCTGATGTCAAAACATATTTCTAAACAAAACAAGAGAGGCAAGCTACATACAATATATTGAAGAAAGTACAAATAAGAATAGAACTTAATAGTATTAGAACCATCAAAACCTTTTGTTCCTCATATAAAAGTCAACCTCAAATTCAGCAATGTTTAGGTCTCATGATATCAATGTACTGAATATCGTTACATCTAATGTAAAACTGTTAATCCTTCCAGCATTCTAGGTGCTGAAGCTATATGTCTTTCATGTGCAACAACTCTGCAGTCCTTAGACACAGTAAGCTGGAATAAAATTTCTAGATGAAGGAACTATTAATATGTGAAGAAAATAGATGAAATCATGATACTCATCTTCATTGTGTCAACACGAGTCAAAGAAAAAGCCAGATGATTCATATACAAATATAGTGAGATCTATATCATAGACATGATTCGTATTTCTCCACTCGCTACTTAAACTCAAGGTACAAGTGAACATCAGCTGATAACAATATTATTTGAGGTCAAATTAACTTAGACATTTGATGAAACAATATCACTTTCAAGAAAGGGTAAATTCTAGAAATCAGCATGAGTGCCATAAAGAGTAACCTACTTTATCAGCTGCTGCTTGTAGCGTAACATGGTCTCCCCATTCACCAAACCTGGAATGTCATATTGTGGAAGAAAACTTTAGGAGAAAATGCAATGATTAGAAATATACAGGTATTAAAGTACCAAAGAGTTCCCAACTTAGCCATTTTCTTGTGATATTTTTTGAACTTCATCGGGACATAACTTTCATATAAAGCACGGTTGTCTTTAAGCTGAAAAAGAAACACATGAAACAATATGACCGAACAATGAAGGCTAACGATAATGATTATTCAGCTTTTTGGAAATAATGATAAAAGCTTGAGCATTATGTGTACTTGTTTGGATTTTGCTAAAGGCTTTTTGAAATTGACAAGTACTTTGGAAATAAACTGTTCTGGACTCTGGAGGGGATAAGGATTGCAAAAATTGGGGATAGCAGCATTATGCTAGGCTGTCAAAGGGATTAAAAATTAGTGTGGTTAAACAAGGTTCGTCAAATGAAAAAAAAAAAGTGACAACATTAAAGATGCTGAAAACCTCGAGGGCAACAAGGGAAAGATAGCTATGATGTTCAAGGAGATAGTGGTCTCGGTCAAAACTAGATTAGTTCAATGCTAAGATGGTGTAAGTGAACTGATTAAATTTTTTGCTTACAAACACAAACATCTATATCCGTTGTGAGTTGTTGTAGGACCATAGACTTTGTTTTGGTGTTTTGCTTGGTTTTTATAACATCTTTCAAATTCTGTTTCAGAGTTGTTTTCCCTCTGTTACAGTATAAAGTAAAATGAGCATGGTAGCTCGTTGCAAAGGATCTTAGTGGTTTATAAAACTGATGATGGTAAACTAGTTCAAATCAGAAGAAGCAAACAAGTCTTGGATAAAGACAGGCATACATACTAAACCCAAAATAAATGGTCTGAAATGCAAAGTTTATATTTCAAACTTCCAAGGTACCCGATTTTGTACCAACCTGTTTTACAACTTCTTTACGCACATGCTTGTGGTACTCAGGTGATCTATAAATCTGATCTGAAAGTGCACGAAACTACAAGGGAAAATGGTCAATAATTAACAGAAGAAATCTCAGCAAGCTAAGAAGTTGCACGAACCTGACAATTTCCATCTCCAGACACCTTCACTTCATACAGACCATAAACATTTAGCCTGAAATAACATAAAACAGAAATTACTCCAATTGTTCAAGTATGAATATGTTTCCTAATACATATTGAACTTAAGACTGCATTACAGAAATGAGGTACATCAGCAAAAGAGAGAATGAAACAGTCCAAATAATCCAGATATTTATCTTGAAGACTGTAAATTCTAGAATAAATCCTGTGACTTATCCATAAGAGACGTCTTTAAAACTTGGAAAAAGGGTCAAGCATTCCCTATTCAGTCCATCCTTCATGATTTCAAGCAAAAAGCTCGTCAATCTCAAGCACCTACCCATGGTTCCTGCCTCCACTTGATCCTTTTTGTCTGGTTAGAAAGCCACTCAGAATGGATTGTAAGTCCTGAACCGACAGACTTGTGAATTGACATCATGTGATATAATATAGGGAGTTATCTTACAAAACACATTTTGACATTTTTTCGCCCTCAATCCACAATCCACATAAATTTTCATTTTTGTTCAATTTGAATTAATTAGAAATTTTATAGTATTCAGCAACAAAAATATGAAGCAACTTCACTTCTTTAAGAATAAAAGATAAATTGTTAAGAAAATAACAGATCAAATTCTCTAATAAGTATACTCCCAAACGAGTAACACATTTGGTAATTATTATCCGGGTGGTTGTTTTTGGTCATATACGAGCAATGACATGTAACAGACAAAAGCCAGCCAACCAACATCCAATAACGAATTTTCTCAATAGCAAGAGCTAAGTGTTCTTAAATAAAAGCCACTTTTCACTCTTCACTCTTCTACGCAAAGAAGTTTAGTATGTTTTTGTTGTCAAAGACGCAAGTTATCATCCAACAAAAGATTGTAAAATTGACTAATTCGTTGTTGGAACTATTGTGAAGTTTTAGTCCAGATGCAAAGCTTAACTAAACTTATTATTCATGCAGCCATCTCTCACATTTTGAAACAAAAAGAGGAACTAATTCAATAAATCATCTTACACTAGGTAAATCATCTAACACACAAACTATATTTAACAACATACCTCTGGAGGAGCCGTTGGTAGTCCAAACTTGAGTCACTTAAGGTAGGAAAGTATGAATTTATCCTCGGAACATGCTGAAAAATATGTAAAAAGAAATGGTAAATCAGAATGGACAGTGTGTATTATAAGTTCAAAACAAAGTCATAAGCAAGATAGTCCTTCATTAGTTTAGTGGTGGCTCATCCATGTATTCATGTACAAGCAAGGGATGCAACCCAAGAGAAATAACGGTTCCATACAGATATCATATGGATATACATTGAACATCATCATTATTTGATGTAAAATATCGAAAAGCATCTTACAGCAACAGGTGCAAGATTGGATAGCCTTCGACCAATGGCACCGTCTAATTTAGCATATTCTTCAGACAGTACAACAGCAATCATCTTATCATCATCCACGTCCTGTTGAGTACTACTCGTCGAAGCTAAACTTGAACAACCATCATAGGCAATTGCTCCATTTCTCATTGGTTGGAAATGAGAGTTGTTGATCTTTTTGCTTGAAAGAGTATAGGAAATGAAAAAAAAAATTGAAAAAGGGCATCCACCAGTAAAATAAAATTTGAAATTGCAATTAAAATGATCAGCAAATCTTAGTGGCGTAAAGAGATTGATATTAGTGAGTTGAAAAAGGAGACATGATCGCATATGGCAATGAATAATACATAAATCAACGACGAGATGAAGCAAAATGAAATGCAGAGACAAAATTATGGAACTTGGTGCTAAAAAATACAAGGAAATCCATATTTAGTTGTTCATCAAATCAAAAGATCAAATCGAAAATGTTCATTATTAGAAACAGAAAAATGTGACAATCGAATCGATTCAAATAAGCAATACAAAGTTAATAATTATTCACCTCACGGTTGGTTATGATTCAGAAAAAACAGGTGATGATGATCAGAATTTCAATAAATTTCAGAATAAGATCTCCCGGTTTGTCAAATATGTCTGTATTCTTTTTCTATTTTTATGTTGATGAATTTGTCTCTTTCATCAAGAAGAAAAATAGTTCCTGGGTCCCAATGATTGATATAGAAAATTTTAATCAAGGTGAACTTCATGTTAATAAATTATTTATGAAATTTATAAAAAAAATTAATTAATTTTAACTTAATACCGTAGCAAATCAAATAAAAATTGTTAGGATAGAATGAGTATGAACGTAGTCTAAAATACCTATTGAATTTTATTGGTAATGTTGGTAAACCACAAGTTAATTGGGCCGGCCGGCCGGGGTCCTTTCTAGACACAGTCTTTAGATTGGGTTGGGCTTGGGCTTGGTTTTTGTATCCGTCAATCTAGGTAATTGTAATTGATGGAATAGATTTAAATCGGGCCAAATTTTAAAAATGGTCATGTACCTTTGATTTTTTTTTCAAAATATAGTCCTATTCCTATATATAAATATTTAGTCATTTAACTTTCATTCAATTTCAATTTCAGTTTTATGCATAATAAATTTTATCCTCTAACTTTCATCCAATTCCAATTTAGTCCTATGCATAGTAAATATCGTCCTCTAACTTTCAAGATGTTTTAATTTTCATCTTGCAATTACAATTTTTGTCCTATTAGCGAAAAAAACATTTATAATTGAAGAACAAAATTGAAACTTATTAAAAGTTGGAGGAAAAAATTTGAAACTACAAGTAAGAAAATTGAAACTTATCGAAAGTTAGAGGAATTTTTTTTGTTATGTATAGGATTAAAATTGAAATTATGTGAAAGTTAGAGGACTAAATATGTATTACAAGACTATTTTTTAAAAGAATCCCAAAGTTATTTAGGGCTGTCAATGGGGCGGGTTTCAATCCAATCCGGATCCGTTCGAATTTGGTCCGATTTATTAGAATAATTGTCCGATTAGAGATTCGATGGACTCGATCCGATTATAAAGTGTAATCTGAAACACATGAAGCGAATATGGATTTAGGTCGATCCGATCCGTTAAAGATCCGTATCCGACACTAAATAAAAAGAATGATATATATACATAATGTTTAATAAAAGTAAATACCATTTATAATATTTTATCGTCAATTTAAAAAGATAGTAATTTATAACTCGTTTATAAATTTATTTACACTAATATTTTCATCTACAAATATGAATATTAGTAAAGAAAGTTTGAACACGTGAGCTAAAATTAAATAAAATTGAAAAGTTAATAGACTTATTTTAGGAAAAAATATTAATTTAAATTTTTTAAATGAAAATTTTATTGGATCCGAAAGAAATCCGATATCCGGCCAAATCCGACCAAGATCCATTGGATTCAAAAAATTTAGATCCGAGCGCAATCCGAACAAGATCCAAATCCGACAGGATCCTATCCGATATAAATGGAACTGGATCTGGATGAGCCTGATCCGACCAGAATCCGACCCATTGACAGCCCTAAAGTTATTATAGGACTATATTTGAAATTTTGCCATTTAAATCGTACTGTAGGACGAAAATTGAAACTTATTAAAAGTTAGAGGATGAAATTTGTTATGTATAATACTGTTTGTACCCAAAAAATCACCCTCGATAAATCGAGGAGTAATAGTGTGATGATGGGCCGAACCCAGTAGGTAGAGCCAAGTTAATTGGATCAGGATCAGACCCACTCTGATCCGGAAATCAATCCGACCGAAATTAAACAGGTCACGAGCTCAATTAGAGATACGGCCCAATTTTATAATTAATTAATTTTGGCTAAGTGTAAATTAATTAATGAATAAATTAATTAATTTATGTGCCAGAGTCAGTTAATTAATAAAGCCAAGTGATGGTTAAAAACGGACAAGCCCAATGAGCCCAATGAGCCCAATAGATGATTTTGGCTATTATAGATTAATTAGCTAAATCAATTAATTAATTAATTGGGCCAAGCATAAGCAATCCGCCCATATAATTAATAAGGCCATTAAGTAGTTAATTAAATAATTAATTACAATTATCACATAAGGATTAATGGCCCAATCACTCCCAACCGATCCAGAACGGCCCATAAACCGGCCGATTAAATCAGCCCAGTAATCTGAATGGCCCATGGCCCAGCCGATGAAATCGGCCCAGTAGTGAAATGGCTGTTTAATTGTTGAAATTGGAGATAAGGATAAGGCCAAATAAGTAGTTGGCTTAATAACAACCTCCTTAATTATCTCCTAATTAGTTACCAACATTAATTGAACTGAAATTCAAATTGGCAGAACACGTTCTCTCTTAAAACTGCCATAGGAATCGAAATTCAGCAAAGACAAGAAAGAAAACCACCTCCAAAGTAGTGGGAAGAGTGGAGGAAGTGGAGAAAAACAAGAGTAGTGGAGATAGTGGGGAGATAGGCCATCAACCAGTCAGTTTCGGCCATCAACCAGTCAGTTTCGGCCATCAGCTAGTCAGTTTTTCAGCCATCGGCTATAAATACGAACAGGGCTGCCATACAGAGACAACACAACTCAATCAATCAACAAATCAGTCTACACTGAAATCGGCTCAACGCCTCTCCGGAAGTCCAGCGCACGCTGCTTCTACCGTCAGTCAGCATTGCCAATTCCTTGACATCAATCGTCAATCCTCAGCAACCAGTAGGACATGGCCGCCTGAAGTCTAGCACCGCCGCTCAAAGTAAGCCACAAAGCTGCTTCCGCCGTCAGCGAAGCTGTCTCGAGCGAAACCATTCGATATCAAGCAAAATAGCAAGCTGCAACGTCATGTAAGTGCCCACGTAATTACATGGCAACCTCGTCAAGTAGCCATCTGCTTGATGAGTCCGCTGTCAAGTAGCCATCTGCTTGACAACAATCGGTTGAGTAGCCATCTGCTCAATTGATGCCCTTTCCAGCGGCCACCCGTTGGTTAGGAGCCCGATTGGTAGCCATCTGCCAAGGTTGGGCGACCCATTGATGATGGTTCTCTGTCATCAGTGTTACTTTCTGTCAACAAGCTGCACTATCATATATCATCAGCTCATTTGGTGGGTCTACCTGCCAATCAAGGAGTACTTTTTCAGAACTTAATAGAGTCATCAGCTCGTTTGGCAAACATATGCCAACACAGGAGACTGTTTATCGTTTCGCATACTTTGTGGTATCTGTAAATCGGGGAACTCACCGTAGGCTAAGACTCATGTATTTCTTTTACAATTTAATTAATAGAAGTATTTGGCCCATATCTCTCGATTTTAATTAAAGTATGTTTTACGTCAAGTGGTTTTCATTGAGGAATGATCAGTATGTTAGTCAAGTCGATACAAATTAAACTGATTGATTGTCAACTCATTTACTGAACTGATTCGTAAATTCATTGATATACTGAGTAAGCCATCAATTGGCAGTGAAACTTTGGCATATCATAAAGGTTATCATAAATTATTTAAGTCCTGCGGCCAGGTAGGCATGGAAAAGAACTAAGGGTAGTGTTTGATAACTCAAAGAAAACAAGTAGTCTTGGTAACCATTAATTGAATGAAAAGATAATACAAGCTTTAGGTTCTTTAGCATACAAGAGAAAAAAGAGGCAAAAGAATGAGAAGAGAAAAAGTGAGAAAAAGTCTAAATAGCTAGGGCAAATACTAAAAGACTAAACTACCCTTCTACTAAATATATATAAGTTACACTAATAATAAAACTCTAACATCCCCCCTCAAACTCACGATGCAGCAGCAAGAAGCATCGAGAGTTTGTCCACCAAGAAACGAAAACGTGAAACGGAAAGCGGCTTCGTGAGCAAATCAGCAAGTTGCATTGAGGAGGAGAGAAATGGCAAAGTCAAAGTGCCATGCTGAAGATGATGTCGCGTGAAATGACAATCAATCTCAATATGCTTAGTCCGTTCATGAAAAACAGAGTTCTGCGCAATTTGAATAGCACTCTTGTTATCACAAAACATCGGAGTCGGACGAGATATAAAAACACCCATATCTGCAAGTAACCACCGTAACCAGATTATCTCAGTAGTGGTAGATGCCATAGCACGGTACTCCGCTTCTGTCGAAGATCTAGCAACAACACTTTGTTTCTTACTCTTCCAAGAGATAAGAGAGTCACCTAAGAAGATACAAAAACCCGTAACAGACTTTCGATCAACAGGATCACTAGCCCAATCAGCATCAGAGTATGCACGCAACTCTAACGAAGAAGATGATGGAAATAACAAACTTTGAAAGAGAGTACCCCGAAGATACCGTAAGATGCGAAGAACGGCAGCCCAATGAACAGTAGTAGGAGAGGCAATGAACTGACTGACCACATGAACGGCATAGGCAATATCAGGACGAGTGATGGTGAGGTAAACCAAACTTCCAACAATGGTGCGATATAGAGTAGCATCTTCTAATGGTGTCCCATCAGAACTCGAGTAATGAACATTAACCTCTAAAGGAGTATCAACCGTCCTAGTGTCAGTGAGGCGAGCTCGCTCGATGATATCAGCCGTGTACTTAGATTGAGAGAGAAGATAACCACTAGGAGAGTATGCTACTTCAATCCCTAAAAAGTAGCGCAAAGAGCCCAAGTCCTTCATTTCAAACTGGCGACATAATTCAGACTTCAAAACTGCAATCCCATCATTATCATCATCGGTAATAATCATGTCATCAGCATACAAGGAAAGCAAAATACGACCTGCATCGGTATTCCTGACAAAGAGAGCTGAATCATGATCACTAGGAGTGAAGCCAAGAGAAGTAATCACAACAGAGAATTTTTCAAACCAAGCTCGTGGTGCCTGTTTAAGCCCATACAATGCTTTCTTAAGCTTACAAACATCACCCGGACTATGAACAACACCTGGGGGCGGAGCCATGAAACTTCCTCTCGAAGTTCTCCATTTAAGAAAGCATTCTTGACATCCATTTGAGAAAGTTTCCACTGGCGGGCGGAAGCAACTGCAATAAGAGTTCGAACAGTAGTCATTTTTGCAACAGGGGCAAAAGTTTCTTCATAATCCATACCATATTGTTGAGAAAATCCTTGGGCAACCAATCTGGCTTTGTATCTCTCAACCGACCCATCAGACTTTCTTTTAATTTTGTATACCCAACGAGAGCCAACAACACGTTTGCCGGAAGGCAAATGAACCAAGTCCCAAGTGTCTGTCTTATGTAAAGCAGATAGTTCCTCAACCATAGCTTGCTGCCAAAGGGGATCAATAGCAGCCTCTTTATAGGACAAAGGCTCAGAAACAGAGTGAATAGCAGCCAAAAAGGAAGAAAAAGAAGGTGAATGTAGAGAATAAGCAAAATCAGGAAGTTGGGTCGACTTACGAGTACGATGAGGATATCAATGAGCAGGATCAGCAATCACAGGAAGCGGTTGGGCGTCCGTAGAAGGAGGGGAATCATCCAAGTTATCAGTGCCAACATTTTGACCCCTGTGATGATTTTGCAAAGGAAAAGAAGTGACATGAGCATGACTATGAGATGAAGACAAATCAATATCTGTAGTGGAAGGAACATCAGTAGAAAGATTCTCACTATTATCTGAAAAAGGATCAATGTGTATGAGATCTGATTTTTTTAAATTATGAGTATTATCAGGAATAGAAAAGAAAGGAATATGTTCAAAAAACACAACGTGACGAGAAACATATAATTTCTTACTAACAGGATCATAACAACGATATCCTTTCTGTCCTGCACCATATCCAAGAAACACACAAACAACAGATCGTGGGGATAACTTATTACGCTCCACACGAGGGCGCAATACAAAGCAAGTACAACCAAAAACTCTCAAAGAAGAATAGTCAGGAACATGCCCACAAAGTTTTTCAAAAGGAGACAGACCTAATGAGTGAGATGATGGAATCTTATTGATCAAGTTAACTGCAGTAAGAATTGCTTCCCCCCAAAATTCACTCGGAACAGATGCAGATATGAGAAGAGAACGAGCAGTTTCAACAATGTGTCTATGTTTTTTTTCGGCTACCCCATTTTGTTGAGGAGTATCTGTACATGAAGATTGATGAACAGTCCCATCTAAGGCAAGTAGTTCATTGAATTTATTAGAGGTGTACTCCCCACCCAAATCACATCTAAAACACTTTATAACAGCCGAATATTGAGTTTTAACTAAAGCCCGAAACATATGATAAATACCAAAAAACTCAGAGCGTCGTTTCATTAGATAAACCCAACAATAACGAGTATAATCATCAATGAATGAAACATAATATCGAGACCCTCCTTTCGTAGCAATAGGAGCTGGTCCCCAAACATCAGAATGAATCAAATCAAATGGTGCACATGAACGAGATAAACTTAAATTAAAAGGAAGAGCAACAAATTTTGCCAGTTTACAACCAGAACAATCAGAAATATCAGTAGTTTTTAAACTTCCTAAAGCTCCACTAGACACTAAATATTTTAAACGAGGAGCCGAAACATGACCAAGACGAGAGTGCCACAAATAAAAAGGAGAAGATGAAGAATTTAAATGAAAAGAAGACAAATCAACACTAGAGGCTGCAATTGCTGGTGCTTTTAACTTGTCCAAAACGTACAATCCCCCCTGCCTACGGCCTGTCCCAATCAGCTTCTTGGATTGTTGATCCTGCACATGACAAGAAGTAGAGGAAAAAGAGACTGAGTATCCAGAATCACATAATTGACCAACAGAGACAAGATTCATTGCAAGATTTGGAATGTGATAGACACTATCAAGAGACATATTCGGTGTATCAATAGGACCAATACCCGCTAATGGCATAGGATTACCATCAGCAGTTGTAACCGAACCATAAGGTTTAGAATGTAAAGCAGTAAATACAGTTGAATCAGGTGACATGTGATGAGAAGCTCCAGAATCTAAGAGCCACGGAGGGAGATTTACCTGAGGAACCAGGGGGTGACAAACCTATATGAGGAGTAGAGGCAGCAGACATAGCATGTGGTTGTATAGCAAAAATCTTCTGAATTTGTTGAATTTGCTCGGCAAGAGAATCCATAGAGGAGCTCGAAGAAAGAGAACCTCCAAAGCTAGCAGAATCTGAAGATGGCACAACAGCGGCAGTGTTAGGCCGTGAATTCATGTTAGGCCGCTTCTGATTTCCATATCTCCATGGTGGTTGCGACTGATGTTGAGGCTGTTGTTGTTGTAGTGGTTTATGTCTCATTAATACTGGACATTGAGACTTCCAGTGACCTTTTTTCTTGCAGAATCGACACTCATCAGGCGCAGTTGGAACATAAGGTTGGTTTCTATTATTGGCAGGTGGTCTCGAAGGAACTGCCAATACAGATGCACTTGGAGATGGTAGAAGTCCTTTTCCTGAATGAGACTTCAAACGAGTCTCCTCGGCTAATAGTTCACTCACCACAGAATCAACAGAGGGGAGAGGATTGCGATGTAGAATTGATCCACGAATTCCTTCAAAGTCATTGCGCAAGGCCATCAAAAACTGAACCAACCTTTGTTCTTCTCTATAGGTGATAAAAGAACTATTTCCTCTTAAATCCGTTGGTTCAGTAAGAGCTAATTGATCCAAAAGGTTTGACATTAACGTATAAAACTCCTGAATACCCAAGTCATTCTGCTCAAGAGCACGTATATCATGCTCCAATTGATACCTTTTAGCAAAATTAGACTGAGTATATAATTTTGTTAAATGATCCCAAACATCATTTGCACACTCATATTTTGCTAATTGCATACCAATAGAGCATTCCACCGAGTTATTGATCCAAGTAATAACCTTCGAGTTGTTCGTTTCCCAGATATCCAATAATTTAGCATAATCAGCGCCAGAATCTGTTGTCGGTTTAACCTCAATACCAGTAACATAGCCCCACATCTTTTTCCCTTTCAAGAAATTTTTCATAACATAACTCCAATATGAAAAATTCTTCCCATTCAATCTAACACTAATAGACTGCAACGAATCACCACTTTCGGAAGTCATATTGAACCAATACACAATCTATCAATATCGGACACAGCCGAACCACAATCGATTATAAAGAACCCTAACCGAAAACAATTGAATTCGAAAGAACCGAAACAAATAGAGCAGAACGAACCTCAAACAAAAGAAGCGAAACGGAATATATATAAGTTACACTAATAATAAAACTCTAACAGTGTTTGCCTACTCTGCCATAATCAATTGATTAGAAGTCAGTTTCATCAGGACATCTTACATGGATATCAATATGACCTTATCAGGACATTTAAATTATTACTACACTGATGTCAACATGTCCAATTTTAAATCGTTATGTTTGCACGCACAAACATTGGCACGCCCGCAATCATTACATATCATATCGAGCCATTTGCACATCGAGGCGATCGGTGTCAAATTTATAGCAAACAAATACTAAAATTGAAATTGCATGAAAGTTAAAGAACGAAATATATGTTCAGCATAATTAGATAACTATTTTTGAAAGAGACTTAAGTTACATGATTATTTTTAAAATCTTGCCCCATTACACTTCAAGAACAAATGCTACAGTACTTTCTGAAACATATTGTTTACTTGTGTAGTTCTACGGTCGATGATCAAGCTTTATGTATAAATTAATCAACCTATTAATTTATTATCAGTCGTATAAGTTGATCACACTGCAAAAATTTAAAATCCACTACTAATTTCAACCAAATTTGATGTCGATTTTTCAACCAAATTTGATGTCGATTTTGCTTCTCTCAGGATCAAAACAGTAACATCATCTCAAGTTATAGGATAAGAACTTGAAAGGATAGGATTAAATCAGTGACGGAGTGTAATGGGGGCTGACGGAGTGTAAAGGATATATACACATACAAAATATAATCATTTGGCCCAGTAGCATTGCTCTTCTTTTAGTGGTGAGAGGTCCCTACGACTCTTGTACTGCACTAGGAATTTTTTTCTTTAACATCTTAACTGAATTCAGTTTCTTATTAACTTAAATATCAAAAAAAAAAAAAAAAGGTTTCTTATTAACTTACTGTTCCTAAAGGGTATGTGAGGACTTGAGTTCAAATTCCAAAATGTGCTTCAATATTAATTTAGGGTTTTTATAGAATTTAATTTTTTAGAACGTTATATAAATACATGATATAAGTGGAAATATTATAATCGACGGATTCAAACTATTATTAATATAATATAGTACTAATTTTCTAATAATGAATCTAATTTGCATTATGTATATATAATACTAGCATAATTTGTGTTAGCACATCTTTACTACACTGTTTTAAATGTAATGTAAACTAAAAAAATTAAATGTATAAATTTTCATTTATGCAAGTTTCAAGTTCCGAAACCTATGGTAATTTAATTTTGTATTGAGTTATGAGATCAAAATTATACTAAACTTAGATAAATATGAAATATAATCTTATCTTTATACTACAATGGCACATTCGGAGTTTTCATGTCATGCATAAGTTTGAACATTTTAAATTGTGTGTTTAAGAATTCGTACTATTAAAAATATTTTGGCAGTATATTTTTTAATTTTGTTGAATAAAATCATAGTATCAAAATATAAAAAAAAATCGAGTTTGTCATAAAAAAAAATTATCACCCCAGGCTCCGCCACTGCCTGCTTCGGTTGGGCGGCAGCATTTTTTCTTAATAAAATAGAAGCTGTTTATTTATTTATTGGTTCAGAAGAAGCTGTTCTGTTAAGAGTGTAAAATTCACAAGAATGATATATCAAGCTCACAAAAATCTGTGCGCAACTCAATAGCTGGAAACAAAAAGTTTATCCAAGTAATATAAATATAAAATAATTACTTATTTAAGTTATTCTCAGATAATTCAGAAGTTCGTGTAATTAAATACAAGCAGAGTTTTCTCTAAAAGAAAAAAATATAAGTAGAGATTAAGCAAAAGATTATAACCAATAAAAACATAAAAGAACTAGAGATAATCTCCTCTCCCCCAGTATATATTGCTCTCCATTTACACAGATGAAACCTTGGAAACATC
Source organism: Penstemon newberryi var. newberryi (assembly GCA_030819805.1). Taxonomy (NCBI): domain Eukaryota; kingdom Viridiplantae; phylum Streptophyta; class Magnoliopsida; order Lamiales; family Plantaginaceae; genus Penstemon; species Penstemon newberryi. Next base: position 10,456,396 of record JAUALY010000004.1, on the reverse strand, counting down.
TTTATTAGACCTATTATACTTCATATGGCTATTCACAAGTTGGCCAGCGGCAATAGCTGACATAAGAGAGAGCTCTCCGGCAAGAACTGATCCAGCAACAATGGTGGCTAACAGCCTGGCGTTCGACCCTGGAGCCTCCTTACTAGCTCCCTTTACTCCAAGCAGGTTCAAACACGCAGATTGAGAGGCCAATTGCGTCCCACCTCCAACCGTACCCACCTCAATGGAAGGCATTGTGACAGACACATGAAGGTCTTTTCCATCATTAACAGCTTCCATCATTGTAATGCAATGAGAGCTCTCGATATTTTGTGCAGGGTCTTGACCCGTGGCGATGTAGATAGCGGAGACAATATTGCTAGCATGAGCATTGAAGCCACCCAGAGCTCCAGCAATGGCAGAGCCAGTGAGATTCTTGAGCATGTTGAGCTCCACCAAAGAAGCAACATTAGTCTTGAGTACCTTAGTAACCACCTCTTGTTTAATGATAGCCTCACACACAACTGATTTCCCCCTTCCTTCAATCCAGTTCACTGCAGCTGGTTTTTTGTCGGAACAGTAGTTACCAGAAATACCAATCACATCCATGTCAGGGAACTCGTTGTAAAGGAAGTCGATGACGTTCTGCACCCCCTTCGACACCATGTTCATCCCCATAGCATCTCCCGTGCTGCAGGAGAATCTTATGTAGAGGTTCTTTCCAGCTATAGCACACTTGATGCTCTGTAGTCTGCCAAATCGGCTAGAACTGTTGAACACAAGGGATAATGCCTCGAAATTGAGGGGATCCTCGAGGAAGAATTTTAACTCAGCAGCTCGTTTGGCGGTGGCGAACCTAACGACAGGAGCCCTGGTCATAGCATCCCTGAGGAGGACGCTTGTGGCCCCTCCGCAGGCATAGATGGCCTTGCATCCTCTGTTCGTGCTGGCAACCAAACAACCCTCCGTGGTGGCCATTGGAACGGAATATTCCCTGCCGTCCAACAGGAGTGGGCCCGCGATTCCCACGGGGATCTGCACGTACCCCACGGGCATCTCACAACACTGTCCCAATATGGCATCGTAGTCGAAGCCCTCGAGTGGTAGCCCTGACAGGGACTTGCCAGTGGTGCGCTGCAAAGCCTCGCGGCGGATGGATACAGCGCGTTTGGAATCGCCTAGTTTGGATTCGAGGGCGTAGGAAGGGGTTTTGCCCTCGACCACCGCCCTCACCAGCTGCTCATCGTCCTCGGAAAGATCAACAGCAGCAGCAGCAATATTATTCGGTTGGGGGGCAGGGGATGCGGCGCAGGGGGTGATAGGTGAGTCCTCCTTGGACATAAGTTGATCCACATCAACGTCATTATCTCTCATGAATTCTTCTTCATCCAAATCAAGAAGGTCGTCTTCGCGGGGAATAACGAGGGACTGGACGAAGCCGATTCCGAAGAAGCCGAGGAGGTAGATAAATGAGGCGACGAATGTGAAAATGGCGGCTAACTCCGATAGGGTGACGACGTGGAGAGGGGTGGAGTTACGGATCTTTTCACGCCATCGGAGGAGAAGGTAATAGACGACTGAGAAGAAGAGAGTGAAGAATATGGCGTTGGTGAGGTAGAGGGGGAGTGGGAGGGCGTCGGAGGCTTTGGCTGACTTGGAATCAGAATCGCCGGAGGCAGAGGGTTTGGGTTGAATCTTCTGCTGGTTAATTCCACCTTTCGTCGACCGCCGGCGAGCTTCCATCTTAATCAATTTAATGATTCTCTTGCGTCAATTAAGCGATTGGATTGGATTGGATTGATCAGAAATCGATACACTACCTTTTCACCCTTAAAAAAGGGGGAAAGATATAGACACAGAGAGAGGATGAATTGAAATTCAATATCTAGTATGGATGAATTTGAAATGGAAGGGCTTCTGTTATTTATAATAATTTGTTGTAAACTAGTAATTCGGGAGTGTGAGGAAGTGCACCCAAGAAAAGGAAAATGATAAAAATGAGGACCTGGATATACACGGCGTGCGTAATGCTAATGCACCGGAATGGACCTATTTGGATTAGCTTTCAGCTTTGGCCTATGGCCCGGTCTCGCGAACCTCGTGAAATTGAGTCATAAGTTTTTTAAATGAAGTTTGACAAAATTCATGAATTTTTTTTTTTTTTAATCAAATTAAAATCCACGAAATTTATCACAAACTCATAATCAAACTCTCCCAAATTTTATAAAAATGACATTGATTTGATATTTATCATATGCTTTTTATCCCAACTCCAACATCCAAAATCAATCCAAGTGGAGTTTCAACTTTTTCAAAATTACAAAACCCAATCAAATATGATTTCAAAGGTTTCACTGAAACCACCCAAATCAATTATAAAAAACCCAGACACGGAACATCTAACCAAATCCCTTCCAAATAGGGCCAATATTTCTTATAAAATAAATAATTAAGTTCTAGAATATAGAGTGTAATTCCAACATAAAAACCGTAATTTTAAGTTTTTTATTTTATTTTTTTGAGTATACAAATACACCCATTGTGGTTCACTATTTAATTACAAAAATACTTCTTCATTTCATGCATGTCCTATGCTCAACATAAAAATGAGACTATTTTAATATTTTTTTTTGGTTCAAAGTTGGGTGTCTATAAGATGAAACTTATTAAAGTATTAGAAATCTTTATAATTGTTGAGTTTCTCTCCCCTTGCCATTGTTTTCTTATTTCTTGCATGTCTATAAGATGAAATTTAAAGGGGAGAAAATAAAACTATCATAAGAAATAATATATGGGTATAATATCTTTTCTTATTTTATTTTATGTACTAAATCCCCCAGAAATGGAATTATAATACTATAGAAAAGATGGGTTTTAAATTCTCATATTTTGATGGCAAGATTCCTGGTTTTTAGGAATATATTTCATTTTCCAATATCCAAAAAATTTACCCAAACAATATTACTTGATTCCAAGGAATCACATTGCCAAATACAAATAATATGCCATTCCTAGTAAACAAACGGGTCATTAGAGATTCCTTTTGGTAAAATAAAACTATTTTATCAAAACTAAATTCTCATATGAAGTGATGATTTATTAGTTCTTAATAGGGATGTCAATTGAGTTGGGTATATCCGAGATCCAAAAGTCCGGCCCGATCTCATTTGAGCCGAGCCAAATCGCCTACGAGCTAAAGATTGAGTTTGAACACTTCTATTGGACCCAATCAATTAATGTCTTAATGATGTGTATTTTTTAAAAAACCTAATGTGTGGTAGCCCGATATAAGCCTAGAAGTCGAGGGGATTAGCAAGGAGTTTGAGCCAATCAAAATAAAAAGTTATAAGCCTAGTTTCAGGCTATGATTATCAACTTTGATGATATTTGAATTTGAATCATTCCAAATCTAATTTATAAACCTGAATTTCTAAATCATTAATTTTAAAAACATAGATGTAAAGATTAAGGATATATAAAATTCCACGTCAAATGTGAAAAGTAAAGGGGAAAAATATGGCAGAAGAAATATAGTAGGAGTATTAATTAAATTAGAAAAAAGCTTAACTGGTAGGCGTTTTCCCATTGTATAAAGATGTGAAATGTAAATATATATGTGCCAAACAAACGCATAAGTCGTTTGTACGAAGTTCTGGTTTTTGTCTGCACCTGCCAATTTCCATACGGAATATTTCAATCTCCGTGCGGTGTATCCATCACTTATAAGTCAAAGTCAAAAATGTTATTTTACCAGCTGCTTCATTAAAAGTCCTTTTAAGATCACTAATATATAGATATTTAAAACTCGGCAAAAATGTTATTTTACCAACTTCATTGAAAGTCTTTTTAAGAAATATATATGTAGATACTCAAAATTTGGCCTTAATTACATATATACGTGGTCAATATGTCCAATATTTTATTTCTCAAAATCATGACTCGTTTCTTGGCCGTAGTTTGAAGTTTTTGATTCAGATTCTAGTTCTCATCTAATGCGGATCCAACATCCACCATTTCAGACTTTATAGCCACTCGCAAGACTTTTGTAATGAAAGTTAGCATTAGAAATCCAAATTAAGCGGCATGCATGCTTAATTTGAATACTTCTGAATTATTCATGATTAAATAATTTCTTATTTAATAAACTGAAAAATAAAATGTCTCATCATCAGAACAACTAATACATATATATATCCTCAATCCAAGTTAAATATAGGATTTTGTTTTATATTTTTTACTTTATTTTCAATCTAGTGTAACTTTTTTTAATCCAAATAAAAAAAAAGGAAAAATAAGAGAGAAATAGGAAATAGTAAAAGAATAAAACTATGAGTATTTGATTTACTTTTAATTTTTCTTTGTCCACAGTTAAAGTATTGAATAATGCGCAGCTCTTCAATTTGGTCATGCCCTATGAAACACGGAAATAGAAGGCTTTAATTTGATTTGACAGTAGTTGTTAATGGAATTCTGCTGCTAATGCAATTTTCAACGTGGAAAATGACAACGATTGCCTGGAAAAACTGGACTACTTAATTAATTATCCACTATTCTTTTGATAATTTATTTCATAGTCCAATATGTTCAACTAACGTAACTTTGGCTAGCTATTACTAATAAATAATTCTACTTGTTGACATGCTTTTCTAAGTCTTGGGTCATGGCAGAAATTTTGAAATTAATACACAAGTTGCGTTTTTATTTGAGAAAATCGCACTCCCGCCCTAAGCTTACAATTTGATTGCACTTTTTCCCTAATCTTAAATTTTTTGCATTGCCCACCCTGAGATTACATTAATCTTGGCCAAAGAGTTCAAGGGAAAAGTGCAATACAAAAGTTTAGGGTAGAAAATGCAACAAATATGTACATTTAGGGTAGAAAGTACAATTTTAATGTAAGTTTAGAGGCAAAACTCATTTCCTTGCAACCATTTATAACTCAAAAGTGCAAAAAACATGTTTTTTTTTTTTTTTTTTTTTTTTTTTTTTTTTTTTTTTTTTTTTATAAATTATGTGTAATTGTAATAAGATACATAATTGAAAAAGTAAAAAAATTAGTACAAAACTAACAAATAGTATAAAATAGATGTAAATATATTAGTTCGATATCACATAATGGGAGATGGGTATAAAATCGAGCATACATTACAATTCTAAGTTCTTTACTTCATGTTTAGGTTCATCTTGCAAGTTTTGAATTATATTCTTCAAATAAAGTTTCAAGTAGTTAAAATTTATAAAAGAAAAAATAGTTTGGCAGTATGAAACTGTGGGTTTTCTATTTGATAATTGAGATTCGAATAATAAATAAATAAACTTGTTAATTAAAGAAGCAAAATAATACTTCAAATCAGAAAATTGCGCCTCCCTTTGGAACTTATAGACGAATTGAGTTTTTCCTCCTAAACTTCCACCAAAGTTGCAGTTTCCGCCTAAACTTCCATCCTTGTTGCACTTTCCACCCTAAACTTACATTGATATTGCACCTTCCCCCTGAACTATTTGGCCGAAAAAGTGTTCAAAAAAGAGATAAGGAGGGAAAAGTGCAACACTAGTGTAAGTTCAGGGTGAATAGTGCAAAAACTTAAGTCTAGGGGGGAAAGTACAACTTGACTATAAGTTAAGGGGGTAAAGCATGATTTTTTTTTTTTTTTTTTTTATTTTACATGCAAGTTGCAACATCGAGGAATCAAAAAAAATAGAAGTATTAAAAAAAAAAAGGTAAATATTTAGCTACTTTAAGTACAGGCATTTTCAATTACAACTCCAAGTCTCAACTGGCTAGCGCCCATTTATTTCTTGGATGCAGACACTTAAACCAAATGAATAATATTTTTATCATGTCATTACTTTTTTCCCTTTAACATGTGATTTTCGTTATAATAGAAAAGTCACTATAATAGATGTCAATGCTAATTATGTCACTATAATAGATTTTTCACTTTGTATACCATCACCGTCATAAGAAGCCCTACCATTTTAAAAGCTCTAGACTAATTTCTTATTATTATTATTATTTTCGGTTTTTTTGCACTTTGCACCCCCAAAACATGAGAAATAGGCACTTTGCAATCCCAAAACTTAGATTTAGCACTTTGCACCCTCGAAATATGAAAAATGCAGTACTTTGCATTCTCTTTTATTTTTAGGAAAAAACTCATGGGCAAAATTGGTAATTCAGTTATAAATATTTGGCACTTTGCACCCCCAAAACTTGAGAAATTGGCGATTTGCACCCCTAAAATAAAATTAGCACTTAACACTCTTAAGAACAAATCAACAACTTGCACCCCCGAAACTCAATAAATGGCACTTTGCACCCCGAAACACAAAATTAACACGTAACACCGTCAAATATAAAAACTAACTCAAACCCCTCGTACCATTGGGTTGAAAAAAATCTAAGGCAAAATAGAAAATTCATTTTTTTCCCTTCAATTTTGTAAAATAAAATTATAAATACTAGAATACATATCCATAAATAACTAAATAAAATACAAGTAAACTTCTCAAAGACCCATTGTCTACTTCAAAATATCATATACGAACTTGATGTTCAAAATACACACCTAGAAGTTCAAAATAAATAGATAAACAAATCCATTGTCTACTTCATGAACTGCATTCACCAATAATGTTAAACATAGATTTTGGAGACCATGTTGCCTCATGTTGAACATAGAATACTTGTACTTTATTTAGTTATTTATGGATATGTATATTGATGAAAAGAAAGATGGAGAGAGAAATGAGTGTTCTAGTATTTATAATTGTATTTTACAAAATTTAAAAAATAAATTATCTATTTTGCCTTAGATTTTTTTCACCCCGATGGTCAACTTTGCCGGATAAACCGAGGGGTTTGAGTTTTTTTTTTATTTGAGGGTGTTAAGTGTTAATTTTGTGTTTCGGAGTGCTAAGTGTCCATTTATTGTGTTTCGGGGGTGCAAGTTGCTGATTTATTCTTAATTTGAGGGTGTTAAGTGCTAATTTTATTTCGAGGTGCAAAGTGCCAAAGATTTATAATTGAATTACCGATTTTACCCATGAATTTTTGCCTGAAAATAAAAGAGGGTGCAAAGTGCTGCATTTTTCATATTTTGAGGGTGCAAAGTGCTAAATCTAAATTTTGGGGGTGCAAAGTGCAAAAAACCTTTTTTTTTTCTGGAGAAACATACTTCAAGTATATTCATTAAATCATTTTCTCAAAAAAAATTATCATTGCACTGTAGTATTTATAGATGCTATCAAGCATAATAAGATTAAATCTGCCTTATTTTCTTTATAATAGGTACGAAACAAGAATGGTTTTTTTTTTTTTTTTTTTAAAAAAATACAACTCTGGTTATATTGTTGTTCTTATCACAACATCATCAATTTGGCTACAATACTAGACAAAACGCATTTTTATTTATTTCACTAAGGAAAGCTTGGAGTTGCTACAACTTTTCCTAAAAAACTTAGAAGTTATTTAATATTTTTTTTCAAATGATGAATACATCCATCATTATATCAAAATAATTTCAGTTAGTCTCGATCTAAGGAAAATCAAAGTACAATTACTAATAATAAATGTTACCGAAAGAAAAAGTAATAAATTAGAAAAAATACCTACTCTAGTGATAATCGAACCAAAAACCTGTTGAATTTGGGTCACTGCAGCCAGAACTAAATTATCCTTAAATCAAATATGAGGTGTTTATGTATTTTTTTTCGAATAACAGGGGGTTTATTGTATATAATTCATATCCCAGGGGCTATTTATGTAATTTCTCATAAACAATTTGAATCTGGATGCGCTGAATGAAATCTGACCCGCCCGCCCATTTCTGCTAGGAAGAATTCAAAGTGCTTGCCTGGAAGAACTGTTTTACAAGCGCCTATTCATGGCTCAATTCTTCAAAGTTTGAGACATTGATAATAAAAATTAGGCGGTTAATATTGAAGTTTGAGGTGATTGATCTTCTTCATCAACGCCTTCGCCAGAGCAGAACCAATGTATTTTGGCCCTTAAGGTTCGTGAGCTTGATTTACTGTGTTCTGTGGATGCCAATTGTTTTAAATTGGAACTACTGCTTCAGTTGGAACTGTTATTTACTTTTTTTTTCCTCAGAGGTTGGTACTTGGAGGAAATTCCGTCTTATTATGTAAAATTTATTCCAAAATACTGTGACAACGTTTCTGCTAAAATGACTTATTGGATCAAGGAATTTCTACCTCTGAGTTTGCATATATCAGAAAGGTCCTGACATTTTTTCTATTGAACAGAAAATGATAATCCAGGATGAAATTTGCATGTATTTTTCAGGTGTCAGATTCACGAACAATGTAGTAACTAAGTTAGTAAAAGCTAATGCGCCTTCTTATGACGGTGATGGTATACAAAGTATTTGCCATCCTAAGAATTCTTTAAGCTCTCCCAGTCTCTCTCAATTTTTATCAGCTCCAAGCTGTTTCTGCATGTTTATCTTGTCTGTTGATATATCTAATATGTAATAGGTTTTTAAGGAAGTGAGGGGAGAGGACTGGTATAGGCTTCATTTGTCATTGTATGCCGAACTGGATTTGTTAGAAAGGGTTGAACTGCTTATCTTGGAACTTAAAGCAGAAAGCATGAGGGCTTTAATGCATTTGCTGGATCTCACTTGATAAGTGGTGGAGTGCTTTTACTTGATGAGTTTAAGATTTTTCATAAATGGTATAAAATCAAATGCAGAGATGAATCTCTTAGTGGCCTTACATTGTGAAGCTAACAACAATCAGGCAATATTCTAGATGTCTTAGAGATCGAAGGAAGAGGCTAACATATAAGTACCTAACAATTTGAGACTTCATTACCAAAGTTATTTGATAAAGTAGGTTGTGGAAATTCATGCTTACTTATGATTCTTAAAGCTGCGACATGAAGCACAAGTTGAAATTTTCACCACAGAAAGCTTGATGCATGAGAGAGTTTTGATTTCACTTTCACAACAATAAAACTTCCATTGAAGCATATTGTATTGTGCTGATATTATTTCATTAGACTTTACTCTTTGAACTTACAGATTTTCCTCTGTACTCTTCGTCCCATTTTTCATGAAATAATTCTAGCAACCTGACAAATGCCTACTTTAACCGTAAGTTCCTAATGTTTTCAAAGTGTGAACTTGAGCTCTAGAATTGCTTGCCTTCAAATGTCTGACCAAATTTCCAAGTTTCTGGTGCAACTCCGTAAGATGTTAATGTCCTCCTACTAATTGTGGTCACCTCGAAGGATAGAAGCTGTCCAACAAGATTAACGTTGCATTGCCAATTTTGTCCCCAGTTCCTTCCCATAGGAATCCATGCGGTCCTTGTTCCCTTCACTTTTACTCCAACAACTTCTCCATCTAACCCGACATTGGTGATCAAGACTTGCAAGAAGTAAACACTGCCAGTCATCGTGAATCGAATCCCCCCTTTTCTCTCACATTTCACCCTATAAAAAGGATGAAAACTTATGCTGTCGTGATTGTTGATTATGTACCGCGCTAGTATTAGTAAGTTGATTTGTCACTAACCTTCTATACTGGATTGGAACTAAATCAGCTTTTTCGTGGGCAATATCAGAAAACGAAGCCTTTGAAATTTGGAAGTGGGCTCTCGGGAAGTTGCACCAGCCACCGTAATCTGCCGGGAGCCCGTAATTAGGGGGACAGAAATCAGTAGCAGTGAGAACAATGGAAGGGCTTCCCTGGAGGCACCATAGTATGTGGTCTACACATCTCACCTCAAAGCAAGCACCACATGTACTTCCTCTATTGAACAAAATTCCACTTAATCCTGCACTGTACTTGCCGCCATAGCTAGTTTTCTGAATGTCTCCAAAACCACAGGCCCCCTCTACAATGGATAGAAGTTTAATTCTTTTTATTCATTTTTTTAACAATATGTAAGACAATATTCCCTCTGTCCTAATATCTTTTTTACTCCTATTTACTTTCAGGAATGTCCCAAAACAATACTACTATCTTTTCTACAATCATATTATATTTCTCAAAACTACTTCTCACATAGATAATAATTTGGCACCATTATTTCTCAACAATTACTATTAAGGGCATTAATGTAAAATTATACTATAAAAGTTTCAATTTTAGAATTTTTATCTAAGACCAAAAAAAAAAAAAAAAGGAGTAATAACTTAGTAGAAGCAAGAAGAAGAGGATAGATTACCAGTGACAATGGAGCCATGTGTGTCATTGGAATAAGTTGCAGTGGCAGATTTCCATTCCTCATTTTGGGCAGATATATGAAGTACTGAAAGCAAGTAGCAGATGATTGCGGCTTGAAGAAGGTGGAGAGCCATTACGGAGGAGATATTGGTTTGAAGTTTGAACCCTAATCTCAGTTAATTTTGTACAGTCTCATTCTTTCTCCATTTTGCATTTTTCTCTTTTATTTCCCGCCTTTTGTGTTTCTTAAGTCGGTGTATTTTCTATGGCTAAAAAGTGATGTTCACTTTTACTTTCCGCTTTGATTTTAGTTGATGGGAGGATAATTAGAGGGCAAAAGCTACAACATTTTCTGCCTTTTCCCATTTTTCCCGTTCCAATTACAGAGGGTGGGTACCATACACTTCAATGTCATCATTTACTGAGAATACAGACTCCTTTTACTTACTGACACCTATTCTAATCTATTCTTCAAGGCAGTAACTTTTAAGTTTGTTTTTGGAGGTCAAAAGTTGGTATTTTCAATCATTATTTGAAATAAGCAAGAACATGAAATTAGAAGCGGCAAATGGCTTACTTTACTTGTAGCTTTTACTTGCATTTCTCTTAAATTTCTCAAAATCCCTAATTTTAGTAAAAATTGAAGCTCTTGGAAATACCCCTTGATGTTGACATCAGCCTTAGACCAACTTCTATTGGACATGGAAAAGAAATAAAGCGGAAAGATTAGAACCTTCAATGAAATCTAAATTAATTGATATAATTCCGCTTCGTTTGCCAAATTGTCGGGCTTAATCGTATTTTGTATGTATCCCGATGAAAAACTGATTCCCTAGAAAATAAAATTAAGATGAAATGAAACCAAAAGAATACATAATTTAAGGATAACCTTGAAGAATGATTTAGATAAATTTATTTCAAACGTTCAAAAAGGAAAATTATGAAATGTTTAAACTCTAGTATTTAAAATCCATGCAATGAGCATCATTTGGGCCGTTTCACAATCTTGGATTAGTTTCTAATTGAGAAACTAAGGCCCAAACAAGTAGATTAAAAAAGAACTGAATATGTGACTTTCACTCGGAAGCAGTACTTGCTAGTAGATTGAGACCTGAGAAAGAACGACCGCCACCACCACCACCGCCAGGCAGCCATGTTAGCAGTAGCAATATTATTCTTATTGTCATCTGCGGCGGTAACCAGTTGTGAGGTTGAGGAGGACGCAATCATTTCCAGATTCCAAAATTACCTCCGAATCAACACCGCCCACCCCAACCCCAATTACAATGAAGCCGCCCAATTCATCGCCGCCGAAGCCAACTCCCTCTCTCTCGATACTCAAACCCTCGAGTTCGTCAAAGGAAAACCCCTCGTCCTCCTCAAATGGGCCGGCAGAGACCCCTCCCTCCCCTCAATCCTCCTCAATTCTCACACCGACGTAGTCCCCGCCGAAACTCACAAGTGGAATCACTCCCCCTTCGACGCTCACCTCCACCCCTCCTCCGGCCACATCTACGCCCGTGGCTCACAGGACATGAAGTGCGTCGGCCTTCAATACCTCGAAGCCATCCGGAAGCTCCAGGCCTCTGGCTTCCGTCCCCTCCGCACCGTTCACCTCTCCTTCGTCCCTGACGAGGAAATCGGAGGCCATGATGGTGCCGAGATGTTTGCTGACTCGGATGTGTTCAGGAAGATGAATGTGGGGATTGTGCTGGATGAGGGACTGGCGTCTCCGAACGAAAACTATAGGGTGTTTTACGGGGAGAGGAGTCCCTGGTGGCTGGTGATTAAGGCTACTGGGGCGCCTGGTCATGGAGCTAAGCTTTATGATAATACTGCTATGGAGAATTTGATTAAGAGTGTTGAGAGTGTTAGGAGGTTTAGAGCCTCGCAGTTTGATTTGGTGAAAGCGGGGTTGAAGGCTGAAGGAGAAGTCATTTCTGTTAACATGGTGTTCTTGAAAGCCGGCACACCATCTCCCACTGTCAGTCTACCTCCTAATCCCTCTTTTACTATTTTGTTAGTGCAAGTTTTTTTCTTGATACTAATTGGAATAAATAGATTCCTTGCCCCTACCCTTGTTACTTTATGTCACTCCATTCCTCTGTTTCTTCACATTCTTTTGGAGATAATTACTATGCTGTTTTGTTAATATAAGAGAAATAAAACAACAAAAGTGTATTAATCACCCATCATTTTTATCTTATTATGTGTAATTGTTTGCTTTATTGCAGGGTTTTGTCATGAATTTGCAACCATCTGAAGCTCAAGCAGGTTTTGATATCCGAGTCCCACCAACTGCAGATGAAGCCTCCTTGGAGAGGCGAATTGCAGAGGAATGGGCACCTGCTACACGGAACATGACCTTCGAGGTGAGAAAATATGATGATCATTATATTGCTTAATGCGGGGAAGAAAAGTCAGTTGAGGGCTCTCTTTAAAATGTTAAAGATTTAAGGTGCATATATCTTGCTTTTTGGTGGTCAAGTATAGGTGAAAACTTCTAAGTTTCAAATATCTTAGGTGCCAATGCCTTGGTTGAGCTATTTGGATAACAAAAAGGCCTTTGTTTTAAAATTATAGTCCTAGAAGTTTCAGTTCACCACTTTAATGCTTGATGTTCCCCCTCTCAATAAATACTATCTTTGAATAGACAAAATAGATTAATGTAAAGTTACAAATATTTGTAGCTAATTCCTGAAGTATGAAGACCTCATACTTAACTTTTAAGTATTTAGGTTTATCCTTTGCATAAATGACCATGTTGATTACTTATGTTTAGTTCTCTCCATTATTCAGCAACTTAGCAAAACAACCAAATTTTGGAATAGCAGAACATTAAAGTGGATTATGGAATTGTTACGTAAAACTGTAGGTTTGAACTTTGAATTGAGAGACTTGAGCTAAGTATTTCATATTTATAATACTTGTTTAGATCAGTTAGATTTTGTATATATTTCAAATCCTTAGTTAACCATTTTGTGCAATTTCATTCAAATGGTGAATTTGTAATCTACCCATTATTGGAATTATATGAAATCCTCTCTCCAAATCCCCTCGATCGAAATGAAGTCTTGGACATTAATTTGACTTACCTCTTTGTGTGTCATATTTTTGTGTGTGCGATTATAAGAAATTAATATTTTAGCTTGGACAGTTCAAGCAAAGGGTATCTGTGAATGACAAGTTTGGGAAGCCAGTTGTTACAGCCATTGACAGTTCAAACCCTTGGTGGGCACTATTAGAAGAGGCAATAAAAAGTGCCAAGGGAAAACTTGGAAAACCAGAGATATTTCCTGCTTCTACAGATGCGCGGTATTTCAGGGGACGCGGCTTGCCAGCTATTGGCTTTTCTCCTATGGCAAACACTCCCATTCTACTGCATGACCATAATGAGGTGAACTATTTTTTTGCTTGTTCGGAAAAAGTAAAATATAACGGCATTGTATATTTGCATGGAAATAGAAGGTTGGTTTAAATCTTTTCAATATGTGAATGCAACAAAAAGATATAATACCATCGATATCCTAGCTCTCATTCGGTTTTTACGTGAATACCTTTCCGATTATTCATTTTCGCTGAAGCATGTTCTCGACTTTTTGCAACTGAAAGTTTGAAATCATGCATTCTTACATGTTGCTTTGCACTGCAGTTTCTGAACAAGGATGAGTATTTGAGAGGGATTGGGATTTACGAGTCAATAATCAAAGCCTATGCATCTTATGAAGAACCTACAAAAGATGAAGCTTCCAGAGCGGAGTTATAAGAATGCAGATCAATGCAGATCCTGGCTTCTCACTCGCACTGCAAATGGCAAGTTTATTGTCATATGGAATCAGCAGAACTTACGAAACTTGATTCAGCAAATTCTATTTTGTGTACAATTTGTACTGACTTGGGATTGTATTTGCGTATAAATAATATGCAATCTTTTTGGGAAATATTAGATGAATAAATGTACAGGACGTGATAATCATCTTACAGAACACACCCATAAAATAAAATCTCTTTGTGCCATGATTCTGTTTGCCATCCCGTCTCCTCTTATGAGGTGGTTGATAGACGTTCAAAATGGGAACGGGGGTTGCAACTCTTAGGGTGAGTTTGGCCCAACGGTGGGAGCTCTTAAAAGCACTTCTAGACCTCCATTGTGATTTTTGAAGTATTTGGTCCGAAATATAGAAATTGCTTTTAGTCAATCGTGATTTTAATGGTGTTTGACCCTTAATATTATAATCGTTTTTTAAATCTTCAGAAGCTAAAAATCAACTTATTTCAGAAGTTACTAAAGTGTTATTTTTACAAAAGCTATTATCCAAAAATAATTATTTTATAATTAAATTTTATCATAATCACTTATTGCCAAAATTCATTTAGTAAAATTAATTCTTCTGTAATTGATTTTCGAATCGCTAGGTCAAACTCACCCTTAGTTTCTTATGAATCTCTTTCTAGATCTTTGACAGATCAATGCATCGGGTGCAAGCACACACACACATTTGCATAATACATATGCTGTTTTTTTGTTTTATGATTAAAATACTACAAATTTCCACTATGATGGGATTCAAATATTCCAAAGGCTAAGACACCCAAACCTTTCTTCCGTGCTGTCATCAATATTACCATGTCTCTACATCCATGATTTAAAGAATCAAGAATTAAATGGAATTTCAGATCTAAGGATAATACATATCTATGAAGGGAACAAAATGAACACAACACTGAATACATATCTATGAAGGGAACATGCTGCCATATTCTTCTGAAGATTGTGGTTTAGCCAAATTGAGAATCAGAGATACCCAAATTACAGGAACTCATACAGCTCTATGCTGCTGCTTCAATTTTCAAGTAATTGACGTTTTCTCTTGAAAGTTTATAACTAGCATCCTTAAAGGCCGGCTTTTGGAAGGCACTAGTTCTAACACCGGTGAGATGTTTGAACAAGGATGTTCGGGTGCACCTCACAGATTCATTGACCAGACTGTTATCTTCTTCAGACATGCATATTAACTCAAGGCAGCCTCTGTCATCTTCATTGCATACTCGTTTTGTGTTTTTGAGCCTGCAGGATTAGATATTTGAGCATTGGTTAGAAGAAACGGATTGAACACCGACGATGTCTAAAAGATAAAAACATTGCCCTCAAGAAACCACTGTAATTTCAGAATCATCTCTTTCAATTTAATTTTTCCGCGGTGATGGTTGAACTTTGAACTACAAAGAAAAGACATCTAAGAATTCAAATGAAAAGAAGAACAATCTGATTGGATGCTCTCAATTAAATTTTGATCTAATAAACTGATAAACAATGAAGGTCGCGTGATTTCATTTGGACCTGTGTATTCAAATCCATAATAACAAATTCAATCCAAATGAACCATAAGAGAAAATTCATATAGCCTTTACACTGACCACTCTGACAAGGAAATTACTATCTCTGAAGCTTCCCGATGGAGTGTAAATATACTGAGACTGAAACGACGCTGCAAAAGGAATAATTTTGTTCAGTTTCTTGAAGTTCATGCTTTGGTACTTACATCAAGTAACTGTACTGTATTAATCACGCTCAGAATCAGTTGTATAATTGATAAAAAGTTAGAGAAAGAACACTCACGTTGAACCAAGAAAGAAGGCAAGGGAAAGATGAAATCTAAATAGGAAAACAGACACAAACGCTGTCAACAGCATTGCAACTGATGTAGAATACACCTGTAAAATATTTAAAAGATGTTAGCATCTCCACTCATGTTTGCTGCCTGGGGAGGAGAAAGGTGAGCGTTCTTTAGACTTCTGAAAACTGAAACTTATGGACCAAATAAATGCCTACGTATAATCTCAAAAGTGATTTGAGCTCCAAATAAAATAAATGTGAAAATCAGTCCTTACCTTCACTATGTTGTCAGCGTATTTCATGACCATTGATACAGCAATACCACTGCATTAAAAAAACTATATTAGGACATACACATCTAAATACATTATTTTTTATTTCTGAACACCGAAAGATGTGTATAAAATAATTTTAAGTATGGTATATCTACAGTGTACCACATGATTTAGTCATTTAATGCTAAATAGAGGCCCTCGATGTTCATGGATAAACAAATTGAGATTTGGCACGAAATCAATGGTAACTAATGTTTCAAGTGATAAATAAAAGACATCATTTTGTATATGCAGCTTGTTAGAACTCCAGATTTAAAAAAAAAAAAAAACCGTTAAAGGTAGTCCATCATTTATGAGACTTAAAAAAAGTCATTTTTTTTATTTAGAAAAAAATTAAGTCCTAATATCATAAATCACAACTGAGTGAAAGAATCTAGCAATATTTTTATTAAGAGTTTTTGTCTGATCACAAAGATATTATCAATACTAGCTAAATAGGTTTGTAAAGTCATACTTAGAATTACAGTAGATTTCAAAACTTTTGTACAGGGAGCACATCTAATTGGGGTTAAATAAATCAGTGGTTCCCCACCACTTTTCATTTAAATACTAGCCAAATAGGACAAAATAAGGCCTTGTTTTTCTTTTTTCCTTTTTCTTCTTTGGTAGTTTGGTTACGCCTTTTAGACTTGTTAAAAGAGATATGGTGGCCCCCATAGTTGACTATAAACTGAATGTTCTACTAGTTAAGTCAGTGAAAGGGAAGAGTACCTCAGAGCATGGTTTAAAATCATGAGAACTGTAATTAGTGAATATCCATGAAAGAAGCCCCTGTAGAAAAAAAATATAACTTACACATGAATTGAGGAGACTGCAGAATGTCTGGCCAATTAAAAAGCAGCTTAAAAAGATAAAATTAGTATACTGCTTCATACTTCAGCAAATCTTGCAAAGTATTCCAAGGCAAGAACTTTGCTAATGCATGTAAATTTTATATTTCATCGTGAACTAAATTGTTCAAGAGAGAATATCATCCAAGTTTCCAACTATCCTTCCAGAATAATTTCATTAGTTTTGACCTCAGCAGTGGTGATCTGACACAAGGGTATAGTATATTTTTGCCATGGAGTCATCTACATCATTGACATAAATTGGAGAAAGACGCAAGTGATAAGTAGTCTCAATTTACTTGTTCATGACAGCATCAAAATCTTGAACCAGAATAGCAATAGCATTGAAAGCCATCCCAAATATATACAACCAAAAGTTCTGTACATTAATGTTCCTTGAAGGTCGTTTTTTAATTATAGCCTGCAGAAGAAAAATTCAAAACAAGGTCAAATAAGTTTAAATAAGGGTAAGCACAACTTTCTTACAGAAAAAGATACGGAACAGCGTCAACAGGATTGCAAAGGAATATCATTATGATAATTGTGTTTATCAGCTACAAACAAAAGAATTTCAGCATAACATTACAGGCTGCAAAATTGAGAAACTACTATCCAGCTTCTTTTGATGAAAATTAATGTGCAAAAGATGAAAGATGTGCTACAGATTTACCTCAGTGTAGACTCCAGCAAAACCACTAAGAAGGGCCATTATCTGAAATAGATTCACATAGAGTTACTTACATATTGTTTGGACATCGATCACAAAAACTGATTCTCATCGATTCTATTTTTTCTTTTCACTTTCCTATACTAAAGCTTATATCCATGAGGAGAATTCAAGTAATATAGTTTTAACTTAAAAATCTCAACTAAAAAGGATAAATTATTTTCCATCTGAGGAGTGATAATGCACAACTTTGTTATGCTATAAGATTTCAGTTTAGCAACTTACAACTGCCATCAGCCAACCTTGAAAAGGAGTTTGCAGTACTTGATTATCTGAACTGCACAGACAAAAGTCATTCCACAAGGCGTAGACAAGAATTTAGTGCAGAGGTTAGGAGTATGGTGAACACTCTAAAATTAACCTCAAGGACAATTACATAGAGATATATTTATTGCATCCTTACTTGGATTTAAGTTGTGCCGTAGTGCACCCTGCACACAATAAAACAAAAGCTGCCCACTGAATTTCACTCAACCTGAAAGAAAATGTTCCTTATCAAATAGATGTTGGTTGTCAAAAGCCTATCTGCATTCCCCTACCACCTTATCATCCATAAAAAAAAAAAAAAAAAAAAATGAAGATATGCTTAAATGTTGTTATCCTGAGCAGGGGCAACCAAAATGCTGTGAAATTCCTTACATTAAAATCTCTCTCAATGAAAATGGAGTGATATTGAGACTTTCCACATTCGAAACATATAAATCCATTTCTGTAAATTCAGAACGGCTTACTTTTTCTTAAGAATGATACGGTATAATATGCCAGTGCTGATGATGTTTAAGTTCTTCAATATTTGGTATCCTGGAGCATCCACATATGCAAAGATGTAATACTGTCATAAGAGAAACAATTGTGAAACAGCATGCAACAACAGAGACTACAAATTTAGAGGAAACTTTTGAGAGGCAAGAATGATATCATACTTGAAGTAAATTCTTGAAGAGGTACAGAGCTGCAGGAATGGGATATACACTTACTTCATCCAATGTTGTACTCAATCTATAGAGACAGGAAGAGAGAGAACAGAATAATACGGTTAACTTAATATAAAAGAGGGATTTAGAAAAGGAATTTGAGTCAATTACACAGGTCCATGTTTTTAAAGGGTAGTATTTTGTTGTGACAGAAGAAGCCACTGCAAGGAATCATTTCTCAGAAGTCTTCAAGTTATGTCAGAAGAATTATCACATGGAGAATACTACTAAATTTTAAACGGGTAAAGGAACAAAATCTTTTATCAAGACTCACATTGGCTGATTAGTTGTGAATTATTGGATAGTATCAAGAAAAGTTATTCCCTGAAACTTTCCAAATTGAAAGATGATGAACATATAAGCCAGAGATCCACAATGTCTCTAGGTCTATCAAATAATGGAGAAATGAATAAGGGAAGGGGGAAGACCTGTTATCGTCAGTAACACCTTCATTCCTCCATATTCTTGCCAAGGCTGCAAGTGATAGGGCACATTTCAAAGCCTCTACCTAAGTAGAAAGCCAATTCAAGATCAAAATCAGAACATTCCTTTAGAGATCCAGACACTTACACTTACCAGAGAGTAACAGAAAACAAAAGTAGACTACATGTAGATCAAGCATTAAATAATAATAATAGCCTTGCAGGAAATATCATCCGCTCACCAGAAAATTTGCAGTAGTAACGCTGTACTCATAATTGCCAGCCCTCTTTGACCAGAAAATGAGAATTGATTGTGAACTTGTAAGAATCGTCAACGCAAGTGTAACGACTGACCTAATTTTTCATTGATAAAAACCAATAGAATGATGAGGAAAAACTTATTTCCCTGTGCAGTTAGTATAGTGTTAGAAAAGCTAAGGAAATGAAACAGATTCATACTTGAGTTTCCACTTCGAACGGTCACCAGATCTGCTTCCCAACGCAACCAGGTTACTCTGAGAGCCTGTAAATCAACATCAAATGTGATGTGAGGATCAACATACGCTGCCCCAAGGAAAAACGAAAACGAAAAACAATAGATTCAGCATGTGTAATTAGTGTGAAAGATAAGTAGCGACTAGCATTTGGCACCTGAATGAGGTTTAACTCTTAAGCTCTCAACATCATCATGAACAATATCCCCATCTTTATCCTAAATATTTGAAAATGAATTTATCAGTGGAGTGAGCAGGAATTAAGATGTCACTATTACGGTGTGAGCACACAAAATTGCAAAAACTAAGGTACAATCACCGATATGCATATACACAATTACGCACACAGCATACAAGTAATTAAGAAGAATAAGCAAGATAATTCACAGAGAAAAATAGCGACCTGATCCTTAATTCTTCTGTACTCCATTGAAGCAATGAAGCAACTCTTATTCAGAATTGAGTGAACATGTTATATTTGTTTTCGTATAATCTCCGGTAAGAGGTTTCTTCTCCGCCGTGATCTACTAAAATCTTCTGGTATTGGGCCAAGTGCTAGTAAAGGCCAGACCATTCTGCTGGAGGCCCATCTTTTTGGCCCAACTATGGGTTTTTCTTGTATTAAGGTGTAATTTCATTTTAGCAGCACAAATTTGTATTTATTTAATAAAATATATTCTTACATTGTACTACCGGGACTTCTTCACCATAAGTTAAAATATGAACTTAGACATATTCAGTGGTATTCATTTACTATTAAATTTAGTTGGGATGTTTTTTATATATTAATTCACAAGGGATAAAGTTTTGGAATAATTTCTACTAGTTTATGCTACATTTGATTTATAACTTAAGGTCGATCCATTTTAAGTAAAATGGGTCAGATTTGACTTGATAATCATACTTTGAAGTTTATAACTTTCTGTATGAAAACTCGGTATACAGGGAGGTTTTAATTATAAATTATAATAAAAGTACTAAGTTTAAACATGTTTTTGCTATTGTTGTAAAATTTCTGTATTTTAGGATTTGAAACTATTTAAATGATGTGAGCCTCAAAGTAAAAAAAAAATGGAAAATCTTCTTATTTTTCGTTGAACGTTGTAAAGGGGTTGACGCATCCAGTGTCAAATGGTTAGGCCATCTCCAATGGAGATGGCCGGGCCAGGGGCGGGGTCGGGGTCGGGAGAAGGAGCTGTCCCCAGTGGAGGAGGGCTCCGGGGCGGGGGGGCATGCGGGCGGGAACGGGTTGGGCGCAGGGCTCGGCGGAGCCCTGCGCCCAACCCGTTCCCGCGTGAGGATGGGCTGGGAAGAAAGCGGGCGCGTGTTGGCACGCACCCCCTTTAAGTCAGGGGACGCCATTTGGCGTCCCCTGACTGGATAGTCCTTTTCTTTTTCTTTTTTTTTTAAAATTGTTTCTTTAATAAATAAAAATAGGAAAATTAATATATATACTTAAATAATTAATTAAATTAAATTTTCCTACTAAATTAAATTAAATATGTAGAATTGAGTTATTTAATAAAATTTATTTAGTATATTTATTGTATATTTACTAGTATTTAATAAATATATGTAGTCACCAATTTTTAATTTGATTATTTAATATAATAAAATTAATTTTTTTTTAAATTAAAATCATTAATAATTTATTAGAATTGTAATTAAATTTATTTATGGACAAATGATTCATAAATAAATAGCCCATTTTATTTTAATATCTTTTATTGTAATTAAAAATTTAATCATTTAACTACAATATTGGTGGTGGCTATATTTTTTTAAAAATACGGAATTAGTTAAAAATAAAATTAAACACTTATACAAATAATTTAGATTGATTTTAATTTACTTAATTATTTACTCTCTTTAATTTTAATATTTTAATATAATTAATAATTTAATTACAAGTACTAATAATTATTGCACGGGTTATTAATATTAATATTAAAAACAAAATTAAAACCAGAATTATAGGTGAGAGTGGGCAAGTGAAGAAAATGGAATTAATTCCATTCCGGAGCCCTACCATTGGAGACGACCAGGCAGGGCTCCGGGGGGTGGGGGTGCAGGGCTGGCTCAGGGCTCCGGAGCCCCGGGGCTGGCCCTCTCCATTGGAGATGGCCTTAATGAAGTTGGTGAGTTTTTTATGACGGTATAGTCGACAACCGAAATCCTAGTGACAATAAAACTCTACTGATCCTAAGGTGACAAGATTTCTTATTGGGTAAGTTTCGATATACGCAAAAGATGTAAGGATTTGAACACTCCTCAAAGAGAGGCTCAACCAGGTAAATATGAATGTGAAGATTTAGGGTCTATTTGGCTGGGTTTTGGCCCGATTTTGCGAAATTAAGTCAGAACTCTTTCAAATGGAGTTTGACAAAACTTATGAAACTCATCACAAGCATATACAAAAACACATATCGAAACATTTGAAACCTATAAAATATTGATTTGACACATATTAACTATGTTTTCCCTCAAACTCCATAAAAAAACAATTGATTTGACATCTACCACTTAATTTTTTTCCCCAAACCCCAACATCCAAACTCAATTCAAGTGAAGTTTCAACTTTTTTAAAATCACAAAATCCAACATTCAAAACCTAACCAAATGGGATTTTAAAGATTTCACTGAAACCATCAAAATCATTTTTTTTAAATCGAGACCCGCAAAATCAATTCAAAACCCTTCTAAATAGGCCTTAGCTACGTGCATCTGAATGAAAGATTTGGACCTATTATGCACAAATTAATTTGAAGGCAGTGAAAGCCCCCTCCTAAGCCATTTGTCAGATATCATTCTACATGAGTTAGAATTTTAAAATTGTGTTACAAATTATGAAACTAAATGACAGTTTGGGGTAGACAGCCCATGTGAAGCATATAGACCTTTCATTTCAAAAGGTATGGAGAGGTGCAAAAATTTATTTAAATCGAGTGACAAATTATAATTTTGACGTTGATATGACTATCAATATCATTACTTTTGACGTGGTAGTAAGAGAAGGGAATCCTATACATAATTATACGTTTTCTTAAAATAACATTAAGCAATGAATCAATGATTACTTGGGCGGCTTGGCTAGTAGAAAAGTTTAAATCAGGTTAGCTGTGACATAGCTGTGAACACTGAACACTTCTACATCAAAATCATCTAATTTCTTTGCTCTGTTCCAATTTATTCCTCTTTCATTCCTTCAACTTCATATCTAATTAATTATAATTGACCTAATTTAGACCAATCTACAATTCTACATTATAGAGAATGAGGTCATCCATGTTCAGCTACCAGGACAAGCAATCGCTTCCTGTATCACACTCGGAAACGCAGCCCGGCGGCGAAATCCGACGGAGGCTCTCTTCTCTCTCTTTCAACATCTCGGCAATATCTTCCTCCTCCTCCCCCGCCGTCGCCTCCGTCGGCGATTCCATGAGGAAGTGGTGGGACTGGATCCTCTACCGAAACCCCACCTACGCCCTAGATCTGGAGATGAACGATGAAGAAACCGTGGCGGCAGGGCAGCCTCGTTCGGTACCTGATCGACATATATGATCAGATCTATCATCCGTAATTTCTTATTCAATTCGTTATGAATTTGCCAACCCGCCGACAGTGTACAATCGATCGGCATCAAAGTCATCTCCTTCTCGCTCGTGAATTGATAGTATGTAAATTTTTAGTAGACGAAGAGGATTATTATTGTTTCATTTTTTTGTTTTCGTTATTACATTTGTAATTAATTCATTTGTTGCATTATAATGTCTGAGTACGTAAGAATTAATTTCGTGATTGTATTTGTTATTTTGATTTGCTCCGTAATCGTGAAAGCACCTTTTGTAAAACATACATGTATGAGGGGAAAATGCATTTTTAGTCCTTTAGTTTTTAATAAGTGGTGATTTTGGGACAAATTTTTCTTCGGCAATCAGCTTCGGTTCTTCAACTTTTCATCTTTTCATCTTTTGCAATTTTAGGATATTTGCAACAGTTTCAGTTCATTTATCCCGGAATTCAAAAAAATTCGTTGGAGTTTGTCATTAGTGCGAGGATATTAACTACGCAAAATCCCCAAATTTTTTTATCATTTGATGCTCACATGACAACATCGACAAGTGTTTCCAATGAAATCTTTTTTAATTTGGGAGTGAAACTTTGAATTCCGTGAGCAATTAATCAAAACTATAGTCAAATTGTTCTGAAATTGCAATAATAAATTGAAGGACCAAATTTTCTTGTGGGACTTTTTTTTTTTCCAAAGCCACCACCTAGTAAAAATTGAAGGACAAAATATACATTTTTACCCATGTTTATAATATTGGGACAGACTGCAGATGAATACGTAAAATTTACCCCAAAATGTGATAAGAAAATGGCACTTAAACTAAAACACTAAAACAGACAGAAAAAAGGGTGATACGCACAATTAATACAGCAAATTAATGCTGAGCACAAAGACAAAAAGACTAATTCACCATTAATTTTATTATTTTGCCAAACAACGTGTAAGATAAATAGATAATTGAGCTTGTAGAACCTTTTTATTAATTGAAAACAATATTAAAGAACCTAATCAACGATAGTCTACAAGAAACATCTGTTGATCTTTAGAAAGCTACAGAAATGTTAATAATTAAAGTCTTTCAATTTATTTATTTTGGTCAAATTAAAGTCTTTCATATATACAATGTTACAACGATTAACATCCATGCCTCTGAAAGTTGCCGTCGGTGCAGGAATTAATTGTTTCGTCTGGCCTTTAAAGTTTTTTATTTTTATTTTTTATAATAGAATTTACTTCACTTTACAGATGGAAATATGAATTAACTATATATCATGAATGGCTAGCACATGCATGTTCGGCTTAATTATTTTGACTATATTTAAAACTGAAGAATATGGACAGCTAACAATGACCGTGTAGAAAATTAACTGATTCCGTCCATTCCATTTTTCCTCTCAAACTCGTAGTTGGTAATGATATTCAATCCACAAAAAAAGGTTTGGTTTTGCATCCTTTCAATTCAAAACATTATGTTATCAATATTTCACAAAGGCATAAGCTTTAACCTTATACTAACTTTATCTCGAATTTATAGATTGTTAGTTGAGCAGGGTTTACCAGAGGCCCAGTGATCTGTAAAGTTTGAACACTTATATTAAACCCAATGAAATTATAAGTAGAATTTGAGCTTCTCGACAGATAAATTATGATTAATTATATTAAAGTTTTATATAATTTCACATAATTTGTAAAAATATTTTTTCTCAAAAAATCGTACCTATGTGTTGATTTATAATTTGAAATGTTGTTTAAAATTATCCCTAATTATAGACTATTACTATGGAACCTACATTTTCCCCAAATATATAAAAAAAAAAGTAGAGGTATGAAACTTACATATTAGGGTAAATTACGAATACCCCCCTCAGGTAAGGCCTAATTACAAAAATCCCCCTCACGTATTGGGTATTACAAAAATCCCCCTCAGGTTTGTCACATTCTTACAATTAACCCCTTGTCCCTAAAATGTTCCAATTTTGCCCTTGGAAGTTATTTGTAATGTTTATAATATGTTATAAATTTTAAAAATTGGGTGTTAATTGTTTTATCTTGTAAATATAAAAATAATAATCATATATTTACCACCAAAATAATTGATATAATTTATAATTTCGCATAAATTTCAATAAATATTTCAATTTATAATACAATATAAACTTTAATAAATTAAAATATCTTATTTATAATACAATATAATTTATTAAATTTACTAATTAAAAAAATAAATTCATTTAACTAATGTGTAAACAATTCATATTTATAAAATATATTATTAAAATTCTATTTAATTTAATATTTTACAATTTAAATTGCTAATAAATATATAAATACCTTTTCTTTTGCAATATTTATTAAAACTTATGGACAATTATAAATTTTATCAATTATTCTGGTAGTAAATATATAATTATCTATTTTCTAATTAATAAGATATAATAATTAGATCCCTAGTTTTAACATTTATAAGACATTACAAACAATACAAATAACATCAAAGGGCAAAATTAGAATATTTTATGGGCAAGGGGTTAATTGTAAGAAGGTGACAAACCTGAAGAGGATTTTTGTAATATCCAATACGTGAGGGTGATTTTTGTAATTAGGGCTTACCTGAGGGGGGTATTCGTAATTTACCCTACATATTATCAACATACTCTTGTATGAGTATTTTAATAATGTATTTTTTAAGGAAAATTTAAACATGAACTAATCCGATATAAACTTTAAAAAACCATGCACCATGTGAACTGAACGAAAATAAAATAATGAGTTGAACATGTGATCATCAAGCCGAGGCCTAGAGTCCTAGTGAATGTGGGCAAATTGAACATGCTTTAAATTAATTAAAAAAAAAATATACGCTTTGCAAATTCAACATAAAAAAGAGCATATTATACACCAAAATAAGCATACGTTATCTTTACTGGAGATCATCTTTAATGAAACGATACTGGAAGATTGGAGATCAAAGAAAAACCAAACAAAAACTGATCACGGAAGAAGATACAATTAACAGTATTTTCGTCAGTGCCTGGAAATATAAGAAAAAACAAGCATTAAAGCAAAACAATTTACCAACATCACATAACCACAAATGAAGAAGTTTATTACAACAAATTCTATCGTAACACAGCAAACAGCAAACGACACTCAAATAACACAATTGTTCTTCTCTACCCAAATATTTGATAAATGGGAACAAATGTCAAATTTAGGGAGCATCTCATCCGAACATTTCACACATGTTACTAATTGCTGAACCTCGCTTACCATCTTTTCTTTACAATACACAAGTCAACTAAACAGGTCAAACTTTCTTTCGAAGCTTGATAATGAATTAATGGATGAAGGTCCTCAAGGCTGTGTCCAATGTTCCAGATACACCTGATTATACCAATTTCAATTTAATT
The DNA here is from genome assembly GCA_030819805.1 of Penstemon newberryi var. newberryi. Classification (NCBI taxonomy): domain Eukaryota; kingdom Viridiplantae; phylum Streptophyta; class Magnoliopsida; order Lamiales; family Plantaginaceae; genus Penstemon; species Penstemon newberryi. The sequence goes on along the minus strand of JAUALY010000004.1, from coordinate 10,429,841 downwards.
AATAAAGCTAATGAAAAGATAGAACATTATCACATTAATCTATCATTCAGATATTATATTTATTGTTAAATGTCTGCATGATTATACAGGATATCCCGAAAAAGAATGAAAATAGTATCATAATTACAAGAGAATTAGATAAGAAGGCAATTAATTACCTGCAAATGACATGTTGAATTGAAAATGGATTTATAAAGCTCCTGGAGCATCTCTCATGCTCATATTCAAGCTATTTCGCATAGTTCGCCTTCCAATGCCGGCATTTCCTTTTGTCATCATAGCTACAAACTCTCCGTAATCAATCCTTCCATCCTAAAAGAACATGTTATTACATTAGCCAACTAGCAATATATTATTAGAAGTATAATGTTAATTTATTCAACACATATAAATATGTTGTATGACAACTTACATTATCTTGATCAACTTCTTTGATAACTTCTTCAAGGAAAACATCGGCCATGCTTTGTTCTACACAAGCTTGTTGAAGTTCATCAACCGTTATATAACCACTTCCATCCTTGTCAAAATATTGGAATGCTGCCAAAAGATGTTCTTCACGTTCTAGTTTATTAAGGTGAATTGTTGCCGCAATAAATTCTCCATAGTCAATGGTTCCGCTGTTGTCTACATCAGCCTGCAACATAGCAATCATTTAGCAACTAAAAAAGGCCTATAAATATAAAAGACCAAAAACATAGTAAACTCCATGGGAATCCCATTTGATTATTGGTAGACATTGATAAAAGAAGGTCGAACAAAAGAATTTATAGATAATTGGAGAACAAAAGAGCATTTTTTACAGCCTATGAACTTAAGTAGAAAGATCACTAACAAAAGAGCCAGGAGTATCTCTTTATGTCTTTCTAATCACTCATATTCAGCCATAATCTCAATGAAATGAATACTCGTAATTAGAGTTTTTATTCTCCTCGATTGCATTTGCAATGAATGGATGAAAATAAAATTAAATGAAGCACACCAATAAAAGAACCTAAAGACATGTGTACTTACTGCATCCATAAGATCACGTATTTCTGTATCCTTTAAAGTGGATCCGTATTTTCTTAAACCAGCTTTGAGTTCATCAAATGTAATAGCACCACTATTATCAGTATCCATAGCCTTAAACATCTCCTTTAAACCGGCAATTTCCTCTTCTGACAAGCTTTCAGCTATCACCTGGAGAAAGAGTAGGAGAGAAAGTTAACTTAGAATCAGTATTCATGGCCTTAAAACCATTTGAAGCTCAAGAGTAAATTTCATATTTGTGAATACTACATACCCGCAAAGCCATTTTCTTCAACTTATTCATAACAGAGAACTGTTTAAGACGAGAAAGTACAGCTGTATCCAGGGCTCTGTCAGGTGCAACACCATTTTCACATATCCAAGGATGACCTAAATAATTTCGACATAGAGATTTTCTTAAGATTACAATCATTTCAAAATGTATAAACAAATAAAGAGATCTCAAGAATCTAGAGTAACAGCTTTACGAAAGATAACGTACATAATACTTGATGAGCTGTTACTCGTTCTGAAGGTCGCATGCATAACATCTTCCGGATAAGATCCTTAGCACTTTCTGATATCAGCGGCCAGGGATCGGAATCGAAATCAATTTGTCCCTTTAATACGGCATCAAATATACCCTGCTGAGTTTCTGAACAATAACTAAAAAGCATCAGTCTATTGAACCTGGATATTAATTTTTATAAATTTAGACGAACTTACCAGCCCAAAAGGGAGGGACACCACTCAGCAATATATAAAGTATGACTCCGGCTGTCCACACATCTGCTTCTGGGCCATACTGCTTCAAAAGAACCTCAGGAGCCACATAATATGGACTTCCGACCACATCACTAAAAATCTGACCTGAAGAATCACACCATGTATAGTTAGACAAATCTCCATATATGAATATTGTGCCCTCCGAATGTTCGCTCACATACTAATCAACATCACAAGAATAATTCCAAAGTCAGTCATTTTCGCTCTGTTTTATAGGGGTTACAAGCCCTTGCAAGAATTTTTTGATAGCGTGCATAATAACAAAATTTAAAAAAAATGGGTTCGCCTAAACTGAGCCTATGCTTTATCATTGCCTTGACTTGGGACAGATCACTTGTAAGTTCATGTAGGTCAGCATATTTCAAGACTTTCCCAACATTACCATTGTAATTCACTGGTAATGTCTACAAAACAAGTTGTCAAATCTAAATAATTTTATGAATTTACGTAGGAGGCTTCAATACAAATACAAAACTTATATTGATATATAATTGTATCTAAATTATTAAAGTTACATCAAATCTGAAGAAGCTATAAAAGCTGTTCTTTTAACTATACCTGGCTTGAAGAAAACAGAGAGTCCAAAATCAATAGCTTTGAGAGAGAAATCATTATCCTTGTTAACCAACAAAAAATTCTCCGGTTTAAGATCTCTATGCATTACGCCAAGTGAATGGCACGCCTCAACAACTCCCACAATGATCTTAGTCAGCTCAGCTGCCTTTCTCTCACTGTAATGCCCTCTTTGTATTATACGATCAAATAATTCACCTCCACCACAAAGTTCCATCACAATGTGAACATACAGAGGGTCCTCATAAGCTCCCTTAATGGTGACTATATTCTTGTGACCAGCCAAATGGTGCATTATCTGAATCTCCCTCCGGACATCCTCAACATCTTCTTTGGAAATCAGTTTCCTCTTTGAAATAGATTTACAAGCATATTCAATGTTAGTGGAGATCTCAGTGGCCAAATAAGTAGTGCCAAATTGACCTTGTCCTAACTTACGGCCGAGCGTGTAAAGGTCTCTAATATTAGCAGTCTTGTGACCCAACACAAAGTAAGCTTGGTTAGTTGCACCGCGGTTCATGAGGCTATCTTTCTTGGGACTGATAAGAGGTGGTAGATTTTTGTGGTTTTGGTGGGTGTCGTTGGAGAGTTCTTGATTTTGGGAGGTTGGAGAGTAATTGTCAGAAGAATTGGTGGAGTGGTTGGATGATGGTTTGGGCTTGGAGTTGGACTGTTCTTCGGGCTCGCTGTAGCCCTGAAAAGCTTTGCCTCCAAATGATCCCCGGCATGTATTGCCCATGAAACAACCCAAGTTCCCCCCACCTCAATTTCTTGGAAGAACTTTACACATCACATCAATTAAACAAGACTATGCTATAATTCTGAAATGAGAGACCAAAATAAAATAAAGATTTGCAACATAAATTATAACAAAATTTCAAAAATCAAACAGAACCAGATAATATGAACATTATAATTGAAATTCCAGCTCCCAAGCCCAGAGCCAAAGATGCAAAACAAGCTATGAGAATATTAACGAAATTAACAAAGACAGACGAATAACGAGACAGCTGGAAAAAAATATCTAGAAATCAGATCGGAGCGAAGAAATAATTTAACAACAGCTAATTAAAATCACAATATTCATTAAAATGAAAGTCATAAAACCAACTAAAAATGGAAAAAGGAAATTGCACAGACAGATCAAATATGCATATGTAGATTAAAAACAAAAAGGAATTAAAACAGGATCTTGAGATTACACATATAGCTGAAATAGTACAAAGTCAAAGCTTATTCGTACAGGTATATCTAAATATGGAGGCAGTGATTGCGTGCGTATCAGCGTATGTTGGTTGACGAAGACGATCGATGACAACGACGACGATCGGATTATTCGGATGTAGGATAGACTTTCCAGCACCACCTCTCAGGCTCCCCCATTTCTCTTCTTCTTCTCTATTAATAGTATATATTATATGTCATTAAATTGTAAAAAAGTTAGTATATGTCTTTTTTATTTTTTTAAATATCTAATTTACTAATATTCAATCAATAAATCAACATCTTATACTCCAATTGTAAGCTAGGGAAGAGATTTTTATAATGGCCTTAAATTATTAGTAATTGCACGCTTTTACTTATTTTCCCTTTCTTGTCACTGTATAGGTCTTGGCCCTAACTTAATTTTTCTCATATCTTAGTTAAAAATTAAAAGTGTCATCATTAAATAAAACTTACTACTATAGTTAATAAATGTAGGAGAGAGAGTGTGTGTATGCTGACCAACCTAGGTCTCCTTCCTCTTTCCATCTGCTTTCCTAAGATTTCTTCCTATCTTAATTATATATAGGCTATAGTACTGCTATTAGGTATGGTTTGATTATTATATTCTTAAATAAATAAATAAATCTTATCATCATTAATGAATACGTATTAAATTTTCAAAGTAAATAGCAAATTAGATATTATTAGTAACAAAAACAAAAACGATAATTAATTGGCTTACAGGCTTATAGCAGAAGATTAAGCGCTAAGTAAGGTTCCATGATGAAACATCCTAAAACCATGGAAAATATGTATTTTCACTAATTATTTCGGTGATAATAATAGAATGATTATAGTTTATAAATATGAAGATTTGTCAAATTTCAACTGGAGCAGCCACATAGAAACAAGTAAAAAGGAATCCAAAGACCAACCTTATCAAAGTTGACCAGGTCAACAAATCTGACAGACAATAAAAATACTAAAATTTGTTTCCCGGTGTATGTATAATAATAATAATAATAATAATAATAATCTTTTGGTGGCCCAATCACACACAATCCAATTAACAAAACTATTTACCACGCACTGTTTTATACTGCAATCAAATTAGAATTAATTATTAAAAAAAAAAAAAAAAACCACATTAGAATTAGATACGATTATCAGCAATAGAGAATCTCTTCAGCAATTACCTCCCCAAACTATAGTTATCTTATATACAAAACAAATAGCTACATTTGATGCAACCTCACATGATCAAGATTCAAGTGTGACAATGTAACCTTACTAAATTTGAAATTTATGGCTACAAATATATATATTAAATGAAACCTACAGACACCGCCATAATCGTCATCACCATGTCCTCGTGCTGCCACCAAAGTAACCTTAGTGTTAATAACAAAAATGGATTATTGATTCACTCACAGGCTCACAGCATAGGTTAGGTTATCCGAATACACATAATATTTGGCTTGACTAAGGTACTGCCTCGTAGCTTAATAGCTCATTATCTTTCAAGTGCCTTCTCAGCCCTCCACTTGTAGGCCTGTACATATCATAGTCCAAAAACAATATTCAGAAACAAAAGATTGAACAATATTACATGGCATTCTAAATTTCAGAAACTTACAATCCACTAAACACTTTGATGCTGTCATATAAGAACCATTGTAGAGTTACAGCAGGACCCACGATTGCAATTCGGATAGGAAGACTTCTGGTGAACAAATTTGCAAACCCGATGTTCTTTACAGCCTGAAAAACCATGTGATGCTCCATAACTTATACTCCTTGTGAACAAGTATATGTAAATTGTAAAAGGACTTGATACCATTACAATACCTGCATTACAGTTGCAGCCTTTTTGTTGTAAAGAGATGAAACTATATTGTCAGCTGGATTCGAGATTACTGTACCAATAGCTCCAGCTGCATAGCCAGCTGAACATGTCACGGCTAATTGTTGGGCTTTTGAGCAATCTTCCCTCCTTTTTTGTATGATTTTGTGATACATCAGTTCCACCGAATGCTCAAATGTTGTAAACATAATCATAGAAACTGCAAATAGATGTAAACAGTCTACAGATTAAAGTATATATATTAACTGGTGTTCTAATGCACAGTGAGTGAGGCACAATTCAGACCCCACAAAATGCTCTAAAAATACAAAAGTTAGCTAGACAAGCACAAATCAACTGCTCACTGCAAGATGAAACAGTTCTCTCTTACTTGCACCAAGAAAACATTAACCAAAATTGTGTAAGTTAAAAACTATGGAACATTTGCAATCAGATAAGAGTTTTAAGTAAAGAATGTGAGATGCAAAAATTCCATACTAACAAAGAAATGTAATGCCAGATTCCGTGCACAATTCACCATATAGAAAATGAATAAACACTGCATTTACGGCTAAATGTCTAGAGTTGCGTTCTAGGTCAGAGCTGAAGGTGAGTATTGGGCATAATTTTTCATTTTTACCTTCCCTCTACGTTAATCTCTGCAGTGGCTTCATGTACTAAAGTATGGAAAAGAGGTCATATAAAGTGAACATCCCTAAAAGGGGATAAGAACATTTGAATATTAACAGATGAAGTAGAAAAAGTGGTAAGAGTATGTTTAAAGGAACAATAAACCCAATAGAAAAGGTAAAAGCCTAAAGTTGACATGTTTGTTCAAGAAACCCGCGTTAGATAAGTTCTTTACAATCCAACCACTAGAACATAATATAAGCTACAAATAGTGAAAAAGAAGCTTGGTGAAGTTAGAAAGTTACATGGCAAGTTACGACCCCAGAGTGGAAGAAGACCCTTGTAGAATCTGCAACCATGTTAAATGCACGATAGGATCAGCAGTGTCATTAGTGAGACCTCCAAATAAAAAATTAAGCTTAATGTTGTTCCCCGTGCTTGCAATTACCCATAAAGCCCTTCAGTAGCATAAAGTTTTGGAAATCCATCAGCCAAGCCCTTGGCAAAACTCGATTGGGCTTGTACACGAACTTTGACAGCTTCAAATGGGCAAAGAGCAACATCAGCAAATACTTGAGCTGATGCACCGCTGAGGAAGAATATGACACCCTTTCTCTGATCTACCAATATATCACCGTAAACTGTCTTGAAATATTCGTAAAGACCGAATTTGCATCCACCTTGGACACCATATCCGAAAAATTTGCCAGACCAGCCTCTCCAAAGAGCAGATGCACCTTCTTCTCTACACAGAGTACTAAACCCTGATAGGATTCCATTATATTTCATTGGATTCACCTGAAATGTACATAAAGTAGCAGAGATATTGATTATTAAGAAAACGTAACCAAAATACCGGGGGTTGTAGGTGTGTTAATCCCCATACAGGGGCAGCACAGAGGAAACTAGCCTGAAGTTATATGAAAACAATAAAATTCATCTGAAATTAACTAAATATGTAAACATTAATATTCGGGGAAAGCTAAAACATACCAAGAGCAAAAGAATAAGTGGGCCCTAGAGTAAAGCCATTGTACATTTGCTCATTAACAGAGCAAGCAGAGGCTGGTGTTTGGTTACAGAAATATGTATTTGGAGTTTAATGATATTTCACAATTTCTAGTCATGGGAACAAAGTAGCAGCAATGATGCGTATTGAGCGGGAATATAGTAAAAATATTAGAAATTGAAAAAAAACATGGATGCCACAGATTAAGTCCAGAATCAGAATACAAAAACATTTAAAGTAAAATCAAAATAAGAATGAAGGCGGCGCAGAGTTACCTGCATGTTAACTTTTAAGACGTCGAGAGGAGTGATGGCGAGATGAGTGGTTCCGGCGCTGAGCATTCCTCCGCCGGCGCACAAACCGTAGTAACCAGCCGTGAACTCCTCCACCCTCCGCTGTGAGCTATTCTTCATCGAAGATCCTCGCCCACAACTAAAAATTTCAATTTTAGAATGAACTGATCCCTTCTAGCACGATTTCAATTTCGTTGGTTATTTAGGTATTGTTTGGCTGGTTTAGTTCCAAATATGTTGGAGAATCAGTTTTTTTGGAACTTTTTTGTTGTCGTCGAATTCATCCACGTTTGCATCCCTAGACCGCAATTTCTTTGCTTGTGGAGTAAATGTGAAAAGACTGGGCCACTCCAAAAAGAACTCATTATATTCCACTATTCAGCTTAATAACAGATCTAACCCAATCCAACGTAAATGGGCCTTATGGACCAACCAAAAGACAAATTAAAAAAGGCCCTACTTTACTTTTTTACTCTTTCTTTTTTTTCTTTTTGCCAGAAAAATACTTGTAAAATATGCAATCAATTATTCAATTATTTATCCTCACCTATGGTCAAAGTTTCCAATGGCAGATCTGTCTTTCTTACTCTTCGTCCCTCTATTCAATTAAGGTTTATTTCGTGAAACAGTGAAAAAAAAAATGTAATATAATATCGAATTATTCTACTAACAAATTAAAGCTAATAAATAATGAACAAGTAATAAAGTTGTACAAAATTAGACAAATATTCATAGTTTTTGTGAACCTCGACACAAGGTCTTTAAAATGTTAAAGCTTCAACTTTTCTATTAGTACAAAGTCTCGTCAACTAAGATTTATTTGCTTATGAATCGACCGAGGATTAGGGATTTGTAATAGACCAAATCATAATCTAGTCAAGTGGGTTGCACAAAAGGAGCCAGATGATCTTATTAGGCGGGACTATCGTCCACCTGAAGCTTCTTGGTATGTGGTAATACATAACCTACCGTTGTATTTGGATGCATTAGAAATGCTATGGAAAAAAATGACCTTTTTTTTTTCCCCACAAGGATATTCAAGTTAAGACCCAATTTAATCATTTTCGATACGTGTCAGATATGCTATATGAGAATCTCTCACAGTAGATATTCAAATCTGAATTCTCCACTTTGTAGAACGAAAATATATCTCGAACAAGATTAACTAATTAGTTAAAAAAAGTAAAGTTGGCAATCCAACTAAATAAATCATAGATATGCACAATTTATAGTTTGGTGATTATATGTTTCAAAGAAGCCAACACCAAAATATTAGGTTTAATAAATCAAACTCTCATAATTGTTAATCAAACATGGCTCCATTCCTCTCACTATCTCAATTCATGTCAAATCTAGTTAATCCGGATTTGTGTTAAATTACTTAGAAATCTCTTTTGTCTGAAGTGTCTATCTGATTCCAAGTTCTTGTAGAGAATCTGGACCAACAAGGAACACACGCCTTTGTGTTTGATACCGAAAAACAACTACTCCTTTATATGCTGTTCTTGGGACACCATCCTGGAAAAAACATACAAATAAAATAACCTTGGCAATCATTTGACGAAATCTCTGCATTTCCACAAACCAAAAGTAATAAGCTTTTTACCTTCCATTCTTGAAAAATCCCAAACTGATTTGTAATTCGTTCAAAATCTGACTGGTCTCTGTAAGAGATACGTACATCACCATCTATGTTATATGCTTTTAGAACAGCATCAATTCCATGCACAGGCGTCGCCTTTGTAAGCAAGTCGGCAAAGTGCTTCATATACTTATCCTATATAAACATGCAGAGGAAGCAATAAAGATGTTATTAATTGATCATTATATAACGTAAGTGTGCTTCTAAATGCAACACATTACCTCCTCCAGGTAGCTGAGATCCATTGACTTCCAATCAACCTTTAAGACAGATCATTAGAGTAAGTTATTAGATAAAAGGTAAGCATAGGGATAATTTGGTAAATATTACATACTTGGACGTCATTCAGTTTGATAGGTTCGAGATATTGCTGGTAGAATTGCCCCATACTGGATCCCTGTGAGAGAAGTAGGTATGAACCCATCTTTCGGGTATTACAAAGCAATTTGAAGATCGATAAAAAGAAATACTCACATGCTCCCCAAAATTATACGTTCTGCACACTTCTGGGCGAATGAACTGTCGTCCTTTGTGATTTTCTTTCAGTCGCAACCAGTCATCCCAGTAAGTAATTGAGTGGTCAAGGAAATTCTTATAATTGCATCAGAGGGTAAATAAATATAAATAGTATATTTCATGCACCCAGATGAAGTTGAATAGGACTTTAATCTAGAAGGATATGCTTTGGGCCATTTAGGAGACAATTCATCCCACGTGGATCTCGAAAGCATCCATCCAAGACCAGGGAAAAAATCTGAGCGATATAAAACATCTGCAAGAGAACGATATATTAATGAGAAGGCATTTATAGCTAGACTATTACTAGCTTTATCCCCATGCAAAATTTATAGCAGTTTAGTACATCCATTTTAAGGAACCGAGGAACTTACAAGGATCATGTACAAACTGTCTTTGTCCGTTATCATTCCATGAAGAAATTGCCATAATTGATCTACGATGAATGAATTTAAACAAAACATAAGAACTAATTGAGAACTTGTTGCCAAATATCAATGAAAATATAGAAAACTAGGGTAATAAAAAACCCACTTGTCATGATCAAGGAGAGCAGCTCCAGCCTCAAAATAGCCAAAGAAATCAGGGGCAATTTCCATATCATCTGCACATTGATTTTTTTTTTTAGAGGAACCAACAAACATTTAATGGAAATGGTGGAAGAATAAAAGGAAGGAAAATTACACACCTTCAAGGATGATTACTCGGCTAAATTTATGTTTATAAAACAATTGATCCAGTGCCCATTTATAATGGCCTGAGAGGAAAGCAGTTGAATTATACGGGAAAGAGGAATTATCCTTCAACTGAAGAGATGAGTAAGAATAGGAAACCATGAACTGAAAACTTTACGTGCAATCTTGTAGTACGCAATTAACTCCCCAGGTCTTTCTGTATGCACAGGTTCATAATCCAAATGCTGGGGCATATATAAGCATTACATGAGAGCTCTTATGGTTCATCAAGAACAAGGAATAAGTTTATAAGACCTAAAATAAGTCTGTCAAACCATCGGCTAACTGGTGTTATAGCAATAATTACCAAAAAATTTGCCTTTGAATATGAATGAAATAGAAATTTGTTAACATGATTACTGATCAAGTACTGTATGAAGATGCATTGTCAAAACATGGAACGATATGAAAGCACCTGCAAGTAGGTTAGCTGATCATAACTCAATGCTTTGCTTTTAACATGAGGATCTGATCCATCCTGCCCAAAATGAACGCAAGAACAATTTATATGTAAATCTTTCTCCCAGCTTTCAGATGTGCACTGGCTGTAGGAGGCAAAAGCCAAACTCAAGTCACTTTATTAGGTACCTGTGATATAAAGAGAGGAAATCTTGATGCCAGCGGACTTTGATACCTAAGTAAGCATATAAATTTGTCAGTAGACAGCTAGAACTGTGAAGCAGTGAAGTAGCAACTCAAAAGATCTAAAAAATGTATCAAAACAATCCATACTTTAGAATAGATTTAATAGTTCTTTCGAGGTAATCGGCACGATTGCAAGCCATAACCACAACTGCTGCTACTGGCACCTGATCGTTCATTAAATGTTCGATGAATAATAGTAAGTAGAGTACACTAATGTTAAATCTTTCAGTTCATCCTAACCTGTACATTACCGACTAATTTCTCGAGACCCTTCCCTGCAATGAAAGAGAGGCATGCATGTCATATGCAGCCATTGATCATGAGCAACAGCATGAATTGAAGAGCCAATACATAAAAAAGAGAGGAGAAGTGAAAAATGTGTAAAACCTATAAATCAAGCCAACTAAATCAATGTAGTGAAAACATATTTTACAATATAGTCCTGATCAATTTACCCAAGTATGAAAGTGTACAGAGGAAATGTCACAGAAAGGTAACTTTTAACAGGCAAGCATCCATAATCAATAAAAGTTTGAAAATCTTTCAAGCAGGATCAGAAGTGAAAAAGATTTGCTGAGGATACAATGATACATACATGGATGTATAACACTGGGGGCAACTAGTCTAGAACTCTGAGAAAATAAATGGAATGTAAAAGGTAGTTTTTGGAATTGATATATAGGACCTCTGATATCTATAATTCTAGGAACATGGAACAAAGCAAGAAGTCTGTCTAACTAGCAAGGCGTTATTTTCTTCTATCAGGGTGGTTGAACAGTCCAGTTTCCTCAAAGAAATTCTGTTTCCATAAGCAATTCTGACTTTCATGTTGAGAAATATTCCCATATGTAATTTCTTCTTGTACTATACGAGACTGTAACTGATGTGTTCCATAAATCAAACTCTAATGTTATCCAACACAGAATACATGATCCTAAAACTTATCCAGTTGGTACTGTCCTTAACTAGGGGCTACATCATCCAGAAATTAGGTCCGACATAGAGTTACTGGTGGTTTTCTTAACTGGGACGAGTTTCACACACCAAGAAAGGGCCTGAATAGTGTTTCGTAGACTATTTTGGAGAAAGTTCATATAACCATTGCTACTGATTCACTGAAAGTAACATGTTCTTGAAAAAAATATGCTACAATATAAAGGAAGTCCTGCCCCCCCAACACACAAACACCAAATTGAAATAAAATGAAATAGAATGCATCTTTAATCTGTATTAGACTCCAAAAGGCGGAATCTAAGCATGTAATGCACTTCTTTCTATTTGACAATGAAAAAGCCAAGCTCTTAGTCATCCCTCTCCTATCTGTCGCTGCTTTATTCTTCTAAAGTGATTATACTACTGTACACCTCTCCCAGTTAAGACTAATCATGAATATAGCAAAATATGAAATAAACTTGTCAATAATTGCCCTGGGGGGGGGGAAGAGATATGTATACATACTTTCAAGATCTTGAACAAGTGCTCTCAATTGTCCACATTCCTGGTCTTGACGCTTCTTTTCTTCTGAAATTGCAGGAGTGTCTTAATAACTGGCCACAAAACAATTACTATATTCTTCACTAACAGAAAGATACATCATCTACTACTAAAATTGTAAGTTCACTTATATTTACCATATACTATAAAACAAAACAGGAAAAGAAGAATGAAAAACAAAAGAAAACGATTTATCGTAAAGAGATGAAAGAGATGAGCTTCCTTGTCGTCCTTTACACAATCCAGTATAAAATACTATTCAGAAACATTCCTACGAAAAGCTAGATGACATTTAACATAAACTATAAAATTGGGAGAAATATTGCGACGCACCTTCAAGAGCAATAATACGTCCTTGTTGAATGCTAATTTGATCAATTAACAATCGTGTCTGTCTCATGCAATGATTCTCTTCCTCAATCTGTGATCAAATAGAGTATAAGTTAGGTTCAGCAGTATTTCCTCTGATGTAGGTGGCCTTACCACAAAAAGTGGAAGCCAATACACAGTTGGTAATTTCTAGAAAGCTTAACATAAGAGTCAAACATTCTCAGTTGGGACATGGGAGTGATACAAAAATACTAAGGTTAGGTTTCAAGTATCGCCACTGCTTCCACAAGCTCAAACAGCTGGTAAACAGAGATTGTTTCTCGACGTAAAGATAGCATTCAGTAATGTTTTATCTAAATCATAAGGTTAAATTCATAACTCATAACAAAGTATAGTACAGCATCAGAAGGTTATATCCAAACAACATCCAAACAAACCGTACTTACAGCATTAGCTAGTCGATCAGCATATTGTGATTGAGCAGCAAAAAGGCGCAACTGCGGAGCAAGAAAAGGAGTTAATTTTGTATCATCGAGTAAATAGAACATTCCCAATACTGGAAAGTCCACTCAATGTAATCAAGCTTAAGGAATATAATTGACCATAGGGCATAAATACAGCTTCCTGGCAGCAGATGACATTTTGTTTCCCATAAAATGAAGGGTGATATGATCGAATTGAGTATACCCACTCTTTCTTAATCAGATCAATTGATTATTCATTCAGAATAAACGACTTTATAGAGAAAGGGGAAAGAAATAGACCTGGATGTAGATGAATGGCACGGCGGCGAGGAGGAGGAGGTAGCGGTAGTCGCAGCAGCATCTCCCCATCGACAAAAATAGAAAAAAAAAAAAAGGAGCTAGCACTACTGCTGCTGCATCATATATAACAGATCTTTGCTTCGGCTGCTAATCGTTCTCCTGTTCCTTTTTCCCTTCAAATTTCTATTTATTAATTTATTATTTAAAATCATGTTTGGCCGTGTGTTCCTGAAATTGCAAACAAGTCCATTTCTTTAAATTTTCAGCAAAAGAATGTAAAATTGAGTAAGCAAAATGCATTATAGAAACTCAAATGCTGTTTTGCATATTCAAAAAATGTCTTTCACATGGGTATGCATTTTATTTTCAACTTTTTTTTTATTAAATAATCCATTATATTTTTGAATTCATTTTTTTCCGAGATCTTTAATAAATATTAAAAAAAAAAAAAGTAAGTTGAAAAATTCAAATTTTAAAAATTATAAATTAAGCGGCAAATTCAAATCTTGAAAATCTTAAATTTCAAAATACAATAACTTTTGAAATTTCAAGGTTTGAACTTTATGTATCTGCGGGAACTTTCAAATCTCAAATTTTGAAACTTCAAATAGACTGAAAAAATCAAATTATTTAAATTCATTTGAAAACCCAAATAAAAATAATCTAATTTAAATCAAATTTGATACAATACGAAATGACTATAAATAATAATATTACAATCTTATCTCGCAAGTTGGTAGTTATTTGCTCACTATTCATTCCCTCCAACTTTTTCATCCCCATTTCTTTCTCCTCCAAAATTTGTAAATATATATAGGATCCCAAAGTTGAAAATATAAAATAAATCTCCTTTTCCTTATCCCCATTGGAGTGGAAAAAGTACAAAAAAATGTATGCAAAATGGAAGTTAGAGCTTTGCATCCCCATTCGCTTACTTGCATTGCATTGAGTTGTCTTTAGGAAAATGATTATATCACAGCCTCAAACTTCACAGCCATTTGTACAGCCCATTTTTTATTTTTTTGAAGGTAAATGTGTTACCTACTACTTGTTTAACAGGGTTTTTTCTTCAAATAATCTTTTTAATCTATTAACAACCCACTCAACTTTCAAAAATTACAAAAGAGCACATAAATTATACAATATTACTCATATAAAAAATAATTCATTACTTTCCAAATGATAATTTATCATTTATCAATATTTGAATATAAAATATCTTGAAAATTACAATAAAAATATAAACTCATAATTTAAAAGCACTTGCAATGCCTATAATTTAGGGTTTATTACATAATGTTTAATTTAGGGTTTGATTTAGAGTTTTAGGGTTTTATTTTAAAATAATATTTTCAAGTTTTTCTTGGCAAAAGTCGTAGATATGGTTTGAAATTGATGAATTATTATATAAATAGAGTTTATTTTTGTTTGATCATTAATTATGGGTTTTTTTTTTGCAATTTTATATTATGGGCTGTGATGTTGGGCTGTGATAATTGACTGTGATGCTAGCATAGTCCTTGTCTTTAAATACAAAACCTTTAACTCTAATTAAAATTGGGGTAGTTCTTATTTTCATCATCCAATAACTTAGTAAGAGCAATACATTGTACTTATGTTTCCCTTAAGCAAATAAATAACCTTCTTTCACCCAAAATAATGGATCTTAACATGTCAAATTACAATTTTTTGTTAAGCCATATATCATATCTCACATTTAATTGAAAAGATCTTTAATTCTTTACAAAATTATCAAGTTATTGTGGCGAGAGATTTTCAGGGACATTCTTGACTAGACCAGGTCTAGGAGATTTTCCTAGGCCTTGCTGTTGAAAAATATACCACATCATCACAGTTAATGATGTGGTGCATTTTCATCCACAAGGTCCAGGAGAGGAGACTTGGTCTAGCTAAGAATTTTCCGATTTTTAGTCTAATAAACCTCTTCACGGTTAACAGTGAATTGTAAAGTTGAAGGGTTTGTTTGTCTCAATATTTAGAGAACATTTTGGTACTTTTTAAAAAATCAAATATACAATTATTTTTACTTTTAAAAATAAACTTATCATCTCTTAATTTTCAAACATAATCGCCACCTTAAAAAAATATTATCGCTAAAAAAATATAAAAAAACTCTAACTTGATTTGACATAAAATAACATATTTTCTTCGCTACTTATTTTGAATAAGAAACTTTTTCATGCTTTCGAATAATCTTCTATTATAAGACAACACTGATGTTTAGTTAAACATAAATGGTAGTACGCATTAGTTTTTGTTATTCGGGTGTATAACTTTTGTTTGATTAGGTTTTATGAGAATATTTTTGGGGATTATCTGAGATATTATAAACGTGAGGTGACTAAAATTTCTAGAAGGAATACTATCCAAAAAAAACATAACTTTTTACATAGTGTGAAACAGTGTCTAATTACCAATCATGGCATAATTTTTTCTTTTTAATATGTATATAAAAAAGATCATGGCAATTGCATTCCTTTAAAAGCTTGAGAAAATATCTTTTAACCGTGTTTGGTTGTATATACTATTATTGGCCTATAAAAGAACAAAAAATGGTTATATTTATAGAAAATTTTAGGATGCTTCCGAAAACGGGCCATTATAATTATCATAGTACACGGCCTTGAGCTGACGATTATTGTGGACCGACCATCCTCCTCCTCCTCTCCATTTACAATTTTACATACAGAAAAACAAACACATTTCAGTCCCTCCTCAATATTGCTCGTCTTCTCTCTCTCGGGTACAATACAAATAAACAATTCCCAGTTCTTTCTATAAACCATCATCAAATCATTCCGTACTAGTAAAAAGAATGGGGTTTGAGAAAGAAAACAAGAAAAAGGCCGGGTCGTCATCCTCCAATTCGCCCCGCTCATTATCCAGAGAAGACACCCCTCTTTTATCCGGCAAAATCCATGTCCATCCCCTTTCTTCCCAACCCAAAACCTTCGCCAACGTCTTCATCTCCGTCGTCGGCGCCGGCGTTCTCGGCCTCCCCTACACCTTCATGCGCACCGGATGGCTAACCAGCCTCCTCATGGTTTTCTTCGTCGCCGCTCTTACCTACCACTGTATGATGCTCCTAATCCACACCCGAAGAAGATTTGAGGAATCCCCACTTTGCGGTTACCCTAAGATCTCATCATTCGGCGATTTAGGTTTCGCCGTTTGCGGGTCTATCGGCAGATTCGCCGTTGATTCGATGATTGTTCTATCACAAGCTGGATTTTGCGTTGGGTATTTAATTTTCATCGGTAACACTCTCGCCAATCTATTTAATTCTTCGCTCACGTTTCCTGTTTCGGCCCCTAAAATTTGGGGGCTTTCCGCTAAGAGCCTTTACATTTGGAGTTGTTTTCCATTTCAACTGGGATTGAATTCGATTCCGTCACTTACACTTCTGGCTCCCCTCAGCATTTTTGCTGATATTGTGGATTTAGGTGCCATGGGTGTGGTGATGGTGCAGGATGTAATGATATTTGCTAAGCAAATGCCAGTGGTCGAGGCCTTTGGTAGTTTTTCGACCTTCTTTTACGGATTGGGTGTTGCTGTTTATTCGTTCGAGGGGATTGGTATGGCTTTGCCATTGGAATCGGAAATGAAAGAGAAGCCGAAATTCGGGAAAATATTGGGCTTGACTATGTTGTTCATTGCTGCTATGTATGCGGCCTTTGGTGTAATGGGTTATTTCGCGTTTGGTGATAACACGAAAGATATCATCACATCCAACATGGGTAAAGGATTGTTGAGCACTATTGTGCAGTTGGGATTGTGCGTTAATTTGTTCTTTACGTTCCCGTTGATGATGAACCCCGTTTATGAAGTGTTTGAGAGGAGGTTTTGGGATGGTTTGTACTGTTTGTGGATGAGATGGATTCTTGTAGTTGCTGTGAGTTTGGTTGCGTTGTTTGTCCCAAATTTCACTGATTTCTTGTCTTTGGTTGGGAGTAGCATTTGCTGTGCACTCGGTTTTGTCTTGCCTGCACTGTTCCACTATCTCACGTTCAAAGATGAGATGACATGGAGACAAGCAAGTGCGGATTTGGGCATAGTTGTCTTGGGTGTTTTTCTAGGGGTTTCGGGAACTTGGTACTCCCTTATGGAGATTTTCTCTGTGAAGGTATGAAAATGTAGGATCTTGAACATTATGAATGCTTAAATGCTTGATATCTGCAAGACTGTTTAATGGAATCCTACCTATACACGTTACTCTGTAAAATACGGTGCGCATTATTCTTATAATCGATAGACAACAATTATGTTCTCTTGATGAGTAGTGAAGTTCATGGCTCGTAAATCAACTCACTACGTCTTTAAATTTCTCATATTCTATTGCAGTTGTTAATGTACTTCAGTGTTACAGTGAGCATTCTACTAAAATAAATCTGGAATAACTGTTGGTGTTTAATGCCCATTATTTTAGTTATAGTTGAGGCTTAGGTTTATGATTTTGTTCTTTGGACCCATATATGATATAACCCCTTTTGATGATCCATTTCGAAATATATTGGGGTAAATTTCAAATATCTGAACTCCTATGTGATTATAATATGAAAAACCATGTCAAGCAGTTTTATGTTTCCATCACACAAGCACCCTGTGAATCATTTAACATGTGCATTAATGCTTCATATACATAGCTTGCATAACGATGGTTGTTGTTTTGGTGTTTTATGTGAAAACTTCTGTTTAAAAGCATATTTGGTCCACTTGAGGCCAGTTAAGGTGGGCATTTGTGACTTTGGCCTAACCCAAGTGTGCAACCAAATATTGTAATTTGCCCATAAAGTTGGCTTGCCAAACTCACCCATTAGTAGCATTACGGTTAAATCGATAGCAAGTGTGTGTTCCGTGATGGCAACATTTTGCGTGGATCGTAGTTCTTTATACCTAGCCCCACTCAGTCATGCAATTTGGACTACCCCATACCAAATATCACCAATGATAGTTAGTTACATTTAATTCAAACATTAAGGTTAGCTGAACGGGGGCCGGACCCCCCACATTGCAACAAATTTCACAGCTAAGATGATAAGGAATATGGTACTCTACAAGATAAAGATAATTTGGTGTCCCCCTCTCCTGCAAAAATAGCTCGAATTAAGTAAAGGCTTATTTGTGTAGATAGATATATATATGCTTATACTATTACTGTATTATTGTACAAAAGTTAAAAAGAAAAATAGTATTTGTGATGAAAAACGGGTCCATAGTTTAATAGCACAGTACTGGAGATTTTGTTCTTTGGATGCAATATATATATATACTAGGCCAATCGCTCCATGCACTCGCGTGGAGTTTATTGCCCAATTTAATATCCCTTACGTAAATAAGCATAATATATAATTTTATTTAAATAAGGATATTGTGGCCAATTTAATACAAAATTTAAGTTTCCCAACATTTTTGCACTTGACAATTCTTTATCAGAAAATTTGAGCTATATGATAATTTTTACACTTAGATATGCAAAGTGTGTAATTTCAACAAACTATGCCACTCTCAATGCCAAACATTATTGAGCAATACACTTTCAATTCTACATCGTCTATCTATAAGATTCAACATAAAATAGGCACCAATAGCTTAAGAAACATCCCTATCACAAATTAATTTCACCCCCAAAGAAAACGTAAATAGAAAAGACCAAGTCGTAACACTACAAATGCATTCCTTTGGGGCTCGTCAGTATCCATCTAAACCAACTTCAATCTTTTCTTACCAGATAACAGAATACACTAATGACTAAAAGAAAAGAAAATCTCTTCATGAGCACCATCTTTCAAAGCTTCTTTCCCATGTCCCAAAAGTCATATTTTTAGAACTCAGCACCTACAGAAGAAGTTTCTTAAGCCAAGAGAAAAACGTTCTCTGGTTTGGTAGAAGATAATTGGGTGAATAAGTATTTGATAATATGAACTGATACATACAACCATACAGGTACAAAGTTGCTCTAATGAATAAGATTAAGATTGACATAGTATGTACATTTAAACATTACCAAGTACAATGAATGCTAATTTAACTAACTTCCATTAAGACCACAATTTTCTACAGCTAAAATTATTTAACAACGGTATTAATCGATTATAATAATAATTTAACAATCATTCTTCTTCATCACCATCTATGTTGTATCGTAGCAAAGTTACTCAGACATTTTCACCGAGAAGAAGCTATCTCATTGCAACAACTCTTTAAGCCCTCGACCAAACAATTCAGGATGGCCTTTGGATATTCCTAGCATTGTTTTTATTTAAAACCAAACTCAAGTACTAAATCAAATTTGCACATAACAAAGTTAAGGATCCCATCTTTAGTAGTCTCAATAAATACCTGAAAAGATTATCGTGTTATTATACTATAGTTATAACTAAAACTACACAATACAAAGATTGGTTCCATAATAGATTTCAAAGGTAAAGAACTAACTTGATCTCTCACCACATCACCAACTTCAACACTATCTACGTGGATAGAGCATTTTGTCGAGTATGGTTTTTGCGCTATATCCAGAAATCGACCTAGACTCGTAATGAATTGAACAAGGTTAACTATTAGAAAATATCAACACAAAGCTAAAAGCTCGACAATTGTGTTACAAATTTAGAATCATTCTAAACTTTCTATATGTTCCAGATTTGCTAATTTAGTACTTGCAATGCAAATAACAAGCCATAAATATAAATTTTAAAAGTTATTATCTAAAAGTCCAAAAATGTCAAACTAAGAAAATAAACGTCTAGGAAGTAACATTTGGATTTTGGAGGGGGAACCCAAAGATTGGAACCTCAAGTATCAAATATAAAAAGATTTATAGCAGGGGTGAGCCAATACTAATCTCTCCAAAGCTATCAACATCTCTGCTATTGTTCAAATAAACTATAACTCTATTTGAATTAGCAAACTTGAGATGTCTATCAATTGCACTGATCTCATTTTACCATTGAAATCCAAATTCTGGCAGCATTAATAGTTTTAAGGATTGAATTATCACATTGATCTTGATTCAGATAATTTGTTACTTAAGAAAAAGAAGGCAGCAAACAAAATAAAGGTGTATCGACCTTCTTAATGATGCTACATATTCCTGCTTTGTCAGGTGGTTCATAGTTGCTATAAAAACTGAAAATTCCCAAAAGAACCACTACTACAAGTAGGAACAATACATGCTATAAGAAATCATGTGAATCTATGGAAATAAATTATCACGCAGTGCAAAGTTGAAATAATTCCACAAACTCAGAAAAATATTATCATCTATTTAAGAACATCAAAGACCCATACAGAATGAGAGATTTTTTTTTTTTTTTTACCTCATATCAAGCAAATATTTGAAATAAGCGCTGCACACATTCGAAACAAAATGATACTAATAAGATAAAAGAATGAAGAACCACATGAACATAAAAAAGAGAAAAGAAAAGAAAATTACACATGCATGTTAAGAAAATAATTGTTAGAATTACTTCTTGTTCGATCGAGGATACACCTGAACCTGTTGGGAAAAGAAAAAAAAATGAACTAAACCTGGCTAGTGATACAACCGTACATCAAATGATCGTAAATAATACAACCTTTAATTGCATTGTGGTTGGAAAGGGTATAAGTCTACACGGAGATGCCCCCAATAAAACTCTAGAAACATTCATTGCTTTTGCTTACCCTTCGTCACTTAGAGATATGATGAGATATCATTGAAATAGCATGATGCAACGAGAAGTACGACCTAAAGTAGTGATGACGCAAGAAATTATAAAGCTATTCAGAGAACAAATAGAAATTTATGGTTCATGTAACTACCTTGCAATTCTTTGCAGAAATGTCAAGTTTGTTATTTCCGAAAACATACTTCCAACCTTGCTTAAACACAATATAGCCTCTGCAAAAAACCAAACACCAGTAATAATTATATCATCTGCAACAAGTAAAGAAAGTCTAACAGTACGCAGAGTAGAGAATGAACCTCCATACAGTAGACAACTAAACTCAAGTTCCTAAGTTTTTATTCTAAGGGAATATAAAACACACAAAAGTTCTTAGCTTTCCAATATTTTACTTCTCCATAAAAAAGCCTGATAATAGAGCCAAAATAAAATTAAAAAAAAAAAGTGACACACCATGACTGTCTTCAAGGCCAAGGGAAAGTAATTAAACACCCAGAGAAGGAAGTGAATAAAAACTATCCTTCGAGCAGCAATATGTCCTAGATTTAGAATTCAAATTCATCAAAATCTACCTTGATTGTGTGAGAGAATGAGAGAGAAGCACCACATGTCCAACTTTATCAAAGTAATATGGTGATTACAAAGTTCAACCACATTTGACTAACTCAACACCTTGTACTGAAAAGAAAGCACTTCATTAGAAGTTAAGGACGGCTCATGAGTTCTCGTTTTCTCCTGAACACTGACTTATCCAATGATCCAAAAAAAAATCCAATTAACATTTAACATACTTAAAATTGCAAACAAAAAACATACACAAGCATAAGAGAAAGGCTAGACTAATGTCATCCAGATT
Organism: Penstemon newberryi var. newberryi; assembly: GCA_030819805.1. Taxonomy (NCBI): domain Eukaryota; kingdom Viridiplantae; phylum Streptophyta; class Magnoliopsida; order Lamiales; family Plantaginaceae; genus Penstemon; species Penstemon newberryi. The sequence goes on along the minus strand of JAUALY010000004.1, from coordinate 10,407,818 downwards.
TTTGTAAGAATAACAAATCAAATTAACAAAGGAAGCCTCAATCACAGGAGAAGAGCAAAGAAATATAAAAACACATCAATCTTCATTGCAATATGTCCTCCAAATATTAAAGCAAACTACTAATAATATAAACAAAGAGAACAGACCCTAGCAAACCAAACAATCAGAAAGATTAAATGAACTAAAAAGAAAAAATAATAACCTCCAAAGCAAATAAGGTCGACAGCAAAAACAGAGCACACCAGTTCTTGAGAGAGAACGATGAAAATAGGCAGATATGATATGAACAATAGAGGCGAACAATAGAGGCGGTGGTAGAAGATACACAATTGCGAGGAAATGATATGCAACTATCTCACCCAAATAAGTAAACTGCAAAAAACGATACATATCTGGAAAAAAAAACATTAAAAAAATTGAGAAATAGGAATCGAAAACCAAAGAATAAACAAATCTATAGAACCTTCAAATTCTTCCCTGCAAGAATAAAGACAGAGCAAAAAAAATTAAACTCACATAAATAAACGAACAGACCTAAGGAAACCAAATAATCAGAAAGAGAAAATGAAATGAAAAGAAAAAATAAGAACCTCCAAAGCAAATAAAGTCAAGAGCAATAACAGAGCACACATGTTCTTGAGAGAGAATGATTGAAATAGGCATATATGAGATGAACAATATAGGCGGTGGAAAAATATACATTGGACCCATATGAATAAACAATCTTAAAAAGGCGCTGAGAAGAAACTACCCGTAAATAAAGATGGGACAAGAAGAACATAGAACATTCCAAATGAGAAGTGAAATTGCTAAAAAGAAAAACTCACCAATCATTAGAATAGCAATTTTAGGAATCAATGGTTCTTTGTAAGCTTCAGAAAAACAGAACTTCATCACCTGTATCCGAAACACTCAAACAAACAAAGATTTAATACAAAAAACATAAATTCACCCTCTAAATAGCAAAAGCCAAATATTCACTTTCTAGAAAATAAGATTACACCAAAGCCTTGAAAGAAAATAACCTAAAAATAGACAAATTGAAGGTGTTGAAAAAATTACGAAAAATGAGACTCAATACTCTCGGATATGGAGGAAAGAGAGTAGAAAAATGAAAAATCAATGGGGGAGATATTATTCTAGGTTAGAAGGAAAAGAGATAAATAAATGAAAAGTCTTGTGTTAGGAAGGGTGGAGAGGGCTGATCTGTTGTGAAATTTTGGTTTTACACTAAATTTAAATAAATCATAGTTTTGAAAATAAACAACCGATATAATTTTATAATATGATATTTGACATATAATAATTAAAATATATAAAATGACTGGCCTGTAGAGGAGTCACGCCACTAGACGCTGTCCTAAGAAAGTGATTGCCTCCCCTCGTGCAGGTATTGGCGGCTGATCACAATCCCAAGATAAAACCCAAATGGCCTCGCCGGCATCCTCATCTGTGAGCACGTTCACAGGAAGACAAAGAACCAGACCTTATCTCTAGTGCCCAATAACAATATAGAAAGTATTTTGTGAATGCAACCTAACTAGTGAGTGTGTGTTCCTAAGACCCTAGGACACTCCTATTTATAGTGTTCATGGGAGACCTTAATGGTCAAAATATTAAGGGCCACATAATGGCACATTAAGGGGATGTTAATGCAATTGATGTTACAAAATTTATTATAATTATTTTGAAGTTTAAAAACTTCTAAAATTCCAACAATCCCCCACAAGTTTTTAAAACTTCAAAATATGCATATAAAATAATTGGGCACTAAAATACTATGCAATGGGTGCAGGAGCCTTCCGGGCTTGAACCTACACTTAGTGTTGATGATTTTCATTTGAGGAAACCATAATGGCGCAAGCGCTTTGAATTAGGTCCCTTGGTCAAACTTAATACATCACACACACAATATCGACATCGGTCTTAGTTCGCGGGTTAGCGCGTTAACGGCCATGCGCTCGAATCTTGATTCTCATGACAGTTTCTAAGGTCAGCCCAAACCTATAGCCACGGCCCCATGGCAACTCTCACTTAGGTGAAACCTCCAAGGGTACGTGTGACCTATACCCTGCGGAATTCCCGCCTTGATCTCATTAAGGGTTAAACCCAACCGTAATATCACACTATGAAACACTATCACCATAGGGATGGGAAGGAGGTGCTCTCCTCCTATAAATTAGTGTTAACCGAGTCACGCATTACAGGTTGTTCCTACCCATTGAACCTTCTTCATGGGGTCTCCAATCACAAAGGTTGGGTTACTCCCGGAGGTGACTCCCTTATGGGCTTACGCCCATCCCCCTCGATGATTAAATATCTAGCCTTTATAGCTAGTCCTGAGACAAAATTCCACCTCGTGAAATTATTATATATTGTCTCTTAGTTTTAATTTTCACATTTTTTTTTCTTGAGCGATCTGTCGCATATGAATTCTTCAATATTCCATTGTCTCGTGCACGTGCATCTGTACAAAATTGAACTCCACAACAAAAGTGGTTAATAAATTAACAACAATCTCAAATTGGTCATTACCATTTTTATTTTACTTTATAGCTTCCACAAGCACCACTATATTAGCTTTTGTCAAAATATTATCAAAATTTATTTTCCCTCACAACCTTTATTAAAGGCAAATATTAGAGAGGATAAAATCTATCAAGACCAACCCCCACATTTCACGAGGTCATATAACAGCTAGGTCAAGAAACAAGTATCCAATTTAATCACATATTCGATTGTTTCCACATGACCAACCGAATCATCTTATATGATAATCAAATTTATTGTGGTCATATCTAATATATAAGATAGATAAATTTGAACATGTATCCATAGATTACGATGTCAATCCCAATATGTAACATATATACATGAATGATAAGACACCATATTTCGTGAATTAATTTATAGTTTAGCTATAAAAAACAATCACCACAAAAGTTGTTGGAGGTAAGCACTAGCTACATTAATTATAATTGTTTTGAAGTCCTCACTTTTCACCACTTAGAATTAATCTCATTAAACTCGAGATATAACACATGTAAATCACACTTATATTCATCAAAATAAAATGTAGATGACAATCGAAAGTTGAAACTATCATGTTCAACACAATAATAATCAATATTATACCCCCACACTTTTCTTATATGATAGAGTTTTTTTTTTTCTTTCTTTCACAAAAGTGTGTCTTAATTGCACTAATGTGTATTACTCAAAATGTTTTAATAACAATATTTACATTTGAAATATATATATATATATATTTATATAGAAATACTTGTAACATCAACATAATAAATTAAGATAGTATTTCATAAAACACTGTTATACACTTCATGTTGAAGTCTAATTACTCATTAATGTTTGAGGTTTTGTTAATTAGTAAAATGTACCAATACCTTTTTTTTTTTTTTTTTTATCAACAATTTATTCATAACATGCCTCATCATATCTTTCCAAAAGTAGATTTTACAAACAACTAATAATTCAGACTTATATAAGATTTTACACAAGTATAAGTCATATAACTTAATAGTAAAACGCCTTATTAAATCATTATTAGAGAATGCAAATGTTTAAAACAATGATTCTCACATAATGTCACATATATAATAAACAAGTAAATGCATATTGATCTCAAAATCAATTACCCAAGGAATAAGGCTTCATAAAATGATTAAATCAAAGTGCATTTCCACCCAATAGTGTAACACAAATATTTTATTGAGACCTCAATAAATATAGAACTTTCACATTTAATCAGGGGAACAAAATATTTTAGCAAGAAGAATTTAATGAAAATGGGTTTAAGACACATTGTGTAACCCCCAATCATAATGATGCACTAAAGACAATGATGGCTATCAAACTTAACAATTTTATGATTTTGTTTATAATCCTTAAGCCATTGAAACATATAATAACTTTCTCACAGTAAATTATAATATTACATTAAGCAAATTATACACATGATATACAATTCTTTATTTATTTACAGGTTACATGTTTAATTCGTAAATATACTATTTCAAAAATAAAAACTACTGTATTTTTAACAGCCTCTTAAAATTCATATGTTAATCGGCACTTTATACCTCTCAAGTTATTTAATTCACACCAAATTCAGTTTAGCCAGAATAGAAACTAGTTACTCAAGCAATTATGTTTACTAAAACATATCATGATAAATGAGGAACTCTGCTAGCATTTTAGATATATATATATATATTTTAAATGTTACCAAGAAAGACACATCCAATAAGACAAGTAGTATATTTAAAGGTAAAGTACGACATGGAATTCTCAATGTTAATATATAGGTCATACCATTGGCAAACTTATAGAAAATATTTTCCTTAAAAGAAATATCACTCAATTAGTGAATATAAATTTAAGAATTGTTTATTCTCAATGCTAGGACTAGTCTACCAACAAATATATAGTCCTTATACGAAGCTTGGATTAGATAAATCCTTTAAGTTAATAAATCACATGCTTTAAATATATTAAAGCCCAATAATTTGATATGACCATAAGAACAATAATTGGAATATTAACTTGAAAAAATTTGAGGTCATAAAAGTGAATTAATCCATTTTGGAAACGGTCATATAATTACATATGACATGGAAATTAATAGAGCAATACATATCTTCTATTAGAGAGGTTTTAATTAACTTTAATTAAATAAAGTGGATTTTCTGTCCACAAAAAAGAAGAATTGTTAATTGATAATTCATGCATTCAAATTCTAATAGCTTTCAATGATTTATGAATATATTTATATTTGACCACTCAATTGGCATAAATATTCTAATAAAGACTAATAAGTTAATTAGCCGTTAAAACGTAACAACCACATTGATTCTCAAATCATTTAAATAACATAATGCAATAACAAATTATTAAACGCACATACCGCAATAGGCTCAGGTACACTCAAGCTTGTCATGTGTGTTTCTAATTCGAATAAGACACTATTAAAAATTAGACCTTAGTTTTATTTTAGAGACTTTCAAAAAACAAGTTACGTTAAAACTTAAAATTAAAAGGATTATAACAATTTTGATAACCGGCTAAAGATGAACCTGAATTCAAAACGTCACACGAATCTAGTACCAGATCTTGTTAATAGCCTTCTTCCAATAGCAATCAAATGTTATTCATTATTTCAAATCCCCATAATCAAAATATACATATAACACATGAAATATTGCATGTGCTCATTATAATGCAATTTGCCAAATGAGATTGAAACACCAAACAAATTATTATCTCATATACCAAATTTCAAATTCACATATATTCACATGTTAAAACATTATGATTCTATTATGACAGAAGTAAGTTTCAATTCATGAGTCAAAAGAATTTTATATTCAGAGAATATTGCGCATAATAATGAAAATCAGAGAATCGTACCTTCATCCTGCAAGCTCTTTGAAAGAAATATGTTTACCTCAATTTGTATCTTAATGTTCTTTTCCTTCCAACAAACCATATTAGTGGACTGATGGAACATATGTAGCACTTGTGTGAACTTCTTGAAGCAAACAATTGGTGGAGATTGATTACCTCACATGTAGATCATACAAAATACAAGTTAGTCAACAATATAAATATATATATATAAATATAGATTCACAACAGCTGTGAAATTAATTGAGATTTCACAAATATGATATTTAACAAAATCAGCTAAAACATAGCAATCACTTTCTTAGATTGTTGTGAAATTTTGGTTTTACACTAAATTTAAATAAATCATAGTTTTGAAAATAAACAACCGATATAATTTTATAATATGATATTTGACATATAATAATTAAAATATATAAAACGACTGGCCTGTAGAGGAGTCACGCCACTAGACGTTGTCCTAAGAAAGTGATTGCCTCCCCTCGTGCATGTATTGACGGCTGATCACAATCCCAAGATAAAACCCAAATGGCCTCGCCGGCATCCTCATCTGTGAGCACGTTCACAGGAAGACAAAGAACCAGACCTTATCTCTAGTGCCCAATAACAATATAGAAAGTATTTTGTGAATGCAACCTAACTAGTGAGTGTGTGTTCCTAAGACCCTAGGACACTCCTATTTATAGTGTTCATGGGGGACCTTAATGGTCAAAATATTAAGGGCCACATAATGGCACATTAAGGGGATGTTAATGCAATTGATGTTACAAAATTTATTTTAATTATTTTGAAGTTTAAAAACTTCTAAAATTCCAACATGATCTGACATGATTAATTGATTATGAAGCTGCAATTAGGCCGCAAAAAGAAAACGAAAAATCACATGGGTCCCACATATTACAAACTGACCATAAATAGAAGCAATATATTAAAAGCAAAATGAAAACAGAACAAGAGTAATTTTCTGGAAAAAATAAAGAAACGACGCCGTTTAATGATTAAATGTGCAAAAAAAAAAGTGGAAAAGAAAATGATGGGCACTGTTCATTGTCCGCCTTGCAGCTTATAAGTTATAATATATAAGAATCTGATACTATCTAGTATCAAGGTAAGAGGATAAATACAAAACTAGCTTGTGTTAATGTTACGAAATAAATAAATAATCATGTGATCGTTTATAGGGTTGTCTAAGATCATGGATCAAAATTTCGTTTCGAGTGAAATAAGAGGTTTAGGAATGATTATTAAATTAAGAAAAATAAGAGTCTCAGTCAAATAAATAATTTCGAAATTACATCTTATTTTCATTTCGTTTGATTCAAAAATGATAACTTTTCGATGTTTTCGACGGAAAAAATGAAAATTTTGATCCATGATTGGTTTTGGGTTGGATCAAATTTGCTCCCGATCCGACTTCATTTACGTTAGAATCATATTTCAGTCAAGTTAGGAATATAGTAATGTGCATGTGGCCTGTGGGGCCTAAATTCGAACGCTTCTCAGCTTAGATATTTTGTCATGGGCTTGAGAATCAACTTTACATGCCCATACTTCCATACCAACTACTGAGTGACGGCTTAGAGCAACTCTACCAGTGCCATCTATATCAAATTTATACATAATGAACAATATTTTAGCTACTTAGTTTTAACTATTCACTCTAGCAATCATCATCTAAAATTTCATAATCATTATATTTTATTCTTCTTTCAATATGAAATTATAAAGGACGTTATAAATAATATTTTATTACATTTTCACGTAAAATATAAATAATAAATACATGTTTTAATATTTTTTATTTAAATATAATAAATTAATTTTTTTAAATAAATGACTTTAAATAACGATTTAATAAACTATTTAATTCGAATAAACATTTAACTCAAACAGATAATTTTAATTTTTTTAATTAACGGTTATATTTTCAATGAAGATAGCCGTTGAGATTTTGGCATGGGAGGTTGTTGAGACATAAATTTGCTTATATGGATGTCCTGTATATTTATACATGGACATCCATATACACAAGTTCAATCTTTCATTATGCATAGGCTTGTATAAATACAAGCAACTGCTGGAACAAGATTTTTTAATTTGATTATGTATAATCTCAATTTTAGCTCTTGGAAGAGAAAAAAAACATACTGCTGGATGCTCTTGGACATGTAAAATATAAGAGGGTCTCCTCCTTTATATTCTTGTGTTACATCATTTTAAATGATTATTCATTCATAATTATATCCAAATTTAAAATGATGTAAGGTCATCTCCAAGGGAGCTTTTATAACTCAAATTATAAGAAAATTTATAAATTTTTCCAAAAAATTGAGTTCCAAGAGACCTCTTAAAATTTATGAAACTCTTATATGGTAAACTTTGAACTCTCATATATGAGAGTCCAAAGTTAAGTGAAAAAATTATTATATGTTAGAAAGTACAACTACTTTTGTACTTTCCTAAAGAAATATAAAGTGTAAATCTGAAAATATAAACTAGCTGTTGGAGTGCAGAGTAAAAAGTGAGAATGTATAACACTGTTCACCCCTTAATTTTTAAGATAAGAGGACAAAATTTAAGAGGGCTGTTGGAGATGGTCTAACACAAGAATATAAAGGAGGAGACCCCTCTTATATTTTACATGTCCAAGAGCATCCAGCATTATGTTTTTTTTCTCTTCCATTGAGATATTTGAAACAGAAGATTTTGATTATGTTTTAAATGCTTTACCTGGTTGGTAAATGGTGAAATATTTGAAACAGAAGAGTCATCAACCAATTGTGCCATTAGCACAGATAGTATACTATACATACAGTATTCCTAATTACCAAAAATCAAGGAAATTGCCTCCCGGGGCACAGCTCAGTTGGTAAAGGCGGTGAACTCCGGGGCTCACTCCCCCAGGGTGGGGAGTTCGAATCCTGGGAGGAGCAGCCAAGTGTTGTAAAATCTTTAAGGGAGGATGGAGCAGCTTGGTGTTGTAAGTTCCATGGTAGTAGGCTCCCTTGGGGGCCAGGAGTATAAAGAGTGAACAAACCCTGACCAACTCAGGCACATCCCGCGATTTACTTCCGCACATTGCTGAGAGGCCAGTGATGAGTGGTCCAGGATTCAACCTGGGTTAACAAAAAAAAAAAAAAAAAAAAAAAAAAAAAAAAAAAAAAAAAATCAAGGAAATTGAAGAATCCCAATAACAATGCAGCTGTCCCCAATTCAAATAAATTTCACACAACCCCACACTGATTACATATTCTCTCACTTCTCCTTTATAATAACCGTCCATACCATACCATACCATGAACTCAGGATAAATCATTAATCTCTTCCAATTTTCAATTCCTCTTTCCCAATATGTTGATTCATCTTTTATTCCTCTTCTATTTAGCTCAATCTTCTTCTGCATTATCAGCACAGACTACTAGTCTCAATGTGCATTCCTCGAATGGCGAAAATGATAATTACATATTTAACCCTCACTTGCCCCCTAATTCCCTCTCCGCCTCCAAAAAATTCGAAGGCTCGTCGGATTTAGTAAACCTCCGGTACCACATGGGCCCGGTCCTCTCTTCTCCGATCAACATATACTTAATATGGTACGGCAATTGGGCCCCGGCCCAGCAGCTCCTCATCAAGGATTTTATCCTCTCAATCTCCACCTTCAACCACCGCGCCGCCCCTTCCCCTTCCGTCTCCGAGTGGTGGCGCACCGTCTCCCTCTACACCGACCAAACCGGCGGCAACATCTCCCAATCCATCCTCATCTCCGGCGAGTACCACGACCACCTCTACTCCCACGGAAAGCACCTCACGCGCCTCACAATCCAAGACGTCATCGCCACCGCCGTGAGATCCAAACCATTTGCTGTCGACCACAAAAAAGGCATTTATCTAGTCCTCACCGCCACCGACGTCACGATGCAGGACTTCTGCCGCGCCGTATGCGGCTTCCACTACTTCACGTTCCCATCCATGGTGGGGTACACGCTCCCGTACGCGTGGGTGGGTAACTCAGGGAAGCAGTGCCCTGAAGTGTGCGCGTACCCTTTCGCTGTGCCAGGGTACATGGGAAAAGGAAGTGGAATCGGGCCGCTGAGGCCTCCAAACGACGACGTTGGGGTTGATGGAATGATAAGTGTGATAGCGCATGAGTTGGCGGAGGTTTCGTCGAATCCGTTGGTGAATGCGTGGTACGCCGGGGAGGACCCGACGTCGCCGACGGAGATTGGGGATTTGTGTGAAGGGTTGTACGGGACAGGGGGTGGTGGGGGGTACATAGGGCAGGTGATGAAGGATAGAAATGGAAGGACGTACAATTTGAAAGGTAGGAGGGGGAGGAGGTTTTTGGTGCAGTGGATATGGAGTCCCGTGCTTAAAGCATGTGCTGGTCCCAATGCTTTAGATTAAGGTAATTTTTCTTATATAAAAATTATATATAAGCAGAAAAATAAAAAAATATTGTTGTTATGTTGTATACGAAACTTGCTTGTTACTTATTCCACTATGAAGACGATGAAGGGCAGTGGTCGCCGGTGGCAGAGATATTGTAATATGTTGCTCTTTTCTGAGTCTCTATATTGAGATCTTTGTTTTTTTTTTTTTTAAATAAATTTGTTGTAGGACAGTTATAGATGTGATTATTATAAAGAAGATTTAGTTTCAGTCACATGTTGGTTATTGTTTTAATTTCATAACTAGATTATACATGCACTTGTTGTCTTGTCATGAATTGATTAGGAATATCATTAGATTTAATTAGTGAAAGTTATGCTATGTTATGTGAGTGATTGATATTCTACCCCCAAAGATACACCATTTATATTATGAAATTGAGGTTTTAACACTTTGAATGTTTGAATTGCATATATTTTGGCAAAATGCATGCTCCTTAGATGCAAAATACTCATTGTTTTGTCAAATAACATGCAAATGGAGGTTGCAGAATATCGAATTTTCATTTTGAGGATAAATTTCATAATAGTGATATATTTTTAGGGCGTAAAATGTCAATTAGTCAGTTTTAAATGAACTTAACCGGAAAGCTGTCCACAGAAAAAAGATTAATTAATTTTCATTAGAAATAAACTAGAACTAATACCATTCCGCTTCTTCCAAAGTAAGAAATGAATATCTAATGTAAACAGCCAGCTGGCTGATATTTTTAGGTGAGAGTGAGAGATTGATTATTGGGTTGGTAGAAGAAATTAAAGACGTTTTGATGGCGGGAGTGAGCTAGGGACCCCTCCAATGAATTCAAATTGAGTAATAGTATATTAATTTCTTGTCCTGTAGTCCTCAATTGGACTGGGCGGTGGTAAAGTTAAAAGAAAAAGTAAATGCATGCGGGTTTCAATTCTCACCTCAGAAAACCCAACTACAACAGGAGGTAAAATTGATTAAAAACGCACTAGGACTACTACTACTACATCGATGATCATCATGTTTGCCAGCCAATGGAAAAGCCAATAAGTCAAGAAAACAACAAGTATTGTGATTTGTGTGTCTGGGTATGGGGTATAGGGGTTGGGCCTGAAGAAGAAGAAGAAGTGGTCCTGTTCACTGCTCCCCACTCCCACGTGCAATCATTAAATGAAATTGACTAGTATTGCATTGTATTGTATTGTATTCTCCATTATAAATATTCAGGTGCATCTATGTATTTATTTTTCTCCTTTGTTTATCAATGATGCAAGTAAATTGCTTAAAGTATATAACTGCAACAATATTTAAAGTGTGTTCATTGTTCTCTATATAATACTTATGAGTTAATAGTATATGACTCCAGTAGTTCATTTTTTTATCAATCAGTGTTGGGCCTGGTTCTAGTTCAAACATTTGGACCATATAAAGGCCCAATTATCTAGGATTGGATTTTATGGATGAATGTAACTATAGAACGCAAATAATAAGAAATAAAAACCAGACCATGTATTTTCCTTCATAATTATCCAGATACTACTACTACTACTACATGTAATACATACAGACAAATATTGCAAAGTCAGCGTTACATGAAAGTTTCGTAATCCAGTAGATATGCACGGGATTGGGATGGGGATGAGATCGATCGGAACAATGAAGAATTGACAGAGTAGTACTTGTACGTGGTGAAAATTGAGTATAATGCGCATCAAACATATGTGACTAAGTGTATATTTGTTTGACACGTTCTACCCATGCCTGCAAATTCTATCTTCTCGTTTCGTCTATAAATATATATACAAAACCCACGAAAATATTATAGATTAATTACTACACAAAACAAACAGAAATTGATCGAGTATTTAGTCAAAGATCGATTGATGGCGGATATGAGAGGATCTAGAAGTGGTTCGTGCGACGACAGGTGCGGCTGTCCATCGCCCTGCCCTGGTGGCATCGCCTGTAGGTAAGTAGTGTACACCTCTCTACGTACGTAGTTGATCATATATACATAATAAAACTAATTAATTAATGGAATGATGCGTGTATATATACATGTATGTAGGTGCACATCTGGCGGTGGAGGAGGAGGAGGTGATGCGACAACGGTGGAGCACAAGCAGTGCTCGTGCGGGGAACACTGTGGATGCAATCCCTGTGAGTGTTCCAAGACGGAAGCGATGGAGGGGACTGGGAAGGCCTTTTGCAAGTGTGGTGCTGGATGCGCCTGTCCTACTTGCACTGCAGCTTGATGCATGTATGAAGAATTAAGTACTATATATTTAATCACACTAAAATAAAAAGCCTTTAATTTGTTTGTCAACTAGATCTACGAGGATGAGAAATAGAGATGTTCTTCATCAATAATATTAGTACCTAATCTAATGCTTTAATTGTTGCCTGCTTGCTCTCATCATGAGCTGGTTTAGAACTACTACTACTATGTCATATTTTAATTCAATAAAGCCAGCTGTTTATTACATTTATGCATGTGTTAATTATATTTATTCTTTTCCTTTCGTTGTTTTTATTTCAATCAAAATTCTTACCAAATTGGATTTAATTGCCCATATCCTTTCAATCCCAATCAAAGTATTTAATTAAGGCTTTAAGCACAGTTTGAAGGGTGCCGGCCAGAGAGGAAGTTCAATTATATATGGCACCCAATTCCAAATTCAATGAGTATGTTTACAATATAGAATAATACACCTTTAATTTTAAAAGAAGACATATATTTTGATATCAAAGTATATATATATATATGACAAATTTGCACCCCCAAAGAAAATGGGAGTGTGTCACATTAGTCTAACCAGTCGAACCAGCTAAATCAATGTGGAGACACAGATCCTAAATTAAATTCAATTGCACGAGCGACCGACAAATATAAATTAACTATTTCTAATGGAAACTTAATTCTGTTTCAATTCTGTTAGAGCAACTCCAACAATGGGAATCAAAGCTAAATATAGTGCCTTAAAGGTCAAAATGATGTCAAAATATGCTCCAGCAGAGGCACTATCACTGGACCTAAATTTAAGTCCAACACTTTTTGGTATCAAAAGTAATGCCCGGGCAAGGGGCATTACTTTTTGCCTGGAAATTTAAAAACGACTATTTGTCCTTCCCAATTCTCCCTCACGGCTTATATTTTCAAATTTTGCAATGGTACAAAAATTTCAACTATTAAACTGGCCACAACTTTCAATTAAAATACACAAGTTCAATAATCACGAGCAAAATAAAATTAGAGAAAGTTAATTTTCGATAAAAAAATCTTGTCGATAAAAATCCTTATCATATATCTCAATGTTGAATCACAAATTGACACCTTGATAAAATCTTATCCTTATCAGATTTCTAACGTTGAATCACAAGTTGACACGTTAATAAAAATAAAAATTATGGATGAAAATCCCTATCAAATATCTCAACATTGAATCAGACACGAACATGTAGATAAAATTATTGTCAAAAATCTTATCTAAATAATTTAATGCAAGGTACGATTATTAACATTTTTTAATTTAAATTTAATTTTCTTTACTTTTAAATAAGCTTTAATTTAATTTGAATTTAACTTAATCTAAAAAAATTAAATTTAAATTAATTTAAAATGATGCTCTATTTTTTATGCTTATTGCTGGAGTAAAAAACTTTTATGCAGGTATCAAAATACTGTAGCAGGCATTAAAGAGTTATTTGATGCTGTTTTTTGATGTTGTCTGTTGGAGATGCTCTTAGACATAGTCACCTAGACACGGAAAGTTTTGTGTTGATGTTTATGTATAGTGGAACACTTCTTATTTAGTTACTAAAATGATAAAAAGCAAAATAGGCAATTGAGATGTACAAATCAAAGAAACTTAAATTACAGGCTTACAGCACTTTTTATCATTAAATCCTACCCTCATTTTCTTCTCATTGCATTTCCAATATTTTCTTGATCCCTTTGTTTTTGACAAACTGACGTAAAGGGATACGTTACCATTTTCAAGAGTTGACTTTCATGTAATTTCCCCAGCAAGTTTAGACTATTCATGAGAAGAAAAAAAGAAATATATCAACCATGTTTAAGTCATGACGGATGATGTGATATAGTGTCATTGTTATATATTTACGTCTCGATGTCCAAATAAAGTAATGCAATAATCGAACCAGTGTCATTATTTTACACTCACATTCTATCGTACAATACAAATGATGTGGTGCAATTTCACTATAATGTATTCATGTTCATTGTATAAATGAGATGGTGCAATAATTGAATTAGATGTACAACATCATACATATTTCAAATACTGAAAAAGTTTAAATTTTTTTCGTTTTGAATATATAATACAATATACTTTATATTGTATTTGATAGGAAATTAAATCCACTTTGTATCTGATGCTTCTGAATGAGTTATATGAGTATCCTTGAATTTGCCTACATACAGGAACTCGCATAGGGAACTGACTAGCTTCTAAATGAGCCATATGAGTATCCTCGAATTTGTCCACATACAGGAATTCGAATAGGGAGCTGACTAATGGTGTCTAGCCATGACGGAGAATCCAATAGCTCATCTAAGCCAAGCTAGATGAAATGTGACCTTGCAAAATAGCTTGAGCACCAAAGACTACCTAGTCAACATCGGAACTTCAATATGGAGCCATTGTGAAAATCAAAGATTTTGGACTTCCCCTCCTAAGAAATCGACTATTGAATCCAATTAACATAAGAACTTAAATAAATACAATGACTTGAAGACATGACATACAAGGAATTAACTCACATGAATTATCAAAAAGGAAAAGGAATTAGCTCTTTGAAATTATACACTTTCAATGTTTAGTCTTATTTTCAAGTTAGTGCATACATCAGAATCAAAGAGGTGTTTCTCAAAATTATTTCCAGTGTAGCTTAATAATTTTCTATGTTACAGATCTAGATCATTCATAATATTATTCCAAAGTAGATCTAAAATTCTAGATATTGACGTCAATATAGTTTTGAACAAATTTAAGAATGAAGGATTTTTTTTTTGTTAAAAAAATGTGAGTATTGACAATTCAGTTTGACCGAGACACGTACACACTGTGTTGACTTGACTTTTGTTTCGCACTTTCATTTCTGCCTCATCTTTCTTCTACTACTATTTGGATTGCTTGCAGCTCAGCTCTGCTCTGCACCTTCTCAATAATTCATTCCGTTGATTAAAATATCACCCACACCACAAGTTAATCATCATTATTCATTAATAAAGAAAGAAATAAGGAAAGAAAAAGTCAAATTCTTAGAGATTTTTTTTTTAAAATTATATATTTAATTTGGTCAACAAAGTTATCATTGAAATATAAAAATAAGGGAAGGGAATGAGTTGAAGAGGAGAAAGCTGCAAGAGAAAAGCTCTCTTTTGACTACTAGTATTAGCGCTACATCAAATTCCTTTTTGTTTTCATTAAATAAAATTTGTTACAGTTGCCTAAAAGGTAGAAAGAAATCTCAGAGGATTTTTTTTTGCCAATTATGGGAATTTGTTGGAGTTCTGCCTCTGTTAATCAAAGCCCGCCTACCACTGGCCAATTCAGTTCAGGTTTCATCTTCTTTCTCTGATCCCTAAATTTGATATCATGTCATGTGTATCAGTGTATGTGATTTTTTCATATGAAAGATTGAATCATGAATTGGGATTTTCTTAATATTTATATATATGTATCTGCAGTGGGGGTATCCCAGACTACAAGCAATACGACGTCGTCAAGCGGTAGCACTGTTTCTGGTAACAGTAGATTTTCTGCTGCAAGTGGAAGCGATAGCCCTAGTACAGTTGCAGCAGGGCAGATGTTGCCCCACCCCAATTTGAGGATTTTCACCTTTTCGGAACTCAAGGTTGCCACCAGAAATTTCAGAAGTGATACAGTTCTCGGAGAAGGTGGATTTGGGAAAGTTTACAAGGGTTGGTTAGACGAGAAATCCAACACCGCCCGAAACGGAAGCGGATCTGTTGTTGCCGTTAAGAAATTGAACTCTGAAAGCTTGCAGGGCTTACAAGAGTGGCAGGTAAATTAATTCAACTTGGGTATTATTGTGAAGAGCTTAGCAAATTGATTTCATGGTTTTTGGTTTTGAATGGAATGCTGTGTCAAATGTCTGTCTGATTACTAAATCTGTCAATCAACTTCATTTGTGTATGCAGTCGGAGGTAAATTTCCTTGGAAGACTCTCTCATCCTAATCTTGTTAAGCTGTTGGGGTACTGTTGGGAGGATACGGAGCTACTGCTCGTCTACGAGTTCATGCCAAAGGGCAGCTTAGAGAACCATCTTTTTGGAAGTAAGTGCAGATTTCAAATAGTATTATCACATTTGAAATGAGAGCTAGAAATATGAACTTTCTTGAGTTTGCTTTTGTTCAGGAGGTTCTGCGGTTCAACCGCTTCCGTGGGAAACTAGGATCAAGATTATAATCGGAGCAGCACGTGGTCTTGCATTCTTGCACGAATCAGACAGAAAGGTTATCTATAGAGACTTCAAGGCCTCAAACATATTGCTCGATGGGGTAAGACTCACACATATGATATACGAACTAGTATTTAATGTTCATAATCAATAATCAGAACTTTGGCTTATCATTTTTTTCACCAGGGAAATGCAAAAATACCCCCCTTTGTTTGCCTAATTAGCTTAAAAAAAAAAAAAAACTCCCAAGCCAGAGTACATATTTTGTAGGAAAAATGACAATTACACCCCCACCAAAAAATGCGAAAGCACCCCTATTCACCTAAAAATTGACAATAATCCCCCTATTAACTTGGCAATATCCTCCCCATTGATTCATGAAGGAATTTCAAATAGGGATTTTTGGTAATAAAAAAAGAACACAGGGGGTTCTGCTAATTATAATAACACAGGGGCTTTTGCCAATTAGGCAAAGCATAGCGGGTATTTTTGCATTTAACTCTTTTTTTTTCCCCTCCCATGTTAGCTAGAAGGATAATTCATATTATTTGACATTGCTCAGTTTTATCTCACAGTCATACCATGCTAAGTTATCTGATTTTGGCTTAGCAAAAATGGGTCCGACCGCTAGTAGGTCCCACGTCACGACACAGGTTATGGGGACATATGGTTATGCTGCTCCCGAGTACGTCGCCACAGGTAATTAAATAATGCAAATTCTTCAAAACGAAATCAAATATAATGAAGCTAATAAAATTTGATTTGTGTTCTAATAGCATTCAAATTTCTATACCAGGACATTTGTATGTGAAGAGCGACGTATATGGTTTTGGTGTAGTCTTAGTAGAAATTCTGACAGGATTACGAGCACTGGATCCAAACCGTCCATCTGGACAACATAATCTTGTTGAATGGATCAAGCCACATCTATATGACAGGCGGAAATTAAAGAACATCATGGATTTACGTTTGGAGGGAAGATATCCTTCGAGGTCTGCATTACAAATATCTCGACTTGCTCTAACTTGTCTTGAAAAAGAACCGAAAAATAGACCATCAATGAAAGAAATTGTTGAGACACTGGAAAGAATCGATTCTGTTAATGAGAAGCCTAGACAGCCTAGAGTACATTCTAGTTATCGGGCAGTTAATAGACGTGGGCAGCAACCTATGCAGAATCGTTCTCCGCTTCATCTAAGGCAAGAAGACGTGCATCGAGCTGCCTATCCACTCCCACAACGCGCATAATTCATTAGCTTCTTGTAATAGTTAGTAGAGTTTAATTGTAGGGAATTGCCACATGAAACTGCATCTGTTATTGTGTTTCTGTTGAACTGATTTGTGTGAATTGGGTTTGATGTTTTGTAAATTATGGAGAGAACTCGAACTGATAAATCACAATAGCTTATTGGATTTGATTTTACATGTTAGATATCCTAATCTATTGATTTTGACTTCAGATATTAATCAAATAATGATAATATTACAGTTTTTTTTTTTTTTTTTTTTTTTTTTTTTTGGAGAAGTGATAAAATAGAGACTGATGTGTTTAATCAAATAATGATAATAATTGATTAAACATGTTAGAAATAACTGAAGTTGAAATCTTGATAATTAGCGACAAATGAATTGTTATCTGAACAACTGTTGAATCTAGGAAATGGTTCTATGTCTAAGCAGAAGCCCATTGTGATCTAATTTGACAGACGAGCATAAAGTGAAGTAAATTGACAAGGAGTCCTATAGCTGCTAGAACATAAGGGAACACAAGGAAATTGGTATTTTCTATTTTCAAACTCTCGATGAATTATGAATAAATTTTGGCACATGAGCTATATTATGATATTGTTATGTCGAATGACTTATTTTAGAAAAAATAAATATTGATCGTGAATTTCAAAAATAAAGATTCTATTGTATTAAAAAAAATTCGATATTTGATTATTTGGTCTAATTAGAGCAAGTTCCGATGAACTCAAAAAAACTTGGACAAGACCCAAATTCAACCCGAAACAAATGAAGTTGGATCTTGGATCAGGAAAGATCCAATTTGAATACGACGTAAACAACCCTAATCAAAAGGAACATCTACAAAATGACCAGACGGCCCATTTAGCCAAGTTGTGGGCTGCCCAATTAAAATTGCTAAACATAAAATTGAATCTCATTTGCCCAACTAACATTAAAATACTTTTTTGTATGATGTTATTTTACTTTCTTTTCCCTCTGGGTTAGTAGGGTCTTTATAAAATAAGATTTTATGGAACATAGGTGTATATGAGATGTCCCATCTCAACCACTAAAAAAAGTCAACAACAAATCTGAACCACAAGTTTTGATCAAAATGTCCAATGATGACGTGGCATCTGACATTTAGAAAAAAAAATATATGTTAAATTACATATTAACCCTTTAATTAATATGTTTAAATTTTTTTCCCTTATCTCTAATTAATTTCATCTCTTTCCAAAAGAAAAAAAAAATCTCAAGTAATCAAAATTTTATACGAAAAAAATCTCTCAAGTAATCAATTTTTTATACGAATTGACAATTAAGACCATCAGTATAAGATCATTTAAAATATTTTTAGGGAAAAATGCACTTTACACCCCCTCTCAAATTTACATATTTTGAAATTTACCACCCAAAAGTATAAATTAAATAAGCACGTATAAAATCAGCTGCACTTTTTCCCTCAAATGATTTTAAGTCAATTCCGTTCACCAAAAAACATAGATATGCGTCTCACTTGTGTATTTTAAGGGTAAATTAGTTTCAAGATCGATTTTTCACCCAAATATTTCACTGACGCGCATTTTTCCCTCTCTCTTTACAAATAATTTTTTGTGTACTTAACTTAGATTTTTGGTTCACAAGACATGAGTCAAGTATTTGGACAAGTAAGAAGTGATGTGACTAATTTACCCTTTGAAAATTCATGTGAGGGGCACATGTACATTTTCCGTCAAACAAAAATTGCATAAAATCATTTGAGGGGGTAAAGTGCAACTAATTTTATTTTCAGGGGGTAAAGTGTTTATTTTGTACATATGGGTGGTAGAGTGCCAAAACATGTAACTGTGGGGGATAAGATTTTTGTCAACTTTTTGATATGGGATTCATAAATCATATGGAGAATTTTGTCAATTTTTTTCAAGAAAAATGGGGAGGAGGGGGTGTAATCCTAATTTTTAAAGTTACCAGGGGTTATTGGTAACCTTTTAGGTAATAGGGATGCTTTTTCATTGTTTGGTGGGGTAAAATTGTCATTTCGACTTGAGAGGGGTTTTTTTGTTAATAAAAAAAAGTACAAGGTTTTGTTGCTAATAATAAAAATAACATAGGTTTTTTTTTATAGTTAGAGAAAATATAATGGGTGTTTTTGAATTCACTCATTAAAAAGAATAAATTTATCTTTAACAAAATAAATTACTTAAAGTTAAATTATAAGGGGATATGTGTCACCAAGATAAATGATATCTAATGTGCTCCCCACCCCTTCAAATCTCATTTTAATTTTAGACAGACCCGGGTTGGTATAGTATTTATTTAGTTTACTACATGACTCTCTACACCATATATATGGGCCCACTAATGTTCACATGTAAAATTTCCGCGCGCCATTGTTTGATTTCAGGAAATGGAGAAGGCAAAATTGTTGGTGAAAGCTCTTGAAAAAAACTCCAACAATCCCAAACTAGCATGGCTACTCTTCAAACGCACTCTCACTAATAACAACAACAACAGATCACTGAATGAATTGCAACATTCCCTTCCTCTAATCACCCCCATTCTTATCCGCGCCAAAATGTTCATCGAAATCGACATTCTCCACCGTCATCTCCTCCTTTTCGACCCACCCCCAACTCGTAACGTCTTGTATTCATCCGTCAAGATATTAGCCGAGTCGGGTCATATTGACAAGGCCGTATCTCAATTCCAATCTCTTAGAACCCATTTCCAAGACAACCCCCCTTCTATAACCTTATACAATTTGCTTATTGAAAATTCTCTTAAATTAAATTGTCCGAATTACGTCCCTTTGCTGTATCAAGACTTGGTAATATCCAAGGTGGAGCCTCAGACATATACTATCAACCTTTTGATTGCTGGGTTGTGTGATTCGGGACGGTTGGATGATGCCCGCGAGTTGTTTGATAAAATGTCTAACAAAGGTTGTCAACCTAATGAGTACAGTTTTGGGATTTTGGCGAAGGGGTACTGTAAACATGGGCTTGGTTGTAGAGGTTTGGAGCTTTTGGATTTGATGAAGGGGATGGGGGTGGTTCCTAATTTAGTTATGTATAATACATTGATAGCGAGTTTTTGTAAGGAGGGTAACAATGATGAGGCCGAGAGATTGGTAGAGAGGATGAAGGAAGATGGCCTTGCTCCCAATGTAGTTACGTTTAACACTAGGATTTCCGCTCTTTGTGATGCTGGGAAGATTTTGGAAGCCTCTAGGATTTTTAGGGATATGCAAATAGATGAGGTGTTGGGGTTGCCAAGGCCTAATGTCGTGACACATAATTTGATGTTGGGAGGTTTTTGCAGGGAGGGGATGTTGGAGGAAGCAAAAAGTTTGGTTGAGTCTATGAAAAGAGAGGGTACTTTTTCAAATGTGGAGAGCTATAACATATGGTTGTTGGGATTGGTGAGGAATGGGAAGCTCTTGGAGGCTCAAACAGTTCTGAAAGAGATGGTGGATGATGGAGTGGAGCCAAACGTATACTCATATAACATTTTAATTCATGGGTTGTGCAAAAATGACATGCTTATGGATGCGAGAGCTGTTATTGGACTGATGATAACTAGTGGTGTTTCCCCAGACACGGCTACTTATAGCACGCTGCTCCAAGGTTATTGTAGAAAAGGGAAGACAGTTGAGGCAAACAATGTTCTACATGAGATGATTAGTGGTGGGTGTTTTCCAAATACTTACACTTGCAATATACTTCTGCACAGCCTGTGGAGAGAAGGAAACATAGCAGAAGCAGAGAGGTTACTTCAAAAGATGAATGAAAAAGGTGATGGATTGGATACTGTGAGCTGCAATATTGTGATTAATGGGTTATGTAGAAATGGAAAGGTTGATAAAGCAGTTGAAATTGCTAGTGAAATGTGGACCCATGGTAGTGCTGCTCTTGGAAACTTGGGAAATTCGTATATTGGTCTAGTGGATGACAATGGGAAGAGATGCTTACCTGACTTGATTACATATTCGACAGTTATAAATGGATTATGTAGGGATGGACGTCTTGAGGAAGCTAAAAAGAAGTTTGTTGAAATGTTGGGTAGAAACTTGTATCCTGATTCAATTGTATATGATATTTTTCTATATAGCTTGTGTAAGAGGGGGAAGATATCATCTGCATTTCAGGTTCTTAAAGACATGGAGAAAAAAGGTTGCAACAAAACCTTACAAACTTATAATTCCTTGATACTTGGGTTAGGTAATAAAAATCAAATCTTTGAAATGTTTGGCCTGATTGATGAGATGAGAGAAAAAGGTATTTCTCCTAATGTTTACACTTACAACAGTGTTCTTACTTCTTTATGTGAGCTGGAAAGGAGTGAAGAAGCAGCTTCTGTTTTAGATGAGATGCTGCAAAAAGGGATAACACCCAATATATATTCCTTCAAGTTGTTAATAAAAACCTTCTGCAGAACTGGGGAATTCAGACCAGCCCAGGAGGCGTTTGAGATCGCCCTCACTGTATGTGGTCACAAGGAAGCAATTTATAGTTTGATGTTTAATGAGTTGCTTACTGGAGGAGAAATATTGGAAGCTAAGCAATTACTTGAAGCTGCAGTTGATAAACATTTAGATTTGAGCAATTTTTGTTACAAGGATCTCATAGATAAATTGTGTCTAGATGAGAATTTAGAATGTGCTCATGGTATTCTTAAGAAAATGGTGCAGGGAGGATATAGATTTGACCCTGCATCATTTATGCCTGTGATTGATTATTTGGGTAAAAAGGGAAATAAACACGAGGTCAATGAACTGACTGAGGAAATGCTGGCGATGGGTCTAGAAGGTGATGTGGCAAATAAGGTTCACAGAAATGACAAGCAGTTAAATAATGGCAGAAAATATAAAGATGGTCGAAGTGATTGGGAAACCATTTTGCACAGGTATGAATGTCAACATGGCTATAACATTCCTATGTAGCTAGTTAATTGTCTTTCTAGGTCTCACTTTTTGGTAATTTCTGGTACTTTAGCCGATTCCAATCTCTATATATTAAGATTCTCCGTCCTTCGTGGACATAACGTGACCTTTTTCACTAATTATTTTCAGTAGCTTTTTTAAACATATTCCTTTTGACATCTTGATATCAGTTCCTTTATTCTATTTTCACAGAGATGATGGGAGTGCAGTAGCCATAAAAACTCTGAAGCGAGTGCAGAAAGGTTGGGGTCAGGGAAATTTATCACAATTTCAAGTCCACAAAAATGACTATCTTGATGGTTGGGATGCTGCTGGCTAAGTTTCTCTACTATTTGAGATACATTCTTATATAAGGTGAAGAGTCAATTGAACATGCTAAATATCAAACTCTGAGATGATCGCAAGAGGTATGTTCTTGAATACACCTCTTCCAATGTCTTTAACAAGCCTCTGAACTTTAACTCTCTTCAGGTAAGGTCAAAGAAGACAGTATAGAGCCAGATATCAATTTTAGTACTGAGGTGAGGCCCTTTCTTTCTTTTTTATATAAGCTGGCTTCCTTTTTATGCTACATTTTAACGACATCTATCTAGCTTTCTATATAGATAGTCCACATTTTCATATATCCATGCATAAGTGTTTTATGTCTTCAAAAATCTCTGTGTTTTCTTTATTTCTTTGATTTAGTTTGGCCCTAATCGAGGATCAAAGTTTCGTTTCTTGTGTATGTTTCGGCCAGGTAAATATTGGATTTAAGAAATTTTCGGAAACGTTTCGGAAACACTAGGAAAAATTGTAATCTTCTTACTAAATTAAGTAAGATAAGAGAGTTTCAAGACAAACAAATAGTTTCGGAATTACACCTTCTTTTTGTTTCCATTGATTCAAAAACGGAAACTTTTTGATGTTTTCGATGGAAACAGTGGAAATTTTATCCATGGCCCTGATAATGTGATTTCTTCAGGACTGGTGTGCATGATGCAAGAACTTGAAAGTGTTCCATAAAATTATATTGTGGATTATGCTCTCTGCAACCAGCTAAGAATTTCATGGTTTGTCATCTTTAATTTCATGTCATCTCTTGGATCAGCCTCATATCTCATCATCTTTACAGTAGTTTTTTCTTCTTTTTTTTAGGTCCAGTCAAGAAACGTGTAAGGAAATGTTGATGAGTATTGGCCAAAGGTGGAAAGGTGTTTGAGAAACTTGGAAGTATTGGCCATATAGTTTCCGTTCTATGTGATCCAAGAGTAGCTTGTAAGTTCAAATTTTGCACCTTTAATTCCAGGATTATTGACTGCTATGGTCTATTTTCTTGTTCTATAAAAGATGTGTTAATAATTTTCCCATGCAAATGTGAGAAGAAACTGAAATATAATATGTGCATAATAACCTTGTGGAACTTTTTTTACAAAGTATGGTACACTAGAAGTTGTCATTTGCACCTTACAAAGGCAAAAACTAAATCAAGAAAACTGAAAGACACAATCCTTTCCACTCTGCACTAGCGAGTATTAACTTTTTATCTCGTCAAAGTAGTCTTCAAGATCAACAAACACTCTGTTAAAATCCACTTTAGAACGAGCCGTAATTACTACCAAAAGAACTGCCAATACTTGGATGATAGGCCTGATTAAGAGATAGTTTAATAGTTCGGCTCTTGCATGATCTGTGTATATCTATACATTCTTCAAGATCAGCATCACAAGTCAAAAGCACCCACTCTTCATCATCATCCAAGTATTTCAAGTCAACTTTACTGCCATTGTCTATGTTAAAACGCCTCAAGATCTCTTGTTGTAAATCTTTAAAACCCCAGCTTGGCAGCAGACTCAGCCGGATATTTTCTTCACCAAAAGTGGCTTTTATTCTAAAATTTCTTGCATCACAAACCTTACTGCTATCCTTTGGCACTGGTGGAGTCTCAGTAGAAGCTTGGTCACTGAAAATCTTATGGCTGTATGATCGGACCAGAAGATTTGTTTCCTCTTGGCCCATTTCATGCAATTCTGCATCACTCCTTGCTCTCGTTAGCATTCCTTCAGTCTCTCCACTGCTGGTGCCATTGACAGGGAGAGATGATTGCTTCACTCCAGTAGAACAACAATAACTTGAACTGGAGCTGTGACTACCAGAGGAAGACTGTGATTTTGAAGCAGTGGTTGTAGTTGTAGGACTTAACAATGTGCCTTCTTCATCCATAGCTTTCACATCTTGCAAATGACCGCTCATCTTTGATGTTGTTAAGTGACTGCTGAGTGGTACATTTGGAGAAGAAACAAGCTCTGGAAAGTTGTTATAGAAAGAACCGAGTTGTATAGAACCCTCGGCACCCTGGACTGAATCGATCACTAGTTGAAGTTTCTTTAATGAGTGACCAACTTTCTTGATCTTACGAGAAGGCCACCGACTGATCCCATGCTGTCTGCATATTCTTTTCAAGGTAGTTGGACACACTCCAATGCTCTTGGCTGCATCTTTTAGACTCCCAGCAAAATATTGTCTTAGAACTTGCAAGCTAATAGTCTTCTCTGTCTTTGCACGTCTTCTTTCGCTGCTTGTTTTAGTACCTAAGATAAGATTCCCACTAGAGAAGGAAAAGTTTCCAGTATCCTTGCCGCTTCCTTCGGGTCCATAATCTGGCTGGAGCAAGTCCAGCCCAGAGTTGTTGACCCATTGGGCTGTCACATTGAATTCTTCCGGTTCCTCCTTGTGCCTCCTCAAAGAAACAGCAAATCCTTTACCCTTTTGTTGTGGATCCTTAATGTCCTCAATCCAGGACAAAGAATCACCAGTGGGTTCTTTTAAAGGAGTTTTGCCTGTTTCTCTGGCTGAAATTTCTCGAGCCAACTCCTCATCAGTAACTACACGTAAACTTTGGCAAGTTTGTTGAATAACTAATGATAATGACGCGAGCATCATTGTCTGACTGTCGGCATCTTTGCAGTTTAGTGGCAAGAAGAACTCAAGAACAAAATCAGATGCTCCAGTGTATGTACTTCTGAGGCGTATAGCTACAGCAGCACAAAGGTTAAAAACTCTAGCATGATGAGCCAGAGGATATTCCGTTTTACTAAAAGCAGTTATGTCTTGGGCAAAACAGGGTTGGTTTGTCAAGAATGCTTTCCCAGCAATACCTTCACCTTTGAGCAAGTGGTGCTCAGAGCATGCCTCGTGAAAACCAGAAACTTGTGGATCAGCCACATAGCATGCAGTGTCCATTGTTGAAACGCAACGTGTATAATTCTCATCAGAGTGCCTACAACCTCCTTTACCCTCTTGTATACACGGAGCCCACGTCTGTGCCAAAGGTAGTTTATGCGTTTCACATACACATTTCAAGACATTTCTGATCTCCCTCAGAGCAGCCTGGTAAGATTCGTTGCTATCCTGGTATAAAATCACATCTCTGTTGTGTTAGGAACAACAAACTCCATATGTCAGATGAATTTGAATTGTTAGTTAGTAAAAAGGGAATCTGTTACCTCTACATTTGGAGGGCTGAGAACATCAGAACTCTTCAAATCAACAGCCTGCAAGAGAAATTTTTGCTCAGAAAAAGAGAAGAATCATAAGAAACATAAACTAGAGTGAAAGAACAAGACCAGACCTCAAGAGCTTTGCAAACGTTTTCAAGTTCAGGGCGATAATTGACTTTCTGACTAGTTGTAATAATCTCAACCACCCCCAAGCAATTACCACTGCCCTGTTCGAAGACTGGAAGTGCAAGCGATCCTCTAACATCCAACTGCTGAGCCTGAGTAACTCTTGGATACTCCTCTCTTTTAAAAAAACGAACATCTGGAGTCCATTCGGGTAACTTGTTCAAGAAAACGCGACCAGGTAACCCAGCAAACTCTTTAGAATCCTCGTCTGCTGCAAACTGATAATTCCGGGAAACGTCTCTGTACTCTGCAAGATTCTTGCATTTTGGATTAAGTGAAAATGGTTGGTTGTTTGTTGTGAGGACTTGCTTGCCTCCTTTCTTTACAGGAACCCAGATTTGAATAAGAACATCCTTGTCTCTTATCGAGTCTCTGAGGTGGTTGATTGCGTTCACTAATTTCTTCTTCACTGAGATAGTACGGATTGGGCTTTTTATTGGTGCAACCCACAACCTTTTGTTTGACTCGGTATCTTCAACCAGAAAACTCGCAGGAGGTTCTTGATTTTGTTGTTGATTTCCAGAAAATCCATCCATGTCTTGAATAATACTACTAAGTGAGGGGTTGTCGCCAAAAGAGAAGTTTGTTGGAAAGGAATTAGAACTGCTGGTAATATTGGTGGTTATGTCTGAAGAAGGAAAGGAGAAGTTGGATCCATCGGCAGTAGTCTCTAACCAGAAACCATCATACAAGAGATCATCCATGAAAGTGAAATCCATGATTCATCAGTATTTGTCATCCGTCCATTCCTCCATAGAAGCTAGCTAGAGCTGGATCGAAATGAAAATGGAAAAAGTAGTAAATGATCACGACCCAAAACAGAGAAGCAGCTTGTATATAAAAAACAATAAGAGGGACTTCTTCCAAGAAGGACTCCTTTCCCACGTCTTCCAAAGCCCGAGTTCCACAAACATGGTTCAATTAAAAGTTTCTTTGCAACTGCTGCAATCACAAATGCATTTCAGAGCCCAGAAACCAACCCAGTATTCATTAATTATCTTATTAGAAAAGTTGAAAATTCAGAATATCAATACATACTCTCCAAAGCAACAAACACGTCATCAATTCAAATAAAAATTGAACAACAGAGAAGGGTGAAAGAATTGAAACTACTCACTTCGCAGAGATTCTTAAGCGTCCATGGTTGTGTATTTTTTTCCAGCAACAGCAAAAAGGTTAGTAATATGAGGATTAATTATTGTGTCAGTTTGTTGTTTCTTCTTTTGACTCTTAAGAACTCCATGAACAAGAACAAGAAAAAGGAAAAGGGAGGGGGGGGGGGGGGGGGGGGTGGAATGATGGCAACTTGCAATGGGAGAGTGGCTAGTGTGGGGGCAGAATTTAAGAATCTTTCCTTTCCTTTGAGAATTTAAGGAAAAGGCTATGAAGTGGGACCCATACCGAAAATGAGAATGAGACCATTTCCTTTCCTCAAATGAGTACGATTTGGCTAGGAGGAGTTGTGGGTTGGGAAAACTCTTTCTAGTTTTTCATTCATTGTGGAAAAAAAGCTACTTTTCACCGGGTACACAGGTCATGGAAAAAAATGTAAAGTGTTCCTTTTATCCCTTCATTTTCATTTATTCCAAAGCTTCTTTCTTCCCCAATTTGTTTTTCTTCTCAAACCTTCTCCCCAATTTTTATTCACACATTTTATCTCCCAAAGCCGATTATTCTCCAAAAATTTCAGTTGATGAAATCGAAAATTGTTCCAGGATTTTCTGAGAATATATGTGAAATATGAGCATGAACTTATAAACTAGATCGAAAAATTAAGTTTCATATAACCAGAAATAAAAAAAAACTAAGTTCCAGAAATTTGTTGAGGCTTTAGTTTCTCTCCATGTGGCTTTACTTCTGTTGATGAACTTATTATAGCCAGAAATTCTAATTTTAGAAGGAGAATAAGAGAGAATCCACTGCTAATTTATATTCATGTATATATGAACTTATGAATAAAATACTGATCCAAGCTAGTTCCACAAAAAGCACAACCCGGAGTACAGTAGTACACCGCAAAATTGTGGTTCTTAACGGAGATAAAAGTTTTTTTTTTTAAATTTTAAGATCCAATATCCATTTTTCATCCTAGAAGAAAACTTAATTGATTGGCCTACATCTTTGCAGCCAATAATGGTGTACGACATGATTTCTCGTCTGGTCAAGGGTCGTGTAGTAAAAGTTGTAATATGGATTATTTGGGGAAGATGAAAATTGGGTTGGGGTGACTTGGGAAGAAGAAGTCCACTTGGAGATTTTCGTCCAAAGACAAAAAAGAAAAGGGTAAAACTGTAATTTCTTGTTGAAAATATAAATTACAACTGGCTAACTATCACCTGTGTAGCCGGTACCATTAAAATGATAATTTAATTTTTCAAGTGTAATTTGGGCGAAACTCTCGGGGAGTTTTCCACAACATGAACTCCTGCTAGACAAACTTAACTTTTTAGTGAGACTGTTTTATATTATTTTCTTCTTCCGCTACAGTACAACTGCCACAAGAGGCAGCAGTTGAATGAAGCAAACTTTTGTATGATGGATGGTACCTGGACACCACACAAAAGAGATTGAGAAGCTGGCAAGTGTTGAGCAATGTATAGTTAATAGTTGGTTCAGAAACAAATACGTACTTGTCTATATATATCCACGTTCGTATATATCCACATGTAAATGTAATCTTAAGTTTCATCTCAACAAATATTACTTGTTCAACATGTTACTAATATATATATATAACTCGATCACTATATATTGTGTTTCAAATCTATTAATAATTTATTTTGTTGTTTATGTTATCTACTCTAATCTAATCTAAATAAAATGTTTATTTATTTTCATTAATTAAAAAGTAACCAGCTAATTTATTTGAAAAATAATCTAGCAAGTTGGAGATATAGTGTTAGTTAGTGTGTTGCACAGTACCAGTTAGCAAATCGTATCCTAGCTACCATCGTACCTCCTCAACTTCATGATTGAATTTGAACATAATCTAATCTAATCTCTCTATCTTCTATTGCTCCTTAATTCTGTAAGCTAGTTTAATTTAACTCCTTCAATCCCATGTTTAAACTTTACTATCCACTTCTTATAAATTTTTATTATAAAAAAGATTTAAACTTTTCTCTTGGTTAATCCATCACCCGTAATAAAACTTTTTATGAATTATATAATTAAGTGGAGGAAAATGAAAAAACAGAAAAAACCAAAATTTGACATGTTCATCCTTATCTTTCAATAAGGTAGATAAATATGAATAATTGGATACTATATTATTTAGATAGATAGATATAATTTGTATATCATGGAAACGTACAAACCAAGAAATTTATTTAAATCATAAATGTATCTCGTTATTTGAGTAATGCAAACATCGTCATCGTGTTTTTCTTGAGATCAAATTAACTAAAAGATTTTACGTATTAATAATTAATGTTGTTCTAATTAAAATTTGAGATTCACACAACGTTTATGACCGGGTTTTTTTCAAGCATTAATTCTTGCATATATGATTTAATCTCTTGTTCATATATTATGTGAAAATGCTAACTAACTCTTCAAATCATTAAATCAAATGTGTCTCTAAGAATCATGGAGGGCCATGATTTCTAGTAATCTCTGCTCCAATTCGCCGCATCTCTGTTTTAAGTTGCCCTCTCACCTAAAATAATTATTATTATAACTAATTAATCACTTATTTTTCTTGAGTAAATCAGTAATCAGTGGAATCTTAGCTAGTGAGTCATAACCCATGACTAATGATTCCAAAATATAAAAATAAAATAGCAAAGAGGGTTTTGCATAGTTAATGCTGTCCGTCCAATTACTTTTGCTTCAACATAGCCAGCAGGCCCACGTTTGTTTCTTATTGGGAAACACCAAAGCATACTATTTAACTAATCACTAAACATTTGATTAATGAACTAAGGTAATTAATCTTTATCAGATTGTCAGCATTAATGTTTGATTAATATTACTCCAACACTGCAGTTAATTATGACCAAGTACTAACCCACTTACATTTAATATATAATATATAGTTTAATTGTACTTAGCAAAGAATAAGATTACTGCACAAGATCTATCACACTAATAATGATCATCAATAATAGTGGTGAAGTTGACTAGATCTCAAGCACTTATGGTCCCATAATTAAGAAAATTACATTCTTGGTCCCAATCTTTTCATATATTTAACGCCTTTGTTTGTACATTTTTTATAATATAATTTGCATTTTGGTCCCATATATAAAATAGTACGTATTTGTACGTCACTTTTGATCTCACATGACTGTCTGTTTTTTAACTTTTGGTCTAAATTGAATGGGAAGAAAATGATAGGACTAAAAGCGTACAATATTTGTAGAAAATTTAAATCAAAAGTAATAATGATCAACTTATGTGGGGCTATTTTTTTTTTCTAGTAATAAAATAACTATTATCTCATGACATCATCCATGAATAATGATGAATTCATATAGTACTCCATCAGTTTCAAATTAATTGACACATTTGCAAAATTTTCATGTTTCAAATTACTTGTCACATTTGATTTTTCAATTCTACCCCTTTTTTAATTCTAGATTTACACAATAAAATAGAGTGCATATAGATCAATGTCATTAATTTAAACAATCAATAAAAGGGTGTTTTTGACATTTTATTTTAGAAAAGCGATTAAGTATTGGGTTTCATAATATGTGTGAAAATGTCAAATGTGCCAATTAAATTTGAAATGGAGGGAGTATTTTAGTAAATCGTGATTAAATAATTACTCCCTCCATTTTTTTTATTCGTCGCTTTGGCAAAAAAAAAAAATTGTTTACTTTTATTTGTCGTTTTAGGAGTTCAATGCAAAATTAATTTTTTTCTACCAAATTTACCCTTTCTTTTAATGTTTGTATTAATGTTGTGATTGGAAAGGGTGTTTTGAAATTTTTATTTTGAAAAAGTGGTTATTTATTACATTTCTTAATCCGTGTGCAATTCTCCAAAACGACAAATAAAAAAAAACGGAGGGAGTATGAGATAAAGGTCATCATCACTTTGTCTTGGAAAGTAGAAGACACAAAAGTAAGTTTATGCTATTGGAAACTAGCTATTATTTTAATTACCTGGATTAGTCATTGATAATGATGCAAATCATTAAAAATTGCAAACCTTACGCTATGACTTTGAAAAAATAGATTAGTTTAATATAATGACGTTTGAAGTGCCAATTACGGTTAGTTGTCCCTCCTTTACATGAGCTCATGTCAGATTCAATGTCTGTAATAAAAGCGGAATATTAGTAATTAAGTTATGGTTTGGAGTTTGCGATTAGTAGATCGATGTATGTGCTAAACAATTGTAAACATGACGTGCATTCCACCTAAAACCTAAGCGTTAATTAAAGCCAAATTAGTATATCCTATTAATTAATAATTTTTTTGAATAAAGTTTTATTATTTTACGAATTATGGATAGAGATATCAGTTTCATTGTTAGTCAATGTATTTAGCCAATGTATTCACTTGTGATGTCATCATTTTTTTAAGAGAATCAATCGTTACATTAATATCATTAAATTATAATTTTAAATTACAATTA
The DNA here is from genome assembly GCA_030819805.1 of Penstemon newberryi var. newberryi. Lineage (NCBI taxonomy): Eukaryota > Viridiplantae > Streptophyta > Magnoliopsida > Lamiales > Plantaginaceae > Penstemon > Penstemon newberryi. The sequence goes on along the minus strand of JAUALY010000004.1, from coordinate 10,376,104 downwards.
AATTATAAAGAAAATCAATCATCAAATTCTTATATATTTTAGGTGGATTTTAAGAAACTAAATTTTATTAATAAATATAATGAGATCTAGAGAACTGGAGAAATTAGAAAGTCACAGTAATATTAAAAAAACAGAAGTGTTAAAAGGGTGGAATATGAAAATTAAAAATTGGTATAAGATGATATGACTTCTATTTCTAATAGGACATATGAATTGGAACCTTTGGAATTGTGATCGTAGTTTTTACAGGGTTTTACCATTTTTTTAATCTCACTCTTGTTTTCCTTTCAGTTCAAACTTTTTTTTTTTTTTCTTTTTTTACCATCTCCAACAGACCTCTTAAATTTTGACCTCTTATCTTATAATTTAAGAACAGTGTTATACATTCCCACTTTTTACTCTGCATTCCAACAGCTAGTTTATATTTTAAGATTCTACTTTTAAATAACAACACCATTTCACTCCAATATCTAGATTATATTTAATAAATTATTTTTAATTATGATTTACATATAATACTAGTGATATATATATATATATATATATATATATATTTAATATTTATTTTTTAATATAATGATAAAATTTATTTAATATAATAATAAAATATTATTATTTTGAGAAAATAATAATAATTTAAATTAAATAATTGTGTTCTATGAATTTAAATTAAATATTTCGTGAAAGTAATATAAAATTAAAATATTATTATTTCAAAAAAAAATATGAATTACTATTTTAAAATATTTTTAATTTTCTAAGGGAAAAGTACAAAAGATTTGTACTTTCAATGCAAAAAGAGCTTTTAACAATTAACTTTGGCCTCTTATATTTAAGAGGCCAAACTTATAATTTTTTGTGGGTCTTAAAATATAAGAGCTCCCTTGGAGCTCAATTTTTTGGCAAAACTTATATTTTTTCTTATAATTTGAGTTTTAAATGGTCCCTTGGAGATGGTCTAAGGCCCTAACCTGAAACCGATCCACATAAATTGTATTTGGGTCAAACTAGATGGGTTATGGACCTCGTAGTTTCAAACAATGAATATAGATATTTTGGACCCAATAACATCTCGGGTATATGGGTTGGTCAAAATAACCCATGCTTAAGCCTCCAGGGCCTCTAATCCATTTTTCTTCTCTCTTTTTTGCTAATCTAAGTTTACTTGCTAACCTGTGATTATGACGTAGACTCATTATGTACCTTGATACACAGAACCAAAATTTAATTAGCATGCAGTTAAATATAACAATTAATTGTATATATATATATATATATGTGTGTGTGTGTGTGTGGTGTGCCTTATACATATAAGTACTTGGATAATAATTTTTGATTTTTAATCTAATCCACACTTGTTCCCATCCCCATTTGATACACTCTTACTAATCTCAAGCTCACCCAAGTGTGAATTTAAAAAACATATAATTTGTCAACTAATTAATTAGATAGTTTGACAAATTATGGAATTAATTAAATAGTTTGACAATTTAGGGAGTGTTTGGAATCAATTCTTAAATGGGTTCTTGTTTTGTGAGGTGTACACAAGTGTAATAACTTATAATGCTTGGTGATTTGGAAATACTACAATCATTATCTTAATAAGAAAATAGGTTTTACACAATCTAGAAAAAGGGATATATCACCATAAAAAATAAAAAAAAATAAAAAAAAGAAGAAGAAGAAATTCTATCCGAAGCTGCAAGCCTGCAAAGTTTGCGCATTATTGTCATTCACAGAACATCTCAACATACTACTATTTTCCCATCTCATACTTTGCTTGACAGCAATATTTAAATAAAACTTAAAATTAAAACTCTTGAGACTAAAATGTCTCACATGGATTGGTTAACAATACTAAGTTTACCTTATAAGGCTTTCACCCACACTTTTTACCTAAATAACAAGGTATGAGTCTTCATTATTCATCCAGTTAACAAATACATGAACTGTCATTATTCGTGTGTAGATCCCACATGTCGTAAGTCATTATTCGTGTGTAGATCCCACATATCGCAATTCACAAGGTTGAATAACCAATTTAGTGAATTTAATTCAATCCATATAAAGAAATTTAAGTAATAAGAACTTGTTAATTATTAGTATGAAATCATTCCTCCATTTGTTCTTAAAAAAACTAATTATAACATACAGTGAAGGTTTAAGACCAACAATTTGAAAATGATTCATGACATTAAATTACCAATTTTTAGAGTGACGCTGTCACAGGGGAGAACTACTTTTGGGATATCAAATGTTATATATTATGTATCTATCAACAAAGTCAATCCTTAATTAATTCATTAAAAAATAAAATAACAAGTCAATTCTCAATTATTTTGATGGCTTATCAATTGAAAATTTCATATATGCCGTGGATTGCACGAGTCATGAATAGATAGATACCAAAGGCAAAAGGATCCATTATGAATAATATTTGGATTATAACTTTGGTTTTGGTATGTACACAACGAAGATTCTTTAATCATTTTTATGAACTACTTGTACAGTTTATATATAATAATTATATATATATTATCATATGCACCAAGTTACAAACTACTTATAATGTAGGAAATTCAGAGTCAAATATGATATGTTTTAACAAGTAGTGTATCCGATAATGTGGGTACAAGTATGAAAAAGAAATCATCCATCCAATAAACAACAATTAAGATAATTAATGAACTCTTTTGCAGTTTGCACTTCTCCTAAGACTAGGCAAATGCAAAACTGTAGAATGAGCCTACGCCTGACAATTGTATACAAAAGGGAAAATAAAATAAAATATGAGTACACGATTATTTCCCGATTATTCTCTTGCTAGCTAGTTGGAAGTTGGAACCTGTAATTTTATGTACAAGTTCAAAATATATATATCTGCATAAATTAATATACTCGTTACTGATTTTCTATAGAATAGAATAGATGGCCCGAACAACAAATAATACCGACATTAACCTGTTAGGTATTGTTTGTTTAAACATCTTCAAAGTTTTTCGGGAGATTGAAAAAATAGGCATTATTTTTTTCCGAAATTCTTATGAAGAAAAAAAAAATATCTTCATAATTTTATTTTCAGACTTTACACCTTATTGATCGGAAACATTAACTAGCTCTAATAAAACAAGTACTACAAAACACAATTATTTTGAAAAATATCATCATTGTCCTGTAGCCTATTACTAGTCAACTTTTTCGAAAACCGATCCAAACACACTACAATACAATGATACATGGTTTTCTAGATCTAATTTGTATACATATTCAAGCGAACCAGTAATATAATGAAACAATAAGGTAACAAAATTTTGTTTCAGCTCAAACTCGTACTCATACTCATACTCTTACAACAGGCCCAAAAATCAAATTATGAAATAGGAAGAGTGTGTGTGTTAAATGGATATATGGGCCCTGGCTGTTACTTTCAGCTCATCTAAATTAGGGCCAACCCAACAATGATGCATCTATTTATTCTAGAACAGGTAGGCCTGCTCAATAGCTTCATCACATATACTCCCTCCGATTCATATTAATTGACACATTGTTACTTTTTACACAGATTAACAAATCTCATGATTTATCACTTTTACATGGTAAAATATCAAAAATACCCTTCCTAATGATTGCTATCAATTACTGGTATCTGCACCCTAATAAATGTTGCATGCAATTATTCCCAAATACTCACTCTTTTGCTATCTCTCTCCTCCTCACTCCCACAGTTCGTGGTCTATCTCTCCCCCCAATCCACAATCTACATTTTTTCTTTCCACCAATCCACAATCTTTTTTTGTCATACACTAGTCCATACATGTTCTTTCTACTTTTTTCAATTTTTTATTATTAGTGACTCTTGAGCTTTTCAACCTAGATGTAAGAGAAGGGCAAAATTGGAAAAAATTGCATTGAAAACTCAAATGTGTCAATTAATATGAATTGTTCGGAGCTACCTTCTAGGTAGTGCCTTCTGGACTTAGTGAGCAACATGTGTTGATCTCTAGTTAGTTCTGAATTAATATATTGAATATTGCTGATCCCCAACTGACACTTGTTGCTCATTGAGTTAAGAAGGCAGTACCTAGAAGGTAGCTCCGAACAATTCAATTAATATGAAACATAAAAATTTGGCAAATCTGCCAATTAATATGAACCGGAGGGAGTAATTGAATAGCTGGGTCCATCCAATTTAAACCAAAAAAGACCAATGCTTGAGATGACACACAAACTAACATAATCACTTTCAGCACTCATTTTTCTTATTAATGAATCTATATGAAAATATAAAAACTACGTACTGAAATATATATATATATATATATATATATATATATCTAACTAGGGGTACATTCAATAATACATCAAATCGATCATGTAAGTAGTACATGAAAAATATAAATCCCCAATGTATACGTACGTATGTGTGTTCATGGGAGCATGCACCATCATCAATATTCAAATTTACAAAAGGTCACACTTACTATATATAGCTATTAATTTGTACAACATGAATTACACACATGCATATAACAAACAACACTACTATTTATTTATTTATATATATCTAGCTAGCTACCTAATACATGCATGCAGGGACACTATCTAGTAGAAAGGCCAGAAAATGGAATTAAGACAAACCTCCGGGCAGTACTACTAGCTAGTTAAAGTCCTAACCTCAAATCTAAAGCCAGTACTCCTTCAGAATGGTAATTACCACCACCACCATCAATTTCATCCTTGAATATTGGTATTGGTGCCGCCTCCGCCGGAAAATTCAAATCAAAACCACCACTAGGGCGTGGCTCTTCCTCTTCCTCTTCCGCCTTGGACTCCCAGTGACACCTCTTATGCCCTCCCAAAGCTTGACCACTCGAAAATACCCTCAAACATATACTGCATTCATGATGCCCCCCAAACGATGTCGACGTACCAATCTCACAATTATTATTTTCATTACATCCTCCTCCTCCTAATCCTAATCCTATGCAGAAACCACCGTCTTCTTCATCCACGTCCTGATCATCCTTAATTCCTAATTCCCCATCATCCTTATTAATTGCATAACACCCCTTGACGTTCTTATGACTTGCCCTATGCCCCCCCAAAGCCTGATGCGAACCAAACACTTTCTTGCAACTAGAACACTCGAACCGGCAACCCATCAAACCCGCTCCTCCATATTCATTCTCCTGATTAACGGTTGTGATTGAATCCGACGATGTGGGGCCATTAGCAAGCAACAATAGACAATTAGCCACCTCGTAGTCTTCTTCCGTAGAACGACGGCGGATGTCGGGTGGGGGGTTTATACCCCTCCACTCACGCTCCGGGTGGCACCGCATGTGGCCGAAGAGGGCTTTCCATGACCAGAATTTTCTGCCGCATTCGGTGCACGGTCTTGTGATCTTCGGAGCGAACGGGTCGGGCTTTCTTGCGGGTTTAGGTTTCGAAACGCCGCTGACGACGTTGATCGGCGTCCGTTTCTTTCTAGGGTTTTTGACGGCGGTTGTTGTTTGGAAACTGCTACTGCTGCTTTCACCAGTATAAGCCGTAGGCAACAACATTAGTGGGTTGTCCATGATTAATTAATTGTGGGTGAAAAAAAAAAAAAAAAGTGTAAGAATATGGGGGGAGGTTCTATGTCAAATGGATGGACGTGTGGGTGGGCGGTTATTATTTCTTTACACACAGACACACAAGGTGGTTATGTTTGGTTTTACTTGATTCTCACGTGTGTTCTGTTCTCCTTCAAATTACTTACTTCGGAATTTTCTTTTCTTCATTTCTTACATCATAAGACGTTGACACGTGTCCTGTCATCCAACCAGATTATAACTGAAGTTAAAATGCATGGTTGTTTGGTGTTTGGGAAAGTAATTTGGAAGAGTACGTAGTGGATGCTTGTGAAATAATATCCATTTTCATAATTTTGTTTGTTTGAGTTTTGAGAGAGTAGTTTGAGAAATAAAGCAGGTGTAGGTTTTTTTGGAAGAGTTATGTTGTAGGTGTAAGATGTATAAGACTTTATGTCAAATCAAGTTTGTTATGTGAGATAATTTATGTAAGATATATGTTACTTTATGTCAAATCAGTGTAGAGTTTGTATATGTTTTGTTTAGAGATAAGAAAATTGTTGTTTGTTTGATTTTTTAGAGTAGTTTGAGAAAATTGAGAAATGAAAATTTTATTTCCAAAAATAGAAAACATGTTTGTTTGGCCTTTTCCAAACACGAAATAATTTTGGGAAACGCCAAATAAACATGGCTAAAGTATTTAGATCTTTTTCTTCTTCTTAGGGTTACAAAAGTATTTATTAAACGTAAAGAAAAATAATACTCCCTACTACTCAATTTTTCAGATCACTAGGGATATTAAGTCTTGGACAAATGCTAAGAAGGATCTCTCATTATCGGACGGTTGATGATATATTTATATTAAGAGAATGATGCTCTTGTCGAACAGGTAATTAATACTCATTAATGATCATGTGGTTATGGAATAAATTATTAAACAAAGCTGCACGTTCTCTTGATAAGTTTCCAATGGCTCAAAGTTTGGAGCTGGATCATCACTTGTACTTCTTTTTGTAATAGTTGGGTTAGTTATAAATTGATCATATTGTGTTGTGAAGCACTAATATTTTTTTATTTGTATTCATTTAATCAATGTTCTGAAGTTTAATCTCACTCTTGATCAATGTAATTGACTGTCAATAGCATCTTTTATTCTTAACAAAAAAAAAAAAAAAGTCAATTCAATAAAATAAACTAAATGAAGTATTAAATAGACAAAACTCGAATACTACTTCACTTGACCCAACCTACCCTAACCTAGCATGGTCTTGACCCAAAAAATAATTATTTTAGGTACTAGTCCCTTCCAGCTGACCAGTCAATCACCTATTGATAAATAATTATTTTTTATATATACTTGATTACTTGAATGTGCAATTTTCCTTTTTGGATATAGGCTCAAACCATTTGGGTCGTCTTTGCATGTTTTAGAACTTCACCATTTCAACTTTCAGATAAATTTAAAGTTAAACAACACAAACCCTCAATAAGAATAGAGATATATTATGAACACTAACCCCCATTCACAATGTAAATCAAACATGAACTTGAACTCAGAGGAAGGGGTGGTAAACATTTCATTGCTTCAACCTTCAAAATGTTCAAAAATAAAAAATCAAAAAATCATTCGGTTATATTAAAACAGAGCTTAGCCTCGTCCCAGGGGCCATTAATCTCGAATTTGTACTCTTGAATCCTGATAAGCCAGTAAGGGCACACCAAATTAACAAAAATCAATATACTCGACAACAAAATAAACAATAACTGGTGCAGCCTATAGACAAAAAACAAGGTTACAGACATTAAAACCAAGGAGAAACACACGTGCAACCGGAAGGAGTATTTCCTCATACAGTAGCTAACCAATGGAGCAAACAAGAAAACTTGCAAAGAGAATAACATAATAGCAAAAACATGAAGTCTAGATGGTAATCGAGAAGCAATTAGAAGTGAAGCAACTATAGAAGCATTAAGAGAAATGTTACTCGTAAAAGTTGAACTTTCAAGAGTCCCAGGAGCTTTAATGGGGGAAAAAGAGTAGCTATGTAGAAAAAGATGGAGTACGATTAGAGAAGCTGTCAATGCCCAAATGGAGTCCGAGCTTATAGATCTAGTCAGTGTGTGATAGATAGGAGATAAAACATATAAACCAGTTATAAAATATGAGATTTTGAGAACGTAATTGAGCAGAAGATTTAGTGATAGCGTTTCTGAAGTTAAAAGGACGATGAAGAAACCTGCTCCAAGAAGGATAACATCGAGTAAAACGAGTGAGCTTTCACTAAAGGTAGATCTAAGGGTATAAGTCCAGACCAACACCACAAGAGCAACAATGCATAAATACTGTGAGATAGAAATTGAATCCAGCATCACCTTAACCAAGTCTCTTTTAACGACATTGGCATTCATAATCATGTCTTCTAGGAAGGATTCATCAGTGTGATTATCATCGAACCCAGGTTGCATCCCTCCATATGCAACTTTTCTCCATTTATGATCGGTTTTAGATATGTTATTACTCAAATGGGACTCCATTTATAGTATATAAGCACGGGAGAGTTAGCACCAATAGACTGCACACCACCAGAATTCCAACAGCACAGCAACTAGCTTTTGTGAAAGAGCAGTGCAGCACACAATCTGAAGATGGATTTAGTAAAAACAAGAATAATGAGTGTATTTACCAAATACAAAGTACTAAAAAAGAATACCAATACATCTTAACTGTTACTAAAATACAAAAAGAAAGAAAATATATACATTGGTAAGCTATTCAACTTCTTATCTGAGGTCAGTTCAAATGCAACATCCACTGTAACCTCCAGAGAGATCTAAAGTTCAAAATGCGTTCATAAGCAACAAAGAGGGCATGTTGACTTGTAATCAAGGGGAAACTAACTTCTAAATGTAAATTTCACCATCCCTTTTAATCTCATGACGGTTATATAATTGCAACAAGTTGTTTTGGAGAATGAGAACTAGGCTTTCCCTTATGATCACCTATATTTTAAGGGGTGTAGAATTTGAACCATTCATAGTTGTTTTTCTATGTCCTCTTAAGTCGCCCAGTTTTCTAGGTATCACACATAGCACAGAACACCAATAACTAGAGCTGGAACAGAGTGTTTTGTAAGAGAGATTTCAACATACAAAAAGTCAAAAGCTAATGTTTGAACATTACAATATTCTTCTGGCAATATGAAAAGAAGCAGAGACTAGTTTGGTAACACATTAATTGTGAAATAATTAGTCGATTTCTTCGGCAAAATCAATTATAGTAAGTAAAGGACTAAACTCCACTTTTACTATTCCAGACTTCCAGTAACAACTTAATACTTTTTCCTCTTCGGATATATGTCAGATCATCATTTACCAATCATTTTAACATCAGGATAAAGCCCCAACACTTAAACGAACACCATTACCAATTCTGATTGCATTGCATCAATAGCTAAATCCATTAAGGAAATACAGTAATAGGTAATCAAAAGTCCACTAAATTCATCTCCGTCCCAAGAAAAATCAGAAGGTAAAAAAACAGTCGAATTAAGTTAGTCATCATTGAACTTCAAGTTTCCACCAAGCTAAAAACTAAAGAGAAAAACCCAAAAGGGAAACGAGTCGGGTATAGTATGTTCCAACCAGGGCCGGCCTGACATATTACGGGGCCCTAGGCGATGTTTAAAATTGGGGCCCTCTTTTACAAATTAGCTGATATTTTTCAGATTCAATCGTAATATCTTTTTATGATATTTCATTCTTAAACTTTCTCTTAACAAAACAAATACTACAAGTATCGTGTATATATATAAATATATATATATATATATATATATATATATATATATATTGAAAATTCAATTATCGTGAATATAGTTATATAACAAATGTAAGTTAACAGATATAATTTTTTACTTGTCAAAATCAGTAAATAGATAAAATATAAAAGAAGAATATTTCTGCTCACACTACTATCTTAGGTAGGGCTGTGCAAACGGTAAACCAAACCGAACCGTACAAAATTTAGTTATACCGGCTGGTTCGGTATTCTGAAATCTCGTACCGTTTGCCAAACCAAAAATTTCGGTTTGGTTCGGTAATGATTCGGTGCGGTACGATTTGATTCAGTACAAAAAATCCGAAAAATTATTGAATAAAAAATAATTTGTCTTGAATACATATGTAAATAATATTATGCTTCCTACCACTCTAACCATCCAATGAAGTTGAATAGAAATTATAAAGAATACATCAGAGACCCCCTAGCCTCAGTCCCCTCTCCAAAAATTACTTTAGCATCATTCAAGTTTGGGTTTTAAATACAATTAGAACCCAATTTATTAAGAGAAAATCAGAAAAAGAACAAAATTGGGCATTTAGAATTTGGACTGTACCTCTGTAAATTACAAATCTCGGCCGAGAGAGAGATTGTGGAGGCGCGATGGGGGTGGGTGGTACGGCGGCGCGGTGGGATTTTGAATTGAAGAAGAAGAAGATTTGGGTTTTGCTCCAGGGCAGTCCGTAGAAGCAGTGAGAACCTTGGATTGGAAATTTGGAACGCTGACTTTAGTACTTTCCTTGGAATTGGTATTAAAAAAAAATGGGTATACCGGTTCGGGGTTGTTCGGTAATGGAGATCATACAGTTCATAGAATCGAACTACGGTTCGTATTGACATCGAAACTTCGGTTTCGGTATGAATTATTGGATAGTGAACAACCCTAATATTAGGGGTGAGTATTCATTATAATTAAATCGTACAAATATTTGATATCTAGTCTTGGTAGTTTCAAAATTTGTACAGTATGTCAAATCGAATTATTTGGTTTGATTATCAAATGGTTTAGTCAGCTGTATGTTGTTTGAGTCTTCTTTGTAATAAATTAATATTAAAAAAATTCATTAAATTTAAGTTACATTAAATGCTAAATTTAATTTATTAGTAAAACAATGGTGTTATAATATTCTTTTCTCCAAAATACTAAGATACAATAACACAAAATATTTGTATTATCAATTAGCATATACTCCCTCCCTTTTTTTAATCGCTTTGGAGGATTGCACACGGATTAAGAAATGTAATAAATAACCACTTTTTTAAGGAGAAGTCCCAAAACACCATTTTAATCAAATAATCATAGCATTAATAAGAAGGTAAAATTGGTAGAAAAAAATCAATTCTACATTGAAATCCTAAAACGACAAATAAAAAAAACGGAGGGAGGAATCTTTATCATTTGACACCAATAATATGAAATAATCACTTTTACATAAATTAGCTCAACATAGCTTACATAACAAACATACAGAGAATTTCAATAGAAAGTGTATTGTTAATCGAAAATTAATTTAATAGGTTAAATCTATTTTAATGTCGCGCTCCGATCATTGTCCAACACATCCGAACCAATTCATGACGCATTAATGTTAATATTTGCCTAAAGATATCTAGGACATTCTTTTTGCATATGCATGATTCTAGATTATGGAGTAAAACACTATAGATAAGTATATATAAAAAGTCTCCAGAGCATCAATTTTAGCCACTAGATCAAGTTGATTTTCACCGTCTGTTCAAGAATGTGGTTATATAAATAGGGGAATACCTTATTTGAAAATTATTCAAGTTTGTTGCATTCTTACATCTTATTTGACAAAAAAATTATTAAATAGAAAAAAACTGAGATACATTTACAAAATAATTTTTGAGGCCCCTCTATAGTCGGGGCCCTAGGTGAGGACCTAAATTGCCTAGCAATAGAACCGGCCCTTGTTCCAACGAGTTACTAGTAGATAAAACACATCCTGTAATTGCAAATTATAGCTAAATACACATCAAACACGAAAGAAAAACAAGACGTGCAAAATTAAAATGATTACATGTGATTAAAATAACGCTTAACACATCGTCTGTGCATGTATAGCTAGTAATTTCTTGGTAATTCCAATAAGTAAAAGAATATAAGCCTAATTTGAAGACAGGGAGGCATAGATGAAAAGAGCAATCTGAGGTCGGTATCCAGAGAAGAATCAAAAGATGGAGAAAACAAAAGTAGAAAAATGGAAGAAAATATTTATGTTAACGTTTAGCTGTTGCATATAGTCCACCAAGCTAATTACCAAAGAAAAAGAATATAGCACATTTAAGCTAATGGGCTAGTTCATTTACTTTACGGAGTTAAAGTTTAATTTGTTGTTTTTGTTTGATTTAAATGTCCGAATATGGATCAAAGTTTATATCACTTTCGTCAAAAACGACATTTTTTTTGTTTTCGAATTAATAGAAGCGAAAATTAAGTATAGTTTTTCAAAATCTTTATTTGCTTTGATACTCCCATATTTTTAGTTTAGTAATCTATTCATAATTTTCCCTATTGTTTCAAAAAAAATTAAATATTTAACTGATGTACAAATATATATTAATAACAATCCGATTTGTATCTTTAACTATATAATCAGCCTATCATATTCCCTTTACTAATTTTGAACTACAAATCTTGTTAATCGGAGAAGATTAACAAGATCTATTTGATCTTGAATCGATTAATTATCCTAATATATCTAATTCGGATCAAAATCCGCAGCCCATTGATCTATTTCTTCTTATATATCAAGTGATGCAACATGTTTTGTGATTTACAAGAACAATTGTCAAAGGAAAATTATATGCACTAGCCACTTGCAAAACAAGAGTAATTTTGTCGTAGTTCATATTGAAGATCTATCGAGTAAGGGCAAGAGTAGTAGTATAGTCTAGGACAAGGATGGTCAAAATTTTTATCTAGCTATAAAATGCAACTGGCAAATTTCTGTAATCCTTTTTCATAATATTTGGTTAAGTGCCATCGTAATTATAGTATTATATAATTCGTAATATGTTTGGTTTTTACGCCTACTAGAGCACATAACAATTCAACACAAATATATTAAGACACGTACAGAGGCACAGGGCAATTGAAGTGTGCTGCCACATTCTTATAGTGAAGAAACACACCTTCAATGCAAGTTTTCAAAACCCCTAATATAATTTAAATTTAAGCACGGTCTTCTTTATTCGCTCGCCTCAAATGCAGAAGCAGTTCATGTAAAATTTCTGTAAAAAGGAATCTCGTTTTTTGACAACTAGTTTTACATTCCCCATAATGTTCAAAAGAAAATTATATAAGTACTATTGACCTCCCAGGAGTCGTTCAACAGCTGCATGAACATTTCCTGATGTGGCACGGAGTGCTCTAATATTCTCTTGAGTGTCAAAGAAACCCATCTCTTGTAGTTGTGATAGCTGAGTTGCATAGAGTTCTTCAGGGGGCACTACAGGAAGAACAACCAAGATTGAGATTTTCAAAAAGAAAGATGCGACTAATAAAGTAAATCGATCGAGAAAGTTGAGAGTTAAAACCATTAGAAGTATTTGGAACATTCAAACTGCCAGCTCCAAGACCGCCAAACATGTTCATCAGCATGTCCAAACCCATGTTATTTTGTGTTCCTGCAATCCACAAACACCAAAAGAACAAACCACGTATTGGGTATAATTATTTACATATTACCTATAATAATACAAGAAATCAACATCTGTTGATGTCAACCAATTCTTTTTTATCACAATTTAGGTTGTTATGTACCTCCACCCTGCCCAGTCTGAGCTCCTTCCCTGCATTGGAAAGGGTGATGAGAAATGTGTGATAGTTGTTAACAAATAAAGAACAGTCACATAAAACAATCTATGCCGAAAATGAGTGCCTCTATGTGTGTGTGTGTGTGTGAGAGAGAGATCCTACATCAGGAAAAAAAGGGGAGGGGGGGTGCAAGTGACAAGATGATCCTTGAAAATGGTGATATGTCTATGACAACTAATAAATATAAGTGAAGTAGTTTCAAGTACCAACATGCATACGAGTATTTAAAAGACCAATTCTGATAGAATTGCATTTAACTGAGAGTACCTATTTCTTAAAATGGTAGCGAAAGAACTAAGAACATACTTGATAGAAGATCCACTAAGTTTATTAAAACCTATGTGCATCAAATTTAACATGAATAGAGCTTCAGAGAATTTTCAGATAATTTTAAACAGCTGCTTAAATCAACTTTCTTCATAGATTTAAGAACACGAAATGTACTCGTTATAGTAATTCCAAATAGAACAGCAAGAAACCAGCGTAATGCATAATAAACTCATAAACTTGATAGAGAGGAATACACAATACTAATTAAAACAGTTGTTTCACACTCACGGGTTTGATTGCTGCCGATTGAGTTGAGAGAGTTGTTGCTGCAAAGCCATCATTTGCTGAACAGTACATTTCAACAAGTGGTGAGGAAAAGAATCGTTCATCATAAAATCTTATAAATGGTTTTTGAAAAGCAAGCATTACTCAACAGATAAAACTCATAATATTTATAGCACAAATCTTATCCAAAAGGCATTTTGTGTTGATTCTACTGGTGCATAAATTATATGATATGAGTACTTGAAAACCTGCTTGGGTTCCCTGAAATGATAAAGTTTGAGATGAATCAAAGAATAAACTGAATCTGAATTTAAAAAAAAATATATGCTGAGGTTGAAATCCTTGGGAGAATCAGTATTGAAAAGAATCAAATAAAGCGAGTGTTCGATCCTTGTCCCAAACTATTCAAAAAGCTTCAGAATCACTGAATATGTTTCCATTGCAATCTACGGCACTGGAGTAATCCAGCAGCCGGAAATGTGCCAAGAAGTGCATATTAAACCACATTATAACTTTGACTCGACAAGCTTCACAAAAAATCTCTGTCCTTGGGATGAGCTTGAACTAAGTGCGGGCAGCAACAACAATTTGTTAGCTATGTCCTTACGTGAATCAAGATAGAAAGGAAATCGATCATGGGTTGTTTAAGTATGATCATCATGGTGGGGGATTCAAGGAGGATTAAATGTTTGTCAGCCATTTGTATCTCCGGAGGAGGGTGTCTAAATATTTGCCTTGACCAGAAGGGAAAATTCGGCTAATAAGGAAATTTACTCAGGCAGGATAATTGCTTTGTCATTATCAATAGTCATATATTCACTGATAGTGTTGTGGTAAAATTTTACTATCACCATCTACTACAAAACATATATAAGTATCTACATACATGTTTTGTATGTAAGAATACACAACCACACCCCTAGGGTACATTTTGTAATTTGAGGACATTAAAGATAGATTGAAATAAAATTTTGACACAAATTTGGAGTAGGTCTTATCATCTAACTTACAGCAATTCAGTTTTACTAATCATGCTAGACATAGGATGTGAGTATTCCATGATGCTATATAACTCATGCCTCCCCTTCCTCTCCGAAAGCAACACATTCAGCAAGTAAACAGAATAAAAAATATAGTATCGAGATTTGCAATTGAAAAAAAGAGGTTGTTATACCTGCATCGTCTCGGGTGATGTCAACCCTCGAAGAACTTCTGGGTTTTGCATCATTTCTCTTAATTGAGGGTTCATATCAAACATACTTCGAAGTTGAGGATTTAGGCCTACAATCTGCAATCAAGTTGTGATTTCAATTCAGTATAATGTGAAGCCAATTTAAAAAAAAATAAACAAATCAATTTCCCTGAAATTGGAGTAGTACTTGATCCATGTATTGAGGGTTAGAAAGCAAGCTTTGCATCATCTGTGCCATTGCTGGATTTTGCATCAACTGACTGAACGCAGCAGGATCTGGCATGCCCATATTTTCCATTCCTGGAAGACCAAGCCCTCCTAATCCAGCAATAGGAGGTAGTCTTGCATCGCCTGTTGGATTAGTTCTTGCAGCATTATTTGTTTGAGGACCTCCTACTATCACATTCAAGAGGTCAGAGTGTCTTCACAAATGAAAGAAACTCAAGATTTTTTTTTTACAGAGGGGATAATGTGTTGGCACCAAAAAAGATAAAACAGAATATGACTTCAATATTTCTAATTTAATCAAGAAAGGAAGTAGCAAAAGCCTGCCCTGTTGCATTTAAACAAGAAATGAGTATGCAGAAAGTAAAAATATTTCAGTCAAGTACATGGATAAATTATATACGTAAGACAAGCAGCTATGAGATAAATGCCTCTCCAATGGACTAAGAGAATCGGCCAACTCTTGTTCATATTGAAAATGAAGAACTAAAAGAGAAAAGGAAAGCAGTAGGCATTAAATAAATAAAGTGGAGGAAAAACAATATGGACAACCATTTCTATAGCACAATTCCAGGCCCCAGGCCTAGCAAATAAGAAGAAAAGGGAAAATAAATAACCAAGACATTAGGAAAAAAAATTAAGGCAGTTTTATACGGGAAAGTTGTACAAATTTGGAACCAGAAGCTGTTTTAACTATAATTACTTATTATGTAAAACTAACCAAAAAAATTATAAAGTCGCGTAACTTTTTCAATGAAAAAGATAGTCATCAACTTTTGACACATAAAATTTTTAAACCATACCAGTATTACTCCAAGGATTGGGAAGTGGATTGGTATTAGCAGCAGCGGTCCCTGAGGTTACTTCAGGTCCAGCAGTGGAAGGATTAGATCCATCTCTGGTTTGGGCACCACCCTGATTCCCCAAGAGAGCAGCAAATGGATTTGATCCTGCATCAGTAGCTGCGCCGCCACCCATTGTTGTTGCATTCAAGAAAGGTTCTTGAACATTTTCATACATGCGCCTAAGCATGTTAAATCCCTCAGGAGAAGATTCAATGTTACTCATTGCCCTGTCAGTATTCCGCATCATCTCGCGCATTAGCTCAGGATTCCTTGCAGCTTCTAATGTTTGCCGAAGGATGCTAGGATCATTGAGAATGTGACCAAGTTCAGGGTTCCGTTCAATTATATCACGCATTTGAGGGTTACTCATGATTAAGCTGCGCATAATCTCAGGGTTGTTCATTAGGCTTTGAATGGCAGGGGTGTTCATTATCTCTCTCATCATGTTAGGGTTCTGAGTTAGTTGTTGCTGCACCTGCTCAAACTCAGGCAGTCCAGCTCCAAATAATCCAGATGCCCCAGTGCCACCAAGGGCACCTAAACCCATCCCTGGAAAAAGGGACGCACCTGCACCTGCACCAGCCACCCCAGTGCCCCCTGTATTGGGCCCACCACCCTGTGCAACAGCGGGAGTACTGTTTATGTTCTCAGTGTTGGTAGGAACTGCAGAGGGAGCAGATGCAGCTGGTGCAGAACCACGAACCATATGAACTGTGTGATCTGCCTGCAAACCTATTTAAGACCAGGAACAGACCAACAATCATCAATGGAAAAGCAAGAAGAGGGTAAGAGAGGGAGAAAAATTGACGAAATATTTAAGAGCATTTACAACTAAGTATAGCATGGGAAAGCACTGGAAAATCAATAATGACATGAAGATCACAGAGTATGCTAGTACAATTTCACAGAAACAACATTGATCCTCAGAGATAATAAACGGCTGAAACCTTATATAAATCATAGAAATTGTTGCATCATTAGCAATTTGCCAACCAATCAGAATGCAGTTACAGAATCCTGAATAAGGTATATGGTACTTGACTATGGCGACCGTAGATCATTTACTTCATGACTCCAAAACATTTATGAGGTGATGACCCCTTTTCATTCGTCCATGTCGCATTCACATTAATAAAAGACAGATGCATGTGGATGAGGGAAAACTACACGATGACATGACTTGACAATGAACACATTTGATATAAAGTACATATTAAAAATATATGCAAGTTTTCCTTTTGCTTTATAAATCATAATTAGATAAGTGTTATTTTATCAAAACGTATCCACATTTATTCCTTAGCATGTTTGAGTGTTGTAGACCTGTCATATAAGTCAAGTTAAGTTTAATTTTTTTACCTCAAAGACGTCGGATGCTGGTCCAAAGAGATTATGATTTTCACAGATGTCCAGACAGGACCTAAATGAGAATGCCAATGCCTAAACATTGAGCAACATATTTGCATTAAGCCAAGTGGCAGCATGAACTTGTCTTTAGACTCCAAGGTAAAGAAGATTTGGGCTTTCCGTACCATTCTCTAAGAGCCGACAAATTTTGCTTTAGTGGGTAACTAATAATACTCTTAAAGTTGAGCTTTAAAGGGAATCAGGACAGAAAATATGGAATATTAAATGTTACCGAACTTCGCGGAGCGCTGAAAATTAATATCATTCCATTTTTACACTACCAAGTGTCTACTTATCACGACATAATTTATTGGGTCCCTTTTCTTTATCCCAATGGTCGTATGCAATCATGGATCAAAATTTCGTTTCGGGTAGTTTCAGAATTACATCTTGTTTTTGTTTCGTTTAATTCAAAAACGGAAACTTTTCAATGTTTTCGACGGAAAAGATGGAAATTTTGATCCATGTATGCAATTACTATAGTTTTTTCTTTAAGCTCAATATCAGTACACTAAATTCTGTTTCCACTTAAAACATTATAGTTAATTCCTCATATGCAAACTCAGTTTCTTAAGCAAGATAACAGCTTGCTGAAACCTAATATTTCTAGACTCCAGGAACTACAACTGTAAAAACTAAACTGCATTTTAGTTCCAAAGTTTGCTTCTTTAAACAATCCACAAAACCAAGAGCCATATAACCAGATCCACAAACCTATCAGCACCCCAAAAATATGTAAGCATACCCGCAGAAACAATCAAGTTCACAAAACAAATCACAATTCAGAAATCCAGAAATTCACCTACTACAGCAAAAAGCAACAATCCAATATAACAAAAAAAAAAAATCAAACTTCATAACCCAGCAAAAAAAAAAAATTAGGGACAAAAATTAAATTGGGGAATAGTATACCATAGCTGACTAGGGTTTGGTCGTCCTTCAAGATCCGACCTTTGTAAATCAAACGCTGTTGTTCAGGTGGCACGTCGCAATTTCGAGCCAACAAGCCCTTGAATTCCCCAACCGTCAATTCGAGACTCGTTTTCACCGAAAATTTAGTACCGTTTGAGCTACGAATGTTTACATTCACCTCGGCGCCCGCACCCACGCTCGACTCAGCCTCCACACCCATTGATTTCTTCTCGGTAAATTCAAACCCTAGTATAAAATTCACAGGCTCGAGCTGTCTTGTAATAATTCAATTTATAGATGCCGAATATTATTATATTTAATAGGAGGGAGAAGAAGTTATGTAGGACTCAATGAATTGGACAGGTAAGAATATTGAAATCGGGTATAAATAATAAATTCGCAGAAAGAAAAAAAAAAAAGATGAGAATGAGAATATATATAAGACCGGATTGTTGTGCACGAAATCTGGTTATACCATGTGTATTTGTGAAGGGTACAAAATTGGGGTACGGTGGTGATGTGTGTTTTATTAATATATTTGGTCAAATTAGAATTGTGTTGGAAAAAAATTTCATTGCACACGACTTTTAAAAAAAAAAAAAAAAAAAAAAATTGAAGTATTTTTTATAACTTCATCAAACAAAAAATTGTAGTATAGAACAGTATAAATCTAATACCATGTTCTATATAAAAACTAAATAGATTGTATTGTGACGTAATTGAGGCGTGCAAAAATCTTAATAATTTGATTTCATTTTTGTGTATTGTTTACTACTCATTATGGTAATAATGCTCCATACAATATTTAGTCCTAACCATTATGTTCTACTTGTGTGAATAATCATTAATCGATTAATGATTATATATGTTGGTGTATAAGTATTCAACCATTCCGTTCAGAGACACATGTTTTCTTGAAAAGTGAGTGTGTACAATTGGTTGGTAAATTTGATTATGCATGATATGTAGTAGTTAAGGAAAATATACTTATGGAGTTGATGCAATCTAGTTTTAAGAATATATTTTTTTCTCGTGAATTTGTTGTTGTAATTTATGTTGGATGAGTACTAAATTCTTGGTTGAAATCCATAGATAAATTAGAAATATATATATATTGGAAAAGATAAAGTTCAAAGAGATATGTTATGTGTGTTTGTCCCACATTGATTTTAAGACTAATAGACAAGTTCAAGATATAAAAGCCTTGTGACTTTATAAAGTAGTGTGTACTAGTTAGTATATATGAACTTAAGTGTAAAGATTTGGTATAAGCGTTTACAAAGATGTCATATGGGTATACCACACGCGTACCGTCGCCCGCTCGGCTCGACCCGGCTCGGATCTCATCTGAGCTGGGCTCGTGTAACGCCCCAAAAATTTCGGACCCTTTTGATTGGATTTTTTAAACCAATTTTATGTGCCACGTTTTATTTTTGAAGTTAAGCATTATTTTGAACTAAAATATACAATTTAATTAAATCTTGTGACCTTATGAACTTTGAAATAATTCAAAAATATAAAGTTACTTTAGAATAATATTAAGACCTTTTTGAAATTTTTGGGCTTGGTTGCGCGAAAATTTTATTTTTGGGGGCAAAAATGCATTTTCCCAAAACTTCAGGGGGCAAAGTGCAAATTTGCCCCAAGTTGCAGATTTTCTGCTGGATAGTAATCATTTTCTCTCCTTGCACACTCCTAGGGCTGTCAAGCATGCCCTTGGGTAGATAAACTCTTCCACCCAAGGTTGGCATGCATTGGTGGAAAATGTGGAGTAATAATACTTCTATATTCTCATATTGTATGTATATATGTATATACATTAAAAATCTGATTTCTTAGTCCAATAAATATCTCCCTCAAACCCACTTTATCTTCTTTACAACTTAAAATACTTAGATATAGAGAGGGAAAGAGAAAACACATTTAGAAAGAGGATTTTCGGATATACACAGCACAGCCTCGGGTTTTCGCTCATTAAATCTTCGTCCACCGTTGGATCATGCCCAAATTTTGCGTGAAGGTCCTACACACATGGGGCTACATATTGACCGTTCGGATCATCGTTAGGATCTCCCGGAGTGAATCGGCAGTCGTCAGAAATTGGTGGAAAGTAAGGATTTATGAACCACCACCGGAGCCGCCACCACTGCCACCGGAGCCGCCACCACCACCTTCGGAGGTCTGAAAATGAAGAGAGCTTCATCTCCTTCGTTGCTTTGGGTTTCGGATACGCTTCATTTGTGGAGTTTAGTCGCTATACTAAGCGACAAAGGTGAGCGTTGTGTGTTGAATTTGTAGTCGGTCCGATGTGCTAGTAGATCGAGTCAAACATTTACTTATGCTCTTAATAATCAAAGCATGTGTTATATTATAATTTCTATTGCATGTTGTTAGAAAGAGATTGGACTTGTTACGTCGACATTACTCGCATGAAATCCTTAGTATATCAACATGATAATCCAATGCATGCTACATCCAAATCTACTAGTTGCGAATATATTTTACTAAATTATCATGATACCCAAAATTTGCATTTGATAAGTTGTTAAATGTTGATAATATGTTCACCTAGCCATATATCTAAATTGCTTTCGGTGAATTGTTATTGTTGGTAAATTGTTATATTTGTTTGATATGTTATGTTCCGTTTGTTTCCGATTTTGTGTGGGCCCTATTTGTTTGGTATATGGACCCGATGACAACCTGGCCGGCAAGGGCCGGCAGGATTGTCACGGTTACCCGTAGGCCTGGCCTTACAATCCAAGTGGGGAGGAACACTTGGGGAGTAAGGACAAACTTTGGCGAAGACATGTCGATGCACTTCAGATAGTAAGGTCGCTCCTTACTCGGTGTGTTTGGATGGACATCAGACTGAGGATGGAGGGTAAGTGGAGGACGGCATCAACAAATTCTTGGTTATGTGAATTCCGTGTTTCTTCCGTCTTGAATATATGCTTAATTTGCTTGATAACATGCTTACGTTATATAATATGTTGCATCCACACATCACCATGCAAATTCACACATAGCCTCACTAAGTTGGACGATCAACTTATGCGTTCCATGTTTCATTCTTTTCAGTTTCAGGTGTTCTGGAAAATAATAGTCAGGTTGCGGTTAGGTCATCACGGTTGCGGTCCCACCCTAGTATTTGGGAGAGTAGTTACATTTTATTATTGATTTATGTTCTTTCTCGATTTTGTTTAAGACCTTGCTTAGAATATTTGAATCGTTAAAGTTGATTTATATTTTCATAAAAGATACAAGATTTTCATAAATTACTTATTTATCTCTCTCGGTTGATTTTGTTTAAATATTTTGATATGTTGTGATTAAATGCTTCCGCTTTAAACCTCTATTATGAAAATTAATTTTAACTTTTCGTCAAAAATAAACATAGTAAATTAAATTGTTCCTATTTTATTTTAAATCGCTTCCGCTTTAAAACTTTTAATTTATCGTTTCTGTTTTTATAAAAAAAAAAAAAAGTTTCGATATTTTAACTCTTTTTCAAAATAATAATAATTTTTTGACTGTTATTTGACGGACCCGCGGAGCCGGGCCGTCACAGCTCGAGCGTTTGGGCGAATTGTCTCAGTCTCAGACTTGTCTTTTTGGAGGAAATTTGAATTTTGAATTTAAAACATTTTGAAATTCCAGTTACAAGAAATTTGAATTAAAAAATGTAACGTTTTCCGTTAGAGAATTAAGTGAAACGTTTTATATTCATTGTTATTGCCGATTTATTCTGATTAATTGAGCAGTTTTTAATTTCAAATGTCTCCCTAGCAGCTATATATATGAGTGTTCTTCATTTCCGGAAAAACACACCAACACAACAAAATACAGTGTTCTCTCAAATCTCTCTGCATGTTTCATTAGAAATATGGGTTGGTCTGTGTTTTTCAAGGTGAAGCTTCTATCATTGTGCAGTGATTAAGTTTCTGGAGCCAAATTATCATGGAAGGAGTTTCGAGTTACCCAATTGCACTAAGGTGGGTCGATAATTTCTTCAAGGCAAGCATACTTCTTTCTGCGATTTGGTTGGATCAATTTTGTTACTATACAGAATTGTAAGATAAGATTATTTAAATTTATCTATTTTGTTATCTTCTTTAACTAATTGTACTTTCATTTGTTATCCACATTGGTTTGTACGAGATTGGTTTCTTTAGCATAACTGTTCTGAATTGTTTTAAATCTACCAACATTTGTGAAATTGTAATTCAGATCTCACAAAGAAAAAAAAAAGGCTATAGTTTTAGTATTAATGATTCTTATGCAACATACATCTGTTGGTTAAATTGTACTATTTGAATTCGGTTTTTCATAACATTAAATCAACTTCTTACTACTCAACAACCAAGAACCAAGAAGAGAAAGAAAGATAAAAGATGAATAATGATTTTTTCGCCCGAGGGTTCCTTGAAGAAGAACCACGCTAAATAGATTGAATCCATTGCCACAATATTTCGGCAATTATAAAAACAAAGTAGAGGAGCTCTCGGGTTAGAAAAAAAGAAGAACTTGATCTTCCTTTATAAAAATGTTTTTGGATGAAATAATTGGAATTGACAAATGGTTACGATTGTGGAAAGTAGAGAACCGTCGGTTATCTTTTGAATCAAAGTAGCGGAAGGAGAAGTGTTAGTTACTTTGAATGAAAACCACAGTATACGGTGACAGTAACATTAACTATCCTAAGGTAGCGAGATTTCTTGCCGCATAAGTAGCGACCAGAACAAATGGTGTAACAACTGCACCGCTGTCTCCGACACGTACATGGTGAAACTGAATTCTCCTTGAAGATGAGGAAGCGTGTCATGTGATACTCATAATAAACACTTTTCCTCCTATAATATTAATGATGCGTTTTTGTCATATTATAGGAGGAAGGCAGTGAGATTTTTTTACAAAAATAGAGACGAGTATATTGTCATTTGATTTATCATAAATAGTAAAAAATAACGTGCTATTAATTCTATAGAAATAACCAAAGAGGGGAATATAAATTTTGCCAATGGCCATAAAAGAGAATGCAAGTAAATTGCCTGGAATAGATCTTATTTTCTTATTCTTATGTCAGATATTAGAGTCACACCTGTACATAGATTAACCAATGTCAAAATTTAAAACTTATGTTGATCCATATATATGTTAATTGCATGCATAAAATGACAACACACGAATAAAATAAGATAAATAATCATTTTCCCCAACCTCAAATATATTACTCCAACAACAAGAAGTCCATCAATGGCCTAAAGACAATGGTGATTCACCGTAAACTTTAAATTATCAAAAGATGAAAGAGAAGAGTAAATCATGTCCAATTTAGGCCTGGTACCAAATCAACCATAATTACGCACACACAACCACTGTCATAGTAAGCAATGATTCCATATACACTAAAGCTTTCACATGACTACCTTTAGGCAAAAACTTTAAAGGCAGTGGGATACATATTTCAATTGAAAATCATCATCGCCGAGGATCAAAGGGAATGTGCTCATTCTTGCTCATGAGATGCAGCAATGAGTTAGCTTTTCTTTTTGCTCTATTTGTCCCACATCGAGTAATCTCTATCAAATGATCATAAACACCATACTGCAAAGCAGCCAACAAACAAGAAGAATTATTCGACCCCAACTCAAGTATGACAGCAATAGCACATTCCTTGTTTTTCGGAGTCCCATCTCTCACTATTTCAACCAGAGTTTCTATAAACGATAGTCGTCCAATTTCATATCTCCCTTCATGATGTGATGCAATGAGTAATAATATCGATAAAGCTTCATCAACCATATCTAAAGTCTTATCTTCAAGAATATCAAGTAATGGTGGTATTATACCTTCTTTGATTGCTCTTGATCTATTTGCATGGTTAAGTACCAAGCTAAATAGTGCAGTTCCCGCATCCTTTTTCCCTCGATTTGTCCCACATCGTAAGAGATCGACAAGTGGCCGAATCCCATTTGAGCATCCGATTGACACTTTATTCTCATCAAGAATCGACAAACTGAACAAAGCTGCTGCAGAGTTTTCTTTAGCCTCTTCGGTTCCGTTCCTCAAGACTTGAATAATCGCGGGAATTGCACCTTCTCTAGCTATAAGTCTTTTGTTCGACTCATCTAATGATAAGTTCAAAAGGGAAGTGACAATGTGTTCTTGAATTTCGGAATCTGTGTAAGACAAAAGACAAACCAAAGGGGGAATTCCGCCACTGTTTGCAATCAAAACTCGACTATCGGGAGACTCTTTGGAGAGCATACGTAACCTGATAATAGCGTCTCTTTGCACATTTAAATGGGATGAATATAAATTCAGGATTAAAGACGAAATTTCCTCGGCTAGTGGAGAAGATGCAATGTCGAAATCATCAGAAATTTCTTTCTTTGGTAGTTCATAATTGTTCTTTTCGCACCATTGTTGAATGAGATTCCGGAGGGCAAAGTTTGGAGCTAGTGTCAAGTAATTCAACTTTTGACCCGTCTTTGGGCACGTTCTATGACCCGAGTTTAACCATTTTTGTATGCTCTCTCGTTCGTAAGTCTGAGAAAGAAAAACTAATCAAATAAGCACACAATTTAAGAAAAAATAAATTAGGGTGATTTACAATCAGACCCCTTGAGATACTACAGAACACGGGCTACCCCTGCTGTTTTGGAAATTACAAGAACCTCCATTCTGGTTTAGACTATCTACCCGAAACACCCCTTACAACTTCAACAATCCCTACAAGAACACCCCTACAACTTCTGGAAAAAAATAACAAACACACCCCTGTAAGGATGTTCTTGTAATTCTGGAACTACAAGGTCTTTTTGTAATTAGGGTTCACCCGAAGGAGTCCTAGCGTGAATCACCCAATATATTAAAATGAATAGTATAAATTACCTGTCCAGTTGCAATGATAACAGGATCGGTCATTATCTCGAGACTAATCGGGCATAGGAATTCATTTGGGATTGACAAAGATTTGCTTTTCTCCAAACATCTCAATGAAGCAGCTCCATCGAGAACATGGTTTTCATCAGTCCCAGACATTTTCTTAAATTTTGTTAAAAGTTCCACAACTTGCTGGATGATGTCTTTATTATGTGCATTCTTGGCTTTAACTAGTTTTCTTACAGCCACAGTTTCGGTTTTGAGGTCGGCCATAGTGTGTAATTCTAATTTCTTAGCAAGTCTTTCAATTATTGCACCATCTGCATTTCGGTCATCGTCTTTTGAAAAAACGACCATCATATCCATTGCAAGTTCCATATCTTGTGATTCTGTCCTCCTTTTAGCTCGGTTTAGTTGCATATGCATTAGCTCAACCTAAGTAAACCCACAAAATAATTTTTAACATAGTTATCAGATCGTGAATCTTAAGGCCTAAGTTACGAATCGAGACATATCGTGAATAGATTCATGTTCAATTGCTAAAAATAGCATAAAAACATATTTTTTTTCATATAATGAAAACATCATAATTGAATTGCGTAGAGACGAGATTAACATTTTAAAGTGAAAATTTAAAGAAAGATTCATATGAACATAATGTATCCAAAATTATATTAATCAAATATTTATGTAAAGAAAGACGAAGTTGGGGGAATATTGAATTCTCATTCATAATCAATATGTTAGACAACGTAAGAGTATTTATAGAAGAAAGTAAAACATTCCTAATTCAAATAGGAATCTAACACTCCTACTCAATCTATAACACTAATACTCCAATAACTCTAACAATTTAAATGTATAATTTGCTATAAGAAGTGACAAAACTAAGGTGCAGCAAAAACAAGGTGAAAAAAAAAGGGATTAAAAAATAACATAATTACTTGTTCTTTAACTTCTTCTGAGATCCCAAACTTCTCATAAGGCATTTCACTTAGTGCCAAGTTCAGCTTATCGCAAACGGCATGAAATCTGCTCATCATTGCTTCACTCTCTAAGGCCTACACATATAATCAATCAGTCATTACAAATATCTATCAGGAAAAAAAAAATTACTAAACATAACACAATTAGAACATCTAAGATTCTTACAAGAAAAATCTTGCTTCCAGAGTTGCAAGTCTTGAGCAATTTCTTGGCAGCCAATAGTGCTTTCTTCAAATTAAGCAAATAATTAAATACCCAATGATCATTAGAGGAGGGATTAAGCTCCTTAATCTCTTCCAAAAGAGGCACTAAAAGCTTCAACCTTCTAACTAAGTTCAAACACTCTTTCCTTTGAGTTTTTCTAAACCCTGAATAAGAACTCACTTTCTCAATCAATTCCATCATTTCCTTCACAAATTCATCTCCATTTCCATTACACACTTCCATTAATGAAGAACTCAACAACACACGCTTCTTTTCCTTTGCTTCAATTCTGCTCCCTTCACAATCCATTGAAAAAGTTAGAATGGGTGAATGAAAATTTTGGTCTATGCTATGCTATGATAACATAATAGTGAGGTTCTTTTACTTTAATTTGGCAAAATGGTCGGGTCTTGAAAGGTTTTTTCTTTTCTCTGTTAGCGGAAATTAAGGATATGATTTAACGGTGGGATTTGTTTCTTTTCTTTTCTTTTCTTTTTTGGCGGGTTTTTTATGATATAGTTTTATGAAGATTGAGACAAATCTGATAAAATTGGGTGATGGTTGGAATTGAAAGCATATGGGCCACGCGTTTTCAGACCATGAACAAATGTGACGCGTATTCACATGCTCTTCCTTCATCTCTCGTTATTGTTGTCTTGGCCCGCTTTACCCTAATCTTCTCTTAAAATAAAATCATTTTTTTTTTCTTTCTGATTTTCTTGGACAAGAAAATCTGTAGGTGGGCCCTTAGCCTCTCTTTTTTATACTAGCTTTTAATCCAAATTAAATTAATGATGGATTTATGTGGAATGATTTGGATAATGAAGTAAGTAGAAAGTGGCCCATCTTAATTCGCGGTCATAATCAAATATCTTGTCAAAAAATAATAAAAAATATCTTCTGCATTAGTATCAGTCATCCATGCCAATGGCTGCTAGATGCATCCCCCTTGGCCCTTGGGCATTATAATTAACACTTCCACTGTTTCTAGTTTGGACAGAAGGTAGATCACTATTGGCTGGCGGCCCCACTCTTGATCCTGCTAAACGATGTAAGAAAATTGTTTAGCACTATCAATCCCAATACAAGTGAAATAATTTTGCTTTTGTATTAATTGTAAATCCACAACAAATATATTGTACTTTTAATGTATTTTCTACAAGTTCGATCAGACCCCATTACCTTAAGAATTGCCCGTGATGTTAGGGTACTTTTCTCCTTGTATTATACTGTATAGAAAATATGTTGATCTCATAAGTTGTTTGTTTTCAATGAAATTACACACTACAATTCCTTGACACGAGTTTTAAAGTCCACTGCTTAATGGAGCAGTTTTTCTTATTTGGCCTCCAATAATTCTACTTTTTTTTCACCAAAAAAGTCTTTAAAGTTTGAATCGTGTAACTCAACATAAAGTAACAGCTGGTTTCCTTTTCTCAAACCTAAGACAAGATGTTACAATCATAACTGGGAAGCATAAATCTTAAGGAAAACTAAAGATTATCACATTTATTTCCTAAAAAGAAAAAGAAAATCTACTAATAAATAGTTACAACATGACTGCAACAGGCACCTGCAGACAACTATGGTTGGCAACTTCACCTTTACATCAGATGATCATAAGCTCAACAAATTTTGATGGTTGTCGATTGGCATCATATTCTGCAATTAGAAGCTACCAAAAAAAAAAAAAAAAAAAAAAAAAAAGATTTAAGATGAGAAAGATATTCCAATCTGCAATTCAAAGTTCTTCTCAGAGAAGGTCAGAAGCACAAAAATGATTGATCAGTATGCACTCTATACTTATTCTAGGAAGTTAAAAATGGCCAAAGAAAATATTATAAGATGAAAATCCAAATTCTTTTACTCACTGCAGTAAATGAATTGATTGAAATCTAGAGTCACCCTGCCTTGCTTGCTTGTATCAAATGAATTGAACAGGTTCCTAAACAAGATGTGAGATATATAGTAATTAAATCAATCATGAAATGGTGGCACCAAAACATAATATGAGAATTCATGCACTGTTGCAAATTTAAGATATGTATCACATTTGCAATTTGAAAACTACGCTACAACAGATATAGAGAGCATAAACAACAATGACGGTAAGTTTCATAAAAGAAATTCTTTCTGCTTTCAATTTAGAACAAATCCAAGACAAGTTAATGAGGTGGGATGGTTATTGGAAAAAATCGAGAAGCAATTAAATTAAAAAAGACAAATTATGTATAAGTTCACTAAGGATGGTTCTCATATTCTTGCTTAGTTGTTTAATATTCGTGCACATGTGTGCGATGCCTGGTAACCATTCAGTCAACCTAGACAAATCAAATAAACAATCTGTTCATGTCCAGCGTTCAAATTTCATGTAATACATCCTCATTCTTTTCAACTTAAAAATGGAAAAGAGAAATGGACACTAAGTTAACTGGTTTGCAAACCTTGATGACTGTACAAATATACAAAGAGATATGAAGTCATCAAGTCTGAGTTTTCCACTCTTTGTTTGATCAAAACTCTGCATAATAATCAAGAGAGGAGACAGAGTCAGTTTTCATCATCTTGTTCTATATATGTCCATAGATCCGTATATTTTTATCAATATCAAGGGGATTATCTCATTTATTTTACCTCACAAACAGTGTAAAAAGCCGGAGAGTCCAGAGAAAATCCAATTTTCACCAATGCCTACAACCATTAAATGAAGCCAAAAAGATCAAGGGAGAACGGTATCAATGAAAAATAGAATAAAATGCATTGTCGAAGTCTTGATGTGAGAAAAAAGAAGTATTTTTCAATTGCTACCATTTTCAAGTTCTTACATTGTCGAAAGTAAAAAACAAAGAACAATATGAAAAAAGTGCCATCAATGAAATTTGAAGCTTATATACCTCATATACTTCATCTGGAACAAGAAATCCACGTCCCCTACTCCAACATGGAGGAAAATACAATTATTACTATTGTCTTTACTTCTTATAGCAGCACCATATTCCAACAACCAATGTAATGTGAGCACCAGATACTAATATCTTCTATAATTAAAGATGTATTCTCAATATTGAGATGAAACACAATGAATTGTTCAGAAGAATTGCTTCTCATACATTAGTAAAAGGAAATTGCCAGATGAAACATAAGCATGTGCTAGAGTTACCTTACACAACAGAAAGGATATCAGATAAGAGCTCTAGCTACTGCAACAATATCAATAGTTAGCAATTACGGGCCAATGAAGATCAATTTTTTTACCTTCTGAATCAACAACTATCACTTGAATACCAGGCAGTCACCCAATTTATGCTTCCAAAAAAGGATCAATATTCCAAATAATTCTCCTTACATACAAACATGTGCTACCTAGTTCACTTATTTCAAAGTGCTATTCTGAAAAGGATAACTGTTGCCTATTGGTAGTTTGTATTAGCCGTGTATATCAGAAGCCTAAAGGTTGTTTGTGTGGGCAGGTATGGCCACATTGTAACTCTCATCAAGGAACCAATATAGCAAAACCAACAAGAACTCATGTCGGCCACACTAAATTATAATTTGCATATCAAATTTTAACAATAAATCACCTCTCCAAGACTGAAAATTCCTGTTGAACCTGCAAGGAAATCAATTATCACTAAATTATGAAATTAATAAAAGCTCAAGATAAGCATGATATTTCATGAAAATTATATACACAATTACAATTCCAGGAAGGCAAAAACAAACAAGAGCTCATCAATTATGCTAGAAGATATAAAAGGCAAATAGGCAACGCAAGGGAATGCGGGGAATGATTGTATCAACTCATTTCGGTTAATATAACTCAGTAACTCACTGACCTTTAGAAGAAACTTGTTAAGTTCAACAAATTCTGCGTCATAAAAAGCAGTAGAAAAGTTAAGCAGTTGCCTATGCTGAAGCAAGGAAAACTAAAACAAGGAAACATCACTCATCCGTACACCGTTAATTATACCTTCAAAACTCATGGTTCCATTTCTGTCAAAATCGTACATCCTGATTAACATTCCAAATTTCCAGTTAAGATAATTAAATAACAATTTCATATACGTTGCGACGCAGTATATAAGTATTCACACCACACCTGATCATTTGCTGAACAACGGAGACCGGGAATTGAAGGTTTCCGACTGCGAAAGCACTCTGATCATTAGAGAAAAGTCAAGACAAATCCGTAGTATTACACAACTGAAATTTTTTTAAAATTGTGCGTTTGATTTCATTGCTAAACAAAGAAAATTGAACCTTGAGCTGAGTTGCAGTGATATTTCCAGTTCTCTCCGAGTCAACTCGGTCAAACCACTCTTTCAAAATCGCCCGATTTTCCATTCCCCAGTCTCGATTCGGCTACTGTGTAACTCTTGAGTTTTTTGTTTTTTGTTTCTCTTTAGATTTAGGAAGTAAAGTTATCACTAATTAAGGTTTTTTTGCACTTTACACCCTTGAAACATGAAAAATAGACATTTTGAACCCCCTAAATATATAATTAGCACTTTATACTCTCGAAACACATAATTAGCACTTTATACCTCCAAAACACAGAATTAGCACTTTGCACCCCTTTTCATTTTTTGGCAGAGTTAACTTAGGGGCAAAATAGGTAATTTATTTTTGGATATTTGGAACAATGCATCCCTGAAACACGAAAAATTGGCACTTTACACCCATGAAATAAAATTAGCACTTAACACCCTCGAATTAAGAACAACTCAACCACTTGCACCCCCAAAACACGATAAATGAGCATTTTGCACTCCTGAAACACAAAATTAGCACTTAGCACCCTCAAATTAAGAAAAACTCAACAACTAGCAACACTCATTTTTTTTTGGCAAAGTTGACCAGCGAAGTCAAAAAATCTAGGGGCAAAATAGGTAGTTCATTTTTTCTTCCTTGAAATTTGCAAAATACGATTATGAATACTAGAATACTCATTTCCCTCTCCCTCTTTCTTTTCATCAATATACATATCCATGTTGTAGAGTTAGATTTAAATTTTATTTTTGTGATATGATTCGGTCAATTTTATGTATTGAAACTTTCTAGATTGGTTATGAAGAAAATGGGGAGGTGTTTAAGGGATAGTAAAAGGATTACGGCTTCAACTTTGCCGGAAAAAAATGACGGGTGCTATTTGTTGAGTTTTTTTATTTTAATTTGAGGGTATTAAATGCTAATTTTGTATTTCGGGGATGCAAAATGCCCATTTCTCGTGTTTCGGGGGTGCAAGTTGATGAGTTGTTCTTAATTTGAGGGTGTTAAGTGTTAAATATGTTTCTGGGATGCAAAGTGCCAATTTTTCGTGTTTCTGGGATGCAAAGTGCCAAAGATCAAAAAATGAGTTACCTATGCCCTTAGGTTTTTTGACTTCGGTGGTCAACTATGTCGAAAAATGGGAGTGGGTGCAAAGTGTTAATTCTGTATTTTGAGGGCGCAAAGTGTTAGTTCTGTAATTTTGAGGGCAAAATACCTATTTCTCATATTTCGGAAGTTCAATGTGCAAAAAACCCACTAATTAACATAAATTACCCACTGTTGATATAGCCAGAGCAAATTCGATAATGCCTGAGCAATTTTAATATTTTCTCTGTTTTATCCTTTTGAAGTCAATGAGCAAAATACAGCATATATTTTATTCCTTAATTATCGTAAGCTTAATATCTACAAACTTGATGGAAAAAAGTAAGTAAATCTTATCTCTCTAATTTATTACGAAACTATGATTTTCTCTATTTGTTTTATATTTCAAGCAACATAGACCAAAATATTTTTTCAATTTGACAAAAAATACATTAGTTTTTAAAATGCAACATCTCCTAGCTCCACCTCGAATCTAATTTTCCATCGCTTAATCCGATAACTCCAAGAAAAGGCAAGTAATAAAAAAAATATACAAATTGAAGGCAATCAATAAAAAAAATACAAATTAAATTTTATGTTAGATTTATTAGTAACTATTGTCCAATCAATAAAAACCATGGTGATGAATATCTTCGTAGAAAGGTATTCATATAAAAATTAAAAATTATTTTAGTTTCTCTTGCTTTAATTAAGCATTGGACTAATAAAATACCAAATTAATATCTTATGCATTCTTATTTCACAGTTAGCATTTTTTTTAGTCCATTTTGTTTGGGAAAAATTCTTGTCCAAGTCTGACTTGGCCAAACCCATCAACCACAAAGCAAGTGTATTACATTTAATTTGTGATTGGTCACTTTCCTGGGAGTTACATTCAATCTCAAAGCAAGTGTATTGTCCTTGCCATATAATTACTTTGGGATTGGTCAAATCCGGTGTGGATAAGAATTTTCCTTTGCTTGGTTATATGACTTATATCTATCAATTTTGGCGAACTAAATATTTTCAGATTTCTCAATAAAGAATTTTTAGTTTTTTGAAAGAGAGAGAATCCATTTTTTTTTGGGTACAAAAAGAGAGAGAAAATCCATTTAATAGTTTTTGAAAGAAAGAGAAGATCCATTTAATAAATATGAGAGAATATTAACCCCTTGCCGATTTTAAGCTAATGACTATTAAGGAGCATAAAACAAGCTTGAATTGGGGTATTTTTTTGCACTTTGTACCCCAAAACATGGGAAATAGGCCTTTGCACCCTCGAAACACAGATTTAGCACTTTGTACCCCCGAAATAGGAACAATTCAACACTTTGCATCCTCTCTTATTCTCCGGCAAAATTGACCACATAAGTCAAAAAATTTGGGGCAAAATAGGTAATTTATTTTTGGCACTTTACATCCTCGAAACACGAGAAATTGATACTTTGCACCCATGCAATAGAATTAGCACTTAGCACCCTCGAATTAAGAACAACTAATCAACTTGCACCTCCAAAACACGATAAATGGGCACTTTGCAATCCCGAAACACAAAATTAACACTTAGCACCCTCAAATTAAGAAAAACTCAGTAACTAGCACCCCTTCATTTTTTCCGGCAAAGTTGACCACCGGGGTAAAAAAAAATCTAGGGCCAAAATAGATAATTCATTTTTGGATCTTTAACAATTTTTTTTAATAACCAATTTTTCAAATGTTCTAAAAAAAAATCCAAAAGAATTCGAAAAGTTTCTAAAAAAAATTTAAACATAAAATTTACCGAATTATATCACAAAAATAAAATTTTAATCCAAGTTTACAATATGGATATGTATATTGATAAAAAGAAAGATGGAGAGAAAAATTAAATTCTAATATTCATAATCGTATTTTGAAAATTTGAAGGGAAAAAAATGAACTACCTATTTTACCCCTTGATTTTTTTGACCCCAGTGGTCAAATCTGCCGGAAAAAACTAAAGGTGTTAGTTATTGAGTTTTTCTTAATTTGAGTACTAATTGTTAATTTTGTATTTCGGGGGTGCAAAGTGACCATTTATCGTGTTTCAGGATACAAGTGCAAAGTGTCCCTTGAAAAGAAAAATTTAGCATATAACAAGGGACAAAAGAAACTTGGATAAAAGTAAAATATAGTGTCCAAGAATCTAACAACTATTTACAGTAAAGTTCATGGAACGTGGAAGACGAACTCCAACAAGTAACAACATACTCTAACAAGTTTCTTTTGAAGCAGAACCTGAATGCCATGACTAGCCCGTAACAATCTATCTTGGGGGGCATACGACTATTCTTTCACCAATTGAAGCGTTAATTTACCGACCAAAATATCACCCGTCTCTACCCAGGATCCCAACATTACAATTCCATTTTTGTCTAAATTGCGAAGTAAATGGGCTTCTAAATGTAGTATTTCGTTAGTGATCTTTCCAGGGCCTTGGCTTGTCACATGAGTATCTCATATTTCCATATTTAAAAAGAAGTATAAATATCTTCAAATACCAAACTCTCATTAATGAGTACTGCATCTTCAGAATTATAACTTTCCCACGACATATAAGCTACAAATACTTTTTCCCCCAAGGAAAGTTCGACACCAACCGTAGCAGCACCATCTGCTAAATTTTTTCCCTTTTTAATACACAAAATCCTTCAAATTGTATCTAATTAAATCCAGGTATTGTAAACATTGCCTAATTTACATCCCCCAGTAAAGGAGATGGTGAAAGTCAACCTCGACAAAGAGTTTGAGAACCAAGAGAGGAGTTCAAACATGACGGGACCGACCGACCAGAAGGGAAGGTGAGCCAAACTAACATCGAAGAAGGTATACTGCAAGGTAAATGAATACAAAGATTTGTACGAGGAGGTGAGAAAGAAATTTGCAGCCAAGCACAATAAAACTTAAGACCAAAAAGTCATCCACCAATAGTCCAAAGATTGCTACCTACATAATCAGCCTCCAACCATCAGTTCAAATAAATAAAGGCTTCAGACCAAGATCAGTTCAAAGAGTTATTATAGCCAAGTATCAGTCGAGAATAACAAAAGCAAACTCTCCAGCAACCAATTTTTCATCCCCCCCACCCCCCCCAAACCTGGGTCAGCGCTCAGATATTAGGGAACCTAAGGGCGGGCATCAAGACTGCCATTCTTGGCCTCAGGCATGAGATCCCCGAAGCCATGCGCCAAGACGTGCATAACATCACTAATAAGTCATGAGACTTTCTGTAAAAAGAAAGAGCTCAGGAGGGAAAGAAAGAAGAAAAGTAACTAAGAAAGAGAACAAAAGAAAAACAAAGAAAATGAAGGGAAGGTGGACAAGGGTAGAAAGTGTTATGAAAATTATCATTTGTAGTACTTGTTATGGCTACTTAATATCTTCATGTTTTAAACTTGGATTATTATGGTTAGTCACTGGACATTTATTTTAACTAACATAGAAGCGTAACAAAATTCAACGAAACAAGTGATTTCAGTTGTCAACTGGCAATAAAGTACTTGTTTCTCAAAAAATATTTTGTGCAATCGACTGAAATAGTCGTGTTTCCTAGAAATGCAATACTCAATCTCCACCGCGTCTTGTCAAGAGTGGAATGAAGAATTGGACTAGTTGAGATCAAGAATCTCAACCTATATAAAACTGAGACTGCAGTAACAATTAGTAAAATCATGCTTTTATTGCTAGATGGAGACCATATTCTATACTAACTGACGAAGTTCTGCAGTATTTAGAGCAAACTTTCTATGCTGTGATAGAACAGAGGGGACTTTGATTGCCTGTATTCTCGACTCCAAACCATTTTCAACTGTTTCCAAATGTTCCTTTACTGCATTGAAGATTGTCTGCAAAATCTGCAGGGGATCTCCATGGCTAACAACCAACACAGAGCAGCTAAAACACAAAAAAATATTACTGAATGGATTTAAATTCATAACCAAAGTTGGCCATAGAAATTGAAAAAAAAAAGGTCGTAAATGAAGAGTTTCAATCATTACTCTTCAAACTCTGATTCCATCACAGTGAAAGCCCTTGTGAGCCGGGTGACAACATCAGCCACACTTTCTCCTCCTTCCGGCTGCCTGAAGGGATCTTTCTCGTCCAAGGCCCAAATCTCATGGTACTGTAGAAAGATAGAAAAACCATGAGATTATTGAACATTAATTACAGTAAAATTGCTTTTGCAATCCAACAGGATCGGACTCTAAGCACTTCTGGTCTGGTACTCTACAAAATTAAACCATTGATACTTTTATTATGTTTTGAACTTGGTAATCTCGCCCAATTTTCCGTCTATATTTTGCACTTTTGATCCCATGAGACTATCTCAGATTTTCACTTTTGGTCCTAAATTGGATGAAAGGGGCAATAGGACCAAATATGCAAAATATTCTAGAGATTGGTACAAAAAAACCATCTTTTTAAAAAATAGGACCAACAATGAACTGCTATCGGTGTTAAATTTAACTCATTAGCTCCATAGTAACCACACAAAAGTGAAAAGGGAACACTTGGGCAGGCAAATCAGCTCTGAACTGGCATTTTCCTTGCAGATTAGATTACTTACTTTATCATGAGACATTAGCTCAAACGAAGGACCAAAGTATCGCTCCCGAATATCCGGTATTACCTGTTCAGCAAACATTTCACAGATAAAACAAGTAAAACTCAGAGCATTTATCAGATTTCTCATATCCAGAAGGCAATGCTTTCAAGATAAATCCAAAATTTGAGATTTCATCATATCTGCATATTCTTTGAAAAACTATGTAGCTGCACATTCTTTTGAAATGTTCAAAGCCTTACATGTAATTTTGTTAAACCTCTGAAATATACAGAAGCTCACTAAACAATTCTACGTAAATTTTCCCCTTTCCATGCCAAATTGGTGCTTTAAACCATTACTATGGTGAGTTAGAGCTTCAAAAGTAAATAAAAATCAAGCAGCTCAACTAATAATTGGGTACATATATCATGTAAACTGGAATAGTGGTGTTATGCAATCACAACTTGGGCAAAGCATCAGAGTATCCACAACAAAGCTAGCCTTGATATACTTTCAACAGTTGACGATCAGTAGGGTACATGAACTTACTTTGCATTGTGAGCCTTCAATTGGTATATTTAAAACAGAAGCAACCACTTTAGCTGTATGTGTGGTCCTTGAAAAAGGCGAATAGCAGATTCGGACTTTCTCTAGCCCAATTCCCTTTTCATTTAGTTCCTGCATACACAATTCAGGTTTAGGGTAAAAAAAAACAAATTTCATGTTCTCAATAATGGATTTACATCTAAATATAGCTCTTAATTAAGACATCTTAACGTTTGTCCAACATCAAAATAGAAACCAGGAATTGCTATTTATTTTTCACCCTACAAAGATGGTGCAAATATGGAAAAATAAATAAAAATTACTAATATTCAAGCAAATAAGAGACTTGCCTTGAGGAATGATTCTCCAGCTAAACGAGCCTGATGAACCCCATCAGGAGCCAGCTGATATTCTTCGAGTATCCCTTTTTCCTGTCAATCGATTACATATATTGGTATTTACATTCAAAGAAAAGGAAAAAGAAAAAAATGATTTATTGTAATATTTTATTCAATTAAAATACCAGAGACGATACGATTAGACCCCTCTCATTTGGAATGCTTTTTCCGTGTCTTAGAATCCAATATTTGTTCTTCAAAAAGGACGAAGAGTTCACAGTCGCCATTCTCAACTAAACCACATTCTCAGCTCTCAAGTCTCTCACCAAATGCATTTGTTGAATCTTACGTCTGTAAATACTCCGACAAGGTTGGGAATGAGGAGTCCAATAGCGCTTTAGATAAGAAATGGTATTAACGACTTAAAGTCAATTTAGTAGGATGACTAAAACGGCGTCGTTTTAGGAAAAAACAGAAGGTTTTTTTCCAATACAAACCCCTCTTTCTCACTGAAAAAAATAAAATAAAAAATCCCCCTCTTTTTTGTGTACAATTTCCTTGGCAAGACGTACAAGCTCTAACAGTCACAAA
The DNA here is from genome assembly GCA_030819805.1 of Penstemon newberryi var. newberryi. Classification (NCBI taxonomy): domain Eukaryota; kingdom Viridiplantae; phylum Streptophyta; class Magnoliopsida; order Lamiales; family Plantaginaceae; genus Penstemon; species Penstemon newberryi. The sequence continues at coordinate 10,338,243 of JAUALY010000004.1, read as the reverse complement.
TCACAAACACAAGTTCAGATCTCTTTCACTGAAAAATTTAACTGATGGCGCTAAATCTCCGTCTAAAGCAAACAGGTAAATCTTCCTCCTCATCTCATACTCAATTTCAGATTTGCAGCAACTGAGGTTTTGGTGATTTTTTAATTTGCAGAATGCATAATTCGGATGCTGAATCTGAATCAAGCGGTGAACAGCGCCGCTGGAACGGCAAATGAGGAGGTGTACAAGATCCTGATCTACGATAGATTCTGTCAGGACATACTTTCGCCATTGATCCACGTCAAGGACTTGCGTAAGCATGGCGTCACTTTGTATTTTCTCCTTGATAAGGATCGCAACCCCGTGCACGACGTCCCCGCCGTGTACTTCCTTCGGCCGACCCCTTCCAACGTGCAGCGAGTTATTTCAGACGCCTCCAGAGCACTATACGATTCATTCCACCTTAATTTCTCTTCTTCAATTCCCAGGCCCCTCCTCGAGGACCTTGCCACTGGTATGAGTTTGCCAGATTCTCTGGTTTTTGTTAATTTAATTGTTCAATTTTGAGTAATTGGAGCTGAACCATGGATTAAAATTTAGTTTTTCGTGAGTTACATATTGAAAACTTTTAGAGAACTATTTGAAATTTTTAGAATTTTTTTTTGGAAACATTTGGAAAAATTGCAAATCACTATTCTATAGTTTCATTTCGATTGACTACATAGCAGAAACTTCTCGGTAATTTAGGTGGTATAGTATTAAAATTTTGATCCATGAGTTGAACTATAATTTTATTTTGGATGTTGGGTTATTAATTAATTGTGCTTCAGGAACCATTACTGCTGATTCAATTCAGAGGATTTCCAAGGTGCACGACCAGTATCTGGAATTTGTGACTCTTGAGGATAATTTATTTTCACTTGCCTATAAGAATTGTTATGTAGAGTTAAACGATCCTTCTGCTGGTGATAAAGAGATTGAGGCAATAATTGAAAAAATAGTGGGTGGGTTGTTTTGTGTTTTGGCAACGCTTGCGGTTGTGCCTATTATTAGATGTCCACGTGGTGGGCCTGCTGAGATGGTGGCATCCTTGCTGGATCAGAGATTGCGGGATCATTTGTTGGCCAAGAACAATTTGTTCACTGAGGGTGGCAACTTCACCAGTTCGTTTCAGAGGCCAGTTTTGTGTTTATTTGATAGAAATTTTGAGCTATCAGTGGCTATACAACATGACTTTCGGTATAAGCCTCTTGTTCATGACGTGCTTGGTTTGAGGCTGAATAGACTTAATGTGAAAGGGGAGAAAGGTGTGATGAAATCATATGAACTAGATCGGTTGGACCCATTTTGGTCGGCAAACGGGTCGTTAGAGTTTCCGGAGGTAGCTGTGGAAATCGAGACACAATTGAGCAAGTATAAGAGAGATGTTGAGGAGGTTAATAGGCGGACTGGTGGTGATGCTGGGGCTGAGTTTGATGGGACAGATTTGGTTGGCAACACAAAGCATCTGATGAATGCAGTGAACTCTCTTCCTGAATTGACTGAGAGGAAGCAAGTGATAGATAAGCACACTAATATAGCCACTGCATTGTTGGGCGAAATCAAGGAGAGGTCTCTTGATTCTTATGCTAAAAAAGAGAGTGACATGATGGTCAGAGGTACAATTGATCGTAATGAACTTCTTGGTGTGCTCAAGGGCAAAGGGAGTAAGATGGACAAATTGCGTTTTGCTATCATGTATCTCATTTCAACAGAAACCATCCCTACATCAGAAATTGAAGTAGTGGAAGCAGCTTTGAGGGAATCTGACGTTGATACCAGTGCATTTCAGTACGTAAAGAAGATTAAGGCATTGAATGTTTCATTAGCATCGGCTAATTCTGCCAGCAGAAGCAATATTGTTGATTGGGCTGAAAAACTCTATGGGCAGTCGATTAGTGCAGTAACTGCTGGTGTGAAAAATTTGTTGTCCAGTGATCATCAGTTGGCTTTGACAAGAACAGTTGATGCTCTAATGGAAGGGAAACCAAATCCTGAAATTGAATCGTATCTTGTTTTCGACCCACGTGCACCAAAGTCAACCTCAGGGTCGAGCAGCAGCCACCTGAAAGGACCTTTTAAAGAAGCTATCGTGTTCATGATAGGCGGTGGAAATTATGTGGAGTATGGGAGCTTGCAAGAGCTTGCTCATGGCCAGCAACCTGTCAAGCATGTTATTTACGGAACCACTGAGATTCTCACTGGAGATGAGTTCGGGGAACAGCTTGCCCTGTTGGGGAAGAAAATGGGCTTAGGAAGTAGCAATATTACTCCAGTTCATTAAGATAGACAAATGATTTTAACTTGGCCTGACTAAGGAATCTATGGAATGTCGTTTTGAACATATGTTTCATATTCACAGTATGCAATGTAGTTGTTATTCTTATGCTATTCATGGGTGTATTTTGTTTTCTTAGATTAAATCTGCTTAGCTACTTCCTATTTTTTGGTTGTATTCTGAATTTCTGATACATCAAGACTGAATTCTTTTCCTGTTATGTCTGGCTGAAAGTTGAGCTTATAGAATCTGTTATTTCCTACTTCCCTATCAAATTAGTGCATTGCATTATATAAGTATGTATGTGAACAAATAGTTACATGTCAAAAAGACTTGCAAGTTGCAACATACTAAAAGTGGTCTCTTTAAGTGTTAAATCTATAGTCTCACTCCCACATGCAAAATATGTAGGCAGCATACAAGCTAGATGTTAAAAGGGAAATTGTGTGATAGAATAATATCTTTAATGGTGAGTAAACCTCTAAAATCATGGAGAGTGAATCATCAAGAAAACAATTATGGAGTTCCAAAGATTGTTATTAAATCTTAAAACTGCAGAAACTTATTTCCCATTCATTCTTATTCTCGGATAGTGGAATACAGAATTGTACATAGTAAAATAAGAAGTTGGAAAATTTAGTTGAAATTATTTGTTTGGAAAGTTATGATCTTATGTTCTTCCATCCATTGGAACATGCAATTGCTTATTAAGTATGAAAACTCTTTGGAGATGATAGAGGCAGCTGCTTGTTTTTAATAAATCAGTTCAAGACGGGGGAGGTATGATCAAAGTTAGTGACCTCCCTAACGTGATCATAAAAGTCTTTCGTCGCTGTAGAATGTCCAATTTGAGTCATAACTATTGTTCATGAAAAAGAGTTCTTCATCACAACACATGAAGATGGTAGTCAAACTGAAACCCCTCCACTGTTATTGTAAACGAGCCCATCATCATAGCCCATAAAGATGTTAGCCATTATGAAACCCTTTCATTACAGATATATGATTAATTTACATACTGCTACCACAAACAAGGCTGAACTCATGACCACCCGCAAACCAATTCGAACTCATGAAATCCGGTAAGGGACCAGTCTCACTAGACCAATCACCAACCAACTTGGTGGTGAAGCAGGTTCAATTGAATAAATGAGGCTCTGAGTCTTGATTAAGTAAAAATGAGTAGGGTAAATCGTTTCTTTTAAAACCAAAAGACCAAAGTAAAGTATTGGGCCAAAAATAGAATAACGGAAAAGTACAAAGGCACAACTGCAAAAAGGAATAAATATTCCCCGCAAAATTCCCGTTTTATTACATTCTCACCCTTTTACCCGCTTCTTTCCTTTCCGCTTCCATGAACCTTCACTCCACCGCCATCATAACCGCATAGCTTTCGAAACCCTAATTCCACAATCAAGTTCCCAAACTGCAAAAATGTCTAGACGAACCCTCCCGATCTTCAAGCATATCCTCTCCAACCGATCCACAACCTCGACCCGATCTGTAACATACATGCCCCGACCCGGAGACGGCACCCCACGCGCCGTGACTCTAATTCCCGGAGATGGCGTGGGTCCACTAGTCACCGGAGCGGTGGAACAAGTGATGGAGGCGATGCACGCGCCTGTGTATTTCGAGAAGTACGATATCCATGGTGACATGAAGACCGTGCCTGTGGAGGTGATTGAGTCGATTAAGAAGAACAAGGTTTGTTTGAAAGGTGGGCTGAAAACTCCTGTTGGCGGAGGTGTGAGCTCGCTCAACGTTTTATTGAGGAAGGAGCTGGATCTATATGCTTCGCTTGTGCACTGTTTTAATCTGGAGGGTCTTCCTACTAGGCACGACAACGTGGATATTGTTGTGATTCGTGAGAATACCGAGGGCGAGTACTCGGGTCTCGAGCATGAGGTTGTTCCTGGAGTCGTTGAAAGCCTTAAGGTAATGAAATTGTTTTTTGGCTCTGTGCTAAATTTAGCTTGTGTGTATGTTAGTATTTTGTTTTTTTCAGTTGTTGATAAATGAGGGTGTTTGCAAATCAGTACTATATTATTTATTTTGAAGTTGACTGATACGGTATAAACTTATTGAAGACTGATGGGCTGATGGCTGCACACCATGCTTGATATCATGTAATGTGTGAGGAGGAAGAATAACATTTAACCTCAGATACAAAAACCTGACTTGGTGCTATTTGAGTACACATGGAAACTAAGGGGCTAGAATTAAGGGATTATGTCTTAATCAAGTGTGCAAGATGTAATTTGGCTCTTGATACCTGCTATTCATGAAATCACTTGGATCCTCGAGAGTTTCTTTTTCCTTTTTAATTCCTTTCTTAATTGCTTTAATGTACTTTAACTCTTTCTATGTCTTATGTAAGAAATGCTATAGTTATGGAAATATTTTGGCTTATCTTCTATCCTGTCTAATGTGTGCCCAAGTGTAAAATGTGTCAGTTGCGGACTGGGAATTCTGCACCCTCTTTCGAGTTTGGGAAGCTTTCTGTAGCTCGGCTTACTTATGTTAGGCGATCTTGGTGTAGATTGTGCATTTTTTCTTATTATATGTATGCTTTTATGTATTATGTTCCTCAGAATATCTGAGAATCCTCTATACTCTATAGTATTTCTATTTCTCATTTAACCCAATTGCTAGGTGATAACAAAGTTCTGTTCAGAAAGAATTGCAAAATACGCCTTTGAGTATGCCTATCTCAACAACAGGAAGAAAGTGACTGCTGTGCACAAAGCAAATATTATGAAACTTGCTGATGGCCTATTTTTAGAGTCCTGTCGAGAAATAGCTAGCAAGTACCCCGGTATCCAGTACAATGAGATGATTGTGGATAACTGCTCCATGCAACTTGTTTCCAAGCCAGAGCAATTTGATGTTATGGTAAGGAACTAGAGCTATCTGCCTATTCAGTTTTTGGGGACTGTCCTGTTTTCTCCCTTCTGATCTTACTTTTACTGGTTGTTAATTGCCATAACACTTGCTCTTTTCTCTTTTTCTTTTATATTTCTAGTTAATTGTGTGGATTCTAAGCAACACTATTCTGATAACAATACTTAATTGATAAATAAGTTTGGAAATATTAGCACTTCTCCAATCCTTCTTCCGAGGGGTGGAAAACGTGAATTCTTATGGGATAGTGCATATAGTTGCAATCTATTGAGTGCAAAATCATTTGATAGCCAATTTTTTAATTCATCCAATATGATGCTCTCTGCTTATCATCACATCGAAGGCCTAGTTTAATACATCATAACCTTTGTTAGATTTCCATTATCATTTTTTTATCCTTCTCTTGTTATGTCCTGGCTCATTTGCGAAGTCAAAAGTGAAATGCAACTCCTCACTATAAAACAACCATACAAATGTGAAATATTGCTTCATAAAGTGTTTTGCTTCATTTCTCCCCTTGATTTTGTGTTCTATTAGTTATTTTCTCCATTGTCCTTGTATGCATGTCTTTCCACCTAAACCCTATCAATCTGTATATCCACATTTTGCAGGTAACTCCTAATCTCTATGGAAATCTGGTTGCAAATACAGCTGCTGGTATAGCAGGGGGTACTGGTGTCATGCCTGGAGGTATGTATCTCGAGTCCATCTGAGGACATTTTTTCCATTCCTAATCAAGTATGTTACCCTACTATAATTATGTCTGCAGTCAATGTCATTGATTTTTCGTAGATGTTAAAAATTTTGTGGATTATACAAGTAATGGATCTAGCTTTGATGACTTTCAGGAAACGTGGGAGCCGATCATGCCATTTTTGAGCAAGGTGCTTCAGCAGGAAATGTAGGAAACGATAAAGTACTAGAGCAAAAGAAGGCGAATCCAGTGGCTTTGCTTCTTTCATCAGCTATGATGCTGAGACACCTGCAGTTCCCTTCGTTCGCTGATCGACTGGAAACTTCAGTGAAGCGTGTAATATCAGAAGGTAAATATCGGACAAAAGATCTTGGTGGAGACTGTACCACCCAAGAAGTTGTGGATGCTGTCATTGCAAATCTTGACTGAATCTTAAGGTTTTGTCAGAAAATTTTCTATCAATCATCCTTATAATGGTTTTTGTTTCACGTATTCAATTGTTGAGTTCCTCAGAGAATTTACTATTCCCAGTCAAATAATTATTTGAACCTTCTTAGTTGGGACACACAAAAATAATTAGTCGAGAAAATTACAGTTTTCGAGAGAGATGTTCATATTGTTCAATGTCCAAATTATTGAATTTTATTCGGATCTCAAATTTATTTTGTTTATGTTGGCTCAAAATTTCTGAAATGTTAAAGTGCAAATAGATAGGACATCATTGCTGATGGTTTTGTTAACTTTGTCATCTTGTTCATTGGTTATTCCCCGTGTGTCACTATCTTCCCCAAATTTACATTACACTGCTGCCATTTTTGCAAGTAGAAACTGTTTCACTCGAAGTGCTGAAGGTTTCTCATTGCAACAAAAGCAGTTCTTTAAATTTTAGTGGGTTAAATTGTTCTAGCATCAAATGATAGAAGTTTTATTTATTGTTCATTTATATTTTTATTTTACACTACAATTCAAGAATTACATTGTCTAATTTAAGAACAATAGCCAAATTTGTTTAGTAACATTTTACAGAAAAATATTATTTTGTGCATATGTAGAATGAGGGATCTGGTGCATCACACTAATAAGAATATGCGTATTTTTTTTTTTTTTTAATTTTAAGAATTGGTACTTCAAAATTCCATTTTCATCATATATAATATCGCTAGCAAAAATCGAATTGAATATGCTATTTTATGTGCTGCCGTTGCGTAAAATACTTTACTATATTTTTCATAAATTACTTGATGCTGTTGGATTATGGACTAGAATATTGCAGTGAGATTTCATAGATTAGTTTCGAACTTTTAGTTAACATGCTTTCTTAGGAATCCAATAAATCTTTTTCTTCTCTAAAAATAAAAACTTTTTCTTTTAGTTATTATATTTTATTAGGAGTCGATCGAAATATAGTTGGTATCTATATTTTTTGGGCTATAAATTCCGACTCAGTGGGCTGATTTGACATTCAATTGATGATTACCTAATACCTATGCTTCAAATGGAAGAGAATTTTCTCTCCTTAGGTTCTAAGTGTTCACCTTACTTATTGAAATTTATATATTCATATTATAATTTGTTCCTGAGTCTTGACTTCACGTTACTAAATTTGGTGTTGCCCTAGAATGCACATGCTTCTCTATTATGCTTGAAATTAGGTAGCACCACCCTATATGTAATAGGCTGTGTTTGTGTCGGTAGTCGATTGAAGTTGCTTAGTACTAAATTTTTTTTTTTTGGATAAATCGGTCATTCATATGATCAAAATCAAGTAAAAGGTTCAACAACATTAAATATGGGAAAACTCCCATCGCAAAAATATTAAATATAATTAAATCAGAAGAGATACGAGCGGGCCGATTCCAAGCAAAAGCCCATGTGGTGAAATTGTAGTTGCGAAGTTGGAGCCTCTCGGAGAGAAACAAAACTTCCATTTAGTCCAACATGTCCAATACCAGTGGATTTCCTGAATGAGGCCATGCGACTCTAAATCCGGATATTGGGAACAGTTATTAATATCACACACAACTTCTCTGGTTTTTTTCAGATTTGGCGAGCATCTGGAATAACTAGTGAATTACAAAGAGCAATCACTTTAAAAATCACATTGGGGGTGATTTATGTTGGTACAAAATGGCACAAGCTTCTTTGATCCCCTTCTGCCACGGTCGAGCTAGAGCAAGAGTTTGAGAACAAAGAAGCATGGAGGATGGAGCCACAAGAATTACGGATCAACACCGCTGTAACATCTTGAAACACAGCGTCTAAGTTCACTTTAAACCAGCCTAGCTTGTTCGGGGGACGAAGATTTCAGCTCAAATAGTTAGACTAAGTTTGGATTGAAATAACTTCAGCCTAGAGTATTCTTTTAGTTTTGTGATAATGAAAAGTGATAAAAATTATCAAAAAAATTAAAAATTATACTGTACACATGATTTTTATGCTTCAAATTAGGTGGCACTACATTTATCAAAAAGAAATTAGGTGGCACTACCACTCTCCATGGGGCTTTAAAGAATACCAAATTTTGTTGACTAATGGTTCTTGATATTGTTAATTAATATGTTACCTAATGCTCTACTAGTAGTAATAGTTCTCTTGAGAAAAATGAGAGCAAATAATACGAATATCAATGCAACAAATACTATCGGGGGGAGATGTACTTGATAAGCAAGGTGATAGCTTTTTTATGGGGGGGAAAAGATAAAAACAGAGAGTTTCACAAGGCAATGTCAACGAAAAATATTAAAACTTGCAGTTGCATAACAAATTTGGCTGAGCCCCACATCCACATGAGCTAGAGGGGAGAATTGTTGGGTTTTTTAGGTCCATCACTTGTGGTTGGAAGCCCATCAAAGGACATGATAGATAGGTTCCATTTGTTTGCATGTGTTACAAACACTAGAAGAGAGCAAAAATACAAGTACGTACGTACGCGAGAAATGCTGGTGTTAACATAATTAGAGCTACTGTACTGATCAATGCATCTAATAACGTATTGGTCAATGCAAACAACAAATTTTGATCTATTTAAGAAGCAAAGCTGAAACTCAGAATTCCCACATCAAACTTTATTTGCACATACTTCTTCTTGATTTGTATCAAGGATTGCAAATGCAAATGCAAATGTTTTCTTCTTTTGAACTTTTCATTGTTCCCTTGATCATTATATTCCTCACACAGTACTATATATATAAATGGAGGAACCCCAAATGCACTAATGGCAAACTTCCTCCAGGTTCCTCGGGCATTCCTCTTATAGGAGAAACTCTTGAATTGATCATTCCAAACTACACCTTTGATATTAACCCTTTCCTTCAAAAGAGACTTCAAAGGTATACAAAAATAATCCAATTCTTCATTATTACAAAACTAACTTCATCAAACCAAAATCTAATCAAATTCTGTTTTCAGACACGGATTGCTGTTTCGTACAAATTTAGCAGGTCATAATATGGTGGTATCAGCGGATCAAGAATTCAACCATTTCATTTTCAGGCAAGAAGAGAAATTGGTTGTTCAATGGTACATGGACTTGTTTGAACAGCTCTTTAAAAAGGGCCAGTCGAGCCCTGACGATGGTCAATCTATTCACAAGTACATGAGGAACTTAATACTTAGTCATTTTGGTGTCGATTGCCTTAAACAAAAGCTTCTACCTCAGTTTGAACAACTAGTCCAAACAACCCTCAAGTCCTGGTCCATCCAACACTCCTCCATTGAAGTGAAATCTGCTTCTGTAGCTGTAAATTAACTAACTAATTTAATTTCTTTCCAACCTTAAATAACATCGTCCTTTTTGCTCCTATTTTCTTTTTGGAGTGAAATGCAAAGCAAAATTATCCATATGTATTGATAATGTCTTTGATATTTTGCTTCTACAGATGTTTGGGGAGTTTGGTGCAAAGCAGTTGTTCAGTTATGATCTTGCAAACTCAAAACATTTATTGACAGATAAGTTTATCAGTTTCTCCTACGGTCTAATGTCCTTACCGTTGAATATTCCTGGTACTTGGTATCATAAATGTCTCAAGGTAACAAAATATACTAGTATATATTCTTGTAGAAGAATTAAATTGGTCTGATTATCCCAACATTTTTAGGACAAGGAGAAAGTTGTAAACATTATAAGGGACATTGTAAAGGAGAGGAAAGAGAAGAACAATACTATCAAAGATGACTTGCTGGGTAGAATGATAAATGACATGAAAAACTACAACTTCCTCACAGAAGAACTTATTACTCAGCTGTTATTTGGTTTCTTATTCGTCTCATTTGAGTCGGTACCATCAGTACTGTTATTTGCTCTGAAATTTATATCAGAAAATCCCAATGTTCTACGTGAACTAACAGTGAGTAATCCATCTCCCGAATTGATATTTATGATTCTTTCTCTTTCGAACCTCAACTTAATTTTAAAATATATATACATGAAATAACTGCAGGTCGAAAACGAAGAAATCCTCAAGAGAAGAAAGACTTTGGATTCTTCATTCACATGGGAGGACTATAAATCCATGACTTTTACTCTTCAAGTCAGTTTTTACTACTTTTTTGCGATCTTTTCACCACATATTAATTACAGTATTTAATTTGCTTTCATTATAATCTAATTAACTTGTTCATGGGAAACTTTATATATATAGGTTGTTAATGAAACTTTGAGACTGGCAAATATTATTCCTGGTTTTTTGCGAAAAGCTGTCAAGGACATACAAGTAAACGGTATGTGTATAGTTTTTTTTTTTTTTTTTGTGATTGCTTTCGGTCAAGTTAAATTGTCTATTAGGAAGATCTGGTCTGGTCTGATCTGATCTGATCTTAATCTGACCCGTCCGTTGAGTCGAGCCTAATCAATTAGTTTAGTAATAGCCTTTAAGGTATGTATGATGATGATGATGATGATGACCAAATAAAGACAGTAAGTAGTGTTTGGTTTGCAGGTTATACAATTCCAGCAGGCTGGGGGATTATGGTTTGCCAATCAGTTGTGCATTTAGATCCAAACACATACAAAGATCCTCTTAAATTTAATCCTTGGCGTTGGAAGGTAATTAATTACTTAAGTAAACCTTTTAATTATGTCATAAACATTAAATTATTATTATTATTATTATTTCATATATAGCACGATTATATTGACTATTGACTATTTTTATCTTTGAAAAATAGGACGTAAACTCAGAATTTATATCCAAGAATTTGAGACCTTTTGGTGGAGGCATAAAGCAGTGTGCAGGTGCTGATTTCTCAAGGGCAACAATGTGTGTTTTTCTTCATGTTTTGGTCACCAAGTACAAGTGGAGTATAGTTAAAGGAGGGGATATTGTTCAGAGCCCAGTCCTGCACTTCAAAAATGGGCTTCATATCACTTTCTCTGAAAACCCAAATTAGAACGAGAAAAACATATAATATTCTCGCTACCTCTTTTACTGAAATAATAATGTGTGTGAATTGGAATTTCTATTACTGATATATCTTACTAAAAGATGCTAGCTTATGATGTAATAAATAATTTTCTCTTTTATTGTAGCTTATTGTGTGGACTCCAACAACGCGATTCTGATAATAAGATTTACTTATAAATAATTCGATTGGCAACATATTAGTGCGTCTCCAATCCTTTGCTTTAAGTAGTGGAAAATGATTACGGTAGAAAATGACTATAGACTCAAACTATCAGTTTATATAATTTTTTGAGCTCATATCGGGTTTTCTAACACTAGCAAATTTTATTTGACAAATAAAAACTATGCATTGTCAAATTAGGACCGACTCATAATTATTCGGGTTCGGGTCAAATTTAATCGGACTGAGTCATCGTGTTGCGGATAGGCATGACTCAATTGATGGTCCTAATTATAGCCTATCCCACCTAACTATCCCCATGCACCCCACCCATCTCCCTCTTTGTCGGTGGGAGGTCGGTCATGAATAGGCCACCATCGTGCGGTGCCGCAATCAACCTAGTGGCGGCGTAGGAAAACGATGGGAAGGTGAGAGTGGGTGTTAGGAGTTAATGTTGTAAGGGTTATTTTGTAAGTCCTGGTCCATCCAAGAGGAGAATAGTAATAGTACTAAAGAAGAAACTTTTTTTTTTGGAGAGTTTGCTGCCAAGCAGTTGTTCAGTTATGATCTCGAAAACTCAGAAGATGTTTTGACAGATAAGTTTATCAATATCTCTACAGGTCTAATGTCCTTTACTTTGAATATTCCTGGTACTCCCAAGATACTAAAATATGGATGGACATATATACTACTAGTATATTCTAATTTTTGTATGGAGCAAATGATATTTATTCTCTTCTCTGATTTTCCAAACAATTTTAGGACAAGGTGAAAGTTGTAAAAATTATAAGGGACATTGTAAAGAAGAGGATTGCTTCACCAGAGACTTTGTTGGTAAAATGACATGAAACCTGCAACAAGTTCCTCACAGAAGAATTTGTTACTCAGCTCAGCTGTTATTCGGTTTCTTATTTGTCTCATTTGAGTCAGTCAGTACCATCAATCAGCATTGTTATTTGCTCTGAAATTTATATCAGAAAATTCCAAAGTTCTACAGGAATTAACAAACAGTGAGTAATCCAAAATTTATATAATTTGACTCTTCTCTCTCAAGTTTTCCAGTTCTTTTACTTGGCTTCTTTTCTAACCTCAACTTTCATCAATATATATATCAGCCTGAACACGAAGAAATACTCGAGAGAAGATAAACTTTGGATTCCCATGTCACTTTTTGTACTCTTTTGTAACCTCATCTCATTATTCCATAAGCTAACTTGTACATGGATACTTTATCAATGAAACTCTGACATTGGCAAACATTATTTTACGAAATGTACAAGTAATGGATAAGCTACTCTAAACATTCAACATTTAACCTATTGAACCAACCCGAATACTACTACATTTTTCAATATTTGTGACTAGGTTTAAATGTGCCTTTTTACTTTATTTTATCGGATGCTTCGAATCCCCGCTAAGAGATGTTCTCATATAATATGTCTGATGCGTCTAAAAAATGATCAAATCATGTGTAAGACTTGAATATCCTTAATAAACCAAAAAAAAAATCTATCTAAATCTAAACACATGCCAAAAAAAGACAAATATTTGTTTATTTATATTTTGAGAGATTGCATTTTTAATTTCACCGGACTTGACTTCAATATTTTTAGTCTTGTAATTTACAGAATTACACTTTTTGGTCCTGACTTTTTATTTGTACTTTTGGTCGGTCCTATCACCTCATTTCCATTCAATTTTGGGACCATAAGTACAAATTTGAGACAAGATTATGGGACTAAAAGTGCAACTGAAATTATTCTATGAGACCAAAAGTGCAATATTTTAAAAATAGAAACCGTTAATGCAATTTTGTGAAGTACAAAAGCAATATATAATCTTGTAAAGTACGGGACTGTAAGTGCTTAAGGTATAGATCTATGAAATCAATAATAAATATGCCTTTATATTTCTGTATATAAATATTAAATCATTAAGCTTTAACTAATTAAATTTATCTATATGTTTACTCTCTATATAACATATACACACACACAAACATTTTTTTTTGGGTTAGGACGCACGCATAAACATTACATATTTAGCCTAACCAGCCCGAACCACCCAATTGCCACCCCAAATTAAAAAATACACTACTATTTGGTTTACATGTGCAGGTTACACAATTCCAGCATGCTGGGGGATTATTCATTATGGTATGCCAATCAGTTTTGCATTTAAACCCAAACACATACAAAGATCCTCTCAAATTTGATCCTTGGCGTTGGAAGGTACTTAAACCATAATGTCATAAACATGAAACTAATGCATATCAAGTTATACTAAGATTAAAATTCGCTCCATTGAATTTTTTTGTGTTTTTTCATTTGCAAAATAGGACGTAAACTCAGAATTTATATGCAAGAATTTGACACCTTTTGGTGGAGGCATTAAGCAGTGTGCAGTTGCTAATTTCTCAAGGGCAACAATGTGCATCTTTCTTCATGTTTTGGTCACCAAATACAAGTGGGCTGTAGTTAAGGGAAGGGATATTATTCAGAATCCAGTCCTGCACTTCAAAAATGGGCTTCATATCAGTTTATCTGGGAAGCCATTCTATAAAGAACTACATTTATTGAAATCCTAGAATTTCTTTTTCAAATTAGAGAAAAATAATACTCCACTTATTGAAATAGTAATGTAAAGGGATTGGAATTTCCTGGAATAAATCTTACCAAAAGATTCTGATGTTATTAATCATATTGTATACTAATATATAGGTAATTATTGATCCCCAAGTCTTTCTTGCTCCATGACACCACAAAAAAAATGACATCTTAGAGTAAGATTTCAACTAGCTCTAATAGATTATCTATCATGCAAAATGGTGTTGTATAATGTCTAAAATTACTAGTTTGATTGTATAAAAACAAATCGAATATACGATATGAACATATCTAAATCTAACATTTTATCTTATTAAGGTTCTTTCTAAATTTTTCTTTAATATATAATTTTATGATGTTTATGAAATCTTTCAAATACTTGGTAGCTAGAAATAGACCTACAAACGAAATTCTAATTCACGCTACAACAACCAATATCCAACAAATGGAAAACTTAAATAAGAATTTAAATCTAACCTATCTTTCTTCTAAACGACGCAACACCCAATCCGCGAAGCTCTGTTGCCTGCAAAAGTAAGTAAAATATAGATATATATGAAAATTTTGATTATTCCTTTTTCGATTCTCTAAGAATAGTCAGTCCTTATGCAGCTCAATGGAGGAGTTATAGAGACAAAATGAAAGACTATATCAGGCAAATGCAAAACTTACTTCCCTTCACGATGCTTGGGGCTGGGGCGAGAGTATTTCAAATATCCATCCCATGGCACCTTCTTAACACCTGCCCGAACTGAAATAATGTCCCTCACCCTAAAAGAAAACCACATTTTGAACAATCAAATCTTTTACTGTGAGTAAACAGCATTTGTGAGATTTAGGTGAAATTACACAAATACCGATAATTTTCTTCTTTTAATTTTTACAACCAGAAATCACATATAGAAAGATGAAATCTTTCACAGTGATTCACGTATTTTATAACAGCAACCAACGACAGAAGGGTTATAATAATTACCGAAACCTCAAGGAGTGTTCTTGTAGTTTCATATAACATTAGGGAATTTGTATGAAATTACATGTCCACTAGCCTTATTTGATGAATTGATAAAACAATACATACCTCTCAGCAAATTCAATTGGTGTTTCCCCAGGTTTCAGATTTTGAGGCTCCAGATACCACACATCACAAACAACAGCCCATGATGTCATTAGCTGCAACAAGTGTGTTGTGAAGGATTGCCTGCAAATGACAATCAAAACATAGCTTTCAGAAGATACATAACTCTTTTGGTGGCATTTATAGAATAATGTTTAAAAATCAATCATGTCATATCATTAACAATAAGATATGTCTAAAACATAGGTTACTGAAAAAATTAGTAAATTTGCTGTTATGGTCATGGATATTATCTCATCATAGGGTTGAAAATATTATACCCTAAAAAAGTAGTGGGTTATCATTTGTTTATGGGTCGACCTGTTTATTTATCAATGCTACCAAACATGAGATAAATGTTGCTGAAAGATTTAATGTCACATAATTTTTGGTGCCAAACGAATTCAAAGTTAACTGATCAAGCACCACCAGAACTTACTTTCGGCTGTTCCAGAAGGCATCTACAAAAATCTTGTTATACTTGATTGCAATTGGACACACAGTGCACCCAAGTTCAAATGAACCCTAAATACCAAACGAAAAGAAGATAAATTAATTGAAAATAAATCTCTAAAGTTATTTAATAAACTATACAGAAACATTCAGTAAGACCACCTTCTTAAACATCACTGTATAGTTGTTATTCACACAAGTTCCTTCAGGGAATATAAGAAGAGGATTATTATCTGGGCCATTGACATGTTCTCTTAACCTGAAAGAAAGAAACCAAAAATAAAGAAAATGATACAATTTGAAATATTAATATCTTTCAAGAAATGACATACTTTCTTGCAACAATTTCACGATCCTTGGCCTCTGAGCGGTTGAACCAGATACATCCTAGACTTTCTAAAATAGTGCTCTGGAGTAATCCTATACAGGAACAAACACACGATAAAACTGGTTAAGTAATTCACAAGGAAACAAGCATCTTACATCCACTACAATTTTAATTCAACCAACCAACAAATAAATTTGTTTCTCAAATCCAATATTAATTAGTTCATGAAAAAACAAATAAGATTCGTTTCAAAATCACTTCTCATTTTGAATATCCATAATGCTAATCTCCATCATAACAATGCTAAGAAACAATCTAACTTCACAAACAAATTAACACACATGGAGAAATTTAATTACTTATCCAAGGGTTCTTCTACCAATTATCTCAAAATCTAGGCTGCATATTTGACAAGGGCCATACAGTGGTCAGCTTTGAGATAATAAAAGTTAGTATAACCGCGCTGCCGCGCATTTAGGGTGCTCTAAAATGAGTCTTGAAAACTGTCAGAAGTTGTGCGTTTAAATATGCTTCAAGAGTCACTAGGTACCTCGTAAGACTAAGAGAAACTTACCAACCCACCCAGGATGCTTCTGCATAATGACTGCAAATGCAGTCATTTGTTCCAGAACAATGAAATCAATCATGGACGTGTGATTTGCCACAAAGACCTGCACGACAGTTTAAAGAAACTTAAATGCACTAGATACTAGCTAATCTCAAAGAACCATACCTAATTTTTAGATGATTTGAACCATTACACACAGTCTCACCTGCTTAGGCCGCATGCTGGGCCTTGGACCATGGTACTTGACTACCCCAGTCCATGATGCAACAAAAAAGCTGCAAAGGACTTCCACCAGACCTCTCTGTAGAGAAAATAAGAAAAAGATTTGACAGTTTCCTCAAGGACAATCTGTAAAGGTTACAGCTTATCTTCTACATAAAGCGAGCATATATTGAATAGACTCAAAATTTTAACAATCTGATGTTTTTCATGGGACTAGTCTCTAAGTTTCAATTTCATTCTCTTTTTTTTTCCCCTGAAAGGTGAAGTTCTAACCTTGTTACCTAGTGTTACCTTTTGCATAATTCATCATTCACTGAGATCCAAATTGAAATATGAAGAAAACTTTCTCCCTGTGTCATATCTAACTAGGTCATAATTGATAGAGAAAAGGTTGATATAAGGCTCACTTTCAGAAAAAGAGTATAAATATGTAGACTCTATATGTGGAGTTAATTTAAAAAAAAAAAATTGATAGCAGAACTGGTTCAGAAAAAAGAAAATAAGGTTGTTGTACCTCTAACTTTTTTCTCAGTTTGTCATGTCCTTTCAACAAGAAATGCACGGGGAAATAGCATAAGAGAAATATAATCCATCCTATTGTCAACACTATTACCCTGCATTAATTTGAATACAAAATGCTTCAAGGTTTTGCATGAAAGGCATCATCTGCAACTCATCAGTAAACTAATATCAACTAGTAGAGCCTAATAATCTGGACCAAAACACAGGATATATGCTACTATGTGCTTCCAGCAATAAGAAGAAGAAAACACTGCAGACAAAGAACATTACGCCACTAACCCAATTAAGTAGACACAGAGTTGGTGATCTTTCAGTTTGAAAGAAGTACAGGAGCAATGTTAGCCCAAGATAAAGCAATACAATAAAATGAAGAGCTATCAGGAGTTAATTTTATGCTTTATTCGTATCAAGTTCAATCAATTCCTCAACCACAAAGGTTGCCTCGCATTGTACCAAACAGGACATTCAATTTGGGAAGGGCGGGAAGGAATCAGATTTCTGGACAACTTGAAAAGGAATAGAGCTCATTAATACTGGAAAGAATTACGGTTCATTTCATTTCATCCTTGAATTCAACAATAACTATTTACAAGCAAAGAAAACTTACCTTAAGGGGAAAAGAATTCCATATCTGAATACAACTCCCAAACACCACAAAGGAAACAAATATATGTTCCAGTTCCACGGTTCTGGAGGATTTGACTTGAAGCATCTTGTGAAAGAATCCTATTGCAACAAGAATAAGTAGAACAAAAGTATATAATATTTTTTCAAGGGACACAACATTATGGCAGGCCATAAACAGCGGGGATAAGAAAAATAAGAACAATAAAAGAAGATCATTTTTGCATCATGCCAAATAATCAAGACAACCAACATAAAAAGTTCAAAGGAGGTCGTTCAAGAAGTTTGTCATTCAATAATATAAGATAAATTCAATAGATGCAAAACCATAGCCAACATAACAATTGAATTAGCATGTTGTTCAAAATTAGTGTGATAGGAGATACAAGAAATGTAAATAATAAAAGACGTGGAAATTTAAGAAAATGTAGCTAAAGCAAACCACATTTAAATTGGATATCTATTTGCAAATTCCATTTTCTTCAGTAGCGAAATGAACGTGGAAAATGGAATAGTATACTATTGATACTGATACAATATGAAACATATTAAGAGATACAAAATGCTATCAAAATTGCATAGGTAATATAACGTTGTCCAGTAACATAGCACACATTCCATGATTAAGTAAATTATTAATTATCATCAACTTGGAATCGTAAGGTGTTAAATGATATATATTAAATGATTCCTCTCTCTAACAGTTGAAGCTTTTAGATGAGTTGGTCATTCAATATGGTATCAGAGCTCAGGCTAAAAGAAGGTCCTGTGTTCGAATCCTCTGCCACCCATTTCTAAATTTCACGTAACGGCTTGAGTAAATGAATACCGCCTACACGTGAGAGGACGTGTTAAATGATATATATATATATATATTAAATCATTCCTCTCTCTAACAGCTTAAGATGTTGGTCATTCAATATAAGGCTTCAAGTTTTAAACTCTAATCGTGTAACAGATCAGCTCCAAACAAACAGAACAAATAAGTAAATAAATGCATATTACTATCCTATATAGAAGTCTATAAATTTGGTCAATTAGCCATTAATGAAAAAATCTGCCCTAATTTAACATTTTCCAAACTATGAACACTTACATCAACAATTGCACCAGCTGCCTCGGTTAGAGTTGGCGAAATATCAAGCAAATCCCGCCTAAATACCAACAGCACAACACATTATCAGGTAAAAATAGAAAAGGTGCACGCACATACGTTCACATGCAGATAGATGGAGATATTACAAAGCGGGGAAAGCAAGATGAAAATTACAGGCGGAGTTTGCCGATAGGCTCTTGAATGGATCCGGATGGGAGGTAGTCTTCGATATTCGGGTGATCCAAATCCAATTCGGGGCTAGATGTGTTTAGCTTGCTCATTTTCTTCCTTTTACTTTACTATCGCACGACAATAACCATACATGAATGAATGTTTTCTGAGTGTGTGCGCGTTGTGGCCTTGTGGGTGGATGACTGCAGACTGCTGCTATAAACAATTTTCTATTAATTACACGCACGCAACTCAAAGCTCCGAGTAAATAAAAGTCGCTGTTGATTTGGTGCGACTTTAGCTAAATCTGCCTTCTTCAGACTTGAGAGAGACCCTTTGCTGGTTGGGTACGAAATATGGATTTTTTTTTCCGAGTATGGAATATTTGGATAGTATCAGATGCTGATGACCAACATTTTGTTCCTATTGATTATTGTACTATATACTAATTTTACAATAAAATTAAATGGTTTTCAGTGTCAAGCCTACCTCCAACATAGCATCTAATTTATTACTATTATATATTGTGCATCACATTTTCTATGCTTTTATATTTTTACTAACAATTAAATTTGTATGGATTTTTTTTTTTTTTTGGAGTTGAAATTGGTATGGATTAAGTGCATTACAAATCTAAGCTTTTCAGAATCTCCAAATCAGGATTTCAAGCCATAACTATTAGACTAAGTCCGAAGTTGGACATACTCATCAGGCCAACTTTCAAAATGACGATATTTCACATCCTTCAACAATATTAATTGTACAACCATCTACATCAACTTATATTAAGATGGATATTTGAGTATCAAATTGAGTATTCTACTCTCAATCTTCATAAGAATTCACATACTCATGTTTCTTCTGTGATTAAAAATCTAATTAATCCCCATTTATATTTTCTCTTAGGTTCCTATTTAAGATAACCTCCATTTTCAATATTATTGCTATAAGTCTATAACTAGAAGAGGGTTATATATATTTAAGAGGGCTACAAATATAAAGTACTAACAATTGTTAAACAATTGCAAACGGGCTTTTAGTTGGCTACCACTGTGTAACACAGATGCATATTGGAAAATTCAACTATCCTATATAAAAAGATTTACATATTACTCCTTTTTGGAATATAAAAACGATAAAAGATCTCTTTACAACATATAATGTTATCCACTCGAAAAATCGAATTAACCCCAAGGATTTTTCAATCATATCATTTAAATAAAAAAGATCATAATCTTTATCCTGGACCCCCGTAACCCGTCACCTCACCCCACTCGATTCCCACACCTTCTCCCCCGTCCTATTGCGGTGGCTTGATTTTTTCTGAGGCAGTCGGTCCGGGACATTTCACAAGCCCGAACTACCGTCACGTCGACCTTGGTCATTTTTCAAGTCACCGTCTGTCAATGACCTGGGTGGGGTATAAGAATGGGAAGTTAGGGTTGTTCTTTAATAAACATGTCTTTTCATTTTAATAATATTTATATTTAATCGATCTTAAATATAGTCAATTCACTTGATATTCAAGGGTGTTTCCCCATATATAACATATTATTTAACACCATATATGGATCAAAATTTCGATACGTTTCCATCGAAAACACTGACAAGTTTCTGTTTTTTAATCATACCGAAATGAAAATATGGTGTAGTTTTTGTTTCGATGTATTTCATAGTTTACATTTCAAATGTTTTCCGAAAACATCCGAAAAGTTTATGATTTTTTACTAACCAAAGCAAACCACGAAAACGAAACTTTAACGATGTTTAAAACATTTAAAAGAAAGAGGCAGTGAACTTCTTTATTTTAAAAATTGAATTTTTTTGCCATTATTTTAAGACAAGAGGTAAAATGCTCAATTAAACTTTTATAATAGGTTAAATTGTTTTTCACTCCTTATAAAAATCTTGATGGCCTAGTCAAGCCGTGTTGAATTAATTTACAGACTCTTGAATTAAAAAAGGACCTTTAGTTATAAACACGAAAAAAAAAAATCCTTTTCAACCGCTTCCAAACTGTATAGCTCGACATTTTATTCCTCTAACCATTCTTTCTTTTCTTATACTAATAAACATTATTTTTGGTAATTATATTCACCTAAACTGGGAAATCACAAAAGTAACTTCAAAAGAATCGAACGCACTTGATCATAATAGGAGAGAAGTTCATTTCATGGTTTGTCACTTGTTTTTTTTTTTTTGGTTTCCCAAGGGTTTAATCCCTTTCGAGGCGCGTCAGACACATTAAGTGGGAACCTCTCCCAACAGGGATTCGTACATGAGTTCGCTACTTTGTAGCCTTTTTTTGGAAAAAAATAAAAAAGAAAAAGTGAAACTATTATTATCAGAAGGAAAGTGCAAAAATGAGAGATCTGTGTATTAAGTTCCTACAATTCCACAAATAGGGGCTCTTACTTTTACCAAAAATTGTTGCTTTTTTTTTTGTTATATACATTCTGAACTTAAGTTTATAATCTATAGTTCTATACCACTAATTCATATTCACGTGACCATTTATGAAGGGCAAATCATTTTGATGAGGGTTTGAGTCGATTTGACCAAAAGAATAATAAACTAATGAATCTCCATTAGTCGATTCGAATTAATAAATAAATTTTTGGATCGATAAGGCTGTCTGTTGTGTGTGCAAGCACGACACTTTCATGATTTTGGACATAAAAATAATCAAAATTCTAGTTAATTAAATATTATTTTATATCTAATTTACCTTTTCCCCATTTGAAATTGATTCGGTGAAGTACATGTTAAGTTTATACCTTTTCTTTGTTGGGTACAAAAGTTTATACTTTATAGTCTACTCGTTCCATATGAAGTTTTTAAATCCGAATTATTTTGATAGAGCAAGGGGAAAGAATAGGTACATGAACTTATTGGCCTCCACGTCTTTTTACGTACTTCTATCCAAACGGAAATAATCCAATTCAAAGCAAATCAACAGCAATAATGTTTCATTAGTAATGTTTTTTTTTTTAATAAAACGACGGATTACATTATTAAATACTAAGGTTTATTAAGATTAAACCCTCATTAGAAAAAAAAACTAATTAAAAGTAGTACGAAATTAGACAAATTTACACACTTTTGAGGGAATTCGAACTCAAAATCTTTAAATTCGCGATGCTTCAGTCTTGCCATTAAGACAATATTAATGTTTGATATGCAAATAATTGGGTATTTCCTGCCGCGGATGTATTTAATTTGACATTTGCTGACAAAATAACACAAGGGTGTAATTGTCAATTTAAATTAACATTGAGGTGTATCTTGCAAATAAGTCACATTTTCTGCAAGTAGCTCAACCTCCTAATATTATCTTAGTGACTAATTTTATAATATTTCCATTTGCTCAACAAACTAATCTAATCCATGTAACCGCAGCTCTGAAACTTGACAGCCTATCAAACATAGAAAGTCAACAAAAAAAATAATTAAGCAAGCGCCATGTATTTTGGGAAGGCCTTGATCTAAAAGTCTCCACCTAGAGGTATTCAAAATTTTAACTATTTTTAAAGCATTGGACCAAAAAGAAAACGAAAGCATTGCAGTACGTCTTTTATAATTCAAAATCATCACCTATTCACAATTCTTTAAAAATAAAGTGTAAAGATCACTTATTTTAAGCAATGTTGAGATATTAGTAATGCTTTGGAGCCTTGAATATAAGATAAGATTTTTGTATTTCAGTTAAATTAGAGTTTAGATATAAGGTCAAATCAATAGTCCTTTGCCAAAAAATATTACGCACTCCCTTTTTTTTATTTGTCGCTTTGACAATTTTTTTTTTGTTTACTTTCATTTGTCGTTTTAGAATTTCAATGTAGAATTAATGTTCTTTTACCAATTTTACCCTTCTTACTAATACTTGTAATTAATGCTAAAATTATTTGATTAAAAGGGTAATTCGGAATTTTTACTTAAAAAAAGTGATTATTTATGATATTTTTTAATTTGTGTGCAATCCTCCAAAATGACAAATAAAAAAAACAAAGGGAGTAGATGATAGAAAGAAGAATTTAACCCAAACGCAGTTCAATCACATGTAATTTATTTCTAAAATAAAGGCAATCTAGTCGATATACTATGATTTTTTCTATTTTTTTTTTTTAAGAAATCAATATAGCACGCACTTACAAAATTATCCTTCACATAAATACACTTAAGTCATGATTTTACAGTGCAGTCAAATTGAATCTACACTAGATCAGGAGAGATGTTTTTTTACTAGAGCTTGTGGCTTGAAATCCACCACATCATACATATACATTGTGATAATGTCATGCTCCACAATATATGATGTGATGCATTATTAACCACAAGATCTAAGACAATTTCCCAGAACAGGTCTTGGTAAGAATTTGTATAACAATTCAACCTATTCACTATCTCGATATACTAAAAACTTAATGGATCGGAGTATATATCTTTTACTTGGAGTGTAAATGTTTATGATGAATATTTATAAGAATTTACTTATTGTTGGAGAGCTCATAGATCAAGGAGAATCCTAACTAATTAGTTTTACTAGAGATACATACATCCAAAGCCAATAGAATGAGATATTCTTGGAAATTTTAATGTAATTAATGTGGGGCCAAATCACGAAAAAAATGCTGGGTAAAACTAAACAATATGAAAATTCTGGAAAAAAAATAAAAAAACACTTTCATTGTAATCAAGTCTTAACAAACATCAAGTTGAACACAGAGTCTTGTGTTGTGAAGAAGTTGTGCTGTCACAACACAAACACGTATATATATACATTAGATTTAGAATCCTATATTACCACCACTCGATTTCTCTCTCTCTCCCCATCATCATGAGCATAATGAAGAAGAAAAAAAACAGGGATGAATTGATAGGATTCCAGATTTTACAGGGTCTAATAGTATGCCGCCACCACCAACGGCGCCGCCGCATCCACCGCCTCCTCCCTATGCTCTCCGCCGTCTCCGGCTGTTTACTTCTTCTATTTGCAGTTATTTCGTTTCTCTCTCCGGCAATAGCCAACCCCAGCCGCCACCTTAACACCTTGGTAAACCAGCATTTTGATGTCCATTAATTTATTTTACTTTTTTTTTTTCTTTTATCTTACTTTCTCTTCACTTTTTGTATTTGTGAAGTTTAACATGAACGTCAATAAAGAACATGGGATCAACGTTCACATGAATGTGAATAAAGAACATGTTTTTCGCGTTCCGGTGAGTGCTTATGCGACATTCTTCTTCTTTTTCAGGGACAATTTTCACTTTATCCCTTCCAACTTTTTTCAGTATTCATTTAGCCGCTTAACTATTAGTTGCATCACTTTACCCCCAAACTATTCTTCATGCTTCAATTGCACCACACATACAGTTTGTTTTATCATATTTACGTTAAAAAACTATTAAAACGTCTCAAACTTTAATTTTTTACTCATAATATTGTTTACCACATTTTGTTCATTCCAACTATCCTTCAAATATGAGGGCAACAAGAAAAAAAGAGGTGTTTTTCTTACGAATTATATTGAAACTAATGGTTGCGTGCAATTGGAAGATAGTTGGAGGGTAACAAAGTAATGCAATTAATAATTAAGGGGGTACAGAGGACAATAGAGATAGTTGAAGGGGGCAGACTGAAAATTTAACCTTCTTTAATTGTTTTTTTTTTTTTTGGGGGGTCAGGCATTATTTTAATTGTTAAATAAACAACACAAGAAACCTTTTGCATCACAACTGAAGATTATGTTTTAATTTTGGCAAAAAATTATTTGTCATCCCACATTTTAGTCCGAGCTTTAAAATAAATCTTTTGGTCCAAAGTTGTAATTAACTTTTGTGCACATCCATCATCCATTTTTGCACTTTTGGTCTTATAGGAAAACCTATGTTTTGCACTTTGAATAAGTATTTGTGGTCTTTTGGATTTTGATGAACATGTAGATGGGCGGAGGAAGCTTAGGCCGTGATTTATGGAATTCAAACCAGTCCAATTTCTTCCATGGTTGCAGTAACGCCAGCCATGAATTTTTAAGTAAGCTCTGCTCCTTGTTATAAACCTATACTTATGCATTCATAGAGTCCATAAATAAATATGTAAGTATTTGAAATAAGCATGGTTCGATATTTGTATGTCAATTCAGATCCAGTTATGGTTGGATTTTGTAGCATGACGATCACTTTCCAGTTTAGGTCTTATAACTGGTTCCATAAATTTTGTGATTTTAATTTGGAGAATCTCAGTCAATAATTATGCCTTATTCTGATTTGTCTATGCAATTTCAGCTGCGGGTATGAACACGGAACCTAATCGGTACTTATTGATTGCAACTAGTGGAGGCTTAAATCAACAAAGAACAGGGGTGAGAATCTGTTACTCCACATTGCATTTTCATTAATCAAGATTCAATAAGAATGTTGAAATGTTACTTTATTTGAAATCAAATTAACTAAATTGTAAATTTATTTAAACTTGCATTTAATTTGCGTATGCTTGCAGATAATAGATGCTGTTGTTGCAGCTTATATCTTGAATTCTACTTTGGTTATTCCTAAGTTGGACCAGTACTCATTCTGGAAAGATACCAGGTATATATATATATATATATATATATATATATATATATATATATATATGTTGATCATTTCATATCTGACAAATTATAAAATTTTGACTATGTTACATATACTACCATCATTAACTCATTACGGTTTCTCTGCAGCAACTTCTCCGATATATTCGATGTTGAATGGTTCGCGACATCTCTGTCCAAAGATGTCAAAATTATAAAACAGCTGCCAGAAAATGTAGGGAAAGTCATAACTACTCGTGTTCCAAGAAAATGCGATGAAAAATGCTATAAAACTCGCATTTTGCCCATATTTATCAAGAGAAATGTAAGTATTCGTAAATCATACTAATATTTTTGCTAAAGTTTAAAAACTGAAGCTAGAAATGTTGACTTTGATCAGGTGCAGGCTGTTGAGCTTACGAAGTTCGATTACAGGCTATCAAATCGGCTAGACATTGATTTGCAAAAATTGAGATGTAGAGTTAACTATCATGCTTTAAGGTTTACTGATCCGATTCTTGAAATGGGTCAGAAATTGGTTCAAAGAATGAGAATGAAAAGCAAGCATTTTGTTGCATTGCATTTAAGGTATATATATAGACTATTAATTAACCTTCTTAAATTTGCTACTCCATTGCTCATAAATTCCTTCACTTGTGACAGATTTGAGCCTGACATGCTAGCATTCTCCGGATGCTATTACGGTGGAGGTGAAAGGGAAATTAAAGTACTGAGTGAAATACGAAAGAGGTGGAAGAATTTACATGTAAGTTATGACAATGTTTTCCTTTGTGGCGGAGGGCCTCTGGGTGTGGGTCTGCAAGTTGAAATGTAGCACTTGGGTTGCTCTTTAGTTTAAAGATATTGATTGCACCATTTCTATCAGCTATAGCTTCTAGAACAATGATAGACGCCCAATCCTACAAAATGAATGGAGGAGTAATAAATCGTTTAGTCTTTTCTCATTCACTTGTGTAAACTATCTAAGTATGTTACTTCTTGCTACATACAATTCATCTCTTATTTATCAGTTACTATATGGCATGATCTGCAGACAAAAGGTCCTGACAAGGAACGGATAAATGGAAAATGCCCATTAAGTCCGGAGGAAGTTGGCCTAATGTTAAGAGCGTTAGGTTTTGGGAACGACGTGCACTTATATATTGCATCTGGTGAAATATATGGAGGTGAAGAAACATTAGCACCTCTAAAAGCTCTTTTCCCAAATTTCCATACTAAAGAAACTCTAGCCAGCAAGGAAGAGATGGAAGAATTTTCATCTTACTCTGCTCGTATGGCTGCATTAGACTTCATTGTTTGCGACGAAAGCGATGTTTTTGTCACCAATAATAACGGAAACATGGCAAAGATACTCGCTGGAAGACGGTATGGCACTCTTTACTTTGATTTAAAGTTAAAATAGTATATATGACCTTTTAGGATAACCCTTTTGTTTCTATATGTAGGAGATACTTCGGCCATAAACCAACAATTCGACCAAACATTAAAAAGCTTTGTCGGTTGTTCATTAATCAAAATAACATGACATGGGAAGAGTTTTCCTCACGTGTTGGAATGTCCCAAATTGGTTTTATGGGAGAGCCAAATGAAGTAAAGCCGGGTAGTGGCGTTTTCCATGAAAATCCATATTCTTGCATATGTGAAAACTCGGAAGCAATGGATATGGGAGCTAACAAAATTAGTAAAGAAGACGAAGATAGAAGTAGAGGGAGATATAATGGAGAAGTGACCGATGAAGTTCTGTTAGAAGACGAGCAAGATTTGTCAGAATTAATGGAATATACCGAATACGATTATGGGTTTCTGAAAAAAGTGTAATAATATTTGGTCTTCTTATTCAATCATTGAGTAAAAAGGGCAGAGGCAATTTTGTAATTTTGTATATATGGTCTTGGTATGGTAAATTGAATTGATTCTTTGATTTGGGATTCAAGTTGCAGCTCTGAGGAAAAATGATGGGCTGCACAGTTCATTCTTTTCATAATTGTGTATAGTAGTAGGAGAAATCTCCGAGTGTAAGAATGTAATAACTCTTTCCATAGTTCCTTACAGTCTTTGCTTTAAGTTTGAATTTTGTAGAGTTGTTCATGTTCAAATTCTTCAAGTAAATGACAAACATTCTTGAGTAGTTTGAATATTCCTCAACTATATACTATATAATTTTTTTAGTGTTTAGGTACTTAGGATCTCATTTTTATTATAGAAATAACTGAGTCCAAACAAATGAAAGGAGAACTCATTTAGTGACAATATGTTAAGCAATATAATATTAAACTTGTAACTATTTATATATATTAAGTAACAACAATTTGAATTTTGTCAAAATAATGATAATTACAAATACAATATCAGCAGTGATAGTTAATGATACATTGAACAAAATCGTAACTAAATCATTCTTACAATTTTTATGGTAATTAGGTTGTTATCATAAACATGTCCTTGACTGAATAAAATATCAATTATAGTTATTAGTACCAACTCAAAGAATATCATTAGTAAGCGACAAATTTAATAGTATATTACTTACCAATTCAATTTGATTAATCAATTAACTTAGGCATTCTGATCAAATTTAAAGTAACATAATTGATGTGGTGATTTTTGCCCATTGTTGTGAAATTATAGTTCATCTAATTTATGGTTTAACGTGATCCATGGAATATAATTTTTCAGTTTATTCTACAACAAATTTCATTTAACTAAATCACAATATAAAAAAAAAAAAATCACAGTACTACCACACAATGTGAAACTAGACTAGACTCGGTCCGACAAATTTCCAAATCAGTCCTTGTCCATTTTTATGGAAAGAAGCAAGGCGGTGTGTGAAAAACCCGACCCAAACAGAGCCTAAAATATCTTAAAACCGAATTTAGGGCAAGAGAGAATCCCCTTTCTCAAGTTTCCTATTTCCGTCGCACTTTTTTTTTCCTTTTGCACATCAAGAAGGTTTAGAACAGCTCTACAGTTTACACACTATAAAACCCTAACTAAATTTCTTCATTCTTTTTCTCATATATTTTTAAAATTAAACCAAAAAGATACAATCTTTGTACATTCTCATGGCCAGCCGGAAGCTCGCCAGAGATTTATTTTTTTCCAAACATCTTCTTCTTCGTCAGCAATTAGTAGCTCCTCGGCAGGTGTGTATTTGCATCGCTTTTCTCTGTATCTTTCCGCTTCAATTTTTATGAGATTTATATGCTTTGTAGGTCTCGTCTAGACGGTCGAGGCTACAATTGGTTCCTCCAAATGGGCATTTGGTCAGACGTGAGTTCAGCGTGTTTAATGAGTTCTCCAAGAAAATTAAAGGGGAATTTGAGAGGTAATCTCTATTCTTAATACTCTCTCATGTTCAATTATGTTGAAAGATTTTCTGAAACGAGAGGACGTTTCTTTTTCATTTTTTTGGAGATTGACATGGTTGGTTAAGTGTTCTTATAAGTAGAAACGTGAAACTAAAGTTCATTGGGATAAACTTACAAGTTTCAAACCCTGGTTTTTATCTTGTGGTCTTCCTGTTAATTTTTGTTTATTTTATGTTTTTATGCTATGTTTTGAGTTTTCAGTGTATACCTTTTTCTATAGTAATTGATAAGGCTGCAATGTCTTCAACACTTGGATATGCCTTTTTTTTATATATATAACCCGTCTAGATGTCTGTAGCAACCCAGAACTTCAAGAATCCATTAAGGAAATCAAGGAAAAAGCTAAGGAAATCAAGGAAAAAGC
The DNA here is from genome assembly GCA_030819805.1 of Penstemon newberryi var. newberryi. Taxonomy (NCBI): domain Eukaryota; kingdom Viridiplantae; phylum Streptophyta; class Magnoliopsida; order Lamiales; family Plantaginaceae; genus Penstemon; species Penstemon newberryi. The sequence goes on along the minus strand of JAUALY010000004.1, from coordinate 10,308,753 downwards.
AGAGGGATTGAAAGGGGTGAAGGAGGATCTTAAAACTAGGTAATGCCACCATAATTTTTACATTCTTGTGTGGTTGTCGTGTTTAACGAGTAGAGGCTGAGACATACCGTTGTATGTCAAGGCTGGCAGACTCTTCCATTGGGGGCTCTGAGATGGTGAAATGGCGAAATGCAGAACGAAGCAGACTACTGAGCAGCTGTACAAGCATGTAGATGGTGTATGGACGGAAGCTGAAGCAAAAGCAAAACAGGTAAAAATCTTTCTCTTCTGTTTCTGCAGAGCTTCCCAATGGTTTAATCAAGAAACATGTATAGTGACTTATTTGAATAGAACTATATCTGGGGGAACTGCTTTTTATTTCTCCCTAACCTTGTTGGGAAGGGAAACACATTAGATTATTACTAGTCACACGTATTGTGCAGTTGTTTGTTTTTAATTCCGTTGTACATACTGCATTGCGAGGACATCCGTACACTTTGTTCTGATTGAAACAACTGACAGGGAACAGTCAATGAACTATCCAATTTTCCATGTCCGCACGCCGTGTAGGGGGATGCTCAACAAATAATCAACTTTGTAATCTAGCATATGACTTGTATAGTAAAACTACGGGGGTCTATTGAAGATTGGTTATATTGTTTTCTAAAACTGATTTTTATATAACTTTTGGTCTTTGTAATGAAGTTCCACTCATTGTTGCCTTGTTTATTTGACATAATTAGGTCGCTAGTCAGCAGGTGTGACATAATAAGACAACTATTATCCCAATGATCTAGCAAATTTTCCAAAGCACGCTGAGTTATTTATGTTATGCAAATTGTTATATTGCATTGTAATTTAAAAGAATCTTGCTATAACAACTGTTCTTGGTGATGGGTGGGTAGTAGAGGTGATGGTGATTTGTATATAAGCTTGATAAGCAACTGATTGCATGATAAATCAGATTGGTGCAGATTTTATTTGCATGTTTTACTGATTATGTCTTTGGGTCCCATCTTATCTTGGAGGTTTATGCTGATGTGGAAGAGAAGATTTCGGCTGCCAAAGAGGAGGTTTGTGAAATTATTTTCCTGGATATAGATACGTGGTCTCCATCACTTGTGCAACAAATTTAATGTTATAGGGGGGATAATTTATAAGAAATCTCCAACTTTTGATTTAGGTCAAAGATGGTTTTGGTATTGGAAAGCAAGAGTCCGCGGGAAGCAATGAAAAATCAAGCACAACCGACAAGGATGGAAGCAAGTCTTTTGGTGAAGAAAAGCAACATGGGCAGAATCAACAATCTGAGTCTAGTGATAATGCCGACACACTATTTGGCAAGGTCAAGTTTGGTTTTTCTTCAGTCTCCCCCAAAGTTTCATTAGCATTCAACAAGCTAAAGGAAGCAAAACCCATTGACATGGTGAAGAAGGGATATGACATTCTGAAGGATGAATTGAAAGGTAATCCAAATAGGAGAAAGCGCCTTGAGTATGATGCTTCTTCTGCTGCTCCCACACCAAACATTGAAAGAAGTACTCGAACTGAAATTGTTGTGTTACCTTCAAAGCAGTCTCCGTGGAGTAAGAAATGGGAGGCCTTGAAGAATAAGGTGATATCCCTGCTCATTTGCTCCTATCTACCACGGGTCACTAATGGTTATTTGCCCACACCTGTTGACCTGATACTATTTTCTCATGTCTCAGATGCGAGGCCATCCCGTATTCAAGCGTGTTAGTGGGTATAGCGAGCCTGTACTTGAAAAGAGCCAGGAGGTATTTTGCAACTTGAAATGCCATGTTATAGTTATCTACTTTGCAGCTTCTTATTAGTCATTTTACTATGCTTTCTTCGAACACACTTCAAATTGCTAATTTTCTCAAAATCCTAGTGTAGATGCCTCATTGTTTTTTCAGTTAGGTTTTATATGAAACACCAAAAATTAGATGGGTATATGCTGATGTTTATGTCTTGCACAATCAGATTGTCTGTTGTCAGTTATTCATGGCATTTTCTCCTTGTTAGTAAGCTGTCACTGCCTCAATCATTGAGTTTATTAGCATGTTGCGGTGATTTTTATATTCATTTGCCAAACTGTTTTTTCTTCTTTCCAATTACATGGCTTCTTGACAATTACTTTAGATTTCAAAGGCATAAGAATGTTAGAATCTAATAGTTGAAATCGGATAAGAACTTCTATCTTCCTAATTTATCTCTCTCTCTCTCTCTCTCTCTCTTAATAGTTTGGCAATATTTCTCTTCGTTAGACTTGTCCGTATGTAGTTGGGACACATTCAAAGCTGGCTATGTTAATAGGATCCTGACCGTTGTCTTTTAATAACATTGTAGTCCAGAGAAAAACTGGCTATGTTAATAGGATCCTGACTGCTGTCTTTTAATAACATTGTAGTCCAAAAAAAAACATTATTGACTGAATTTCTCATCGCCTGGTTTGCAGATTGCTGAAGATATGAGGGAGAGATGGGAGACTAGTGATCATCCAGTTGTTCATAAAATCCAAGAGTATGTTGTCATCCTGATTGATTTTATACTAATGATAGTTGAGGACTGAGAAAGCAATTAGTGAACTAAAAATCTTCTTCACTGTATTTCAGTATTAGCGAAACTGTTCTTGGAGAATCAGATACTGCCATGTCATTTAAAGAGATACGTCGTAGAGATCCGTAAGATTTCATGTCCTCATTTTATCTTTATAAATCAATCATGATTTCCAGAAGGCCTTATATAGTTCGCTTATTCTAAAATTTGGCTTCAACTAGGACTTTCTCTTTACCAGAGTTTGTGGCGGAGGTTCAAGAAGTGGTTAAACCAGTCCTCAATGCTTATTTCAAAGTAAGGTTTTAAGTTTAGTGAACTTTATGCATACTGTGTCTCATTTTGTCATTCCTGTTATGGTTCCCTTGCATTCGTTTGCGTGCTCTCACATGCACAGACACCATTTAGAAATGAAATTTAAGAATTTTGATTTTTAAGTGTAAGTTGCATTTAATCTTTCGTAGTCTTTCTGTGAGGGCAATATGCTAAAGCGGAATATTATCTGCTCTACCATGATTTTTGTTTGTGTCTTGCTGTCTTCAGGGAAATTCTGAAGTTTTAGAAAGGTATTGTAGCTCACATGTAATTGAGCGGTGTAAAGCAGAGCATAAGGCTTATGAAAGCCAGGGAATCTTTTTCGATAACAAGGTGAGAATACAGAGTTTGTTGCTTTTCTTTCATGCCAAGAGATTGGGGATCTTCTTCATTAGGTGTACTAGGTTGAAGCAATTTCGCATTCATTAACGAAATAATTTGTACCTGCATGCAGATTCTACATATATCAGAAGTCGAAGTTCGAGAAACCAAAATGATGGGAGACACCCCCATAATCATTGTGGCAGTAAGAACTCACTTTCATGCTCTCATTTCATCCCTTCCATATTCAAATTCTGGAGCTGACCTTCCATACTCGAATAGCAATTGTGTTTTAAGACCCTTTGGAAATATATTTACTGCCCTTCTTAATATTTTGGGTTCCGATAAGATCATGTTCCCTAGCATACTTAACACTGCATTCATAAGCTCTCCCTCACACAGACATACTTACGAAGTGATTCTGATTACCTTTTCGTTTGGAAATTGTTTCAGTTCCAGACGCAGCAAGTCTACTGCATACGCGATAGACTTGGCGCAATAACAGAAGGTGGTCAGGTAAGAGCATCAAAACATTCTTATATTACAGCAGTTTTTTAAAAATCATTCTTCAGTTTGTTTCTTGAGGTTGCTGTTTTCACTTCTGGATTTATTAAACTTTGAATCCTTTGGGTGTCCTTTTTCACGAGACCGTAGGACACAAAGGTGAAATGTTTGATATAGAAGTGAATACATGTATGGAATTTCTCTGACATCATTGGAATTTGTTGGTGATTTAGGATACTATCCACACGGTATATTACGCTTGGGCTATGCAGCAGCTAGAGCCAGATGAACTTGGAGAGGGTGCCCCTTACTCAATCTGGAAGCTTAGAGAAATGCAGCAACTTGGTGTCAAGGCCCTCATTTAATCATTTTTGAGGAGGATTCTGTTCTCTAATCTTAGCTGAGGAAATTTTGAGGCCTTCTTATTGTTCGGTCACTTGGATGAATTAATTTTAATTTTTTGCTATTATTATTGCACATTCGCACCTGCAGTTTTGCCTTGAAACATGGATGGCAGGTAAATAAGGGTTGGCCAAACATATTAAGGGTCCTAGGTGAAATTTTAATTGGGGCCCTGTCCTACAAAAAGAAAATATTATTATAAAAATTTATTTCTTACTTTTAAAATTGTAAAAATATTTATTAAGTATTTACATGGTTTTTTTCTTACATATTTGTTATAAATAGATAAAATGACAAATTAACATTATTTTTTTAAAATTTAATTGTAATATGTTTTACAATTAAAACATTTAATTTTAAAATCCTTTTTCAGAAGAGATAGATACTATAAGTAAGTATTGTGAAAATAATTATCTTAATATTCGACGTTAGTTGAGTTAGTTTTTTTACTTATTAAAATAACAAATGATATAATATAAAAGTATGTTTTTTATGTTTTTGCAACTCTGTTACAAAAAAGGCTCTTCAATCTTATTAAAATAGAATTGAGTTGTACCAATTTTTGGTACCTAGATTGATTGGATAATTTTAAAATTTTCACAATACGTCAATCAATACAATTTGGTGCTAAAAATTATGAGAAGGGTAGTTTTGTATCTTCTTAGTATATTTTCTGTAAATTAATTTTGAAATTTTGTTAGGTTGACTTGAACTCATTAGATCAAGTTAAATATCATCCCTAATGTTTTGACTAGATTTTAAGGAGAAACTGTCACACATTTTCATGATTATCTAGTTTGAATGAAAATTAGAGAGAAAAGGGTTACTCATGTGATAGTTCTAATCAGGTATGTCGCTTGAATGATTTATTACTCTATTAGATTATAACTCGTTATGTTCATAGAGATATAGCAACAAGAGCTCTATGCTCGTTAAACATGTAATTATTTGTAGCCGGTGAATTATTTAACTGTAAAATAACATTTAAATGTTATTTTTTATAGTTAATCATACAAATCGATTCGAGTATGATCATATCTTATTAAGATAAAAAAAATTATATATTTATTATTTGAACCTGGAGAAAAAATTATTATAATTTTTTTATTCTTGATAATGCATAATTTGTTACATGAGTGAACATCAAATTAATTCCCTATGTTATTTTAAATAGGCAGTTTAACTCCATGTGATAAATAAAATGATAAAATATCTCCGTGTGTTTTTATAAAATAAGCACATTGTCTCATTCTTGATTTTTATATTTTTACAACTTACAAGGGGTTAAAATGCCCATTATGCAATATCACATGAAGTTAAAGTGCTCATTTACGCATATGACAGGGAGGTAAATTGTCTATTTACGCATATCACCAGGGGGGGGGGGGTAAAGTGGGGTGAATATATTGTCAATAGTCATTTTTTACATGAAAATGAAGTCTCAGTCGTATTATAGAGTGTGTACTCCACCTTCACTGAGAAGAACATAAATTGCTCATTATTTCATTTCACAGAGAGGTAAATTGCCTATTTTCATATTCCAGAGACATAAATTATCTATTAGACATATCATATGAAACATGGAGTTAACTTGTCAAAAACCGTTTGTGCTGACACAATTTTCTTAAACATTAAAAAGTAACCCATATATTTAGTACTTCTTTATGGATAGTTGCGTATTTTATTCTATTTTAACATGTGCTTCAGGTAGATTTATATAAGTTTAATAAATACGATCAGATGTTGCTAATAAATTAAACTTAAATGTGTATTTGCCAATTAAAACATGTAGTTTGTAAATAACCCGAAAGAAAATATAGAAAAACTGCAGTAACTGGCTTAACAGAATATAACTCGTCTATTAGCTTAGCAAAAATAGAACCCAATAGCCTGATTGACATTGCAAAGTCACGTGATTAAGCACGTGACCGGAGTGCATGAAAACTGAAAAGTTTATCGAAGGGCAGCTGAGCTGGATAGTAGCTCAACCGTAATCCAAACTTGCCGACGTGGCATCATTCACATCTGTTGTTCCATTTCTCCGTCTATGGATTTTACATACACAAAATGTATACACACAGTCACACACAATTGCAAGAGAAAAGTAGAGGGTTTAATGGCCTGCACATTCCATGCTCGATTATCCGCTCCTTTAAAACCTAACCTTCACTCCCAAACTTCACTCTGCTGGAGACGCGCTTTAATCGCCGACGCAATTGCCTCTACCTGTTCAACTACTCAAGGTAATTTGATTTGCAGATATCAATTCAATTTCAAACCCTAACACTTATTATGTTAATTGAAACGAATTTTGTTACTGATTAGGGCGGGGTAATGCGGCAATTTTGACGTGCAATGCACAGGCGGCGCCAGCGGCGGTGAATTTGGCGCCGGGCACTCCGGTCAGGCCTACAAGTATACTTGTGGTTGGTGCTACGGGCACATTGGGCAGACAGGTTGTGAGGAGGGCGTTGGATGAGGGGTATGATGTCAGGTGCCTAGTCAGGGCAAGACCTGCCCCTGCTGATTTTCTACGTGATTGGGGCGCAACTGTTGTCAATGTAAACTCACTAGCCACTAAAAATGATTTTGCTTGTATTTTGTCCTTTTTGCTTAATTTGTGTTCTTAGGTCACGTTTGGTTTTCTAAATAAAATAAAGTATGATTAATGGTAGTCTTAATAAAGTTGCTGATAAACATGAGAACTTATATAATTATGTTTGGTAGTCTACATTAAATTTGTGATTGTGCGGTAATACTGAAAATACCTATTTTCCTTATCCAAAAAGGAGGACAAATGAGTCTTAAATTTTGGTCACGCGGGGTTTAGAAGGTAATCTAGTTATAATTACAATTAGATATCACAGGGTCCAACCCAAAATTATATATATCCGGGACCTTTATTTATCTTGGACCCTATCTTAAATGCTATTGTAGGAAGCAAACATCTAAGAAACTCGTGTAAGTAGTTTTATCTAGGAAGCCAAACGTTACCTTGATTACTTGGCATGCAATACCTACAATAGATGCCATTACTATTGATAACTTAGTGGTATTATGATCTGCTCTTCGTGATTTGAAAATCAATTATGTATCTTGTTGATATTAGATACTGATGATAGTTTGTTGATTGGGTGTGATTTTGAGCAGGCAGACTTGAGCAAACCGGAGACCATACCGGCAACATTGGTTGGCATTCATACAGTTATCGACTGTGCAACAGGACGTCCAGAGGAGCCTATAAAAACTGTGAGAATACACATCAATTATACGTATGATGATTTTTATGATTAAAGGATAATGTCTGTTGGTTTGCTAGGTATACTGCCACAATTTCCATTTCTTAGATCTGCTGTAATCAGTTGACTTTTCACTTTAGGTAGATTGGGAAGGAAAAGTTGCTCTTATACAATGTGCAAAGGCCATGGGTATCCATAAATATGTCTTCTTTTCCATACACAACTGTGACAAGCATCCGGAAGTTCCACTTATGGAGATCAAATACTGCACTGAGAAGTTTCTACGTGATTCAGGCCTGAATCACGTCACTATCCGACTTTGTGGTTTCATGCAGGTGAAATCTTTGGTTTTTCTTGTCATCGATATTCTTTATTCTTAATTTGGTAGTCTTTGCTGCTTACTTTGGTGAGGTTTTACAGTTGTTAGATACATTGGCTTGATTAAGTAAAAGAAAATGGTTTTTTTTTTTTTAACATAATTAAATGTGTCTTCAGTTACCACTGCAATTTTTCTTTTGTTTGTCATAAGTTTATTACTCAATCCAAGTGCATTACAGAAGAATAAAGATTGAAATGGTGGAGTATAGGAAGGGTGAATAAATTCTTTATGACATGAACACTAAGCCACTTGCAGCGACGCTTAAAAGAGAAATTTTTGGTATATAATACTCTTTGTTCCTTGCATAAAATCTTTCCTAAAAAATTATTGTCTCTTTATTGCGATACTTTACATGAGATCGTGATATTATCATTCATTTATGGTGTGAATTGTGTTTCCCAATCTGTCAGGGATTGATTGGACAATATGCAGTACCCATATTGGAAGAGAAATCTGTTTGGGGCACAGATGCTCCTACGAGAATAGCATACATGGACACTCAGGTAAATGTTGTAGCTTAATCCCTGCTTACTTGTCAATAAAATAATGGAAAATTCCAACAGTTGTCCCATTGTCAACCAGGATATTGCTCGGCTCACCTTTATAGCTCTACGCAATGAGAATATAAATGGCAAACTTCTTACTTTTGCTGGTCCTCGTGCTTGGACAACTCAAGAGGTAATGTATATTTCCTGAATCTATTCTGTTTCAAATATGAAGGTTATTGCTTTTAGGTTCTCAAACGTTATCCGGAATCTAGATTACTTATTTGAAGTTTCTTGTTTCATTCCTAAGATGCATCATTTTTGTGTCAGCCAATAGCTTCGCCTTAAATCTAAAAACAGCACTATGATTTGATATTATTTATATATCTTGATTTCAGGTGATAACCTTATGTGAAAGACTTGCTGGTCAAGATGCAAACGTAACCACAGTTCCTGTCTCCATTTTGAGATTTACACGTCAGCTGACTCGTTTATTTGAGTGGACCAGTGATGTTGCTGATAGATTGGCATTTTCCGAGGTAATGGTTTTTCTTCTTTTTCAATATCAGTGCTTAATATCACCATTCCACATGAAGTAAACACTTACACTTAAAAGTACCCTTCATAACTTGCCTCGACACTTGCCTAGTTACTTGTTACACCAGACATCGCCAATTACAATTTACCGCAATTTCAGCTTATAACATTATCTTATTTAGAATTTTGCCAATGTAATGTCTCTAGGTATTGTGCCGGTTGTGAACTAAGAACTCCTTTCACATCAGCTGTTAGTCATGTTATTACGAATAGGATAATAATATAATTTATGGCCTTGTTCAGTAATAATGTATAAAACATATATTAGTAGTGACAAATAAGTATAGTGAGACAAACTTCGCCCCTTAAATTTGTTGTTCGACCACGAAGAGTTTATTATGATAGGGTTGGATGTAAGATTAAGTTTATTTGTGTCAGTGCCTACAGGTGGTGGGTTAACTTGTTAATGGGTTGAACCACTTAATTATTAATGCTACCAAACAAAATATAATAGTTGATAAAAGATATAGTCATCTTACATAATTTTTGCTACCAAACCATCTCTAATTGTAATTCCCTATGTAGGTTCTTAGTAGTGATACTGTTTTCTCTGTCCCAATGAGTGACACATACACTCTACTTGGAGTCGATGCAAAAGATGTTAGTAGTCTAGAGAAATATCTGCAGGATTATTTCACAAACATTTTGAAGAAGTTAAAAGACCTCAAGGCACAGTCTAAGCAAAGTGACATTTACTTTTGACACGGTAACTTCTCTTTCTTTGTGCATGAGATAAGGTTTTCTTTTCTTGCACAAGTTGTAGATTTGTTGAATATTTGTATCTATTTGTATTCACATGATAAATATGGTATGATAATTGTGGAAAATATACATGTTAACAAGCAATAACTGACTTATTACCAAAGTGCTATGTTCATCAATCTTTCTCAATGTCATAATTGAAATTATCATATGATGTTAAACTTCTGTAATTCTATCAGAAAAATACTGGCTAACATCCGGGTCTGGCCGTCTGGGTAATAATAATTATTTAATTAATTAACATTTAACCACAGTACTACTTTAATGGTTTGCCTAATATTGGGCCTGTTCATTTGACAATGGATCTCCTTATCTTCGGCCACCTTTGAAGCTAGTGGGCTCAAACTTTACAAGAAAAGGTCTACTATTTGAGATTTGAGCCCATAATACTTCATTGTTCTATAAAAGCCAAAGATTTTCCCATTAAGATTGAAATTCTATATATTATTTAGGGGTGCAAATGGTTTTCAAATAGCATCGGACAATTCCATATTGTATCAAATCGTATTGAATTTTTGGTTTCTTTCTCAAAACTATATGTTTTGGTATGGCCGAAAATCTTACCGAAGATTTTGGTTTTAGACTTCTCATACCGAGAAAAATCATACTGTACCGAAATTAAAAAAAAACATGAATAATTTATTTATCTTTTGATTTAAAATACTTTTTTTTAAAAAAAAAAAATCTATTAAACAGTGTATTTATAGTTTTGACCGAAGAGTGCATTGGATATAGGTCATCCCCAATGTGGTATTTTCAGTAGGATTTGAACTTGAGTTTTTAAGATTTGAACTTGAGTTTTTAATTTGATCTATACTACTAAACTTTATGACTACTTATATATCAATTCTTAATTCTAATATTTTTGAACATGCGTTCTATTAAAAATGATGTGCTCGAGCTTAACATAAATTCAATTTGTTATCTTCTGAAAATCTAATATGTAAAAAATTTAGCCTTCAAATACCAGAGAGTAAATTACTCCACAAAATAAATAGAAAGGTGACATAAGAAATTAATTAATTTTATTCAACTAGGCTGCATTATACCATCAAATCGGTAAACACATTTTTTTTCCCGTGAATTATCCAAAGTAAAATTAGTTTGTAAGATATCATAACTTTGGCTTTTTATTAAAAAAATCTATAAGAGAAGAAAATAACAAATATTACCAACTTGTTTCATTAGGAAATTATATCATTTTTGTCAACTAAGTAATCTATTATACAAGAAAAAAATATCAAAAAATTGTTAAAAAATAACACAGAATCGTACCGTGCCGTATCAAAACTACACAAAACCGAGTGTATTGGTATAGTTTTCAATTATCCATTTTGGGTTTTAATTTTTTAAAATCGCACTAATTGATATAGTACAAATTTTGTTAAAAAAATCGTAAAACCGTAACATATGCGCCGTTACTATTATTTAGCATGACCCAATCTCTCTCCTATCAAAATGATGTAAAAAAAAGTACGATAATCTCCATACAATTATTTTGTGCAGCCAGTTCATAAATGACGTGGTATAACTTTATGATGAAAAATATTTTGTGCAACTGGTGCATAATTGATGTGGTACTTTGAAATATAATTTCCACACCAAAAAGTTTAAGTTGATTGCATCATGTTATTTGCAAGCACTGATTTATTATAAGAATGGACATTTCACATTAATTGAGGTCAGAGTGGGCACTGATCGAGAACTTAAAAGAAAGAAGAAAAATAGTTACAAAATGAAATACTACATTTTTTTTGGTTATAATAAATTTAAAAATGGAGAGCTTGAAACATGAAATTAATCCAAGTCTTTATATTAAATATGGCACAAAAGACATGAATGATCACATTGACATCAGAGGACAGAAACCTTAGATAATAGTACTATGAATTTTGTTTCATTCTAGCTACAAAGAACAAGACTCTGCGTAATGATGAAAGGATAGGACTAAGACAAGTGGGAGTGGCAAATCAAGTTGTACCACAAGAATCTACAGCAGTACGCTGCCAAACCGGCCGAGTTAAAAATCTGGATCTGGACTCCCACTACTGAGTGGGCCTACTCAAACGGACACTATCAATATGGGATGGCCCTTTACAAAAATTTACCCATTTCACTCATTCCCCTCTTCAAATTCATTATTATCTCATCACAATTCCACCACAACCGGTCTATATTTATATTTTACTTTCTCTGTCCCATTTATTTTACTCCATTTAATTCAGTATTCGATCAAACTTTTTAATCTTTTAAATAATGTATTAACCTTGTAAATATAAATATATATAGTGTCATATGATATTATCAACTTATTAGTTAAATATATTAATTAAATTATTTATTATAATTTTTATAAATTTAATCAAATTGATTAATTGACCGTACCAATGAAACAAAATAAATGAGATGGATAGAGTAATAAATAAATAAATAAATAGTTGTTTATTATTGATACAACTTTCCCATATTCCTATAAGGAGCATTATGATTAAAATTATGAGAATGTGATGGATGGTGGGGATTAAAGCTAGTACTAAAGAAGATCCATCATCAGGAAATGAAATCTTGCTCAAAAGTTTCACCAATATATATATACACTTTAATGCGATTCGAGATCGTGGTAAGACTGTATCATGTTAAAGGGATATTCTAATTGATCCCTTTATTTGACTTCAACTATTACTTTTCTCAGTTTATCATTTTCTTTTATCGGGTCAAATTACCTTGTTTTTCCTGCTTTTATATCCATTAGGAAAGTGCACGTACGTGGTACGTGTCTAGTTAATTTCATGGGTATTTTTTGTAAATTATAATAAAATTAATTTTATTATGTCATAAATAGAGCAAATTAACCCGTTTCACCTATTTAATTTATTAGTTTAATTCATTTTTCACCGATTTAACCTGTTTTTAACTGATTTTATTTATTTTTACCAGTTAATTTTTTTTACTGTTTTACCCATTTTTTTCAGTCATAACTTATTTTCATCGTTTTTTCGATTTTGTCCTTTAGTTTTTTTTCCGTTTTAAAATATTTTTCTACCGGTTTCACCTTATTTTGTTTGTTAAACTTGTTTTTCGCTGATTTCATATGTTTTTTTCACCAATTGCACCTGAATTTTCATTGACTTGACACGTTTTCACCGACTTTATTTATTTTATCACCGATTTCTCATACTTTTAACGGATGTTGTCGTTTCACCGGTTTCATCTTTTTTTCACGAATCTTCATCGATTTCACCCAAATTTTCACCAGCTTCGCTAGTGTTCACCAAATTCACCCAAATTTTCATCGATTTCACAAGTTTTCAATGATTTCATAGATTTTATTTTATTGATTTCACCATTTCCACGAATTTCACCCATTTTTCACTAAAAGAGCTCCATGAAAATTTGATGTTATGCATGCCTTGATATTATTGAATGTTCTTTATATTTTTCTATTATAGCCAAAGTAAAATTACGTAATTAGCTAAGTCATAAGTAATATTTATTCTTTCATAGTAAGATGCAATCAATTTTTTTTTTAATAGAATAATATTTTAGAAAATTTTATTTTAAACTTTTATAATTATTAAATATCACTTTACAATTTATAAATAGGGGTATTTTAGTCTTCACAAAAAGTTAAGAAATATTCATGCTTTTATAATAGTAGAGAAGAGATAGGGATGATTTAGTAAATGTATTTTAGGAGAATTATAATTTCATTGTGTTGGCGTGTGCAGAGTAGATGGCCAACCACCTAATGTCATTATAGGCCAGAAAAATAATAATCCGTAGTTAATTTGATTAATCAACCAAAACCCACCAATTCTATGAAAATCAAATTTTATTTTAGTTTAAATTGCTAATGGCAATGACTCAAACTCCATCCAAAGAGCCAAAAAGAGTTCATATTTCCCAAAAGCTGCAAATTTTGGATTCAATTCAAGTTCTAGATTCTGACCAACCAAAATGTTTCCTTGCCATTTCCTATATGGAAAAATACTTACTAAACTAAATTAATTAAGATATTTTAAAGTTAAATGAGGTGGTCACAATATATTATTAGCTACTGGAAAGCTATGGTGCAATTCTTTATTGGAGAATTATATCTTGATTTGATCTCTAAAGTCTAACATTATAATAAGATATGGCATGAGTTTCTTAATATGTCCTGCAAATGCAGTATTATGATTCAAGTATAATTTATGATTGTAGGGTATCCTTTAAAACCAAAACCAGCAACATTTCACTATTATCATTATTATTATGATCAGTACACAACAATAAAATAAAGCAACATTTATGGTCTAAGAAGATTGACGAAAAAATTGGGAGCCCTTTTTAAAATTTGACAGGGTAGCTAGGGGCCTGGGAAAATAAAACAAAAAGGAAGCACACATCTATTTCTTTTAGGGTAAATTTCGTTTTGGGAAACTTTAGCTCAAATTTAATTTGGTTACACCCAACCAGTCCAATATATTGCACCACAAAACTTATATAGTTTGATCACATCCAACCAATCAGAAGACAAGTGTATTAATATATATGCATTATAATTAGAGAGTATTACAATAACAAAACAAGTGTATTGTATTTGTTTTGTGATTGATTGAATGAGATCTAATCAGATATGGACAAGATATTATATTATTATCAGTACGTTTAATTTTGACCATCGAACTATCTATTGCATCACTTTTCTCTACTCGATTATCAGTTTTGCACAAATAGCTCATATGCTAATATAATGACTAAATGCAAATAAGCTATATTTGTTCATGATTTTTTGCAAATTGAGTTCTGATGTATTAAGATATATTATATACTAGTATAAGAATTAAAGTTGCCGGGCCATCTTCAACAATCCTCTTAAACTTTGGTTTATTATCTTAAAATTTAAGGGATGAACAGTGTTATACATTTCCACTTTTTACTCTACACTCCAACATCTAGTTTATATTTTAAGATTCTCACTTTATATTTTGTACTTTCCTAAAGATAACAATTTTTGCACTTGGCTTTGGACTCTCATATTGAGAGTCCAAACTTAAACATTTAAATGGTTTATAAATTATAAGAGCTCTGTTAACCTCTGTTTTTTGACAAAACTTATAATTTTTCTTATACTTTGAGTTATAATTTATAAATGGTCCCTTGGAGATGGTATCAATGCATGTCATATTAGAACAAATGCCATAAAACTTTTAGACTGTTATTAGTATTGTAATCTTATTACCAGATTATTGTAATTAACATTGACCATATAAGACCTCAATTTAATCATTAGTAGATTAATTTATTAATTTCATCAGTAACGTAGAAGATCGTCTCCTCATAATTGGAGATAACTAGAATATAATGGGAGATGGCTATTTGTGAAGAGAGTGATATAAGACAAATGGTGCAAGAATAATACTTTAATCGGGCAAATAGAAATGTACCCAAAAATTTGATATTCATGAATTAGTTGTGCAAATGGTCTTCAGACAATTGACTGTATGCTCTTCCCTATAAAATTCTGTTTGGCAATCAACAGTTGAAATACATCTAGCTTTGAATCCGTACAATTATTCAGGACCATGTTACAGTTATAAAACTAGTATAATTATTACTAATTAAAAACTGGTACCTCACATGCATTCACTATATATAATAATTTTAGTATCTTAGAATTTTGATATTTCATGAAAAACGCCAAGAAAACACTTACTGCAACACATGCATTGTTTCTTAAGTATATGATGATGAGGAAAAAGACTGTATACCATGAAATTAGTTTCACGATTTTTGGCAGTTAAAGTATTATTTTTATTCTTTAAATGAGTACGTAACATACATATAGTTCACCATATTCTAAAAGTTTATATTATTATAATTCGTGAAATATGACTGAGTGTCACTGCTACAACTTTTAGGGACGTTTATGGAGTATTTGTTACGGATGCAATTCAAATAATTTTGGCCACGGACAATCATCTGTCGTCCAATATCTTACATGTGAAATGTGAATAACCTATCTTACTTTGCAGTTTGATTTGATCAGTACAAATAACAAAGGTATGATCACAATTCTAAAATAAGTTATTGTCACACTTTCCTTGAATTCATTTTGGCGTGAAAAACCATGTGTGTGGATTAAATTCGCATGTTTTAACTGCAAGGAAAATTCACTATCATGTGATTAGTGCAATCATATCTACTCAAATTGTAAAGTATTATAGCTTTGATATGAAAGCCATAAGCAATGATTTAGTCGTTAAAAATATTTTACTTACAAGATCACATATGCAAGGCTAAATATACATCACCGATTTATTACTTTCTATTATTTCATAAAAAAAATTATCATATATTAAATGCACTCCGCAAAAATAGTGATGGTTGATGTTCCGCAAAGCCAAATGATATTTCCATTACATGTCATTGGCAATGCTCAAATTTTCTAATTTATCACTTGATCACATTGAATCCCCAAACAATTAACAATCAATATATGTAGATAGATTATATATACATGCACTCCTTTTCTTTTAACAAAATAACATAATTAGAAGCAAATAGCAAAGCTAAAATGGCAATTAGTTCCCGAGGCGCGGGGGCATGGATAAGAAATGGTGCAGGGGTACAAAAGGGGAAACTGAAAGTGATGTCAAACTCAAACCCAAACTCCAATCTCATTTGCATACACGCCTTTGCTTTTTACAACTCAAAAAGAATTCATAACTTACTATCAAATTAATTTGGATTCATCTTTTTTGGTACTTGAATCACATGGCCACAGTCAATCAAAGCAGATTGGACTGGAGGACCCATAAAAAAATTGTACATACCATATGCATTAAATTTTTCAAAGCTAGAGTCAAGAGTATAGTACTGATTTTTTTCAAAAAAATTAATTTTTTTTAATTAACATGCTTCAGTAGCCATTGATATTTTCTTTCCTGGATTTTGATTGTATGCATTAAAGTTTGTGAAAGGAAATTGGGGAAACTGCATATTACTACCCTGTGATATCGAAAACCTGCAAAAAACTACCCTGTGAATTTTTTTTTGCACCAGACTTCCTTGTGTTTTCAAAAACCCTGCAAATTACACCCATTCTCCGTTAATCATTGACACCGTTAATTTTTAATTGAATTGCCTAAATTACCCCTTATATATTAATAAAAAAATTATATTTTTATAAACGGGAAAAATGCATATTACTACCCTGTGATATCGAAAACCTGCAAAAAACTACCCTGTGAATTTTTTTTTGCACCAGACTTCTTTGTGTTTTCTAAAACCCTACAAATTACACCCATTCTCCGTTAATCATTGACACCGTTAATTTTTAATTGAATTGCCTAAATTACCCCTTATATATTAATAAAAAATTATATTTTTACAATTACAAAAACTCTCACTAATTTTTCTCTCTCGCTTCTCATATGGAACAAACAAAGAAAAGAAGAGATATTATGTGCGAAGTTTAAAAGATACAAAATTATGGGTATAGTATAAAAGTATAAGGGAGTTTGAACAATCGTTTAAAAGTACAAGAATTTTTTGCGCAAACATTAAAAAATATGAGTTACTTTTCTACAAACATTAAGAAAAACATAGAAGTTTTTTGCAAACATTTCAAAGCATAAGGAAGTTTGACGCAAACTTCCAAAAGTACAAGGAAGTTTTTTGCAAACGGTGGAAAATACAAGGAACTTTTACGCAAACTTAAAAAACACAAGGAAGTTTTCTGCAAACTTTAAAAAACACAAGGAGGTTTTATGCAAACTTTAAAAAACACAAGGAAGTTTTCTGCAAAGATTCAAAGTTACAAGGGTATTCTTGTCATTTTGTATGAAAAATTACGTCAGAAACAAAAAAAATCGCATTTTTGGCTCGTAGAATACACGCGCGTCAAAAAATTGACGGAGGGAGACGGAATGGGTGTAATTTGCAGGGTTTTTGAAAACACAAGGAAGTCTGGAGCAAAAAAATTTCACAGGGTAGTTTTTTGCAGGTTTTCGATATCACAGGGTAGTAATATGCATTTTCCCCAAGGAAATTCCAAACTTGCTAATTTGGGAAATGATGGAACTAAACTGAATGCGAAAGATTACCTACAGTCATGTTTGTTCTCTGGATTTTCATTAGTAGTATGTATATTTGAAAAGAGTTTGTTATTAACACGGGGAAAACGCAAGATATACTACAGTGTGTTACGCGAAACCTACACGGAACTATCCCGTGAAATTTTTATTGCATGGAATCCTTTGTACTTTTAAAAACTCAGCATGAAACTCTTAACATGTTCAAAATAAGTCTTTTCAAATCGACTTATTTCAACGAACTAATTTTAAAATATTTTACTTGATGTATTCACCAACATGAAGTATTTTACAAAGAGCGAAAGACAAAATCATCCCCTATACTTTGTCTAACTCCCAAAAAATATTTTTGTTATTTTAACTCCCAAAACCCCCAATGTACTCTCAAGTCAGCGCCAAATACAGAAAAGAGAGTGCGATTCAAACGCGAAAATTGCGAGTATATGTTCAAAATTTTCTTTTGATATGACAATTTTACGAGCGAAAGATAAAAACACCCCTATGCTTTGTCTAACTCCCAAAAAACACCCCTGTGTTATTTTAAATCCCAGAAATCCCCCATGTGCTTGGTTTTAGTTTACCACACTCAACCCATGTTGTATATACTTAGGTTTTCAAAAGGAATAAATGAATAAAAAAAACTAATACATATGTGTAATCTTGTCATTCCGCCAAAAGTCAAAAATCAAATTTTACTTGGATCGAGTGTGGTATCTAAAACAAAACACATGAGGATTTTTGGGAGTTGAATAACACAATGGGTTTTTTTGGGGGTTAGACAAAATATAGGGGGTGTTTTTATCTTTTGCTCATTTTAAAAATGATTTCTTGAAATATCTCAATCCAAAACAACTTATTTTTTTACAAATTGGGGGTTTCGTTCTTAGTTTTTAAAAGTACAAGGAGTTCTACGCAATAAAATTTCACATGATAATTTCGTGCATGTTTATCGTGACACAAGGAAGGATTTTGCATTTACCCCTATTAACACTGTTTTTTCGGTCATTTAATTTCTCTTTTTTGGTCATAGGTATTGACGCTTCTTAGTTCTTAGTTATCATCATCATTTTGCACAAGGAAAAGAGTTGTCTAAATTAGTTGCAACACGTTATATAGTTTACAATGCTAAGTTATCGTTGTTTATATTAAATATATATGAAATGATAATAATTTGAATTTTGAATAATAATTATAAAAAGTTTGTAAGTAAATATTTTAGAGGGTTTTCTTTCGTAGATATATAGACAAGTATGTTGAGCAGAGCCATGGGTGCAGCCGTGCAGGGGTACTGTTGCTTTTTGACTACCAATTTTTCAACTATCACATTTGGGATAAATTATTTAGTGCAACCGATACACCACGTTTTCAAATACATGTGGTGCAGTTCAACAATGTATTTCTCACATTTGGTCTGTAAATCCACATCATCAATTGAAAAAAAAAAGCAAATTATTTATCATACACCATAATCGGCTGAATTCTTTATATTTTTCCGATCCAATTCTTCCACCACGTGCCACGACTAACCTCATTTCTCCTTTGAGAACGCGAACACAAATGGTGCATGAAAATATGATTCGAACTTGCAATTAATCTTCAATATTCCTATTAATTTTTTCTTAAATATGTCCAAGTGGTAGAGCAAGTGTCACATCTCTTTGACAATTAATGGATCCGATCCATCGCATTGGGATCCGATCACCATTCCATCAATATACAAATTAGGTTCCTGTCAGTTTAGAAGTGGCCCTTCATGTGATTAACTCTTCGAATGAACCACTAAGCTGCTAATTTATCGATTAGTTAAATAAACCTACTGGAAGCAATGTCACGTACCAAAACTAAAAAGATATTAAAGAATATATTAAAACTGCTGAAGGATCAGATAAGTGGGGTTTTCTTGAATTTTTTGGTAGTGGAACAATAGAAAACTCAATAATAATAAAATGAAACTAGGAAATTCCTTATAACAATAGAATTTGCATGCCGTGCACCTTAGGCCATCTCCAATGGAGATGGCCGGGGTCGGGGGCGGCGGGAGAATTCATCTCCAACGGAGAAGGGGCCGGGGCGGGGCCAGGGCTCCGCGGAGCCCTGGCAGCGGCCCGTTTCCGCGTGGGAACTTTGGAGAAGAAAGAACGCACCCTCTTTAAGTCAGGGGATGCCACTTGGCGTCCCCTGATTGGCTCAGTCTATTTTTTTTTTTTTAATTTTAATGATTTTAATGTTTTTAAATAAAAAAAATTAATTATATTAAATAAATATATAATAAAATTAAATTTAATTTGTAGAATTTAATTATTCAAGATAATTTTTTTTCATTCAATAAATTCTAAATTAATTGTTTAATAATAAAAAAATAATATGGAGATAATTTTTTTGCATTTAATTAAAAAAAAATTCATTCAATAAATTCTAAATTAATTGTTTAATAATAAAAAAATAATATGGAGATAATTTTTTTGCATTTAATTAAAAAAATAATTGTTAATTGAATATGAAAAAATTGGGTTTGTCCGGAAGCTAGAGAATTTGACTGCATTCGTGTCCGCAGGTCGCGGACCCGCACAAGTCTTGAAGAGACGAAGTGAATTTCGATTCATGATTTGCACCCCCCCCCCCCCCCCCTGTGCGCGAGGGAAGAGACTTTTGGTGATTGTTATACCACTATATTGTCAAATCATATATAAACCTCAAGACTTTTTCTTCCAATTCCAATGTGGGATAACTCCACTTCTATTTTTTTTCTTCCATTTCAAATGGTGATCTTTGAGAATCAATTTATCATTCACCCGAACTCCGATTTGGACTTACCATATACTGTTTTAATCTATTAACAGAGTAGAATATAATTCCGCAAAGACCTGAATGAATTTTTTATACTTATCAAATTTATTTTAATTTTTTATTGTAATTAAAAATTAATTAATTTAATTACAATATTGGTGGCTATATATTTATAAAAATATCGAATTAGTTGAAATAATAATTAAACACTTACACAAACAATTTAATTTTCTTCTTATTTTTGTGTGTGCCGTTTATTTAATGTTGTAACTCGTGTTTTTAATCAATTTTAATTTTATTATTATCAAGATTTTAATATTTAAATATTATTAGTATAGTTATTAGTAATATTAATTTTAATATTAAAAATAAAATTAAAACTATATAAGTGAGAGTGGGCAAGAGTTGGAAATTGAATTAAATCAACATCGGAGCCCTACCATTGGAGACGACTAGGCAGGGCTCGGGGTGGGGGCAGGGGCAGCCCCGGGGCCCGGAGCCCCGAGCCCCCCCTCTCCATTGGAGATGGCCTTAGTCAGGGCGGGATCTAGGATTTTGGTGCAGACACTACAAAAAAATTAAATTTTAGTGACAAAAGGGTAAATGACAAAGTGACAAGAATTTAAATATTGTCACTCAAATGATGTATATAGGTACATTAATGACAATAAATGTGAAAAAGTTGTCACTATTGACATTTAGTGATACCCCAAAAGTGACAACTAAAAAATTGTCAGTAAATTATAGTGACAATATTTATTGTCACTACGTTGTCACTGAAAGGGTGTCACTAATTGTCAATAGTGACAACTTAAGTTTCATATACTTGTCACTAATAGCAATTAATGACAACTTAAAAATATATTTTGTCACTATTGCACTTATCACTATTGTTATTGTGATAAAACTAATATTCTTGTCACTAAATATATGCAAAAAGTGACAATTCCAACAATGTCATTTCATATTTTGTCACTAAAATCCATTTTTCTTGTAGTGCACTACAAGAAAATTGAGCTTAAGTGTCAAAAAATTAAGTGATAATATGAAAGTTGTCACTCTTTGTATGCATTTAGTGATAAAAATATTAATTTTGTCATAATAATAATAGTGACAAGTGCAATAGTGACAATATATGTTTTTAAGTTGTCACTAATGTTGGGATTCGGTAAGATAAACAGCCCTTCAGGCAGCGGAAAACAAAAATTTTAAGGACCTCTTACGGAATCTTGCCAGGATACTAAACTGGTTGTATATATATGAATATTAAAACGACAAAAATAATTAGATCCAAATTATACCTGTCTCCTAGAAAATCCAAGTAACTAGCAAAGTCGTTGCGTTTTCTCCCTCGGTAGAATCGATCCAAGCTTTGTTGTAGCGCCCCACGAGTTGCGTATCTACGAGTTGATACACCACAATATCACGAAATATAATATATCCTAATCGTCTAGAACATAGGATATATTAATATCTAGGATTAGAGAACAAGATTGGAACGAAAAACGAAATCGAAAAATTCTTCCAAAAGGAAAAAGAGTTCGGCCGATTTCACTAGGGAGAGAGGGAGAGAATTTTTCTTGACTTGGCTTTTTGGCTCTTGATTAGTGTGTATGAGATATGACATCAAGTCTCCTATTTATAGGAATCTCATAATCCTAATCCTCCTAGGATTAGGACTCCCAAGTCTTCTAACTCTCCTACATGGGCCATGACCCTTTTAATTGGAAGACCAAGTCTTCTAATTAATTCATGGCCCATACATGATTTAATTAATTGGGTCTTTATTTAATTTCTCAATTAAATGGCCCAATTAATTTATTTATTTCTCATTTAATTAAATTAGACTCTAAGTCTATTTAATTAAATTTTCCCATAATTAATTAAATCCAATTTAATTAACTAACTCACAAATTAAATTTCAATTTAATTTCCAGTCTTGATCCAATTCCAATTGGATCAAGTTCGCTCCAATTGGGTCGACCCAGTCACCCCAATCGACCCAGTCGATTTAGTTGACTCAATTGTTCTCCATTTCCTCGCTTTCGCTTCATGTGTATTGTGTATGCCCCCGTAGGTTCACCACATAATTGGCCGTGGGTTATAATTAAATATTTATTTAATTACTCGAGTATTAAATACTCTAAATCAATCGAACACTCTGTCGACTGAATATTCCAAAATTAGCACCCCTGCCAATTTGGGAATTCTCCCACACTCCACGGTCGATGTCTGGCCACAAGCCCATGGAGCCCAATCACTGGTGAATTAATTCAGTGAACCTTTTAATGATTTACAATTTCCATATACGCTATAATCTCCCCATCGATCGATCTCCCAGTCAATACTTAAGGGCATGGATTTTTCATCGGTTCCCTTTTAATTCGTTTTGACTTTATGCATTCTGATCTCGAAATAATTCTCTTTGACTTAATCTTTATGAGCTACTTTCATAAAGTCGTCAGATACCTTGGCCAATGATTTTACCAGAATTAATTTCTCACAGAAATCCATAGGAGAATTTCCCAACCTATCAAGTCGGGTCAATGGATCATTTGTTGATGATATGAACCTGCATACGAGTCCCTCTATACCCAACGTGAATCCACAGAGACTTTCTAGTGATCTCCAGTCGGTCGGAACTCACATCTAAGTATAGACGTTCTCGCACCAGATAAACCCTATCACCTCAAGTATTTAGGGATCATTCCTCGTATACTATTGTAAATAGGAATAACTTCAACCCCGATATGCGACTACCGCTTCCATAGTGAGTTATTTCCTAATTGGGGTATTCAGTGCACTTGCCATCCCAGCAAGTCACCCACTTATGTGTATCGACTATCCCAGTCACGCTCGTGGACCCCAGCGTCCTCCAGTTCATCGGAGTATACACATTTGTGAGAGTCTAACCGAATCCAACGATGTCCCATCTCGATTGGATTCTACGACTCTTGAATATGTTCTAGATCACGGCCTTGGAGATCAGTCAACGGGTTGTCCCATAGCCCTGTGATCTAAGGACTTATATCCTTATGCGTAGATAATTATTACATAAGATAAAGTTGACCATATAATAAAGATGATTTATTAATCTAAATTGAATAGTTCCTTTATTTATTACAATAAATGGCAGCCATACATTTGGCTTGCCGGACACTATTCTATCAACTAATATCTATTAATGACAAATATATAGTGACTTAAGTTGTCACTATTGACAATTAGCGACACCTTTTTAGTGATAACCTAGTGACAATAAAAATTGTCACTATGGTTTAGTGACAACTTTTTGGTTGTCACTTTTGGGGTATCGCTAAATATCAATAGTGACAATTTTTTACAATTCTTGTCACTGGTATGTTTATGAAAATCATTTTAATGACAATATTTGAGTTCTTGTCACTTAATATATATAAAAGTGACAACTTTAACATTGTCACATAAAATTTTATCACTAAAATTTAATTTTTTTGTAGTGTCTTGACACATTTAGTTTTGACGTCAATTTCGGACGGAATTCAGCAAGTGCCGCTCACGTGCCCGCTAAGTGATAATGGGAGGGATAACAAACACGGGTTTTAAAGACCCACCATTGTTAACATAACACGCACGTGCTGAATTATGTCCGAAAATTGATCAGGAAAACTAAATGTGTCAAGAGGGTGTGAATCATGGTATATATGAAATGTATTTTTTCAAAAAGCTTGGCATCAAATGTGGTTTTTGGACTAAAATTTTGTATCAAAAGTGTTTTTCCCTCCTCTTATTTTACTTAATTCTGTAAAAGAAAATTGCAATTTTTCCTAATATTTCCGAAAAGTTCTCGAATTTTTTTCAATATTTATTTGACTTTATGCACAAGAAACGAACTTTGATTTGTGGTTCTATGCAACACATTTATTTGATTTAAAATTTTTTCGAATGTTTCTCAAACATCTTCGAAAAATTTCGAGAAGTTCCCGAACAATTCCTAGCTAGTATTACTGACAAAAACATACTGCGAAAACGAAATTTTAATCTATGAGGCTAAAGTTGTACTATAAATTTAATAACCGAAATAAAAAAAATCAACTAAAATAAACAACAAAAGAAAGCTCTCTATTTTTTATTCTACGTTTAAAAGAACGAGTTTGGCTTAAAGTGTTTTGTAAAGAGAATGCTTTTCTTTGATGTCTGTAATATTTATATATTTGGGGGCTCATTTATAATTTCTAAAATATTTTGGAGTTTAAACTGTAATATCCTAAAATATCAAAAGTATAATTATAAAAAAAAAAAAATTGAGTGAGGTTTATAGCCCCCACCCGTCAACGTAGGTCCGCGATTGGCCTTAGTCATGTAGTTAGGTATGTTAATAGGTCTTTTTTAAATTTTTTATCAGCTTAAATTCGAACATACATCC
The DNA here is from genome assembly GCA_030819805.1 of Penstemon newberryi var. newberryi. NCBI lineage: Eukaryota > Viridiplantae > Streptophyta > Magnoliopsida > Lamiales > Plantaginaceae > Penstemon > Penstemon newberryi. Next base: position 10,283,941 of record JAUALY010000004.1, on the reverse strand, counting down.
ATCCATATATTTTAAACTTAAACTCAAATCCCATTACCAATTAGATCGATCGGCTGAAATTTCGCCCTCAATATCTCTACAACAATCTTCAATTATAAATTTTTTCAATGTAACATAATTATTTAACTATGTTCGCAAACTCAAACATTCATTCATTACAAGTGCAATAACTTTATATGTAAAATCATCTTTAAATAATTCTGGAATATACAAAAGTTCTTTTTCATTTGGAGATAAAATCACTACATTCCTTAATATTTTTGTGGTTTCTCCCATCAAATTAATTATTTTTAGGATTGGGGCAAAAAGACTTGAAAATTAAAAAAACTAGAAACTATCTATAACCTATGCTTGATCAGGTCTTTGCAGACAACCTACCTTCCAATATTCTAATGGCACATGAATCTTGTCATGCATTCTGCATCTAATATCCACTTTATGCTAACCACTAAAGAATGTCTTAAGACTTAAAATCTAAACCTTTTCTTAATTAAGAGAACTACTAATTCTAAACCTTAGTTTTCCTAGTTATCATTTTTATAGGACAAAGGATTAATTGTTAATGCCAGCAACCTTAATTTCCTAAAAAAAATTATCTAATTATGTATTTGTATTGTCCATAAGAAAAGAATTATTGATGCAAGCTTTTTATATTCTACTATAATGAAGTAATTCGCCATCATATTAATTTTTTTTATAAAATGTAATTATTCATTATACTAAAGAAAACTTGGAATTAATTTACAATTTCAGACGAAAGAATTTGAATGTATAGCAGTGCAAAGCACGTGATTATTAATATACCTTTACCACTTATTAGACCCTTTTTCCCACGTGCATACATGGGATGGAATTAGGATATTCCAAACTAAAGCAATTTCGGGGATTAAATATAATTCCTTTTTAGATTCCAATCAATGTGAGGACAACAAATTTTTGTTTTCACTTTATTGTAAATAATATTTTTCAAAATTAGTATTAGCTTAACTCAATCCTTTTACTTATAAGTTATAACAATAATAAAATTTTAACTCAAACTTAATTTAATCAGTTCCCAGGATAATTACATTTTACAAGTATATAAATTGGATACGACCAAACTACATTTTCAATTGGAAAAAATATATTTAAATTGTATATTATAACCAAAATCCTCACTTGTTGCCCCTATAATGCTTGCTTGGTTATACAAAGATAAAAAGGTTGTGAATATAACTAGCTTAGTTAAATATTCAAAACTAGCTAGAAATCAATACTAAAATAGTGATGATTAGATTTTTACAACAAAAAATGTTATTTATCAACGGGTGACTAGTCTAGTTGAAGTTATTAACTAGTCTCCACAACGTAACAAACTTAAATTTGAATTTTATCTGGAAAACATTTTAACCGTATGTGTCTTGACACGCCTCAAAAGTTTAAGACATTAATGAAAAAAAAATGTCTTTTAGTAGATCTGATGAGCACAAGTTGTTTACTACACAATAAAATAATTAGTTAATGTCCTTAACCGTGCCAACTATTTTATAACATTATTGGTACTTGATAATTCTAAAAAATGTTTGATACCATCCTCTGTCTGTTCAAAGTCAAACTCGATACAGTTTTGAATTTGATAAGTATGGTCAAAGCTCTTAAAAACTGTAGTACTGTACCATTTTTCAATTTTTGAAGCCCCTTTAGAAATACTTTTAAATTTTCTACGTTTGTCTGGCTTTGAAAGATGGAGACACCTAAAATGACAACTTGGTAACATGAAATTAAGCCAATTGTATATAGTAGCTAAAAGTATATTGTACCCAACTGTATAATTGCACACGCAATAACTTTTACTTACACGGTTTCTCCTGGTAAATTTTTGTCAATGTTTGATAACTTTGGTACGATTATTTTGTGTAAGGGCACTTTATTATCATTATCCAAATAAATTTATTTACCGTAGGTATGCAGATTATTCACCTAAGGTGCACCTAAATTACTAAACTCAATCAAGTAGTAGTATAAATATCGGCTATACTTGGTCATTTTATGTGACTAGAAAAGTGCACGTACAATAGTTATTTTATGTGATTAGAAAAGTGCACATACGTTGCAATGTCTAGTTAATTTCATGAATAATTTTATAAATTAGAGTAAAATTTAATTTTATTGTGTCATTAAATAGCACATATTTGTGATTGATATTCAATTTATATTTTAAGAATTTTTTTTTATTAAAATTATTATTATATAAAAATGATGGCCTTAAGTTATTGTAATCAAATATAAAAGGATGATAATTTAGTCATGAGGTCTTGTAATTTTTTCTAAAATAAAATCATTAAAATATTATTTAGTTCATTCTTTAAAGTATTTTTCATTTTAAGAGCTATATTAATTTATTTGTTTTAAGGAATACACATCATTGCACGTCTTTAAATTTATATTTAACCAATATAAAATTATAATAAAGTATTAATTATTTTTCATTACAATAAAATACAAGAATTAATATTTTGTCTTTGTATATGTCAAATACAAAAAGTTTGTATCATCACAAATATGTAATGCATGTGAATGTGACACAAAATATGATACAATAAAGACAATTATGTTGATGTATATACTAAGCGTCAATTTGGATGAGTATCTCTATCTCAAATCATTTGCATTGTTTCTGCTTCACTGGTTTAACCAGATTCGTTTCTTTGTCGCTTTCATTCACTTTTTACATGTTTAATATATATAGTATATTTTTTTTTCTTCTTTTACTCTTTTTTTTATTTGTTATAACATATTTTCATTGTGTTTCCCCTTTTTCGTTTCTTTAATTTTTTCTGGTTTAAACTATTTTTCTACCGGTTTAACATTTTTTTGTCGGTTATACTCGTTTTTACTGGTTTCATTCATTTATACCACTTTAATCCGTTTTCACCTATTTCTCACGTTTTTTCACTGATTTCACATGTTTTTCATAAAACATCATCATAATTTTCATTGATTTCACAAGTTTTTCATCAACATGATCATAATTTTCATTGATTTCACAAGTTTTCACCAACTTTACCTTTTTGCACAAAAAATTGTTCGTTTTTTCACCGATTTCATCAAATTTTCATGAATTTCAACCCGATTTTTTATCGTTTTCACCAACTTTTAACAGTTTCACCATCTTTCATCAATTTCATCATATTTTTTTTACTGATTTCACCAGTGTTCCACGAAAAGAATTCCACGAAAATTTGAGGTTATACATGTCTTGATATTCTTGTATATCTAGCCAAATAAAAATTATGTACTTAGCTCTGCCATAAGCATTTTTCACTCTTCATAAGTAAGACGCGATTCTATAGTAAATTTTTTGTGTAGCAGAATGATATTTAACCGAATTTGAATTTAATTTTTTTTTTTTACATATGAATGTTAATGACTTATATTGTACTAAATCTTAAAATGATTCAAATAACATTTTCTTTTCACTTAAAAACATATTGATGTTAAATTATACTACATATATATTTATATATTATGAGCTATTTGAAATAATACTATTTTTCTTATTTTTTAAGGTTCATTTTTATGAGTTATAGGAGAAGAAGAGTTAAATTACAATAGTTGATGGAAGAAATAATTTCTAAATTTTAAAATTAAATTAGGAGACAAATATAATCTTTATGTCTTATTATACCTCTTGAAGTACTTTTACATGTTTTCATTAAATTAGATATCACTTTACGGTTCAAATAAGGGTTTATTAGTTCATACATAAAAAATCTTTTTCTTCTTCTAACGAGCTCTTACATAAATATAGATAATAGATGTATTTGTATACATAAAATATTTGATATAATATTTTTATTTCATCTATGTGTCAAAGATCAAATATTCGGCATTTTAATTCATTTTTATATGTTTTTCTCTTATCTTTGCATTTAACATTTTAAATATATACCAGTTATGTTCAATTCGACAATATACAATTTAAATATCATTTCCAACTAACAAAATTACAATTTATAGTTTTTGGTTCATTGGAATGTGATCTTATGAATTTGTCATCAAATTAGTTTTCAGTGGGAAAAAAATTCATTTTTTTTTTGGCTAAGCAAAATCGTATTTATTTTAGGAAATAATTTATGGAATTCTCATTTATTGAAATAAATGTCTTAATTTCTACACACGTGAGTGGTTGTGGTTTGACCTCTATTCCTGGTACATTGACTCCATTTATGATTATAATTTTAAGGGTGATTTGTCCTTATGATCCTTCCATATTTTATTACTTACCGTTATCACGAAATCCATTATTACAAGAATAAACTCGGTACTCATTTTTCCACTCCAATAGCCTAAAATAAAATCAATTATCCGCTAAAATTATTATTATGAAAATAGATTTATTTCAGATTTCGTGTTTGTTTATGTTATGATGATACAAAATGACGAAATTGTACTAGTAGTTTTTATCAGTTGATGGATCATAGTGGGGTCATTTAGGGACAAAATTTTCACCAAAAAGATGAAATACACTTATCGTGCATTGATTGGATGTGTTAGGACTAATGAATGACAAGATTTGCTTTATATTTTAACTTCAATTATTGCATGAAATGATTATTTATCAAGATTCAAAGGAAAACATAATTATTTGATAAAGTTTTCTTGGTGATAGAGATATTATAGTGTTAGCGCGATTCACAATATTTTGAAATGAATTGTATGAATAGGTAAATTGATGTAGTTACTGATAAGATCAGGGAAAAACTAACATTAAAAGTAAATATCAATAATAAATTTTCAATTTTAAATTATACAAGATTCACAATATTTTGAATGTGACAAATTATAAAAATATAACTTTCAATACCCTTGAGATGATATTATTAAATGACCATTTATTGAAAGTATTGTAAGAACGAACGTATATTATTTCTGCAATGATAACAATAATTTATACAATTATGACACAATATATGCTACTTATATTTATCTTGTTTGAATTTTGAATGTAGAATCTGGTGGCCCTAAAAAGACCTTATTGCCCTAGATTTGTTTGAGCAAATTTTGATAAACCAAATTTAAGGGAATGATAATCATTCCACCCTCAATAAAATTAAGTTGAATTGTAATTCACATATATTCTCTAAGATGAAAAACCAAAATTCATCTGTAATCCAAAGCAAAATAGAAAGAGGAGAAGGGTAATATTGGAAAAACAAACATCCCCCAAAGTTGAAGTTGCGTGACGGCTACACGAGTCGTCTACGTTTCTTCTAGTCCAAAGTCCAAAAAGGAAAGGTCCAAATAAACGCACACAAATTCTACAATTAAAGTAAAATCCCAAACGCACCATACTTTCCATCTTCCAAGCAGGACTAACCAACCATTTTTTAATAGTAAAAAAAAAAAGAAAAACCAGAAGTACACACTCTAATTAAATTAATTAGTAGTAATAATAAATCCCATAAGTCCATAACACAATTAAAATAAAATAAAATACGTAAATTACACCGACGTTCATTCTTTGATTCCCCCTCTTCACACAGTTCTCCACTCTTTCTCTCTCTTCTTTTCTTTCTGCTACTATCCGACGACACTCTCTCTGCTGGCAAAAATCCCCAAAATTACAAAAAAATAAAAAAAGATTAAAAAGGAAGATTCCCTCTTCTCCTTCATCCTCTTTTCCCTTTTCCTCAAACCCTAAAATTCTTTTCTCTCTATACCATGCTTTAATCAAATCCCCTCTGTTATTTCACCTGCAGATTGTTTTTTATTAATAAATTTTGATGGGTTGCGCCACCTCGAAGCTCGACGACTTACCGGCGGTGTCTTTATGCCGGGAGCGTTGCGCTTTTCTCGACGAAGCAATACGACAGCGTTTTGTATTTGCCGAAGCTCACGTTGCCTATCTTCACTCCCTCAAGTCTGTTGGCCTTTCATTAGACCGGTTTTTCAATCAAGATCTCGACGGTTCGATTCACGACCCTCACTCCCCGGTTCTCAATCTCCCTGTTCAGAGGAAAGGGGACCCGAACCCACCCGAGCCGTCCGGTTCGCCCCCGGAGAAAATTCAGCATCACCTCCACTCCGGGTCGGACTCCGACTCCGGTTCGCATCTTCACTTCCACTCGGATGATGATGATGACTCGGAAGAAGAAGAAGAAGAAGGCTCCGGTTCGGATTCCCTGCATCATCATCATCATGATGACGTCGGACCGCCGGTCCAGCACCAGTACGGCGGCTATTTTCCGGGTTACGAGAATTTCAATCTAAATCTCCCCGGCGGCGGAGGTGGGTTTATGAATGTAAATTACATGAAAAAGCAAACGACGCCGTCTGTGGTCCACACACAACGGCCTATGAGTACACAAACTATGCATGTGGGTCAATCTTCTTCATACAATCCTTACACTCCTCCTAATTATGCTTACAGTAATAACATCAACCCCAACCCCAGCCCTCCTTATACCAATTACTCTAATTTTAATGTTAGTGGTAGTAATTATAATGATTATCCAAATTACGGAGCTGGAGGTGTTGGGTATATGTCTGTGCCTGCGGTGGCTTCAACTTCGAAAGCGCCTCCGCCGCCGCCCTCACCTCCAAGAAGCTCACCGTGGGATTTTCTGAACCCATTTGAGAGCTTTGAGAAGTATTATCCTTCTTACACACCAAGTCGCGATTCAAGGGAGTTGAGGGAAGAAGAAGGGATACCGGATTTGGAGGATGAAGAAGATGAGGTTGTGAAGGAAGTTCATGGAGATCAGAAGTTTGTGGATAGCGGAAGAAGCAGTTACTCGAAGCAAGGGGTTCCTGAAGAGGATGCTCGAGTGGCTACTAATGAGGCTGAGTTGCAGTACAGGGCATCGAGGGCAAGTGTAGGGACTGAGGGTGATCCTGTGGAGTATGAAGTGCATGTGGTGGATAAGAAAGTGGTTGATCCTGAGGAGAGGTCGAAAAATCAAAGCAATGCTGCTGGATTTAAGCCACGTGGTGGGTTCAAAGGCGATGCAGAAGTTGTGAAGGAGATTCAAGTTCAGTTTGACAATGCTTCAGAGTCTGGAAACGAGCTTGCTAAGTTTCTCGAGGTTGGGAAGGTTCCATATAAACGAAAACACGGCCATCATGGTAAATATTTGATTTAAATGTGTAATTGGTTTCAAGATTTCATTTTGTACCGTCAAGTGTGTAGGCCTTGATGACATTTAAAGAATTCATGATTTTACTATCATTTGTTCCACTCTTTTGAAGGAGTGAGTTCTAATTAATTGTTCATTTTGGATGGAATATTAAGTTACGATATGACTGATCTTGATGAAATTTAATATAATTTTGACTTCTATTGGATGTTTGATTTTTTGGGTATTTGTGTGGCAGTTTCTTCCAAGATATTGCATTTACCAGTAGTGTCATCCCAGCCTTCAACGTCGAAAAGCTCTGACAATGCTGAATTAGACGTTGATCATGATGTGGAGCTGAGGTCAAAAAAACTTTCTTCTACTTTACATAAGCTATACCTGTGGGAGAAGAAACTCTATGAAGAAGTTAAGGTATACTGCTTGTTCCTTTCATTTGCTCCTGAGGTTTTTTTCCACTACAATATTCTTTGCTTTTAATCCCTTTTTAGAATTGTATTTGCCCCATTATGTATGTGTCTGGCTGTATGTTAAGTGGTCCCCCATTTGGCACTGTTTTCTAAAAAGGCATTCAAGGATTCAATGTGATGGTTCTTTTATCCAACCTAGTGTCACTTACCATTTAATTCCTCATCCATATTTCTGGATAGGCCATGCGAGTTTATGACCCTTGGTATATATAAGATGCTTTTTGAGTGTTCATTGCAGGTTGTATCGACTGCCTCATAAAAGTGTATATGTTGTAAATTTCATATCACTTATTTTACTTGGGCTTGATCTTTAAGTTTTCCGATAATTTTGTTGCTGATTAGTGGAATTTTGGAGCTGCAGTTGTGATGTAAAGATTTTAGGGAAATAAACACAGTTCCTTAAAATATATTTTCTGGTTTTGGCTTTTGTTGTGTTTGTTGTTCTTGATCCAATTGTGGTGTTCATGGATCTCCAGATTGTGTGACTGAATATTAGGACTTATAAATCATCAAATTTCGTAGGTGAATATGCGATGCTTATGTGGAGTAATTACACTTGTTTTTACGTCCCAATCTTCTCTTCATTCATTATAAGTTTAGTTAGACTAATCACTTATTGATCATTTTAATGAAGACTAAACTTTAACTAAATGAGTTTTGCAACTCCTAATTCTTCTATATGCTCCTGGTTTTTGTAGGTTGAGGAGAAAATGAGAGTTCTCCATGAACAAAAGTCTAGAAAACTGCAACGTTTGGATGAAAGGGGTGCAGAAGCTACCAAAATCGATGTGACCAGAACTTTGGTCAGGAGCCTGTCTACAAAAATTAGGATTGCAATTCAAGTAGTTGATAAGATCTCAGTGAAGATAAATAGCTTGAGAGACGATGAATTGTGGCCACAGCTAAATGAATTCATTCAAGGGTAAGTGAATGAGTTTTTTGCATACTGATGCTTATTCTTGATCATTTTGCTCCAATGTTTGACCTTAATTTTTGTTTGCTTAGAACATGTTTGGTTGCCCCAATAAACTCAAAATAATCTGAGTTTATGAGGCCTCTTATAAGGCCCACAATAAAACACGGCCCGTCAATTTTCACTATTCTACCCCAATCACGGTTGGACCCCAGATTAGTTATTTCATTTTTGGACATTATAGTTTCCATTTAACCACTCTTTTGTATGATTAACCAAAAGATCAGCGCCCTAATTTCATCCACAGGAAGGTGGAATTAACCTGTAAAAGGGTTTTCTTTTCTTTTAACTAAATCACAAAGTACATAATTTCGAACAAGATTCTGTAATTTTATAATATTCAGTTTTATCTTAAATAGACACAAAATACGATAAAGATAAGTTATTTGTAATTTTGTTGGAAATATAATCTATCCCACCATATCTGATACGAAGAACTAAAGGTGCCCTTATCCTACTTGAACTATTAAATCACAAACTCATCTAAAACCTTAGCCTGTCAAAGAGACATTTGGATTACTTTTTTATTATATTTGAAAATTAGAATTTTATTGTTATTTTAATTGAATATATTCTATACTATTTCTTTTGTTCTAGGTTAGCTCGAATGTGGAAGTCCATGTCAGAGTGCCATCATAATCAATGTCAAGCAATTGTAGAAGCCAAACGATTGGATGCCATTGCATTCAGCAAACATTTCAGTGATGCTCATTTTGAAGCCACTCGACAGCTTGAGCACGACCTCATTAATTGGACTCTAAGGTTCTCCTATTGGGTCAGTGCACAAAAGGGTTATGTCCGAGCATTGAATAACTGGCTTATGAAATGTCTCCTATACGTTCCCGAAGAAACGCCAGATGGCATAGTCCCTTTCTCTCCTGGTAGAATAGGTGCTCCCCCTATATTCATCGTGTGTAATCAATGGTGGCAATCTTTGGATATAATATCCGAAAAAGAAGTGGTTGATTCTATGCGTGAATTTGCCTCAAATGTACTTCAATTATGGGACCGTGATAAAACAGAAATGCGTCAAAGGATGCTGGCAAACAAAGACGAGAGGAAAATTAAGAGTTTGGATAAAGAAGATTTGAAAATACAAAGGGAAATTCAGACATTAGACAAGAAGATTGTACTAAATTCTGCAGATGAAAATGGTATGTTATTAACTGGGCATGCTGTGTATCAAAGTGAGACCGTTAAAGGAGGAAGTCTACAGGCAAGTCTGCAACATGTTCTTGAAGCCATGGAAAAGTTTACTGCCAACTCGTTGAAAGTTTACGAGGACTTATTACAACGCATTGAAGAGGACCATCTTGCCCGAGAGAATGACAAAGTTTCTTAGTGTCGACTGAGGTTAAAACTGTCATTTTTGGCCAATAAAAATCCGGTGGTTCTATAGACGAATCAAATTAGGGATCGTTTTTTAACATTCTTGGGCCGGTTTTGGCATGAAATGGGTGAAAGACCTGCTTGTGCTGTACATTAGAGAAGCAGCTCGGGTATGAGCTAGAGTTTGATGATCGAAACTGAGCAGGGAACAGTACTAATGTTGTGTCACTACCATTCTTACTATGTAAGATATGTAAAATTAGGTTTATGTATACAAGTAGGGATTTCTTAAATTATTAGTTAGTTTATTGAAATTTTTGTACAGGAATTCTTTGGCTGTAACCTAATTATTTAGACTCAAATTTATTCTGTTCTTTGTCAAGTTATGGGAATGAATTATAGGAAGTGAGTAGTTTCAAAAGCTAATAATAGTATTATTAGTATTTGTTTGTTGGTGGTGGTTGTGGATTGAGAAATGGTACGACGCCGTGTGGGCCATTTTGTGCCAGTCTGGCCTGTGGGTATGTGGCTGGCTATTTTTTGGATTTTGGCTGCTCAATTTTCTTCTTCGGTCTAGAAAAAAGTGAATCTTGTTGAGCTAAAAACGGAAGTGGTTACTTTAAGGGTTATTTGCAAAATACACCCCTGTGATAATTCTTATTTGCAGATAGAAGATATCTCCTTGCAAGAATGTGCAATCAAAACATTTATGTACTTGAAGTCGTGTATGTGTTTGCAAATTAATCCGTAAATCTCAATGTTTTGTTGTCGTTGTTAATGCTTAATAAAATACTTGGATATTACATGTCTGTTTACGAATAGATTATAGTTTTTTATTTTAATACCAAAACATATATTATAATCTTCTTTTCTTCAAAATGACCTAGTGATTTTTTAAAATTATTTTTTGGTACTAAATTGTATGAAATAATATTATGAAAGAATATACTCACTCTTATAGATGAATTTCTTTAACAAAGAAAAAATATTTACATATATATAATTGCATATTTCATTTAATTTTATCATGTTTTGTTCGGAATTGCTATATTTTTTGTGAATACTTGCCAATAAAAATAAATATAGGGGTGTGTTTGTCAATTAAAACAAATGTAAGATTAAAAATTCACAAAAAATCTTTAATAAAATTTTAATTTATAGGTTTTCAAATTTCTGGGTCGTGAAAGCTTCTGTGCTGTGAGTGACTTTGCGACGAAGCATCATAATAATTAGTGCTAGAAAAGTGATTAAAAAAAGCCATTTCTTTCGAATATATGCCTCCAATCAACTCCCATTATTATAATCAAAATAATAACAGCATTAATATTCTACACTCCATCCTCGTCGCAACACAAACAAATAAGACGGTAGGTATTATTTTCCAATTTGAAGTCCTAACAAGTCTTCTTCCAAATAAAATAGATTTACACTTGACTTTTCTGGTGTAGAACATGTAAATTAATTATATCCTGTGTAATAACCCAATTTAGAAGTCAAATAATTAGAAATTGGTCCGAACAACACAACATGCAAAAGTATTCTCAAGTTTTCTTCTTTAACATCTTTCCAAATCTTGCCACGTCCCCGATTGCGATAAGAGCTTCATAATAATAACAAAAACAATACAAGATTCCCTTTTTCATTTTCCCAATTTTATCACTAAATTACATAATTGAGAATCCTTAAATCATTCTCTCTTACAAGCTTATGCATGTTATAATATAAAGATTGAATCTTGATAACAAAGAAAGAAGAAAGAAACTAAACACAGAGCTATGGGCTGCTGTGCATCAAAATTTCCACCAATCGAAACTCACCCAGAAGAGAAGAAGGACCAAACCCGGAAACCAGCTCCACTTTCAAGTGGGCCGCCGACGTCTGCACCCGCCGCCGCCGCGGGGGTTGGGGTTCCATCTTTTTCTGAGTTTTCCTTTTCAGACCTCAAAGCCGCTACAAATAACTTCAGTCCAGATTTTATAGTCTCGGAAAGTGGTGAAAGAGCCCCTAATATTGTTTACAAAGGACGCCTTCAAAACCGCCGTTTAATCGCCGTCAAGAAATTTCCCAAGTTAGCTTGGCCCGACCCGAAACAGTTTGCGGTATTTTATAATACTGGGATGTTTTTGTTTTTATTTTATCTTCATTTATGTGATATTTATTTATTGTTGAAAATTTTAGGAGGAAGCTTGGGGAGTAGGGAAATTGAGGCATGGAAAGCTTGCAAATTTAATAGGTTATTGCTGTGATGGCGATGAAAGACTATTGGTTGCAGAATACATGCCGAATGATACTCTTGCTAAACATTTATTTCATTGTATGTATTTCTTTTTCCTAAGTATTACTATAATTTAATACAGTATTGTTCTTGATGTTGGATTAACTTGAGTTGAGTCGAACACTTTGCGGATTTAATAATTGAATATGGTTGTCTTTGAATGTAGCTTTTTGGGATTGGAAAACTAGTAGTGAAGTTTGAAGAATGTAATCTTAGTTGTCAATCTTGATACATATTTATTGATATAAGCTATTTAATTTGATAGGGGAAAGTCAGACAATTGAATGGGCAATGCGGTTGAGAGTCGCACTTTATATAGCCGAAGCCTTAGATTATTGTAGTAGTGAAGGCCATCCCTTGTATCACGACCTCAATGCTTACAGAGTTCTTTTCGATGAGGTAATGTTGTGAATCTGTTTTTCTTTAAGGCTATATATGTTTGGTTTTTGGATTATAGTCAGTAAAACACGAAGAAAAAATGTTTTTCTTGCATAAATGATCGAGCATTGAGCTTTGCCTTTTCTTCGTTTTTATATTTCTTATCAGGATGGTGATCCTCGGCTTTCGTGTTTCGGCTTGGTGAAAAATAGTCGGGATGGGAAAAGTTATAGCACAAATCTTGCCTACACTCCCCCTGAATATTTAAAAAATGGTGATCCAAGTTACATTAACATTTTTGTTTCTCATGTATTTAAGGAAATACTTTGTTTTAGCATATTATTATTGCTGAGCATATAGTCTGATTTGTGAAATATGAGATTGTTATTAGAATAGTTAAGTCATTTATGATGAATGTCAAATTAATTCCACTTTATTTTCTGTGATATGCATATTTAGGAAGGGTAACCTCCGAAAGTGTCATATACAGCTTTGGCACTGTCCTCTTGGATCTGCTAAGTGGAAAGCACATCCCTCCAAGTCATGTGAGTTATTTGTACTGTTTTTTTTTTTTTTTTTTTTTTTATATATGTGCTGGATATTTGCTAGATTCATCGAACATTTATATTTTCTTGTTCTTTTTGTTGCTTGTGTGCAGGCCCTTGATATGATACAAGGTAAGAACATTATTCTTCTAATGGATTCACATTTAGAGGGAAAATTCTCTACAGAAGAAGCAACTGTAGTTGTTGGCCTCGCCTCTCAGTGTTTGCAATATGAACCTAGGGAGAGGCCTAATGTAAAGGATCTTATCTCTACTCTTTCTCCATTCCAGCCAAAATCAGATGTAAGTATCTCAAACTATACTTCCATTTACTACGCAAAAACGTTCGTTTTCTAGTAGATGTTATATAAGGTGGGGTTTGCAATAGCTTATGCAAAATCAGAAGTGACTACTTCTGTATATATTTGACATAAGCCCTTCTTTTCGTAAGTTGATACCTCCCAGAAATCGATTTTAAACTGCCAAATCTAAAGTCAGATGCTTCTAAATTAGTCAAAACACACAAATTTCAGTACTTTCTGGCACAAAATGAATCCAAGTAATTATCATGATTCTTGATTTCAGGTGCCCTCTTATGTAATGCTTGGAATTTCTAAGCACGAAGAAGCTCCCCCAACACCACAGCGTCCACTCTCACCAATGGGCGAAGCTTGTTCCCGAATGGACCTTACGGCAATACACCAAATTCTAGTCACCACACACTACAGAGATGATGAAGGAACCAATGAGGTAATTTTGATTGCAAAATTGAACTTTAGTTCCATCGGACTTGACCCTCAACACTTTTGGTCTTGTACTTTATGAAATTGTGCTTTTGGGCCACATAATATTCTATGTTTGACACTTTTGGGCCCAAATTGGACGGAAAGGTGCACGCTGAGATCAAATTAAAAAATTGGGACCAAAAGTGCAAATGTGTAACTGCCGAGGGTTCATTCCTTCCATTAATTCATTTGTTGACTTTAAGTTCTAATCTTTAAATCCCTATTCTTCTTTTGCGCCTCTAGTTATCATTTCAAGAATGGACACAACAAATGAGAGATATGTTGGATGCTAGGAAACATGGAGATTATGCATTTCGCGACAAGAACTTCAAAGCTGCCATAGAATCTTATTCTCAGGTGGGAATTAAAAAAGAATAATGAATTTCACAAAATTATCTTATGAAATTCATAAAAATAAATGATTTTTCATTTGTGTATGCAGTTTATTGATGTGGGAACTATGGTATCTCCAACTGTTTATGCGCGGAGAAGCTTATGTTATTTAATGTGTGACCAACCTGATGTTGCACTTAGAGATGCAATGCAAGCACAAATCGTGCATCCTGATTGGCCTACGGCTTTCTACATGCAGTCGGTTGCTCTAGCTAAACTTGACATGCACCAAGATGCTGCTGATATGTTGAAAGAGGCTTCTGGCCTAGAAAAGAGGCATAAAAATGGAAGGGGTTCATAAGAAATTAAAATGTTCTGTGAGGTGTTAAATGAAAATGTATCACATAACACACGTTCTTGTATTAATAAAAATTCATTATTTTGCCTTGGCATTTATAATACAATTTTCAACAGTGGTCTGCTGAATTACCTATACTGATGAACCAATGGAATACATAAGGTTTGATATATGATAAATTGTCCATCGTTTTAGTCAATTCGATATTTCAAGAATATTTAGGTCTTAGATAAGATTTAATACCTTTTGAGGAGAATAGTACATGTTATAGGAAAGTGCAACATTTACACATTTTTATTTTACACATACTATGTATGAACCCGCGTCTCAAAATCATAAATATAAATTATTAAGATTTTTATGCAACAACGTAACTTCATATATACTATTGTGAAGAAAGAAAGCACTTACATTTTCTTTAACCATATAAAAAGTTGATATTTATCCTAGCAAGTTATATCCTATGACTAATTTGTCCATGAAAAGTAAATCAACTTTTATTGTTTCCAGCTCCCATCATCACATTGAGAACAACCCTCTTGCGCAATGTCAGTAATTTGTAGACCCGAATCATAAATTACACTTTCTTTCCAATCAGCAGGCATTACACTTTTGGCCCAATACCATTTCCCATCAAACCCAGAAGTCACCACAAATCTGAACTGCAATGCCCCATTTGGAACCCTACTCGTATCCCAAACAGCCCCATAGTTCCTACTCATAAAGTTCCAATTTGATGATCCAACCTGCCAAAATCACAAAAAAATCTCAGTTGCTTTCATACTAATTAATTTCTTTTTCCAAATTAAAATTGTGACATTTAATTTACCTGGGCCACATCTACTGCAACAATTTCAGTTTGGCCTCCTTGATATAAGATCTTAATGGCCAAGTAATTGGGCTTCTGGCTCGATTCTTCCACTCTAATGGCCAAATTCTTGCTCTTGTATTCACATGGTACCCTATCCATTAAAAATAAACCATCAGAATTTTATTTTTCTTTCTCTGAGTTGTTTCTCAAATTGTGTTGTCCCTAATCTTGTTAATTGGACCCTTTTGTCTAAATGGATGGAAAATTTGACTTGTAATGAAAGATTATTTTGGAAAAAGAAATGCATCATAGCTCCATTATCTCAATAAATAACTTAATATATGATCAGATAATACTTTTAAGGTTCATTATATCTTTGCAATCATGCATTGGAGTGTCTAGTGGCTAAATTGTCAAGTGGACGTGGGATGGGCCATATTATTTATTGTTAGGCAACTATTAGTCGTTTTTATTTGGTGGGTGTAACAAATCCACTATACATGCTTTCCAAAAAAAAAAAAAACCCACATTATGCAATGAATAAATAAAATTCCATCATAAAAAAAAAAAGTACATGTATATCAATAATTATATTCTTCTTTTTCAAAAATTCAATTCCATTTATTACAGTACGTAGAAGCTAATTAATTTTATAAGTAATTTATTACGTTGAATTTTATACAAATAAACTTTCTACATATCTTATAATGTTATTTAATATTATGAAACTACTAGTATTAAAATAAGTTCATGAGATTATAGTATATATCATAGTAATAATTAAGTAATATATGAAACTAACTAACCTTTTGTATTCAACATTTGCAATGCCAAGTTTCAAAAGGTCCTGACCCATGCCTTTTTTGGCCATGGCCATGAAAGCTCTGCTGCTCAACACAAAATCAGTCCTATTATTATCATCATTCAAATCACTCACCAATACAACATTCCCTTCTTTACTACAAATTCCTTCATTCTTACATCTTATCTGCAATTATGTATACAATGATTAATATTACATTAATATAATGTAAAAAAAAAAAATCAATATTGTAAATAGTACCTGAAAACAAGCACCACATCCAGCTCCATCTTTGTAAATGGATGGGGCTGCAGCAGCAAGACGACCGTTATTGAATCCGGTGGCCAGAGTACCATACCCACATGCTCCCGCTGTATTAGATCATTTCTCAAATTAATTAATTAATTTAGTAATATTAAACCAAGGAAAATAAAAAATTGAGATTCTCACATTGAAGGGCTTGAGCTTTGGAGAAAAATGCGACTTTAGATTTGTGCACGCAACGATCACAAGCAGTTGCTGAGGAGGCAAAAAGAAGAGTTGCTATTGCTAGTAAGGAAAGAAAAACAATATTCGTTGTCATTTTGTTTGTGTGATTATATATATGAAGTGGGTGTATATGTTATATATATATAGTGTGATGAGTGGAGAAAAGGACAAGTACAGCTGTGGAATTTTAAAACAGGGGATATATAATCTGTTAAATGTTGTGAGGAGGTCGGAAAGGGAAAGAGACAGGCAATTGCGTAGAAACGCGGCATTGCAAAAATGGATATGAACGCACACAAGTGTGTGTGCCAGGAGTAGACACACCGACTTTCCTCAATATCACACCTGTGTTTGTGGGAAGTTACATCAGACTTTTGTTGTCTCTGCATTTATTTAGATTAGACTACCTAGCTAGAAAAATACTAGTAAATCGTATTTACTAATACAAAATAAGGACCCAAGTTGCTAATATTCCGACTATAGTATATAATTAATGTACTTGTTTTGTCGACAATCATGTAAATAAACTCAATAGTGATTAAGGAAATCCGACCGATCGAGTTGAATAAATGGAGTCAATGTAGAATAGATTACTATAATTCGCTTAACATTCATTGTTGCTAATCATATAGTATGTCGATTAAGTATATAAACTCAAGTTCAAATTAAAATAAGTTGATAAAATTAAAATTGGTGTCAAGTACTTCATTGTGTTAGGAAGTTGTGGTACCGACACCTCAATACAACTAAAGTATAAATGAGAAAACTTGTAAAAATGAGATAAAACCAATTGGAGTCGAGCAAACCGTAGAAGGATTTTATTATAGCAAAAGGATTACAACACTTTCTATAACAAAGGAGAGACGCTAAATATTAGGAGAAACCTCACTTTTATTCTCTCTTTTTTTTTTCTAACACTCTCTCAATGTTATTCTTCAAGTGGGAATCAATCCCTATTTTGCTCTCAAAATGGGATTCTATTCTATGTTCTCCACACTACCAATGTTACAACTAATGTAACATATATACAGATGTCATGAGGAGGTGAAGAAGTAGACAATTTCAAGTTGTCTTCTTCTTTTGATTTCTTAGCTAGGAAGTAATTGAAGAAGTCAATTTCAATTTTTCTTCTTCCTTCAATTTCCTTATCTTCTTAGCCACTTTTGTAGACTTTTAATTACTTAGCAATGAAGATTACTTCTTTGCTAAGTAATTCCACCTCCTCAACTCTTCTACAAACTTCAAGAGAGTCACAAATTTTGACTTCAATTCCTTAGTGTAGAAGGTTTTCTTAGTAATGAAGAAATGCCAACAAAATGGCTTTATCCCTTAACAATCTCCCACTTAAAGTCACTTTTGTTGTAGCTTTCATCCTTTCTACTTTGCTATATCCATGCTGCTTACATTTCTGCTAGGCCAATAGAGGATCGACACCAAGTGAACTTGTCTCTATTTAACGGCTTTGTCAGAACATCTGCTAGGTTGTCCTCTGTATGGATTTTCTGAAAATCCACACTTCCTTCTTCCACCTTTTCTCGTACAAAGTGGTACTGAACTCGTATGTGTTTTGTCTTTGAGTGAAATGTTGGATTCTTTGCTAAGTGCAAAGCGCTCTGACTATCACAAAATAGAGCAACTTTCTCTTGTTTGTGTCCGAGCTCTTCCAGTAACATTTGCAACCATATTGCCTCTTTGCTAGCTTGTGTAGCTGCTACGTATTCTGCTTCCGTCGTAGAAGTAGCCACGATAGACTGCAGTTTCGAAACCCAACTAACAGCTCCTCCAGCAAGAGTAAACACATAACCTGTGGTGGACTTACTTTTATCAAGATCACCTGCAAAATCTGAATCAACATAGCCTCTGACAGTAAAGTCTGATCCTCCATAACGTAATGCAGCATTCGAGGTACCCTTGATATATCTCAAGATCCTCTTCATAGCACTCCAATGCTCTTTACCAGGATTCGCCATGTACCGACTAACTGCTCCCACTGCTTGTGCAATGTCTGGTCTAGTACAAACCATAGCGAACATTAAGCTACCCACTGCTGATGCATACGGTACTCGAGACATTTCTATCCTCTCCGCTTCATTGCTAGGACTCATACTTGAGGATAACTTGAAATTAATAGGAAGAGGGGTAGAAATTGGCTTACAATCTTGCATGTTGAAGCGCCGCAAGATTTTCTTCAGATAATTTTGCTGAGAGAGCCAAATCTTCCTATTATTTCTGTCTCGGTAAATTTGCATCCCTAGAATCTTGTTTGCTGGTCCCAAGTCCTTCATTTCAAATTCCCTAGCCAGTTGTGCCTTTAATTCTTTAATACGATCTTTGTTGGGGCCTGCTACCAACATGTCGTCAACATACAACAGCAGAATAATGAAATCACCATCACCAAATCTCTTGTAGTAAGCACAAGGATCTGAACTAAGTCTGTTGTATCCAAGGCTCATGATGAAGGAATCAAATCTCTTATACCAACACCTCGGCGCCTGTTTTAAACCGTATAGAGATTTGTTCAACCTGCAAACCAAGTTCTCTTTTTCTTTTTCTTCAAAACCTTCTGGTTGGAGCATATATATTTCTTCTTCAAGATTTCCATGAAGAAATGCAGTTTTCACATCTAACTGCTCTAAATACAAGTCGAATGTAGCACACATCGCCAATACTACTCTGACTGTTGTTAGTCGAACAACAGGAGAAAATATCTCATTGAAGTCAATACCTTCTTTCTGAGCAAATCCTTTCACCACCAGTCTAGCACGATACCGCTCCACTTGGTCATTGCCATCTCGTTTGATCTTGTAGACCCATTTGTTTCCAATGGCTTTTCTTCCTTGTGGTAGCGGAACAAGATCCCATGTTTTGTTTTTATGGAGAGCTTCAATTTCTTCTTGCATTGCTGTCATCCACAAAGAAGCTTCCTGACTTTTTGTAGCCTCATGGAAAGTTGACGGCTCTCCATCCTCTGTGAGTAGACAGTATGCAACATTTCCCTCCATAATGTAATCTGAGTGCCAAGCTGGTTGTCTTCTCTCCCGAGTTGACCGTCGAACTTGTGGAGTTGTCAACTCAGCTTGCTCTTGTTCTTCATGTTCGGGTGTTGCTTCAGAAGAATCTAGAACTTGTTCTTGTTTATCTTCAACTTCAACTGTAGTAGTATCTGGTTTTTCTTTGGTCATGCTATCATTTTCTTTTTCTTGTATTTTATCGTCTGTGAATATCACATCCCTGCTGATTATCACCTTGTGGGCAGTGGGATCCCACAGGCGGTACCCCTTAACACCATCAGCATACCCCAAGAAAATACATCTCCTGGATTTTGGATCCAACTTCGATCTTTCTTGGGCATTGTACATAACGTACACAGGACTTCCAAATGTATGTAAATGAGAATAATCAGCTGGCTTACCAGTCCACATCTCCATCGGCGTTTTTAGATCAATTGCGGTTGATGGTGACCGATTGATCACATAACAGGCGGTCTTGACTGCTTCTGCCCAAAATGATTTTGCCATCCCTGCAGTTCTCAACATAGCTCTTGTTCTTTCTAACAAGGTTCTGTTCATCCGCTCTGCTACTCCATTTTGTTGTGGAGTGTATGCCACTGTGAACTGTCTCTTGATTCCTTCTTGATGACAGAAGTTATCAAATTCATTGCTGGTATATTCTCCTCCATTGTCTGTCCTCATACACTTGATCTTCTTTTCAGATTCAAGTTCCACCCGCGCTTTGAATGTTTTGAAAACAGAAAACACATCCGATTTCTTCTTGATTGGATACACCCAACATCTCCTGGAGTAATCATCTATAAAAGACACATAGTACTTTGCACCTCCTAGGGACATAATCGGTGCTTGCCAAACATCGGAATGAATCAGTTCTAAGATAGCTTTGCTTCTAACATTTGAACTGTTGAACTTTAATCTGTGCTGCTTACTAGTGACACAATGCTCACAAAATGATAATGATACCTTTTTGAGCCCTGGAAGAAGCTTTTGTTCAGCAAGAATCTTCAAGCCTCGTTCCGACATGTGGCCAAGTTTACGGTGCCACATCATCGTTAAGTCTTCTACTGAAGTTGCTGATGCCATAGACACTTCTCCTTCTTGATGTGTTTCTCCTTTAAGCATGTACAGATTTGCAGCTATCTTTTCTGCTTTCATCACAACAAGCGCGCCTTTGATTATTTTCAAAATCCCGTCTTGAATATGGGTTTTGCACCCATTACTATCTAATTGTCCCAAAGACAATAGATTTTTCTTTAGGCCTTTTACGTGTCGTACTTCTCGGATGGTGCGAACTGTACCATCATACATATTTAATTTGACGGTACCAATACCAGCAATCTCCAAGGCATGATCGTCTCCCATGAACACAGATCCTCCTGAGATAGGTTTGTACTGGTGAAACCATTCTCTCCTCGGAGTCATATGCCATGTCGCTCCTGAGTCCATAAGCCAGACATCAGTGAATCTTTTTCTGCCTTCGGTAATTGTTGCTGCCTCACTGTATAAAATTTCTCCATCATCCGACGTACTTGCTACACAACCCTGAGCTTTTGATGACTCAAAACCTTTTCCTTTAACTTCTTCATTCTTCTTGAGATACCTACACTCACTTTTATAGTGCCCTCTCTTGCCACAGTGATAACACTTGACATTTTTCTTACTTCTGGATTTCGATCTCCCGTGGTTTTGGCTCCCACTGGGGCCACGTTCCGTTGATCTCCCTCTCATCATCGTCAAAGCTTCAACTTGTTGTGAGCTTCCTATTCTATCTTCTTTGTTCTTGCGCCGACTTTCTTCTTCAAGAACCGCAGCTGCAATATCATCGAAGGTTAGAACTTCTAAACTGTTTGTTATGTTGATGATGAGTTGATCATACGAATCAGGAAGACTTTGAAGTAGAATTTCGGCACGTTCACTCGTTTCCATATTATGCCCCATCGTTGTGAGCTGTGAAAATAAAGTGTTGAGGGTATTGATGTGGTCAGTCACCGTGGTTGACTCCATCATCCGAAGGGTGTAAAGCCTTCTTTTCAAGAAGATTTTGTTGTGTAGTGATTTGGCCTCGTATAGTTTTATTAGTGTATCCCAAATCTCTTTTGCCGTCTTCTTCTCAGCCACACTTGACAACACTTCGTCAGCTAATGCTAAGTGTAAATCAGCAATAGCATTGCCATCCATTTCGTTCCACTTGTCGTCAGTGATCCCCTCGAGTTTATCTCCAATTGCTGCCAAGCAATTATCTTTTCTTAACACTGCTTTCATTCTCATTTTCCATAATGAGAAATTATTCCCATTGAACTTCTCTATTTCGTACTTTGCCGCCATCTTTGAGGATGTCTTCTTTTACCACTAACTGGATCTTACTTTAGCACAAAGAATCGGCTAAAAACCTGGCTCTGATACCACTGTTAGGAAGTTGTGGTACCGACACCTCAATACAACTAAAGTATAAATGAGAAAACTTGTAAAAATGAGATAAAACCAATTGGAGTCGAGCAAACCGTAGAAGGATTTTATTATAGCAAAAGGATTACAACACTTTCTATAACAAAGGAGAGACGCTAAATATTAGGAGAAACCTCACTTTTATTCTCTCTTTTTTTTTTCTAACACTCTCTCAATGTTATTCTTCAAGTGGGAATCAATCCCTATTTTGCTCTCAAAATGGGATTCTATTCTATGTTCTCCACACTACCAATGTTACAACTAATGTAACATATATACAGATGTCATGAGGAGGTGAAGAAGTAGACAATTTCAAGTTGTCTTCTTCTTTTGATTTCTTAGCTAGGAAGTAATTGAAGAAGTCAATTTCAATTTTTCTTCTTCCTTCAATTTCCTTATCTTCTTAGCCACTTTTGTAGACTTTTAATTACTTAGCAATGAAGATTACTTCTTTGCTAAGTAATTCCACCTCCTCAACTCTTCTACAAACTTCAAGAGAGTCACAAATTTTGACTTCAATTCCTTAGTGTAGAAGGTTTTCTTAGTAATGAAGAAATGCCAACAAAATGGCTTTATCCCTTAACACATTGATGAGGATGTAAAAAAATATAACATTTAGTGAAGTTTTTATTACTATCATATACCAGAAGGAAGGGGTAAACCCCACCAGATCCAACGTCAAGACCATTCACATCTATCCCTTATTTGAGAATTGGGACTTTTTGGTTTTACGATTATTCATTTCTTCTTAACAGGTACACATAAAAGTATTCCATTGTGATTGTAAATGCACCACATCATACATTGTGAGAGCATGACATCATCAATATGTATTATGTGGTGCATTTACAACCACAAGGTCTACCACTAAGCTCATAGACATAAGAATTTTCCTTCTAACACCTTGAGTGCTAATATGAGCTAAGATATCCTTTTCCTTGAAAAAATATTATGGCAGTGTAGTTAAATACTTAAAAATTAACTTTAGTTGAATAATGTGACAAATATTAAATTGGGCTAGTGTTCATTGGTTCTTTTTTTTTTTTTTCCATTTTCTTTATAATGTATTTCTTACAGGCGATGAACTGGGAGAAAATGCTGTTATTCCACCTTTACAATTTCAGTCACCAAAACCAAATATATTTACTTATTTAGTATAGAAGAAAATTAAGAAGTGTCAATACAATCTCTCTCAAAATTTAATGAAGATCCCATATTAGGCTAAGAGAATCATTTATAAAACCATGGCCCATCTTGTTTTGGACAATTTCTGCAACTAAAAATACACCTGATTTTAAGGATCCACCATTAATCATTAACCATTATTTTACTAAACTACCTCAACCATTACATATTATTATACTTTAAGATATCTTCTCCCACCACGTCGAATCAAAGAAAATAATTTAATATTTCATTTTTGTAGGACATCAGTCACTAATAAATTATGCAAATTCCATTATCTACAAGTTATATCAACAATCAAATTGCACAATCATCCTGTTTTATCAGAAATAATTGAGACTAGTTCATTTTGGGCCTTTTCAAGTGCAGCCAACAAATTCTCAGGCTGACTTCCACCTGCCTGTGCAAAATTGGGCCGGCCCCCACCTCTTCCACCACAGAATTGGGCTATAGGCCCAATAAACTTTCCTGCTTGAAGTCCAAGACCAACTACTCCTGGAGTAAATGCAGCAATTAAACTCACTCTTTTTCCATCAGGGCATGACCCCAAAACCACAGCTGCTGGATCTTGTAAAGTATCTACTAAATACTCAGCAGCACTTTTTAGTGCATCTGCATCTATATCATCCATGTTTTCTACAAGCACCCTGATCGAATAGGAGAAGTAATTAAAGTTAAAATTATGGATAACTCGTCTTGCTATGCGATTACGGATTATGATTCAAAATAGAAATTCGCACTTATAATAGTAGAAAATCTACACATTTACCTGATCTTCGATGAAGATCCAACAGTAAACGCCTTACTAACTACAGTTGATGCTTTATAAATCGCTGCTTTTGCACGTGCGGCTGAAACTTCATTCCTCGCCTCTCTTAAATCTTTCAAAAGATTGTTCACTCTACTTGTAACATCTTCAGCATTCACCTTCACAAATAAATAATCATCATTACTATACTACTTCAAAATGGAACCGTAATCAAATGATAATTACAAATCAAATTAAACCAAATCAAATACTTTGAGTGTGGAGCATAGCTGCTTCATGTAGTAATCTCTGGTGCTAACATACTCAATAAAAGCATCTCCAGCAACTGCTTCAATTCGTCTGATCCCCGATGCAATTCCTTGTTCAGATATTATTTTGAAGCCACGAATCTCGGAAGTATTGCTCACATGCGTGCCACCACACAGTTCCATGGATACACCTGGAACCTCGACAACACGTACCTGTGGGGTCGAGAAGTAGAAAGTATATGCACGGTTATTTTAGTACTTTTCTCTTACTAAATGCGTAATGATACATAGCTTAGTCGTTTTCCATTTATGACAATTTTTGTGGTATTTCTTTTCTAGCATAGTTATAAGAGTACTAAAAGTCTTAAGCAATCTATTGATTGATCTGCCAAAAGTTACAATCGATGTATGTCTTATTTTTGGGTAAATCTTATAGACTGAAATGCAAAAACACCCCCTATGCTTTGCCTAATTAGCAAAAAAAAAACCTATGTTAATTTTATTACCAAAACCCCGTGTGCTATTTTTTATTAGCGAAAAACCCTCTCCCAAGTCGGAGTACATATTTTGCAAGGAAAAAGACAATTATACCCCCATTAAAAAAAGGCAAAAACACCCCCTATTCACCTAAAAATGACAATACCCCCCCTTATTAACTTTGAAAAGTGGCAATAACCCCTCTGTTCACTTAAAAAATTGGCAGTAACATCCCTATTGATTTATGAAGAAATTTTAAATGGGATTTTTTTGCTAATAAAGAAAGAACACGGGGGGTTTTGCTAATAAAATAACACATGGGGGTTTTTGCAAATTTGGTAAAGCACAAGGAAGGGGTATTTTTGCATTTAGCTCAAATCTCATATAAGAAGACAATGTTTTCTTATGACATAGGAGTTCGGTTTTAAATTTCGTATAAAGGCCCCTCAAAAGAGTAGGACTCTGATAGACATGTTTAAGTTGATACTAGAAGGAAAAAAATTACCTGCTCTCCATATTTTTCGCCAAACATTGCAATGGCTCCAGCTTTCTTTGCATCAGTCAATGGCATAACTCTCGTTTCAAGAAGTGTTGCATTTCCAACCCATTGATTAACCAGTTGTTCGATTTCTATGAGCTCATTCTCACTAAGAGATCGATTGAAATTGAAGTCGAACCTGAGGCGATCAAAAGCCACCAAAGAACCAGCTTGAGATGTTTCTTGACCTATCACTTTCTTAAGAGCTGCTTGGAGCAAATGCGTTGCAGTATGATGGACCTTAAAAAAGAAACATAACAAAATTCGTTAGTATTACGTAAATAGGTGCATCACAAAGACATGAACATCACAATACCTTAGCTCGTTGCCTCAGGTTCACATCTACTGCAGCTTCAACTTCTCGTCCCACATCCAAAACACCTTCAGTAACAATCCCTTTGTGAACAAATATGTTACCTAAGGATTTTTGGACATCTTTTATCATTACGACACCTTCCTTATGTTGTCCATTAACATACAAAAAGCCGTTGTCCCCAATTTGCCCTCCGGATTCAGCGTAAAAAGGGGTCCGGTCAAGTAAAACTTCAACCTCATTTCCTTCTGAAACGTGCCCTACAGGCTTACCATTTACTAATATACCCTCAACCACTGCTTTACTTGAAAGGGTACTATAACCAAGAAACTCAGTATCTCGAATATTTTCGGTTATCTCTGCTCCATTTTCAACCAAAAGTTTGACCGTATTATGTGCAGCTTGAGATTGTCGTCTTTGATTCTCCATTTCTACATCAAAACTATCCATATCTATACTTACACCACGCTCATCCGCAACTTCCTTTGTAATCTCAACTGGAAATCCGTAAGTATCGTATAGAAGAAATGCATCTTTTCCAGATAAATACGGTACTTTTTTATTCAGTGCATCTGTTAACATTTGTTCCAAGAGTTTTTCTCCTCTTTCGAGTGTTGAAACAAAGCGAAGCTCCTCTCTTTTTAACTCGTCTATGATGCGTGAAGTTCTTGTTTTAACTTCTGGATCTATATTGGTGCTTAGTTTGATAACTTCTTCTGCAAGAATCGGCAAAAATGTCCCTTCAATGTTATCTCCCTTTATACCGAGTAGCCTTCCGATTCTAACAGCCCTTCTTATGAGACGTCGAACAACGTAGCCTCTTCCGATATTTGATGGGAAAACTCCGTCTGATATAAGATAAACTATTGCGCGCATGTGGTCTCCAATTATCTGAAATAATTCAAATTAATGTAGATAAAAAATTATTCAAAAATGAAAGAAAAAATGTATTACAACTCCAACTATAACATACTTTGAGGTTTGTTTTTGTAGACTCATCTGCAAGTGTATACGACACGTTTGACAGATTTGAGGCCTTCTCAATTATCGGAAATACTAAATCAGTTTCGTAATTGTTCGGAACCTGCAATTAAATGGTATTTAGACAAAAAAAAAACTTTATTATAAATAAAAAAATTATGAACCTTAAATGATGTGAATTACCTGTTGAAGAATCCGAGCCATACGCTCTAAGCCTAGTCCCGTATCTATGTTCTTTTGTTTTAAGGGCTCAAGAGAACCATCATCTTTCTTATTGTATTGCATAAATACGAGATTGTAGAACTCTATAAACCTAGCATCATCTCCAAGATCCTGTTATTCCATCAAATATAAACAAGTACATGTTTATGAGTGTGTGTGTGTGTGTGTGTGTGTGTGTTTGGAAAAATAAATGAAATTACAATTTCTCCTAATTAGCCAAATGCTTACAACATCTGAGTGACCCTTTTCAGGATGAAAGTCGTAATAAATTTCGGAGCAAGGGCCACAGGGACCGGTAACTCCACTGGTCCAGAAGTTGTCCTCTTCACCTAGTCTCTTTATACGGTTTGCAGGAACACCTAACTGAGGTAAGATATTCTTGACTAATTATATCTCATATTTTTAATAGGTTTAAATAAAAATAAATTTTAATAGTCATGAGATGTAAATTTTTATTACCTGATCATGCCATATTGCAAAAGTTTCATCATCATCTTCATATACACTAATCCATAGTCTCTCAGCTGGCAATCCAAACCTATATGCAATCACAATGACGAAGCAAGATATTAAACGAATATTTGGAAAGTCCAAGAAAAGTATTTGACCAAATCCTAGGATATAAGGGAAAAAAAAAAGTCTTAATCTCAATCAGACGTACTCTAGAGTCGCGAGCTCCCAGGCCCATTTAATAGCATCTTGTTTGAAGTAATCTCCAAAACTAAAATTTCCAAGCATCTCGAAAAACGTCTGATGTCTAGATGTTCGACCTACATTCTCTATATCATTAGTGCGTATACATTTCTGAGATGTTGCAGCACAAGGCACTTCTCTTGGCACCTGACAAAAGTGAACCATAAAGACATTCATGCCCCATTTGTTTAACATAAATGGAATATGATTTTGAGGAATTCGATATCTAGGAATCTGTTTAAATGATTTCATAATAGCGTTTGAGTAGCATTCGAAAAATTTCAGCAAAGAAATAAAACAAATTGATATTCAAATGTCTGGTCATGATAAGGAATGAACATATATTTAGACGCGGAAGAGATGCATGAAAGGACTCCTTTACCCTTCATATACAACTAGTAAGTTATTTGCGTGAATACTTAATATGTATGTAACCTTTCCTAGGAATATAGGCTTGAACTGAAGCATTCCAGCTATTGTTAACAGAACCGTTGGATCCTCGGGTACGAGAGAAGAGCTTGGAAGTACTTTGTGACCTCTTGCAGCATAAAAGTCGAGGAATCTTTTACGTATAGAGTCACCACTTGTAGAAAGATTCAAGCCTTTATCTTCCACAAGCTCCTCGGTCAAGGGTTGTGCTGAAGCTGAAACGAAAAATTATAATCACATTCACTAGTCTTCATCATATATATAGAGATGTTTTTCTTTTACCTCTTGTAGTGAAAAAAGATCCTTTGACATGAGAATTCCTATAGCTCAAGCTGCAAGGATCCACTAAAGGTAGAGTTTGTATAATAAAGCCTCTATAGTCTCTACAACCTGTATTTAATTTGTACGATCACAACAGGTACATTGGGTACCACTATAACTAGATGCAATGCAAAATGATTCTCAAATTATTAACTAGTGATCAACTTTTTTCGAAATCCAAAAGTTCAAAACTTCAATTCTTGATGGAACAAGTAGAACAAAAGGTAATTAATGAAATAATATAAGGTTCATTGCAGACTTGAAATCCTATTGAAATTTAATAAATAAAGGCAGATACAAATCTAATTACTCAAAATTTAAAATTTAATTCATCACACAAGAAGAGGAAAACTAAGCAATTAAGTAAATGCTAAAGCAATTAGGAAATAAACCTTTCCATGGAGCCTTGTGAAGCAAATTTAAATTAAAGCAAGTAGACGAGTAAAATAAAAAACATAAAATAAAAAGTAGAGATTTGAAATACCGAAGGTGAAATTAGAAGAGTGGAATATTGAAGTTGGGAAAGGGAGAAAGAATTTGGCGGCATGTACTCTGCTTTGCAATGAGAATGGCGCCTTCAAACTTCCCATCTCTCCCTCGCTCACTCTCTGACTATGTGTGAGTACATGTATGTTCTCGTAGGATGTTTCAATTGACCGTTATGTAAGTTGGAAACGAAGAGAGAGAGAGAGAGGGGATAAGGTTTCACGGATATCCGCATGATTTTAACAAACAGGTTTGTAGCTACAGTATAAGGGTCTGTTTGGCTTCTTGTGGTAAAAGCCCAAAAGGAAAGAAAAAAAAAAAAGGTGATTGTTCAATTAGGACTAGCCCATCTGACTTTGATGGACCAAGGAAGCAACCGGCCCGTAATCCTTCCACTGCAAAGAGCGGGCGGTTTTCGCTGCTCTGTGAAGCCAGCCTTGCGCAGTGCCCGCCACTCGAAGGACCACAAATCCCATGCTTTAGCATGGAACACATGGCCCAACTCCCCGCTTGGAATGGGCAGGCCAGCAATTAGCAGCCAGTGGCCCAGTTGATGAGGCAAGCCCAACGTTCAATCACCTTAATGCCCTCACTTGAGTTACAAGCCCACGCTACTGAGCTCAGCGAACATAATGAA
Organism: Penstemon newberryi var. newberryi; assembly: GCA_030819805.1. Lineage (NCBI taxonomy): Eukaryota > Viridiplantae > Streptophyta > Magnoliopsida > Lamiales > Plantaginaceae > Penstemon > Penstemon newberryi. Next base: position 10,254,524 of record JAUALY010000004.1, on the reverse strand, counting down.
CTGTGTGCATCTTATTAACTCTTGTATTTTCTCATGTTTTCCCGATGTGGGAGTTTTACTTTATGCTTTTCTTGCAAATAGGAATCAAATTTGTTTGGCCTTCTTGCTGCACCATTTACAGTATTAAAGCATACAAATATTATATTTAAGGAAGTTATGGACGGTACTGAATTCAGCATGATCAAAATATGAGAACAGATTCATCACCCAATTCATAAGGTGTTTATGCTGCAAATAAAAACAACTCGTTAACCAGTACATAGAGAACCTAAAATTTTTCTTACTTTATAGTATGATTTTCATTATTGGTTTTTCTAATTAACACATTTTGCCACTGTCATGGTGAAAATTTTAACTATTGATTATTAGTTCTTGAAAATATTGAGGAATATTGATAATGACTCAAAGACCCATATAATGATTTTTTGGTAAATATTTATATCCTTGACTAACGGTGTAAAGCTTCGATATAATTTAGTAATTGATGAAATTAAAATAAAGCCCAAAGAACACGAGATAAACACGAGTCATTGCATAAAATAAGTTCATATGAAAATCCTAATGTTTGTCACTAGACCACTCTTCAATGGTTTGGTTGCATTTGATTGCACTTATGTGAAAATTTTGGGTGCATAAGCAGGTTTCCCGATATAAATGTAAGCAAAGCATTTAAAATCACAATTTTGGTTCTCTAATTTGGTATAATCATCATTATATAGGAAAATAAAAAGAACTACACAGTGACGAAGATACACTAGGCAAATAACACTTGCCAGAAGGAGAGAACCCAAATCCGACAAGAAATATCTTCTCTTTTCTCTCCTAATCCCAATTTATTAGTCCACTTAGTTCGACTTTATAATTATGTGGTTACATGATGAGTACAGAGCTAAAGCAATAGGAACAACATGTTTTCATACCAAATAACAAAGTGGAAGGTATGGTTTCCAAATAAATTACCTAAATACATTGTTCATTAGCCATATTTGTCATACAAAGGTCCCATTGCAACATACTTTCACATGGTTTTGCATCCCTTAATTTGAAACAAACTTCAAGTACAAAGGAAATTATGTCTCCATCTTCATTCATATAAAATCCCACATCGAATTTTTATATCCATCTCACAAATAAGTAACAAAAATTTCTCGAACCTTTACTACTTTAGCCAAAATGATCGGTGCAAAGAAACTCATCAAAATGGCCAAAAAATGGCAAAAGTTCGAATCAATCCTTTCGTCTCCAAGAGAATTTGAGAAAGGGCATTTTGTAGTCTACACTGCTGACCACATGCGATTCATCGTACCATTAGCTTACCTTAACGATTCGCTGATAAGGGAGCTTTTGAGGATATCTGAAGAAGAGTACGGATTGCCTAGTGATGGGCCTATCGTGTTACCATGTGATTCAATCTTCATGGACTATGTCATTCGTTTGATCAGTCAAGGTAGAACTGCAGATTTGCCCAAAGCTTTGATTGAATCAGTTGTTTGTACCCGTTATTCATCATGTTGTACATGTGAAGGGCAGATGAAACATCAATTTCTTGTATATTGATATGTAGCAAAAATGCATACTTTAGCCAGAAATTAAACATAACCAAAAGGCAAAAGTCCATGAGTGGTTTAGCAAACTAATTAACCCCTGGGCCCTGGCTTTGAATTTTTAATTTTATATGTAAGATAATTTTGTATTGGATTTATTGAATACAAGTTTGTTATTTGTTGTTACCTTCTTATTTTGCAATGCTCTTCTACATTTAATATTTATATTAGCTGATCTTCTTAAAAATCTAACAAATTGACAGAAAATAAAAATACAAAGGGCAAACAAAGGTCAAAGTTATATTGGAAATAAGAAGGAAATATATGTGTTCGCGCTTAGGCTCACACAATCTACCTAGCTCCAAACCTTATAATATGAAAAAGTATCAAAAATAGTAATCACCTGAAAATCAAATTTTAGTAGTATATATTTACAATCCTAAACAATCCACAGTTTAGAAAATATAAATTGAATTACGCCACCGAGTAATATTAACGTTTTAATAGTTACGAAAATTGACAAAAACACTCTCCAAAGAGTTCAAATTGTGTCAAATTGTCGAAATTCATCATTGTTTCATAGCCAATAATTTTGATCATTAGCCTCTTTTGCTATAGAATGTGTTGATATCAAATCATAACCGTTAACATAATGAGGAGAAATCATTCCACTCTCATCAATAAATTTATTGGTTGTTGGTAATTCAGAGGGATAATTTATGTGAAAGAGTAACCATTTAAATAAAAGATTTTAATCTTGAATTTCTTAGAAGACAAAAACAGGACAAACATATTTTTTGTACAGCATTCAACTTGCCAGGAACTTTAGGTTAATTTTTTTCAGATTCTTGGTATACATCCCACTTTAGATTTGTCCTTAATGTCATAATTTTGTACCTGAGCTGGACAGCCAACAAATAGGTCCCCTTATGTTATATACCAAAAAGCATTACTGAAATGATACATCCTTATCTGGTTCACTTTATTTAAGGTTTGATAATACTTGTAACTAATTACAATTAATGAGATATTTTCAAGGTTTTCACATGTACTTTATCCTCTGCACATGTACTATTATTATGTGGTTACAATAGTTGCTGTCTTTTGCTGCTCTATTAAACATTGCTTCTGTAAGCCACAAATCCTGCCTTGCTTGGTAGCTCCTCTACCTGCGTGTTGGGTCCGACATGCCTCATTCATTCAATCCAAAACCAACATTAATCATATGGTATATTAGCTAAAGGGTAAAATTACACTTTTAGTCTGACAACTATCAAGCTGCGACAAGATAACCCTTTATCTTTTGAGCTCAACACATTTGGTCCTATTTATTTGTCTAGATTTACTCGTTTATCTTTTAAGCTCAACATATTTGGTCATTTATCCACTGACTTAATCTGATAGACCAAAATTCTATGACTTTATTGGTAATAGATGATTTTTTTATGCAATTACTATTAATAATTTTTATATTTAAGTAGGTCTTTTTTTAGAAAATAAAAGATAGGAGACTAAAGATAATGATCTAGATGATCAAATGTGCTAGCTTAATAAATTAATGACTATGTTAAACCCAAAGATTATAAGCATTAAATTTGTTAAATTAGGACCAAAAGTGATGGTTCTAAAGATACAACATCACTTTGTCACGGCTCGAAAGTTTCAGGACTTAAAGTGCCATAATGTTACATTAGCTACAATATTAGAAATTAATTTATCCAGCTAGCATTTTGTTTTTGTGGCTCTCAGGGACTAAATAGTTTGATCCTTTTTAGCAGCTTGACCAATATGTCATCTAACCACTAAACACAAGAAATTGGCAAAATAACCCAAATTGCATAGCAAAGCAGGGAGAAAAAACCAACATTATTAATCTCTCATTCCAAATCCTCCTCTCTTCCTAAATTTCACATGGCTTGCATTCCTCAACAACCCCTACAACAAAAGAGCTACATTTATTGTATTGTCCATGGCCTTACAATAGACTCCAAATCCCTTCACCATTTTTATCATCTCAACACAAACACAAATCATTTCATTAATTCTCAAATATACCCCCAAAAAAAGTTATATATCTCTCATTCCAAAACATGTTTATTATAGTCCAAAGAAACTCACAAAATGGCAAGAAAATGGCAAAGGATGGCAGCTCTAGGAAGAAAACGAATATCGTTCTCAACGAAACGAGAGGATGTCAGTACAAGTGATGAGCATTCATTAGAATTAGCTGAGAAAGGCCATTTCATTGTTTACACAATCGACAAAAGGCGATTCTCCTTCCCTATAGCTTATCTCAATAGTTTAATTTTCCGTGAGCTATTAAGAATGTCTGAAGAAGAGTTTGGTCTACCAAACGATGGACCTATTACGTTGCTTTGTGATTCGGAGTTTATGGTATATGTGACTTCTTTGATGCAAAAGAAGGCAGCTAAAGACGTAGAGAAAGCTTTGCTTGAAGCTTGTAGATGTTCATCATCATCTTACTATTTACTTCAGCAAGAAATAGGCCAAAATATGCTATTATATGGCTGTTGAGACTATGTAACAAATTTTGTAAAATTTGACCATCATTACTTAATGTAGCCAGTTTTTCGTGAAGTAAATTCAAGTAACAATTCCCAAGTTAAATGTACATTGAGAAAACATTAAACATCTTGTTGCAGTTTTCAACTTCTAAAGGGCTAATAGGCTTTTTCGTGATAATTAGTCGTATGTGAGCTCATTCTAAATGGTGTGACCTGCCCAGCCGAAACATGGCACTTAAACTTACGTGTAGTTTAAATATTTGAATTGTAACATTGCTATAAGCTATAACTTTTAACACAAGATCAGACGCTTGATGTTACGGATTATGGGGTTTCTTCCTCAAAAAAATAAATAAAGAGCCATAATGTATTTCTCTTTTTTGCAAGGAAATTTCATCTGTATTCTTCACCCTTGTTAGTTGATTTTGCTAGCTAGTATACAAGATATATAAAACAAAGAATTTAATCTTGGGAAAATGAAACCAGACATAATTCTTGGAAAGAGATGCCATTTCAACTATCAATACTACTACACCTTTTTTTGGGTTGAAATCAATACCACTACATTACACGCTAATTAAATTGGCAAACTCCCAATGTTTCTTGTTTGACTGAAATTTGGTCGGTCTAAAGATTCCAGTTCAATTAAAGCTTCCTGCACTTAAATACAACTTACAATATCCACATTTTGATTATAACTAAGCCAAATTAAAACAAGGGGTACTTCTGTAAGCCGTCCAAACCGACATTTCGTAGTTTTCTCTGTTCAATGGCCACCATTGGTCCCATGTTTTCCAATCTCCAATGTTGTATTTCCATGTACATTTCATCAAAACAAATAAATAATTAATCCACCAATATAAGAGTATTAAGAATCATTGTTTAAAAACTTGTGCAGGAGGACATTTAGCAATAAATTACCATCGATTCTGTAGTTGATTAGGCCTATAAAAACGGATACTCCAATCACATGTAAGCTCACTCAAAACTTGAAATATTACAAGCTTTGAAACAATTTAAGCACTTGAGTTCCAAATTTTATCCATCTACTAAACAACCAAAAATGGCAGAGCAATACCCACAAGGCAATGCAAACAACACTTCCATTGCTCCTCCTGTGGAGACTACTACTAAGGAGCCGGGATGTTTTGATTTCATGCGTAAAAAGGAAGAAAAATTACCTCAAGAGGATCTTGTAATGACAGATCAAAATGCAGCAAAAGAGAGCAAAGAAGAGGAGAAACACACTCAGCTTCAACGCACTCATAGCCACTCAAGTTCCGTAAGTTTTACAACCTAATAATTAGGACTCGTTTGAAACAACTTGGTGCTTTCTGGAACGTGCCATTTTTGTCATCACAAGTCAAAAACAGCCCCTATTTTCGGCTTGTTTGCAAAAACTTATACTACTTTTTTTTTTTTTTTTGCTTATAATTTTTGGGTGCTTTTATAATACTTTCCAAATAAGCACTTATAGCTTGTTGCAAAAGCATTTGACAAGTAACTTTTAGATTCTGAATAGGTAAACATTTTTTGTTTGGAGAGAGAAAGGGCAAAATTACATAAAATCATCTCAAAAGTCAGAAGTAAGATAAGAGTTGCTTCTGGAGTCGAGCATTAATTCTATTAATTTGATTTTCAGTATAAAAGTATCTATACATTGCTTTATGTTTTCAGTCTAGTGAGGAAGAAGTAGAAGAGGGAGGAGAAAGGAAAAAGAAGAAGAAAAAGGGGGAAGAAACTGAGCAAACAGACATTTTTGTCCCCATGGAGAAATGCAATGAAGAAGAAAATGCTGAAAAAATTGAGACAAATGAAAAGAAAGGCTTCATAGAGAAGATCAAAGAGAAATTTCCAGGCCAGCACAAGAAAGGTGAAGAGGATGTACATGCTCCACCTGCATGTGATCATTCCCCAGGAAATGATAACAAGGAGAAGAAAGGAATAATAGACAAGATTAAGGAGAAGTTGCCTGGACAACATAAAAGCAATGGAAATGAATTGAAGGAAGATTGATTAATTGTCTGATTCCCTTTGTAATTTCATGTTTGTTGCACTTTATCACATCGGGTCTTAGTATGAGTTTTTTCCTAATTTATGCCTGTAATTTACTTCTTAAACTGTGGTTCCAAATTTTATTGTAATGTTTCCACAGTTTTCGACTTGAAATTTGTATGCATTGGTATCGACTCTTTAAATGGTCTTTGTATAGGGCTATCATAAAGTTCATCCATTTAGATAAGCCTGGAAACATTAGCAAGAAACCACAAAAGGGAAACCTTTATCCATGAAAAATTACACAAACTATCCTTGGAATATGATCAAATAACCACGAGGTCCATTCATAATTGAAAAGTTACACAAACCACCCCGTAACTGATTACTACTTAAAAGCTGAACATACATATATATCCTCATTGATAACCTACCTGTTTATTATTTCCAACTATACCTTATTTACCAAACACCCTTGTACAAGAAAATTATTACTCCCAGAGATTTGTGTTATGTTATATAAGACTAAGTATTTCTATACACAAGATAAAATCAAAAAATTCTGACGAGGGATTTTTTTTTTTTAAATTCTAAGAATTTCTTTACAACGTCATCAATCACTATTAGAATTTATCGACGTAATGTTACAAATGCAGTGAGTTAGTTTGTGTAATTTTTCAAACATAAAAAGGTCTCGATGTGATGTGATCTAACCGTACATCAAAAGCAGTTTGTGTAATTTAATCTTATAAAAGCTATGAATAACAAAATTAAATAATCGAGTATTGTTACATAATAAATGTACAATTTGGTGCAAATTCTAATTACAAAAAGCAATGAGATCATAGTTGAAGTGTACCCTTCCACATTTCTAAAAATATGCGATGCTAACGCTTAGCGATAAACACAAGATTCAGATTTTGTTAAATTAAGAGACTGGCCCAAATGATTACCTCTCAAAATAACTTCACATAAGATTCTTGTATAGAACTTTGGTTTGACAAGCCTCCCCAAAATGTAAGCCCTTGATCTTATTACGAATGTCATGTTTAGTGGCACGGACATGCTCTCAATATGACCTCCTTTAGCACCATTTAGCACTGGAATTCCACCGTAAAGTGGCACTTGGTGCCCCTGCATCATTGCCATCACTATTCTCTGGCTCTTTCGAGATTGGTAGAATTTTTTCATCTACGAAGAATATAGAATTAGAATAATAATAATAATAATAATATCATACTAAAATTACCAGAGAATATATTCACAAAATATTCTAACATACTTCCACACTATATTATAACTATATGCTAAAAAATCTCCTATACACTGATATTTAGTGCTAACAGATTATACTCTCCATATGGACCATAGAATATCCATTCTTCATGGATCCAATGTAATCCAGACCATTTGGACCAACTCCATTTGCCACATCTAGGATCGGACATAGAACGGGTTGACCTGACAAAAAAATAGGTCAATTCGAATCCGGGCATTTTGGACCTGGTCAACTATGGATATCATCTGATACATTTGTCAAAAAATGGGTCGACTAGCATAAAATACATTGACGGACACAAGAGAGATCGATCTGATACAAAATGGGTCTACTTAACACAAAACTAATAGATCTGACACATAACATATTAAACCCGACACTTATCACAATAAGAAATCTTAAAGGACAAGAACAACTTATAGATGTTCAAAGGCAAGACAATGCCAGTCTTTCATTCTTCAAAATCACACTAACCAAGAAGATAACCACCTCTCTGCAAATTTCCTAGGCTCGACAATATGTTTCTGTATCTATCTACCTCAAAAATTAATTTCAGTATTCATCCAGATATAGGGATTTGGATTCAAAGAATGATTTAAAGAAAGGATTTTAAAATGAGTCCAATATTGGATTTGGTTAAGAATATCACAGAAGAATCACTTATACATTTGAAATTCATACAAAATTAAAATGATCCAAACAATGCGATGAATTTGGAATTCATACAAAATCAAAAGAAAATTACATATCTCGTTCCAAATAATGCCTAAATGAGTTTACAATCTCAAATGCACGAAAAAATTATAATCCAAACTTAATTTTGCCACATAGAAATTATTCTATTTCTATCAACTCCACGCATATTTCAATCACAACACATTACGTGCCACAAAAGCTACCATTTTGTACTCCTATGTTTCAGAATTCACCAACATTGCACTAGCATATAGAAGTGTCTAACTACCAAAAAATAAAGTCATAAAATATTTGTAAGAGTTAAGACTACTACTACTACTTACTTGACCAGAAGCAACTTTGAGGTCAAAATAGTGAAGCTGAAGAGGAGAGGAAGTGACGTGGACACCAAAGAAAGTAGCTGGATTCCTATAAAAGATCTTGACCGTTGAATTCAATGTCAACATATCCGTTGGCACACCAGTGGAATCCATTCCCGCTTGTACATTGAAATTCTCAAACACAATGCTCTGCAGTGCACACATTACATCAAAGTGTACTCATCATCTTCTTCTGAATTTCTTTCTTTTTTGTACTAATAACAATAAATAAACAGCAGACTGACAAAAAGCTAGACCACTGCAATTCTTATTTATTGTGAAAGCGGCACAACGAAAGGAATTTTTTTATCTTATCCCCCACTCTGTGCCTTTAATTGCACATTCCAAAATAGGCCAAAATTAAATCTTTTTCTTTTATTTCTTGGCAAAAAGACTTTAATCAAATTATGACTAATAAGAAGTACTACTGTATTTGTTTTGGTGAAATTCTGTCCAAGTGATGCAATTTTTTCTTGGCAAAAGGAGTTAATCAAATTATGACTAGTAATTATTTGTGCTGGTAAACAACTGACAGTATCACGTGATGAAAAGAACGAGCCAACATGTTGTACCCATTTGAGAAATTTACCTATGTCACTCGTATTCTTGAAAATAGAACTGTTACATTGCCTTTTACAAAAGTAAATACTACACTACATAGAAAATAGATAAGGTAGAAAAATGAAAGCCATTAAAGGATCAAATTGTATTCAAATTTGAAAAGACCATCATTTCTAATGCACAAAATTCCTATTTAAGACAACTCATTAAATGTAATAATCCTATTTTTTTCAATCCCAACTAAAAGTTGGACTCTTTATTTCCTTTTTCCTACAGAGGTCTATGACTTTATTTTTTTGGTAACAGAGGTCTATAACTGATGGATATTACACCATGCATTTATGATGGGAAAAAAGAAATTACGCTCTGACCAATCAGCAATGAATTCATTTACATTTACGATTAAATGAGTTTTTGAAACGATTTTTCATGACTTTAGACACTGAGTTAACTCGTAAGGTCCATATAGCATAACACGAGAAGGAAAAAATCGAAACTTTATAAAAAATAATTATTGGACTGACCTTGACGATTATCCTGGGTTTATAACCCAAACTCGAACCCCAAAGAATCAACGAAAACGCAGTAAAAAGCACCACAAACGACAACACAAAGCACACCACATAAAATCTCACTTGCCCATCTTCCCCCTTTTCATCTTCACCGTCACAGTCTTCATCTTCCGCCGCCACTTCATCTCCGACTTCGTCGTACTTCCTCTGCATCCGCCGCCACCCATTTGGGTTTTTGGAGAATCTCGAAGTGGAGGACTCACGTGAGTGGTGAATGGGCGAACAATGGTAGTGGAAATGATGGGTAGGGGACCCGAATGGACTCGACCCGTATGACATCTTTTCGAGATCGTGTTGTGAATGTGATGGGCTTTGGACATAGTACAACGGCGGCCGTGGTGAACGCGGCGGCGTTGAGGCTTCGATGCTCGTCACCTCCGAATCGGATTTCGCATGCATTGCCACCCCCATTTTTTTGAAAGAGAGAGAAAATAAATGTAAATGAGGATATTTGGGTGTTTATATTGCGGAAGGTTTTGAAAAGGGAGGGGGTACGCGGTAATGAATTTATGTTTTGGATTTTTGATGGGTTTGTTTGTCTGATTATTTTATTTTTGTGGATTTCGAAGTTAATGCGGCATTAACCTTATTTTTCATTTTTGGAAATGGGCCTACTGTGTCAGTAATCACGGGCGGCCCAATGAATTGTCTGAGCTGTGTTCGGCTCGAGTACGCACTCTAGTCAACTACTTCCTCCGTTCCCTATTTTTTTTATCTTTTCACTTTTTAATTAAATATGAAACTTTAAGGTATTTTCTAATATATATATATATATATATATCCTTAAAAGTAGTGATGTCACTATTATATGTGATATAGTATTATTAGAAAAAATAATTTTATTTATAGAAAGAAAATATTATTTAGGAACATTCCAAAAATGAAATAGTAACAAAAATTTAGAGACAGGGGAAGTAATACTGAACAAAAGGGATTATTGCATTTCTTTTTCCATAACTATAGCCCATTGGCGTTTCTATCCCGTAATTTTCGAACTGACACATTTGGTGCCACGACTTCAACATCAGTGGCAATCTTGGTATCAATTAAGGCCCAATTTCAAAATTAGCCGAAAATTCTCCTATGTGCGGGCCATGTGACATGAAAATTAAGGATTTTGACCATTCAACTCATTTTTCATTAAAAAAGAAATTATTTTCATCCACCAAGAACTACGTTACTTGGATGTTTTTATTTGGGGAAGAAGAAGAAAGGCTGGTAACAATTTATAAGGGAATGTTTGGTGAATTTTATAGAAAAAGTTAGGATTTTGAATTTTGATATTTTTTTCAATGAAAAAGACGTTGAATGGTCAAAATTCCCATTTTTCATGTCACATGACCCGCACATAGGGGAATTTCGGGCCAATTTTGAAATTTGATTTCAAATGGCACCAAAATTGCCATTGATGTTAAAGTTGTGACACCAAATATGTCAGTTCAAAAAGTTGCGAGGTAGAAATGTCAGCGGGCTATAGTTGTGGCACCATCCTCTGAAAAAAAATAATGCATAAGATTGATTTAATTATTTTATTGAATTTGAAATTGTATTTAAACTTGATTCGATATTCTAATAAATTGAGTTAAATTGAGCGTTAATCAAGTCAAACAACATGTCCAACTCGTACAGCTAGATGTTTTCACATATATATCGTTACATTTTTTTTTAATTTATTGAGTCGAGCTTCAATCAAACTTCAAAAAATTATCAAACAAAATTTCAAATTTGTTTGACATGCGTAACGATCTAGTGAAATTTGATCGAACGAGTTTGAATCGAGTATTGAGTAACTTTCTTTGATATACAAATCTACTACTATCTACTCAATTAAATTGTATTTTAAGTCTGGCTATATTCGTGTTTGAACTGCAGTTTCTTTCGACTCACTTACTTTTTTTAATATCAAACATTGCCTTAGTCATGGACTCATGGGTAAAGCGTGGGAGAACCACCCTTGTAGTGCGTGTGGTATTGTGTTGCTTATGGTTGGACTCTGGGAATTTAGGGGAACAAGGAGATAAATAAAACAAGGAGAATGTATTTGACCATTAACTGTTAACGGCATTTGACTCGATTAGGGTTTATTTATTTAGATTTGTTTTTAGATATATTAATCAATTAGTTGTCATGTCGACTAATCACAAATTTAGCTATGTTTAAGTTTTAGTTCAACTCAATTTAAACAATATCAATAAAATGGTTAAAATTATCATTTGTGTTTCTCTTTTGTAAAATTATAACATTACAGCTACAATGTTCAACAAGGGGATATCACCATTTCAAAAAATTGAAATACAGAGATCAAAATGTGGATTAAAATCCAAAAAAGTCTAAGTTTTCCCCCTAACTTGCATCCTAATTTAAATGATAAAAAAATGTTTGGTTCAACCGCTTCACGGATGATATGGTGCAAAATATGAATGAGATTGCACCACACCATCGTGCAATTTCTGTCTACATTTTGGTTGGAGATGATGGTGAATATGGAAGATTGAAACATTGTCCTCCAGTTTTGTAGGGTGCAATTTGCAAATTACTTTTTTTTTTCCATTTTTTCTCCCACATACCAAGGCATATTTATATTTAGTTAGAAGAAGAGAAAAAACCAGATAATAATACGTACAAAGTATTTTATGTAATTACATGCATTTTGACAAGTTCTTTTACGTATAAGAGATCTAAACATAAGAGAAAAATACTTTTGATTATCAAGTTGAGTTTAACCTACATTGCTTCTTAATTGAGTTAAATAAATATATATTTTCATAAAACTTAGATGTTCCATGTTTGCCCTTATCTTCAGCCAAAAATAGGAGGATAGGAGATTTATTGATTTGATTATATTGTGATATGCCAACTTGACTTTATTTTTCCAAAAAAAAACTTGACTTTGTCTTTCCTTAGTGTTATTGGGCCTTCATTTCATTTATTTAGGTCCATGAGTAACATATGGATTTTGTTGAATACTTTGAATGTCCAATTGGCAATAAACTGACATGCTACGTACTTTCTCACACGCAGGCCCATAAACATATTCAGATGAATTCAAGTGTAGATAGGTTTGATTTACTTTGTTAAAAGGTTTTATCCATTACCATCTAGCTCCAGTTTGACTTGTGGCGAAGATTAAAGTTTTAATTTAGACTTACGCCCACATTGTTTTCCATTCTTTATTACGGTCAAAAACTTGAATCATTTTTAAATTTTTATAATAAATAATTTAGTAATTTATTTCAATAACAATTTCAAGATATCAAATAACATTATAGATATTAGGATAAAAAATCAGAAAATATAATTAAAATTCAGTTTAAATAGTATGCTATTTATAAAATTTGTACTATAACAAATGAAAATTTTGTGAGGGGAGACAACTATAGATTGATTGAAAATATGATCTTATGTTATTTTTATTATAAAAAAAAAAAAATCATGTTTTGATTAGTAAAAATGCCCGCAAATTATCGTTTTATTAGCTCAATGCATTCATTTGCAAATTAATTAAGAATAGACAGCATTTACAAGGATTTATTGTCCAAGTGGGTTATTTTAGAAAAAAATTAAGTGAATAATTGTGCTTTTGTGTTTATTCCCAAAAAGAAAAAAGTTTAAAGGGGTATTAATAATTTTTCCTACAAATCATGAAAATTAATCGCAGTTACAATGCGATGTGAAGGATGTCTTTTAACTCTAGAATTTATTAAAATACCTAAAATCCTCGGAAAGTTTCATAATTATCTAGCTAGCTAGTAGTCAAACCACAAATCATAGCACTATATATTAAATGTCAAATTGACATAAAATCCATCTCATCTATTAATTAAATGTACAAAATATATAAACCGCGTATCTGCATTCACAATCATCCCACTTATTACAGGACGATTCTTTATTTGTTTTCTTAGGTAAAGCCATCCTCATTAACCGTTCGTAAAATCTAGTCATAATTAATTGCATAATCTATAATATGTACAAATATCTACAAAGTCTGGTCATAATTAATTGCATTATAACCTATAATATGTAAGTAATAAATATCACGATCACAAATTAATTCATAATTGCCTTCAATCATTGTTTAAAAAAAAAAAAATAATCAACTATTTTTTATAACAATGTATTATGTCTATTATATTACTACATAAAACAAAAATAAATAAAAAGCAGAATGACCAAATTAATAATACACATGAAAATTCCGTGTGTTGCTCACGGACAGTCCAAAATTTCCAGCCAATAGACAACCCCTAAAAGAAAGACCATTTAACCAAATCATATAAAGAAACGCGTTTGTGAATTTTCCAAATTAAAGCATATAATTTCCATCACCTAGCAAGGGCATTTTAGTACTTAACTTGACTTTCAACTGCTACAACTGTTGCACCCTACGCAAAACAAGTAGTGCCTTCCAAGAGGAGGGGTACTATGAAACTAATTTGATATCTGACCTACACATTACGCAAATTTGTTGTATTTCTGACGACTTCTCCGTTCATATTCATGAAGTCTGCATGTCATTCTGTTTCCAGTTCATTGTTTTAATTCTTTTTTCCTTTTTCTATCTCTATTTAAATGAATTCTTTTCATAACAATCTATTCTGTATTCAGAGTACATAAAACTTCTTTCAAGAAATAAAAGCTATAGGCCAATTTTTTATATTGTAGAATTATTGAAAAAATTATAAAAAAAATGTGGCAAATTATTGTTCCAATACTTTGGTTTATGCCCATTTTGAGTGCTGAAGATCCTTATAGATTTTTCACATGGAATGTCACTTATGGTGACATTTATCCGTTGGGTGTTCGCCAACAGGTTTGTATTAATATCTTTACATAAAAATTCAATTGCAAATGTTTAATTATATGTTTTGATAAACTGAATCTTAATTAATTATAATTTTCTTTGTGATGATATTTTTATTACAGGGGATTTTGATAAATGGACAGTTTCCTGGACCTGATATATATTCAGTTACGAATGATAATATCATAATCAACGTGTACAATAATTTGCCAGAACCATTTCTTCTCTCATGGTAATTAGTGATCTATCTGCTTCTTTTAAAACTTATATACACTAATTCATAGATGATTAATTTTTTATTATTTTTTGGATTGCAAAAACAGAACATATATTAACAATAATAACTAAAAAGAAAATTATCATAACATGCTTCGTAGGAACTTCAGGAAAATGGATGTTTTATTAGGCGGGTTTACGTGTAAGGGTTGTTGTCATTACAAATTTATAACTAACTTCTGCATTTCACAATCAAGTATAGCTCTAGTTGTCATCTTGCTAATTTAAGAATGTTCATTTGAGACCACATTTTACGTCTAACTTTATTTTGATTTAAGGATTTGGAGGCTTGGAGCTAAAATTAAAATAACATGATAACAAACTAGATTTATATGAATTTCATTTTTTTTGGGTATTATTTTGAAATCTTATTTTAAATGTATTCTATATTAACCAACATTCAAGTCATCTGAAATCTGACTACAAAACTCCGTCTACATGTATGAATAATTTAATTTGAATGCAGTCTACGTATTTATATTAAAAACTGGAGTTAATTTTGTTTATTAATGTTGTAAAATAAGCGTGTTATGATATTGCGTTATCCTCGCCCAATCTCCTACAATTTTAGTATATTTTTAAATAAAATTTGAATATGCACAATAATTAGACACCTCTTTTCTTTTTTTCTGTTTTTTCAATATCTCTCACTATTTATGAGATCCTAATCATTATTGAATTAAAAAAAAAAAAATTGAATTGATTGACCATCATCACCTTAAAGTTAGGCGGCAATTACATAATAGCCCACCATCACAGTTAAGCATTTCCATTTTGATAATGAAAAGTGTCTGACGAGTGTTTAGTTGCTAACTGCTTTATTTTCCCCTGTGATGCACGCCAAATTCTTTGGGCCTTCAGGTTTACTCTCACCAAAAACCCAAGAAATTATGGAACACAGTACATCCAAACATGACTTTTATTTTAAAATTTAGACTGTCTTAAAGAAAATGCAAAGAAGTTGGAAAACCTCAATCATTGACTTCACATTGTCCGTCAAAAATCAAAAATTTCTTTTATCTGTATCTCATTACTAAAATTAAATCCGAATGCCCTAAGCAAAAGAACGCAAACTATATGATTAGTAATTTGTTGATGCTAATGTTATTATTGTAAAAATATATATATATATATAGGAATGGAGTTCAACAAAGAAAAAATTCATTTGAAGACGGAGTGTATGGCACCACATGTCCAATTCCACCGGGCAAAAACTTCACTTACATATTTCAAATGAAAGATCAAATTGGAAGCTTTTACTATTTCCCCTCCCTCTCGTTCCACAAAGCAGCCGGGGGATTTGGTGGAATTCGAATTCTCAGCAGGCCCAGAATCCCCGTTCCGTTCCCCGAACCAGATGGAGATTTTACTGTACTCATTGGAGATTGGTACAAAACTGACCACAGGGTAACTAACTAATTTTAAAAAAGTAAACTTTGTCTTAAATCTAAATTTAGTTTACAAACCAATGTTCTAATGGACCAGAAACAACTCTGAATCCTGTTGTGGAAATTGCAGATTTTGAAGGCCGTTTTGGACAAAGGAAAGATGCTTAAATTCCCGGATGGCATACTAATCAATGGGCGTGGAAATGGTGCCTCATTCACAGTTGAACAAGGTATTGTTTCTAAACAAAACCAGTAGGAGCAACTTAAGTACTAATCTTGGACCTTAATGAATGTTAGGATAGTTTAATCTTTTTTTCAACACGTATAAACGCTATGTTTTCTCCTATAGAAGTTTGTCGAACTTAAAATCAATCAAAATGTATATAACAAATTAGGTAAATCGATCATTTTACCTTTTCATCTAGAAAATCTATATATCACAGAACTAAAATTCAAAATTAAGCGATATTTTCGCAATAATAACAAAATAAAAATGCAAGGGACTAGCTTTCAGATAAATAATTTTTTTTATTGGGTTTAGTAATTTATTACCAGTGAAATATTACGATCAAGGTAAATGAAACACGGCCCTTTAGAGACGGCCGGATCCTAATATTGGCTAAAACTTGCCGGGAGAAATATCCATTCAATAATGTCTAGAAAATAATTAAACCTGGCACGATTGCAAAAGATGACGTTTAAAGGAGTTTTGTACTTGTGTTTTCAGGGAAAACTTACAGGCTGAGGATATCAAACGTTGGTCTTCATAATTCACTGAATTTTCGAATTCAAGGACACGTGATGAAGCTAGTTGAAGTGGAAGGCACACACACTGTACAAACCACCATATCCTCCCTTGATGTGCATGCCGGCCAGTCCTACTCCGTGCTAGTCACGGCAAACCAGCCTCCTACTCAGGATTACTATATAGCGGTATCTACCCGTTTCACCACCAAGGTCCTCACCACAACAGCCATTCTTCATTACAGCAACTCGAGAAAACCCGTATCTGGCCCACTGCCCTCGGGGCCATCCACCGACATTCAGTCATCACTAAACCAGGCTCGTTCCATTAGGTAAACTTCTTATATTATATCCGTGAACTGAACCTTAGATCGCATTTTCGGTTCTCTGAACTGACCCTCGTCACTTTTAGTCGCAAGCTATAAAAAAATCGCATTCATGATCCCAGTTTTAAAATATTTTGCACTTTTAGTTCTCTCGCCTCTCGTTCTATTCAAGTCGGGACAAAAAGTGCAAAACTTAAACAACTATGGACCAAATGTGCAAACAAAGACTATTTATACCAAAAGTGTAAAAATGGATGCAAAATGGTCCGATAGGAAGAAAAGACCAAAGTGCGAGACTATAAGTGTTAAAGATCCTGCCTTGTAGACTAAAATACATCACCCTCTATAGTTCATACATCGATGACAACTTGTTTTCTATTTTAGGACTAATCTCACAGCTAGTGGACCAAGGCCAAACCCTCAAGGCTCATACCACTATGGCCAAATCAATGTAAGCAGAACCATCAGAGTAGCTAATTTAGCTGGCATAGTCAATGGCAAGCAGCGCTATGCAGTGAACGGTGTCTCGTTTGTTCCTGCTGACACGCCACTCAAGCTCGCGGACTACTTCAATATCGGAGGGGTGTTTCGTGTCGGAAGCATTCCCGACTACCCTCCAAGTGGCCGAGGAATTCGACTTGACACATCAGTCATGGAAGCAGACTACAGAGCATTTGTGGAGATTGTGTTTCAAAACCGTGAAAGCATTGTACAGAGCTGGCATCTTGATGGATATTCTTTCTTTGTTGTAGGGTAAGCACATATTTTCTCTGTATATTCATTCTCCAATGATTTATGAAGAAAAGAATATCAACTCAAGGCATTCATTTGGTTGCAGGATGGATCGAGGTTCGTGGACACCTAATAGTCGAAAACAGTATAATCTTGTAGACGCCATTTCGCGTTCCACCACACAGGTATATCAAGATTTATAACAACTAACTATACATTACAATATGATTACATTATCGTAGTTTATTAATTCGTTTTGAGAACGTTCAGATGGGATATAGGAAATACAAAATAGGGTCGGCCTTTAAATAGCCATAGTTTTAATATATTCACACATATCAGAAAATAGTAACAATATCATAAAGTATCCTCACTATATTTTAACAATACTTATATTACATATTACAGGTTTACCCCAAGTCATGGACTGCAATATATATAGCACTAGACAATGCGGGAATGTGGAACTTGAGGACAGAATTTTGGGCACGGCAGTACCTCGGACAACAGTTTTATTTACGTGTATATACACCAATTCAGTCTGTCAGGGATGAGTATCCCATTCCGAAGAATGCTCTGCTTTGTGGAAGAGCCAGGGGCAGAAGTACATGATAGTATCTTATAATAGAAACATCTGTACAATCTCAAGAATGGCACATAGGCACAAACTCCAACTTAGATTATTTCTTTTTTGTATCTATGGCAAATAAAAGAATCAAAAGAAAACAAAAGGCCAATAAGGTTTGATTTATTCATTCTTTAATATTCATTCTACTCAGAATATTCCTCAATTGGGTGTTTCATCTCAATGTACTTAAGTCTCAACTCTCAACTCAGTTACAGTCACAGAGTGATTAAAAGGAACAACAATAGCATTCAACCACCATATATTGTACAAGTCTGAATGAATCTTCTAAATCTGATTGCAAGGCTGCCAGAAAACTAATCTATGTCCTAACAGAAGTTGCATTCCTATTCATGAATACTGGTTTGCAAAGTAAGCATGTATGTTTTATTATCCCAGCACACTGAGATGTGAAGCATGAGGTGAAAGCTATACCTTGCAAATTATCAGTTATATACTCACATAGACATGAGAATGCAATCACTTCCCATTAGTCTCAATGGAAAATTACCAGTCTTCTCTTTTCACTTGTCAGCAACCTGTTCAAATTAGGTACTATCAGATGGAGATAGAATTGTGTTAAAAAATGAGAGAGGCTTATAGCAACCAAATCCGGAAATTGTTTGAGCATTAATTAACAAACAACTTCCAACCTCAGAAACATATGCTATTATAATAACTATTAATCATTTTTCATTATGGGATAAACATGCACTTCTACTAATTGTAAAACAATCTATGACAGAAACCAAAGGAATCAGCCTGAAGTATTCATACCAAGAGATCACATAAAAAGAAGGCATGTCCTCGGGGCAGACCAGACAATAAGTATAGGAGGCTTCTTTTCTTTGTGATGGGCATTTCAGATAAAGGCATGAGTAGAGTACTCCGAAGTTTGGAGAGGGTTGGTGTTCTGATCACAGGCCATATTAGGATTAAAGACTAGTAAATTCACCAATACTACCCAATTGTTTATGAAAGAAGTGGACTCAAAGATTGAGACTTAAATGTATTACCAAATTGCTTTCCTACTTACTTGCAACAGGCTACCACTGATCAATGAAATTATGGTATCATCTTCTCAAGCCTATGCGACGTATAATTAACTTATATCTTTTAAATGGTTACTCATATTCGTCTTCAAGTCATTACGTTTTAATTTCAGCCGTATGTAAACAACAACAATAATTTATCCAGGGTGAATCGTGAGTGGTTCATGGATAGCAGATGCTGCAGCAGAATTAGTTCATGAAAGGCCTTCACTCCAGTTACTTTCGGCACATGTCCTACAAAGGCATGCCCCAGTTCTATCGTAATTCGTCTACTTTGCATATCACAATATCAGTCTAAAAAGGATAAAAAGCAATTCGACAGCCAACAAAATGAATCTTAACTACTTCGAAAAAACTAATCGCTCCACAAAGAATTTATCTCAGTGTCACGACATGCTTGGCGACTAAGATGTTAAAAGACTGATAACATAAAAATATTTCATCAACATACTTAAATTCAAAAACGACTTTATACCTGGTTAAGTGGGTTGTCTGGAGATTTCTTCCACAGTTTCCATACCATATCTTTATATTGATTGTGTGTTAGACCAGGTTTCTCTTCTTTCAACCTGGGAAGCTCAGCTTCTTCAAAAGCCTACAGAAGCAAAGCAGCAAAAAAGCCATGCATCAGTGTACAAGATAATCCCAAATAACCAAATGATTCAAGAAAACCATGCCAGTTCTACCGGTGAGGCCATAATCTAGTGGCAAAAGCAATTATTACAAGCTCAAAGGTTCTAATCACACAAGAAATGATAGTATTGATCTAGTTTTATAGTAGTCTTAATAGTTGTTTATTATTTAATTTAATTTGCTTTCATTGAAATTTACTAATGCAATCAATCAAAATTTTCTGATGTAATAGTGTACCTTAAATGAGGCCTTCAGCCTCTTCTCCGGATGCTTATCCACTGGCAAATTATCCGCCAAAGTCATCTTCACAATCGCATCCTCCACTGTCCTCGCCTCAATAACTGAACTATCACGATTCGTATTTTCCACGCTAACCATCCTCTCATACTCCTCCTCATCTGCCGTGCGCGCCTGCTTCTTTTTCTCCTCCACAGCGCGCCGTTTCAGATCAGCCTGCTCCTCCTCCCTGCGCCGCTGCAGCTCCGCCTCAGTCACCTTCGGTACTGGAACCGAAACCCTAACCGCTTTCTTATCCACCTTCTTCATGCTTTTCTCGAGTTCCTTCTCTTCTAGCTCCGCTAATCGGCGCGCCTCGGCTTTCTTAGCTGCGGATTCGGCTCGCTTCTCAGCTTCCTCTTCACGTTTCTTGGCGGCTCGAGACTTGGCTCCCTCGGCTTCGCGCCAGTACTGGTCATCCTTCTCTTTGGCTTCCCGCTCTTTGCGATCAGAAACGGTGGCGTTTTTACGAGCCCTAGCCTCTTCGGCTTTGCTGTTTATTCCCATCTTCTTCGGCATTTTTTACGAATTTTTATTTCCTTTTAACTGGAAAAAGAAAAATGTCTCTGCTTCACCTTGATCAAATTTGGAGAGATGTAAATTTGTGTTATTCAAAGGTAAGAAATTGAACTGAATCTCTATGCTAGAATTCGAAAACTAACTCAGCTCCGCAGTGTATAAAATAAAATTTCTTAAGTGGGCCAATATTGTGGGCTATATAGCCCATGACGAACAGGTTTTAGTTGGGTATTGTTTTGGACCTATAATGATCTAGGGTTGCAATGGGGAGGATTACAATTCGTATCCGATCCAAATTCGACTCTATTTATTTAAATTTTATTTTAATTAGAGATTTGATGGATTTGGTTTGATTATAAAGATTAATAATTTGAATATGTGGAGAGAATATGAATTTTGGTCAATCCGATCTATTAAATATATGTATCCGACAATAAATAAATAAATTATACATACACATAATGTTTTATTAAAATAACTAACATTAATAATATTTATCATCAACTTAATAAGATAATAGTTAATAACTCGATAAATTTATTTTTATGCATATTTAATTTTCATCTAAAAATTTGTATATTAATATAGAAAGTTTGAGCTAGTGAGCTAAATTAAATAAAACGATAAAGTTAACAAACTTATTTTATGAAAAAAATATTGATATAATTTTTAAAAGTGAAGATTTCAATGGATCCGAAAAAGATCTAATATCCGACTTAAATCCATTGGAGTCAAGAAAGCCAGACCCGAGCAAATTTGGATCCGACCCCATATAAATGGAGATACGTCTGGATCGAGTCTGATTCGGCCCGAATCCGATCCATTGACAACCCTAGTTTTGGTTTTGACTTCAAAACTTGTTTAAAATCATTTCAATTGAATATTAGGATAGTAAAATGTTGATAAGGCAATAATTAGAGAGTTTAAAATTTTTGAAATGAGATTTGGATTGGAGTTTAAATATGGTTTGGTGGAGAAAAGCAAATAATAAGTATCAAAACAATAATTCTCATTGGAGTCCATAATCTTATAACCTCAAATAGATTTGGGCCGAGAATTGTCCAAACACATAATAACTTGGATGAGCCCAAACTGTGTAAAACCAGTGGCCAAAATAGCCCATTATATCCTGTCTGAACTAAAATCAATTTTTATTGATATTTGTTAACTTCAGACTTCATGGTAGTAAATGTAGGCCCGAATACCGCCACTGATATTTAGGCAATTGATTTGAATGTTGAAACTTGAACGTCATCAGTCATTCCTCAATATGACATTTAAATTTTGGGTTGCATCTTTCATGTGAATCAACGCAACGTATATAGACTTAATTTCATGCATTAATTGATAAGTAATATTTTTTTCAGTTCTTCCATTGGAAATTGGCACCAATGGGATTGTGAAGCACTACCAATTGAATCTAACTATTTGGTAGAGTTCAAAATTAAAATATATTATTCAATATTTGTAAAAGATCATTTAACTTTGATCTTCTATGTAGTAATATAGAAAGTGTTCAACCCGCTTAAATGTGATTTGTATACGAGTTATATATAAAGTAGTAGATCTCAATATATCAAACAGTTAAAGAGAATGGCTTGAAAATTGTGGTGGAAGAATGTCTAAGAAAAAAATGTGTTAAAGAGAAAACTGGGGCTGCCTTGCCAGTTTTTCTGTTTTGGTGACCGAATCATATCGGTCGCAATTTGGGTTTCTATTCGGCCGTAATTAGATTCGGATCAATTTGCGACTGAATCGTTTAAAACTCAAATCTACCCAAATACTGCGATCGAAATTTCCCATGGATATCATTCGGTTGCAAAAAATGGGTGGAAATATCCAGTTTTTCTTTTAGTGTAAGTTTGATAACCAAACTTGAATATTTATAGATTTCACTTGACAATGCTCATGATTTACAACTCCAAAAGTTGATCAATTATCTTATAAACTATGGGTAAAGCGTATTTTGATGTGAATTCAGTCTGAGTCCGACTCAATATTGAATATGACATACAATCATATGCTTATACAAATACATTATGTACAATAAAAGTAGCATTGTTCTATAGCGAGTTTAACAAGATATAAATTATTATTTTCATTCGTAATCATTATTTTATCTCTCAGTTATCATCTAACAACATTAAATAGTTTTGATACCTTACCAATATCGTTATTTGCCCGTGGATTATGATAATATTTTGAAGAGAGTGGTGAAAAATGTTGAGGATCGGTCTTTCTTATGTTGGACTTCAGTAGACAATGAATAAATTTTAGACTCATAAAATGACTTGAATGATTATGTTAGTCATGTTAGACAAAAATAGTGGTAGTACTGAGAACTTCATTGTATACGAATTTAGAACCCAAAATTCGATAAACGAATATTTTTAGGGATTTGAAAATTTGAATAGAAAATAAAAAAATAAAAGAACAAAACAATTGATGAATGATGAGCCAAGAAAAGTTAGACGTGGTGCATGAGTCAACATTGAATTGATTTTCTGATGCGAACAAAATCAAACACGAAATAAATCTAGGCACGGCTACCAAACCAGATTCGATTTGAATCAAAAAAATCAACTCTATCACTGGCTGTATGCAAACATACATAGGTTCATTTCATCATCTATGCCCGAATTAGAAACTCTGGTACACTGTGCAAATCATTTTGTTGTTTGTCCATTACATTTTTCAAAAATTCAAATTCACCACTTGGTTTGTTTTTTCCAAAATTCAAAATTCACACGATAAATAGCAGAAATACAACTTGCATTCTTATTTTCAGCACCATTTAATTGACTTATTCATAAAAACAATCAGCAATAAGTTCAGATAATTATGAAGATTAATAATAATGTCCGTTTTTACTGGTAAATTAAATGCTATGAAAGAAATAATTGAATTTCAGTAGTTGAAACAAAAGAATAGAAAAAAACAGAAAATTGTATTTATGTCAATTAAATTAATTGCAGAGCTGAGAAGTTGGAGATGTAGGGAAAAGTGTTAAAGAAAAGTCAGTCAACCCTCATTCCAACGGATTCTCCGATCCAACGCCTGGGAAAGGGAGTTCATCTTTCCTATCATGGAAACGCCCGCTTGTGATTCTCTTACCTTTTTTAATTTTATAGGTAGAAGAACCCGCCGTTTCATCTATCCCAGTCCACACGCAACGCCCCCACATATTCCTTCGATTGAGAGCTAGTGTCTCTGAAAAAAAAAAAGCTAGTGTCAATTTATCTTTATATGAAATGAATAATGTTTAAATTATCAAAAAAAAAAAAAATGAATAATGTTTAATTTGTCCTTATTGATTTTTTTAAAAAAAAGTTTATTTCCTTCATTCTAATTTACTCGTCAAAATTAAAAGTGGGTATGAAAAGTGTTTTTATAACTAGGAGGTAAAGTGCAATATTTATCTAATACAGGGGATAAATTGTCATAATTATCATACTACGTGGGATAATGTTTCACATTCATATCACATGAGTTAAAGTGTCACATATAAAAGGGGTAGTTTGTCAATTTGTATTATTATGCAGTTTAAAAATATCAGAGAGACGATGTTAAACTTTTATAAAATTATAGGGATTAAACTGTTCTTTTTCAAATCACACGGAGATGAATTGAATATTATGTAAATCACAAAGAAAAAATTATCGTTAACTCAATTTTTTGAGATATTCAACGTACGATCAAACATTGATTCTCTTGTTAATTTGAGATTTATTAATTTAAACATGACTCAACTTTTTTCTTTAATTAAGGAAGTCAAATATGATTTAAGGAAGTCAAATATAAACAAGCTTCAATTGAGAATTGAATTTAATTATATACTGTATATATATTTTTAATTTTTAATTAATATTTTTTTAATTCATTAAATCGAGCTAGAGTCAGAAATTGAAGACACGTTTCATGTAAAATTTCAATCATTGCAATATTTTCTTTCTTTTGGTGGTTCTATATAGTTGTAGAACCTTGTTACGTTCCGGTCAAATTATAAAATAATGTGTTTATTGATTAAAAATGAGCTCAAACGAAAGTTGTAAACATTTTATATGATATACTGTATATATTATGTAAATTTATTTTGTTAATCAAATTTTAGCAAATGCTAATAAATCCTTCCCAAACTTGAAGTTGATTCTACACCGTAATTTTCTATTATAACTGTTTTTCTTTTCTTAGTCTGTATTTTACACTAAGCCTAAAAGTTCATGATTTTTGGTAGGTGGTAATGCAAGCCACGGACTTGCCTAAGACCATCTTCAACAGTCCTCTTAAATTCTGGCCTCTTATCTTAAAATTTAAGGAGTGAACATTATTATACATGTCCACTTTTTACTCTATACTCCAACAACTAGTTTATATTTTAAGATTCTACTTTATACAACACCACCACTTCACTCCAACATCTAATTTATATTTAATAAACTATTTTAATAATAATTTATATATAAATATTAGTGATATATATAATATTTATTTATTTAATAAAATAAAATTAATAAAATTTACTTTTTTAAAATATCATATTTCGAGAAAATAATATGAATTTAAATTAAATCGTGTTCTATGAATTTAAATTAAATGATTCGTAAAAGTAATATGAAATTAATATATAGGAGTATTATTTTGAAAAAATAATATGAATTACAATTTAAAATAGGGAAAGTACAACTTTCCATGCAAAATGAGTTTTTAAAAATTAACTTTGGCCTCTTATATTTAAGAGGCCAAACGTATAATTTTTTCTGGGTCTTATAATATAAGAACTTTGTTAGAGCTCATTTTGTTGTCAAAACTTATAAATTTTCTTATATTTTGAGTAATGAATGACTTGTTGGAGGTGGTCTAACTTATTAAGAGATTTGAGAGAGTTTTGCTTAGGTTTTGGTTCAATTTTACTTAGTTTTCGTTACGAAAAATTGATTTGAATAGTTTCAGTAAAATCTTGAAATATTGTTTGGATTTTAGGTTTTGAAAAAATTGAAATCTCATTTGAATTGACTTTGAATGATTGGGTTTGAAAAAAAAAATACAATATAATAGATGTTAATTCAATATCTTTTTCTAGAAAAAAAAAATTAGTTATACGTGTCAAATCTATGTAATTTATAGATTTAAGATTTATTATATTTGAATTATAAGTTAAAACCTGAATTTCGGTGTTTCGCAAAATCTGTAATAATAAACCTTCATTTGGAATTGTGTTGACTCAATTTCGTGTAACCGCAAGATGGAGCCAAAACTGAATCAAATAGGCCAAAGGCTCTAACAAGTAATTTTGCCCCAATTGATTTTATACAACTAGACCAAATTTACCCCGATCGAAAGTGAAAAATCATGTTAATTCTGGAGAGATGATTGGTTTTCATTTTCATTTGGTCTTTTCCTGTTGAGACGCTATAAATTCATGAAAATTTCTTATTCAAATCGGGTTTGGTCGAACAAAAAAATAATTACATTGTAAGTGCAATACAGTTGCTTTGAAATTGGTTGAAATTCCTAGAAGAGTGATTAATCACATGGAAAGAACAATGCATTTGTTATGTGATTGTATGAGTTTGACCAAATCAGATCTGAACAATAATTTTCCATTAAGTCGTTTGGTTTTGTAGCTAACTAAACAACTAAATTTTTATTTTTTATTTTTTACAATAAACAACTGAATTATTTCACTTGCTTCTTTTGTTGTTTTTAATGTTTAGTGGACCAAAAGCTTGCTGATGTTTAACGGAGTTACCAAAAAGACTTGCCTACGTGGCGACGAGGCATGGAACCCCAAACACTTATCTATTTCGTTTTACATTTTTTAGTATCATTACATAAAATATCGTTAAACCATAGAAGTAAAATTTATTTGATTACAAGGCCACCACCAAACAATTAGTATCAAATTAGAAGATATCTCCAAAAAAAAAAATATATTCCTTCGTTCCATTTTAATTGTCACATTTGACATTTGCACACACATTAAGAAATTATTTAATTGATCACTTTTTTAAGATAAAATGTCAAAAATGATTACATTAATTAATGTCATTAATATTTGTGTACTCTAATTTACTGTGTAAGCCACAAGTAATAGATTGTAAGAAAAAATGTATGGAGAATCAATGTGATAACTAATTTAAAAATTTTTTTTTTTACAAATATAACAATTAAAATGAAACGAAAGAAAACTCATGCTAGTAAAAATTAAACTTAATACCTCTTGATTATGAGATTTTAATTATATCGCTAGACTGCCACTTTATTGGCTTCTATGTCATATTTAAGTCATAGACAATTTCAATAAGTTTTCATCCAAAAGATCGAAAAAATTATAATTTGAGTCCATCAAAGCTTAATGTAGTAAAGTTTATATTTCAATAATATATTTATTTAATTTATAAAATTAAAAAAGTTAGCTAAAATTAAAAGTTTATTATATTTAACGGGTCAAAACATATCAACAAAACGAAACTTCAATCCATGCCACATACAAGACACCCCAATTTAACGGCACTGCTAAAGCCGTTTAGTAACGTACCACAAAACAGTGCCACCTTTGTCGTTAAGTCCGTAGAAAACGACCCCCTCCCCCTGTTAACGCCGTCAATTCACAATTACATACACCGATACATATAGAGAGAGAGGAAGGTGAAAGGAGTAGAGTACAGTGAGTGAGTGATGAGAGAGAAGAATAACTTTGCTTTTATAATTGTCTGTCTGTCTCTCTGCTTTTACTTTTCGCACTCCCCACCTTCATCACTACTCTCATCTCCACAAAAATTCAGTTTACGGCACAACAACCACGCTTTGCTTCTGTACACCGCCAAACCGACGAAAATGTTCATCTAAGATCTCTACATTTTCACTTTCATTTAAGCATTTTGTTGAAGCCATGGGGAGTGTGACGTCAGAGGAGGGGAGCGAGGAGAGGTGCGGGAGCTACAGCCTGAGTGCTGACATCAGCGAGTCGGAGAGCTCGAGTTACGATGCGGAGGAGTACGTCAGAGGCCGTGCATCGAGTTCCACTGCCTTTTCTCCGTTCGCCGCCGGAAGTTCGGCGCCGTTGACACCGAAGTTCAGTTTTCCGGTGATCGGCGGCAAGGATGTGCTGGTTTGGGACGACGAGAAGCCTCAGAAACGCGGAACTGATTTGTCTGGTTCGTACATAAATTAGTTTCATACTTAGATTTACGTCAGTTAGATATAAAGTTTAGTTTATAATCAGTAGATTCAGTTAGCATTTAGGTTGTTGACTATAATTTGTGTTATTTTGGTGCATATTATTTAGAAATTGATATGATGAAAGAAAGATTTGCTAAGCTTCTTCTCGGTGAGGACATGTCCGGTGGGGGTAAAGGAGTCTGTACGGCCCTAGCCATTTCAAATGCTATTACCAATCTATCTGGTAATTTCCTTGCATTTATTAACTTATACATGTATATATGTAGGTATTTAATTTAGAATGCCTGTAGTTAGATTGTTTTCTATCAGAATCTCCTTGTGAAATTGTAGCAACTGTATTTGGGGAACTGTGGAGGCTGGAGCCAATGGCTTTGCAAAAGAAGGCAATGTGGTGCAGAGAGATGGAATGGCTCTTATCTGTGAGTGATTCCATAGTTGAACTTGTGCCCTCGATACAGCAATCTCCTGCTGGGGGCACATATGAGGTGATGGCGACACGGCCACGCTCAGATTTGTATATTAATTTACCAGCACTAAAGAAACTCGATGCTATGTTGATTAGCATTCTCGATGGGTTTCGGGATACGGAGTTTTGGTATGATGATCGTGGGATAGTTATGGATGATTGTGATAGGTATTCATCAGGTGGGATGTGTGGAAGGCCTTCGGTTAGGCAGGAAGAGAAGTGGTGGCTTCCATGCCCTAAAGTTCCTGCAAAGGGGTTGTCAGATGATTCGAGGAAGAGGTTGCAGCAGTGCAGGGACTGCACAAATCAGATACTGAAGGCTGCCTTGGCCATAAATGGCAATGTGCTTACTGAGATGGAGATTCCAACTGCCTATTTGAAAACCTTACCAAAGGTGATTTTACCACTTGTTCTCTAATACTTTTAGAATAGTATTCAATATTTTTTCCAATATTTTCTAAAAAAAAAATTCCAATATGTTTAGATATGCAAAAGTTGAATTGTAATCTTTGATACAATCACAATCTTTTAACTATCGAACTTTAAATGAACGTCACGTCGACTGACTTCGTTGTAATTGACTAGATTACTATCATCAACTTGATTTTCTGTTTACTATAATTTTTTTTTGCAGAATGGAAAAGATTGTTTAGGTGATATCATCTACCGCTACATAACCGCTGATCAATTCTCACCAGAATGCCTCCTTGATTGCCTTGACTTATCCTCAGAGCATCACACACTAGATGTGGCAAACAGAATTGAGGCAGCTGTGCATGCGTGGAAGCTAAAAGAAAAAATGAAACACCCAAATCATCAGAAATCTAATCGAAGGTCATGGAGTGGTAAGATGAAGGGCCTTGTTGCTGATGGCGAAAAGAATCAATTTATGGCACAACGTGCAGAAACCTTGTTGCACAGTCTTAGACTTCGTTTTCCTGGTCTACCACAAACTGCACTAGATATGAGCAAAATTCAGTACAACAAGGTCATTACTCCAATATCTTTCTTCTTTTCTTGTCAATTTTCCTTTTACATTCAAGTTCTTATCAGTCTTTCTCATGTCTCTTGCAGGATGTTGGGCACTCAATTCTAGAAAGCTATTCAAGGGTAATGGAGAGCTTAGCATTCAACATAATCGCTAGAATTGATGATGTTTTATTCGTAGATGATGCTATCAAGCGTTGTGTTGCAGCTGAGAATATGTCGATTTTCAATAGGTCTGGAGGTTTCAAGGGCCTTCCAATACAAAAGAAAATGTCGCCTAGTCCCTTCTCAATCCAACCATCACCCTACACATCTCCTTTTGCTACTCCATTTTGTTCATCTCCGCCTTTGCCCAGTAGCCCAAGAAGGTCCATTTCTCCATTAAACAAGAGTGGCCGAGCTGGAGTAGTACCAAACCAAAAGTTCGACAAAGTGATGCCTGCTGACTTGG
The DNA here is from genome assembly GCA_030819805.1 of Penstemon newberryi var. newberryi. Taxonomy (NCBI): domain Eukaryota; kingdom Viridiplantae; phylum Streptophyta; class Magnoliopsida; order Lamiales; family Plantaginaceae; genus Penstemon; species Penstemon newberryi. Next base: position 10,224,532 of record JAUALY010000004.1, on the reverse strand, counting down.
ATAAACTGTGGACATATACTGGTAATTTAGGTTCTAGAAGAGTTCCGGGTGAGGCTCCAGAGCGCAATTGATTTGGGTGAAACAGAGGAAAGGTCATTTAATATATCATGTATATTTGCTTTTAGTATAGGTATTTTCTAATTGAGAAGTTTTGACAATGGTGTTTAGCAATTGATATATATATTAGGATTATTTACTTAGTTCTGTAATTGTTTCCATATGCATTGTGATGGATGGATGCTAACATTTGCCCCTCTAGTGATGAGAAGCATTCACTGTATATATGTGTTACTAGTTAAGTTTAAGGTGGATTGTAGCAAGCTCCTTTGGATATATTTCCATGAAAATAATTTCTTCAAGATAGATATTGAATCAGCTTTACATGACAGACAGCCGAAATCGGTAGTAACAAAACCTCAAGTATTTTACATTTTCAGTAAAAGCCACACACTCACGATGGGCATATTATGCATTTTAGTTCATCCACTTGGTTGGCTATAAATACGTTAAATACTTAGTAAGCAGATACATCCCAAGTCCCCAACCTGCATATAAACAAAAGTGACAGACAAAATTCAGCTTAGTAACAGTTCATCAAAAGAATTGTCAACTACCAGAATCTCGGTTTTCTACGACGGTGGATATTTAGACGAGGATAATCCAACAGTATATGGGCCTTATTATATAAATTGGACTAGTATTGGGCAAGGGTCACGCGAATGCAGGCCCACTCTACCACAAATTATGACGTAGGCTCGACCTCCTGGGCCGACCTTATGTGGACACCCCTCCTCAGTGCAATGGAGGTCACCAACCTAGGCCATGGACCTTCTTGATCGACCATTGACCCCGTCCAGGTAAGTATGTAGCCCATTCTAAATTTCTTTTCTTCATGAGTGCCTCCTACAGTTTCATATGGAGACTATCAATATGGGACAATTTGTACTTGTGAAAATGCAATTTAGTTCTTTCCTATTTGGTAAAATGTGCACACCAAAAACTTCTAGTTGCTGCCAAGAAAATAAGTAGGAATTAAAAGAAAAGTATTGGTTGTATTTCATTGTTTTGCAAAGCTTGCACGACATTGTCAAATAGCAGATGATGGAGTCATTTAAATGTTTGCACCAAAAAATATTGTCATTCATTTAATATTAACGTAGATACACTATCCTAACATCATCTTTATAATTAAGCAGAGATAATGGCAATTTACCTCCATGTGATATTCATAATGTTCAATTTACTTCCATGTGATTTGAAAAATAACACTTTACCACGTGAATTTTATAAAAGTTTCATACAACCACCCTGACATATTTATATGTGGCACTTTACCCCCTTGAGTTATGATAATGTGGCACTTTACCCCCCTGCGTTATGATAAATGCGGCACTTTACCCCCCTATATTACAAAACACTTTTCATGCCCAGTCTCAATTTCGGCGAGTGAGTTACACTCTCCGGCTGCTCTCCGGCTGAAGGGGGTAAATTGCTTTTTAAAAATTTTCACAGGGGGTAAATCGCTCTTTTTCCAAATCACAGGGGTAAATTGCCATTAACTCTAATTAAGCATCAAGTGTATCAGAATCAATTATTTATTTTCCCAATTTTCATCACAACCATTACAAACACACACACACGTGCGCGTTCAACTTACAATAGACAGGACCACTTAGCCTCAAATGCGGAAGTGCCATTCGTCATAGTGCTTGGACTTAGACAGTGCCAAGGGGCAAGCATCAGTGGGCTGCTCTCCATCAGAACGGAAGAAGCCATGCTGTTATCTTCATTTTTCATGATAAGACGAGAAAGAGGTGTTTGGATGCAGTGAATTGATGATAATTATTGGCTGCTTTTGGTTAAAGATACCAAGGTGCACCAAGTATCTCATGAGGCGATGAAGGGATGATTGGGAGCAGTCGGGGGCGGCGGAGAGGTCGGAAAGTTTCATGGCTCCACCGTGGCTTTCTATGACATCCGCTATTTGGAGTTCAATGGCACACTTAAGTGTCGCCATTGGAGCGAAACCAAACACTTACTTCCATATATCTAGTTGTGCTTGTGCCTCTTCTTCTTTTACTTCTGTTCTTGTAATTGAATTCAATTCCATTTTTCTTTCTTTTTCTTTGGAATACAAGAAGAGCGCTCAACTGTGCTCAATATGTAGCTGTTGCGGTAAGCACATATTCGACTTTTACTTATGTGCAATATATGACTCCCGTGGTTACAAAACAAATTGAGATATGCTTTGCTTTTCAATTTTATTGAAGAAAAGAATGAAAGTGAAGACTCTTAACATTTTGTTTTTAAAAGGAATCATGTTCATATAAATATGACTGCATATCTTTATTTCATGTCTCCATCGGCAACAACAGCCTTACAAAGTAACTGCTTTAAGTTTGTTTCATGCACATACTTAAGTGCCAATTACAAAACTCACCAGCCAAAGCAAGTTAATCACTTTGCTAAAATTTTCCAGGTTTATGGTTTCTTTTTTGTTCTTGTTTATTTTTCTAACGAATTCAAGTTCCAAACACGGGTTAACAACCTACTTTTTTTTTTGTAGATTACACTTTCACAGTACTAGGTTAACATTCATTTTATACAAGTATAGCACAAATTCAACTTTAAGACTATTCTCTCGAGTGAGGAATTCCTCCATAAATTTATTTCAACAGCAGCAACCTTTTTTCTATCTCTGATATTGGCTGCAAAGGTTTATTATAGACGTTCACTTTATACAAATGAATCAGACATTAGACAATGTGATAGCTACTGCTGCCTCATTATTGTAAAAGAATTTGATATATATTCTCTTAGAATTCACCCGATTTCCATCTGCAAACTGAACAATTACGCTTGAACACAGCATATAAATTGTTGGATCTCATCAACTTATGCAGGAACTTTGTTAATAAAGCATGTTAGCTTCAAATTTGTTTGATTTACAGGAACCAAATGTTAAAACATGGATTTGAAGATTCTTTTTGTTGATTAGTAGCAAAAAACCCTTCAAAATCGATCAGGAAATTTATTTAACTACACCTGGGGCATTTCCTAATACTTAGTTTCTCTTTCCATTTTACTACAAAATATAAAGTATGGTAGTAGTACTTAAAGGCAATGCGCCCTGGGTCAAAGATTGAAAATTTGAACTAAATTGTTAGGGTTTTTTCAAACAGAAAAAGCCCTCCAAAAAATGGCGTATGCTGCTCAAGTGCAGCGAGCACACGGTATTCTTTAGTAAAAGGCGAAAGAATAGTTCGCTTGGTACTCACTGCGCAGCTGCGTGGTTTACAATGGTGTTGATCGGTTGATTTATACGGCCGCTGCATCTATCTCATTGTATCTTCTTTCCATGTGGGATAGTGTGTTGGCAGTTTGACGTTGCGCAGTATTCTTGCTAACACTTTTGTATTTGTATATCAACTCTTTCTGGTTTTTTGCTCTAAAATATTTATCTTTCAAGAATAAGTTATCTAACAAGGAAGTCTTTAAGAATAAAAGATTCTTAATAGACAGATTAAAAACCAATCCTAGAATTCAATATAATATACCTTTCACTAGTTGGTAAGAAACTAATAAGCCTTTTGCGCAGATTTGGTTATGGATGAATAACTTTTGAGACCTTTCATGTTAATCAATTGAAGTCTTTTCTGTATAAAAAATAAACTATTTCAAAATTTGTTTTTCCGCGCAAAGGATTATTTTTTACACAATTTCTTATCTTTCTTTTATCATAGATTAGTTTTGGTTGAGCTGGTAATATACATTCAGTTGTTTCTCAATCCTCAGTCATGTCCAAATCAAATATTCAATTTCTTTTTTTATTATTTATTATTTTGATTATAATGGTACTTTTTCCTGATGCTAGTGTCAATCTCCTTATTAAGTTTTAGTTTCAGGACAGCCTTTCTCACCACGTTACTTAAACTTCAAATTAATTTAAATCCTTCTCAGCAAAACTGTTAAATTAATGGTTACGAGTGTGCTTACATTATCTTAATGGAACAAAATAAACTAAGTTTAGACAAAAAGTTGAATACTCAGAAGGCTTCTGATATATTTCCATGGGCCCTAAAACACTTGGACTATAATTGGGCAGGGGCCGCGCGGACGCAGGCCCCCTCTACCACAAATTATGACGTAGGCTCGACCTCTTGGGCCGACCTTAGGCGGGCGCCCCTCCAGAGTGCAATGGAGGTCACCAACCTAGGCCATGGGCCTTATTGATCGCCCATTGACCCCGTCCAGGTAAGTAGGTAATATGTTAAAATTTCTTCTCTTTATCTAACTCTTCCTCCTACCCTTCCATATGGAGACTATCAATGTGGGATAGCTTGTACCTGAAAAAAAGAATTAAATTAAATTTATACTCCTACTATATTTCAACTATCACAAGGAATAAAATTCTCAGCTTTATTGCTTCGTCTCTGATAAACTGATACTTATAATCTTTTCTAATTAAATATTTGAAAGCATAAGAAATGATAAAAAATTAAAAAGGATGATATGATTAATCACTTTGTAGATTTTGCAAATCTGGCTTCCACTCTTATTTTTCCTGTTGATCTTGGCAAATCATTACTGAACTTGGTATAGCTGCTTTATTGAATAAGATACTGAATAGGGACTGTTGTAAATGTTTTCTCTTTTTTATATTACCTTCTTTTATTTTTCCTTTTTTCAGGAATAAATAAATAAATAGTTGATCCCCACAAAAAAATCATTATTGAACTTCATATAATATACTGATCTGTCCCACAAGTGTTCGATCGTTGCCCTTTTCTTTTCTTTTTTCCTCTTTTGCCTTATTTGGTACATGAAAGCCCCCTCGAAAAAAAAAAAAAAACTTATGTTCCAAAGCCAGATAAACCAGAACAAAAATAAATAGAGTTTTTCTCATCCTAAAACTAGTTGTTCATGCCAAGAAAATAACTAGGAATAAAAAAAGGTAACTTCTCCATAAATAATTGTTCTGAAAAGTTAGCACGCCATTGTCAAAACATGCATAATGGTGTCATATTAAAATCAAACGTGCAAATTGAGAGAAAGAAACCTGATATGGATGGATAATTGCATTAGCAAATGCTCTTTCATTTAATATTATTGAACATGTTACGACAAACATAGGAATTCAACACACATTAGACAGAACCACACAACATTAGATTAAATACTACTACTATAATTTATTTTTTATCAAAAAAAAATTTAAGGTTTCTTCATGGATAGGCCTCAATCACAGCAGTAATAGCTTCAATATGCTTCACAGTGCACCTAGTGAAACCAGCTGCATACACCACATGTTCCCATTCTTTAAGAGTCCTCTCTTTTCCTTTCTCCGTGTGAGCCAACATCACCATGTCTAACGCCAAACGAACATCGCTGTACTTACCTTCTTCCCCTTCTTCAATCACCGCCTCTGCTATGATCACTTTCCCTTTCTCCTTCGGAATAGCTTTTAAACAATTTCTCAATATTTGGATGCACTCTTCATCACTCCAGTCGTGCAATACCCACTACATCATAAAAAAGGAGAGTATTGTTTCATTAGCTCAAACTTGGCCATGTATATGGGGACTATCTAGGAACCAATTTACAGTCACTTTTCGAAAATACTCTACTTTTTATAGGGAGTATAAAAATATATCAAAAACATATTTAACAACACTTCAAATGACCTATAATAATAAAATACGGTCACGGTAAGAAAATGGCCCAAAAAATCATGCAGTAAATTTCAAGGATATAGGCTCATAAATCATATTATAGAAACTATAATAAGAGGGCCATATACTGTCATAATAAATTTGTAATAGAACACAAGAAATGCAGGTCATTCATAAATTTCCAAAAGTTATAGTCGTTGGAAATTAGAAACTATATGATAATAATCGAACTAAGCGGCCAACATGTACATACCATGATAAAAGCAGCATCAGCCTTTGGAACACTTTGAAACATGTCACCACCAACATGCTCAACACCATCACAAATTGGAGCAACAGAAACCACATGAGGTAGATCGAAATTAATCCCACAAATACAAGGACAGGCCTTAACCAAAGTGCGGAGACTCGTCCCATCACCACCACCAACATCAACCAACGAACCCACCCCCTTAAACACTTCCGAATACTGATCCACAATTGCAGCCATAATCCCCCTAGCATGGCTTGCCATTGCATCATCAATCAACTTGCTATGTGCCGGATTCTTAGCCGCATAAGTCCATACATCCTCACCATGTGCAGTCTCAAATGCCGATGGCCCATTTGTTTTAGCCTGCACACTCAGCCTGTTGTTGGAAATAACTTAAATATTCATGAGATTGAAATGCAAAAAAAACCCTATGCTTTGCTTAATTAGCGAAAACTCCCTTGTGTTATTTTTTATTAGCAAAGAAAATCCCCCCAAGCCGGAAAACATATTTTGCAGGAGAACTGACAATTATATCCCCACCAAAAGATGCAATAACACCCCTAGTTACCTAAAAATTGACAATGACCCCCCTGTTAACTTTATAAATTGACAATAACCCCCCTGTTTACTTAAAAAATGGAAACCTCCCTCTTGATATATAAAGGAATTTCAAATGGGATTATGCATGAATATAGATTGAAACAATTGAACTAGAATTAGTAGAGTTATGTAGTATTAGTATAAATATAGGTTCCTTGGGTCAAAAGCTCCATAAAATAGAGCAGGACCACCAAAGTGGCTAGTCAATTGACGCAAAATATATGAATAAAGAATATAATTGCAATCTCAAAATATATAAATTCAACACCTGTGCCAAGGGGCAAGCATCACTGGGCTGCTCTCCAGTAAAACAAAAGCAGCCATGCTGTTAGCTTCGTTTTGTATGAGCAGACGAGAAAGGGGTGTTTGGATGTAGTGAAATGACGATGAGTCTTGGCTTGTGGGTATTTGCTTAAAGAAACCAAGATGTGTTAAGTATCTCATGATGCGGTGGAGGGATGATTGAGAGCAGTCGAGGGCGGTGGAGAGGTCGGTGAGTGTCATGGCTCCGCCGTGGCTTTCAATGACATCCGCTATTTGGAGTTCGATGGCACATTTTACTATCGCCATTGGAGTGAAACCAAACACGTACTTCCATATATCCACGTTGGCTTGTGTTTCTTCTTCTTTTACTTGTATTTTTGTAATTGATTTCACTTCCATCTTCTTCTTTTTTCTTTTGGAATACAAGAAGAGTAGCCTACTGGGGGCAATAGTAGCTTGTGTGGCGCAAATGAAGAGGAGTAAACCACTTTTGGAGTAGTAGTTATATGGAAATTACTTCACTAAAAGTAGCTAATTAGTTAATATTTCTTGGAAAATACTTTACAGAGGTACAACTACTTTGGAAATAAAATTCACTTGAAAATACTTTGCTAAGGTACATGTAGCTCTTTGGAAAATATATTACTAGATTGCCCCTTCGTCCCGTCAGTAAACATTTGTTTCTTCTGGCTCGATCTTAGTCGAGTGTCATCAGGCAATTGTATTTTTTATTTTTCTCATAGCTTTAAATCTAGTTTTGCTAACCCCCTTCCAGTAATTGCCCCAACAAATTAAAAGGAATGAATAAATAAATAAATTTGCTAATTATACTCCAGCGCTTATTGAAGAATACGTTGATGATGACGACGACTCTATAACATGGAATGTTTAAAATTAATATGTCCGTACAACTGGATTTCAAGTCTCCAGCCCTGCAATTATGAGTATCCAATACTAGGTAACTAAATTCGCGCTTCAGCCTATAACATTTGCTCCGAATTCGCGCTCCAAGTGCAAATTGACAATTCGGCACTAAATTCGCGCCATAATGAGAAATAATTCGCGCTCCGTTACATACAAATTCGCGTTAACTCAAATGCCGTGGGCTAGCAGAACTGTCTTGTATGTATTGTATGAATAGTGGTAGTGGGATCCATGTCTCTGGAAATGAGAATTCTTTTAACAGTACCATTTAGCTTTTTAATATTATAATGAGTATTATTATTTCAAGTTATAGTATTATATTTTGTTATATTATCTCTCCTATTTTTACTGTTGTAACATTTTCTCTATTGTTTGGTTCGGTGTGAATATTGAGTAAAACTTAAAAAAGTTACTTTAATAAATTTTTCCATTTTTATCTTAAGAAACAATGAGTTATAGATTTAATATAAGATTTTTATTATTATAATTATTATTGTAGAAACTTCCTTGAGAAGCTCTCATTATCTAGATTTCTAAAACTTCACACTCTCGCGCTCCCGCTCTCCCGCTCCGGCTCCGCATTTTAGTTACCTAGATCCAATACTCACCAACCAAAACACGTTAATCACACTGCTAATACCATGTTCAATCGGATTTTCTCATTAAACTATTCTTGAATTAAGGCCTTTATTTTAAAAAAAGAAATATTAAATCACATTTAACCACTATACAAGTGTGGCACGAATTCAACTTTAAGACATACTCTAATTTAAGTCTTTTCTGATGAAGGTTTCGAGATCTTCCACAGCAGTCACAAGTGATGAATTTCCTTCACATATTTCTTTCAAAAGCTGCAATCTTTTTTCTACCTCAGTTAGTGGCTGCTTCATAGTAGTGTCATGTTTCTTATAGCATATTAATTTTACCATCATGCCCTGTCAACAAATTGCAAAATTATATAAGTATATAGCCCAAGTGGTCGGAAAAACCCAATAAAGAAATGCCTAGGAGTTAGGACCTTCCATCATCTTTTCTTTTCATATCGTGACTGGATACAAAGGACTTTTAAATAATAGCACTTTTAGACCACGCTTTCAATATATTTTGAACATTTCGCCCTTTCCCCCCCTTTCCTCATCCAATTTGGGACCAATAGTGTTAAATCAGCTATGGTCCTACAGGACCAAAAGTGCAAAACTGAAACTGTTCTATGGGACCAAAAGTGCAAAAAATTGGATGTCATGGGGGGAAAGACCAAATGTAGGATCAAAAGTTTTATGTTAGAAAGCTCAGGACCAAAAGTGGCGAGTGTACAGTCCTGTGGGACTAGAAATGCATTTTTTTCCCACAGATATATGCATATCTAATAATAACAGCATTTAGTAAAATAAATGAGACAATGATAACTGTACCATAAGGGAAAAAAATCTAAATTCTCTGAGAAATTGTATGATTTCATCTTACCTTGTGCTGCTGTTTCCGAGAATAGTCACGCAACAAAGATTTTGTAAGCTTATTGCGCAGTGATAGCTTTTCACCAGCAACATTGCCAAATATAAAAGATGATAGATGGTGCAGAACCAGTGATAATGTCATTGAACCTCGATTGGCTGCTTTCTCTAGGGCACCGGACACCCATGATTTTACATAAGCTTCCAATATTTTCTCGTCGTCCTGCATCCAAATCAACTGGTGATTTTAATCTAGGTATACGTTAAATTACAGAAACACCCCCATGAGGTTTCAATAACTATCAAAACCTCCTATGTCGTTAGTTACAGTTAAAAAAAAATAGACGCGTACGTAAAATGTCCATTTTGCTACTTGTCATAACTTAAATATAAATTTAGGTGAGGGTGATTTAAGTACTCTTTTTTATATTTTCTTGAATAAATACCCTCAACGAAAGTATAGTATTGCTTATGATCGAATATTCTGGAACACCTATTCTCCTACTTTTTTACCATCAGCAAATTCCCATTTTTTTTAGCTAAGAGAAAAACAAAGTTTAAGAGTAGTACCTCAATAGGTTCAAGATAGCCCTCAGCCTTTGTGAAGCACTTAGTCAGAGGAGGTAAAAGTTCAAGAACACGAGCATTAGACAGTGCATTCCATGCGGCAAGCCTTACAGAAGCTTCAACAGATCCGTATAAATATATTGCAATTTGCCGGCCAAATACCTCATCACCATAAGATTCAGCTGCAAATTGGTCGACTAGAGCTTCAATAAATGTAGAGTAATTCTGGTGTATATCCGACTCAAACTGCAGGGACTTCACAGTAGACAACTTTTTCTCATCAAGAATTTCACCATAGATGTTCTGTAAAGTTTCATAGACATCTCGACTCTTCTCATCTTCAAGAACACCCATTCCAGAAAGTAATACTACCGACAGTGCATGCAGTTTCCAAACAACTGGAACCCATTGAACAGGAGAGGAACACTCAGAGGTAAGGAAAGTAGGAATTGCTTCAATACCTAGGAGAAAGAAGAGTCCACCCTTGGAAACTTCTAGAAAGTCTAAAGGTTCCTCCATATCGGTTTCTTTGAAATGAACGGTGGAGATTGCACTAAGAAACCAATGTGCAGGAAGATGCAACCTTTGGTGAGCCCACTCATGTATTAAAGAAGTTGACTCTTCCGTATCCTCGTGAATAGTCTCAAGTGAATTACGACCTCTCTTTGAATTGTTTTGGCTCGCGGGTTTTTGTTTCTTCTTTATATTGAGCCATCTGTTTTTGAAATGAGTAGCCAACACATTTGAAAAGGAAAAGAATTCATCTTTTTTGTAATTCCAAAGGAAAAATTTGGACCCTTTTCTAAGATTAAGGAACTGTCTAATACCCATATCAATATACTTCAAAATGGGAGCTTGGAATATGAAACTCAGTAGTCGATCGATAACCAAATTATTACCGGGGCCCACAATTATACAAGCAGCAAGGACACAATTTATCCTTTGCATTGTATAGCCCACTTCTTCAGCTTCTAATGCATCTATGGCAGAAGGGATTTCGGAAATCTGAAGCAAGTGATTAAGCAATATGGTATCTTGCTGAGCCAGTAGAGTTTTTAAGGACCAATATCCTCCACCGGGTGCACCCCACCCTACACCAACTCCTGGAGCAAGACCACCTCTGCTGAAAATCTCGATAGGCTGCATGCATTGCCATTCATTGGTGATTAACCTCATAAAACTTGTAAGCATATCTCGTACTTCAACTACAGAGGATTTAAGTATCCCGTTAGCAAGAATTTTATCTTCACTTGAAAGACTTTGATATTTAGATGGCTCGAGCTTAGCAAGATTGATCAACTTATCAACAGAAGCAATTACTTGGACCAATCCTTGAAGGCAACATGTCGAAGATATTGCTAATTCTTCCTCGTTTATAAGTCTCAAATTGCATAAATACTCGACCAATGAACCATTTTCACTGAATCCTGAAAATCTCAAATATCCATTTTTTATAATTTGAAGTCCGATCTTTGGAACAAAATCTGGCAACCATTGCAAGCTACTATTATTTTCCGGGATCACAGCCTTGAGCATACTAGAAAGCATATTAAAAACGGAAGAGATTACCCATAACAAGGAATTTAGTTCAGAATCCTGCAAACTGTGAATGCCTTTCACATTCATCCAGTCAAGGGCAAGATCGATCGTAGTTCCAAAATGACTCCAAGAACAAGCATTTGAATCTTGAGGAGTACCCTTTGAGTAGAAATTTGGAAGTTTACCAGCTAAAACATCCAGAAGAAGGTATGATTCCTTTGTGATGGCACAATATTCATTCATTACATTGTTGTTGATTAGTTTGTCAATTGTAGGCACACTCAACCAAACACATAATGTTGTAAATATGTCGGAAAATTCAGAAAGACAATATCCATATTGGAGGCAGACTTTCCACAGGCGTAATTGTTCGATAAGTAAAGCAGATGTAAGCTTACAGGCCTCTTTTCCAGATTTTAACCATTGGTCAAGAGAGAATGGATATCGATATAAGTGCCAAGTCACCTTCTGGAAAAGTCCATTCTTTATGAATTTTAAGCAACTCTTTTTATCAACCCTAGCCAACACCTTCAAAACACCAAAAGGAAAACACACAAATTGAGCACTGTAGAAAAACTTATTTGGCAAGTGAGCAAGAAAAAGTTTTGCTCACCTTTAAGAGTGTAACGGATTTTATCTTGCAAGGATTGATTTCGGTTTGTTGTTTCAAAGTGAATCTGTTGGCAATAGTCTGAACAAGCCTTTCGCAGTTTACAATTGCAGCAGCACACTCTGGGGAATGCCTTGCTAAAGCTATTAATATAGATATTAAGCATTCTTCTAATGAAGCAGCAGGATCTGTCTGGTACCACAGGAATTCACAAGTTCATTAGCGAACTAGAGTGCATGGAATGAAATTTTTGTTACTAAGGTGTGTATCGAGATACTAAATATTTAAAATTTCTTAGAAACATCAAGAAAATCGAAAAATTGAATAAACATTCAGAAAAAGAGAAAAAGAAAATGGACCGTTAAATTTGAGCATGTGTTCTCAATAAAAAAAAAAAAAATTGAGCATGTGTATGCTATAATATAGAAGTAATAGATTCTTTATATTCCAACCAACTAATAAGTATTCAGTTTTATAAAAACAATACATAATGTCGTTTTTAGTTTATTTGAGATGGATTATTTCTTACTACTAAATCATAGTCAATTATTTATCGGTCTATGGATCTTTAATAAAATGGATGCTAACATATTTAAAAACAGTAAAACTAGCTTATAAAAAACCTAATTCAATAAATATTAGCGTACAACAAAACGAACCCTTATTTATAAAATCATGAAACGACCAAAAATTTAATCGGAAGGTCGAACAAAAAAAGATGGTAGCAAAAGAAACTGATTGTAGAAAAGTTAGGACAAAAAGGAAAGTTCCAGGGGAACAGTTTAAAATACCATTAATTTCAGTTTCCATAATTTTAAAAAGAAAAAACCATTCATTTCATTGAAATTTTAACAAATACTATTCATTTTCGTAACAATAAATATTGATATTTTCATTGCATCAAAATGCTTACCTCGAGGAGATGGCAAATCCTTGGAAGAATTTCCATTCTAACAAGACCTGAAGCAGTATCCTGCCCAGCCATAACTATATCATCCTTAATAGTCCGTTCACCTTCACCTTCAGGTTTGTCACTCTCATCGGAAACAACAATATTAGAAGGTTTGGTATTATACTTCCAAAAGCCACCTCGAAGGAAACCAGCATTAATATCTGGCTTGCTTCTAAAAACAGGAGCAGTGCAAACATCCCCCAAATAAGTTGGTGTTTTCTGTAAAATGAATATATATTTATTAGATAAACTACTTACAATCCATGAACGCAAATAAGATAACACTTTTTCAACTGCAAATTTACCTCTGAGATGTCAAATATATATTCGTTCATTTCACAGCTTAGCACACACTGAATTGCTTTGGCACAAGCGTGGACTACAGAGTTGTGATTATCGTCAAGGCACATTCTACAAAGAGACAAATATGTTAACAAAACACAATTATGATGAAGTTTCAAGCTCACATGCCAAGGAGCTTTTCACTGAAAACAAATAATCTTGAAACAAGAGTAAAAATACATTTAAGTTATATTTGGTTCTTGAATTTTAGTAACTAAAAAACTAAGCAAACATTCAACATTGAGCTTTGATTTTTGCTCACTAAAACTTTCTTTTTCATACTAAAATCCAAGTTCTACTCCCAGCATAGCATTAGGAAAATACAAAGACACGAGTGCATCACACAGTCTATTAATTATGACTTTCGATTTTCAGCATATAAATACAAGTTGTGATGTTCTTGGTCAAGTCATGTTATCATATTGAAAAAGTTTTTTGTTAAGAATTAAAAGTACTGGCCCTTGGCATATTCATCTCAAATCAACAAAAATCATCGCACTCACAAAAGTATGAAGAGGCCAACCAAATTGCCAGACAACTTTCTGGGTAATGCAAGCATTAGAAATATCATCAAGAGATTATGCAAAACTTATAATTGATTTAAAGCCAGACAACTTGGTACTTGATCCAATAAACAGAGAATAGGTTGTATAAATTAATAATTGTGAGTTAAGGTTTTAGCAACTACAAGAAAAGAATAAGAGGTAACCCTATACTTCAAGCAGTGAATCATTCGAAATGACACCAAATCACAACAATAAATTGTCTAATATTTGCTGATGCATAAATGAGATGAGGAATAACAAGCCAATCACAGGCTTTATAATATACCTTAGTGAAAAAACAAGCTCTGGTTCTGGTCCAAGAGTAAAAGCCCAAATAGCCTCCCAGTCAACAGATCCTTCAGGCTCAACTTGATTCCGGCAGATGCCGACAATTGCCCTATCAAGAACAGATGCAAGTAAATGTAATGCAAGAGTGCGTTGCCCAGGAACCTGAAATATGTATTCCAAAAGCATCAATAAAAAGAAAATCAAAATCAAAATCAAAACAAAAATATATAATCATATTTGGTAAACTGAGGTACCAAAAATTATTCTCACTGACCACACTACGAGTTAGAGCAATTGCTTCTTTTATGGTATAACCAGAAGCACCAGGATCACCCTCTGTTCTAAGAAAATCTCGTTCAGAGACATTATCTTCACTATATCCACTTTGAGATGATGCACTTCCTACAGCGACACATGCGGAAAACCATCAACTTTTTACTAAGAGAGATTCATTTAAAATTAACATAGGTACAAGTACTTAAGAGAAATTAAAAATAAAAGATAATAAGACTATAGCAACATTTTTCACAGATTGGGTCCATGTAATAATGTCCTAACTTCCAAACCCCTAATATCCAACAATTGCCAGATCATATTGCTGATTAATGAATTAACTTTTTACCAAAGAACTGGTTGTAATGGAAAGCACAAAGATAGTTTTCATTTGAGGGTTAAGAAAGTACATTTTTGAAAATGCAACCATCTAAGACACTGTTTTATTGACACTAAATTTATGAGTAAAAAGAAACAGTACAATACTTATATTCAATGCAACATCTAGCATCAGGAAATAAATAACCGAATGAATAATTAGTAAGGGTTCATAAATTCAATGTAACATCTAACACAGCAACTAAATTATCAAATATTTCACCCTATAACAAAAATGGTGAAAATAACTTTACTTTAATACGCCTTACCAGAATCTGATACATGAGCAAAATCACTGTTGATAACGCTCCCATCCAAGGAAAATCTCAGACCTCTAACACTCTCAACTCTTTTGCTCCAAGCATCCCACAAGCTACAGTTTTCTTTACCTGTATTTACGGAAGCTTTATTACCTTCTTCAGTCTGTGCTTCTCCAGTAACATTTTTCACTGAATCATGAGAGCTAGTTCTATCAGAGTCTGCAGTTACTGTTGACAGATTTTTCTCACTTTGCTCACTGTCTGAAAATTTCTGTCTCTTCACTTTGGCTTGAGCCCGTTTCTTTAGAGCATTTATCAATTCTGGATTTAGCTTTGCCATTATTTCAGCTTGTGCTTCAGCAATCTCATCAGCAGACATTTGTGACAATCGAGCACGGTTCTCAGAATCAATCTGGCTCTCAATGCCGCCATCTTCTTCCCCTACCAACTTACGTGCAGCAAAGCTAGAATCCATGTGGGAAATTGGCTTACGTTCAATTTCTGAAACTGTGTGTATTTCTTTACGTGATCCAATATGTCGTGTGGGCTCCATCTCTACCTTAGTACTTCCCTTAGATTTAGCATTGACATTGTATAACGAGCCTCTACTTTGCTCCTTTATCTCTTCAGAGACTGCAGACACCTTGTTGTTTACAGTCATAGATTGTTCTTTCGCATGACCACCATTTGAAGTTCTTTCGGTTTCCTTTTTCTTTTCGGAAAGTTCAGAATTCCCATTAATTTTCATCTTCTCCTGCCACTTGCCAAAATCTAAACCCTTCTTTTCTTTTCTCGGAACTGGGTTTGCAACATTAGCAGCCAAATCCATCCCATCAAAATCTTCCCTATCACCTTCCCCATCCACATCGTCACCATCACCATAGTTATTTACATTAAAGTTTTTAACTTTCGGCGCCCAATGCTGATAAACAAAATTAACAAACCAATCACTACATCATAAAAAGCGTCCAAATTTTCATTTAACTGAACATAAAAAGAAACAAGCCACTCTATAAAACCAAAAGCTAAGTTCCTACACCTTAATTCCACAATGCAAGCTCAGACAGCATAAAAATAGAACCCAAGTTTCAAGAACCAGTTAATTTCCCAAAACATAAAGCTAATAAAGTTAGAAGTATGCGTACTGGACCGTGAGAGCGGTGGCGGGCCACCGGGAAAGGCAAGACAGAAGGTTGAGGTGCTGACGGAAGCATGGTTTCTGAGAAGCCTTTTTCTACTATGCCACCGATGAGTCCAGCGGCGTCGTTTTCATTGATTCCGAGTAGGGTTGCTCCTAAAGGTTTAGTTTTGGGTGGTTTTGGGTTTTTGTTTCCACCGCTACTCACTTTCTTCATTGTCAAAGATTACGGAAGAAATGACCTAATCTGAATAATTGAAACACAATACTGTGAGTTGTGCGTGCGAGTGAGAGAGAACTGAAGAAGTTTATCAATGGGGAGAAGCCAAAGTATTCTTCTTCTTCCGTCAAACTCTTCTTCTTTGTTTTTGACTAGTACAGGGGGGGGGGGGGGGGTTAGAAAAGAAATACGCGGGCTCATCTGTATTGGGATTTGGTTTTGGGCCTAGAGTTTCGCCTAAATGGGCCAAACACCAACCCAGTCGATTTTGGCCCATATTCTTTTTAAAAAAATGGCGGTGGTCATGGGTGGGCCTCTGGAAAGTGGTCATGGGTTTGTCTTGCATTTATTTCATTTTTCAGAGTAGTTTCAGATTTTTTTTGAAAATATCTCGATTTTTTTTATACTGTTTATAACTTTATTTAGATTTTGTGAAACTGATTTAAGAAATAATTTTTTGTAAGTTTTTTTTAGAGATAATGGAAAGAAAATAGGAATAATGTAACGGATGGATTACTTCATGTTAAATCATGCATGTTACATGTGATAAGTTGTGTAAAGATAGATTATTGTATGACAAATCATGTATATTACGTGTAATAAATTTTGTAAGAGATAAATTATTTTATGTCAAATCAAAGTAGAGTTTGTGTATCTTTTTTTGTTAGAAAATAGGAATAGTGTAACTCAAACTCTTGAAACCTATAACACTTTTATTTGAAACTTAGGCCATCTCCAGGGGGGGGGGGAGGAGCTCCGGAGCCCTGGGGCTGCCCCTGCCCCTGCCCCCACCCCGAGCCCTGTCTGGTCGTCTCCAATGGCAGAGCTCCAAAATGGAATTAATTCCATTTTGAAGACTTGCCCACTGTCACCTATAATTCTAGTTTTAATTTTATTTTTAATATTAATATTAATAATACTTTTAATAATGTTTTAGTATATATTTAAATATTTTATTATTTAAGTATTAATTTAAATTATTTGTATAAGTGTTTAATTATATTTTTAACTAATTCGATATTTTTAAAAATATATAGCGACCAGGCCCACCACCAATATTGTAATTAAATGATTAATTTTTTAATTACAATAAAAGAAATTAAAATAAAATGTTGAATTTAAAAATGATTTATCCATAAATAAATTTAATTACAATCCTAATAAATTATTTATGATTTTTTTTTTAATTTTATTATATTAAATAATTCAATTAAAAATTGGTGACTACATATATTTATTAATAACTAGTAAATATACTAAAAAAATATTAAATTATTCAATTCTACAAATTTAATTTAATTTAATTTAGGAGGAAAATTTAATTTAATTAATTATTTATTTAAATAATTATTTTTTTCCTATTTAAAAACATTAAATAAAGAAACTTAATAAAAAAAGGGAACCAATTAGGGGACGCCGTCTTCTTCTTTTTTCCCACGCGAGAACGGGCTGCCGCGAGCCCCCGCCCCGTTCCCGCCCCGAAGCCCACCCCGCCCCAGCCCCCGGAGTCACCATTGGTCATTGGAGATGGCCTTACCTACCCCCTATCTCCCCCCAACCCACCACACACACAAACTCTATAAAATTACATTGATTTGACACATATCATCTATTTTTTCTCCAAACCCCAACATTCAAACTCAATCCAAGTGACGTTTCAGTTTTTTAAAACAACAAAACCCAACCAAAACCTAATCAGATGGGATTTAAAAGGTTTCACCGAAATCATCCAAACCATCTTTCTGAAATCGAGACCCGCGAAACCGAACCAAAACCCTTCCAAATAGGGCCGTATATTCAAACTAGATTTGCCTACATTTTTTTTTTCATTTGTAACAATCCATTGAATAATTAGCTTTGGTTAAATTATTTACTCGGAAATGATTTTCTTATACAAATACTTCATTAATTTTAGATTGGGCTAGAAAAATTATGGTAATATCTAAATTTTCCAACTTTATTATCTATTTCACACAAAAAAACATGTCGTGATGAAAGTCATCACTACTAATAACTGCGTCTGCTCTTATGTGAGCTTTCATTCAAGATTAAGGGTGAGTTTGGCCCAGCGGTGGGAGCTCTTAAAAGCACTTCTAGACCTCCATTGTGATTTTTGAAGTGTTTGGCCCCAATTATAGAAATTTATTTTCTTCAATCATGATTTTAATGGTGTTTGGCCCCTAAAATCATAATCGCTTTTGAGATATCCAGAAGCAAAAAATCAACTTATTTCAGAAGCTACTAAAGTGTTACTTTTGCAAAAGCTATTATCCAAAAGCAATTATTTTGTAATTGAATTTTATCATAATCACTTATTGCCAAAATCCATTTTAGTAAAATTAATTTTTCTATAATTGATTTTCGAATTGCTAGGCCAAACTCACCCTAAACAAACTAGCTTTCTTAATTACTCGTCCATTTATTTTACCGGCAAGGGCTGTATGTAACGTCCATTCAATTTTTGTCATCCTTGTTCGATCTTAATTAAGCAAATACAAATCGAAATCAAACATCTATTTTATTTATATCTTATATAATAAAAGTATCAAGGCAGCTAATGTAGAATTTCAAAGACTATTGACAACATTAATGCTCATGCTATATTTCACAATTAACCTAAATCTCATGTTATCTAGTTTGTTATCTTTCATTAATAATTTGATTGGCTGATGAGGCCTTAACAAGTTGGTTAATGTTGAAATTCAGTGACAAAGAGAACATGAGCTCAATTCTCATTATTTGTTTAGTTTAATATTAGTCTTTGTACCCAAGGTGGTTGGGCCAAGTGGTAGTGACTTGCGACCCCCAGAGGCGAGACTCAAGTTCGAATCCTACTGGAGACATCACACTGGGGAGGACCTATACCCTTTGCACTCTTCGGTCCGAGCTGTAAATACAGTCTAGTAGATCAAAAAAAAAAAATATTAGTCTTTGTAGTTAGTTTATTTTTGTACTTTGATAACGATGTATTCACCATCTTAAAAAATATGAATTTATCGGGTATCTTGGGCTAAAAAAAATCACAACAATTGATTAAATCAAGTTTTAATTTAGTAATTTGATAGTTTATCCCATTAATTGTGGTTGGGAGTCTTGGGACCTTTCATTAAATAATCAAGTTTAAAGTATAAAAAAAAAGTTTAGCAGAGAACTTGGTTACACAACAATTTAATTTATGAAGAAGTTCTCTCTTTATCACAAATTTCCGATCAAATATAGGGCCTGTATGGACTGATTTTTCAGGCATAAAATAAAGCAAAATAGAAGGTATCATTCTTGTTGCATTATCCCACATCGCCTTACTGATCTTGTTATGATAGACAGAGCTGTAACATAAAGAGGAGAAATTTTAATGAAAGACATACTTACCTGGACGGGGTCAATGGGCGATCAACAAGGCTCATGGCCTAGGTTGGCGACCTCCATTGCACTCTGGAGGGGGCGCCCGCCTAATGTCGGCCCAAGTGGTCGAGCCTACGTCATAATTTGTGGTACAGGGGGCCTGCGTTCGCGCGGCCCCTGCCCAATATTAGTCCAAATCTTAATAGGCCCAATCAGTAATTCTGAAGCCTCGTGAGATGATCAATATTTAATTCCAGTTCTTATGAATAACTAGATTATTTATACCTTGAACTAATGACTTGGTAAGAATGGCTGTCTTGAAATTTGGTTTTGTAGCACTATAAACAATACATAGTGCAAGTAAAAAACGAAATTGAATATTTGGTTTGGACATGACTGCGGATGAGAAACAACTGAATGTTCAGAATTTGTGTGTTAAAACTCTCATTAGTGTGTATGGGCTCCTCAAGAAACAAATTTTGAAATAATCTTATATAGAACATTAAAAAAAAAAAAAAAAAGATTCAAGAATTCATCCATAAACCTAATCTGCGCAAAATGCTTATTGGTTTCTTAGTAAATATTTACAGTGTTTGTTTATAAAAGAAACTTCTCTAGGATTTTGCTATCAGGAGAAAAGAACTTCACTATAATTGGTTTTTATCCTGTCTAGTAAAAATCGGTTATTTTTAAAGACTTCCTTTCGAAATAGAAGTTATCCTTAAAGGGCATTCTATAGAGCAAAGATTTTTTTTTTTTTGATCTACTATAGAGCAAAGATTTAATGAAAGCAAAGAACGAAAAAGTGTGATGTCGTACTAGAAGGAGTTGATAAACAATATCCAAAGTGTTAGCAGGAATCCAGTGGTACAGCCAAACTGCCAACATACCACCTATCCCACATGGAAGGCTGTTACGTTGAAAGAGATGGCCTGGTTATTTAATGCAAATTGTTACCACAGAATTAACTCAAGCAGCTGCGCAGTGAGCACAAAGCGAACTATTCTTTCGCCTTTTACTAAAGAATACCGTGTGCTCGCTGCACTACAAGCAGCATACTCCTTTTTTTGGAGGGTCTTTCCTGCTATGGGAAAGCCCAACTATCTAGTTAAATTTTTTTGTTTGTGATGTTTCAATGCTCTAATATGCGTTTGGCAAATCACAGAATGAGTTAATTTAGAATAGAGTTAATCCCACTTTCCCCCCTGAACTTACAATAGAATCCCACTTTCCCCCCTCAACTTAAAACTTTTCCACAGTCCACCCTCAACTTACTTAATTGATGACAATGTCCCCCCTAAACAAAGTTTTCGGCAATTTTCTCACCGGAAGTCAAGAGCACGTGAATTCCACGTGACTCTCTCAGGGGTAGTATAGTCAACTCATCTCAGGGATAATATTACAAAAAGCTAAATTTCACATAGAAAAGAATTATCACACATATAATGCCTACACAACTCATTGATTCCATAAAACTATTCACTTATATTATAATAGTTTATAATAGATAAATTTCCATAATAATAATAAAATATTAGGTAGAATACTACCATAGTATTGATAATTTTCTTCCAGTGGGATGCTGTAGTTTTCCTCCCTCAATTTTCAGGCCATAGCTTTTGAACGTGTTTAAGAAAAAGAGATTGTGATATGGGGTATGGTTTTAATTTGATAGAGACTCTAATTCTTTTGCCCTAGTTGATATATAATTTTGGAAAATGAAAACAACCTTAATTTGTTATTTTGGCGGGAAGCTGATTAAAGTGATTGAGTAGACTATATTACCCCTAAGAAAGTCACGTGGAATTCACGTGCTTTGACTTCCGATGAGAAAATTGCCGGAAACAATTTGTTTAGGGGGGACAATGTTATCAATTAAGCAAGTTGAGGGTGGACCGTGGAAAAATTTCAAGTTGAGGGGGGAAAGTGGGATTCTATTGTAAGTTCAGGGGGGAAAGTGGGATTAACTCTTTAGAATAGAAGGATTAAATAATATTAAGTTCAATATTTTTTTCTTTAATCATTTGCAAACAAAGTGATTTAAGTGAAATTCTAATCCACAGGTATTAGCTATATAACAATTTGAGAAATTATAATTCTGTTGTGGATCCTTTTCTTCTTTCTTTCTCTTATATTTGTGTACTAAAATTCCTGAAACATAATATATATTCTCTTGAAGCTTGAGGTGGAACTACCGCAAATAAATTCTTCCAATAAAAGAAGTTTGGTGAAATGTGCCACTGGCCTACTACCGTATACCGAGGCCTTGTAGCCGGTGATTCAGATAACTATAAATCCAACAATTGAAAAAATAAGGTCGGGCTGTAATTGTTTTTGGAATATGATATGTTTCTTAGCCCGTTCTTGCATGGAGAATAGGCCCAACTCGACAATTCTCTTATTATCATTTCTTTTTCTAAAAGAAGAAGACATTTTAGACAATATTGATGTTTTTTTTTTTTTTTATAATATTAAAAGTATTTGTCAGTTTAATTAGAGAAAAAACATGTACTTATTAGAGAATCTCCAACAATTTTTTTTTTTGCTTATTGGAGAGCAAAAAATGAGATTTACATAACCAAAGTGAAAAAATTGGCTTCAAACAATGTTATAAAAATTCTCAGTGACCATGTATAACTCATTTTGACAATGTAAATTTACATGGTCATGTAAAACTATACAAAGCAGACACATCATCAAATTATCTATCAAAAAATTATTTCACATGTGAAAATATTATTAATATTGTTTATGTATAAAGAAATACAAGAACTTTAATTCACATAACAGCTATATATAAAATGGTTTATTTCACATATAAATTTTTTTTATTTATTATTTATATTTAAACTAAAAAAATTATTAAAATCTATATTTATTATTTATATTTGGACGTATACGGAGTAATGAAATATTATCGATAACATCTTTTATAATTTTAAAATTTGTAGGAGAATAAAAGATAATATCTAAAACTTGAATAATAATTATTGGAGTGGGTAGTTAAAAGTGAATATGTAAAACATTATTCACTATGTATAATTTGATATACATAGTGAAATTTATATATTCTTGTTGAGTATGCTCTTAGTTCCGATCACCGTGAGAGTTGAGATTCAAATTTCAAACAAATGAGATGAATCTATGAAACCAAAACATAGACTAAACAGTGAAGTGAATTCAATTATTAGATTTCTCCTTTGTTTTAACTTTTAATCTCATTGGTCAGATCCCTTAATATTATTAAGTTAAACTGGATTATTTCTTATAGTTCATATATATAAATATGTCAAGTTTAATGAAGATATAACTATTTTTTTTTAATTTTATAAAATTATCAAATTGTGCTTGAATTAATTTTAGCACCAGTTGACAAATTATCAATGATATGGGACGTACGCGGTACGCCCAACCAAATTAAAATGAAATTTTAAATATGTTCATCTGCATTTCTGTTATTGTCTATTGCCAAAGAAAAAAGAAAAGGAAAAATTCTAAAGGGGCGAATGCGGCAAATGCCGTTGCTCCCCACATGTTGGAGCTAAATCGATACAATTTTCTTCTCATCATAATGAACTCAAAAAGGGTTTTGTCAGAGATGAATCATGTGAACCTCTACTACTTTCATTGGCAAGTAACACTTTTCTTGCCCGTATTTCAACTTATCTAACAACCTATATGTCATATCTACTAAAAAGATAAAATTTATATACTTGTAGTAATGTAACTGCGCAATATATCAATATTATTATAAGTTCCCATCTAAATATTTCTGTTTGTGGTCCTTGTGGATCATTTAAAAAAAAAATTATGATTCATCATATTTCATTTATAATTATTTCAGATGTTTTTAAATTTTTTTCCTAAAAGTTCACCAAATGTTTAATTGATTGAACAATTCATACATAATAATGTAGAACAACAATGTATACATACTTATTGCCAAAAATACATTTAAGTCTGACGAGATTTGATCCTCATATTTTTTTATCTTAGGACATCTCCAGCGATTTCTCTTCACCCCTTCACCTCTTACATAATTTATCTCACATAAGTCAAAACAAACATGTTTTGTGTCAAATCATGTTTTACACTTTTGGTCGAATATAATATATCTCTTGCACAATTTATCTCACATAAGTCATAACAAATATGATTTAACACAAAATATTTTATCTCTTACATTATTTTTTTCATAATATCTAAAGGCCTATTTAGATAAGTTTTGGCCCGATTTCACGAGTCTCGTAAAACTGAGCCAGAACTCTTTCAAATGAAGTTTGACAAAACCCATAAAAGTCACCCCTCCAGCGAGATAAAATATTTTGTGTCAAATCATGTTTTACACTTTTGATCTCATATAATATTATACCATTATATCTTTGATCTCATTATTCTCATACAATTGTCTCATTCTTGTGCTTTTGGCACTCGTTGAATGGAAATGGGATGATGAGACCAAAAGTAAAAATGTAACATAAATATATCGGAATATATTTTATAAACACGGAATTTAAAGGACTTGTCTGTCCCGCTTTTCATAGAGCATTTCAGTGCTATTTGAAAAGCCAAAATATTTTTTGCTTTTAGAAATAATTTTTGTCTCTCAATTTTCACAAACAAACCTCATCTTAAATAAATATATTATCTCTAAAAAATACGTAAACAAACTCTATATCTCCTACACAATTTATCTCACATAAGTCATAACAAATATGATTTGATACAAAATATTTTATCTCTTACATTATTTTTTTCATAATATCTAAAGCCTATTTGAATAAGTTTTGGCCCCGGTTTTGCGGGTCTCGCGAAACTAAGCCAAAACTCTTTCAAATGAAGTTTGACAAAACCCATAAAAGTCAGCACAAACTTATTCACAAACCCACCACCAAACTCTTGACACCTATATAATTTTGATTTGACGCCTACGACCTATTTTTTCCCTCAAAACTCTATAAATCTACCCCAAATGACACTGATTGCCACCCTTAAAACTGAGCCATAATTCTTCCAAATGGAGTTTGGCAAAACTCATAAAACTCAGCACAAACTTATTTACAAACCCACCCACAAAATCTTGAAACCTATAAACTTTTAATTTGACACCTACCACCTACTTTTTTCCTCAAAACTCTATAAAAAAATATTGATTTAACACTTACCACCTATTTTTTCCCAAAACCCCAACATTCAAACCCAATCCAAGTAGAGTTTTACCATTTTCAGAACCATAAAATCTAATCAAATAGGGTTTCAAATGTTCCAACAAAACCACCCAAACATTTTTTTTTGAAACTGAGCTAAAACTCTTCCAAATAGGACCTAAGAATAACCTATAAAATTTTATTTCTGAAACCATTTTCACAAAAGTCGAGACATTTTAAAAAATCTCAATTGATTTCTTAAAATATTATCATAAATGCGAGACAAACACGATATGATCTAATATTCATAGGATTGTCAATGAGTCGAATTTGGGTCGGATCATGCTCGACCAAGGTCCAACTTCATTTATGTCTAGTCAGATCCGAACCTTGCTCATGGCTAAATTTTTCGAGTTCAACGGATCTTGGCCATATTCGATTGGATATCAAATCATTTTCGAATTCAATAAAATCTTTGCTTTCAAAATCTACACGATACATGTTCAAACTTTCTTAACTAATATTCATGTTTTAGGTGAAACTGAATTATTAACTACTACTATCTTCTTAAACTGATGTTAAAATATTATTAATGATATTTATTTCAATAAAAAAGTTATATATATATATATATATTATTTATTTATTGTCGGATACATATCTTTAACGGATCAAAATTACTTAATTAATATTCATTTCACGTATTTCGAATCTTTATATTATCGGACTGATCCTTCAAGTCTCTAATTAAGGCAGAGGCAAAGCTCCACAACTGCCCTTGCCCCACCCCCAAACCATGCACATCTTAATCCAATCATGTGGCTCTATACTCCATTTAATCTCAATTTAAATCTTTCCTACTGCATTATAATAATTCTATAATGATAATAATATAATTGAATTAATAATAATATTAAAATATTTAAATTAAGAATAATAATAATAATAAAAATCGTATTGTTCCAATTATTTTTCATTTCAATTTATTAAAATTCATGTTGGTGATTTAATGTGATAAATATATTAACAAAAACATGTTTACAAAATAATATAAATAAATATGAAATGAATTTAACTTTTATCTAAGTGTTTAAATTATATTTTCAGTTAAATTCAATAATCATATTGTTCAAATATATAATCACCTATATTCTAATTAAATGATTTAGTTTTAATTGTCATTTAAAAAAAAATTAATTTAATAAGTTAAATTAAAATGTCAAAAAAAAAGTGAACAACAAAAATTAAATAAAAAAATTTGAATAAGAAACTATATCACAAAACATATAAATATACTACAATATTAATTAACAATACAAATTAAAAACAAAAAAAAAATAAAATTAAATCATGGTGCCTGGGCCTGGCAGGGTAGCTGGGGAGCTACACCCTGCCCACTAACCCCCTCCCCCTCCCCCCATTAAACTCTACTACCCAACCCCTCCTCCATTAGATAAATTCGGATTCAACCACATCGTTAGCCGCCTAATATTTTGGGTCGCATATTCGATGGAGTAGTCTGTTTTTGAGTGGTACGTATCAAGTCGCCGCTTGTGCTGCCAGTGATTATTCCCCATGTCCAAATATAATACTTCACCTGTTAAATTTAAAAAAATGTCTTTAATAATATATTTAAATCAGCAACATGATAAATAAATATATATTAACTGGGCTGGATCAAAATCAAACTGGCTCCTGAAGAACCTCAAAAGGCAATTTTTGCCATGTAAGCATTTGCCTACCTATCCACTCGCCTCGCCTCATGATTATCGTTATCCTGGCTGATCTGCTGTAACTTCCAAGTTGAGTTCTTTTGCTAATATTTATTTTATGCCAAACACGTGAGATGCAAATGCAATCTTATACTATACCTACTTTTAGTTTTAATACGTGACACTGACATTTGTACTGTCCCGATCCAATGAATTTCACAAGCTGTCTTGGTTCAGTGAACGAAAATGGGGTGAATTTGACTTAACGATGGTAAAAATTCTTTAGTAATATTAATTATGGTGTAATTGTTTTTTAAAAATTCTTATATTAGAATTGATTTCTGAATATATAGATTAGATGATTTACTAAATTAATCTTATTTACATGATTAAACTATTAATAAACAATATTCTAAACTATCACAAAACAATAAATAATATATATATATATAAAAAAGCAATTTATCAGAATTAACTAATTTAAATTATTATTTTTATTCATTTTGACGTAACATGAGTTTAAGAGTACGAGAAAATTAAACAAGAGAATAAAAAAATTAACTAAATGCGGACCTGCGGTGAGGAGAAATAGCTCATTTGATAACATGTATAATAATGTGGGCTAATAAACTTTTACTAATCCGAATTGAATCGAATCTTTACTACTTACCCCTCTTTTTTTTTAATGAGTAATAGAACACCATCAACAAATGTAAGAAATATTACGTGTGATGTGATATGACATTATGATTACTCCTTTATAATATGGAATTGTATCGCGGTGACAAATATGACTGAGAAAATCAAATTAAATTACTCGTTATTCTGCTCAAGCTCGTTTGAGCTCGGTTCGTCACACTAATCAAATAAATTTGAACATCGTTTTCAGTTCTATAATTTTTAAAGCTCGACTCTAGAAGCTAAAAATTGATAAAATATATGTAAATTATCAAGCTACTCGATACTCGATTTGAACTCGTTCAATAAAGGCTCGTTTGAGTTAGTCTCGTTTAACAATCAAACCAAGCTCAAGCACAAAATTTGAAGTTCGATAAAATTCAAGCCAAACTTGAACGGTGTATCGTTCTACACTACTCGGCTCGATTACACCCCTAAAGAGAAAGAAATCTTTGATTTCAACAATTGCATATCTTATTAAAATTAAGGGACCGTGCATACACTTGAATTTCGTGTAATAAAAAAAGAAGCATGCATTTCATGTTTAATTCACGAAATGGTTAATTAATTACCATTTTATAATTTGAGCGACATTGTCACGCTATTGGATTAGCATTGTTGACGAATCAATGGCAACGCAATAATTTAAACATCCAAAATTTGGGTATGTCACAATCAGGAACAAGTTCAGACCACAGAGTAACTGATTAAACATGTTAACATTTTGAAACTTGCAGTTTACCTCCAAAAATACAATAATACTTCAAAGCTTTTTTTTTTTTTAAAAAACATTTTATTTAAATAATTAGCCATCCGCCATCACCAAAGGATATATCATTCTTTTAAAACCAAATCCCAATTTACCTTGCTTCCCAAGAAATGCAGGACCTCTAGTATAAGGGTGTGGATCCTCTATACCACTTTTAGTGTATCATACTTGTGTATCACTAATAAATAATTGCCACATGTACATGTGGCACATGTGGCAATTATTTATTAGTGATACACAAGTATGGTACACTAAAAGTGGTATAGAGGATCTTCCCCGCTAGTATAAGGACCGTGTTAAGTTTATTTATATCAATTTCATTTTATTTAATATTCCAAAAACCCCCAAACCAAAAAAACCTAGGAAAAAGATGGAATGATGAAAATAAATGTGACTTATTTTATGTTAAACTGTCATGACTATTAAATTAATATTTTTTTCTATATTATCTCCGATATAATAATGGGTAACCAAACAAAATGGCTAACGATATTATCAGAGCAAGTATTGTTGGTGTCAGAGCAATTTTTTTCATTTCCTAATTTGCCCCTTCTAGTCAAATTTAAACTTAAAAGTCATAAAAACGAATACTTTTCAGTTTCCAAAATACTCCATATTAGTAATTAACAACTCACTCTTCTCTCTCCTATTAAAACATCATTAACTACTTTTTGTTTTCCCAAAAAAGAATTAAACATGAAAACAATTAAAGTTTGAATTTCCATTTGTTTATTTAATCTGAATATTTTCCACGCAAAATCATTCGACTAACCACTTTTTTCTTTCCCTTTCACGTGAGGTAATTATATTGTTCAAAATGATCAGATTAATTTTACAAAATGAAAATTCAGATTAAATACAAATTACCTCCATGGAAGCCACACGGGTGAGTTCTTAAATAATAATAAGAAGAAGAAACCAATTAAAGTCTTATATTGTTCCATAGAGGTAATTATTTGCACGTGAGTTATAAATATTAATGGGTGATTTCAAATGAATAATAGCTATATCAATTAAAGATTTATGTTGTTGAAAAATTCATAATTATTCACAGTTCGACTAAATATCGTTAATTAAAAATTTATTTGAGCTCAATTTATTATTCTTATCGAATTAAGCCTAAGAATATAGTTTCATAACTTTTAAAGCGCAACTCGACTTAATAAGTAAAAAATAAAAATAAAAATTATATAAGTTTCTTTGGCAATGTTCAAGTGGGATGTTGATTCGATCTCGATAATTTCCTCCTCGGTCACAACCAATAGTCACATATTTATCCTTTTTGAATTTTTTTATAGATAAAACATATCATTTCTTCGCGTAAAACATATCCTTTCTTCGCGTAAAAGCACCTCAGAATATTCATAAGATAATCACCACTTGAACACTCAACATTATATTGATCATCACTACTTGAACACTCCAAATCAACGTGCATATATCTATGAATATTTTTATTTTATTTTATTAAAATGATATGTATTTAGGAATATAGAGAGTAATTAATCAGCAATTCACGTGTTATTCATGAACTCTGTTGCAATCTCCTACCAAATTGAGTTAATTATTTAATAGAATAAATGTCTTGATAATTATTAAAACGTGTGGAAAATAAATTAATTCGTTAGAGCACCAAACCCAATTACTCTGTATTTCCTTTATAAATCCATGAACTGAAGATCAGCGTGGTACTGTCTGTAGTAGTCCTTACGTATACATCTCATGATTTAGAAATTCAACCCTCAAATTTTCAGTCTTTCTCTATGGTGATAAAGTATTAGGCTTTGCTTGTTCGGATTTTCGGAAAATATTTGGGGTATTATGAAATAGTTTAATCGAGTTCCGCTTCAGATTAGTCTAAAAAATTAGTCTGATAGTTTTCGACGAAAAATTTTAATTTGCATTGAACAACAATTTCAATGAAAAATTAAGATGATAACATATTAATAAAATAATAATGTTGAATTTGAAAACTTTAAATATGATGATTTAAATAGAGATTAGAAATGAAAAAGTAATACTAATAATATATATGTCAATGGTAGGTAATAAAATTAAACAGTAAATATCAAATCAATAATTTTATATAGTATTTCTATAACTCAAAACATGATATCTGAACATTTTCAAATAGAGCATGACCACGAGATCACATAAACTGGGCAAACTATTTTAAAAAATAGCTTAAATTTTCCAAACAACTCATGTCATTATTTATTTACTGAAACAAGCAGTAAGAAACAAGCAAAATTATCACGTGCAGCCGATACATTGCCACGGCGATACGAGTGTTCTCCACGTGGGCACGGGCGGCGGGAACGAGGCCAAATAAACATCGGCTTTTCCACCGCAACTCCCTCACTGGGTTCCACCCCAATCCTCATCATTATTTTAATTGTAATTATTATAATTAGATTATAAAGGATATCCACCATCTCCACCTCAATAATTCAATTAAACAATCTCTTCATCAATCTATTGAAATATATTATTGAAATCATTTTCCCTATTCAGATAGATACGAGCATGCGGCTACAAAGATTCCCACCGGAAATATTTGGCTATCCTATGAGGTAGCAACCATCCGTCATATTAGGGGAGTTTTAGGGACACTTTTTAATAAATTGGAGTAAGTTCTAAAATAACTACTACTACTGAGATATAACTTTTTCATACTTGATTCGTCTTTTTATTTTTTTCTTATTTTCTCTTTTGGATGTCCCAAAATAACAACTATTTTTTAAAATAAATTTATTTTTCTCAAATATACATTTTCACATAAAGTAATGATTTTTTTTCATAATTAATTCGCTATCACTACTTTTAAGAGCATAAATGTAAAGATGACTAAAAAGTTCATTTTTTAACTCTTAATTAAACTCCACGCCAAAACTCGAGAGAGTAAAAGAAAAAGGACGGCGGGAGTATCATCTTTGTCCAATGATCTTTTCGGGTTGAGTAAAGTTTACCGGTTTCAAATGTTCATGAGAATGCCTAGAGTTGCAAACTACATTTTTCTTTTCTTTTTTTAGTTTGAAAAATATGTCAAGATTTTATTAGAAACTTGTTTAGAGATTACAAAATTTAGAATATAAATAGGGAGAACATTTTATTTTTTTTGGTTTCCCAAGGGTGTAATTCCTTTCGAGGCGGGTTGGACACATATGTGGGTACCTCCCCCAACAGGGATTCGAACATGAGTCCGCTACTTTGTAGTGACTGATCCCTTCCACTAGACCAACCACCTGTTGGTAATAGGGAGAACATTTGAAATAAAAGAATATCGGTTAAATAAAATTGCTACTTCATGTGCAACTTGGTTTCCTTCCTTCCAGATGTGTTGGGCGGAAAACAATTTGATTGCTTCCTTCGCAACTTTGATATCTTCAATTATAGACCAAGCACTGCTCTACTTCTGGAGACGCCCTCAATTGCATCTATCACTATGCTTGAATCTCCTTCAAACAACACTTTTCCCCAATTATAACCCGAGTTTGATTATTATAATTATTACTGCAAGAAAAATGATTTGTGCAGTAGTACTACAGTACTTCAGATATGGGTAAGGAAATAAATTAAAGCAATATCGTTTTAAAATGATTGGCATTGATAATATATCAAATACATAATTAAAAAAGTTTGACCAAAACTCAGAAAATTAAAAATGCTCGTTAAATGAATATGTATAGTTATGTCTATATATAAATCTACTCTCACCAGCGTTGGTATTTTTCTAATTTAATACTATTTTTTTAAAATAATTTATTTTTATATTTTGATAACAATAAAAAATAGATATAAATTTCCTAATGTAACTATTGATTTAATGATGTATTCACCCTCTACAAAAATTAAATTTTTATCAAATCTTCAATTTTAGAGTTTTTGGTAAAAAATAATCATAGTACCACAAAAGAATTTGGTATCAAAGACTTTGAATGCAAATTTTTTTAATTTTGGATAAGATTATCTTTTTTTTTTCAAGATTTGACAAATCAATCCAAACATAAAAAATTCGATTACAAGCAATCAAATTACAAAATTATATGCCGTTTCAGTCTAATTAAACAGGTCAATAGTCTAATATATTTATTTAGTGTAATTATTTCGAAATCAAGAATTTTAAATGTAGTTTATAGAATATTAAAAAAATAAGAAAGAGGCGTGGAGTGGCTTTTGACGATTTGTATAAATATTAACCCTATAGATAATCCCTTTTAGCAAGAGAGAGAGAGACACCTTTTGGTTTTAGAGAGTGGTTAAAGAGAAGAGGATATGGACGAAAGAATGAATCAAATTCAAAGCCCAGTCCTCCTCAAACCAACACCCATCAAACCTATTTAGCATCCACATCCTCGACGAAACCAATTGGATCGAATTAATCAAACGACTCGTGAAATTGTTCTTTATTGTGATTTTCATAATTTCAAATGGTGATGGAAGATAACGAGAGTTGTGGAAGTCGGGTGGTGGAAACGTCTGCGGCGAAGAGCAGACACCAAAGGAAGAAGGCGGAGGTTTACAATGAGGTTCTGCGGAGGCTCAAAGAAGCTGAACATCCTGAGGCTCAGGAGCCGGCTTTTGATGATCAGCTTTGGGCACATTTTAATCGCCTTCCTGCTAGGTATCTATACTTTATCTTTCTCGTAATCAGTGCATTTTAGAGGCTTTGTTGCATGTCTAGGGTTTTGTTTTGTGATTACTTTGTGATTGATTTGTTTGCATTTGAAGGTATGCGATGGATGTGAATGTGGAGAGAGCTGAAGATGTTCTCACGCATAGGCGGTTGTTGCAGCTGGCGTGTGATCCTGCTAATAGACCGGTTTTTGAAGTCCGGATTGTGCAGGTGACTTGTTGTTACGGGATCTCTAACCTCAATTTGGTTGTATGTTAGACCAACACTTTATTTGTCATGTGTTAATTATGGATTTTCTCTGTGGGGCTTTGCAATCTCTGAATCAATAATTGGAAAGTTATGGTTGTGATATTGTATTGATTTTATTGGCAGCTTTAATGAGATCATAAACATGAGTACAATAAAAGCAAATGATATTCATTAATTCAGGACGCCATTATCCTCACATTATCAGCGAGTTCAAGGGGATTAAAAAAAGCCCCTAGAAGTAGAGATTGTTGTCATTATCATGTGATGAGTGCGTATTGTGAGGTTTGAAAGGAGAAAGATGGCAGACATGAATAAGTAGCTTTTCCCGAGGTGAAAATCCCACATTCCAGGGCAAATATTTGGTCCATTGAGTGAGTACTTGAGCATATTTAGAGTTTATAACATCATATTTGGCTGCATTGTTTATTTGAATAGCCTCTGATAACAGTTGAGATGGCCTAGTTCTAGAAAATTTTGTTCACTTTGTTTTTTTACTAACCTTAGTTTTGTTTCATCTTCATATGAATAGTGATACATGTCAAATGCTTATGTCCTCATATTTTCTATCACTCTTCATATAATATTTGTAAAGTGTATGTCATTGTATGCTAAATGACACTTTTCCTTGACCAGGTTGTACCCGTCTCTGACGTGAATTCAGGAGATTCAGTGCATTCACGTCCACCAAAATTGGGAAGGTAACACACTTCTTTGCAAAAGACAATTAATTACATTGTTGCCAATCTCCGATGTTTACGTTTATCATCATGGCTCTTCATTGATATACACTGCTCTATTTGGGTTCAGTTAATCTGCTGTTTTTATGTTTTGTTGGATATTCTGAAATCTTCTCCACTTTTTTTTGTTCAGCATCCATCCACCACCTGCCTTTGGTTCTTCTCCTAATCTGGAAGCACTTGCACTCGAAGTAAACAGGTCAGAAGATCAAGATGTCGACAGAGCTGTAAATGAAGGTGCCAACATTTCCAGGTATTCTTCATTGAGATGTTATATTCTTTGTCTTACTGTTATATAGCAGTGCTCATCCGTTGAACTTCTCCGTAAAGCATTAAATATTTGGACTCCTCATTGTCACAACTGTAAATTCTGTCTATTGTATTCATTTTTGTCCATTAACTAAGTTCTGTAACAATAGTGTTTGTGCATTGCCTTGACAATGATTCCTACCTCATTATTTTGATACGTAATTTTTTTTTTGAGATCCATTTTGATACGTAACTGATAGTTTATAAAAGTACATGCCATCGAATATGTATTGCCTTGTATGGTATTTAGGTTGAAATTTTTGAGATGTCCTTCAACCTGTCAATTCATTTAAGTATCCAGTCTTGTTTGAAGTATGTATCAGTTTACCTATTCTCGTAATGAACAATGCAGGCCTATGCATGAAATTACTTTCTCAACAGATGATAAGCCAAAGCTCCTCAGTCAGGTAAATGAAGTGCTTGCTTATTCTAATTCTCCAGTATAAATAATTGCTGAATGGATATTTTCTTACACAAACTGATGCCTGAATTTCTCTTCGTGTAGATAGCAATATATATTGCTTGCTATCTTTGTAAACCTTTTTGGATGAATCATAAAAAAAGAAAAAACCCTTTTGGTGGAGGAATTTTTTAGTATATTGGAGTTAGCTGATTGTGGTTCAGATCATCAATTTCATGATTTTAGTGAATGAAGAATATTTCTGCTTGTTATGAATGCATACTTACATTATGATTGATTCCACACTTATGCTATTTTATTGAGAAAAGATAGGATCTCTCGGTAAACTCAAAACTTTCAAGTTATAGTTCTCTTGATTCCAAACTAGTCTGTTTTTTTACATGAACACTGAAGGCAATCATTAAATGAAGTCAGATCAGGTATTGATGTAGAAGTGTTTAAACTTAAGCAGATATCTTACATTGTATTGAGTTCGATTTAGCTGGGGAATCACTAAAGAAAACACTGAACTTGATACTCAACAAATTTGTAGATTTTTATTACCAAAGAAAGGCATTATATGGTCTAAAGTAGTCATTCACTCATTTGATCATTCAGTTTTTTTCGGGAATGGAACCTACCCTTGTGTTTTCCTAGATGAGAACAAGAATAGGTGCATTTTATTTTAACCCCAATATTGTTACAAATCATGGATGTAACTCATGATTGTAAAGAACCTTCAAAATACCATTTAATCATTGCAAGTTTTTCTGCTCTTTGGAAATATGTGATACTTTTTGGCCTTAAATACTTTTTCAAGTGGGGGTGGAAGGATTTGCAGCGAGTTTTCTTGTGAGTGTTCTGTAGTTGCACTTTCTTCCTGTTACTATCCCATTAAAGAAAGCATATTGTAGCCGTAGGCTGAACTATTCAATGATGAACCCTGCAGTTGACTTCGTTATTAGCTGAAGTTGGTCTGAACATCCAGGAAGCACATGCATTTTCCACTGTGGATGGCTATTCTCTAGATGTCTTTGTTGTCGATGGGTGGCCATTTGAGGTATCTCATATTCTTTTCATTATTTTTTGTCTTGTATAGAGCGTGCTTGGTTCTTTTTGGTCACCAAACGTGGATCTGATGGTTTCCTTTGGATATTAAGAATGACTTGCATTATCAGTTTGACATTTTTTACTTCTGTTACATAACTCTAGTTTTTTTACATATAATTTTTTATTTCCCCCCTTTTTGGTTTACGGAAAGCTAAGAACTTTCATAGTAGCAAAGCAACAAATATTTTAGAGCACTTGTAGAGAGAAAAAATTAACGAGCAGCAAATGTTCGTTGTACCAAAATATTGTGGGCACCTATATTTGCTTCTATATAATTTTGTTGCCAGTTTTCAAATCATATTACTGTTTGTTCATCTATGCATTCTTCTGTTCTTACTTCTTATATGATTGCGTCTTTTAAGTTGGAGCTGCTGTGGCATGTATCTAAATTTAGTAGTTGATGATATGGCCAGAAGGTTTCATGTAAAGCCACAATTTATACTTCATTATGCATTCCAGAGATGAAAAGGCATTTTGGCAGCATCTTATACTCATTTAGCTCTCTTGCTTCAAGGAGAGAATTTTGACCGACCCTTGATGTTTCCACTTTTTCAGGAGGTTGATCAACTCCGGACTGCAATAGAGAAAGAAGTTTTGAAGATTGAGGTACTTCTCTCCTATTCTTGTGTGATAAACTAGGGAATTGTGATTAGGATTCCCGTCCTTGGCTTATATTATCATGTGACAGCACTCATTTATGCTCTATAATTGTTGGTTTTATTTATGTGGAAGAACTGACTTTGTTATGTATATGTTGCTATATGACGCCGAAATGACACTGCAAAATCTGTACATTTACTTCTGCGTAGGGAGTCCATTCATGTAGTTTTTTTCCAATTACTCTCATTCTTTGAATTATGATATCCACATTATTTTTTCGACTGTCGGTGCAAAGATTTATGAATATTTTGTTATTATGCAGAAAAAATCCTGGCCAAATCCACATTTTCTGCCTTCTCTCGATGAAAATGAGAAAGTAGAGATCAAATGTGAATCTGATCATCTGAAAATACCCAATGATGGTACTGATGTCTGGGAAATTGATCCTCAGTATTTGAAATTTGAATCCAAAGTAGCATCAGGATCGTATGGCGATCTGTAAGTATAAGATGTTACTTTTGAAGCTCAAGCTTGTACTTGAGTGTTGGATCACTCTAAAAAGCTTTTATTTTTCCAGATATAAAGGCACTTACCGTAGTCAGGAAGTAGCAATCAAAATTCTCAAGGCAGAGCGCTTGAATACAGAACTGCAGGCGGAGTTTGCCCAAGAAGTTTATATAATGAGGTTCGTCCCAGTATATTTTTATGGTTTCCCAAGGGTTTAATCCCTTTGGAGGCGCTTCGGGCATAGGATTCGTACTTGGGTCGCCACTTTGGGGGTTCTAGTCCCTTCCACTAGACCAATCACCTGTTGGTTCGTCCCAGTGTATTGACTAGCCTTTCCATGGACAATTTTTCAAAATACCCAATGTTAATATTTGATTTGAGACCTTTTTCTTAGTCTTATGATCTGAAATGGTTCTTAAGAACTTGCACATGCATACTATTTGCGCAATGCACATACCTTCCCCTACCATCACTTGAGCTTACTGGGTTTGGTTCCACCAGTTTTGCAAAATATAATCTCGTAATAAACTCAGTGTACGCACATTTTTTTATTAGACTATTGCCATGTTAAGATTCTCAATTTTTATTTATTTATCTTGGTTTTCGTCCTTCTTTTAATTCATTATTATGTTACTTACAGAAAAGTTCGGCACAAAAATGTTGTGCAATTCATTGGGGCATGCACCAGGCCTCCACACTTGTGCATAGTGACAGGTATGTTTTCTTGGGAAATGCTCAGTTAGGTTACTTTAATAGAAACTTAACGTGTGGTTGAATCCGTTTCAGATTCATTTTAAAGGCATGAATTTTGAAAAAATTTAATGGACTTGAGAAAATGTGTGGAGTGGTCGAATTTTTGGGAAATATGTTGGACCATTAGAGGTTCCAAAGTCTGAAAATGTGCGATAATTATTCAGTTCTAAAATTCAAGAAACATGTTTGCACCAATGGTGTCAAATCATGTTTCTGGAATTTGAGAAAGCAGTGAAAATTGAAATTCTTATTCCAAAAGCAAAACAATCACGTTCAGTTATTGAAAACTGAAAATTGTAACTGACACGAGATCCAAACGATTGTGTTGTTTCAGCAAATATATTGGTTTTAAATAAACCTGTTTTCTTAATTTGCAGAATTCATGTCTGGAGGAAGTGTATATGACTATTTACACAAGCAAAGGGGAACTTTTAAGCTTCCAACTTTACTCAAAGTAGCAATTGATATATCGAAGGGAATGAACTATTTGCATCAGAATAATATAATTCACAGAGACTTGAAGGCTGCAAATCTTTTAATGGACGAAAATGAAGTAAGCATTAAGTTCTTCAACTGTGTGAGCTTTTCTGATTCTGATATTTCACACTGCATAATCATCCATATAAAAGATTGAACTTCGTTTCATTAGGATATGGATTTCAACTTGTGTCTTTATGATGATTTCTTAATTCCGAAGAATGAAATCAATTGAGTTCGACACCTACCCCGTGGATGATTGTGAAGATATAGTCATTTTATATATCTAAAAGGAATTATAATTTTATCTTGTTTTTAGCCTGGCAGGCGATTCTATTTGTCAGTTTTCAACCATTTACTCATTCAATATTTTCTGTATTAATTTTGTCAAAACCTTATGTAGTAGCTCTGAAGTGTTTGGAAGAGATCTCAAAAGGACCTTTATTTTCAGGTTGTAAAGGTGGGTGATTTTGGGGTGGCCAGGGTGAAAGCCCAAACAGGCGTGATGACAGCTGAAACTGGGACGTACCGGTGGATGGCCCCTGAGGTATGTATTAAATTTGAACTTGGGAAAATTGCAGCATTTTTTTTAAAAAAAATTGAAGTTTGCTATGATACTTCTAACGGACTGATCTTCTGGTTGCTGCACAATAAATTTTGAATCTTCTGATTCTGCATTACCTTCTTCTTTATGTTTCATGTTATTGTTTACCAGGAAAATTGCACTTTTGGTCCCAGTAGACTAGATCCCCAACACTTGCAGTCCTGCACTTTACAAAATTGCACTTTTGGTTCCAATTTCCTAAAATATAATGCACTTTTGGTCCTTATCACCTCACCAGAAGTGCAAGATAGTCCCATGGTACAAAGGGCGCCAAACAAAGACTATTCCTAGTCTCTAGGATAGTGCAATTTTGTAAAGTGCGGGGCTTAAAGGTGCAAAACATTTTTGAAAGTTGGGATCAAAATTGCAATTCTGAGAAGTGTGTCATTGCTTACCATA
Source organism: Penstemon newberryi var. newberryi (assembly GCA_030819805.1). Classification (NCBI taxonomy): domain Eukaryota; kingdom Viridiplantae; phylum Streptophyta; class Magnoliopsida; order Lamiales; family Plantaginaceae; genus Penstemon; species Penstemon newberryi. The sequence goes on along the minus strand of JAUALY010000004.1, from coordinate 10,185,827 downwards.
TCTGACATTCTTATATTGTGGCTTTGACAATGTTTTACATATATTTGTTTTTGAAAGGTTATTGAACATAAGCCCTATGATCATAAGGCAGACATCTTTAGTTTTGGAGTGGTTTTATGGGAATTGCTGACAGGAAAGGTATTTTTTTTTCCCGTGATATGTTTGAATCTGCAGTCTCTTCTGTATTTTTGTACATTAAAAATCTTTATTTTTCTTTTATCAGCTTCCGTACGAGTATTTGACCCCTTTACAAGCAGCAGTAGGAGTGGTCCAAAAGGTAAATACTTAGGTTCTCATCCACAAGAAACACTGTTTCCGCTGTCATACTGTGCTAAATGCACTTCAATGACTATTTCTATAGGGTCTCCGGCCAACTACACCAAAGAACACTCATCCAAAGCTTGCTGAGCTACTTGACAAATGCTGGCAGCAAGATCCAACTTTGAGACCCGACTTTTCTGAAGTAATGGAAATCTTAAAGCAAATCTCTAAGGAGGTATATGAATACTTCAGAGACACTATTAAAGATATATTTATATTTATTCACTTGTTCTATATGTTCCTGAGTTTAAACTAATTTATATTAACTAAATTACACAAACTACCCCTGAGGAGTGTCAAATTACAGGGAGATCCCTCATGTTTGGGAGGTTACGGAAACCATCCAACATTGGTTTTAAAATATTTAAGGGTTTTGCTTAAGGAATATAATGCCCTCTTTCTTATTTATGAAAATTCGGCCTTTTGTTACTTGTGACACCTCTTCAACAACACATTACTTTAGAAACCCTTGCATGAGTAAATATATACTATCATTTACCCCCTATGGTTTGTGTTATGTTAACAGGGATGCTTCTGTCAACGACATTGACCGACGTTATTCATGAACAAATTTTTTTTTTGTTTTTTTTTTTATGATCTCATCTAATTTCATTAGGAGTTAAAGCCTCGGGATTGTAAATATAGTAATTGCATACCTAGGGGTAATTTGTATGACTTCCTAAACATGAATTGATCTTCCGGTAATAAATGTGACATATGGATTCTAAATTTAAGGGTCCCTCGAGGACTCTGGAAATAAATTAGAATGGTTTTTATTATACCCTTGTGACTCGTAATATTCAATCATCCGATGATATGCAATAGGTTGGAGATGATGGAGAAGATAGACGAAAGGAGAAGTCTGGAGGATTTTTTTCTGCACTGCGTCGTGGACATGAAAAAAGAGAAAAAAATGTTCATTAACTTGTGTACTCACTTGCCTCTAATTTTGGGTCATTTACCCCTTAATTTTTTTATTTTTAATTTTCTCTCTTAAATATCATTTGCCTTGTACAGTAACCCTTTCATCAATGTGGTAAAATATTTTATTTCTTCAGAGGAAAGGTTCACTAATTCAATTACTACTTTTTCGTCCATCAATTCTTTGTTAGTTCTGGCTTATCTTTGTGGTACTGATTCTTCTGAATTATCCTTCGTTAATAACTTGCTCGTGATATCTGTGTGTGGGTATGAATCGTGTTAACACAAATCAGTACCAGACGATAGCTTGAAATGTCTTTGCCTAAGAATTTATATTTTATGCATGTTTATGAAGGTACTTAAATAAATATTTATCGGCATTATGCGTCTGTTTTAGTGAAATGGTGTTATATATCATTACACCAAAATATAATATTTACTAGACTATTTATCAGATGCTAGCAAATCACAATGAATGAGCAAGTAACAATCTTTATAGTATCATATCAATTAAAGACAGTAACACTAGTATTAAGTTAAAAAACAAAAATTCAAACTTCACGTGCCACCCAGATTTTTTATAAACTTGGGGATTTAGCAGTTTCATCTGGACAAAATTCTCATTCAGATTGAAGACTTTTAGGGCATGTTTGTTTGGTGTTTGGGAAAGTAGTTTGGGAGAGTAGCGGAGGTTTGTGAAATAATTTCAATTTGCGTAATGTTGTTTGTTTGAGTTTTGAGAGAGTGGTTTGAGAAATAAAGTAGTTGTAGGTTTTGTTGGAAGAATTATGTTGTAGGTGTAAGACATGTAAGACTTTATGTCAAATCATGTTTGTTATATGAGATAAACTATGTAAGAGACATGTTATTTTATGTCAAATCAGAGTAGAGTTTGTATATGTTTTGTTTAGAGATAAGAAAAATGTTGTTTGTTTTGAAATTTTAGAGAGGAGTTTGAAAAAATTGAGAGGTGACAATTTTATTTCATAAAATAAAAAACATGTTTATTTAACATTTTTCAAAAATAAAATAATTTTGAAAAACACCAAACAAACATATCCTTAGAGTCTTTGTACCTCAATTTTGCTACACGTGACATTATTGATTTTGGACATTGTGCATCACTTTTATGAAGTTATCTCCACTTTGGAGAGATATCCGTGATGTGCCAGTAGGGTCAGTCTAAGCTCTAGGAAACTCAGATGGTTGCCCAAGCCCGAGCCCACTCCTATATAACCAACCCACTACAAATGGGATTAGAGCATTATGAGTGGTATATCTAAATATTGGATCCAAATTCTTCATTTGCATTCTGTTAAAATATTTTGCACTTCTTGAACAACTTTTTTTTTCTGCAGTAATAGACATAAATAATGGGAACCCATTTTCAAAATCAATTTAAATTAAATTTATTTCACTAACTTAAAATTAAAGTCTATTTAAAAATATAATAACCAGTAATTTTAGACTAAAAAAAAAAAAAATTCAAAATATTTGTAAATTTTATAATAACTATTAATTATAGATAATGAACTCATTGATGGTGTCTTCATAATTTTTTTCAATTTTGTGATAAAATATTTATATGCACTATGATTAGATGCTGAGATTTTCAATAAGATTTTTATTTTTTTTCCACGTTGTATACGTGTCAATTTATGATTGGATGTTGAAATAGGTTCAACAATCTTGAGGGCTCAAATTTGGGCTCAATTGAAAGTAAATGGGTTTTGGGTGCATTTTGCACTTCCCTTTAGGTCATCAATTGTGAGGTGTTATTTGTAAATTTTGGACCTAAACTAATTTGGGCCCCCATTTGGGTACACCACTGGTGATGCTCTTAGAGAATTTAGAGTTGTCAATAAGTAGGATTCGGGTTAGATTTTGTTTGATACAGATCCGACTCCATTATGTCAGATCGAATTAAAGTTGGGTTCAAATCTTGCTCAAATCTAATACCATTGGATTTTCTTGGAATTCAATCGAATAATGAATCTTTTTTAATCCAATAAAATGTCAACTTTCAAAATCAAGACCATTATTTTTTTCTAAACTAAGTTTGTTGACATTATACTTTCATTTAATTTATCTCACGTGTTCAATTTTTTTAAACTTATTATTCATACGTTGAGATGAAAATAGGCATAAAATAAAAATTATGAATGAATTTTTAACTGATATTTTTCCAGACAGATGGTAAATAGATGGTAAATATTACTAATATCACTTATCTCTCTCTCTATATATATATAGAGCAAAAGACAAAAACACCCCCTATATTTTATCTAACTCCCAAAAATCCCCCTGTGTTATTTTAACTCCCAAAACCCCCATGTGTTTGGTTTTCAATACCACACTCGACCCAAGTAGTATATACTTATAACTTTATTTTTGACTTTTGGTGGAATGACAAGATTGCCCTATGTGTTTGTTTTTTTTAAAAAATTATTTAATTCTTTTTGAAAAATTAAGTATGTACTACTTGAGTCGAGTGTGGTATTTAAAATAAAAAACAGGGGGGTTTTGGGGATTTAAAATGACACATGGGGGGTTTTTTGGGAGTTAGACAAAGCATAGGGGGTGTTTTTGTCTTTCGATGTCAGGGGTAAAATTGTCATATCAAAAGCAAAATGTGAACAAATACTTGTAATTTTGGCGTTTGAAACACACTCTCTTTTTTAGGGGTGTATTTGGCACTTATTTGAGATTACAGGAGAATTTTTGGGAGTTAAAATAATACAGGGGTTTTTTGAAAATTAGACAAAGTATAGGAGTGTTTTTATCTTTTACTCTATATATATTGTCGAATACAAAACTGATCGAATCAACTTAGATCTATATTTGCACCACATAATTCGAATTATATATCATTATAGTCGAATCAGCTCAATCATATTTCTAATCAAACAACGAATCAACTTCAAATTGATATCCGTCCAATAACAACCCTACGTGGGATAGTAAAAAGTTATTAGGCGACCGTTTTCTGATAAAATATGAATTGAAGACGTAGTAAAGAACATAATTTTTTTCCAATATAACCTTCTACATAAAACTATTTCCCTATATGACTCAAACCGGAAACTATTTCCCTAAATGTACCTTTTGTCATGAATCGCAGTTGCCAACTGCGATTCTTCAAATAAATCGCAGTTACCACCTGCGAATCTTAGATTTATACGAAAATTGTAAAAAAAAATTTTTATCATGAATCGCAGTTCTGAACTGCGATTCTTGTTAATTATCGTATTACGGCCATAATTAATTAGGCGTAATGAAATCCAGGTTTTTTAATGAATCGCAGTTTGTAACTGCGATTCTTGATTAAAAAAATTTATTACATGAATCGCAGTTATGAACTGCGATTCAATAAGACCTAATTTATCTCCAGCCAGACGCCGTTTCCATTCATTTCGAGCAAAGTTTTAGAAAGGGAAAGAGGCGCGATTTTGCGAACAAAAAAGATAAAAGTCTCCATCAAGAATTCTCACAAAAATCCGTCAATTGCTCAATTCTTCCCCATAAAGCCCTAACAACATTCATCATATTCAAGAGGTATTTATTTTTATCACTTTTTGTTCTCTTTATTTCATACATATGAAGATTACTTAAAAATAATTGGTGGAATGTCGTTTCATATATATTCATTCCAATTTTCAAGGCTCCAACTTTTGTACGGTATTTGGTTCTGAAAAAATAAAAAATCCTTTTCACGGTAATGTCCCTGTTCTCTCTCTCACCTTTCAATGATAGGTTACCATCTCCCAAAATCTAATTTTTGCATCTCTTGTAACACCTTCAGTTTCTTCTCTGTTTTTAATTTATTATAATTTATAATAATCTAACTTGGGATAGTCTATCCTGACTCTTGGCTGCTCAAGAGTCAAAATAAATCATGCTTCAAAAATTTGTACTTCAGGCTATTAAAATTGTACATAGGTATACATGGGTGTATGATGGTATAAGAAGTGGGGTAAAAGAGTATGAACCCACAAATTAAATCGTACACCCCTAAATTGACAATAATACCCTCACAATTAAAAAAAAAAAAAAAAAAAAAAAAAAAAAAACTACTTCATCTTCTCCGCCCCACCCCCGCCCCACCCCACCCCACCCCACCAAACCCCACCCCCACCACCTTCCCAGGCCGTCCCCGACGGCCTGGGATCGCCGATTCCAGGCCAGAGACGACCTGGGGAGAAGTTTCCAGGCCGTCGCCGGCCTGGAAGTAAAGCTTGAGGCCTGCGACGGCCTCAAGTCGGAGGCCATCGCAGGCCTCGGAAGTTTAACTCCAGGCCGGCGACGGCCTGGGAACTTATCCCCAGGTCGTCGCCGGCCTGGATCCGGTGAACCCAGGCTAAGAAGATGAGGATGGGGATGGTGGGGTGGGCGGCGGGGTGGTGTGGGCGGCGGGGTGGGGTGGGGTGGGGTGGATGGGGGGTAGGGTTTTTTTTTTTTAAAAAATTATTTAATTAAAAACAAAATAAATATATTTATTTAATTTTAAAAAATAAAATGTTATTATGTATATTTTTTTTAAAAAAAAATTATGTTAAATTTATAAATAGTATAAAAAATGTTCCAACAAATAAGTTCTTTAATTATTTTTTACATCATACCAATAAAACTTGAGTTGATATATTTGTAATATTTTTTCTAAAACATTATTGGCTTTTATAAAATTTTATAAACATGTGCAAGGCTTGTGAAAAATATTTAAATTTAGGAAAGTGTATTTCAAGAGATGAGTGATCAAGAGATGAATTTTTTTTTTAAATTATCTTTTGAATGTTTATGTATATAAATTGAATATGTTATTGCATTTTCTATCATGTAAAATATAAAAACATTAAAATAATAAAAATAAATTTGAATGTTTATGTTTATTTGAATTTATGAACATAAACATTCAAGAGATTAGTGATCATGAGCTGAGTGATCAAGAGATGAGTGAATGATCAAGAGATGAGTGATCAAGAGAAGAGTTTTTTTTTTAAATTATCTCTTGGATGTTTATGTATATAAATTCAAATAAATTGAATATGTAATTGTATTTTCTATCAAGTAAAATATAAAAACATTAAAAATAATAAAAACAAATTTGAATATTTATGTTTACTTTTTTTTTTATAAAAACATTAAAAATATTAAAAACATTAAAAATTTAAAATAATAAAAACATTAAAAATAATAAAAACAAGTAAAATATAAAAACATTCAAATTATTATTTTAATTAATAAAAAATATAATGACATAATCAATTTATTTGAATTTATAAACATAAACATTCAAGAGATGATTGATCAAGAGATGAGTGATTAAGAGATGGATTTTTTTTAAATTATCTCTTGAATGTTTATGTATATAAATTCAAATAAATTGAATATGTCATTGTATTTTCTATCAAGTAAAATATAAAAACATAAAAAATAATAAAAACAAATTTGAATTTTTATGTTTACTTGTTTTTTATAAAAACATTAAAAACATTAAAAATTAAAAATTAAAAATAATAAAAACAAGTAAAATATAAAAACATTCAAATTTGTTTTTATTGTTTTACTTGATAGAAAATATAATGACATATTCAATTTATTTGAATTTATATACATAAACATTCAAGAGATAATTTTTTTAAAAAAAAATCATCTCTTGATCACTCAGCTCATGATCATTCAACTCATAATCACTCATCTCTTGATCACTCACTCAGCTCATGATAACTCACTCAGCTCATGATAACTCACTCAGCTCATGACCACTCATCTCTTGATCACTCAGCTCAAGATCACTCAGCTCATGATAACTCACTCAACTCATGATAACTCACTCAGCTCATGATAACTCACTCACTCATCTCTTGATCACTCACTCAGCTCATGATCACTCATCTCTTGATCACTCACTCAGCTCATGATCACTCACTCAGCTTATGACCACTCATCTCTTGATCACTCACTCAACTCATGATCACTCATCTCTTGATCACTCACTCAACTCTTGATCACTCAGCTCATAATCACTCATCTCTTGAATGTTTACGTATATCAATTCAAATAAACATAACCATTCAAATTTGTTTTTATATTTTACTTGATAGAAAATATTTTTTATCAAGTAAAATATAAAAACATTAAAATAATAAAAACAAATTTCAATGTTTATGTTTATTTGAATTTATAAACATAAACAAATTTGAATGTTTATATATATAAATTGAATATGTTTAACTTAAAAAGATACACTTTCATCAATTTTTTCAATAATTATCGATATATTTTAAAATTTTGGAGGACTTGGTGTTACATAACCATCTAATAGAAAATTTGATCGAAATAATGACCGAATCATTGTTTTTTTTAAATTATCGATATATTCAAGAGATGAGTTATTATTTCGATCAAATTGTCTATTAGATGGGTATGTAACACTAAGTCCTTCGTAATTTGAGAATATATCGATAATTTTTTTAAAAATTGATGATTCGGTCATTATTTCGATCAACTCAATAATTTTTTAAATGATGATTCGATCATAATCCTGATCAAATTGTCTATTAGATGGTTATGTAACACTAGGTTCTCCGTAATTTTAAAATATATCGATAATTAAAAAAAATGATGATTCGATCATTATTCCGATCAAATTGTCTATTAGATGGTTATGTAACACTACGTCCTCCGTAATTTGAAAATATATTAATAATTTAAAAAAAAATTATGATTCGGTAATTATTCCGATCAAATTGTCTATTAGATGGTTATGTAACACTAAGTCCTCCGTAATTTGAAAATATATTGATAATTTAAAAAAAAATGATGATTCGATTATTATTCCGATCAAATTGTCTATTAGATGGTTATATTACACTAAGTTCTCCGTAATTTTAAAATATATCGATAATTTTAAAAAATTGATGATTAAGTCATTATTCCGATCATATTGTCTATTAGATGGTTATGTAATATTATGTCCTCCGTAAATTGAAAATATATCGATATATTTTAAAATTACGGTGATCGAAATAATGACCGAATCATCAATTTTTTCAAAAAATATCGATATATTTTCAAATTACGGAGTACTTAGTGTTACAACATTTTCAATATTTAATGTTACAATTTTTGACATATATTTTTACAATATCAACTCAAGTAATTGCAAAGTAGTTGAAACGAACTTGATTACAATTTGCAAGTATCTTTTATAAAAAATATTGTAAATATATACTCAAGTTTTATTGTTGTGATGAAAAAAGTAATAACAAAAATTCTTTATTGGAACATTTTTTTTTTAAATTATTCATTAATTTACAATACAACAATTTTCAAATTACAAATATTTATTAACATTTTAATTTTATAATTAAATTTAAATATAAAAATATTTATTTTGTTTTTTATTAAAAAAAAAAAAAAAAAAAAAACCAAAACCCTAGAGCCCAACCCACCCACCCAACCCGCCGCCGCCTCCACTCCCTCTATCCCAGGCCGTCGGAACGGCCGATCCTAGGCCGGCAACGGCCTGGGATCAACGATTCCAGGCCGGCGACGGCATGGGGAGAAGTCCCCAGGCCGTCGCCTGCCTGGAAGTAAATTCCCGATCGTCGCAGGCCTCCGATTGTTCGTTCCAGGCCGGCGACGGCCTGGGAACTTCTCCCCAGGTAGTCGCCGGCCTGGATCCGGCGTTCCCAGGCCGTCACGACGACCTGGGAAGATGGAGGGAGGCGGGGTGGCGGGGGGGGTGGCGGGTCGGGTGGGGAAGATGGATGCAATTTTTTTTTTTTTTTAATTGTATGGGTATTTTGGGTATTTTATGCTTGAGTAGGGTACGTACGTTGTGACAAATGGCACAATTTAATTGAAGTCGTTCATGACTCTCAACAGCCGAGAGTCACGATAGACAATCCCATCTAACTTTTGCATCTCTTATAACTTCTTCACTTTCCTTGACGCACTCTATTCTTGATTTATTATAACAACAATTCATATCCTTTTTTAGGCCCCCTTTAGTAAATTTTTTATTCCTACAAAAACATGTAATAATACTATATATAGCTCTTTACCATTCATTTAAATTTAATCTTTTTACTAAAAATATGTTACGACTAGGGCTCTCAAATTCCTAGGACCGGCAATGCCCGATAATCCTTTAAAGGATGTAAACCTTGAGACTTCACAACTAAAATTAAACACATCGAGAATTGTTTGTTTCGAGTATTAATTATTATTTATAATATTATAATGATAATTCACATGTTCTTATTTAAATCTTTGCCTTGTGATTCTGTTACATATTAATGACAAATTAAAACCAACCGTACATTTAAATTCCAATTTCCCACGTTAGCTAAACTCAGAAAGATTATAGTATCTTAATCAATTAATCACATACGAATTGTTCACAACACAATTGCCATGCAATGATTGCAACATATTTTCATTCCAATTAAATAATATTTTCACAAAAAAAATCAATCACATTTATATACTTATAAAAAATACACTTGGTTCCTTGGGTTTCAATCAAAATCTTACAAATTCACACGTCAACCATGCTACTTCCGTCGCCACGCCTAAAAACTCGTTCTCTCTTCCAATATTGTAGGTTTCTCACTAATTAATTATAAACAATTAAAAGGAATAAAAAATTAATCATCTATTCTTGTCTCACTCAATGCATGTTAATTATATAGTAAGTAGTACTAGTAACTATTTCTATTTCCTTTCACACCATGAAAATTTTCCCATAACCGAAGAGCTCTTCAATGTTGCACGTGATCCAAAAAGGGAACAAAATCTTCCCTTTCCCCATTACTACTTGATTATATATATATATTAACCTTTCATTAATCAAATCAGTAATGGACTTTTCCTCTTCATTAAAAAAATCGTTCAAATCCAATAACTCATACAAGCATAAAAGAAGAACATCCATAACCAACGTCGCAGAAGAAGACGAACGCCACGAACAACAACCCATTCTATCAGATCACCGCCGCGATTCCACCTCTTCCGCCGCCGCCATGAACCGCCACGGAACACCCGAAATCATCGTCAAAATCGACAAAGGCAACGATCAACAACCCTCGGCCGCCACATCATCAAAGATTTGGCGGGAATCGAGTCTAGAATTCTGGAAAAACGATTCGCCGAATGATCCTCCTTCCAAGCTGATTGGGGACTTCCTGAACAAACAGAAAGCTGAAGGGGTAGAAATGTCACTCGACATGGATTTGGAAATGGACGAATTGCGCCACGAGCAAATAAAAAATAGGAACCCTAATAGCAATTTCTCACCCGTGAAAAACTATTACGATGATAAAAGTAAAAATAATAATTATGATATACCAACGTCGAAAGAGGTAAGAGTTTCTTTCCAAGCCCCAAATTATAGTAGTACTAATGTGGTTGATATAGGTCCAGATGAACAGAACAAAAGTGTGAGAAATAACGGGTCCTCTTCCTCCTCTGATGAGGATAAGAATCAAAGGGTAGTTCATAATCGAAGACGATCGTCGACTGTGATGAATCATTTGGATTTGCATAACAATGGTGGTAATGGTGATGAGGCTCAGGTGCTAAAGTGCACCTCGATACAGAGGAGGGTTAGTGTTTTAGGTAGATTAAAGACTAAGTCTAGATTAATTGACCCTCCTCCTGAAATTCCAGATAGAAGGTCTGGGGTGCTTAAGTCGAACCAATTACGATCAGGGATGTTAGGAAAACAGATGGAGGAAGACGAGGATGATCCTTTATTCGCTGAGGATTTACCAGATGAGTATAAGAAAGCTAAATTTGATGCATTAACTATTGCACAATGGATAAGTCTTGTTTTAATTGTGTCAGCTTTGGCTTGTACTCTTTCGATTAGAAAATGGAAGATGAAAAGGCTTCGAGGATTGAGTTTATGGAAATGGGAAGTTTTGGTTCTTGTTTTGATTTGTGGGAGATTGGTTTCCGGTTGGGCAATTCGAATAGTTGTTTTCTTCATTGAGAGGAACTTTTTTATGAGGAAAAGGGTGTTGTATTTTGTTTATGGAGTGAGAAAAGCAGTTCAGAATTGCATTTGGTTAGGTTTGGTTCTACTTGCTTGGCACTTGATGTTTGATAAAAAGGTTGAAGGAAACAACAAGTTTCTATGGTATGTGAACAAGTTGATGTTGGGAATGCTTATGGGAACATTGTTTTGGTTAGTTAAGACACTTATGGTTAAAGTTCTTGCTTCTTCATTTCACGTTAGTACTTTCTTTGATCGAATTCAAGAATCACTTTTTAATCAATATGTGATTGAAACTCTATCCGGGCCTCCATTAATTGAGATGCAAAATAATCAAGAAGAAGAGGATAGGACAATGACTGAGCTTTGGAGGCTTCAAAATGCAGGGGCCACTCTGCCATCCGATCTTAAGCCACCGGCTTTTCAGGCCGCAAAGAGTGGGAGATTTATAGGCAATGGAGGCGGAGGCTTGCCCCCGAGGCCACTAAGAGGAGTAAGCTTTAAGTTTTCGGGCCAGCTGAATAAAAACGAAGATGGTCCAGAGCAGGGAATATCGATTGATCAGTTGCATAAATTGAATCATAATAATGTATCTGCTTGGAATATGAAGAGATTAATTAATGTTGTGAAGAATGGTGTTATTTCTACTTTGGACGAACAAGTGTTAGATAGTTCAAAAGGCGATGAGGCTGCGACTGAGATTAGGAGTGAATATGAGGCGATTGGTGCGGCAAGGAAGATTTTTCGTAATGTGGCTAAGCCTAGAGCAAAGTAAGTGTTTCCAAATCAAAATAGTTGTACTATTACCAATTGATTAGACTGTTGATTCTTTGTATTACTTGTTCCTATGAACTTTGAATTTCATGCATAACTATCATTACAATGAGCCATATGTGTGGTAACATTACATTTTTAGTCCTGGAGGACTGGACAATCAACATGTTTAGTCATGCGCTTGTGAAAATAGCATTTTTGGTTCCATAGAACGGTCTCTTTTTTGCACTTTTGGTCCCATATTATGTTTTGCACTTTCGAGAAGTGTTACTTTTTAGGTGCATGATTAAGAGTGTCTCGTCTATTGGGCTAAAAATACATTTTTGCTGTGTATTATTATGATATTTATGACAAATCAAATGTATTGTGATGAATTGAATGCCATTACATGAATATCATGAAACAGAGTCTAGAGTTTCTCAAAAGAATACAAAAGTTGACTGCAATGCAAATGAAAGATATAAAGTAGTCTAATCTAAACACTAATAAAAGGAAAAAGACTGAACTACCCTTCACACATAAAATTTTACAATTTTGATTGTGTACCATGAGAAAACTGTTGATGCTTCTTGACTGATTAACAGGTTCATCTACCTCGAGGATCTGATGCGTTTCTTGAAAGAAGAAGAGGCTTTGAAAACATTAAATGCTGTGGAAGGGTCGACTGAAAGCGAAAGAATCAGCAAAGCATCTCTCAAAAACTGGGTGGTATGGATTAATCAATAGATCAAAGGCACATTTGCTACTAATTTATAATGCTTTTCTCAAATAAAATCACAGTTCTATAGTATCATACATATTTAGAAAAAGTTATTTTTGTGCTATACTTGTGTAGGTCAATGCCTTCAGAGAAAGAAAAGCTTTGGCCCTGACATTAAACGATACAAAAACAGCAGTTAAAAAGCTTCATCAAATGGTTAACGTTATAGTTGGTATCATTATACTGGTCATTTTCCTAGTGATTCTTGAAATTGCAACGAGCAAGTTTCTACTCTTCATCAGTTCTCAGATTGTAGTTGTGGCATTCATATTTGGAAATACATGCAAGACAATATTTGAAGCTGTCATATTTGTATTTGTTATGCATCCTTTTGATGTGGGAGATAGATGCGAAGTTGATGGGGTCCAGGTACTCATGAATAAACTTTCTTTTCAATTATCTATGCTTTATAACAGGAAAAGCAGTATTTGTAGTCCTTTAGGATTGAATTTTGCATCACTTTTGGTCATGAACTTATGAAATTGCACTTTTTGTCCAGATTTTCTTAATTGGTCATGCTCTTTATAAATTTGCACTTTTGGTCTCATGGAATAGTTAGTTTTTATTTAGCACTTTTGATCCGAAAGAATGTCTCAATTTTATATTTTTGGTCCAATTTAGACGGAAAGGAGGTGATGGGAAATATTTTACTAAAAATGCAATTTTTCCTTTTGAATGTATAGTAATTATGTTCTATGTAATTTTCAGATGGTTGTGGAGGAGATGAACATCTTGACTACTGTCTTTTTGAGATTTGACAATCAGAAGATATTATATCCAAATGTAACTCTTGCCACAAAACCAATTGGTAACTTTTATCGCAGCCCTGATATGGGAGATTCAGTTGAATTTGCTGTCCATGTTGCTACACCAGCAGAGAAGATTGGCATCATCAAGGAGAAAATAACAAGGTACGTAAACATCTAATCACATATGATAATTGCCTCTCATTTTTGCATTTGAACTTCTTTTCATTTGTTCCGTGTGGGAAATATTTCCTTCTATGACATACATAAATTAAAAAAGTGAAATTCTTCCCGTTGCAGTTTCATTGAAGCAAAGAGTGAGCACTGGTACCCTTCACCATCAGTAGTGCTGATGAATTTTGAAGATTTACACAAACTGAAACTCTCGGTTTGGGTACGACACCGTATGAACCACCAAGACATGGGAGAGAAGTGGAAAAGAAGAGCCATTTTGGTTGATGAAATGATTAAGATTTTCAAAGAACTTGACATAGAGTACCGATTATACCCACTCGACATCAATATTCGTTCAATGCCTCCTTTGAACTCCACCAGGATTCCTCCAGCTTGGACTCCACCTCCAGGCAACTGAATGAAGTTCAATAAACTTTTCTTATAGAAAGAGGGAATTTAGAATGGCTTAGTGAAGAGTTTTTGCCTTTGCTCTCCTTTGCTATGAAGTTGTTGATTTCATTTCAATAGATAGATGAAATGATTTTTGTTTTGAGTTCTTCTTTTGTGTATCTTCCCATTGGTAGTTGTAGAAATCGTTTGGCAGCGTTTGTTGAATAATGGTGAAATTTTCATTATTATAACTAAGATACTACATTCACATCATTTTTTTTATTCTCATCATTTGTGGCATGTAGTTATTGGTTATATAACTTATATTTAAATATATTTACATTTTATGCCATTAAAAGTAGACATTGAGCATAAATGATTCATTTATAAAGAAAAGAGATTATAAATGATGTCAAATCACCATTTTTATGTGAAATAATAATTATATTTTGAGATATGGAATCTTGAATTGTGACATCCCAAAAAAAAAAATGGCAGTAAGAAATATGAGACAAATGGAGTGTAATTTTTAACTTTCTTCTGTTAATTTCTGAAGTGTCGATTAATAAGAAATTAGTTGTGTTGTTTGAACTTTGAGGTTATAGTATAGGACAATAGTTTTTTTTGTTGGTAATAAAAGTCTTGGGACTCATTTGGTAATATATAGTTATCGAATTACAGTAAAAACATTAATTGTGTCATTATAAATAAAATAATACTAATAAAATACCAAAAATCTGAACGAATTCGTAGCATAAAATAGATTAATAGATAAGACAGAACACACATTTCGGTTTGTATACCAATATGATTTTTTTTTTATAAAGTATATCGGCAAAATTGCAGACAACGTCTTAAACTAATTAGTAATTTTGGGTTTTCATCTTGAACTATATTACCTCAACGAATTTCGACCTGTAATTTAATTTTTTTCGGAATATTGTCCCAAACTAATTATTAATTCTGATGTTTCCTCCCAAACTATATCAACTCGTCGAATTTTATCCCGTAATTTACCATTTTGCATGAATTTAGTCTTAATATCAAATTTCTAATTTAATGGAAATGAAGGTTCAATCTTGTAATTAGTGTGGGACGAATTTTGCAATATTTATAATTGTTCATGCTAAAATTTGTCACGTCATGACATGTAATCAACCATGTGGCAATTTAACGAACACGTGCGCAATTACTTTCTCATAATTAACGGTGGGACGATATTCCAAAAAAATATTAAATTACGGGACGAAATTCGATGATGTGATATAGTTTAGGACGAAAATCCAAAATAAGTAATTAGTTTGAGACGTTTTCTGCAATTTGCCAAGTATATCAATATGATTTAAATATGCAAAGAAAATATTCAATGATTCCATGAATTGGGTAAACGGATCCGGGTCGCCGAATCCGCCTGTTTACGCTCATTTCCGGAAAAACATGAAATTGTATTCGAAATAGGAGGGAAAATTAAGAAAATTCCTCACTAACTTACTCTCTCTCTCACACTCACACCGCACACTGTGTTTTCCTTGTAGACGATACTGTTGTAAGCATGGCGCACCTAACAAGCCTGGTGCACGAACTCCGAGAACGCATAGCTGCGTCATCATCAACTCCTCCAAACGAGCAATACGACGCCGCTGTGCAGTCTCGATTCCGTGCCGTCCTCCCCAATCTCCTCAACGCCTATGTCGTTCCCTCCTCCTCTGGTCTGTATTTACAATGAAATAAGTAAATACTTAAAATAAATAGATATCTTTAAGTAGAATATTTAATTCCATGAAATCACGAAAATAAATTAGCTTTTTTTTTTTGTAGCAAAAGAGAGGGAAGTGATTGCAATACTGAAGCTATTAGCCAACACAGCTAAGAATTTTCCTGGAGTTTTCTATCACGGTAAAGCCAGTGCCGTGGTTCCTATTATTGGCCGGATTTTACCCTTCTTCGCTGAACCCGTATTTAGGTAATTCCAGACCTAATTTATTATTTGAATGTGAAGTAATTGTTTTTGATCCTGAGCAAGTAGTTTTATGTAGCTGTTGTGTGATACTTTCTCATTTTATTGGTTGTTTTTCTAAGTAATATTTTCCTGGTGCATTTAGCAGTTGGTTAGTAAATTTTTTTTGGGAAGATGTTTGCTGATTAAATGACTCGAGTACCTTTATTTATTTTATTCTATTTCAGATCTCGACATGGAGTTATTTTTGAGACTATTGTATCTCTATTATCCTTACTCCGGACAGGTGATCGAGATGCGTACCGTCAGTTTTTCATGGATACTATGTCGTTAACTGAAGGTACACGACCTGAACAGTTTACATTTTTTTTTCCATTAATTGCATTCACCAATCCGCTAGGTTTTTGATGTCACGTGCTATGATGGTTGTTGTCAATACATTATGCTAAGCTTTTTTATCTTGTGAAAAACTATGTGATTTGCTTTGGTTGAGTGTGGTATGTTATTTCCAACCACCTAGTAAAGGTATGGACTTTATTATTACTATTATCATCTGAACAAACTTGTGCTAATTTCAAAACTATGTTTTGATGATCAAATGTTTTTCGTAATAGATCTTGTGTACATTGCCTCAATTTGTGACGAGACAAGCTCTATGGAACCGAAAAAATTGTTGTTGAAGTCTTTTTGTGAGTCTTTTTCCGGGATGAGCAATGATGTTGCCATTCTCTGTGAGCTTCCATTATGCATCAAGCCTGTCAATGGAGATGGAATATTAATTGATCTCACGGGCAAAGAAAGGTTGCTGCCCTTTGCCACCTCAGCCATTAAGCTTCTATGTAAATGCTTAACCGACGGAACTGTATATGTCGAACGACTTTTGGACACCTCATGTGTTTTGGCAGTCTGCAAACTTTTGTGCTATGGAGATGATGATCTGCACATGGTGGGTAGATTTTACTCCAAATTGCCAATGTTTCTTCAAAATCACATTTAAGGTATTATATGCTTTTTCCTCTTTAAAATAAGCTGTCTAACTTCTCCAATTTTGTGAAGGCATGTTTCGACTTTGTACGCCTCACTAGAGCAGGGAAAAACTACGAGATTGTTCCTACAGAAAAACTAATACAATCAATGGCAATTATACTAAGTGAAGATGTTGAGGGAGTTTCAGTATTCAGGCATGTCCCTTAAATTTACTTTTGCTTGATATAATTTTGCCTGATTAATGTTCATTCAATTAGCGCCTATGTTTTTTGGGATGAGCCAGCAGACTCTATGATCACCTTGTCCCCTTGTAAATGGAAAGACTGCCCTATTGTTACCTCCTGTTCACCCTTTGGTGATACTTGTCACACTCCATATGCATTGCAAGCTGTCTAGGTCAAGCATATCTATCTATAAGCATGCAAAACACGATTTGCCATGTTTCTTTTAAAGTAACCCCAGCTATTACTTTTTTTCAACAGTTAGTAATCATGACACCTTTCTCACTTTAAAATTGTGAGGGGCTTAAAGACAATATTATCCACAATGTTCTCTCTATTTTTTTCATACTGGAGTCTAAGCTTATGGTTAGCCAAACTTTGGTTCTTTTTTAATCATGCTACTTCATCAACTCTAACTCTGTGGCTGGGTTGAAAACCTATGGTGGGTTCAAAATCTTGACACCCTATTGAAATTATTCCGGTTATATAGTCTGATACTTTTTAGATGGTTAACTTTATCCTGTAGCTAATGCACACTCTTCCAAGACGTGTCTTGTTGTCCTCTTCATAGACAACTAGGTCCGTTGAACCTATCTCGTCTGGATTTTTCTCACAAATATATAACATTTGGTTACAGAAATGCAGTTTATGATTCTTCTCTCGGAGAATGTCTTCAGTCTTTGCATTCTGGTTGTCCTGATGACGTTGTGAGGTCGACAGCAGCTGATATAGTTCGCATCTTTCCCGAGTCAATGCTGAAGACTAGTAGCTTGGAGCTCAAGGTAAATTTTGTTATATAAGTTACTACTTGTGCATGAGCATTTCGTATTAAATCTAGTACATATAGGAACAGGGCTGCGGAAATAGTATTCTCACGGAAATTAGGAGAAAGAAAAATAAAGAACATGAAAACCTTAGGCGTAGAAAATGTAGCAACTGGTCCTAGAACCCTTTAGGCTTCTCACCTAAAGTTGGATTGCATTGCACGATCACACAAAGCTTAAAAGTGCTCTGACAATATGCCTGAAACTTCATTGATTTTTCTAATGAAATTTTGAAGAAGACAACCTTATTTGTAAGCCTCAAGTAATTTACTACCTTAACTAGGAATAGGCCTTACTAGGAAGCCCTCACAAAACTCTTACATACAATAAAATAAATACTTCGAAAGGGAGGGAATTTCCAGCCTAATCAGTAATCACAGAAAAAAGCCTGAAATAATTTGAAACAAATACTGTTGTGGCCGAAATTATCTTTAAAGGGAATCACATTCCTCTATTCTAATACTTTATATGGATATTTGCTTTTGTGTCTAGAGATGTATCATGTATGGATGCTGTAATTAAACTTGTCAAGTATGGCTGCAATTTACTGTTCCACATTCTCTAAATTTCAGGATGGCCTATGTAGTACATATATACGAATTGCAAAAATGTGCCCACCTCATTTCTGGAAGCCAGATTGTCTCATTTCCATGCTTTCTTCCTCCAAGCCCCTTTTGCATGTAATAGATTGCTTGAAAGTTGCTGTTTCCAGGCTTGGTCCTAATCTTGTAGGAAGGTTAATGCTTGATGATAATCGTACAAGTACATTTGTATCAAGAGATAGTGAACATGACAGCTCAAAAGTTGGAGGCAAAAGACCCGTTCAAGAAATAGAAACTTCGGAAAGAAAGCGACAAAAGATACATAATATGCGTAAAGATTCTGGCGCCACAAGTCAGGATGTATGCACATCTGTCAGTTGTTTTACCGAAGTTATAGAAAAAGAATATGCTGATTATATGTGTACCTCGTTAAATCTTTTAGTGAAATTTCTAAAACCTCCCGAGGATCTGTCAAATTCATTGAGGACAGAAATTGCTCTGACAGCTATTAGCTCACTCTGTATTGTTTTTTCTGAATACCCGCATACAGAACTTTCGCATTGCATATTTCGGCAAATGTGCAAGTGGATTTCTTGGATTTCTGACCAGGTGTGTTTGTTTTTTTGGTTTGTTTTTCCTCGTATCTGGACTATGTTACTTTTATAATGTTGAATAACTTTAGCAGGTAAAACAAGAACTTCCATTCCCTCTTGATCTATCCATCTTTCTAGAAGCAGTTGATGGTCTATTGCTTTTGCAAGGTAATGGAACTACTGTCACAAGCTTAATGTTCTTGTGTAATTGCGTAACATTTTATATGAGAGTTTTTTCTTTTCTTTTCTCTCTCTCTTTCTCTCTCTAAGACTAGAGCTCCATTCCTAGAATACTAGAATCATATGATTAGTTCGTTGAATGCTGCATCATAGTAAAGCTTGTTCATTCAAACTGCATTTAACATGAGATTATTGGTTTTCTACTTATAGACTTAATTTTCTTTGAGATCTATCATGTTTTTCATTACCTAATTCTTACCTGTTGAATTTGATTAGGTTCCTCCCATGAAGAGAATAAACTTATGATCTTTGAAAGTAGTGGTGACAGTGGTGATCTTTTGCGACCACTGCTTAAGCTTCCATGGAACTGTACTCCTTCGACAATAAGATCTCATCCTCCCTGGAACGCAAAATGTCTCTCAATCCGCATCCTCTCTAGGGTCGGCTGGATAACACAGAATGGAGTGGATCTTGATATATTGGATTCGGGGCTTCATGACAAAGAGGAGGAAGTTAGAATTGAAGCTGTCATCTCTATGCCAGTGATTCTCCTATGTTCTGGTTTTGGTTTTCTGACACATATGTTCAACAGGCTGGAGTAAGTGAAGAAAATTCTTTTAATTGACTGAGGATGCACAAGTGTATGTACAATATCTATATGAGACCATAAATCACAGTTTTTGTCTGATAGGATGTTTATTCAAGCATAATTATGTATAGGCAAGCATCTCATAGTATTTAAGTACTTACCGAATTGTTGTAATGAAGCTAAAATTAATGCTTCTGCTCACATGGGTACACTTTTTGTAGAAGTAGTTTCTTCTTAGTTTATCATTTCATGCTGTAGCTGTATTTGCCTCTGATTACTCACCTTGCTACCTGAATAAATCTACTTTTTTGTGTTTATCTTTTCGTTCCCTTTTTTATGCTCTTGTTTCCATGTCGGTTAAGAGTTCTCTCTGAAGCTCTACAGATTAAAATTAGGTGTTGTCAATCTTGTATACAAGTTCACTTTTCTTTTTTATAAGCTCCACTAGTAGTTTAAGATGGGGCTCTAATTTATGAATCAGTAGAATTCATGTAATTGTCTTCTTCTTGAGGCTTGGTTGTGGTGAGCTATTCATTGATGGTATATCGCAATCTAAATTAGGCAGTGTGTCGAATTATAACGGAATGTATTAATTATTTATTAACCTGGTACACTAAGTTTGTAATTAAATGATTATGTGCTTCTTAAAAATGAAATGATGTGATTATAGTGCCTTTATTCTCTTGCAGGATCCTAAAGAAAGAGAAAAGTGAGCAAGTGAAGAAAATGATTACCCTCTCTCTAGGTTATCTGGCATGCCTTTATGGATGTTGCAAGGGTATTGCTGCACATCCAAAAGTTGCATGCAAATTATACTTGAGGAAATGCAAGGAGAAAGAAGACTTAACGACGAAACATCTCTTGCAAGGATTTTATTGTTCCAAGTGTGACAGCAGCACTACAGTGAATCCTGGCGCATGTTTAAAAGTTTGTCTACGTAACAAGCAGAAATCAGATTATCTTTCTATTTGTGATTATACCGATTTGCAGTCTCTCTTTTTTGAGCTCCTTTATGATGAATCATCAGAAGAAGTCCAAGTTGCCAGTGTTAGAATGATTCAGAGGATCCTTTTGCATGCAACTGAAGATGTTTTGCTTAAAACAAGATCTCAGTGGGTACAAGGTGTTGATTATTTAATCCTCCACAGGAGTAAAACTGTGAGACAAGCATTCTGCTCACAGATTAGTTTCTTCCTCCAGGAGCCAATTTTGGATCATTTTTTTTCTGGTAAAGATGCTGCTAACAAATCTAAAGAACAGAGGTTCATGGACAAAATAAAACATGCATTGGCAGCTGCTGAAGATCCTCTGGTTTTTGAAACCCTTCTAGAAACTACAGCTACAGTTATGCAAGCTGTTGATATTTCTAGTCAACTGTTCTTGTTCTCCCTGATTTTGTTAATTAGTCAGCTTGACAATCCGTGTACAACAGTGAGGCTGCTTGCATCAAAGTTGATAAATAGATCCTGCTACTTCCATCATACTGGGGGACTCGAAGCGATACTTTCTAAAGTTCTTGCTACTAGAATTGAACTGTATGATTATCTGTGTATGAAGCTTGTCAATCAACCAAAAATGGTTGACGAATTTTCAGCAGCTGTTCTTGGTGTTGAAACTGAAGAACTTGTCAAGAGGATGATTCCTGTTATTCTTCCAAGGCTAGTGGTCCTCCAGCACGATAATCATCAATCACTAGACATTTTATATGAGCTGGCCAAGTGTTTGAACACAGATACGGTGCAATTAATTATTCATTGGCTGCCCAAAGTACTTGCATTCGCTCTCCATCGAGCTGATGGGCAGGAGTTAAATTTTACTTTGCAGTTCTACCATCAACACACAGGTTCTGACAGCCGAGAAATCTTTGCAGCTGCTGTAC
Source organism: Penstemon newberryi var. newberryi (assembly GCA_030819805.1). Lineage (NCBI taxonomy): Eukaryota > Viridiplantae > Streptophyta > Magnoliopsida > Lamiales > Plantaginaceae > Penstemon > Penstemon newberryi. The sequence goes on along the minus strand of JAUALY010000004.1, from coordinate 10,163,969 downwards.
GGGAACTTCTAGAAGAACTTATATGCTTTACCGATGTAAATGATACAGATGAGATAAGTAAGAGGTACTTGATAGAAGCCATATATATAAAATGTATAATGTGGATATAGATGCTGCATGTAAAATGATGGTTAAGTAATAAGTTTAACTAATTAAATTATCTAAAGAATCATGCATTGAATGCTCTGCCTGAGGGTTCTATTTCTTGTGGAGCCCCCTCATCACAGCTCCCTCTTTTGTTTTGACGATTTATCAATTATTTCTGCATATCATAAAGGATGAAAAATGTGACTTTGATAAACCTTTATTACAGGTTAGCTAGGGTACCTCGTATGATAAAAGAAGTTGCAAGAATTCTGACTGGTAATGAAGATCTTCCAGGACTTTTGAGGAACCATGTTGTTGGTTTTTTGAACTGCATTGATAGAAAAATGCTTCATGTAGAGGATAAATCATTGCAAAAACAAGCCCTCCAACGGATTGAGATGCTTATTAAATTGATGGGTACCCACCTAAGCACGTATGTACCAAAATTTATGGTTCTACTCATGCATGCCATCAATAAGGAATGGCTTCAGGGTGAGGGTCTTTCTGTATTGCATTTCTTCTTAAAGCAATTAGCAATTGTGTCACCTTCTAGCACTAAACATGTGATTTCTCAAGTCTTTGCTGCGCTTGTCCCTTTCTTGGAAAGAGAGACAGGAAGATCATCTTCTAATATGAATAAAATTGTGGAGATATTGGAAGAGCTTGTGGTCCAGAATAGGGAAATTTTAAAGCAACATATCCTCGAGTTTCCCCCTGTACCTAATGTTCCTATCCTGGCAGAAGTAAACAAAGTAATTCAAGAAGCACGTGGTTCAATGACCCTGAAGGATCGACTACATGATGTTGTGGAAGGATTAAATAATGAAAATTTGAATGTTAGATACATGGTAGCATCTGAACTTAGCAAATTGCTGGACCTGAAAAGGGAGGAGTTTGTGGCTTTGCTCACAAAGGAAGGAGATGTGGTAGTTGATGTAATGAGCTCTTTGATAACATCTTTGCTTAAAGGGTGTGCAGAGGAATCAAGGACTTCAGTTGGACAACGATTGAAGCTGATATGTGCAGATTGCCTCGGAGCACTGGGTGCTATCGATCCTGCCAAAGTGAAGGGATTTTCCAGCACACGATTTAAGATTGCATGTTCTGATGATGATTTGATTTTTGAGTTGATCCATAAACATCTAGCGAGGGCATTCAGAGCTGCACCTGATACCATCGTCCAAGATTCAGCTGCATTGGCTATTCAAGAGCTGCTAAAGATTGCAGGTTGTGAAGCATCTCTTGACAATAATGTTTTTGAACGGCCTAAAGACAGGAATTATTTGAAGGTGGGCAAAACTTCTTCCAGGGGTTTGGATGACTGCACTGAAATTTATGGAAGGGGGCAAAGATTGTGGGACCGGTTCTCTAATTATATTAAAGAGATAATAGCCCCTTGCTTAACCTCGAGATTTCAGCTCCCTAATGTGTCAGATTCAGCGGTTTCTGGTCCTATTTACCACCCTTCGATGTCATTCAGAAGATGGATATATTATTGGATAAAAAAACTAACTGTGCATGCCACGGGCTCTCGATCTATGATTTTTAATGCTTGTCGGGGCATAGTGCGTCATGATATGCAGATAGCCATGTATCTTCTGCCCTATTTAGTTCTAAATGATGTATGTGATGGTACTGAAGACGCACGAAGTGGCATTGCTGAGGAGATTTTAGCAGTTCTTGATGCCGCAGTCTCCGACAGTAGCACTGTTTCAGTTCATGGTAATAATTCTGGGCAAAGTGAGGTGTGCATCCAAGCTGTGTTTACTCTTCTTGATAATCTTGGCCAATGGGTGGATGATGTTGAACAAGAACTTGCCCTATCCCAGCCTCTTCAATCATCCAACTCCAAGCAACAAGCTGTCAAGTTAAAGGACCAAAATCTGACTCTAACAAAGGATTCAAACCTAGTGCTTATACAATGTAAACACGTGTCAGGACTCCTGGATGCAATTCCTAAGGTTACCCTTGCTAAGGCCTCATTCAGGTGTCAGGCTTACGCTAGGTCTTTATTATACTTTGAGTCTTATGTGCGGGACAAGTCGGGAGCGTTTAACCCTGCATCTGAAAGGAGCGGTGTCTTTGAGGATGAAGATATATCATTTTTAATGGAAATATATAGTGGGCTAGATGAGCCAGATGGTCTATTTGGTTTGGCATCTTTACGAAAAACAAAAAGCTTACAGGACCATCTCATGATCAATAAAAAGGCAGGAAACTGGGCTGAAGTTTTGACTTCTTGTGAGCAGGCTCTGCAGATGGAACCCAATTCTGTTCAGAGGCACTCTGATGTTCTTAACTGCTTGTTGAACATGTGCCATTTGCAAGCCATGGTAACTCATGTGGATGGCTTAATTTCAAGGATTCCTCGGTATAGGAAAACATGGTGCACACAAGGGGTTCAGGCTGCCTGGAGGCTTGGGAGGTGGGACTTGATGGATGAGTATTTGACTGGGGCTGATGAAGAAGGCTTACTTTGTAGCAGCTCTGAAAGTAATGCTTCTTTTGACAAGGATGTTGCAAAGATTCTTCAAGCAATGATGAAAATGGATAATTTTTCTGTTGCTGAGAAAATAGCGTTGTCCAAACAAGCTCTGATAGCTCCTCTTGCTGCTGCTGGGATGGACTCTTATGCACGGGCATACCCATTTGTTGTCAAGCTTCACTTGCTTCGGGAGCTTGAGGATTTTAATTCTCTTCTCGATGGCGAGTCTTTTTTGGGGAGAAAATTTCATAACGAATCAGAATTTTCAAGGACATTGGAAAACTGGGAAAGCCGGCTCAAACTTACTCAACCATCTTTGTGGGCTAGGGAACCACTATTAGCATTCAGAAGACTTGTTTTTGGTGCTAGTGGTCTTGGTTCTCAAGTTGGGAATTGCTGGATACAATATGCAAAGCTTTGTCGTTCAGCTGGTCATTATGAGACTGCAAATCGAGCAATTGTGGAAGCCAAGGCTGCAGAGGCATGTAATGTTCACATTGAGAAGGCTAAGCTTTTGTGGAGCACCAGACGAACTGATGGTGCCATTGCAGAGCTACAACAAACCCTTCTCAACATGCCCATAGAGGTTGTTGGCTCTGCTGCTATTTCATCAATTACAAGCCTCTCTGTGGTTCCTATGAATCCTCCACCTCTACTCTCTGATACTCAGTCTATGAATGAGAATAAAGATGTAGCAAAGACCCTCCTTTTGTACTCAAGGTGGATCCACTACACTGGGCAAAAGCAAAAGGAAGATGTGATAAATCTGTATTCTAGGGTGAAGGAATTGCAGCCCAAGTGGGAGAAGGGATACTTCTACATGGCAAAATACATTGATGAAGTGCTTGTTGATGCTAGAAAGCGGCAGGAAGAAAGTACTGAACCATCTCTGAGAGTGATGCCATCTAATTTAGCTCTTGTTGCATCTACAAATGTTAATACCGAGCGAAGGTGGTGGACTTACCTTCCAGATGTACTGTTGTTTTATGCAAAAGGGCTTCACAGGGGTCACAAGAATCTCTTCCAAGCCCTGCCGAGGTTGTTGACACTGTGGTTTGACTTTGGGAGCATATATTACAGAAGTAACTTACAATCCAATAAAGATATTAAAAATGTTCATGGGAAGGTAGTAATTATACTGATTAAACTTTGTTTATATTCTCAAAATTAAGTTCAGTTTTGTTAATTTTTCTTTCCTTTTGTTAGATCATGAGCATCATGAGAGGGTGTTTGAAGGATTTGCCAACTTACCAATGGTTAACTGTCTTGCCTCAATTGGTTTCGAGAATCTGCCACCAAAATGAAGAAACTGTTCGCTTGGTGAAGCACATTATTACTGATGTTCTTAGGCAGTATCCACAGCAAGCCCTTTGGACTATGGCAGCTGTCTCAAAATCTACTGTCTCTTCAAGAAGGGACGCTGCAGCGGAGATTATACAAGCTGCTAGGAAAGGATCTAGTCAGGGAGGTTTTAACTCTATGTTTATGCAGTTTGCCACGCTAGTAGATCACTTAATCAGGTTATGCTTCCATCCAGGCCATTCAAAGGCAGGCCAATCAAAGGCAAGGACAATCAATATTTTAACTGAGTTCAGTGCCTTGAAGAGGATGATGCCTGTGGAAATTATAATGCCGACGCAGGAATCTCTTACCGTTAATTTACCTACATATGATATGAACCTAACTGATTCTGGCACGTCCAATATCTTCTCATATTCGGATCTGCCGACTATATCAGGAATATCGGATGACGCTGAGATCCTCTCCTCCCTTCAGAGTCCAAAGAAAGTAAGACATGCTCTCTCTCTCTCTCTCTCTCTTTCTATATATATATCTATATATATCTATATTTCATTTTTTCTTCTCTAGTTCGCTGTTTATATTGCAAAATCATTGCCATATAAAGAATGTTTGAAATTGGATTTTCCGAATTTTGTTCCAAACTATGATATTTCATTAATGTTCTTTCTTCCACATACAGAGAGAGGCAGTGACTGTTGACATTATGTCTTAGTCCATTTGTTTTGATTAGTTTCCTCAATCTAAACTATAGCTGACTCACATTTTTTTAAGTTGGATGTTCAAGTGTAACTGTTTCTTTGACTGGTTTCATGAATTATTATGAACACGCTTTCTAAAATTTGCAAAATGATAGGTGTGGGATAGTAACATAAATTATTTGCTCATGGTATCTCATATGTTATATGCAGATCATTCTCATTGGAAGTGATAAAAAAGAATATCCATTTTTATGCAAACCGAAGGATGACCTTAGAAAAGATGCACGTATGATGGAATTCAATGCAATGATAAACCGTTTACTGTCTAAATCTCCTGAAAGTCGTCGGAGAAAACTTTATATCCGTACATTTGCCGTGATTCCTTTAAAAGAAGATTGTGGTATGATTGAATGGGTCCCTCACACTCGTGGGCTCCGACATATTCTCCAAGATATCTATATAAGCTGTGGAAAGTTTGATAAACAGAAAACAAATCCTCAAATTAAGCGTATTTATGACCAATCCCAAGGTAAATTGCCTGAAGATGAGATGCTAAAGACCAAAATCTTACCAATGTTCCCTCCATCTTTCCACAAATGGTTCCTTAATACATTTTCAGAACCAGCCACATGGTTTAGGGCTCGGATTGCTTATGCACACACTACTGCAGTTTGGTCAATGGTTGGGCACATTGTTGGTCTTGGGGATCGCCATGGTGAAAACATTCTTTTTGACTCTACCACAGGCGATTGTGTCCATGTCGATTTCAGTTGCTTATTTGACAAAGGCCTGCAGTTGGAGAAACCGGAGTTGGTGCCCTTCAGATTGACACAGGTAAGACAGAAAAATAAAGAGTTGTTAGACCATAAGGTTTTGTATATTCAGGACTACGAGTTTTATTGTCATGTTCATGCATTTTTTTTTTTTTTGAATTTCATGAATTTCACTTATATTTTAAGAAATTGTCACTTTAGATTCTGCTGTTCAGTTAAGTAATACACTTGTCTCAAAAAAGTTAATTTTTCTGTTAAGTAAGTGAATCTGATTATAGAATGTGTATCAGTAGGATTGCTACAACCTTGTTCATTGAACAGATATCTATCTTCAAATATTTAATATCATTTTCTTTCATTTACTCTACTTGTCAGAACATGATTGATGGGCTAGGTATCACTGGATATGAAGGCACTTACCTGAGGGTTAGCGAGATAACACTTTCAATACTAAGGGCACACAAGGAGACACTCATGAGTGTTTTGGAAACGTTTATCCATGACCCTCTTGTGGAATGGACTAAGTCTCACAAGTCCAGTGGAGTAGAAGTACAAAATCCTCATGCACAGGTTTGAGTCTCTTTTTTCTCCTTTTACAAGCTCTTTTAGGCTTTGTTTGGTTCTTAGATCTCAATGAGTAAAACGATAAGAAAAATGAAAATGAACAAAAAAAAGCATATTGTGCAATCATTTGATGCTAGAAAAATATTTTCCTTGGTGTTGGACTCACTAAAATCCAAGAACCAAACATAGTCTTGGTGATTTTCCTTAACAATACTAATCTAGGTTGGGTTGGGCCTAATTGAGTTATACTCTGACAAAAGTCAAATGATAACTAACATTCTTTTGGTTGAACTTGCAGCGAGCCATCAACAATATTGAAGCACGTCTGCGAGGAGTTGTCGTCGGTGTCGGAGCAGCACCATCATTACCTCTTGCCGTAGAAGGACAAGCTCGCCGTCTGATAGCAGAAGCAGTGTCACATAAAAACCTTGGAAAGATGTATATATGGTGGATGCCGTGGTTCTAGGAGTTGCCTGGAGAGGTACATATTATATTGATTCTTTTCATACTGTCAGAATTTCTTTTTTTGTGATTGTGGTCTCCAATTTTTTGGTGTTCTTCGTAAATTTGCAGTAATATTTGTTTCCCTTAAGAATTGATTTCTCTGGACTTTAAGTAATACTTTAATTCATAGAATATCCCATCAATGTATCCATTGTATGTTTAGATGCATAGAAGAGTTGCAATGAACGTATATTGATGTTATTCATAGATGAAATGTAAATAACCTTATAAACTTTTTCAAGATATGGTAATTATGATTGTGTGTAAGAACTTAGACATGACTGAGGTGATGTGTTCTGGTTGTTTCATTTATGAGATACAGGAAATTATAAGTTGTAAGTGAATATTTTGAATACAATCGTGAGATACTGTTGCCAAATGATATGTTCAATTGGAATTATACTGAATTCTCTCACAAATAATTGTTTCGTCTCACCAATGTGAGGGTAAGAATAGCTTTTCCAATGTAACATGAATCTAATTTTGGTTTAGATAGTCTCTTAGCATCACTTTTATGTTTTTCCCTTCTTTGCAGTATTTTATGCATGTGAGTCTGCTCAAGGACATGTTTTTGTGGGTGGCAGGGAGGATTGCCTCGAAACAGTGGTATCCTTACCAAACTGGCAAAATCTAAAAGTCAGAAGTACCCCTTGTCTCATTTGTTCTTCCGAACTGTAGTCTGCATACTTTAATGATGAACTGCAGTTGCTGCATAGACAAACCTCGATATCACGTTTTAAACTGCTCTGTATACAAAAAATTAGTTGAAGTGTTTTCCACATTTTCCCAGGTAAGAAACTTCTGGTAATCTGTCTATGGATTTTATACTTTCACGTGTATGTAGTTTCATCTTTGTTTATTGAAGTTTACATGTCTAATAAACTTCCAGGTAAAGCTCATGCAAAAGGCGAACTCATATTCAAATATGAACATTTCATTCATCCATGATTGCATATCTTGGATTACACGAAGTTGCTTTGGACATACTGGCTTGCAGTGAAGGTAACTCCATTTATTCATAAGAGCATATAAGTTGAAAATTACCAGTGGATATTAGTTACTCAACATTGCTTGTTGTAATTAGTTATAAGATGCTGAAGCTGGTGTTGCATTCTTTTATCTGACATCTCAATTCAGAGAGTTGTTGGTTGGATCAGTGCACTCTTTCTAGTTTGCTTCTTATCTTACAAATTATATTAACTCGACTTAAAGGCTAGCTTTCTAGTTCAATACATGCTGCGCAAAGGTGTAACCTTGCCAAAGTTATATTATTACAGTATCTTCTGAAGGGATTTTCTTGGCATCTATATGAAATAACCAGTCTTTAAATTTTTTTCCTTTTGCAGTGAAACATCCAATGTTCTTCCTATCAATCTTCAATGGGCATTTCATTCGAATCATCACTTGTTTCCCCAAATCTTTCACAGGCGACTCACCTCTGGTAGAGCTATGCTTTCCACTTCCACAAACCACCACAATTTCAGCAGGAGTAGCTCGATTTTCATCAACAAATCTCAGTTTCAATTCATCAAACCATTGTAGAAGAATTAAATATGCAGTGCCCAAATGCATTCCATGCAAATCCAGCTTCAACTCTGAAGAATTCCACTCCATTGCCTCATCAAGAACCGTTGATTTCAACAATTCTTGAACCACATCAGCCTCTTCTGTATTCAAATTAGCCAGCAACTCATCAATAGATAGAGGTAAATCCTTCAAATCTTTGATCAACAAAATAATGGTTGGACATGAATTTAGGACAGAATTATACGTTCTAATCGAGAAAGGAATGCCTGAAATATTCATTTTTTTCAACCATAAAAGCATATCTGAAATTTCAGTTCCAGCTCCACATGATGAAAGAACCATATTACAACAAACTGTATCCAATTCAAACCCTTCCTTTTCCATTCTTTCAACACTTCTCTTCATATCTTGAAGAAATCCCATTTGTCCATAGCCATATACAAGAGATTTGAATTCAAAAGCAGATGGTTTCAATCCCATTTCCCTCATTTCATCAATCAATTCCTCTGCTTTTTCAGGCAATACCATTTCACAAAATGAACCAATTATTGATTCATACCCTTTCTGTTTCACATAAACAGAAGATGACTTCAAAATCATCTGTCTCAATTTTGTACAAGAATCCAAAACCCATTTTTCTGACTTGTGCTTGGCATTAGAATCTACTAAATTACAATAAAACATACACAAATCCCTCTCTTTCATCCCCAGTTTCGAAACCGTTTCAGTGAACAAATTTTCCGCTTCATCAAACCTTTCTTGTTTATATAACAAAGCAATCAAATCTGCAACTAGCTTAGCATTCCAGCTGAACCATGATTCTTGTTTCATTATGGTATACAGCTGCAACCACATAAACCAATAGCATTTCTTCTTATTAAATTATGTTTAATTCATTTGGACCATGGATTAAATCTTCCATTAGTTTCACCAAAAATTCAGTAGACACGAAACTATAGATTAATTTCTGCTTTAGTATATTGCTTTGATTTACATTTATTCCAAATATTTCTTGAAAATTTTCGGAAAGTTCTGGAATATTTCTAATATTTGACCCGTCAAAACATACTAATGAAACGAAATATTTAATCGATGATTTGAAGTAGCGATTTTTAACTGAAAAGCAATGCAGGTATGTACTTACCGGAAATGCTACAGAGGAGAGACGTGGATGGGAGGTGGAGGGGGAGAGGAGATGGGAAAGTGTGGTGAGGGCAACGTGTTTGGAAGACGAGGCTATGAATTTGCGGAGTAAACCATTGGCGGCTAAAGGCTCTTCCTTGGTGGCGAGAGAGGAGAGAAAGCGGTGGCCTTGTTTTGTCAGCGTGCATATGAACGGCGGGTAGTGGCGGAATCCGGCGGAAGTTGGTGTCGCCGACATCTGAGCTCCGCAACCTCCGATCATTTACAAAATGGAAAGATAACGTTGCAGGGATATTTGCACTTTGCAGTTGTGTAAAAATTAAATGGGAGCTCGTTTGTATTGAAAATTAGATCAATTAATCTAATTTCATAATCAAGAATACTTTAATTTTAATTTGATTAGGTGGACTTAACTCAGTTATAGAAATTATACATTGATTAATTGTATTGATTATTCTTACTAGAAGTCCTCATTAATTAAAATAAAAGGAAAAGGCCTTTTTGGTCAAATATTCTGAAAAGGGAAAAACAGTTATTTTTTAGGGTGTCATTAGCATTTATTTTATTTACTTCGGTTTTATAGAAAGAGTTTTGGTCCGATTTTAGGAGTCTCGTGAAATTGGATTGAAACTTTTTAAAATGGAATTTGAGCAAAACTTAATTGAAAGTTAAATTAAACCTCTTGAACTTTATATATATAAAAGACCTTGATTTAAAACTTATTATTTTTTTTCCCATATAAACATTGATTTGCTTACTATTTATTTTTTATCCCTTTAAATTTCAATATCTAAATCCATTCCATATAAGATTCTAATTACCAACAGGTGATTAGTCTAGTGGAAGGGACTAGTCACTATAAAGTAGCGGACTAAGGTTCGAACCCCTGTTGGGAGAGGTACCCACTTATTGTGCTCAACCCGCCTCAAAAGGGATTAAACGCTTAGAAAACCAAAAAAAAAATAAGATTCTAATTTTCTAAAATTACAAAATTCAACATTCAAACTCAATTTAAATAATATTTTAAATGTTTCACTGAAATAACTCAAACCATTTTCTCAAAATCAAATCAAGAGACTAACGAGTCAAAACTCTTTCATATACGGTTTTCATGTTCTAGATTTTTTTACTTTTATTTTATTTTTCCACGTCTAAAAACCAAGTTTGTTTCTAATTTTTAATTTGTCTCTAGCTAATTTTTTTATAAGCTGTTAATTCTGTATTACTTTATATAATCAAAAGGCTTAATGCCTTTTTTTTTCTTTTTTCTCAGCTTTGTGTTGAATTTATGAGATAATAGATATAAATTCAGATTATAAAATCACGAAACTAAAAGAATTAAATATTATTTTCTTCTGAGTCGATCACGAAAATAAAATATAGAAAACCATCTTTCACTGCCCTTTAGTATGACTATATAGCTTCATCTATGCAATTACCGAAAAAGAGTGTTTGTTGCCAAAATCAATTTACAAATTTGACAATACGACGTAGGCCACCCTCTTTTGACACGAAGCATGATAGAAGTGCAATCTCAATAGTAATACTATTACTATTATCTATTAGAGTGAATCGCACTTTTGATCCCTCTTATAGTTTGACTTTATCAGTTTCATCCCTTTTAAATTTTTCGTAACAGATGTGTCCTTATTATTAATGTAGTGTATCACATTAGTCCCTTTTATATTTTTCGTAGCATATTAGTCCCTCTTGTCAATATAATGTAACACATTCGTCCCTCTTATCAAATCTATTAGAGTGAATCGCACTTTTGGTCCCTCTTATAGTTTAACTTTATTAGTTTTATCACTTTAAATTTTTCGTAGCAGATGCGTCCCTCTTATTAATGTAGTGTATCACATTAGTCACTCTTATCAATGTAGTATAACACATTTGTCCCTCTTAATTTTTTTCATAGCAGATTCATCCCTCTTGTCAATGTTGTGTAACACATTCGTCCTCTTATCAATTTAGTGTAACAAATTCATACATTAATTTTCGTCCATTTTAGGCAAAATTTTGTTTTTGCACCTCTAAAGTGGTTGCGTTTCAAAACTGGCCTTTTATTGTGGTACCTCGACAATATACGTCATTTATTGTGTCGTCATCATCAATTTCAATCCTTATCGCCTGAAAACATCAATTTATATCCAAAATTGACCGGTTTTTAATTTTAGCCAAAAATCATCTGTCGAGTGACACTTAAAAATTAAGAATTTCATATTTTGACTCCAAAATTTGCAAGTCCAAATATGTGATAGGTCTATAACTTTAATTTTTATTTTAAATTAGAATTGTACAATGAAATTTGTATAAACTTGAGGCAAATGTGAGGTGAATTTAACCTATTCATTTATTTCTTATAAAAAATTGGTGTCTTCGATTTATTGGGGAACGAACTTTAACCGTTTTTCATCAAAAATCGAAGTTATAGACATATCACATGACTTGGACTTGCAAATTTTGGAATCATAATATGAAATCCTTAATTTATAATTGTCACTCGACAAATGATATTTTTGGTCAGATTGGACATAAATTGATGATTTTCGTGATAAGGACTGAAATTGATGATGATGACACAATAAATGACGTATATTGTCGAGGTAACACAATAAATGACCAATTTTGAAACGCAGCCACTTTAGAGGGCCAAAAATAAAATTTTACCTCAATTTTAGGATGTATTTTGAATTTAAGAGGGACCAATGTGTTACACTACATTGATAAGAGGGACGAATCTGCTACAAAAAATTTAAGAGGGACAAATGTCACTATATTGATAAGAGGGATGCATCTACTACGAAAAATTTAAAAGGGACGAAAGTGATAAAGTCAGACTAAAGGGGGACCAAAAGTGTGATTCACTCTATTATTTACTGCTATAACTTTTTTATTATTTTATTCTTTGCAATTAAAGGACAGAAATAAATATACGCTGTATAATGCAGTAGTAGAAGTATCTGGTTTGTTTACACTAGGCATCAGGCGACATCTTCAATTTCCAATTGCAATATCCCAAATGCGAAAAGATAAAACCCCCCTCCATCATCTCTCTTTCTCTCTCTTTTCTGTATCTGCAAAAAGCAGATTATTCTTATCGAAATGATAAATCGTTAAAGTTGAAACCATTTTTTTTTAATACATAATTTTTATTATTTCTGTATTTCGGAAGAATTGTTGTTAGGGTTAGGGATATGATGATGAGGAAGAGAGCGAGAACGAGTATTGATACGGCGGTTGTGGATGTTTGGAAACGTGAACTCGGCCAGCTTTCTACTCGAAACTTCGCTCACCGCCTTGCCGCTTCCGAGGTTTATTATTTATTTGATCGACACGTGTTTAACTCAATCTCATTTTAATCTCTATGGATTGTTGTTGCTGAATCTGTTCTAGATGCCAGTTATTAGATTTGATGTGTTTGTTGTAGAGTTAATTATCTTTTAGTTCATATGAAGATGATAGTATGAGTTTATGTGTTTGACTAGTTATGAGCGAGCATTCGTTTCCATGTGGTTTCATAAGGTGGTCTTCTTTGAATTCAGTAGTGGTAATGTTGAATTATAAATGTGAGTGTGTCACCTTCGATCTACCTGTCCCAGATTGAATACTGAAAATCTATACTTTCTTTTTGGGGATCATTTATTGAACTTGCTCTATCTCATGAGAGGTTCTTCATAGAATGATTATTCTTAATTCTTAATACTTTCTGTCACTTAAATGTAGTCAGACATGCAATTTTCCTATTTGCTGTCTAATTGGAGAACTATAAAAATATGTTTGACATTTGGCTCAAACCTGATTCTCACTCAGTCAATCTTGATTATATTCGATTGGAACAGTAGAAGTTTTTACAAACCTGATTGTCTTTTATTGCAAGCTATAAAGCTCTTCGAATTTTTTGAAAACATGAATGCCATATTCTGACATTTCCATGATTCTTCTGGCATCAGGATCTTGTGCTTCGTCTTGATATCTTACGGAAGCTAGATAAACACCGAGGATGTGTCAATGCTATTAGCTTCAATGCGGCTGGTGATATTCTTGTATCAGGTTCTGATGACAAGAGGGTCATACTCTGGGATTGGGAAACTGGCCGCGTTAAACTTTCATTCCATTCAGGTCACCACAATAATGTGTTTCAAGCAAAATTCATGCCTTACTCTGAGGATCGAAGCGTTGTTACCTGTGCTGCTGATGGGCAGGTAATTCTGTTTGCTCTGTTTTATATATTTGAAAAGATTACAAATGAACTTTTTCTAGTGGAAATGTTTACATAAAACACATGTTGATTGGTAGCCCTGTTTCTTGGTTATGGGGTCGGATTATGGACACTTATTATCTTAATGAATTGACCTGAAAGGTAGACAGCATAAGAGAAAGATACAGGGAATTTAGGGAAAGGGTCCAATTCTTTATCTATTGAAGTAATTCCTTTGTTATTAGCTATTGAAAGTTTGTGAATTTGTATTCTTTCGCGATTGTGACTTCAATTTAGGTGAGACATGCTCAGATTCTTGAGTGTGGAAAAGTGGATACAAAATTACTAGCTAAACATCATGGTAGAGCACACAAATTGGCTGTGGAACCTGGAAGCCCACATATCTTTTATACTTGTGGTGAAGATGGAATGGTGCAACACGTAAGTAAAGTTTTTTCTTTTTTGGTTGATTCTTTCAATTGAACAACAGTTTAAGTTTTGGTAATTCTAGATCTTTTGACTCATGGTAAAAGTTGATTCCTCTCATGGGAAGTTACTGTTCTGGGTTTTCCATTTTTGTTAGTAAATTTGAGTTGTTATTGAACCTGGGGGGCCCTATATTGTTATAGATTAACACAGAGCACAACACTGTAGTTATCCGAGGTACTTTTTGTAAAAAAATCTCTTAAGAGGACAATTAGATAATGGCTATTGAGAAATATGTATAACACCAGACAATAGATAACTAACATATAGCAGATTCTCTGATTAAAAACAACACTTTCACAACCATCTGCCACTGTAGTTGTATATTTTATAATCTGGTGACCTTTTCCATCTCTGTTTGTTTTATGATCTATATAAGCCTGATTATGTGACACAATTATCTATTGCACAGATTGATCTGAGAACTGAATCAGCTACCAGCCTTTTTACGTGCAAGCCTGTTCAGAATGATAGTTATCTGTCCAGCGTCCATCTAAATGCAATTGCAATAGATCCACGAAATCCTAATTTATTTGCTATTGGTGGATCAGATCAGTTTGCTCGACTATATGACATCCGTAAATATAAGTGGGATGGATCTTCCGAATTTGATCGGCCTGTTAACTTCTTTTGTCCCCCACACTTAATTGACGATGAGCATGTGGGAATAACTGGGTTGTCATTCTCTGATCAGAGCGAGCTTCTTGTCTCTTATAGTGACGAGTTTATCTACCTTTTCACAAAGGATATTGGACTGGGTCCTGAGCCAACTTTTCCTACTCAAGAATCTGATGGCAGTGATGCAGGTGATAAGATTTCTGATAATCATTCAGGTTCATCTCTCTTGAATGTTGATGCCAATACTGAAGCTGCTCCCCAGGCCTACAAAGGGCATAGGAACTGTGAGACCGTGAAAGGCGTGAATTTCTTTGGGCCGAAATGCGAGTACGTTGTGAGTGGTTCAGATTGTGGTCGAATTTTCATTTGGAAGAAAAAAGGTGGGGATCTCATCCGTGTTATGGAAGCAGATAAGCATGTGGTAAATTGCATTGAATCTCATCCTCATGCTACGGTACTAGCAAGCAGCGGAATAGAGCATGACATAAAAATATGGACTCCAAAATCTATTGATAAAGCGATTCTACCCACTAACATTGAAAAGGTACGTGGTTGGTTTGTATATGAACCAGCTTTTATTTACTGCCTGATGGAGAGTGAATAATAGAATCTAAGTCACTTAGTGAAAAAACTCCTGTATAGTTTTGCATGACTTTCATGTATTGAGGAGATACCTCTGTACTTTTGCTGGATTATTCCCAGATCATGTCATATGGTCTTGATCTTTTGTACAAAGCCAATGCGGACACCGTAGTCAAGTTTAAGGAGTTATAAGCTAGTAAATTCGTCATTCTCAATAAGTGGCTCTAACTCGAATTTCCGTCGCCGGCTTTGTGTAAGCTGTGTTCTAGCTTTTGTTTGAGAGTTTGTAATGGTTATATTAGTATATTACGGCCCTACATCATTTTGCTCTAATATGTAGATATCTTCCTGCAACTTGTGTTTTGCATTTGTGGAACTAAAATAAGTTCAAATAATGGTTAGATGATGAAAATCAACTTACAACTGGTTTCACCTCAAGTATATATGTTAACTTGTGTTGCTGATTATTTTATATGGGTTTCCCTATATTTTATGAAATTGCACTCTTGCCATTTATAACAATTTCATTTAAGTGTTGTTATAAAGATGGATTGGAACAATAACCGTTATGTGAATAATCATTATAGAGTTGTTAGCTAAATCATCACAGAAATAAGTTAAGGGAGATTTTTGTTCACTGATGCCTAACCAGCGATAATAAATTATTGTCCATAAAATCTAATTCTCAACATAGTATTAGACCTTCAGTCATATTTTATTTGATGCTCCCATGTTTCCCAAATTCCTTAATATCCTGCATTTGAAGATGAAGTTCAGGTAACATAATAAGACTTCTCCGCATAGGAAGTTCTAACTTATCTGCATTACTTATTAGGGTAGGGCACCGAACTTGATGTCACATCGAAATGCTTTCTTTCCCTTTGGTATTTTTTATGACGACACTGATGAGGATGATGACTTAGTCTTTACTGACAACGATGACAATGATGATGACGAGGATGAAGACGATGATGATGATGATGATGATGATGATGATGATGATGATGGGGATGACGATGATGATGGGGATGATGAGGATGATGATCATGTTACTGGTAGTGATGATGATTGTAGTGGAGATGATGTATTGAATGAAGACCGGCTGCCTGAGGAAGATGATGGTACTGAATTTACATTTATTGGAGATTCAGATGGCAATGATGATGATGATTTCTTCGATGATGAGGATGAAGATGATGATGTATTTGAAGAGAACAATGATGATTATGTATTTGAAGAGAACAATGATGGTGATGTATTTGAAGAGAACAATGATGATATGAACAATGCCATTTCAGATGATGACTCATTTGTTGATATATGTGATATTGATGATCATAGTGATTTTGAGGGTGGTGATAATGATGGATTATTTCAACAATGAGAATGAGTCATACAATAATCGGGATTTTGTATTGACTTTTTGCTGATGATTTTTGCACTTTGTTTTTCCAGCGGAGGCCCAGACAAAGGGTTTGGATGCACCGTATGGTTTCACCAGAGGATCTAATGTTACAGTTGTTTTCACCGCAAAGGCGGGGGAGAACGAGTCCTGAGAGCAGTGAAGAGCATTCCGATGTTGGAAGAGACTTGCTGCAGCTTCTTCTTACGTTTGATGCCAATAGTGATGATGATGATGATGATGGTTCATCAGATGATGCTGAAGATAACACCACTGCTACTGAGGACTGTTACATTTGAGTTGTTTTTCGGGACAAACTTTTGGGATGGGCAGAAGTGGAAAAATTGTATATAGAAGTGAATAAGTTAATGTAGTTTTCTTCTTGTTTGGTACTTTATTTTGTTTGGTACTTTATATTTATTTTATAGAGTTCCATATATTTTGTTTATTAATTACCTATCTGCAGTCTTTACAGATCCATGTGACTTGTATATTTTTGGGCATAGCTTGTTTGGAACATGAAAATCTTGAAAGTCACATTTGCATTTCTTCAGAATGAGAGAACATAAACAACCTCCTCTTGTTTATGGTTGATTCATGATTGACTTGAAACTGTCAAATGGGTTGTAACCTATGGGTCATGGGCCAAGGCCAATATAGTTCTTGTTTTTTGAGATGATGAAATGAAGTCAATACACTGAGGTAGTTTAACAAGTAAGCTCAATCCAACCACCTTAATCTAATTTTAACCACACATTAATATTTTTCTCTTATACTAAACAAAATTCTAATAACATAACCCTTCGATAAGTCCAATTTTGCGTACATAAAGTGTTTGTTAATGTCAACAAAAAGGAGCATTGACAAGCATAAGGTTCGTGAAATTTAAATGCTAGATCCAATCCGACCCTACTCCCAACTCAGTCCATCACCGTTCAAATAGTACTCTTACATTACTTTGTTTTTTTGTTTTTTGTTTTTAAATTAAATCCTTAGTTCATTTGAGTTTCAAGGACAATTAATAAGCAAGGAAATTACTAATCAAATGCGGAGATACTTTCAGAACTCATCTCCGATAATTCCAATTATAATGAACCAAATTTTCTTGAAAACAATAATTGTCAATGAGATTACATTGTGATATTTACAATTTCAAAATGATCATGCTTTAAATAAATAACAAATAATCCATTGTGTTTCAAGAACACCTTCACAAATGCTGCCAATATAATTTTCTGAAACTTATCAGAAAAATGAAACTTCAGACAATGAGTCGATGAAAGCTTTGGTCCTGTTTTCTATACACTTCAGCGTTGAAGTTAAGCCAACAAGCATGGTTCACTACGGACTCTATTTCTCGAGAAATGAGGGAAAATCTTTAACATTGTACTTAGAACGAATCCCACAAGCTGCACAAAACAACTGTCATTAGTTCAATGAACAATTGCATTCCAAGTTAAAATGTTGCCTATTAAAGGCCAGATTCTTACATAAGCTAGGCCAACGCACAAAATACTGAAACCAGCGAAATTGAACGGAGCATCCGCGGACAAAAACAAAGCTGCAAGATGTAATAGCAAAAAGGTGGTAAGGTTTAAAAGCCGAAACATAGATTACAACTTTTTTACGGTACATAAGCATATAATTAAATAAACGATAGATCACCTGAAAGAGGACTATAAATTAACGGAGAAGCTACGTTGGCTAACGAGGATATGCCCATCAGACATCCTTGAGCTATCCCCTATAAAATTTCAAGAATGATCGAATTTGGTATGCTTCCATGAAGAAAAAATTAGAAACAAACATAAGTTTGAAACAATTTTTACCTGTTCATATGGCCCAACTTGTTTTGACACAATGCATCTTATCTGAAAGTATCGAAAACATTTTTTTGTCAACATTTAAATGATCATAGAAGTTGAAACAGCTAGGGAAAAGTATATATGTTCAATATTTACTATATGAAACATACACTAGGACTTGATAGAGCAAGAAGGATCCCGAGCAAAGCAGAAGCGTAAGGTACCTGAAGTTATATAGGTAAAATTAGCATTTTGTAATCGAACGAAGAGAAAAGTTATTAAATATTGTTACTACTCTTAAATGAATTTGGTATTGAGAAAGACGAAAGAGCTTACCCAAGTTGCCCAAGCTATGCTGTCAAGTAGCATCTGCACAAAAAAACCAGAAAGAAACGATGATTATCGCATAATAACTTATTTCTTACGTACTACATAAAAACGATGAATTATTTAAGAAGTTTGGCAAGTTGCATACATTCAAGAATCCAGCAAAAAGTCCTATACAAAGCAATGTCTCCTCTCCCAAAAGTGGACCTAGTGTCGGCATTAAGACCATCTGCACGTTTTTCGTTAAATTAAATTTGTCAATAAAATGAAATCCAAACGAGCACAAGAAAATGAGACGAGGAGCATGCATACACTTGATAGGGTTGCTCCAATGTAGGTAATTAGACATATTTCAGCATATTCGTCTTTCTGGAAATGGAAGCGTGCTTTCAAATAATACTGCATTAAACAAAGGTACCAACATTACAATTATAATCTTTTCTAATATTACTAATATCATGATATCACATATGAAGACCTTATATGTATAATTAACTGATAAAGCATACCATTAAGAAAGCTTGAATTCCTGCATCTCCAAGGCTATTGAAGAAAGCAATAAACGATGCTAATGACACCGTAGGGCTGCAAATTGAAAGTCGACGGTGCATTATTATATATATATCTTTCGAAATACTAATATTTAGTCATTTTCAAAGAAAAGTCGAAGGCATGTTTGCATTTATCTTACCTGCTCTGAAGCAAGCGAATGATATCCTTTGGTAAGGGGATTTTCTTGAAAACATCTGATTTCTTCAAAGGTTCACCAACTTCATTAGTATTATCAGTTCCTAATTTCAAGATTGGTTGTTCCAATGCATCAAGGGGGCTACATGTTTCCTTAAGAAAACTTCTCATGTAAACTGCTGCAATAATAGATACAACAGCCGCCACCTGAATCAACAAACTATCAAGCTTATCAGCATACAGACACAAGAAAGATTAATCAATTGGGTAACAAAAAATGAAAAAGAAAAACAGACCTGAAATATCTGAGCAGTGGGAAGTAAACGAGCAGCTAATGTACCGCAAACAGTTGCAGCCGATACTACTCCACACAATAGTCCAATTGCAGACACGCGCTTCCCCTCCGACACATTATCAGCCTTCACAAAAATAAGTAAATAAACATACATACATATTTCAAGCTATATATATTACTTCATCAAAAGGCTTAATAGAAAAATTACTAATATTTTAAGGAATTAATTACCAAATAACTCAAAGAGAGGCACAAAACGCCTCCTTCGCTGACCATGGAAGTAATAGTCTTCAAAACATAGTATGCGTAAAAGAATTCTGTCGACTTTCTCATTGCTATTATCACTGCACATAAATAATCACAATTCTTAAAACAATGTACGTACCTTAAATAACATTTGATTACCAATGCATGCACACATTAATTATTTGAACTTGTAAAACAAAACTGAGCTACATACCTAATGGGATAATGGAGAGGGTCAATGGGATTGTGAGCATAACTTTTCGACCATAAGCATCAGATAAATTACCGATCAATGGCATCATAATCACAGATCCTAGTCCTGCAATCTGCAAATTTTTACATACAAGATTAGTAACTTAAAATTAAATCAATTTTTTTTAATTTGTCTTCACTTTAATTAGTACAGTTCAAGTCACACTTCATTCAAAAAAATTTATTTGTCTGCACAAAAAATCTTTCCTAAAGAATTAGGAGCTGTTTGGTAAATCAAATTAACGGTAACTTATATAGACCTCATCTTAAATA
This sequence comes from Penstemon newberryi var. newberryi, assembly GCA_030819805.1. NCBI lineage: Eukaryota > Viridiplantae > Streptophyta > Magnoliopsida > Lamiales > Plantaginaceae > Penstemon > Penstemon newberryi. The sequence continues at coordinate 10,143,712 of JAUALY010000004.1, read as the reverse complement.
TGAACTTTTTTGCTCCATAGTTTACCTCCACTAGCTTTTGAAAATTTTATTAAAGCCATGAGATGTGAATGTAAATAATTCAAAAATTTAAGGGGGTGAACGCAATTCACACCCAAAATTGTTAATGGGTGTATTGGTAAAAACTTTAATTCATATTTTGTTCGTGAGGATGTTTTGAAATAAGAATATTTTCTAAAATATATTCGTTCCTTAATTATGATTTAACATTATATATTTGGAAAAATTGAATCAATTTTAAGTTATTTAAATAATTTACCCTCGAAAGGGTTTACGTCAGGTGTAAAATCTGAATAATATCTTTAGGAAATTTATTAAAATGTATATATATATATATATATAGAATCGAGAAGCAATAATCTTGTTATTCTTACAAAAATTGCTAAATAATACACCGAACTTTTTGAAAGATAATATAATTAGGCACTTAACTTTGAAAGATAATATACTACTTTTTTTAATTTCCCCCCTTTCCTTTATTTTCTTATTTGTGTTATATATACTAGATTAGTCAGGGTTGGCCGACATGCAAGTTGGCCTGTAATTGTTAGTTGGGTCTTTTAATAAATAAGTCCCATAATTTAATAAATTTACCTAAATGTCCAAATCATATGAAGCCTGAAGATATTGTTGCCAAGATTAAGAAAACGTGCTAAGCATAATGAAGACCATTAAATTATTCAGTTACCGGCTATTATCTATATTAAATTATAAACCTAAAATAAATAAATTATATGTTATATAATTGTAGTACAAAGTTAGCAATTATTAGATCAAACACACATATCCGATTGACATCATCAAATTTAAAGTTTTATCTTACCTAATTTTAAACCCGAATTTTCAATTCAAGCTCAACAACCAACTTATTATATGATGATTAGGCTTAGTCCCAGAAATTATCAACATCAATAATAAAGAAACAAAAAGTGCAGTTAGAGATTATCCACTTGTGGGTAGGTAACACAGTATAATTTAAATTATTAATTTATTACTACTCAAATTAACAGGTGACATTAATTTCTAGTCTATAGTAGTATGAAATTGACTCGTCAAAAGTATTTGAAAAACGAGGCATGCACAAATCATTTACAGTAAAAACTCACGCGGTGGAAGGGAATGAGTCGCGAGTCCCCTACCAATCATATAAATTGATTTCCTTTAATTTATGTAAATTCACTTTCTTTGATTTAACTTCAAATATTTTTTATTTTATTTATAGAATACTATTTTTTGAATAAAGAACCCACATAATTCCCAAAATATCAGCACCAAAAAGACTTGCACAAATGACTGAATCGCAATTGAACTTGCATGTTATGTAATTCCTATATTTCTTCAACATAGACCATTTTTCAAAAAAGCTAAATCCAAAAACATTCCTCGTGCTTTATCTAATTAACAAAAAATACCCTGTGTTATTTTAACTAATAAAAACTCCCACGTGATTTTTTTTTATTAGCAAAAAATTCATTTGAAATTTTTTCATTAATCATAGGGAGGTTTTTGTTAATTATTTAAGTGCACAGGGGTTTATGGTCAATTTTTAAATTTAATAGGGGGTTATTGATATTTTTTTAAATTAAGAGGGGTATTTTTGTATCATTTGGTGGGGGTGTAATTATCATTTCGACTTGAAAAGAGTTTTTTAGCTAATAAAAAAATAAAGCAGGGGAATTTTTTGTTAGCTAGACAAAGCACAAGGGGTATTTTTGCAATTCATTCTTTTTCAAAATCCTAAACTTAAAACTATTGAACCAAAACAAGCCTAGGGCCTTAAATTAATACTTCTATATTTGAACTATCTTAACATAACTCAAGTCAAACAAATGAAAACCACTCCAGGTCCAGTACTAGCTAGCTAAAATATATAACCTTTGAATGCGTAAAATTTGTCCAGTGCAAACTTATTCAAACATATATAACTCTAAAAAAATTTGTCACTTCGGTCATCATTTATATATATATATATAGACAATCATATCATACTAAGAAAAAATAATTTTTTTTTGTTGCAATGATTGACAACTCCAACTTGACCTATAGATTTCATCGTCAAATTTGAGATTCTTATTTTTTGCACCGGCAAACAAACCAAAGAAGCTAAGCAAAGGTTGGAGGTTGGTGGTGCAGTTGTGATCATACTTTCTAGCAAATTAAGTATGTTGTATATTTTTCTTTGAGTTTTACGAAATGATTCAGGTCTTAAATATGATTTAATGATCAATATATATATATATATATATATATATATATTTTTGTATATAATATATCTGTTGAATGAATTATACACAGACACATGCACAGTCACAAACACATAAAACACACACACACAATATATATATATATATGTACATACCGCCTGCTGGAAACCGGTAAGGTAAATGGCTAGGGAGCATTCATCTTTTCCGGGACAGATAGCCTCCATGGTGACGTCAGCTATAGCCGGATTAACCATTAACGACGCAAAATACGATAAAAACACCGTCACGAATAGGTGTATCAAATCCTTCCAATTATCCATTCTTCTTTCTTTCTTTCTTTCTTCGGATAATTATATATATATATATATATATACTAACCCTTTTTAATTACCTATAAATAGAGAGTAAGAGAGAAATAAATATAAATATCTATAGCAGTAGAAGTAGTGGATAACAATGAATGAAGAAATTTATAGAAAGGGGGATCATATATATATGTACCAAGCTAGTGCGCGCTGAAAGAATCAGCATTTAATTTCTTGTCCCACGTACCCTATAGTTACATTATTAAATGAAATAAAAATAAAATAATGAAAAATATGCCAAGTCTTTGCAAAGAACTGGGTACAACGGCTGACATGTAAGCAGTGTTTGGTCTTCATAAAGCGAAAGTGGCTTCAGATTAATTGAACGAATTCTTGTGGTTGGTGAGCTGAAATTAATTGTTGGCCTTCGGCGAACTTTTGTGGAATGTACAACTTTTTATTTGTCAACTTGTTGTTGGTACAATAGTGGTTTTGTTTTGTTTAATTAATCTATTGGCCGGGAGTGATTAGTCAGTCCGTAATATATACCTTAATTAATTTGAATTTCTTTTTTCAAACTCATGACTAATTTGAGGTAATTAATTGTTTTAACTTGAAACCAAAGCTCCAATTTTCGTTTGTTAATTACTAGTGGAGTGATATGCATGTTAACTATATAATACAGTATAACGCGCGTAATTGTCTTAATATTATTATTTATATGGATAACACTTTAAATAAATTTCACAAACTAGAAGAATTAATGCAAATACTTGTTTCATGATTATAATTAAGTGTTTGCAATATACTACTTTCCCGGCCCACCTTTTGAATTAATGCATTTATGCTTAATTCCTTTGATCAATATATAATATATTCACATGGAAATTTTAATTGGTACGGAAACAACTAGCTTTGTATGACTCGCTTTAATTTCCGTTCAACTTATATTTTGTTGTTATATGCTACTAATATTTATGTTGGAAAATACGTACAGTTTTGGAATATCACTTGTTATGCACTTCATTTGATTTTTAAGCGTAATGTCATTTTCTAGTAGGCATATACCTATGTGAGGATTATTTTGCTATATATATACTCTCATATTGCATTAGCTAGATTTTGATTTAGTTGGAGTTGAAGCACAATATTCATAAATTTAGCATAATAAATGTGGAGGGAAAAACACTTTTTGATACTAAACTTTAGTCCAAAAAATACATTTGATACCAAACTTTTTGAAAAAACACATTTCATACAATGATTCACACTCTCTTGACACATTTAATTTTTCTGATAAATTTTCGGACGGAATTTAGCACGTTCGTGTTAAGTTAACAATGGTGGATCTTTAAAACTCGTGCATATTTTTCCTTTCATTGTCAACTTAACGAGCATGTGAGCGGGCGCGTGTTGAATTCCGTCCGAAAATTGCCGTCAAAACTAAATGTGTCAAGAGAATGTTAATCATGGTATGAAATGTATTTTTTCGAAAAGTTTGGTACCAAATGTGTTTTTTGAACTAAAGTTTGGTATCAAAAGTATTTTTCCCTCAATAAAAGTGTGTTGCGCTAGGTCTCAACAGTTATTCTAGGGTGCGACCCTGTTAGTTACGGCCTCACGTGCGGCCCGCATCATCGGCCGTTAGATCGGCTTAGATTCATCTGAGCCGTTGGATTGGTAACTAAGTCAAACTCCTTTAATTTCGGTTGACCTTTCATAAAAAACGGAATTGACTATTAAACCCTTTGACTTAGTTTGTCAAAAAAAAAAAGAAAAAACCGTCTGAAAATAGGAAAGACCGTTTTGCCCCCCATTAAATTTTATGTTTTAAGAAGACGTTTATACCCCCACTTAAAACCTACTTAATTAATTATTTCCTTCTCTTTCATAATCTTTCAAACCTAACTAATAATTTCCTTTTATTTCATAATCATTCAAACTTAATTGATTCTTTCTTATTATTACTTCTCCACCATTTTTACACCATCCATGCCTTCAATAACCTATGATTATGGTGTTAAATTAGTTATAACCTCACCACCATTTTTGCACCTTAAATGAATCCTCTCCAACATTGCTTCATAAATTTCGAATGGAAAAAATGAAATTTTCAATTACATGGGAATCTAAAAAATTAATATTTCAAATCAATAATTTTGATGTATATGCTTAATCCCCTTTTATTTATTTATTTCTATTCGATCGATTAAGTTCGAATGTCTTAGATAATTTTTTAAATATTAGGGCTCATGAGGATTGATTGATCATAACTATCACTATTAAACCAATTTGATGAGATATCAAATTCTTGAGTAATTAATACGGTGGAGTTTGAATTTTAGTAAACATGGACGTTTGGAATAATTTATCGTACAGTACAATAATTGGCAGTAGGTAAAAAAATCAATCGTCGTAGTTATTTTATGTTTATTTAGTTTGCTTAATTAAATAAATTTAATTTGAATCCGAATAAATCTCCTTGCTTTTATAACTTTTTAGATTGAAAAAAAATCCAAAATATTATTTGTTGAAATAATAGTTGTAAAAATTTAAATATATATCAAAGTGATACTATATATTATTTTCTGCCCAATATATTATACAATGAAGGAGAGAAATATTTGTTATTTACCACAGTATTTCAAATTAACACTATTAATATGAAAAATATCATGTTACATAGTAATAGATAGGATTTACCATACAAGGCTGATAAATAAAATGTTTTTTGTATAGTCTAACTGTTTAATACAGTTTAAAATTAACTGTGTGATATATATTATGTAATTTGAACAAAATTCTACATAGGTTATTTTTATTTTGTTCTATTGTTTACAATATTTTTTCTTACATTAAAATTTCATTATCAAAATGGGTGGTGTGGGCCGTTTTATTGGGCCATTTTGTTACTGCCGTTATTTTCGGCCATTTTGTTCTTCTCCCACCTTTTTTTAAAATGCTTTGGAGCCCATAACCATATATCACATATTCTTATACTCCAATCTTTAATCTATTGAGTCAACTATGTTTGTAATATTGCGGCCCACAATGTAATCGAATATTTTTGTGCTATAATGCTTTGGGCCTTGGATAAGTTTCATATTTTGTAGGATATGAAAATATGTGGTTTGGTCCAAAAAAGAAAATAAAAAAATATGTGGTTTGGTCCAATTTGGCTGAAAAAATCCTAAATTTGCTTGATTTTAATGAATTATTGGGTATAAAATTGTGAACATGAATACCTAAGTCGATAATTTCAAAAAAAATATGAGTCTGTCGTTATTTCGAATAAATTGTCTATTAGATGGTTATGTAACATCAAGTCCTCCGTAATTTGAAGATATGTTGATAATTTCAAAAAATATATGAGTCGGTCGTTATTTCGAAGAAATTGTCTATTAGATGGTTATGTGACACCAAGTCCTCCGTAATTTGAAGATATCTTGATAATTTCAAAAAAAATATGAGTCTGACGTTATTTCGAATAAATTGTCTATTAGATGGTTATGTAACATCAAGTCCTCCGTAATTTGAAGATATGTTGATAATTTCAAAAAATATATGAGTCGGTCGTTATTTCGAAGAAATTGTCTATTAGATGGTTATGTGACACCAAGTCCTCCGTAATTTTAAGATATCTTGATAATTTCAAAAAAAATATGAGTCGGTCGTTATTTCGAAGAAATTGTCTATTAGATGGTTATGTAACACTAAGTCCTCCGTAATTTGAAGATATGTCGAAAATTTCAAAAAATATATGAGTCGGTCGTTATTTCGAAGAAATTGTCTATTAGATGGTTATGTAACACCAAGTCCTCCGTAATTTGAAGATATCTCGATAATTTAAAAAAAAAAAAAAATTGAGTCGGTTGTTATTTCGAAGAAATTTGTAGGATATCAAAATATGTGGTTTGGTCCAACAAAGAAAATAAAAAAATGAAGAACTAATGGCACTTAATGTATGATTCCATTCAAAAATCAGATTTGGATTAGGACATTTTGTTCTTGTAGATAATTTCATTTTGATTTGAGTTTTTAATATAATGAAAAAGAAGAAAGTAGTAGACAATAAATCCTTCAATTTCTTTGAATCTACCTACATAAAAATTCTTCCAAATCTCTAAGGAGAATATAACAAATACTATTATATGGACCAATTATATTTACATCCCAATAAAAAATATGAGTCGGTCGTTATTTCGAAGAAATATGTTTTTTTAATATATATGACTTTTAAATAAGTGAATATATTTATACTTATTATTTTTGCATAAATCACTGCACATTGTCTATAAATCAGAAATAGACTTAGTTCGTCTTCATAATTAAAGTACTTGATGTCTATAGTCTAATACATAACATAATACATTAGCTATTTACATACTAATTTCTAATAAACTATGCCAAAATACATTATTTGGCTTATCCTAGACATCAAATTCTGGAAAATATTGATGCCCAATATACTACTAGTACAGTCCTACTACCATTTACAAAACAAAATGCACTACTACTACTACTATTTACACAACAAAATGTAGTTTGATGAAAATATGAAAACATCCAAATAAGACAGTTTTAAAAACCAATATCCAACTTCAAACAATTTCAATTTTCCTCATCACTTGAGGAAATCACTATAACTTCTCTTTCTTCATTTTCCACGGGCATATCCTCTTCAGTCTGGACAGCCGGAGGTGGTTGTGGTGGTTGGGATTCACCATATATAGCTTCCAACTCCCACCAATACCTTTCTCCATTCTCTCGGAAATATTTTGGCACAATCCAGTATATTGGATCCTGTAACATTATATCATAAATTAGGATTAATTAATCCACTTAAGGTAATTAGATACTGTATTTGGAGATGATTATCGTATAGACATTTTACCTGCCGAAGCAATTTCCAGACATCCTCATAATCAACTTCAAGTTTATTTTCCACGGGGTTCCACCGAACCCGTTTGCACTGAAGAGCCAGCTGCCACAAGTAATAGCGAAGATATAGCCTGTCGTATTCCCTTTTCAATAGTTCAAAAGTGTAGTTCTTTCCAGTATGTTCTTGTAGCCTTGATGCAATTTGCCGGAAAACATTTGTATTGTGCCATTTGTAATGCATCCTTCCAGAAGTTGTCTCATCCACTAACATTCCTAGAAAAAGTTCTAATTCTGGGGTTGTGAAAGATTCAACTGCCATGATTCTGCATATTCAACAATATAAAAGTGTTAGGTTTTTGTTTGAGCAATTTTTAAATTCCTGAAATTCAGTACCAAATTACACAATTAGAATAAAAAAAAATGGCCTAAAGTTATTGCAATTGAAACGATAATATTAGTTGAACTCACAACATTAAGTCATAAACAAAATCAAACTAACATATAATACAATTCTTTAACTAGTCTGAAATGGTGTTTTAAAATACATATAAACCCAAAAACCAAAAATCTTGCTAAAGTTCAATATACTAAATCCCAAAGAAGCAATTAGCACAAAAAAAACATTGTTTAGGTATTTGACATACTTATAAATCAAGTATGTAAATTCCAATACTCTCAACAGAAAGCAAATTATATTTCACAAAAACAACTCCCACCAATAGTAGAAGAAAATCTACCTAAAACCTCAAACATACACATATATTCTAATATCATTTTCATATTGATAATTGACAAAAAACACCCTGTTAACTTTAATAATTGACAAAGAACACCCTGCTAACTTTAAAATTTGACAAAACACACCCTGTTTCCTTTCAAAATTGACAATCACACCCTGTTAACTTTAATAATGGACAAAACACACCCTGCTAACTTTAAAACTTTACAAAACACACCCTGTTTCCTTTAACAATTGACAATCACACCCTGTTAACTTTAATAATTGACAAAAAACACCCTTCTAACTTTGACTGTTGACAAAAGACACCCTGTTACCTTTAAAAATTCACAATAACCCCCTGTTAACTTTAATAATTTACAAAAAACACCCTGTTAACTCATTAATGTAAGAAGATTATTGTCTACCTAACTCATGCTTGCAACATTGAAGAAAAGAAGAACAAAAAGGACTTCATTTTCAATAGAGTAAACAACTTCATTTACATTTACTAAATAGAGTAAACAACTTGCTCAACTTCATTTCAATAGAGTAAACAACTTCATCAAACTCATTACTAAACCAGGCCACCCTCAAATTAACTCCAACAAATATGCAAAAAGCTAACAAAACACACTCTCATTTTCAATAGAGTAAACAACTTCATTTACATTTACATAAAGAATTTATATATAATCAGTTAAAAATCAGACCTAAAACCAAAAACAACAAACAATGCATGGAATCTAAAATTAGGGCTATCTTCTCTATGACAAATCAATTAACCCGAACTCAAGTCCCATAAACCGAAACAATATTTCAAAATATCATAGTTTTGATAAAAAAAAACCAACAAATCAAGACAAATCCAAACTAAAATCAAGAACCCGAACTAAAATCAACAATATATTTCAAGAATGTATATAATTTACACAAAAACCACAAATCTTGACACAAAAACCACAAATCTTCGCACAATTTATTAGAGCATTCCTTCGAGACCACAAAATTTACAAATCAAGAAATTCCATAAACCGAAGCAGTTAAAAAAAGGAAAACCATGACATAGAAACAAACCTTTAGAAGCCGGTGCAAGTGAGGAAGATGAATCCACAAATAGAGTGAACTTCGTGCTACTGGTGGGACTCGTTGTTTGAGAACAGAGAGATGGAGTAAATTGAGAGAGGGAGGCCGTAGATATTTCTCGAAACTTTGGAGTGATTTTTAATTTTGGGCAAAAAATCAGTCTGTGCATGAGACGTGTAGGAGACGTGCTTGAGTGGGAAAAATGATTATTCCCTCTGTAATTTGATTTGTGATCGCATGGATTTAGCAAGGATTTGTTATTTTTTGGGTAACCAATTTATTTTAGTGATAGATTCACATGATATTTGGTAATATTTATAAATTTGGAAATTTTGTACAAGACAATGATTGATTTCCTGATTTTTGGTAATAATTAAGTGTTTATTAATTGATGTTGGTAAGACAATTAAATTTATTATGAAAGGAATTGATCACATTTGAATTTTAGTTAAAAATATGCTTTTACGCTTTATTGTTTTAATAATTTACATTAACATATTATTGTAGTCATTTTATTAAGTGTTTATTAATAACATATTATGGTAGTAATAATTAAGTGTTGATTTTTATGTAATTATTAAAACAGAAAAGTGTTTATTAATTGTTGTTGGTAAGGCAATTAAATTTATTATGAAAGGAATTGATCACATTTGAATTTTAGTTAAAAATATTTTTTAGTTAAAAATATGCTTTTACGCTTTATTGTTTTAATAATTTACAATAACATATTATTGTAGTCATTTTATTTATTATTTGTTCTTTTTAGTTAGTGTGTTTAATTAAAAAAATAATTTGAAGCCAAATAATTCTGAAAAGGTTTTTGCATTTTACCCATAGATCAAAATTTCCATTTTTTCCGTAGAACCGTTTTTGAATCAAGCGAAACGAAAGTCGAAAACAAAATGTAATTCCGAAACTATTTGTTTGGCTTAAACTCTATTAATTTTCTAAATTTAGTAACCTTCTTTACAATTTTTCCTTAGTGTTTCTTTCCGAAACATTTTCGAAAAGTCTTGAAAAGTTTCTAATATTTGGCTGATCGAAACATACACTCAAAACGAAATTTTAGTCCATGATTTTACCCCCGTTAATTATATTGTATATTTGCATATCACACCCAAAAGGATTCCATTCTTGCACATTACCCCCGTTAAATGAGGAAAACAACAATTTACCCCAGGTGATGTGAAAAAGTGCTATTTAACCCATGTGAATGTTCCCTAAGGTCATTGTTCCGATAGGCAAATCGCAATACACATTGATGAAGTGGCTTTACTGGTTTGGATCTTTATTGATGGGGTTATATCTGCTTAGGACATTAATATTTGATGTTAATTTGCATTGTCTGGACAATTATTTTATTTGGTTTTCATGAATTAGACAATATTTTATGTTTTCGGCTTTTAAAATGAATGTCATGCTTGTTTTGACATCTTATATATTGATAAAAAAATATGGATTTTTGCACATCACATGTTTTTCATTGTTTAACTTTTTTAATAGTAAAGATGGTTACAACTATTTCGGGTTATAGTCGCTGTCTACATTAATATTTTATGTGATTTTGTTTGTCTAGGGATATATTGAAATCCTCTAGTTTCTTTATCTACTTGGACAAAAATTTAAATCTTCTAGTAATTAAGCTACTTGGACAAAAATTGAAATCCCCTAGTTTCTTTATCATTTGTAAAATAAAATATACAGATTCGTTTAAAACTAGTCGGGCTGGGTTCAAAATGGGTACGGTCAACTAACGAGTCTGTGACAAACCCGTTCGGGTAGCTTAAAAATCTACTTTACAAAAATGCAAAATCGAAATGAAATCATTTATGGAAAAAATGATAAAGTGTATAAGTATTTATTTATTTCAAAAAAAATGGGCCAAAGGTAAATAAACCGGGGCAGCAGCCGGCCCACGAGATTATTTTCTTTTGTTATTATTACGGCCCAATGAAAAATCGAAATGAAATCATTTATGGAAAAAATTATAAAGTTTATAAGTATTTATTTATTTCATAAAAATGGGCCAAATGAATATAAACAGGGCCGGCCGGCCCAAGAGATTATTTTCTTTTGTTATTATTACGACCCAATAAAAAATTCCATACCCAACACATTAAGGGCCGGCCCAATAGAAAATCTTTAATCGGAGACTAAACTGACCCGATAAACACAAAATTAGAGTGTTGGGTGTTTGTCATGTGAAGACTAAATCTAATTATTTTTATTCATTTAATAAGAATATTATACTAATGTTGTATTTAATTAAATACAAAAATAAATGTAAAATAATATGAAACAATAACCACAACAAAAATGTTGTTGGTCTAAATTAAAGTAAGATATAATTACCTATTTCAAGAATACCACGAAATTATCTTTTCAAATGCTAAAAATCATATTTAACAAATATTCTCATTCAATCGATACAATACATTAACTAAAATGATAGAATAAATACATTTCATGGGTGAAGTGCGGAAAAAGAAATTAGATGGCCAAATCTTATAATGATTAAAAAACTAGGATAAATAATATAAACAAAGAAACAAAACAATTGACTAATTCCGGGGGGGTGGTCTGGGTGGACCGAAAAATGTCCAATTTTGTGGAGGAAAGCCTGGAATATAACTAGGAAACGCATAAGGATTGTGAGTGCTTGGCCCTGCCTGCGATGTACATACCAAAATATTATTTTATTATACGTTAAAAACACAATAAAAAATGAAGCACTTCAAGTTCAGAAATTGTAATAATACGAAACAAAAAATTTCTAACCTGTGGATTCATTGGAAATCGTACTTGAGAAGCAATACCAGCATTTGTAGTTTGAAATTGAGGATGGTGCATGCTAAAGAGAAGATTGGTGTGAGTGTTGCGATTGTCAGGCATACCAAAAGACGACATGCTTGGTGAAGGTTGATTCAACGAAGGTTGGGTCTGATCGTCATCGCCAACATAATCGTCTTTTGTTGGTTCATGGGGCATTTGAGAATTAGTGGAAGGTGTATTTTGCCTCCCACGTGAAGTACCCGCAAATTTCGGGTTTAGCTCACAAGTGGTTGATTTGTGTCCGATTTTCCTGAAAAAGTAATAAACATGATTAGAACAAGATTACACAAGAGATATGATAAAAGAATCATGACATCATCAAAACAACAACTAAGAACTGACTTGCACAAGCCACAACGTTGCTTCTTTGATTTGGTTCCACCTTTAGGAATAATCCTATCGGGATCTACAACATTGTGGGAATGTTTCACAAATTCTTTTGGAATTTCCTCACCATCAGACTCTGAAAGTGCGTCGGATTCATCCTCAGCCGCCACTGATTTATCAAAGAATGGTTTACGATTTTGGGAGGATAACTTTGAGAAGTGCATACACTCCATGTTCATCTTAGGAAACCAAACTTCTTTAGGTTTGTCGTCTGAAGGGAATGGAAAATCCATTCTGAGCTTCTTGCCAACTTCAACAAACCACCGAGGATTAATACTCTTCTCAGGAAAGGTTGAAATTCTCATGTTCTTGAATCCACAGATTATGTGCCGACAAGGAATCCCATCAGATTGAAGCATCAAACATTCACATTCGAATTTTGACTCATCTAGATCAATGATGGCAGCAAAAGTGCGAGGAGTTTTCATGGTATGATCGCCAAATTGGAATTGGTACCGCCGATCTTTAAGTAAGGACATACTCTGAACAACAATATCCTCATCCGCATTAATCTCCTTTAGTACATGATCCAATATAGCTCTCGTGCATATGCGTGCAGCATGGTTCTGAAGATTTCGCAGTAATCCAACTTTAAGTTCTTTTGGTGGCTCCTCGGATTCTTTTTGTAATTGATAAAACCGTTTCCTAATTTTTTTTAAAAAACCGTTGGTGTAATGTCTAAAAAAATCCGTTAAACTAAAGCCGGGACGCACTTTCTGTTTTAATAATGAATTCATGGATTCTGCCCGTTGTGTGCTCCTCATCATAGCAAAGAAATGACCTCGAAAGAATGCTTCTGCCCACTGATTCCGTTTTGAGTAAATTTCTAATACCCATTGATGGTTTGTAACACCGTATTCCTCAATCAATTCAGACCATCTTTCTTCAAATTCATCAATAGGACACGGCCTTTTCATCAACTTGGAGAACATTGTTGAAAAATCTCCAGTTTTAATATTTGATTCGGCATTACGGGAGATATGCCAACAACAAAGTCGATGTTTCGCTTCAGGAAATTCATGAAGCACAGCAGCGCGCATTGACGCGTCCTGATCTGTCAAAACCGCAATAGGACATTTTCCATTCATGCTTTCGCGGAAAGTCTGTAGCAACCACCTGTATGATTCAATCGTCTCACTGTATAAAATAGCAATTCCAAATATACAAGTGCACAAATGACAGTTTACTCCGGAGAATAGAACAATAGGAAAACGATACATGTTGGTCTTGTACGTACTGTCAAATAAAACAACATCACCAAACTGCTCATATTCAGCTCTCGACATTCCATCGCACCAAAAAAGTCTTGTAAGTGCCCCGTTTCCATCGACAGTGTACTTGAACCTGAGGGATTCATCTTTCAACTTCATACCTTCGAGAAGACCCAAAACAGTATTCACGTCGCCACCTTCGATCCTTTTCAATCTTTGACTGTTCAAATAGTTGTAACCATCTTTTCTATTAAAAACACCGCTAGCACTGCCTCCCCCCAATTCTTCTACAAAATCCATAACATGAGAAGGTCTAAACCCGACATTTGTCATCACGTTCAACATTGACTTTGTTGATGGGGTCAAATATCTATATGCAAATTTGGAACAAGTCAGTCTCTAAATAATTTATTTTATTAGTCAACGTAGTAACGAAATTAATTAACTACCCACAATAACATAAAACACTATACATTAATTAACTAATTACAATAGCTTATTTACCTATTACAGCGTAGGCGGTGAGATGTATCGGAAGTTTCAAGAGTATGATTGTGCTGGGGCTCGAACCTCGTCACTTTGTATTCTCCCGTAGAATTATCAATAGCAACACGAAAACTAGCTTTGCATCCACACCGTGTCTCTACCTTTGCTTCCCGCTTCCGATCATAATCTTTAATTCTTTCTGAACGAAAGCCCTCTCGAGCGCACAACCATACCCTGCTCAAAACGAGGCCACTATTTCTCTTCCTTTTTAACGAGCTCTTCCTGACATCAAATCCAACTTCCCTACCGTAAGAAATATAAAATTCTTCTGCCTCCTTAATAGTCTTAAACGTTAATGATCGAACTCGGTCAATGTTAGTGATATCGTTAGTTGGGTCAGAATTGTTACTCCCCTCTTCGACTTCGGTGTCGCCGCGGTGGTTGTGTGAATTGGAATTCGAAACACTTTCTTCCGTATCGGAGGAGGATGTTCCACCACTGTTTCTATACTCTAAATAAAAAGGTAAATTAAAGTAAATACAAATTTAATACTTTAAAACATACACATATAGAATCAAAGTTTAATTGAAAAAAATTAACCGAAAAAATACAAATGATTTTAAGTATTAATAAATTTATCGTTTGTTGGGAAAAAAGAAAAAATAAGAGCTTGATCATATATGTGAAGGAATGTGACACGAAGACCCAAGTCGCCCACAAATAACCAAAAATTGTATAATCAAACCCATATCTTGAACTGATTTATATAATTTGATACAGGGAATTGCAAACTAATTAATATCTTAACGGCCGAGTTCCATTATGCTATAAATCTCAGAAAACAAGAACTCAGAACAACATCAACATTCAACACACATATCTCTCCCAAATCTGAATACCGACAACTAAATGTCGTGCAAAAACAACAAACAACCAATAGCAAACTCGAGGTTGATAGAATCCGGGTATTATAAATTTACCGTAAATTGTTAAATTGCTCGAAATTAAGAGAACAATATGGTCAATCATAAACCACTATAAATCTCGATTGAAATTTACTATAAAACTCAATTGAATTTTACGTAAAACTCGATTGTTATGACAAATTGTGCATAAAACCGAATTAAATTTCTAAGGGATTAAAAAATTTCTGTAAATAGTTTAGTTAATCAAAATTAAGAGAACAATATAATCACATATAAAAAACTGTAATCTCGATTGAGGTTTACTTTAAAACTCGATTGAATTTTACGTTAATTTGTTCACATAATAAAAATTATCATCGCCAAATTAATTACCTTGTTCATCACGGCTTGCATCAACTTCGTCATCCGGGATTGTACAATTTCCCACCATATTTAGGTTTGTGGAGATAATGATGAAGAGGTTGATTAGGTTTGAGGAGATAGTGATGAAGAGATTGATTTTGAACTAATTAGTTTTCTTAATCGTGCAAGATGAATTTAGAATTGTAATTAGTGTTCTTAATCGTGGAAGATGAATTTTGAATTGTAATTGGTGTTTTTAATCGTGGAAGGTTGTAAGTGGTTTTTTTAATCGTGGAAGATGAAATTTCGTTTTACCCTAATTACATAAATAACTGGCAATTGTGTTTTTAAATCATGGAAATAAATCTGATATAAATTTAGGTTTATTATGTGAAAGGTTATAAGTGTCTTTGTTTAATTAAGTTTTAAGTGTTTTAAATTTAAGTTAAGTAAAAAGGATATAAATGACTTTTCAATTTGAAGTTATTATTTTGATTTTCCTTTAAAAATAAAACATAAGGTTAATTTGGACAATAATAAATCGGTCCAAGTTGGCAAAATTAAACCATTAGTTACCGTCGCCACGTGGCGTGATTTTAAGGGAGGGCCGCACGTGAGGCTAGTTACGAGAGGCCGCACCCTAGTCGCCCCGAGGTCTCAATTCCCATAAATTATATAAGGTCGGGGTGCGGGACAATACTTTGTGTACATATGGCTAGCGGTTACCAAGGATATTGGTACATTGCCAAATTTCAAGACTCCAAATACGCTCAATAATGGGTAAGCAAGCTAGCTCTAATTACTTAGTATATATGTGTCAACTGCATGGGTTTTGATTAAGTAATTAAGCTCTCAACTATATGCGAGCTAAATATGAAGCACCTTGATGTAAACCAGCAATAAGATATATAATTAACTGTCTATTTTTCAATTAATATTTATTGTAATTGGTTATATATCAAGAATTGATTAAATCGATCATAGTAGTCGTAATTTATGTTATATGTAGGGCTGTCAATGGGGCGGATTTCAATCCAGATCTGTTCGAATCCAGTCCGATTTATTAGGATAATTGTCCGATTAGAGATTCGATGGACCTGATTCGATTAAAAAGATCCGTAATCCGAAACTCATGGAGCGAATATGGATTTAGGTCAATCCGATCCGTTAAAGATCCGTATCCGACAATAAATAAAAAGAATGATATATATACATAATGTTTTATAAAAGTAAGTATCATTAATAATATTTCACCATCAATTTAAGAAGATAGTAATTTATAACTCGTTTATAAATTTATTTAAACCAATATTTTCATTCTACGAATATGAATATAGTAAAGAAAGTTTGAACATGTGAGCTAAAATTAAATAAAATTGAAAAGTTAATAAACTTGTTTTGGGAAAAAAATATTAATTAAATTTTTTAAATTAAAATTTATTGGATCCGAAAATGATCCGATATCCGGCCAAATCCGACCAAGATCCGTTGAATTCAAAATATTCTAGATCCGAGCACAATCCGAGCAAGATCCGAATCCAACAGGATTAGGTCCGATATAAATGGAGTCGGATCTGGATGAACCTGATCCGACCCAAATCCGACCCATTGACAACCTTAGACTTATATGAATATATTTTAGGTTAATTTATTAATTAATTTATGATATTGATATAGAAAATAGTTAAGTTGACACCAAATTAGCATGTCCATTAATTATTAAAAGGAAAATGGAGAGTGTTGACCATAACTTTTTTTTTCTATTATTATTATTTTTTTTCGGAGATATAGTGTTAACCATGCATAATTAGGTAAATACAAGTTATAAATATGAGAAAGGTAGGGGGGGGGGGGGGGGAAACAAAAAAAGGAAAGTAAGTTAATGCTCTCTCTTGTGAACATGTCAATTAAGCTTTAAAGAGACCATGTCAACAATGAGTTATTAACCAATTGTGAGTGAAGGCAAAATTAATTCTCAAATATAATCCAATGTAATCTAATTCGGATAAACTCGTTCGGGTAAACAAACACATCAAGACAGATATATGCTTGACAAAATCGATTTAAAAAATAAATAAAATTCCAGTCCAATTAGGTAACACCAAGTTTGACAAGAATTAGCCAACTAAAAGAACCACACGGTTTTCATCGGTGTTGTAGACTTAGTTTTAGTTCATGAATATATTAGCTATATATATATATATATATATATATATATATTGTTCTGGGAACAGGAAATTAAAGTTTTTTTCTTTTTCTTCTTTATCATGCTCATACACAAGTTGACCAAGAAACACATATAAAGTGTCAACATAAGTACAGTGGATGATTTGAAATCATGGAATTAACTAGTTATTGAATTTATAGGTCAAACATATATATTATTTCTTATAAAGGTGTAGAGCTCATGTGAATATTGTTAAGTTTTACTTTCCTTTCTTTTTTCGTCAAAATAATAGTAAAACAACGCCGTTTCACGTTATTTATGAACGGTCCCTTTATGATCAATTTTATTTTCCATTTAATTTTGGACAGTGAATTTCGCTCTGCCTAAACTGTATGGGACCCATGGTCGAGCTTCTCTTTGCAGTTTTCTTGTGTCAACAGCAGCAGCACCTGGTCAAACTTTTAAAAAACTCGCTCTTTTAAACGGTGCCGTTTTAGAAGTAATTTAAGTTGTGGACCGTGTATACCCATCGCTGCTAAGCACATCTATAACTCTTATCTTCTGCGAGAAGTAGTACATCTTGGACCCATAGGTGGAAAGTGTGTCACAATTTTTTTGAGAGTTTTCATTTTCAAATATCGTATGCAACCATTTTTAGTTTATTTTGAGTTGAAATTCGCAGTTAAAATTCTACTTCTTTTGTAAAAACTAGATATGCAATGATAAAATGTTCTTAAAAAAAAAAAGGATATGCAATTATAAATGCTTAGGGTGGTCAAATTCAAATCTAGGTTAATAACCAAGATACTAGTTCTTAGACTTATATGTTTTTGGGTACCTGCTACTGCACCCTAAACTCCTTTAGAGCATCTCCTACCCAAAATTTCAAATTGGAATCTTCTCCAAATTTGGAGATGCTTTCCCACATTTCATCTCCCACCCAAAAACTTCAAAACACTATTCATCAACCTCCAAAAAACTATTCCATTATTAAATAAATAATTTTATCTACATTAATAAAAAATAAAATTTGAGTTGTTTATTAAATAATATTAGATATGATTAAATAAAATTCAAATAGATTAGTTATATGATTAAATGTTATTTTTAAATATTATTTAATTTAATTTCTTGTATATTAATTATTATTCATTTTTTAGTTTTCTAACATTTAAATTTTTTTTTTTGAGAGACAAAGAAAGCTTTCATTCAACTAGGAACTTCAGAGTTTACAATATTCAAAACATCTAAACTAAATGAAAGGTGAAGAGGGAAAAACACTTTTGATACCAAACTTTATTCCAAAAAACACATTTGGTACCAAGCTTTTTCAAAAAACACATTTCATACCATGATTCACAAAATCTTGACACATTTAGTTTTGCCGTCAATTTTCAGACGAAATTCAGCACTTGCCGCTCATGTGCCCATTAAATTGACAATGTGATGGAGAATATGCACGGGTTTTAAAGACCCACACATGAACGACACGTGCTAAATTTCGTCTGAAAATTGACGGCAAAACTAAATGTGTCAAGATTGTGTGAATCATGGTATGTAATGTGTTTTTTGAAAAAGCTTGGTACCAAATATGATTTTTGAACTAAAGTTTGGTATCAAAAGTATTTTTCTCTCGAAAGGTGAAAGGAGATTAAGGGATTATAGAAAGTTAAACCAAATGCAGTTCTCTAAAATATAAAAAAAAAATTCATTGTCAGTGGGACTAAATCAACCGTGACTCTTTCTAATGGATACTTGCATTTAACTGAAAAAACAAAAGAAAAAATCATAATTAGTGATAATACTTTTAAGAACTCGTTTAGTGACAGATATTAGCTAGGTCCGGTAAGGTCTTTGACAAATCTTTATCTCTTGTTTGGGAATGTTGATGAAAAGAATCGATCAATTGATAAATAAGTGATAAACAACCAATTAATTTTAGGTACTAATCTAAAACAAATTATTACAATGTCGAACCTAATTAAGATGATATAACCTCCATAGCATAGGTTACCAACTTTGTCTCATATACTACTTTGCCACTAATTTATATTTTTGTCACTGCTATGAAGAAAAATTATAATCTAGTCGAGTTTGAACGAATCCAAAATAATTACATAGGATTTGTTTGTTTGGAATTTTCGAAAATAATTTCGGTGTCTTGAAAAAGCAAAATAAATATGTTTTCTACTTAATTTCTAAAATAAATTTATCATCTCTCAATTTCTTCAAATTACTCTCTCAAAAGCCAAACAAACAATAATTTCCTTATCTCTTAAATAAAACTTTTACAAAATCTACTTTGACGTGACATAAAGTAATCACCTCTTGCACAACTTATCTCACATAACAAACATCATGATTTAATATAAAGTCTTACACATCTACACCTATAACCTAATTCTTCCAAAAAAGCATACACTTACTTTATTTCTCAAACCACTCTCTCAAAAGTCAACAACATTACACAAATTGAGACTATTTAAAAAACATCAACTAATCTCCCAAACTACTCTTGTACACTAAACAAACAGGCCCTATCAACTTCGTTTATTTTAAGATAAGAGTAAGACTGATTTCAAAGTCCAAACAAAACTTTGAACCGTGAATTGTCCAATTCAAAACATCGGGGTTTGGGTTTGATTAAGACCGGCCCGTTTAGGAAGCCCAAGTACACGTGGACTTTATTCTCCGTTATTTGATTTGATATTTTTAATTATTCTTTTATACACTTTGTTTCACCAGTAGGAGTCAATGAACCCTATAGGGCCTATACTACAGCTTTGTTTCACCAGATTAATTAGTAAGAACAGTGACTGATTGCCTAATTAATCATCATTCTACCAAATAGAAAAAATCATAATCTTAATTCATTTGTTAACTTATTATGGTAATGTAAATCCTTGAGGGTTAGTCTTATAGAATTTATATAAAATATAATTAGATAATAAAAAAAATTCATACTTATTTTATAATTAATTGACATGAAGCGATTATTTAACTAGAATGATAAGATACTTTACTTTTATAAGCTGGTTAAAGTTCTTGATTAAGAAAAAAATTATTTCTCGGACCTTGGCTTGCTACTTTATAAGTTACTAACTTACTATCATTTTATTTAGATAAAGCAAATAGTCAACACGAAGAAGGTTCAAGATATAACTGAGTATTGTCGAAGAATCTATTAATATATAAAAAATGTATTCTGAGTTGAAGGCAATCACTTTCACGATATTGATATTCACTTGGAAATTATTTTTGAAATAATCTTCACATTAATCATCATGTATTATTAGTCAACTTTATTTGCTAGTTGATTTTCATAAAATGGTTTTTCTATAAAAAAATAATATCCAATTCATTCTTAAATACATGTCGTTTTTGTGAAAATAAAATATTCTTAAATAAAAGACTTAACTTCTTTTCTGACAATTTTATCTGTTTTTATTAATGAACTCCTATATATATTAAATGTCTTGACAATTGTAACATAAGATTTTATTCTTCTAAAATTTAAGTAATTAATAATTTATTTATCTTTGTACAATAACCTTAGACTATATGTATTTAAAAATGGAGGGAGTAAATCATACTCTTAACAGAAATGGCTTGGAATGGGACTTCTCTTAATTCAAATAGAGAATTATACTCTTAACAGAAATGGCTTGGAATTGGACTTCTCTTAATTCAATAGAGGATTATTGCCTAATTAGTTGGGGTCGAATCTTAGGCAACCGACGCAAATGGTCAAAATTATATTATATGTATTGAATCCAGTTTTACTTTTGTTACCCACTTCATTTATTTAAGGAGTACAAGACACGAATTAAATATTATTCTTAAATCTTCACAGATTAGAGGATAAAAATGTGTGTTACATTTTGGGATTTAAACTAATAACACATTTAAAGTTTCTTTTTCATGTCAATTTTTACTTTTGAAAAACATATAGCAAATTAGCAGTTGTTCATTTTGTATTGAAGAAAATAGAAAGGTTAATTGCATTATATATGAGACATTTATTTTCCAGTGTAATTTTTCTATCACCGTTTAAGTGGGATTAATGCATTTTTGGTGCCAAAACTATAGTCCACTGGCGTTTCTACCCCGTAACTTTTCGGGCTGGCACATTTGGTGCCACAACTTCAACATCAGTGGCAATTTTGGTGCCAATTGAGGCTCAATTTCAAAATTGGCCCGAAATTCCCCCATATGCGGGCCATGTGATTTAGTAATATATCAAAATTAATCATTCAACGTCTTTTTCAATAAAAAAAATTCGAAAATTTAAAATCCTAACTTTTCCTATAAAATTCACCAAACATTCCCTCAATTAAATTGTTACCCGCTTTCTTATTCTTCCTCAAATAAAAACATCCAAGTAGCCTAGTTCTTGGTGGGTGGAATTTTTTTTTCCATGAAAAAGGTATTGAATGGTCAAAATCCCCAATTTTCATGTCACATGGCCCGTATATGAAGGAATTTCGGGCCAATTTCAAAATTGGGCCTCAATTGGCACCAAACTTGCCACTGATGTTGAAGTTGTGGCACCAAATGTGCCAGCCCGAAAAGTTATGGAGTAAAAATGCCAGTGGGCTATAGTTGTGGCACCAAAAATGTAATAATCCCCCGTTTCAATTAATCAGCAAAAAGCAATGTCGCGAGTAGGGCTGAGTCCGGTCTGGTAAACCGACCGGACCGAACCGGACCGAATGATTCGGTCCGAACCGATTACCTAACCGGTCAATCGGTTCGGTACTCGGTTATAGCCTCAGAACCGACCCTATATAGGTGTCGGTTTTCGGTAAAACCGGTCGATTTCCGGAACCGAACCGGTTGAACGATTACTTTTTTTTTTTTTTTTTTAATATTGCAGCTAAGCCCAGCCCAATAACACAAACTGAAAAGCCCTAAAATTCTTTCTTCTTCATGTTTCTACTCTCAAAAGTCAAAACAACACAAATTGACAAACCCTAGATCTACTCTTCCACGACTCCAAGTCTCCAACTCTAAGCATACCAACGCCGCCGCCCTTCTCCTTTGTCCGCTGCCGCGCCGCTCTTCTCGATTTTAATAGCCATAAACCCATTTCTTCCTCTTTCTTCTCTCTCTTCCTCTCTTTCTCTTAGATCTATTATAAAAAGATTCCATTTTTATTTTGTAGGTATTTGACTGTGTTTGATTTTTCAATTTGATGGTATATTTGTTTGTGTGGGTGTCATTTCTATTCAATTAATTACTCCAATGTGATTTTTTTTTTTTTTTACAAAAATGGCCCAAATTGCAATTTGGTTCATTTTTGGACCGAATCGAAATCGAACCGAACTTTTCGGTTTTTTACCGAACCGGACCGAATATTTCGGTCCGGGGTTAAAAAATGACCGAACCGATTACATACCGAAAATAGGTTCGGTCCGATCCGGTCCAAATGCTCGCCCCTAGTCGCGAGCGACTAATTTAAGCTAGCTAATAATTTGTACTCATAGTTTTAAAATGACTTTCATATCTTATTGTATGTATTTTGACAAAAAAATATATGTCACATTTTAACAGTCACCAGCTATATGTAGATCAAGATATGATGATGATAAGTAGTATACGTGTAAAATATAATTAAAAAAAATAAAGTTAGGCATTTTAAGAAATTGTAACTAAATAAAGAGTAATTGAATTGGGTGCACGGAAGCAATAATATTTGGGATGATGTGAATCATATCAGAGTCGTATATCTACCAATTTTTTTTTTTTGTTATTTGTCAACATTAGAGATTTCATTAATCTAATTAATATGTCATGACCATCAGTAATTACATAGTGTATACACCACTTATTTCTTAAGTAATCAGGCATGATGAGATTCCTTGATGCTTCAATATTTAAATTCATTGACAAAATATATCAATTATTGTAGGCGTCACAAATTCTTTTTGGACTTTATAATTAAAGAACAGACCATGTCAAACGAATTAGTTGCAAGGGAGTTTTCATTTTTTTTTCTTTTTGAAGGTATTAGTTGGTCATGGATCTTTTCTTGGTAATAATGAATATTAACGACTACTTCCAAATTATTCATGTAATTAGATAATATTGTAAGTTGCATTTAATGTTTGAAACATTTGGCTTAGTATTATCTCTGTTTCATTTTATTTGTCGCTTTGTGTAGTGACACATGAATGAAGAAACATAATATTAAATAGCAACCATTTAAAGAGAAAAATCATAAAATACCCTCACTGGAGTATAAATCGTTTTTTTTTTCTCTCCTCTCTTAATTAAAACAATCAATAAGAAATGGAAAATCTGAAAAAATAAAATTAATTTTACATTAAATTTCTAAAACGACGAATAATATGAAACAATTTTTTTTATCAAACCGAAGCGACAAATTGCGACAAATAAAATAAAACGAGCGGAATACTTTAGATTGCATTCGTTGTTGGCTCAAGCAAACAAACATAGTGGCAATCTTCACCCATAATCTTGTTGCCTGGCTATCGCATCCCGTTGGTCGGATTCGTGTTCTTGTCTCCCTTTTCATTTAATTTCTGTTAGTGTTTGTTGTGACTTGAGTCCTTTTTATTTTTTTTTACTTTGTAAATTATTTGCTCTAATTTTTGTGGTATGGAGTTTACTTATTGAAGAAAAAGTAACGTCAACTTTCACACGGTTTAATTTTAGCCTTTTAGGTGAAATTACAAACATAATTTTGACAACAAAATTAACCACCAAATTTACTAGCAAAACCTCTTGAGAGAAAAAGTATACTTATTTTCGTTTAGTTCATTCTCATACATGGAATATATTTTAAACAACATTTTTTTTAATTGTTGTAAAAATGGGATAACGTAGAACTGCATTTCAGTTTTATCGTTTATGGAAATAATATATCAACTCGAAGAATGTTTTATTCAAATATTTGCACATAATAAAAGGACATTTTAAGGGTCATTAGTCATACTAGACATAAAACCTGGATAAATGCACGATATTGATACCATGTGTTATGAAAAATTTGCACAAATTTTTTTCATGAAATTTTTATTGCATAAAATTTTCTTGTACTTTCAAATTCTCTGCACGTCATCCCCTTACTCCATTAATTGTTTAACGCTGTTAATTTTTAATTGATATACCTAAATTACCCCTAGATGTAAAGATATTATGTGCTAAATTTAAAAAATATAAGGATATTATGTTCCATGTTTATAAAATACAAGGAGGATTATATGTTAAGTTAATTACAATGGCATTCCATGTTAAGTTTAAAATGTGCATGGGAATATCATGCCAAATGAAATAATAAGTTGGGTAATGAATAAAGTTAATAGTGTCATTTAGGGTGAAGAAATTAGACAAAAAATTAGAAAAATGCACCAAAGGCGCTTGAAACACACTCTTGTCAAAAAACTGATGGAAGCGGACACACATGGAATTATGTGCAGGTAAACTGAAATTACATAACAATTCGGTGCAATAATTTTTTTACATGAGAGTCTTGTGCAAATTTCATACAACACACATAAAAACACTCTTGATCTCATAATAAATATTGGATATGAACTCAATTTTCTCCATAAAGACGGTTCATTTAGAATATTAAATGTGCAAAGAGCTTTGACAAATTCAAAGCAAGTGCAATACTATCATTTAATTTTTGTTTCCAATTCTAGAATTTAAGAGAAAATTGAGTTATTCATACTTTCTCCGGTCAACAATATACAAAAAGAAATTAAGACATGTAGAAATGCTTTATAATTAATAAAGACTAAAAAGTCAAAAACCATAAAACGACAGTGATATTGACCTATACCTTCCTAGAATTATCTAGCGATTGCCAGGTGTCACGAGTGACCAAATTTCGGACAAAACTTGCACTTAAAGCGTTTGCCACCTTTGGATCGTGATGTACATGTACTTCATATAAAATGTTTGTCTTCCTTTAATATGGATTCGACATTGATCTTTTTTTCTTTTTTTTTTAGAATGAAGGCATTGATCTGAGAGTTGATAATTGGGATGAAAAATGCAAATATATCGATTAGTCGACAGTAAAGGGCCTGTTTGTTTGGCGTTTTCCAAAAAAATTTCGTGTTTGGAAAATACCAAACAAACATGTTTTTTATTTTCTGAAATAAAATTTTCATCCATTAATTTTCTCAAACCACTCTCTCAAAAGACAAACAAACAACAATTTTCTTATCTCTAAACAAAACCTATATAAACTCTACATTGATTTGACATAAACTAACCTATCTCTTACACAATTTATCTTACATAACAAACATGATTTGACATAAAGTCTTACACATCTTACACCTACAACCCAACTCTTCCAAAAAAACCTACACCTACTTTATTTCTCAAACCATTATCTCAAAACCCAAACAAATAATATTACGCAAATCGAGATTATTTCACAAACCTCTACTACTCTCCCAAACTACTTTCCCAAACGCCAAACAAACATGCCCAAAGTCTCTAATTATGAAACTTATTTACAAATTTTACTAGTAAATACATATGTGGGAAAAGGTTAAAGGTGTGACGGCACCCTTTTGGTGTACTTGCTTCTAAATCTAAACTATTTTATACAAGGGGTAAATTTTTTTTTTTTTTGTTCATCAATATAAGGGGATGAGCTTGATAGAATAAGGGGTATTGTGGTCATTTTAAACACGATCATTATTAGGGGTTCAGCTCTCGATAAAGATATTTTGATCATTAGAGCAGTTCGTTGAGATTAAGTTTCGGCCACTTGGGTAACAATAAACATCCCTATTCTTCAACAAGTCAGTGCAGTGTAATAGCTGAAGTTGGTGATGGGTTTTGGCCCAGTCTCGCGGGTTTCAAGAGACCGAGCCAAAACCCTTTCAAATGAGTTTTCGCCAAACCCATAAAACCATCAAAAACCTATTCAGAAACTCACACTCAAACTCTTCAAACATATAAAACATTGATTTTACACCTACCACCTATTTTTTACCCCAAATCTTACTAAAAAAGATATGATTTGACACCTACCACATACTTTTTCCCCTAAACCCCAACATCCAAACCCAATACAAGTGGGGTTTCAACTTATTCAAACCACAAAAACCCAACAGCCAAAACTCATCCAAATGAGGTCTCAAAGGTTTCATCGAAACCACCCAAACCATTTTTTTAAAACTGAAACCCGCGAAATCGAGCCAAAACCCATCCAAATAGACCCGAAATCTCACAAATGAGAGCATCTTTGCTAAGTGAAATATGAGAACTCAAATATCATCTGCTAGTGAATTTTAAAATTGACCTTCAAATGTTTAAAATGACCTCCACTTAATTAATTAATATGATAATTAATTAGTTTAAAATATAATTAACCTATTTTGATTTAACTACAATTAATTATCATTACAATTTTAATTTCAGATTTTGAAACTGAAATTTTTGAATTTTTGGCGCCTGAAAATGTTCCGAGCAACTGAACCAGTCGCCCAAGAACAACCTGGACGACTGACCTAATTATCATTTGTGTGTTTCGCAGTATGAGAAATTGAGAATTAAAAATATAGTATGAATATAAAAATATGACTTAATTAAACTTATTATTATTGCAACTTAATTTAAAAATACAATTTAAAGATCAATTAAACAACTTAGCAAATACTATTACAAAGAAACACATAATTCAAAAATGGTATGTGTGTTGCCCACAAGTGTTCGACTAAATCTTTTTTCAATTGCCTATTGACTTCTTTATTTCGAATATTGCCATGATGCATCATATATTATGTTTTCAATTGTTTTCCATTAATTATATTTAGTCGTTTTTTATTTTCTTATTTTTATGAATGCCTTATTTTATTATTATTATTATTATTATTATTATTATTATTATTATTATTATTATCATTATTATTATTATTACTATTATTGTTATTGTTGTTGTTAAGTGAGAGTGAGGAAAGTTTGAAATTGAATTAAATGTATTGGATTGTTGGTTCGGCTGGAGATGACATACTAGGCAAAGCATACAAGCAGGCAAGAGGGGCTATTGCCTGCTTCGGCGGGAGATGGCCTTACTAGTATATGAAATTTTTATACACTAAACATTTTAGATAGTAATTTCATGCAGATTTCATATTTTACAAGGGAGTATCTTACTATCCTCTTTTACCCTTTTATCTTATCTCAACTTGAGTCCTTCAATTGTTTCATTTTCTTTGTGCCATTTGTCTTTTATGATCTACAAGATTTATAAACATTATAGGCTATAGCTGAATAATAATAGTAATAAAATTCTAAAGGTTTGTAGACCCGAAAATAACTATACTATTGGACTAATCTCCATGGCTCCTAAGAATGATATCAAGCCCATTAAAACTAATAGGCCTATTTGACTAATTTGCTCCTTGCACAAAGCTAAGAAGAGCTCAAAATATCACTGCTCAATGCATTAGTAGGACTTGCGCTGAAGTTATAAGCACAATATAAGGTATGATTGATCAGTAAGAACTTCAATGAATGATAATCCTGTATTGAAATTACTAATATTTGTACAAGCCAATTTGATCGTTGTAATCCAACGATGAAATGTATTGCATCTAAGCTAAATGTTTCAAAATTACAAGAAGTTCTTGCAAGATCTCACGGGCTCTAGTTTTTCCTTCACTTTTCGGATAGATATAGAGATACATAGAAGTAGATATACGAGAGGTAACCTCTCCAGTACTGGAGTTTTCCGAGTTCAGTAGTCGATTTCAAGTCTGATTTGGAGTATTTAAGTACATAGTTTCCCCATGACCATTTCTTGTCTTATGTTGTAACTATATCCAGGGCCATCTCATATAAAAGTTATATAGGCTATGCTTGGTTGTTGAATTTTAGCAAGTCAACTGATATGACATTGAGCTTTAAGCTCTGTTCATTTTTCTGATCTTACTAAAATTCAAGTGCCAAACAAAACCTTAGGCTTCCACACGGTTCTTGTTCCTGTCGCGGTATCTTGAGACAACGGGAATAACCTTTATCATTATACTCAAACAGAAACCTACTAGCTGCACAAAATCATGAGAAGTTTGGATAACATTAGAACTGAGGCAAGAAATCGGCATAGAAGCCACAGAGGAAAGATGTTCTTACCCAAGCGAATCCAACGCATAGGATACTGAAACCTTTGAAATGAAATGGAGGGTTTTCAGACAAGAACAAAGCTGAAAGAAATGAAGCACAATGTTTAAGAATTTATTAAAATACAGTGTCCAAACTTTGCTATGCATGAGATTGAAATATTATATCACCTGAAAGAGGACTAAAGATTAATGGAGATATGATATTCGCAAATGCTGTTACACCCAAAATGCATCCTTGTGCAAGTCCCTATCAAGGAACAAGTCATAAAAGAGATCATTAATCGCATCAAATGGTATGAGTAATGAGTTGCATATCCAACATGTTTTCAGAGTCAGGCCAAAAAAGAGGCATTTTGTTGAATCTCTCCACCACCCATTTATGAAAAATGTTTGTGTTAGGCTTGACTAAAGAATACCGCTAACACGTGAGGGGTAGAAGTAATATATAGTATTAAATGTATCTCCTCTCTAACAGCATCAGCTTTTAGGTTAAATGGACATTCAATACGTAAAATACTCTAATCATCGCAAGGTGATTTCAATTATTGACGACAAGATATGTTACCTGTTCATTGGATCCAACTTGTTTTGATACAATGCTTCTTAACTGTATTTCGTAGACAATAAGTGATTAAAAGAGCTGAGAAGAAAGTAAGTTTGTATTTAAGAATAATATTTTCATATTGACTATTTTTAACTCACAGCTGGAAATGATAGGAAAAGAAAACCACCCATTATAGCAGAAGCATATGGTACCTACATTTCAAATGAACAACGACATTTAATATATAAAACTTAACTAGTAGGATATATATAAACATTTGGGATTTTCGCACACCAAATTATACTTCATGCGCTAATCAAAACTAGAGTTCTAATTGCGAGGGGGGGACAACTTCAAGAAACGATATCCTTAAACTTTTTCAAGCAACTGATAATGTCAAAGTTCATTCCTAGACAAGCATTCTTACAATATTAAAACTTGTAATTTAACATATAACTTAACGTGAGAGTGAGAGTTAGTCATGGAATTTGAAAGAGCATACCCAAGCTGCCCATGCTATGCTGTCAAAGAACATCTGCAAGAAATCAGAAAACCAATCTTAACAATTAATTCTTATTCCACTTACAATGAATTAAAACATAAATACAAAAGACTAATCAAAGTTAAGCAAGTAACATACATTTAAGAACCCAGCAAAGAGTCCTAAAGATAGCATCGTCTCCTCCCCAATAAGAGGACCAAATATAGGCATGATTAGCATCTGCGGAGTTGTTTAAGTTTGTAAGTAAAAAATGTCAAACCAAAATTTCCAATAAATGAAACAAGGAAATGAATCTGTAGACAGTACTGGAAATACATACATTCGATATGGTTGCTCCAATATATGCAATGAATAATACATCTGCTAATTGGTCTTTCTTGAAGTGGAAGCGCGCTTTCAGAAAATACTGCAGAAGACAAATGTTTTACCACTGAAATTTACTGAGAAACTTGTTTGCTAAATGCAGAAAAGTCAATGTTTGAAGAAAGACGAGGATACCATTAAGCAAGCTTGAAGCCCAGCCTCTGCAAGGCTATTGAAGAAAGCAACAAATGCTACTAATGAAAACGTAATGCTGCAATGTAGATGAGGATTAAAAAAGTTGAACCATCTTCAATTCAAATGGAAAAATGAAAAAAATATCAACTTTGTATTCAATCTCTCCTAGCATGGAGGAATTGAGGAAGAATTAGATACATAACACAAAGTGCCTATTCCTTGTTATTTTTTTGGCATGTAGATAAAAGAGAAGTCGTCTTTTCTACCTTTTATAACAACATGTATGATAGCAAAAAATAAAGAGGGTTAGTTTATCCGCTCCCTTAGAGAGAAGATCATAAAAGTTCCACTTATATAGTTTATATGTCATGGTTATTATGAATGCTTGTGCTCTAAATCCTGAAATAATTATAAGACACTGTTGTTTAATGTTTATAACTTTGATAAGACGAAAGAAGAGATTTTTTTTGCAAGTCTATAAACTCGGTGAAATGGGTATCAACTTACCTACTCTTCAGCAAACGAAATATATCTTTTGGAGATGGAATATTCTTAATGAGGCCAATCTTCTCCGGTGCTTTACAAATGCCTTCATCGGTTTCTGCCACCTCCAAGAATGGCTGCTCCAAAGCTTTGACATTTCGAGTTGTGTCCTTCAGAAAAACTGTCATGTAGATTGCTGCAACTATAGATATGCTTGCTGCAACCTGCATAAAAGCATCGAACTAGTTGAATTTTCTTTAGCTGAAAAGTTATAAGTAACCCGAAGAAAAAAAAATCTGAAAAGAAAACAGGAACATGAATAAACAGAAACTGAAGAGGAGAGACCTGAAATATCTGACTGGTAGAGAGTAGACGAGCAGTTAAAGTACCACCAACAAATGCAGCGGACATTACACCTGTCAGAACTCCAAATGCGGAGACACGTTTCCCCTGTGAAACATTGTCTGCCTACAAAATTAAATTTAGTGACCAATTATTTTCTCTAGCTTTTTTGGTTTTTGGCTAGGGAAAGGATGAAATTATGTGATGGAATTATTAATGTCTAACAACAGAATGATTAGGGGATGAGATTGGAATTACCAAATAACCAAGAGCAATGGCCACAACTCCACCTTGAGTACAGGAAGTTAAAGTCCTGATGACATAGAATGCATACACAAAGTTTGTCGTCCGCTTCCAAGCTAATAACACTGCATGTATGAGACCAAATATGTGTGTGAAACATAGACCACAACAAAAAAAAAAAATCAAGTAATAAATACTATATCGGCATAACTCTTTTTAAGGGTTCTAGCTTTCAACTAAGATTCCGATCGAGCTACTAGGGAATTTACAACATTTATGCAAATACATGTCAACTTAACACTGGGATATGATTTTATAAGCTGGAATTTCAATTTGACGGTAACAAACACATATGACACTTGTTGGATATAAATATTTTTGTAGAGTATACATTTAATAAACATTTCAAAACAAGCTTGCATAAATATTTATCGATAATTTAGGAAATTAGGAAAAAGTAAATCAATATAAGAGGACTGTCAACGTACCTGATGGAATAATGGCTAAAAATAAGGGGATTGTCAGCAAAAGTTTCCTACCATAAACATCAGAGAGATTCCCAATCAGTGGCATCATGATCACAGATCCTACTCCAGCAACCTGCATCATTAACGAAATTATAATAAATTTTATTTTTGTGTACAGACTGAACTAAATAATCTTATTCAAGCTAAATTATAATAGAATATTGAGGGTTTTTTGCACTTTGCACCCCCGGAATGTGGGAAATAGGCACTTTACACCCCCAAAACTCAGATTTAGCACTTTGCACCCCCGAAATATGAAAAGTTCATCACTTTGCACCCTCTCTTATCATTAAGCGAAAATGACCACCGGAGTCAAGGGAAAAATAGGTAACTTAATTGTAGATCTTTGACACTTTGCACCCCCAAAATCCCCCTCGTTTTTTCGGCAAAGTTGACCACCGGGGTCAAAAAAATCTAGGGCAAAATAGATAATTCTTTTTTTTTTTTTTTTTTTATCGTCAGCTGTTTTA
Source organism: Penstemon newberryi var. newberryi (assembly GCA_030819805.1). Lineage (NCBI taxonomy): Eukaryota > Viridiplantae > Streptophyta > Magnoliopsida > Lamiales > Plantaginaceae > Penstemon > Penstemon newberryi. The sequence continues at coordinate 10,111,426 of JAUALY010000004.1, read as the reverse complement.
AAACACAAGCCATCTTCAATCTCAAAATCTGATGCATCTTCATTGTTTTGGTAAAGTGTCAATTTCTCATGTATTGGGGTGCAAAGAAGCCACAGATCTACAATTGAATTACCTATTTTGCCCATGACTCCGGTGGTAATTTTTTGCCTGAAAATAAGAGAGGGTGCAAATTGTTGAATGACATATTTCAAGGGTACAAAGTGTTAAATTTGAGTTTTGGGGGTGCAAAGTGCAAAAAACACGAATTTTGACTTATGGTAGATCTGTTTAAGCTCAACCAACATAAATAAACATAGATTATAGAAATCAATCCACTTTGTGGCTTCTATGCAAAAATCAAATATTAGCACTGCAATCGACATTGCGTCTTCTATGCATGGATCCAAATTTTGGTTTCAGTGTAGGTTTCAGTCAGGTAAATATTGGAAAGTTTTCTAAAACGTTTCAGAAAACCAGGAAAAATTTGTGAAAAAATTACTAAATTAAGTAAAATATACGAGTCTCAAAACAATTTTTTTTGGATAATTATCTCATAGCAAATAAGAAGTTTAGAAAATACGCCATCCTTTTGTTTCCATTGATTCAGAAATAGAAACTTCTCGGTGTTTTTGACGGAAACGATATAAAATTTGATCCATGAATGTCCATCTTCGGGTTCCCTTTCAGGATTGACATAATGGTCCAGACCACACAAGAAGAATTTGAAAGACAGATAATTGGTGCAAGGTAAATACATTATCCATTGTTTCCCCTTTCTATTTATGTCACAAAACTATGAGTCTTCAAAATATCCCTTAATGAATCTTCAAAATCTATATTTAATTATCTATTAATTCCAAAACAAGAGTGAACCTTTAATAAGTGTGTTGTGGAATCCAACCTAAATGCAACTTTTTTTTCTTTCTCGATTTGGAAATAAATAGCCTAATTTTAAGAATACGGCACTATTTTTCTTCTTCTTTTTTTTTTTTTTTTCTCTCTCAAACCTGCTCTATCAAATCCACTCCAATCTTCGTGCTATTGGTTATCAAAGCAAATTTCTGCTAAAAATCAAATACAACCCAAGAAAAAAAACATATACAAGTACATAACTAATGACCGCGGAAATGCATTTAAGCTAACTCAACTAATTTATGCCCAATTTTAAGATTAAATAGAAGCATAGAAAGTTAATTACCGCCTGTTGGATGCCGGTGAGGTAAATGGCAGCGGAGCATTCGTCTTTTCCTGGACACACCGCCGCCAAAGTGACATCAGGAATCGCCGGACTAATCATTAACTCGGCGAAGTTTGACAGAAACACCGTCATAAACAGGTGGGTCAAACTACCCCAGTTCTCCATTTTCTTTCACTCTTTAAGTACGTGTACGTGTACTGTGTGTTTGTATGTATAAAAATTGAGGTGCTCAATCACATTTCGTTTATGAATTGACAGTTGACGCACAGATACACGTTATATATATATGTGTGTGCGCTTGTATATATTAGTAAGAGCAAAAGAAAAAAACATCCCTTATGTTTTATCAAGCTCCCAAAAACACCCCTGTATTTTTGTCAATCACTTGTAAGACTATTTAAAGCTGAATCAAATCGAACTATTACGCATTCGACTTGAACTCATTACATAATTTTTTTAACTTTTATTAATTATAGGGAAAAATGCACCAAAATCCTCTCGTGTTATTCTTTTTGCATAGAACCCACCATATTGGGTTTTATAAAAAATTGTACAAAATTTATTTTTCGTCAAAAGTGATAGAGAGTGTATCACACTTGCGGTTGATGAGACTGAAACTCAATTTTTATTAATTTAAATTGAAAAATTTTATAGGAAAAAATGCACAAAACCCACCTGTATTTTGAAAAACCTGCACAAAATCTCTCTGTGTTATTTTTTTTTTTGCATGGAACCCACTTGTATTTTACAAACACTTGCAAGGAATCTCCTTGTTTATTAACGTAACAAAAATTACTAACACATTAATTAGCTAGCTTAATGGAGACTTACAAGTCTATTTCAGAAGAAAAAAAAATGACATATCGATTTGTCAATGATTTATTGAGTTATTTAACTATTTTTGTTAGCAGATTTCTTTTACGAGAATAGGGGTGAAAATAAGGGGTGGATGAAATTAGAGTGATTTTTTCATAGAGGAAAAAAAAGTGTCTAACAACTCCAAAATTTATGACTTATCTATTAAAATGATTTTTGGGAGAAAATATGTTAGAATTCGAGACTCACTTTACAGCATTTGGCTATGTTAATTTTCTTATATACGCATAAAAACAAATGGAATTTGTCCACCAGCCGCCTAGAGTTCCCATAATCTCGTGTCCACCTACCACTCTACCTCTCAATTATACATTCTATGATCGTTTTTCTTAGACTACAATTTGCTCATTAATAAAACAACACACATGTCAATTTACAACCTCATCACGAGCACCATGGTCCAATATTGCCCACGACAAAATACTAAACAAAAGAATCTTTATTGAATCTTGTTTTTTGCAGTAGTAATTATTCATCTGCCGTAAACACATTTCTGGCCTTCTAAATATCACACCATGGACATCTTATTATCTATTTTTCTTGTTTTCCTTTTCCCTTTGGAGGCGTTTGATCCTTTAAATAGAGGCAATCGGGTCAGATTGATAAATCAATGAATGTGATTGAGTATTTTGTTTAGTTAGTTGGATTCAATATTGGGTAATCCAACAAAATCATGCTAACATGATATTGATTCAAGATTTCAATTCGCCACTTTTTTGGCAGCTTGTCTAACTTGTCAAGGTCCACTTTGATCGTGAGCTTCTTGTTGAAAAATAATTCTTGCTCTAACTAGCCCATTCTTTGCCATCAATTATATTGTCAATATGAATTTAAATCTGGTTGAACTTAATCTTGCTTTAATATTTAACGAGCTATCAAATGCCTCTTTATTTTAGATTGTGAATACATCGTTATTTCAAATTAGCACTATATCGAATTATATTAGTATCAAAGTAAATTAATTATAAATATTAATATTAAACTAAAAAAAATACTTATTTAGAGTTGAACTCATGACCTCTTGATCATAGAGCTTCATCCTTAATAAATTGACTAAGATATCATGGGTCATGACCTCTTGATCATAGAGCTTCATCCTTAATAAATTGACTAAGATATCATGGGCCTGAATATATTCAAATTGTAAACAAAAAATTAAATAATTTTTTTGCTAACTACTAAGTACAAAACATAAATGAGAACATCTTTGCTAAATGAAATATAAGAAATATCATCTGCTCAATACATCAACAACATTAGTGGAATGACAGAAATGAAGTTTAGAAGTAAGCAAAAAGAATGTAAAGATCACCGTCACCAAATCCGTAAGAGCATAAAAAACATTTATCTATAGAGAAATTACCAATATTTGTACAACCTAGTTTTAGAATATAATGAATCTAACAAGTTCACAATATCTCCTTAGTTGTTCAGACAATAATAGAGATACATATGTAGTTATATAATGAAGGCAACCTCGTGCAGTGGATTTCTCCTGAGATTGAATTCAATAATCTGTATCAATTCTGATTGGGAGTTTCAAAATATAAAACTTCCCAACTGGGTCATTTTATTCATTTTTTATCTTATTCTATCTAGCACTATATCCTTCTTACATAAAACATAGTTAGGCGTCAACTCGATTCTTGTTCTTGTCTTGGTATCTTGACAAGATGGGAATACCCTTTATAAAAATACTCAGGAAAAAGCCAGCCAGCTGCACAAATCATACATAATTAGCAAGGACTCAATCGTTTAAATGTCAACTGGGACAGGTCATTGCATAGAGAAGTTCTTACCCAAGCAAATCCAACACATAGGATACTGAAACCTTGGAAATGAAATGGAGGGTTTTCCGACAAAAACAAAGCTGAAAGAAGCACAATGTTTAAGGATTATGTTTAAAATACACTTTCCAAACTTTCCTATATATGGATGAGAATGAAGGATTATATCACCTGAAAGAGGACTGTAAATTAACGGAGAGATGACATTTGCGAATGCTGTTACACCCAAAATGCATCCTTGTGCAAGTCCCTACTAAATGACAAGTAAAAAAGGGATCATTAATCCCATCAAATGATTGAAGAAAATCTAGTACTTGTGAGAAGAAAATCAAGGGAATTAACTTGCCTGTTCATTGGGTCCAACTTGTTTTGATACAATGCTTCTTAACTGAATTCAGAAACAATATTCAACGAGTGAGGAAAATTGTAATGAAAAGAGCTAAGAAGAATTATAAGCTCATGTTGACTACTTTTAACTCACAGCTGGGGATGATAAGAAAAGAAAAACACCCGTTGAAGCAGAAGCATACGGTACCTACAGATCAAACTACTGACATCATTTACTGAATATAACCTTACTAAAATGGTATATAATATATATTCAACATATTAGTAACAACATTCTAGAGTCCTTTTGCGCACCAAAATATACTTTCACCAATCAGCTAAAGAGTGTTTGTGCAATATTACTACTTTTTAAGGTAACAGGATAGCATAATGAGAGTACAAGTCATTCATGGGATATGAAAGAGCATACCCAAGATGCCCATGCTATGCTGTCAAAGAACATCTGCGACAAATGAGACAACCAATGAATTATCATTCTCCTTATGAACAGAAATATTAATACAAGATGGCAATATTGCATTTTTAAGACTGGGACCCTCAACACTTTTGGTCGGTTGGTCCCATGTTTTACAAAATGCACTTTTGATCCCAAATATTTAAAATATTTTGCACTTATGGTCCTTCCCTTTCTTTCCAATTTTTGCACTTTGGTTCTTATAGAATATTCCCTGTTTTGAACTTTAGGTCCTGTAGAAATGTCACAGTTTTGCACTTTGGTTCCAAATTGGAAATGAGGCGATAGAACCAAAAGTGCCAAATATTTCAAAATTCGGGACAAAAAGTGCAACTTTTTAAGGCGCGAGAACAAAAGTGCGAACGGTAAAATCTTATGGGATCGCAATATTGGCCAACATAGTTCAAAGTGAAGCAAGTACATACATTTAAGAATCCAGCAAAGAGTCCTAGAGATAGCAATGTCTCCTCCCCAATAAGAGGACCCAATGCAGGCACAAAGAGCATCTGCAAAGTTGTTTCAATTCTAAATGTCGAACCAAAATATCCAATATAGGCCTCAATAAACTAAGGAAGAAATGAATCTATAAAGTATAGACAATATTGGAAATTAGTATGAGAAATATGCCATTGGAAGATACATTTGATAGGGTTGCTCCAATATATGCAATGAGTAATACATCTGCTAATTGGTCTTTCTTGAATTGGAAACGAGCCTTCAAGAAATACTGCAGAAGATCAATGTATCATCACTAGAAACGTAAATTTCTGAGAAATATGTTTGATATAAGAAGAAAAGTCATGTGGACAAAGAAAAAGAGGATACCAGTAAGCAAGCTTGAAGCCCAGCCTCTGCAAGACTATTAAAGAAGGCAACAAATGCTGCTAATGAAAATTTTACGCTGCATTACATAATTGGATTAGAAAAATGAATAATGTTCTTTAATTCGAAAGGATGTACTATAATAACAAATGGAACATCTTCTTGGCATGGATGTGGTATCATTAATCAATATTATGAACATGTTTTACCAATCCGAGGAAGAAGAAAGAATGGAACTAATAAACATATGACTAACTATTAGAAGTTCAACAAGAAGTAATCACCATACCTACTCTTTAGCATACGATATATATCCTTTGGAGATGGAATTTTCTTAATGAGAACAATCTTCTCGGGTGCTTTACAACCATCTTCATCACTTTCTGTCACCTTCAAGATTGGCTGCTCCAAAGCATTGTCATGTCGAGTTGTATCCTTCAGAAAGAGTCCCATGTATGTTGCTGCAACTATGGATACAGCTGCGGCTACCTGAATAATATACATCAAACTGGTTGATTTTTTTAGCTGTAAGGTTATAAGTAACATGAGTAATTTTTAACTTTTTTTCTTGGAAAAACAAAAAAAGGAACATGAACTGATGGAAGAAGAAAGACCTGAAATATCTGACTGGTGGAGAGTAGGCGAGCAGCTAAAGTACCACTAACATAGGCAGCGGATATTACACCTGACAGGACCCCAAATGCCGAGACACGTTTCCCTTGCGATACATTGTCTGCCTACAAAATTGAATTTAACATTGAATGATTTACTAGCTAGTTATTATTTTGGAGGGAAAAGGATAAAAATGCATTTTTAGGTTGGAAATACCAAATAAGCAAGAGCAATGGCCACAACTCCACCTTGAGTAACCATGGAAGTTAAAGTTTTGATGACGTAGTACACATAGACGAAGTTTGCTGTCCTCTTCCAAGACAATATCACTGCATGTATGTGGCCATATTAGCGTGAAAATAATGATAGATACCATAATCGAAATTAAGCAATAAATATTTAAAGAAAGCTAAACTTTGTTGCTTCACATACCATACGGAATAATGGATAAAACCAAGGGTAATGTCAGCAAAAGTTTTCTACCATAAGCATCAGACAGATTCCCAATTAATGGCATCATGATCACAGATCCTACTCCTGCAACCTGAATTTTCAATGAAATGATTGAAGATACTATACAGGAAAACTAGCTTTATACTTGTGTTCAGATTGAACTCAATAGCTGATTCATGAATAAAATACTATAATAGAAATGAACCGAGATTATTGAAATGAACATTAAGCAATGTCACCAGCAGGCATATACTTCCTCTAGATGTCAGTTTCTCCTACCAATAACGAGAAATATGTAATGTTATTTAACCAAACTCAACCGAGTTTAGGGGGCTCATTTGAGTTTTGCTTGAGCCTTGATTTATTGAACAAGAGCCCAGATTTAAGTTTGTGTTAATATGCATTCATGAATTGTGCAAAAGCAACCGGTATATAGCATATAAAAATAACAGAAATTTACATTCTGAAGAATCAACTAAAAGTTGAGTGAGTGAAAAAACTACGCAAGATAGCAAAGGATTGATATTGTGCTTCCGCTGTAAATTGACACATTCAATAGGACAACATACAAATTGAAAAGCCTAACATAATGATGTCAGCTAACATAATAGAAATATCCTACATTTAATCTTCCAATTTGCATTTACCCGGCTATAATATTGTTCCCAAACAAATTAAAGCATTACTCTGAAATCATAAGCTAGGTCAAATTAAATAAATACAAAGCAAAGATGTAGTAGCTACTGCTTGTTGAATGCCGGTGAGATAAATAGCAGCAGAGCATTCGTCTTTTCCGGGACAAACCGCCGCCAATGTGATGTCAGGAATCGCCGGATTAATCATTAACTCGGCGAAGTTTGACAAAAACACCGTCACAAACAGGTGGCTCACTCTACCCCAGTTCTCCATTACTTTTCTCTTTTCTGTCTGCCAGTGCGTGTACTGTGTGTGTTTTTAAGTATGAGAAATTGAGAATTGAGAGTGAGATGTTAGTTCACTCTCTCTTCTCTTTATCCTCAACTCCTTGAAGATATTAATTAATTATATTTATTCTTACTAAATAAAATTGGACTCTTTAATTAATGCATGATGCTTTCTATTTTTGTTAAACAGTCACTTTTTATTAATCTTCTTTTGCTTCTTTTATCTAACTTGTAATTGTGTAGTTCACAAACACTAAAATATTATCTTTCAGACATTATTTTGCTTACTTTACAAATGCTACATATTATCTTCTTTTTTAAATAATTAAATGCTACATATTATCATTCCCTACTATTTTAACTTCTTTTCCAATTAAACAAATACACAAACAATTTCGATGCAATTGCAATCATCACATCACCAGTCCCATGGTCCATATAAATTTCTCCCTCTAATTTTTTTATGAACTACATATATCTATTGAATCTTATTTTATGCTTACGAATTACTCCATTCATTTCAAAATTATTGTCGTTTTAGAGATTTGCGCATGTATTAAGGAAGTTAATAATTAGCCTTGAATTTAGGAAAAAGTTAGAGTCATACCTAAAATACCTCTATTTATTTGGTTAGAAGAGAGAGATCAATTGGTTAAAGTAGAAGAGAGAGAGAGAAAAACAAAGAGTAAATATGTGTAAAATTGAAAAATATGTTATTAATGATGTATTGAAATCATGAAGCGACAATTAATTTGGAACATGAAAAAATCTCTAAAGCGACAATTAATTTGGAACATGAAAAAATCTCTAAAGCGACAATTATTTTGGAATGGAGGGGACTATGAAGCACGGATACTTCAAAAAATTCCATTGTGCAGAGTCGGACTCTCTACGGACTCGGACACGCATGAAACTCGGCTCGGACACGCGTCGAACTCGCCACGTGGCGAGTCCAAGAAAATACGGTCTTGGACTTCATGAGGATACGGTCAAGGACTCGGTCTTGGACACGGTAGGGGTCTTTCTGCAGTTTTTATCAAAATTGTGGGTTAAAATTGAAAATTTGAAACTTAATTAAAAAAATTAGAAAATACTTTTGTGAACTAGTCGATTAAACTTCTACATAGTACTCTTCATCTTCATTCCAAACACAAATTAAAACAACTCCTGAACTCCTCAATTTCATTCATTTCTTAAATCTTAGTTCAAGAATTCTCTTTCAATTTATTCAAATTTACATGCACTTCTCTTCCTCTCTACCTCATTTTTGTGCAATTATGTTTTATTTCCTTGAAATTTGAGTTGGGTTTTTATTTTTTCTTCTTTTTCCATCAACAATGTGTACTTCCTTTACAAAAATTATTCACATTATGGCATAAAATTAGAGTTATTTGAAGTTCTTTTATCTGGTATTTTTATTCAGTGCCAATGCCCCATTGTTAAACTCCATTGCACCTAAACCATACTCTTTTTCTCTGTGTGGCAAGAAATGTACTATCTTTTAACCTCTACGTAATTGCTATAAAAAAAAAAAATCTGAAGCAAAAGAAGAAAAAAAAAAGGTGGTATTTATATCTTGTAATAAAAAAACCTAATTTTATTTAAAGATTTCGAACAATTTTTCGTGTAATTGACTAATTGTTATGTATTTGGAGTGATTATTTTTCTTATGAGACTTGTTTTGATATTCTTTTTTGAATCATTTACGATGTGCTTGGAGTGAATTTATACATCTTTTGTGATTCTTTGATTTTGTCTTTGAAATATTAGAATGAATGTTAATTTATTGACTATGATGATAATTTATTTTATTTTTATATAAACTATATAGTTTTTTTTTTTTAATATACGTATCCATGTCGTGTCTTATTTTGAAATTTTTTAAAAAAATGAGTGTCTGTACAACATAGGGAGTGGGTAATATTTATTTCCACGTAAAACATGTGTTTACATGGCTTCCATAGATCCACGTGCCTTAACTCTCCTACATATACCCACGTAACCCACCTAACTCCCATAGTCACATAGCAACCAACCCTCTCGACTTTCTAATTTATTACTGCTCACCTAATCATTTTCTTTTTTCGGGAAAAATGCAACATAATTATTTGTATTGAAACATGAACAAAACTATTTTATGAAATGTTTATCGCGAAATATTAATATATACTATTAAATATTCTGTATAGATCTGTACGAAATAGACAGTTATGGTAGATTTTGAAAACTGTTTTCAAACATGGGCTAGAATATGCATGATGTGGAATCATATTCCATGTATAACTATTATTGGTGTATTGTACCATGTGTCATTGATAACGTGGTGCATCGATTGCACTAAATAATATCTCCTATCATGGGAAATTAATAGGGAATATTTAATACAGGGCCGGGGATTTAGACTTTTAGGGGCCCTAGACGAAATTGAAAATGGGGCCTCATATTGTAAAAAAATATTTCATAATTTTTTTTTATTTTTTTTGCTTTAGTAGATGCAAAATTATCGATTTAATCTTTATATTTTAGCTTTTCTAACATATCTTTTTCTATAGATAAAATAGTTAATTTACTTAATATTTCTTATGACATAGTTGATTGTAAATTTATCTATTTTAGTTTTGAAATTTTTCTTTCAGCAAAATTAATTGTTACATATATAGTAAATATTATTATATTGCAAATACACGTATATGGATAAGAATCAAATGATTTTATATGATTAAGAATGTCAATCGGCTGGGCAATCGTAACTTTTGATAAAGCTTTTAATTCATAATATAAATCGGAATCATCTATTTTTGATATTATGTTATGTTTTAAAGAAATTTTCAAGATCGATACAACATTTTTTCAAAGTGTTATTAATTAAAGACTTTAAAGTTGAAACATCCTATAAAATCCAAAAGTATTTGCATTATTCTTAAATTGTTCAAATATAATTTAATAGAAAAAATAACTCGATCTAAAATATATAAATACTCAACACTATAATAATTTGGATGGTGGGGGCCCTAGGCCTTGGCCTAGTTTGTCAAGTGTCAAGGCCGGCCCTGACTAAGGGAGTATCTTACTATCCTCTTTTTCCTTTTTATCTTATCTCAACTTGAGTCCTTCAATTGTTTCATTTTCTTAGTGCCATTTGTCTTCTATGATTTACAAGATTTATAAACATTATAGGCTATAGCTGAATAATAATAGTAATAAAATTCTAAAGGTTTGTAGACCCAATATTTGTACAACCTAGTTTAATGTTACTATCCAATCCAACAATAGAATATAATGAATCTAACAAGTTCACAATTTATCCTAGTTGTTCAGACCATGGTAGAGATACATATGTAGTTATATAATGAAGGCAACCTCGTACAGTGGATTTCTCCAGAGATCGAATTCAATAGTATGTATCAACTCTGATTGGGAGTTTTAAAATATATAACTTCCCAACTGGGTCATTTTATTCATTTTTTATCCTATTCTATTTAGTACTATATATATCCTTCGTATATACATAGTCTAGTAGATAAAAAAAAAAAAAAATATATATATATATATATATATATATATATCCTTCTTACATAAAACATAGTTAGGCGTCAACTCGATTCCTCCTGTTGTCTTCGTATCTTGACAAGATGGGAAGACCCTTTATACAAATACTCAGGAAAAAGCCGGCCAGCTGCATGCACAAATCATACATAATTAGCAAGGACTTGATCGTTAAAATGTCAATTGGGACAGGCCATTGAGTAGAGAAGTTCTTACCCAAGCAAATCCAACACATAGGATACTGAAACCTTGGAAATGAAATGGAGGGTTTCCAGACAAAAACAAAGCTGAAAGAAGCACAATATATGTTTAAAAATCTCTGTCCAGAGTTTTCTTATATATATATATATATATATATATATATATATATATTTTTTTTTTGGTCAAAAAAAGTTTGGGTGGGTTTGGCTCCGGTCACCACCACGGGCCAGGGCGTGCCTCCAGGACCAAAGGTCGCTTACAAAGGTACTTACAGATCGCCCACCAACACAACCCTCATGTCGGCAGCGGGAATCGAACTCACAACCTTCTGAGGGGAAGTAGTCCGTCCTTACCAACTGAGCCAACATTGTTGGCTCCTATATATATATATATATATGCATGAGAATGTAATATTATATCACCTGAAAGAGGACTGTAAATTAAAAGAGAGATGGCATTAGCAAATGCTATTACACCAAAAATGCATCCTTGTGCAAGTCCCTACTAAATGACAAGTAAAAATAAGAATCATTAATCCCATCAAATGATTGAAGAAAATCTATAACGTACTTGTGAGAAGAAAATCAAGGGAATTAACTTGCCTGTTCATTGGGTCCAACTTGTTTTGATACAATGCTTCTTAACTGAATTCAGAAACAATATTCAACGAGTGAGGAAAGTTGTAATGAAAAGAGCTAAGAAGAATTATAAGCTCATGTTGACTACGTTTAACTCACAGCTGGGGATGATAAGAAAACAAAAACACCCGTTGAAGCAGAAGCATAAGGTACCTACAGATCAAATAACTGACATCATTTACTGTATATAACCTCACTAAAATGGTATATAATATATATACTGTACAATAAATTAGTAACAACATTCTAGAGTCCTTTTGCGCACCAAAATATACTTTCACCAATCAGCTAAAGAGAACGTGTTTGTGCAATATTACTACTGTTTAAGGTAACAGGTTAGCATAATGAGAGTACAAGTCATTCATGGGATATGAAAGAGCATACCCAAGATGCCCATGCTATGCTGTCAAAGAACATCTGCGACAAATGAGACAACCAATGAATTATCATTTCACCTTATGAACAGAAATATTAATACAAGATGGCAAAATTGCATTCTTAAGGCTGGGACCCTCAACACTTTTGGTCGGTTGGTCCCATGTTTTACAAAATGCACTTTTGATCCCAAATATTTAAAATATTTTGCACTTATGGTCCTTCCCTTTCTTTCCAATTTTTGCACTTTTGTTCTCATAGAATATTCCCTGTTTTGAACTTTAATTAGGTCCTATAGAAATGTCACAGTTTTGCACTTTGGTTCCAAATTGGAAATGAGGCGACAGAACCAAAAGTGCCAAAATTTTCAAAATTCGGGACAAAAAGTGCAGTTTTTAAAGCGCGAGAACAAAAGTGCGAATGGTGAAATCTTATGGGATCGCAATATTGGCCAACATAGTTCAAAGTAAAGCAATTACATACATTTAAGAATCCAGCAAAGAGTCCTAGAGATAGCAATGTCTCCTCCCCAATAAGAGGACCCAATGTAGGCACAAAGAGCATCTGCAAAGTTGTTTCGATTCTAAATGTCGAACCAAAATATATATCCAATATAGGCCTCAATAACACTAAATGAAGAAATGAATCTATAAAGTATAGACAGTATTGGAAATTAATATGAGAAATAGGCCATTGGAAGATACATTTGATAGGGTTGCTCCAATATATGCAATGAGTAATACATCTGCTAATTGGTCTTTCTTGAATTGGAAACGAGCCTTCAAGAAATACTGCAGAAGATCAATGTATCATCACTAGCAATGTAAATTTCTGAGAAATATATTTGATATAAGAAGAAAAGTCATGTGGACAAAGAAAAAGATGATACCAGTAAGCAAGCTTGAAGCCCAGCCTCTGCAAGACCATTAAAGAAAGCAACAAACGCTGCTAATGAAAATTTTGCGCTGCATTACATAATTGGATTAGAAAAATGAATAATGTTCTTTAATTCAAAAGGATGTATATAATAACAAATGGAACATCTTCTTGGCATGGATGTGGTATCATTATCAATATTATTGAACATGTTTTACCAATACAAGGAAGAAGAAAGAATGGAACTAATAAACATATGACTAACTATTAGAAGTTCAACAAGAAGTAATCACCATACCTACTCTTTAGCATACGATATATATCCTTTGGAGATGGAATTTTTTTAATGAGTACAATTGTCTCGGGTGCTTTACAACCATCTTCATCACTTTCTGTTACCTTCAAGATTGGCTGCCCCAAAGCTTTGTCATGTCGAGTTGTATCCTTCAGAAAAAGTCCCATGTACGTTGCTGCAACTATGGATACAGCTGCCGCTACCTGAATAATATACATCAAACTGGTTGCTTAATTTTTTTTAGCTGTAAGGTTATAACTTATAAGGAACATGAGTAATTTACTAATTTTTAACTTTTCCTCTTGGAAAAACAAAAAAAGGAACATGAACTGATGGAAGAAGAAAGACCTGAAATATCTGACTGGTGGAGAGTAGGCGAGCAGCTAAAGTACCACTAACATAGGCAGCGGATATTACACCTGACAGGACCCCAAATGCCGAGACACGTTTCCCTTGCGATACATTGTCTGCCTACAAAATTGAATTTAACATTGAATGATTTACTAGCTAGTTATTATTTTGGATGGAAAAGGATAAAAATGCATTCAAACTACAGAATGCTTTAGGTTGGAAATACCAAATAAGCAAGAGCAATGGCCACAACTCCACCTTGAGTAACCATGGAAGTTAAAGTTTTGATGACGTAGTACACATAGACGAAGTTTGCTGTCCTCTTCCAAGACAATATCACTGCATGTATGTGGCCATATTAGCGTGAAAATAATGATAGATACCATAATCGAAATTAAGCAATAAATATTTAAAGAAAGCTAAACTTTGTTGCTTCACATACCATACGGAATAATGGATAAAACCAAGGGTAATGTCAGCAAAAGTTTTCTACCATAAGCATCAGACAGATTCCCAATTAATGGCATCATGATCACAGATCCTACTCCTGCAACCTGAATTTTCAATGAAATGATTGAAGATACTATACAGGAAAACTAGCTTTATACTTGTGTTCAGATTGAACTCAATAGCTGATTCATGAATAAAATACTATAATAGAAATGAACCGAGATTATTGAAATGAACATTAAGCAATGTCACCAGCAGGCATATACTTCCTCTAGATGTCAGTAAGCCTAACATAATGATGTCAGCTAACATAATAGAAATATCCTACATTTAATCTTCCAATTTGCATTTACCCGGCTATAATATTGTTCCCAAACAAATTAAAACATTACTCTGCAGTGAAGTACTATAGAACATATGCATTTCAGCTAGGTCAAATTAAATAAATACAAAGCAAAGATGTCGTAGCTACCGCTTGTTGAATGCCGGCGAGATAAATAGCAGTAGAGCATTCGTCTTTTCCGGGACAAACCGCCGCCAATGTGATGTCAGGAATCGCCGGTATAATCATTAACTCGGCTAAGTTTGACAGAAACACCGTCACAAACAGGTGGCTCACTCTACCCCAGTTCTCCATTACTTTTCTCTCTCTCTCTGCCAGTGCGTCTACTGTGTGTGTTTTGCAGTATGGGAAATTGAGTATTGAGAGTGAGAGTGAGAGTGAGATGTTAGTTCACTCTCTGTTCTCTTTCGCCTCAATTCCTTCAAGATATTAATTATATTTATACTTTTTTTTTTTTGAAAAAATTAATTATATTTACACTGACGGTATAAAATTGGACTCTTTATAATTAAAGTAAAATTACAGAAAACGTCACAAAATCAGTAATTTTGAATTTTCGTCCTTAGCTATACCGTAATTTTATATTTTTTTGGAATATCGTCCCACTTGCCATATGGCTGCTTACGTGTCATGACTTGGTAAATTTTAGCATGAACAATTATACAAGATTACAGAATTCGTCCCAAACTAATTACAAATTTTGGTTTTTGGTCTCAAACTGTATTAACTCGCCGAATTTCGTCTCACAATTTGTCATTTTTGCATGAATTTAGTCAATTATTAAATTTCTAATTTAATGAAAATGACGATTCATCTTTTACATTTTTAAGGAACTAATGGCAATTTACCCCCTCTAATATTAATAATATTCAATTTACCCCCTATAATTTGAAAAAGAGCAGTTTACCCCCTTGTGAAAATTTTAAAAAAGTATTTCATCTCCTTGAACCGGAGAGTGTAACACAATTGCATAAATTGAGAGTGGGCATGCAAAGTGTTTTATAACAAGGTGATAAATTGATACATTTATTATAATACATGAGGTAAATTACCACATTTATCACAATACATGGGGGTAAACTGTTACATTATCATAACACATGGATGTAAATTGAACATTATGAATATTACATGGAAATAAATTGCCATTAACTTTTTTCTTAAGAAAAATAGTATGAATCTTCGAAATTCTCATGCGCTTTTGTGAAAAAAATCATGTCTCAGTTCATTAGGAAAAAATTGTGCATTTTTTTATTAATAAATAATAAATATTCATAAGTAGTTTGGAACAAATTCTTTTTACCCATGTCAATTCAATTACGGGACGAAAGTCGGGGTGTTGATATAGTTTGGGACAAAAAATCTAAATTTGTAATTGGGACGAAAAATCAAAATTTATAATTAGTTTGGGATGAATTCTGCAATCTTATATTATTGTTTATGCTTAAATTTGCCACGTCATGACAATGACATGTAAGCAACCATGTTGCAAATGGGACGATATTCCAAAATAATATAAAATTACGGGACAAATTTACCTAAATGATATAGCTTGTGACGAAAATCCAAAATCATTAATTAATTTGGGATTTTTTTGCAACTTTGCCTTAATGCCTGATGCTTTCTATTTTTGTCAAACTCTCACTTTTATATTAATCTTTTTTTGCTCCAAGCTTAGCCTTCACGGCATACTTTTTAGTAATCTTTTGCTTATGCTCCGAAATAGAAAGACTTGTTTCAAATTATTTCTTTAAAATTGGTTTTCACATTAAAAGAGTACAAATATATAAAATAAAATAAAAATCACATAAAAGCACACGCCAAATTATAAAATAAAACAAGATAGGGGGAATTGTTCTCTTGCCAAATAAAGATATTCATCCATGATAAGAAAATAAATATTTTATTCAACTACTACACACATTTACAGTACTATATACTAGTATTAAGATAATAGCATTTATTAAATTTTAAACTAATAAATTCTTAGATATAAGACTGATTATGTACTAATAAAATCATTCTTAGAAGAAAAAGAAAAAAAGAAGGAGAGAGAAGAAGTGTTTATGTAGTATTTTTAAGCTAAATATCTGATTTTGCTTCCAAAATAAAGAAGAAGAAAAATTATAATCAGACTTAAACTTGCATGTGGAAACTTTCTAAAATAAACTTTACGGGTCTGTTTGTTTGGTGTTTCCCATAATTTTTTCGTGTTTGAGAAATGCCAAACAAACATGTTTTCTATTTTTCGAAATAAATTTTTCATCCATTAATTTTCTCAAACTACTCTCTCAAAAGACAAACAAACAACAATTTTCTTATCTCTAAACAAAACATATACAAACTCTACTTTGATTTGACATAAAGTAACATATCTCTTACACAATTTATCTCACATAACAAACATGATTTGACATAAAGTCTTACACATCTTACACCTACAACCCAACTCTTCCAAAAAAAACTACACCTACTTTATTTTCCAAACCACTCTCTCAAAACCCAAACGAACAACATTACGCAAATCGAGATTATTTCACAAACCTCCACTACTCTCCCAAACTACTTTCCCAAACGCCAAACAAACAGGCCCTTACACATCTTACACCTACAACCTAACTCTTACAAAAATACATACACTTACTTTATTTCTCAAATCACTCTCCCAAAACCCAAACAAACAACATTACGCAAATCGATATTATTTCACAAACACCTCAAATCACTCTCCCAAAACTCAAACAAACAACATTACGCAAATCGATATTATTTCGCAAACACCTACCAAACATGTCATACATGTTTCTTTTTGTCATTTAATCTAACTTGTAATTGTGTAGTTCACAAACACTAAGGGCCTGTTTGTTTGGCGTTTGGGAAAGTAGTTTGGGAGAGTAGTGGAGGTTTGTGAAATAATATCGATTTGCGTAGTGTTGTTTGTTTGGGTTTTGAGAGAGTGGTTTGAGAAATAAAGTAGGTGTAGGTTTTTTTGAAAGAGTTGGGTTGTAGGTTTAAGATGTGTAAGACTTTATGTCAAATCATGTTTGTTATGTGAGATAAATTGTGTAAGAGATAGGTTACTTTATGTCAAATCAAAGTAGAGTTTGTATAGGTTTTGTTTAGAGATAAGAAAATTGTTGTTTGTTTGGCTTTTGAGAGAGTATTTTTAGAAAATTAATGGATGAAAAATTTATTTCGGAAAATAGAAAACATGTTTGTTTGGCATTTCCCAAACACGAAAAAAATCTGGGAAACGCCAAACAAACAGACCCTAAAAAATTATCTTTCGGACATTATTTTGCTTTTAGTTTACAAATGCTACATATTATCTTCTTTTTTTAATAATCATCAGTCCTAAGTCCACTTAAATTGACTTTATACCTACTGCAAAAGATTTAAAAAATCCTCCCTCTGTATATGTTGACGAACTACATCTATTGAATCTTGTTTTATACGTAATTATGAATTAGTAATATTTATTTCCACGTAAATCATGTGTTTACGTCGCTTCCATGGATCCACGTGCCTTTAACTCTCCTACATATACCCACCTAACTCCCATAGTCCCATAGCCACCAACCCTCTATAATTCTTATTTATTAATGCTCACATAATCCTTTTGGGCATGTTTGTTTGGACTTTGGGAAAGTAGTTTGAGAGAGTAGTGGAAGTTTGTGAAATAATCTCGATTTGTGTAATGTTGTTTGTTTGAGTTTTGAGAGAGTTGTTTGAGAAATAAAGTAGGTGTATGTTTTTTTGGAAGAGTTGGGTTGTAGGTGTAAGATGTGTAAGAGTTTATGTCAAATCATGTTTGTAATGTGAGATAAATTGTGTAAGAGATATGTTACTTTATGTCAAATCAAAGTAGAGTTTGTATATGTTTTGTTTAGAGATAAGAAAATTGTTGTTTGTTTGTCTTTTGAGAGAGTAGTTTGAGAAAATTAATGGATGAAAAATTTATTTCGAAAAATAGAAAACATGTTTGTTTGGCATTTCTCAAACACGAAAAAATTATGGGAAACACCAAACAAACATGCCCTTTCTTTTTCTGGAAAATGCAACATAATCATTTGTATTGAAACATGAACGAAACTATTTTATTGAAACTATTTTATGAAATGTTTATTATAAAATTCATCATGTACAATTGAATATTCGGTATAAAATTTCCTTATGAAATAGGTTGTCATGGGAGATTTTCAAAAAGAGTACTGCTATTCTAACACATGTACAGCCGGTTGTGGCTTTTTTTTCTTTTTTTTCTTGTCATTTATATATTTTAATGTATATGAAAAAAAATTAATTATATGACACATAAATAATTATCAAGAAAATATAAACCCTGTTTGTATATATTAAACCATAACTTTGAAATTATAAACCATAAACCTATTAAACAAGTAGTAGGTAATACAATTAATTTTTAAAGCCTAAAATATGGGCTGTACAAAAGGCTGTAAAGTTTGGGCTGTCATATAATTATTTTCCTTTCAAAAACTATTGTCTTCAAACATTGACTAAAACATGATTGACGTGGAATCATATCCACATGTGTAATTATTATTGGTGTGTTGCACCGCGTGTCATTGATGACGCGTGGTGCAGCGGTTGCACTAAATAATCTCTCATGTCATGAGGGATTCGTATTGAATACTCCATCCATCTCATTTTAATTGTCGCTTTAGAGATTTTTTCCTATTCCAAATTAATTATCGCTTTAGGATTTAATACAACATTAATTACATATCTTTCAATTTTACCCTTATTTACTCATTGTTTGTTTCTCTCTCTCTCTCTTCTACTTTAACCAATTAAAGAAGAGGGGTATTTTAGGTATAACTCAAACTTTTTTCTAAAATTTAGGCTAATTATTAACTTCCTTAATACATGTGCAAAAGCCTAAAATGACAATTAAAATGAAATGAGGGAGTATTTAATAATACACGAAAATTGTATACATTAAACATTTCACATAGTAATCTCATATTTTACAACGGGGTATATTACTATCCTCTTTTTCCTTTTTATCTTATCTCAACTTGAATTCAATTGTTTCATTTTCTTAGTGTCATTTGTCTTTTATGATTTACAAGATTTATAAACATTACAGGCTATAGCTAAAAAATAACAGTAATAAAATTCCAAAGATTTGTAGACTTGAAAATAGTTAGGGTCTGTTTGTTTGGCATTTGGGAGAGTAGTTTGTTAAGTGGTGGAGGTTTGTAAAAGAATCTTGATTTGCGTAATGTTGTTTGTTTGAATTTTGGAAGAGTAATTTGGGAAATAAGGTGAATGTAGTTTTTCTTAGAAGAGTTTATGTTGTACGTGTAAGATGTAAGATGTAAGATGTGTAAGACTTTATGTCAAATAATATTTATTATATGAGATAAGTTGTGTAAGATTTAAATTTATTTATGTCAAATCAAAGTAGAGTTTGTATAGATTTTTTTCATAGATATGAAAATTGTTGTTTGTTTGGCTTTTGGGAGAGTAATTTGGGACAATTAAGAAAGAATAAATTTATTTCAAAAATTAAAAATGATATTTGTCTCGCTTTTTCCAAATACGGAATTTTTTTTGGAGATGCGAATCAAACATCCCATTATATTTTGGAGAGATTTTTGGTAAGTTAATGAAATATAATTGTCTGCGGCATTATTGGACTAAATGACTAATCTCCATGACTCCTAAGAATGATATCAAGCCCATTAAAACTAACAGGCCTATTTGACATTTTGACTAATAGCTGAACTTCTTTAAACAGAAGAAAAAGACGATCCAAAACAATTTGCTCCTTGCACAAAGCTAAGAAGAGCTCACAATTCAACACCACAAATTTTTAACAACTTTTCAGGGTACCAATGTAAAAAATTTCAACGTTTCACTTTTTAAACCCTTTTTTTTTTTTCTTTGAGAACCTATTCATATATTAAGCCCCGCTTTAACTAAAATATATAGAGCAAAAATACCGGGACAAAACCAAAATCTATAATTGTTCTATGACTTTTGATTTACAAATTTCTATAGTCGACTAGGTTCATCAAATCTCTAATTAGGTAAAATCCTAACGTTTGTAGCCCTAATTATGTTATTGTAATTGATAATATTTTGAAATACATGTCAACATTATGTGGCTTTAGTTTTAGTCGGTATTGTACTAATCTGCCCCTGATGAATGATATGCAGCCCATCATTATGAAGAATTAACATGCTTAATTTATTGTCGTGCGGCCCAATTACATGTAAGCCCAACCCAACCACAAGATAGGGATGCCTTACTTTTTTTTTTTTTTTTTTTTTTTTTTTGTTAACCCAGGTTTAGTCCTGGACCACCCATCACTTGCCTCTCAGCAATGTGCGGAAGTAAATCGCGGGATGTGCCTGAGTTGGTCAGGGTTTGTTCACTCTTTATACTCCTGGCCCCCAAGGGAGCCTACTACCATGGAACTTACAACACCAAGCTGCTCCATCCTCCCTCGATGCCTTACTTAAATTAGCCTATTACTCCTCATGAAGAAAATTTATGGTAGAAAGTAGTGTGGGAGAGTATTTGAGGTTTGTGAAATTATCTCGATTTGTAAAATGTTGTTTGTTTGGGTTTGAAAGAGTGATTTGAGAAATAAAGTAGGTGTAAATTTTTTTGGAAGAGTTAGGTTGTAGGTGTATGATGTGTAAGACTTTATGTCAAATCATGTTTGTTATGTGAAATAAATTATGTAAGAGATATGTTACTTTATGTCATATAAGAGTAGGGTTTGTATAGGCTTTATTTAAAGATAAAAAAATTATTGTTTGTTTGACTTTTGAGAAAGTAGTTTGACAAAATTGAGAGGTGAAAAATTTATTTCAAAAATTAGAAAACGTGTTTGTTTGACATTTTCCATACACGAAATAATTTTGGAAAGCATCAAACCAACATGTCCTTAAAGTTTAAACGGGCCATATTATCACATAAAAGGATTACAATTTGCAATTGCAGCTGAGCTGATTAGTGGAAATTTGTTCAGTACTTAAGAACTTTCCTTTCAACTAAATGATTTCTCTTTATTAAGAGATCTAGGGTATTTAGCCAAATATTTAATAGATTGGCACCAACCTGGCATTCACAATTTTATATACGAAAATGACCTGAAAATGCAGAAAAAAAAAATCTCAATTTTAAAATGAGCATCTGGAAAAGTTCAACAACTTATTTCATTTAATTCAATTATAGAAATAGTTCCGGAAGTTTCTTTTTTCTCTCTTTTTAAAATTTAGTGGCTTAGGTTGAGCCTAACTTGTTATGCACTAAAGTCCATATTTAATGAGATGATTAATATCAACATGTTGTTGGTATAGTGGAAGAGATTAATTACTACAAATTGAAAGAGGTTCAACTTGATGTGTCCGACACGCCTTAAAATAAATTAAACCCGTGGAAAACCAAAAAACAAAATAAGATGATTATTTTAATTTTTTTATAATAACACATCTTTTTGGTCATGAATCTCTCATTTAAATTTTATTATGTAACTATATTCATGAATTGATGAGATTGTAGCTCATGGGTAAAAGTTGAAATTAAGGTTCAAAGATCAAGATATACGGGATTCAAATTCAATTAATTTGTCTTCGTACTTTAATAAATAAATATTAATAATAAAATAAATATTTTAGATGTATTTATCATTTCATTAAGAAATATTCTTCAAACTGAGTTAAATTGAAACTGAAACTTAAAAAGAAAGGAAGAAAAAAAGTTTGAAGAGCAATCGACTGAATCGGATCAGCCCGTGGGTATGGCCCATCACCCGTCAACGCCATTTAATTTACGTTTATTCTTTTCCTCACAAAAGATTCCAACCCAATTTATTGAAAAAGGAAAATATCCATTAATTACCAGACAAGTACTATAAAGTCATAACCATGGAAATAGTTATAGACCGCCAAGTCCGGCAACCGCAAGTAAATAATATTTTCCTCCCCTAATAATAATGGATAAATAATGGGGAAGAAATGGCTGCGTTCGGTTTATTAAACTTTTGAATTTGTTTACTTAGACCTTGAGAAGTAAATCCGGATCAAAATTTTATTTATGGTGCATCATGTTTCAGTCTTGAGAATTTTTCGGACACATCAAGAGAAATTGTGAAAGAATTATAAATTAAGAAATATGAGAGACTATCAAGGCCAATAAAGAGTTTTAAAATTACGTTTTATATTTATTTTCATTTATTAAAAGAGAAAAAAAAATCGATGTTTTCGATGAAAATTTTATTCCATGTGTAAATCTTATTTAAGTTCACAATTCATCAGCCTACGAAGGTAGTGATACCGAAGGGTAACTCTTCTAGAAGAGTTTGGTCGATTTTCATAATACTTCATAAATAAAGATAAAAAAAGTAAAATCACGGAAAAGAAAATAAATATTATAGATTATTTGTTTTGAGCCATGAACTTATATATCTTCTGTTGTGAGAAAAGTAGAATAGAAAATATTTGCTACTAAATTACTTCAATTACAATTTTATTAGCATTTTATTACCAAAAGATCATTAGTTGTTACTTGTTAGTAGTAATTAGTATAATGAGGGGGATTATTTTGTTAGAAGGAAAATAAAAGTCCGAAGCTGAGTTGATTAGATGATTAGACATTATATTAAGTTTTTTAATGATCAAACAAGCACGCATTAATTTTTTTCCAAATATTTCCAGAAGCAAATTATGATTATCCTATTTTGAAATACTTCTAGAAGCAAACATTATCACTATTGTATTTCGAAATCTTATTCCCGTATTTATATGGGAACTTCAAGAACTAATTTTAATATACTCTCTCTATTAAAATGCAAATCAAATGCATTTATTTATATTAGAGAAAGAAAAAAAATTGTACATATATCATATAAGTAAAAAAAATCAATTATTCACTCAAAATTTTGCTAGAATATCTTGCGAACCTTAAATTAAAATACTTTTTGAACACAAATAAACCTTATTTTATTTATATTATCAACATTTTTAATGTTTGACATAGTGTTAACCGTTAAGATGAAGATATACATAAAAATAATATGATAAGCACAGATCTTAAATCTAACTATGAAACTGACGTGTCACAACGTGATTGACACTACTCAACTCACTCAGTACACCGAATATCCACACAATAAACACCCGGCCCCCCTTTCTACACAATATAGCTCTCACAGTTTCACTTCACATTTCTCACTCCCCACACTCTCCTCCTCTTTCCACATCAATCATCAATGGATTCTCTAACCCTCTTCTGCACCGCCTCCCTTTTAGCCGGCGGCCTATACTGGTTCGTCTGCGTCCTCGGCTCCGCCGAACGAAAAGGCAAACATGCCGTCCACCTCTCCGGCGGTTCAATCGCCAAAGAAAACGTACAGGACAACTACAAACAGTACTGGTCCTTCTTCCTCCGCCCCAAAGAAATCGAAACCACAGAAAAAGTTCCCGCTTTCGTAGACACCTTCTACAATCTCGTCACTGACATTTACGAGTGGGGTTGGGGTCAATCCTTCCATTTCTCCCCTTCGATTCCCGGAAAATCACACAAAGACGCCACTCGCATCCACGAAGAAATGGCCGTAGATCTGTTGAATGTGAAGCCCGGAGCTAAAATCCTAGACGCGGGATGTGGTGTCGGGGGTCCGATGCGTGCGATCGCGGCCCATTCGGGTGCAAATGTAGTCGGAATTACAATCAACGAGTACCAGGTGCAACGGGCCCGTATGCACAACAAAAAGGCCGGGCTCGATAAACTGTGCGAAGTCGTATGCGGTAATTTTCTAGAGATGCCGTTCGAGAGCAACACTTTCGATGGGGCTTACTCCATCGAGGCCACATGTCACGCGCCCAAGCTCGAGGAGGTATATAGCGAGATCTACAGGGTTCTAAAGCCCGGATCTCTGTACGTGTCTTACGAGTGGGTTACCACTGAATTGTACCGTGGGGAAGACCCGGAGCACGTGGAGGTTATACAGGGGATCGAGAGGGGAGATGCTTTGCCGGGGCTACGTAGCTATAGCGACATATCTGAAGTGGCGAAGAAGGTAGGGTTTGAAGTTGTTCAGGAAAAGGATTTGGCTAAACCACCATCTAACCCGTGGTGGACCCGGTTGAAAATGGGTCGGATCGCCTACTGGAGGAACCACATTGTGGTTGTGGTGCTCTCGTGGTTGGGGATTGCGCCGAAGGGTACCGTGGATGTTCACGAGATGCTTTTTGTGACCGCTGATTATCTGACTAAAGGTGGGGAGACTGGTATTTTTAGTCCGATGCATATGATCCTTTGCAGAAAGCCTGAGAGTAAGTCATCTGATTAGAAGATAGTTTGTTGTCATCCGTGGAGGTGGATTTAATTTCTTGGTGTTTGGTTTATTTCTTGTTTATTGATGTTTTCTATTTTGTTGCTTATTATTGGGTTTATTTTAATAACTTTTTTCCCTATGCTTTTGTTAGAGTTATAATAATTTTGTTGGTTTTGTAGAATACAATTGGAATTGTCTTTTTTTAATCTAATTTATTTGTTGTTAATGTTGGAGGCTTGGAAGTAGAATAATAGATTGAATTGGACCGCTTTAATTGTCTTATGTATGAGGAATTTTCTTAGAAATTTAATATGTACTCTATCTAGTAGTAAAGTTTCTCAATATTATCTTGTCATTTTTGCTGAAAATGTAGTCTGATGCAGCACTGATTGCTAAGTAGATAATAATGTCCTAAAGTTCCTTTCTTTATTTTAGTTTTTTGTATTTGTTACCATCTTCCTTGTGTTTTTATGTTAAGTTGGTCTTAATTTTAGAATTTTATGTTGGACCACTAATTTTAATAATGCTGGCATCTAATGGTAGTATTTCTGTAAACTGTCTTTTTTCCTTGATAAGTTATTGAGTGGACATGGCACGTGATGTAGTTAGCTGTATGGCATAGTATGTTACAAGTAGATGAGTCATCCAATTGTGGTCCTTTGTCCTCCTTGCAAAAAACAAATCTTCTTTCTCTTGTATATCTTGTGCCATTAATTGTTAAGGGAGTGGGAATTGTTCTTGGAATGGCATAAAGTAATATGAATTTTGAGGCTAAAAGATGTGAAAGTCAATATTTTAGTGCTTGATTTAGGAAAAGTGTCATCTTTTTTAGTTGGTGAAAATGTGAAATGTGAGTCTATTACGGCACTAGGTGTTGTACTTTGTGACCATTTTAGGCAACACACCGAATTGAAATTTAATGCTTTGAGTGCATAGATTCTCTTCCTTTGTTTAAATTGATTATATTTTTCATGGAATCAGGGACATGTGCTATGCATTTGGATGGTTGAATTATTTACATTTTAACAGATCTCTATGCTTTTCTTTGTTGTAAAGGTGCAGTAGATCCATATGATTCACATGACCTTTTTTTATTTATTTTATGTTTAAATTCAGTGGCCTTCTGATTGTTATGATTTTCTGAGAATGTTTTTAGAGATTTGAAGGACTTTTTAAGATGTCTTCGATTTAGTGTATTTGATAAAAATTGTTTGTTTGAACTTTATGAGATGAAACATGAATTGTATAGTAGGTTTAGTTTTTAGGAAATTGGGTAGGTTGTTTAGAGATTATGGAAATAAGAGATTTAGGTAGGGTAAAAGATATGTTACTTCATGTCAAAAATAAAATTAAAGTAAAGTTTGTTTAATTATTTTATGAGAAGATTGTTTTTCAGAATTGAAAGAGAACTCTTTCTAAATTCTAGGACAGTGCTTATAGGGCTGTGCATTCGGTAATATCGAACCGAACCGAACCGGTTTTCGGTATACCGATACATTCGGTAATCTGAAAATCCGTACCGTTTGCCAAACCGAAAATTTCGGTTCGGTTCGGTTCGGTACGGTAATTTACCGATTCGGTACAAAAAAAACCGAAAAATTGGACCTTCAAATTTTCTGAAAATTTTGGATTTTTTACCACTTTGTTGGGCCTCAAGTGATGAATATCGCTCAAGTGTTGTTCCGCAAAATGCATTCTTCAAAATAATGGAATTTCTTCAAACTACTTCTTCATCTTTCCTCCTCAACCCAATTTTCTTGCGTTTCTTCACTACCTCTTTCCACCTAGGTTTCTTTATTGCCATATTTATTTTATGGGTTTACAATAAATTTAGGAGCAATGTTGATGAAGGCTAGAAACACAATGTTAAGTTTATGTAGTACAAACCAACTCTGCTTTCTTGTTTGGGTCTTTCATTCTTTAATCTAGTTTTATGCCTACTGAACCTCTTATTTTGGTATAAAAATGGATGTTCTGATGAAAAGCTTCTAACTTTATTGCTACATTCAGGAACTAGGATATAAAAAAAAAAAAAATTCGGTAAACCGACTGGTATTACCGAAAATCGAAAGCAATGCTGGGTCGGTAATTGGCTCTGTACCGAACCGAAAATTGCACAGCCCTAGTGCTTATCATACTTCTTATATCATTTCTACTTATCTTTACCACCATGAAAGATCTTTTCTTTCCTTTCTTCATATTAAGTTAATGACTTGTCATGACGGAAAAGATCCCCTGTGAATATTTAAATACTGGTATAAATTAGTGTTGCAAGTATACATAGTGGTTAGCTGGATTTCAGTACTGTAAATAAATTATTCAGCTGGCATGTGTGTGAAAGAGCTGTTATTCTTCTTAAGATCCTCTCTCTCTACATATGTGACAGCTTATACCAGATTTCATGCTGTTGTTTTAATCTTTGGTCTTAAAATATGTACTCATTTTTTGCTTTATTATGATGGAGTTAGGCATGTAGAATGAGTAAGAATTAAATGGTAATTTGCACATCCTTTGTGAGAATACTTTGGGCGCAATCAAATTCGATTTCTTCCTTGTGTTAATAGGAACTTATTTAAAACTTATCTTTGTCGATTTTAATTGCGTAGAACTACCCTCTTATAAATTTTATAGGAGCTTCCAAAACCACCATAGCTAGGTTCACTACCATATATATGCAGGAGTGTGTGTTGGGTTTGAGGGTTTCTTTGGTTCAGCCTTCTTGATCTCAACCTACAATAAAGAAGCAAGTTAACCTAGAACTTAATCCTGCAAATACTCCGACAACTAGTTATTAACAAGGCAAATTATTAAATAAATCCTGAAATAATTGATGTATTTGGGTGGGCAAAAAATCCAGGGGTGGTAGACCAAAATCGCGGCAATCAAGACTTACATGGCCAAAATTGCAATCAAGTGCCTTTAAATCCCAATTCTGAAGAATTTAAAAAAATACAAAAATCGCGGCTGTTTAATCAGCTTTGCACAATTGTCTCATTTGTACTATTTGTGTGTTCCATCCTTTTTTGATTTTTTTTTAAATAATTAAATTAAATTAAATTAAGAGCTCCCGGGATCCTTTTTGATATGATATGCCAAGCAATTGAGTCCTAAATTATTAGATCTTCAACACTTTTGGTCTTGCTCTTTACAATACAAACAACACTTTGGTTTCAAATGTTTGATTATTTTTACACTCAGTCCTATCGCCTTCTTTGAGATTCATTTTTTGCAGTCATGGCTGTTCAAGGACGATAGGTCTAAAAGTGTATATATTTTGAAAATTTAGGAACAAAAGTGTAAATTTTAAAATGTAGCACTTTGGTCCTGTAAATCAATTTAGGGACTGGGATCTTAAACTTGAGGCATCTGGACAAGTGCTTTGGATCTGGTAGATAGATGTATCTGGATTGAAAGAGAGTGCAAGGGTTTGAGCTTGTGGAAAGATGAGGAGACACATGCCTCGTGGGAAGAGAACGACTGTCATGAATTTTTGTTTATTGTCTGGGCATGTGTTATTTGCTCTTGTTTTCTCCGCTTGCTTTCTCATAAAATATCAATGTCTTTTTATTACTCTTTTATTTTGGATCTCCCACCAATACTGCATGCTCTCTCAACAATGATATAAAAACAGTACCTCCAATTTTGACATTATTGAACATTTATATTAGACTAGTAGTGTTTCTCAAAAGTGTTTTGAGTCTAAACAATTCAATAAGGTAATTCATAAATCGGTTTTTAGAGTTCGATTTATAATATAAATAAAATATAGCCGTATACTGTACTTGCAACCTTTGGGCTTTGATAGAGTAGATTAGGGTGGTCAATGGGTTGGATTTGGCTCCATTTATATTGGATCAGATCATGTCGGTTTTTTATCTTATTCGGATTTTGTTCGATTTTAGATTTTTTTAATTCAATGGATCTTTATCGTATTTGATCAGATATCGGATCTTTTCAGATCCAATAAAATTTTCATTTAATATCTTACAATTTTCTTAAAACAAGTTTAAATTTTACAATTTTATTTAATTTTGGCTCACATGTTCAAACTTTCTTTACTAATATTCATATTTTTAGATGAAAAAAATATTTGTTTAAATAAATTTATAAGCGAGTTATAAATTACTATTTTCTTAAATTGACTGAAATATTATTAATGTTACTTACTTTTATAAAACATTATGTATATATATCATTCATTTTATTAATTATCGGATACAGATTAACGGAGCGGATCAAACTGAATTCATATTCCATCAATGTGTTTCGGAATACGGATCTTTATAATTGGATCAGGTCCATCGAATCTCTAATCGGACAATTATCCTAATAAATCGGACCAGATTCAAATCGGATCCATATTGAAATCAGCCCCATTGACAGCCCTAGAGTAGATATTTATTATAAAAGAGAAGCACGATAATATTTTAAGGCTGTGTTCGCTTGGCAATACAGTAATTGGGCCAATTGCTAGTTTGGGCCAATAATTAAGTCAGTCCAACTGTTAATTTGCCCAATAAAAGTAGATTTGGGCTGACATTTCAGTAACATGTTCGGATAACCCGATTAAGAGGAAATATCCATAATGCCCTTAATAGAATTTGATCTGGACGTCGATTCACAATGGTGAATTAAAGCCGTTGGATGATCTTGGGAGAAATGGAACATGTCTAGGGTTTGTCTCATTTGTTTTAATTGGTTATGCAGTCCAATTCTCTCTTCTCTCTCTTTGCACCCTTGCAATTTTGTGTGAATCTCCTCCACATCTCTAAGGAATTCAGATTCATACCACTCACCGAGAAATTCTTCAAGCCTTTCTCCTTAGATACCTCACCACATAGCCGTTCCAAGTCTGAAATGATAGAAAACCCTAAACAATGAAGTAAAAAATGTGAAAATTTGATAATGAAATGGAAGAGTAAGACAAAGACCGAAAGAAAGGGGGTTAAGGTTCTTTTACCTCAAATGAGCGTGAAGTAAATTTCAGGAGTGGGAAATGAAATTGATGTATCTGATACATGAAAAATTAATAGCATTATGCGTAAATACCATTTAAGTCTAGGGGCTTTCACGGTAGTTTTTTTACTAATTGGGCTGCATAATATAATTTCAGGGGGAGGGCATATTGTAATCAGTCCAATTAATGGGGATGGCCCACACAAAGACCCCATAAACACGGCCTGCCCGCATTTTTGTTGGGACAAACGAACAACAAATGGCCCACGATTAAGTGGCCTGACTCCTGCAATTTGGGCCTAATCTTACCAAGCTAACACAACCTAAGTTGAAAGTATTAATAAAAGCATAATGGAAAGCAAAGTTGATTGGGGCTCGTAAAATTGTCGCTTGGGTCTTTTCTTCGAATTAGTCAGGTTAGTTGGCGAGGATTCATTCAAATCTTATTCTTTGTAGTGTTTTTCGTGATGGTGGTTTTTTCATTTTTGATCCCATTGAACTTTTTATATAACGTCGTGTTATTTTGAAGCAATGAAATATTGATTTATTAAGAAAGGGGATGGAAGGTTGATGAATTAAATGTAAATGATAATGTGAAACGAAGAATTTAGATGAAACTTCTTTTAACAATTTCCATTGCAGAAAATGAGTGAAGCTTTGTTGCTTATTTAAATTAATTTCATCAGTTCAGTGAGTTCACTCACTACAAGAAAACCGAGAAATTTCGACGGAAATTTCGACCGAAATGGGCCGTCGAAAAAAGTGTCGTCGAAATCAAAATTTCGACGGAATTTTCGACGGAAAATTTTTCGACGGAATTTTCAACAGAAATTTCGACAGATATATTTTCGACAGAATTTCAACGGAAATTTTTTCCGTCGAAAATTGTGAGATTTCGACGGAAAAATTTCCGTCGAAATATCATAAATTTCGACGGAATTATTTTCCGTCGAAATTTTCAAATAATTTTTTTTATTTTTTGCACCGGTTAATTATACCTAAATTATACATTTGACATACAATAATATAACATTCAAAAATATTTTAATAAACATGATTAAATATTCAAAACATACATTAATTGATCATCAACATCCAACTACGAAATTCCAAATCCAAATACAATCACAAATTAAAGTAAATAATTCCAATTACTACAAATTCAAGTACTACATAACAATCACAAACAAACAACTAATCGTCACAACTAATCGTCATCCGGTGTTTCGGGAACACAAGTGTCATTAGCTCCTTCCTCATCTAAGATTTTTAGCCTCTTGCACTGCTTCTCATATAAGACACGGACTCTTTCTTCATCCTAATCAAAGTAAACACCAAAGGTAAATGCTTGACAAGAACATCATACATAACTTCCTAAATCAACATTTGATAGGCCCCAATGAATAATGTTACAGTAGAACTAGAAAAATACATTAAAGAAAGGAAGGAATCTAAATGCAAGCCAAAAAAAAAAAAACCAGAAAGAATTGTATAAAGAAAAGGATTAGGCATAGCGACAACTATCGAAATGGATAATGAACAAATTACAAAAAGCTGAAAGCATGAATCGCAAATCAATCACTTAACTTTAGAGCAGATTCAACACATTTTCATTATATCAATTTATGCAGTTTGTTATGTCCTCAAGTTTGGACAAAAACAGGCAATTCTAATCAATAAAAATGCAGATGAATTACTTAAAACTGGATGTCCATGTTTATATATATACCAGCAAAATCATAGAGTAGGACATTTCAAAAACTTCAAGCATTAAGCATGAGGTTTTTTATAAAGCCATTATATCATCAAGGACAACACAGATAACCCACTAATCAATTAATCAGCCTCTAGTTCCAATTAATTAACAATCCAGAACACGATTAAGGAATAAATCAGAAGAAATACCTCAATCACGAGCTGAAATGGCAGAAAACTAATGGAGAATCGCGAATCAACAACAGGCCCGAAAAAGTTCTTCAAGGCCCGAAAATCAGAAACCACAAATTAGCAGCAGAAACGTGAAATTGATACTTCCTGGAGTCAATTCCCCGCAGCAGAGATGCAATCACGAAGAGAAATTGCCCAGAAACTCCATGAAATTCGCGAACTGAATTGGGGATCTTTTCTTAAAAAATACGTATTCTCCTTCAAAATGGAATACGAACCGAGAAACCTTAAATTGAAGCAGCCAACAAACGATTCCCAGCTGCAATAGACTTGGAGAGGCGGTGGATTGGAGCTAGGTGGTTAGATTGGAGCTAGGCGGCGGTTGTTTTTGGAGAGGCCAGGAGAAGAATTTTTTTTCTCTAAAGTAATGAGACTTCTATCCATTGCTGCCTGAAATAAATTGCACACAGATTTCGAGGGAAATGACTTTCCGTCGAAATTTTAAATTTCGACCGACAATAAATTCCGTAAAATTTCGACGGAATTTATTTTCCATCGAAATTTCTTTATTTTTTTTATGTTGTTATATTTCGACGGAATAAAATCCGTCGAAATTTTTAAACTTTCGACAGATTTAAATTTCCGTCGAAATTTATTTTTTTTTCCCTTTTTTTTACTTCTTCGAGAAAATGTTAAATTTCGACGGAAAAAATATCTGTCGAAAATTTTGAACATTTCGACAGATTATATTTTCCGTCGAAATTTCTATTTTTTTTCGTTTTTTATATCTTCTTTTTTTTGTGAAATTAATTTCGACGGATTTTAATTTCCGTCGAAATTTATTTATTTATTTATTTTTTTTTCGCGAAATTATTAAATTTCGACGGAAAAAAATCAGTCGAAATTACTAAAATTTCGACGGATTTTAATTTCCGTCGAAATTTATTTATTTATTTATTTTTTTCCGCAAAA
Organism: Penstemon newberryi var. newberryi; assembly: GCA_030819805.1. Taxonomy (NCBI): domain Eukaryota; kingdom Viridiplantae; phylum Streptophyta; class Magnoliopsida; order Lamiales; family Plantaginaceae; genus Penstemon; species Penstemon newberryi. The sequence continues at coordinate 10,078,768 of JAUALY010000004.1, read as the reverse complement.
TTATTAAATTTCGACGGAAAAAAATCCGTCGAAATCACTAAAATTTCGACGGATTTTAATTTCCGTCGAAATTTAATTATTTTTTCTTTTTTTTTGTTATTTATACCTTCTTTTCGACAGCATATTTCGACCGAACATAAATCGGTCGAAATTATTTTCGACGGATTTTTATTCGGTCGAAATATTTCGACGGAAAAATTTTCCGTCGAAAATTTAAGTAATATTTCAACAGATTTATTTCCGTCGAAAATTTTCTGTCGAAATTTCCCTTTTTTCTAGTAGTGACTGACCCATGTGTGTTTCTTTAAGTGATACTGGTTTGCCCTTTACTTAACAACTTTCTGCCATAATTACCCTTGGGTTGTTACGGTATCCGTGAGAGATTATATTATGATTGTTTGTTTGGTGTTTGAGAGAGTAATGGAGTTTCATAAAACCAAATAAAGTTACTTGAAACTCGACTTGAGCTCGTTCGATAAATGTTCTTTGAGCTCGGTTTGTCACACTAATCAAACAAGTTTGAACATAATTTTTCGTTCGATAACTTTTGAAGCTCGACTCGATAAGGTAAGAATTAATAATATACACGTAAAATATCATGCTACTCGATAATCGGCTGAGGGCGTTCGAAAAATGCTCGTTTGAGCTCGACTCGTTGAACAATCAAACCAAGCTTAAACACAAAACTTCAAGCTCGATAAAATTTAAACTCAACTCGATTACGCCCTACTCAGCTCATGTCTGAAATGTGAGATAAGTTGTGTACGAGATAAATTACTTTATGTCGTATTCAAGTAGAGTTTATGTAAGTTTAATTTTATAAATAAGAAAATTATTGTTTGTTTGGCTTTTGAGAAAATAGTTTGAAAAAATTGAGAGAGGATAAATTTATTAATTTCAAAAAATAAAAAACGTGCCCAATTTATGTTTCGGACTTTTCAGCTACTATCATACTCCCTCTGTCCCAAATTATTTGTCGTTTTACATGTTTTCACACATATTAAGGTATCTACTAATAGCCTCAGCTTTAGGGAAAAAATAAATGATATATCTAAAATACCCTTATTCTTTATTTATCTCACCACTAGCTATTTACATGTTATTCAAGTTTTACACTCTCTCACTTATTTTTTCTCTTACATACCTAAAATATGTAATTAATAGTGTATTAAAATCCTAAAGTGACATATAATTTGGGACAATATTTTTTCTCTAAAACGACATATAATTTGGGACAGAGGGAGTAATTATTTATAATATTAAAAAAGTATATAAATTCTATATATAATAAAAGTATGGTCGTAATTCAGCAGCATCAATTCCCAGCATGATTACATTTGTTGGACCTAGGTCATTATACTTAAATGTATTCATTTTATAAACCTAAGTTAGGCAAACTCAGTAAACAAAAATTAAAGCCTTGTTTGTTTGGCACTTCCTATTATTCTAGCCCAATATGACTGAAATCATTGAGTTGGCTACTAATCTATGTGCAAATTCGAGCAAAATTATTTGCCAAACCCGAATGTTAGGGAGTGTTTGAATATTATCTATGCCACCACCCATAATTGAGCAATTTTACTATTCATTCTTATTCACATCATCACATGTACTTCTTCATGTTACATAGTGTATATCATTATGCCAAGAAAAGGGGTAAAAGAATTAAAGAAAAATAAAGACTGAAGGATAATGATGAAAGAAAAGGGAAACAATAATTAATCATCAAGATTATTATAGGAAAGAAGCCATTAATGGTAAAATTCTTCCTTATCTTTCACATTTAATGATTAAGAATGAGAGAAAAACACTTTTAATACTAAACTTTAGTCCAAAAAACACATTTGATATCAAGCTTTTCGGAAAAACACATTTCATACAATGATTCACACCATCTTGACACATTTACTTTTGTCGTCAATTTTCGGACGAAATTCAGCACGTGTCGCTCATATATCCGTTATATTGACAATGGGAGGAAAAACATGCACGGGTTTTAAAGACCCACAATTGACGGCACGTGCTGAATTTCGTCCAAAAATTGACGGCAAAACTAAATGTGTCAAGATTATGTGAATAATGGTATGAAATATGTTTTTCCAAAAAGCTTGGTACCAAATATGTTTTTTGGACCAAAGTTTGATATCAAAAGTGTTTTTCCCCCTAAATTTTTATATTTAAATGGATCATCTCCTAAGGCTTTATCCTAAGGCCATCTCCAATGGAGAGGGCCAGCCCCGGGGCTCCGGATCCCCGAGCCAGCCCTGCCCCACCCCCGAGCCCTGCCTGGTCGTCTCCAATGGCAGGGCTCCGAAATGGAATTAATTCCATTTTGAAGACTTGCCCACTCTCACCTATACTTTTAGTTTTAATTTTGTTTTTAATATTAATATTAATAATAGTAATAATTATTAGTACTTGTAATTAAATTATTAATTATATTAAAATATTAAAATTAAAGAGAGGAAATAATTAAGTAAATTAAAATTAATAAATAATACGAAATACAACAAATTAATTTTAAAAAAATTAATTTTATTATATTAAATAATCAAATTAAAAATTGGTGACTACATATATTATTAAATATGTACAATAAATATACTAACACATTTTATTAAATAATTCAATTCTACAAATTTAATTTAATTAGGAGAAAATTTTAATTTTATTAAAAATTACTTTAAATAATTAGGAGGAAATTTTAATTTTGTATAATCAAGCACAAAAAACAGAGGACAAACAAAAATCAGATACAGTAATCAAACAACTATTATGAATGAACTAAAAGTTAAGTATTAATCTACAAATACTATGAATTACTATGATTTAAACAAGGCTCAACAGCACCTAGCCTTCTTTGTTTCCAGAAATTAGAAGCTTCTTGAATAAGCCTTTCCCCTGTTCTTGCAGGTTCTGATTTACATCTTGCTTGTAAGCAACAAAGGGTGCACTGCAATTCCTGAAATACCCTTCAAATCCTCAACATTTTTCTCTGTTTTTCCCGATTCTTTATTACTTTCTTCACTAATTCTTGCCATTTCCACCACATTTGGGCTTCTGTAAATCCTCTGTTTTTACCTCATTTCCTCCTAATTAAAAATTACTGTAAATAATTAAAAGAAAAAAAGAAAAAAAAGGAACCAAAGAGGGGCGCGTGTAAACACGCGCCCCTCTTCTTCCCCGTTAATCCGACGCGAGCCCAGGGCTGGCGCCCCGCCCCGCGCCCCTGCGCCATTGGAGACGCCCATTCCGCTGCAGCCCGGCCCCGCCCCCAGCCCGACCATCTCCATTGGAGATGGCCTAACACTTGGTTAATTTGTCCTAAGGAGAGGATGCCCATGTCATAATTAATAAAGGAATGAATGTTTGCTCATTGATCATTGCTATGTACATTAGTTGTTGTATATACTTGAATGCAACAATTTACCTAAAAAATGAAATGGAAAGTCAATCTTTCCTAGCTACCCAATTCAAAGCATTTTCCAATAATTCAAAAGGGAAATACACTTTCATCCCCAAACTTCCTCTCCTCGTATATATGTTCACACATTTTTCTAACTCCATAATTCTCCTCCCCTTCTTCTTCTTCTTCAAAAGATAAAAAAATTTAAAAAAAAATCATGGCTACATCTTTGTGCTCATCTTATTCTTATGCATCCATTTTCTTCAAGAAAGAGTACTCCGTTAGTTCACCATCTTGTACATTTGATCTCCTTCTCATTAGTAAAACTAGACTTTCATCTGTTAAATCCCAAGCAAATTACTCAATGAGAGAAAGGGCCTATCTTGATCACAAATTAAAAACAGAAAGTAGGGAAAAGATTCAAGAAATTCATTGCATGGAAGAGTACTACAAGGTTCTTCAATTTTCCAATGAAAAACTAATGATTTCTCATTTTTCATCTATTCATTCAATGTACAATACTAAAATTTTAAAATTCATGGAGAAAAAATGCAAAGAATCAAATGAGGTCAAGTTTCTTCTTGTAATGTCTAATGAATCAGAGAAAACCATTCAATTATGCAGGAAAGAACAAATCGAAAAGTACCCATATTTTGTTTTCTACAAAAATGGAGAGAAAGTTCATGAAGAAGCTGGTTTTCGACCGGAAAAGCTTGAAGCTAACATATTGTACTATGGAAATAATCATTTTTCTCATATAGTTCAGTTGCACTGTGTGGAACATTTGGAGAAGCTAATAAAAGTTGAGAAGCTGATTGTGCTTTTTCTAGGCATGAGGAATTGTAATCCTTGTGTGAAAATATACCCTAGTGTGCTCAAACTTTCAAGCCAGATGGTTGGCAAGGTTGTGTTTGGAAGGATTTTTTGTGATGAAAGTGATTATTTCATGCAGGTTTTGAGAGATTTTGATGTTGTAAAAGTGCCCACTTTTTTGTTTATTAAAAATGGGGCATTGCAGGGGAGGTATGTTGGGTCAACTCCGAGTCTGCTTTTCGTGAAGACAGTGAAATTTCTAGAAAATCAAAATCAAACTGGCATGTAGAAGCAAGGAAAATTCTTACCCAAACCGGGTTTGGTCGAACTCAAAGTAAATACACGAGGTGCCGGTTTTGGTCGAACTCAAAGTAAATACACGAGGTATTGGATGAAACTCTTAGGAGAGTGATCAATCACAAAACAAGTGCACTACACTTGCCATGTAATTAGATGAGTTTGGTCAAGCTACGTCTGGACAAGAATTTTCATGTAGAAGCATGGTAAGTTGATTTTATTTTTAGATATGATATATTATTATGGAATAGAACATAATTTTATTGATTGGGAAAGGTTGGGGTATGTTTGGTTTAATTTTGACTTTGTTTCAAAGGTTTCAGTTTGGTATGAGGTTTGAAGGATTCTATTGGGTTATGGTAATCTTTTTTTTTTTTAAATGAACAAATATGCATGTCTACGGTGATTTTTGTGTTATTATTAATTAGTGTATGTAATATATACTGTATAATGCAATTAATAAGAGTAAGAGATCATGTTTTCAATTCTCATTAATATGAGTTTTCCTCTAGTTTAATACTGGTGTTTGATAGTGGTTCATTATTAGTAATTCATTTGATTTCAAATGAAGAAATTAAGTTAAAATGACAATTATGCCCCTATTAATATCAGGATTTTCGATTTTTTGGTGATATCTTTGGCCGAAAAAAATTAAAAGATGCACTCTATAAAAACTTATGAATTTCAAGGATGTACTTTGCCAACTGCAATAGAACCCGTTTCCAAGAGTGGTGCCCTTGTACATTTTTGTTATCTATCCTTTACTTTTGAGTTTTGAGGAGCTGGCCCATGTCACACGCTAAACACAGAGAGACCTCAACAGATAGAACCATAAAAACTGAAGAAAGATAAATATTTGGGCTCCTATACAATATTTTAGAGGTTATAATACTAGCCCATGAAGAAGAAGACTTCTATGTTGTAGATGGATACAGTAGGCCCAACTATCTTGTGTCTGTTGTGTTTGACAACTCATCTTAAGGTTCTAAATAAATTAGAGTTTCTTTCTCCAAAAAGGGTACGATCGAGTTGGGAATTGGACTCCAAATTGAATGATATACAACCTAGGCTAATGAGAAAGACAAACTATATAGTAGTAGTACATAAACACTTGGGCTAATCTCTATATATATTTAAGAAAATAAAAAATGGAATCATGATTAAATTGAGTTGTTAGTAAATAGATGGTTGGCACAGGCTGTAAGCATATATATATCCTAAACCATTTTAACAAACAAATGTTGTTTGGTTCAACCAACACTCAAAGAATGCCTGACGGTTTGCCACCTATTTTATTTTCTTTCTCATTCTTTATTAACTCCAAGTCTTCAACTAATTAATACAGTAGGTGGTTAGACGCGTTGTCCTTGTTTCATTTAATCCGCGCCGCAAATTCTGGATTAGCATGTTAAACGTCGGTGACTTGGTAAGATTAATATCCTATCATATATTTATGATTATAGCCTTAGTTAGTTGGCTACAAAATTTATAATCTAGATTAGAATATATTAGAATTAGCTATTCATTTATTCACAATTACTCCTCCATCTTAATGTCACGACTTTGTCAAAAGAAAAAAAGAATAAAAACGGTAATTACTCTACTACAAAATTAATAATTTAATATAATAGAAAATATTTTTTTTCTATCAAATTATAAAAATAAATCGACCAAATTATAAAAATAAATCGACTATCAATATAATTTTTTTTAATAAGCATTAAGAGAACTGAAAATGTTAATTTGTACACGAAAGCTCAACGAAAATGAATCACAAAAAATATTAGTGGAGATAATGGAAATAAAAGCCAGCCCGTTTTGAAAAATTCTCGCATCACATTAGTGGTACTTGAACTTTTTTCCGTTAGAGCTACGACATCATTTCGAAAATTGGGACTATAATTATAATAGTTCGAAGATATTCACAATGATAATTAGTTTTGAACTTTTAATCAAACTAGCTTTCAAAAAAAGAAAAAAAGTTCCCGTGTTATGGAAGAGGAAGGTGAACAAACATAAAGGACTACTCTAAAAAGTCAAAGACTATATTAATACTTATATTCAAATTAACTCATACTTAATTCTCAAATAAAGTAGTAAACCAAACTGGCGTATCTAATAAATTATTCATAAGCATTCAAATCACTATAAAAACCTCACAAATTCCATAGATCGAAAAGCATAAAACCGTACAGAATAAAATTGAAATCGCAGTGCAGAGAGCAAAATAACGTGAAATTGAAAATGTCAGACGAAAAATTATCGCCGAGAAGAGAATCGAGATTCTCGAGAGTCGGAAGAAATCAGAAGGCAGTCACGAGCAACATTTTGGAGGCGATTGCACAGTTTAGCGGCGGCGAAGAGGCAGAGGACGGGCGGCGATCTAGTCAGATGAAGATTTTGGTGAAGAGAGAAGATCTAAAGCAAGTGCTAGAGGCGATTAGAGATGGCCGTAGCTCGGCTCGGCGCGCTTCGGTTTTGCCGGCAGCTTTATCATTGGAGCAGCGGCTCAATTTGATGCGCAGAAGGCAGATTTTGCGAGCCGCGAGCCAAGTGAAGGGTAAATGTCAGGGTTTGTGGAGGCCTGTACTCCAAAGCATACCAGAAGAAATCTAATTTAATTAGTACTCACATGAAATTATGATTCTTTTTATTTACTTTTAATAAGGTATTTTGTTTTAAGTTAACCAACAATTTTTAAAATGAATAATTCTTTGTGTTTAATTGTAGTATTGAATTTATGATGGAAAATGAAATCATGTTACTCGACGACCGATTTAATTATAAATGTTCATGCAAAATTGTTGTTCATGCACATCAAAGATAGTTGAGCAATATTTATTGATTGTTTGATAAACTAAAAAGTGACGAAGAAAATGTGAAAATATCAATAACTACACGATTTCGATAAAACTTGTTTCACCTCAATTCATTTAAAAATTAAATTAAGCTTAAATATAATTACAAGTTGGAAACACACCTAGTTGAGTAAGCCAAATGTGAGATTTACTTACATGACACAAGGCATGTTCATGGCTCATTCAAGATAGACCGTCTGGGGTGTTGTATAGATTTGGTATGAACGTTGCAATGAAAACTTAAACTGTTGTAGCAAATTTATATTTTCGTGTCAAATTTGCAAGATGACTTATCATGTGGTATAAAAAACACAAACTTCCCTTCATAATATTGAGATAAAATCTATTTCCTAATTCAAAGTTGTCAAGCGAAAAATATTGTTCAAACTTGTAAGTTATTTGTTATAATTAATGAGTCAAGATCAAATGAATTTTTATCAGTATTGAATTCAAAGATTGACTTGAATTGATTTTCAGTCTTAAACATAATTACATATATAATTGTAACCCCGAGGGTAAATGTAGAAGAAAAACAATGTAAGAAAATAAAAATAAAAGAATATTATTAGTATTAAAAGAGAAGATGAAAGTTTGCCCTTTGGGAATTATTTTTTGTTGCCCATAATTGAAGGATGATTGTGAGGGATCAGTTGGAAAATGAATATAATTATCAAAATTAAAATTGTCCCTAAATCTGGACAAAAACTGTAGCCATCATTTGCTTATCCAATTCGTGGCCCATTAGGGCAAGTCCAATGCAGGGATGGAAATGGGGATGAAAAGCTCTAACTGCAATTTTCATCCTCAGTTTGCAGTTTTTTACATTACAATGCAAGTTTGTAAAAGAGTTTCGATTTTGGAAATTGTACTTTTGGTATGGATATATAGTTATTGAGGAAGAGAGAGAAAGTGAGAATGGAAAAAAGGGAGGGAAGGAAAAATCTGACAATTTTACCGTTGGATGAGAAATTTGAGCGGTTGATAAATTGCCATTAAATACCCCACCTTCTTCTTCAGCAAACTTTTTTCAAATTTCTTGTTATTTTCGAGCAAAATAACAGTTGATAGAAAGTTTTTATATCATAATTTGCCGTTGGAGAATGATTGAAGTTTTTTTTTTCTGATTTTTGGGTGAAGAAGTCGTCAATCTCTGTTTGAACGTGGAAGAGGCGTGAATCTCTGAAGAAGAAAGAAGACTTGAGGAAGACATAAGATTAATTTAATTATTGAATTATTTGTTAAGTTGGGCTTCTAATACATGTTGGGTTATTAATTAAACATGGGCTACATATATTGGGCTACTTAATTTTATTAATATTGGGTTACTAATTGATATTGTGCTGTTGGATTACTCAATTAACTAGGTTTAACAACTATTATGTTGTGATTTGTTTATTAACTTGAGTGTTTTTTAAAGATGGCATAATTAATTGGATTACTTTTTTTTATACAATATAATTATTGGATTAATTATATTCATTGTTTACTTAATTTATAAATTTTGAAATTTGAATTTCAACTTACTTAAAATTTTCTTTTATACTTATTAAAGATCTCGAAAAATAAATGAATGTATAAATATAAAGGATTATATAACTAAAAAAATTGAAAATAAGATGCATCTTCATTTTCCATACACATGCATTGGAGTGAAAGACTTTTTTCGAATATGCAAAAAATTATTTGAGTTTCTATAATCCATTATGCTTACTCAATTTCCATCCCTAGCATTGGACTTGCCCTTAGGGGTAAAGGAGCATGCGTCTATGAAGAGGTCAATTAAGCGAGCACAAGTCTTAGCTCGTGGCCAATTACTTATCCATTAAACTCAATATTGACTCATTTAGTTTAAAATTCAACTCAGCTCAACCCAATTCAATAAATAGTGGAAATATATATATGGGCTTGGGCGGAACTATGCGAGTCATCGGAGAGACGGAGACCATTGTACTGACCCATTTTGTCAGGCCTAGATTCCAATCTCGCAAGAAGAATTTTTTAAGACCTCTCACGTCTCCTCGCCGTCATTGCCCAAGTCTTCACGACTCTGAGTACTTTCGGAATTCGGTCAGATATCGGACCTTCTTTGAATTCAATAGTATATCGACTTTCAAAATTCTTACAAAATAAGTTTGATAACGTTACAATTTAATTTAGTTCAAAATTTCTTAACCAATATTCATATTTTAGATGAAAACAAGCATAAAATGAAATATTAACTAATATTTGCTTAAGTTGATGGTAATTATTTTTAATGTTACTTATTTTAATAATATATAATTTTTTTTATTAATTATCGGATATAAATCTTTAACGTATCAGATTAGCCTAAATTTATATTCGCTCCACGTTTAAATTTTTATAATCGAGTCAGATCCATAAAACTCTAATCAAATAAAATTGAGCCAGATTTGGATCGAATTCAGATTGAAATCCGCTCCATTGGAGAGCCCTACATATATCATTTATCAATCAATACATATACATATATATATATATATATATATATATATATATATATATATATATATATATATAATATAGTGTGTTTTGATCCCAATTGACCACCAAATACTAATTTTTGGTGATTTAAATTATTTAAATACAAATATTTAAAATTGGTTAGTGATATTATTCACAATTTGGTAACTCCTATGATATCATTAAACACCCAATAATGTGGGCCTGGTGTTTAAGGGTCTATCATGTATGATACCCGTCCGTGTTGGGATGATATTCTTGGCTTCGGACGATGGGCCAACCTAGATTATTGGACCTCTTTAATTAGGAAGGCCATCTCCAATGGTAGGGGAAATTAAGGACTCTGGAGTCCTAAGGTTGCCTATGTCCCTAGCCTTGTTTGGTCGTCTCCAATGGCGGGGTTTCGAGTCCCATTTAATTTTATTTTTTTTCCTTCCCCACTCTCACTATTATAATAGTAGTTTTATTTTAATTTTTTAATATTAATATTAATAATACTAATAATTATTTTTATAATATAATTAAATTAATAATAATAATAAAATATAAAAATTAAAAACAGTAGATAATAATAAAACTAAAATTGATTCAATAGAGGAAATACAACAAACAAGAATGAAATACAACAAAGAAGATTAAATAAACGGCACACACATGAATTATAACATTTTAATGATTTGTCCATAAAAAATTTAATTACAATTCTAATTAATTTTTGAAATTAATTATTTTAATTACAATTTTAATTAATTATTAATGATTTTAATTTTAAAAAAATTAAATTTTATTATATTAAATAATTCAATAAATATACTAACAAATTTTATTAAATAATTCAATTCTACAAATTTAATTTAATTTAGGAGAAAATTTTAATTTTATTAAATATTTCTTTAAATAATTAATTTTAAATTAATAAACAATTAAAAATTAATTTAATTAAAGAAATAATAAAAAAAAGAACTAAAAGAGGGGCGCGTGCAGTCCACGCGACCCTCATGTTGGTCCCAAAAGTGGTCAATGAGGTCTAGAGGGGGGGGGGGGGGGTGAATAGACCTCAGAAAACTTTAAAAAAATTCTCTAACTTTTTCTGTCAGCAGACTAAGCTGATCGAGAATTCGTAAAATTACTAAGTTGTTCGCGCACAAAGCTTTGAGCAGCAGAGTTGACCACTCATCTGATTTTACTCAGCTAATTCAGATGAAATATCAGAGTTTTAGAAACTAGTTGGCAGCGGATTTGTCAAGTATTTTTCAACCAATCTGTTCCTCTTTAAGTTTTCTCACACAAAAGATTTTATCCCCAGTTTTTACAACTCCTTTTAAAATCTTTTGGTTCAGTTCGTATGTTTGAGTTCTTTTGAAAATATGCAAAGTAAACAACAGTAAATCAAACACACATAATTTTTATAGTGGTTATATGGATGAACATCCTTTAGTCCACTCTTCCAAGTCACACAGATCTTGGGTTATACTAGAAAACACAAAGTTAACAGTATACAATGCTTGCGCCGATCAACAAATGGAAAGGCCACAAGTGCGCTGTAAGAAATCACAAAGAAATCCTACTCTCCGAAGCTAGATCACTCATTTAGACGGATCTACACTCCTCACGCTATTTTCAGTATAGGAGGTCACAAAGAAAACCTACACTAAGAAGCTATATCACTTCACACAGATGGATATACACTCCTCTCTCTTTTCGGTTGAAAGTCACTCAGACAGACAACGTGAGTTCTCTGTTCTTCAACGAAAAGCTTCGTCAACAAATGATTAGGCTTGTCATCAGACGACTCAACTGATGGATCTTGCTCTATAGATGTGATCTTGAATTTTGCAAGTCTCTTCTTAGATCTTCAGTCAGTCTTCTATTTATACTCTCGGATTTGAATTTCTGCCCGTTGAAGGAAGGCGAAATTACTCTTTAATCCTGAGCAACGGTCTCATTCTCTGACGGCAGTTTTTGCTTTTGCAGACTGTCTTCTGTACACTCTGCTGTACGGATATTCACTTTATGTTCAGTCGCATTTAATGCACTCAGCTGGTTACCGTTGATAAGCTTACTTCACCGACTTCACTTCGCTGATGGGAATGCTCGGCTGATGACCACTCTCCTGATGATCACTCGGCTGATGGCTACTCGGCTGATTCAAGAATTAGCACATCTATCTTGACTCGGCTGATGATAACCAATTTGATATCCCACTCGGCTGATTCGGTTACTTCGCTTCAAGACCTTGAGATAGGTTTCACTAAGTTGTTCATAGTTGATGACATAACATTTTGATCTTCAAAACCATTATGGCCTTCTTGTCATCTTCAAAACCTTCTCTAATTTATACCAACACCTCATCTTCTTCCCTAAAGTCACGCGGACAGGGCTCGCGGTAGCCTCGAGCCCGCCCCGGTTCCCACCCCGTCCCGACCCCAACCATAGCACTAAGTCGTTTGAGAGCCCTTTTCAGCTGAATAAAAAAGGTAATTAGAAATTGGGTCTATTTACATTTAAGGGCCAGTTTGGTCTAGACTAGAGGTTCAAAAAGTAATTATAAAAAAAATAATTTTAGTAAAATGGATTTTGACAATAATTAATTATAATAAAGATTAAATTAAAGAGTAATTATTTTTACAAAAATAATACTTTAGGAGCTTCTAAAATAAGTTGTAATTTAGTTTCTGGAGATCCCAAAAATGATTATAACATTGGAGCCAAACACCGTGAAATTCACGATTGACGAAAAATATTTTTTTATAATTGAGGTCAAATATTTTAAAAATCATAATAGAGATCTAGAAGTACACACATCGCTGGGTCAAACTCATCCTAATAATGATTTAAAGAAACAAGTTGGGCCCTCGTATAAGGCTTTTACTTTTTGATTTGATATTAAGATTTAAATAAGTGTGGAAAAGAGTAAGTTTATGTGTACGTGTACCCGCGAATGAGTTTGTAGCCTGTTGATAGAGCACTAAGGCTCAGGTCCTAGGACTAATGCTAAGAGGTAGTGTGTTTAATTTTCACTAATATGAATTTTCTTTTAGTTCTAATACTAGTTGTTTGATAGCTATTTTTCTTTGTAACTTAATTGTATCATTCTAATTTAATGATTTTGATGTAATATGATGTAATTTGTAACTCTAAAAAAATGTGTATGTGTAGCCTATAATTTAGTGTCAAATTTAAATTTTCAAAGCATCAAGAGTTATTATATATGCGCAATGAACAAATAAAATTCAAAATGTAGATTAAATAAATCAATAGGAAAATAGGAAAGTTTATACGCAGTATTAGTCGTATCCAAGTGAAAGGTAAATTCATAACATAATATTTCTATAATAAAATTAATATAAGATTAAATAAAGAAGTAAATTAAAGTACTAGAAGAAGATCAAAGAATAACAATGACTTTGAAATAGCAAAAATATATACTAGTCAAAATTCTGGTGAAATCATAGAAAGTATAAATAAGAGGTAAATTCATCGATTAATATATTGATAAAAAATACTAATCCTAAGATTAAAAAAATAAATAAAATAGAAGAAGAACAATGAAAGAAATGAAACTAATGATATGACGAAAATTAAAATAACAAAGTCTAACAGGAAGCCAGAACGAACATTAATGAAATTTTTTTCACAACATGATAATAATCAAATATAAAAGATTTATGACATTGAAGGTTATGGAAACATCTTGATTCACTTGAATGGGATAATTTAAAAATGATAAGCAAACTCTTACAACTTTCTATAGTAAAAATGTAATTTGCTAAATTTGGGGAGAAATTTATAAAGAAATGGTGAATTAATTAAAAATGACATTTATGGAAATAAAAGGACATATTTGATATTTATACAGATTCCGAACTTATTTCAAAATTATGATTATTGTAATTAGCAAGGATTTTATTTCCAATTATAATAACTTTTTTCAAGATCAAAATACTCAAAAATCTGAAAGTTCAGAGTTTGGACTTTGGACAATGCTGATATATAAATTTATCCAAAAAAAAAAAAAATGCTGATATATACATACTCAGCAGTATGTAACACCTTATAATTTCTTGTTTCAATTCATGAGTAATTTTGAAACCAATTTGGCCTTTTTCTCCTAAAATCCCAAGCCGTTGAACGTTTTTTTGAAAGAAATGGCCAAATCCCTCATTTTCCGATGATGAACAAAAGTATGCTTGCAAGTAATGTATAAATAGTTAATAGTGTTTCTTAATTATGCAAAAAAAAAAATTATTTATTTTCTTTACATTTTATCAGTACTCTCGACAACATGAGAATTAAGACAATCAAATTTTATAAACTATAACCACTTTTATTTCGTGCAGTGAGAAACATCAAACTGCAAAATAGTAATATTTGACGGGTCTAATATTATTTGTCATGATTTCCAATGGTCTTTGATTATCTTAAACTAATTAATTGCCGACAAGAACAAGATTTCAGGAAACGACGTGTACAGAATAGAATTCTTCCATCAAGTTTAAACACAAATTAAGAAATTAGATGACTTGTCAACAACTTAATTAAAGCAAATGTTGAGAAAAATTTGTGTTGATGTTCTATTAAAATAGGGTGTGTTCATACTTGATAATGACTAAAAGAAAAGGTGGCACCAAATCTTATTTTAAGTTCAAAGAAAAGGAAATTTGGCATCAGCCCTTTTCATTTTATTTAAAATATTATATTATGTCCCATATTTTTTTTTTTTTTGGGAAGTTTAACAGTCTCCACTTTGATTTTGTCTTTAGCTTGTCAGAGACTAAATTTGCCTCACTTACTTAAATTTTTCCTTCAGCTTTTCTCGAATTAATTTATGTAATATTAAGAGTTTGTTGAGCTTTGAGGTTCTAGATTTGTTCAAAAAGAAGAGGAGAGGTAGAGGCTATAGCACCGTTAGGCTAGGCCAACTCGATTTCATTTGTTTGCTTCTATTTTTTTTTAGTCGTAGATTTTGTGGCTAGCTCATTATTTTTTACTTTTTTAATCTTACATAAAACTTTATATTAAATCAAAGAATGCCAAAAATTACTTAAAATAAGAAAAAAAAAAAAAAAAACTCTATGTAAAACTCAAATTCCGCTTGACATACACATATGTTAAGGTTGTCAATGGGGCGGATTTCAATCCGAATCCGGCCCAATATATTAGGATTTTAATTGGATTACAGATTTGACGGATCTGATCCTATTATAATGATCTGTAGTTCGAAATACGTGGAGCGAATACGAATTTAAATCGATACAATCTTTTAGAGAATCGTATCCGACAAAATATATAAAAATTATATACATACATAATATTTTATTAAAATAAGTAATATTAATAATATGTTATGATTAGTTAAAGATGATAATAATCAATAATTCATTCATAATTACATTTTTATGCATATTTTCATCCAAATACATGAATAATGGTTAAGAAAAATTGAACATTTGAGTTAAATTAAATAAAATCGTCAAGTTATCAAACTTATTTAGGAAAAATACTGGTGTAAATTTTAAAAATAAAAATTTTATTAGATCTGAAAAAAATTTGATATTCGACCGAGTTCTACTAAGTCTCGACGAGAAATTGAATCCGATCTGACACAAATAAAGTCGGGTCTAAACCGAGTATGATCCGACCCGAATCCAACCTATTGACAACCGTATGTATAGTTTCAAATAAATTTATGAAAATGGTATCTTGTAAATTACATTTTCATGTTGAATGTGATCAGGAAAAGAAAAAAAATGAAAAAAAAAATCATTTAAGAAAAGAAAAATAATGTCTCTATAAAATCTCGAAATAAAGAAAGTTACCAAAAAACTTTGTGGAAGATATATTTTTATTTACAAAATGTAAAAAAAAAAAAGAGAAAAAGTATTCTACATGTCTAAGAAATTAAAACCAAAATTAATTTTTCTTTTGATAAATAATATAATCTGTCCACAAATTCCTTACACTTCTGAGTCAACTTTATCTTCCCCACAATCACTCCTTTGCTCGGTAAACCAATCCTTGAATACCACCAACACGACGTCGCTAAAGCAACCAAACATCCCACAGCACTTGTCCTTTAACCCCATCCACCACCGTCCATTCTCATCAGGCATCGCCGCCATCGGTTGCAGGTACGCCCACGCCGCGTGTTGCACTAGAGGATCCTTAATCTGAATCTCTTTCCAGCTGCTACTCGTCGGCGACGCCGTCGACGGCGGAGACGGCGGCATCAGGTCCTTCAAACTCGTATAATTTTTGCTCTCTAAATCAATCATTTCTATATCGTCGTCTTCGTCTTCGTCCTCGTCCTCGTCGTTGATCTGATTGCTAATGCCGTTTGGTAATGGCGAAGAATTAGCCGGCGTCAAGCAGAAATCGAAGGGGTTAATTAAGGGGTTTTCCATAATAGATTGTGGTTTGGATTTGGATTAGGGTTAATTTAATGGCGTTTCCTAATTAATAAGCTTCATACTTGTTGTAAAAGAGTTCTAAAGACAGGGGAATTTCGTTTGTGATTTTTGTGGAGGGAGAGGGGAAGAGATTAGCTTTAGCAGTGATGGTTTAGGTGATGAGTGTGGGAGGGGAGGTGGGATCCACGCGCAGGACACGTGTTGTTGCTGTGCGCGTGTACTTTTGTTTTATGTTGGTTGAACTTGTCTTACGTGTATATGATAATTGTTGAATGTCACTATCAAAATCTTTTTAAGGAGTCAATCAAATGAACATATTCTTACCAACATTCCTTCAAATAAATACTACCAGTACTAATTATCAAAAAAAAAAAAAAAAGATGCTACTAGTTCAAATTTTCCATTTGCTTTCTTTTTCTTCCCTAAAATTAAGATCACTTTTACAAAAATGGACAGATTCGGGAATAATTTAACATGGGTAGTGTGATTCGGGCAACTAAATAATAAAAACTTTTCGGAAACATTTTGTAAATATTAGAAAAAATTATAATTTTTTTTAACTAAAATAAGAGAATCTCAAGACGAACAAATAGTTCCGGGATTACACTTTATTTTTCATTTTCTCGTTTTTATTAATTCAAAAGAAATCTTTTGATATTTTTGACGGAAACAATAAACTTTTTAATACTTGAAAATTAATCTATTGTTTAGTGAAAATGTTAAAAAGTTGGTAAGTTCAAAATCATGTCTTAGTGTCGGGTTATAATTCTGAACTTACTAACTTAAACGATTCTCAATAACCCTTGTGAAAATTGACAATTATTGGCATAATGAGCGCGATAAATTATCAGGTCTTATCTAAATAAAATACTAACACAACAGTTTGTTTTTGTTAATACTAATAGAATTTTCTATCAATTAAACAAAGCTCATATAACAAATGAGGCAATAACCTAGTGACAAAGCTGAGATCCCATGATTCTGAGGTTATGAGTTCAATTTAGGATTGGATATAATGATGATATATTATTTGATAAATTATGATATAATGATGATGTATTAATGAATTTATCATCTAAAAAAAGCTCAAATATCCATTTCACTCTTTTATTTATGTACTTATTCATTGTTGTTGAGTCACGCATTGAAGTGCGTAAACAAGAAGTTGCGTTTTTTTTAAATAACATTCATCATCAATCAATATATCATAATTTATTTCAATAACTGTCCAAATATAATAAATTACAAAGAATAAACAATTACTAAATACTAGTATTAAGCTAAAAAAAATCCACATGATGCATTAGTGCGAGTTGAACTCACGACCTTTTACGTTAATTTAATTTATAATATTATCATCGTATATATAGATGAAACGTAATCTGATATTTAAGATAAAGGTAAATAAACTCGGGAGAGAGAGAGAGAGAAAAGTCACAAAAGAGAAGGTGGATTTTATCTTATTTTATAATTGAAAGAAGGTGGAAATTGCTGAAAGGTAAATTTAATCATAAAAAATATCATTCGCGACAATTATGTTTAGCAATATCTTAAATCTCACATATAATGTATAGTTAGGATAATTGTACTTTGCCCCTCCCATTTTTTTTGATGTTCAGTTTGTCCCCCTCAACCACCAATTACATGATTTTACCTCCTCCAACTATATTGTATGTTTCAATGACACTAAACCATTATAGCTTTAATAAAATTTTAAGGATAACTAAAAATGACAAAATGCATTAAATAGATGCGAGGGTAAACAAAATTGTGGTGTTTTGTCAGTGACAATGACACTCCAATTAAGTAAACTAAGGTTTAATAGGTACAACTGCAGTAAAAATGAGAATTGGAGGATGATGCACTTTAGGTCACAAAATCTATTTTTAAAATAATTGGCCATATATATATATTGTATTGGAAAAGAAAAAGAAACACAAGCTTTAATATATTTTGGACGGAAAGAAATGATAAGATAATTCAACACGTAAGCAAGGATCCTGCATCAACATCTGGTCTTACAGTAAAGCCGACAGAGGAAAAGGATTTAAAATGGAAAAGCATAGGGCCTGTTTGTTTGGCGTTTCCCAGAATTTTTTCGTGTTTGGGAAATGCCAAACAAACATGTTTTCTATTTTCCGAAATAAATTTTTCATCCATTCATTTTCTCAAACTACTCTCTCAAAAGCCAAACAAACAACAATTTTTTTATCTCTAAACAAAACCTATACAAACTCTACTTTGATTTGACATAAAGTAACCTATCTCTTACACAATTTATCTCACATAACAAACATGATTTGACATAAAGTCTTACACATCTTACACCTACAACCCAACTCTTCCAAAAAAACATACACCTACTTTATTTCTCAAATCACTCTCTCAAAACTCAAACAAACAACATTACGCAAATCGAGATTATTTCATAAACCTCCACTACTCTCCTAAACTACTTTCCCAAACGCCAAACAAACAGGCCCATACACATTATCGAATTGACTTGCTAACTGACACCCTGAATTACACTACTTCGTTTATCTAAATCAATAAATAAGATATGTTTTTGAATTCATATGGGACATTTTGTTTCAACACTTGGGTGAAGCAAGTCCATCACGTGACATTATAGAAAGTTCAACTATGCGAATTTGCGACTTGTGGGTAAAGCCCAACATGCGGATTTTCCAGACCGTGTGGCGGTGGGTGAAGAACAAATCCCATCATGCGAGCTCGGAGGAGCCCATTACGGAAGGAGATGACCCACATTAACATGGGACTATGATACCATGTTAGAATTCAACAAATGAATTGGGCTAAGTCCACTTACATGGTTTGTGCCTAATTCTAGCTTTTGAGGTTGAGTTAGACACAAACCATATAACTGAACTTAACCCAATCCATGCGGTGAATTTTAACAAAGGAACAAGTGGATGGTCGTAGCAATCTGCCCTGCCAACATAAATTCTAGTATTAGGAAAACAAAACTGAATTGAATTGATTAATAAACAATAAACAAACACACTTTTGCATATTTCTTTAAGGGTTCTTCCATTAGTCTCAATTACCACCCTTGCATATGTAAAACAAACCGAAACTGAGATATCACAAAACAATTTTCCTGCATTAATAATAGTTGATTAATCTAGCTAGGTTAGCATTTGAATGTTGATTAACTTTTCATTCTTAGAAATAGTAACATAATTTACCTGAAGCAAAGAGCGGAATGCTTCAAAGTGATCAAAACCGATCATGAAGTGACAAGCTACTCTTTTCTTCTCTGATCATTTTGCCTGTAATCAACTTTCTTGTGTTTTTATTGCATTATATATTGCTGATATAAAATGTATCACTTGGATTGGATTGTAAATCAACAATAACTCTACCTTTAAGGTCGATGTGACTTAAGATCATGGTAAAAGAAGATCATGTATTAAAATCTTTTTAAATGAGTTGTTCATTCAATATATACAAACTTCTTTCTTTAGTTAAACAATCAATCAAATCTCTTTTAAGGTAATAAATGGGATGCATCTTCTATTCCATCTTTGTATTATACTTTGTGGATCAAAATTTTGATATGTTTCCATCAAAAATATCAAAGTTTTCTATTTTTGAGTCAATCGAAACGAAAATATAAAGTAATTTCTATCTCAACATATTTCTTTTATTATCAAATTTTTGAAATGTTTCTCCAAAATTTTAAAAAAAAATCGAAAACTTTTCGAAAACTTTTTGGTATTTAATTGACTGAAATATATCACGAAAATAAAATTTTATTCCATAATTATATTTTTATGTCACACATATTGATCTATTGACAAGTGTTTAAATTTTATTCCATAATCAATTTCATAATTGTCCATTCTCGCAAAAAAAAAAAGAAGTTATTTGAGAAGTATATTACATAGACGACATATATAAATGATTCAGATGCATCCGACCCAAATGAAATACTCCCCCGTTCTTAAATTTTTTTGCTCCTTTCACTTTTGGCATGAAATTTTATGTAAGAGTTAGAAAAGTGAAATTTTGGATAATTTTACATTTATGCCCCTAAAAGTAATTGTTGAAAATTAGTGGTGTCAAATCATTACTTTATGTGAGAGGATACTTTTGAGAAAAATAATTTTATTTTAGAAAATAAAATTTTATTTTGCAACATCCCAAAAAAGAAAATAAGAGTAAAATTTTGAGGACGGAGGGAGTATTTGGTATTAAAACAATCAAATCTTTGAGTCGTGAATACTATTTAAGGAATTATTTATCAAAAGAATACTAATGGAGGAATTTGAAGTAAAGTCCATTTCATTAGGAAAGTAAACCACTGATTCATATGGGCCCCCAAAATATAGCAAGTGTCTAGAAATGTCTCAAAATATTCTTACAATGATATGGATGATCAATATTTACTATAGGATTTAGTAAATCTCTATTGTTCATTTGACCATGTTGTTATTATAAATAGGTGGAAAAAACTCCTTTTAAATCAACTGATTTATACTTAGGTTCTCTAACGTTTTTGCTCATAATTTTTTGTGAGAACCACGTAAATTCCATTGATGAATCGAATCAGATGTTACAATATTAAGAATATAAAACCGAATATCAACATAATTAAACTGTTCTTTTCTTGATAAATTAGCAACTACAGTTTAATAGCTTGTTTAATCATAGCTATTGGAGGGTTCTATATAATACTACGAATATGATTGAAATTTTGGTAACCAAATGAAATTAATAAATACAGAAATGATAATAAACTAGCCTAAGTAGGAGATTTAGGTGTTTTTCTAAAAATATTGATTTTACATTTCCAATTGATCATTTCTAATATTTGCTTGGATTTTTTATATTAGGTAATTCATTTTGGTGTATCTTTTGATGAGGTCTTCATTGTATTTCATTAAAACATTTACTATTGAATTTGTCAGAATTCGAAAGTTGTAAAAAAAAGTAAATTGTTATCTTTTCTCCTAATCTATGAAGACTCAAATTTAAATACCTAAGTAAAAAATGTATTTCAATATTATCACAATAATGCATGAGACGGATAAAAGGTGACTTGAGTTTATTTATAAAACAAATAATAAACTGACTTTGGCATTTGTGAAACTCATGCAACGATTAACACATGATAGGGGTAAATTAGTCGATATATTTAATAACACTAGCCTTCAAATGAATAACTGCAGTCTATATAGTTACAACTTACAATTGACAACTGACAACATAACAACTTAATATTCGTTTTATAGATTCAAAATCACACGCGACAATATCTATATAGTTACATTATATAACTCTCGAGAAAACTACATACCAATCAAAGAAATAAAGATGTGGAGAAGAGGAAATTAGCCTATATATTCCACTCCATCAGAGACAAATGGTCGATTTTTGTTAAGCTGTTGTTTACTGGATAATCTTTTTTCACTTTCGCTGCCGCTTTTGAAGTTGGTGTCACTTTATGGGTTGGCGGATTTGACTCCAACTGGTATGAATGTGAAACTTTATTTGAAAGCCAATATAAATTCAACCTTGTGTTTGCATTTATTATGCATTTCCTCATGGGATGTGGTTTACTATTCATCTAGATATAACATGGACAAATCTTCATGAATTACTTACAGGTATCCCTGTCGGGATATAACAAGGTCCATTTGCAGAGCTATTGGAATTAACTTGCATACATAGGAGGATACTATTTGAAACTAACAGACAAGCTAAGCTGTCAACTATATTCTAGCAGCTTGTGTTTGCGATAAATTTGACACCGAATGCCTCGATGTGCAAATGGCTCGATATGATGTGTAATGAGTGCGGGCGTGCCAATGTTTGTGCGTGCAAACATAACGATATAAAATTGGACATGTCGATATCAATGTAAACTATAATGTAATGTCCTGATAAGGACATATTGATATCAATGTAAAATGCCCTGATAAGGCTGACTTCTAATCAATTGATTGCGGCAGAGTAGGCAAACACTACCCCTAGTTCTTTTCCATGCCTGCCTGGCCGCAGGACTTAAATAATTTATGATAACCTTTCTGATGTGCCAAAGTTTCATAGCCAATCGATGGCTTACTCAATATATCAATGAATTTACGAATGAGTTGATAATCAATCAGTTTAATATGTAACTTGACTTCAAAGACATAAACTTAACAAACGAATGCATCAATGAAAATCACTTGACGTAAAGCATACTTTAACAAAAATCAGGAGATATGGACCAAATGCTTTCATTAACTATAAAAGAAATCAATGAGTTCCCTGATTCACAAATATTACAAAAATATGCAAAACGATAGAAGGTCTCCTGTATTGGCATGCATCTGCCAAACGAGTTGATAACTCTATTGAGTTCTGAAAAATACTCCTTGATTGGCAGGTAAACCCACCAAATGAGTTGATGACATAAGATAGTGCAGCTTGTTGACAGAAAGTAACATTGATGACAGAGAACCATCATCAATGGGTCGCCCAACCTTGGCAGATGGCTACCAATCGGGCTCCTGACCAACGGGTGGCCGCTGGAAAGGGCATCAATTGAGCAGATGGCTACTCAACCGATAGCTATCAAGCAGATGGCTACTTGACAGCGGACTCATCAAGCAGATGGCTACTTGACGAGGTTGCCATGTAATTACGTGGGCACTTACATGACGTTGCAGCTTGCTATTTTGCTTGATATCGAATGGTTTCGCTCGAGACAGCTTCGCTGACGGCGGAAGCAGCTTTGCGGCTTACTTTGAGCGGCGGTGCTAGACTTCAGGCGGCCATGTCCTGCTGGTTGCTGAGGATTGACGATTGATGTCAAGGAATTGGCAGTGCTGACTGACTGACAGAAGCAGCGGATGCTGGACTTCCGGAGAGGCGTTGAGCCGATTCAGTGAAGACTGAGTTGATTGATTGATTGAGTTGTGTGTGTGTCGTGAATATGGCTGTCTTTCTGTATTTATAGCTGCTTGCCAGAAACTGATCGGCTGATCCCACTATCTCCACCACCTGCACTTGTTCCACTACCTCCACTAATGGTGGTTATTTATCCTTGTTCTTTCCCACGTTCAATTTTCAGATTCAATTTGGTAGTTAAATTTGAATTGTGGCCAATCTCTCACTCCTTAACTAACTTTGAGATAATTAAGGGAAGTGGTTGTATTTAACTAGCCAACTATTACGTGGCTCTGTTGCATATCTCACCATTTAATTCAACTACCAAATCTACTAATGGGCCATTTATTATTTAATTAACTTGGCCCATTGATTAATTAATCCCTCTTGGGCCATAAATGAATTAATTCATTAATTAATTAATTCCTACTTGGCCAAAATCAAGTCTTGATTTAATTGAGCTTAATTCATATTTGGCCTGTGACCCGTTTCTGGTTTCGGTTGGACCAGTTTCTGGGCCGAAGTGGGTCTGACCCGTTTTCATCTCATTGGCCTTGTTATTTTCGGCCCATTGTTGCTTATTGGCCCGTTATTGTTCATCAACCCATCATCGAACCAATATTCCTCGATAAATCGAGGGTGATTTTTTGGGTACAAACAGCTTGTTTAATATACTTGAAGAAATCATGAATATTTGATTTATTTATTTGATTAATTAAGAAATAAATGGACATTAATTGATCCTGTAAAATAGATTTTTTCCTCAAAATATGGTGAACCCAATGTTGACAATAATAACAGAAGATTGATCTAGGTTAACATAACATAATTTACTTGTCAATGACGACAGTGTTCGCGCATTGGCGAAGGATGGGCGGTGGCGGCACACAATAAGGCGATGACTTGGTTCAGCGATGCGGGAGTTAGATTTGGTAGGGTGGAGGTTGTAGATAAATTAGCGTCAACTGAATTTTAGAATGGAATACGGATTAAAATTCAAAATCAAATCAAATCTAGCTACTTGATATTCAATTTTAATTATTTAATAAATTGTTTATAAAGAAAGTTTGAACAATATTTTTCTATCTTAATCATTTTTGAATTCGTTCGAGTTCAAATGGATTAGTTAAAAATCAGTAATAAATAAGCTATTGGTTCTCCTAATCAAAAAGGAAAAAAGATAAGCTATCGGGTCTTCCAGATGAGCAATGGGTATTGACCCGACCCGAAACTATATACGAACGAAGATTAAAGCATCAATTGGGTCTTGAGTCCGAGGATCAAAATATCAGTTTAACCCAGACCCAACAATTACAGGTTCTTCTTCTTCACAGTTCACACACCTACATGTCCAAGCAAAATTTACTGTAATATACTTGATTTCTTTCTACAGGATTCCATCTTTCTACACGTTTTTATTCCTTCACATTTTTAGCAGATCTTGGTGCACTGTAATATACTTGATTTCTTCAAGAACAACTGTAAACTGAGATTAGATTAGGTCTTCTTATGCCGTTAATACACACCGAGTTCAATCACTAGCTCATAATTTATACAAAAATAAAATAATAAACCTTAATTCCATCCACTAAATGGATAATGATATTCAGAGATCCGTTTCTTTGCGGGCTGCACGAAGAAATCAACACCCTCATATAAAAGGTACGTACGACGTTTCTACTTACATTTCAGATAGCAAATTTATATGTTCATTGAATAATGAATTTTTTTGGAAATGCAGATAGTGAGGGAGGGTTTCTATACGGTGGGAAATCGCAAGATTATGCATTGAAGATTATATGGAAAAAGGGTTTCTTTCGATTGATTCTTACGGCTGGGATTATTTGGATGCTTTTGATTCTCACCGTTTTGTTGTTTCATATTTGGTCTTGCCAATCTTCTATATCATTTTTTGCAGGTATAAGAAATTATCAAAGAAAACAATTATCTACCTTTTTTTAATTAAAGTCATCAAAAAAATATAGATATTGCGTTCTTTGTGTGAATATATCATAAGCCATTATGGTGTCATTTGCTCCAGTATTCTTACTAGCTTTACTTCTCAATAAAGGCTTCAATTTGTTTGATATGCAGCTCTTTGTAACAAAGATAGCAAAGTATTTGGGATGTTAAACAATATGGGGCTTGTGACACCAGGACATCGTAAGGATATATTGTTTTCTCTTATTTTTAAGGTACACTCTGTTGAAACTGTTTCTTACATGCATCCTCAATTAGGTTGTCCTATCCCTGTCGTTGATGACCCAAATAAGATAGCTATCCCAAAGAAAAGAACACCCGAAAAATTTATTCAAAGACTCTCCTACATTACGGAAGACAATATCTCAGTCTCAACCAATGGATCCCAATCGTCTCCTCTCTTTGGCGGGCATCAGAACTGGAAGCAAAGAGAGGAAAGCTTCAAAGTCAAACCGACCATGAAGGTAATTATAAGCTACTCTTTAAAAAAAATCTCTGATTATAAGCATTTAACTTTCTCGACTGTTGATCGTCAAGAATGCTCATGATTTTATCAGTTTTCATGGATAGACATTATAGATTGATGTATTTCTACTAACTGCGCCCCTTAGAATTCGTTTAGTGGGAAGAGATGAGATGATATATCATAAATATAGATTTGAGTTGCTGTTGCTGGAGGAAATGGGATGCAAATATGCAAGTTTGATGGGGATAATTATGTAATTTACCTAGTAGTATGATATATAGAGGTGAGATTATAATCTCACAATTTGTGTGCATATTGTCAGGCTATCTTTAATTTTTGGGCCGTCTATTATCGTGTCTCTTATCACCCTACACACCAAACGTAAGATAAATGTGTTCATCTCACCTTATCATAACTACCAAATACCTTCTTAATATGTAGCATCTGATTAACTCTTCAGGTGCATTGTGGTTTTATTCAAGGTAGTGGTGAAGAAATGGCTCCTAACGACATCGAGTATGTGAAAAAATGTCGATTTGTAGTAGCAACTGGTATCTTTGATGCTTATGATACACCTCACCAGCCATCCAATATTTGTAAACGTTCAGAGAGTCTATTTTGTTTTCTAATGGTGGTTGATGAAATGTCACTTAAGTTCATAAAAAGTAACGTTACTATCAGAGAGGATAATGAAGGAGGGCAATGGGTGGGTATTTGGCGTTTGATCTTGCTCAAGCATCAGCCATATGACGAACCTAGAAGAAACGGGAAAGTGCCAAAGATATTAACACATAGGTTGTTTCCTCAAGCACAGTACAGTATATGGATTGATGGTAAAATGGAGCTTATAGTCGACCCATTGCTTCTATTGGAGAGGTATGGTACTGCTCTTTCACGAAATTACGATACAAACGCTTTTGTTTTTATTTGGGGAAAAGTGCTTGCTCCCTTACTCTTTGGCCGTTTTGCACTTCTTCTTGCATTTGCATTTGCACTTGCCCCCTCGACTCTTAAAATTTTGACCTATCAGTGATACTTGGATACTAAACAATCATGTACGAAAAATTGAACTTTACCCCTATCCATTCGACTTCATTGCACTTTACTACCTACTTTTTACCATTTCACACTTAACTCCCTAATGGCCACCGCCGTACGACCAAAGTGCAACAATTCGAAAATCTGAGGGGGGGAGTGAAAAATGCAAAACGGTTAGGGATTAAATAGTTAAGCATAAAGTGCAATTTTCCCTTTTATTTGCGGGTTTATGTAAACTCTTATACATTGTTTGTGTCCCCTGTAAAATTTGTAATTGAGTGGAAACTGCGAATGAAATTTTCAAACTATAGAGGTAGTTGGATATATGATCCATTACTTTTCTAGTATGAAGAATATAAAGCATGTTAATTTCTAGGACACGTGGAATATAATTTGGAATATGAAAAAGCATGATAATTTTCGACATTTAGGCATTTTTCCATGATGTCTTTACTTGTTATCTTCTATGTGGGAACTAAATAAATGGTTTACTGTTTCACTTGCAGATATTTATGGCGTGGGAAGCATACCTTTGCCATTGCTCAGCACAAACATCATCGTAGTATCTATGAAGAGGCCGATTCAAATAAAAGGAGAAAAAGATATGCTCGCCCTCTAATCGATCTTCAAATGAAAATATATCGTTATGAAGGATTGGACCCTTGGGATCAGCATAAAAGCACCTTAAGTGGTAAGATAAAAGGGTTTTAAAACCTGTCACTTTTTTTTTTTTTTGGTTACATAAAACCTGTCACTATCCTTATTACTTAGGCTACACCATGGATTTGGAGCTGTATTTCAAGTTCATTAGATCTAATTCATAGTCATTGTTTGGAACATGTTGATTTCATTATGAAATGAATTTGAAATACTTAGCTCCATATCCCTCAATCCAAATGTGATTTTCTTTACTCATTGATTTTCATTTTTAAAAAGCAGATGTGCCTGAAGGAGCCATAATCATACGCGAACATACTGCGCTAAATAATCTATTTAGTTGCTTATGGTTCAATGAGGTTAATCTCTTTACACCGAGAGACCAGTTAAGCTTTGGTTATGTTGTTTATAGATTAGGAGGTTTGTTTCAGCTTTTTATGTTTCCTAATTGTGAATACAATTCGATCTTTATATTGCACCCGCACAATCGGGAACATTCGTCCAAAGTAGAATGGGCGAAAACATTGGAGGAGTTCAAGAAACATCCCGAGTTGAAAGAGAGTAAAGGAGGATTAGGTTTGTGGACTCCTTATCCTGGGAATCTTGATTCGGTTGTATTACCATCTGTAGCTAGAACTTCAAAAGCAGGTTGAATGACATATAGATTAGTAGCATTTGTATGATTTGACAATTTAGTTTCAATTTTATGAAATCTTATGTTTGTTTAGAGATTTGTTTTGATATGATGTTTAATTTGTACCCAAAAAAAAAAAGGTAAGGTATATGGACTTGAATTGCCATTTACTGAATTTATTGGATCCAAATCGTAATATGGGTTGGCCTGGTTTGTTTCGATATGGGCTTGTGATGACGTGACCACTTACGTCAGGCCATCTGTCAATGTTCACACTAAATTTTCACTCATCTCTTTGAGCAGTGTAGAGTAATTATCAAAAACAAAAATCTACCCTAGAATATTCTGAAAATCCTCTCATTTCTAAAAATATTAGAAGAACACACCGAACAAGTCATTTTAAAAAAAAAGAAAAATCTGAGACTGATCACATTATTGGGAGAAAGAAAGTTGGAATATATTTGGAGACAACTACTCAAATTACCCCTTTGTTTAATATAAAATTACATTATTACTTATGAGAAATTAGACAAACTATTTCTAAGGGATGAGATTCTTTACAAATACCCCGTGTACGGCGTTAATTTATGAAGTTGCATTAAGTTAGTGGGAAAACGAGTAAAATTAATAAATTAAAAAAATGGTGAAGAATTGATGAAATTGATGGAGAAATGGGTGAAATAGGTTTGTGAACCTTGAATTTGTAATATCTTATATAATACTAAGGGGTTTTTCTCGAATTCAAACTCTTTTTTTTTTTAAAATTACTGCCGTGAAAGAGCAGTCCTCAAAATATCTTTTTATGGATGAGGTGATCAAATTGTTCACGTTTTTTGCCCTCTCCTTAGGAGAAATCTGGAGAGTCGGTGAAGGAATCATATCAGAGGCTCTTATTTAAGCGCTTGGAACAAACTGCAGAGTGAAAACCCACCTGCTGCTTTATTAAGTTAATCAATTCACTTTGAATTTTAGTTGTAATTAAATGGCCGGGCAAGAATCGATGGCAAGAGTAAAATTGGGTAGCCAAGGGCTTGAGGTGAGAATATATGAACATGGAAATATATATATATATATATATATGGTGTTTAGTTTCCGTTTCTGTATCAGTAGTTTAATTAGTTGTCTGATGTTTGTTTTCTATATTTTTTATATTATAAGGTTTTAATAACATAACTAAAGCTCGAATCATTTTAATTTGTTGACCTAATTTATCAATACTTAAATTGTATAAAATGTGTTTAATTTGTGGCAGGTTTCAAAGCTCGGGTATGGGTGCATGGGGCTCACTGGAGCATACAATGATCCGGTTCCTGAAGAAGATGGAATTGCAATTATCAAAGAAGCATTTTCTAAAGGCATTACTCATTTTGACACCTCCGATCTTTACGGAAAAGACCATGCTAATGAATTCTTAGTAGGAAAGGTATCTATCTATATGAATCAATTTAAATACCAATTACCAAACCAATACATTTCTTTTTTTAATATAATATGATATGTTGAATCAATACGTACACGGACATGATTATTATATATATTACAGGCGCTGAAGCAGCTACCCCGTGAAAATGTTCAACTAGCAACAAAGTTTGGTGTAGTCAAATATAACCCTTTCACAGTCATGGGTTCTCCCGAGTATGCTCGTTCTTGCTGTGAGGCTAGCCTCAAGCGTCTTCAAGTGGACTACATTGATCTCTACTACATACACAGAATCGACACAACCGTGCCTATTGAAGAAACTGTAAGTATTAACTATATAATCATTCCTTTTTTTCCCATTTTCTTTTTCCTGATCAGTTTATCATGAATTAATTGCAGGTTGGAGAACTGAAAAAATTGGTTGAACAAGGTAAAATTAAGTACATTGGTTTATCTGAAGCTAGTGTAGATACTGTAAGGAGGGCACATGCTGTTCATCCCATAAGTGCATATCAAATGGAATATTCACTTTGGTCACGTGACGTTGAAGAAGAAATCATTCCCGTCTGCAGGTGGTCTTTTATTCTCATCCGAACATCTGAGTGTTGAATTCAGTTAACTATTTCAGATTGTTCTTCGCATTTTTAGTCCTACAGGATTAATTGGATCCTCCGCACTTTACAAAATTGCACTTTAGTCCTATTGCGCCTTCTTTTTATCCAACTTTTGGTGCCAAATTGGATGGGAAGGGGGAGATAGGACCAAAGTGCACTATATTTTACAAATCTGTGACAAAAAGTAGACTAAACTACAATTTTGCCTTGCATATCTCTCAAACTTAATTGAAGAATTTTAATGCATATGTTTTTGCCCCTTGAAATGTGCATCAGGGAACTTGGAATCGGGATAGTAGCATACAGTCCAATAGGTCGTGGTCTGTTTGGCGGGAAAAAAATCTTGGAAAGTGTGTCCACAGATAGTTACTTGGTATGCATATATGGTCGTCTAGTGTTCATTTATATTTCCTTATTTGGTGGCGTAAATTTATCTTACATTTCTGCCTAATATTTTTCCATTAGAGTAAGCACCCGAGGTTTACAGGAGAGAACTGGGAGAAGAACAAGGCCTTCTATTTCCGCATAGATGCATTGTCTAAAAAGCACGGATGCACTCCTGCTCAACTCGCACTTGCTTGGGTCAATCATCAAGGAGATGATGTTACAGCTATTCCGGGTAAGTGATTTCCGTGTAATAACCAAATCATCAGAGACCAAATAGGTTTAATTACTTATACCTCTATGTGGTTGCTATTTTTTAGAGTGATTTTAGAAATGAGGTCAATTTAAAAAATAGGTATAATTTCATGAATTTTAGAAAAAGCGGTTGTTTTGTTTTTATCAGAAATGAAAATGAAAAGTTTGTTTGATGAAAGAGTATAAAAAGAAAGAAGAGGTGTGGTGATATATGTTAGGAAGAAGGGAGAGACGGAGAGAGTTAAAGAAGTGAGAATATGTAAATGTAGTGATAATGCTTTGTTGTATGTTATAAGTTTGTTCCAAAAAATTATATTGTTATTTGAAAAGAAAAGAAATATAGAGTTTGAGACAATGTAGAAAATGGATTTAAAGAGAGAAATCCTCGAAAATGAAAATAATAATTTCTAAAATGTCTTTAATCTTTCTAATTGGAGTCCAAATTAGAATTTGATTTCCATCTTGTGATATTTACAGGAACTACTAAGATAAAAAATCTACACCAGAACATTGGTTCTTTGAAGATCAAGCTCACAAGCGATGAGTTGAAAGAGCTTTGCGATGCTGTTCCAATGGAGGAAGTGGCGGGAACTTCCCACCATGAAGAGATTCATAAGTTTTCGTGGAGGTTTGCTACTACTCCACAACCAAAAGCTAAGTGAAGACTTATTTTGAAGATATGGCTGAAGCTTTGTTCTTTGTTTCTGGAAAGCTGCCTATAGAATAAATTATGTTTTTGTCCGGGTGGAGATAACGAACTTGTTGTAGTATTATAACCTAAAACTTATGGATTGTATTTGCGGAATGTTTGGCATCTAATAGTAGCATGAGATTACTATTACAGAATTCTCTATTAAATGTTATAAAAATATATTACGATCGAGTTTAAAAAATATAAATTCAAAGTTGATTAGTCATTTTTGAATTTAATGTATCCAAAAAAAAAACATGTAAAATTCAATTATATTCTATAAAAGTAATAAAATAAAATACTATAATATCTACTTTCTTTTAGAAAGTAAACGAGGCCCCTATTCTAAATTTCGGGGCTCCCTAGTGACACTTCCAAACAACCACAAATAAAGTTGAAAACACAATAATAGAAATATATAAATATGCCACGAAAAGGTTTCTGAACTTTAAAATAAGAAGCCAAATGCAACAATTATCAAGAGTGACACAATAATATAAAAGAATTACAAGATCTAAATGGTTCTCTTTCAAAAGAATATCAATGTCTTTTCCGTGTGGCTCATCGAAGATCTCGACTCTTATTCTTAACCAGATAGAGGAGATAGATACACAAACAAATACACATTAAATAACACATCACAATCGCATACAAGAACTTGCCTCTCATCATTAGTTAGATGCATCTCTGCTGTAAAATTGATCGAGTGTCTTAGCTGGGATACGATGAAGAAGTTCTCTAGGGAAGATACGGAGCAGTGTCCATGCCAAGTCGAGTGACTGGAAGATGTTTCGGGTGTCATAGGCCCCTTGTGCCACAAACTTCCTCTCAAATTTGTCAAGGAACTCAAGATATAGCTGCACGTATATGGATTGTTCAATCAGTACTAGTTTCAGTTATTTTTTCACCAAAAAAATAACAAATATTCTATCTGTCCCAGGATTTTCACTCCATTTGCTACAGAACAACGTAAAACTAAACTAATTTTGTAAACAGCTTATTAGGTTGAATTTTTGACATTATTGTTCTTTAGTATTATGAAATTAGTACAATTAGTTAACTAAGTTATTTATTACTATAATAATTTGAAGATTATTTTAAGTTGACTGGTTGACTGAATCAAAGGATAAAAAGAGAGAATAGTAGTTATGTGCTAATAACATACAAGATCTTCGGATGAAAGTGCTTCTTCTCCAACAACAGCTTTCATTGCCTGGACATCCTTACCAATTGCATAGTTTGCATATAGCTGGGGAAAATTAATAAGTTCAACTTAAAATAACAAAAAGAAATAAGAAATTAAATGGGCCAAGCGTAGGAAATTAGAGTCGGTTTCATGCAATTAAATTTGATAATATACCTGGTTGGATACATCAGAGTGATCCCTACGAGTCATGCCTTCACCAATGGCACTCTGTAAACGTAGGAGGAGTTATATTCACAATTGAGTCCACATTATCCTCTATAATTAGAACTCAAATCATACAAAATCGAAAGTTGAATTTACCTTCATTAGACGAGACAAAGATGGAAGCACATTAATTGGAGGGTAAATCTGTCAATATAGGGAGATATATTTGTTCAGGTAAACTTTGAAACACAAACCAAAACACAAATGCATTAATATGAAGATGAAATAGCATTCAATGATGTGTCATGCTAACTATTCATCGAGCAATTGTACGGATCAGTTTTCATTTACCTGCCTATTGTGAAGTTGTCTGTCAATATATATCTGCCCTTCGGTAATATAGCCCGTAAGATCTGGAGTTGGATGTGTAATATCTGTGTATTGAAAATATAAAACATAATCAAGCTGATTTGATTAAACACCCAAGAAAATGTCTAGTCTTGTATTTCAATGATGTACCATCATTAGGCATAGTTAGAATAGGAATCTGTGTGATAGATCCTTTTCGTCCTTCAATACGTCCAGCTCGTTCATAGATAGTAGCCAGATCCGTGTACATGTAACCAGGGTATCCACGCCTTCCAGGCACTTCCTCTCGAGCGGCAGACACCTATAAACAGTGCTCCCATTGTTTTTAGAAATACGTGAAGAAAGAATAACCAAAAGTTGAAAGACATTTTACATAAGAGTCATTGTAAGATTGTACTTGAAAAACCACACGATAGAGGTACTTTATACATATAAAAGCTGTAAAAATAAGAGAAAGAGGTATCCTTCTAAAACTATCAAAACAATAGATAATCTCAGATGATATAGACAAGAAGGAATGATTTGGATGCAGAAGTTACCTCACGAAGAGCATCTGCATAAGAACTCATATCTGTCAATATGACCAGAACATGCTTCCCACATTCATATGCTAAGTATTCTGCAGTTGTCAGAGCAATACGAGGAGTAATAATACGTTCTATTGTTGGGTCATTGGCCTGCAGAAAGAAACTGGTATTAAGAAAAGAAAAAAATGAACCAGCATTCATATTTGATTAAGATTTATATGAAAATTTTACAGCGACAAACGACGAGATTAGCATAATTACCAAGTTCAGGAAAAGGGTCACTCTCTCCATGGATCCATTTTCCTCAAAATCACGTTTAAAAAATTGTGCTGTCTCCATGTTGACTCCCATAGCTGCAAAGACAATGGCAAAATTGTCCTCTGCACCATCCTGTAGCATAGAAAAGGTTGCAGAAAACCATGTTAATACAAAAACAATCTTCTCAAATTACATCAAAGGTAAGAAATCTATGAAACAACAAGCCATGAACATGCAGTCGAAAAAAAAAGTTGTCTACTGAAGTTAAGCCACATCCCTAGACCTGAATGAAGGTTCTCCCCCAACAAGAAAGAAAGGATACCTTAGTCTCCCACCCTATTGTTACATTTTCATGTATGTGCTAGCACACAAGGGCTTCCACAAGTGATAAGACTAAACTCAAGAAGCCATGAGTATGGTTCTGCTATATCAAGGATTCAAGGATGGGACTACAGCATAGGGTGATAATGCAAAAACTGCTATGGATATGAAGCATAAAGGAAAAACCTTCCTGCATGGAACCACGCGTAGGAATCCAAAACTTCATTTTATACAAGAGCAATGAAAATGTGAAAATATACCTCGAGAAGGTTATCAGATTTTTCCAACCGTTTCACCAAACCAGCTTGTCGACAGATCTGGGCAGCTATTTCGTTGTGGGGAAGACCAGCAGCAGAGAAAAGAGGAATTTTCTGTCCACGGGCAATTGAGTTCATGACATCAATAGTTGAAATTCCTGTCTGTATCATTTCTTCAGGATAGGTTCTCTCACTAGGGTTAATGGAACTCCCTGAAGCAAGTAGATCAAATTACGTCAAGTGATGCACACACAAAAAGACAACTCTTACTTCATAGATACTTGCCAGAAATATCCAAGTAAGCCTCAGGAAGAATAGGAGGGCCATTGTCAATGGGCTTCCCAGAACCATTAAAAATACGACCAAGCATGTCCAACGAGACAGGAGTTTTCAAAACCTGTAAACATGGTGTAGCACATATGTAATAAGTGTTAAATACAACACAGAAGCATAACATAAGGACTTAATGAGTGAAAAAACATCAGGAATCAATCTCCTTTCACAAAAATAACCATAAAAATGCATTTTAAGAAGAATAAATTGCATAAATCAATTATAAACTCCTCAAGCAGTCAATAAGATGGAAACCAGTGATGGTAGAATGCTCTTTATAAACTTAAACATCTTGAAGAGCTTATAGACAACAAACACTAACCTAGCCAGCTCAAAATAACACTTCACCCCCCCCCCCCCAAAACAAAAGTCAAAGGGTCGAACTTCGAGAATATAATTAGTCTCAAATAATCATAAAGATGTTCTCATCCTCAGTGATTGATCCTACTACACAAAAAAATAGTCTAACTGAAACTTAATTTCAGCAGGAAGGCGCAGAAAGAGAAGACAGACAACAATATGCTTTCATGAATGACATAAAACTTGACAAATGATGGTTATATGTGAACAGATGAGAAGGAAAAAACTTTATATGAGGTATAAGTTGGTGCTGCAATTTGGACCTGATTATTGGCTTAGCTGAAATATAATCTTAAATCTCTTTTCATATATCATAAGCTGATTTGATGAAAGATTTCCTGTTAAGTAATGCATGTCAGGAAATTGTAATTCAAATACTCCCTCCATCTCGCAAAGGAAGGACAACTAAATTCTACTTATTTTTGTAAAACCATTACCTTATATAGTGTTTCTTCCTTAAATGCCAGTTTTTTAAATTTAATAAGATGCAAAATAAAATTCTTCCCACAATGCAGTAGCCAACAAAATCTCTATATTCTCACTGGTTGGGAGCTTGTTAAAGCTTATATCCATCCAAAAAATAATTTCCGTAAACAAGCCTTTATTTTAGTTCATCATGTGCCTGTTCATACTACTTTGTTCAAATGAAATCTATGAGTAGAGTCTTGAGTATAAACTAATATCAGTGTTAACAAATGAATGATTAACCTTGGAATAAAGGGGCAAACTAAAGTCGAATTTGGTTAAGGGTAATATTTTTCCGACAAATTATGTTAGTGAACAACTATTAGAACCACCAGGGATAAGAAGATTGAAAAGTTTAAGGTAAACATAATACTATAAGATATGGTCAGGGTGAAATGTTTTATTTCCGCTATGAATGGGAGTTTGGGGAGATGAAACTCGAGCATATAATGAAAAAATATTAATCACACAACAGTGAGTTCACATTACTTAAGTAATTGAAATCCACAACAGTCTGATTCTAAGAGAGAAATATGTGGAAAGAGACGAACAACTGTACCTCCCCTGTAAACTGGACAGTCGTATATTTGTTGTCAATTCCAGATGTTCCTTCAAAAACCTGGACGGAAAAAACAAGGGAATTCAGGAATAGTTTATGAGTAAAGGTACTCTTCATACTTCAGAGTTCAATTAGAAGACTAAATGTGTTGAAGTTACCTGAGAAAAAGTAACATTCAATAATATATAACTCAAACAATTCAAGGGAAAGGATCTCTTAAAGAAGAAATCTCGAAAGGATTAGCACTAATACCCTAAAGGAGCTAAAGAAGCAACTAACAAATCATTCTTCGTGTCATATAGGATAATGATATTATAATCCTGAAACATGTAACAAGGAGACACATTTTGGAGATGGCAAAGTGAAAACATATCTCACTCTCACTATATGACAGGGAAATAGAAGGGAACCCAAAAGATAAAATATACGCATATGCATATGGTGGCTACCTGAACAACAGCCTTCTCTCCATCCACTTCCAAAACTTGCCCACGCCGGGTAGTTCCATCTCCTAGGCGAATGTTAACAATTTCCTGGTACTTGGGTCCCTGAAATAGTTTCATATAAACATATAAATGACCTCTTCCCAAGAGCTATACGCGTAATAAAAATTAGACAACAATGTGTAAAACTTAAATACTAAAATAATAAAGCAGAAATTAATCAAAAGGGAGCACATCATTTACCTTGACTTTGTCAAGGATTACTAGAGGTCCAGCAACACCAGAAACAGTTCTATATTCTGCAAAATTTAAGAGCTTTAGAACATTCGCTGCTACAATTGTACATATAAGGTAGGCTATTTACTAAACATAAAAATAAAAATAAAAATCTCATTATCAATATTAAAAGGACTTCTGAAACTTCTTAATGTTGTTTTTTTATCTGTGATTATTATCATCTGCTCTGATCCGTATGCATAAGGCTAATCAGCACTAGTGGATATTTAACAACTTAACGCATACTCAACCAAAAACAGTTATAAAAAAAAAACATACCCATTCCAATCTCCAAGGTTCCCTCCTCCAACTCACCATTCTGTGCCCCGCCCATAATTAACCTATCAAAAAAAGCACAGAAATTACAAACACGGTAAAAGAAATACTACTTCAACCAATCATAAGTCAGTTGAGCAGTGAATTTCAGATTCAAGTACTAAACTAACAATCACACGAACAAACACACTTCACCAATCAAAGCAACTTAGTTAATTAATATCGTAAAACTACGTCGACCCGCGAAATTCAGCATATGCAATAAACATCCATATCATAATATACCCAGAAACTGAAATTGAGATTCTAAAATTCGATCCGGAAGATACACGTACCTCTTTTTCCCTTTTTAGTTTTCAATCGGAAGAGGAGACGGAGAGAGATGCGATATTGCGATGTACAGGGCAAAAACGAGACAGAGATCTGATGTTTGGGGATATAATAATTCAATTATTGTGTTTTCAATTATATATTTAACTGTGGCATATGGTGCATCTATCATGTGAAGACTTAAATATCTTTATGTCTAGTTACCATAATTACCAGCGCAATTAAAGCACTGAAAGTGAAATATCTTGTACAATCCATTTAACATGGTAATAGTAAAACTTCCCAAAATTAATATTCAACTCTATTTGACTTATTAAAAAAAATATATATGATATGTTATCTGATTTTTGCTCAAATATACGTTTACACGCCTATTTATATTCAAAGAATCAAAAAAATAAGTTGATATTTATGATTTTATCACTTTTACCTTTATTTTTTGTTTATTGGACAGACCCTCATAATCATAATATTTTTATTCTCGTTAGACTTAGTGGGAAGTTCTTATGAGACACATTTTATATTTTATTTAAGAGAATTCACGATAATGTTTTATGTGACAGAATGTCTTTCAGTATATACAAAATATGGTCTTATGATTATCCGAAAAATAAGAAAATTTGAAGTTGTGTGTTTTTTACGAAACTAAATTAAATTTCCGTTGTATGTTTTTATTTGGACAAACAAATTTGTTTATCAGTAATATGTATTCATTGTTAACTTTAGGTGAATGTCCTAGAGTTTTTTTTTTTTTTTTTTTTTGGTTAGGTATGAATGTACCAGATGTATAATGTCTCATTTTTTAATAAAAAAAGTTCTTAAATCAGTATTTTTAAAATTCAACTAATTAACTGTATATTAAAATAGTAACGACTTAATTCATTTGAAATTAAGTTAATTACCCCATGATCGATCATATAAACATAAACTTAAAAAATTAAGAATCATTTTTTAGTTATTGAAACACAACATTTTAGTTCTTCTAGAATCAGTTTTTTTTTCTTTTTCTTTTTTGGAACTTCTAGAACAGTTGCTACTTTTGGAGCTGAAATGTGATGAGCAGTAAGCAGTGTATTGGTCTCGCAATCTCAAATCTAAATTATCTGCACAAGTGGGACACGTATTAATTGCTCGGCTGTGTGGGACCCATGTCGAGAAGACAACCAAACTTGAAATTTTCCTTTTTCATATTTATCCAATAATTTTTTTTCTCTTGCTTTTTTTTTTTTTTTCTGAGAGGCTCTTAATTAATTTATGGTAATAAATTTAAGCCAAGTGATACGGACTTTGGGCTTTAAGAAGCAAACCCCAAATTCGAATTCTAATGATGTCATTATATTGAGGTGAACATTTATGATATGCTCAATGCAGTCTCTGAAATTATGATCTATATTTTAGGGTTAGTTTGGCCTAGCGATTCAAAAATCAACAATATGATTAAAATAAATTTTGACAATAATTGATTCTGATAAAATTCAATTATAAAATAATTGCTTTTGAATAATAGCTTTTGCAAAAGTAACACTTTAGTAGCTTTTAAAATAAGTTGATTTTTAGCTTCTGGAAGTTCAAAAAATGATTATGATATTGGAGGTCAAACACCATTAAATCACGATTGACTAAAAACAATTTCTATAATTGAGGTCAAACACTTAATTAATAGGAAAAAAAAAAAAGCAGTTAATTTTGATGCTTGCTTTCTAAAGCTAACTAGATTTCTATTGCGCATTAACATTGCACCAGACTCGGATTATAAGTTTAAATTATATATTATTGGTCCACCTGTATCTAAGTCCGATTACAAAATACATGTTGGATATGAATTTAAATTAATTAGATCTGTAAAATATTTAATATTTTTTAGAAACATACTAGAAACTAGAGAAATACCCCTATTAGTGAGAGTGAAACCCTAAATCTTTTACCCTCTTGATCTTGGAGGCTCAGTTTTTGTCACTAGACTATGGCTTTATTGACTAAAATATTCGATTTTAATTATAGATGATTTAGTATATTATTATTATTGGACTAATAAAATGTGTTAATATTTTCATTCTTTACACCAGCTTAAATTAATTTAATAATTTCAATATCATGTTAAGTGATTCTTTACACCAGCATAAATTAATATTATAACATTATTAACACTTCCATGTCTGGACGAATTATAATAATTACTTCAAATAATGTGGCTAATTGTGTTTATCATTGATCTTCTCCAACTTGTCCCTGACTGGATCTGAATTTCTATTGGAAATCTTATGAACTTGGAACGTATTGAGAGATATTCAAGATCCAACAAAATCATTATCTGAACCCAACTAAAATAAATGGATGCGGGTCTGACCCTAAGTTCAACAGTATGAATATGATAGAATCCGACCCGTTATAGCCCAACAATGTTAATATGCAACATATTTACCAAATTATGCGCGGTAAGATTTCCACCATGATCAATCAGTGCAAATAAGTAAAGAAAATTTGAAAAAACACATTACTTCATTTATCCACTTTCAGCTGCAAGTTGAATCTCAAATTGAGAATCGATCAGGTCATATATCCTTAAAAAGTCACAAGATTTACAAAGGTAAAATGAGATTTTTAAAACAACAAAGGGTAGAAATATTCTGCCCAGAAAACATAAACTATAAACGATCATCGTCACCTTCAAGTTTCTCGATTTTTCCAATCTCTCTTTCCTCTTGAACATTGGTACTATGTCAATAGTCTTCAGTTAAAAGTTACAAGTGTACATTAAAGAATTCAAATCTTTTCAAGTAGCAACAGGTACTGTGGGGGTGGGGCAGGGTGCACGGGAATTGGGAGGTAGAGTAAAACCACCTCCTTTTACGGATATATTAGGAGTCCGTACAGAACTAGCCCTGCTCACAAGATGTGAGTCGAGAAACAACACGACTACGGTGATGTCATCATGGAAATGGCGGCGAACTCCCCGGTCGATTTTCTTTAAGTCCGAGTATCTCATTTCCCTCTTCTTTGCTGCTTCTTGTAATGCCACTTTTACTAATCTCCTAGCACTCCCCTGCAAAATAGATTAAGCATTTTATGTACCTTTATTTTCTTGTTTGGCAACATTGATAAATACAGGTAGTGAATCTTAACTCATTTAAACTCTATTGGGCAATAGTAGGTTTAGGCGGTGAATTTTAACCCATTTAAACTCTGCTACCAAACAAGTTGAAAATATTTGTAATGACAGTAATTAATATTTTCACCAGTATTCTATAACTGCTACAAGACCAGTTTCGAGTTTTTAGAACTCGTATGGAAGCAAACATTGGGTGAGATTAAGCCTTTTTATCTATCTTTATTTTCCTTATTTTCTTGTTTGGTCGTGCTGATAAATAGAATGGATTGACCAGCAAACAGATGATAACCCATCATTTTTAGGCACTACCTGTAATAATATAGTTTTCATGGTTCAACAACATAACTAGGGGGTAAAATTTTCAACTATCCCTGTAAGTGTTGCTTCATTTTACTAATCTGCCCACCCAGTAGGCCTCAAAGATGAGATCACAAATGTAAATATTACATGTCCTACTTCGTGATAATATAACCATCATAGCTCTATAACAAAATGAAGTGGTGAAACTTTAGTATCCTTATAATAGTTGCTTCATTCTACTAATTTGCCCACCAAATAGGTGTCAAAGATGAGATTTTAACACAATCTATATTTTAATAAGTTCTAGCAAACAAGTCATAGTATTATATTATCTCATTCGTAATCATATAATTAATACTCTCACCTTTCTTAAATGAGTAAATTCTTGGATTGTTGGAAGAAGAATCAAATTCAAGATAACTAAGTTGAAATTACATCTAGTCGTTAAAAGGGCAAGAAAAACTAAGGAATATGGTTGAACATAGAAATGTGCTAATGTGTTTAAGCATCAAAAATCTTACGCAGCGTGGATGATTTTGGACAAGATCAACTGCTTCTTGATTGGTAAAGTGCTCCCAAAGGCCATCTGATGCAAATATAATGAACTGGTCATGAGGCAGCAACTGGTGCTCCGTAATTGCAGGTTCTGCGCTCAAAATTGGTCTTTTGAAAGGCTCGCGAAGTCGAAATTTTTGATATAAAGGTTCCCTGTTGTATTCAGGCTTTTTCAAATACACATCTCCAATTGATCTAGAGATCTGTAAAACAACATACAAAGAGCCATTATTAAGTAAAAGCTTTGACATATGCAAAAGAATATACTCACGAGTAATAGTTATCATTTATTTTACCTTTTTTGGCATTACAAGAAGTAGTAGACAAAAAGTACATTCGTCCCACGATGGACACTCAACACTAATAGTCCCACACTTTAAAAAATAGCACGTTCTCTATTTTTCAATTTTTTTGCACATTTCGTCCTTTCGTCCCCTTTCTATCCAATTTGGACAAGGACGGTCCTTCGGGATTAAAAGTACAAAACAGCAATTGTCCAATGGACCAAGAGTGCAAAAAATGGATGGAGTGGAGAAAATGACAAAATGTGCAATTTTTATATAAAAAGTTAGGACCAGGTTTAGCAATATTTTGAAAATACTGACGTGAATTAGCCTTAATTCGGTTCAGGAGCCTATATAGGCCCCCTCAAACTCTATAGACATGAAGCTCCATCCATCTTAAACAAACAATCTACATTGACAAAGATAGCTTTTAGATAAATTAATCTATTTAAACCTTTGAAGTGTAAACCTAACTTGGGAAAAGAACCAACAAAAATATTGCCAGAAAGGAAAATGAAAATGATCACCCTGTTGGAACGAATTCTTCGTCTAAGAAAACATAGTTTTTAGCAGAAATTTTAGAAGAATACGTTATACTTTTAAAAACATAAACCAACCTGAATAAGACCCTTCACTCTCCATACATTATGCTTTAGAACGACAATA
This sequence comes from Penstemon newberryi var. newberryi, assembly GCA_030819805.1. Lineage (NCBI taxonomy): Eukaryota > Viridiplantae > Streptophyta > Magnoliopsida > Lamiales > Plantaginaceae > Penstemon > Penstemon newberryi. Next base: position 10,036,426 of record JAUALY010000004.1, on the reverse strand, counting down.
TGTGAGTCATCGGGGTGCATCGACTGCAGCTCTTGTCTCACCGACTCAATACTCGCATTATGCTCTGCTGAGAGTTGAATAGCAAGTACTTCCCCAGTAGCTTTAACAAGTCTCCCCAAAACAGCACGGGAATCACCAAGATTTGCTACGTAGAGAGATCCACTACAGATGATTCCAACAAGGCAGCAAGAGCCAACTGCTGCAATCTGTGGTTTCACGGGCCATTGCCTACTTACAACTGAGAAAAAACCATCTTCTGTTGCCTGAAATGCCTTCTTAATAACCTCCACTGACATAGATTGATGCTCTGCAGTGAACCCTGCATCAAAATCAGGAAATACACAATCGATCAAGACTTTGGTTCTAATAAGAATAACCATAAAAAGCCAAGTGATCCACTATAAATATTTTTAAGGAAATCTGAACTCCAATAATATTCTAGTTAACAGCATCACACCTAAGAAATCCAAGTCCAAGAGAACTGTTCTCTTTAATTGTTGGGCACAAAAGTTTCTAATTTGATTTTTAAAATTTTTAATTCCTTCACTTAGCCTTCATATTTCCAATTAAATGGTACAAGGAACATTGACAAAATAAGAACTCAAAACTTGAAAGTAGTGCACTATTTGCTTACAACTGCAATCATTCATATGGGAAAGATTGGATTTGGCATCCCAGCATCTTAACAATTCTTTTTTCTTAAGAAAAATAAAAAATATAAACTAACTAAAGTTCTGATAGTTCCAAATTCCAATAAAACTTTTGTGGGACTTACTCTTTAGATGTTGGAAGAGGTGTTCGTTGATAAACCGAGAGGTCTCAGGGCCACCATGTCCATCATAAATCCCCACGAAAGTACCATATGGTCCTGAATCATTTGAGCTCAAAGAACCAGATTCAAGTTGACTCTGATCCTCTAGTAAATTATTTGCTTGAACTACAGCCATTGAAAATTCTCCATTAAAATGTTGCCCCGAATCCTTATACCATAACAGTCCATCTTGGCGACCACTAGCATCCGAGCCTGTGTGAACACATCGATCTGACCTTGGCCGAAAACAGGCCCGCAAAAAGTTCATTAACCCAGATAACATCCCTCATCTCATCCAAACAACCCCACAAATTATCATCTAATGAGCACTAAAAGTAGCTCTGCTCCAAATAAAACTCAATTGTATGATTGTATTTCTCTATTCGCAATAGGATTCTGGAAAAAACAACCTAAAAAAACAAAGAAATTAGAGTTTGAACAAGAAAATGATTTGCAGAAAAGTACACATTATTATGCAAGTTTATGTTTAATTCAGCATAAAAGTGCTATAAAATCACTCAAAAAACAAGGACTGCCAATGTTAAATAGATCTCTGACCAAGAAACAGATAGCCCATGAGCACAACAGCCGCAATGAAAATTCAACACCAAGGAAAAAAGACGGGTTTGAAAACTAGTGGTCAAAAATTCACTTTTTCTATAGACGACTGTTTGGTCAAACAGTTCGAATTCCAGAAGGTCCAACTATCGAAATAAAAAAAAAAAAAAAAAACCTAATTTAACAATTTATTGAACAAATGAACCTAAAAACCCCCAATTTCTCAAAATTCACAAAGCCCTACAGCAATATTAGCAATTCAACACTACACAATTTTACACTATATATTGAAAAGATACTATGGCATGGGAATATGACAAAGATGCTACCTCTACCTTTATAGTTGATTTAGAGGAAGGAAGATCTGATAGTGAAATACGGTTTAGATCTGTGGATCCATCAAATCAAAGTGAGACTTTTCATAAAATAAAATTAAAAAAACTGAATTGAGTTTTTTTAAGTATTTAGTCCTCTTCTCTATTTTCTGAGGGCAATAAGGAGAAGAAGCAAGATGGTCTGCTGCTGCTGCTGCTGATGATGAAGTGATGGAGAAAAGAAAAAGAAACACAATATAGAGAGAGAAAGCAGGGTGAAAAATAATTAACGATGAGAGAGAGATATATATAAGTATTATTATTATTATTATTGTTACTGTTGTGGAGTGTTTGATTGGGGCAACTCTGAAACTCTAGTCTCTCTCACCAGACAATCCCCATTAAAAACCAACAATGGAGAGCTTCAAGCCAGCAAAGCAGAGGACCAGTTTTGGGGTCCACAACTCACTTCCAGATAGAGAAAAATCTAGAGAGAGAAACTTTAATTACCCATTTTACCCAACAAAATAAAAATAGAAGAAATGAAATTAAATTTTGTACTACTATATATAATACTTGTAGTACTGTATTAATTAGTCCATTTAAAATGAGATGGAAACACGCATAAGAGTCAATGAAGTTGGATTTAGATAGAGTGTTTTGCATATGCATGGGTTCTCCATGACACAACCAGCCCTTATGGTGACACGTGTCTATAAAATGATTTATTAGTTGACCTTCCTAAAAATAGGGACGAAAACGAGTCGAGTAGTAATGTTGGGTAACACAATGTTTAAGGCTGATTTTTGAAATTTTTATCGAGCTTGCTTTAATAGCTTAGTGGTGTACTAAGCTCGAACGAGCTATAATCTTGTTGAACACTAGTACATTTATAGTAATTTGATGTTTTTACATATATTTGTCAGGTTTTGATTCACCGTGTCGAATTTAAAAAATTAACTAGTGGAAAATAGTATTTAAGTTTGTTTGCTGTATTATAGACCGAGTTCATAAGAGCTCTTATTGAACGAGTATGATTTGAATATTGAGTTATTTAATTTGGTTTTCAATCACTTTAAAAAATTTATTCGTGATTAAAATTCTAAGTATGACTTAAACCACTTTGCAATTTGCATGACTTTTTTTTTAGATAGTGAATTTTATTTTGTTGAATCAAATTAAATATTAAAACAAAAGAATCAGATAGCATGGTGTCACAAATCATTTATGTTTTGATATGCATAATATTATTTTAAAACTTGATATTTAGTGAGAACGTCGGAAAAATGAACATACGTACACACACAAAAAAAGGCACAAACTCTTGCATTTGAAGTAAATTCGAAAGTTTTTTCTCTATCACATTAATAAAGTTCATAATTCTAACATGTATTGCGAATAATAAGGCTTGGGGATTTTGAGTGGAATATGTAATAAAATACTCTAAAAAGTTTTAGAAATGCGATTGAATTTCCATCTTATCCACTTTTTCATACAACACGTATCACAATGCTCTATCTACTTCACTTCATGTTGCATGTGGCAATGTACAACACAACCGCACATGTGATCTCAAGGTACGTCTCAAGCAATTTAATTTAATCTTAATTGTTAAGACATTTTTTTGCACTGTAAAAATTACTCCCTCCGGTTCATATTAATTGGTACATTGTTACTTTTCACACAGATTAAGAAATCTCATGATTAATAACTTTTACATGGTAAATTGTATAAAATATCCTTCATAGTGACTCTTGAGCTTCCCAACCTAGATGTAAGAGAAGGACAAAATTGAAAAAAATTACATTGAAAACCCAAATGTGCCCATTAATATGAAATATAAATATTTGGCAAATGTGCCGACTAATATGAACCGGAGGGAGTAAGACGTATTTGACTTGGGAAATGGAACATGATATTGTTTGGAAAATTCTTGTTTAGATTTGATTTGACTAAACTCATCCAATCATAAAATAACTTTAATGCTCTTATTTTGTGATTTGTCACCATTCTAAAATTTCTCATATAATTCACTTAGAAAATAATGTCAACAAATTAGCTACCTTATTACCCATAATCATCAAACCTCTTCTATTTCGTACTTCATTTAAGACAACATAATTTTCAATAAATAATAATATTGTTTATATATGATGAATAAGTTATATACTTCATAATTTCAATTCCTAAAAAGTCGTGGGTGTTATAAAACTTAGGATAAAAGGGATGAAATTGTTGTGTAAGCAAAGTAATATGTAAAGGGAGATATAAGATTATGTAGTTGTTCTTGTTCTTATTCTTACAAAATGATGAATGAACTCACCTATTTATAGGAGTTCAAGATTACACATGTTATACAAAGAAGAGTGATGGGTGGCTTCATACATGTCTTACAAAGAAAAGTGATGGGTGGCTTCTCATGCATTGTGATGCATGGCTACTTAACAAGTTGTAACACTTGTATATGTCTATAAACTTCCACAAGTTCTTCCTTTGCCACACTTAATCTTGCTTTGACACATATAGAGATATGTGTTAATTCCTTATGCAACCAAGTGCAAGAGTATTGTCTTGACATCATACAACTTGTAAATTGCAATGGCATCCATAACTTAAGTTAAATTTCCTAATACTCCCCCTTGGATGCCTATTGCTTCTGGAGTATGCCTCGTTAAAACCTTGTCAAGAAAAACTTATTGGGACAAAAACTTGGACGAAGGAAAAAGAGTACATATCCATATGGGGCTTATAAGCATGTAACACTGCCTCGTTAAAACCTTGCCAAGAAAAACCCATTGGGACAAAAACTTGGACGAAGGAAAAAGAGTACAGTGTAAGTGTCGTTAATTACACGCTCCCCCTGATGCCGACATGAGATCCACAAGTCGCCGCATTCCAATGTTGTAAACCATCTTTCTGAATGATGTAGTTGGCAATGCTTTAGTGAATAAATCAACAAAGTTGTTACATGACTGAATCTGAAGCACTTCTATATCACCCTTTTTCTGAAGCTCATGGGTAAAGAAAAACTTTGGTGATATGTGCTTCGTTCTGTCTCCTTTGATATATCCATTTCTTATTTGAGCAATACAGGCGGCATTGTCTTCATATAATGATGTTGGTATATTCTTTGTTGAAGGCAACCCACAAGATTCTTGAATATATTGAACCATTGATCTCAGCCATAAACATTCTCGACTTGCTTCATGCAATGCCAAAATTTCAGCATGATTGGAAGAAGTGGCTGCTAGAGATTGTTTAACAGATCGCCATGATATTGCAGCGCCACCACAAGTAAATACATACCCACTTTGTGATCTACCTTTGTGTGGATCAGAAAGATAACCGGCATCTGCATAACCCACTACATGTGGGTCGGAATCTCTAGAGTAAAATAAACCCAAATCAATCGTTCCACGAAGATAACGCAAAATATGTTTAACTCCATTCCAGTGTCTTTGTGTTGGTGCAGAGCTATATCTTGCCAGCAAATTAACTGAGAAAACGATATCTGGCCTAGTACAATTTGCAAGATACATTAAGGCTCCAATTGCACTTAGATAAGGTACTTCAGGACCAAGCAATTCTTCATTTTCCTCCCGAGGACGGAAATGATCTTTCTTTATATCCAAAGATCGGACAACCATGGGACTGCTCAATGGATGAGATTTGTCCATATAAAATCTCTTCATAATCTTTTCTGTATATGCCGATTGATGAATAAATATTCCAGTTGATAAATGTTCGATCTGCAGGCCGAGACAAAACTTTGTTTTCCCGAGATTTTTCATATCAAATTCTTTCATCAAATAGTTTGCGGTCTTTGTGAGCTCTTCAGGAGTCCCCACAAGATTTAAGTCGTCCACGTATACCGCAATAATGAAAAATCCATTCTCAAATCTTTTAATGAAAACACATGGACAAATTGGATTATTAACAAATCCTTCCTTTACGAGATAATCACTGAGCCGATTATACCACATTCGGCCAGACTGTTTTAATCCGTACAAGGATCGTTGCAATTTAATTGAATACAGTCCATGAGACCTTTGATTATGAGATCCTTCAGGGATTTTGAATCCTTCAGGGATTTTCATATATATATCACTATCAAGTGATCCATATAAATATGCGGTAACCACATCCATGAGACGCATGTCCAGTCCTTCAGAGACTGCAAAGCTAATCAAATACCGCAACGTGATTACATCAATCACAGGGGAATATGTTTCATCATAATCAATTCCAGGTCTTTGTGAGAATCCTTGTGCAACAAGTCGTGCCTTGTATCTCACAATCTCATTTTTCTCATTCCGTTTTCGTACAAATACCCATTTGTACCCGACCGGTTGCACGTTTTCGGGCGTGCGAACTATCGGTCCAAAAACTTTACGATTTTCTAGCGAGTTAAGCTCAGCTTAAATTGCATCTTTCCATTTTGGCCAATCATTTCTATGTCGACATTCATCAACCGATATCGGTTCGGGATCTTCGGGATCCTTATTTATAATATCTAGTGCGACCCCATATGCAAAAACATTGTCTACAATTACTTTCTTTCTATCCCAGTTTTCTCGGGTATTTAAATAATTCAAAGAGATGTCTTCAAATATCGCCTCTTCAGGAGTATCAGTTTCATTTGCCTCTTCCGGGGCATTTCTTAATTCAGACTGATCAGTTATTTTTTCTATAGCGCTTTGTGTTGAAACAGTTTCCTCTCCAGGAGGAATACATACTTCTGGTATCTTTTTCCTTCGAGGATTCTTGTCTTTCGCACCAACCGGGCGTCCACGTTTCATTCGTGGTTTTTCATATTGTCCTGCAGGGACATGTCCTTCAGGGATGTCAATCCGTGTTGGTGCATTAACAGCCGGTATATAAAGTTTTGTTATTTTCTTTGTATCAACGAATGCATCCGGCAATTGATTTGCAATATTTTGTAAATGTATAATCTTTCTTACGTCTTGCTCACAATTATTTGTACGTGGGTCATAATGAGACAAAGATGGCACATTCCGTTCTATTTCACGCCGTTCTTCAGGAACTGGCTTCTTATCTCCCCCTAACGGCGGGAAAACTGTCTCATTAAAAATACTATCAGCATATCTTGCTTTAAACATATCACCCGTCAGGGGCTCAAGATATCTGATAATAGACGGGGAATCAAAACCAATGTAGATCCCAAGTCTTCTCTGTGGACCCATTTTTGTTTGTTGTGGCGGTGATATTGGAACATAAACCGCACATCCGAAAATTCTCAAATGAGAAATATCAGGCTGCTGGCCTGTCACAAGCTGCAATGGCGAATACGCCTCGAATGAACTTGGTCTAATCCGGACCAGTGAAGCAGCATGTAATATTGCATGTCCCCAAACAGAGGTGGGTAAATTTGACCTCAAAAGTAAAGGTCTAGCAATTAATTGCAACCTCTTTATAAATGACTCAGCCAGGCCATTTTGGGTATGAACATGTGCAACAGAATGTTCAACATTAATTCCAATTGACATGCAATAATCATCAAATGCCTGAGATGTAAATTCACCGGCATTATCAAGACGGATCGTCTTTATCGAATAATCAGGAAATTGTGCCCTTAATTTTATAATTTGAGCAAGAAGCTTGGCAAAAGCCATTGTACGCGTTGACAGTAGGCATACATGAGACCATCTCGAAGATGCGTCTATTAGGACCATAAAATAACGAAAAGGTCCGCAAGGTGGATCTACAGGCCCACATATATCTCCATGAATTCGTTGTAAAAACATTGGGGATTCAACATCAATCTTCATAGGAGACGGTCTGATGATTAATTTCCCCTGTGAGCATGCCACACACACATTTTCTTGTGGCAAAAGAATCTTCTGGTTCTTTAAAGGATGCCCGCTTGAATTCTTTATTATTCGACGCATCATAATTGCTCCCGGGTGGCCAAGTCGGTCATGCCAAAGCGAGAAAAGTTTTGAATCATTGAACTTCCGGTTCAATACAACATTTGATTCAAAAATTCTTATGGTCGCATAATATAAACCCGATGAGAAAACTGGGAGTTTTTCATTTACATGCTTCTGGCATGAAATCATGGATGTGATACAAATATATTCCATATTCTCCTCATTCATGGTCTCAATATGAAATCCATTCAAACGTATATCTTTGAAACTTAACAAGTTTCTTTTGGATTTCGGAGACTACAACGCCTCTTTTATCAAAATATTTGTACCCCCGGGCAATATTATATTGGCTCTTCCGGAACCTTCAATTAATTTTGTAGTACCACAAATTGTACTTACATTAGCCTTTGCTAATTTCAATTTTGAGAAATATTTGTCATCTCGAAGAATCGTGTGTGTGGTTCCACTGTCAACCAAACAAATATCTCCATTGTTCATGCTCACATCAACGTTATTTTTCATTTTTTCTATAACATAAAGATAATGAGATATAAGTTAGAAAACATGCCTTTTATACATTGGTCAAAATTTGTATATAAATATATATATATATATATATATATATATATATATATACATATACACATAAAAAAAAACATTAAGATACATAATACAAAATGACAAGTTCATTTTTTATTGCCATCAAGTAATTCATTCTGGACTTTTTCATTGTCGTCATAAGCACTGCTGGGCTCAATGAGAAAATCGGCAACATCCAAATGAGTGTTTTCAACTGTATTGATAAAATTAGCTTCTTTTTCTTTTTCTTTTATAGAAGCTTGATAAAGATCAACAAGATGTTTTGGCGTACGACAGGTACGAGACCAATGTCCTTTAACTCCACACATATAACAAGTATTATTTTTGTACCTTTTAGTACCCTTCGCTTTTTCATATTTAACACCACTATTGTTTCCCTTTGAGTGGTACGGTGCAGTCCTTTTATTGGGACCACCTCGATTCCTTCCAGAGCCGCCACTATAACCACGGCCGCGTCCACGACCACGACCACGACCACGACCACGACCACGATTGTTTCCATAATAATTTGCATTCACTTCTGGGAATGAAGTATTTGCATTTACTTCTGGAAATGCTTGGGAACCGGCAGGGTGGGAGTTGTGATTTTTCATCAACAATTCATTATTTTGTTTGGCCACAAGAAGGCATGAAATCAATTGAGAGTATTTCTTAAAATTCCTCTCACGATATTGCTGCTGCAGGAGCATATTAGAGGCATGAAGAGTAGTATACGTTTTTTCTAACATATCTTCATCAGTGATATTATCTCCGCACAATCTCAATTGAGATACAATTTTGAAAATTGCGGAGTTATACTCATTTACTGTTTTAAAATCTTGCAGCCTCAGGTGCATCCACTCATATCGAGCTTTTGGGAGTATCACACTCTTTTGGTGATCATATCTTTCCTCCAAGCTCTCCCATAGGGCAGCGGGATCTTTCATCCCAAGATATTCAGATTTAAGCCCTTCATGGATGTGATGGCGAATGAAAATCATAGCCTTTGCCTTTTCTTGTTCGGTTGCCTCATTTCCTTTTTTGATAGCATTTCCGAGGTTCATTGCATTCAAATGAATGCCAACATGAAGAACCCATGTCAAATAATTCTTTTCGGAAATGTCAAGGGCAGCGAACTCGAGCTTGGTGATATTTGCCATTTTTCTATGGTATAAATATAGTAGGTCCAAGCCGAAAATATACTCAAAACTTTGGGTTTGAGTTTTTCGCCTAGACTTTCTTTCAAGTCTAAGATTTTCGAAGCTTTCTTTCAAGCTTAAACTTTAAAGCTTTATTTCAAGCTCAAAACTTATTAGGCTTTCTTTCAAGCCGAAAACAATTTGTTCATATTCGAATTTCAAGTTATTTATACTACGTATAATAAAGTATGCATATTAATTCGAATTTCAAGTTATTTATACTACGTATAATAAAGTATGCATATTACTTGTTTGTCGATTTTAATCCTTTCGGATAGAGGCAAATTGTTACTTTCCTCAACCCCTTTTTTTTCGTCAACTTCTGATGGATGCCGTGTCACCTACAAACGTTGTAAGGACGATCCGAACGGTCAGAATGAAGAGGCTGGTGTGAGGAACCTTCGATTAAAATTTGAGGATGATCCAACGGTGGAAATGGTCGGAATGAGTGAAAAACAGAAGCTATTTTGTGCAAATCCGAAAATCTGCCTTTCAAAGTGTTTGCCTCATTTCTTTCTTGTTTGTGTGATATATTTTAGTGGTCAAGCTAAACTTCGGGAAATCGAGTTATGGAGCAAATTCGTGCTGATAACGTGTTATAAAACTTAGGATAAAAGGGATGAAATTGTTGTGTAAGCAAAGTAATATGTAAAGGGAGATATAAGATTATGTAGTTGTTCTTGTTCTTATTCTTACAAAATGATGAATGAACTCACCTATTTATAGGAGTTCAAGATTACACATGTTATACAAAGAAGAGTGATGGGTGGCTTCATACATGTCTTACAAAGAAAAGTGATGGGTGGCTTCTCATGCATTGTGATGCATGGCTACTCAACAAGTTGTAACACTTGTATATGTCTATAAACTTCCACAAGTTCTTCCTTTGCCATACTTAATCTTGCTTTGACACATATAGAGATATGTGTTAATTTCTTATGCAACCAAGTGCAAGAGTATTGTCTTGACATCATACAACTTGTAAATTGCAATGACATCCATAATTTAATTTAAATTTCATAATAGTGGGGTTCCAAATTTCTTTCATTTTCCTTTTTGTGTTTTAAAATAAAATATTTTTTTCTCGATATGGGGGGTGGCTTTTTTAATACAGGGGGGAAAGGTCCTAAAACTAGGGCCTAAACATGAACGGTATGCCCACCAGCTCATAGTGAGCTTTTTGTGTTTTGGACAATTTTGAACTCAGCCGACTCTTTAATTACTTTTGGACGTTTCCACTTTCATCAATTCACGGGGTAAATGCAAAATACTCCCCTGTGTTGTGTTAAACCTGCAAGAAATTACCCTATAAAATTTTTATTGCGCCAAATTTTCTTGTATTTTCAAAAACCCTGCAAGAAACACCCAATTTGTAAAAAATAGGTCATTTTGGATCGACATATTTCAAGAAATTATTTTTAAAATACTTCAAGTTGGTCCCTACAACTTCACGTGATATATTTTACAAGGAAGTTTGGCGCAATAAAAATTTCACAGGGTAGTTTCTTGCAGGTTTATCATAACACAGGGGAGTATCTTGCGTTTTCCCCTCAATTCACTGCGTTGTTAATTTTATTCCCATTTTTCACTTGTTTTTTCTTATGCTAAAATAAAATAAGTGTTAGCAGTATAAAATATATCACAAGCTTATCAATAAATGTATTATATTTTTATGAAGTCACCACACTAGGAACAACTTATATCCAATACGCTATTCAATTCAAGTTATAAATATACAGTTTAGTATATAAAATATATATATAGTATAATATTTTGGAATGAATTTTTTTATTCGTTTTGGTCATGGTACTATTATTCATGTACAGGTAAAATTACATAGTATTTGTTTTCTTATTGATTCAATGTTTTCCAAACCTAAAACTAAAAGTAATATAGCTATAATCACCAATTTTATAATTACAAATAAATAAAATTTATTTAACAACTTGCGTCTACATTTTTTTCTCCAATAACCTCCTTTTGGTTCTATTTCTATTCTCTTTCTCTGTCTCACACTCTGTGTGTGTGTGTGTGTAAGAGCACAACACTCTCTTCTTCCTTCAATATATTGCAATTTTAGATAATATATTGCTTAAATTCTAAGTCAGGTCTTCTCATTTAAGAATTTTTAATATTAATACTTTTTTAGAGTTCTGGTGTAAGTTTTCGCCATTGACATTTTAATCATTTAATATATTGAATTTTACATTAAATATAATTTATTTACGACATTAGGAACCCCGAGAAGCTTAAAATTGCCCTAATTATAATAGAATGTCAAAATAGCCCCACAAACGAAAATTTTCATCATAGACATTGAATTTGATAGTTTACATGTAATTCCAATATCGGTCATGTAAATTTTACTTTATCACTGAACTAATAATTGTAAGGCCTTATAACCCGATTATGGCATCTAACTAATTTTTCGAACATCATTTTGGTGCAAACATATATCTTTTAATTTAGATTTCTATTAGTTATATACAAATATTTTTTGTTTTTTAAAGATATTTAATCTGATTTAATGCATCATACATATTATATGAGAATTTCAATCGGCGAGAATTCAAACACGCGTTATTTCTATTAATCATATAATATATATATATATATATATATATATATATATATATATATATATATATATATATATATATAATTAATATATGTGAGTGTGAATTTAGTTGTAGCTGCACCAATGTCATATTGTCATGGCACGCACCTGGCTGTCATTATACTTTAATTATAATTTACATTTTACACACTACCGTCGTGAAACGGCACATTAAAAACTGCTAAAACAATTCACTTTTATTCTTCGGATAGACAGATTTGACGTAAATCATGAATATGTTGTTCACAAATCTTTAGTCAATTTCAAATGTCTCTCTTTTCATATGAACATATTATCTACATAATGAGGATTTGATAACATGTTTCATTATCAATAGTTTAGTACAGTCATTAATTTGCATTGGTGTTATTTGGAAATGTCCAATTCTTTCAAGGAAAAAACATTGATAACACCAATTTTATTAAAACCGGACCGGCCGGACCGGTCCGATATGTTCGACCGCAAACTGGAGGCTTGTCCGATCAGGTTTACCCCCTAAATCCGCTTGACTCAAAAACCAGACCGGTTCAACCCAATTCTGAATTTTCCTTTTTTTTTCGATTTTTAAAATTTTTTTAATGTTAAAAATAAGCTAAAATTTATTGTAGAAAGTGGGATTTGAACACATAACCTTTTGTATGAAATATAACTTCCTTACCATTTAAATTACATCATTTTTATGGAACTTTTAGTACAAAAATTTATAAATTTTAGAAAACGTGTAGCCAAATTTATTTATAAATTAGATTATGATAATTAACTCAAATTAACATTTTACATATTTTCAATGAAAATTAATACTCAAATAATAATTTTTTATTAAAATTTGTTCTATAAGATGTTTCTTTCCAATATTATTTTTAGGATAAAGAGTGTCAAATTTTGAAAGTCAAATCGATATATTATGCAAGTTTGATTTTGAATATTAGACTTTTATACATAATCATATTTTAAAATTTATTATCTCTTAGTTTGTTGTATATTTAACTTAAACTTTTACAATTTTATAAAGAAATATAATCATATTATATTTATATGAGCTTACAAATTAGTATCACATTACCCTTATGATATAAGTTAGATAGTTATTATATGATTTAATATAAATATAATCTAAGATTTTGTATATTTGAAATCAATTTGTAGGATAATATTTAAATTTTATGCATATTACATATACTTTAAAATTAAATATATTTATTATATCATTATGATGTTATCCGGTCCGACCAGCGATTCGACCGGTTCGACCAGTAAAATCAGTGGTCAGTCAGCTCACCGGTTCACTGTCCGATCCGGTTCTGAAAACATTGGCTAACACCATTTTTTATTCATTTTAATGAATGCATGACCACACCTTTTTTTTCTTGGAAAGAAAATGCTAATAGGGTGATTTAAATATGTAATATTGATAGCGTTGATATGTACTTTATCTTTTTCGTCCATAAGAAAAAATTAGATATTGAAAATTCTCTCTGAAGTGTGATGATCATCAATTCATCATCATATATATGAAAATATATATAATGTTCTACTAAATAGTAATTGATGTTTTTCATTAAAAAAAAATAAGTAACTGATGACCACCTTAAAATATAAATTAAAATAAACAAATGATGTTTACATAAGTGCAATTAATTTGTTATTTGAGTTTAAATTAATGCTTAGGGAGTTAGGTCCCTATTTGCCGATGAGGGCTTAACCAAGTGGTTAAGGATGAGGCTCCATGACCAGAAGGTCATGGGTTCAACTCCCACGAGTGTGGGTATTTTCTCTAGTTTCATACTAGCATTTTTCTAGTTTAATACTGGTAATTAGTTTACTTTATATCATTGTAATAATTTCGATTCGATATAGCGTTTGATGTAACAATGTATTTACCATTAAAAAAAAAAAAAGTTAGGTCCCTATTTTTCAACCAAAACTCTTATAGCATATATGATTCAAACATAGAAAGAATAGTTTTAAGCGAATTAATTAATTACCGAAGAAATCAATGTTCGAAGCACAACTGTACAACGTAACTTTATAAGTAATCTGCCTAGTCTTGCTAAATTTAGTAATAATAAATTAGGTTAAGTCTGAGCTATATTTCTGTTTTTCTCACGATTAAAGTATTTATTCATTTTTCAGCAGAAAAAGTAATAATAGTAACGTAAACGTCGCTTCAAATTAGTATTTTGAAACCAAATGATAGATCTTAATTAAGAACGTCTTAAAGAAAACTAATGCAATCATATGCATGTATTATTAATTTAATTGTACGGTATGCAAATTTAATTTCAGAATTTTCTATCTTTTTTTTGTATTTAGAAACAAGAAAATGTGAAGATCTCTCGACGGTAATCTGTCCATGTCAAATTAATAAGTATTATTGAATTCATTCATCAAATTGAGAGGACACTGATATATGTAGGGTACATCTCTTTCATAATTCCCGAATAATTGCTCAAATAATCAAATTTCGTTTCTTTATAGTTTTTTTTCCCTATCATTTTTATATAGAAATAGAAATTTTAATGATAAAATGTTAAATTTTGTCGCAGTAAATCTTGTCACGAATATATTAGTGATGAATTTTTATATTTTGTCGGAGTTGATTATTAATGATTCACGATAATCAATATATTGCCATTAACCCATTGACATTTTTTTTGCTACTAAGTTCTTAAAAATAAAATATAGTAATATTTAGAACGAATCATAGTATATCAAAAGGTTATAATCAAAATAATATTTATTATTCGATATTTTGTGAAATTAGATTTATACTTAACTTGATAAGATAAGAATGTTAAATTAAATACATACAGAAAAGCAAACGATATTAACTCGTATGTTGGTTCGTCCAAATATTAAACCGGCCATGTCATGTCCAGAATCAATTACAAAAAAATTAAAAGACTAATGTTCTCGATTCAATTCTACTTAGTTATATCCTCAAACAAGTAAATTTTACAGAAAAAAGTAAATTGCAGTACTCTCTTATTAATTAAAAGTAAAAAAATATACGTACGTAGTAGTCTTTGGAATGAGAAAAACATGAAATGTAAGTAATAATTTCCCTGACAGACATAACAAAAATGTTGATCACATGTTCACTTTTTCACGAAAATAAACCCTATAATAATTGAAGATGTTTGAATAAATAATTCAATATGTGATTTCCTTTTCCTAACATTGGTTGTTTTGACTTTCCGCTTGTTACATTGCCACTGTAAAAAGAGCATATGTGACAGTATTGCTACAAAATTTATTACATGTGTTGAGGGTCCGGCAAAAATTTAGTAAAAATAACTTTGTAATGGTTTGAATGTTTGGAGTAAAATTGTAGCACTTTTTTCCAAAGTCCAACAATATATGATGTAATAAATTTGAGGCAGTTAGCTAGCTAGTGCTGGTAAAATAGGATACAAGTTGTGGTTCGGATTCATTTGTAGATATTATATATTATTCGATCTTCGAATTTTATTGAATTGTCTTAAATTATTAAGTGTCAAGATAAAGTTCAAAAGTTTAACATAAAAATTAATAAAATACATGCACGAAGGTAAGGTAGGCAAACACACACGATCCGCTTGATCCAAACATGATATGACCACTCTTTAATCCATCCCATTATTAAATATTAAATATTATTGATTATTTGTTATTATGGTTACAACTTTATTAATCTACATATAGAACATTAATAAATAAAGGACCATAATTATCACATCCAGCAAAAATATATTGCGAATTAAATATCAATTGATCCATCACCCACTCATCTATCAATATTTTATTTTATTTTCCAAAAATATTCATGTCTTAGACTGTCTTATTATTTTTGAAGGCATATATTGTTGATCACATTGTTTGGACACCTCTATCAATTCAAATACTTTTATGCTTTTTTGTTGATATGACACCAATGGTCTATTTGGATGGGTTTTGATTTTGTTTCGTGGGTCTCGGGTTAAAAAAAATGGTTTGGGTGGTTTCGATGAAACATTTGAGATCTCATTTGAATGGGTTTTGGTTGTTGGGTTTTGTGGTTTGAATAAGTTGAAACCCCCACTTGGATTGAATTTGAATGTTGGGGTTTAGGGGAAAAAGTAGATGGTATGTATCAAATCAATGTCTTTTTTGTGAGATTTGAGGGAAAAAGTAGGTGTATGGTATATAGGTGTCAAATCAATATTTTATAGGTTTGAAAAATTTGAGTGTGAGTTTCTGAATATATTTTTATAGCTTTATGGGTTTGACGAAAACTCATTTGAAAGTGTTTTGGCTCGATCTCGCGAAACCCATCCACATACACCCAAATAATCCTCACTTGTTTTAAAATTGATTTTTTTCTTCTCAAAACTATCATCTAAAGTACTAATGTAATAATTAATGTGATTCCAATAATTTTCAAACGTTACTCTGTACAAATAGTAGAAATGCATAAAAGTGTGTTGTATATAATTTATTTTATATTTAAAACCACATATCCAAACAAAGGGGTGTATATATGGAGGAAAGTAGAAAGCTATTTAATCACATATATCCACAATTGGGTGAGAAAGGTGATAAAGCAAAAGAAGATATGTACACTTACCTAACAAGTGTATTTCAGCAAATGCAATAAATGACAGGGTCCCAATATTCAAATTAGACTTGTTGAAATTCTGCTTAAGTATATGTATATAGTTACTCTTTTGTTTTTATAAACTTGTTCAATTGAGTAATTTGCTGATCAGACTGTTTTGTTTTTATAAACTTATTTATTTATTACTTTATTTCAACTAACTAAAACTGAACAGGCTATTTGCGGGTGCATGTAATATTTTTTAGACCCACATGCACTTAAATTGAAATTAATTAATATATTAATTTACCTTTTAAATCATATAATAATTAATAAATCACTGTTATATATACTAAAAATGTATTACTCAGAATAATTGTCATTATATATCCATTTCAAGAAGTCCACTTTCAAGAATTAGTTGAATGTATTATTCCTTATTTATAATGGCATTCTAAAATAAAAGATTCAATCGTTAACTATATAGTCAATGTGGCCATAACTCGTTGATAAGGCCGAACTTCCAGAATCAAGATGTCCTATGTTCAACTTCCACTAATGTGAACTTTTATTTAATTCAATATACTAGTCACGTTTGGTGATTGATATTCTTTGTAATTTGATAAATTTATGATTTAGCTATATAAAATTTCTTCCCTCCAACGTTAATTAGTTACGTGCATCTATATCTTCCATAAGTCAAACAAGACAAAACAATCAAATCATAATCATATTGAAACTTCACTATAAAATTAAATAAGATCATCCAATAAGACTCATTTTCAGAAGAGATTATTTAGTACAACTGTTGCATCACTTCATCAATTATATGTGACGCGGCCCACCAACACACTCCTTACACGTGGAGTGAGAATTCACATCACTCATGTTTTCTAAAAATATGAGATTTAAAAAAAATATCTTAACAATTGTCAGAACATTGATGATGTGGATTCTCACTTCACATGCGACAAGTGTAATAATCTCTCATGTGAGGTTGGAAAAAGACTAAGAGTTTTAGGCAAGTTTCAAGAATAAGATTGCTCGAAAAATTACAATTATTTCATTTGAAAGAGTATATGACAAAACGATGGTTTTTGGCATATAATGATTTAGAAAGGGTCATCGTACATGAATTGTGGAAAAAAAGAGTCCAAGTATATGGGACCTTAGTACATTGGAATATTATAATAGTAAACATGAAAATGATATACTAATGATTTGACAAAAACTAAACAAAACGCACGACCGATCATGTTTGGGTTGCCTTATCTTAACCACCACCAGCTAGAAAAATCGATTCACACCAGATAATGTCCTTCTACCTCAACAATGTATTTAGTCTCATTTATTACACTGCATTTAATGCGCGGACCCTTCATAAATATATAATTACTCAATACATAATGCATATCTAAAAATATATAATAATGCATGTCAAACTTAATTATAAATTATAAGGATATATCATTAATTAAAATAGAACTATGGAGTCAGGGCCGGCCCAAGTGCTAGGCAACTTAGGCCGGCGCCTAGGGCCCCCGGTTCAGAGGGCCCCAAAATTTATATATAGGCCTTTAGAAAAATTTAAAAATTAAATATTTTTAATTTTATTAATCTTATGTACATAATGTGTAACTTGGCTCATTTAGTAAGATTTTCTCTTTATGAGTGGGAGGTCTAGGGTTCAAATACTAATATTAACTTTTTTTCTATATTTTGATTGTTCTACGTTCTTTTAACTTTTTATCTTTTGTAATAATTGTTCATTATTTTTATTTTCCTTTAGTAGTAATTATTCTTTAAGTCCCTTTCCTTTCCTAATGATTTCTTGTCAATTTTTTCTTCTTAACAAGTACTTTTAAAAAATTTCTTTCTGAATAATTATAAAAAGAATACGATTTTTTTGCTTATTATTTTCTCACTTAGTACATTGCAAAAAAGAATTTTGCCCCGAATAAAATTGGTCTAGCTCCATCCATATTTTTATATGTATGTGTGTCTTTTTCTTAATTTTATATATGATGTATAACTTTTTATATACATGATAATATATAATTAATAGAGTTAAGAATGTCACGAAATGAAATAAAATCAAGCAATCAATTATGATAATGAAATATAGAGTTAAGGTGTACATATACTTGTAAAATTTGCTTCGATTAATTTTTAATATTAAAAATTATAAAAAGAATTCACGGTTGAATCTTTTAAAAATTAAATGAATTTTTTATTTAATTATCTATCTAAAAAACAATATGCTAGAGAAAAGAATATATCAATATTTAATTAGTATTTTTGCATTTAAAAAATAAATTGATTAAATCGATCTTTTTTATAACAAAGGGCCCAAAATTGGAATTCGCCTAGGACCCCCGAATGTCTAGGGCCGGCCCTGTATGGAGTGTTTAATATCGAAGGTTTCTAATATATTTTTCAAAGATTTTTCAACAATAAAAACCCTATGGAAAAACCTAGGAATTTAAAGGGATTTTCCAAGAGAATTCTAAAATTAAAGGGATTGAGCTATCATGAGGTTCTAGCTAGTATGAATTCCCCTGAAAAACTTTTTAGTTAGAATAAAAGTGTAGAATTATTTAAAAAGAACAAGTATTTTTTTACCGTTATCATGAATCAGGACGGACTAAAAGACTAAAATTTAGTCATATTTAGGTAAATGTCATTGTACTTAATATATAGCACAATAAATCTAATAGACTAACACAACAGCTTGAAGAATATTTTATTGAAAGTTAATTAATTAAGTATAAACCGGGTATTAAGTTAGACGAAGAATGAGAAAACTAAACTTTAATATTGGTTAAAGCCTTCCCAAGAAGGGTTTGCATGATTCAGTTCATTTTGCAATCTTTAGTAATGAAGTCACTTTTAGAAAACAAAGAATATGTGGACTTCTTATTTGTTTCCCAATTCCAACGTTTGGTGTTATATTGTTATATATATATTCTCTTTCACCCATTACATCATTTTGACCACTAATAATAATTGAATAAAATTGGTCAATTAATCTCCAATACCCCTTTGCAACTGATCATGTCATGAGCAGTTCAAACCTACTCTTTACCAGACTAATTCAAACACACAAATATAATGAAATTAAAAAAAGATATATCTATATTAGGGCTTTCAATGGGTCGGATTTTGGTCAGATCAGGCTCGTCCATATCCGGCTTCATTTATTTCGAGTCGGATCCTGTCGGATTCGGATCTTGCTCGGATTGTGCTCGGACATAGATTTTTTGAATCCAATGGACTTGGTCGGGTTTGAACGGATATCGGATCTTTTTCGGATCCAATAAAATTTTCATTTAAAAATTACATTAATATTTAAAAAAAAATAAGTTTATTAACTTTACAATTTTATATAATTTTAGCTCACATGTTCAAACATCATTTACTAATATTCAAATTTTTAGATGAAAATATGCGTTTAAATTAATTAATAAACGAGTTATAAATTACTATCTTCTTATATTGACAGTAGTGAAATATTATTAATGATACTTAGTTTTATAAAACATTATATATATATATATATATATATATATATATATATATATATATATATATATATATAGCATTCTTTTATTTTTTATCGGATACGGATCTTTAACGGATCGGATCGACCTAAATCCATATTCGCTCCATGTGTTTCGGATTACGGATCTTTAAAATCAAATCAGGTCATGTCATGCTACATAAATTTTAGATTGACAGTAGTGAAATATTATTAATGATACTTAATTTTATAAAACATTATATATATAGCATTCTTTTATTTTTTATCGGATACGGATCTTTAACGGATCGGATCGACCTAAATCCATATTCGCTCCACGTGGTTCGGATTACGGATCTTTAAAATCAAATCAGGTCCATCGAATCTTTAATCGGACAATTATCATAATAAATTGGACCAGATTCGGACGGTTCCGGATTGAAATCCGCCCCATTGACAGCCCTAATCTATATCTATCCTACACAAAAAGATAAGTCATGTCATGCTACATAAATTTTAACCTAAACATTGAAATTTATTTATGTAGTTTTTTTAACTCTTCCATTTCTCCCATTACATTTATCAAAAAAAAATTACTTTATACTTTTTCTTGAGATTAATCCAAAAACAAATGTTTATTCTTTATGCTTAAAAAAGTTTATGCACGCAGAACGCAAGCTGAAGATGACTATAGTATATAAATATGTGTATTATATAATAAATATTATTATTATGTCCACAATATATTGGTGTTTGTCAAAGTTCCATGACATCAATTTCCTTCGCGAAAAATATTTAAAAAGTAGATATGTCATAGTGTTGTAAACAAGTTAAGTTGAATCGGAAAAAAAATATTTTATTTACTTAAACTTTATATTTTTTTTTTGTATAAATTGGATATTGTTTTTTAAATTAGTTTAAATTTTTAAATAATCTAGGTTTGTCCGAGTTTTAATTGAGTTATAGTGCAACTGACACTAGAAACGTTAAACGACTATTAGCAACCCTCTGTAAATGTGGTAGATTTTCAAATTAAGCGGTAGTTTTTGTCAAAATAACGAATTAATCACACTCGGAAATTATTTCGCTCAAAACTAGGATCGATATCACACTATTAGAAAAAATGAGAATTTTCACTGAAAAATTCCAACCGAAGAAAAATCGGTTGGAATTTCCAAGGATTCCGACCGGAAAAAAAATCGATTGGAATTTGGTTATAACAATTCCGATCGATTTTAAATCGGTCGGAATTATTTAAATATTTTCTAGTGAACCGGACAAATTCCGACCGATTTCAAAATCGGTCGAAATTTTTGAAATTAAAAATTAATAAGTGCAAAATTGCTATTTATTCCGACCGATTTCAAAACCGGTCGGAGTTTTTGAAATAAAATTTTAAAAAATAATAATAATATGTGCAAAATTCCTATCGATTTAAAATCGGTGGGAATTTTGCTATTTATTTCGACCGATCTCAATTTTTGAAATAAAAAAAGATTAATAAGTTCAAAATTCCCATTGATTTTTAAATCGGTGGGAATTTTGCTATTTTTGAAAAAAAATATAAAAATAAATGAGGGAATTGCACTTTTCATACCAAACTTTTACCTACTTTATACATTTCATACCAAACCTTTCAGAATGACACACTTCATACCAAAATCAATCAACCTTTTTCAATTTTCATACCACCGTTAATTTTTGGATGGAATTTTGAATTCTTAGGGGGGATATTTGCAATTGGTCAGGGGGGATTTTTACAATTATTTTCCACCATCTCCACCACCTCCACCACCTCCACGTAATTTTCAATTTCCCGGTGACACCGGCCACCATTAAACCTCTTCTTGGTGGCTACGGCTTCGTCTTGACCTCCTCTACAAAGATCATACACTATTTCGTTGTTTCATATCGATCCCGTCGCTTGTATTTCAAATCTACGAATTTTAGTATTTTCGGTTTTTGCTCTGCCGCCGGCGGAGGAGGTCGACCCACCGTCTAATACTTAGTTCCGTTCATTCCCCTTTGTGTAACGGTTCTTTTGCCACCAACCTCATCCATTTTCATCAAGTATTGAAGAAATCCCCAATTTTTAAAATTTAGGTTTCTATTCATCATCTTCTACGTTAAGAAATCTGGAATTTTTTTTCCCTTTTTTTTTTTTTTTTTTTTTTTTTTTCTGAGAGTTAACGGACACGTGCGGCGCACGTGTCCGATTCCATCCAAAATTTAACGGTGGTATGAAAATTGAAAAAGGTTGATTGATTTTGGTATGAAATGTGTCATTCTGAAAGGTTTGGTATGAAATGTATAAAGTAGGTAAAAGTTTGGTATGAAAAGTGCAATTCCCTCAAAAATAAATTAGTAAGTTCAAAATTCCCACCGATTTAAAAATCGGTGAAATTTTGCTATTTATTCCGACCGATCTCAAATTGATCGAAATTCTTCAATATATGGCCCACATGAGCTCATTTCTTCCATTAATTCAAGTGCGGAAATTCTTCCATTTCTCTCTTCTTCCTCCTCCATGCACATCCACCACCACCTCATCACTTTCGGCTATTCTCTTCATCCTCCGAGCACGATCACCACCACCACCTTACTTCCGGCCACAAAAGGATAAGGCTACCACCACCACCATCGTAAGTAGCACCACCACCACCACCGTCGCCGTACGGGGCAGCACCACCATTCTTCTTCTTCATATCAAGATCTAGAGGTATATATATACTATTTCAATTTGATATTTATATATCAAAATCATGTTTTTGTTATAGATATTAATTTGTTATTATAGTGTGCTTGAAATTAGTAGAATTGCTAGATTTTGGTTGTAGAATTGTTAGTACAAATTGTTAGATTTTGTTAGTATAGGTTGTTTGAAATTAGTATAAATTGTTAGATTTTGTTATTAATTATAGTGTGTTTGAAATTTTTGAGTGTGCTTGAAAATTGAATTAGGGCATTATTGTGGGGTTGAATTATAATTTAGGGCTTTTAGCGGGAAAATGTCAGATTAAATAAAAATAATTTTTTTTTTATATTTTTTCAAAAATTCCGACCGATTCAAAATCGGTGGGAATAATTCTGACCGATTTAAAATCGGTCGAAATTTCAGTCGGATTTTGACCCGGTCGAAATTTTGACCGGATTTTTCCAATCAATTTTTATGGTCAGAATTTCGGCAGGAATTTTTGTATTTCCGATCGACTTTTCCCAAAATAGGTGGAAATTTCGGTCGAAATTTTCGTTTTTTCTAGCAGTGTCATGATGTGGTGCACCAAATTTGATATCTTATTTATAGTTAGTACATGATAGAGATTGGAACTAAAAATATACATTACTACTTAAATTTAACGAATACACGATGTAATGCACCACATCATTTATGCAGCATCCTATCATTACACCTTAACTAAGTGTTGAACTGTTGGGTAACAGTTATATTGAAATTAGAAAGCCTCTTGCACATACTTTGCAAGTGGACCTGACATGCATAGTTGATGTTTAACATGAACTTTGTTATTTCTTAGTTGATGGGATCAAATACGAACTGAATACCGGAAGTTGTAATATAAATGATGATTAATTTTGTTCTTGTTCAAACGAGTCTTTGTTAGCTAGGCAAGTTCAAGTTAACTAATCTAGCTCCATGTACCCTTGCCAACAGTCCCAAGTTCACTTTCAACACATGCATATAGTATGTCTTTTGTCATGCAAACCATCACATAATTATCACAATAACTTTTTAGAACTACTTAATTTTGTAGGGCATGCATGATTCTGCAAGAAAGCGCAATCAAAGTTCTAAATTAAAATGCATATTATCGAACCTCTTATACAAAAGGGTCGACAAAATAAACAATAATGAATATCAACGATGAATCTAAATGTGGGTCCTTGGATAGGTCGTCATTGCTGTTCTAAGCATCTTGTAAATTATAATCTTCTTCTTTAGTTTTTTGGTTGAACCAAGAATTTGCTTTCTCCTCGTGGAAGAAAATTAGAGAGAAAAACTAGTTTTTTATGATTTTGCATAATTTTTAATGTTTGTTATTATCATTATTGACAACTACACTTAGATATGAATTTTGATGACTCCTTTTCTATTGTGCTATTTTCAAACATAATTCTTGGCCGCTAAGTTTATTTTCGTCTAATTCTTTACTTGAAGAAGGTCAACATCTTCATAAGGGGCATATTTGATGAAGAGGAATTTCAAATATATTAGATCGGGGTTAATGCCCATTTACCTTCATGATATATGTGCATCCTTAATTCCTTATATCATATTATCATTTACTATATAAATAGCATTTTTTTAAAGGATCAATTTACTTCCTTCTCTTAGTCTTAGAGTTCTCTTAGAGAGTGTAATACACTCGTCCGAAATTCAATGTGAGGGTGAAAAGTGTTGCATAAAAATATAATTTTTTTTTTTTTTATGTTCAATAGATAAAATTACTATTTTCCACTTAAAATAATACATTTGGGAAATTATCACATATATAATAACACATGAAGTAAAATAATAGATATGAAACAATACATTGGGTAAACCTATTCATATAGAATAAAACACAAGAAATTGCTTCGTTTTTTTGCATGTTCAAATAAGTCTAAGTACGTACTAAGTACCATGTAGTTATAAAATGAGGTTATTTTGGCAGGTCATGTTCTTTTAAGGTTTAAAAAATGTCAGGAAGGTAAAGTGAGTATTTTATAAAATATATGGAGATAAATTACATTTTTCTTAAATCACACATGGATAAATTAAATACTATTAATATCATAAGAAAGTAAATTATCATTAAATATTTTAGTTTGCATACTACAAATATGACAAATAATATGGTATATTGTTTATGACATCTCGCATAATCGCAGGTCTTAAAAGTGATTCAAATATAAGTTATAACATTATTAATTGTAATTTTGCTAATGTAATCAAATATTATATGTGTTAATATGGACTAATACAATGTTTGGTGGTATTGGCCCCAATATCGGGTCAAATGGATTAAATCCTTACGACCCGGTATTAAGATTAAATTATAATCCACCCATACATGGGTGGATTAGTTAATCCGGGTGAATATGGATTCGGTGAAATATCACTTATAACCTCAAATTTACATTTTTCATATTTTAACATATCATTAATTCTTCTCAGATCTCTCAAAATGGAAACGCATTCTACATAAATAAATCACAAGCTAAAATCTATATCAATTTACAATTAACATGGAGGTATTCGAACTAAAACATTGAACAAATCTTGATCAACTCATACTCTCATACATATTATACAAATGACTTCGATGAATTGATATATCTTAACTAACATAATATGTTCAATTAATTAAGTAGTGAAAATATACTAATATATGCCTAAACTCATAACTCCACAAAATATGTTACGGTAGATTGCTGTAATGTAATATGATTCAATTAAATTTACCAAGCGTATTTTTAACATGTCATTCAATCCGGCTCCGATCTAATCCACCTTAATTCCATATACCCTACCAAACGACCCCTAAGGTGTTTGAGCATGGACTGACCAGCCGCATGTCTCAATATATTAGACTATTTATTAATTTAAATCATTTCCAAAATCATAGCAATATAATTAATTATCTCAATCATTATATAATTTTATATTTCAAATCATATAAAACTATTGATTTTATACCCTACCACCTACTTTTTTCACTGTAATTCCGACAACCAATATATTATCATATCACAAACGCCTATGAGAGTATTGTTTTACACATACCACATTATTTTCTCCTTGAATCCCCCACAATCAAAACTCAATGCACCCCACAAATTTTTAAAACCAACCAAATATTATTTTATTACCATCTCAATAATCAATTGAAAATCGATCCGAGTCGAGTATCAAAAGTTTTGTTGAAAACTTTGATTTGAAGCCAATTTAAGACGGAAAAGGGCAAAATTATCCCATCATGTCTCTCAGATTTCTGAGATATCAACGTTGTCATTAAAACATAGCCTCATCAACTATTATCATAATATTTTAAATTTTTAATATTATAATCAAAACAAATTCAAATCATAGTTCAAATACTTTGCACCAATATCTAAAGGGACTTTGGAAATTTACAACCAATTTCGGAACACCGGAGCAAATCCAAACTAGCCCTTAACTTTTTCTTCTCTTGTTTCTCCCTATTTTTTTTTTTTTTAATGATTTAGTCCCTTTCGAGACGGGTTGTTTGTTTCTCCCTATTATAATTCGCATCCTCATGCAATAATAATGCAATAATAATACTTGGGCCATTGAGCAAATATATGGGATATGGCTTATTTTGAAAATATGCTTAGGCCCATTGTGGTTTTAGTTGGCTTAACTAGAAATCTGGCCTTTTTACCTTTTTTTGTTTTTTTCTCAAGGACTTAACTAAAAATTGGCCTAAAACTAGATCCTTTTAAATTTTGATTTTTGCTTTTATAACACAATTAACAACGTCAAAATTTAAATTGTTTAGTCATGAGCAAAAGGATTAAAATGTCCCAGTCAATACTTCTCTATCTTAACAATTTGTTGTGTTTTATCTACTTAACCCTTTTTTTTTTTACCAATTTTTAGGGATTTGAACAATTTTTGATCGACTTAACTAATTTTCTCACCGGTTCAATCTATTTTTTTTACTAATTTCATTGATTTAAACCATTTTTTTACCGATTAAACTCGTTTCATCAATTTTCATTAATTTTTATGACTAATAAATTAATATAAAAATGTTTGTGCGAACAGAATGAACTGCATCATAAAAAAGTCCGATGAAATATGAAAAGGCCCATTATACCGGGACCTTTCGGCCCAACAGTAATATTTAAGCCCATTTACGATCTTTCCATTTTCTTCAACGTACTAAAGTCGCATCGTTGTTATTTCTACGATAAGCAACTGACTTTTCGACTTTTCTTTCTCTTCTATACTAGCGGTAAGTGTACTCTTGAGCTACTTGAACCCTAATTTCCCTCCTTTTTTAGGATTTATTAAACTGATTAATCGTAAGAGCTTGTACTGTTTTTGAAATAATATGATTTTTGTTCACTGAATGATGCTTTTCATACGCGGGATTCAATCTGTATTATGATGTTTTGAAAGTATATCATTGAATTTATGGAACCTACTTTCCTTTTTTCTTTTCAATTTACCGTGTAACTGATATCCTTTCTGTTTGTTGCAGAATGCATTCTATATAGAATTGAACCCTATTTTCCCTTTTTTATATTTATTAAGCGACTGGGCTTTTTTTGCTTAATAGAAAGAGCACAACTTGTTTCTCTAGAACCCTATTGTCCCATATATTTTCAATTTAATAAGTATTTGATTCTTTAGTTGTAAACAGAACTTAGTGGTTGTAAATAGTATGGTTACTTGCTCGTTGAATAATGCGTTTTCATGTGTGGAGTCAATTCTGTGTCGTGCTATTTTGGTATCAGCTTTAAGTGTATTCTTGAACTTTTAGACACTTTCCATCTTTGTTTTAATTTGTTAAGTAACTTATATCTTTTTTCTTTTCTTAAATCGTTAGAGCAAATCTGGGTTTTTTGAAATAGTATGATAATTTGCTCATTGTATGATGCTTTTCATATGCAAAATCAATTATATATTGTGATATTTTTTATTTGGTGTGAATTATCATCATTGTAAAAAGTGTGAGAAGAAAAAGTGTAGGTTAAGTTGTGATTAATGATTTATAAAAATACAGCAACTCCAATCAGGTCCTGGTGCAAAACTATGATTAATTTTGTAGTTTCTATTGTTTTATTCAAGGTGCAGATATTTCCAGTGAGTTAGGAGAATGGATTTTGATGAGTATGAATATTTAGAAAATACGGTTGAAAATCCAGAACTTAAAAAGTTGGAGGATAAGACAAGAAAGGGTGATGGAATAGATGAGTCCGAAGACAAAGACAGGAGTAGTTATTCAAAGCATAGAAGTGGTGATGATCGTGAATATTCTGATCGCTCGTCCAAGGGTTTGAGGTCAGTGAAAGAGTCTCGTGATCGCGAGAAGGATAGGAGGTTGCATCATGGTGCATCTTCAAGAGATAGGGACAGAGATGAGAAAGACAAATACAAGAGTAGCCGAGAGCACCGAAACAGGGACAAGGAAGAAGGCGGTGGGAAGGATAAAGATAGGGACAGAGACCGTGTTAGTGATAGAGAAAAGGACAGGGATAGGGACAATGACAAGAAAAGGGATGGTAACAAGGACAGGAGAGAGCGTGAACATGAAAGAGATAAAGACTTGGAAGGAGAGCTAGACAGGTCGAAACACAGCAGAAGTAACTCGGAGAGGCATCATGTAACACGGGAAAGAGAAAGAAGTAGAGACATGGAGAGTACAGATAATGATTTCAAAGAACGACGACGGGAGAGGGAGTTTAGGGATCGGAACCAAGAAAGCAGGTAAAATTATGCACTTATTTTATAAGTACATATGTGATTATTGAATTTGATAAGTTCATTTAACATGGAACAAATTTTTTGTCATCTATAAAATGCCAGTAGAAAGATTTGAAATCATGCTGTACTCTAGTCTTAGTTGAAGTGGCGCCGTGATCTTTTCCAAAGAAATTTGTCAAGAATGTATTTAGATGATAGAATCATCATGCTTAAAAACCAGTATCATTGTCCAAGACCAGTGACTTAAAATATTGTGTTCTGAATACATGAACTTCAAAATTTGAAATTTCCTAGATAACTTGGTAACTATTCCATTTTACAATATATTTGTATGTTATTTTCAGATAGAGTGCCTGTTGTCTATGTCGATGAAATTGAGATGAAACTTGCTTTATATTGTTATTTTTTGCATTAGTCGCTCTGTAAGAATTTTCAATATATTGTGTGTATGATAATGGCAGTGGAATCAAGTATTTAATTACCTGTGTTAGTGGTGCTCTCTGGACCTTGCAAATACTTTTGGTGTTTTACTTATATTTGGCTCTTTGCATACTCTTGTGTTAACCAATTACTGTCTGTTAAAAAATATGATTTATGTATTTGTGTAATTCTCTCCAGATTAATTGATGCTAACCTTTTTCTGCTGCTGGTCCCTATGTTGGTCCCTTAAACTTGAGTTTATATTATTACTTGCACACTTATTCTTTGAGGTTCTATGTTAACATGCAGCCAATCTAACCTCTGGATTGGGCACATTAATGTCTTCCTTTTAATCCTCTCATCCTAGACTCAAATATATATCCGCAGTCTTGTATCCTCAAGTTTCTGGTTAGAGTTATGTTGCAGTATAGATTGACTTGTGATAGGTTTGATAGACTCAATTACACTAATAACATATTTGTCAGTCCTAATGGTGTAGGGGTTGCGGGCTTCGCTAGCTATTTTTGTGGGAAATCACTTTAGTTTATGCTTAAATGATTGCCATCCTTTCTGTTTAGGAATCTGATTATCATTGCACCTTTCTTTTACTTGCCGAAAGGTTTGCGGAATTAAGAAAGTTCACTGTTCCCGTCCTTCTACACGTTATGAGTCCCACATTTTCAGGAAACTCTTGTTTTGTTAATTTTGTTTTCTGGATATTTTATTGCTTCTCCATTTGTTGAATTCTTTATGTACTTCCTTCACACACACAGCAAAAAAAGGACTCATTTTAATTTTCATGAAGTCTAAGATTTGGTTTATTGTGGTATATTAAGGTATCACACTATCACTCAGATTCGAATTCATGTGTATCACATGCTATTGCAGTGACGTAGTCCTGGTCTCTTTATTAGCTTAGCATATCCCCTCAATGTTGCTTAGCTAAATAAAGTAATAAACATGAAGTTACTCTTTTGTTCTGCACATTAGGTTTTTACTTTAAAAAATTGAAAGGCAAAATTGTATTTGGTGCTGTCTTACTAAAATACATTAGATTTCTAATTCTATTTCTTTTCCCTCACACGTGTATGTGTGCCTTCCAATAATGTTCTTAACTTGTAAGAAGTATGCGAAACATAGTTCGTATTTTAATTTTTTGTTTGAAAGTAGCCATTTTAGGAATGATGTTGGACATCCTTAATAGTTTCATTCCTCGAATCTGTATTTTTTATGTTTGGGTGAGTGTTTGGTAGTGTTGGACAGACTAGTTCTGCTGTTTAATCTGAGTTGTTTAGTAACAGTGATGCAATTGTCCTTTTATAATAATAAAGTTGTTCTTTAATATGGTGGTGCAAAATGTAAAATTAGGTTTGCTGTAGAGGGACCAGCCTGTTAGTTCAATGCCTGAAGTATTTCAGTGTTCACATTTCTCTTAATTGCCACTTTTTTTCCAGGTTGGTTTCATTACTTTAACATCAAGATGTTTCATGTTTTGGCCAAATGTACATTAGTATATCATATTGACTCTATGGAACTGCCTGCAGGATTGTGATCATGGGTTTGGCACTTTTAAGCTTACTGGAGAAAACTTAACATCCTCTTGGAAATATTCTGCTTAGTAAATGTTGAACTTTTCACACAATTGATTAATTTTCAATGAGCAAAGCATACTACTCATAATTTACAATGGAGATGGTTGGGGCTACTAATCATGGTTTAATTAACATGATCATTATATTTATTGTTGAGGTAGAGTATTATTATAGCTTTTATTTTTTCCTTTTCTGCAGAAGATACAAGGAGAAAAAGGAAGGAGCTGAGGAGCCACCAGCTGATCCTGATCGAGATCAGAGGACAGTTTTTGCTTATCAGGTACTTGCACTAAAATTTATAATTTCTTGCTATATTAATTGCTTATACCTGGAGGTCTCTTGACACTTTCTCTGCTGCAATATCATAGATTTCTTTGAAGGCGGCTGAAAAAGATGTCTACGCATTCTTCTCTACCGCTGGCAAGGTTAACCCTCTCACTTTGATAAGAGATGTTGTGTTTTCTTTCTGATATGTCAAATTTTGGAAATTCTAGTGGTCTTTCAAAATTGTACATGCATGTTGCTACCTTATTATGTCTTTTGAAAAATCCATCTAGTATCCATGGATTTCTTCACGATATATTTCCTCTCCTCGTTTGAGGTGACAAAAAAGAAAATGAAAAAAATAATCTAAGGAAATAAGTATATATGCTGGAGTTGATTTTAAATTTTTTTTAAAATTATGCACATCATACTTTATCCTTGCCACTTCTGATCTAGTTTTAATTTTAAGCTTTGTTCATCTCGGATGTTTCTCAAGTTGCATCCTTGTAGTTATGTTTTCATATTTCTATAATGTGTTGATTCTTGGATTAGAGTAAAAAGCAGTATATTGAAGGAAAAGTTGATCTTGGATATTGTTAATTGTACACTGAATGAATGAAATGATGGCATTGGTATCTTAAGTAATTTTTTCAATTATGAGAATGTTAAACCAAACCTTAGAATCAATATGGGTGTTGAGTCTTGGATGAGAGTGAATGTTGCTGGTACCACTCGGACACTGGATTTCTTATACATGTTCACGACATAGGCTACCATTGATCCAGCAATGAATTTGGTGATTAGACTGGAAAGCGATATATTTGAAGTAAAAATTAATCTTGGATAAATGTTGGCATTGGCTTCTGGAGTAACCTTTTTTTTTTTTTTTTTTTTTTTTTTTTTCCAATTTTGGGAAAGCTAAACCAAACCTTCAAACTGTTACGGGTGCTGCACCTTTTCTTTCCCCTGTAATATTTAGCATGAAGTGTTGCATTGCTTTTATATTATTTAAGATTAATAGTTTCCTGGAGGTTAATGATGCTTCATGTGCTAAATTTAGGTCAGAGATGTACGCATCATAACGGATCGCAATAGCGGACGCTCCAAAGGATTTGGGTAAATACTATATAAGTGAAGCTGAACAAAGCTATCCTTTATTTCATGTTTATTTGTGTGAGATACTAGTACATTATCTTTTATTGATGTATTGCTATTGTGGTTTTTGTCATTTCTCATCTTGTCAAAGTTCTAGTCAAGCAATACCTTTTCCAGTTTTAGCTTTTACTGCTGACGAGTGTGAAATTTTGTGTTCATGAATTTTGCTTGGTCTATGACCATACTTTTTAAAAACTCTTGAGGTAGTAAGGTTGGCATGGAAGTTAAACAGGATAACTTTTGGTCATTTGTGGGTTTTACCATGAAAGATGGTTCCTTGTCTCCATGGACTTGAGATTTGACTGCTCAAATTCTATGAGGGAACTGCATTTCATTTTGTCTTTCCAATTGATTGGAATACTGTATAAAGAACCAAATTAACTTTTTGTGTTTGGAGTTGAGCAATTTTCCATTTGTGGTAATTCTTTAAGTGTACATAATAATCAGCATTGGCACCTAAGTGTATTTGCAATATTCATGAAATGTGCTTGGTCATTGTATACTATGTTTTTTGTTTTGCAGATACATAGAATTTTTCGATTCAATGTCAGTGCCTATGGCAATAGCTCTCTCTGGTCAGCCTCTTCTTGGTCAGCCAATGATGGTTAAGCCATCAGAAGCTGAAAAGAACCTTGTTCAGCCTACACCTGCTGGCTCTGGTGCCGGTGGGCTTCTTGGCCAATACTCAGGAGGAGCAAGAAAGCTGTATGTCGGCAATTTACCATACACTATTAAAGAAGATCAGCTCCGACAGGTGGGGACTCCCTATGCTTGTGTTGGATTTTATCATATTTATACGACTTGGGAGAAAATTATGCTAATCTAATATGTTTTTGTTATGTTATAAATGGTTGTCACTTCTTTTAAAAATGTTTTATGTGTTCTGACTAGGAAGAGTATCTTGTGTTGTGCATAATGTCTAGGTATTTGAACCTTTTGGCACTGTTGAGCAAGTGCAGATGCCAATTGACCCGGGGACTGGGAATTGCAAAGGTTTTGCTTTTGTACAGGTTTGAATCTTCTATGATGACTTTATATATGAAAGCTGGAGGATAGTTTTTACTTGCATATAGTTTGTGATTCCAGATGCAAGAAAAAGTCATGTAGGAAAGAAAAATATTATACTCCATAAGAACAAGAATGTGTTTATATTATTGACGGACACTTGTGACATTTGAGTTGTAAATGCTTACAGTTTGCACGACTTGAAGATGCGAAGTTAGCTCAAAATTTGAATGGACAATTGGAGATTGCAGGTCAAGTAATCAAGGTAGTGTGACTTTGTATAATATTTTTCTTCCCTCTCATCAACCATAATGACATTTTCTAGACTACCATTTGCACTGGGAGATGCATAAAAGATGCGTTGGCTGTTATCTTCTATATTTAGAGAAAAGTGACATGCGAATTATTTTTTTTTTATTGGCATAGATGATTTATTGTCATCATGAGAAATTTATTTTCTCGTCGCATGTGATCTGGTTACTGCGTTAGGCATGGTTTATCAGTTGATGCTACTGAGGTCGTTTTCTTGTATTGAAAGGAATGATCGGCTAAAACTTTCTCTACAAAGCTCCAGTCAGAATATGAAACTCTGGCTTATTAATTCTGTTTCAGAGATCCATTTGCATCTGCTTATTTGTTAGAAAGATGGTTTATATTATATAATTATGACTTTTGGTAGCTTTTCCCCCTTTTAATGGGTATAATGTTCTGTGGAAATTGGAAACTCTCTAATTTTTGTCATAGTAATGTTCTGTGGAAATTGGAAAAACTCTAAATTTGGTCATAGTAATGTGATGGGTTATATTAATTTTCTATCTATGATGCTTTACTGTGTAAAGAACAGACCTTTTATACCATTGTGAAAAGTTTCACTTGGTAGTTTCTCTGCTAAATTAGTTTTATATGTAAAAGCTACATGAAGTTGAATTCAAGTTGATATCTGCTATATGGTTAATAAGTTTCTATAGCATACCATGTCAACAAATAACTGGAGCCAGCAATAGAAATTAAAACTTTCGTATTGTGGGGAACGTGTTGAATAATAGTTTCTATTTTATTTTTGTACTTCAGGATTGGCCTTGTCATGCTAATTCTACAGGCATATTCTTTGATAATTCAGTGATTGATTTATTAATATATTTTGTTTGATTCAGCTCCTGCAAAACAGTGTCATTTTGTTTGTAATATTTATGGATTTTGTGTTTCTTAAGATAACTTAGACAAACCATCCAATCTCATTGCTAAATTTGTGGATTCTTTTAGTAACGAAATCGATATCCCAAGTTTGAACATTCTTACATACTGGCAAGTCTTGTTTAATAATATTATGTAGCTTCAAATTCAGTTTTCATTTATTAACTCTTAGTTACATTTCTTCTATCATAACGGGATGTTCACGGAGTCTAATGAAGAGTCGGCCAGCTGATTGTACCAGAAATGCTTATAGTTGAGGTTTTTTAATGTTGTGTGCTTTCTCATTTCTAGGTGTGTGCCGTCACGGATCAAGTGGGCCTGCAAGATGCTGGTGCAAATATTGCTGATTTAGATGACGATGATGGCAATGGGCTGGTAAGTCTTTTTCAGCATTCTATGTTCTGGAGCAGTTTTTTTTTTTTTTTTTTTCGCGGGGAAGCATTCTCATATGCTGTCCCTTCTATATATATTCTCTGTTGTTTCTTGATTTTGTAATCACTTTCTTCTGAATTAACCTTTTTCATTCTCGGCAATATGTTTTTTTCTTTTGTAATTCGCTCAAATTACTCATCTTTGATCTCACTAATGGCAGTCATTGAATGCCAACTCTCGAGCACTTTTGATGCAGAAATTGGATCGTACAGGGGCTGCTTCAAGGTTTGATACGATTCTGTTTGTGAATCCTTTTTTTTTTTTTTTTTTTTTTTTGAATCTTTTTTGAGTTTGGTGCAGATACTTTGATCTTACATTTTCATTGACCTTCATGCAGCATCAATGGTTCATTCACGACCTCAGTTG
Source organism: Penstemon newberryi var. newberryi (assembly GCA_030819805.1). Taxonomy (NCBI): domain Eukaryota; kingdom Viridiplantae; phylum Streptophyta; class Magnoliopsida; order Lamiales; family Plantaginaceae; genus Penstemon; species Penstemon newberryi. The sequence continues at coordinate 10,001,502 of JAUALY010000004.1, read as the reverse complement.
GTGATAGCCATGGCTTCTCCTTGCCATCAACAGCAGTTTCTGCTATAGATCCCATTGGTGTTCCCAGCGAATGTTTGTTGTTGAAGAACATGTTTGATCCAAACTCAGAGGTTTAACAACAAATTTGTGTTCTAGGTTATTTTTCTTAGTGCTGGTTGATTTAATATGCACTTCCATTGTAGGCTGAACCAGATTTTGATCTCGATATAAAGGAAGATGTCGGGGATGAATGTTCGAAGTATGGAAAATTAAAGCATATTTATGTAGACAAGTAAGTTCACATCCTATATAGCCTCTTGAATTTCATGTCCTTATTAGTAATTTCATATCCCTCTAGTTTTGGAAACACCTCGTTTATGGTGAAAATCATGCCCTTTATTTTCTCGTCGCATGCGATCTTGTTTTCATTTTTTCCAGCTTAGAACAAAACAAGCTTTCTGTCGAGGATAATTATTGCTCTCTTTTTTTTGTGGTAATGATTAATGTTGACATCGTCCTTTGAGAGAAATACGATTTGACACTCAATCTTTGGAAATGAACTGAAAGGAAACATTGTAGCCTTGACTATTGGGCATGTCGGATTTTTTTTTTTTTTTTTACCTATTCGTATTTTCTAAGATAAATGCACCAAATTTTACCAATTTCCTTTACATTGTGTTTGGTTCTTGAATTTTAGTGAGGAAAATGATAAGGAAAATAAAAATGACAATATAAATAGTCTACCTAATGTTATGTACTCTCTGAAAGAACCAAATATAGCCTCAATGAACCACATTTTATTGTTGGTTGGCTTTTATATCGTTTGCAATATATTTCCATCATTGATGTTGCTGTAAGACATTTTGATTTATGTTTCTTCTTGGATATGAACAAAAAAATTAAGCTTCCTCAGTTTTAGAAATTTTATAGCGTATTTTCCTTTGCGTATATGTAAAATAGTAAATTTAGCTGACACTGCAATTGACAAGTAGGAATACTGCTGGGTTCGTTTACTTGCGGTTTGAAAATACTCAATCTGCAATAGCTGCTCAACAAGCTCTCCATGGTCGTTGGTTTGCTGGAAAAATGATCACTGCATCATACATGGTACAAAATCATTCTTTTCCTCTTAAAAATCATTTAATTATTTCCTCATTTTTCCTTTTTTGGAGTTTGAATACTATTTATTTACTTGCAGCTACCCCACGATTACGAAGCTAAATTTCAAAATAGCTCCTAGATAATTGGCAGATTGATGGGAAAAAATGCTAGCCTTTTGAAAGGATTGGTTTGAATTCGAGTCTCGTTGTTATGTAACTGTTACCCCATAAAAGATTATTATGTTTTGATCTGCTTGTGCAGTAGACATTGAATGTGTGTTCAAATCAAAGAAATTCAGTAATTGTACTTTTTAAGATTTTTAATATATTTTTTGGGTTGATATATTTGAAAACCAGTTATTTATGGTTGATTAGATTGGCTATCAATGCATTAAAATTTCGAGATTTATTCCAACACTCTTAGCCAAAATGGATGCAAGAAGCGTGATTCACAGGTTCCTTCTTTCTTGGTTAAAGCAACAATATTTATTATTTTGATTTTCTGAACATTTTAACATGTTGGAATAATAATTTCTTATAGTGCGCACTACTTATCCAACTTTTGACTTGTAGTCCGACAAAATTATGTACCAACTTTGACTGCAATATACAAGTATTAATATGTGTACATACATATAAACAACTAAGAGCATATCTCATGGTTATCATTTTTTTTTACCAAATTCTATATTTGATTTAATGGAGATGAGTTGATCTCCCATGATTAGTACACAATTTCATCATTTCACCATTTTTTACGAAAGAATGGTGTTTTTTGCCTTCAATGGTTTTCATCAAAATTTACATCAAATTATAAAATAATAATATTTCATCATTTTCAGAGAATATGATTTGGTTTGATCTCCCATGGTATTTCACCAAATGTGTCACCAAATAATAAATTTGATGTTTATCATAATTTTATTTCATCAAATTTTCAACACCGCATTATCAATTTTAAATTGATATTTACAATGACAAATCATTATTAAAATTACTAAATTTTTATAACTATGTTAATTAAATTTTATGCTATAAATTATGAAAAATCATTAAAACATGTAACACAGTTAACTCAAAATGTTATACATATAATAAAATCATAACATAAACAACATTTTCATAAACACTTGCTTAATTAAACATCATTACAAACTGATAAACAACATTTTTATAAACATTTGCATAGTTTTAACTATGTTTTTTAATATTGTTTGATGTTGTTTAATTAACTATGTCTATGTGTTTCATTAAGGAGTTTGTCGTCATGTATTTTATTTTCATGTATTATTTAGATTTAATAATATAAATGTAGCTTATTGTTGTTTTATTAACAATGTATTTCATTAAAGGATTTGTTGTCGTTTGTTTCATTTTAATTATTAATGATAATTAGTGTATTTATTTGATAAAAATCAATAAAATAATTGATTATTATACCTAAAAATATACAATTAAATTACAATAATGTAAAAACTATTTACTTTTGTTAACAGTAATTTTTTTATGAATAATAATTAGTGTACTTATTTAATAAAAGCCGATAAATTATTTAAAATATAGTTAAATACATATAAATAATAATAAACATGTCAATAAGTTGTTAATCACGCAATTAGATGGTAATTAAATAGGGACAATTACACCAAATCCTATTTCTTTTCCTATATTTGGTGATAAATATAGGATTTGGTATTAAAAAATGGCGAAATGGTAAAATTTGGTGTAAAATAAGGTTTGGTGAAATGGTGAAATGGTGGTTGACCACCATGGGAGGCTAAAAAAAAATCTCTATATTTTTTTGTGTTATGGTGATTTTGTGATTTAGGATGGGAGGCTAAAAACATCTAAATTAGATGAGAAAGATAGGATTTGGTGCACCATTGGAGATGCTCGCTCTTATAACACTTTTCAATCATGTTTCTAATTGACAATAGTCATATATGAATTTGATTTTTGTGATATGAGAATTAATCTGTATAGTTGGGAATTTGCACGATATCTTATGAATGTGACTTACTCTTATGATTTAAGATTTTTGTGCCATGGACCTTTGGGGAAGAAAATCATATAGTTAAATTTTTCATGTAACAAAATGAAAATTAGAACATCACAGTCACAGATGAAGTATCTATTTTCGGGATTTTATATATATAAGAGGTGGTGTTAATCCTCAAAAATAAAAGTAAGAGAATTGGAAAATGTCTTAAATAAGCAAAGTACACATCAAAGTGTCGATATAGAGTTGCAGCTCAAAGCAACAAAAGTGTGCAAAATTTAAGCTTAAAAAACCACTATCTTCATAACTATGGGATACTCATAACTATCCAGAACTGCCGAAAAGTTTCAAAATGTCAAAATTCTCAAATCTTGTATTTTAATAACATTATATCTCATTGAATTTTTTATTTTTTTTATGAAAAATATCTCACTGAAATTGGACTCGCTTACATGTGAATTTGTATTTATATGCGTATCGGCTTTCGTCATTGGTATCATCCTCGTCATCTTGTAATATAATAGTATTTATAGCTCATCAATGAAGTGAATTTCTTTATTGTATCATTTACACATATAATATTAAAATAATTCACTCGTATAATTGAAAAAAAAAAGCTGAGAAATATTCAAATGGCATCCGAGCAAGATATAGTAATTGTTGGTGCTGGAATTGCTGGCCTTGCAACTTCTTTGGGACTTCACAGGTATCATCATATTCATATACATTAAAAAAAAAAAAAATTGGTGGTTTACCGAATAATAATATATACCAAATCAAAAGAGAATTTTCAAAATTATAATATTTGCTTAACCCGACTAGATATTTTTTTCAAACCGTAAACCCTTGGAAGTTATTATATAGTCTAGTCCATGGTTGGTTCTTGGATTTCAGTAGATAAGGAAATTTGTTTTCTCAAAAGCTTTTGAAGTTTGGGAAAATAGTTTGGAAAAGTATTGAAGGTCTGTGAAATAATCTTGATTTGTGTAATATTGTTTGTTTGAATTTTGAGAGAGTGGTTTGAGAAATAAAGTAGGTCTAGGTTGTAAGTGTAAGATGTGTAAGATTTTATGTCAAATCATATTTGTTATCTGATGTAAATTGTGTAATAGATATGTTACTTTATGTCAAATCATTGCAGAGTTTGTATAAGTTTTGTTTAGAGTAAAAAAATTGTTGTTTGTTTGGCTTTTAAGATAGTAGTTTGAGAAAATTAAGAGATGAAAAATTTATTTCAAAAATTAGAAAGCATGTTTGTTGGACATTTCTCAAACATGAAAAAAAATTGGAAAACGCCAAACAAACATGATCGTACATCCTGTTTAGTTCTACTAAATGAAATATATTTTATTATACTTAAATATGATGATTGTATATTTTATTTAGTTTTATCATGTACAACTATTTGATACGGTGACTTCATTGTTTTCATAAATATAACTCATGATATATTTACTGATTAGAACAAGTACAGGAGATAAGTTGCAAATAATCCTTCAAATTTTTGTGTCATTTTTAGTACTTCTCCTTTTCCTTTTCGGATGAATTCGAAATACATATACCATAAATCTAAAATTTATTTATCATTTAGTATATCAAATTATAAATAGCACTATAAGCGAAGTGCAAACTTAATTATGATGTTTGCTCATGAACAATATCAATGATATTATTATTAGAATTTAGAACTTATAACTATGGAGATAACTTTTTCTTTTTGAATTCTAAGTTCTGTCTCCTACTTTTTTTCAATTCGATAGATTGGGAATACAGAGTTTGGTATTGGAATCAGCAGACAGTTTGAGAACAACAGGATTTGCTCTTGTAATGTGGACTAATGCTTGGAGAGCAATAGATGCTCTTGGCCTTGGAGAAATTCTTCGTTCAAAACACAATCAACTTTCCGGGTAATTGATTGCTATACTACAAATTTTATTAGCATTGATTTTATTTAGGATTTTTAAACAGTTTATTCTTATTTGATTGTGCAGCATTGTGACTACATCAGTAGATTCTGGAATTACCACCGCAGAATTGCCTTTTTCAGCTTTAGACTCACAGTCAGAATTGCTTATAAAGTGTTTGTTATAATGTCTCTGTATGTGAAAATATGGTAATAAGATGTGATTATGAAATATGCAGGGGTGATCATGATATCCGGTGTATGAATCGACGGTTGCTGCTGGAAACACTCGAAAGCGAGCTACCAAAGGGTACCGTTAGGTACTCTTCCAAGGTTGTTCACATTGAGAAAGCCGGTTACTTCAACTTTGTTCATCTTGCAGATGGAACAATTCTTAAAACTAAGGTAATATGGAAATTGATGTTATTTATTTCATCCCACTTTAGCTTGTTAAAGACATATGAAGTCATTTACAAATTACACATCTGTACTAGTTCTAATTTGCAAATACACTCATATGTTATTTTTATTAGTAAATATCCGCCCCTGGTACATGTTAATATTAAATGAATATCAAATATATTATTTCATTCCAATGACTTTATTCTGAAGAAAAAAATAATAATCTGTTTATTCGTATTAAAATAATATATGGTTTTATTCTTGTTCTTGAAAATACATGTGATCATATTCAGACTAGATATTATGCATGACATCTAATACAGGCAGTTAAAAATTATTTTACAAGAAAAAAGAATCATGGATCACAATTAATCACTCGTACATGACTTTAGTGCATGGAAGTGCCTTACTGCGACACGCAAGGGGATATTTGTTTACATAAGTAACATACATGTGTATTTGAATTAACACAATGGTCTATTTTGCAAATAACCCTGTTGTTTTGCAAAAATGAGCTCCTAACTCTTGTATGTAAATAGATTTTGATTGGATGCGATGGAGTGAACTCAGTGGTGGCGAAATTTCTTGGCTTCAGAAAGCCGGCTTTGGCCGGTCGATCAGCCATCAGGGGCGTGGTACATTATGAAGATGGCCATGGCTTTGAGCCAAAGCTCATGCAGTTCTTTGGAAATGGGGTTAGATATGGTATCATTCCATGTGATGATCAAACCCTTTACTGGTTTTTCACCTTTAGTCCTTCAGCTGATCAAGGTACTCTTTTGGTGCTTTATTCTGAAATTTTAGTTAAAGAGTTAGTGGCCATTAGGCGGGTAGGGTTGGGCTCCGGTGTGGAAATAGTGTTCGAGTTAGAAATGAGTAGTTTTTGCTCATTAATGTTTCAGCATAAAAAATTTGAGCTAAATGCAAATATACCCCCTGTGGTTTGCCTAATTGGCACTCTATGTTATTTTTATCAGCAACCACCCGAGGTGTTTTTTTTATTATCAGAAAACCTCATTTGAAATTCCTTCACAAATTAAGGGAGGTAATTGCCAATTTTTAAAGTGAACAGAGGGATTATTGTCATTTTTATGTTATAATGGGTGTTTTTGCATTGTTTGGTAGGTTATTTTTCCTACAAAATATGTACTCCAGCTTCGGAGGGTTTTTCTAGTAATAAATAATAGCACAAGGTGGGGATTTGGTAATAAAAATAACATGGGGGGTTTTGCTAATTAGACAAGGCATTGGGGGTACTTTTCCTTTTCACTCTAAAAATATTTGATATAAACTTTGGTGCAGCAAAAGAGATGGAGAAAGATCCAACCAAGATGAAGCAATTTATACTGAGCAAGCTTGGAAAAGTTTCCGATAAAATCAAGGAAGTAGTCGAAAACACACAATTCAACAACATGGTATTATCACAATTAAGATTCAGATATCCTTGGGAACTTTTATGGAGAAACATAAGCCAAGACAATATTTGTGTAGCCGGTGATGCATTACATCCCATGACACCCGACTTGGGCCAAGGTGGTTGTTCGGCACTAGAAGACAGCATCGTTTTAGCTCGTGTGTTGGCGGAAGCTTTGAAGGAAAAATTAAGTGAAGAAAACGAGCATCGAAGAATTTGTGAAGGGGTGGAAAAGTTTGCAAAGGAGAGGAGATGGAGAGGGTTTGAACTCATTAGTACAGCATATGTTGTAGGTTTTCTACAGCAGAGCAACGGGATTGTGCTCAACTTTTTAAGGAATAAATTGGCTAAGTTTTTGGGTGGATTATTGTTGAAAAAGGCTAGTTTTGATTGTGGAAAGCTTAATGGTTCTTGAATGGAGAATGTAAACAATTTTTCTTGAAATAAAATAAATTACACACTTTATATTTTGAAGTTTTTGTTTGTAGTATGTTGTATGTGGAAAATGGTTGCTATGTGATATAGTAGCTTGTTGAAGATTTATATAAATTGAAGTGATGCACTAATTTTAATTGTTTTTCATGTGATGTGATCTTTTCTTGGACGGAGTTCTTGCTTAACCAGCCAAATTTAGTAAACTCCTCTTTATTCGATTTAAGCTTGCTAGTAAATATTCTTTTTAGGTTAATTATTATTATACATTTTAAACAAGCTTGAAAATAATTTTTTGTTTTATAATTTTCAAAGTTCGATTAGATCAGTTAGATAAACTGAAAAGTGATAAATATATGTGAAAATTTAAACTATTGTGTTCGACTCATTTGGTTGAGCTCGAACTTAGCTAAAAAGGTATGAAAGAGTTGATAAGCTAAAAAGAGGTAAAAGAATTAATAAACTAAAAAGGGGGGAAATATATGTAAATATCGTTTATATTTTTTTTTAGAGAGAAAGTAAATATCGTTTATATTTAAATAATATAAAAGGGAAATGTGTTGATAATAGCTAATATGAAATAAAATAGTATATGTAAAATTATCACTTTATGGGGCTCGAACCTTGTTCTAAACTGCTTCAATTTCAGGTTAATTTATCGAATTAAAAAAACGACCCACAAAATCCCTCTTTTTCTTCTTCATCTTCATATTTGTAGAGAGAGATTCAATTTTGTATTTGCAGCCAATGAAAGTAATCAGTCCTACCATTACAGATAAACTCTTACCTCACCAAATTGGTTCAATTTCAGGCAAAATGATCTAATAATTAAATAACAGCAATAAAATTAATTTTAGCTATAAAATATTATGTGATAACTTAAAAAAATTGTCTATTATATAATATTTATATTAGAGTGAATCTCACTTTGCGTCCTCCTTATGGACCAACTTTTTCATATTCGTCCCTCTTAAATTTTTCGTAGCAAATTATTCCCTCTTATCAATGTAATGTAAACCATTCGTCTCTCTTTAATTATTCATAGCATATGAGTCTCTTTCATCAATGTATTGTAACGCATTCGTCTCTTTTAAATCCAAAATACATCAATTTTCATCCATTTTAGGATGTATTTTGGATTTAAGAGGGACGAATGTGTTACATTGCATTGATAAGAGAGACGAATCTGCTACGAAAAAATTAAGAGAGATGAATGTGCAAAAGTTAGTCCAAAAGGAGGAAGAAAAATGCGATTTACTCTATTGTATATATTTTCTACGTTACCAAAATATATAAATCAGATAAAATCAAGTCATTCTTCAACATCCAGACTACCCTGTTAAAGCAATGCTAGATGGAAAGTCACACTCATTAATACCTCCACAAGATAACATAATTATTATATTTATTATTCAATATAAACTAGTAAAACTTAAATCTCTTGAATTTCTCCTATAAAAGCAATACTTGAATTAGTTGAAGGTGAAAACAATCTCTTAATAAATCTTCAATGGAAGTTATGGAAAACGTGGTGATTGTTGGTGCTGGGCTTGCAACATCTCACAGGTAGGGACCCTTTATTGTTACAGAATAATAAATTGCAGAAACACCCCCAAAATTTCAATTATTTGTTTGTTGTGTTAGACTGGGAAGTCTTTTACTTATAAGAGCATGCTCATATTGTGCAATATGCATGCAGGAGTGATCACGAATTTCGTTATGTGAATAGAAAGGTGCTAATGGGAACAATGGAAAAAGAACTTTCATAGAGTGTTGAGTCTTTGATTGTTCATTTATCAGGTTTTGATCGGATGTGATGGAGTCAACTATGTGGTGGCAAAATATATAGGATTTAGCAAGCCATGTTTCGTGGGCCGATCAACGATTAGGGGCTTTGTTGAGTTCGGATATTGACCAAGGGGGCGTGTTCATAACTAGAAGACAGTGTTGTTTTGGCTAGAGTTTTGGGAGATGTTTCTATGGAAAAATCGAGTGGTTTGAGACAAGTAAACGACGAGCACCGGAGAATTGGAAATGGGCTTGAGAGAAGTTTGCAAGAGAGAGGGAGATGGAGAAGTTTTTATCTTGTTTTAACATCATATATGGTTGGTTTCATAAGGCAAAGTGATAGTGTGGTTATGAAGTATTTGAGAGATGGAATGTTGGCTAAATTCTTGGGTGGTATAGGTTTGAAGAGGTCTATTTTCGATTGTGGTAAGCTTAATGTTAATTAATAGGTAATGCAATGCTGTGATGTAACCTTTTATTTTGATAATTTTTAATGTTTTTGTGTATCATATGCTCCATCAATTATTGAAATTTTGAACCCAATGTAGTTGGTCCAAGTGGTATTGACTTGTGTTTTTCAAAGGCGAAACTTAAGTTCGAATCCTACTGAAGACACCACACGGGGAGGACCTATACCTAATACACTCTTCGGTCCGAGATGTGAATACACAGTTTTTTAGAGAAAATATATATATATATATATATATATATATATATTGAAAATTTGTTGAGTTTGGCTTGAAAAGGTAATTTTCGAGTAAAATAAGTGTTTACAATTAATTAAAAAAAAAATTTGAATATTAGATTCTGAAATTTTGAGAAGATTTGTTTTTTTATATTTTTTTTAATCATCAAACAAATTCATTCCATTAAACCTTTACAAGAATGATACACCAAAATTCAAATTGGAAAACTCTCATCACAAAAACACAAATAGAGAGAGTGTAAACTGTAAAGCGGAATAAACAAAAAGGATCCAACCAATTTAAGTGCATGGCCCATGAGGCAATAGGCAATATTATGAGCAGCAAAGTTGGAGCCTCGAGGAACGGAATCTTCATTTTAGCCGACAAGCCCATAATCTTCGGATTTCTTCAGTCAAGCCACGAGTAACTCAATCCGGATGTTTGCAACAAGTCTTAATATCGGTAATTGCTTGGGGGCAATTATTTTCGAAATATATCAAAAGTGATCATGATGTTGGGGTCAAAACTCTATTTTCCACAATTTACTAGTACATAAAAAATGTTACAAAGTCAAAGAAAGCTTTTCAGATAATATTGCAGTAATATTTGAAGAGTTAAACAAACATCTTTTTCCTTTTTATTTAGAGTTTTTTTCATACCATTTTTTCTCAATTTTCAAAAATAATTTCCTTTTAACAAATTCTCTCTTATTTTTTAAAAAACTTAAACATATTCTACTATGATTTGACTCTAATAACAACTTGGGTTTAACATAGGAGTATACAGGGATATACTATTTTGATTCTTTGAATCAAAACAAATTAGAATTCTTAATTTTCTATGACGTCTAAAGGATAAAATATTTTCAGGAACAAGCAAATCAAAATTATTTTTGTCGCTATTTCCAGTTATTTTTTGATATGGTGAAAGAGTTTCATTAAAATTATTCTTAGAAGCATATATTTGTTCTTGGTATTTTTGATTGGTTTGGTGCTTACTCTTATGAACCAACAAAATATCTCTAATGTTTTTTTTTTTTTTTTTTTTTTTATGAATCATTTATATTTTTAACCAATTATAGGCATATATATATTGAATGATGAATTAATATCTTGTGTAATATTTGATTATTTTAAGAAGAATTTTTTTAAAAACTTGATGCTGACATGAATTTTATTATTTGAACGAACTTTATGTGTAATCTTTTAATAAATTATTTTTGCATTAGTAAAGTATTGTTGTTTTTGTAGACTTAAGCAAATAAAATAGTTTCAATATTTTGTCCATGAATATACATGTCATTAAACTCGGCCCCCTAACTTACCAATCCTAGATCCGTCCCCGGGAGTATAATATTCTACTACACTTATTTCTACAAGTTATGAGAAAACACACCATTTTTTTTAAAAATAAACTTACTACTCATTTTCTCTCTCAAAACTCAATCAAACAAATTTTTTTTTTAAATATACCACCACATAATGCATTTTGGCTTTAAGATTAATTTTTTTGTGAATATCAGTTGCAGCCTTGTAAATTAAGAGTATAATCGTTTTCTCTATTGAAGCTGATGTTGCAAATTAACAAAACAAACTTGTAACCATCATTAGATGCAATATAAGAAAGTCCATACACGATACCAAAATTAACATGTTTTTTCAAGGAAATCTAAACTTTAATCAATCTCTTTTGATGCATTGTCAGACACGTAAGTGAACATCTTTACCAACGAAGATTTAATAATGAGTTTGTCAAATTGTGAGAATCTATGGGCCTGTTTGTTTGGCGTTTCCCAGATTTTTTTCGTGTTTGGAAAATGCCAAACAAACATGTTTTCTATTTTCCGAAATAAATTTTTCATCCATTAATTTTCTAAAACTACTCTCTCAAAAGCCAAACAAACAACAATTTTCTTATTTCTAAACAAAACATATACAAACTCTACTTTGATTTGACATAAAGTAACCTATCTCTTACACAATTTATCTCACATAACAAACATGATTTGACATAAAGTCTTACACATCTTACACCTACAACCCAACTCTTCCAAAAAAACCTACACCTACTTTATTTCTCAAACCACTCTCTCAAAACCCAAACAAACACCATTACGCAAATCGAGATTATTTCACAAATCTCCACTACTCTCCCAAACTACTTTCCCAAAAGCCAAACAAACAGGCCCTATATCTTTCACTATACCTAATTCATGTTGGGTTAGCAATTCAATGTTGTTCTCATACCTATCACTTTATTACTTAGTACTCCATTCATTTCAAATTAATTGGCACATTTGATGTTTTCATACAGATTAGGAAACTCAATAAGTAGTAACTTTTTTAAGATAAAATGTCAAAAATACCCTTTTAATGAAATTTTTAATAAATGTAATTGATTTTTTTGCATTCTATTTTATTGTGCAATTTTAGAAGTAAGAAAATGTAAAACTAAAAAAAGATGCATTGAAAAATCAAATGTGACAAGTAATTCGAAATGAAAAAAATTTGTAAATCTGCAAATTAATTTTAAACGAAGGGAGTAGTATTAAAGAATGGAGTATTGAATCACGATGTGGGACGAATGCATGCTTGGATCCTTGTTAGGAAATGTATTGTGTTCAATTATGTCTCAGAAGAAATTAAATTGTGACGTAGGTATGTGAATACTTAAATAATCATATTTAAATGACGAAATTACCCTTCATCGCTATTTCATCCCGGGAGTGAGGATTATTGGGCAATTCAGTCGGACTATTCTATTTTTCTTACTGGTTAGTTGGAGGAAAGGAAAAACGACCCCAAAAGCAAACTACTTTAGGGTCTTCTCTTCAAATCATCGAATCTCAGGTTCAGATTCATTTGCCCCTTTCGCTTCTACACATACATTATTCTTATTCTTTTTAATTTTGTCTTCTGACTTGCAGCCGAAGAAAGTAATCCAAACCCTAGCTTTTCCAGCGTTACAGATTAAATCTTATCTCAAGACTCACTTTTTTTGTTCGATTTCAGGTAATAATAGAATTTGAACAGTGTTGGTCAATCTAACGGAACAACAAAGAAAACGGGAAAAGATGGAATTTCTAGTTTTAATTTCTCTATTTTATTTGTCAATTATATTTATATTTATTTCTATAGTTTTGGCAGAAATGACTCAAGACGTTGAAATGAAGGAGGAGCAGTCCGTCCCTTCCGATTCTATCTCATCTACTTCTCCAACCACCCTGCAAAGTAAGTATTTGTGTTATTATATTTATATACGTAATAAAATTATGGGTTTAGATTTTGGATTGGTTTTCTTGAATTCCGGTGTGTTTGGGCCTTGTGAATTGTGCATTCTTTTCATAACGTGACTAGACCATGCAATAGTATATTTATGCTTATATTATAGAGAAGAAAAGTCCTGAATCCAATTAGAAAGATAGACTTAGGGGTTTTAATTATGTTTTTTTGGGTGGAATCAGCTTTGAAAGACATTGCTGCATTGATTGAGACGGCAGCTTATTCTCGGGAGGTTCGGAGGATTGTGAGGGCTATTCGGTTGACAATTCAGTTGAGGAAGAAGCTAAAGGCTTCTGTTCTTTCTGCTTTTCTCAATTTTGCACTTTTGCCTGGATCTGAGGTGCATTCTCGCTTGTCAGCATATGTTCCTAAGGTAGGCTGAGTAGGAAAAACTTATGCTGAATTAATGGACTTATTTTGAAAGTTTAGTGTTAAAATTGATTTGAGTGAATGATTGCTTTATTTGTGTCTACTCAATGTATGATAATTTGCTGCATGATCATTCTCAGTTAGTTTTCCTTAATTTGTGGGTTAGAGAAGTTTTGTGTTGGTTAAGCGGAAGAAAGCTTGGCTGAAAGTCATAGCATATGAGTTACTTCCATTTTTATGATGACCGCAATTTAAAGCACTTTATTCAGTTTGCCAATTTAACAATGTAAGAATGTAGTAAGGTTTCAATATGGAGATGAGGTGTTCTAGGGCTTTACTTTTTTGTGTCAATTGTGGTTTCTGACAAGAACAAGGTCATTCTTTTCTGGAAAGTATATTTTATTCTTTTGCAGTTGTGATTATCATGTTTCGTCAAAGAGATAAGGTGATGGTGTTCAAAGGTATTGTGTGTTACGATTATTCATTGTTTTATGAGATTTTATGGATGATTGTAGGAGGACGATCATGATATGGATGTTGACATCGCAACATCTGTTACTCAAGCAACTGCAAAGCACTCCTTGCCGGAGCTTGAGATCTACTGCTATTTGCTTGTGTTAATATTTTTGATTGATCAGAAAAGATACAATGAGGTATGGCTTTATGATTGAGCTACCACAAAGTATTGTTTTCGTAATGATGTCTGAATGTCTTTAAAGACACTGACAATTCTTTGTTGATTTTCAGGCTAAAGCTTGTTCTTCAGCTAGCATTGCACGTCTAAAGAATCTCAACAGGCGAACTGTTGATGTCCTAGCATCCAGGCTACACTATTACTACTCTCTAAGCTATGAACTTACTGGTGATCTTGCTGAAATTCGAGGGTATGCTTAAAATCTGCTAGTTTTGCCTCAATTATTGGATAATATATGGATGCTGAGTTGCTGACGCAACTTAATTTTTAGGAACTAATTTTCTCAAATCATCTGCTTACACTGTTTTGTTGTTTCCTGGCGGCATCACATCTAACATAGTAACATTTATTAACAGTAATTTACTTGCTTTGCACCGGACTGCAACTTTGCGTCATGATGAGTTGGGGCAGGTTTGTTTGTTATTGCTTTAAGTTATTAGTTTGTTAATTTGGTGCATTTTTTTTTTTTTTTTGTTAATGATGACATAAGGGCATAATGCAGGAAACTCTTTTGAATCTGTTGCTGAGGAATTACCTCCACTACAACTTATATGATCAAGCAGAAAAACTGAGATCAAAGGCTCCTCGTTTTGAAGCTCACTCAAATCATCAGGCAAATTCAGCACTTAAATGGTCTTAGTTTTTCAACATGGGTCTGAGATGTTCTCTTTTTTAGTTGATATGAGATTGTTTTATTTTTCATTCAGTGAAATAATAAGTTGGACCTAATTATCAATTCAGATGATTTATGTGATATTTATAGAAATAGGAGAATAGAGTATGGTGATTTGCTTCCTTTAAAATGACTTGGTACTCCTAGGACACTTGATCTCAAGAACAATAGGCATCAAAAGAGATGAACATGGAAAATTTATCCTGCAAATGGCAGTGTCTTAAATATAACCTCGAGTGTTAAGTATCAAAACTTTAAGATATTGAGCTGCCATGTAAATGTAATATATGCAACTATAAGCTTTTCAAATATCAAAATGATATTATGATACTGCAGTTGTCGTGGCATTTCGTCTGCGATACTCTTTTAAAGTCAAGGTTCATTGTTCATGATGAAAGTAATGGAAATAAGTATTAATGCACTTCATCTCTCAGGTTTTCTGCAAGCATTTTTTTATTTGTTTTGTTTTTGTTATTTTAAATTACCTGACATAATCTAACTATTGTTTATTGAAGTCTAGAGGTTTGATTGTTCTGACCCTTGCCTATTGCCCTCTGCAGTTCTGTCGGTACCTCTTTTACCTCGGAAAAATTAGGACAATTCAGTTAGAGTACACTGATGCCAAGGAGTCCCTTCTCCAAGCTGCCAGGAAAGCACCTGCTTCTGCTCTTGGTTTCCGAGTTCAGTGCAACAAGTGGGCTGTGATTGTGCGTTTATTGCTCGGAGAGATTCCCGAAAGAACCGTTTTTATGCAGAAAGGGATGGAGAAAGCTCTCAGGCCATACTTTGAGCTTACAAATGTGAGTATGAGACTACTTAAATTTCATGTGGCCCACTTACCATCTTACAATTATCTCACATTTATGAAACCTAAGAACTCATTTGGTAGTGTAGCTAATTGTTAATGGTGAAAATGTTAATGAATAAGATTGTATAATTATTGGATTTGTTTGGTAGCAGAGTGTGAAATGATTAGTGGCAAATTAGTAAAATGATTTCATTTGTGTTAGTACCTAAAAGTGACGGGTATCAATTCTGGCAAACAAGAAATAAAGGTTTATAAAGACCTAATCTCACCTAATCTTTGCTACCAAAGGATTTCTAAGGATACTTAGGTTTGTTTGGATTGGTGATGTACTGAAGTTGTAATATAATGACGACACTCATTCTTCTCTGTAGTTAATTTTTTTATTCTTTTTGTAAATAATTTATTATGTTAGCTCTTTGGATTAGTGATTGAGGTAAAGAGACTGATGAACATTGTAATAACAATAAGAATTAGAAAGAAATAAGAACACTGAGAGACATAGATAATACGTAGAGTAAATTAGGGTTGTATTCTTGGGGAGGGGGGAACTTTTATTTAATTCAAATAAGTTACAAGCAGGGTACAAAGCCCATATACAAGATTTTAGCCCATCACGGATATATTACAATTAAGTCTCTGAACTATTAAAGTAACAATAGGAATACCCACTAATATATAATATTTACAACAATTCTAATCTTTTAGAGCAAATTCTTAGAGGAACAATTTAGTATACCCTGAACATTTGATATTTTATAAAATAAATTTTGTTGGTTTCAGGCAGTTAGAATTGGAGATTTGGAGCTATTTAAAAAAGTTGCTGAGGAATTTGCCAGCACCTTCAGTTCTGATGGAACAAACAATTTAATTGTTAGACTACGCCACAATGTTATTAGGACTGGTTTACGCAACATTAGTATCTCTTACTCCAAGATCTCACTTACCGATGTTGCCAAGAAATTGAGACTGGATTCCCCAAATCCCATTGCTGACGCTGAAAGTATTGTGTCCAAAGCAATTCGTGATGGTGCAATTGATGCTACATTAGATCATGCTAATGGATGGATGGTATCAAAGGAAACAGGGGATATTTACTCTACAAACGAGCCTCAAATTGCTTTTAATTCAAGAATTGCTTTCTGTTTAAATATGCATAATGAAGCAGTTCGTGCCCTCCGATTTCCACCAAATTCAGATAAGGAAAAGGAAAGTGCAGAGAAGAGAAGAGAGAGACAACACCAGGAACAAGAGCTAGCTAAACATATAGCTGAGGAGGATGATGATGAATTCTGATGAAATTTGCACTGTATTTGTGAAAAATTTTATTGCAATTATGTTATCATTTTCTTATACTTGTGGACCAAATTTTTGTAGCTTTTTGCTCTCTACACGTTTTTTTTTTAGTTTTCCAAGAGTTTTAATTTCTTTTGAGGCGGTGGGAACCTCTCCCAACAGGGATTCGAACTTGAGTTCGCTATTTAGTAGTAACTAATTTCTTTTACTAGATCAATAACTTGGTGCATGATTTGTTTTTTACTAATAAATTAGGTTGCAGATTTTTGTCCTTTTATATTCAATCAACTAGAAAGAATTTCATTTTATGAGTCGAATTTTCCTTGGACAAATGTATGTAAGATTAAATTTTCATTACCTTATCTGATGGTGCAGGCCTTTCTTTGGTGGCGTCAAAAAAAATATTACCATTTCTTACAAACTGGGTCTTATTGTGCATTTAGTCTCCAACTTCTGGTTTTCTATTCATAATAAACAAAAATAGTCATATCTTTATTTACTTCAATTTATTGATCCGCTGTTTAACAATTTTATTTTCTACCTTCCAGGTTTAGACATTGTGTTATTTGTCTTGTTGATCAGGCACCTTTAATTTTGGAGTCATTTATCGTAACTTTTCTAACTTTTGATTTCAACAAAAGACCATAGAACCAGTAGATGAGACTGAAAATATGAATGAACAATAAAAATCTAATATACCGAATTCAAAAGATAAATGAGCAAGTCTAAAACATGAGTCAAGTCCAAATGATAATTTTTTTTTTTGAGTGACATTATTACGTTGACAAATCTATTTGTTCACTAATTAAATACAAGGAATGTCTAATTAATAAATATAAAAAATATCTAGTAACAAGGCTACTATTAAACTTGAAAAAACTCACATTTTTTGTGGGACTCAAACCTAAGACCTCTAAGATTTTGGGATCTCACATTCGGCATCAAGCTACACCTCTTCAGTAAGTCCAAATGATAATTACCGTGAATAAACAATCACCGGATTAAATTTAGTACTATTTTGCCTTTTACTTTGCACAATGTAATAAACAAATTGATATATTTACATGACATTGGAGACTTTATATGCAAGTCAAAACCTAGTTAAGTATCCAATATATAAGTATATTTTACGAAGAAATCAGAAAAATACACAAAGGCTTTTGATTACAATTCTGCTTACAGTACATATTGTGATTATCTCAATATTAGAGCATTAAGCTACATCTGCCCAAAGTTGTGAAGTAATTTAAGGTACAAGCGTTGAGAAAATAGAGAGCAAAGAAAACTGAAAGCTTCACAATGAAAAGAGAGGAGTAACAAAGTCCAGTAATCAGCTAGATGAACTCAACCCAAAGGACTTGACGATTGTGCTGACTCTTTCAGCAAAAGATTTGGAAGTTATCTTTTTACCCGGAACATGAAATGGATTTGAAACTGCATCAACGTAGGCAGCATGAAACCGCCTGTAAAACTGTAGTAAATTTTAGCAAAACAGGAAAAGGAAGTTAATGGATCCTGAATAACATTCATGGTGCCAAAAAGCTGAAACCTATAATGGCTAATCATATATGGACATAAGGAATCTGAAATCAACAAAATAAGAACATATTAAACACTATATACGACATATTTTTCTCAAGTTAAACTGACTTCCAATGTTGATATTTTCTAGAATAAAATTCTCAAATCGGTGCTAACATTGTGAAGAAACTCAAATGCAATGACCACCAGCGAAAGCCACTGGCTTTTCTGGAGAGCAAGAAAGTTGTGTAGTTCCTCTAAATAGCCACCTTATAAAGTTGCCAAACAAGAATTGAACACAATATCCTTTGTCAATGTGCAAACACTGGAACCAGGAAGTTGAAACTTACATTTCTCACATCTGTATCTCGGACATCAAGATCTGTTGTCACCAATATGAACTTAACCTTCGTATTCGTCAAGTAACCATACCTAAAATAATCACATCATGAACTACTTCAAAGCAAGATAATATAAACACATCATGTTTCCACCCAAACAAGAAAGAATAATCTTCATACTTACACTTTGTAGTTTTCAGTTGGGTATAGCAAACCAAGAAACGTCTCATTTAGTGTTGGGCCAGACTTCTTCGGGTTGTTCACTGATGAAAATACACAAAAAGTTGCCAAAGTGAAAATTCATTTAGGGCACAGCAAAAATTGTGAAAAGGTCATGGTAAAGCGCAAGATGACTATAATTAGTTAAGCACACAAATCAAGAAACTGATCATTGATAACAATCATTTAACAAGATACAAAATCACATTCTCATACTGAATTTTCTTCCACAGAACACTATCAAGGGTCACCACCAAAGTGAAACGGCCAAAGGTCGCATCCTTTTCAATAACCTCATACTATATGATTTCAGGTCACCCAATCTCCCTTTATATTTTAATGTTATGAGTTCTGTCAATTTCCATAATTAGTGCACTTATAAATATAAAATATTGTATCCTCATCATTAACCTCATATCAATCTTAGCATTCTTGTCTCAGACTCTCAGCTACTCATGATTTAGGACTTGCGTCCCTAAACTTTGGTCTGGAATACGAGCTTATCAAGCATTCTAAAATTCCAGTTGCTTCTAACTCAGAAATACAAGTTCAACTTTAGTAAATGCCATATTTTTAATCAAAAAATCCATCCTTGAACCATGTAATTATTCTTGTATTGTCTTCATTCAGATGTGTTAATGATTTAGGGTTTCAAAGGCATTTCAAATTGAACTACTTGTCCTTAGATCGGAACTAATATCCTACACAACACCACAGCTGGGATCGGGATATAAATTCAATTGCTTAAAGTCTTCGACTAATAAAAAAAATGAAAAAAAATGAAAAAAAATAAGTAAATAAATTCACCTCTTTCATCAACGACATCGAGAGAACAATGAACAATATGATGAAGCTTGAGTGCATCATCTGCTTCAGTGAAACTCTGTATGTACAGCGGGTTGTTCTGCCAATCACAACAAAATTCGAACTAAAAATTAATCCAGCTATAGTTTTCGAATTCATTTGCAATAGTAATTGTGAAAAAAAAAATGATTGACTAAATAGAGAAACGTTATGGTACGGAGACGGCGGAGCACCTGGTGGCCGACGACTGCGAGGCAGACGATCATCCTCTCTGCACTTGGAATTGGTATAAGTTCAGTTCTGAGAGAAAATCACGAAATAGGGGTAATAATGGTTTAACAAATTATAATAGTAGTAAGTTTTATTTTTTAGGAATTAATTATAATATTACTAACTAGTAGAATAATTATTTGTTTACTAGGGAAATTTGTATGCAGTTTACGAAGTTGACATTAAAAATATAAATAAAAAGAAAAAACTTTAGAGTGCAAGTGATATTTATTTTAAATTTAAAACCGGGTGAATTTAATCTTTAATTGAACAAATTGCATCTTTTATGGTCTATCAATTTGTTAAATATATGAGATATATCAATAGAGATCAAATACGATGACACCATGATGCACTTTTATCTTTCTTAAAAATACTCGCTATTTGACATTTTGTAATAAAATTGTTACTTACTTCCTAAAGTTCAAAGTAGTTGTCTGTATCACACAAGTGGTAAATATAACTCCTATAAAGTATAAAAAAGAACTAAAAGTTTAAGACTATGTTAAAAATTACATTGAAGCTCTGTTTGGATGAGTTTTGACTTGATTTCGCGGGTTTTGATTTTGAAATATTGATTTGAATGGATTCGGTGAAACCTCAATTGAATTGAGTTTGGATGTTGGGCTTTATGGTTTTAAACAAATTGAAACTTTATTTTGATTGAGTTTGAATGTTGAGGTTGGGGGAAAAAAATAAGTAGTAGGTGTCAAATCAATATTTTATAGAATTTTGAGTTAAGTATCATGAATTTTGCTAAACTTTATTTAAAAGAATTATGGTTCAGTTTCAGGAAACCCGATACCGAGCTAAACAAACAACCCTCCCTCCCTCCCTCCCTCCCTCCCTTCCTTACAGCTGGAGATGTACTTAGTTTCTATAAGAGGAAAAACATTATTAGTATACTACTATGTAAAAAACAAG
The DNA here is from genome assembly GCA_030819805.1 of Penstemon newberryi var. newberryi. Taxonomy (NCBI): domain Eukaryota; kingdom Viridiplantae; phylum Streptophyta; class Magnoliopsida; order Lamiales; family Plantaginaceae; genus Penstemon; species Penstemon newberryi. The sequence goes on along the minus strand of JAUALY010000004.1, from coordinate 9,980,602 downwards.
CTTCAAAGTGATCCATAGTTTATGTGTGATCTTCATTTGAAGTTATCCCTTTACCTTTCCAATGGTCTTAAGAAAGCATTTTACTTTGTTTAGTTGTGAGTTCTAGACTTCTAGCTATTTTAAATTTAAATCAATAAGTATTTTTTACGAAGAATTATAATAATTGAGGTGGTTTTTGTTAATAATAATGTTATATCATGTGGAAGTCCAATGGGAAAAGAAATCTGAAAACAACCAAATTGCATTGTAGAAAAAGTCAGTATAACTTTTGAAGTATTGTGATTTTATGAGTAATTATAAAGCTTCGATTGGTATCAAATCTTCAACACTAGAGACTAAATAAACCTAAATCAAAAAATATTTACTTATTTACTCATCCATGTTAAGTTTTCAACATCGATGCCAAATAATATTAAGACGAGCAATCATTTACCAAATATATTTGTTACCTCGTCTTAAAATTTCCTCTCCATTGTCGCAATACTGTTAAACTAATTAATTATGCATATAAATTTATATTCTTTAAGTTTTAAATTTGTATATATCAATATTAATAGTGTTAGTTAATATTTTGAAAACTGATAATGTTTTCTTCAATAGGTACATATATAAATACGTACATAGTATTTAATTAATCACGATTGTTAAAATGTTCACACTAAACATTTGGTAAGTTCGTTTGCAATTATATATAAATAATGATGCTTACTATTAAAGTTTCACAAAACGTGTCTGCCTCAAAGGGGAAGGAGAAAATGAAGAATACACTTTTTCACCAATACCAAAACGTTAAAAAGAAATGTGGTCATTTCTTGTAATTACAGAAACACCCCTAACCTCACCGCATAAGAGTTTCATTTCTCTATGGTGTTGCTTTATTTTTTTTGGTCAAAAATGGTATTGCCATATATATATAGATCACCCTTAAAGCCAAATTTTCCCATTTTTTCAAATTATAAACATTTTATTTTTCTCTCTATTTCCGCCCTCCGATTTCGAAGGTAACGAATATCATTCTTCTCATCATTTCTCAAAATGGCATGCAACTAATTTATTTGTCCATCTCCGATTCTCTTGAAATTTTTCGATTAATTTATTAATTTCCGTTTCATATGATTCGTCAAGGTGAATGAATTGATGTGACTAACAATCTTTTTGATCTAGTTTTGGCACATTTTCTTCCTGTTAGCTCCTCGTCAGCTGTTAGGGATTTTATTATATTTTTGTTTTTATTTTGATCTGATTGTGTTTATAAGTTTTAAACAGCTGTTGTGTTTTGCTTTAAAGTATTTATTATTGATGGCGATAACGCTATGTTTCGAGGGAACTCCAATAGAAATGAAACAATGAAAAATGGGATTTGATACGATGACTATGTAATTGGGTGAAGTAACTCTGTTGACGCAGAAGACTTCAGTATGAAAGGTTCTGGAGATTGTACAATTTTCTTTTGTTATGCTCCTTGCACTATTATAACTTTTTTGGATGACTTTCAAAAGTAGGTGATTTTGTGGTATGATTGAAATATCTAAACTTTTGCTGATTTTAGCTGCAGACTCTTGAATTATAAGATGCTTGACTTGTAAGATTGCCTATGTATTAGATGTAGCCTTTGAAGAGCCATTAGAACGGAAAACAAAAGGCTCTGTAAAGTGTAATGGACTAGGATACTATTTTACCAATCTCATTAAATATAGGGTAATTAAAATGATAGATGTGGAGTTTTTAACTAAGTTATGAATTTCTTATTGCGTTCCTCTGTGTTTACCAGATGGAATCTGGGCAGCCTAATGATGCTAACGAATGTACAACTACAAACGGGAAAGGCACCTCAACACAAGGTGATAGTTCATCGAATAATCCTAATGTAGATCCAAACTGGAGCGATGAAAATAAACCAGGCGAGATTCTCCGGAACGTACAGAATGTATCATACATATATAGACAAGATGTTGTGAGAAGCAAAACTAACACTAGGATTGGAATCGTCACTGAAGTTGCCGGTGATTCAGATTCTGACAGCAGCATAAGCGATGATGAAGACGATGACGAGGATGAACAAGATGATGAGGCAGGTCCTAATGAGGAAGTTAATGAGGAAGACAATAGAAAACTTGACGAGAATGATGTCGGGGATATTGATGATAATGACTACAAGCACGGTCCCCTTGCAGCTGACCAAGTTAGGGTGCTTTGGATGGATGACTCTGAAACTACAGAAAGTACTAATGATGTGACAGTGGTCGATAGAGGTTTTTTACATGGGGATTATGTTGCTGCTGCTTCTGATCCAACAGGTCAAATAGGAATTGTGGTTGATGCCAACATTACTGTCGATTTATTAACACATGATGGATCTATTTTAAAAGATAAACCATCTAGAGACTTGAAGCGGATTAGAGATTTCACTGTTGGTGACCATGTCGTCCTTGGCCCATGGTTAGGTAGAATTGAAGAAGTTTTAGATAATGTAACTGTTCTGCTTGATGATGGTTCTGTCTGCAAAGTCATGAAAGCTGACCCATTGCGTCTCAAACCAGTTGGAAAGAACATCCTTGAAGATGGACATTTCCCATATTATCCGGGCCAACGTGTAAAAGCTAGCTCTTCATCAGTTTTTAAGAACTCTAGATGGCTATCTGGATTATGGAAAGCTAACCGTCTGGAGGGTACAGTGACCAACGTTACAGTAGGATCAGTGTTCATTTACTGGATTGCTTCTGCTGGGTATGGGCCTGACTCAGCTACTACTCCAGCTGAAGAGCAGAGTCCGAAGAATTTAAAATTGTTGTCTTGCTTTGCGCATACAAATTGGCAACTGGGTGATTGGTGTCTCATTCCATCACCCCCAGAGTCATCGTCCTTGGACAAGGGACTAAAATCAGAATCTCATGTAGAAGCCAAGGACGAACCTGATTCTACTGAAACGGGTGATGAGTCTGATATGGAAGTCAGCACCGATCAGGAATCAACTGGGAGTAATAAATTATTGAGAAATACTTCAGAAGCTTCCTTAAATAAGAATTGTGAAAAATCAGAGAATAGTGCCCCAGCAGAATCTAGTTTATGCAGTAGTTCAATATCAGCTGCAAAGGAATCTGTACATGAGACTTGGCCCCTCCATCGCAAAAAGATCCGTAAAGTTGTTGTTAGAAAGGACAAGAAACCCCGGAAGAAAGTAGAAAATTTTGACAGAGCACTTTTAATTATCAATACAAAGACAAAAGTTGACGTTGCATGGCAGGATGGAACAATAAAACGGTGCCTGGATTCCACATCTTTGATTCCCATCGATAGTCCTGGGGATCATGAATTTGTTGCTGAACAGTATGTAGTGGAGAAGGCTGCTGATGATAGTAATGATGGTGTTGAGATCAGACGTGTGGGGGTTGTAAAAAGTGTTGATGCAAAAGACCGTACAGCTTGCGTCAAGTGGTTGAGGCCCATTGCACGGGTAGAGGACCCCAAAGAATTTGAGAAAGAGGAATTGGTTAGTGTATATGAGCTAGAGGGGCATCCTGATTATGATTATTGCTATGGAGATGTAGTTGTTCGGCTGTCACCTGTTTCCTTGCCAGGCGAAATGGATTCTTCTATGCAAACTATTAAAGATACGACACTTAATAGTCCAGATGAGCCCACTTATAATACGGGAACGCATCATGGAAGTAAGGATATGGAAACTGCATCTACTGATGACATGTCTAGTGAATTTTCAGATCTCTCTTGGGTTGGGAACATCACCGGGCTTAAAGATGGTGACATAGAAGTCACATGGGCTGATGGGATGGTATCCACGGTAATTTTTCTGCTGGCCTTATTAAATATCATTATTCTGTTTTACTTGGAAATATGGTATGATTGTCTTCCCTACTGTAAGTTTGTTGTTAGAGAATATAATATTAATATCTCTCATCTCTACTGGCTTAAGTTTTTTTAAAGAGGTTGAGGTTTCGAGTCGGATCTCGCAGCCACCTTATAAAAGAAGTTCCATGTCCTGGGCTTAAAAAAAATCAACGACTTGCACGTGAGGGGGAAGAAATTTTAAATGCCTCTCCTCTATCAGATTAAGATTTTAGATGATTCTATTATTTGATTGCAAGCAATATCGTCATTCAGGAACACATAACTCTTCTTTTCCAGATCCGTTTGTTTCATCTTCTCTCATGGAATTTCAAAGTTTAAGTGGCTGGTAAATGACATAACTTTTCTGGCTCAACATTTTAGTTCATCTTCAATACGTATGTGTAGATAACATTAACAAATATTGATTTGGGCCTTAACGATATCAGCGACTTGTTAGGTCCCAATTATATTGTATTTTCTTATCCATCCATAGGTAGTATTACATTAGAGAACTGGTTATATACCTATTATTATTAACTTCTGTTTTCTTACTCTTATAATAAGTCTGCTTCTATTCTATAACTACAATTTTCAGTTAAATTATCTGATGTTACTAGGTTGGTCCTCAAGCAATATATGTTGTTGGTCGCGATGATGATGAGTCCATTGCTGGAAGTGATGCAAGTGATGATGCAGCTAGCTGGGAAACTGTTGAAGATGACAACATTGATACAGTTGACAATGCCATTGAGGTAAATTGCTGCTAGAACAGTGTACTTGATGCCATTTATTTTCTTTGTTTTTCTTCACCATTTCATCATATGATGTTTATGAAACCTTTGTTTAGAGCTTCTTTTAAAAATATTATAATGTGAACTACCAGCTTATCTGTCTAAATAGATCGCATTTTTTGGCGATTCAATCTATATCTTGTTGATAATATTGTCAATTTGTCACCTTTAGTTAAAAATATTGGCAAAATTGCACTTTTAGGCCAACTGGACTGGACCCTGGACAGTTTTGGCCCCACATTTTACAAGATTGTATGTTTGGTCCTAGTGTAAGATGTTTTGCACTTTTGATCCTATCACCCGCTTCTCATCCAATTTGGGACCAAAAATGCGAACTGAGACTATTCTATGAGATTAAAAGTGCAAGAATTTCCTTTCAAAAAAAGTGCAAAAACTGGATAGTAGGCCAAAAGTAGAATATATTTTCAAAAACTTGGACTAAACGTGCAATTTTGTAAAGAGTGGGACTAAAAGTGTTTAGTGTCCAGGTTTGTGAGACTAAAATTGCATGTTCTCCCAAAAATGTTGATATCAATAATCCCAAAGACAATAACCAAGTGAATTGCATGTAAAAGCACAATTTTTTTCTCTCAAAATCTTTAATACATTGGATATGCGTATTTTGAATTTAGGAGAATAGGACCGACAGTGCTAATGACATCAGGCCTGAGATTGAAGACAGTAACATGGTTGAAGAAAATTCTGGAATGAATGGTGCTCTCTCAATTCCCTTTGCTGCACTTGGTTTTATGACCAGACTAGCCTCCGGAATATTTTCAAGAGGAAGAAAGAACTCAGATTCATCGAACTCAGATACCAAAAGCGAAGATGATCTTCAATCTGATGAATTAAATTTGAATAGTGATCCTGAGGGAGAATCCAGCTCTCAAAAGCCTGCTGATTCTAATTTGGTAGAAATAGCTGAAACTCTGTCTAATCTAGAACTTCCAGAATCAGATGCTCCACCTCCACGTGATGAGTTCATTTCAACATTCAAAGGTTTTGATATAGTCAGAGATCCCTCTGACCATTACTTTCTTGGTTCACAGGGACAGGTTAGTATTCTCATTTAGTTTCTTTATGAACCTGAGCATTACTCTTCATATAGATTGTTAATAAATGTTGAATATCCTACTCATCTGAAGCCCCATTTATTAAGTTGTTAGAGAAGATTTTAGATGAATTGGATATTCAAAGGATAACATAGCCCAGCCAAAAAGTTTTTGTGTTCAAATCTACCTCCACCTATGTCTAAATTTCACGTGAAAAAACCTATACCGCCTACACATGAGGGGTTAAATAAAAAATATTAAATGTCTCTCTCCTTTAACAACTTAAGCTTTTAGATGAGTTGAACATTCAATATAGGTAAGTCCAGTATCATAGATGCATGTATTGATTTAGCTGTTGCTTCCTTAACTTCTAGTCTGTTTTTCCATGAGTAAATTTTCACCTTACATATCTCTGAGGTTTTGTTTCTCACGGAGCCTTTTACCAAATTTACAGAATAATGCTGCCAGGAAGTGGCTCAAGAAAGTTCAACAAGATTGGAACATTCTTCAAAATAACCTGCCTGGTATGCTCCTTCCTGCAAAATTGCAGTTTTAGTCCTATAGGATTGAACCCTTGACACTTTTTGTCCCGTACATTACAAAATTGCACTTTTGGTTTAATGTTTATAAAATGTTTTCAGTTTTGGTCATATCAAGCCCTTCTCATTCAGTTTTTTGGTCTTATATAATAGTCTTGTTTTGAACTTTTTGTTTAATGTTTATAAAATGTTTTCAGTTTCGGTCATATCGCCCCCTTCTCATTCAGTTTTTTGGTCTTATATAATAGTCTTTGTTTTGCACTTTTGGCACTATTTGTCTCTTAAGACTGTCTCAATTTTGCACATTTGGTCCCAAATTTGATGGAAGGAGGCGATAGAACCAAAAGTGCAATTTTGTAAAATACAGGACCAAGTGCTGAGGGTCTGTATGCAATTTCAGCGTTCCTGCTAGTTCCTAATTCTCTCACACTTAGGCTATCATCGGTTCTTGGATTTTAGTGAATCACTTGAGACTTGCATGAAATAATAAATCATTGTGCTTTATTTATTATTCATTTCCCTCACGAGAACCAAACATAGCCTTAAATTCTTCTTGTCATGTTGTTATGAAATCTGTGGTTAAAAAGATTACTATTAAACAGAGGGGATATATGTACGTGTCTATGAAGATAGAATGGATCTTTTGAGGGCTGTCATAGTTGGAGCTTATGGTACACCTTACCAAGATGGCCTTTTCTTCTTCGATGTTCACCTTCCGCCCGAATATCCAGATGTTCCACCCGTAAGAAGCCTCCATATTTCCCTTTTTTTTTGTGTGTGTGTGTAATGACACATTTAAATGACCTTATTTCCTATTTGCAGTCAGCATATTATCATTCTGGAGGGTGGCGAATAAATCCAAATTTATACGAGGAAGGAAAAGTTTGTCTCAGTCTTTTGAATACCTGGACAGGTAGAGGAAATGAGGTCTGGGATCCTTCAACCTCAAGCATTCTTCAAGTACTAGTTTCACTTCAGGGGCTAGTGCTCAATTCCAGGCCATATTTCAATGAAGCGGGATATGATAAACAAATTGGAACAGCTGAAGGGGAGAAAAATTCATTGTCTTACAACGAAAACACATTTTTATTGAATTGCAAGACAATAATGTATCTGATCCGAAAGCCCCCAAAGGTAATTAAATCAATGACAAAATTGGATTTTTAGTATCACTGGAATTGACCCTCATCACTTTTGGTTCCGGCTTTATAAAATTGCACTTTTGATCTCACACTTTGCAAAACTGCCCATTGAATTGTGTCTATTTAGCAATTTATGTCCAATAGGACTGTCTTTGGTTTCTACTTTTGTCAAATTGGATGGAATGGAGGCAATGGGATTAAAAGTGCAGAACAATTTTAAAAAATTAGAGCAAAAGTGCAATTTCATATCAAAAGTAATGAGAGTCCAGTCTTGTAGGACTAAAAATACAATTTCCCATTAAATCAGTATTTAGCTCATACAGTACTCTAATGCATTTGAAAACTTTTATTCGAAATGGATTAAAATGTTACTATATTTGCAGGATTTCGAAGAGCTTGTGATCGAGCATTTTAGGAAACGCGGGTACTATATTCTTAAGGCTTGTGATGCTTATATGAAAGGCCATTTGATCGGTTCACTCATGAAGGATGCTTGTATTAGCAGTGATAGTAATGGTAACTCAAATTCAGTCGGTTTCAAGCTAATGCTTAGTAAAGTTGTACCCAAACTTATATCTGCTTTGAATGGAGTTGGAGCCGACTGCGAGGATTTTAAGCAATTTATACAGTCATAACAGTGATCCTATTCAAAGAAAGCAGAATTTTGGTAACACTAAGTTAGTTGATATTTTAAATAGCCCCAAGGCAGATTGCAAGCTTAAAAAAGGGTTAATTTGGGACAATTTTTGGAGAAAGAAATGTCCCAATTGGATAACTGGAGTGACATTCCAGGTAATATATTTGTTCAATTGTAATATTTTTTTGAACTGAGATAAAATATGTAAAGTTTATTGTGGGGGAATTGTGATAATTAGTTTGGAAAGGCTTTTTTTTCCCTTTTTTTTTTTTTCTTATTTCTTTTGATTTTTGCCACTTGAGTTTTTGTGTGCTGCCTCTTAATTTGTGCAGCCAATATTTACTTACTCAAATTGTTCTTTAACACATTTGAAAAATTGGTGGACTAGAAATAAATGCAGTTTTGTTTACACTCTATTCGTCTTGTAACTGATACTTAAATAGTGATAGTTGATTGTATAATTCTTGGTATGATGTAGATTTGCATCCAGGGGTGTAAATGAGTCTGAGTTGAAACAGATTTTCGATCGAGCTTGAAAATTGGGGTTGGTCTTATTTTTCAATGAATCCTGCTTGATGAACTTTCATCACGTCGAACATGATTTGAGTTCGATAAATTTAATATTCACATATAAATTTTTTCAAACTTTTAGCTTATAGAGTTCAGCTTTGAATTTAGACTTTCAAAAGTTATCAAAAGAAAAAGGGTGTTAAAGTTTATATGTATAGTGAACTGAATTTAAAGAATTTTATCGAATATAGTCGAACTGAATATTGGATCATTTAATTTGATTTTCAAGTATACTTCTTATTATGAGAAGAAAGACAGAAAAAGAGTGTGCTGGAATATCTTCTGGGTTCTATTTCTTCCACTCAGTATATACTTGTGTAATTTTGCTTGTGAAATAAAAATATTATTTTTAATGAAACTTTAATTTTGATGGTGCACATCCAATATGCATCATTTGACCAGAATAAAAATTAGCACTTTGTTATACAAACGGATGATTGAGTAAGTAAAATAAATTATATTTCTATTGATTAAGTAAAATAAATTATTTCAAGTAATATAATGAATTGAAGTTTGAATCCTCAATGAGACAAAATATCATAAATGTATCTGATTCGTCTAGATAAGAATTAAGTTAATTTTAAAATCAATTGCCTTAATAAAATCAATAATATTTTTTTTTTCTCATCACGTTCTTTCATTCGTAAGTTCATTGGTGTGGGAATTATAAAAAAAAGAAAAAAAGAAGAAAGAGCTGATTGGTGTGGGCTGTATCTGATAAAATAAGTGAGTCGGATAACATGTCACTTCCCATGCTTATGGTCGGGAAGGGAAAGTAGGCTACGGCGGCACATATCATTGCTGTATGGGACAAAATCGCACCTTGATTTGTTATGAATTCATCTCATCTCAAATTATTGTTTTATTTGGTGGCATTAACGTGATTTGAAACTTTTTAATTTTTTTCATAACATTATAAATCAATAATTTTACTATGTAGTAATTCAAATGATCAAATATGATTTATACACAATTTTTTTTTTGTTAAAGAATTAATCAAATTACTCGATACATTATTAAAGAATACTCGAATTAGACATGAGTTATTACGTGTTCAGATATGGACATGCAAAATGTTTTTTGATGCATATGATTCGGACATACCATATAAAAATAAATAATCACCTCTCCTATGTCATGCTTTTCATGTGGTCACACAACACTTATGTTTTCTATTGAATATAGTTTACTTAGTTATATTCCTTTATCACAAGACAAATAAAATTATACTTGGTATCTGATCAATAATTTGAATATTATATATTGGTCATTTACAAACTAGCAATTGCATACGTGATGATGTAAATTCAACTATTTGTGTAGATTTTTTTTATTTTTTTTACAAAAATAGTCGTACCGATTTTTCTAAACTCTAAAGGTGGGCCTAGCAAGCAATTGTCACTGGGTACCCACAGAAAGAAAATTTGATTTTGGATTCATGGAAAAAAGATTGGGCCCATGATATATTAAATTATACTCCTCTAGACAGAGCATCTTTTCTTGATTTCATTTGACGCGTGGCTTTGTTTTACTGGATTTTCCATTACCAAGAAAAGGTGAGAACCATTTTTTTTTCACTTTTTTGGAAGACCTCCCCCCACAGTCAAAATGAAGTCTTCAGCATAGTAAAAAAAGAAATATACATCCTATATGTAAATTAAACGTTTAAAACCACAATTTGTGTTCAATTCATTTTATAATATAAAATAAGTATATTTAATTTATTTGGGGACTAAATAATAATACTCACTTTTTCTTTTGGCATTCTTTAAGTTTATAACGGAGTTTAAAATAAAAATTAAATTTATTTTAGATGATGTTTGTAATTTTTCTACGGAAAAAGGAGTAGCTCACATCAAATTATTGTTTGATGTTAAAAGATAGTTCCAATAAGGTATAATTCTACTTTGGATAAGATATTTTTTTTTGAAAAATTATTTTAAGCACTCATTGCAAGGGTGATAGGGTGCAAAACATGAGGGAGATTATGTTGAGATCCTAATTTGAGGATCAGTTAACTTAAAAGATTATTCTCACTACACTGAATGCAAAAATTGAATTACATAACAACTCTATTTCGTATATCATACTACGTTATTCATAAATTAAATGAAAAAATAAATTCCAATCATATACAAAACAAATTGTATGGATGTGGAATAAAAACTTATGTGAGTTCAGTTTCCATAATAAATATTTGTGATTGGACAATTACTTTGGCATATCAAAAATCATAAGCAAAGCTTTTAACAAGCGGACATAACCTTAACCTAAATTATCAAAAAAAAAAACTAACCTTAACCTAAGGGGGTAAAACTGGATTTTTAGCTTTTTTTTTGTTGTGATTTTTTTAGCTTAATTTAATAGTAATTTTAAATAAATCTTGTCCAGTTTATTTACATAAGCCACGAAATTTGATACTCTGAAAAGATAAAATAAGAAATACTCCAACAAAACAAGTAGGAGATGAAAAAGAAAGAAGAGGAAACATGAATTCAAATCTCTTTCATCACAACACACAAAAGACAAACAAACAAATAGATTAATTAATAAATAACTAACAATCTGAAAGAAAGATAACAGTTTAATTTAATTTAATCTACCCCTTCACAGTACAGATCAAGAACAGAGTCAGAGAGATATGATATATCATTGATATGTTTCCTCATATTCTTAATTTGTCGGATTGCTTCTGAACGAACCCAACGCCTTAATGGCGCCGGCTCTCAATATATACTGGTGGTACGCCGCCGCCAACAGAGCTCCGACGAGTGGTCCCACCCAGAAAATCCACTGCCACAAAACAAAATCATAAATATTTAGTATTATAATAGCTAGTAAATTAAAATGACAGATCCAATTTCAACGTGTATTAAAATTCATACGTGGTCATCCCAAACTTTTTCGTTGTTGTAAATTACAGCAGCTCCGAAGCTTCTAGCCGGGTTGATACCGGTTCCGGTGATGGGGATGGTGGCTAAGTGAACCATGAACACTGCAAATCCAATTGGAAGTGGAGCCAAAACCTACACAAACACAAATATATAATTAATTTCTTCATTTAAAATTAACAAAAAGTACGTAGTCCTAGCTAGGGATTGGGGGTAGAGTACTTACAGGGACGTGAGAGTCACGCGCGCTCCTCTTTGGGTCAGTGGCGGAGAAGACGGTGTAGACAAGCACAAAGGTACCAATGATTTCAGCGCCGAGTGCAGTGCCCTTGTTGTACCCTGGGCTTACCGAGTTAGCTCCACCGCCGAGCGAGTTGTAGAAGCTCTTCATGAAGGCTTTCACTAGACCCACGCCACAGATAGCACCCAAACTCTGTGCTACCATGTACGACACCGCTCTAATTAGCGACACCTTCCTCGCCAGAAACAATCCGAATGTCACAGCCGGGTTTATGTGTCCACCTTTGGAGGAGGAGAAATCAATTTGTTTTTTAGACATTTAATTTTATGAAGTAATTAATTATGGTACTATGGAGTGAGTACCTGAGATGCCGGCGGTGCAGTAGACAAGGATGAAGATCATGCCACCGAAAGCCCAGGCGATTCCGAGGATCCCGACGCCGTCGCATTGGTCGGCGGCGTTGAGCTTCTTGTGACCGATGACCGTGGCTACGGTGACGTAAAGGAAGAGGAGAGTGGCGATGAACTCGGCGATTAGAGCTCTGTAAAACGACCAAAGCTTCAGCTCACCGACGCCCAACAGAGGAGCCGGCGGCGGGTCTACGTAGTCCTTTCCACTGCTGTGCACCTGCGCCTCTTCACTCAACTCCTTCGTCATTACTTTAATTTTTTTACCTTCTTTTCTTTTGTTTGTTGGCTTGTTGCAGAACTGATGTGAGTTGAGCTGAGGGGGAGATGAGTTTATTTATAGTATAAATAAATGAAACTGGGGAATGGGAGATTTTATGGATAAGGTAAGGGTAATTTGGGAATACGATTTTATCTTTATTTTATACTCCATTTTTCTGGAATTAATTCCAGGCTCAACATTTTTTGTTTTGGGGGGACCTTAAATGTGGTCCTTTTGTCTTAACATGACTATACAAAATGATATACAGTATATAATAGTAGATTTATTTCAGAACTGTGCTTTTGAAATTACTAGTTGAATAAATTAGTAAATTATTTAATACTTTTTTTTTTTTTAACGTTGATCTTAAATCATTCATCAGTTTTCTCTATATATTAAAGAAACAAAATATGTTTGCTTGCATTGACAAATTTCCTTTTAAATACTGTAATATATAATAAATATATATATATATAGGACAGGTCTCAAATTTAAAAAATTACGCATATTGAAACACATTTGTTTAAAGACTAAATTGTAACACAAAGTGTATAGATATATACTATTAATATTTTAAAAAACTCTTAATTTTATGAGTTTAAAGTCGTAGAATCTGGACTTCGCTCAATTTATTTAGAACTTAAAGATACACTTAAGTTATAATCGAATTAATACACAATTAAATCAATTTTACTTAAAATTCCATTTGAATAAAAAAGTAGGAACATTTTGCACAATTGCATGCTTGATTTTGCTAAAATATGGAGTAGTACAAATTTTAAATTTGAATAGATTTTGCTTTAATTGCTTATAAGAATTTATGTTGGAACCTTTAAGACTCGTGATTTATTTAAATACACATGCATGTCCGAAATAAATTAATTGGCCCCATCTAAGTTTGCAATTACATAAAGGTATTCTATTTAATAATTCAAAAAAGTAAGTAACTTGAAAATGTATTTCAAGTGATTAAGACATTTAAAGTGGGGCCTATCGTAAGTGAATATATCATGGATTCAACTTCAAAGTAACTTGAAAATGTATTTCAAGTGATTAAGACATTCAAAGTATATCATGGATTCAACTTTTTGTTCTCACTAATGCGGGTACTTATTTTAGTTTATTACTAATATTTGTTAGTTGTTTATTATTATAGATAATTATTAAAATAATTTATGATGTAATAATTAATAATGAATATATTCTAAAAAGAAAAAAAAAGTGAAATTTTTGCATGAATCTGATTTTTCAAAGATATTGTGATTATAAATACACAGTATCATAAGCCTATAAAAATTTGATAGATCAGATATATGCAACAATTTTCTTGAAAAGGGAAGGTAGGGGCCAAACAGACAGCAAGACCACGTGAGTGCTAATCAGCTGCTTTGTGTGCTGCTGCGCTGTGGGTTTTACATTTGTAGGGCCCATCACAACACCACAGCTCATTGCCCAATCCCCAACGGATACATGTCTTTTTTCTTTTCACTTTCAGAAATCAAAATAATCTGCAATAATTTTTTTGGTATTTCTTATGTTTATTAATGAAGATCGTTTTATATCAATTTGTTGCATATTTCATCAATAGAAACAACTTTTATAGTTTGAGAATTCGTGAAATACAATTTTGCTAACAAGAACACCCTCAAACCCAAAAAGCTTGAAAATGTCAGGTTTTAGTTTGATAATCAATTGTTTCCTTGCTTTCTCAACAAGAAAAATATTACCTTTTCGGTTGGAAATAGACTTATGATCAAAATATCATTTTTTACACATTGTTAGCCAAATTTTATTTTTTTAGAGTGCAAAAATGTACCTTTTGCATTTTACACGATAATTTGCAATTCTCAATAGTTAATGGATGCAACTTTTACGATTTATGTACATAGAGTTTTGTTTAAATGATTTGCAAAATCGCTTGATAACTTATTAGTTTGTGCCTTTTAGTGACTAATGATGTATTTTTTCGTTTTTTTTTTTTTTTGTGATTTACACTTAGACCTCCTGAGGTTTAGTCATATTACAAGGAACCGTTGTAGCAAGGACATCCTCTTGTGGTTTAACAAGTCTTATAAGGACACCCCATACAACTCCTTCGTCCCATTATTTTTATTCCATTAGCTACAGTACTCGGTCAAACTTTCCAATCTTTTAAGTGACTTATCATGCTAAATTATTCATATTTGTGGTGTATTAAATCTTTTTAATATTAATATATAAGGTATCATATCATATTATCAACTTATTAATGAAATATATTAATTAAATTATTTAATATAAATTTTGTATATTTAATTAAGTTGATTAGTTGATTTGTCGACTATAGCACGAGATAAAAAAAATGGACGGAGGAAATAATTAAACTTATATGATATTGATACTGTATAATACATTATTTTACTCTCATCATTCATGTCCTAGTTCCCTGTCCATGGAGAAATTCGGGCCGCTTCCTACGTTGATTTTTACCGTCCCCCCTTTTTTTTATTTTTTTTACTTTTTTCTTTGTACTATGTTCTCAAAAAAAAAAAAAAAAAAAAGAATGGGGTGTCAGATTGAAGTAATTGGTAAATTTTACTGGTTCGAGCTGAAATCCGGGGAAATGACATTTACCTAAAAACAAACAGGGCACTGTTTTTGGCATTTGCTGATGACTTTGTTAAATGAACCGACTTGAATTTTCCGAATTGTACAATCTATCTACAAAATGTATTATTTGTCCTTCCATGTTCGTATAGTACGTTTGAATACCACGACTTAACAATTTTATGTCATAGTAAGAACAAAAATTGTCTTAATTACGCTAAGTAACAAAAACTAAAATTGTAAAATTATTGTCTTGGCTTAGGCCATCTCCAATGGTGCCGGAGGGGCCAGGGGGAGCTCGGGGCTCCAGGAAAAAATCATCTCCAATGGTTGGGGGTCGGGGCAGGGCTCGCGGGAGCCCTGTCCAGAGCCCCGGGCGCGCGTCTGGAAAGCGCCCCAAATAGGGGTGCATGTTCCAGCCGCGCCCCAATGAATTTTCTTTTTTTCTTTTTTAGATTTTTTTAATTAATTTAAAAGGTTTTAATAAATTAAAATTAATTATTTTTAAGTAAAAAGTTATGCATATACATGTTTTTCTTTTTATGTTTTATACTATGGAAGTACACTACAATACTTTCTTCAGACCAATGTGGGATAGTTCCTTCTTTGTAGATTAAGTTATTATCCCACATTGGTTTGAAGATCAATTTTGAATGAGCTTAGTAGTATAAAGCATGAAGGAGAAACCAGTGGAGATTTTTGAAGAAGAAACATTATGTTCATTCCAAAATGTAACATTAACCTTTTTTTTTTAAGAACAAATGTAAGTTTTATAATATAATTGTAAATTTAAATGAACTTAACTTTAATTTTAGAAACTTAACATTAATTTATTATTGTGTGAAATTTATTAGTTTTAAATACTTAACTTTAATTTATTTTAACTTAGAATATTATAATTTAAGAAACTTAACTTAACATTTTATTATAATTTTTTTATTATAATTCCTTTCTTGTTTCCTATGTTGTTTGTTATATTTCTTTTCCTTGTTTATCGTATTTCCTATTATGTATGAATTTTAATTTCGTGACTATTTACTCTCTTTAATTTTAATATTTAAATATTATTATTAATTTAATTATATTAATAAAATCATTATAAGTATTATTGATATTAATATTAAAAAAATTAAAATTATAGGTGAGAGTGGGCATTGTTTCAAATGAAATTAATTCCATTTTGAAGCCCTACCATTGGAGACGACTAAGCAGGGCTTGGGGGGAGCCCTGGGGCTCCCCCTGCCGGAGCCCCCTGTAACCATTGGAGATGGTCTTAGTTAGTTACATGTATTAACCAAAACGAGACGTGTGTTTATGTATATTCTTCTATTGATCACTCTATCTGTTAAAGATACCACTCAAATTTGTGAGGTAAAATAATAATTTGAATATGACTATGTGCTAGAATTTGTCCATAAAATTGTATGACAAAACATTTCCTTCTTCTTATTTTCTTGAAGACATTAAACTTTATATTTGGTAATATCACTAATAAATATTTTTCTAGTCAAATTTCATTAATACTTTACAAAGTTTTGTGGGGCCTAAAGAGCCATTATTACATGCAATATTACACAGAAAAATGTGTTAAACGATCACTTGAAAGATGAAATGAACTAGAAGAATGTTACACATTTTTTATTGTTACTACAGTCAAAGATCCTAATCACACAACATTTGAATTGTTAATGACACAATAGTAATCACACAACATTTGAATTGTTAATGACACAATAGTTGTTCAAATTACACTCATATGAAACTTAGATTATAATTTAAGTCATGAGAAAAGGAATACTTTTTAGCTAAGTGAAAAGGAAAAACATTTTTTTCATGCTTGGTTTCAAAACAAAGGTAAATTTCTGAAATTTGAAGATAAAGATATGGGATATACATTTAGTACAAGTTACACTGAATGAGTAAAAAAAAGTGGCATATATTTGTTATGTCTCTGTTAAAAATGCCTACAGTTCTTTTCTCAAATCGATCGGGGCTGGTTGAATCCACAACATTCACATCGCAAGTGTAATACATTTCTTTTGAGATTGGATAACACTTCAATAAAAAAACAGGTGTTTTCCCCTTGATTTGTGGTTGGATTGGTTCGGACAAACCCGGTTTGTACAAGAATTTTTCGTAGAACTGGGCCAACATAATATTATTATACCTCCATCTAAATACATGTCGTTTTAGAAATCCAAAGAGACATACATTCTTTTTTGACAAGTTTACCCTTTCTCATTAATGAATATGAAATTGGAGATTTTTTAATTTATTTTAAAGAGTAATTTTGTGCCATAAGACTTTCATTCTCCTAAAATTTATGTAATTAATACTCCCTATATCCCAAATTATTTGTCATTTTATTTGTTTTCACACATATTAAAGTAACTAATAAATAGCCTCATTTTTAGGGAAAAAACAAATTATATACCTAAAATACCCTTATTCTCTATTTATCTCAGCATTAACTATTTACACATTATTCAAGTTATACACACTCTCTCACTTAAGGGCAACATAGAAAAATATGTAATTAATATTGTATTGAAATCCTAAAGAGACAAATAATTTGGGATAAAAAAAATTCTATAAAAGGACAAATAATTTGGGATAGATGGAGTAGTTTTTTTTAATCTTTATGCAACAACCTTAAACTACATGTATTTAGGAATTGAGGTAGAAATTAATTTCCAAGCTTATGATCTGTAACCACTAACGTATTATTAATTGATGTTGGGTAGAATATTAATCATCGTCAAAGATGCTGTCCTCTCACTTGTCATTATCCTTATCTATTAAATTCTCCATTTTAAGTGATTAATTAATGCTTATAAAAACACACTAAATCCCATATGGTTGCCACCCATTAATTTTTAATGTGACCGTTGTACTTTGATTAATCATGTATATGCTTCCAAGGTTGTAATTCTTATTATTTTTGTTTGATCAGAAAAAAATACCTCATTTAGCACAAACTTTTATCGAAATAAGCTTTAATCAAATATTGAGTAATTTGATTTGATTTGATTTGATTCTTAGCCCTAATTACGTTGTCGAATTCTGCGATAAAATTACATATGGATTAATAGATGGGTAATGGGTTGCATGGATTAAGTTGTGTTTGGCCAGAAAATGAGTTGACTTTATGTTGGATTTTAATAAATCTTTTTCCCAAAAAAAAAGGATTTGTGTGTTTATTTCGGTTAACAATTAGGAAAAATTGTGTAAACAAACATAATATAATTAACCATAATAATCTCACTTATACATAAATTTTACTAATGGAAACTATAAAAAGGAAATGGGTCGTCTACGGGTATTTGCATCCTAATTAAGTTTACAAAATAACGTGACATTTTATATTATCTAAACAAAATATAGATAATTTAGAGTTGATTTTTGGTTATAATCATGAACTGTTAGTATCTTTTATCTCACTTTCTCGTACAGATAACTTTGGATTTGTGTGGCTCGAGAATAAACTTCTTGATTCTTCTATAATTTTGACGTGTTTAATTACCAGAGAGTTCTTTAATTAATTGATTGATTATATTTGTTAAATTAATGAGGCAAGCCAGCACTTCTAAATATTCTGTCTAAGATTTGTTCTTGTTTAGAGCATTAGTTCAGTAACACCTTTCTAATAATGGTCCTGTTTAGGTCACATTAATTCCTATTCATCTGGATTTATCCTTTTTTATACTGTATAATGATTAATTTGGGACTAATAAAAACCATCATGTGGCAAACAGCTGGCATTGTCATGTTTGATTATGAAATAAATAAACTTCTCTAGGACCACTATTGTTCTTTCATTTTAAACTAAAATAAATATTGCACAAATAATATCAAAAATGGAAAAACCCGTGAGGCCGCATCATGCATGAATTAATGTTATATTGGCTTTTTATATATTTCTAGTTTTTTTTTAATTCTTTTTTTTATGAAATATATATCTAGTTTGCTTCTTGTAGTTTTAACTTATAATTTGTATTTTGTCCACTTGAGCTATAAGTACTTCAAGAACATGACTAAAGATAGGTATATAGAACTTATATTTGTCTAAAACTTTCAAATAAATGTAACACTATATATATTTTATAATTATTTCCATCTTCAATAGAGCTATCGGCTGTATATACATTCACGTAATTATTTACTATGATTTAGTAACTATGAAATATTTATGTTAAATTTTCTTTTTACCCAAGTTAGTCTTTAATATGAAAAAAACTCTAAGCCACATTTGTGACTTAGCAAATATTATTTACAAGACAACTTATGTGAACATCGCATGTGTCTATTCTCTATGAAGTATGATCCTCACTAAATCAGTGGCAGCTCAATGCGAAAAGCTATCGAGTAGCTTCAAGACAAGGAGAATTATTTTCTATAAGAAAAATCAGTTACAACATAAATTTATAGTTTTTTTAGTTTGTATGAATTGATCCTCACCTAAAAAAACTTAATTTAGTTTGTAGTTATATAGTAATATCTTAGTTTTGCAAAACCTTTTGAACGAGTAGTTTAAGTTACATTCGTATTTATTTTTCATAATAAGCTAGTAATAGGCTATTACTCTTTAATTTATCTTTATCAATATCCACAAGCGATTAATACAATGAATGACCTACTTGTCTAGATTTTCATATAAGCTAGTAATATGTATTAATTTATTCACAATTTTTTTTGTTTATAATTAATTTATTCACAATTTTGAGGAAACTACTTAAACCACTCGAATATCTGGAAACTTCATTATACACTCTGGAGTCTGGACAAAAAGAAGATGACCTTACTTTTCTGGATTTTCCTTAAATTACAATATTTTATGTGCCAGATTGATCCATAGAAAATCAGACACGTGTTGAAGTTTCCTTTTTTCCTTGGGTAAAGAGTCTCGGCGTTTCTGGAGAGTTCTGCTCAACTGTTGGACAAATGAGTAATTTTCTCTTTTTCGGTTTTTGAGATTTCAATAAACGTAACGGTCGTATAAGTATTTTTATTTAATTTTCCGTTCGTTTCAAGTTGTGGCCGTTAGTGAAGCTACCCCAAGAAAGTGACCCTTCCAAAGGCCTGAAACATGTATTGTCAAATGACGATATTGACCTCCTACGGTTTCTTCTATTCTATGCCCCTCTTTTTCTAGCTTGAAATATAAACTTCTCCTCATTTGAAAAATTATAAACTCGTATAACAATGTGAAAAGCTGATTGGAATAGAAGTTCCGTTGGAGAAACACCAATTTCAACACTTGTTAAAAAATAAAATCATCAGAAATTAGTTCAATTTTTTTTGCTTAAAAGAGACTTAGGCATTTGATGCACACATGTCACAAAGTTGATATTTTTTTCTTTTCCTATATAGATCTGCACACTCAGTGAATTACACTTGCTTTTGGATAGATGTGTGGGATATAGGGCACATTTATTATTTTCCTATGGAGAAAAGCTTAGTGTTAGCAATTATCTCTTGAAGTAACCATATGATACTATATATATTGTTGTGAAATGTTCGATTTGAGTTATAACAAGAATAAGGTCTTCATCACTGTATCATCAAGATGCTAGTCAGACTGGGAGTACCCCTCTAGTACATCGCTACCTAGTTTACAAACGTCCATAGTAAATATTTCGATTTTATGACCTCTTTGTAAGAAGTAATATGTGTATTTCACACCATAGTTTAGAAGAAACCAACCAAGGTCCGTTTGGATACTCTCAACCTTGGACATTAGTAAGGGCTCAATCGTAATTATCTTTTAGTAGAAGAGAAGATTATGGACGTATAAATAATATTAATATTAATAATGCTGGCAATTGAGATTTATAATTTCGTTGTCATATTGATATACTACGAAATTGTATGTTTATGAATGAATGCTTTTTCATACTGGAAATAGCTTGACAATGTATCACCACATGTGGTGTGAGCTGCAAGAATAACAATAATTGAAGAAATGACAAACAAATCTTTTGGGATATTATCTACAGTACTATCATATATAGACACAGCTTCTTGTCACATTCACATTCACTTCTTGTCATTCTTCTTTAAAGAACAGTATTTTTAAATTTTCTCATAGTTAAAATTAAATAGAAACTAAAAAGATCCAAAACGCAAAACCCAATGTTAATACTTATGGAGGAGTATTATTTTCCTCATAAAATAACTAAAATAGAGCCAAATTTCAGAGCTTGGGCTACTGATTGTTAAAAGCCCAAACAAGCAACCAACTTAGGCCCATCTAAAATATGTTCAGCTGCAACCAAACATACAACGGACTTACGCACCTCTAAAATTTGATAAAATTGCAAGAACACCATCTTGATTTTGTTAGTAAATTACGATTTACCCGTTACAGCATTAAATTATTGTTGATGATATTAGAAAAATTTTATTTACCCTTAGTCAACCATTATAGATTTGATTGAAGAAAATACCCTTGGACTTAGGTGTAAATGTTATGTCTTCAATAAGTTAATAAAGTAAGGATGTGATGTTACGTTTCTAATTAAAGAGATTAAAATTGTAACTAACAGAGTTTTCTGAAATATTACTAGTTGTGGGGTTCACATTTTTTTAATTTTGTTATTTATAAGCCCTCAAGCTTATGAAATGTAACGTTACTCTCATTTTCTTGATTTTGAAGGTTTCATCTAGCAGTTCCTATTAGTATATATCTACTTCAAATTGCAATTGTATATATATCAACATATATATTAATTTCTTTGTCAATATATATATATATATATATATATATATATATATACTAGTGGAATTGCTCCACGCAACTGCGTGGAGTTTGTTGCCCTGGTTTCTGATGCATGTATGAACGTGTAATTTAAAAATAGCTGATATCTTCATTGTTAGAGTCTCGGGTGAGAACCGTCGTAACATGCCAAGTTGCACAACTGTAGGTATCAACTTAAAAAGCAATGGGGTAGTTACCTGTAAAAATGTGTCAACATTCCGATTTAATGTATTCAGTAATTAATCTATTCATAATGAACAAGCTAATGCACAATGAAAAATGATCTTCTAGCAGACTCAAAGCTGTAGTTCCAAGAAGCAGCAGGTACACCTTCCCCTGAAAAAAAAGAATCCGTTTCTCAAAAAAATGACACCTAGTAAAAATTATGGAAACATTATTGATCTGAGTTTTACAAAAATGTAATGGAGGTATTTACCTAAACAAGATGAAGATTTGAGGGACGTATGACTGAGCATTACAAATGCAAATTCCCCTATTTGCGCTAAAGACATCCCAACCTACGTGGCTTCATCATTAGTATATACATGTAAAGAATTCTAAAGTAGCATGCTAAACAGGTAGCAACTTACAAGTAGTGAAGTTTTATTGTTGTATCTTACAATGGTTTTAACAATGACTACTAATATAACTGATGCAAGCAAAATGTCAACACGATTCTACAGAATGAACATGGATCTGCATCCCAATGCTAGCCAGGAAAAGAGCTGCAAACATGTTGCGAATAGGGCATCAACGAAAAGCTCAAATCAGATGTACCAAAGTAAATTGTAGCATATGTAAATCACAAGATCTCATACTACTCGATCATGCAGAGATATACATGAAAAAACTGAGGATATTTGTATGCCAATACATCTTAAGCATGTATTAAGTTTATCTGTGATAATGAAAGAAGTGTTAAAAGTAGTCTTACTTGATCAAGTGTATGCTGAGCAAGATCAGTCGTTGATATCATCACTCCCGCAGCAAATGAACCCAATTCTAAACTAAGACCGAGCTTGTCACTACACAGAAACCATCCAAAGCATTAGGTATTGGTCCATTTAAATGAATTGAAGGTTCACAAAAAACTACCAGTCAGAGATAAGTTATGTAGGAGTTATTCAAGCATGCAAATGAAACATGTAGCTTGGAGGCTTTTCAAACATGTAAATGAAACATGTAGTTTGAGAATTATTCAAATCAACAATCAGAGACAAGCTATCGTAATTTTGAGCAAATATCAGAAACAATTAACAGCTAAATGAAAATTAACAGTACATGTGTATGTGGGCATTGAAGTAAGTCCTAAGAGATTTATAAAAATGAAAGGAAACAAACCCAAGCTACGAGTAGGCAGAATGCTACCGACGCCAATTGATAATGTTAATTGGTCTGCAAAAGGAGATATTATTCATAGTAAGTTGAATAGAAGCAGCTTATAATTGTTCAAGAATGTGCAACATAATCTTTTAATTGATTGTCTTCATCAAAACAAAAGCTCGAAAAGAAAAAGAAACCTCACCTGTGATGACAAACTTATCATAAGTTTCAAGAACCATGGCACACAAGTCCGTGACAACATAGATAAAACTGCCAAGAAAGCTATCAACGCCACCAACCTGGCTGATAGATTAATCAGTATGATATTTACCATGTTGAAAAGTTAATGCTCATGAAAGGTAAATTATTAGAGTTTCAACATCTCCAAGCAGGTAAAATTGAAGATCAATTAAGAATGCATGTTCTTCAAGGTAAACGTTGTTTGTATCAATACTCACATCCTGCTCGGGGCTATACAAGGGTACACAACAGATAAATAGATTAACCACAATTTATCATCATCTGAAAATCCTAGATTTATGGACATTTGTAGTTTTATCTTGGTGCTCCTTTACTTGAACTAATTGGTCCTATATATGTTAGATGAGTGGACTATAAAAACAAATGTTCAGTTTCACAGTCTCTACTAAACACTTCACGTTGTCTAGACTCTATTCGATAGGATAACCTAGTATTTCCTTCTGCATGTAACTGAGTGTATGCTACACCTTTCTTATTGCACCCAATTTCCTCTACCACTGACTACACCGATAAATTTTATATCCAAGTAACCAAATTTGAACCATTGACAACCCATTCTCTGGTTTATCATTACGCTTTTATATTTTTGTTGGTTGAGACAAAACCAAAACATACCATAAAACAAGGCAGACAAAAGCAGCACAAAAAAAATAGCAGTGCAATAAGGACATATTAAAATTCCTATTCAATGTTGCACAATAGTAAAAAAAATCAAAAGCCACCCCTTTTAGGTAGACAAACTAAGAAGTCAAACACAGTAAAAATACACTTGGTAACAAGAAATAACAACTAATAAACATCTAATAAACACATACATAGTAAGCAAAATTATCAATATATCATAGCAACTAAAAAGAAATCAGTATACCATAGTAAGCAAAATCATCAAGTAATACCTAGATCATCAAAAAACCAGAAATACACCTGCAATAATAAAAGAAAGGAAAAAGTGTTAACATGTCAGAAATAATAAAATGGAGAAAGCATAAGCAGAAAACTTATGAATCCTGATTCAAAGGAAAGAACAGCAAATAAAACATGACATAGGCCAAAAAGGGAGAAAACATTACCTTGATCACAACCAAGAAGAACTAAAACTGGAAGAATTAAAAAAAACAGAAGTTAAAATTTTCACAACAAACAAGAACAAAAGCTTAAGAAAATAGATATTTTAGAAAATACCTGTAGAAAACAACGAGAGCAAAATAACCCAAAGAATTTCAGGAGAAGAAACAACCGAAATATGTATACTGATCAAACCTTCCAATCTAACCCCTGGACCCAGGTAGCAGCTGCGTAACAAACAATATATTAAAAATTGCAAACCAAGTAGCTGCGTAAGAATTGAAATCATTACAAACTACACCCAAATGAAACACAGGCCGCAAAGTCAATAAGCACTTGATTAGGCGCAAGTACCTGTGCAAATTCAGCAGCAAAACCATGTGACCTCGACGAATAAGAAAGAACTCACCGCCCAAAACTATCCGAATAAGCAGGTTGAGGCAATCAACAATTCCACAAGAAAACTCAACCAAACAAGAAATACGCCGGTAAGCTGCGTGGCCGCACTAAATCCACAAACCCAGGAAGGAAAATTGACTTTCCTACCAAAAGCAGGAAAAAATCGAGATTGAGAGAGGG
The DNA here is from genome assembly GCA_030819805.1 of Penstemon newberryi var. newberryi. Taxonomy (NCBI): domain Eukaryota; kingdom Viridiplantae; phylum Streptophyta; class Magnoliopsida; order Lamiales; family Plantaginaceae; genus Penstemon; species Penstemon newberryi. Next base: position 9,955,653 of record JAUALY010000004.1, on the reverse strand, counting down.
GGAATTCGAAAAGCATAAGCAAACAGACCCTTGGGAGAGGTTGGGGCGTCCGTTTGACAGAGGGATAGCAGCTACTGTTCACTGGTTCATTTTGTGAACAAAGATACGGACCAAGGGCCCCTCTAAATGTAAGCGTACTGATAATTGAAGGGAAAAAGAAAATGGAAAAGGAAAAAAATCATGAAGGGAATGTTCCCAAAAATGTTAAAACTACGTCGTTTTAACATTAAAAGGGCAAAAAAAAAAGGGGAAGTAAAACAATATCAGCAACTTTGTACTGTACATGAGGGCTATCCCCCTTTATAGTTTCTTAATATATATATTTTAATTTCCAAACACGTGAAATATTTTGGCAGAATTCTCTAATACTATACAAATCACATAATCTCTTCGCCATGATTATTCTATTCTAACAATGAATTGTACGAGTTTGAATAAACATTCTTTTATATATTAGCTATTGAACAATAAGACTTGCATCAAATTATTAAAAAAAAAAAAAACAGTTTGCACCCTACAAATAGGCTCTTTTTTACTTTGTACCCTCCAATTTTTTTATCTCACTTTGCACCCTTAAAACTATTTTATCGCTTCAGTTTGCACCTTGGGTGTGCTTCCGGAAATTTTACTCGCCGGAATAAGGGTATTACAATCCACATATGAATTACACGCTTATCTTCCCCGACATCCAAGAGACATCTCTTTATCACAATTAAACGATGCAAAGAATAGTCCATTCTTTTCAAATTCCGGATGAAAAGCCATTCCTATCACTCCAAGGTGGTATTTTCGAATGTTTAAATTTTTATTTGGACTAGAAATTCTTGAAATTTTCATAAAAATAGTAAAGAATATAAAGTGGGTAGTGTTTGCATTTTAAGAGGAATTTTTTTTTAGGAACAGTGGTGTTTGCATTTTAAGTGGGAAAAAATGCCATCAAAAGCACAAAATTATAATCTGATATGTTCATGGTTTGAAAACTCTTCTCGAATTGAAGATCATGTGATGGACTGCAACATATTTGTCCATTGTATGGACAGAATGTTAAATGACCTTTTGGACTCCGGCCATTTAAATAAAGTGACTGGACACAAATACCCTAATTCCGACGAGTTAAATGGCCGGAAACACACCCAAGGTGTAGACTGAAGTGAGAAACTGGATTAAAGGGTGCAACGTGAGATAAAAAAAGTTAAAAGTGTGTGTAAAGTGGGAAAGGAGCCTATTTGGAAGGTGCAAAGTGGGATTAAGCCTAAACATTAACTAGAGCATTTCGTCTTGCTTTAAACATACAACATATTGACAACTCCTCAAGGTTAACCACAATACAAGATGTCCACAACTTTTGAACAGCATATACCACAATAATACAAACTCTTCACCTTATTTTCTTTGAATATCTATCTGAAAGACATGTAGACATCGCAATTAAGATTTTGGTTCCTTCATTTCTCACGTAATTTATACCATGTAGTAATGTAACAATCAATAAGATGTGCCTAAAAGGATAGAAAAATACAAAAATATCCCTACAGTTCAGTCTGATTACGTACCGTGAAAAATGCTGAGGTTTTTATACACACTCTTATCTTCCAGAGTTTTATAATTTTCAATCCTCGGAGATTTTTGGTAAATTTTGGATCTTGATCAACCCTCATGGTTGTATATTACCCCAAAATTTACATAGAAAGCATCTCTTCAAGAGTATTTATTAGAGGAGTAACATCTTGGAAACAGGCACAACGTTATAAAGGGGAGAATCTAAAGAATGAGTGCCCAATGCAATACATTTCATCATCATCCCAAAAAGCAAAGATTGGGAACCTCTACCATATTGTCTACATAATATTTTTCGATTCTATAAACGAATAGGTTTGAAATGGTTAACTGATTTGTAGGTTAACCATCAGTTTGAAGAATTCATTAGCTGAACAACCCAGGGCTACTTTCTATAAACCATAAAAGGCCAACAAGCTGCCATTCCAAGATTGGCTCACAACTTGATACACTGGATTAACTAGGTATATGCTTCATATTCGGGTTTCTGAATTACATCTACCGGACCGGGAAAAAGGGTCAAAACTGAAAAAAGATACTATCCTATCGAAACCTAGAACCCAAAAAACCATTTTCAAGTAGTTCATTAAATTTAGCTAGGTTGGGTTCAAAACCATAACCCAATTTAAAGGTTACCATACTCGAATCCGGAGACTTGAAACAACACTATCGTTGCTATCCTACCAGACCACAATGAAATTGCTCAAAATCAACAACAGAATAGTTGCTGAAACCTATTTTAATTAAGTACAACTAAAAACTTCACAAAGCTTTAAGCAAAATCTGACTATTCTTAACAGCATGTCAGTTCATTACCATGAAGGGAATATCCTTTCAGCAGAACACAAGGAAAAACAGCATTGATCATAAACACAAAAATAATTCAAGAACAAGCTAATAGCAAATTTAACCATTAAGATATCCATACCCACCATATGAACCTTGCCAAACATAATTAATATATCAGGACAGCAAAACAAGGTTCGAATTTGTTCGATAAGAGGTAGCAAAAGCAAAATAAGCAATATGTCTTTAGCAAAAACCAATACCAAATATTTACTAACACTAAGACTCTGTCCAGATAAACAACTAGATATTGAAATACTATATAAACATCAGTACTGAATCACTCGAATGCCCATGCATTCTCCCTGCGAACCTCCTCTTCTTCCTCAGGAGTGAAGTCATTCTTTATGTTGAAAGTCTTACGGATCTCCTCAGGTGTCTTTCCCTTTATCATGTCCGCCACAGTTTGGCAAGTGAGGTCAAGCAAGCTTTTGATGTTAAGGTAGTTTGCAGCCTAAAAAGGGGATAAAACCATCAGAAAGAGTAAAAACTTTAAAAATCTTGCTTTGCCCTGCAGTAACTCTCACCACATGTAAAAGGAAGTGGCCAAGAGAAAAAAGCTGAAATAATGTTTACATAGTATATCGCATAACGTGAACAATTATATATGTTCAACAACACTTTACTACATAAAGTGTAAACAAGTACATTTGATTCAAACAAAAACAACATCAGAGGACATCCAATTCATGCCTACTTTTAGAAGATAATCCGTGGCTTGAAATTGTTTAAACAGAATAAAAATTTCATGCGAAAAAGAAAGTCATAAGGAGAATAACTTAAGTAATATGTACATGGTATATAAAAAATAATGTGAACTCTTAAATTAAAATTTCTACATATATGTGCATACAAGTATAGCAAGTAAATAAAACTGCTGAAACTAAAACCATATCAGAAGACATAGACTTGATGTGAACGGACAAAAAAGAATGATTATTTTTACTTTTCAACATCATATTTTCTATTGCAAAAAACAACACAAGCATCAAGATCGACAATAATAGCATATGGACCAAATGAGCAAACACCTAACATTGGAATAAGTAATAAACAATAAGGGCAAGCACAAACTATACACAATCATACTTATAACAAACCAGGAGACACCAATACAAGGTAACCAAACAGGTACAATGGCAATATCGCAAAAACAACAAACCCTAAGGACAAATAAGTCAAACTAAAATACTCTAGAGAGACTGGATATACCAAAATTAGGTCAAACAGTGTTCCCTGATCCACCTTCACAAACTCAACATCGAAGGCCTTCAAATCATCATCAGCTACCTTGTCGCTGGGATTTCCACCGTCGGCAGCGAGCCTCGCGGCGGCGTCAGCGTGACGCTTACAGTATTCAATCACCTTAGCCAGAATCTTCGACGTGACGTTAGGCAAAGGGATGCTTGTGTCAGCACAGCCGTCCTCTATGATGTTCTTTATGGTCTGCGATTCGTTGGCCACAGCTTCCTCCACCTCGAACGATTCCCCATCGGAGCTCTTCAATACGATTGTCTTCAGTGCAGTGGTGTCGGTGATGGACGACATCTTTTCTTTGATTTTTCAGAAAACCCTAACCCTAAAAGATAGAAATAAAAGAAGAGATTGGAGAGAGAGAGATTAGTACTGGAAAAGAGAGTCGATGAATATGAATATAAAACGATGGAGGGCGTGATTCTGCATTTATATAGAGGTTAATCGACGCGTTTGTAATTAATTCAGCACGATTTTCTTTGTTTGAAGTCTCAGAAAGCGTGTTCTGTTATAAATGTGAGTAATTTGCTCAAATGGTGCTTTACTTATTAGACTAATTTCAGCTAAGTCCATAATTACCAAAAAAAATAGTTAAGTCCTCAGACCATCTCCAACAGACCTTTTAAATTCAGGCTTCTTATCTTAAAATTTGAGGAATGAACAGTGTTATACATTCACACTTTTTACTCTGCACTCCAACAGCTTGTTTATATTTTAAGATTCTACTTTAAATAATCACACCACACCACTCCACTCCAACTTTAACACACTACTTTTACTTTTAAAATTTCACTTTGGACTCTCAAATATAAGAGTCCAAACTTATAAAATTTTGGTAGTCTTATTTTTTAAAGACTCCCTTGGAGTACATTTTTTATGCAATTCTTATAAATTTTCTTATAATTTGGGATATAAAGACTCCCTTGAAGATGGTCTCAAACTATAAAATATATTCACGTATACATTTCAACATAAAAAGGAGTTGTAGTCAATTAGCTTTTCGAAAAAGTAATTTAATTTGTTTTCAAGTAGTAACTTAGGGTTCATCCATGTCACCTATTAGTCTAATACCCATTAAAAACTAACAATACTTTTACTAAAAAGTGTAAAAACCAAAAAAAAAAAAAAAAATTGGTTTAGAAAACTTGAGGGCCTGTTTGTTTGGCGTTCGGGAAAGTAGTTTGGGAGAGTAGTGGGGGTTTGTGAAATAATATCGATTTGCGTAATGTTGTTTGTTTGGGTTTTGAGAGAGTGGTTTGAGAAATAAAATAGGTGTATGTTTTTTTGGAATAGTTGGTTGTAGGTGTAAGATGTGTAATACTTTATGTCAAATCATGTTTGTTATGTGAGATAAATTGTGTAAGAGATAGGTTACTTTATGTCAAATCAAAGTAGAGTTTGTATAAATTTTGTTTAGAGATAAAGAAAATTGTTGTTTGTTTGGCTTTTGAGAGAGTAGTTTTAAAAAATTAATGGATGGAAAATTTATTTAAGAAAGTAGAAAACATGTTTGTTTGGAATTTTCCAAACAATAAGAAACGCCAAACAAACAGGCCCTGAAATTCTCAGCCATTCATGTATCAAAGCAAGTACACGAGGCGTATCATTGTGTTTTTTGAGTAAATATTTTTTCAATATTCTTTAATTCAATTGGAAATGAAATCATGCGTTTTTTTTAGTCATAAATTATAAACGCATGGAAATTTTGAATTGATCTACTGGTACATCAAAAAATAGATTTAAAAGAAAACAAACAAGACATTTACCTTAAGACAAATGAGTAGATTTCATATCATATTTCATAATTAAGAGTTTAAACTTTAAATAAACAGAAATCTTCGTGAAAATAGAGGATTATGAACAAGTTTGAAACCATAGAACAGAAACAAAAACCAATTTCTGTAAGTTATTTAATAGATTTACAATGTCCTGAATTGATTCATCAAATGAGAAGATACAAACTATTATCAGTTTCAATATATAGACACTTTCCAACTCATACGATTTGCATACTTCGTTCAGAGACATGTTCATATCAGTTATCCAAATCTTCAAAGCTTTGAAACAGGCAAGCCTACACAAGTTAACAAAGTCAAATTTAGGACACTCTTAAATAAAACATTAATAATAAGTAAGAATGAATTGTAAGTGAACTACCTAAAGCTTTTGAGTTTACTATGCTCGGGGATGCAGCAGGGGGTCTAGAGCTCTCATTCAAGAAGGGCTCCACGTTGTTTGGATCGGCCCAAACGGGGTATCCTTTAATTTTTCCCTGTTAAAGATTATATTCTCAAGGATTTGAAATTTTTTCCTTACTCGTTTCACAGAAAGAAAAAAAAACACAGAAATTCATACCAGAACATTCAATGCAGCTAGTGTTGCCATTCCTTCACGAGTCCACTGCGTATTCAGCATGGAGAGAATTTTAAAAAGTCGTTTGGTTGCAAAGATTATAGGAGATTAGGTCTTTTATTTAACCTTTGTTGTAAAACAAAAAAACAGATTGACCCTAAAACAAGTGATATCCAACCACTTTTAGGCACTAACACAAATAAAACAACCACAAGTTCAACCCTATGAAATATAATCTCCATGGTCCAATATGTGGTAAATTTTGTCTTAGTTACTAATTTGTCATCAATTTATGCTTTAAACTCTGCTACCAAAAATTATACCTTGTATCATCTTAAGTGTAATGACATGATTAATATTTTATTATTCCATAGCTGTTAGAAAATGGGTTCCTGTATAAAGTATATTGTGGAAGAACAGAAATAGTTACCTTTGAAGCCGAAGCAATGTGAGGCACGACAATAGCATTCTTCATTTCCCCAAGACCGGGTTTCATGTATGGCTCATCCTAATTGAATTAAAGAAAACTCATCATTTATATGTGATTTATCACAAACATATGTTACAAGAAGAAGAAACAGTGTTCATGTTTGATTACCTCGAAGACATCTAGACCAACTCGAAACATAGGATTAGCTTTCAAATGTTCGACCAGAGCTACCTCGTCTACAACAGGTCCCCTGCTGCAGTTTACTAGGATGGCTTCCTGCATAATAATCCGCAGAAGTATCAATTTATAAAAGTCATATTTTGATGGCCCCAACACAAAAGAACCAACAGAACAAAACGGATCGGCTGGCACAAAAAAATGGGTCGGTCATGGGTTGAACCAATATATGGGTCGACAAGGCACATAATGGGCCACACGACATAAAACTGGAAGAACAGACATAAACGGATCCCATTTTTTTTTGGTAATATTATTTAGATTGAGCTTTGGATCTAAGTATGAATCATATGAAGTGATTGAAAAAGTAAATGGTCCATTTGGATGATCTTTTCCGATCCACAGTTTCTAAATTCAGATCAGGACCACATGCATACGGATCCAATCTATTTTCCACCCCTACAGTTAATGAGTAATTATTTGTCATCATATTACCTTCTTCATCATTGCAAGCCTTTCTTTATTGACAAGATGATAAGTTGTTTTATCCAGCACCGGATGAAGGCTTATCTACAATGTAGCACTAAACCTTTAAGTCCAAAGGATTTGTACAAATAAAAAATAACAATGAAAATATGAAAGCATGAATCTTGGAGCCGAACAAATTACGAAACGAAAGCTTACCACATCAGCTTCTCGTAGAACTTCATCCATTGAGGATGCCCTTTTCCATGTGACGGGTGGTTCACCATTGGCTTTCAAGAACTGGCCATAAGCTGCGATTTTATAATATATAAGTATTTGATTAAAGTTAGGAAATGATTTAACTAATAGATCTTGATACATGCCTGTGACAAACTTTTCTAGACGAGTGGATTGGTAGAGATCATAGTAAATTAAGTTCATTTTGAAACCTTCAACCTATTTAAAAAACACCATTTGCTCATCAATATTGCAATTATATTTTGTTCATAAAAGCCAACAAAAAGAGAGGAAATAGTGGATATTTTCACACGTAGTGTACCATCATTCTAGCATAAGCAGATCCAATTCGACCAGCTCCAATAACACCAACAGTTTGTCCTTTAAGTAAATTTCCCACAAATCTGCAAGTGAAATCAGATTAATCGATCAAGAAATATCCATTCTTATAAATATGAACAAGAGATGAAATGAGTGGAACAAATGAAGGATAATTATACAGATGAGGAAGCCATCCATCATATAAGCCAGCCCTCATGAACTCATCGGCTTCAACAATTCTTCTAGCTGCAGCTAAAGAAAGTGAAGCTGCTAACTCAGCTGTAGTCTCTGTGAGTACTCCCTGATCAAAATATTACTACATATTACTAAATTACTCATAAGAATATTACATGTAGATGAGTATAATTTGGACCAAGAAGGTGAAGTTATGCACATGTTTTTTGGCTAAACAACCATGAATCATATGATAGAATCCACAAAATATGCAACCAAGTCATAGATGAATCATAAATCATATGATATTACTTGTTGGTTTAGTTTTGGTTTAAGGAATTAAATGTACGTCGTCTTTATGTTCTTCTTTGAAGATTTAAATTCTGTGTTGCTCAGAGACTAATATTTGTACTTATTGAAAACACAACCATGGTATTGTAACTTCACTACTGAAGTTAAGGATGAGAATCAGATTAAACAAACAAGCGTTATACACATCAAACAAGCTTGAACAACGTTCATCGTCTAATAATTTTCTGAACTCGGTTCAAACTCAAGTCAATAAACTACAGTGACAAATTATAAGTACTAATTAATATAACGGAAATCGAGCTCTATTTGTGTTTGGCTCAGAGTAAAGCTCATTCGAGCTCAGTCAATCTCATTCTTGATAAACCAAACTTGAAAAATATGTTGCTCTACTAAACTCCGACATTTATATACCCCTAGCTGCAGTTATTTTACTCAACGATAGACGATATTAAACTTAGGATAGCGCATGTATAAATTACTAATAAATAACTAAAGAAAAAGAAGGAAATCTAAATAAACTCACAGGAGTATTTCCAACAGCAACACCATACTTGTTAGCAGCATTAACATCAACATTGTTATACCCAACAGCCATATTGCTGAATGCTTTACCTCCAGCTCTACTCAAAGCAGAAAACAATGTCTCCCCCCAATCTTCAGTCAACTAAAATACATACAAATAGAAAATAAAAACCAAATCAAATCAAATCAAACACTAATTCCACAAACTCAACTCAGTAAACATTCAATTCAATCTGGAAAACAGAAAAAAACAACATGAGAATCATTTACAAATAGCAAAACAAAAACCGTTTGTGTGTATTTTAATTACCTGGCCAATGACTCCATCACACTTATCACCAATCAAAGAAATAATATCCTCAACAGACAATATGGTTTTCTTCTGTGTGCATATCTGAAACAAGAAAATTAATTAAATATAAATACAACACAATCAACGAAATAGAAACAGAAGCAAGCTGAAATGATCAACAATTTAATTAAAGAAATAGAATTACTTCGAGACGACAATCTTGTTCAATCAATAGATTAATCCATCGGGTTCCGGGCATAGGTTTAGTACTAATAACTCTGTACTTTCCATTTGGATTATAGACCTCAACTTGCAATGGCGCCATGGAAAACAACACTAACACTTTACTCTGCACTCTCCAGTTTGTATGGGTTTTTCAAAATAATTAATGATCTGCTGTGGCGTGGACCATTGCGAATGTTTTTTATGCAGGAGTTTGATCAAGTAAATTGAGGAACCAACGGCTAAGATTTTTGATTTTTGGAGGGTTTCATGGACCTCTCGTTTTGGAATCGGATAATGAAGTATGTGTTCTGGTGACACGTTAGAATTGAGCTATCTGTTTTTTTAGCTAAATGACAAGTATGAATAATTTTGAGCCACTTATTATATGATAAATGTTCGTAAAAGAAGAATGAAAATTAAACATAAAGGTATTATTATTGATTCATGGAAAAAATAGTTTTGAGGTAAAAAGTAAATTGTATTTATTAATATTTTTTTAGTGAAATGATGAATACATCATTACATCATACTCGAATTTCACAAGTGTGAATATTTATCTAATTTAATACTCCCTCCGTTTCAAAATATCTGTCTTTTCACATGTATGCACACAAATTAAGAAAATCATTGAATATAGCTGAATTCTAAGAGGAAAAAAATGAAAAAGACTAAAATACCCTTTTAATTAATTATCCTCCACTAATATTTGAGAAAATTTATGAGCATAAAGGGCAAAAATGGAAAAAGAGTAATTAATGCTTTATTGAAAATCTAAAGTGACAGATAATATGACACAAGAAAAACTCTTCAAAGCGACAAATATTATGAAACAGAGGGAGTATTAATATTGATAGTAATAGAACATATATTGTGATTAGTGATTAATGTAATATTGTAGCTGACTAGCTGCCATCTTACTCAAAAGAAGAATACATCATTATATTAAAATAATCACTTGATTACTAGCAAAGGTACAAATAATAACTTATTAATAAGACTACTACTTATTAAGAAAGTGTGATATATTTAATACGTAGATGGATAAAAGTATTAATAAAATTATCTATAACAAATATACATGCATATCACTCTATTGGAATGGATGGTGCTAAATTGATTTGAATTACAAGTTTTCGGTATGAAGCCCAATGACTGGAAAATTTGAAACGGGCCCAAGTAAAGAAAGGCTTTGTCAAAGCTTTGACTCTAACGATGGTTGTCAATGGGTTAATTCGGGCCGGATTAGACTCGACTCATATTGAGTTTCCTTTACTTTAGTTCGAATTTGAATAGAACTCGATATAATTCGGATCTAATTTTTTCAACTCCAACGGGTCTTAATTGAATTCGGTCGGATTAAAATATATTTGGATTCAATAAAATCTCCACTTTCAAAATTTACACCAGTATTTTTTACTAAAACAAGTTTGTTAACTTTACGATTTTATTTAATTTAGCTCACATGTTTTAAATATTTTTAACTAATATTCATGTTTTAGATGAAAATATGAGTAAAATTAACTATGAATGAATTATTAACTACTATGTTCTTAAGAGGATGGTAAAATATCATGAATGTAACTTATTTTTTACTAAAAAGATATGTATATATATAGATTTTTTAATTTATTGTCGAATACAAATTTTTAATGGATCATATTGACCTAAATTCATATTCGCTCTATATATTTTAAATTATGAGTATTTGTAATCGATTCATAACCATCAAATCTCTAATCAAATAAGAATACAAATAAATCAAGTTAGATTCTAATCGGGTTGGAATTAAATATATTTCATTGACAGCCTAGCTCAATGTTTATGTGCAACCCGAGCCCATATGAAATTGAAATAAACTTAAAATGGGCCTAGAATAGTTTAATCAGCCTTGTGCAAATTGCAGGTTGGTCTTACCATCAATGGATTGGATTTTAAACTGGATCAAATTTGAATTTGCTGAGGGAGAAGAGGAAAAGTTTAGAAAAATTTGGTTTAATTTACTCTATTCATTTCTAAATACATGTCCTTTTAAAATTCAAGGAAGACTTAAATATTTTTTTTTGACAATTTTATCATTTCTCGTTAATGAAAGAGAGGGATGGATATGAGAACTTGCACATTCTTTGATTCATTTTCAAAGGTAATTTTATACCATAAGACTTTTATTCTCCTAAAATTTAGATAATTAATACTAGTAGTTCCTTAATACTTGTGCAATAATCTTAAATGGCATATATTTAATAATGGATGTAGTATTAAGATTTGTAACCGGTAGTGATGAAGTTGATTTGACTACTAAAAAGGCATATATTCCAAAATAAAAAATCATATAAGAACAATTCGAATCGTTAAATATTTTAACTTCATGATTAATAAATAAATTTATATAATAGTTTATTTTATATATATATATATAACATTAATAAGACTTTGGTTATTTGCAACCATCATCATTTCTTAGTTAATCAATTTGGTATATTATCAATGCCACTGCTTTCATACAAAGTCATACATCTTGAAATAGGTATGTTTAAATAGGTCGGCGAATGATCTTTCATTATTTTATTTTGTGATGGTGTATACATCACTACTTAAATTTAAAGTTAATAAATTAAGTTTGAGTTCGTGAATTGAGTCTGATGAATCATTAAGAAACATGTTGTCAAGTATAAAATTTGAATGTGGTATTTTCCAGAATTTGGATTTCTGTTTGAAATTCCATCAAACGAGTATCGATTGATTTAAATTCCAAAATATTCAGATTCAAATCCGATATAAAATTTGATATGAATTCCATTCCAAACTGCTATGAATTAAATTCAATCTATCGGCAACCTTAGAAAGAATCAAAGAACTATAAATGACATTTAGAACTATCGACGACATTCGAATCTTGAAATTTACATGATATTGATTTTATAGAGACTTCTCAAAATAAAAGAAGATGAAAATATTCTCGTTGATTTAACCTTTTACCATTTCTTCTAGACTAGTTTAGATTTATCTATAGTACTTACATCAGAATAAGTATGCATACGTATTATTAGAGGAGGTCGCAGTGCGATCTAGTATGGTTTTGTATTCACCCAAGTCAACCCGATATTTTGCGGGTATTTAATATGTTGGATTTTATGGGTATTGACCCAATTGTTTTGAGCTCAATTGGAGTTAAACCCATAGAATATAAAGAAATGAAAGATAGAAGAGAGAAAAATGTTTTCATCCCACATGGAGAAGAATGAATAATTTTTTGCTATTTATAATGCAAAAATTTGGACTAAGGGTTGGGCCCCTTGGGGTTATCAAGTTTTGTGAGGGGAGAAGACATGCTCCGCCGACCGATCGGCTCGGCACGGTCCGATCTCGGGATTGGGTTTGGGCTTGGGCTTCAACAAAATATTATTTTTTTGGACAAAGTTTAATTAATGTTTTGGCCAAAAACTTAAGAGCCCAATAAATTAATCCATACAAATTATATCCGCGTAGCAGATCCAATTGACCCGAACAAGACCCGCGTAGCTGACCCGTTTCTTAAATCCGCGCGCGCGCCATTTTTTGAATTGCTGTGCCAGTTCGGTTTGAATCGAACCGGCTGCACCTGTTTGGACCGAACTAGTGCTACTGGTTAAATCTGGCCAATTCTCTCATCCCGTTTTCTACCAATCTAAAGCAGAATCATATTCTCTCTCTCTCTCTCTTCTTCATCTTAAATATTGTTTAAATATTCATATTTGTTAAAGTTGATGTGGACTTGTTCTTTGTGTAAAGAAACAAGTATCCGACTGTTGTATCTTGGGAGACTACTGGGACGAACTGTTGCACCTTCGACAACCCAGAAATATTGTCTTAATGACATTGCTTTTGCAAGCCTCAGTCGATTTATTTCCGGCTCAGAATTAATTCAGTAAGTAATTAAATTCTTATTAAAGTAATATTTTAATATTGCTTTTATTTGTTCTACGAGAATAAACTTATTACACATATTGTTTTAAACATTTTAGAACATAATAATCTAATTCAAGATCAATCCAACAAGTTTTAAGATTGCATTTTGTTGTCCATTCGGGTTGGGGCGGGTTTTGCAGTCTCAACATTAATGTATTTTTGGTATTTGATAAGTTAAATGTAAATAAAGTAATTAATTATAACTTTTTATTTTTGTGAATTATAAATTTCAAAAATTTCATAGAAAATATAGTGAAGATAATGCAAAATATTAACTAACAAATAGGATCTTCAATTAATCTACAATCTAATGAATGCTAAAAACAATCTCGAACACTAAGTAAACAAATTTTGTTACACAAATATGAAATTGAAAAAGAATTTTTCAAACAATAAACAAAAAATAAAATTATCTTCATAACTGAATTTATTATATATTGGTGGTTAACGCCCCAATGAAATTTTACTTGAAATAACCTCCCCTCCCCCCTCCCCATATTGCTTTACTTTTTGTTTTTTAACCTTTTTTATTTCAGTTTTGGCTTTTTTATATATATTGAGAGAGAAAGAGAAAAAGAGGTTGTGGAACGCGATTAATTTGTTCAAGTATATACTTATAATATATTTCTAATTTCTTAAGTTTAGGACTAAAATAAATAATAAAATAAAATATATATAAAAATCATAATTAATATATAGTGCGATCGTATGCAATTATACAGTATAAAAAAATATAAAAGCAAACTCGATTATAACTTGCGATTTTTTTTTTTAAGATGTCTAAGATTAACCCATCAACTAAAAAATTACGATCGGTTTGGGATGGGTCAATCGGTTGGGACGATTACCGATTTCGTTGAACACCCCGTCTATTATCAAAAGTAAAGACATGGCAACAAGTCAATACCCATCCTCCTTATTAATACGTCTTGTTAACATCATCATCATCATCATCATCATCTTTGTGACGAACTTTCATCATGTTATTATGATTATGCTTGCCAAAATATAAGGTGGATAGCACAAACTATATTTTTATTTTTAATGGATAAAGATGTGAAGATCACCAATTTTCCAGGTCTTTGGCAGAGGGTCAACTCAAGTCAAGAACAAATACAATATACTATTAGTTATATGATTAATACTTTTAACAGAATGAGAAACTACAAAATATATGAAATCATAAATGAATGGCAAAACTGAATTTGAGTTAGCAATTGTTGGTACCATTTCCAATTAAATTGCAGATGATTGAGACAAAAGGTTCTGCATTAGCACTACACCAATGACTTTTCAAATACTCTATAAGATATAAGCACTGATAAAACATGATAAAATTCATTTTGTCCCCTTTACTATTATGACGGTATATATGCAATGTCTTTCAAATATTGCTTGAATTCTGTCTCCTTCAACTATAACAATGAGGTTTTAGAAATAAAAAATGACTATTCATGAACTTCTAAAACTATAGAGTGCTTAACAAAAATAAATAAAAATTATAGAGTAGAAAATATGGTATAATTTGTGATGTTTCGACATAGTGCACAAAATGAAATAGAGACATTGCCAACTATGTTAGTAGTGGGTAGGTAGTTAGTTATATATGTCAAAACTCATTGACAAAAGCCACATAATTGTACATGAAATATTCAGCATTCAAGTCCTTGATCTTGATTTGTAATCAACACGTTATTTCATTATCAATATCAAAGATATTTTCCCTCATTCGAATAAGAAGAGAATAATTATTAAAATTAAAAGTAAAGGACAATATACTGCAAATGAGCAAATTGTATTAAAGTGATAGCTAGAGAATACAAAATGATAAATATTTGGAAAAACAAAACGTGTAGTAATTATAGTTAAAGGAGATAAAATAGATATAATAATAATTGCAAAAACTCAATGTGCAACAATAGTTGAAGGAGTTTAAAATTAAAAATTAAAATAAAAAAATCCAGTAACAAAAAAGTTTTGAAGATCAACTGCCAACAAAAGTTGGTACAAATAGTACAGGTAGGTACTTTATCCTTTCAAATCCCCTAAATCTCAGATTCTCTAGTAAAATAGTTTGGGGCTTAGGGCTACAAATTTTTTGCCAAAAAATGGAGAGGCTAATCTATTCGAATCCAATCCCTTCTAAACTTCACCGCAATTCGCCATTTCTTCCCCGACTCGCCCGAGTCGACTCACTCCGAAATATCGCTCCCTCAAATTCTTCTTCTTCTTCCTTGACGCGCAGAATCAGTCCGCTCAATTGCAATCTCCATCACTCGTCTGCTTCCACCAACCTAATTGACGATGGCTCGAGCAAAAGATTGTCCTTTGCTTTGGATTCAGAGAATGCGTCGGATCCTAAACCCAATTTTCTCAAACGGATAGCTCAGAGATTATCTCAGGAGCAAAAGGTATTGATACCGTATATTTTTTTGTTGAATTGTACTTAAAACTTGCAAAGATGTTGCATATTTCGGTCGTGGTGTTCAATTTATATGTTTTAACATCTAATGCCTCAATTAAATACTGTGGAATTACGGCCACAGTTCATTGTAATATGCTGGATTTTCTTTTCTTGTAATTGTGTGTCGAATGGGGTTAAACGAGACAAATGTATAAATGAGTTTGTTTAGTTACAGTTCAAGTAGCTCTAAGTACTTCAAACATGGTGTGTAGTTCTAAGTATTCTTCGAGGTGCTTAAAGAGTGTGATGAAATGCCAATTTAGAGATTGAGAAACTTCCTTTCTCGGTCATACAAATTTCTAAGTTATGGTCAGCATATGAAGGAGATGACTGTATATTCATGACCATAAGAGATGTCTATGTAGAGAGTTCGGCTAATCAAATGGGAGGATTCTTCTTCGTATGTTTACACTCATCTTGAAAAGTAGAAGGATTCCGAGGCTTTATTATTTGTGTCTATTTTTTCTTCCTCAGCTAACGCGGTACAGAGAGTCATAGATACTTCTCTAGACGTGATTTCTCTAGCTATAATAAGATGTCTTATGGTTGTGAGGAAGTTAGGTCTTGAACTTTAAGGTGTCTAGTTGGTTAGAAAGGCAGCATTTTTTTGTTTGATTTCTGTTGTGTGGTGGTATAATTTGAAGTATATCTATTAAGGTTGTTTTCCAAGATGATATACGTCATATGATTTTCTAATGTCTCTTGCCAATCTCTGAAACTGTTTCTTCTTTAGTGAAGAAGACTTGAGTAAATATAACATAGAGCCATAGAGGATATAATCATCAATGTAGGCCTAAGTAATTGGAAGTCGAGTTGTATGTATTTGTAGGACCCTGTAATAATCATCATAAATGTTGCATTAGATATCAGTTATCTTGTAAAACACACTACAAAACATTGCATGGAAGTTTAGGAGAAGGTACATTCAATTGAAATTGCATGATCCACCTTGCGATGAATTTCTAATTTCTAGTTTGAACAGGGCTCAGTATAACCCTAAAAAAAATTAAAGAATGAGTAACCAGAGGAATCGGGTTAGTTCTATATCCCATATTCATTTGACAAATTTTCTGCATACATTTCAGGTGATTAATGCTGGGACAGCGATATTACTATCAACAATCTTTTTAACACTACTCCACCCAGCTCTCGTGTCACCAGCTTTAGCTAGTTTTCCAAGTGCAGCCAAAGCAGGAGGTACTTCAATCATTCGGAATGAGTTACTAAGCAGTGCATGGACTGGCTTATTTGCAGGTTGCTTACACACACTCTCAGGCCCTGACCATCTCGCTGCCTTAGCTCCACTCTCCATAGGTCGAACAAAAATGGAAAGTGTGGCTGTCGGGGCCCTATGGGGCTGTGGCCATGACGCAGGCCAACTAATATTTGGCTTACTTTTTTTACTCTTAAAAGACCGCCTTCACATTGAAGTCATTAGAACTTGGGGGTCAGTAGTCGTAGGGTTTACTCTACTAATAATTGGTGCCATGGGAATTAAAGAAGCTTCAGAAGTGCCTGCCCCTTGTGTAGCTTTAGAAAACGGTGAATGTGACGTTAGTGAATATGAAGCTCTTACGAGCCAACCAACTGGGAAAAAGAAAATCGGGTTTGCTACTTTTGCTACTGGGATTGTGCATGGTTTGCAGCCTGATGCTTTAATGATGATATTGCCTGCTCTTGCTTTGCCTTCTCGTTTGGCTGGTGCTGCGTTTTTGTTTACGTTTTTGGTTGGGACTGTCATTGCTATGGGAAGTTATACAGTGTTTATAGGGTCGTGTAGTGAGGCGCTTAAGGATAGAGTGCCTAGAATAACTGAGAAGCTTACTTGGGCGTCTTCGCTTATAGCAATTGGTTTAGGAGTTTCCATTCTTGTTAGTCAATTTTTTGGATTTAGTTTGTATTGATTTGGCGATGAGTTTTTTTATTGTTTCTAGTTGTAGTGGAAGATTTCTAGAGCATGAATGTATTGAATTAACGGCTGAAGTTCATCCTTCTAGCTTTATTTGTCCATGGAGTTTATTATTTTAGATGTTAGTCTATCGTACCAATTTTTGTCCGAGTAAACTAAGTAATTCTTTTGACAGATTTGGTTCCCAAACTCGTTTCTGGACCCGGTTGGATTGGATCCTGCAAACACGAGATCAATGCCCATTCCTACAAAGCAATAACAATTAAATCTGCACATGATATTCCAGACCGCAATATCATACCAAATTTTAGATTTCTCCCCCAAAAAAATTGGAATAGACAAATTTGTACTCGAAATTGTAGTAGTGTTCTGTTCATACTCATAAAAATCTCATACCGTAAAATATTATTATACGGGTAAATACCACTTTTGGTCCCTCTTATCTTTAAGTGGTTCCTCTTATGTTTTTTTCCTCTCTTTAGCCCCTACTATGAATTATTTGTTTCACTTTAGTCCCTATTATGAATTATGTGTTTCACTTTAGTCCTTATCAGGTGGTTACAATAAAACGTGACATGCACATGAATATTTTTTAGGGCATTTTCGTCCGTTCACTATTGAGACTGAGATATCGTTAAATTGGTGAACAAATTTGGTGTTTGAAGAAGATTTTGGGAGAAAACTTAGTTTGGAACGGAATGGACGATTAAGTTGGATTGAAATGAAAGCCTAGTTTAAAAGAGATTAGAGTTAGGTTTTTTTTTTTGAATTTTTATAAAGACAAAAATATTCCTGTGACCGCCCGAAAATGACTAAAGTGAAACAAATAATTCATAGTAGGGACTAAAATGAGAAAAAAAAAATATAAGAGAAACCACTCTGTAAAAAAATAATGATAAGATGGACCAAAAGTGATGTTTACCTATTATTATACTGTAAAGAGATGTTTATGAATGAGTTATATAATTCAAGTTTATGACCTTTTATTTGCACTCAAAAGTTATTGGGACAAATGGTAGCAGCTTGCAACCCTCATAAATTTGAATTCTACTCTAAAGACACCACGCTAAGGGACCTTTTATTTGCGAACTTATAATTCTAATGCATAAAATATTGTAACTTCTTCGCTAGCTAAACTGGCAACAATAAATAAACATCTGAAACCGCACTATTTGGCACACTACAAATTCTGTTAGAGAAATTGCATAATCATACCACATGCTGAAGTACACCCCAAAAAATCAATTACCACCACTATAAACAACATTTAAAACCGAGTGCATCTAAAACTACATTGATCCAAACTTCCTAAGATTATGAATATTGTAAATTTTTTTCTGCATTGATGGTAAGTAATTGATTTTATGTTAAGCAATGGGAGAATCAATAGGGTATTTTCCAAAAATTCATAACCATGTTAAGACGGAAACATTCATGATCCACTTTCAAAGTATGTGTGCCCAGCTCCAGTTTTGACCTTTTTTCTCTATAGTAATAGATATGCACAAGATCAGATGGCTGCTGGTAAGGAACTTAATCTTCAATGCTAGTCCACAAAACGCTTCACGATTAACTAATGCGACACTCAAAATGACCAATTATTCCTGGAGTAATGTTTTTTTACTGCTTTTTGCCAATGTCGTAAAGTATGCATGCATCTGCTGCAGTCTTCATCTGCCACCACAAAATGAAGGAATCAGTAACAAATTATTTTTGAACTTTTGTTGTAGAAATGGATATGTCAAACTCTTTCCAGTGTAAATGAAAAATATTAAATGAATATAACCAATTTTATTTATGTCTTTTAATAATTTACATGTTGCAACATAAGCATTTTGACAGTCAGCATCTAGCCATACCCTGTGGTGTGACAAAGTGGTTTGAATTCGCATGGGTTTCAAGTACACCATTTCCAAAGTCTATTATTTAGGATTCAACACCAAAATTTTAACAGTAACAAATTCTACTAGAGATGACAAATTAGATGCAGTATATGTAGCAATACACAGATTTGAATTCGGTACAATATTCCTGCTAAATTCTACTAAAATAACTGGCAATTAACTATCTCTTGAAATAAGCACCAATGACGTCACTCTTAACTTTTTAAAGAATTTTCTGAATTTGCTTTCCATAATATTGAGATGCAGTAAGATGTTCATGAACTAAGTTATATGGGGAGGCGACTAATTCCTTAGAAATTTAAAATAACTACTAAAACCAATTTTCATTCTTTCCTAAAATGCAAACAAGCCTAAAATAATCACATTGTCTTGCAGAGGTATTTGTTAGTGCAACATTTATATTGCTCGAGTAACTAACCATAAACAACAAATTCACGTAGTGAAATTATTATACACGTGTACGATCTCCGTGTATATGATCAAGGATTGTAATCACAAAAATAATCGGCATTAAGAATTAAAATTCAGCACATATGATGATCAAAAGGGCGGGATTTACAAATTCGTGTTGAGTGGTTACTTTAAGTTCAAGAGATGCTCATTAAGGTGCAAATTTACTTGCCTGTATAACATTAATTAGTTGCTTGATTACAAATCCGACAACAATCAAAGCAAGCAACATCAAATACAGCAAGCTCTGCGTGGCAGCATTCACTAAGACCTGAGAGGAAAAATTCAGGAGTAAATAGGACCAGCAAAGATCTACTTGTTTTGTGTCCAAATGACTGAGTCAATCAAGAACCAAAAACTTACATCAGTTAAGTTCTCAGTCTCTTTCTTTGCTAGAAGAAACAAAAGAATGTAAAGAACCTGCGAACCAAACAAATTAAACAAGTAAGCCTAGAAAAATGATAAAAAAATTTTTATTCCTGGTACAAATACTCAAAAGAAATTCACCTCACAGGACACACAACAGTAGCACATAAATTTGCGATTCCCATAATAAAGCCTGAAAAGCCAACTGGTGCTATCTTTAACATCCTTGTGACTACTTTTGCCTACCAAGAAGGAACTGCAAGACAAAAGAGAAAGTGGAAATAACCAAAACTCTGATCACATAGAAAATAATTTACGAGAAAGACAAAACCCCTATACTTTCTAAATTTAAAATTTAAAATTTAAAATTAAATACGGATAGTGATGTAACAAAGTCAATACCTGTACATTTGCAACCAATGGCTGGCAATATCTAGAGCAAGCAATGACAAGAAAACCAACCCAGGTCTGAAATAAATAGGGGGTGAGAACTAGTATTGCAGAGGATTATAGCATTTTATGATAGTACAATATAGTGAAAACAAATCACCTATAAACTTGTGATAGAATTACCAAGAGACAAGCCGTGCTTATCCTAGAAAATCAATTTGTCAGAGAATGGTAAGAGAATAAATGATATGTTTGTTCAAAAGGCAAAATTATCATATGTAGAGAACAAACGAGGCATCTGAGTGAAGGATACCTATCAGTAACCATATCCAGAACAGCTCCAAATGTTGAAACTGAAATACACAAAGTAAGCTTTGCAAGATTATAGGCTGAATAAATCCTATTTCATCCACCAGATAACAATACTATGAACGAAAACATCCATGTATGATTTACAATTTTCTTTAAGAGTATATGAAAATACAGTGTCACATTTGTATTCCAACCATACATCCGCATCTCAGTAAACAATTCTTACGTTAATTAAGTTTAATGTAAAACATATGCCCAGTCAGACGGGTAAGGAAACAACAAACCATTGTCATGCATTGATTGGAGTGAGAAAAACTAACACCATGATTTAATGATGAAAGTCCTTCCATTCATTAGGCAAAAGAACAACATTCATTAATAAAACAGCAAGCTACTCAGTACCCAGAATTATTACACATTTGCAAGATAACATTTCTTAAATTGAAAAGAGAAAGCATAAATTATAAACCCTAACCTTGATTGAGCTTACGCGCAAACCAACCATCCAATGCATCACATACAAAGCTGTAAAACAGAATCTCATATTCGAACATTCAGATTAGGATAATCCAAAAATACAATTACAAAATAGAAATGATAACAGGATCCTCATTCCTCACCTAACAAAATAGAGAACGGAGAAAAGATACTTGTCCTTGAAGCATATCGCAAAAGCAAAGCAATTCATTAGAATTCTAACATACCCTGCCAAAAAGCGAACATCAATAGATCGAATACGAGGTAAATCGCATAAAATTAATGTCAATAAAAAATTTAATAAATACTTACCGATTATATTCGGAACGTAAAGGTAGACAGAAAGAGTACTAGGTCTCGGTTTATCCGCCATGGAAGGAAGCTTATTGAAATGGATTGCAATTGAATCAGCTGCTATTTGACAGAACTCTTGGTGTGTTTACAGCGCATATGCAGAATAATAATGGGGGAATTTTCTAATTTTTTGCAACTTGCAAGTGTTGGGTTTTTGGGGAAGGTATCAAATGTTATTCAAACTTCAAAACTTTGATTATTGACTAGAGAAATTAATTTTATATACAGTATATAACTTTAGTAATGTATAATATCTATTATCTTGCATGCAAATAACGTTTCATAATAACAGATGAAATAATTTTTTTTGATAATATAAATTATTAATACATGATACATGTACTTTTAAAATAAAATAATAAAAATGAGTTGCATGTATTGGTAATTCAAAACCTAAAAGTTTATGAGTTTAATTAAATCTCTTTAATTGTTTTTTTTTTTTTTTTTAAAGTGTTGGGCATATTATGATGTGGGTTCGATCACTTGAGTGATTTTAACAAATTACTTTCATCAAGTTATTTATAAATCTTCTTAATCACTTGTTAATTTTTTCTGGATAATCAATACGCTTAGTTAGCTTTCAAGTAACTAATTCAGTTTCCATAAACGAAAATAAAATAAAATAAAGTGGAACTTAAGTGGCAAATGATGAATACAAAAAAATTGACCTAGTAATAAAAGAGAACTTGAGTTGAGTTCAAATTTTGTAAAGACATTTTCTTATGGCAATTAAGAAAGAATTTTAAGTGTAGGTAGGTCCGTGCGCTCAAGCAACACTTGGTCACCAGCCAAATTAGCCCGCTTTTCCACACCCGCTTCTATTATGCCGAGCCCGTGGCTCTCTCTTTGAAAAGTCTGCATCCATGATCATCTTAAATTTCTCATTTGGAAAGTTTTTTAAAAATATGATTCCCATCGTTATCGGCTCCCCTCAATTTTTCCCATTCCTACCCTTTTTGCCCTCTTGAAAACACCATCCACCTTTTTCCTCCAACGCCCTTTCATCGAACGCATTTTCCTCATCTCAAAATGGAATTTTCGTTTACACCCTTTTGCTTCTTGACCCCTGTTAAAGTGGATCTCGGCTATCATCTCTCTTGACCCAAGTTTATTTCCTAATGTTGATGATGCCACCGAATTTCTAAGTTTTTGTGTTATTGCCCTGAACTTAGTTTGGCAAGCTAGAAATGCTAATGTTTTAGATGCTCTCCAGATTGCTTCTTTGGCTGCCCATCAAGCTAGTGATCATGCAAAAGCCCAATTACCGAATATGTTCAAAGCAAATTCCCCTCCTTTAAGTCAAGATTGGATCCCACCTACAAAAGATTGGCTCAAAGTTAATGTGGACACCGCTTTCTCCGAAGGATCTGCCTCCCTTTCGGTTTTTTTTCCGGGACGTCAAGATTGGCACAAGCTCGCCTTCTATTATGGATGCCGCCCGTATCCATAAAGTCATTTTTGAAAGTGACTCTCTTGTTGTGGTTAAGATCAGGGAAGGAGCCAGAAATTTGAATTGAGGGGGGCGAAATTTTAGTGAAAAATTAGTTATATTTATATGGGTCAAGTGGTAGCGACTTGCGACCCTAGAGACGAACCCTAAGTTCAAATCTTACTGATCACCACACTGAGTGCGCTCATCGGTCCATACCGTCCACAGTTTAGTAGACAAAAATAGTTTTATTTAATATGTCGATAATGTCATGGCAATTGATATAAATAATATATATATATACAATTAAGTGAAATAATTGTGTATCTATTACTAAATAAATAACTAGTTCTATATTATGAGATAAAAAATCATTAATCATAATAAATTATGAAGCAACTTGTTAAGAGAGTTGCACATACTAATAATTGTGAATACTAATAATTACAGTTTTACCTATACATCCTAAATTGTACTATGTTTTTCTCCATAAAATCAAGTTTATATACGGTTGAATTAATATCACAACTTTGAGCAATTTCCTTTTTAATTAGTTTATGATAAAAATAAATTAATTTAGAACACTTGAAAAAAGGTTTTACGAACTAACATACATTATTAAAGATTTTTTGAAGTCACATACATTATCAAAGATTTAGCTAACCAATAATTTAAATAGAATATTATTTTTACTAATAGAAATGATATACTGTATAGTCTGGATTTCTTATTCAATGTAAGTAAATTGTTGGGCCTTATTTCCTATTAGCCGATTATATGGAGGGATTTAATTTGGCTAGAGGACTTGTTAAAAAATACTATCAAAATATTTGAGTGAGGTTATTGGGATGAAATAATTAATCCACAATAAGCTAATATTTTTTCCTAGTGCATTACTAATGCAAATATGAATTGGCTGGGGGGTGCGGGTGCCCCGACCCGCACCCCATGTCCCTCCGCCTCTGGTTAAGATGATCACGTGCCTAACTCTTTTTGATTGGTCTTCTCATGCCAACGCTCTCACTGTCTGTTCTTTATTTTAAAGGTGGGGGAAGTCTGTTAAATGGAATGGTCATTTAACTTTATCTTTCCTCCCGGTGGATGTTATATGTGATAGTGGTAATCCTCTAACTTGTTTAACAAACTCCTTTGGTTCGATTTTTAATGCATAAGTCTATCATTAAAAAAAAAGGTCAAAATTTTACGACTCAAGAAACAAAAGAAATTAGATCTTAAAAGTCTATTCTATGGCATATGAAAATACGATCCAATTGGTTAAGGATGAGGTTCCATGACCAAGAAGTCATGAGTTCAACTTTCATTAGTGTGCAAATTTTCTCTAGTTTAATATTAATATTAATATTTGTAATTAGTTTACTTTAATACAAATATAATAAATTCGATTCGATATAATGTTTGATGAAACGATATATTCAACATTAAAAAAAAAAAAAAAAAAAAAAGAACACGACCCAAACTCTTGGGCTCAGAATTAAAGACCAGCGCTCCGTTCTCATTCTACTGACTGAAGTAAGACTCTACAGTGGGCACTCACTAAAGCCCACTAAGTATCTTGAAGACTGAATAGTATGGGCATTTGGGCTCCAACGAAAACCCACTACTATTTAATAATTTAAAATAGGGTGAATATCAATGCGAACGCGATCTGATCTAATTAAGAAGGTTCGTAATTTAAAATATGTAGAGCTAATTTAGATTGATCTGATCCCTGAAAAAGTTGTATCCGGGTAATAAATAAGTTTTCATATATTTTTATTTAGATAGGTAACATTAATTAATAATGAAATACTAAGAAAGAGAGACTCCCTGCCTTTCCGTGTAAAATGCAGTCACCAGGAAACTCTTGTAGGCCCGGAATTATTAACTTTATTCGCAAGAAAGAAAAGTGACAAAATGGCCCACATGATTGGGCTCAGAATCAGAGCCCATTTCATACGCTACATTTATTCTGTTTTTACCCTAAAGTCAATTTGTCAATTATCCAGCCCGTGTAGGACCACAAGTAGGAATCGAGGAAGCAAGAACCTTTCTTTAAATCTATAGCACTTTTCATAGTCAACTATGCTTTTGGAGAAAATATTCGTGGGTTCATATGGACTTGATTTAATAAAATCATATAATTCTTTTTCCTTATTTATCAAACATACTGTATATAATTTGTTGCCACTTTCAGTTAAAGTATATATGAGGACAAATGGAAAAAGAAAGAAGACATTTTTCGAACGGCATATTGAGATAATTATGTCAATGCAGCAGCACCTTGTATTGCAATCAATTTATTTTGTCCAATACAAAGCAAAAAGGCTAAATTTAATAATAATAATAATAATAATAATAATAGAATTAAATTATAGGGGTCATAAGATAAGCATAATATTAGGAGAGCCGACAGCCCAGTAATTACAGGCTGTAATTGAACCCAATTTGAGCCCTTTTCTATTGAGCCTGAAAGCCGAACCTTTAATCCCAAAAAATATGCTGTTCCAAAATTGGCTACTTTTAGACCTAGGTTTGGTAGCCCTATTTATCCCTACCCCAAACAATACACAGACAAGCATTTTTTACCTAAAAAAATGACAGGAAATTAATCTTTTAATTTAATCTATGTTTAAACACTACTTTCAATGTTTACTTGTATTACTATTGGTTAACACGACTTTTGGTTCTTCTAGGCAGCTTCGCTTAGTTTAGTACCAACAGAGTAAGACATGCGAGTTGATTTGGATCTGACTCCATTAAAATCGAAAGATAAGTTATTGAATTAAATCAAGTAGGACTAAAATTAGTGAGAAACAAGGTTGAGTATGTCCTAATTGAGTAAAACTAAATACACGTTTTAATTTATAAATAAAAGTGTTATATTTATAAAATACACGTTTTAATTGAGTAAATTTCCTTTAAATAAAAGTGTTATATATAATATAAATATTCATTTTACTCAATAATATTGCAGTTTCATGTTTCAAAAAGGAAAAGCCAATTAATATGCCAAATCCTAAGCCTACTGAATGACACGTCTCAACAATACAACAGCAGACTGCTTTGAACTAGTAATTTACTTTTACTAGCAATTAATGGTACAAAACCTATGAAACACGGGCATACGAATAATCAAATAAAATCTACCCAACTGGAAAAGTAATTCCTAGTGAGGTAGGTAACAAAGCAGTAATTCCATAAAAGGTAAAAAAGGACGATTTTATTTTGAGTCTCTAACTTCATGTTCAGTTGTCGTGAAGAGAATAGGACTATTGCATTTTTTGTTTCACGACTTAACTTTGTTGTAGGTTCTACCACAAATTTTATCGGACTGATATATTTGGTGTCATAATTTCAATTTTGGTGTATTTCAGAATTAACCCGAATTAACCCATGTGCGAGCCATGTGACTTGTCATTTGGAGATTTTGGTATCATAACTTAAGCTGGATGGCGTTTCTACCCCACATCTTATCAGAGTGACACATTTGGCGTCACAATTTTAATTTTGATTGCAATTTTGGTCCCCATTGAGGCTCAATTTCAAAATTGGCTCAAATTAACTCACTTGCATAAGTTATCATTGACTCTATTTCAAAAACTGCATAAGTTTAAGTTTGAATATTTGATTACATTTATTGAACTTCATAACCGAATTGAAACATAAATTAAAACTTTTGTGAAAATTAATATTATTAAAGCCGAAGCTCAAGTTTACTACCTTTACGAAAACACTAATTGGTCAAAGAAATAGACACGAACAAACGAGAAAATGTAAAGAGTTAAAGAAATTACAATGAAGAAAGCATATGATAAAATTTCAAAAAAAATAAAATAATATATTTATTATAGATTCTTCACGTTTAATAACCAAAAAAAGAAAGAAAAATTAAATCAATGCCTCTATGCTACCTTTCTTTACCATTCTACAAACAGGGCAATAATCAAGAAAAGCTTCGCAATCTTTACACGAAGACATATGCCTACATGGCAACATAATTACACAACTACCTCTTACATTACAGCACTTACAGATCATATTATTATTCTTCCTCGTACTTTGTCTCATGATATAATTTTCAATCCTTTCTTCTTTGTTTTCACAACATGACTCTGCATCATCAGCTCCATTTCCTGATAATAAAGCAGTTTCTTTCAGCCGTTCGATCTTGTTATTCAATGATTCAACCATTGATTCGTTTTCTTTTGCTACTCTTTGCCATTTTTGAATTTCGGATTCAATTCTCTTTAAATATTGTTCGAGTTCTTGTTTTCTGTTTGTTGCCTTTGTGATTTCGTCTTCTTTTTGTTTGAGTAGAAATTGAGTCTTTGCTTCGTATTTGTTGAGAAATAGTGTTGTTTGTTGCTTTCTTTGTTCTTCTAGTGCCAGTCTCAATCTCTCGTTCTGTTTCAAGTAAAAAAAGAGTAAAATTTAATACATGATAATGTGAAAAAATATAGGATTTTATATTATGTATATTAAAATGTGTTAAAATTAAATTCCAATGCAAATAAAACTGTGTTAATTATTGAAAAAAAAAAGGTGCAAGTATTGTTTACAATTTTTCACGAGTGAAGTGCCAATTATATTTTTAACTCCAATGTCACACTTCCTGTATTATAAATAAAATTGCAGTAAAATCCTTATTATTTTTATTATTGCAAAAGAAACCCTTTATATTTCAAAAATTGGTCGTAAGCTCCTTTTTTACTTAAAAAATTGGTTCATTCACCAGTGATCAACAATGAACATAAGGGTGTTGTTGCATTTTACCCATAAAAGACATTTTTTAACCTGCAGCTCATAACTCATTGATCATGAAAAAATCTAAAATAAAAAGATCAAAACTTATTACCCAATATAAAGCCAGGGTAGAATCCCAGATGAAAAAACATTGATCATTAAAAAAAAATAGGATTCTTACCTGAAATACATGTATAAAAAGGCTTATATTTTCTTATACTGCACATATTAATCATGAAAAAAATCTCAAAAAAAGAGTAGTTTTAAACAGAAAGTAATTCAGGGTAAGTTTATGAATCCCAGATGAATAATATCCAAAAAGGAATAAACTTTAACACCCTTTGAGATTCAGGGGTATAACAAGAATCCCAGATGAATACAAGAAAAATGCTATTTTCTCGAATTACCTGTAAAGTGATGAACCGATCAATTTCCATTGTCTGTTTCTCAATCTGGTCTGAAATACTCTGATAAAACGCCATTGATGATGGTTGTTCATACAAGCTATTATTATCTTGCAAAAATCTCTGTTTTTTATGAAGAGGTGAATTCTGAAACTGATCAAACTGCATCAATCGTTGTTGTTGTTGTTGATGTACAAAACTAAAATTATTGAACCCACAAGCATTGTCCAAAGCAAAACCAAGATTTTCAGAATTCCACAATTGTGCTTGAATTGCCATTGAATTTTTGGTAGCTATAAATAATGTTAACAACCAAACAGCGCCCAACACAAATTCGAGCGAAAAGGATGAAAACCAAGCAAAGTGGGGGTTCGGTTGGAAAACAAGAAACTTGATTTGTTCTTGTTGAGTGATGGAGAGAAATAAATAAATAAATTTAATGGAGTTAGCTAATGCTTGGTTGGGTGGGGTGGGGTGGGGGGTATTTTGTGTATTTATATTGGAGTTTTGTATAAAGTATGTATAATAATTTAGATAATGGAGTAATCTTCTTCCTTCAATTTTCCTATTTAAGTAACTGAAAATTGGAAAAGTGAAAAAGAAGAGGTGGGGGCCTAGGATTCTTGATTTTCTTTTCCTTTTTTCCTATTTTTTTTTCCCTCTTACTCTCTATTCTTGTGATTGCATTAAAGAGGGATGTTGCAGATTTTGTGACTAAACTATCGGGTCAGAGATTTCAGGGTGGTGGTGGTGAATGAAGAATGACTTATTTGCAAAAGAGTCATCTACGTTTATTCTAATTGACAAATTCACCCCGATGTTGTTTTATTAAATAATAATCCCTTGTGTGCATATAAATGTAGCAATGAGATCCTTCTGTGGATATATGTATGATTAATAAATGTTTATCTTGTTATGTTAGTGCATGTTATTATGTGGTTTTTCTTGAAAAGAGATGTATGATTAATACTTAAAGATTGATAACTGCTTATTTGTGGAGTTTTAACACGTGTTATGGGGTATTAGTTACATTTCTATAACACGATGGGGTATTTTTCAATAAATATAATATTGGTTGTAAATTACAAATTAGAATAAAGTATAAAGGTGTACTTTGCAAATACTGAATGAAAATTCAATGTGAAGAATTGGGTGGGGTGCATTTTGTGAGGATTGAGGCTAGAAAAGTGTGAATAAGTCATTTATTAGTTTTATATTATATGGATAAATAAATAAATATTTGTGGGGATGAGATGAGAAAAGGAAAAGAGAGGGAATTAAGGATTTGTCAGTTTTGGTCATTTGTAAAGGCTAGAGAATAGGATTCCCAACTACTCTCGTAATGCTAAATTTTATTGCCATTAATTCCCATTGATTTTTTCCTTCACCTTTTCGTGTTCTTGACATGCGGTTGCCATGATATACTCTACTATGAATTTACTTTTTCAAGTCCTTAGATTTAGGGTTACTAGTGGGCAATTTCAAAACATAATTTCCATCATTAAAGAGTTCAATCAATGTTAAATAAGAAAATAATCCTGTCTTTTGTCAAGAAAATAAAGTTTAGGTATTTGTGGTCGTGATTTATGTGATTGTAAACTCTACCTCCATACGTGATTTAATATTTAAAATTAATAATAATCCCAAATGAATCTATATAATATATAAATATGCATGTTACCTAAATTATTATTTCTACAAATTTTACATGTTTTATGTTTTCCAGACACATGTATTTGTGATCGTGGATCGATTCTGTTGATCTTAAACTTAATCTGCTTATGTGATATAACAATTATATGTCCCTGTGATCTTATTATAAGAAAATAGTAAATATATACAATATAAATATTACTTTAATAAAATTGCTACAAATCTCACATAATTTGTATTAATTATGATAATAATTTTTCTTTAAATGCGTGAAAAATACTATAAGTGAATATTGTTAGATAAATCTAGTATAGGGTAGGTATCATAATGTTACAAAAAAAGTAAATCATATTTTTATAGATATAACTTGATAGCTAGGTTTTAGGAGGAAATATTGATAAAACCAAATTACATTTACACAATTACACTCATCAAATTAAGATATTTTGAAAAAATGTTATCAAAACTAAAGTTGTTTATGAGTCTATGACTATCATATCTCATCACTTTTTTTTTTTTGTTTTTATGAGAGATACAAATTACATCATATTACACTAATATCATCAAAATTACAAAGAAAAATAACTATCAACTAACTATTAAACTAGAAGAAGATACACTATATTAAAAATTGAACTCATGATCTATTAGTCCTGGAGCCTCAACCTTATGAACGAGTTACGGTCTCATTGACATATCTCATCACTTTAATACCAAGTGATTAACGTTTTTATCATGCAATTTATGAATCTTGTGGGGATTATCACTGATCTAGGCTAGCCAATGAAAAGTGATATTTTTTTTTTCAGGAAACGATGATATTTTCAACCATTAAATATCGATCATTGAATGAATAAAATAAAACTTCAGTAAAAAAAGAATGAGAATTCTTTGGCTCAACAAAATTAATGCATCTCCATGGGTCACGATCTTGGTTATGTATTCTATATTGTTTAAAGAGCTGATGAATTATTTTTATTCAACAAAATGTAAGGCCAAAAATTAATCACGACATATATGTTCAAATTTCAAGAATAGGAATTTTCAACATCGTGGGTCAACAATTGTGCATAGTGATAAGAGGGACGGCAGCATAAACCATGCCATTAAGAAAGCAAATATATGGTTTAAATTTAAAGTTCAATTCAATTGCTTAGAAGAATTAGAGAAGATTGAAACCAAAAGAAAGAAACCGTGCACACCTACAATTTATTATCTAGAATATTCTTGTCCAAACCTGATGTGTTGGAATTCATTTAGCCATAAAATAAATATGTTGTATTTGTCATATAGTTAATTTGGATTCGATCAATCCTGATTTGAGATTATATTTTCCTCTCCCATTCTAGTTCTAATATGAATTGATCATAGCCATAATTGCGTTCGAGAGAGGATTGTTGACCTTAAGTTTGCTAAGAAGGGGATTGTTGACCTCATAATGACAATAATTGTCCTTGTGGTCGGAAGAGTCCATGATGCAGATCTTTACAATAATGCGAAATATTTTTGTCAATTCATTTTTATAAATCGTAACTTTTATCATTTCAGCTAGGCATCACCCGTTCAGTGTTATACAGGGGTAAATGCTAAATACTCCTCTGTGTTATGCTAAACCTGCAAGAAACTATCCTATGAAATTTTAATTGCGCTAAATTTCCTTATGTTTTAAAAAACCCTGCAAAAAACACTCAATTTATAAAAAAATAGGTCGTTTTGGATCGATATATTTCAAGAAACCATTTTTAAAATACTTCTGATCCCTACAACTTTCACATGATATATTGTTAAAATTATTTATTGAAATATGTCGATTCAAAACGACCTATTTATTTACAAATTAGGTGTTTTTTACAGGGTTTTTAAAAACACAAGGAAGTTTGACACAATAAAAATTTTACAAGGTAGTTTTTTGCAGGTTTAGCATAACACATGAGAGTATCTTGCATTTTCCCCATGTTAGACGTATATAAAATATCACTATTTGTTTTAAAAAAAAAAAAACAAAGAAAAAGCAATAATATAATTGGTTATGGTTACTTTATTCTAGTTCTCCAACATCTTTTCCTTTTCCCGCATTGGATCCAAACTTGGAATTAATAATGGCCGGAAGCTTAAAACTTACCTAAGCAACATTTCGCTAGGAAACTTCATTGTAATTTACCATAATTTTGTAATCCTGTTTATGGCACTATTATACTCATAATAATTGGCTTCTTTTGAAGCTTTCTTAATTGACAGAATCAATTAATACTATAATTAATCAAAGCTTATCTGATAAGTGTGAATCATTGTATATATATATATATATATATATATATGATGATGATGATGATTCTTAGCCAAACAAGAAGACTTAAATTGATCACGACATTGTAGAATAATTTTCCAAATATTGGTGGGCTTGCAGTGGGTGCGGGTGGTCTCTTTTTCTCTTCTTTTTTGGTGGCCATTAGTTGTTGGAGCTTACTAATCCGTCATTATTATTATTAAGATATATATATATATATGTACATAAAATTAAATAACAATCCAATGTCGTCAATGACAGGGCATGATTATTTGTATTGTAATGTAGATTACTAGGAAAAATATGCACCCGCGTGAAATATTACGTGTCACGCGTTAAATCTATACATGGAACAAGTACGTAGTTGAAATTATGAATTTATATTTTCCTTCATTTGTCCATTATGAAGCTAGCTAGCTTTCTTTTCAAAGGTAGCGTTAAATATTGATCGATAATATACTGACTCGATTGTACGTAATTAAGTAATAATACAATATAAAATCTAAAAGTACTACTTTGCTTTTTCTTCTTATAATGTTACCATGACGTATAACTTAATGGTTACTTCACATTCATGCATCTCTAGATTTGAATTATTTCTGGCATTACATAATTTAACTACACAACAAACAAAAATTATTGCTTCTATAAGCTAATTACCATTATATAGTACGTACTAGAGATGGAAGTACTAGACACTATTTAATTTGCAAAAAAATAAATTAAAATAAAGAAGTCGTAATCCATCAAATTGTTAAATAATAATGGCAAAATTATAGTCCTATCAAATTTAAATGCCGGGACCTAATCAAATAAAGTAATGAAGGCAGGCTGAATTATCGATTGAAAAGCACATTTTCCTAACTTTTCATGAAAAAAATGTATTGATCTTTTTTTACCTATGATAAAGGAAACTTCTCTTTCTTGTAGTGTACTTCGATTCGACCACCCCTAATTATGTAATAATGATATTTTGGCTGGATATATTTAATATAAATTATATCTATAAGTAGTATTTGTCATTTCCGAGAGTTGTTTTCTGTCATACTCATAGTAGCTAGATGGAACTAGTACTTTTATTGGTAATCACATTATATATAGTGGATGGCATAAATTATATTCATATGAGAATTAGATGGTCTTATAATCTTATCAAGCCGACTTGCCTTCAACTCTTTCTCACTTGAATAAGGTCGGAAGGTCCCATTTGGATGAATATTAGTTCATCTATTTGAGATTTGGAGTTTTGACCTTTTAAAATAAGTAAAAATATTGTAGTTATTTGGATGGAGAATAGTTAAACTTTGGTGATTGAAAATGTAAAATGGGGAGCAACCTATTCAAAATACATTTAAATGAGACCTATTTTTACATTAAAATTTGGATGCGTGTTATAAGTATTGAAAGCACGGAGAGGGACCAAATTAAATCGAAAAATAAACGAACTGGTAACTCGACTAAACCAAGTCCAATTGAAGATGAAAGCGTCAGACTAGGTCAGGTGGGATTTTGATGATGTGTAATTTAGTTCAAAGTGAATAACAAGTTTAAAAGAAATGGACATCGGTATCATACATTGACAAATCCTAATGTGTAAACACAAGGTATGCTAAATATGCGCAAAAGACAATTCAATATTGTCCATGTTCCTTTAGATAGGTCATATACTCATATTGGACTATGATTTGTACGTGCGAGCAACATTCCAAGGATAAGGATGTTGCCAAGATATGATGCCAACATATGATCGAACTCTAGGATGCGCTCGAATGTAAGCTAGCTAAATGCAAATTTGAGCACTTAAGATAGTTGGCCAACAAACTATGAATATATATCAATATGACCAGGAGGTCAGGGGTTCAACTCCCACTAATATGAGTATTTTTCTAGTTTATTGCTAGCATTTGTATTTAACTAATTTTTATACTTCAATAGTTGTTTAAATATATTCGAATAGAATTTCCAATGTAATAATGTATTCAACATTTCAAATAAAAAAAAAATGCTATAATTCGACTTTGACTAATTCTGATGATTTAATAGGTTAGCTCGTTTGACCATGTCCCTCAAGCTACTTGATAGATTGCTCGAAGCTATTGGTAGATTAAGAAATTCGGATAAGGAGCTAAATGAGAAATTCAACAACTTCATTCTCATAACTTTCTCAAGTTGCAAAGGTATTGCTATAATTTCTAGACACTTAACTTAGTTTCAAATGTGACCACATATTAGTAAGATATTGAGATTTTTTAATTAATTGAGATTTTGAACTACTGATCCAAAATACATTCAAACTAGGGTTGTGCCCATGAATCAAAATTTCTTTTCGAGTGTATGTTTCGGTCAACCAAATATTGAAAACTTTTCGAGATTTTTCGGAAATGTTTCGGAAACACTAAGGAGAAATTGTGAAAAAAGTTACTAAATTTAGAAAAATAACAAATTTTAAGGCAAACAAATAGTTTCGGAATTACATCTTGTTTTCGTTTCGCTTGATTCAAAAATGGAAACTTTTCGATGTTTTCGACGGAAAAGATGGAAATTTTGATCCATGGTTGTGCCTACATTTAAATTTCGTTAAGATTTAGTCTCATAGTTGAAAAATAAGTCCTGTAATATATAGAAGTACGCTATATAAATTTTAGTCTCTTAAAATAGGAAATAATTGAACAAAGCAAAATTACAAAAAAGTCCCAAATTAATTAGTGATTTTGGATTTTCCTCCCAAGCTATATCACTTAGCCAAATTCATCCCATAATTTTATATTCTTTTGGAATATCGTCCCACTTGCCACATGGTTGCTTACGAAATTCGGCGAGTTAATATAGTTTGGGACGAAAAACCAAAATTTGTAATTAGTTTGGGACGAATTATGCAATCTTGTATAATTGTTTATGCTAAAATTTGCCACGTCGTGACACGTAAGCAGCCATGTGACAAGTGGGACGATATTCCAAAAGAATATAAAATTACGGGACGAATTTGACTAAGTGATATAACTTGGGACGAAAATTCAAAACCACTGATTAGTTTGAGACATTTTCTGTAATTTTATCTATATCGAAGTACGCTATATAAATTTTAGTCTCTTAAAATAGGAAATAATTGAACAAATTATCTTTATTCCCATATCTCTTGGGCTTTCGCTTATAAATATTTCCCCTAATTGTGCCTAACCTTCATGTACTAAATTAAATCAGTTACTTAGATTTTGGGCCGAAATTTTAATTGGTTTATTAACGTCCAATATTCAGATCTGGTCAATAAGACCAAATTGCAAATTTGAAATGATATTATAATTACAGGACTAAATTAAATATCTTGAGTTTGTTAGGCTAATTTACAAAAGCTGTTGGAAGTTCAAGTCTATGTACGACTAGACTAAAGTCATTTTTTTTTATTTCTTTTTTAGAACAAGACTAAAGTCATTTGCATAGAGTGTCTGGTATCATGCGAAAGTAAATGTGATTATGGCTTCTATACGAGTAATTACTTAATTAAACAAAATTTTAAAGTCGAACTGGGCTTGGCCTAAGTCAACTATATATAAAGTGAAATTATATAAATTTGTCATATGATTATTTTCTATTTTAAAAGTATGAAAAAATAATTATAGAATAAAACAACTTCTCTTATAAATACTTCAAACAAAACAGTTGTCTCCAAAACTAAGATGAGTTCGGCATAACTGCGAGAGTTTAAAAATACATATTTAGACTTTTATCGTAATTTTAAACATACTCGTAAAATTATTTTTAGTCAACTGATTCTCTATATTGTTTGACCCTCAATATATTAATTAGTTAACACAAAAATTCATCATTTTGAAAAACCTATAAAATGTGGCTTCTGAAAATCTCAATTATGCAAAATCAAGTTTATCATACTAAATCATTGTAAAATTAAAAGTTTACTAAAACTAATACTCGATCGTAAAATTATGTTTTAGGTAAATATTAAGTCAAATTGGGTCTAAGTTTTTTCTCGGTCGTGAGTCAAACCGACCAAGGCGCAAAATCTAGTAGTAGTTCTTGTTATACAATTAATTAATGTGCTTTACATTATGACATTATTACATAGTTTCTTAACAACTAGATATAAAAAGATTTCTCCTAGTTATCGATTTATGGTTTAAGTTGGTGTCCGAGCTTTTGACACGGCACATGTACGTGTTGGGCCCAGGCCAAGGCAGACGTATTATAGCCATGATGATTCACAGAGTCATATATGCATGGCCCCATAAAAAAAAATGTCGACTCGACAGTAAAATGGACACGAAAAGCTATGTCCATTATAGTGGGTACAAAATAAATAAATTATTATATAGAAGTCTCGTTACATTTTCCAATTCTTCTTCTCTCTTGTCAAACCTAGCTAGATTATTAATGCTCCATATATATATAGTCTATGAAAATGTGCCCACGTCAAGAGTAAAGCCCTAAACTTGTATTATTAATTTACTCCGAAGGAAAAATTCTTAGATGCACGATAAGTCAGACCAATGATTTTATCGTAATTTTGAACAATTGTTTGCACCCAAAATATTTTTCGGGTTTGTCAGGCCAATAATGGCCCGACAAGAAGTGATTGGACCGACGATCTGCCAAATCGACTGACAACAATGCCTTGATAATAACCACTAAAATCAACCTGATTAAATGCCTAATTAAGTAATTAATTAATGGCCTAATTAATTAATG
This sequence comes from Penstemon newberryi var. newberryi, assembly GCA_030819805.1. Classification (NCBI taxonomy): domain Eukaryota; kingdom Viridiplantae; phylum Streptophyta; class Magnoliopsida; order Lamiales; family Plantaginaceae; genus Penstemon; species Penstemon newberryi. Next base: position 9,918,701 of record JAUALY010000004.1, on the reverse strand, counting down.
AGGCCCAAAATTGGCCCAAACACAACATGCTTAATTAATTAAATTAATAGAGATATTAATTTAATTAAGGCCAAGTCAGATATAAAAGTGGCCACGTACCAATTAATTTTGGAGGGAAAGTATATAGGAGTTAATCATAACCAACTCCTAAAATATCTCAAAAGAGGTTACACATGTGCTGGAAATAACCACTCCAAAAACATGGGTCAAGGCAATTAACAAAGTGGTGGAGATCATGCCTAAAAAATGGGGAAGTAGAAGAAGTGGACATTCATCAGGAGGAAAAACCGTCAGGAGGCCTATAAATATCAGGAAGCTGGCACATTCAACAAACACACTCAATCAATCAATCAACTCTTCAGTCTTCACTGAATTTGGCATCATGCCCATCGGAAGTCCAGCAACGCTGCTTCTGTAAGTCAGTCAGCAATACCAACTCCTCGAAATCAGCCGTTAGTTCTCATCAACCGCAGGACATAACCGCCTGAAGTGTAAGCCTATCCGCTGCTTCCGCCGTCAGCAAAGCCGTTCCTCAGGACAGCCGCTAGTTTTCAGCAAGTAGTACGCTGCAAAGCAAGTTAGTCAGCAATACCAACTCCTCGAAATCAGCCGTTAGCTCTCAGCAACCGCAGGACATGACCGCCTGAAGTGTAAGCCTGTCCGCTGCTTCCGCCGTCGGCGAAGCCGTTCCTCAGAACAGCCGCTAGTTTTCAGCAAGTAGTACGCTGCTAACCATCATGTAAGTACCCACGTATTTACATGGTAAACTCATCAAGTAGCCATCTGTCTGATATCTATCTATTGAGTAGCCATATGCTCAATAGATGCTCTTTCCAGTGGCCACCCGCTCGTTAGGAGCCCGATTGGTAGCCATCTGCCAAGGTTGGGCGATCCGTCGATGGCAGTCACCTGCCATCAATGTTACTTTTCTGTCAACGTGGTGCAAATTTCCTTATCAACTCATATGGCCGTCTTCCTGCCAATCAAGGAGTAATTCATCAAGAGTTAAAAAGATTCATCAACTCGATTGGCACTCTGATGCCAACAAATGAGCCTTTTTACAATTTACATACTCTTTCACTCTTGCAAATCGAGGGAACATATTTAGGCTATTCATGTATTCTCATTCATCAACACTATGTTTATTTAATATATTGAAGTACTTGGTCTTAGTCTCCTGATTTTTCTTACGAGTATGTTTTCATCAAGTAATCTTAACATATCTTTGTTGTTATACTGTCAATTTGTTAGTTCAGGTTTTTATAAAGTTGACATGTTTTAGATTGCTTGATAATCAACTCGATATTTAATATTTCTGTAAATCCCTTGACATATCGAGCGAGCCACTGATTTGGCTACAAAGTTGTGGCATTTCAAAAGCTTATCATAAATTGTTAAGTCCTGCGGCCAGGCAGGCATGGAAAAGAATAAGGGCAGAGTTTGCCTACTCCGCCACAATCAATTGATTAGAAGTCAGCTTTGTTAGGACATTAATTTATATCTCATATTCATAATAATATGTCCATTTTTAAACTGTTATGTTTGCACGCACAGACATTGGCACGCCCGCACTCACTTTATTTTACATCGAGCCAATTGCACATCGAATCAAGCCAGACAAAATTTATAGCAAACAACAATCTTATCTCTTGAATACAAATTATAACAAAGTAACAACCATAGTGTTGTGCAAAATTGAACGTATTGAAATACGTCATCGATCCATTTTCTCGAAGAGGAAACAAATGAAGAAATAAATTCAAAGATTTTGCAGTACGTGGAAGCTAGTGAGAAGAAGTTGGAAGAAAGCATGCAGTGATTAGTGGTATATAAATTGAAGTATGTACGTACATGATTTTATATAGTATAATAATTTAATTAATTATCTACAGAAAATTAAAAATCAGGAATTTAAGCATGGGGTGGTCCATGTGCTGCCCACCTACTCATGTTCGATGAGTCTTACTCTGCTTGGCCGACGGCCTAGCAATTCATGCTTGTGCATGATCAATGTATGAATCAATTCACAAAATTAATTTCATGCAATTATTTTGACTCATATTTAGAAACAATATATATTCAGATTAAATGTCTCACATGGGTTGAAAATCATAATAAATACTATTATGGGTTGAAAATCATAATAAATACTATTATGCATTTATAGACTTATATAGTACGTACTTATAAGAAACCAAATAATTAATTATGTTGAGATTGTACGCAGTGTTCAAGAATCCATGACATAATTAATTTGATGAGTTTTAGAATTTAATGGTGAATATTTCACGGGATTTGGATGTGAATTGATGATCAGAGCACCATATGTTATTAATGTGATTTAGAGAACTGGCATGGATGCATGAACGCCATGAATAGCACGTGATACCTGCATGCTCTACTGTACCAACAATTTTATTTTTGCAAGCAATATTAAATTACCCAATTTTGATTGTCCCAATTACTGATTTCTGCATTGGCTACTTCAATAAATCCAATTTTTTTTCTGTCGAAGGTGACATTAATTGCTTTTTTAATTCCAACAGTGACGGTGCCAACTATTTTTACTTCTATTTCTTTTTTGGGATATCCCAAAATAAGACTCTCTTTCTATAAATAGAATTATTTTTTCTCAAATATACCTCTCACATAAAGTAATTTATTATTTGACACCACTAATTCTCAACCACTACTATTAAGGGTATAAAAGTTAAAATATCCCCATTGCTTACTCTACTTATGTTTCATGCTAGCTTCATTCTCTTATTAATTTGAAAGCATAAAAGATAAATTAATGAATTTGAATTACTTTTACAAACATTGAAATTGAATATAAAATGAATGTCCAATAAATACTTACTAGGTTTAAAGATGTTTAATACAATTGCAAAAACGTGTTAATTTATTGGTCAAATTTAAATCAACCGTAATTTGTAGACTAAGGGTTGGCCGTGAAAATTTTAGGAGAAGAACGCAATTATGTAATCTGACTTGATCTAATACAAGCTGCACCGGAGTGCAACGTACACATGCATCTTAGTATTTTATAGTTGTTAATAATTATTTGTTTAAATTTATATATCTTTAGATGTAATCAAGTGAAAATTAGTATGTTGTACAATATACTTATATTTTATCTCTGTTATAAGAATAATTATCTGTCATTATATTTTAGTTGGAATTTATTGTTGGATTCGGATTTTTAATGATTTAAACTTTGAAAGAGACTTTGGAAATACATTGAATTGCAATTGATTATCGCATAATTATTTCTCTTATGCTTGGAATTTCCCATGAACCTATTATAATTTCTGTTTTAAACTCATGTATTATTACTCGATGTGAGTAAATGTACAAGAAAGTTCTAAAATAATAAGTAGATAAACAAAAATAATACTCCATTATTTTTTACACGAGGTCGTGATGTAATGTACCGATGTATCAATAAATTTTTTGGCTCCTATATTTAGGTCATATTTAATTTTAGGCTATTGGGTGGCGGGCCGGGCCCATGTAATAAAAGGTATGACACAAAACACTACACTCTGTGGCGCAACTTCCATTGGACCAAGGTGCACATCGGCCCTTCCCTTGTACTTGATTATTTATTTGGGCTCAATTTTGTAGGCTTTAAAAAGATTAATTTCCGTTACCAGTTTTGGACTTAAATTTCCAGTTTCAATCCATTAAAGACGCTCAAAATTTATTAAGACATGATGGGCCTAAATATATCCACTTTCCAATCAAACCCAACATGTTAAGTTTTTCATCACTGTCAGTGAAGCGGTTGCATGTTGAATTGTATTCACTTCCAACCTGATTCGATTTATTCTAGAGAATCCGATTGGAAAGATTCATGATTCCAAGTATATGAACCCAATAGTATAGAATGATTTGACCCGTCAAAGACCCTACTGGAATGATATATAAATAACTTTATACTATAATAATATTTTATCATTAATCTGATAAGAAATAAATTTATATCTTGATTGGAGTTATTATTTTCATGACATCATGGGTCAAAATATATCCATCCATCTTCAAGTCGGTTAGGAAGTTAATTTCAGGTGGGCCTAAAAAATGTGGATCCAAACGCTGTCAAAAGGAAGCTTCGTTGACGGGTTAAATAATCCGGGTCGGTTTTCCAATGACCACGTGTCCTACATCCTTAAGCCAGGCCTCAACATCCTACGGCCGTTTTTAAAGAAACAAGATATTTTGCTTATAAACTGAGTATTAAATTATAATTATAGTATTTATTAGGATCTTTTGCTTATATAAACACCCCAACTATCTCCAAATCTAAGCAAGAAACAAACAACAGTCTTCCTTCCACTTGTCTTAACGTTTGGCCAAAGATAACACAAATCCCTACTCAACTTAGATATTTCTTTATAAAAAAATTACCATATATTTTACTGAAGATTAGAAAATATTTTTAATTCACAAAATGGGTGCTTTAGATCATCTCTCCAACATTTTCGATTGCTCCGGTGGCCATTCCAAGCTCAAGAAACGCAGACAACTTCAGGTCTGTTTCTCTCTCTCTCTCACAAGAACACACTTGTTGTGTTTATTAATATAGCACGTGCTATAATATGCGTTTCTTTGTTTTTAATTTTGTGATCTAATGTTGTTTATGGAATAATGTGTGTAAAGAAGAAGAAGATCTGGGTTTCTAGATCTGCTGTAAATCGAAAATTTTAGGTTTAGTTTGGAAGTAAATTATTAATTTTGTCAACCGCTAAAGATATTTAATTTCAACTGCTACCTCACAAGTCACCACCAAATGTTGTGGTCACTAGTCCTTTTTTAATTTTTATCTATAAAATAAATAATGTATAGGTCACTTGACTTCACTGTATATGCTGCTATATATGTAAGTATATACTCAAAGAATTGATACCCAAATACTTGAATATTCTATTCTCTGTTTGCTTGAATTGTAGAAAGTTAATAAATTATGTACCACAGTCAAGAATGATCAGGGAGTTGTGTCTGTCACGTTTTATGTTATTGTTTCTCTCTTCTTTTCATTTGAAACTTGATAAAATTAGGGTTAATTATACCTTGGACTCTAAGCTAAACCGTATTTTGACGAACACTAGATCCTGGTGTGGTTTGTGTAATTTCCCAAACACGAGTCCTTGTAATTTAACCATACCTTGGGAGTAGCTGCTTGTAATTTACTCTTAAAATTATAACTATAACTACTTTTGTTTTTTAACTTATGTAGATTCAAACATTAGTTGCTTTCTTGAATTATAGTATTAACTACATATTTAACATAATTTAGATTATTGTTAATAACATCTTGTACTATTAACCAATGATCTTTATTGACATTATTGAAAAAAATTCCTTGTCTCTTAACCAGACAGTAGAGATAAAGATCAAAATTGACTGTGAAGGATGTGAAAGAAAAGTACGAAGATCAGTCGAAGGAATGAAAGGGGTGACCTCTGTAGATATCTCACCAAAGCAAAGCAAACTTACAGTAATCGGGTACGTTGAACCTGAGAAGGTCGTATCCCGCGTGGCACATCGTACGGGTAAGAAAGCCGAGATCTGGCCTTATGTCCCATACGATGTAGTTGATCACCCCTATGCACAAGGTGTATATGACAAAAAAGCCCCTGCTGGTTATGTTCGAAATGTACAAGACCCTCGAATGTCACAACTTGCACGAGCTAGCTCGACTGAAGTTAGGTACACTACTGCTTTCAGTGACGAAAATCCAGCAGCTTGTGTTGTCATGTGATCTTTAGTACTATATGATACTTATGTATGGATTTGTTGTATGGTTGGTAATTGTATCCAAGTTTGAAGTTATGTTATATGTTCAATTGTTCTATATGGTTCATTTTAGAAACAATAGTTGGGAAGGTTGTTGAAGTGGGCTTATTTATGTTTGGGATATGATCATGTAATGAAAATTTTGTGTATGTCAAATGATATTGCTTTATGATTTTTTTTTAAAAGTTAAAGATTTGAAATGATCATGTAGGGTAATGAAATGACTCGTGTATTGTTTTTATTATGTGATACTTTTTGGTGTTGGTTAAATACCATTTCTTTCTTATCTAATAGTACAAAATGAATGGAAGTTTTTTGGTGGGTAAGCATGTATTCATGTTTGTGTGACTAAGACTATTGTAGCTTGTCGTGGAGTAATTCTAGCCCAAATCGGGTTCGGTTGTATTTGAATTATTTAGAATATTGGTGTAATTAGTTGCACCAACATTTCTAATTTCTAAAAGAAAAACCAAGTGTAAGGCATGTGAAAATACAATTATAAAAGCATCAAAATCTAGTCATATTTCTTTCAATGTTGTGTTGGGAGAGTAACATAATACAGTTTTTAACTTCTTACTTGAAGATGTACCAAGTAAAAAGGAGGTATTGAATAATAGAATGGAAAAAAGTATAAAATAAGAAGGAAATAAATTTTGTGTTGGTTATAATGATAAATGATAAATATCTCTTTTCAAGACTAAAGGTTAAATTGAGTGGAAATCTTGGTTGGCACACATGTATTCATGTTTGTTTGTAGGGGTGTTCATAAACCCGTCGCACCCGTCCAAACCCAACTGCGTTCACCCCTATTTGTGTGACTAAGAAAATAATGCATTTGTGTCGTGTGGGAAATGTTAATTCAAATTTGGTTCAATTATTTATACCTAAATTTTTCATAACTTAGTTGCAACACGTTTGTCATGATTAGATTGCACTTCTAGGACAATAATTCATCTTAAGTTATTGTAACACTTATTTTGTTATTGAATAACGTAGGTCTATTATGATTTTTTTTTTTTTTTGTATATTATGTGCGGGAATATGGAGCATGAGACTTTTTTTAACATTTTACTTGAAGGAACTGGGGACACCTAGTAAAATAGGAAGGTATTTATTTAAAAAAAAAAAAAGGGTATTTAATCTATAGGGGGCAAAAAGTATACAATATAAAATAAAGAATCATTTCTTTCATGTATTGCCTACAACTAATTAACATGCTTTACTTTGTTGTTGTTGTTGTTGTTGTTCTTTTTCTCCTTTTCTCTTTATGTAGTGTAGCAATTCAAATAATGACAATTCTCTTGCAAAATCTACTTAGGTTTATTATGTTATCATGTCAAACATTGCACTCTTCATCACAACTGAAGCACCTCTATTGTATGCTGGAATTGTAATAGGGAAGAACATTTGTCTCACTCCTTCAGACTTCACAATTGGAAATATAATCCCATATGCACTCTGCACATGTAAAATCAAGCATAAGTATCATGTTGTTTTGATTCTAAAAAATATCCTTTTAATTAAATATCAAGAAGAAAGAAGAGTACCGAGAGCAATTGAACTCCGAGCAATAGTCGCTTGGGCGAAGGAAAAGGCAGCAGCAAGCGACCAACGCCATAAATTGCCACGGCAAAGAAATGAGCAACTAAGCTCATTGGCTTCGGATTCAAGCCAGACAATAGTGCTATGGGCCCTTGTGAACACATTCCACCGAGGCTCAAATAATCGAAACACGCTTCTCTCATTTCCCTACTTGCTTGATCTGGTTCAGGACAGAATACTTTGTACAGGGCCCCTGCTAAAGTGTTTATTGTCGAAGCCACCGGCTACAATCAATCACAAAAAAAACTAGTCAAATACTATTTGATTCAAATAATTTAACTTGGCTTCTCATCTCACCTTGCGTAAAGTGTAAAAGGATTCAAGATGTTTAGTAAGACCCTCGGCATCATTAAAATCGAGCACGCCTCTAAGTAAATCTCGGAGCACAACCACATCGGCCAAAGCAACCGTCATGCCTCCGCCTGTCAAAGGGTGGCGCATATTGAATGCATCTCCTAAAAGTACGGCACCAGGAGTTGGAAGTGGTGAAGCTGGCATACTCCTGTTTGGCATTGATCTTATGTCTCCTTTTTCAATTTGTTCGATGAAAGCATCACGAAGCTCGTTTGGGAGCTGAGGAGCAACTTTTGTTGTCAAGTATTTGGCCATGTCTCCGTTGGAAATTGAAGGCATTTTTTGGCCGGGGACATCGACTAAGCAACGCACTTGTGTGCTGCTGACAGGGTAGAATAGGACAGGTGAAGGATTAGCTAAGATTACGTGGCCGTGGTTTGGGTGTGGGAGATTGCCGTTTTCGAGGTTTAGGAGCATTCCGACAAAATGTGAGACTATTTTGACCTAAACATACAAAAAAAGAAGTTTAGGGAGAATTGGATCAAGAAAATAAGTTGTTGTTGTTGTTAATTAGATGTTAAATACCTGGGGTATGCAAAGATTTTTTCTCAAATTAGAAAAGCATCCATCACATACAATTGTAAGAGGAGCATATGTCTTAACATCTTCACCATCTTTGTTCTTGTACTTGATTCCTTTAACAGTCCCTTTCTCTTCAATCAAAGATGTAACAGTTCCTTGTTCCATTCTCACACTACATAACATATATATAAGATAATTAAGAATTAATCGGTTTAGTTAATCCTAAAAAAAGATAAGAAAACATACTTGGGAAGTGATGCTGCCTTTTGGCGCAAGCTTTGGATGAATCGGCCATGGTGGAAACTTCTACCCGAAACATCTGAAGTATATTCCTTCAAGGGGTAGGTTAGTTTAGCATATTTTCCCTCCTTGTAAAGTGTATATCCGTATACCTTTTGAGAATCAATCCCACTTACACACTCTGCAATCATACAATACAATTATATATGTCTATGTCTTTATTATTTGATTTTACATAATATTGAAATTAACAGATACGTAAACTATACTAACATATTATATTGTGAATCATCAAAATATATTATATATGCAATTGCAAATAGGGAAATTTGATAACTTACCCTCCATTCCCAACTCGCGTAATTTGATATAACCTCCAGGCTGCAGAAGCTCGCCCACAATTCGGTCGGGTTGGGTTAGATCCCGCTCAATTACTTGCACTATGCGGCCATCTTTAGCCAAAGAGTAAGCCAGGGCTGACCCGGCCACGCCCGCACCCACTATGACCACATCAGGTGGCCCATCCTTTCGGCCCACAATAACATTTTCTTTATTCACATCACTTTTTTTATCACTCTTCTTTTGATACAATTTGAAGATTCTATATGTTAACGCAAAAACAAAAGCAATGAATCCACCACCAACAATATATTGTTCCATTGAAAATATATACTAACTAACTCTATCTTTCTCTCTCTTAATTAAAGTAGTATATTATTATAATGGAACTTTGGGTCTTGTTCTTTATATAGGCACAAGGTGGAAGTATTAAGCTCTCCGAATTGGAATTTTGTTTAGTCAATTGAAGAAGATGGCTGTTGGAGATTCATCCCAAAAACAGAGAAAAAGAATAATTAGATATACATACAATAATAAACTAACAAACGAGTCAATAACAAAAGTCAAATTATGTTCAAATGTGTATATATGGTTTTGGAAAAATAAGTGGGCTAAATCTGTGTGTGGCAGAAAATTATTAATTAATTATGTGTAAATCAATAATTTGATTTATTAGTTAACAAAAGTAGGCATAGATAGAACTATATAAATCCAATCTCACATGTAGCAACAAATGAGAGAATCAAATTTGATAAATAATAGGAGAGTGACATGACATGCCGATAATAAAGAAACAAATGTGGGAATAACTCAACATGGCCTTGGAAAAGATTTCTGTCAAAATTTATCATATAACTAAATTAATTCATTGGGAAGAAAGAAAGAAAGAATAATTTATTTCTTAATTGTGGTTGATAATTTGTTATTTAAATTTCCAAATGAAATATGCAACTTATGGGATCAATATATCATGAAAAGTCATTTCACTTTAAACAAAAAAGTTGTTACAAAATTTAAGAAAATACCTGTCCGTACATACATTATGAGATATCTGTTACTTAAGAAATATCTAAGTAATAGAAAAAACTATACCAAAGTAGATAAAATTAAATAATTGACACAAAGAATCATATGATTGGTTAGCCCAACCCATATACACAATCGGCTGCTCTTTTCAGCCCACACGGCCCAATCCATAAAACTCCGTCGCAAATATTCTAACCCATAAAATTTTGTGCTTTTACTTAAAAAAATTCCGTTGACAAAATGTTAAAAATCAATTAAAGCATCATTCTTTTGGAATTAAATTGGGTAAAAGTCTAAATTCATATATTAAAGTTTTAAATTGATCGAGTAATATAATGTATCATCATTCATAAAAAATTTATGTCTACAAACATATTCAGAGATTTTCCATTGGTGTGTTGAACAAGCTAGGGACATTACTTTACAAGTTTGGCAAATGACTGAATATTTTTCAACTAATATCAAATAAAATTTCTTCTCTTGAATTTCTCAAATTATTTTATACTACAGTAGCAGCAGTCTATATTTGAGAGATATATATAATTGATATATCTAAACCTTTTTTTTATTTAAAACTCTCATCTAAAAGGGAGGGTGTAAATTTATTGCTTTTGGAAAAGTGGACAAGCTTATAGCCACTAATTTTTGAAGTGGGATGGGATGTTACATTACATCTGGATCGACGACATTAAAGGGTAAGGAGTAAAAGCCGGGTAAAGTCAACTTTTTAGGCTGTTGATTTAATTGGAATTAACTTATGCAAATCAATCTTTTTAGTCTTTTTGAGTTATATAAACCATACAAATTTCTTGACCTTATCAACATATTTCATGATAGAAGATATGAAGATGATAAATTATCTCATTACATTTAAATAATCAGTTTCGCATGGGATGGGATGTCACATTTCTCTACTTTTTCTAGTTAAATTACTTTTTTTGGTTCCGCAAAAATTATTCAGGTCTTAATTAATTATTTTATTTCAACTGTATCCAAATCTGAGTTCAATAAGTTGTGGGGACCAATCAATCTCTTTAACTACATACTGGTGCTAAGCTAAATTACATTTCTCAAGAAATTTTGCAAATAGCTTGGAGCTCCTATCCAAACAACCAAAAAACATGAAATACATAAAAATGTTGACAAATTAAATATTTCTGAAGAAATTTTGATAGTTTTGCAAATAGCTTGGAGCTCCCATCCACAAACAAAAAGATAAAAATGTTGAAAATTAAATATCCAAAATATCTTCTCAAAATAATGTAATCAATGAAACATTTAATAGACGTTACTTCAACTACTTACACAACACTAGTGAGGACGAGGACGAGGATGAAGAAGAAAAGAATATGGCACTAAAATAAGAAAATAAACAACAATCGAGATCGACGGGACAAAAATCATCAAGGTCATATCCAAACGATAGATAAATAAATAAATTATTCTCAGCAACATACCAAAAAAGTTTCACAAAATATATCTAATAGAGCTTTAGTCTCATTCGTCTTCCCCACGTCTGCTTGCTATTAATCTTTGGCTTCCTTTTCCTCAAATTCTGCTAGCTCTTCTCATAATGTCTCAATTTACAATGCATCGTAAACGAAGAAACCGATAGGCAATCAATCAACCAGACCTCAACTAAAGAGCTCTTAACATAACAAAAAGTGGCTTAATAGTAAATTAGAGAATCTAGGTCTAAACCTCATAAGTGGAGGAAGGAAATTAAGCAATAACCGTTCTCCTTATTTAGATGCGCCTCCATTTGCCTATCTGTTTAACTAGCCATTGCAGCATGTGCCCCTGCTGCCAAGCATATGAAACAATATCAAATTACAAAGGATAACAATATTGCAAATTATGATGTTTGGTACGTTAGAAATTCAAACGAAGTTCATAAACATCCGCGGAAAAATTGCATTTTTAGTCACACAGACACTAGACACTCAACATTTTTTATCACTTGGTCCTAATATTTCACATTTCATTATTTCCATTCAATTTTGCACTTTTGGTCCCATAAGACAGTCTCTATTTTGCATTTTTGGTCCCATAATAGGACCCAAATTGGAGGGAAAGGGGAGGGTGAAATGAAAACACAAAAAAAAAAAGCGGTTCAACAGATTGGGAAAACAAAGCTATTTTTTAAGGAGCAACTGAGCAAGACTAGAAGTGCTAAATGTAACTAAAAATGCACTTTTGCCAACATTGTTCATTGTCTAATCATCCGATTAACATATGTCTACTCAAGTCAAAAGGTCATTTCTAATTATCTAGATACACCAAAATCTGATTACACAAATAGTTGTATGTGGAAAAGAATAAATAATAGCTCTCGGCCATTCTTATAGACATGCAAACAAAAACAGCTTAACCAATTGATCCGAAATTAATGAAGAATGCAATAACGCAGTAATATCTTTCACTATAGAGGTTTAGGGCTTGTTTGTAAAAGCTTATAAGAAGTCATTTTTAACTTTTGAACAACTATATCTCTTTTTTTATACTAAAACTATATATCAGTGTTAAATTTTTGTATTTTAGCTTACTTTAGCTTCTGATATCGGAAAAAATAAACTAAAAGCACCCAAAAACTAGAAACAAGTTAAGGGCGCTGCTGGCTTCTGCTAGCATAAAAAACTTTCGAGAAAAGTAGACGCATTTGCAAACAAGCCCTTACTAGCATGCTCCTAAAGAAAGTAAACTAAAAACTAAAAAGAATTATAAACACATTCACCTTTTCGCTTACTGCCGCTGGATATATTTCCAGTTGACATACCCTTAACATTATCAACTCCAGTATCAAAAAGCTCTTTCTGACCCAAATTATGGTCCCCCAAACACTGAACATTGTCAAATCCACAATCACCAAGTCCTTGCCCATTTAACGCAGTTTCTGCTCCAGGGTGAAGGCAATAAAGCTGTTCATTACGTTGCATATTACAGGGATTCATCACATAAGTTCCAGGATAGTTAGAATTGGCCGTGTTTTGATAAACATCTCCACTTTTTACGGGCTTTTGGTAAGGAAATGAGCCAATTTCTCCTTCAATCCTCCCTCTAATATCCACAAGCAAACACTTCAGCCTAGCAATCTCAGCCTCGAGCAAAGCCTGACCTTGGAGTCTCTTCATTAGATGCTGATTCAAAGCCCTCAGTCGAGCAACTTCATCCTCCAATGACGCAGCTCTAGCTTTCTTCTTTTCACGGTACTTACGTACAGCTTCTCGATTTCCTAGTGGGCGTTTTTTAGATTTCTTCTCGATTGACTCAGCAGTGTCGTCACTGGGGTCCTGGTCTTCGGTACTAGTGGTGGGCATAATTTGGGTGTGGACATGAATACAAGTATGTGTGTGGGATTTATCGGGGCCAGAAGGGTTGCAAGCATGGGCATGAGTGCAGGCTTGGGTTCGACCATGAACATCAGAGCAAGCCTCCGTTCTACCAAGAGCATCATTGCAGGATTGTGTTCGACCAAGAAACTCTTCTATGTCAAACGAGCAACTGCTTTGAGCGTTAGGTATGTCCAAGCAGGATAACATTTGGTCACTCGGGAAACCCAGCTCATTATTGTCCATTTCAATAGATATTGAGTTCGAATAAAACTGATAAGCTAAAACCAAGCTTCCTTCACTTATTTGCACAATGTTGTCTCATTAGTGCACAATCCTTATTGCAAAAAAAAAAAAAAAGTAAGACTAATAATTTCAACACAGTTTGTAGCGAAAATAGTAACCAAGTAATGATCTGCATCACAACTCAACCATAAGCCATAAATTTATCTTTTTAACTATAAAATAGCAAAATCCTAGAAACCAGACAAAATCATTCCAAATTTATAAATCATGATTAGAGAAAAGTAAAAAAGAAAACTTTCAGCTACTAAACTAAAGAAACTAGCCTAAAGCATCTGAAATTAAGAAACAATTTACACCTCAAAAAAGCTCATCAAACAAGTTAATGAAACGAAAAAATTACCAATTGAAAGCCTGAACTTAATTACTCAACATGCCGATATACATACCGAGTTAATTAATTTACAAAAAAAGAAAATTATACGCATGAAGTAGAAGAAACGGAAAATTGAGAAGAAAACGACTTACAATCAAGTGATTAATTCGAAAATTGAGACTTGAAACAGCCAAATCAAGCGATGGAAGGAAATTTGTAAAAAATGGTGGTGCGAATTGATATATAGTAATGGTGGAAAAAGAAAACCCTATGAATGAAGGACCTAGAAATAAACTAAAGGCGGAATACTATGAGGCGAAGCACGGGGGCCATTGATTCAAGATTCTAAGAGAAGAGAAAAGGTATCCTTTATCAAAGTAAGCTTCAATTTTCATTTTCTGTTTATATATACATAAAACAATAATTGAGGGCTTTAATTTGATGACTTGATCTTTTTTTTTTTTTTTTTAACCAACTGATGTGATGACTTGATCTCGAAATAACTTTTTTTTTTTTTTAATTATGTTATTATGGTTGGTAAGTTGAATTTTTTTTTGAAAGACTATGATAAGTTGAATTTTCATTATTAAATTTATTTTTTTGGCTAAGTTGAACTATTATTATTATTCCCTCTATAATTATATTACTATGTGCTAATTGACATTATAAATCATTGATGGAGAGAATAAAGGAGGATTCTCTGTTATTTATGTACCATTGTTGTCTTTTAGTTACTCCTGTTTATGTCTGTGTAATTTACTAAATTATGTGGAATGTGTGACATTTAATTATAGATCCAATTTAAAGTACACAATATAATAGCAAGAATTACTAAAGAAAAAAAAAAAAAAGTGTAATGAAATGGTAGTGCTTATTATTAATTAATAAATAAATGCCGTGACTGTCACATCAGATGAAGTAAATTTTGTTGGATCTACAGTTTTATATATAGTTAATTATGCTTCTCCTCTCCTGGACAGCTAGTGAAATTTTTATTTCTTATCAAATAGACAAATAATTTCAGGCCCAATATTACAGTTCCAAATTGGGCTACTTGGAAAAGAAAACGACCCTTTTTTTGCCTACACATAATACTAATGGAGCGAAATTTTAATTCCAATTCAAATTGAACTGATAAGAACTTTTATCGATTAAATATTTGACGAGTTTGATCCAATCATCTGAAATATATGATATGAACATGCATTATGCTAATTTATGAATCCAAAAATTAAATAAATAATTTATTTATATGATCAATATTATAGTTAGCTTAAAAAGTTATTATAAGTAAATATTTTTATTTAATGTTTTGACCCTCGTCCAACAATATAATTAATTTTAATAACATTATCAATGTGTTGTTGTATAGATTTTAGAAGTGTTTAAAAATGTCAGAAATTAATATTTTGTTGTTATATATAGCTCTAGTGGAATGCGAGCTCGTCATATGAGTTATAGGATTATGTGAACTTGTTCAAGATGAAGATAGTTGTGGAGAGCTTGAGATAAAAAAAATCATCGGATTAGACATTTATCCGAAAATTCAACAAACAAATACAAACATGGTTGGATATTTAGAAAATGCGATAAGATCTGAATAAAAAAAAATGCAAATATTTAATTAGACCGACTGACCGACCGACCGACCCAATATGAATTTGATTCATCGACAACCCTAACAACATCCAAGCCCACAAAGATAAATGAAAATCATAGGGATATGTTGATGGGTCCAATCCTAGCTCTACAAGGATCCAATTGTGTGTTGGAGATTGTAAAAGTGCATCCAAAATGGGGACTGATAAACATAAAAAGGGACGTTCTAAAATGATTTTTCCTTCTTCAACATGACGATGCTATAATGAAGACTTTGGATATTTAGCCTCCAAAATGGGATTGCCAACACCCTATCAATAAGGAGTTGCAAGTATTTTCTAACATCTGCTCTCTCTCGTGGTCAAGTACTCAAGGTGTGGCATGCACAGTCCAAACATAGACTGACTCCAAGTTATTTATTACACTTGCACCATAAATAACTTGGGTTAGACCAACCAAGTTTGAATATAACTTTTTTCCAAAATCCCAAGTTCCATAACCACTTGTACTCAAAACATGTAACCCATTCCCATCCTTACTTTTTTTGCTTCCTTGGATTTTTGCACCGAGTTTAAGGTATGAGTTAAAAAAAATTATACATTTAGGTCCTTAAAAGTAGTGGAGGAGTGTTAATGGTATCAAATCATTACTTTATTTCAGAAAGTATTTTTGAGAAAAATAATTTTATTTTATGAAAACGAGTGTTGTTTTGGGACATCCCAAAAAGAAAATAGGAACAAAAATAAAAAGACGAGGGAGTATATCTAGTACTATAGTACTGTACTTCCATTTAGAATAAACCTAACTCAAAATAAATAATATCAAAATATGGTGTTTAACAAAGATATAATAGACAACTTTAGGTATACACAAATGTTACAACAATCACAAATCATACAATATATGTTATAGAATTGAGAATTTTATCATATTACCATACATGATACACCCCAATCTCAAATATACATCTCAAACTATAACTGAGAATGAAAAACTAACTATTTGGTGCTTCAAAAGGGATCTTTAGTACAATCCGTCAAGACAATATACCTTAAAGGTTATTGCATCCTCAGGTGGGAAAGTGAGATTATCTCTCCTCTCATTGGCATATTTTTATGCAGTTACAATATACTGCAGGCCTTTTGACCCTTTCTCTTCTTTTTCTTCTTTTGTTTTGGTGGCTGCAGAACAACCTTAATTGCTGCATCAAAGACAGCCTTTATATTCTGCAAGATTTCGAAGAACATATGAAGATTGTTTCAGGAGCAATATTGGAAGTGAAAAAGTTCTCCTGATAGAGACAAAGGATTTTAATGGGTAATTCAGTAAAATTTATCACCTGTTGCGTCTTTGCGCTGCATTCAATGTAGGCAGCTGCTCCAATCAACTTCTTGAGCTCCTCTCCCTTCAAAAGAAAATGGTAAATCAAGTTTTATTTAGGACAACAAAACAATTCTCAAAATGGAGGGTAGAGGATAACTTTGGTCTCAGTAATAATTTAGACTACCCATAAAAAGATCTGAACTGTTCTCCAAAAAGAAAAAAGAAAAAAAGATTTGAACAAAAACCAAAAACTAAATACCTGCAGAGTAGAGATTGGTACTGCTCCAGGATGGTCTGCAAAGAATTGTTTATCCTCTCGGAGATCTAAAGAGAATAAGATATATTAATTCCAGCTGAACAACAATGAAAAAACCATGAATATGGACTGGGTGGGACTGTAAATTATCTATTTTATTATATGTGTACAAAAAATATATGTTCAGCTAAGCTGTAATATTGATACTTCTTATCTCCATGGTGATTGAACGTACAAAATAAACTAACACAGTTATGTATATTGAATAAGCACTTCTCCGTGTCAAAAAGTTACACTAGAGTAGTAACATACACGATCACAAGAATATGAATTTATATGCCAAAATGTAAGACACTTAACTTATGCAGCAAACACACGAGTTAATAATTTCAAGGAGTTGAAGCCAGATAGCCACTTTTATTGTGCATATTTCCTAGTAACAGAATATAAGTAGTATGCAGACCGTCATTAGGTTCCACTAAAAATAATCCTTCCAACTTTCCAAACTTCACTTTGACGGAGGAGAAAGGATGAAAAATTGTCTTTGTGTGAACATTTTCCTCTGGGCCATTGCATTTATGTATCAGAAGGGTATTGACTTAACATAGTAATGCAGGAAGGTTGAATAACAGTAAGTCGGGAATTGCAATACCAACATCACAAACAAAATGACATAATAAGACATCAGTATTACAATATTAAGAAAGAAAGAGATTCTGACCAAGCTTTGTTCCAACAAGAATTATCGGAACTCCAGGAGCATAATGCCTCAATTCAGGAATCCACTGAACACCAAAGAAAAGATACAAAGTACCATCAGCACCATGCAATTCTAAAATTTCCCCCTTTCCCCTTGAATGATGGTGGGTGTGTGGATGCAAATGGAATAAGGCATTATGAACTTTGAAATCCACATAAGCCCTTTTAGCGCCAAATACATTCTTGATCGAGTTATATATAGTAAATTTAATCAAATCATTCATCTTTTCCTTCATTTTCTTTTTCGATTTTCTTAAATGAATTAGAAAGTAATGGAAAACATTGAAGAGGGAAGATTGAAGAATGCAAGAGCACAAAGAGGAGTACCAATCCAGCAAAGGATGCCTCACCTTCTTGGAGACATTCTCATAACTAGCCTTGCTAACAAGAGAAAATGTAAGTATAAAGACATCAGCACCACGGTAGCTTAGTGGTCTTAATCTGTTGTAATCCTCCTGGCCTGATCAAGAGAGCATAGAGAACAAGCCTGTTCAGTAATTACCTTAAGGTAAATAAAGAAGATACCAAACTCAGACAACTACTTACCTGCAGTATCCCATAATCCTAGATTAACGGTGTTCCCATCCACAACGACATTGGCGCTAAAATTGTCGAACACAGTTGGGACATAATCCTATTTATGAAACAGAACAACAGATCAAAAACACAAAATCTTCAGTGAGAGACAAAATAAACATTTTACACTTGAAAGATAAACATCACATCAACTCCTAGGTTGTAACAAGACTGCTAGTTCCTTCATATTTGCAAACTTCTCCACTCATAGCCCCATTACCAAAACATAATAATGGTACATACTTAAGAAAGAAAAATTGCAGGAATTTCATTAAGGCAGAAACTTATCCATCTTTATAATCACCACCACATATTCATAAGTACTCCTTTTGAATACCCTCATTTCTCTAAATAGATTGGATCCTATAATTGAAGCCATGATAAATCTGATTAAATTTGAAATTTCAAAGCTTCACATCTTTGATACTGCCATTGCAGAATACCAACAATAAGACACCCAAACAAAACCCCCAATTTTACCTTTCCATCTTACTTCAAAGACAATATAAAACAGTACCAAAAAAATATAAAAAAAAAAAAAAAAAAAACTTACAGTGGGGAAGGTGTTACTGGTGTAGGAAATGAGCAAGCAAGTTTTACCCACGGCTCCATCACCAACAGTGACGCACTTAATAAACCTGGAGGCACTCATTTTCGACGGCGAACGAATTATCTGTCAGCTTTCAAATAAAATCGTCCTCTATATAGTTCCTAACTCAACACTGCAGAGATTAGTTGAACGGGGAAAAAGAAAAGTTAAGAAAGCTTCAAAACTACGGAAACAAAACCCTAATTTAAAGATTAAACCCTAAATTAGGATAAAAAATGCGTATGCGTAAATAATCATACACACCCAACTCAACAGCCGCATTGATTATTCGTCCGTCTGTCTGTGCTGGAGAAAAAGTGTAAACTGCACAGTACAATTTCAGTAGTGAATGAATTTATTTTAAATAGTGGGTGAGCCAGCTAGTGGCCAGCTATGGGATAGTGTTATTTGAGTTTTTGATGCCACTGCAACCTATCATTTAATGCCATGTAATTTACTTTCTTTCTTTATTGTACTTGGTACTCATTTTTCTTTTTAGGAAGATGAACTGTATGATTTTTCTCAATATTTGTTTTCCAAGTTCGGATAATTTTTAAATTTTGAGAATTTATGAATAACACGTTTTGTAAAATGTGAGGGATGGGAATGGAACTAAATTATCAGTGGGAATTTAATACAACATTCAATTTCATTAACTTTTGTTTCATTGATTCTATATCATAGTGAGATCATTCCTATAATATTTTGAGTTAATTGTATTTCATGTTTCAATGATTTTTCATAATTCTTAACATAAAATTCAAATAATATAGTTAAAAAAAATTAATAATTGAAAATAATTGCAATTAATAATATTATGTTGAATATTAAAATGGTAAACGTAAAATTTATAATTTGGTCACACATTTGGTAAAACCAAACCATATTTCATTCTCCGAAAATGATGAAATATTGTATAATTTAGTGTAAAATTTGGTGAAAAGTTAGGAGATCAAGAGCAATATTTTTCACCAAAAATGATGAAATGATGTGCTAAGGGTTGAAGATCAATCCATTTTTTCAACACCATGTATAGGATTTCGTCAAAAAATGGTATGTTGGGTGGAAGATACTATAAGAGCAATTCCAACAAAGGGCATCAAAGCCAAATATGATATTCAAACTATCAAAACGATGCCAAATTTCTGCTCCAAATTTTTTAGCATCAAAAGTTATATCCCGGCAAATGGAACTAAAATTTGGAAGGAAATTTTGCAACTTTGTCCTTTCCATTTCTCCCCAACAAATATATTTTCAAATTTTGTAACGGTACAAAAGAATTTAATTATAAATGGGCTACAATTTCAATTAAAATACACAAGTTTAAGAATCACTAGCAAAATAAAAAAATCAGAGAAATATAATTTTCTTCCCTGCCAATATCTTCGTCGACGGGAGAATTTTGTTCATATCTTCGAAAAAAAACTTATCAGATAAAAATCATTTTTAATTTATGCAGATAAATCCTTATCAAATATCTCCACATTGATATATATAGATAAAAATATGTCATAAATCTTATCTGGATAACCTAGCAAGGGGTACGAATATTTAATATTTTTCAATTTAATTATTTTCAATTTAGTTTCTTTACTTTTAAGTATGCTTTAATTTAATTTGAATAAAACTTAATTTAAATTAATGATGTTCCTTTTTTATGCCAATTTCTGGAGTAGAGAACTTTTATGCATGTATCAAAACACTGTAACACGCATTAAAAAGTTGATTTGATTATGATTTTTACGCCGTCTGCTGGAGATGCTATAAGGGAATGTTCTATTGTGATTATGATAAAACAAGCATTTGGATTAGCGTTCAATAATTCTTATATTGTCCAACATTTATAATGATTGAGAAAACAACCATATATGAGTGTATAATTGAAAAATTAAATACAAATTACCTATTCAATAATATTTCAAAAGTTTGAAGCTGATTAAAGGGCAAAATGACCAGCTCCATCACTTTACAACAAGAATCAATCATTTAATCTTTAGTCCTAATATATTAGAAAATTTAAATAATTTTTGTTTCTTATTATCGAAGAGTGCATCATCACAATCCAATGCCCGTTTAAAATTGACGTCCAATCCAAGTTTAACTGTATGAATTGTTAGTTGTTATGGCTCCAACGGCATAACGATGCTCTAAAACATCATTTTAATTTCCCCACATAATTGTTGATGTGAATTTGACTAGAAAAAGGATTTGATAAGATGCCAAATGCAAGTGCCTATTAGATATTCAGATATTAACGCCATAATTGTATTATTACATTATTTTGATTTTATGACATCACTAAATTTGAAATTGTACAAAAGACCATTGTCACTCTTAGTTATTCGGTTGTTGTAATGGAGACTGACTTTGGAAGTGGCTTTCATGTTAATCAACTTAAAGTAAAACCTAATCAATATCCATAACCTTCCCATTTTTTTTCATTATATTCAACGAGTCATATTGTTTCACAGTTATTATCTGTTTAATGTAATTAAACTACAGTATTAGATGCTCATAATTGTCATCAAGGTCAATTCATGAAGTAACTAACAAACTAACAACAAATTATTGGAAAAAATGGAAAACGAAGTTTATCTGCACAGTTGACCAACTAACTACCCTCTAGCTACTTGTGGAAACATAGGCAACCAACTTTTCTATATTTAAATACTCCAATAGCATATAGAAATTGACATTCAGAAATGTTGAGTTGAAATTAAAGGAAATTTACTAATGAAGTCAAAATGAACATGTTTAATAAAAAATACTCGTATATATTTTTTTTTCTTTTCCCCCCTTACAACACAGTAGTAGAATTTGGATTATCATAATTGACGAACAAAGAATTCTTTGTCTAGTAAGCAAAGATTAAGCCAATCTATTCGTGTTCGACCAATAATTTTAGCAGTGGACTCAGTTCTTACAAATTAATTCTCATTATGGAGAAAAGACAACAAAGATAACTTGGTCAAACTCACACGAGATCAGAACATGAATGTATTAGTGATTTATCATGATCCTACAAATTACATGTGTTGCATTTACCTAATTCAGGTTAGTTAGACCGAACCGGGTCAATCACGAAACTGAAAGTTCGTCATCTGAACTAGCAAAATCTAACTCAATCATCTTTACACCAACCTTCTCAGTTACTTGTCCCGGGGCCTGTTGTCTCTCATCCATTTTCATTTTTTTGGCATTTGGTTCTTGATTGGGTCTGAATCTGGGAAAGCTGAAACATGGTAAAGAAAAAACATAAGCAGGGAAAGCACATGAAAAGTTCAAAATAATGAAGGGCTCGTTCGGATTACTATTGGTTTCATTTCAAGGGTTTTTGGTTAGGTTTGGAAGTGTAAAAGATTTTACTGAGTTGCATGCGAGAAAAGCTTATATTTGTTTCATTTTTTTTATATTACTATAAAACAACATATTTAATTCATATAATATAATTTATCAATGTGTTGGTGAATTTGAAATTTGAACATATGTCTGAATTAGTTTTGAATGTTTGTATTTCAAAAAACATGTGGAGCCACTATTAAGTTAGTAGTGTTAAATGAACAAAAATGGTGATTTTTCGGTCCAAATCGAAAACATGAAACGAAAAGAGAAAGAAACCTGTTGTCTGGCCTACTCTTTTGTTGGCGAGGAAGAGTAGCTGCTTCATGTGTTGCTTTAGGACCCATTTTTGCTGTAACTGAAATACATATACCCATTAAAAGAAATATAAAAGATCATAATCATAGTTAGTATAGGACATATGCAACCTTAGCCTACCTGTAAGGTGGTTCAAAAATCGTATTCCTTGTGAATATGCATTTGTTGTCACTTTGTCTGCAGTGCTGTATAAAATATACCTTGAGAGTTAGCAAGTAAAATGTGAATCATATAACTTATATAACTAAATAAATGATAATTCACCAGATAAAAGTGTAATGGGACATCTTATATCTTATGACAGTGAATGCTTTGTGTACCTTAATGCCTTTTTCAATCCATCGACAGACAATATTTTCTGAGGCTTGGGTTTTGATAAGTTTGTTTTGTCACCCATAGGCTTAACCATGTAAACGCCTTCGGACTTGAGATAATCTCTGAAGCCTGTCCTCAAATTTCTGCAAGATGAAATTCAATAGTCAATTTATTAGAAAAGCTAATTGACAAGAACATTATTGTGTCACACAGAATGACTATAAAACACTGACCCTCCTTTGAGTTCTGTCCTTGAAGATGTATATCTCTTTGATCCATCCTTTAAGAAAATAAAAAAATTAAGAATGAGTGTGTGCTCAGATATAATTAAATCACAGTCGAGGGTCACGTATGAGCTGTACCTTTTTATGGTAGCTGCAATATTTTCTACGACGCCTGCAAGAGGTAGAAACATGCATTGGTAATATAAGTGAGCAATCCAATAAAAGAAACTATATAATTAATATCAAAAAATAAAATACACACGCAACAAAGAATGTCAGCCAAAATTTAAGTGGCTTGTAAAAGTATGACTCTTGGAACTTAATCTTCAAACCACAATTTATGCAGTAGTCTTTTAAAATGTGTTGAAATGTTCCCAGAACGAGAAGACTGCCAGACCACAATTTCACCAGCACGAGTTTAAGTAGCTAATTGTGATAGAATCATGAACAGTATATGAATTGCTAAGTTAAGCAAACCATTTTTCATGTTATTGTGATTATAATTATACAAGGTTGATTGAAAAAAGCAGTAATATGCAATATATTTGAATAATATGACAAACAAATGAACAAAGTTGACTGTCTTAAGCAAATAACAAATAGTAACTTAGTTTGAAAGTCAATAATGACAATGAAGACAGCAGAAAAAGAAAAAAAAAAGGAACATCAATAATGGAATTATTTCTTTAATCTAAGTTACAATAGCTAAATATATGGTCTCAATTTTTGTTTTGGAAGTTATGAAATGCATTATATGAGGATGCCCATTTTTTTCCAACTCCAATATCTTTTTTATTATATTAAGAATGCGAGATGGGCTACTTCATTTAGTAATTGGTAAAATTGGAGATGTAAAGAAGATGGTCCAACACTCCAACTTACTTATCGATGGCTGCTGTGCAAGGCATTCCACCCGTTCCTCCCTGACAAACTCCAATATCCGCTGAAGTACCCAGCTTTAAAACGTGCTTAGAAGCAAATACACTCAAGGAAAACCCTTTTCCCTATAATAAAGTAACACAAAAAAGTTGGAAATTTTGAAGAATTCAACAAAAATGACTACAACAGAACATCAAAACTCATACTGCATTGTCTTTGCGAACACTGCAATTGAACAGAGCAAATGTAGTCTCTATCTTCTCATCACGGTTCTTCTCATAAGCATCACCAAACAAGAAAAGGGAAATAGTATTGTCATCTAAGCATCCAATCTTCCAAATTGCAAAAGTCTTCCCTATAGAACTAGTTCTTGGCAACCCCTTTTCAGTTAAAATTCCAACAGTAGCCCAACACCCAGAAAGGGTATCTCCTGACAGCAAAGTCCTAAAATTAAGAAGATAAAACAATAATCAGCAAATACCTAAAATCCAGAAAATACGATCATTAATGACTCTTTGCAGTCGCATATATACACAAAAAGCATCAATCTTATTCAAATTGGCATACTTGATTGCGGGTAACCGAACAAATCTAATATCCGATAAATGGTTGCTCAACTCAACGGGTGATACCACTGGGTTCCTGAACAAGAAAAACCAAACATCAATAACAATTATCAAACATTTAGATAATCTTACAGATCAACTAAACAATTTTTCAGAACTTAACCAAGATGTCAATACATTGGATTTTGTAATCTTGACATATCAGATACAGATACACAAGACATATCCACACAAAATAAAACCTCATATGCAATAATGTCAATCCTTCAATTTTCATATCAAGGTCATTCAAGTTTCCATGAAAGACCATTGACCTCAACATACATTCTCTCAAAACCATTACTAACATGCTTCACATGGCAACAATACAATCAGTCATAATAATCATAACTTCACTGTCATACCTCCACCAAAAGTAATTCCATAGCTACAGAGTACATACTTGAATACAGAAACTACGAATTCATTCAATTGGAGAAGTAACATTCATTAATGGAATAACAAAAGAAATGGGTATACTTACTGTATCCGAATCCCAGAAAACTTTTCGACCACAATGTCATTAGAGCTCTTCCCCTGCTTCGATTTCAGAGACTTATTAACATTTTTGGAATCATAATCGAGGCAATCTTTTACTGCGTCTCGAAAAACAGACATGTCCACTGGTCCCCTCATTTCCCTGGGCATTTCATCGTCTAATAAGTACCCTTAAATTCAAACACAATTCAGAATCACACTTAATTAGATGTAAAATGTTAATTGAAAAGTTATATATATACAATTTGTGTGTTGGTGGTGTACCTGAAGGAGAAGCAGGCGGGGTTTCAATAACGCGATCCTGAAGGGAGAGGAGAAGGTCGAGATCTTCTTGGTGATCCAATTCCGACATCGTTTTGGGCTGATTACTAAGCTAATGTTCTTCGATCGTTGTCTGTTTAGAGATGAAATGTGGGAAGTGAAATAGGACTAGGGTTTGTGTGGTGTTTTGGGGGGAGAATTGAATTTTTGGGAGGGAAAAATATGGGAGAGGACTTTTGTCCAATTGATTTTCTTTTTAATACCAAAAGTTACTGATTTCTGAATTCATCAAAAAAAAAAAAAAAAAAGTTACTGATTTCTTTTTTAAGAAAATAATAATTGAATAAAATACTCTTTTGATTTCTATGGAGATATGCAAAATAAGAAATACACATTAAAATTATGGGAAAAGAAATTAACTTTAATCGAACAATTTTTTTTTTTTTTGATATAACAAAATATTTATATCAATATCATTAATAGATTTATAAAGGTCAAAGAAAATTACAGACCTTGCAAGATTATTGTTCCGATCTTTAGAAATTATTCTTATGTTGCACGGTTGATTGTATTTATATAATTTTTAATTAAAAAAATTAATATGTGTGTATAATTAGAATGGTCTAGTCATTAAAAAGTAGCGAAGTTCCCACTTATAATTGTGTATGACGAGCTTCGAAAGGGATAAAAAAATCATTGGGGGAAATTAAAAAAAAAAAATTATGTCATTTGGTTAAGGTATAATTCCATTTACCTCTCTGTAGGTTATGTTAAACTATAGGAACCTTCCATCATTTAAATTTGGGAAAATTCTTTTTTGGTACCCTAGTATAGATCAACTTGCAAATTTGATATCATTGAATATGAAAATGCAAATTTGGTATCACATGATAAGTTTTTATTGTAACTTTGGTACCAAATTCAATTTTCTCAAAAGTTAATGAAAATTTACCCCCTATGAAATACATAATATTCAATTTACCCTCCTATGATTTAAAAAAATCAATTTACCCCCTGTAAAAATATTAAGAAGCAATTTACTCCTTTCAGACTCACTTGCCGAAATTGAAAGTAGGCATAAAGAATATTTTATAACATAGGGGGGTAAATTACCACATTTATCCTAAAACGCGCAGGGGGGAGGTAAAATGCTACATTATCATAATAAAATGGGATAAAGTGCCGCCTATAAAAATATCAAGGAGGCGATGTGAAACTTTTGTTAAATTATAGGGGGTAAAGTGCTCTTTTTTATATCACAAAGGAGTAAATTGAACATTATGCATTTTATAGGGAGTAAATTATAATTAATTTTGGAGAAAAATTGGGTTTGGTACCAAAGTTGCAATGAAAACCTATCATATTATACTAAATTTGCATTTTCGTATTCAATAGTACCAAAGTTGCAAGTTGACATATCCTATGATAAAAAAAAAAAAAAAAGCAAATTCCCCATTTCAATAATTACGAACACCTAATCTACTGTCAGATTTGTTAAATGAATAAACCTATTGTGTACAAAGTCTATCTTGCCCTCCATTCATCATTAAGTACTAATTTTTTTCTTAGAAAGGAATAATAGTTAAAATACAAATTAATAATAATACATATAGTCTCAAAATGGATCAACCCAAATAAAAATGGGTATCTCATAATTATAAAATGTCAAATAATTCAAAAAATATTTCTTTGCAAAATTGAACTATAACATAAAATTAATGACATTCTTGATTTTTAACAACAATTAAAAATGGAGTTTATTTATTATTTAATTCAAGTACACTTTTATAAGTCTGTTTCTTTGTCATATAAGTTGGTCAAACCCAATAATTAAGGGGAAAATTATAATTTCATAAATATTTTGGTGATTAATTAAAAACATGATGTGGGTCTATCTGTGAGGTAGAATCTAAAAGTAGGAGAAATATTTGTAATTATTGAGATCTCATGGGAGGCCTCTTTATTTTAATCTGACCTGTGAGGAACTGAAGGTAATTATCATCAAAGACCAAAGAAAAAAACTTTGTAATGTTCACGAACGTACATTATAAATAAGATTTTTTTTTTTTTTTGATAAGTAATAAGATATTATTATTATTAATGACGGGAGGAAATGTAACCATTTGAATTTTATTTTGCCTATACATGTACAAATTGATAAACTTACAAAGATACAATGAAATGCTTACTTTCCCGAAGTACAATTTCCCCTATCAACCCCATCAATTCAACGTTTTTTTAAGAGGGGGTGATATTTAAGTTTATGATTTGATATTTATTCGCCATTAAAGTAGTTAGCGCATGACTTGCTCGCAATTACAAGACAATATATATATATGTTCATTACCACCACATAAATAAAACAATTTCTAAAAAAAGACACCATAACAAAAGGTCCAATATTTAAATCCAACCATACATGTAACGCATTTGATCCTACAAAAACTCGAATGTACTATATTTACAGTCCTATTCTCTTTAAGAAATTAGTAATATTTTACATGGAAACTTCAAATTAGCTCCTAATTGGCGCCTCATCTTCAACAAAGAAAAAAAAAAGTAGTGAAATTAAGCTTCAAGAATCATAACCAAAGAAATAAATAAAAATGGCTGAAATTAGTAGAATTATATCGTTACTACTCTTTTCATTACTCGTGGCCAGCGCATATGGCAAGGAAAAGAAAGACGAGCCGGTTGTTACATACGATGAACGCTCCATGATAATTAATGGAAGTAGAGAACTGCTTTTCTCTGGTTCAGTACATTATCCACGTAGCCCTCCTGAGGTATCTAATCTTGAATTATTATTTAAAACTTTGATTTTTCTCAACATTTCTTTTTTCCCAGATGTGGCCTGATATTATTAGAAAAGCTAAAGAAGGTGGCCTGAACCTTATACAGACTTATATATTTTGGAACATTCATGAGCCAGTTCAAGGCCAGGTAAATATATATATATATATGACCATTTTTAATTTGCATGATTTTTGGTTGGCTAAATTGCTTATTGAGTATTTTTAATTTTTTTTCTTAACAAAAACAATCCTTTAATTATCATTTGATCCCAACACATTTGGTACTAATTTTTCAGAATTCATTTGGTTGTTTATCTTTTAGGCTTAATATTTGTGTCATTTCTTTTCTCAATCAAATACATCTCGAGGCAGTAGTTTTGATCTTTTATCTGGTAAATCAAACAACCTTGTTATGAAACTAAACAAAATTAGTAAACTATTGCAGATTTTATTGATTTTTTGGCTTCAAGTGACTTTTTATGCAACTAAGATCACGTATTTTTTCATAAAACTAACATATAGTAACTGGATGTGTTAGTTCAAAGGATAAGGGACTTAATTTGTTGAGGAAAAATTATATTTTAGATATGGCCACACATGCAACCATAAATCAAGTGTCACTTGTTATGGAAATTATTAGTCTCGTAGAAATATTATTTAACCATCACAAGGTAAGTTTTTTGCACTAATTACCATGTTAGTGTTTTAAACACGGTCAAACCCAGTCTAGACAAAAATCACCCTAGAACGAATCGAAGCAGATTAAAGACTATATCTATGAACATTAGGATACATGAGTCAGTTTGAAAGAAAAAATAAAGGACTATTTTGTCACGAGTTGAAAGTCAGAGTACGTACTAAATGTGTAACCTGGCCTTTACGGTTAAGTTATAAAATATTTTTTGGGATCAAATATTTTCACATTTAATTTGTCTTAATTCTCTTGTAGACTATATAATACTTTTCTTCTATTGCAGTTCAATTTTGAGGGGAACTATGACTTTATAAAGTTCATCAAAATGATTGGGGAAAATGGCTTGTGGGTGACACTCAGAGTTGGACCATATGTTGAGGCTGAATGGAATCTTGGGTAATTCAACATAGAAAAAATAATTCACATTTTAATTTATTTATTATGTTTCTACTTTGTACTAGCTAATGAGTTTTATGATATGATCCAATTTGAGCAGAGGATTTCCATACTGGCTAAAAGAGGTTCCAAACATTATATTCCGTTCCTATAACGAACCTTTCATGGTAAATAAATCCAATACAAGAAGAACAATATTAAAAAATTTATTTCAGTTTGATGAAATGATTAAAATTAATAACATTCCCAATTAATATGCAGCAACACATGAAACAGTACGTTGAGATGATCCTTAACATGGTGAAAAAGGAGAAACTGTTTGCAGACCAAGGAGGTCCTATTATCATGGCACAAGTATGTTTTTATTTCTTATGATCAAAGAAAAACAAATTGAATTTATTCTTAATTTTTCCATTTTATTATTTAACTGCAGATTGAAAACGAGTACAATAATGTACAACTTGCATATAGAGAAAGTGGTACAAAGTATGTAAAATGGGCAGCAGATATGGCTGTTGGATTATACAGTGGTGTTCCTTGGGTTATGTGTAAGCAAAGGGACGCTCCTCCGACAGTAGTAAGTTTTTAATATCGAACCTTAAATCTACAAAAGTAATGAAATTCATGTAGATGGATTCAATGTGGATCCAAACCAAATTGTATTTGTAGCCCATATGACAAATCTTACTTTATATGATTAACTGTCTTTCCAGATTAGTACATGCAATGGAAGGCAATGCGGAGACACTTTCCCCGGTCCAAATGGCCCTGGCAAGCCTTCTCTCTGGACTGAAAACTGGACTGCTCAGTGAGTTAATATGTCACATTAATTAGCATTTTATTGCAATTTTTTTTGAAGGTTTGGGTGAAAAGTTATGAGAATTTGGTCCATGCTTACAAAATCGGAATGTTCTGTTACGTACAGATACAGAGTGTTTGGTGACTCTCCATCTATGAGGGCTGCTGAAGATATAGCTTTTGCTGTTACTCGATTTTTTGCAAGGAATGGTACCCTCAACAATTACTACATGGTAAATATATAATACATAAGTGAATTGCCCATTTTATTTACATAAAAAGATATGTTAGAAAGAGGAATATCATATGAAATTTAATTAATGTTTTTGCATCTACGATAGCAAACATATGGTTTCAATTTTGAGTTTCGTTTATTATGTCTAATAGAGATTGTGAAATTCGTGAACTTTTTTTTGTAGTACTACGGTGGAACCAACTTTGGCAGAACGAGTTCATCTTTCGTGACAACTCGTTACTACGATGAAGCTCCCCTCGATGAATTCGGTGAGGGAACTTGAAAAGGAACATGTTGTTTCAAGAATGTATTTGATGAATTTCATATTTCTTGTTTCAGGTTTGAAGAGGGAACCTAAATTCGGCCACTTAAGAGATATGCACAGGGCTTTAAAATTGTGCAAGAAGCCTTTGCTCTGGGGCAAACAACATGTCCAAAAAGTTTCCAAGGACTTGGAGGTAATCCATATATATCAATGTTCATATGTAAATTATACTATAAATCAACTTGGACTGAATTTGGTAGTTACAAACAAGTACGATAACCTATTTCTCCCATATGCTACGTACAAATGAGCTGAATTCATGTATGCTAGCATAGTTTGTGTGAACTTAGTAAAATACTGGCAAAATTCACAAACTAAGTTTGTTGTTTGGACAATTAAGAGTATACCTTTTTTTTTTTTTTTCAAGGGTTTAATTTCATTCGAGTTGCGTCAGATATATTATATGAGAACCATACCCAATAGGAATTCGAACTTGGACTCGCCATTTTGGAGGACTAAACCAATCACCTCTTGGTATTAGGAATTCAAGAGTATACTATTATGTGATTGCATCTCATAATTTATTTGTGTTAGTGTCTAAAAGTGACGGGTTATAATGTATTTATGAGTTGATCCAATCATAACACATGGGGTAAAGTTCCATATTTATTATCAATTGGGGGGGGGGGGGGGAGGGGTCGAGTAAAGTGTCACATTTATTATAACACAGGAGAATACAATGTCACATTTGTAATAACATGGGGGAGAAAGTGCTATATTTAATAGTTCATTGGGTCAAAGTATATAATATAAGAGGGGTAGTTTCGTCAACTACTATTTTTTAAGTTTAAAAATGTCAGGAAGGTGGCGTGAAACTTCTATAAGATAATAGGGAGGTAAATTGCTCTTTTCCAAATCATAGAGGGGTAATTAAAATATTATACATATATAGGGGATGAATTGCCATTAACTCATTTAATTATCATCATAATCTAAAAAAAAAAATTTGATTAAAGATATAATATCATCTAATATCTTAATTTCTATCATATTTAAATTTAGGTCTCATATGATCTCATCTTTTCTACTAAAGTACTGACAACAATTTTTCCATGTTAGCTCACTTATTTATGCTTTTTTTTACAGATCACAACATATGAGAAAGATGGGGGTCAAATTTGTGCAGCATTCTTGACCAACAACAACTCAAGGATAGCTTCATCAATTAACTTCAGGGGTGTCGATTATTACCTGCCTGCTAAATCCGTCAGCATTTTACCTGATTGTAAAACAGTCGTTTACAACACTCAAGCGGTAATAAATTTTTTTTTTCACGTTTTGGCGTCATAAAAGGACAAAATTGCATTTTCTGTCTCACATTATTTTACCGTTGCCAAGAATTCTTTTTTTTTTTTAAACTTTTGGTTCTCCCTCTTTTGTCAATTAATAGGTTGTTGCACAACACAGTTCAAGAAATTTCGTTGTCTCAGAGAAAGCAAAGGCCAAAAAATGGGAAATGTTCAAAGAAAAGATTCCCACCAAAACTGATTTGCATGAAAAGAGCAAGTCACCTAAAGAGTTGTATAGCTTCACAAAAGATACCTCAGATTATGCTTGGTATAGTACCAGGTAATGGGAACTAAAATTCTTTAATATTGAGTTATTTGCAAAATGTGCCCGTTTACGAGTTATACTATATATAATAGAGTTAATGGCAATTTATCTCATGTAATATTTATAATGTTCAATTTACCCCATGTAATTTGAAAAAGAACAATTTACCTCTGTAAAAAAATTAAAGAAGCAATTTACCCTCTTCAGCAGGAGAGTGTAACTCACTTGCTAAAATTGAGAGTGAGTATGAAGAGTGTTTTGTAACATAAGGGGGGTAAATTGCCACATTTATCATAACACAGGGATAAAGTGTCACATTTATCATTTCACAAGGAGATAAATTGTCACATTATCATAACACACGAGGGTAAAGTGCCACACATAAAAATGTCAAGGAGGTGGTGTAAAACTTTTATAAAATTATAGGGGGGTAAAGTGTTATTTTTCAAATCATAGGGAGATAGATTGAAACATTATGAATATCACAGGAGGTAAATTGCCATTAACTCCTATTTAGTTGCAAATATCACCACGTGTTAGTTGAAAAGTTGAATTATAGCTAAATTTAATATACCCGAATACATGTAAAATTAAATTAAATATGCAAAATTTCTATTATAAGCATTAATACATAATTTCATTCAGTATTTATGAAATTAAGTTGCTTTAAATCAAATTATGGCTCTAATATGAACATAAAAATCATAATTTGTATTGGATTTAGTGTTAAGATAGCAAAACAAAATCTGTGTTAAGATAGCAAAATCTGAAAATTGTTATTAGAAAGACATATCAGTATACACAAATAGATTATTTATTATGTATTGAGAATGCAATATAAGATCATTAAACACAAAAGTAAATAAAAATTGAACAATCGGTTCACATGACTTTTAATGTGTAGAAGGATCTAATTAACTGCTATATTTCTATGAATACAAGGGGAAGGGGGTGCCATATGTGACATGTCGTAGTATATTTAGTAATTAAATAAATACGGTGTTGTGGTTTGCAAATTTCATTCTTTTTATGAAAAAAATAAAATAATCTTCATAAAATTTATTATTTTGCAGCATTAACTTTGATAGGAGAGACTTGCCAATGCGTTCCGATATTCTTCCAGTCCTTCAAGTAGCAAGTCTTGGCCATGCTTTACTTGCCTTTGTTAATGACGAATTCGTAGGTAATTATTATATTAAAAAAACAAAAAAATAGTTTAATGAATAAAATTATGTAGCTAATTAATTTGTTAATATTTTCAGGTTTTGGGCACGGAAGCAACATTGAAAAGAGTCATGTTTTTACCAAGTCTATCAATTTGAAGCCTGGGGAAAACCATGTCGCCTTGTTGGCCATGACAGTTGGTTTACCTGTATATATATTAAACTATCTTAATTTCTCAAACAAAATACCAATTTTTATTTTCCAAAATGAATAATTATTGAAACATTAATTTTCCTATGTTTAGAATAGTGGAGCATTCATGGAGAAGAGATTTGCAGGACCCAGAGTAGTTACAATTCAGGGTTTGATGGCTGGAACTCTAGATATCACTAATAATCATTGGGGCCAACAGGTAATACAAAATTACTAAATCCTAGTACTATTAAATTAAATTAAGGTTGTGTTCTTATCTTATAAAAAATTTATGCCGAGAAATATTAGGTGTATTATTGATTTTTTTTTTTTGGCATTTTACACTGTCAAAATACAATTCATTTTTGATACTTTGTACCCTGAATATATAGAATATTGACATTTTGATTTGCAGCTTGAAAATATAAAATCTTGTCACTTTTGGCCCTGATATAATTTTTTTTTCACTTTATATCCTAGAAATATAATTTGATTGGCATGTTGCATCCTATTTCCTTAGAAAAAGGCTCTTGAATGTCGTTCATGGAGAGATAAAATGGTCAATTTCCACGGAAAGCAATCAAACAAGGAAAAAAAGAAAAAGAATCTTTGTTCTGAGTTTAATCACAAAAATACTTAATCAAAATTTGAAGGAATATGGACAAATAAAACATTTCATTACTTTGTACGCTACACGTTGATATCCCTTTACAATAGAATTGAATTTTCACCTCTGCTCACTCAAAACTACATTTGGCTGCCATCCCGGCACCCATTTCATGTCACATTTGTCACCATTAGAAAAATGTACGACGTGTTACATAACAACTATTAACTGAGAATGATAGTTTTATAATTTCCGAAACCTAAGGGATTTTCGTAGTAATTTCAGATATTTTATTGATAATTATATTATTGTCCAAAAGTAAATTAGAGTTGTGCTACTATCAAAATAAACGTTGACTTTAATTTCCCCTCTATTTTGTGATTAAAATGTGCAGGTTGGTGTATCCGGAGAAAACATGCAAATATACACGGAAGAAGGATTAAATAAAGTTAAATGGGTACCCTATAATGGAACTCCTGGACCTGTCACCTGGTACAAGGTAATAATCACTACAAAAAAAAACTAAATAAAAGATTTAGTAATTTCTCATTATTAAGAATTAAGACAGAGATAAAAAAAAAAATGGGAATTGAATGAGAGAAAGTAAACATTATTTTTGCTACCTATAATTTAATTGTTTTCTGTTTTCTTGTTCCAGACATATTTTGATGCCCCAGAAGGCAATGACCCTGTTGCCCTTAGAATGATTAGTATGGCAAAGGGTATGGTTTGGGTGAATGGAATAAGCATAGGGCGATATTGGGTATCTTACCTTTCCGCACTTTCAAAGCCTACTCAAGAAGAGTAAGTACTTTTAATGCATAATAAAAACAAAAAAAAGGTACTTTATGCTAAATTTAAATTTATCTTCAAAGGTACCATGTCCCGAGAGCATTCTTGAAGCCAAAAGACAATCTATTGGTAGTTTTTGAGGAAACCGGAGGAAATCCGGAAAAGATTGAGATCTTGACAGTAAATAGAGACACAATTTGCAGTGTCATAACGGAGTTCCATCCACCAGACATAATGACATGGGAGAGAAAAGACGATCAATTTCGTGCGGTTGTGGATCCTGTGAAAGCAGCATATCTCACTTGCCCGGACGATAAAGTCGTTGAAAAGGTAGAATTCGTAAGTTTTGGAGAGGCTGATGGCGCTTGTGGAGCGTTCGTACCTGGAAAATGTGATTCCACCAGAGCACATAAAATTGTTGAACAGGTATATATATATAGTTGAGAATATTACTCTATTAGAAAAGAAAAGACTAAACTGCCCTTCTTCAACGATTAACAATTTGTGTGTCTTATCTTTTGTTCATGAATTTAACAGGAATGCTTGGGAAAGAACACGTGCACGATTAAATTTGATAGAGAAGATCTTCTTGATGATGGCAAGGATTCTTGTCCGGATATTGCAAAAACGTTGGCTATTCAAGTCAAGTGTGGACATTCAAAATTGAGCATTGATTAAATTTTTATTTATTATGTTACGTGCACATGAGATGTGTTAGCAAGTTGAGGAGGAGATGATTCAACAGCCCTGAGTTTTGTTTTATTTGTAGCATAGATAGATAAACATTTTTGCGGTTTTTATCCAAGAAATAATTGTTCTTTTATTTTATAGCATTATATATATATTATGGGTATAAAAATCTGTAGTATGAGAAGGTGAAATTTTCACAAAATTGGTCTCTCACCTGGTGGTAAACGGAAAATTTTAATAATCTATATTTATTTTTCCTTATTTTATTAATTTTACTTCTGACGTCCTGTAATAAAGTAAATATTTAAGTATGTAATTTCAATTTTGTTGACTATAAGCGTATTTAAGCCCTCATAAGAAACCGACGAATGGTCCAACTAACCAACACAACAACTAAACCACTAAACCAATGACTGACATTTCCAAGCACTTCATAATGGCCATGGACAAGCCAATCAAAAGGCATGGTGAAGCCAAAGTTTCAACCAAGGTTTAGAAGTTTCCCGGGAGATTCAAGAAGATTCTAAACAATTGTAAAAACCCTAGTGGAACATTCTAGATGTGCTCTTCAACAATCCTTGGAATAAAGTAGAATATTGTATACATAGGCGTAGCTACATTGTCATGAGGGGGGGGGGGGGGGGGGGGGGTCGCAATGAACCTCCTGGATTACCAATTTTTGCATTAATTAAAATATAAATTCTCTAATATTATTTTTTTAATGGCTATTAATGGGATCAACTAAATAAACTTCATAATTACATTGTAAAGGGTCCATATTTAATTGAAATAATTTATCTTCTACTAACTTAATAAATTATTAATATAATATTTTTATGATATTATTTTTTAGTAATTAATTAGGCTAGAATTGGACAAAGTCCATTCGTTTTAATGCATATATAAGAAAATTAACACAACCAAATGCATAAAGTGAGCCTCGAATTCCAACATATTATTTCTCCTAAAATTATTTTAATAGATAAATCATAAATTTTGGAGTGGACTTTTTCTTTCCATATGAAAATCACTCTAATTTCATCCACCCCTATTTTCACCCCTATTCTCATAGAAGAAATCTGCTAAAAAAGAATAGTTAAATGACTCAATCAATTAACTGACAAAGCGATATGTCATTTTTTTTTCTTTCTGAAATAGACTTGTAAGTCTCCATTTAGCTAGCTAATTAATATTCTAGTGATTTTTGTTAAGTTATTATATAATCAGAATCTAACGTAGTATGCAGTTTCATATGCCCCCAGTGAATTTTTTTTCTGACTCGGCCACTGATTGTACATAGTTAGGGAATGTTGAAGAATGTGTGCAAAACATTTTAGTTGGTATAAACATTTTGAACACTTCATCTTAGCTATAGATTGGAACGATCTCAACCACCTATTATTTTGGTTTGGATAAGATTTAAGCCAAAATTGATCCTCAACTGAGGAAATGAAGTACTTTAAATATCATCGTGGATTAAACATTGTACCGTTTTCGTCGAAAACCTTGATTTTTTTTCTTATAATTAACGAAAAAAAAAATTGTGACTTTGATCTAGAGTGTCCAAAACCTTTCTAAATAAATTGAATTTTTTTTATAATATTTATCTAACCAAAGCATATGTTAGAAACGAATTTTCCATCCATATATACCATATGGTTAAGAAACTCATTAAGCATAAACACAGATTAACTTTGAGATGGTAAATAATTAGGTTGGGGAGATCTTTTCCTGTAGGCCGTAGACATCTAAAAAGAGACTTTTGCATTCTTATATATCGGAAAATTTAGTTTTAGATGGTTGTACACAATAGAAATATAATTTCTATGTTCATATGCAAATTGTACACCTATGTTAGACTTAATAAACGATTATATTAGGTATTATTTTTATTATCAAATACTCTTTTCACAAAAAGGTAGCTACATACGCCTAGGACATGTTAAAAATCAAATATACAATTCTTCATTTATATGTTTTAAATATATTATTCCTTTTACAAAATTTCATAAGATCAAGATCAAATATGATAAAAACAATTACGTCATTATTCAGAAAAAGCAGTGGTTTTCTGAATGAAATTTAACCATGACAGCAGTCTTAAGATGAGTTTTCAATGGAAAGAAAAAGATGTTGAAATTATCTTCTATCACGAAGTCTTCCCGCTAAGTTGAACGAGGACAATAACTAAATAAATAAATAAACAATAATAACTGTTATTAAACTTTATATATACAGGGAAATAAATCACTTATGAAATACATGGTAAAAAAAACATTTTTCTTCAAAACACAAAAAGAATAGCCCATTAAGTATTAATTGTTGTACTAACTTCAACTATTACATAAATAGCAGGAAATTAACTATGTGAAAGGTTTTATTAAACATCAAATTGTCACCTCCAAACACAATTATATTCAAATTCTAGTAAATCTTCTTCAAAAGTGAAGACAACTCATGACAAATCAAAAGATCCTTGTCCTTCGTTGATGGCATAGAGTAGTTTCTTGTACATGATTTCCTAAATTGAGTAAATCGAATCAATACTCGAAAGAAGCAAAAAAAGGAAGAAAAAAATTTATGGGCGAAATTGCATTTTTAGTCCCATACAGTAAGACCCTCAACCCTTCTGGTCTCGCATTAGTCCCCATTAAACTGGACTCTCAACTCTTTTAGTCACGTGTTTATAAAATTGCACTTTTGCTCCTAATTTCTTAAAATATGTTGCACGGGACCAAAAGTATTAAGGATCCAATTGTGTAAGACAAAAAAATACAATTTTACCAAAATTTAATGTAACGTCACCAAACACATACCTTGGTGGAATACGGTGGAAGCTTCAAGTAATTGGCACATGTCATCACGCTCGGTAAGTCATCATCAGCAGATTCTGATGGACCAGAACCATTATGTGCCGGGTTGCTCGTGTTCGAAGAATGCTGTTACAATTGTTAAGAAAGTTCTCATTAACAAACTCTTAGTAGCAGATTAATAAGAAAAAAAAATCATATATAAATACATAGATATTAGATCAAGAGAGTAGCTTTATACCTTTCTGACAATTGTTAACTTAGGATTCAGAACAGCTAGACCACCTGGTGGAAGCCGAGGAGCACCAGTGACAAACTGACAGAAGGCTCGTTGCTGATCCGGGGTGAATTCTCCCATAATCTCGAGAAGCTGATAACATGGTATAAAGGCTTTAAAATGAAAATACAAAATCCCGGAGAAGTATTATGTAAAAATATCTCCAGAAACTAGGCTAAGGATTTAAATTATCATCCGCTTTTTTGTCTAAAATTAAAAAAAAAAAAAAAAATATTGTGCGTGTTTTTGATATTCAAAGCTTACGTACATTGACAATAGCGGGACTCTTAGAAGTGTATCCATGATCAAATTTAATGTGATCTGCAAGCGACTCAGCCTGCATAGGTATGAAACATGTTTAAACCAGGCAAGTGGAATTTATAAGTTCTGTTTGGGTCATTAGAGAGGAAATGTTACCGTCCACATCTCTCTGCGGCCACAGAGCAGATAGTCCAACTCGTTTGGAGTAAATATTTGTAGAGATGATATGTCAAAGACCTGAAAATAATGAGTCCACAGAAATATGTTCTTTTATATTCTAAGAAAACATGCATATCTGGACATAATGAATATGGATCTACCATAATATTTCAGCAATTTGAATTATTATCCATATCTTACAACATAATTTATAAGCCATTCATTTACTGAAGTCACCCCTTCACATTGGATTAAAAAGGACAAACTTATGAGAAAAATCGAAACATGGTATCAAACTTTGATGAAATCAAATAAAACAGTAAACCTGATTAAAGCCAGATCTAAATGCTTCAATCTGCCGCATGATCCCACTCCCCACAGTAGCATCAACCACAAGGGTGACATAGTCTCCCAAATTACTTAAATCCACCTAAGAATTTCAGAAGAAAAGAAATCGTTAAAAAACAATGAAACAAAGTCAAATGGGGCCTGGGTGGGTAAGAGTGAGGTCGGAAGGATGCTATGACAGGAAACAAAGAGAGGTTCATGGCATACATTTTCATCGCCTGGTCTCAAAACATATTCTGGGTAGCCTGGAAGAGAGAAATCTAAACAAAGATCCTCGATTGTAACTCCATGAAAACGCAAGTCTTCTGTATTATAGCTTCCCGTGGATTCCAGATATTGTTTTCGGCAGACAAGGGCTTGCAGTTCTTGCAAAGTAGTTCCAAGTTCCGCATCAAAAGAAATGATATCGTGCAAATCCAACTCCTGGAGAGTCAACAAATCATGACACACTTACTGGTCAAACTACAGACAAAGTTGGTCAAAAATATTTCAAAACGAGAATATTTCAATCATCCAACAAACAATAAATTAGACTTACTTGGCCAAGTACAAGCTTATAAAAGGCAGCTGACAGTGGCAAATCCAAAAGCCTCCCGTCTTGAAGAGCTTTGGCCATAACTCTCCCAAGTAATTTAAAATACTCTATAACTTTAGAAAATTGGTTACCAATAGATGTAGCAGTGGCGGGCCAAGGCTGAGGGAACAACCCAAGAGGTACATGAATAATATCTCTATCACCCGCAGCAGCAGAAATCCCAGCCATCTCATTAGGTTTTACATCAATTTCCATTGAGGGCTTACCAAAGGATGAACTTGACCTCCACATTCCTAATCCAACTTTTTGTAGGTCATGACTTAAAAGAGTGTAAAACTCGAGTGTAGGACCCAATCCTGTGCCAACCTCACCGAAATATTCAACTTCAAGAACAGCTTTTTGACTAGAATACATTTCCATGACTTTTGCAGCAGAATCTAATATTCGATTCCTGGAGACGCGAACTTTCTGGCGCTGTAATCTCCCGACTCTTACCTCTCTCTCACTCATGGACCCATGGCCATCAGCACCTTGCTGCTGCTGTAGCCGATTCAATGCACGAGACAACCCAAAAGCAGTTGAATTGAAGTATTGACGCCGGGTTTCAAAAGGAAATAAAAATGGGCAAGCTTTAGTCAGCTGGTAGCACCATGATGGAAGAGAACCACTACAAAGTGCCAGTGCATCTTGAATTTGTCGGGCTAATTTTGGGGTGAGCTTGCTATTGACAAAATCCTGTGGAGAAACTTTTAATCCAGAAGTGCTGAGCTCATCTAGAGTTGAAATTTTTCCCTTCGAAAAATTGTCAACCATTGCCTGGACCCGCAAACGAGGAGCAAGCTGATTCAACCCCTCTAGTACTCGTAATAGAGCCAATATATTATATGTGGGATTGCTTCGTTCCAGATCACAAGGAAGTTTCCCTTGCAAAATGCTATCTAAAAGTGACACATTAGTGGATGCATCTAAGCCAGAATTACTAGAACTACCTTTTGCAGACTTGGTTGGAGCTGTTGAGGTAGCTTGATTATCAGCTTTTTCATACATTATAGTGTAAATATCGCCCCAAAGTCTGCTCCCATCACTTGATACAAGATCACTTCCAGGAAATCTGTCATCATTGTCCTCGTCCAAAACAAGTTGCCGTTGGATTGCCTGATAAATAGTTAAGTTTTTATTAAGCTGCCTCCCCCCTGCAGTGAATATCAGTCTTGGCAGATCGTTAGAGCCAGATAATGGGTGTCCTTGTCTATCTCTGCCTCCCCTCACACCTCTATTATTACCAGATGCAAGTCCAGCCATAGCAGCAGCGGCAAAGGACATTGCACCCCTTGAACCAAATGAACTACCACTCCTTAGCTCAGCAGAATCAGATCCTCTCCCTGAAGTACCTCTGCTGCTAGAACTACATGTCGCATTGTTCTGGCCATCACTTGGTGCAGGGACAGGACTGTCTTCCACAGAGTCACCCAATTTAACGTCGTGCACTTTGTCTGGCATGCAAAGTGGAAGAGTATCATCTCCAAGTAGCTGTCAGAAACGAAGTTATCGTTAGGAAAAAGGGAAAATTTATAGGACGGGGTAAAAGATGAAATAGGAAAACTATTATGTGTAATTCAAGCAGCAATAGCCCCCCGATTCGATCAAAATAATAGTTGATGAAACATGTTATATGTTGGTGATCCTAAACTCTCTCATATATATAACTATGGGCAACCGGTAACAGAAAAACCTACTTCAGGTACCAGCTAATTAAGGAATATATCTTTTACTATTAATTTTGAATTTCATAGGAGTATTACTTTAATGCAGTAGAATGCTCGATAAACACTATCTTATCAGTTGGTTTTTAGTTCAACCAGTTAGCTGATGAATAATAAAAAAACCTGATTTTGAATCCTATACTTTGACATAGCCACCATACTTCTCCATTACTTATACAACATGAATTATGTGTGATTAATTTGTAGTAACGGCTTATAATAACAAAAAATGCAATGTAATGTTGCCTTCAAAAATACTTTTGACAAAAGGATATCAAGTCTAAACAAAATTGTTTCCCCCACGAAAAGTTTAAAAAGGATCAGTATATTTATTAAATGGACGTCAGTTACATACATCATCATTTTCGTCGTCTTCATCGTCTGATATATCATCATCTTCAATCACCAAAGCTTCATCAAGTTCTACAGGTGAAATACCCAATTCATCATCCTGAAACGTGCAACAAAAATAAAACTGAACGTGTCAGAGTCCGAAAAGGCATAGAAACCCGTAAGATAACCAGCAAGAAAAAAATTACTCCCTCCGTCCCATTATTCTTACTCTCCACTTTTTGCACGAAGTTTTAGGTAAAAGTTAAAAAAGTGAGTTTTACATATTTTTACACTTTTGCCCTCAAAAGTAGTGGTGTAAAGAAGTGGTGTCAAATCATTATTTTAAGTAGGATGGTACTTGTGAGAAAAATAGTTATATTTTAGGTAATGGAGTATTGAATTGGGCCACACCAAAAAGGAAATAAGAGTAAGAAATGTGGGACGGAGGGAGTATTATAAGTAGTAGTAGTTAAAATGTTTTGTTCTAAAACATGCAAACACAAAAAAATACTGTATATCATCTCATGCTTGACATGTTGAAAGTTCGCCTGGTTTAGGAAACTACCTATATGTAATCAACAGATGTCCAAAAGACGAAGAAAAAACCCAAAACATGAAAATTAAAACATAATGTTATGTAAACTTCACAAAAAAGTTTCAAATAAAAATGAAAGGATGGAATATGGAGAAAATTATTCAATTCTTGAATTTTTATATAATGTGAGAGAGCTGGAAAAGTTAGCCACAACGATACTTGTATCCAGAATTCATATGGGTTACGGCTAAACAGCCGAGTTCAAATGCTACAAAACAAGATTATTATACGAATGCTAAACTTGCACACATAATCATAAAAACACTGCCTGATGAAAACGCTAAATTATCCAGAGCTAAATGAATGTTGTATTAAGAGTAGACCATGAACTAATCTAA
Organism: Penstemon newberryi var. newberryi; assembly: GCA_030819805.1. Lineage (NCBI taxonomy): Eukaryota > Viridiplantae > Streptophyta > Magnoliopsida > Lamiales > Plantaginaceae > Penstemon > Penstemon newberryi. Next base: position 9,875,669 of record JAUALY010000004.1, on the reverse strand, counting down.
TGCGCTATTAGAAAAAAAAGTAAGCACTAGAAGCCAGTTATATGTTTGGCTTATTGATAGTTTCATCAACCACCTCATTACCCAAAGATAAATACAAACTTAGCAAAGCAACTTCTTCACAAGTATAATCTAATAGTTCATATCTTTTTTCTAAGAAAATTATCAAAATATTAGCACATAACTATGCATGTAGAGTGTTCAATTAAATCTAAAACCACCAAGCTTTGGAAGGCAGTCCCTGGTGCATTAAAAAGCATACCTCAGAACTGGTGTCCCCATCCAATGGCTTCATTTGGTTATCTTTGTCTAGAGCTGCTCTTCTACGGGCGGCATTTCTGGTCTGGGGTCCCCTTCCCTCTTCTTGGGTCGGTTTCAAGACTGCTTTTCCCTTGGCTTTCAACGAGCTTGAATTTTTTTCTTGTGACAAATCTTTTTTGGTTGTGTCACCTATATTAACAGAAGATCTAGATCGCACTGAATGGCGTCGAGCAGCAGACGCAGGATTAGATGTAGATGGTGACGTAACGCCAGCCCCTGATGGAGTAGTCCTAGACTCGGAGTTCTCAGTTGAAACTGAAGGCTTTTGACTAGACTCACTTCTTTGAACTCTGGGCCATAGGAAGTCTTCCACAGCAGCCAAACTTGCTAATGGATCAATCAGTACAACGTTCGAAGAGTAATCGCGAAGAGATTTTTCTCCCTGTGCTCGGCAAAGACGCAGCTTGAACGGCTGAGACAGAGCATTTAGACCAGATGAAAGGCGGGCATTGCCACCAGATGGCCGGGAAGTGTGGCTCAGCACAACAGGAAAGCGCTCCAACGAGGATAGAGCATTTTGAAGTTTTTGAACCACAACGCTCATGGGAACTACATTCCCTTCATCAACACTTAAAGGAAGAGCAACAGAAACAAAAGATTTATATCTTCTGATTGCTTGTTGTCGAAGCTTTGGCAGATTTACTTCAGAAATTCTCTCTTTGGAGAAATACCCACAAGTAAAGTAGTTGAGCAAAGAGGCAACAACTCCACTACCAATAAACTCAAAAGTCGACACACCATCCCCCCTGCTAAGCTCCCACAGCATCTCAGATATCACCTCTACCAAGTGTTCCTCTTTATTAGCAGATATATCAGAAAATCGAGTGCTAGAAGCTTTTGATTTGCCCTTTGCTTTAGTCTTTTGCTCATCAATCACTGAGTTCAACTTCGTGCAAAGATTCTTTAAGCGAAGTAGATCATCTGTAACCCCAGTTTCACTTGCCTCTGGATCCGAAGGAAAAAATCTATCTTTAAAAGCTTTTGCACAATCACTAATTGCTGCCCGCATACTGGAATTGACAGAAGGGATTTCGGATGAATTTGGAGGTGAAACAACATTCGGAATTGTGTTCTTAGAGTCATCAGCTGGATTTGCATCTGAACTAGAATTACCACCTCGTCGTCTATTTCGCCTAGAACGTGATGATCCAGGAATAGAATCATTTTCCTTCTCAGTGGAGGCTGGTTGTGAAGTAGAAGTGGATTCAGACAGTATCAATGTTTCCACGGCATGAACAACACCTTCCCTTACAAACATCTTAGAGAAAGTGCCAGGAAGCTTTTCCATCAAAATTTCTGCTATTTGAAGGGCGGGCACCAAAACTTGAGGATCTTTCCAAGCCAAAACCCCAGCTAAGAAACTAAGAAACAAAAAACAAATAAGCATGTCTCTACTGACTGAATGGTCAGGAAAATATCCAGCAAATAAAACTGTAATTAAACTATAGTACCTTGATATGTTTGTAACGTTCATCAAAGATTGTATCATTTCTACAGTGCTGAAGTACATGAGTTTTCCAATAACTGAAAGACACTTGTGGCGAACCGGACCATTAACACTGGAACCATATATCTGAACCATAGAAATTTGTTTAGCACTATCATTTAACATTAAAAAGGTATGTGAGCTATAGCTCTATACTCTGACAACTAACCTGGATCAGAACAGGAAGAAGATCCATTCCGAATTGCTGCAGAAGTTCAGGCTGATCATTCAATAGTTTTTGATGCGTTGAAATCTCTTGCATATTCCCATTTGAATCTTCCTGTATACTAGAGCTGTTTGCATGACCCTTTTTAGGAACCGAACCTTTGATAAACAAACTACTGCTGGCTGGAAGAGATATTGTTCCTTGAGGAAGCTGTGGCAGAAGCTCATTTGCCAGGTTCACAATCTCAAAAATCTGATGGTACGGAAAGAAGCATACAAATGGATTCAAATTTTGCCGTAGGCAAGTAACATAAATCAAATAAAAAAAAAACTCTATGAACTTCATTTAAACAACTAATGAAACTAGTAAGGGCGGATAGAAAACTGAACTTCACTTCCTAATAAATAAGGAAACTTATCAAATGAAGGCATTTTTCCCTCTAATGGTTACAACAATGACAATTATTTGATCCTTAATTATAAATCAAAGCCAGAAACTGCATACCTGCTCTGGTGGTCTACTTAAAGCAGGTGAAACAGAAACGCTCGACACAAGGCCAGACCCAGACAAGATATCTTTCAGAATGCCACTGATTCCAAGGAGAAGCAGGGACTTTGCTCCTAAAGGGGAACCATTTGCGCATGTGGAAAGAAGTCGGATCAATCCCTGCACAGGGGTAAAATCATACTTAGTGGCCCTTCATGTGAAATAATAAAATTAAAACAAATCATTGACCTTACCGTGTATGTAGAAGTGCTAAGGGAAGCTTGACCACCGCCAGAATTGCTGGATGAGATCAGGGAAGCAGCTTGCGTGACAAGACCATGATTGCAGAGTTCATCAAGTTTTTCTGGTGACGAAGCAAATGCCTCGGCAATCCGCGTTAAGCAAATAGACGCTTGTTCCAGAACCTACAAATGACGCAAAATGCTGGTAAGTAGTGAATGTGGGATTAATTAGAATCTATTAGGGTACATGTGGATGGGTTTTGGCCCATTCTCGCAGGTTTCGCAAGACCAGGCCAAAACTCTTCCAAATGAGTTCTCGTCAGACCCATGAAACTCATCACGAGCATATTCAGAAACCTACACCCAAACTCTTGAAACCTATGAAACTTTGATTTGACACCTACCACCCATTTTTCCCTTCCCAAACTATTTATTAAAAAACATTGATTTGATACCTACCACCTATTTTTTTCCCCAAATCCCAACATCCAAACCCAATCCAAATGGGTTTCAGCTTTTCAAAACCACAAAACCCAACATCCAAAACCTAATCAAATGGGGTTTCAAAGGTTTCACCGAAACCACCCAAACCAATTTTTCGAAACCGAGACCCGCGAAACCGAGCCAAAACCCTTCCAAATAGGCTCTTAAGTATTAATAAATCTGCCTTAAGCCATTATTATAATTAAGCTGCAACACTATATCTCACCTTTGCATCATGGTACTGTAGTAGATTAGTCAACAATGGAACAGCTTCCATTACAAAATCAGCAGCATCTGAAGGCAGTTTCTTGCACATATTTGCAGCAGTTGATAAAGCCACTCTCTGAAAGAGCATTAAAGGAAATTATATTCTCAAGTACAAAGACATTGGATAGAATACAATTACTAACTGGTCCAACAATTTCAAAATGGATACTACTACACAAATATCAAATTTCACACACCTGAACTCCTGTGGAGAAGAAGTCGAGATACGAAAGCACGGCCATTAGCGCACCAGCACGCAAGCAAGCAGTTGGGTGTTCCTGTGATATCTTTTTCAGGGCTTGCAAAGACTGTTCCATACAAATTACAATCAAAACTCCATTTGAATAACAAGAAGAAAAAAATGGAATTTCCCTAGAGCTAGGTGTGGAGGTATTGATAACATTGTCAAAAATAAAAGCAATAAAAAAGAACAGCATATTAATCCCTTAAAAAACAATTCACCTGTTCAGCTAAGTCCATGTATTCAATAGTCAGCAGCCTAGCAACAAAGCAAGATACAGCACCATAATGCACCACAGCAGCACAAGAGGAGGGCAACACGTCAACCAAGTGAGTAAGAGCCCTAGCCGCAAAAAGCATGATATCAGGATTACTCTCATGATTAAGCAACCCCACCAGCACTGGAACGAAAGAATCCACAGAAAATGTACTCAAAGACTCCTCTGTCCCAATCATCGAAAGCATATCACATAGCTGCGTTAAGGCTTCTATTTGCTTCCCTTCCTCACCATCAGCCCTCAAACCGGACAGAATCTTCTTCAGCCTCCCGTTTTGATGAGAAGACGAACCCGGGCCCACAGCCGAGCTTGGGAGCAAATCATCCAATCCAGCACCCAACTTTCTTAACAAACCCTGAAGAGCACTGCTGGCAGAAGTCAAATTTTGGTGCAAAATTCCAACACCACCCTCACTATCATTATCATCTTCATCACCATCAATGTTCAGGCCTAAGCCCCTCTCCATTTCTCTAAGCCTGGTTTCAGGCTCTTTCTCTTTACCTTTATCCGAATTAGTGTTGTCTTTGTTGTTACTGTTATCACCATTTTGGTTATTGCTGGGGTTTTTACCGCGGCGGCTGCGGGTGGTGGAAGCAGAGGCGGTGGAGTGTTCTGCGGTGGGGTCCATGGAAGTGGATCGAGGGAGAGTGCGACGAGAGCGAGTGGAGATGGAAGGGGTACTCGAGGAAGTAATGGAGAGTCGAGCACGTTTGGTGGCGCGTGTGGTGGGGCCAGAGGATGCTGCTGAGGTGGATGCCTCCGCACGCTTCCGGCTCCGAGTTTCCATACAAGAGCCCTACAAAATCGGTTAATCAACTCGCCGATTAATCGGCGATTAAATTCTCTATCGATCCCCACATCTGTACCATCGTTCTCGCAATCAACTGAGAACCCTAATTCCTCGAATCAATGAATCAAAATCCAATCTTTATCGATTCAGCTGAATCAGAAAACCTTGTGCTATTAAAAGAAACCCAGATTTTTTTCCTATGGAATTCAGCTGAGAAAAAATACAATTGGAAGCCGTAGTGCGATGCAAAACCCTGTGAAATTAATATTAATTGAATCGAGTTTTGTGAGAAAACGGGGATTATTGCGGAAGCTAGGAGTTATGAGAACTGAGAATATCGGGAAAATGATGATTTAAAAAATAAATAAAAAGGGAGAAATAAATTGAAAAAGAGAACCCTAATTGTATGGTTTTCATTTCGTTCCTTTCCTACAACATTGCCTTATTGTAATTTCTGTAAGTCGGTGCTTAAAGCATAACTAAATCAAATTGGACACCGGGTTTAATTTTGTGAGGTATTTTTTTTTAGTTTAATCATTTCGAGGCGGGTTGGACACATTAATGGGTACATCTCCCAACATGGATTCGAATATGAGTTCGCTACTTTGTAATGATTAATCCCTTGACTCCCTTCTAGACCAATTACTTGTTGGTTAATTTTGCGATGTATTGGAATTAGTGGTTTAGTTAATAAGTAATTAATTCTTTTTTTATAGTGAAAACTCAAAAACTTCGAATGCCAGCCTCTTTTGATTATAGAGTCACAACATTGGCTACAATCTCATTAATCACTCCCATATTATTCGGTATGTTTGCTACAATCTCAGTAATTTTGTAGCCAATGTTATTTATTTGCAAAAAAACACTCCCATATTACTCGGTATGTTTGCAAAATTACAAACGAGATATGTTTTTGTGAACAAAACAAATAATTGGAAGTAAATATGACATCTTTTACAAATAATATAGTGTTGTTGTGGAATCATTAAGAAGATTTTCAAAGTTAAGAATTGGTTATTGAAAATTCTCAAAGTTAACATGGGATTGTTGTCAAATTTTAGGTGAAGAGGGATATTTTTGCATTTTATGGTAGGGTGTAATTGTTATTTGGAAGTTAAGAAGACGGGATTTTTTGCAAATAAAAAATAGCACATTGATGAGTTTTTTGTTAAGAAAAAATAGAACATGGAGGTTAGATCAACAATTCATTGGGGATAAAAAAGTAATTACAACTCAATCGGACCAATCTAACGGGTAACAAAATAATTGGGACCGGATCTAATTTCCCTGATTTAATCGGTCGAACGGGCCATAAAGTTGTTGGGTTGAAGTCATGTTATATTACTGTGGAAGCATAAAATTAGTAAAATAAAATAAAAAAGTATGGATTAGGTTAAATTATTTGTACTTTGTTGGGGTATATTAAAAGTTAATGGGCCTAGGCTCTAGAAATGCTTCAACCTTGATTTACGGTTGAATATTTCATATTAATTCCCAAATTTCATGATAGTTTTCTTTCAAATTTGGTCACTAACCGCTTGAGATCTCGAACTCATGTCGGGTACTTGATCTCTCTTGCCTAGATAGGTCCAACTACGACTCCTTTTTGTCTTTTTTGCCAAAGTTAAATATGAAGATCTTTAGGTGAAACATCGGTATCACTTTCGATATGTGTCTGCTATGCTAAAAAATGAAATAAATAAAATGAATATAGAACTCAAAGAATTATTGGCCATGTTGGATGTATTATGGTCCAAATGTTTCTATTTTTGCTAGGTGAAACGTTATTTATAATTATTTTATCGAATCAAAACCACAAAATATGGCTCCATGTGGAAGTAGTTTGCATTGGTTTGGTCTCACTCAAACCGAGACAAATCCCATGGGTAAAGAGTTTGAAGAGATCTGTAACGGCCTAACCCGAGGTGGCACTAACAGGAGACCCCATCGGGATATGCCCTCTAATCTAAATTCAATAAAAACAAGCAGTACAACGAATGACTCTAAATATAAAAATGTCCCCAGATAAGTTTTTACAAAGATTACTACATATAACCGAAATAACACTAACAACCCCAACTATTTAAAAGTCACGATTAAAAGTGCCCATATATAACATATACATATATACATACACAAATGAGCATGATCATCTAACATCAAAAGTTAATATAATTATCACGAACGATTCCTAACTAAAACACAATATACATATCCAGACCGAACTTACTCCCAATTGATCATAATGCCTGAAATGCTAAAAATAGCAACAAACAAGCATAAGTTGATAAATATAGTGAGTGCAACTGAAAGTTATATAATGTATTGAACATATGTGACATAAAATAAATAACAATATTCAAAACCTATATTGGGACTCTATTCATGTATTAATATTTTCAGTAATGCACCTTTGACATTCATTTCAAAATCACATAATGTTCTCATGAATTAACACTTGAAAGATTTATAATCACATAGAAATGATACGGGACCCAAAATTTGGGTTTGTTGATGCTGCACTACACGAACTTGTCACTCACGAACCACGAAATGCATTGACCGGTCGCTGCCACGAAAGATCTTATATACCAAGAGCATAATCCCCTTGATAAAGATCAAGATAATGGTAGATTAGGTTTTACCCAAACCGCCCACCATCACCGCACCCAAACACACACAAGTACAAACACAAAAGTAAGCATGTAGGGTGAGATAAAGTACTACACCCCGATAATATTTAGCAAACCGACAAATTACGTGAATATATATATATATATATATATATGTGTATATATATATCAAGTAGACAAATAATGCAAGCACAATCGTAAAGGTTATGTTCCGCAATTTCCATCAATCATGCACGGTCTATTATAACAAATTGTGCTAACGTGCTTAAAACTATATATAACCAATTTAAATCCATAAAGTGCGATCAATTACTGCGAACATCGCAAACGCACAATTTTAATGCTCTACTGAACTAATTAAGCACATAAATAACAAGAACTCATGTAATAAACAAAATAAATAAAATGAAATATCACTTGTATGTATGACTTTCACCTTTGATATGTTAAATCTCTGAACCTACATATTACCGAAAGAAGTTATGTCACCCGAACCTTACCGGGAATTTTAGATTACACCACCCAACCACATTTTTCAATAACTTCCAGAGGCTTATGTTGCACCTACTTTAATCAAAACAATAATCCGAACGATCAAATTGTAGAACCAGTTGTCTAGAATCTCCAGTTAAAATTTGGGTATGATCCAACGGTAAGTTAAGTCGGAAACAATGAAAATCCGAGGCTGCTGTGTTGAAATCCGAAAATTTCCTTTCCTAAATATTTTGCCTACTTTCTTCTCCTTTTCATTTTTCTTGCAATTTCCTTTCTCTTTCTTTCTCACAATTCCCACTCTCTCAAATTCAACCCTCTCTCTCACATTTCTATGGGAGATTTTCAGATTTTATCCTCCATTTTTGCATGCATGTATAAGGCAATTTATAGAAGTGTTCGACCAAATATTTTGCTCCAAGTAAAGATAAATGCGGGGCAATAACTTGGCCATTAACACCTAAACATGATGGGCCTGTTTGTTTGGCGTTTGGGAAAGTAGTTTGGGAGAGTAGTGGAGGTTTGTGAAATAATCTCGATTTGCGTAATGTTGTTTGTTTGGGTTTTGAGAGAGTGGTTTGAGAAATAAAGTAGGTGTAGGTTTTTTTGGAAGAGTTGGATTGTAGGTGTAAGATGTGTAAGACTTTATGTCAAATCATATTTGTTATGTGAGATAAATTGTGTAAGAGATAGGTTACTTTATGTCAAATCAAAATAGAGTTTGTATAGGTTTTTTTTTTTTTTTTTTTTTTTTTTTTTTTTTTGATAAATAAAAACCATACATAAAAATTAGACAAAAGATAACCAGTTTACAAGAGGATGTCCACCGTCACAAAATATAGTAATAGGTAAACAATCCTGGCTAAGACATAAAAAAGGACCACGGGAAAAAGCCCAAGCTGCAAGATTATGGGCCGCGCAATTAGCCGATCTTGAAACAAATTTGAAGCGCCATTTAGGCCAAGAAGCCCACAACTTGCGGATTTCCAAAACGATCGAAGAAATTGCCCAATCCATATTCTCTTCCCAAAACAAAATTGCTTGAACAACAACGAGACAATCACTTTCAAAAATAACATTGTGAACACCTTTCGCGTTCAAAAACCAGCAGGCTTCCCAAATTGCAAGAGCCTCTGCAACCGAAGCATTCAAACAAGAGGTGAAGGAAGTAGAAGCAAACACAATTGATCCAAAAGAGTTACGAACAACCACAGCACATGCAGTCTCGCCAAGTTTGTAAGCCGCATCCGAGTTTGCTTTGAACCAGTCCTTTGGTGGGGGCAGCCAGCCACTAAAAGATTTGGGGAGGTGTTTGGTTGCCTGGATGGTATGTTGGGCAGAGATGTGTGCATTAGCTTGCTTGCAAATTTTCAAAGTGATCTCCTGTACAGAAATAGGGACAGCACTATTATGAAAAATAGAGTTTCTATAAAACCAAATACAATCAAAAGTACAAGCAGCATAAATCAAGAAAACTTCCCTATACTCTTCCGAGGGGAAGAGATTCCCATTTTTAACAAGGAGGGCAGCAATCCAATCCCGAACACTGAGATGGTGGAAAGCTTCAATACGGAGACTCCACTTTGAGTGAAACCAAACCGCAGCGGTGAACGGGCAATGGAAAAAAAGATGCTCAATGCTATCATCACTCCCTTTACAAACCGGGCAGCAAGGAGGTTCGCAGTGCGAGATGAAGTAAAGTCTCTTCCTTGTGGGAAACAAGTCATGAACTATCCTCCAAATGAGGATTTTATGTCAATTATGGAGCTTAGCCGACCACAGATTTTTATACATTTTTGCATCGCTTTGAGAAATATGTGGGAACCTATAAGCTTGATTTGTAATGTAGCAACTCTTAGTTGAAAAAATCCCTGACTTGGAGGGAATCCACAAGAGTTTAGTATTGGTATTAGGATGGGAGATAATGATCTTGGAGATCTCAAAGGCCACATCCTGTGGGAAAAGCTCAGAGATTGTAATCATATCCCAATCCCCCGTAATCGGGTGAAAAAGGCATTTAACCGAACTGGAAGTGGCAGTCCACTTTGGGTGTCGGAATGAAATTTGGCATGGATGGAATCCACGGAGCACTCCAAGTTGGAACGTTAGAATCAGGGGTTACATTGAAGCAAGCACCTTTTCTAATCAGATCAATGCACTTAACAATGTCTTGCCAAATCCAAGAAGCATCATTAGGTGCTTTTGCAATATCCAAAAGATTTCTTTCTCTCAAATACTTACCACCCAAAACTTGAATCCAAAGTTTGTCCACCTTAGAAGCCACTTGCCAAGTCAACTTGGCGATAAGAGCTTTATTAAAGTCTTCGGACCTTCTAAAACCGAGCCCTCCAAGGCATTTTGGTGTGCAAATGGAGCTCCAACATTTAAGCATGAGAGAATGACCGTTTTGATTTGTACCCCACCAAAATTTACGCATAATGGCGTCCAAAGATTCACACAAATTTTTAGGAAGCAAAAAGGTTGACATTGGATACATAGGAATAGCTTGGGGCAACGGCTTTAAGGAGAATGCCTCTCCTTGCTTGCGAGAGATTTTTGCTTTTCCAGCCACTGAGTTTCACTTGGAGCTTGGTAATAATCTCTTTGAAAGCTGCAGATCTCGATTTAGGTTTACAAAAAGGGAGGCCCAAGTGTTTTGTTTGGTGGTCACACTCCTTGAAACCAAACATTCTTTGAAGTTGTTCTCCACATTACGGCTGTAATGGATCGAAGATTTTTCCGAATTAATAATTTGTCCAGACCAAGAAGAAAACTTCTCCAAAGTCCCGACAATAGTATTGGCATCTTCTTGAGTGGCCCTGCAATAGATAACGAGATCATCAGCATAAAGAAGGTGAGAAATAGTGGGGGCAGTTCTAGCAACTTTAACCCCTCTAAATGTAGCAAGAGATTCTTCCCTATTGATCAAACGAGAAAAAAGTTCCGTATAGATAATAAAAAGATAGGGTGATAAGGGATCTCCCTGTCTAATTCCTCTACCGGGACGAATAAAACCAAAAGGGGCACCATTGATCAAGAACGAATAACTACAAGTCATGATACATTGAGCAATCCAGTTCGTGAATCTGTTGCACACATCAAGTTTCTCAAGTATGTGAATAAGGAGATTCCACTCAACCCTATCATAAGCTTTAGAGAGATCAATTTTAAGAGCAATAAAACCTTTTTTCCCTTTTCTTTTGTGCATGTAGTGCATGATTTCTTGAGATATGATGGAGTTTTCATTAATGTTCCTACCTTGCACAAATGCCATTTGGTTTGGGGAAACAATTTTTTCAAGAAGAGGTTTTAGTCTATTTGCAATAATTTTTGATATAACTTTATAAGATACATTACAAAGACTAATTGGTCTAAATTGATCAACTCTATCGGCATTAGCGACTTTTGGGATTAAAGTAACAAAAGTATGGTTAAGGGCCTTGAGCATAAAACCAGTACGAAAAAAATGTTGAACAGCTTGTACGAGGGCGTTACCTGTGGTGCTCCAAAAGTTCTTATAAAAAAATGCCGGTAGGCCGTCAGGCCCCGGGCTCTTACCTGAGGCAAAAGAAAATATGACCTGCTTGATTTCCTTTGGTGTGGGGAGCATGCAGATTGCGGAATTCTCCTCATCGTCAATGATACGGGGAAACAAATTTTCAATTTCTTCCGGAAATGGGGCCTGTGGATCAACAAAGCTAGAGGAGAAAAGGTTACTGTAAAAATCAGTAAAATAAGACCCAATATTCTTCCAATCTCTAACAATAGAATCATCATGATTTTGAATAAAATGGATTTTGTTTGAACGCCCATGAAAAACAGCAGTTAAGTGAAAAAAATTTGTATTTGCATCCCCCATTTTCAACCATTTTTCTTTTGATTTTTGGTGCCACATAATCTCAACTCTTTTATAAAGTTCATCTAATTCGACTTGAAGAGCCTCCTCACTTGCAAGGTTCTTTACGTTTTGATCATCTGACTGGAGTCTCACAATGCTATCCTTCACCAACCGAATTTTAGATTGGCAGTGACCAAAACAATTTTTATTCCAAAGTTTCAAAGCAACTTTGACATTTTTAGAACGAGAGAGGAGTTTAAAAGATGGAGAGCCACAAACATCAGCAGACCAACTATTATGTACAACACCGGGGCAAGACTCATCAGTGAGCCACATTGCCTCAAAACGGAAGGGACGAGGGGCAGAGAGAGGGGGACCAAAACAATCTAAAAGAAGGGGGCAGTGGTCCGACGAGATGGCTGGGAGATGGGAAATTTGTGCATTGGGGAAGATCAAACACCATTCATCGTTTGCAACACCCCTATCAAGGCGTGATTGGATGTTATCGGAATCTGCTCTTTTATTGTTCCAAGTAAAAGGATGACCAGAATAGCCAAGATCGACAAGTCCTAAGGAGTGGAGGTTATCAGAAAGGTTATTTCGTGAGGAGCACGCAAAAGGTCTTCCACCTTGTTTTTCGGTATGAGACGTGATTCCATTGAAATCACCCAAAAGCAACCTAGGACCAGGAAACTCATTTTCAAGATTGTTCATTTGATCCCAAAACAGATTTTTTAGGGGGTAGTAACAGGGACAATAGACACCGGTAAAGCACCACGGATGGACAGAAGGTTCTGACTTAATAATGGCATTGATATGTGAGGGTTCAAGAGCTGTAATTTGGACATTTAAGTGGTTTATCCAGGCAAGGCAAAGACCACCAGCTATACCTAAAGGAGGTACAAACACATGGTTGGTGAGATTATTTACAATGAGCATATTAGTAATCATGGTAATGTTGGAGGTTTTTATTTCACTTAAAAAGAGTATGTCAGGTTTACACTCCCTCAGGAGGGCCCTTAGGGTTCTTCCTGCCTTAGGCTTGCCAAGCCCTTGACAGTTCCACGCTAGGGCTCTCATGGGGATGAGAGAGGTATATACGGATTACACATGTGGCCCCTCCGGGCCGTCGGAATCATTATCAAAGATTGAGAGTTTTTGTATTGTTGCAGGGGTGGAGGGAACATAGGTGCGCTTTCCTTGGTTTTCTTCTTCTTGAAGGATAATGCCACGTTTAATTTTGATGAATTTTCTTTGAATTTGAATAACTTCAGATAGTGTTACTTCTTCCAAATTATGGTGCAGAGCAGAATTTGAGATTATGTGAGTTGGGAGGGTTATTTGTTCTGTGGTCGTGAAGGTGGGGTTGGTGGGATTTGGGTTAAAAGTCATTTTTTGTTTTTTGTTTCGTAAATGGGCCAACTCAGATGGGCCTCTCTTTTGGTTTTGGTTTGGGGGGCAAGAGTAAGGTAATTGGGCAGCTGGAAAAAGAGTCCAGAGGGGGTTAGTTAATAGGTTCATGTTGTTGGTTGATTGGGCCGAAGTTAGAAAGGGCCATGGATTATGGATGTTATTAATTATTTGCGGCCCACAAAAGAGATCCATATTGTAGGGTATAGGCGGTGGGTTATCTTGGATATGAGTAGGTTCCACAGAGTTAGAGTTCGATTTGTCTGGGAAAAAAGATTTGGCGTCTTGAGAGAGAAATTTTGAGCAGCCGATGTCAGAGAAAGTAGATGTGAAGTCGCGCTTTTGAGGGATTTTTGGGAGGCTTTCAGATCCGTCAAAATCTAAAGGTTCATTACATTTTTGTTTTAACGAATCAGCTTTTGCCACGTGGGATACGCAAGGTATGGGTTTTGTCAGTGTTAGGTTGGGGGAATTTTCTAGGTTGGTGGGGTTTTTCGGTGGCTCGTTAGCGGCGTAATTCAGTAGTGGTGGGATAATTCCAGTTAGGTAATTTGGTTTCGGGGTAAGTGATGATTCAAACTTCAGCCAAGCACCATATTTTGGTTGAGTAACAATACTCTCAGTTATTTTTTCTTCACAAGATTGGAGTTTATGACCAATTTTTCCGCAAGTATAACAAAAATCAGCAAGTCTTTCAAACCTGATTTCAACTTTGATTTGTTCCCCATCTTTTCTTGTGAGGATATAAACATCCGTCAGAGCTTTGTTGATGTCAATTTCAACCCTGATTCGGAGGGATTTCTTCCATTTCTGAGCCGTTGAGCCGAGCTCTGTTTTTATGAATTTTCCGACATGGTTACCGATGTTCCTTGCAACATTTTCAGTCATTTGAATAACTGGGATATTGAAAGCTTGGATCCAAAAAAGAGATTTATTCGACTCCAACTCTTGGTAAGATTTTTCCGGTGGCCATTTTTGCACAACAACATGGCAAGACCGAAAACTCCATGGGGATTGGTTAATGACTTTAATGTAGTCATTTTCATTTTCAAAAACAAAAGCTATGGTATTAGCTTCAATAAAGTTCGCCGTTATTTTGTTACGGACATTCCAGTTATTTTGGAGGGTATTTTTTACGGCATTATTATTGTGGATTTTTTCAGATATGACTTTGGCTAGGATAGTGAAACCAATTTCGGCATTTTGATTAAAGGGGGTATCTATTTCGGGATCATCTGAGCACTCTAGATTTTGGGTTTCCTGGATGAGGGCATTGATTGTATGATAATCAATTTCCATGATTAGGCTTAAAAGAAAGTAGATGAGAGGCACAAGAAAGGGGAAAGATGGAAGACAAAACAGGGAACAAAAGGCAAAGAAGAGAGGATTGGTCACAACGTCTAAAGGACGGACGGAGAAGTCACCGGAGGAGACAAACCAGGCAGAAAACCTGAGACCTATTTAGAGATAAGAAAATTGTTGTTTGTTTGGCTTTTGAGAGAGTAGTTTGAGAAAATTAATGGATGAAAAATTTATTTCGGAAAATAGAAAACATGTTTGTTTGGCATTTCCCAAACACGAAAAAATTCTGGGAAACGCCAAACAAACAGGCCCGATAAGTGTCATGCTTTGTCAACTTAATGTTGAAAGAGTGATTGATATTTTCAGATTTTTCACAAAGGTCCCTCAATTTTTGAAATTTATATTTTTACCCCAAAACTTTTAGAAGTGTACATTCACGTCCAAATCGAAATTCAGTTTTAAAAATCAATTTTTATAAGACTTTTGACATATTTAATTTAACAAAAAAAATTAGTTGAAAGGTAAATTGTCGGGCTATCACAAGATCTCAATCCAAACTTAGTTTCAACAGAAAATGAAACCTACAAAACTCCATTTGAGACCTATAAAATTATTTATTTGATATATTTCTTCTATTTTTTGCACATATAAAGTTATTGATTTGACATCTACCACCTACATTTCTCCTCCGAACCCTAACAACCAAACTTCAATCAAAATCACATCTCAAGTTTTCAAAATTCACTTACTATTATTTAATAATATTTCACTATCTCAATATTCAATTGAAATCATTATTTAAATCGAATTTCAAAGTCTCATCGAAAACTCTAAAACAACATTTTTAAATCAAACTGAGATGAACTCAACCAAATTACTTCCATAATAAGCCTAAGAGTTTGGATATGGTTATCTTATAACATATTTTTAGAACATCACGTATGAAACTAAAAGATGCAAATATCAATATTGGAGTCGTCCTTCTTGTAAAATGTCTTTGTTTATAAATATCCTTACCGAGTATAATTCTTATGGTCAAACCTGAGATGTGAAGTTGTAGTATAAGCATTAATGAAACAAACATGCATTCGCGGGTACATTTAAGGGTCGCAATATGGTTCTGACATGGGTTCGCCCCTGCCTGACCCGATTTGTGTATCTGATTTTGCTGATTAATGATGAAAAATGATAAAATAGTATTTCTGAAATCAATTTCTAGCATAATATATGGAGTATATTTCATTGTCTATATTAATTTGTTGGAACAAAATCAACACCGAGTCACCGACCAATTCGAGTTGAAATCATGATGACTATGAAACACACTCTAATAGTGTAATATATTTACTTCGTGGTGGAAATTGCTATTATAAATGTAATCATTAACCGGACATGCGTAATTAATAGATTTTTTAAGGCATATTTAAAATTTACACTAGAACAACCAGTATAATTAGTCAACTCAAACAAAAATGCAAAGAATGTAGTGTGATTTTAGCATGAGAAAGAAAAGGTACTAAAATGTTTTATCATAAAATGATCATATATCCTTCAGCATAAACATCCTCGATCGTTTTACTCATTGTTTATCATTTGAGTATATTGAAATCAACCAATGTCATTGACACCAAGAATAGATTAATGGTCAAATCCAAATTGAGCCACAATGTCAAACATCTAGACCTTTAACTATCCTTCAGAAGCAAAACTCACTTGTAATTCAAGTGAAAGCTCTAGAACAACTATGTATATATCTACCATTATAATTCAAGTGTTTTTCCCTCTCCAGAGATAGAATAGTCTCTTTGTGTATTATATTTCTTGTGTACATACATTAATAACATGTATGTTGTTTGTGTACAATTCGTTGAGTCACATTATCCTCTGAAAACATGCCTGCATGTCGAGGGCATTTGTTTTTCTTTAGTGTATGTGGTTGCAAAATATTTATATGTATTGTTATCGTATTAGAAAGAAATAACCAAGTATAAATCATTCTCTTATAAGAACTACTAGTGTTATTTAATTGTTCATTTTGGACTTGAAAAGTACGTTGCAACTGGGGGTTAACCTAGTGCTTAAGTTAAGGAGTTTGTCCCTTCCTTATTGCGACTTTGATTTCTTGAAGCCATCTATCATCATCAACGTAATTTTTTTTATTCTTGGGTTTGTGTCCAAGTGGCTCGAAAAATATGTCAAGGTGTATGAAAGCTAGTTTGAACGCTTCGATAAGTTTTCTACAAGCAGTAGGATTGTGAAATATTTTATCGTGTTTTATTTCATATATCTCCAAATATATTCACATTTTAAAATAATATTTTCTTCTCAAATTTTGTGTTTCCTTTTGATTTAGCTAGTTGTGTAGCTAAAAATTGTAATTACGTTGTGGAAACATGAAATTTAGTCAAATTGATTGATCAACGGTACCTAGGGATAAAGAAAAATGGGACGGGGAAAGTAATTTAATTATTTGTAGTTTGCAGTAGTAGAAGTGGACAATGGAGACCGAATACAAATTTATCGGCCCATAACTAATAATCTTTCATCAACCGGCTCATTCTCCAAGGCCCATATTCTTCCGCACATTTATGACCATTCAGCTTTTCAAAGCCCTTTGCGCTAAGCTATTTTAGTTTTTTCTCTGCACATATGTAAACGCCAGTCAATTTTCAAAATTATCTCTTCTCATCAATTTTCTACTATCTCCAATGGCGAAGCCAATAGTCGACTGAGATTACCTAAAGGATATCAAAAAAGTTCGTCGTGAACTCCGAGCTCTAATATCCACGAAGAATTGCGCACCTATTATACTTCGATTGGCGTAATTTCCCTTTTTCCTTCTTTAACTTAGAAAAACATAGACATACTCATGTGGAATTGTTAATCGTCATTGGAGCATTATTCGTATTAATGTGGAGGCAGGATTAGCCCAATTTTATTATCTTTCGTAGATGAAGGAAGGTATATTACTTCATATTGGATATCTGTATAAACTTTATGACAGTTTTTAATGTCTGATTGCAGAACAAGTGAAGTCTAAATTCCGAAAATCACATAAGCAGATCTTTATCAGGTAGTTTTTCCTAGTGTCCGGGAAAAATACTGACCGTTGTTATGCAACATAAACATGAATATGTTTTATCATTGTGAACTATACTTTGCTAAATGACCTGGTCAAAGTAAACATTACGCATTGAAGATTTTAATTGATCTTTATGTTTTTTAGGGTTTATGTGAATATTTTTTAATGTAGAACTTTTCAGACCTCAAATTTGGATGTTTGTTTCATGTTGTTGCCTGTTGAGATAATTTTACTCAAAGAAAATAAATACTTGAATTTTCCAGATAAATGGAAAGAGTTTAGCAAATTTGTTGTTATCATTAGCTTTGAACGCCACTATATATGTTGATTTTCATGCACTATGCATCCAAACCTCTATTGAACCTACTATACAACTGCCAACTACATGCATGTTGGTTATTTTTAGAGAGTAACTCAACACAATTAGACTGTAAGAGTGGTGTCCGAACACTTTATTAAAGCTAGGACATAATTAGAACATAGAAGGATAATCTACAGAGAATGATGAGTGCAGTTATATAATAATTTTTGATATAAAACAATGAAAGATTACTAACAATGCTATTACCTGTAAGGGGAGAATGCATTCAAAGTTATTATGAGTGAAGCAAAAGTACCATACAGTTTATACCGGTTTGTCGTGAAGGGTAATAATTTGTTTTCAAGGCAGGAATGCAAGAAATTGTTTTCAATGCAGGAATTCAAAAGTCTGAACATAGATATCAATTTTTTTCGAGTTTGAACAGCAACTGACGTAAAAATAGTCATTGAAAGCTGCTAACTTCAGATAGTTTATGTTTAAAATGTCCACATAATCAACTTTTGTCATGAATTATTGGGTGTTGTGACTGCGTAAAGTATATTGTTTCATGTATTTTGCATGGGATTCTCCAATTTCATATCTATCATAATTTCAAGATCCATGGTTACGTTTATTTTGTTCACATTGGGAAAATTAGTGAGCCAATGGATGGGTAAATTTTGAGCAACTTGTTTTGTGCTAACGAAACAATTTTGCTTATACCGTGCAGGTGTTATTGCATTTGAGGTCACTGGCGGCTCCACAGTTAATTTTGTTCCCGGTAGAAAGGTACTGCCAATCTAATAGTAGTATAACATTGCTTGTGTTGAGCTATAAGTCCATCCATCTCCCATTTGTGCTTTGAAAGTTGATTCTTAAGCACTTAGTGTCCCGTCTAATGACAATTTGTCTCAATGGCTTCAAGAAAAATATTAATGTTAGCAATCTCATGTTTCTTTCAGTTTTCAAATATTTCTCCAAAGGAAGGGCAGCTTCCAGAAGGTCAAACAATTATAAAAAAGTAGTCTGATTTTGTCCCTTTTTACATTTAGATGTTTATATGACCACTATATTTACTGATGTGTGTGAGATTGTCTAAATTCTTTTTCGAGTCCTGAGAATTCTAGATGTTTTTATATTCTCTATTTTTTGAAGATGAATGAAAACAAAGAATCTTTTTGTTTGACATATTTTATGATTATATGCTACTCTCACCTACATATATTCCTCTCTTGCTCGCATGTTGGCTTTTATATAATCTAGTTACTGATGATATTACGGAAAATAGACCCCATGATGAAAGCAACTTGAGATGATAGTGTAAACAATTGTAATGTTATATATTGGGTTTTGATGTTAGGCGTGCCACATCTGAGGGAGGTATTTCATCGGATGGGCTTATCTGATAAAAACATTGTTTGTTGAAGTTTATCTTTAGTTAATTGTAATATCTTTCTTGTATGTTGATAGAGTTAAACTCTTAGTCATTATCTTTTACATTAGTTTAGATAGATATAATTTCTTAGTCTTTATCTTGTAAATAGTTGATAGAGTCAAACTCTTTATCATTATCTACTTTGTAATCTGCCTATAATACAAGACATGTTAATTGATATAAATACAATAATATTTTCTCATTCTCTTTGTGCTCTCTAATTCTTACATTGTTGTACTATCAGGAGACCACACCCTAGTAATTTCCATTCAATATTAATTGTTCCTGTACATCATATGCTATTAACTTAATAATATACACAACCGACCAAACCCCCATTCTCTTATGATAGAACTCGGTTAATGTTTGTGTTGTAGGGAAGGGTACACCCTGAAAGATCAGGCTTCGACGACCCTTGTACTGCTGAAACATTGAAATTTGACAATTCATATTTTGTGCAAGTCTTTAGAGCCTAATATACCTCTTTGTGTTGAATCTATTTATTTCATTGTTATTTGCCTTATATTTTTATTTATTTGAACTAGTGAGCTACTTAAGGGTGAAAACGAGGGCTTGCTAAACTCCCAACTGACGTGGCTTTGCTGGCTGATCCCGAGTTTCGACATTATGTTGAGCTATTTGCTAAGGTATAACATGGGCTTTTAACTACATAATCCCTTCAACTAAAGGTGGCAAACGGGAAGTGGGCCGGTCAAAATTTCGTCCGGGTCAAATATGGGTTAAAAATCCGGGTAGGGTTGGGTAACGGTTTTCAAAACTTTCTAATTTCATGTATTTTGTTAATTAGACATTAGGAAACATACATTACGAACATAAGAAAATACGATTTTATATTATCACATATACATAAAAGTTAGTTTAATTAAGATAATGAGGGATAAATGCAAGACTATGTGTTATGTGAAATATGCACAAAACTACCATGTAAAATATTTTTTGCACCAAACTCCCTTGTACTTTTAAAAATCCTGCATAAAACACCCAATCTCCGATAGTAACTAACACCGTTATTTTGGCATAATTTTATTTGCCTAAAACTAAACTCCTTTGTACTTTTCAATATATCTAGGGGTAATTTAGAAAATTTAATTAAAAGTTAATGGTGTTAGTAACTAACGAAGATTGGGTATTTTATGCAGGGTTTTTGAAAGTACAAAGAAGTTTGATGCAAAAAAAAAATTCACAGGATAGTTTGATGTAGATTTCGAATAACAAAAGGTAGTATCGTGCATTTTCCCCAGATAATGATCTAGATTGTATATACACATGATATAGATATGTCTTTTTCAAACTAAAACTAAAATGCGACTATATTTTTCCATTAAATTAACAATATTTATTGAAATTTTTTAAAAAAGGTTACGCTAATTTTCTGTATTGTATATTTTCTATTATTTGACCCGACCAATATAAACTTTAGTTCAACTCATCTCGACCCAACCCAACAAATAAAGAAATTAGGATTGGGTCATGTTTGAAATGGGCCAACCCATGGGTGTGGCCCATTTTGCCACCCTATAGCTTCAAAATTTGTTTGTGTTATTAGGCCATTAGGTTTGTTGGTAGCCCAGAGATTTTACACTTCAGTCATTTTTATACTTCTATGCTCAAAGCCCAATGTTAAGTTATTACTAGAAGAAACTTTGTTCATTGAATATTAATATTTTAGACAACTAATTTGCAGATATGAATTTTTCGATGCAACATTATATTTCTTTTGTCTTTCTATTATTCGTTACAAATTTACAATACTTAAACTGGAAAATATGTTTATATTCAATCTTGTTGAATACTCAAAACATTACCATGAGTTCTGTACATTTTTTTTTTTTGTTGATAATTTATGAGTTATGTACTTTAGCTAGTGTCAGTACCTTATTTCCAAGTAGTAGTACCATTTTCGGTTGTTGGGGGCATAAATGACTAGAGGCATGTTAATGTTTTTTTACACCAACTCTATCATCGTCAACATAATAATAATATATAATAAAATAATCGTAATCTCACATATAAATGAGTTTTAATACGATTCGAACTCGAGTATAAGAGTTAGAATCGTATTAAAACTCATTTATTAGATTACAAATAATTTAAAATTCGATTAATTTGTACATTGTCTAAATTATTAGATAAATTTTAAATTTCAAAACTAAAACTAATAATGTTAAAGATTTAATTTACACAAAATTTGAAAATCAAATTTTCAATTTGAAGTTAAATTTAAATAAAAAAAAATCGATTTTTTATATTATTTAAAAATCTTTTATAAGAAAGAAATGCTTGTTTGGGTTGAAATTATTTATAAGAAAAAACATTAAATATAATGAGGTTTATCATTGATTGAAGATGGCCTAAGAGAGAAGAGAACAAATAGCTTGAAGTTCCAGCTATGTTGAGAGGTGACAAATTTGCGTTATGAGAAAGTGTAATATATATACTTGTTTACCTTAAAATCTGTTAAAAGGGGAAAAAAAAAAGGGGATGGAATCCATGAGAGTTGCTAAATTTGTATTGGACCTCTGATTAATTCAAGATTGTTTTTTTTTTTTCCTTTTTTAATTTGCTTATATCATCAGGTACTTCAATCTGCCCATGCCATTTAAAATGAAATATATATGTTCTTTTTGGGTTGTTATTCTGAAGACTCTAAGTTTTTGGGTCCTAATTAAAACATTTTTATTGATTTTCATGTGGAAGTTGTCCTCCTGAAAAGTTATTTAGCTTGTGTTCTATGGCCATTGTTAATTAATTAATTGCCTAAACAGTTTACTTAAATTGCTTGAGCTGTTATATAATTTCCCTTACTATAACCTTGAACTTGGAGAAGAGACTTTGAATGACTCCAATATTGGTAGATTGATTTTAAATCAACCAGTACAAGAGATTTAATTTGAAATCCATAGAAAATCAAAATGATATATATCTAATCCCTCAATCTAAATAAAGCCTACTGTATACCACATGTTGAAATAAAGCAGTGGAGATGTATGTGCCAATTAATTAACTATAAAGATTAGTAGAAAAATCGAATAAACTTGTTGGGCCATGTTGGAATTAGTATAATTATATTTGCTTGCTAGGAAGGAATTTAGCTAGGTTGCCTATGATTGATATATAACGTACTCTTTAGACATATTCTTGTTTAAGGAAATCTGCCAGTTCAAAAGATGTATGTTTGATTGTCTTAACACTGATGGATCTGATCCAGATTGGATAACATATATGGGAATCATGTACAAACTTTCTTTACTTAATTGTAGATTATTTTATAGTACTCTACCCTCGTGCGAATAATTGACCTCTGGATTTTGCAGCTAAACTTTTCTTTACTCTGCTGCATATATATATATATTTTGGTAATTTAATGTCTATAAATCTTTTGTTTACTCACTAATTAAAATTCAAGAATAATGTAATGGTTATTCTTGAACTAAGACTATGTTTGGTTCTTGAATTTCAGTAACTAAAATGACAATGCAAATGGAAATGAACTAAAAGTGTAACCAAATTAGGTTCTTGGGTTTCTTGGAAGGCGAATATCTTCTAAATTTGAGGCCTATCTTTAATGTTGTGGTGCTTAGAACCAAACAAAATACCCAGTTGAGGACAAACGTGAAACGACTGTGCAAATAATATAGTAAGATTTAAGAATTAGAACCACACAAAATTTGGCCGATGTTAGGTGGTAGCATTTTCTCTGATCAGTTCAGTTCAGTTCAGTTCAGTTGTGCTTCATTGGATATGATAAATTGCTATATAGTAAATATTTTGTTGGGTTCGAATATTTTACCTACCTTGTATAAGAAATGAAAAATATAAAATGGGATAGTATAAATTTTTTTTAGACGTTGAATACATCCATACGTTAGATCATTATATCAAAATATTTCCAATATCAAATTACAAGAATAAACTAGAAATACAGCCTCATCTGCAAATAGAATATTATATCTAACAACTTAACAAAATATCCTTCTAATATTTTGAAAATATACATGATTGAAAATTAGATCAAGTTAGTCGAGACTCAAGTTGAGTTAGATCAAGAAAAGTTCAGTTTATTTTAAGTAATAAACTAAATTTGAATAATCTTAATATATAGTTTTTGAAATCCTATTTTAACAATAAAACTAAAATAACATATGGTAAATATAAATGATTCAAATTAGATTCGTCTAAAATCCAAATAGTGTCCAAAACACAATTTTTATCTAAGAAAATCAAATTAACGTGTACATTAACATGAAAATATATAAAATGATTCAATTCAGCTCAACTCTTTGACATGTTTTAATGTACAAATGTTACAAAGACTTTAGTGCATGTGAGGGATTGCATTTCATGTTAAAAGCTTGCATTGAACATCTAACAAATCAATGTGGGTATGAGGCAAGAGTGATAGATGATTATAATCAACATAGTAACTTTTTTTTTTTTTTTTGTGAAAAAAAATCTAAGAAACATTTGTGGACCGCAACTCAATCAAATCAAGATTATATAATCACGAAAACGAAAACGAAAACATCTAATTCTTGTTATATATGTAATGAAGCTAAGTTTTATCCACCTAATTAATGTGGGTCATTTGACATAACCGCCCTAAGGGTTGAGGGGCCTCACATGGGAAGGGAGAGAAAACAACCAAAATAAGTAGGTAAAGAGTATTTTAGGACAAACCCACGAGTCGTGTTCTATACCTAAGCACATGTTATCCACGAGGTTATGAGTTGGCTGTCACCTTACCACAATTCCAGATTTATTATCGCCTAGTTTGTCTATCTAACATGCCCTCAAAGTTTTTTTAACCAATTTCAGTATTATCAAAAACTTTGGCCAATCTATTAGTGATATTACCCTTTTCATTATCTTCCCCATATGGATTTGATTCCTTTGTTTTACGTGTGTGTGTGTTTATGAGGCATCCAAGTACACTTCCCACCCCCACCCATTAAACTTTATCAACCTAACTGATTAGTATGACAAGTACCAATCCTAGCTACTAAAAAATGGGATTCTTTTTAGGTGACTCGTAAACTCAGGATTGTTGCATGTTTCGGTAAAATTTAAGTTTGATTTGGGTAATATTTGCAATATATAATCAGAAGTTGTTGCTTGTGCTTTAACTTTAGCATAGGTTGTAATTAAGTTAGGGGTGTTTGCAAACACATTATAATTCGACATTTAGGCTGCCAAACGAAAGAAGAAAAATTTCACTAAACACATTTGCAAAATATTGTGTATGATCTATGAAAGACCGGGTCTAGGCAATAATTTTCTACGAAAGAAGAGGTGTTTGCAAACTAATTACTGCACATCTTGTTTTGGTATAAATTAATGCTCAAATCACCCTTCAATTAATTACAAAGTTGACATTTATTTGAGGTGCTTTTCGGATTATAGCTCTTAATATATACTTTACTTTTGAGAAGCAAGAATGAAAAAGTTGTTGGGTTAATAATTGTGAAATTAAAGCAAAAATATGGATATGCATAGTAGGGTCATGTTCTATCTATCTCTCAATCTTGTTTTCTTTTCTTTTCTTTTTACTCTTATTTTTTGGGTTGAAGAGGAGATAACATTCGCATGAAATAGAATCACAAACGTGGAGCCATTTTTGGACCATGACAGTCAGGAAAAGGAGAAAACGTAGGTGAAATAAGCACATGAAATTACATAAGTGGGCATCTCTCTATCTCTTGAGTCCCAAATCATCAATTCCCAATTTGTTGGCCTATTTAAGGGTCGTGATTCATAGGCACAAGTTGTTTTCGGTTGGGGTGGAGTGGGGTGATGAATTCCAGAAAATATTTTATACATTTTTGAAAATATTGTGTATAGTCGATGTATATGCTAATAGTGCAACACATATAATAAAATCATAATATATTCACAATATATTAAAGTAATACAATTAAATCAATAATATATATTTATAAAAAAATTGAAAAAATCTGCATCACATTTTATGTATATCGTCTACCTACGAAAACTCATCATTTCATTGGCAACGGCCGGTAAACAATTATATTATATGGTGGTGTGGGGGTAACTTATTAATTATATAATATATGCAAATTGGCTAGGATATAAGAACAAAACTATCTCAATCCTAATTAACCCTTACTTTTGATGCCTAAACTTGCACCACAAGGTTTGGGGGAAAGAAAAGTGGAAGGTGAACCAAAGCCCACATACAACTACAACCACATACCCCCACACTCATTTCATTTTTGCTCTTCACACTGCATTGCACCAACCTTCTAGAAGCCTTATACATATAATAACAAAATCTTAATCTTAAACTATATAAACATATTGTGCATGTTGGAACACCAGCAGAATAAGGTACACAACTAACATCTCTAGTGCATATGATCATGATTGAGGGAAAAGTTACAAATGGGAAAAAAATAGTCTAAATTTAGTTTTATTATCATCAGCTATTTTTTTTCTCTCCAAATTTAGTTTAGTCTAACTGGAAAAGAATAGTAGATTAAAAATAGTCAAATCAATAACTTTTATAGGTTCAAAGTCTCATTAGGTTGAGACGAAAGGACTAAGTTCTAGATTTGATATTAATTAATTTCGAGATCTGAATAAAATAAGTCTAAGCCAAAATATACACGAGGGTCCCGTTGGTTCGTTCACAATTCAATCAACTTTTTCACTGCATATGTTGTATGATGGGATCTTTGCCAAATTCATATGCATGATAGGTAGAGCAATTTCATTACGAGTTGGTTCTGAAATCAAGACTAGGTTGAGTTAAACACCTAACTCGTATAAATAGCAAATACTATATATAACATGAATTTATTAAATATTAAAAAAGATGGGATATGATTCTAGGTAGCATATAGATGTTTGGGTGCTGTAGAGTTCACCAGAAGAATTAAACAATATTAATTAGTTCCAACAGCATCATGACACAAATGGGGTTCCTAGATTAAATTTATAGTCGATCAAAACGCAGTTTCAACTGCCGGTTGGGAAGATTTTTGGATTGTTAGTTAAATTATTAAATGAAGGTGGTTCAAAGTTTGGATGGAAGAAAGTGAAGGAGGAGATCATATCAATCCTTGTCTTTCTCGACATTAATACTAGTTAATACCTTACTTTAAACCTACCTGAAAGTTACCTATACCATTTATAATGCTACATGTTCTTAAATTATTATATGATGATGTATCCGTTCTCCCAGTTTTTTCGCTCTTGTTTCCTTTCTAGGACGCCCCTAATCAACATTTAGTTTAATTTCCTAAAATATGTTTTTTTTTTCTTTTAAAATTATCATTAGGTAAAATTAGGATACACCCGTTTTAGTTCCAGTTATAACTCTTTTTTTAGCAACAAGTGATTGGTATAGTGATATGTGAACCAATTCACAGTAATATGTCTAACAATATCACAAAAATATTATTAAGTCAGATCTAATTCCTGAATATACAATATAATACATTGGGACCAATTTGAGTAAATAATATCAAAGAGAGAGGCCCGGCCACCATCCACTTCTCTCTCAAAACCAGTCTCACCAACTCACATCTAGAAGCAATTAGTCCCCCCACCCCTACCCTACCCTCTTCTCTCTCTCTCTCTCTATCTATTGTTAGAAAAGCTTATATATATATAACCCCACATCAAGTCCTTAAAGGGCCGGCCTTTGATGCTCAAGCACCAACTAAAGCTACACCACACTCCCAAAATCGTACACCAAATTCCATCCCCAAAAAAAGGGTAAAAGAATATTATAGCACGCACACTAGTACACTACTGGTTTGAGTATTTTCACTTGTTAAATTTCAAGAACTATAATTAATTAATTAATGGGAAGATCTCCTTGCTGTGAGAAAGCTCACACAAACAAAGGGGCATGGACTAAAGAAGAAGATGATCGTCTCATAGCTTATATTCGAGCACACGGCGAAGGTTGCTGGCGGTCACTGCCCAAAGCCGCCGGACTCCTCCGCTGCGGGAAGAGCTGCCGCCTCCGGTGGATCAATTATTTGAGACCGGACCTCAAACGTGGCAACTTTACGGAAGACGAAGATGAGCTCATTATTAAACTCCATAGCCTTCTTGGCAACAAGTAAGTGTCTAATTATCTATCATTATACATATTAAATATATATATATATATATATATGATCATGATATTGATGATCATCGGCTTTGTTAATTAAAATTGAAACACACACACACGTACGCTACCTATTTTTATTAGCAAATATCCGCCCCTTAAAATGCTAGCAATATATTGTTTGTGCTTATTAATTATTTGCAAGTATTAAACATGTTTTATTTCACTATTATTATATTTTTTTTCCAATAAAAATAATAAAGGGGGTAATTCGAAAAAAGGGCTAGGGCCCATTTATTTGGTTTTTCTGATAGTGTTTTAGAGAATTTGATGGTTTTTAAATAATTAATAATTTTAATGCATTTGTTTGCTGAGTTTTTACGTGTAACTGTCACATATTTCAAAATATGAAAACACATATTTTTTTGAATTTATTTTGCTAAATTTATAGTAATTAGTAAGAGTAATGGGATTTCTTTTTCTTATGATAGGTGGTCACTTATAGCTGGGAGATTACCGGGAAGAACAGACAACGAGATCAAGAACTATTGGAATACACACATAAGAAGAAAATTAATGAGCCGGGGTATTGATCCCACGACTCACAGGCCAATCAATGACTCTGCATCTGTTTCACAAGATCAAATTAAAACGATATCGTTTTCCAATGCTAATTCAAAAGAAGAGGAGAAAAATGTAACTTCACCTGGAATTATTATAAGCAAAGAAGAAAATAGCCCTTTAAAAGAAAGGTGCCCAGATTTGAATCTTGAACTCAGAATTAGTCCTCCTTATCAGCAACAAAATCAAGAACCATTCAAAAGGAGTGGAGGAAGTAATAGTAGCAGTAGTAGTAGTACCTTGTGCTTTGTCTGTAGTCTTGGGATACAAAACAGTAAGGATTGCGCTTGTAGTAATGGTGTTAGCAGTGGCAGTAGCAGTAATTCTGGACATGGTCTTCTTGGAATAAAGGCTGGAGTTTTGGACTACAGAGCTTGGAGATGAAATCAAAATTTGATCTGTAATTTTTTTTTTACATTATTTACCCAATAATTAGAGATTAATTCATATAAATAGTAGAAATGTGATTAGTAATATTAGTTAAGTTTTTTTTTTTTTTTTTGAAAATTTTATTTAGATTGTACAAGGGCGAAATTGCACTTTAAATTTCATATGATTAGACTTTCAACACTTTTGGCCCATAAGTTATAAATTGTTTTATGATTCCAATTTCCCAATTTTTTTTACCTTTGGTCATTTTTGTAATATTTAGCACTACTGGGCCCATAAAACTGTTCTTAAATTTTTTTTTTTTTGTCCCAAATAAAATGGAAGGAGTGATGAGGCCAAAAGAACAAGAAATAATTAAAGTTTGGATCAATAATGCAATTTCACAGAAAGCAGAACAACGTGGTGAGACTTGAGAGTCTAACCTGTACGATTGCAACTGCGATTTTTGCATTTTACCAGTAACAGTTCAGTACCATTATTGCATAACAGTACACATTATGACAATTTATTGCATAATTTGAAGAATTTGATGAATGTTTCAAATTCATGTCCTTAAATTGCTTTTTTTTTTTTTTTTTTGATAACCCAGGTGTCCAAGCTTATACCAGACTAATCCTGGACCTTCAGAATCCTTGTCTTTGAATCCTGAAGGATGTAAATCGCGGGATGTGCCTCCACCAAGCCTCCGGATCCCACCATACTGCTGTACATTCTGCGCACAAAGGGATCTTGACCACAAATGACCCTTAGACAGATCATGATAATGCTTCCATCCAAGTTCCAACGAGATTCGAACCCCCACCCTTGCCGCTGGAGCAAGCCTTATGAATTGTTGGTCAGCCAGTTGGAGAAATGTCCCGGGGGCAAAATTGCTTTATTTTTTTCTTTGATGGGGATTTCCTGTGTTGCCAATTTTTCTAGGCCCTCCTGTCTGTGCAGAAAGTTGGTGTAAAAATCATCTTTTGTACTTTCACGTAAAATTTAACTTCTAAAAGGTTTGGTACACATGAAGTTACACACACTCTGGCCTGTGGTCCTGAATATTTCATATCCTTTTTGCGATCGGGGTGACCCCAAATTGTTGTAACTCATACTTTTGATTTGATTTTGTTTAATGTATAATTTAATTTTTTTACCCAAAAAAAAAATTCCTTTTATTTCCTTTAGAAGAATAGCTTTAACAAATAAACTAGTGTATTTAAGTTTTTTTATAAAAGAGAATCGTGAATAAACCACTATAAGAAAATTGTGTATTAATATATTATGTGATTCGAAAATTATCGTTACTAGGTTATCTAATTTTAAAGGAGATTATGAATCAACTTGAGAAGTTATTTTGAAAATTTTGGTCTGATTTTCAGCTGCAATTTTAAGAGTTAATGGCAATTTACTCCCGTGTGATATTCATCATGTTCTATTTATCTCCCTATGATTTGAAAAAGAGCATTTTACCCTGTGTAATCTTATAAAAGTTTTAGACTGCATCCTTGACATTTTTATATGTGGTACTTTACCCTTCTGTGTTATGATAAATGTAGCAATTTACCCCCCTATGTTAGGAAACGCTTTCTATGCCCACTCTTAGTTTCGACAAGTATTAAAATTCACCACATAGATTGGGTTAAGTCCATTTACATGACTTGAGCCTAACTTAATATCAAAAGTTAGCTTGTAAGGTGAGGGTTGCCCAAGACTTTATAAAGTGGACTTAACTATGATTTTCAACCATTGTGGGACATTTAGTTCCAATAGCAAGAGTTACACTCTCCGCCTGAAGGATGTAAATTGCTTCGTTAATTTTTTATAGGGGATAAATTGAATATTATCCATTTCACATGGGATAAATTGGCATTAACTCGCAATTTTAATTATATTATTCACAAAGCATGTGAATATACTTTGCCCCGCAATATGTAAGCACGACCCAGCTAGATTAGCTAAAATAATTAGACTATCCTTCCGCATCTTCGTGATAGGTAATTCCGATTAAGCTGGATTAGCTAAAAAAAATTAAACAATCCTTCCACGGTAAAATTGCAATTTTAGCCCCCACTTGACTGAATTTCTAGCACCTTTGCTTGTATTCTTTACAAAATTGAGTCGTCTGATTTGGTGAAATTACAACTCGGTTCCAACTTTTTAAATAGTTACTTCTTGGTTCAATAGATCAGTATATATTTGACAATCTTGGTCTAAAATGACAATCTCGCTTTTGAATTTTTGGTCCTAGTTGTATGGAAACGAGGCAATTGGACAACAAACACAAATCATCTAAAAATTAGAACATCCAAAACTGTAATTTGTAAATTGCGGGATCAAAATGTTGAAGTTTGATCATGTGGACTAACAAAGGCAAATTTCCCATCCTTGCCCATAGGTTCGGATGATCAGTTTTTTTTTTTTTAATCTACTAAACTGTGTATTTACAAATCGGGTCGAATAGTGCACATTAGGTATAGGTCTTTCCTAGTATGGTGTCTCTGGTAGGATTTGAACTTGAGTTTCCCTTGTAAGAATCGCAAACCAATACCACTTGGTACAACCATCTTGGTTAGATGGTCAATTGTAAATATTCGTAGAAAAGAGCACCGGTGTTCCCAACTTTCTTATATATTTTATATCTAGCTAATTTTTCCGATCCTTATCTTTGGTATCTTTGATATGGAACGTGTGATGAATCATGTGATGTGGGAGAATTTAAAGACCAATTTCTGTTCATTACTTTATCTTTTCTTCTAAATTTAGATTCCTTTTTCTGGTTGGTCATCTTTAGAAAAAGATATGAATGAGTGAATGAATGAGACAACGGATAAGTTGTGAGAGGATGAGACGAAAAGAAGATGGAAGAGGTGGGCAACCCTATAATATATCTCTTCCCACATGTAAAGGTAATGAAAATCAGTTAAGAACTTGTTTGGCTAAACTTTTTAAGTAATAGTGCAAATATTAATCATGTCATTATGATTAAGATAATACTATAATTTGTAGACTTGACTAATAGTAAAGTATAAAACATATATTTCCTCCGTCCCAATTATTTTTATCCCTTGGTACAATTGACCAGTCAACTTGATTAAATTTATAAAAATTATAATAAATAATTTAATTAATATATTTCATTAATAAGTTAATAATATCATATGATACTATATATATTTATATTTAAAAGGTTTAATACTCCATAAATGTGAATAATTTAATATGATAAGTCACATAAAAAATTGAAAAATTTGACCGGGTACTGTAGTAAAGGGAGCAAAATAAAATTTATGAATCGATTTGATTTATGTTATTATAAGCAGAAAAAAAAAATCCCAAATTAATAATGTTAGCGGTCTCCTTATATTATTAACAAATATACTATACAAAATGTGTGATGAAACTATCCACAATCCATTATCTCCTTATATTATAGCATCTCTCAACCAAGTTTAATGACCATCTTCTTTTTAACCGTGATCTACCTACACGATAAGAGCAAATTAACCCCCGTGTTATCCTTAAAACGCAATTTTTCATAGTGATAAATTAAAAAGCAAAATCACCCCCTGAATTTGTAAAAGGATTGTCACCTTGTTGGTTTTAACGTATTTATAGGGAGTAAAGTACTGTTCATTATACAATGTCACAAATGGGTAAAATGCCCATTAACCAATATTATATGGGGTAAAGTGCTTATTATGTACTCCTTACATTCCATTATTTTTATTCCATTACCTACAGTACCAGATCAAACTTTTCAATCTTTTAAGTGACTTATGTTATTAAATTATTCATATTTGTGGTGTATTAAACATTTTCAAGATTAATATATATGGTGTCATATGATATTATCAACTTCTTAGTGAAATATATTAATTAAATTATTTATCATAATTTTTATAAATTTAGTCTGACTAGTCAACTGTACCAAGAGATCATGATAAAGAAAAATGAGACTGAGGAAATATATCATAGAGGGGGTAAAGTTAAAATAGTATGTTATCAAACATTAGTTAAATTGTTCATTTTCCACATCAAAATGAAGTCTCAATCACATTATAGAGCGGGTGTTCAACACATCTATGATGGAAAAGGTAATACACTCATTATTATATATTACATCAGAGTAATATGCCTATTTTTATATCACAGTAAGGTGAATTGCCCGTGAAGCATATAATAGACGGTAACTTGCCAAACATCCATTGAAAAAATTATGGACTATGTAGTAATTTTTCACGGGTTATAGAAAAAATAATAAAAAGAAATTTCGCCGACTTATGTTGTGGATGAGATAATCATTGAATATAGTTATTGGTCCTATTTAGATGTGACGGGTAAAAGGTGTTGTGACTAATTTACCTTTAAAAAATGCATGCGGGCGCATGTATGCATTTTTCGACAAGAAAGTTGGTTTACAATCGATTGAGGGGGGAAATGTGCAACTAAATGTAATATTTCAAGGGTTAAAGTATAGATTACTTATTTTATACTTCTTGATAGTAAAATATGTAATTTTTTGGGGGTGAATTGAAGTGCACTTTCCCCTACTTCTACTACATAAATTTGATTTTAAATTCAAACAGCATGCCTGAATCATTTATGAGAATAGGTCGAACGGCCATTCCATATTACTTTCTTTCCCAACCCTACAAAAGTGGGCAATAATAATAAGTCCTTTATAAATGTGACAAAGAAGTTGGTATATATTTCTTAAAAAAAAAAGAAGAAGTTGGTATGTAGATTTAATAATTTTGATAATTAATAATTGATGGAAGAACCTCTCAACCTAGTATCCCATGTATGATAGGAAGGTGTTCACTTACTATCAAATTATCAAATTAAAGCGATTAAGGGTGAGTTTGGCCTAGAGGTTTGGAAATCAATTATAGGAGAATTAATTTTACTAAAATAGATTTTGACAATAATTGATTATAAAAAATTAATTATAGAATAATTGCTTTTGTATAATAGCTTTTGTAAAAGTAACATCTTCGGAGCTTTTAAAATAAGTTGATTTTTAACTTCTAGATACCCCTAAAGTGATTATGATATTGGGGCCAAACACCATGAAAATCATGATTGACCAAAAATAATTTTTATAAATAATACCGAACACTTAAAAATCAAAACAGAGATCTAGAAATGCTCTCACCGCTGGGTCAAACCCACCCTAAGTCTTTCAATTTTTTTTTTTAACGGTGAAAAGCTAATGTTGTGATACAAATATTTTAAAAATGACCCTCTTCACCTAAGTCTTCAATCTTATTCGGCGAAATTATTGACCTCTCTACCTATGTTTTAACTAATCCCTCTAATTGAAGTGAGATTTGCGTCATGTTTAGTGACTGTTGACTTGCAATCTAATCTAATTAAATTCAGTCTAAAGTCCATCTACCAAAACAATTTGCCCCCCCCCCCCCTCCTTTTATTGTGTCGTTTTGTTTCTTGAACCAGCTGATAATTTGGGATCTTTCTGATCTTTGTGAGTAACCATTAGGACTGTCAATTGAGCCGGGTCTACCCGAAGCCCGATGGCTCGACCCGATTAAAATTGGCTCGAACCCGAATATTTGTGAGTCGGGTCGAATTTGAGCCATTATATTAAACCCGATCAATTTATGAGCTGAGTTTGAGCCTAACACGGCTCAACCCGAATAAAGCCCGAACATATAATTATTTTAAATATTATGATTAATTATTTGTATTATAGTTATAGTTACTAATTACTGTTTTTATTTTCAAACAAGTAAAGTTTACAAAAAGTTATAATATAAATTCCATATATGTTAGTATATCAATTACGTACTGAAGGTCAAAATCTAAAAGAAAAAAGCTTAATCAAAGATGAAAAAAAAGACAAAAGTTAACACGAAAGGTTAATAAAATGGATCTTTGAGACTTTAAAACTTTAATGCATTTTCATATAGATCAAAAGTATCTTAAAAAATGTGAGCAAATAACTCGATCTTTTAGTTAAAAATTATTTAATGATATATACTCGTGTATTAAGTAATAGTAGTCTATTCATATGTGTTTCGGTAATCTAAATATTTTATATGTCAAGCTATTTTTGTCTATATTAGCAAACCCGATATAAGCCCGATATAAGCCCAATATAGACCCGAAAAATTACATGGGCCGAGTTTGAGCCAGAGAAATCAGAAAATTTATGAGCCGAGTTTGAGCCTATAGCTATGAAGCCCGATAGTATTTGAGTTCGAGCTATTTAAAGCTCGGCTCACAAGGTCCAATTGACAGTCCTAGTAACCATATCTATATATGTTAATGTAAAAGAGATTAACCATGTTTTACTCACAAAAGGTTGATTTTGACACAATTTTATATCAAATTTAGAGATTAACATATTGTCCCGAACATTAGCAAAATCAAATGTAATACCTAAGAAAAGACTTTAAGTGTCTTAATGAAAAATATAAAAACATATTTGAGTCATCAATTTTTCTAACTTCCTCTTTTAATTTCTTTTAATATCTGGGGGTGGGCTAATTTTTTTGAATACCCAATTTGCCAAAGATTATACCATAATTCATCTGTTCTGGTAGGTAGGCTCAAAATTCAAATTCACAATGATAAGAGGATTTTACGAAGAGTCAAACCCATGATATTAAAAGAGAGACATTTCTAATATTTTTTTCTAATTTCCATATATTTTATAATTTATATACGACAATAATTCTTGCATAATTGTTAAAAAGTATTTCATGACTTAGACTTAACTTA
This sequence comes from Penstemon newberryi var. newberryi, assembly GCA_030819805.1. NCBI lineage: Eukaryota > Viridiplantae > Streptophyta > Magnoliopsida > Lamiales > Plantaginaceae > Penstemon > Penstemon newberryi. The sequence goes on along the minus strand of JAUALY010000004.1, from coordinate 9,840,582 downwards.
TTCTGTTTGAGACGCATCAGACATGTTTTATGAGAATATCTTATGAAGGCTAATTCATTTCACTAGACTAATCATCCGTTAGTTGCTTAATTGTCTATAATACTCCCTCCGTCCCATTATTTTTACTCCATTAGGTACAGTATCCGGTCAAAATTTTCAATCTTTTAAGTGACTTATCATGTTAAATTTTTCACATTTGTGGTGTATTAAAAAATTTAAATATTAATATATATGGTGACATATGATATTATCAACTTATTAACGAAATATATTAATTAATTTATTTATTATAAATTTTATAAATTTAATCAAGTTGACCGATCAACTGTAACAAGTGATAAAGAAAAACGGGACGAAGAAAATATATATATACAAAGAATAGAGAAGAAAACTCAAGCCCCACAAAAGAGGCAATCTAAGACATGCACAATCCCAAATCAAAGGGACAAAAGAAAACCAAAAACATTGGCCCTTTGCAAATGGAAGAGGGATTCACTTTTTCAACCCTGCACCCTTTCCCCTCTGTTTTATTTATTTTTATCTTATTTCCCCCCTTTTTCAATTGTGTTAGGTAGAAACACGAGTAGAAGCTTCCATGTGATATTTCGTCTCAATTTTCCTCGTCTTACTCCTAAGATAAAGGAAACAAAAGTATTACTCAGATAACTCAATCGGACCTAATACATTTACATAATAATTATAATATATTTTAATAATTATAATATATTTGTAGAATGATATAGCACAAGATGTGTCTACGTATATTTGCATTGTGGTTAAAAATATTTCGGATTAAAATAGGTGTAATTTTTCATAAATTAGACTATTGATCTTGTGCCTATCAATGAGGTAATTATTAAAGCTAACAGTCCATCTTCAACCTAACATCACATGCAGAGACCCTGGTGTGGGACCCTAATGACTTCCATTATTTAAAAATTCAATTTCTTTCAATTTGATAACGACTTTCCTTAAAAGAAAAAATTGATAGACTTTCCAGTTTCCAATCATGTTCTCTGTAAAGTCTATTTTGCCCTTGCACATGTGAAAGTCACACGGCAGATCAATCAATACTCCCGATATTAACAAATTTTTGGGGCATGTTTGTTTAGCGTTTGGGAAAGTAGTTTGGGAGAGTAGTGGAGGTTTGTGAAATAATTTCGATTTGCATAATGTTGTTTGTTTGGGTTTTGAGATAGTGGTTTGAGAAATAAAGTAGGTGTAGGTTTTTTGGAAGAGTTGGGTTGTAGGTGTAAGATGTGTAAGACTTTTCTGTCAAATCATGTTTGTTATGTGAGATAAATTGTGTAAGAGATAAGTTACTTTATGTCAAATCAAAGTAGAGTTTGTATAGGTTTTGTTTAGAGATAAGAAAATTGTTGTTTGTTTGGCTTTTGAGAGATTAGTTTGAGAAAATTAATGGATGAAAAATTTATTTCGAAAAATAGAAAACATGTTTGTTAGGCATTTTCCAAACACGAAAAAAATCTGGAAAACGCCAAACAAACAGGCCCTTATGCTTTAGTACAATTTCCGATCATAACTTTTTTTTCCATAAGTTAAAAAATATACTTATAAAGCTAATATAGGAAACTATTTATTATAACCTAATTGAATCAGTTACTCCCTCCGTTTCAAAATATCTGTATTTTCACATGTATGCACACAAATTAAGAAAATCATTGAATATAGCTGAATTTTAAGAGGAAAAAAATGAAAAAGACTAAGATACCTTTTTAATTAATTATCCTCCACTAATGTTTGAGAAAATTTATGAGCATAAAGGGCAAAAATGAAAAAAGAGTAATTAATGCTTTATTGGAAATCTAAAGTGACATATATTATGACACAAGAAAAACTTTTCAAAGCGACAGATAGTATAAAACGGAGGGAGTAGTACCTAAGGAACTCAAAAGGATACCCCATAAATTAGAGCGTTTCAATTTAATTAAATTTGAGTTATGCTTTATATCAACTTTTAATGAATTATATATTTCTTTTATCATTATAAGTTTTTCCTAATGATTGAGGGCAAAAAATAAACTGATGGCAGTATTGTGAAATTATAGACGTTGAAGGGACTGAATTAGAAATTAGTAACATCATTGTCGCAGACGCTACCAACTCCTCTCTTATTGGCAGCCGCACAACCGCCAATGCAGGCCTCATGTTCTCCGTTGCGGCGGTGGGCTCACTGGTGGGTCCACATGGGCCCAACCCAAATTCAATGATACAGATAGGATTCTCAATGGGGCGGATTTCAATCCGAGTTCAATTCCAATTCGGTATTTGAATTTTAATTAGATTAGAGATTTGAATATGATCAGATCATAAAATTTCGTAATTCGAAATTCGTGGAGTGAATATGAATTTAAATCAGTACGATTCGTTAAAAATTTGTATCCAATAATAAATAGAAAAAATTATATATATGTATATATTTTATAAATAAAAGTAACATTAATAATATTTTACCATCAATTTAAGAAGATGTTGTTGATAATCTGTTCATAAATTCATTTTTATGATTTCATCTAAATATATGAATATTAGTAAAGAAAGTTTGAACATGTGAGCTAAATTAAATAAATTCGTAAAGTTAACACATTTGTTTTACGAAAAATATTGGATAATTTTTTTAAGTGAAAATTTTATTAATCCGAGAAAGATTCAATATTCGATCAAATCCGACCAAGATCCATTAGAGGCAAGAAGTTTAAATTCGAGCAAGATCTCGATCCGACCTGAATCTGATCCTAAATAAATGGAGTTAAATTTGGGCCGAGCCAGATCCAACTCGAATCCAACCCATTGGCAGCCGTAGATATAGATGCATGGGTTCCTCTATCCACATCTATATTTCAGAAAATAACTTCTGAAAATTGCTAGTTCATACATTTTGGTAATTTTGATTTTTGGTTCATGTTCGATTGACTAAAATTCATTTTCGCACAAATTATCATCCATAACAAGTCATATCTAACGTACTTTGTTTAACAATTTTTTGAAAGTCGATTTAGACTGGATAAGATATTACAAAGTATATAACATACTTAAATATATGTAAAAATTATATAAAATAATTTAACTTTATTTACAGCTTGATCAAATTTCATTGGCATTCAATTTGTTTAACAATTAAATGAAGCTCATCCACAACTCAATTACTCTTTAAGAAATAAAATATAATTAAGATGTTGAAATCGTGAAATCAAATTAATATGTTATAATATGATTCAACTCAACTAGTTTACGTACACACCTCTAAATAAAGTGTAAAATTGATGACTTAAGTTTTTTCAAATTCGTATAATCTGCTCATTAATTGGTTTTGTGTTCCATCTAACTAAATGCAAGTGGACACTTTCCAATTTACTGTATCACACAATAAATGACATTCCATGTACTTGTGCCAGTAGGTTCAGATTACATATTTGAGTAGTTCAATATATATATATATATATCTAATTATCAAATGGACATTAATTTCATGAATAATGATAGCTACCAACCACTAGCCACACTCAAATAAAGCGTTGATAAATATATTTGAACTTCCAATTAAAATGTAATTATTATATAGTATCAATATAAGTGTGTGTGTCATGGAAAATAATGCATTTTGTTGACTAAAGGTTCGATCTTTTTCAATTTAATAACAATAAGGATTTTTAATAATTAATGGCTTAGATTTGCATGTCAAGAATTATGGTCAAGTCAAACAACTATTTAATATAGTTTCTTTCCTTTGGAAAGCAAATCCATATATAGATATTCCAATTGATAAAATAGTTAGAATATATTCTAATTTGCCCCACTGCAGGATGGTTCGTTTCTTTCCTCCATCACATGTACTTTAAGTTTTTTTGTTCTTTTTTCTTGGTTACTTTTAGAATACACAATATCTAATTATACGTACATGATCAATAATCAACCGCAAACTTTTCTTAAGCAAATATTCATGTCCATGTCACTAATTCTGGAATACTATTTTCAAAAATAGCAAATAAGAATGTGATTTTTTCACTTTAATTTTCAACTATAATTTAATTAAAAGTTTTGCTAATTTAAAAGAAAGATAAAAGTGAGATAGATGTAGTGTTGAAAACTATATATTTGATGTTTGCTCTCTGAAAGAACTCCAAATAGCACGGGATATTATTGCATAAATAATATGTTGGTTTGGGTCAAATTAGGAGTCTTTAGAAAGAAAATTAGTCAAATTAAACGAAGGTCAAGTCATGCCTATAAAGATTAATTTGTTCGTATTTATATTCTTTATTATTATATGTTGATATCAACTTAGCTTTTTTTTTTTTAATAAGAAATATTCGTAAGAATCAAACAGAATTACAAGTAAACAAAAGCACAAATGAAAAAAGAATATATATATATATATATATATATATATATATATATATACCCAAAAAAAAAAAGTAGGGGCAAGAAGAATGGCTTTATTTTGAAATTTACATGTATATAAAAAGAAAGAGAAGTGAATTTTGAATCTGGATCCGAAAACTGAAATAAAGATATACATGGTGCGTAAGATAGCAGAAGCATGGCTGGTGAAAGAAGTTTGGTGAGATATGATTAGGGGAAAGTTGGGCCCTACAGGTCCAAAAGAGATAAGAATTGGTACAAGTAACTTTTTTTAACTTATGGAACCGTTAAAGCCCAAAAATAGTGGAGTGCAGCCCACCGCTCTAAGCCAGAGTTTGGTAGTTCTTTCTGTAATTGTGTGACGCTGATTGATCCGCCAATGACCTAATCGATTTTTATATTGTGTCCTTTTCTCCCTAACTTCATCTCATCTCATCTCATCTACTTGCTTTTCCCCTTCCCCATCCTGAATTTATTACTTGGACCCCTACCTCCCCCACATTTTATGGTCAAATGGGTGGGTTAAAACATGTCAAAGATCCGACCCAACTCAATTTCTTTTCTGAGTGATTGTCAAATTTAATGTTCATTGATTGATTGATTGATAGGTGAATCAAGTAAGTACAATACATACACTTAAAAACGAGTTTTAGGAAATCAATTTTGACCTATATCGATATTTTTTGAGTATTTTACCACTTAAATCAAAATTGGTTTGATTTACCAAATGTTATTGAGTGAGGTTTTGGGGAATCACAATTCTTTAAATGGAAGAGACTAGTCACTACAAAGTAGCGGACTCAGGTTCGAATCTTTGTTGGGAGAGGTACCCACTTAATGTATTCAACCCGCCTATAAAGAGATTAAATCCTTGGGGAAAAAAAAATCAACTAAGTAGTAAAAATTATTTATCTAAAAATATAGTAGTAAAAGTTAAATTTACTAAAACCAGTTATTGCGAATTTATGTTTTCAACTGCCAAACCAAACTCATCTTAATTAAAATATGAAATCGTGGCTTCCACAGGTTGATCGAGCCCGACCATTTTGGTTAAGAAGACCCAATTTTGGCCCTTAGGCAAATTTTATTATATGGTCCGAGTTGCTTATTCATCATAAATAATTACATCAGAAATCATTTCAATAACAACCTAAGTATAAAGAATTGTAAATAATAAATCATTCTCAAACACTAACTGTCTATGTACAAAGTATTTCAAATAAAACCAAACACTAGTAAGTGATTACCACTAGACTACGGTCTTATTGACTCCGATTTGCTTATTCAACACGCTCAATTTACCACACTTACAAGTGACCTTGCAAGATTTCTCCAACGGAATCGGAATTTGGCCCTCACAACCATTTGTTGTGCAAATCTCAAACGATATGGAAATTACGATAAGAACTTGTATACACAATAACTCCTAGTTGATTCCAATATAATAACTCGTTTTATGTTTTTCAATCAGGTTTGATGATTTACTAAATTAAGCTTTAATTTAAGCTTGTTTGGTTTTAAAATGCATTTTTTAACTAGCTATTATACTATATACCTCTTTCTAATATGAGTTTCAAAATATTTTTCGAATTTCAAGTTTATGCTTGTGCAAACGCTCAAAACAAAAAGTTTGGTTTATTCATGTTTTGTGAAGATGTTTTAAAATTTTGGTGAGTGTGTAGAGATTGCAGCAATTTGATTCATTTTTAAAAACGTACTTAAAAATGTGTTCGTTAGAATTCTTGCCTGAAATTGATGCAAATCTCAAGAAAGTGAAACAAGTATTTGATTGAGTTTCAGGTTGTGGAAGAAAACACAAACAAACAGGGCCGTTGCTTTTAATTTTGACAATACATTTGACAAATTCCTTTTTGTGAAAGTCTGTCAATAATGTAGAGTAGGTTTGGCAATAGATTAATCGTACACTTACATAAATGCTACCATACATTTAAATCTTGGAAGGACTGACTGTTTGAGCATAAAATAGGTCAATTTCTTGAATATCCTCTATGAATCGCACAAATCTTAGCCAAGACTAAGCAGTACCTACATAGTTGATGTGATAAAAAGACAATGATTTGAAAATAAATTTAAATTTTATAACAAAATCAATTATTGCTCAACAGTCAAATTGATTGCCTTCTTTGTCCACTGGGTCTATGGGACTTCCCCACCACACACAGTACAGAAGAAAATTAATTGGTAATTTAATGAAATGAATTAGCACAAATGACCCCATGGGAGCCCAAAAGCTAAGCAAAGGTCAATCTACTAGTAAAAAAAAAAGGTTTTGCTTGCGCACCTTAAAAACAATCTATAGGTATAATAATATATAGCCCAAGTGAAAATTGCGTAAACATTGAGAAAGAACATATAGCCCTTCTTCTTCTTCTTTTTCTTCTTTTTTTTTTTTTTTTTGATTGAGAAAGAAAGAACATATAGCTGAAAGTGATTAGAGTAAGGATTTCTTCGAGTAAAAGGATTTAGAGCTAAGTATCAATTTCGTAATAATAATTTAATAGCACTTGTTTGAATCATAATTTTTTGTGAATTTGAAATTATCAGGTAACCATTAAAAACATTATTTTAGCAAAATGCAAAATTTGAAATCTAGACAAGTAATGTAATTGAAATTATTTTTCCATACGAAAATCCTTTTAACTGCCTAATGTTGGGCCCTTTCGACTCTTTATTGGAACCAACAATGAACTCATGATGTTATAGGGCCAGATAACTTGAACTTCAAGCCGAAGAGGTTACAAAAATCTTACTTCTACTTGAAAAACCCCACCAAAATTGAGTGGATCTACAAGGAAAATAATTATTTGATACGTTCGCTGTAAAGATGATATGGTATAACAAAAGAAGTAGATTAAATTCAATTCTTAAATTTTTAAATTTAATAGAAAATTGGCTCCATAATCTCATCTCCAGCATATATTGATATGCAAACACTAGTTTGATCAAATCGTAATCGTTTGATGCACAACTTCATTCATGCAACGGTTATACCAAATAGTCTATCCCACAAGGGACATCCAGTGCACTATTAGACGAATCATACTTAACGGATCAAATTCGAGTCTTAACCAAATTCAATTTCAATTATATTGAACTGAGTTTGGGTCGGGTTTAGATCTTATTTGGATCTGAAATTCCTAAGTCCACCGGAATTAAGAATATTAATTCGGAATAAAAACCGCTCAATTGACAACTCAAATTAAAATTCCACTATCTTAGTCTAATCCAACTATATATAGTAATAATTTAACATGGTCAAAACGGACCAATGTTTGTCCTCTGTTTAGCCACACTAACCCCCAACAATTAGTAAAAGGTGCAGTTTAAAGTTTTTTTTTTTTTTTTTTTTTTCAAATTGCAGAAAATGTATATAATGGAGAATCAGCATCCAGAATCTCAAGGCATCGATCATAACATGGTAAAAATACTTGAAACAGACAATAACCTGAAATATAAGTCTGGAAAATAATGAAGTAAAGCAAATCTAAGTTTCCTTGTTTGTCGAAGGGGCCTTTTTAGCAGCCTCTGCAGCGGCTTTCTCTGCTTCTATCTCAGCAACTATGGCATCAATTTCAGCTTCTTCAAGCTGCTTCAGTCCTTGGTCCTTTGTCATTACAGCAACTTCAATATTCTTTCCGCCACTCTCCACAACCTTCAAGAATCAAATGTAGATTTTTATTACATATCATTGGCCAGTGTATTTCCAGACAAATTTAGTTTTACATTCCAAAAAGAAAAAAAGTAGATTTAAAAACCATCTTCCGGGCAGCATATGTCAAATGGAAGAAAATATGTGGCACTGAAGTGCTTTTGAAACCTAAAGAGTCGTAAATGATTACTATCAAGAAAGAATTTCCCTTTTGATTTTGGCAGACGCACCTTTTGCATGATATGATTGAACGATATCCCATGTTTAAAATACTACACCATTAATTAATCAACACATTTTCATGGGCTCTGTTTAAGCAAGAAAACAAAAGAAAAAAGAGAGGATACACCAAAGATATTACAAGCCATCCAAAACAAATTAGTGAAGGATAGTTACTAGGGCAGATGGATACGACTTTGTGCATGTTCACCTAATACCACATTTAATGACAACCATATAGAGAAACTACTCAGATAGTTTACCTCAAGCAGAGCACGAATGGCTAACTTCAAAGTTTCTTGCCCAGATGTTTCCTTGTAATTCTTCTCCAGGAATTCCCTTATAGAATTTGAATTTCTCCCAGTAGCATTTGCTTTCCACGCAGAAAATGTCCCTGATGGGTCTGTCTGATAGAGTGATGGAGTACCCGTGTGTGGATCAAATCCAACAATCAAGGTGGATAGGCCAAAAGGCCTCACACCCCCACTTTGTGTGTACTTCTGCTGAAGACCAGCAATATAGCGAGTTATATACTCAACCGTTACAGGATCTTCAATTGTAAGCTTATAACTCTGGCATTCAATACGTGCCCTGTTAATCAAGACTCGTGCATCTGCTTTTAGCCCAGCACAGGCCAGCGCAATGTGATCATCCAAATTAACAATCTTCCTTACTGATCTGCAAGATACAAGGGAGCATAGATATCAAGAGCACGATTCAATAACTGCCAGCCCAACTGAAAGTGCATGGATTGCTTTCACGATTGCACAGTAAGAGAACAATTGCAAAAGATGCAGGCAAAAGTTTTACTAATACAGTAGTTCATTAATGGAAGAAAAGGCTATTTTAATAGTACATATGGAGTAATTTTCACTGGGTGAAGCTTTTGCACAGCTTAGGAAGAGAAAATTGAGTCTTCTCTTCTGATTTACAAAACTTCGTCAACAATACTCCTGGATATAAGATGAAACTATTGAGAATCTACCAATAGTTGCACTTACGTCTAAGATTCTCCTCTACAGTAGTATTTGAAGATTGTCTATGGATCCCAATAACCCAAACATGATTTAAATTTTAAATGCTCTTTTTGGGTATAGAATATGGCGAAGGAAAACGAGAAAAGTAAAACAAAAACAAAAACAAAAGCAAACACTCATTTAACCAACTCTACAAGAATTTGAATGTTCAGCTGTTCACAATAATAGAAAAAGAGATAAAATAAATGAAAATATGACAAATCTCTCATAATTATGTGTGAACAAACATTCATGTCATGTTTCCAAAACCAACCTAGGGCTTTTAAATTAAAGAGTTTTTCATCACTCACTAAAATCCAAAACTCAAGACATTGCATAACTTCATTATCATGTACAAGCTAAAACAATTGCATGAAATAAAAAATGTTGTAATAGTACACAAGTAAAGTCTAATCAGAGGGAATAATACACAACTCAATAAAAAGCTCAAACTAGGGTTTAACAACAATAGAACTTCACCATTGCATTGTGTGAGACACGGTGTCTTAGCATACCAATACTAGAATTACATTATAGTAATTATATCTAATTAAACAATCCACACCCATTTCCAACTACACAATCAATAAAACCACAAACCTCAGCTAAAAGAGTTAAAAGACGCAATTGATAATTGAAACCCTAATAAATTAGTTCCTTCAATCTAAACCAAAATAATCAACCACAAAATGTAAAACTATATCCAGCGATCTGAGTGTGTGTGTTACAGAAAGAGACAAGAGTAACCTCGAATCTTGAAGCTTAGGAGTGGACTTTTTCTCGACGGCTAGCACAACGGTGTCGGTGCCGCGAACGCCTACGGCGGCGTTTCCTTTCCGTACGGCTTCAAGAGCGTACTCCACCTGGAAGAGGTGACCGTCCGGTGAGAACACCGTAATTGCTCTATCGTATCGCGCCATTTCTCAATCTTCAGCTTGGCTAAAACGACGTCGATTTGATGTTTCCGATCTGTTCTTGAATTTTCTAAATGATTTTCAGAGGAGCTGAGGGGAGTAGTAAAGGGAAGAGGGCTTGGACGACACGACAAGACAAGACGACTCAAACTAATGTCTTCTTCGCTAAAATCGCATTTGACCAAACCCCGATCTCTGTTAAAGAAGCGTTTTGTCCAAATTATTGGGCTAATATGTAAATGGACTTGGTTATTTTTTCTTATGAAGTGTGAATGGACTTGGTTGTTGTCACCCTAAGTACGGGCTATTTTTTAAGAAAGCCCAACTAGAAATCACAGCTAGGTCACTGACTCTCCCTGGATGACGGCCAGTTATATTAGGCCTTACTTTATTAATACAGTAATTTTTTTTTGGGTACAACTTTGTTTATATATTTACTGATTAGAAATTCAATGAATTTCATTCAATTAGAAAATCCTTGGTTGGAATTTGAGAAATTTAATGCAGTAAAAAAAGTTCAAATTTATGAGTTGTATTGAACGTTTATTATATTCCTATAAGGAGAAGACTCGAATACAAATATGAATACAACCTTACAACAACGTGAACGTGAAGTAGGATCCATGAACTATTTGTGTCAATGGATTAGTTCGATCTAAAACTTGAGATAAGGGGTGTAAACCAAAAAGGCTTTCAAACCAATTTATTAAATATACTTTGCAAACATATAGGCTGATTATTAGAATTCACCACATGGGTTGGGCTAAGTTCATTTACATGGTTTGGGCCTAACTTAACCTCAAAAGCTAGCTTGTAAGGTGAGGATTGCCCAAAACCTTATAAAGTAGACTTAACTATGATTTTCAACCAATGTGAGACATTTAGTCTCAATACTCCCCCTTCACGTGTGGGCGGGCAGAATGTGTGGGTGAAACAAGCCCAACACGTGACATATGAAAGCCCAACCTACAGAATTTGCGACATGTAAGTGAAGACCCAACACAAGAATAATGACACTCCGGGCCTTTGTTAACCGGAGGAATAATGACACTCCAAGCCTTGAATAACTGGTGGAATAATGACAACCCAGATCTTTGTTATCTGGGTGAAGTGTGTTGGTAGATATTGAAGCCCATCATGCGACAAGGAGGAGCCCATCACGAAAAGAGGTGGCCCATTTTAACCTAGACTCTGATACCATATTAGAATTCACCACATGGATTAGGTTAAGTCCACTTACATGGTTTGGACCTAACTCAACCTTAAAAGCTAGCTTGTAAGGTGAGGATTGCCCAAGACCTTATTATAAAGTGGACTTAACTATAATTTTCAACCAATGTAGTACAATTATTCTCAATACTGATATAGCCAAATTATCAAATTGAAAGTGTACAAATTAGATGAAAAGGAGAAACGGACAAACTACATTTTTACAAAATTCATAACAGATGCTATGAAATCCCATGGCGACTAAAAATAAACTAATATACCGTTTCGCTCTTGAATCAACCTTTTTTTTTTTTTTTTTAACTTAAACGATACATAATACACAACACTCAAAGAGGAACAACAAGGCAAATATAGGAATTTAAATCTGCTTAAATCAAGCCAAGCATTACACAACAAACTACAATGACTTTTATATCTGCAGATCTAAGTTTAGTATAATTCGCAAAATGGGACAAATCACTTGTTCATTTTTTAGCCTTCAACTTAGCAGAATTTGCTTGCGCTGCAGCCTTTGCTAGGGTAGTAGGTTTGATAACACTTTTAGGATTCAAAGCCTTTCGTATTTTAAACACGGCCCAAGCAGTCCCAATAGCATGCCCTGCAGCACCTAGCCCGTCATGTGTCACCTCTGCCGCTGGTTCTCCATATCTATTACAATAAAACCAAATTTAGCTAGTAAGAACCACTGATCACGTGGTGATGGTGTTGGTAGAAAAACGAAATAATTTTGAATAGGTCGAAAATAATTACCTTTGAGAAACAAGTCCAGTAGTAACGACTGAAGTAGTCGACATTACATTCTTTCCAGCAACTTCAACAGCATCAAAAACCCTGTCTGTTAAAACGACACACATATGTCAAAATCCAAAGTTTTCAAATAAGTGTACAACAAAATCTGATTGTATTTGTGAAAGAAAAAAAAAAAGTGAAATGTAAACGAGTTTTATTAGCAACTTTGAGAAACAAGTATGGTAGGGAAATACGTACTAAATCCGTCCAAGGAAGCAAGAACTATTTCTCCAGGAAGAAGGCTGAAGAATTTCTGTCCGACTTTAGAGTTTGCAACTGAATTTGTGAAGAATCCAGACACCTTCACAACCCCAGAAAGTATTCCGGTGGCAACATTCTCCGACATTTTAGTCAACTGCTTGACTCTGTAAGATTTAAACAACCAAAAACATGTGAAAATGGTTAAGAACAAACATAAATAATATATACATAGTGAACACTATCATTTTGAATAATATTAATACTTCATAAGACAAGATAAAGGCAAAGCTGCGATTGGTGCTGCTATTTTAAACCCAAATTTAACAAACTAAAAAGATCTCACAACGAGCACTCCATAGAGGGACTAAATTATTACTATCTCAATTTCACAACTTCAGCTTAGCGAGCAGAAAACTCCAATAGCTAGATAGAGGTCAATCAACTCCAATATCCATTAAGAAAGATGAGCAAAACCCACTGAAGAACTACTACTGCAGGTAAATTATACTAGGATCATTTTTAGTGTATGTCCCGAAAATAAATCACAAATACACTCCTGAGGTTTCAGTAATTACAAATTACAACTCCCATTCCATCAGACTTGCAACTTCGTATTGCCCAACTGCACCCACTCGTCATACGTACTAATGGTACTATAAATAATCTAAACTACCAAATGTATGAGGAGTTATCTTATCACTCAATTTACCCCACATTTATTTTCTTTACGGTATTCACATATCATCTACCACCTAAATATATGTTTCTGACTTTCTGGTACTGGCAAAGGAATTAACAAAAGCATTTCATTTCAAATTTGAATCAAAATTTCACAAAGGCATATATATGCAGCAAAATACACAGTGAGCATAAACTCAAAGTTGTGATTTTCAACAGAATTTTTTGTTGGATTTAGAGAAATATCAACCTTAATTCAAGTGATATAACAACATCAAAAAACATCCTTTATGTTAAAGATAATACCTTTTCATCCTCCTCAAAGCTTGTGGACTAATATCCGAAGTCGACCCTTTCCCCACCCTCTTCTTTAAAAACTCATTACCCCATTTAAGCCTATCCACAGTCACATCCCCACACCACAATATCCCTCTAATCACCTGCCCCGAACCCATAGCAATCATCCTCGAAACACTCCCACTATAATCCTCTACATTCGGTGCAAGCGTGGTCCAATAAGCCGCAGCACTCTTCTCCACCTCATCCTTTTTACTCTCCATCTCCGCCGGTGAAACCTCCTTCGCCACCGCTCCCCACCACACTTGCTCCACCACCGCCGCCGCTTTCTCCACCTTAAACATACTAAACTTCTCCAACAGAGAATCCAATTCTCTCAACAACCCATCTTGCCCTTTGGCAGCTATCGTCAACCCGTAATTCAAATTGTTGTCGGAATTAATTTCTCCTGTTTCAGAAGGAACCCTGAGGGTAAAAAAGTAATGTGACTCGTCAAGTTTCACTGCGGATTCGTCTTTAGCTAAGGGCCATTGAATTTCTTCACCTACTCGAGCTAAAGCAGCCACGACGTTATCCCCTTGTTTGAGTTGAACTATGGAGAAATCTCCTGTAGCGAGTTCCACACTCTGTTGTTTATCGATTAAATGGACTATTGCACCTGGGATTCTGATGAGTACTTCTTCGGATGACTCGAAGGAAGCGTTTTGACCGTGTTGGACTTGCACGGCGTCGTTTTGGGGATCTTCGTCGGGGAAGAGGTTTTCTGCTAATTCCTTCATTTCGATAGATGGGTATAAGGAAGCAGATGATGATTGGAAAGGAGAAGTTGATTCAGGGTTTGTTTGGATCACTTCTGGGTATAGAGATTTTTTTGGATTGTTTGAAGACATTGTTTTTTACTTTGCTTTTCTGGAGATTAAAGAATTTAGGGTTGTATATATTGGGATAAGCTTAATGTTTAAGGAAATCAATGGCGTGTCGGTTATTGTTATTAAAGGAGTTGGGAAAGTATGAAGAAGAAGATGTTATGACACGAAGCAAGAGAATGCGAAGACGCGTGGCTGCCGTGTTTTGGCTGTGTAAACTGTTAAATAACTGTGTGAATTTTAATCTTGCATATTTAATCACCCAAATTTAATTTCAAATACACAATAGTCACTCAACCTTCAGGAATAATATATATTAATAGCACAATTCATCATCAACTCTATGACATCTGACAGAAAAATAATGGAGTATCATCAAGTGACAGAAACAAGCATTAAACCCACAAAATATTGGGAGGGAGAAATTAGAGTTATTCGCGCCAAAAACTCTCGGGTTAATCTCCTCATCGATGAAAATCACCCAAAAACATATTTTTTATTTTCTACCACCTCCAAATTTTACTAACTTTTATTGATTGCTGCAAATTTCATTACTAATTGTGACTTCAAAAGTTCAATGGCATATAGAGGATGGTGCATTGGTTTATCCAAAGCTCCACTATACGGTAATATTTATTAATTATATACTGTATAAAAAAAATCTTTGTAAAAGGGTATTAATCTTGGGTGATTGTTAATTATTTTTTGATTTTATATTACCCTATTATCTGGGAGTTTGTAAACAACTGAGCTTCAATTTTAGATAATTTTTACTTGTTATTTGATGTAGTTGAGTTGTGTTTTCAATTTTAGATAATTTTACTTTTGTGTGTATTGTGTGTTTACAATAATTTGAGTATTAAAGTCACTGCTAGAAAAATGAAAGTGTTTGGAGTTGCTTGAATTTTCTTTTAATTGCAAGATTGTGGGTTGATATTGCGTAACGCATATCAAGTTTTATTCACCTACCTTTTCTCAATTTTGTTCTTTTTAATTTGATTGACATGTAGCAAGCTTGCAAGCAATTTTGTTATCTATATGTTGACTCTATTAACTGCAGTTAACTAGGTGATGAATGGTGCTTTTAATTGTAACTTGAGTGACTATATATGCTATTCTTTAAAGTTGAGTGACCATTGTGTGTTTGGAGTTTAAACTTGTGTAACTAAATATGCATTTTTTCCTTTTTTTTTTTTAGAAACTATCATTATATAAAACCCGAAACTACCCTTATTAAAAGTCACGTGACTTGCATGTAATTACATTTTCGTCGAAAAAATTGTCTATTAGTGTAACATTTTATATAAGAGAAACTATCATCAAATAAAACCCGAAAGTACCCTTATTAAAAGTCACGTGACTTGCATGTGATTACATTTTCGTCGAAAAGTGTCTATTGGTATAACACATTTTATATAAAAGAGACTTGAATGTAAATCTTTTGCACGAAAAATATAAGTGTAACACATCACATATTATATAAGAGAGACTTAAGTGTAATTTTTTTGACAAGAGGGATATAACTGTAAAATACTATATACTTGAGGGACCATATATGTAATTCAGCCGGATTAACGACACAAAAATGGTTAGAGAGGCACTTGCTAAAATTTTAGAAGTTAAAGTTGTGGATGACAAAAATGTTTTTTTTTTTTTTGGGTGTGCATAGGTATAATAATTGAGAACATTTCTCAACAGGGATTCGAACTTGGATTTGTTATATTGTAGTGACTAGTCAGTTCCACTAAACCAATCGCATGTTGATTACAAAAGGCTAAAGTCGAGAACCAATCACATGTTGATTACAAAAAGCTAAAGTCGAGGTATAACACATATGCATGTTGTATAAGGTTTAATCTAGATTCAATTTCATTTACATCGGGTCGAAGTGGAATCACAACTAATTCTAATTTTTTCAATTTCGTCTAATCTTATTAAGATTTGGTCAAATATTAGATTGTTCTTCAGCCACAACAAAATTCACTTTCAAAATGATCATGAATATTAATATATACAACATGTTTGATAATATTATATTTTCATTTGATTTAATTAACATTATTACTTTTGTCATAATTTACTAAGCTTCAATTAAAAACAATAAACCCTAAAAAACTTTTATAACCATTGCTTCAAATGATTTTGCAAATCAGATTGAAAAACAATAACATAAATATATACACGAGTGAAATTAATTTATGTTGTAAGTGAAAATATGTAGTAATATGAGATTATGAATAAAATATTAATTTATTTCTTGTTAAATTAATAATAAAATGTTATTTTAACATTCACACAAAGTTTTTCCCACTGGTGGACTTTGGCCCTTTTCTAATAATAAATTTCATCAAAGTGTAGTTCATTATTTTTTGGCAAAGGATTTGGATTTTGAAATATGAACTCTGGAATCATAAGATTTGAACTTCTTGCAAACTACGCATATAATTATGGAAATTGGTTAATCTCTCCGAAAGTAACATGCTAAATTGCTAATTTGTGGTGAATATGTAATTTCTTGTTGGGCTTAAATCTGAAACGTATGATTTGCGTTGGCCATACTTTTACAGACATTTATGAGCCCATTTAAACTTTTTTTTTCTAAGCAAACCAAATAACTAGACTATATACCAAAAGAAACCATGAACGCAGTTCCTTACACCATGACACGTGTCCCTTCAGAGTTGTCTTTACCATGAAGAAGTCGCATTTCATCGAACCACAACTTTCATTAATTTCATCAACGGTTCATGTTTGTGGTTTTATTGTTTGTGGCTTTGGAAATTATGTGTGGATCTTTTAACTATTAGATATAATGATAGTAGTATAATTTAGTACTGGTATTCGGTATGCTTTTTTCTTTTTCTTTTTCTTTTTCTTTTTTGAGAACGGTATTCGGTATGCTGAGACAATATAAATGTGAAGTTCTATTGTTGTTAAAACTCTAGTATGAGCTTTTTTATTGAGTAGTGTATTATTACAACAAATTGATTTCATGTGCATTATTACAATAAATTGATTTCATAGTTTTGTATTATTAGCTTGTAAATGTTTTTGAAGGTACGCGTGTAATGTCACTTTTATTTTGGATTTTGATGATGGGCAAAATTCTAAATGACAATAATGAGCCTTCATATTTAAAGTTTGTTACACTCTCGTACCTCATAGATAAAGTGTTAATATTTCGTTTCTCAAGCTAATGACATAATATCAAATTTTGAACATAGAAACGTAATTTTGTTACCTTTTAATTTCCTTCATAAAATGTACGGATATTTTGACTTTGAGAGCTAATTTTTCAGTTTTGGGCTTTTCGGCATAGACAAATACGAGTAATAAGCCAAGGATTAGCAGTATGTTAAGTTTTTCCATTTATTTAAAATATATATAATTGTGTAAAATGCGTTTTTTTCTCTAATATCTTGATTATCTTCAAATTTGAAGAGATGGAGAAGAATATATATCTAGCTCGAATAAAATAGAATATATATCTAGCTCAGAATGTTCCACGTATCGGTCTTGCCTGTCTGAACAGAAAGTCAAAAACCAAAAAGTCAGTAGGGACAATTAATATTTATTTTGTTATCTAGTGGCCAAGCCAGTAGGGATAAGCAATTTTACGTTTTCCTTTATAATAAGGTATGGAGATAATCTTATTGGAGTGATTACATAGGGGATGGTCTATCTCCAATATGCTCTAGTTGTAATCTACAATTTAGTAGAAAAAAAATGTGGAGATTGAAAAAATTGTTAGGTTTTCTTTAACTTTTAAACGAATCAAATTTTAACTGAGTCTCACGCATGCACATAGCTTAAATTTTTTAACACACATTTTGGTATTTTTGATTTATCGAGTCGAATTTAAATTGAATTTTAAAAGCTATCGTTCAAGTTTTGTTTGATATGTATGCATATACAACAAATCTAACTCAAACGAGTTTTATTGAATCAAACTTCAGTTGTATATGAGATAAATTGGATTGATTTTCAATCCTTCACGCTTTATCCAAATATATTTGAGACTCCATGACCAAGTAGTCATGAGTTCAATTTCCATTAATGTGAAGTTTTTGTGATTAGTTTATCTTTGTATTTTGGCATCAATCAAATTAATAGTTAGCTATATTATTGAAGATTTTGGGCTAAGTGTTGCTTTAGCATTTTATGATTTAACACGATATATAGATATATAATTAATTTTTAAAGGTAAAGGCCCATCAACATAAATTGTTCTCTTGTTTTGAAGCACAACATGTAAGAGTGCTTATCTATATCCATTAGATAAAAAATAGATATGTAACATTTTATGCCCATCATGCCCGGATTTTATTGGACTTGATCAGATTTTAGATTTTTTTTAAGCCGTAAGAAAATATACTTTCAAATTTTCATCGGCATTTTATTATTTAATTCCAGTTAGTGCGTCAAGTAAAAACTCAAGCAATAGTAAATAACTTCATTTACACATTAGGTAACACAAACATCATGATTAAAAAAAAAAAAAAAAAAAGATAGTGAAGTTGTAATAGAAGCAAGCACAATCGCTTGGATAATTTTTAAAGAAAGTGTTTAGAACTTGTTCATGGCGTCGAAAAATCGAATATCATGTTCATGTGCATAATGGAACACAACTACATCGTACTGAATAACCCCATGAGTATGTGCTTCATCAACATCATAAGTACTGGTAATAGCATACCCACGTGCCATTCTAAAAACACCTGTACCTCCCACAATAGGCACTTCTCTTATTACATCATCTAAAGGATTCCTTCACAAAATATTCAATGTACTTCCCTTGTGTTAAATGATATAAATGAACATTTGTAAAGAAAATAATGAATTCTGTATATTGATTCTTAGTGAGAATTACAATATGTATATATCTGAATCTAGAGAAAAATAAAATGAAAAATGAATCGTGTATGAGTAATTCTAATTACACCTATATATATACAATTGGGCCACTAACACAATTGGGCCATCAAGAGTTATAACTAACTTATCAGTTACATATATAAGTCGGTGACTTTAATTAATTAACTAAAAGTAAGATATATATTTAAATGACTGATCTGCCCTTCAATCCTTCTTCGCGTCTTTGTTGTTCAATTTGGGAAAATTATTCAATTTAGGGATTATCTTCATCTTCCAATTTTTGTTCTTCAAATTTCCTTTCTGCTTCATTCTCTAATACTCCCCCGCAAATTGGCAAGTGAATATCTTTCACACCCAATTTGGATAATATTAATTTGAACGGTGCTCTAGACAAAGGCTTCGTAAATATGTCTGCTAGCTGTGATGAGGAAGAAATTGGGAGGAGTTTGATGTGCCTTCGAGAAATATGCTCCCTTACGAAGTGGCAATCAATTTCGATGTGTTTCGTTCTCTCATGGAAGATGGGGTTCAAGGCTAAATGAACAGCAGATGCATTGTCACAAAACAGAGCTGGAGGTGATGGAAATTGAACGTGAAGGTCCTTCAGTAACTGGGTAAGCCACAAAATCTCACTTGTAACTCCTGATATTGCCCTGTATTCTGCTTCAGCAGACGATTTTGAAACTGTATGCTGTCTTTTTGATTTCCAAGAGATAAGTGAATTGCCTAAGAAGGTGCAAAAACCCGTTGTAGAACGTCTTGTAACTAGGCAGCTGCCCCAGTCTGAATCACAGAAGGCAGATAGGGATATATTAGGAGACCTAGGATAAAAAATTCCCTGACCTGGACTGCCCTTTAAGTATTTTAATAAATGGTGAGCTGCTGAGAGATGAGTGATTGAAGGTTTAGCTAAAAACTGGCTAAGCTTATGGACAGTAAAACAGATGTCTGGCCTAGTTATGGTAAGGTATATTAACCTACCTATTAATCTCCTGTAGGAAGAGGGGTTAGGTAAAAGATTATGATCATCTTGATGAAGTTTGATGTTTGGATCCATGGGTAAAGGCATGGGTTTGCTAGCTAGAAAACCTGTGTCTTCTAACAATTGTAAAGCATAATTTCTTTGTGAAATGATGAGGCCAGTTTTGGAATAAGCCAACTCAATGCCTAGGAAATATTTAAGAAGTCCCATGTCTCTAAGTTTGAAATGTGAACTTAATAAAGACTTAGTTTCTTTAATAAGTTCTAAATTAGGACTAGCTAATATGATATCATCTACATAAACTAGAAGTGCAATAAAAGAATGAGCAGTACCTTTTGTAAATAAGGAGTAGTCAGAGAGAGATTTCTGGAAACCCATTCTAGTAAGAACAGTGGTTAACTTATGATTCCACTGCCTACTAGCTTGTTTCAAACCATAAATGGATTTGTTTAGTTTACATACCTGTTTTGTAGAGGTAAGGTTGGAAGAGTGGGAAGGAGTATAACCTTTAGGAAGGTCCATATAAACATCCTCATTTAAGTCCCCATTTAAAAAAGCATTATTGATGTCTAGTTGGTGTAAATTCCAATTGTTTGCCATAGATAAAGCAAGAATAACCCTGACTGTGACTAACTTTGCAACTGGGGAAAATGTGTCAATATAGTCCACCCCTTCTTGTTGATTAAAACCTTTGGCTACAAGTCTAGCCTTGTACCTCTCAATTGATCCATCAGGCTTGCGTTTAGCTTTAAATACCCATTTACACCCAATGGGTTGTTTGTTGTCTGGCAGGGAAGTAACAGTCCAAGTAGAATTGGATTCCATGGCCTGGAGTTCCTCTTGAATGGCTTTTGTCCATTCAGGATACTTAATGGCCTGTTTGTAAGTTTGTGGTTCTGAAACTTGAGAGATATTAGAAATAAAAGCAGAATAAGCACAAGATAACTTTGAGTAATCTAAGACAGAGGAAAGAGGATAGGCAGGTTTAGGCAGTGGGGAGTCAGTTATTGTGTTGCAGTGGTAATCATGTAAATATGAAGGTGGTTTGGTTGGTCTAGAAGACTTTCTAATAGGGAGCTGAGTGGTAGGCTTGTCATTGGTAGGTGCGGGAGATGATGGGGTGACAATGTCAGTAAAGGATGGAACAGTAGTGGAGGAAGGAAGAGTAGTAGGTTGAATTGGTAAATCGGAAAAATGTGATATGTCTTCACTAGAGGAAAAAGGAGGATCTGAAATAGGGAATGAAGGGGAAGAGGTTGTTGACTTGAATGGGAAAATGGTTTCATAAAAAACAACATCCCTAGAAAGAAAGAATGAATTAGAAGATTGATCATAGCATTTATATCCCTTTACACCAGGGGCATACCCCATAAAAACACACTGTCTAGCTCTGGGTTGGAACTTAGTTCTGTGATCATGAAGGGTGGAAGCATAAGCTAGACATCCAAAGGTCCTTAAGAAAGTGTAATTAACAGATTTACCATATAGCAAAAAATAAGGACTGTTATTATTGAGAATAGGAGAAGGGAGTCTATTCATTAAATGGACAGAAGTCATGATTCCCTCAGACCAAAATTCAATAAGTAGATGAGATTGGAACATCAAGGACCTGGCAATATTGAGCAGGTGTTGATGTTTCCTCTCAACCACTGAATTTTGTTGAGGGGTCTCAACACATGTAAATTGATGCAAAATACCAAGTCTGGAAAATAAGTCAGTAAAGCTAAGTTCTGGTGCATTATCAGATCTAAACTGTTTAATTGTTCTGTTAAATTGAGTTTGAATCATGGTGATAAACTTAGGAATGATTGATATAGCATCTGATTTTCTATGCATTAGATAAATCCATGTAAAGCGTGTATGATCATCCACTAAAGTAAGGAAATACCTATAACCAGAATGAGAGGTAATGTGATGGGGTCCCCATGTGTCACAGTGGATAAGATCAAAAGCATTAGAAGTAAAATGATTGTGAGAAGGAAAAGGTAGTCTTTTTTGTTTAGCTAAATGACAAACATCACAATGTGTATGCTCATGTTTATTTACATCAGAAAAATGAAGAGAATTCTTAAGTGCATACAACCTCTTAAAAGAGGGGTGGCCTAATCTAGTGTGCCATAAACTGACTGAAACTAAATTGCAGGTAGCTGGAAGAAAAGGAACTGGAGTAGTGTCTGAATGAAGAATGTAAAGGCCAGCAACTAAGCTACTCTGTCCAATCATCATGTTGTTGCTGATGTCCTGTATAAAGAGGTTAGTATTATGAAATTTGACACTATAGTTCATATCAAGTAAAAGTGAGCTGACTGATAGCAAGTTAAATTTAAATGAAGGAATGTAGAGAACATTTTTCAGTGTAATATGAGAATTTAGATGAATATTTTCAATAAAATATACTGGAATGATAGCATTGTTTGGTAAAGAAACAATAATATTTGAAGTAGGAGTGATAGTATGAAACAGCTTAATATCAGTGCATATATGATTAGATGCACCAGAATCAACAACCCAACTATTTGTAGTTAAAGAATTAGAATGAAAGATGTTAGATAAAAGATTACCTGAATTAGTTGTAGCATTGAATGTGTTAGAAATAGAATCACCTGTCTGAGGAAGTGAGGCTTGATGTTGTTGCTGTGTAGAGAATAGGTTGGATAGATAAGCATATTGATCTGGCTTCAGATTTCTAATGAAGTCATGAACACCTGTTTGTGTTGTAGAATCAGGGATAGTGGACTGAAATTGGTTGGCTGTTGGATTTGAGTGTCTAGGATAAGGTGGCATGTAGCCAGGGGGAAAGCCATGTATTTTGAAACAAGTGTCAATGGTATGGCCAACCATGTTGCAGTGAGTACAAAATGGTATGTCCTTCCTCTTGTATTGGGTTTTGAATGGAGGTCTAAAGGAAGGAGGAGGTAGGGAAGAGGGGGGTAAGTTTGGGCGTGAGTTGGGATAAGGGTTATTCTGTCTAGCAAATTGTGGATTTGGTGGTCTTGGGAAAGAGGTGGCAGGTGGTCTGTTAGGTGGAAAGGATGGAGTGTTCTTGACTGAGAAGGCTAAAGAATTGTGGATAGGAGAGTCTTTGTTGCTAGATCTTAAAAACAATTTTTGTTCTTCCTGAATGACTAGGAATAGGGCTTTATTCAGTGGTGGTAATGGATCCATAATCAAGATTGGGAACTTAGGTTAGAAAAAGAATCCTGTAGTCCCATAAGAAATGTCATGAGTTGTTCATGTTTGAAGTAGAGGTCCAGTTTTTTACAGGTGCATTCAGGCCTGCAGTTTTGAATTTCATCCCATAATGCTTTCAGTTTGGTGAAATATGTATTGACAGAATCATTTCCTTGTGTTAATTGGACTACCTCCCTCCTAATTGAAAACAACCTAGGTCCAGTGCCTTGCATGAATCTTTCCTCTGGTTCTTTCCATAGATCAGAAGCAATAGAATGATATCTAATGCTAGAATTGATTTCTTTAGAGATGGCATTAAAAATCCAAGCTACAACAATAGTATTGTTTCTCTCCCATGTGTTAATTAAAATAGGATCCTCAGTGGGTTTTGGTAGAGAACAATCAATGAATCCAATTTTGTTTTTGACTTTAAGACCAAGGATCATGGAATGGCTCCAAGATTGGTAATTAGTTTCTGTTAATGGTTCAGAAACTAACTTCAATCCTGGACCATCCGCAGGATGAAGGAAATATAGGCTTGTGGGATCTTCAAGTTGGTTTCTTGTGGGAATGTAAGTGACTGGATTTGTGGTTCCTGGTGGTGTTGTCATAATGAAGAAATAAAGGGAAAAAAAAAGGAGAAAGAAAACAAATCTGGATTTGTGTTGAAGAAATCTGGATGTGAACCCTGAATTTCTGATTGCTTGGATGAGTTCTGGAGAAGAATTCTGAATGTCTGGTTCTGAAAATCTGATTTTCTTGATGAATTCTGTAGATGAATACTTCTGAATATTGATGTTGATTGTTTCTTGAATGATGGGATTCTGAATTCTTTTTCTACTGATTGATTCTTGAACTGTTGATGGTGATTGAGTAATGAATATTGAATCTGACTGTTTCTTGATTGGTGAATTTCTGAATATTTGTTGTTGTTTGCTTCTTGAATGTTGGAAAGCAGGATTTTGATGATATGAAAACTGATAGTTTGTGGCTGAAAGGTGAAAGTGGCTACTGGAAAAGTAGCAGAACTAGGAAGAAATTTTTAGAGATTGCAGCGGATGGAATTTGAAAGAAGAAGAAGAAAAAAAAATTACTGCTGATACCATGTTAAATGATATAAATGAACATTTGTAAAGAAAATAATGAATTCTGTATATTGATTCTTAGAGAGAATTACAATATGTATATATCTGAATCTAGAGAAAAATAAAATGAAAAATGAATCGTGTATGAGTAATTCTAATTGCACCTATATATATACAATTGGGCCACTAACACAATTGGGCCATCAAGAGTTATAACTAACTTATCAGTTACATATATAAGTCGGTGACTTTAATTAATTAACTACAAGTAAGATATATATTTAAATGACTGATCTGCCCTTCAATCCTTCTTCGCGTCTTTGTTGTTCAATTTGGGAAAATTATTCAATTTAGGGATTATCTTCATCTTCCAATTTTTGTTCTTCAAATTTCCTTTCTGCTTCATTCTCTAATACCTTGTACTTACCCTCCGTGAAAACAAGGTTAAGTAGCATAACCAAAGCCTTCTCGTGAAAATCCGAAAGCCCAATAACCCCCTGAATCCGGCCCACTTGTTCCGAATCGATTCCAGGCCCAGATGTAACCAAATTGTCCAACACGCTCAAGAGCCCGAAAGCTGAGGGCAGAGTATCGGTTAAATTGGATACTTACCAAATCTTGAACGTAGAAACGCAATTTTGTTACCTTTTCATTTGAAATTTTAGAGCTTATTTCTTCAGTTTTGGCATCGACAAATAATACGAGTAATAAGCAAAGGACTAGCAGCATGTTGAGCTTTTCCAAATCCCCTTAATTTGGAGACTTAATAAATAGAGATGGACTAGGTGCATGGCAATGATCTAGAATATGTAGCTCAGAATCTTCCACGTACCTGTTTGGTATGAAAACATTAATAAAACTACAACAAGTCCATCGGCGGCCTTAATTGCTGTTACTACTTGACTCGTCGTCCCACATATTTTAATAATAATGTACTAAAGTCTAAATACTTATTGAATCTTTTTGTTGAAAATTGGAAACTAAGTCTTTAAAAAATGTTCTTTATAACAGCAAGATGTGGTCCTCTTTGGGAGGGAGAAGTGAGTTCATTCATTCCACCTTCACCACTGTCATCTTCATGGAATTTAGAAATGCGTGGCGGAGTCGTATATAGAACTTATAGATTTCTATTGTGATTTTCAAAAAATTTGCCCCGGTTATAAAAATTATTTTTTTGGTCAATCGTGATTTTCATGGTGTTTGGCCCCCAATACCATAATCACTTTTAGGATCTCAAAAAAATAAAATCAACTTATTTTAGAAGCTCTTAAAATGTTGCTTTTGCAAAAGCTATTATACAAAAGCAATTATTTTATAATTAATTTTTATTATAATCAATTATTGTCAAAATCTATTTTAGCAAAATTAATTCTCCTATAATTGTTTTTCGAATCTCTTGGCCAAACTCATCCTTAAGAATATACAAACTCCCTTTTCTTTTCAATTATATAAATTCATAGTTGCAGCATTTGTATTTAAAGCTGTTAATGGGTGGATTTCAATTCGAATTTGATCTGAATCTACGATTTATTAGAACTTTAATTCGATTAGAGATTTCATGGATTTTGTGCAGTAAAATATGAACTAAGTCGATCCAATCTATTAAATATCTATATTCGACAATAAATAAAAAATTATATATATACATATGATTTTATTAAAATAAGTAACATTAATAATATTTTATCATCAAGTTATGAAGATATAAATAATCCATTCACAATTTCATTTATATATATATATTCAATTCAACATGAATATTATTAGTTAATAAAATTTCAACATTTGAGCTAAATTAAATTAAACTGTAAGTTAACAAACGTGTGTTAGTAAAAGGTATGAATGTAAATTTTAAAATCAAGTTTAGTTAAAAGTAAGGATGTAATTTTGAAAGTGAAGATTTTATTGGATTTGAAAAAAATCCAACATTCGAACAAATTCGGCCAAAACCTGTTGGGCTCAAGAAATTCAGTTCCAAGCAAGATCCGATAAAACCCGAATCCGATCCGACATAAACAAAGCTGAATTTTGAAATAGCCCAATCCAATCTATAGATTTTTCTGGGGGGCAATCCTTAATGCTACAAGGAGTAACTTGTGAGCTAATGAATAATAACTGATGAGACGAGGAGTTATCAATTTTTGATGATTTATTCAAAGATTATATTTCCTGCTTCAACAATATTATATATTTTGGCTAATTTCACTCACCTGCTTAACTTGGATGTACAGGTCAGGTATATATGCTTTTAGTAACAGAATTCAAATGAAGATGAGTTGGAAATTAAGGGTACGATCAGAAGGGCGAAAGAAGAAGATGAGAAATGGAAAATTATGCATAATTTTGGCTCCCTATAGGTTTATAAATTTGTGTGGATCTTTTTGTGGTAGTTTAATCATTAAAAAACTATTCGATATAGTGAAATGCTGATAATTTATTATCTTCTCTGTTATTTGACCTTTTCTGCATGAACACTCCCAATTAGCTCATTTAACCAATTGCAATAAATCAAAAATGAAAAAAATGAATTTTAATTCGGCAATGCTCAATACACATTATTAAAATCTCAGATATACCTCACTCAAAGCAGAACAAATTACACATAATACAACACATCATGATTCATCGTACGATTAAACAAGAGGCGGAGTTCTGGGAATTACGACGAAACCTGCTCTATGACGACTATGACTATGACTTCTACTAATAGGAAGATGAACGTAAACTTGATGAACGTCTTGTTTATAAACCTCGCCCCTATCTCTATCTATGGCATAGCATACATACACTGTATCTATAACATTGTCCAAAATGTGTACAAAGAAGCCCAATATTACAATCAAGACTATCCATGCCATAAGAGCAACAAAGTATGCATCATTTCCCAGATGAATTAGAGCTTTTAAGATAACACACACCTGCAAAAATGGAAACAATCAATCAATTATTACAAGATATGATTGCATCCATGGTCCTATCTTATTTTAAGTGAAGCTTAAATTACTTATCAGAAAAATAAGTAAAGCTCAAATTATTTCCAAATTATGATGAAATTCTTCTCATCCGCGCAAGTGATAAAAAGATTTAAATTAATTCATATGAAAGTATAGTAAATGGCAAAAAGATTAAAATTACCACAATCGCATAAATTGCTGATAATACGAGGACAATCCCAGCGAGTATTCGAGTGGAGACAATCTCGACAAATACTGCTGATAGAAGGTTACGTTTAAGTAGTTCGTAAGTCATCCTCGAAGCACTGCAGTATGCTTCACCAGTTATGGCAGCAAAGTTTATGGTAAACTTGTTCAGAAAATCAACTGCTGACAATAGGCTATTGACACAGCAACGTAAAATGAGATTAACAATCCCAGATGCTTCTTCTTGCCTTGCATTGTCAACCATAGATCGAATTAAACGGACGACAAGGATGAGTAGTCCAGAGAAACATATTGTGCCAGAGGAAGGGCCGAACGCATTTCTGCAACGTTAGCTTGTATAAGGTCAGAAATGAGACCAAATATGGATGGCAAAAAAATTGAGACCAAGAAATTTGCACTTTTGGTCCCACGAAAATTGCACTTTTGGTCCCACGAAAATTGCACTTTTGGTCCTAGTGCCCCCTTTTCCTTCCATTTTGGACTTTTTGCCCAGTAAAAGAGTTCAACTTTTCACTTTTGGTCCCATAGAACTGTTTAATGTTTGCACTTTTGGTCCCACATTTGTGGTAAGGGAGCAATAGGACTAAAGGTGCATAATGTTTATTAAAATTGGAACCAAAAGTGCAATTTTTAAAAAGCGCAGGACCACAAATGCTATAGAGCCAGTTTTCTCGGATTAAAAATGCAAGTTTGCCAAAAAACAATACTATAATATAACAGCAGACAACTTAAAGATAACTTATCTAACCATCATACTCTAGCAAACACCCATTTAAGGCAATACGGGATGTTGTTTTAAATTTAATGTTCATACACCAATCATTAGAGAAGCCACTGATTCCTCTTGACATTTCATGTTCAAGATTTGAAATGACAAGAAGCTATTTTTATCAACCAATTTGATTCCTAGCAATTAAACCTAAGTTATTTGAAGAATATACATCACCAAGTATAGGTTTATAACCAGATACTAAAAGTACTTTATCCATTAGGAGCAAATACATCAAAACAATCTCGGATGTCCTAAAGTTGGTTAACCACTATAAAAGGCAAAGTTGCATTTTTAGTCCCACAGGGTTGGACGTCAACATTTTTGGTCCCGTGCTTTATAAAATTGCACTTTTTTAGAATATTTTGCACGTTGGTTCTATTGCATCCTTTTTCATCCAAGTTTTGCCCTTTTGGCTCCAATTTGGACCGAAAGGGGGCAATATGACCAAGAGCGCAAAATATTAAAAATTTAAAAATTGGGACTAAGAGTACAAACTCGCGGGATCGTTGTTGAAATGTTCTAATTTCAGAACTAAAAATGCAATTTTCCCACTACTGAACTATACAGAAAAAGAAGTAGAAATTATTTAGATACTATCAGTATAATGTCCATTTGCATTAAATTACCGAAGAATCGAGTAGGTACAATGTACTACAGATTTGCAATGATCGAAATCTCAACTCGAATAAAATATACCAGCAGACTGTGAGGGTTAGGGGTTGATCATCCTAAGTAGTATTATGCACTTGATTATTACTCAACAACACTTCCTTAACAATATCTATCTCTAGTAGTTTATCAGAGGTATTCTCAAGGCACCAATCTCAATTACTCCTTCGTTTTTCAGTCTCTTCCTATATTAACCATGACAAAGAATCAAATGTACCAAACAACATTTAACAATATAAAATGCAAACTTTCAAGAAGAAAAAAAAAAAAGGCAAGACAATCAACCAAATTGCAAAAAGTCACCTTAAAGAACTTCTAATTCCACGCTTTGGCCCAGAATCATCTTTCAAGAAATACCACTGTGCAATAGTTCCACTGATGACATATACTTGAGCTTCCACCATAGCAGTTGCAGACCACAGCATTGTCAAAATCGCTAACGTATAGTAAGCAGGCACCCAACTATCCTGTTTCCAAACACAATAGTATTCTCCATTCTCTTCTCTAGGCACAATTTTACCATTCCTATTCGCAAATATCAAGAACACTACAATAGGCACATAGTACACAAATAAACCTAGAGTTAAAGCCGGGAGTACACCAAACAGACCTAAGTTTTTAGACAATGCATTAGAAGCTACACCAACAATGCTCACTGTCAGTTCAATTCTATGCCAATTCACTACAAAAATCCACACAATCACTCCAATTATCAAGAACACAAAAACGAGGACAAGGATTCTATACGCCAAGGGAAAAGAGTGGCTACAGGTGGAATTTAAAGTGCAAGCTACAAACCAATACACGTTAATGAAAATGGGGACTATTATAAAGAAGGGAAGTGAAGCGTACACTATCTGTTTCGTGTAGTGTTTGAGCAGCAAAAGGACGGATAACACAAAGGGGGCACTTAGAATTAGAGTCAGTACAAGAATAAATATCAAGCTCTTCAAAACACTCGATCTTGAGGAAGTGGGATTTTCTGAAAAGGATGGAATAACAGTGAAGTCGTAGAAAAGATTCGATTTTTGGGGATTTACTGAAGTGGGTGTCTCGAAATTTTTAAGAAGGGTGCAGGAAAGAGAGGTGGTGTTGTAAATAAAAGAGGAAATTTGAGAGCGGTGAGGGTTTTTGTGAACAGAGGCGAAGATTCCGAAGCCAAAAGTGGAGAGAACGAGGAGTGAGAAAAGGAGGAGAATAGGTAAGTCTTTGAGTGAGCGAGGGCCGAAATTGTAAGAGATCTGAAGGTATTGAGATTGGTCTTCTTCTTCTTCTTCTTCTTCTTCTTCTTGTTCAGTTCCAGAGGTGGAAGCTATGGTTGTTGGGTATGGTTTGGAGAGGAGAGGTTGGGTGGTGGTGGGGTCGTGGAGAGTGGAGGAGAGCTTGCCGGGGTCTTCAGCGCCGTCCATTGCGGCGGAGGTCGTGGTGGTGGTACGGTGGTTGGTGAAGATAGTGGATTTTGCCTTTTTCCTTTTTTTCTTTGACTTTTATATCAAGATGATTTCATGGTCGGTTTATCAGAATTATTATGATCATTATCCTAGTGCCAATAAACTATTATAAGGAAATAGTTAGGATTTGGTGTGCCAATTTTTCTCTTAAAAAGGTTAAAATCAGAAAGTTTTGCTATATCTTGAAAACTCATAAAATTGGAATTCACCAAAAAGTTAATATCTTAATACAAGTATATATCTTATCATTACTAGTAACACTATAGTAAATTGACAATATCATTATTAGTTCATAGATTCTTCTTTTTCATATGTTAGAAGAGACTTTTTTCACGATGTAGTGAATCTAAGTTAAATTCCAATTGAAAAATATTCTAACATAATTGATTGCATCTTCGAAAAGGACTTTTGGAGATTTACAAAAAATCATAAATTCTCCTTAAAAAATAATTTAGAAGTTATTTTTAATTCGAATATATTCTCTTGCATTAATATCAAGAAACATATTGGGACAAGGCCACAAGGGATGTGATAAAATTATTTTGGGTGAATCTTCGTTGTAGTAGAGAATATCTTTAAATTAATGATAGAAACAAAACCGAGAAATAGAAAGAACAGAAAAAGGTTATGTGCAAATCCCAGTAGAATCTTGTAATCATTAGCCAATTTAACCGCCCGAAAGCACGTTTTCGCATGTTTATGTTTGGTACGCAGTGTATAATGTAAAACATAGATAAATTCATAGCATAAATTCTTTAAGAAATGGGATGTGTCGAACCCAAAAAATCAATTTAAGAAACTTAGCAGAAGTTGCCAAATCATGTTACAAGAGAGTTCCAACGAGGCAAGAGCTGAACTATATATAATATATATATATATATGTTAAAGTCAATGATAGATCAATTAACAAACACGATATATATTAATTAACAAATAAGATACATAATGATATACGTGAAAATATTCTAACCAAATAAGTTAAAACCCTAATAAAATGTTGCTGCAATAGCATATTATCTTGTCATGTTATTGAGATTCGACTATCTTCTTCCCACTTGGTCTTAGGTATCTCCCCAGAATCGGCAATGAGCACTTTCTTCCTCGGCTTCCCACTATATGTTCCTGCACTTCCTTCAATGGCATACACCGTATCCATGCCATCTATGACTTTGCCAAAAACAACATGCTCCCCATCCAACCTGTGCAAATTTACAAATACCCAAAATGCTATTAATACCGATCAAGCCTAGGGATGGCAAATGGATAGAACTGGATCCATGTGGACTAGATTCAAAATGGACCCAAAACGGTTTGGTTGGCAAGAAAACAAAGCCATCCGACACAAACAAGTTGACCAGCACAAAATATATCGACACAGCAAAAGGCCAAGTAAAAAATGGACTGATACCAAACAGGTTGGCCCTATTTGTTTTTGTAATGGCCCAATTCGTCATAAATACTGGTCGAACTTGTACAAAGTGGACCGGTCCAGTTCATTGTTAAATGGGTCTTTCATACAAGGTCGTTCACATGTGGATCCGAGGAGATCTCCACATGTGACTCTAAGGATGTGGACACTGAGAGCTTGTTTGCATACGCTACTGTTGCTGCCAGCAGAAGCCTAAAACAACTCTTACTTACAGTTAGATTGCTTCTAGCTTTTCATGCTTTTAGGTTATTTTTATCCTCGCTAAACAATCACTAGTTAAACCACAAACTCAAACTTAAACATATAGATTTTTCAAAAGCCAAAATGCCACCCCTAATTCAAGCCCCACAATTATACTAAAAAAGTAGGTTGCAAAGAAACTTACCAATAAGCTTTGACTGTGGTAATGAAAAACTGTGAACCGTTGGAATCGGGCCCTGAATTCACCATAGACACAATACCTGCAGATATCAAATTGAGAAAATGAGTGATGTCTTTACGAAGTGCCTCTCGTGTGTGTGTGTGTGAAAGAGAGAGAGAGAAGACCTGGATGAGAATGCTTCAACTTTAAATTCTCATCACGAAAGGTCCCACCATATATAGATTGATTTCCTTTTCCATCTCCAGAGACAATATCTCCACCTTGTATCATGAATCCAGGTATAACACGATGAAATGGAGTTCCCTTATAGTGAAGGACTTTTCCATTAGGAGCTTTTCCCATTTCCCCTGTTTCCATAAACACCAAGTCAGTGGAAGGAGAAAAGAAAAAGTGATGAACTTGATTGATGTTAACTTTTCAAAGTACCTGTACATAGAGCCCTAAAATTCTCTGCAAAAATAAAAGAAAAAAGAAAAGCGTAAATATAATCAGAACAACATGACAAACGAAATACACAATTTTCTGAAAATGGAGACATTACCAACAGTCTTTGGAACAACTTCACCATATAATGCAATAGTGATTCTCCCTGTAGATTATTGAGGTGCAAGATATATAATTTGAAACAGAGAACATTAAAACAATATGAAATGCAAAACAAACAGTCAATCCCTCTAGAGGATTTAAGCCAGCCAGATTTTCATATTTGAGAGGAAATTCATAATTCATAATACCTATACGTTGCTTATCTATGTCAACATCCAAAAATACCCTATGAGTGATTTCATAAACATCTCCAGCTTTCTCTACATCCTGAAAATGAAAAAGAAAAAGAATAAGGGGGAAAACATATGGGCCAAAATCAACTTACTCAAGAAGAGCTTTATCTAGCTCTAGTATGAGAATGACATTAGAATCAAATTAAAGTTGAAAAAGTTCTACATGAAAACAATGTGAACATAAACAAAGCAAAGCGACGGCTCTCATAGGATTTTTTTTTCTTTTTGGTAATCCAGATCTCTACAAGGACCCTTAATCACTGTCTTCGACTTATTAGAACTAAATTGTAAGCAAATAAAGATGTAAATGGCGTTGTTGCAAAATAATTCAAGATGAAAACCGGAATTTAAAAGGAAACCAACGAAAGTGATGAAGACCGGAATTCACAACTGAGATATTCAAGGTAAACTCAGTTCCCAGTCTATAGAATCATCCATTTTCCCAAGAGGGTTTAAGGTAGTACTATAAAATAAGTTCAAGATTTGAGACCCTTCCAAAAGTGATTAATTGCTAATGACTTCTATGAATTTCTTTTTCATGAATCGATAACATAAAAGAAATCTAACATAATTGATATATTCAATGCACATTAATGCATGACCATAAGAATTGAAGGCATAATTAGTAACTACTAACACAATTTTTTCAACTTGGCAATGCTTCCAATTGTTTCACTGTAATTGCTAATATGCATAAATAACTCAAATCAAATCTTTAATCAAACTCATTTGTTAAATGGTCTTTATTTCCTGGAAACCTTAATAAACAATATTTAGTCTTAGCTCATCTTTCATCAATCATAGTTCATACATATGTAAAGTTGAGCTCAATTTCACTATTGACTGATATTTATCTTAAATCAATCTGCGAACACCCTAAGCTCACTATTTTCCATCGGTCATAAACTATAGCCCCCCAAATGGTGTTTACCCATATCAAAGATGCAATAAAAATCAAAATCCTCTAAATCTCTTAAACCTTTAATTTTCAAATCCACGAGAAAATTCACAACCGATTTGCAATTTACATTCTAATCCAACCTTTGATTTTCAAATTCACAAGAAAATTCACCCACCCATCAAAAACCCCAATCTGCAATCAGATGCAATTAGGCAACAACTGCTAATTCACTTCAGTAACCATCAAACGTATAATACAAAATCACTAAAAAAAAAAATAAAGGAATTAAAAACATGAAACAAACCTGTCGAGAGAAGGAAGAAACGAGAAAGATCAGAACTAAAGCCGCCCCGAAAATTAACAAACTCTTAGGTTGAAGCAACGCTGACATATCTCGACCCATTTCTCAATCATTTCTCAAACATACATAGTAAAATGTCAGTAGCACGTAATGAGCTGTAATGGGGAGTATAATTGAATTAACAATGGGTTTTTTTAACTCTCTGCTCGAGGCGAACAATAGCAGAGAGTGATTATTCTTAATTCTCACTCTAAGTACGATATCACAATCAATAAGTGATTTTATTTGTTTAAATGGGATGACCGGATCTGGATTTACTCAAAACTAATGGGCCTTATGATTATACTAATTAGGCTAGAAAGAGATTGGGCTAAACCAACTTTGAGCTGAGGTTACGGCCCAATATTGATTGTTACTCCAGCCCGTGGATGGGATAAAACTAGCTCAAACTAGCCCACAAGAAAAACGTTCGACTTTCTATTTGTATATATATATATACTAGGGTACCCGGCACCGCGCTATGCGCGGTGTTGGGTGCCCTGTCGACTTTTTTATTGAAAGTGTGTTTGAACGTGTTTTTGTCAACGGTATGTCGATTGTATAGTACTTGATAAAAATATTTTATTTTGTTTTATAATTGATTTGTCATCTAATTATTTGGGTTTTAAAGTTTTATGTTTGTAATATAATTTAACGAAATGCTTTTTATGAATTTATAATATGATTTTATAAAGGAGTAAGTTGAACATTATTATGAAGTAGCCATCTTACGTTTTTGTATAGCCAAATTCTGTAACTTTATCACTTAAAGAGCAATAGTCGCGGGACTATATTTGGAATATTCTGTACATAGGGGAGCTATTATTCTAATTATCTTATTTACATAATTTTGAAAAAATGTTTACTGTTTTTTAAAATTTAAATTTACTTTTATTTTATCGTAAAAATTTATAAGGTTCAATTAAAAAGTTGGGCCAAGTATTTAAATTTGTAGGCTTTACTTATACCCAAAGACATCACCTTTATTCTAACGCCCAAAAGGAAAAGGCCCGAAAAGAAGAGAAGGCGTACAAGTTTGGATCAATATAAAAGGTTTGGTCTTTATACAGCAAGACAATTGGGCACAAATTTTATTCTAAAAAAATAAAAAGACATTCGAGCAGAAATTAAAGGAATTTATTGATTGTGAAGCTAGTCAAAATTCTGTTACGTACATCACTGAAGTTATTTTAAATAATATAACAAAATTCTAATGAACTACAAGGTACATGAAATATGAAATACGACTATTATCTTGTACGGTGAATCAAATTAAAGTTAGAGTTAAAATGGTTTTTTTAATAACAAAATGATGTACTTGATAGTTCATATATTCTTTTATATTTTAGAACAAAAAATTAACTCATTAATTTAACTAAATCCAAGAAGAAATATTACATTAGTTATATTAAACCAAAGATGTAAAACATATATATTTTTTTAATAACCATAATAGATACAGTTTTGATGATTACTACAAAGCGTTAGCGTAATTTCTGAAATCTGAATATGTTATTGCGTCGAATTAAATATACATTAATTAGGTAAATAAATTTATTATATATGTAATATGCATAAATAGGCAATTTACTTCCCAATGATATGTATAAATGTTTATTTAATCTCCCTATGATATTCCATAATGTGTATTTTCTCCCCTTATAGGAATGTATAATTTAAGAAGGATGTACAACACATATTTATTTCTAAATTACTGTGCATTTTCTCCCTTTATAGAAATTTAGAATTCAAGAAGGATGTACAACACATATTTATTTCTAAATTACCTAATTTATTGTCTTCATACATATATAGATAATATCCTTACTTTTTATTAAGGATTTTTTAAAATTTCATTTTATTTATCTTTAAACTATTATGTAATTATATTTTGTACCAAGTTATTCTTATACTACATAAAAATCTATACTCAAGAGAATATTTTTTCGAGAGTACAGATGTTTAATTTAATAACGCAAAAAAAAAAAAAAAAAAAAAAAATTCTATTTCATTTAAGCTCAAAATTACATTTCTCATACAAACTATTAAACACAGATACACAAACTATAGAACCTTAACTGTAATGTACACCTACTCATACTGTAATCACTCTATGACTTAAAACGTAAACATAACCATATATTCCTACACACAAGTTAAAAAAGTACTAATATACCACTTCTAAATCAACTCAGTTCCATTCCTATCAAATATGACAACATGGTATCTTCTTCTACGTGTTAAGAAAAAAACTAATATTTCATTAGTTAGATGATGATCTTCATAGAAATTACTCCACCCTTGTTCGAATCCTATATCTGTAATGGTGACTTTACATTTTCTTTTTCCTGTGATAAGTGCAACCTCACAATTCCTGTCAACGTTGACTAAGTGAATAAACCGAGCTGGTATTCTCTGCAGGAATAAGAATATTCATGTCATTAAAGAATTCTTATAAAATACTTAAATGAAGTGAAATGAACTAAATTAATTACCAGATGATGGCTTCCTTCGTTTACACTGACTAAAAATGCATTCATGAGTGAAAAATCTAGTGGAGAGTCTGGCAAGAATGAAGTCCTAAAGTCTGTGTGGAACATTTGGCCATTATATTTAGTTGTAACAATCTGGAAATCATCATATTCATTGAAGCGCTGGAATTGCCTGGATGTATATCCATTAAACAGGCTAAACTCAAACAAATTTATTGCTGATTGATAAAGTATTACTATATCTAAATATTGCACAGAATTTTCAGCCATCACTATGTTCCAGTCAGCTTCTAGATCATTCTTTGTAAGTCTTACTGTCCAAGCTCTATTCCCGTTTCGTACTATAAGATTTAATCACATGATGTGTGCAAAAAGTTACAGGGAAGGAATCACGTGTTCCTATAGTACTGAAAAACATAGCTGCCATTCTTATTTCTCCCACTTGGTAACATTTTCCATTTACATCTCAGCACCTAATTCAAACAATTTGTGAATTCAACTTGAGGAGGTAATGTTTATAAGTCTCTTAAATACAAAGCATAACATGATAAAGAAATAGGAGTCCTACAACAGATCAACTTCAACACTGAGCAATGGTTTTAAGGAAATAGTACTAAAATAAATAGCAAAAAACAACACTACAACAACAAATAAATTAGATATATATGAACTGAAGCACTAACCATTTGAAGAAATAAATGCCGCAGGGAAATCATTAACAAGCACAGAGTCCAAACTAACATCATACAGGAGCTCACACCCTGAGGATGAAGGTGAGACAACGGGAAGAAGAACGGGTACAGATTTCCCATAATTACAATCTACAGAGCCATTAACTGAACCAATAGAAGGAACATAAGTATCCCGAGAGGTAGCACCACGGCTTCGGCCCTCTCCAGTCAAAACAGTGGCATACCTTTGACGGCGCCTTTCATTTCTTAAATCCTTGATCGATAATGGATAATCCATATATACCAAAATACCAACTCTCAAAGTATACTCCAGAAATCACGAGCCATACCAATAAAAATCTAAAAATTCGCCGAAGACCAACGAAGGACACACTAAAGTAATCCCACAAAAACCAAAAAATTCCCGGAAGCCCGACGAAAAACACACTAAAGTAAAGCAATAGGAAAGAAAATTCACATCCCCAGCCCAAAAAAGTACGTGAACCCCAGCCCAAAAAAGTATGTGAAATAAAGCAGCTAACTCACAAATATACAACCACACAGTGGCAACAAATCAAAATCAAAATGCTAAGGCAATCCCACATTCAGGATTTATGCAATAAAGTTAACCA
The DNA here is from genome assembly GCA_030819805.1 of Penstemon newberryi var. newberryi. Taxonomy (NCBI): domain Eukaryota; kingdom Viridiplantae; phylum Streptophyta; class Magnoliopsida; order Lamiales; family Plantaginaceae; genus Penstemon; species Penstemon newberryi. Next base: position 9,802,527 of record JAUALY010000004.1, on the reverse strand, counting down.
AAAACAACATACAGAATACAAATACACAAATAGAAATACGAAATCTCACATAATTAGTTACTGTTTTAAATTTTTTAACATATATATAAGAGGTACCACAAAGTTTGAGGTTTGAGGAGTATTGGGGTAATTACCTGTACAATGGGATAGGAATGAAAGAAAATAGAAGAACACAACAAACTGAAATTAGAAGGTGTGAAAGCCGATCGAGCCCATCCCGATGATAATCAGCAAAACAATTTCCAAAGCAGGTGAGAAAGCTGTGCAAGGGCAAAATAGTCCAATTTTTTCGTGACACAACAGAAAAACAACATGATTAGAAGTCACATGGGAAGACAGAAGGAGAAGAGGTAATCGTGGAAGTAATCCGACCGATGCCTGAAGACGGTGAATGAAAAAGAGACGACCAAGATTGTTGAAAGGAAGTATTTTTTTTTTTTGAGAGAGGACGGCGCCGTTTTGCTGTCTAGGTTGTTTTAAAATTTGGAACAAAACGGCGTCGTTTTGTTCCAGGGCATTAAAAAAAAAAAAAAAAAAGGTTTTTGTGAAGCAAGGAGGAGGCGTACGAAGAGCAGGCACTGTTCACTTGGCCATCCCCTTTTATATGTATGTAATATTTTCTGATATACATGTCTTGAGTTTTATAAAGTTAAAATTCCTAAAATATGTTACAACATTCAATTTTTAGGCACTTCTTTTACGAAAAATGCAAATCACGTATTTTCAATAAAGTTATTTTCAGACTTTTATGTGCTATCAGTGTAACACATTTTATATAAAAAGGACTTAAGTGTAAATTATTTAGCAGGAGGGATATAGGTGAAAAACAAACTTTATATATGAGGAGCTTAAGTGTAAAGTTTTTGACAAAGTGACATAAGTGTTAATTAAAACACTTTATATTTTGGGGATCATAAGTGCCCAGCTAAGTATTATATATATATCCTAAATAAATTAAAGTGGTAGTTGCACGCTCAGCCATATGCGAGGTATACGAGGCTCGACTCAACTATGTCGATGTATGGTCGAGTCGTCAAACATGTATAGTTGTCGTGTAAATAAATTATTAGATATATGATTAGACTTTCTTGTAAATTATAATCTTAGATGGGTTGGATTGAGAAGTCATGAAAACATTGACGAGGACTTGCCAGTTTCCTTTTGTTGTTAGTATTTCTGTCATTTTTACTTATTAAATAAGGAAGGCCCCATAAGGTAATAAATAATTATTCATGCATGCCTAGGCTAGAACTTGAGCTAGCTAGCAAATATAAACACGGAAATGAACTTGATGCCGACTGTTTCCTGTAATGAAAACAATAGCTAGAAAAACAACAAAAGAGTTATTGTTACAGGTCTTAAAACTTTATGCTGACTAAAAATCTAGCCGTTTTTTTATACAGTAGTACTACTTAATTTTTCTTTCCTATATATTTATTACTATTATACTTTCAATACCTAAAAATGACTCCATGAATACAAAAATTAAACTAGGAACCATCCTCATCACTTGCCATGCACACGTCTTCATTTATTCTCTCAAATCAATAACACATACATATATATATATATGGTCATGAAGTAATTAAAATTTGATTATTTTTAAAATTGAATATTATCATCGATCAATGTCATACGTATAACGCAGTTAGGCAGATAAGGTTTTGTTTTTTTCCTTCATATGTGCAAACTTGATATACTTCCATAAATATAACATGAGCATTATGCTACTTAATAAGATTGGACCATATAAAAACGAGAGCCTCAGCTTACGTCCACAAATAATTGCAAGCACTCGTTTCACGTTTTTTAAGCTAAAAGATATTTATATATTTTATCATATTTTGGTTTTGAGGCCATGGTCGTAGAGCCACATGCACAATGACTCTGTCCTCGTTGAATGTATTTTGGATTGTGCGTTTCCTATTTCAGACATTTTGAGTAAGAATAAACATTAAAATGTGAAACATAGATTCAAAGTAAAAAAAAAAAAAAAAAGCTTTCAAAGAACACACTGAAAAGCTTTCTTGAAAGCAAAATTACAACCATGCCCTAGGTGTTTCTGAAAGACGTGAGGTTGATCGATGTTTTGGAGTTCAAAAATGTGAAATTATGTTTGCTAACAGTATTACGCGCGCGATTAAAAAAGAAATAACTCTAAATAACAAAAGTTGAGACATATATATTCTAATTTTGGTATATATTAGTTATTAATGTAGCGTATATAGATTTATTTTTTAAAAGAGAAAACTGGAGCATATATGGATTTTCTTTAGTAATTTTGATACAAGTATATGTATAAATTCCATTTGCTTGCATATCTAGGTATCTACTTTTTCTTATTTTCATTTTGTGTGCATCTCAGTAGTTTTCAAACAAGAGGCTGAAAATGCATTAGCTCAGGCAAAAAAAGGACCATGAGGCTAAGTTTGTTTTGCTTTTTAAATTGAACTTTCAGATATTTGGAAGACTTTTTAAAGATGTTGTTTGCTTGAAATAATAGAAATGAAATGAATAAGTTTATTCCTTAGAATGTTATAGGTATTTCAGGGATTATGGGTCTATTTGGATGGGTTCTGGTTCAGTTTCACGGGTCTCGGTTTAAAAAAAATAGTTTGGATGGTTTCGATCGATGAAACCTTTGAGACATCATTTGGATGAGTTTTGGCTGTTGGGTTTCGTGGTTTGAATAAGTTGAAACCCCACTTGGTTTGGGTTTAGATGTTGAGATTTAGGGGAAAAAATAGGTGGTAGGTGTCAAATCAATGTCTCTTTTAGTGAGATTTGGGTGAAAAGGTAGGTGGTAATTGTCAAATTAATGTTTTATAGGTTTGAAGAGTTTGAGTGTGAGTTTCTGAATAGATTTTTTATGGTTTTATGGGTTTGGCTAAAACTCATTTGAAAGGGTTTTGACTCGGTCTCACGAAACCAGCGAGACCTGGCCAAAACCCATTCACATACACCCTATGGAATTAGAAATTAAGTGTGGAGATAAATAATTCTAAGTCAAACATAATTTGTTATATGAGATAAGTATCGTGGAAGATAAATCATTTTATGTTAATTCAAATTTGTTATGTGAGATAAGTATTGTGATAGATAAATTATTTTATGTTAATTCAAATTTATTATGTGAGAAAATGAATGTGACAGATAAATTATTTTATATCAAATTAAAAAAGAGTTTATTTAGATTTTATTTTTATTTACTATATGAATTTTAAAAGATGGAATTATTTTTTAAAACAGAACGATAAATTTATAAAATAAACTTGTTTTTCAAAAGAAAAAAGTTGTTTGTTAGATTTTTCACAATATAGCAAAATACACTATGAAAAATGAAACAAACAGGCCTGAATATTGTAAATCGTTTCAGGGCGTGAAATTTGCAGGTAGCCCAGTGGGCTCATGTATCCATCTTGACAGCCTGTACGATCGTACAAATAATTTAGGGCCCAACGCTTACAGCCGTACATGTCCTTATCAGCTAATTATCTGTTTTTTTTTGGGATATCAGCTAATTATCTTATCACTCTCCTCTGATAAGCACTCATTATATCCTTTTTTTATTTGGCTTCGGAAAATTCTTGTCCAAGCCTAGTTTGATCAAACTCATCTTACCACCAAACAAGTATATTATGTTTGCTTTGTGATTGGTCATTCTCATAGGAGTTACATTTAATTTCAAAGCAAGTGTATTGACAGTATTGCACTTCCCATGTAATTACTTTGAGTTCAGCCAAACTCGGTCTGGATAAGATTTTTCCGCTTCTGGTTAGATTCTTCCAAATTACTATTAATTTAACTATTTTTTTTAGACGTTGAACACATCGATCATTATATCAGAAAATTATTCAAATATATTTCATTAGTATCAAAACGTAAAAATAAACTAACTACAAATACTAATATTAAACTTGACAAATACTCACGGGCCTCTTAAATTTTTTATTTTGTTTACATAGTATATCGAGGAAAATGGTTTACACGAAACAATCAACTGAATGATGTAGAAAAGGAAAACGAAATACTTTAATGGGTGTTCTTTTTTTTATTGATTTAAAGTGTGTTAGTGGTATAGCGTAAAAATGTTAAAGGGACAAGGGCAAAATTGGTGATCAAATTCATTTCCTTTTTCCTATAATACACATCATTTAATTTAAACTGAAAATAAATTCATTCCCTTTTTTCTATTTATAGGCTTCTGACCGAGGTACAATGGTCATCTTAGAGCAGACGTTACGAGTAATAAATTTAATTACGTTATTTGAAAATAAATGATCTATTTATAGGTCCCTGGTCGGGGTACAATAGTATTTTTAGAACAGACGTTACGAGTAATAGATTTGAAATCGTTACAGACATTATGAGATTAAATGATAAAGACATTATAAATCTCTCATTTATATCAACTTAATGCAAATGTGCGTAATCTCTGAATCGACCATAGGACACAAATTTACGTTCTATAAACCTTTTTAGGCAACTATGCAATATCAGTTAGGTTATGAGAAAAATCAGCATAGACGATAGGGTGGGGTGGGATAGGATTGGATGGGGTACAAGTTGGGCCGGGGTAATGGTGGTAGTTGAGTTTTCTATTTTTTTTTTTTATTGCTCCTCGCTCTCTTCATTTACACTGAGTTTTAGATTAGAATTAAAAAAAATGTATATCCTAAAAAATAGTGATGTAGAATTAGTGTTAAGTTATTTTTCTCTGAAATAAATTTATATTTTGTTGAGATAAAATATGAATATTATTTTGGAACATCCAAAAAAATAGAAGTAAGATATTAGGGACAAAATAGTATCAGCATGGCCTTCTTTTGGCCTCAAAATAGAGTCATGTTTGCATTTTAATGTGCGTCTACAATATATCAGGCTTTAGTAAGTTTTCTACATGTTATTTATATTTGTAAGGGTTAAGTTTCCTTCTTTTATGTTTTAATTTATGTGTCTGACGCGCCTAAAAAATGACTAAACTGCTAAAAACCAAAAAAGAAATTACCAAAAAAAATTTGAGAATTGGATTGGAGTGATCGGCATACTTGGACAACTATGAGGCAACCCATATGTGTATCGGGATTCGGGACCCGTACCATAATTTTACAATTTTTTTTTTTAATTCGGGTACTCAAACTCAAAATATAAATTATGTTCGAGTTTATAAACAATTGAAATTGAACGAATTTGAGTTATGCAAATCCGATGTTCACCATTTATTAAATATGTTATGGTATATATATGTTATGATGGCATAGTCCTAAAAAAAGTTGAACTTAGTTGAACAAAACACTAGTGAAATAACTTAAGCATCATTATTCATGATCACCAGTATGATAGAACTTTTTGTACTTTTGTAGTTACGGTTCCCTTGTAAAAAAAACAATATGGTAGATTAATAGCATATTTTTTCTTGGAAGAAATTTAAAATCAATTTTGTCGCTTTGAGACAACTAGACCAAATGATTTCCGTAGTTGTTTCCGTTTGGCACAATTCTCTTTTTTTTGTTAAAATGTAAATATATTGCTTATCAATTGTTCATAATGCCTTATAGCTGTAACCGATAAAAGAAGTGTCTAATTCGTACCACACATAGTTTATCAATTTTTTTTTTTTTTTGATAATTCACAGGTCTATCAAATCAATTACTAATTGAGTAACAACGGGACAAAAGTAACAAAACCACAGGTCAATCACATCTACGACATAATTTTTATTGGAATCATATTTCATTTTGTAGGTTTAATTTTGTGAAAGTTACTATTTCAAGACTTTCCTTTTCCTCTCAGACTCACGATTTTTGTCTGCTATTGTATTAATTACCTCTACTTAGATCTCCACTGCTCAAAACCGACGAATATTCAGGATCAAAGGAATATTTGGGTAACACGATATGATCATCATAATTTCTCTAAATTGACAAATGTAAATAGGGGTAACAACATCTTTAAGAGTTCTCTTAAATTTTAATATTGTTAGACCATCTCCAAGGGAGTTTTTATAACTCAAATTATAAGAAAGTTTATAAGTTTTTTCAAAAAATTGAGCTCCAAGTGACCTCTTAAAATTTAGGGTAAATTACGAATACCCCCCTCAGGTAAGCCCTAATTACAAAAATCACCCTCACGTATTGGATATTACAAAAATCCCCCTTAGGTTTGTCACCTTCTTACAATTAACCCCTTGCCCATAAAATATTCCAATTTTGCCCTTGGGTGTTATTTGTATTGTTTGTAATGTCTTATAAATGTTAAAACTTGGGATCTAATTATTATATCTTATTAATTAGAAAATAGATAATTATATATTTACTACCAGAATAATTGATAAAATTTATAATTGTCCATAAGTTTTAATAAATATTGCAAAAGAAAATGTATTTATATATTTATTAGCAATTTAAATTGTAAAATATTAAATTAAATAGAATTTTAATAATATATTTTATAAATATGAATTGTTTACACATTAGTTAAATGAATTTATTTTTTAAATTAGTAAATTTAATAAATTATATTGTATTATAAATAAGATATTTTAATTTATTAAAGTTTATATTGTATTATAAATTGAAATATTTATTGAAATTTATGCGAAATTATAAATTATATCAATTATTTTGGTGGTAAATATATGATTATTATTTTTATATTTACAAGATAAAACAATTAACACCCAATTTTTAAAATTTATAACATATTATAAACATTACAAATAACGTCCAAGGGCAAAATTGGAACATTTTAGGGACAAGGGGTTAATTGTAAGAATGTGACAAACCTGAGGGGGATTTTTGTAATACCCAATACGTGAGGAGGATTTTTGTAATTAGGCCTTACCTGAGGGGGGTATTCGTAATTTACCCTAAAATTTATGAAACTCTTATATGTTTAACTTTGAACTCTCATATATGAGAGTCCAAAGTTAAGTGAAAAAATTATTATATGTTGGAAAGTACTACTACTTTTGTACTTTCCTGAAGAAATATAAAGTGTAAATCTTAAAATATAAACTAGCTGTTGGAGTGCAGAGTAAAAAGTGGGAATCTATAACACTGTTCACCCCTTAAATTTTAAGATAAGAGGTCAAAATTTAAGAGGGCTGTTGGAGATGGTCTTAGAGTCTAATAATCTGTACACTTATATGTTTCACTAAATATAGAATATTATAAATAATATTTTAACAAATAAATTCATTCATTATTAAAACATATAAATCATACTTACCTGGTTAAGATTAATTCGTAGAACACTTTAATCAACACATAAAATAGGAAATAAGATTGAGGCTTGCCGAAACAAATTTTCTTAAGACAATATTTTCGAGGCTGTCACGGTGCATACAATTTGATTTTCGGTAGTCTCCCAAGATACATCAGTCTTTTGTTCATTATTTGCACAAATAATGAACCCACGACGAACTTGAACAAACATAAATTTTGGACTAAATTTTGACGAAAGTAAGAGAAAGAGAGTATTATTTTTCCATTTAGTTACTATAAAAATTGATTCAGAATTGGCCAGATTATGTCTCATATTTATAGACACAAAAGTGCCTCTTGGAAGGGACACAATGTTTCGGTCCAAAGGGTACCTATTAGGACCGAATAGACACATCTCTTACTCTTATTTATTTCATTCACACATAAAAACCCCAACAATCCCTTACATGATTGAAATTATTCTTCGAGTTCCTTCACATGAGACATATCATGTCGAAATTTCTTTAGGAATATTACCGCATCGGGATAGGTGAAATATTTCATCTTGAACCTTCCCTAGTTAAAGCTTACCGAATTTACTTAGCCAATCGGTGAAATATTTCAGCTTGAACCGTTGGTTATTTGTGTAAACCAATACAATAAAATTAACACAGTACTAAACAGATTTGTTTCAAATTCAAGAGATGGGGGTAGTTTTAGAATAAAATATTCAATACTATAACAGAAGGAGTAAGTGTTATAATTGATACTTCAAGGGGGTAACTGGTACAACCCCTATATGTTAAAGGGGGAAACTGTATTTTACCAAAAAAAAAAAAAAAGTTATAGGTTCGATACTAAGTCCGTATAAAACGAAGGTATTATAAAAGATTATCACTTCCATAAATTACAATTGATTTATGGGTTTTTTTTTGCACTTTGCACCCCAAAATATGGGCGAAAATCAGATTTAGCACTTTGCACCATCGAAATATGAATAATTCAATACTTTGTACTCTCTCTTATTTTCAGGCAAAAATGGCCATCGGAGTCAAGGGCAAAATAGTTAATTTAATTGTAGATCTTTGGCACTTTGCACTCCCAAAACATGAGAAATTGACACTTTGTACCCCCGAAACATAATTAGCACTTAACACCCTCGAATTAAGAACAACTCAACAACGTGCACCCCGGAACACAATAAATGGGCATTTTGAACCCTGAAACATAAAATTAATACTTAACATCTCCTCAAATTAACAAAAAACGGGGACTGTCAAACTAAACAATTGCACATAGATGGAGCAGTATGCAAAACTATGGAGATATTGTGAAGAAATATTGGCGACAAACATGGGACAACCATAAAAATCAAGTGCAAGCGCATTATAGAAGAACATACAACATGGTTGTCCCAGGGAAAAATGAAGGGTTTGAATTTTTTTTAATTTGAGGGTGTTAAGTGTTAATTTTGTTTTGGGTGCAAAGTGCCCATTTATGTGTTTCGGGAGTGCAAGTTGTTGAGTTGTTCTTAATTCGATGGTTCTAAGTCCTAATTCCGTTTCGAGGGTGTAAAGTGTCAATTTATCATGTTTTGCGGGTGCAAAGTGCCAAATATCTACATATTTTGCCCTTGACTCCGGTGGTCATTTTTGCCTGAAAATAAGAGAAGGTGCAAAGTGCTGATTTTTTCATATTTTGAGGGTACAAAGTGCTAAATCTGAGTTTTGAGGGTGCAAAATGCCTATTTTCCATGTTTTGGAGGTGCAAAGTGCAAAAAACCCTGGATTTACATCACTATGCTGAATTTTTAGGCGATAAATGACGTGCTCAAGTATATGTAAAACCCAAAAATGTGGCATTTCCCAACATGAATATAACAACTTAGGCAAGTTGCATTAAGATAATAAAATTAGTCCTTCCATGGTTGTTTCTTCCGTTTTCTAGGTCCCCCAATTGCGCCAATTCTTATTTGCTTGAACAATTATGCCCTCAAAAGTTTATAATTTTCTCACTTAACTCTCCAAAAGTACAGCTCTTGCACCTAATCACCTTGAATTTAATTAAAAGTTGCACTTTACCTATGGTCAAAATTTAAGTGGATTTTCAAGGGCATAGAAATGTATTAGAAGACCTTAATGCAATAGTTTTTAGAATCTAAATCTTCAGGGTGTAATGTAACGCAAAAAAAGTTCTTAAAAAAATTGGAATAACGAGAAAAAGGAAACACATGATATGTATTATTCAATTTTGATGGTCTAGTTCTACTATGTCATTCTAATATGGGTGTTTACATACTCATATATATTTTTACACTCCGAAATCCAAATCCCTCCAAAATTACAATTTTCCCAATGAAACACACGAAAGGTTGACGAGGATGCAAAATGTGACCATTAATTAAATATCAGGGGTTTCCAGCGTGGAAATTGTATTTTTAAGATCTTAAGTGCAAAACATGAAAACTTTTGGAGGTAAATTGTAAATTTTTCCTATTTTCGAAATAGCAAAAAGCGAAAATTCGCCCTTTAAATAGTACCCCCAATAAACCTTTCCAAAAACAAACACACTCCAAAATCTCACCCACCATCATTCTTTTTCAACTTGCAGTAATGGGTTTTAAATTGTCACCTACTTCGCCCGCCGGAAAATGGCTGGGCTTTGTCACCGCCGTCTGGGTACAAGCAATTTCTGGCAACAATTACACATTCTCCAATTATTCCGATGCCCTCAAAACCCTAATGGGTCTCACCCAACTCCAGCTTAACAGTCTTTCGGTCGCGAAAGACGTCGGAAAAGCCTTCGGCATCCTCGCCGGACTTGCTTCCGACCACCTATCCACCCCCGTGATACTACTCATAGGTTCTATTGAAGGCTTCATAGGCTACGGCGTTCAATGGCTCGTCGTTAGCGGCCGAATCCAACCCCTGCCTTATTGGGCTGTAAGTATATATCAGAATCTTCATACTTAAAAAATGCTTTTTATAACACAGGAGAGAGGAGTTTCGTGTATTTTGCCCAATTTTCGAAAACGTTCTGAAATTTGAATTCCTATTTAACTAATTGACCAATTTTATATGAACTGCAGATGTGCATTTTTCTATGCATGGGAGGAAACAGCACAACATGGATGAACACAGCAATTCTAGTAACCTGCATTCGTAATTTCCGAAAAAACAGAGGGCCAGTTTCGGGAATTCTCAAAGGCTATGTAGGTTTAAGCACCGCCATTTTCACTGACCTCTGTTCCGCCCTATTTGCCGCCGATCCAGCCAAATTCTTAATTATGCTCGCAATAATTCCTTTCATCGTGTGCCTCGCCGCCATTATTTTCCTCCGGGAGATCCCGCCGTCGTCCAACGCCGCCGAGGAAAGCGACGAAACTAAATACTTCGGCGTAATCAACGTTCTCGCAGTCGTAATCGCTCTTTACTTGTTAGCATTCGACTTGAGCGGGACCCACGGCCGCCTATTCTCACAGATCTTCGTCGCTATTCTTTTAATTTTGCTTGTTTCCCCTGTTTCGATTCCGATTTATATTTCGGTGAAGAATTTTATCCGATTGGGGGCGGAATCGGTCGATGTTGAACAAACTGTGACCGAGCCGTTGTTGAAGGTTGAGACGACGACGGTGGTGGAGGTGTCGGAGGAGGGGAGGCTGCGGCCGGTGTTGGGAGAAGAGCACACGATATTGGAGGCGTTGAGGACGGTGGATTTTTGGATATTGTTTGTTTCGTTTTTGTGTGGAGTTGGAACTGGTCTTGCGGTGATGAATAATATGGGGCAAATGGGTTTGGCGCTCGGGTATGTGGATGTATCCATGTTCGTTTCGCTGACCAGTATTTGGGGCTTCTTTGGAAGGATCTTATCCGGGTCGATCTCGGAATACTTCATCAAGTGAGTGAATTTAAATAATATTATGAATCTGAATTTTAATTTACTACTACTAGTCTACTACTACTAATTTGGTTATACAGTGGCAAATTTTAGTTTGGAGATGGTCTAGCCAAATAAGTAAAAATAATTATTGCGTGATTGATTAACCACCTTCATAAAAGATTAAATGAAAGTCATTAATCACATGACTATTATTACATGTATACTAATAACTTATTTAATATGATGAGTTAGATATTTAATATGATATTAGTATCAATCAAATTATGAAGAAATCATGTGTTCAAATTTATACGTTCTAAATAATTTGACAGTGTAAACTTATGAATGAGCTAGGACATGAAATAGTATTTATTTTGGAAAATAAACTTGAAATCAATCTTAAAATAGGATTCAAGTTGTTCATAAATTTACTCTAGTACTTTATTAATACTCAATATATTAAACTAACCAATTACAATGCATGCCTTTTTGTGTACCTTGGAATAAACGTTAAGGCATGCTTCCGCTTCTGACTTTTACTTGGTCCAAGTGTGAATTCAATAGGAGTATTTGTTTATTTAAATATAATTTTGTTACTAATTAGTAGTTGAATTATAGGAATGAATGTTTTATGAGGTCTCAATATCTTTGAACTTTCAGAGAACTTTAATATTACCTTTCATGCGTACAATAGAAACGTGGTGGGTCATGATATTATTTTTGGAGCTTTCTCCTTTACTGATTCTTTAATTTGGTACTCTTGCCATACTACCAAAGTTTGTGGGGCTTTTGGTTGCATCGAAAAGTCATATTACTAAATTACCTTTAATTAAAAAAAAAAAAATTACAATGTAATGGAAAGAGACTTGAATGGTTCACATACTTCATGGACCAGTCTCTTTATTATACCATCTAGTAATTAATTTGGATATTAATTGAGCCGAAAACGAGTTGTGCTCGAGTAAAATTATATTTTTAATCTCAGCTCAAAACAATCAAAGATTTTTTTATCTGGAAGACCATGTTTCTTTAGAGAAAGTGCCGCGTTTAATTTTCTTAAGTTTAAATTCAAAATTTGAACTCCAAGCACCTTTCTTTATGAATTTTAGCTCTATTTGTAATGATGTTGCTTTTTTCTTATTCACAGGAGGGCAGGAACACCAAGGCCTATATGGAACGCTGCTTCTCAAATTCTAATGGCTGTAGGTTACGTTCTAATGGCCTTAGCTCTACCCGGATCACTATACATCGGCTCTATCATAGTCGGCATATGCTATGGGGTCCGCCTAGCTGTCACAGTTCCTACTGCCTCTGAACTCTTTGGACTTAAATATTATGGTCTCATTTACAACATACTTATTCTCAACCTCCCACTAGGCTCGTTTCTCTTCTCCGGCTTGCTAGCGGGCTTCTTATATGATGCAGAGGCCACACGCACAGCTGGGGGAGGCAATACGTGCATCGGTGCACATTGCTATAGGCTCGTTTTTGTGGTTATGGCAATTGTATGTGTTATTGGGTTTGGTCTTGATGTTTTGTTATCTATTAGGACTAAAAGTATCTATTCTAAGATTTATGGTAGTAGAAAATCGAAGAAATCTTCGGTGTCGAACGGGCATTGAGGGGTTATTTTTTGTAATTTTGTACTTTGAGGATTAGTATAAGGGACTGATGGGAAATGTTGCCTAGTGATGTCCTACAGTCCTACTATTGCTTATTATTTGTTTAGTATTCTTTGGTTTTGATTGGCATGTAATTGTCATATAGAAGTGTGTATTATTTAGCTTCTATTTGTTGTGCTTTTTGAGATGTTATTGCTGTTTATTAGTACAGTATAGAATGTTCATTGTTTAGGTGTTCTTCTTGATCACCAATATTGTAAGAGTAATACTAAAGTTGTTTGAAAAAGTATTCAAGTTTTATTATTTCTCTTCCTCTCTTTTTTTTTTTTTTTTAATTGGAAACTTTTATCGTTTCTCGGTAGCTCTCTGTTCTATCTAATTTTCGTTTTGGATGTGTTCATGAAAAAATACCTAAGTTTACTTAGCATAAACTATCGAGAAATAGATCTTAGATAAAAAAAATACTTTTTACTTAACAATCTTTCAAACCTTTCAATTAATAAAAAACATTGACTGTAGATGGAAATCATGCGAATTTTCGAGTAACAATATTGTCGATATAGATTAATTTTGTCCATCCCAATTATTATTGTCAAAAAACATCTATAGATTAATTTTGTCCATCCCAATTATTATTGTCAAAAAACATCTATAACGAATCTTGGTACGATTATTCGTGAAAGTTTACATATAATTAATTACCAAAAGAAAAACAATTTTTTTTTACATATAATAAAAATGGCCGGACTTAAAATTCGGGCTCTATCCATTAAATAAGTAAAAGTCAGTCACACCTAAATATATACCTATACTTATTTTATAGATAGAGTTGCCAGGATAATTTGTTACAACATGCTATGAGGCCACCACTTAAAAAAAAGGGATTACAGTTATAAATTATACATATTAATTCGTTTATCAATTGATTTTTCTATAACTTGAACTTGATTTTGTGTCCATCAGTGTCTCCGATTGCGTTAAGTGCCCAACTGGAATGTAATAAAGGTTTGGGCCTAATTTAGATTTACCCACATCATTTTGGAATAATAATAACAATGGGCCATGATCATACAAGTGCTCAAACTATGAATTAATGAAATTGAAAAGAAAAGGCAGTTTGAATATCATCCAAGTCCAATATTTTATAACAAATAATAAGTCCAAGGCATCAAATTCAAATTACGTAGTCCTAGAATACTCGCTTTTTCTAGTTTTCTTATTAATAAATAAGAGAATACATTAGATAAGATAATAGAATAATTACTCAATCAATCCTTTTTCATGTTTAATATTTTATATGATTACTAGTATACAGTTATCAATTTGACTTTTCTACTTAACTAACTTCGAAAAAGTCCACAATTTTAATTTATTTTAGCACATATTTAGTTATAGATGATGTCTACTTCATAAAATATTGTCGGATTAATTTAAGTGATTATATATATATATAGTGATTATATATATATATGTATATATTATTGGGTGCATTACGTCAAAACTCGCCCCTATGTTTAGTCAAAAAGTATAAGTTACTTCAGTTCAAACCCGAAGTGGAGAAAACATGAAGTAAATAGTAAAATATACCTCTTTTTTTTTTTTTATCCAAAGGGAGGCAATCAATGCCTATCACTATCAACTAGTTCCCGTATAGAGTCTGGTGGTTCTTCCATCCAGTGCAAGCCTTCGTCCAAAATGTGGCCAAGCTTAGCCAAAGCGTCCGCCACCGAGTTTGCCGATCTTCTGATATGATGTATAGATATATTCCAGGGCTTTGCAAGCAAAGTCCTACAATCTTCCTATATATGGTCTAAAGGATGTTCTCTCGTATCAGTCTTCCGAACCAGCTTGTATATCACCTCTGAATCAATCTCCACGATCAGGCTCTGGAACATTCTCTCCCATGCAAAACTCAAACCATCCCGAAGGGCCAAAAGCTCAACCTGGTCAATAGAATTAGAGTTCACCTTACGACAGAAGCCAAAAGCCCATATACCTTCATCATTCCTCACTACACCTCCAATTGCCGCCGAGTTAGTTCTCTCCACCCAACTTCCATCTGTGTTAAGTTTGACCCAACCTATATCAGGGCGGGACCACGTCTGTACCATCTCTACCCCGTGTCTTTGAACCAAAGAGTGTGGCCGTTGAATATCAAATGCCATTTGTTTCACCCTGAAGATGGTCGCCACAGTTGTCTCTTCCTTCCCCTCAAAGACCCGAAAATTACGTGCCTTCCAGATATTCCAAATAGTTGCCAAAAATACCCAACACCACTTATACTTAGAAAGCACAAAGTTATTCAGGTTGAGTAAAGAAACTTTTCGGACCCAATTATCTCTACTTATATTAGCAAGTGTCAAGTTATCTGCAGGCGAAATCACACTTCCCCAAACATTCCTAGCAAAAGGGCAATCATACAACTCATGATACACATCTTCTCTTACAGAGCAACCCCTAGGACATAAATCAGAGTTAGCAAAGTGACGATCAAAACGCAAAGCATTCGTCAAGAGACTCCTATGCTCGATTAACCACACAAACAATTTCAAACGGTGGGGGCATCGCAGTTTCCATATCCAAGAAAGTTGTCTAACTTCACTACTGTCAAGAGACCCCTGAGCCAAATAAGCAGATTTACAAGTGAACTTACCTGTAGAAGAGCCAAACCAACCACGAGCATCTGGTCGATCTCTTCCAAACGGAATCGGTACCGAGAGAATACTAGATTTAATATAGTCTGGAATAGGCGTACTGACTTGTTCGAGCCTCCACGTCCCAGTATCACTAATAAGGTCAGATATATGAAGCAACAACTCGTCACTCCTAATCTCGCCCTCAATAAGATCACAAAGAATGCCTTCCTCAAGCCATCGATCAAACCAAAATGAAATTAATTCGCCGTTTCCAATCTTTCATCTGATACAACTCTTATCTTATATTGATATTTTACACTTTAAAATTGAAATTTCACACTTTTCGTTTTTGAATTGCATATTTTTTAGCAAAATATACCATACTTGAATGTAAAATGCCAAAATTATAATTTTAGAATGCGAAGTGTCAAAATTGTGCATTTCCTTTTAATGCAAATGCCAACTATTAAAAAATATGACACAATCACTAGGGAAAATACATAAACAAATTAGACTCATATACATGTTTAGACCAACGCGATTATAGTACGATATTACAGTCTTTAACATGTAATCCTGTCTGGTACAGTTGTATTTAACAATTGACCGAGAAAATGAATTCAAACTGTAAGATTTATGCATGTTCTTTTGAGAGTATATTTCCAATTACTTTTTTCGATTTTCGAACAAGCTCATTATTCAATTCCAACAAACATAACTTCAATGACAATTAATATCACGTACATCCCTTCATTAAATTATGTTTTTTATCCTAATTTTTTTTAAACTCATGGGAGATTGTGTTTAAAATCTCAAAAGCCGTAACATTTTGTATGTTAGTCCTTTAATTTAATCACAATGTAACCACAAAAGTCGTCCCAAAATCCCGATAAGCTAAGCCCTCATACAAATTTATACAGACAAATCAGAAAAAGACAAGAAATAGAACTATCAAAATATACGTTGAATAAATTTTTAATGGTGCATGCATGCATGTATTCTTGGCAACAAACACGCCGTATTACTTGCATTTCGGAGACAGATAGTATTCCAATTATTTAATACTATTTTTGGGAGAGAGAGAGAGAATAGTGCAACTAATTACTAATTTTCTAAAATATTTCCTAATTAACAGTCTAAGTTGTCTAAAAAACTTTGGAGAATAAAAGTAAATAAATTTATCTAAAAAGATGTAAAAGGAAAAAAGAAAATCACCATCGTTTTTCTTATTTCCCAAAAATGATGATTCTTTTTAATTCCTTCATTTAGTTAATAAATACTCATGGTGCTAAATAATTTTTGCAACACAATTGTTCAAAATTAGGCCCTTAGACGAAGATTCTTAGAAATTTGTCATCAATGTTACTATTACGAATTACTTGTTTGAAGTATTTCTTTCAAATTTGGAAATGTATTTTTCCTATAAATAAAAAAAGCAAACTCATTTTTGTATCGTACATTGAAGACATTTAACTTATTTATAAACAAAATATAGAAATTTTCGGGGTATATATATATATATATATATATGTATTTGTAACAAATTTCGGAGTACATATTCTATCTATAAAAATAGTTGAAGCTTTGGTTATATATATGGATAACAATTAACTAATACAACTATTTTACATAAATTATCCATGTAGAACAACATCAATTTGCAATTTTTTAAGTAATTAAAAATTTCAAATTAGTAAATTTTTTGGTAGTTCAATCTAAAAAGAATGGCATTTAATATGACCGTGACATCAAGCGGTACCTGTACAGTATATTTTATTGAAAAAACAAACACAGACCGTCGGATTGATACTGGACAAACATCGGCCGTTGATGAATATTAAATGCTTCCACCAGCTCTCTTTCCCTCTCTTCCTCTCTCTCCCTCCCTCTTTCACACACAACACACAGTAAGAAACGCTTCAGCCACCTTGACCACCACTCCTACGCCACTTTTAACAAAAACCCACCTGTAAAATTACGAAAGCACCCTCTAAATCGGTTCATCTTGAGAAGAGATGAAGAAGCTGTATTCATGGAGTAAGCCCATTTTCTATCTTCATCAAAATTTATTTATTTTTCTATTTTTTTCCTATTTATGTAGTAAAGTTTTCAGTTTGGGTTCAATGTCGTCAATTGCCATATCGTACGGTGAAAAGGGTCCTGTTTTTTGTGGGTTAAAATCAGACGGCTCGCATTTGGCTACTTGTTATGGTGCAAACCCTGCTATAACTCATGCAACACCAAATCATATACCTTTTCTTGGTTTAACTGCTGGTAGTGGATTTATATGTGGGCTTCAAATGGAAATTAAGAAACCCTTTTGTTGGGGAAGTTCAAGGCTCATTCCAATGGGGGTTTCTTTAGAAATGGCTAAAAAAACAGAGTATTTAGAAATTAGTGCAGGAGATGACCATTTATGTGGATTGAGAAAACCCTTAATGGGTAGGTTTAGAAACACTTCTTTAGTTGATTGTTGGGGTTATAACATGACACAAAGTTACAGTTTTGATGGGCAGATCCAATCTATATCTGGAGGCTCTGTTTTTAACTGTGGTTTGTTTGCTCAAAATAGAAGTGTCTTTTGTTGGGGTGATGTGATTAGTAGTAAGGTTAAAGAATTTCTTCCTAAAGATTTGAAGTTTAAGAAGATTGCTGCTGGGGGGTATCATGTTTGTGGGATTTTAGAAGGTGTGAATTCTAGAGTTAAATGTTGGGGAAGAAGTCTGGATCTTGAAGAAGAGTTTTCCATAGGTTCGGTTAGGAATTCAGTGCAACAAAATTTCGATATATCCCCTAATGATTCAATGCTAGCTATTGTTGGGGGTAAATTTCATGCTTGTGGGATCAGAAGTATCGATAGGGGGGTCGTTTGTTGGGGGTTTAAAGTGGAAAGCATTACTCTACCCCCTAAAGGAGTCAAGCTTTATGAGATTGCTGCAGGTGATTACTTCAGTTGTGGAGTTATAGCCGAGACTTCCTTAATGCCTGTTTGTTGGGGAACTAGTTTTCCTACGGCTTTGCCAATAGCAGTTTCGCCTGGTGTTTGTAGACCTACGCCTTGTTTGGATGATTTTTACGAGTTTGATAAAGCTAGTACGCCTTGTAAGAATTTGGGATCTCACATTTGTTTGCCTTGTAGCAAAGGTTGTCCTAATGAGATGTATGAGGTTGTTGAATGTAGTTTGAAATCGGATAGGAAATGTTGGTATAATTGTTCTAGTTGTAGCTCTAACGAATGCATCTCCAATTGTTCTAATGCAGTCCTAAAACAGAATGAAAAGTTTTGGTCCCTACAACTGCCTCTAGTTATTGCAGAGGCTTCAATAGCTGTGTTCTTGGTAACTGCTGTATCTTTGACTTCAGTACTTTACGTACGGTACAAATTAAGGAACTGTAGATGCTCTGAGAATTCTAGAAAGAGTAGTGGAAAGGAATCTTTCGATAAAGAGAGTGCAGTTCGACCAGATTTGGATGACTTGAAGATTAGGAGAGCTCATATGTTTGCTTACGAGGAACTCGAGCGAGCAACTTGCTGTTTCAAGGAAGAATCATTGGTCGGAAAGGGTAGTTTTTCGTGTGTTTTCAAAGGCGTTTTGAAAGATGGCACTACAGTTGCGGTGAAAAGGGCTATTTTGTCTGCGGACATGAAGAAAAACTTGAAGGAGTTTCACACAGAGCTCGACTTGCTTTCGAGATTAAATCATGCCCATTTGCTCAATTTGCTCGGTTATTGTGAAGAAGGCGAAGAGAGGCTTTTAGTATACGAGTTCATGTCTAATGGTTCATTACACCAACACCTACATTGTAAAAACAAGGAGCTAAAAGATCAACTAGATTGGGTAAGACGAGTCACAATCGCGGTCCAAGCTGCTCGTGGGATTGAATATTTACACGGTTACGCTTGTCCTCCCGTAATTCACCGCGATATAAAATCATCCAACATTCTCATAGACGAAGAGCACAATGCTCGTGTAGCTGATTTTGGCCTATCCTTACTAGGTCCCGCCAATAGTAGCTCCCCATTGGCCGAACTCCCCGCCGGGACCCTCGGGTATCTCGACCCCGAGTACTACCGACTTCACTACCTTACGACAAAATCCGACGTTTATAGCTTCGGCGTTTTACTATTGGAAATTCTCACCGGTCGTAAAGCTATCGACATGCAATACGAGGAAGGAAACATAGTCGAGTGGGCGGTCCCTTTTATAAAATCCGGTGACATAGAAGCGATCTTGGACCCGAATTTGAAACCGCCAACCGATATCGAAGCTTTGAAGAGAATCGCGAATGTGGCTAGCAAATGTGTGAGAATGAGAGGTAAAGACAGGCCATCTATGGATAAAGTGACTACGGCTTTGGAGCGTGCTCTAGCGCTATTAATGGGAAGTCCGTGTAATGAGCAGCCTATACTTCCGACCGAGGTCGTTTTGGGAAGTAGTAGGATGCATAAAAAGTCGTCTCAAAGATCGGGGAACAGGTCCACGTCGGAGACCGATGGGGGAGATGTAGAGGATCATAGAATGGAGTTTAGAGCTCCTTCTTGGATTACTTTTCCTAGCGTTGCTTCTTCTCAGAGGAGGAAGTCTAGTGTTTCTGAGTCTGATATTGATGGGAAGAATTTGGAGATGAGAAATAATAATAATAATAATAATAATAATAATAATAATAATAATGATAATAATAATAATAATAATGGAGATGGATTGAGTCTTGTGGAAGAGATTGGGCCAGCTTCTCCTCAAGAACATTTGTATTTGCAGCATAATTTCTAGTGAGTGTTTAATTAATGAGGGATGTGTATAAACAAGGGAGAGATTGTATGTGTTTAGTTTCTTGAATCTATGTAAATTAGATCTTTAAAATTTGTAGATATTGGAAGTGTATAGTAAGATGACATTGACATCTTTGAGAAATTCTTATTCATATCGGGTTTGGTCGAATCCAAAGTAACTACATAGCAAGTGCAATACACTTATTTTGGAATTTGATGTAACTCTAGGTGAGTAACCAATTACAAAGCAAGTGCAAAACACTTGTTTGGTGGTTGGATGGGTTTGGTCAAAACAAGCCTGGACAAGAATTTTCCGATATCTTTCCTAGCTTTTGAAATGTTTAAATTTGCTGTTGAATGCATAGATTCCTAATTTATGTGTTATTTGCAAAATACTCAATTTTATATTATGTTAATTTAGAAGTATCATCTAGTTGTCGAATAATTTTTTTTTGGTTATTAAGGGAGAAAAAAAGAAAAGAGTTGTTTTCAAAAATCAGAGGAGGGAGATAAATGTAGTTTTCGAATAAATGTAGTGAATCTCATGTAGGGTGATTGATTGCGACAGCCGACAAGTTATCCACTTTTTTTTTCTTCTTCTCGTGAAATGACCTTTAAGCCTTTAAACGTCCATTTTGTACTACTATTACATAATAATATGTTTTGTCATGATCACATGACTTTTTGTGAACAAAAATAATTGCATATTATATAATTATAACACCAGAAAAATACATAATTAGCACTTGTTTTTCATAAAATGAGCCATAAGTTTATCTAATTGTTTCTCCAACTAAATTCTATGATGATTGAAATAAAATAATCTATTTAATGCTTATAAATGGATAATTGAATATCTTATTTAACTTGAACATGTGATTGGTAATTATTAACACAAAGTATATGTACTGATAAATATAAAATAGAAGTATATCTGTCAATTTAAACGAATGCATTGGTATATTTTGCAAAAAACCTTACTATGTAGTATGTACTTATATTTTATATACTCCATATTAATTACTATGTACATAAATTCAAAGAATTAACTGAGGAAAGCGGGCCAAATCTCCATTTCTATGATGGGCCCTTAGGAGGCAAGCCCAAAATGCATACAGCTCTATTTCTTGGATATCATATCATTCCTAATTTTTTATTATACAATCAAAAGAGCCCAAGAATTTATACAATTTTGTTAGGCGTTTCTTTCCCAAAGAGGAAACTTTTTGGGCATGGCCCTATGACTATGAGAGGATGATGAGCAGTTACTACATAAAGAATGCTGCATCTCAAGTACCAATGCACAGCACAGGCAAATATTTAAAAATATTATTTCACTTTATTCGCTTTATAATAATATAATGGTCCTATTACATGATCATATAGGGCAAAAGAATTACTTAAATGTTACTCAATTCACACCGCATTGGCCACTGACATGTTCTTACGGTGGATATTAATTAAAATTTTACTTTTTAGTAGCTCTCGATTAGTTAACGATGTAAATACACAATTTAGTAATTAAAAAAAAAAATGAAAGTTCGACGTTTCCATCCCCTTTTAAAAATCTACATTGTAGTTGTCCTAATAAGACCAATATTCATTCAAGAATTATTCAAAACAAGATAGAGTTCTTCACCTTTGTCAGGAAAAAGTCGTACATAATTATTCGACTAAACTCGGTCTAGAATAAAATTTCATATGGATTAAATACAATCACTGAGTCTCTTACAAAGTCTAATGTTGATTTTACAAGGCAATTATCTGATAGACTGGTACCATATAAATTTTAATGGTCTTTTACATAGGCATGCAAATTGGGTGATGATTTGTTTCCTCTCACGCCTAACTAGAACTAGCACCATGCACTCTCTTTTTACAAATTCTTGAAACCTCAATGCACCAATTAAGGGTAAAATTTTAATTTTATTACACATAGAATTTCATGATTTTCTCTTTTTTCATTCTATTCTTGGCAGTTTGAACAAACATACTTATTCTACCTCTTGCATTGTTTGAGTATTTTAGTATAAATGAAGATTAATGGTCTCGAATTAGAAATAATGACAGCATAAGTTGATTCCTAAGTACAAACATATATACAAGGACAAATACATAGGAGCCAAGTCGATTGCCTTTTTTATAGTCATGCATGTGACATCTATGAATGATGATCACCAGGCCAATTACTCACATCTTGATCAGCTCCTTCCTACTCTTGTCACGGGAATGACTGGATCCAAGTTTTGAATAATTAGGCTCTTCTGGTAACTTTTTTCTTCTTAATCGGAATATTAATTCATTCTTTGATGTGGTGGGAAAATGTTGACAAGAAAATGTACAATTTGAATTTCTTAGTTTCAAGTTTTGTAGAGCTCCAAGACTAGAGGTAGGAACACTGAAAATATAAGAAAGGACGTATAGTTGAAGGATCCTCTCAACCTGCTATAGTAAGAGTGAATAGCAAATTAACTCTTTGTGTTATTCTAAATAGATAGTTTAACTCCCTGTGATATGTAAAAATGCAAAATACCTCTCTGTGTTTCTATAATAAAATAAACACTTTGTCTCCCTCTTGATTTTTATATTTTTTCAAGGGGGTAAAATGCCCATTATGCAATATTACAAGGAGTTAAAGTGCTCATTTATGTATATTGCATGGAAGTAAATTGCCTATTTACGCATATCACAGGGGTAAAGTGAGATGAATATGTTGCCTAGGATAAGGTTAAATTGGTCATTTTTTACATGAAAACGAAGTCTCAGTCGTATTATAGAGTGTGTGTGCAACACCAACACTAGCAAGGAGGTAAGTTGCTCATTATTTCATATCACAGGGAGGTAAATTGCCTATTTTTATATCACATGGAGATAAATTACCCATTAGACATATCACAGGCCGGGAGTTAACTTGTCAAAAACCCGCCATAGTAATGCTAGAAAATTGGACGGTTACTTTTTTATATTAATCTAAAATCGAGTATTAGCGGATAATTATACACATAAATCATATTTACACCAAGTCTAAATAAAAGTTTAGAAATAAATTGCAAATCAGATATATTATCAGTAATGAACTTGAATGAAAAGAAGGTGGGCTTTCCTTATATGTTGCATGTGAATAGGCACCGTTGCTCCTCAGAAACCCAACTGTTTCACTTGTGATGCCATTTTAATTAATTTCTTTTAAATATATATATATATATATATATATATATATATATATATATATATATATATATATATATATATATATATATGTTTCATTTGTCTTTGTTATATATATATATATATGTTTCATTTGTCTTTGTTAATAGTTACTGAAAATAAAAAGAGCA
Organism: Penstemon newberryi var. newberryi; assembly: GCA_030819805.1. Taxonomy (NCBI): domain Eukaryota; kingdom Viridiplantae; phylum Streptophyta; class Magnoliopsida; order Lamiales; family Plantaginaceae; genus Penstemon; species Penstemon newberryi. Next base: position 9,779,076 of record JAUALY010000004.1, on the reverse strand, counting down.
TGAGAGACCTCATACTCTTTAGTCCTCTATTTCTTCTCCTCTTCATTATAAGCTCACCACAGGCTTCATCTTATGGTTCACTCCTTCATCCTCTCTTTCCCTAATTGTATTTATTGACTTAATATTAATTGTTACTTGTTTATTGCAGATGGGCCACTCTACGACTCATCAGCGTATACCGAGGTACTGTCATTTTTTGTTCTATATGATTAATTGAAGTTTTAGCACATTTGGTCTCACTCAGTTTTGTATTTCTAATACCAAATTTGAGGAAAAAGAATTCGATAGGGCCAAAATGCAAAAATATTTTATGAGATTGAAGTTGAAAGACTAGTCCCTATAGGTCTAAACTTACAATTTTGTATATTTCTTGAACCTGTTTTATATTGACAAATTTGAAGTTAATATGAAGTTACTGTATTTTGTTTATATAAATGTTGAGCAGTGTAAGTTGCAACCAGAGGAGCCACTTTACAATGGAGGGATGCTTAAAAACCAACAACCAAATTTCCAATTGGACAATGGGGATCGAGTTAACTGGCCTTCATTTTCGCTCCAAAATCTCACTAAAGGCACCAAATATTGCTTTTCCAGTTAAGAAAAAAAAACACTTTGTAACCGTAAATTTTCCAATTTTCATCATTTGATTTATAACAAAATTATTTAATATAGTTTGGATCAAGATAAATGAAGCAGATTCAGCTCTCATAAGGGCTAGCCTTGTGACAGAAGAAACTACTTTAGAATGCATAGGGACTGTTATTGCAAAAAGTGGATGTTGGTCTTTTCTCAAGGGTGGATTTGTGTTATCATCACCATCAAAATTATCTACACTATCTCTTCAGGTAAATATATTTTCATATTGGGAAAAATTGCACTTAAATTCTACCATCTATCCTCCCCCCTCTATTTATTTTTGACAGAGTTCAAGTGACAGAGAAATCAAAGTAGAAATTGCAAGTGCATCTTTGCAGCCTTTTACCGAGCAGCAGTGGAGATTGAATCAAGATACAAAAATAAATCAAGTATGAATGGAAAATTGAACCCATCATTTTAGCTATGTTAAACCTCTCAAGATAGAATAATGTTATTTATTTTTTTATATCTTAATTAATTATACAATAGGAAAGGAAACGTGCAGTTACAATTCATGTAGCAGATAGGCATGGAATCAAATTGCAAGGGGCATCAATCAAATTAGAGCAAGTCTTAAAAGATTTTCCATTTGGATCTGCTCTAGCAAATACCATCATCGGAAATTCACCATATCAGGTTCGTCTCAAAAGTATATACCCGACTAGATGATGTTAATGAAAGTATCAATGTCAAATTTAAGGATTCTTTTTTTCAAAATCAGACAAAAAATCATTATTGTAAAACAAGAATCAGTTTTTATCTCACATAAGTTTCTACGGTTTAAATAGACTCGGTCCCTACAAATTAGTACTCTTTTCCTACACACTCTAATAGTTGTATTCAAAGTCCGAAGTTCTAAGCAATCTTCGATTTCAGAAGCAAATTAGTGTTTTACATCAAATTTATTAAAAATTAGTAATGTTCCAATAATTACTTAAAATTGTAAAACAGCCCGTTTTAGAGCCCAATAATCATCTTTAAGAAAAGACAAAAAAGTATTCTTCTTTTAAAGTCCGTTTTAGGGCCCAATGGTCAAGTAGTGTATATAACCTCAGACTTGCATGATATTCTTCCAGTTCTAGAGAACGAATTTTTTTTTCCCATAATTGAGTTTTATATCGCAATACTAATGTAAAATAAATCAGTCTCCAATTTACAGAAATTAAATGGCACCTTTAATACTAGATTATTTTTAACATACTAATAATAAATAACTAGAAAAAAGAACATTGGGAAGGACCTACATAAACAAAAAAAATAGAAAAAATACATCGATTTAGGACCCAAATAATCTTGGACCAGTAGAATCCACCGTAGTTCTTGGCCCATTTTGCTTCAGAACCAGTCAGCCTCATTTCAAAATCCAACTAATTGTTTTCAAGGCGCAACTAAATTCAATTATAAATATATATATATATATATATATATTAAAAAAAAAAAGGGCGCTACTAAATTTGGTATCCTCGTCAATCAAGAAATTGTACTTGACACTTTAGATTCTTACATTCTCAGAAATGGTTCACCAAAAGATTCAACACAGCAGTATTCGAAAACGAGCTCAAATGGGACGCAACTGAACCCAAACAAGGCCAAACAAACTACACAATACCAGACCAAATGCTAGAATTCATCCGATCAAACCAAATAACCGCCCGAGGCCACAACATTTTCTGGGAAAACTTTAACACAACCCCCAAATGGGTTCGAAACCTAACAAACCCTAACCTCCAATCAGCTGTCGATTCAAGAATCCAAAGCCTAATGAACAAATACAAAGAAGAATTCGTTCATTGGGATGTAAACAATGAAATGCTACATTACGATTTCTACGAACAAAGACTCGGGCCTAATGCCACATTGCGGATCTTTGAAGCGGTTCATAGGGCCGACCCGTTAGCGACATTGTTTATGAATGAGTTCAATGTGATTGAAACTTGTGCTGATGCGAATTCGACCGTGGATGCGTATGTGTCGAGAGTGAGGGAGTTGGAGATTGGGGGGGTATTTATGGACGGAATTGGACTTCAGGGCCATTTTAATGTGCCGAATTTGCCATTGATGAGGGGTGTTTTGGACAAATTGGCTACCCTTGGGCTTCCAATTTGGCTGACTGAAGTTGATATCAGTAACAAATTTAGTCCTGAAACACAGGTGAGCAAACATGAACTTATTGCCTTGCTTGTTTTACTAAAGCTATCTTTCCTTCATTTTCAGAATCATTTCACAGAAAGAGTTTTAAACATAACTGCTTAAAGAACTTGTTTATAGAGCTAATCATAATGAATCATTATTCGATATTATTATTTATCCAGACTTATGATATGATAGTTTTAATTTACAGGCCATCTATTTAGAAGAAGTATTGAGAGAAGGATTTTCACATCCTGCTGTAAAAGGGATAATGCTCTGGTCGGCTTTGCGCCAAGGCGGTTGTTACCAAATGTGCCTTACAGACAGTGGTTTTAACAATCTTCCGACAGGTGATGCAGTTGACAAGCTATTGAAAGAGTGGGAAACAGAGAATTTGAAAGGGGAAACGGATGAACATGGTTCTTACAGCTTCTTCGGGTTCTTGGGTGAATACAAGATCACTACAAAATATGGCACCAACACAATTGAGTCGACTTTTTCGCTCTCACGAGGAATAGAAACTAAACATTTTAACATTCAGATGTAACTAACTTTTAATGGAGATTGAAGTTCAGAAGAAAGAAGAAATGGATATATGATATGGTGCCCATAATTTTCACACTTGAAAGAAATACTACTACTATTAATTCAACTCAAAATTTTTCTGATGATGAAAATAAGAGGCTAGCTAAATACCCAATTAAATAATTACATAACAAGACTCGATTAAGTAAACATCATTGAAATCTAGTGATATAGAACATGCAATAACAATGATAAAAACTGGGAAAAGACAATGAAGACTAATGGGCAGTAAATCCTAGTTGAAGCCCCCATGGCCAAACCAGCCAAATATGATCCATCCGCAAGCATAGTTTGAGACCCTGACTCCGAATTCGAACCCGTTTCCACTGAACCACTATCCGCCCCTGTGACCCCAAATCCGGATCCAGAGTCGGACCCACCCATGCCAGTTGTGTCTGACCCTGATAGAGACCCATCAGCATTAGTTGCTCCTGGTGCTGTCAATGTTGGTGTTGGATCTCTTGAGGATTTTTGACTGCAAATTACACAGCAATAATTCAATGAGGTCTGCAGTAAAAGTTAATGATCTTAGCTAAAGATTCTTTGATGAAAAAGTAAATGCTTTCATCAAGTTAGATTGATTATGTATGGTAAATTCATTAATTCCATTACAACAATCAACAGATGCATAAATTTATTATTATGACAATTTACATTTTGCCCCTCTAAAATTTCACCCTTAACCCTCTAAGAATACAATTTCCGCACTCAACCCCTAAAATTGTATTAGTAGCTGCACTTTACCCAATGATCAACATTATGTAGGTTTTAGTTGGGGGAAAAAACATAATTTTGGGAGCATATTTTCTATAATTATATAAATGAACAAATTAAAAATATTAATATGCAAACTCTCACATTATATGTGAAATAAGACTGAAACCACAAAATACCTTGATACATTTTACTTAAAATTTAGATTAATAGAAGTTCTACTTTTTACTCTAAGATCCTAAAATGACACGTATGCCCTTTATAACCTAATTACAGTACTAATTAGATATTGACCTCCTATTATATTTCAAGAGGAAATACGAAAATTTGTTAATTCGAAAGTTGGAAACTCTAGGGGGATATTTATTCTTATCTTATGAAGAATGCGAATATACTTGACTTGAAGGCTGAAATCTACATAAAAACATTGATAAAACAAAAATAAATGGAAGAGCAAAAGAAGGATTAATTAAATCTGAAAATTTTATTTTACCTTGGCATGGATGGGCAAAACGTCACCGTATAATCAGCACCGGAGCAAGTGAAAGTACTAGTAGGGTCATCATAAGCATAACTATACGCTCTCGGACACGTCGACTTAAACATCTGCGAGTAAACCGACGGCCTACACGCGCCCGGTGAGTTGAACGCGCCGCTACAGCAATACTCCGGATTCCCAAACGCCTCACACGCGCTCTTACACGCGTCCCCACCTCCAACCTTGAGCTCCGTCGGACAAACCTGGTTCAGATCCGTAACGCAACCGGTCGAAGCACACATACCCAACCCGCCCGTAGCTTCAACTATCATAGGTAAATTGTAGCCGTCGACGAGGCTAACGTCGTAGAAGTCCAACCCACTGGTTCCGAGGGTGAACTCGGCGAGTGTGGCGGGTGGGGCAGCTCCGGACCCGTTGCATTCGGTTTCGCCCGACCCGCAGTCGCCGGTTTGGCAAGAACCTGGTTCTGAGTTGGAGAATATGCATCTGGTTCGACCCCAGAACCGGCCGGACCAGCCGGATGGGGCTATGAATGTGCGGGAGGAGTCTTGGGGGAGCTCGAATCCAGTGCTGCCGAGTGTAGGACTACCGGCGTTTGCGAGTATGCCGGGCCATACTGTGTACTCGCATTTGTTCACAAATGTGAATGTGGCTCCGAAAGCAACTGTAAGAGCAATGAAATTGAGAAAATGTTAAAAGGAAAACCCAGTGAACATTTTTCTTAAAAATAGAACGAATTAGCAAAAATCCAGTTCAAAGATCAGTCATTTATCCACACATAATGTCACAAACCCATTTCAAACATTTATTAACAAATTAGTAAAAACCCAGTTCAAAGATCACACATTTATCAACAATATAGTAAAATCCCAGTTCAAAGGTCATGCATCTACCAAAGACTGACAACAAAATGGCAAAAACCCAGTTAAAAGATCACAAATTTATCGAAACCCAATTACAAAAAATGAATTTTGTGGAGAATTGATGTTTTGGAAAACTCTCAAAATACATTCAGCTTGAAGGGGGGGTGTTTACCTCTTGAAAAGAGAAGAAGAGAAATGTGGAGGCTGAGAATGAGGGTTGGGTAGGAAAAACAGAGATCCATGAAATTAAGTCTACAAGTGACTTCCTATTTTTTAATACTCTCTCTTTATTTCGTGTTCTGAAATGTGATTTGGTGAATGTAGGGGAAAGGAAATAATTGGAGTAATTTCCTTTGTTGCTATGTGAGAAAAAGGACAAGAAAAAGCACACAATGGCTGTTGGTTTTTGTTTGTATTTTCAGAAGTGTTGTAATAAGCAGAGCTAATGTTGTGCGGCCCTGCTAATACAGTAGGACAGTGGTGTGGGTGGTGGTGGAAAATCAGAGCAAGAAATGAAACATAATAAAATGAGGATTTTTGGGTACAATGTACTGAGAGGAAGAGCTGTACAAATTACTAAACCATCAAATAGTAGTAATATAAAATGTTACAGAAAACTCCCTTCATGTTTGGTGAAATTATAGAAACTTCCCTCAAGGTTTTTAATAGCTACAAAGATCTCCCTCTTATAAGTAAATTATATTTTTATTTTTGTTCCATCTCTAATATTAGTTGTACATAAAAATGATATGGCCAAATTTAATCAAACTCCATCAAGGGTATTTGAGCATTTAATTTAGAAAACTGAATTGCAGGAATTTATCCGTTAGATGAAACTTAAAGTCAGGGAAAATCTGTAATTACATCAAACCTAAAGGGAGGTGAGTGTAATTGTCCCTAATATAAAATTGTTTAATTGCCTTCAAGAAAAGGATGAATATAAAAATCTGCAGATTCTTTCGGTCCGTTGTGTTCACTTTCCCATTCTGCCTCTTAATCTTTATTGTATCATTTTGCCTGTAATCAACTTTCTTGTGTTTAAAGCCTCTTTAGTTTAATGTTTAACATATACTTAAACCAATCAAATTATCAAAAAAAAAATAGTACTATGTATAACCAATCACTTCATAATAAGAGTCATTTATACTTGTGAAGTGTAAACGGTAATGGATAAAGGGAAATAATATTTCAAATCCTGTTCCGCCATACTTAAAGTAAATATATAGCTAGTACAATATATTTGTTTAGAGATAGATATAAATATACAGTTATATAGTATATATTTTATTATTTTGTTTGCTTTTATTTTAATAAGATGAGTAATTTTGTAAATGCAATCGGGGACAAACAGAACCGTAGGTCGAAGGGTATACCGCAATTGAAAACTTCATTCTCCGTCTTCTTCGAGAATTGATGCGTGACCGTCTCACTTCATAATCTACCCTTCTCAATGGGAACCGTGTAATAGAACTATTATGTGACGAAAGGAGACTCTTGCGGTTTCATCACAACTTTTGTGTTCCCATTGTAATAGAACTATTATGTGACGAAAGGAGACTCTTGCGGTTTCATCAGAACTTATGTGAGCAAATATCGTACGACTAACATCTTCAAGAAAAATTATCAATCATAAAATAAGTGCAATATAATTGTGACGCGGTTGGATTTAAATTTGTGAGTTGTGTATAATCAGTAATCACCCGTTGGATGCTTTGGATTCCTTTTGCTCGTCTTTTCATGCTCTGGTAAATGCAGCAAACTTTGACCTAAGAATAACCAATGGTAGACTTTTGTTTTACGTAGACAAATTAATTTATAACCCAATCTTCAATCTTCTTTTGTTTTGGGTGATTTGTTTTTTTTTTCTTTTTTTCTTTTTGATCGGTATGTTTGGGGTAATTTAGATTGTGTTAGAATTTACCACTACTCCTACATATGAATTAAATTTAAAGTAGATTTTTTTTTTACAAAAACAATATTAAAGTATATTCAAATGGTATAAAAATAGCCAGATAAATAAAGAGCACCCAATTAATTAAGATTAACGCTGATAAGCCATGTGTAAATGATAAAATTATAATTTCTAGGTTCTAAAGATTACGAATTAGTGCATTATTTCATCCATTCTAATATGTTAATGTAATCAATCAATATTTTAATATAATGACGAAAATTATGGTTCTGAAGTTAAGTTTGGTTAATTTTAGGGGATCGACCCGACGGAATGTTATGATACTTTCCTAACATATCCCGATTACGTTTGAATTTTCTTAAAATGATTGTGTTAAATGCATCTAATTATTAAAAGATATATCAAACACACACATTTAGATGTTCAACATAAACAAAATTTATTATCTAAAAGTGAATATTAAAAACTGTATTTTTCACAATTGAGATACATTTTTCTAAATAATTTTATTGAACAAAATAAATATTATTAGGTTAAGCATTTCCAACTAAGCAAACGAGTCGACCTAACAGATTTGAAATCCAAATCGGACCTTATTACCCATTTAAAGTGGATAACTTTTATCCGACCCATCTTAAAATGCCGGGCCCAACTCAACTCAATCAATTAACCACTCTTAAACACAGCCCACCTTCAAGCATTCTTAACTACACACTGTTTTCTGTCTAATAAATTGGGCAACTAGAACTTGTGCCTTTCTTCATTTTCCTCAAATTGTCATCAAATTTCACTTTACACAGCTTGATTGAGAACTGTTCGGAAGATCCTAACATTAGATTTCACATTTACACTCTGTTTCTGTCCCATTTGAATTTTTTTGCATGTGATACTTGTCTTAAAAAGATAAGATATGTTGTCAAAGATTTTCATCATCATCATAGGAGGAAGGCCCACGTCACACGACTGAGATAGATAGATAGACCAACCCACCCACATTTACAATTAGAAAGTAATCAACTTTTTGTCCCCTAAGAAGTTTTTCAAGGAAAAAAGTGATTTAAAATCCGAGTGATCATTTAACAAAACAAAAGTGGCCTCGTTTTTCTTTACAATTTGACAAAAAAATTTCAATACCAATCAAAAAGTATAAGCGTCAATAAATAATTATAGAAAATTTGATTTTTTTGGCATTGTAGATCACCTGAATTAAAGATAAACAACAACATGATATAGAAATTTACAAAAACCTAATTGGTACTTGTTGAGATCGAAATTGACCCGAAACCCTAAATATTCTAATTTATGACGTAGTAAGTATAAGGAAAATGATAGAACATGCACACATTGAAAAGAAAATATAGTAATATGTGTCATTAGAATTTTGGGCATGTTGACGCTTTATAAGACTAAAAAGATCAAACAATTATTAAAGAGATAAGCATTAAAGAATGTTTTTCTAAACCCACAAATGTGAATATATGGGAATATTAAATAGAATGAAGTAAATGGTATGATGAAAACTAATTATGGATTAACTAAGTTTCAAATGAATCAAGTTGGAGAATGAAATGAGGAGCAAAACATGCACCAAGAATTGTTTTTAGTTAATTGCGCACTGAAACATCTTTTGTAAGAAAAATAGTGTATTTGGGACAATCACTCTTTAATCCCTGAATGGCCGGATTGCATAATCATTACCATTCCACTATACATATTTGATTATTATTCAAGTAAATTAAAACCATACCATAACAAGGAAAAAAGATTACTTATTTTAATCAATACTCTTTAATCTCCTTAAATACATGGTAACCCAGACCAGAACCAAAAAGCCTCGAAATAGGATGGACTTCTAGGGTTAAGTAGACAAGATCCAATGAGTTGTTTTCTACTTTCTATATATTAATTGTTAGGCCCAAGCCAACTGCCAACCCGGATTATCATTTAGGCTTCAACTGATTGGATCCAAGTCCAGACTGGCCCATTTAAAAGGTTAACTTCAATAGCACAAATATATAAAGCTAAAAAAAGGTAGTAGTAAATTAGTAATCATTTATCAGGAGTTTAACAGAAATAGCTTCTGATGATTAAATCCATCCTGCAAAACCACACGACAATACTGCATTACATGATGAAAACAAAATGGAGACTGAAGAAAGAAAGCGAGTCCGAAATAACCCAAACTAGATGATGCCGAACCAAAGTACAAATAACCAAGATCCACATCAAAACTATGAATTGATTCATAAACCAAAGGGTAAATACCACTTTTGGTCCCTCTTATCATTAACTTTTTACAGAGTGGTCCCTCTTATGTTTTTTTTCCCGCTTTAGTCCCTACTATGAATTATTTATTTCACTATAGTCCCTACTATGAATTATGTGTTTCACTTTAGTCCTTATAAGGTGGTTCCGATAACACGTGACATGTATATGAATATTTTTTAGGGCATTTTCGTCCGTTCACTATTGAGACTATTTGAGATATTGTTTAATTGGTGAGCAATTTTGGTGTTTGAAGAAGATTTTGGGAGAAAACTTTAGTTTGGAACGAAATGGACGATTAAGTTGGATTGGAAGGAAAGCCTAGTTTGGAAGAGATTAAATATTTTTTTTAAATTAGAAAGACGAAAATATCCCTGTTAGTTTACTTGAAATGATGAAATTGCCCTCATGTGCATATCACATGTTACTGGAACCGCCTTGGATCACTTGAAAGGGACTAAAATGAGACAAATAATTCATAATAGGGACTACAGTGGGAAAAAAAACATAAGAGGGACCACTCTGTAAAAAGTTAATAATAAGAGGGACCAAAAGTGGTGTTTACCCTAAACCAAATAAAAACAACTCAAATATTACAAATGAAAATGATAAGTTGTGTTTCCCCCCTTAGACTTACGAGACTTATATCACTTACACGACTTTAACAAGATGACTTTCTTACTAAATGTTATCGATATTTAAAATGACCAAACAGGACCTCAAATGGGTATGAATCAAGTAATTAGTATTTCAAAATTCTGTCTTGTTCACCCTACATCACTATAGAAACATACAATTTTGCAGTTTCTGTCCAGCTACAACAAGATATTCATAGAACAGATTAGCTCTCACCATTTTTCAATTTTCAAGAAACCCTTCATAAAGATTGATAAATGCACCATTTAGCAATTAAACAAGAAAAAATTCTGTGTAATCCACAATAGATTGTCAAAAATTGGCTCCAAAATACCATATGTTTATTCTTTACAGTTTACACAAATTTAACCATCTCTAATGCACAACTGGAATAACGGAAACATAGAGAAAATTGTGAAGAGTGAACTATATACAAAATTGCTTGTTCTCATTTCTCATCCATGAAAGGGGAGAAGCGGCAACAATCATATCCAAGTCTAATCCAACAGCTAGCACAGCATTTGGGACTCGTTACAAAACGCCAGACAATCAGCCTGAAATAGTCCATCGAACATAAGTACATGATTTCAAGAAACGAGCAGTTGAAATTGCAAATTTTTCACATCCTAAGTGTGCAATTAAGTCAAACCTCATGAGGATAACCTCCTGTGATGCCTTCCGAGGTACATCATAGTTTTGTTAACCAGCGGCAAATCTGCTGAATCTTTATGTAACGCCAAGAATTTTTGGCTGCAATATTTTGTTGAATCAAGTCTCCAAACCAGACAATATATAAATGTATTATGAGAAAGGTACTACATTGTCCCATAGGACCGAATGCTCAGCACTTTTAGGTCTGATCTTTCAATAATAGCATTTTTGGTCCCAATTGTTTTAAAAATTAACAATTCATGTTTTGCACTTTTGGTCTCAATTGTGTCCGTTTTGCCCCTTTGGCCCCAACTTGGATGGAAAAGGTGGGGAAGTGTCGGGACCAAAGGTGCTATTTTGAATGTCAGGGCCTCAAATTGTTGACTGTTCTCATTCTGTGGATCTAAAATGCAATTTCCTCAGTATATAATTAACGAAAGCTGAAAAGAGTAGGATACCGAAAAATACTCGACTCCCCATTTCACACATAATCAAATTGTCCACGACACAAAGATTTGCTAGTGTGGATATTAAGACAAATAACAACATAAGAAACCCACATTCATCTTCAGTCAGATATAATAGCATTACTTTCATTTTCCACCAATAACTTGAATATAAAACGAAAAGCTTGTAACTCTATATCATAAGTAGACTACCCAATTATCAAATCATAAATAGTCTAATGTACATAAGAGAGAAAGACTAACTCTTTAAACAATGTATTCTAGTGTTGTCATGCAATAAATTATTTCGAATTCCAGAACAGAAGTCGTAATAGTGCATCCATATTCAATTCTCCATGTTTCATCTACTATGACAAGATTCGGTTGAAGGTCATGATAATAGACTTCCCATTGAATCATCTACTCTCAAAATTGAAAACATTTGAGCAATTTAACTTACCCTAAATACTACTCAAAAACATAATTCGAGAGGAGGGTGTTGCCGGGTGGGGGATAAACATTTGCATTGGCCCTCAAGTTAGTCACCTCAACTAACCTCCATTTAATTGCATCATGGAATCGGGACTAAAGAAAATATGTTCAAATTTGATCGGAAGTATTTCTATTCTAATTCTAGAGTTCATTCCTTCACACTAAATGCTAATCTACATGCGGAAATTTGCTTAGTACTTGCTAGTAGACATAAATTCCTATTTAGTCAAAGTGCTCCATACAACATACATTTGTTACCAGCTTCTACCGAATGATTTTGTTCAAGACAAAATCAACCTATAGTATCCGAATTCATCTACTTCATCTAAGTATCTTTTTTCCAATTTCCAATTTCCAATTTCCATTCTCCACATTGTCTCAGATTCTTATAACGACAATTACCATATCATGATCATACTAAATCAACAGTAAATTACAATAATTAACAAACATCATTTTTTGACAAAAAAAGTAGGAGTATATATATTTCACCTGGTGTAAGGCAATGGGCAAAAGATGATAACATAATCAGCTCCCGCACAAGTAAACGTACTCGTCCTATCATCATAAGCGTAGCTGTACGACCTTGGACACGCGTGCTTAAAGAACTCCGAATACACCGATGGACGACACGTGTCCGGCGTACTATACTCCTCGCTACAACAATACATTGGTTCACCAAACGCCTCACACGCGCTCCTACACGCCACGCTCTCACGGCTACCGTTCCCACGCGCCACGCTCAGTTCCCTCGGACACGCGCCGTTCAAGTCCACAAGACACCCAGTCGGGCTGCATCCCCCACTTGTACCTCCCTTGGGGATTATCAGCATTGGAAGGTTGTACCCATCCACCAAGCTGACGTCATAGAAGTCGAGGCCCTGGTCGCCGTTGAGTGTGAACTCCGCTAAAGTAGCGGGTGGGATTGCGCCGCTGCCGGAGCATTCTACCCGACCCGACCCGCAATCCGCCGCCGCGCAGACGAACTTACCTGATGAGTCGGTGGAGCAGTGGGTGCGGGCCCAGACCCGACCCGACCATGATCTGGGTACACGGAGGGTTCTTGATTTTCCGGTTTTGAGAGTGAAGCCTGTGGGGTTGAGTAATGGTCTGTCGGCGCCCGTTAGAATTCCGGGCCATATTGTGCGCCGGCACTTGTTTACTATCTTGAACGTCGTCGGTTCAACTCCTGTTGAATTTCAAAGAGAATGGAAATTAATTAATTAATTCAAGAATTTAATGACTCCATTAATAGTAGGTGAATTAAGTAAAAAAAGCTACCTGATAAGATAGAGATGGAGAAAAGGAGAGAGAGAAGAGTGGTGGACAAGAGCAGACGGTTCATTTGGAAAATTGCAGGTAACTGAAACAGATTCTGCAGGTTTTTTTCTAGAATTATTATTAAACTTTTTTTTTTGGTTATTTTTCTTAACTTTATTCCACTTTAAAAGAGGAAAGAGAAGTGGTGTGGATGAAGATAAAAAAAAAAGGTGGGAAGATTGGGAAAGTGGAGGTGAGTAAATATAAGTAGGGTTTTGGAATATGTTTGTTCTTTTTTTTTTTTCTCATAATTTTTGGCCTTAAAATTTTAATCCACCCGTCAGTTTTATCAAATTTAATCATTTAGAAGTTATTATTTATATTGATAATGTATAATAGTTGTATTTAAAAGTAAACTTTGAATGGAACTTAATAATATAAAAGTATTATTCGAAGATGAAACATCTTTTTAATTATGAAAAATGGTAAATAAAATAGAAATATTTTTTTAATTATATATATATAAAGAAGTAAATAAAGCATACTTTTATATTTTATTGTATATCCGTTATTTATTAACTTAAGTGACTCTTCAAAAATCAAACTCCCATATTTTTTTTGGAGTGGAATTGCAATGAGCAATTAATTACAATGACATACCATCAAGTGCAAGTTTTTTGTCAAAAAAAAAAGGAAAGAAAAAAGTGCTAGTTTGTAATAGGGTAAATCAGACATCAAGTAAAAACAACAAATACGGTATTAATCTATATTTACATTCTCATTGAAGCTAAACTAATATCACAATTTACTAGTATTGGTACTCAACTTCTAAATATCATTAGCAGATCCAGCCCGTGTCCAAATTACAGTGGTTTCATTACCAATCAATATTTATGCCCAACAATATATTACTTCCAATAGTTATATTTATATTTATACTTACTAAAACTTTGACAATTAATTTTATCTTATTTTTTAGGATAAATATATAGTTATCAATTTTAAATTTAATCAAATTGTCCAATTTATAGTTTTTGGAGGCAAACATGCAATATCAATTTTAAAATTCATAGGGACTTATGCGAACAGCTGAAAATCAAATCAAGCTACTTGATACACGACACGATCTCATTCGATAAAAGCTCGTTTGAGCTCGATTCGATAAGCTAAAAATTGATAATATACATGTAACATATCAAGTTACTCAAGCTCGTTTAACAATCAAACCAAACTCAAACACCTAAATTTCAAGCTCGATAAAATTCAAACCAAATTTAAATAGTGTATCATTCGACACTACTCGGCTTGATCCCTACTTCTGATGAAGAAATACACGTTAAATAGGGGTCAAAGTGAACCAGTATATAGTGTTATATAAAGCAAAAAAAATTAATATTAGGTGATGGGACGAAAATTGCCTTCAAGTAATGCACGTGCTTTGCACGTGAGCCCATCTATGTTGTGTAATAGCTTAAAAATGAATCGGTGAAACACTACATTAATAAGAATGATGCATCTGCTCTGAAATTTTTTCAAGGGACGAATGTGAAAAATTCAGTTGATAAAGAGGACCAAAAATGCGATTATCTCATGATGTTAATAACGAAACTTATATCCAAATAGATGTTTTAGACCAGGGCCACATATGGATTGCAGTTCTTGAAATAATCTCTCATGGGCCCAACCCAATAAACCAATAGTCCAATAACCAAATATTGGTGGGGATATATTTACCTCTTCAATTTCAAAAATAATAAAATAGGAGTGTGAATTGAAGTATTTTGCAATTTCTTCCATTGTATTGGAAATCCGCAATTTATGGGCTTTTTTGCTTAAATGGCGCTTCAAATTTGTTTCAAGATCGGTTAATTGTGTGGCCCATAATTTGATCGTCTGGACTTTTTCCCGTTGTGCGAATTTTTGTCTTAACTAGGATTGTTTACGTATTACTGTGTTTTTTGTGACAATGAACATCCTCTTATAAACTGGTTATCTTTTGTGTAATTTTAATGATATGATTAATTATAAAATGGAAAGAATTTAGCTAACATTATCATGTTGAATTTTGCTTGACATACCTAGGTTTTTTCCGAAGTTCAATATATCTAAAATCTAGATCAAACTTTTTTATTTCTCAGATAATACATTACTTCAACTGAAAATAATTTAGACCGTCTTATTTTTGTACTAATATTGTACACTAGCAAATTGCACAGCTCTTGTAAATGATGTTTATTTAATTATTTTATACCGTCTCTGCACAAATAAACAATGTATTTCGGTACACCAATAAAAATAACATAATTTTTTTAATCTTAGGACTAATTACTACAAAATTCAATATATATTACTATATATTAAATATAACTGAAACAACTTATTGGACTTGTAATTTGGAATACCATATATCTTCACTTGGACTTGTAATTTGGAATACCATATATCTTCACTAACAATAAATTTAATCTTCTTAGGCCATCTCCAAGAGCACTTCTAAAACTCAAATTTTAAGAGTTTTGTTAAGTTTCACACAAAAATTATCCTCCAAGAGCACTCTTATAATTTATGGGTCCTTAAAAAATTTGGGTTTGGAAGGCCAAATACCCATGGCCAAATTCAAAGTGTATATCTCAAATGTTCTACATGAAAGTACAATTTTGTACTTTCTTGCACAACATTTAAGGAATTATGCACATATATGATTATTATTAAATAAAATAATAGTTAAAAGTAATTTGTTAAAATCTAAACTAGCTGTTGGAATGAAGTTTTGTGTTTGTTTAAAAGTAGTCTCTTAAAATATAAACTAGTTGTTGGAGTGCAGAGTAAAAAGTGAAAGTGTATAACACTGTTCACTGCTTATATTTTAAGATAAAAAGCCGAAATTTAAGAGAGCCGTTGGAGATGGCCTTAGCCAATGGGGAAAAAACGATTTTGTTGATTCCCGCAATTTAAGTTTCAAAAAGACTACTTTTTCTTACATATTGCTTAAATTTTTCAGAGGATTCTTGTTTTGCCAACGTAGAAAATAAAGCACGGCAAATTCTGATAATAAGGACAAGAACAAGATCCTATCATACAATACATGTGAATTTAATAATTGCTTCAATATGGAACTAAGTTAGGAGCTTGAGTCAAGAAAACTCTCTACACTCCAAAACACAATCGACAATATAAATTCCCAATAAAAACAGAAAAACATTGCAAAATCATCTTATGAAAGTAATATACTATGAATTAACCATAAAAAATTCTTTAATTTCAAACACCCTATTTTCATATCGACAGGCTGTATCGTTTCCAAAGAACAAAACGAAAATTTAACTTGAAACCTTTTTGTAAATGTAAATGTGCAATATTTTTTTAAAAATGAATTGTTTTTTGGTCATTTTGTTCTTGGGACTCTTCCTCCAAGTTGTATTTTCATATAAAAAATCTATTTATGAAGATGAACCTGTTTATGATTATTCTGCATATACTGAGGTAATTGAAATCGAAATGAAAAATATTCAAATTCCAATCATTTTATTCATGATTTTAATATGATCCCATTTCAGTGTTATATAATTTAGTTTTTTTTATCATCTGTGTCAGTGCAAATCAACACCAGCGGATCCACTCTATAATGGTGGTATCATCAAGAATCAGGCTCCCACAATTCATAACAGCCGTTCGATTAATTCGTCTGCTTTCGTGTTAAACAATCTCACTGGAAACACAATTTACTCTTTTTCCAGTTACGTTACTTATCTAATTTTACATTAAAATGAAGTTTATTACATTACAATTCTTATTCAAATAACTTATAATTTTTTGTTGATTAATAGGTTGGGTTAAAATAAGTTCAGGTGCAGCTTCAGCTGTAATTAAAGCAAGCTTAACAACTGATAATATAACTGTTAAGTGCATTGGGAATGTTATTGCTAAGAATGGATGTTGGTCTTTTCTTAAAGGTGGATTTGTCCTCGATTCACCTTCAAAATATGGTCTCATATATTTTCAGGTATGTTTTATTATCTTTTTGCAAAATAACCTTAAGCTTCTACAAGTTTTTGCAAACAAGTCCTATGATTGCAATTTGCAGATTTTACTTTATACAAATTAGACTCTTCTTGTTTTGCAGAATTCAGATGTGGGACAGATGGATATAGCTATTTCCAGTGCTTCTCTACAGCCATTCACTGAGCAACAATGGAAAATAAACCAACAAAACATAATAAATACTGTGAGCAGCTAGATTAATCTTGAACTAAATATAATATTTAGTTATGTGAATGTTGCTAATTGAGCATAGCATTGAAATGATTGTCAGTAACTTTCCTAAGGAAAACTCGATTTACCTTCTGTAAATTAGATATAATTTAGAATTCTAAATACTACTAAATTTTGGATTTAATAAGTTTTTGATACCTTGCAATCTTTTTCATTTTCTGAAATTTGGGCCTAATGAAGCCATGTATGTAGCTTATGAACGCAAATAACCTTCATTTCTAATTTTTAAATTTACAACTTCTTCTTTGATATTGGAAAAATTGTGTAATGTTGACGTCGTTATAACTATTCGTACTGCTGTTCTCCACTACTTATGCTTTAATCTTTATCGGATTCAATACAGAAAAGAAAACGAGCTGCCACTTTACACGTAACAGATGCCAATGGTAATCGAATACAAGGAGCTAAAGTTGTCATCGAGCAAAATTCTCGAGATTTTCCACTGGGATCAGCTATAGCAAATACCATATTAGGAAACTCACAATATCAGGTAAACACATCACATTACGAATTCTGAACTACAGGATAAACTATTAAACATGTACTACTATTTTGCAGAATTGGTATGTCGATAGATTCAATGCAGCAGTATTTGAAAACGAACTCAAATGGTACTCAACGGAACCCAACCAAGGCGAAGTCAACTACACAATCCCAGATCAAATGTTACAATTTCTTCGTCAAAACCAAATCATAGTACGAGGTCATAACATATTCTGGGAGGATCCAAAATATACACCTCCATGGGTACTAAATCTAACAAGCCCCGAACTAAAATCTGCAGTCAAATCCAGGATACAATCCCTAATGAATCAATACAAAAGTGAATTCATACATTGGGATGTGGACAATGAAATGCTTCATTGGGATTTCTATGAACAAAAGCTTGGTCCGAATGCAAGTTTAGAGTTTTTTCGAATAGCGCAAGAACTAGACCCATTGGCGAGATTGTTTATGAATGATTATAATGTGTTGGAAACTTGTGATGATGTGAACTCTACAGTGGATGCTTATGTATTAAGGTTGCAAGAACTTGAACAAGGTGGTGTGGTAATGGATGGGATTGGACTTGAAGGACATTTTACAATACCTAATCCTCCTTTAGTTAGGGGTATTTTGGATAAATTGGCGACATTGGATCTGCCTATTTGGCTCACTGAGGTGGACATTAGCAAGAATCTTGATCAAGAAACACAGGTAATTTATAAGTAAAAATAAAATTTTCTTAGAACTTACTTACACTACCAAATTAGCTTGTGTGAAATGTAAACATATCCTCTAGGTTTGCTTAATTGTCAAAATTCCCAATGTTATTTTTATTAGCAAAAACTTCCATATGCTATTTTTTATTAGCAAAAAAACACCTCCCAAATCGGAGTATATATTTTGCAGGAAATGACAATTATACCCACACCATAAAATGCAAAAACACCCCTATTCACCTAAAAACTGATATTAATCCCCCTGTTAACTTTGTAATTTGACAAAAACCGCATTGCTCACTTAAAGAATTGACAATAACCTCCTTATGGACTTGAAGGAATTTCAAATAAGGTTGTTTTGCTAATAAAAAATAACATAGATTTTTTGTTTGTCAATTAGGCAAAACATGTGCTATTTTTATATTTAGCTTGTATAAAATACTAGTACAACTCATTTTACTATAATAAATTTTGCAGGCCAAATATCTAGAAGTAGTATTGAGAGAAGTTTATTCACACCCTTCAGTAAATGGGATCATGCTTTGGACAGCGTTACATCCTTATGGTTGCTACCAAATGTGCCTAACGGATAACAATTTTAACAACCTTCTGGCCGGTGATGTGGTGGACTCGTTGCTAAAAGAATGGCAAACTGCGGCGGTGGAAGGTGAGACCGACGACCATGGTGCATTTACCTTTAATGGCTTCTTGGGTGAATATATGGTGACTGTTAGTTACAACAACAAAACAGTTGATTCAACGTTGTCATTGTGCCGAGGCGACGAGACCAAACATTCGTACATTAGTCATATGTAAATTTTAAAGTATGTTTTAAATGGGCTTAAAGTAGATGGTTTATTGAATAAGGGGCCCGTTTGGTGAATTGGTTTAGGTAATGTTGGGCCGGATTGAATTTATAGGGGGGTAGGTCGACGAGACAGCAGGTCCAGTACATAATAATCAGGACGACCCAATATTCCAGTACCAGTCAAATCCAGTGGCCCAATAAGTGGGCTGCCTACACAAAATGGAGTAATTAATTAGTTGTCCAGATCTAATTGAATGTGGACGGGTTTAATCCATGTCTAATCTTATGTGGTCTACTAAACCGCCTTAGGTGTATATATGATATGCCAAATTGCAAGAAAATTATGAAAAATCAATTAAAAGAGAGAGGGAATTATGGATAGTCAAATGGCTATTGTACACGTTTCTAGTGCATACTATAAATGTAATCAATCCATATGAAAGATTTAATTGATGTGTTGTGCTGAAACGTTATAGCATACAATTTTATAAAATATTATTTTATATGTTTTGAGGTTGTGATCGGAGGAAGATTTATCTTTACTTATGTGTTACATTTTGGTTTTCACACTTTATACACAAAGACTCACACAAATTTTAACTAAAATGTAAGTCAATTATACATAATTGTGACAAAAATATGAGAATTTTTTTGTTGCAGACGTTTAATAAACATACAAAATTTAAAGATTCTCTTTTTTCCTAATAACAGTATTTTAAAATCTCTAGAAAATGAAAAATCTTATTAATCTTAGGTTCACGGCTTGGTATGCAATGAGCATTCAAAATGGGATGTGCTTCAATTCTCCATCCAAGACATGAAAGTTGGAATCATGTTTTGTCTAGCTAGAAAAGGAGGCTAGCGGTGCCCCAAAAATTACACGACGAAAAACTTTAATCATTTATATGTTATATGTACATAAATCTTAAAATTACATCAATGCAAATTGAAGCCTAGTTAATAAAGAGCTGTCACAAAAGTATTCAAGGGATAACTTAATTTGTTCTTTTATTTCCCTTTTTTTTAAATAGAGTATGAGAAAGACAAGGCAACAAGTATTTCATTGATGTCCCTCTAAAGAATTGAATAGGGGACGGACGCATCTTACGTCTCTTTTAAAACGATAACTTCTTGTGAACATGGTAGTCGTGGCAAGTTTCTTGGGACACTCTAAAGTGACTCTCAGCTGTTGAGAGTCACCTTAATTCTTCTCAAGTGCATGGGTTGTACGTAACCAGTCATAATTTAAAATTACCCAAATACCCTTAAATTAAAATCTCTCTCTTCATCTCCATTATCTCCATTTCTCTCATATTTCCCCTTCTCTCTCATATCTCCCCTTCTCTGCCTTCCCAATTTGCAACTTCTCACTCATGCCGCAAACATTGATGGGCAATCTCTCGGAATAAAAAGAGGGGAGGGGGCAAAACAAGGGGAAAAGAAAAAGAAAAAATTAATCAGTGGTGTGCTGTATATATCTTACTGTGGACCTTACTGCAGCAGAATCAGTCAATGGGGGGACAACATTTTCAGGGAATGTTTCAGGTATTATTGGACCGGACCGAAGCATGGCATAACAAGCAGGAACAGATCATAGTTTTGCTGCACCAAGAAAACCCTTTTTAGGCCTGAAATTTTACTTCCATATTCTGATTATTAAAAGTATTACCTAAGTTTTAATCATAATATTTATCAGTACTAGAAAACAAAGTAATAATCATAGTATATGTTTTTTAATCATGAAATAAGGAATAATCAATGATCACTATGGGTCACACGTTCAGATAAAGGTTTATCTTCATCTGATGAAAGAGTTTGGGATATATATTTGAGGCAGAAAATGGAAAATTGTTATGAAATAATATGTTGGGTTCATTAAACTAGAAAAGTAATTAAGTAAATAAAAAATTAAGTGCCTGGATCATATTTCAAAAGTTCAATGCATAAATTAATTTTTTTTACATGTAGTTTTTTTTTTTCGGTTTTGATTTCGTGCTTCGATAGAAGAGGAGTATGAAAAATAGGGCGATTATTGTTAGCAAAATAAACAGAAAAATTGCATTTTTAGTTCTATAGGACTGGACCCTCACATTTTTTTGGTTCCTCAACTTACCAAATTGCATTTTAGTCACTTTTCAAAAACTATTTTGCACTTTGTTCTCTCCGCTGCCTTTGGAACCAATAGAGCAATACTGAACAATCCTATAGAATCGAAGATGTTAAATATAGACTATTATGATAAAAGTGCACCATTTTTATATTATAAAGTAAAGGGTCAAAAATGCATTAAAATCTTATTATGTGGGACAGTAATTATTATCATTATAGTTATTACTAATGATAATTGTTTCCAAAAGTTATATGATATGATATGATATGAGTTTCTAAAAATTTCAAATTAAATGTCAAATTATCCAAACAAATACTAAAATTAGTTCCACTGTGAATGAAGACAATTTTAAAATTTTGGGCCTTGTTCATTCTTGAGCCCACATACAGTGAGAGCTTCCCAATTTTGCCCCATGTGGTAAAAGTAACTTTTTTTCTTCTTATAAAGCTACCACGCCCGTTACGCTGCAATAATTTGGTCTACTAATTTGTCATAATTCGACATATTCATACATATTCTCTTTTATATTTATTTGCTTTTGTCTCCCTTCTAAGAGCAATAGAGCATCGTTCTTTCTATCCAACCCCCCAATTTCTATGCAATTTATCGTGATAAAGGGGGAAAATGCATATTACTACCCTGTGATATCGAAAACCTGCAAAAAACTACCCTGTGAAATTTTTTTTGCACCAGACTTCCTTGTGTTTTCAAAAACCCTGCAAATTACACTCATTCTCCGTTAATCATTGACACCGTTAATTTTTAATTGAATTGCCTAAATTACCCCTTATATATTAATAAAAAATTATATTTTTATTAACGGGGAAAATGCATATTACTACCCTGTAATATCGAAAACCTGCAAAAAACTACCCTGTGAAATTTTTTTTGCACCAGACTTTTTTGTGTTTTCAAAAACCCTACAAATTACACCCATTCTCCGTTAATTATTGACACCGTTAATTTTTAATTGAATTGCCTAAATTACCCCTTATATATTAATAAAAAATTATATTTTTACAATTACAAAAACTCTCACTAATTTTTCTCTCTCGCTTCTCATATGGAACAAACAAAGAAAAGAAGAGATATTATGTGCGAAGTTTAAAAGATACAAAATTATGGGTATAGTATAAAAGTATAAGGGAGTTTGAACAATCGTTTAAAAGTACAAGAATTTTTTGCGCAAACATTAAAAAATATGAGTTACTTTTCTACAAACATTAAGAAAAACATAGAAGTTTTTTGCAAACATTTCAAAGCATAAGGAAGTTTGACGCAAACTTCCAAAAGTACAAGGAAGTTTTTTGCAAACGGTGGAAAACACAAGGAACTTTTACGCAAACTTTAAAAAACACAAGGAAGTTTTCTGCAAACTTTAAAAAATACAAGGAGGTTTTATGCAAACTTTGAAAAACACAAGGAAGTTTTCTGCAAAGATTCAAAGTTACAAGGGTATTCTTGTCATTTTGAATGAAAAATTACGTCAAAAACAAAAAAAATCGCATTTTTGGCGCGTAGAATACACGCGCGTCAAAAAATTGACGGAGGGAGACGGAATGGGTGTAATTTGCAGGGTTTTTGAAAACACAAGGAAGTTTGGTGCAAAAAAAAATTCACAGGGTAGTTTCTTGCAGGTTTTCGATATCACAGGGTAGTAATATGCATTTTTCCCGATAAAGGGAGTTAACTAAAGAATTATATAATGATGAATATTAGCACTTGAATACAATCTACCCTAAATATATAAGTCTTCAATTATATATACCAAGCTAACATATTTTGTATTGACAATCTTCTAATTAGATGGTTCACATTTATATGACACTAATTAACATGTTACATTATCAGTATAACAATCAATTTTTTACATTTCAAAAACTAAATATTGACACAACTTAAAATATGTGATCCAAGATTCACTATGTCTTGCTAATGATAATTCCATTAAGGAATTATATATACAAATATGATTAATCATTGCATGGTAAATTCCCAATAGAAGTGATTTTATATAAAGAAGAAATAACATACAAAATTCGTTGCCGGTTTTGCTTCAAGTTCATGATATGAGCTACAATATATATGAATTTTGAACTTCCCCTTTGTTTAATTGTTTTTTCATGTTGGGAGTAGAGAGACTCACTCGTGCTGAAAGATCACTTACGCTTATGAAATTATCCATCAATAAACTAATAAAACATTAAGGTTCTAATAAAGTAATAAATTTATTTCATATATTTACTTGAAGACAAGGGAAGCTTAATTTAATTAATTAAAAGGGACATATAAAACAACCAGTACGCGTCAAATATGGTTATTCCCAAAAATTCCTTTTAAGTTTGGACTACGGTAATATTATACTTTTATACCAGCAACAAATATAGTTATTTATCTCTTGAGTTCAAAATATTTGCATCTAATTTTACCAGATTTCACAATTTCTTATTCAGCTCAACATATTTGATCATTTATTTTGTGTTCGATACGTTTAATTAGTTTGTTACCCGACACTTTTAGTCATTTACATTTACTTGAAACTTAATATCTTGAGTCAGGGGATCAAATTTCAAAGAATTTAATGGTTAAAATATATGGTTATATAATTACAACTAATAACTTTTACATAGAAATAACTTTTTCTTAAATCAAATTATAGGGAGTTGAAAGTGATGGGAAAAATATATATATTTTTTTTTGGTACAAGGAAAATTATTAAATATGTTACTTACCATTGAGGTTAATTTGATCTAATGTAAGGGATCAGTCTTCATAATATGACGAATGCAATTTTAAATTTCTACTAAAAAATGTCATAATAAAATGTGTTTGGTTGTACTATAAATATATCAAATAAGGTCTAAAACATTGATACCCTTAGGCATAGAAAAAAGACTAAACGTGTTAGCAAAAGATAAAAGAACTTATTGAAACATAAAAAATAAAAATAAAAATAAAAATCATTTATTAGATATGAGAATATGTCAGTTTTTGGGGAGATTTAATTTTGTTTTCTTATAATAAAACTTATTAAGTTATACGATGGATATGACAAAATAATCTAACCTCATAATTCTTGTGTTCCAATTAATTTCTCATGCTTCTTTATTTTGAAATTCAACCGAAACCCAATATGTGTTGGTCAAAATAGTATCAATAAACATTTTTACCACGGGTCAAAGTTATGGGACTAAAATTGTAATTTAATCTTCCACCCCCAAAATTATCCGACCCGCCGACCGCTCTCCCTATATAAGTATTGATAAATCTTAGCAACTTGAGTTCAATGAATCATCAATATTTATAAGTTTATACATTGATATATATATATATATATATACTAGAAGTAGAGCAAATTAAATGGCGTCGTCCGACAAGGTGGTGGAGAGTGTAATTGTCGGAAACTATGTAGAAATGGAGTCCGAAGGCAAGCCAAGAGACATCAAGTCAAAAATCTCAAACCTTTTCTGGCATGGTGGATCAGCCTATGATGCCTGGTTCAGCTGTGCTTCAAACCAGGTTTCTTACTTAAATAAATAAAATTAAATAGTGTTTTTTAATTATCTTTAAGGTATTAATTAATTCATTGTTTTTGTTTAGGTTGCTCAAGTGCTTTTGACATTGCCATACTCATTTTCTCAACTGGGAATGCTCTCTGGAATTTCATTTCAGCTGTTTTATGGTTTAATGGGGAGTTGGACTGCTTACCTTATCAGCATTCTTTATGTTGAGTACAGAACCAGAAAAGAAAGGGAGAAAGTTGATTTCAGAAACCATGTCAT
This sequence comes from Penstemon newberryi var. newberryi, assembly GCA_030819805.1. Taxonomy (NCBI): domain Eukaryota; kingdom Viridiplantae; phylum Streptophyta; class Magnoliopsida; order Lamiales; family Plantaginaceae; genus Penstemon; species Penstemon newberryi. The sequence goes on along the minus strand of JAUALY010000004.1, from coordinate 9,753,813 downwards.
TCAGGTTAATTACTTCAATTTCATTTTAATTACCTTTTTCTTAATTATTAATTCATTCTACAGAAATACTCCACAAGTTTGATTATATATGTTTTTATTTTAGTCTAGTTTGATTGGACCCTCGTCACCATAAATGTAAAATTATGAAACATGGGACTAGAAGTGCTGCAAAATCTTCTAGTTTCCTATGATTTAACATTCCATTTCTTTAAGATATAACAATGGATAAAGATACCAATTCTCACATGGGTTTTCTGTATTTTTCTGTGCAATTTTATATATGTTTCTTAAAAAAATATCAGTGGTTTGAAGTGCTTGATGGGCTTCTTGGGAAACACTGGAGGAACGTGGGTTTGGCATTTAATTGCACTTTTCTTCTGTTTGGATCCGTTATCCAACTCATAGCCTGTGCAAGGTATCTACCCATTTATTTATTTTATAAAAAACATTTAAAATAGTAGCTATTTAATTACTGTTAACTTTGGATTGGGGTTTTTTATTTTTGATGCAGCAATATTTACTACATAAATGACAATTTGGACAAGAGAACTTGGACATATATATTTGGGGCATGTTGTGCAACTACAGTGTTCATTCCTTCTTTCCACAATTACAGAATTTGGTCTTTTCTTGGATTGTTAATGACCACTTACACGGCTTGGTACCTCACAATTGCATCCTTGCTCCATGGACAGGTACTAAATTAAATTTATTGATTTTGTTTTGGTCAGATATTTTGATAAGTCCAAAGCTTTAATTGACAAATCTTAAAAGTATATTGAAAACATATTCTAATCATTATTAATCTTACGATTTACAATTAAATAAGTTAAATATTAACTTTAAATATCACCCACCCTTACTACGTACGTGACCTCAATCTTGGAGCTTTTAAAATGGACATGTGATATGAATTAATTAATTAGATTACTCCAATCAATTTAGTGCATGCTGTTCAAGTCAAATCATGATTCATTATTCCATTTAAGTAAATTAATTATTTTTAATTTCTTGATTACTATTATTATCAGGTGGAGGGTGTTAAGCACTCGGGTCCAACCAAAATGGTGTTGTATTTCACAGGAGCCACAAACATTCTTTATACATTTGGGGGTCATGCCGTTACAGTGTAAGTCATTTTCAAATATTTACATATTTTATTATTTGCTCAGGTGTCTGGTTAGGTTATTAATATCGACCAGGGTAAATTAAATGAGTTTTATTAATTGTTTAAATTTATTTGGATAGAGACTTAACCTTGGCAAAATCGACATGACCTGACCATGGAATCTAATGACCAATCTTTTTATTTATTTACCAATTGTTAGTGTTAAAGAGTTCTATGAAGTGTCGTTTTCTTAGATATTAGTATTAAACAAGTAGATTTCCAGTAGGGCCCTTCTCTTCTTAGGCGTGCTATTGAGACAAAAGATACTAGTGAGTAAGTAGTACGTACGTTTTCATTCTAGCTTTTTTTGTTTCCTATTTTGATGTATATATGGGAAATTAGGCAGAGATCAGACATTGGCTGATCATTTAATTTTGATCCACCAAATCCAAATTTAATTGCATTAATTCTCAGTGTGTCTAGAATTAGTCATGATATTATATATAGGACTTGTAGGGGGAGACTTCAAAAAGATTGTTGTATGTTAGAATTGAGACTCGTGTACTCTACATCATGATGAACCTGAGACAATGTACAACAATACACATTAGTTAATGTAGTGCAACTTTTACCTTGCTGAAGCTTGTTAAGCAATTAAGACAAATTTAATAGTGGTCTCATAAATTTACAACTCAAATTAAATTAAATTAAATTAAATTAAATATTATAGTAGTATTACTAAATTGTGAATTTATTTTTTTAATTTATTGGTTGGGCTGGCTGGCTGGCTGGCAGAGAGATCATGCATGCTATGTGGAAACCACAAAAGTTCAAGGCAATATACTTGGTGGCTACCCTCTATGTATTGACACTCACCCTCCCATCTGCATCAGCTGTTTATTGGGCTTTTGGAGATCTGCTTCTCAATCATTCCAATGCATTTTCTCTCCTCCCCAGATCACCCTTCAAGGACATGGCTGTCATTTTGATGCTCATTCACCAGGCATGCTAAATTTATTATCCATCATATATAATTCATCATCAAGGATATATGTTAATTATTTTTAATGTAATTATTACTTATAACAAAACTTTTTATATATAAGTTAGACGTCCTACCATTTGACTAACGTCGTCCTTGTTATATATGTTGATGCGCGCAGTTTATAACATTTGGGTTTGCATGTACGCCATTGTATTTTGTCTGGGAAAAGGCTATAGGCATGCACGAATGCAAGAGCTTGTGCAAGAGGGCGGCAGCACGGTTGCCAGTGGTGGTGCCGATATGGTTCTTGGCCATAGTCTTCCCATTTTTCGGCCCAATTAACTCCACCGTTGGATCACTTCTAGTCAGCTTCACTGTGTACATTATCCCAGCTTTGGCCTACATGTTCACCTTCAAATCAGCTGCAGCAAGAGAGGTAATTATTAATTAACACATTTTATTTGAGTTTCAAATTCATTTTAATTTTGCTTTATTTATTTTTATCTGTTTGGAAGTGGATTGGGGACTTGGGAGGCAATGCAACCAAAAGGTGCATAGGAACAAGATTCCCAATCCTGCCATTGAGCATAACACTGTTCTTTGATATTCTCTGTTTGAATAACTACAAAAGTATCCTATCAATTGTTCCTTGCTCTTATTTCCTTTCTGTCAAAGTTGTATTTTTTAATCCCATGTGATTGTAATTGTACTCTTGGCACTTTTGGGCTCAATTTTCTGAAATACTTTGCATTTTTTACCGCGGGCTTTACTAAATTGCACTTGTGGTCATATAGTATTGTCACAGTTTTGCATATTTTTTTACAAATTAAATAGAAATGAGGTAAGGGGACAAAAAGGGTAAGATATTTCAAAATGTTAGGACCAAAAGAGTAATTTTGTAAAGTGCGGGATCAAATGTGTTGAGTGTAAAATGCAATTCTTCCTCCCTCTTATGAACTTGCAAGTAATGTACAAATCTCCTCTGCCCATTACATGGAAGCCCTTTTGTAACCAACAAATAAATACTACTGTAAATCCTAGTTGTAGATTATTAATTGTCTTCTGTTTTTTGGTGCAGAATGCAGTGGAGCAACCTCCTAAGTTCTTTGGAAGATGGGTGGGCGCGTATGTGATCAACATATTTGTTGTTGTATGGGTTCTAATTGTTGGTTTTGGGTTTGGTGGATGGGCCAGCGTGACTAATTTCATTAACCAAATTGACACATTTGGGCTTTTCACTAAGTGCTACCAATGCGCACCTCAACTGCCGCCACATCTGGCCAACGCCACCGCTCCTCTGCCGCCTCCCACGGCCAACTTCACTCATCTACCCCCTAATGTCCACCACCACTGATCAATTGCACCCTATCTTTCAATTGGAGGTAAAAAGAGACAGAACTAGAGGCAACTATGGGTAAAACCAAATTTTGTGCCACTTTTCAAAGGAATGTGTTATTCAGTTTAGATTTGGTAGCTATTATGATGGAATGTGTGAAAATCTTGATTTACATGGGCAAAATGCTTAATATGTAATATCCATATTCATACCTTTTGAAACTCGTTAAGAGTATTCTAATATTTTGTTATTGATGTTCGTAAATTCAAGTTTTTTTATTAGAAAAGTGCATTCTATCACCCAAGAATCACAAAGTATATGGCCAAATATAGATATCATCTAAATGTGATTTAGCATTGATAGCCTAACAAATCATCGGGAATCATATTTGGTGATAATGAATATTTACAAGAGCATAACTCAGAAAACTAAAATGACAGATCCTATATAATTTACTTTTATAATTCAACATTATCTTATAATTTATTTCTTGTTTATCTTGAGCAGATGATAATGAATAGTAACAACCAAACACATGATAAACTAAATAGATAAATCAATAATTATTTCTAAACCCGAACTCTTCATAATTATTTTGAAATTAGTATTATTGATCAGAAGTAATTAATAAGTTTAGTTGGACACGAGTAATGGGACTCTTATGAACCAAATAAAAAGAAACATGGAATTTTTGTCCAGACTCCAGAGGTTTAATTGACCTAAAATTTGATATCCAAATTAGTTGAACTCCCTAATGTTTGATATATCTAAGAGTAATTACAAACATTAAGAGAAATATGATATTAAGAAAAAACCTAGTAGGAAAGTTCATTCATTAACGCCGATAAAACCAAACATGTATACCATATACATGCATACAGTTATGAATAAAACAAAATTAAAAGATATTATCCAAAGCTAAAACATCATAATCATAATCATAATTCATAATCAGAACCCTTAACCATAACACTAACAAATAGAGGTAAATAGTTCAAGCTAAAAGACAGCAACCCATCAACAGCTCAGCGGTTTGAGGTAGGGCATTCACGAGCAAAATGACCACCCTCCCCACAGTTATAACAACCGCCACCACCTCCACCTCCACGTCCACCTCCACCGCCGCCTCCACCACTTCCATATCTTCCACCACCGCCTCCAACACCCTGGGAGCAATCTCTAGCCATATGGCCATTCTCACCACATTTGTAACATCCACCACCTCCACCACCACCTCCGTAGCCTCCACTGCCACCTCCGTAGCTTCCACCACCACCTCCGTAGCCTCGGCCACCTCCACGGCCTCCTCCGTTGTAGCCGCCGCCTCCTCCTCCGTTGTATCCGCCGCCTCCGGATCCACGGGTGCTCCCTTGGACAGAGGCACCATCAGGTCCGGTCACGTTGGACGCCTTAGCGCGGCCGTCGTTACCGTGCTCCAAAACGTACTCCACCGCTTCGCCTTCGGCGAGGCTGCGGAAACCGTCGGATTTGATAGCCGATTGATGAACAAACAGATCTTCGCTTCCGTCTTCAGGGGTGATGAATCCGAAACCCTTTTGGTCGTTAAACCATTTGACGGTACCCTTTTTCAAATCACCCTCGGCCATTGCTACAAAAACCCTAGTTTTTTTTTTTTCTCTCTATTTGTTATCTAGTTTTTTGGTATGGAGAGCTGTTTATATAGCTTAGGTTACCCGTAAGCGGACTTGATTTTCTTTATTAGCTGATTATTAATATCCAAGTGGGGTCCGGATTTTTCTTTTCCGCTTTAAATTTAATGTTTGGGGAATCAAAACGACGGTGGATGATTTATCTTGGGAATCTAATGGCCATAGATTGGTGTATTACATTTGTTCTGAATCGTTGGATTCTCCGTTTAACTAAACTTTAAAGAATTAATTAATTATCATAATAATCCATGATAAGAGAAGCTAATTGACATTAATGAGCATTACGTTATTTGATAATACAACCAACTAATTACTAGGGGTGCACATGATTTCTTTTTAGGTTTGATTTCTTTTTAGGTTTAAGTATGTTCTAAAACCATGGAAAAAAATTGTCCGAGTCTGGCTTGGTTAAACCCATCCAACCATCAAGCAAGTGTATTGCATTTGCTTTGTGATTGATCACTCTCCTGGGAGTTACACACTACAAGAAAAATGGATTTTAGTGACAAAATATTAAGTGACATTGTTGGAATTGTCACTTTTTGCATATATTTAGTGACAAGAATATTAGTTTTATCACAATAACAATAGTGATAAGTGCAATAATGACAAAATATATTTTTAAGTTGTCACTAATTGCTATTAGTGACAAGTATATGAAACTTAAGTTGTCACTATTGACAATTAGTGACACCCTTTCAGTGACAACGTAGTGACAGTAAATATTATCACTATAATTTACTGACAATTTTTTAGTAGTCACTTTTGAGGTATTACTAAATGTCAATAGTGACAATTTTTTCACATTTCTTGTCATTAATGTACCTATATACATCATTTGAGTGACAATATTTAAATTCTTGTCACTTTGTCATTTACCCTTTTGTCACTAAAATTTAATTTTTTTGTAGTGACATCCAATCCTAAAGCAATTGTATTATATTTGACTTGTAGTTACTTTGAGTTCGGCCAAACCCGATGTGGATGAGAATTTCCCCTAAAACCATACCTATATTTTTTTATGGTACATGTTTTAAATTTTTGATACCACAATAATTCGTATTGTACCGTAGTTTGAGAAAATATACTTTATGCAATTATATTTAAGATTTCTTATATTCCAATCTATAATTACAACATATAGTTCATTATTAGTATTTATAACTCAAAATAATTATACTCAAGTTAAACATATAATCGTGTTCTATTTAAATTATTCATTTACAAAAAGTCAAAAAAGTAAAAAAATTTAAGCATACAAAAATAAATAATAAGTTATCCTATCATAAAAATAAATAACAAAAAACAAATGAATTATCGACATTATTTGATTTTTTCTTTTAATGAGAATATTTTTATGTGATTCAAGGTTAAAGAATTATTTATAGGATATTATTATATTACTCATCTGTTTTTGTAAAAAGAAAAAGAAAAATCATACATTAGAAAAAACTATTTAATTTTTTTCAACAATTAATCGACTATAAAGGAAAATAGTATGACATAAAAAAAATCTCTAGAACCGTAAAATCGTATCGTAATGTACAAAAAATGAATCGTACCAGATGCATTAATATGTTATTCAAAAGTCTGATTTGATATTGCAAATTAAAAAATCGCAACAATTAATACGATACAAATTTAACTAATAAAACATCAATACTGTATCACGTACATCCCTGTTAATTACATTTACGAAGAACTCCATGCTTGGTCCTTCGACTCATTCTTAAAATGCAATGTGTCAATAAGAGAAATTCCGTATGTTGGTTTATCTTTTCATAGCAAAATGGATAAAATAAACTGAATTGGCGAAGAATGTAAAGAAAATAGAGTTTGTATTAAATAAAATAAAAAATAAAATAAAAGGCTATAGATAAATAAAGAAAAGTTAATAAGGAAAGAGTGTGAAAGAAGTAGTCAAAGGAATGAATTCACAGTCAAAGCATGTATGGGGATGGGACGTAGCTCTGCACTTCATTGGTAAATGGTGTGAGTGTGATGGATGTCTCCTTTTTCTTTTCTTTTTTTGGAGAAATGATGGATGTCTTCTCTCAATAATCTCTTTTTTTTTTTTTTTTCATTAAAGGGTCTATTTGTATGGGTTTTGGTTCGGTTTAGCGGGTCTCGATTAAAAAAAATAATTTGGGTGGTTTCGATGAAACATTTGAGACCTCATTTGGATGAGTTTTGGCTGTTGGGTTTTGTGATTTGAATAAGTTAAAATTTCACTTGAATTGGGTTTGGATGTTGGGATTTAGGGGAAAAAGTAGGTAGTAGGTATCAAATCAATGTTTTTTTAGTGAGATTTGGGGAAAAAAGTAGGTAATATGTGTCAAATCAATATTTTATGGGTCTTTCTAAAATAAGATTTTATGGAACATAGGTGTATATGAGATATCGCATCTCAACTACTAAAAAAAATCAACAACAAATCTGAATCATAATTTTTGGTCAAAATGTCCAATGATGATGTGGGACATTTAAAGAAAATAAACATATATTAAATTACATACTAACCCTTTAATTAATATTTAAAAATTTCTCCCTAATCTCTAATTAATTTCATCTCTTTCCCTAAAAAAAATATCTTAACTATTTCAATAAAAATATCTCATTTAATCAAAATTTTATACGAATTAACAATTAAGACTATTAGTATAAGATCATTTGAAATATTTTTAGGGAAAAATGCACTTTACAACCCCTCTCAAAGTTATATTTTGAACTTTACCACCCAAAAGTATATTTAAGCACGTATAAAATCAGTTGCACTTTTCCTCTCAAATGAGTTTAAGCCACGATCACTGAAAAACACAGATATGCGTTTCATTTGTGTATTTTAAGGGTAAATTAGTTCCAACATCGATTTTTAGCCCAAATATTTTTGTGGCGCGCATTTTTCCCTCTCTCTTTACAAATAAACTATTTTTCTACTTTATTTTAGATATTCCGCTCGCAAGACATGAGTCAAGTATTTGGAATGTAAGATGTGATGTGACTAATTTACCCTTTTAAAATTCATGTGAGGGGCACATGTACATTTTTCGTCAAACAAAAATTGCATAAAATCATTCGAGGGGGTAAAGTGCAACTAATTTTATTTTGCAGGGGGTAAAGCGTTTATTTTGTACATATGAGTGATAAAGTGCCAAAACATGTAACTGTGGGGACATGATTTTTGTCAATTTTTTAAAGTGGGATTCATAAATCATATGAAGGTTTTGTCAATTTTTTAAAAAATAAATGGGGGTGGGGGGTATTCCCAATTTTTAAAGTTACCATGTAACTCTGGGGGATAAGATTTTTGTCAATTTTTTAAAGTGGGATTCATAAATCATATGGAGGTTTTTGTCAATTTTTTCAAAAAATAAATGGGGGTGGGGCATTCCCAATTTTTAAAGTTACTAGGTGTTAGATAATCTTTTAGGTAATAGGGATGTTTTTGCATTCTATGGTGGGGTAACATTATCATTTCGACTTGAGAGGGTTTTCTTTGTTAATAAGAAAAAAAGTACAATATTTTTTTGCTAACAAAACAAGGGGTGTTTTTTAATACACCCATTAAAAAGGGTAAATTTGTCTTTAAGAAAATAAATGATTTAAAGTTAAATTTTAAGGAGATATGTGTCACCAAGATAAATGTTATCTCATGTGCTCTTCATCCCTCAAAATCTCATTTTAGACAGCCCCATGTTTTATAGGTTTGAAGAGTTTGAGTGTGAGTTTCTGAATAGATTTTTGATGGTTTTATGGGTTTGGCGAAAACTCATTTAAAAGGATTTTGGCTCGGTCTCGCGAAACCCGCGATACCGGGCCAAAATCCATCCACATACACCATAAATAATTACTCCCAATTCCTTAATTACTTCTATATTTACTCCCTTAAAAAACAGAACATTACTTCAAAAATACTCTTTCCTCTGTTAATTTTCATCATTTTAGTTTTTCGCATGGGGTTTCACTGTTTCAGTAAGAAAAAAAAATATTACAATATGAATCATCTTTCCTAAAATCAAGTTCTAAATATTACATTTCCACACGGTCTAAGCTTCAACACCACTAATTATGAATCATTGCTTGTATAATTATATATTTAACATGTTTAAATTACATCTACAACTCCACCCCCTAGTTAAAAGAAGCAAAAATTAAAAGTTGAATAGAGTATAACTTGTTGAAAGGGGATATTCATTCAATTGCTTCAATTTCAGGTCATAAGGAAATTAAGAAAACTCTCCTCTTTTTTAACTTACAATAGAGAAATAATTTAGTGGAATGAATTAGTCATTATGAAATAGCGAATCCATATTCAAATTTCTGTTATGAAATATTAACTCGAAAATAATTAAACCTTAAAAAACCGAAACAAAAAAATATTAAGTATTAAGAGTCCAGTCAATCTGGTTTATTTGTCGCTCGTATTTCAAGTAAAGAAGTATTTGGTTGTTATTTGACCAGGCCCATTCTAGATCAGCCAATCCATATGTTCCGTTAATAAATATCCACATCATTGACAATGTTAGGTTCCTGTGTTTTAATTCTCATGTGAAGCTTAATTCAATTTTAAAAGAACACATAGTAACACAATAAGCCACCCTTATTTCTGGGCTATCTCTAGAAGATTATAACATCTGATATTGGTCGAATTTAATTTAATTTTCATCCGGCCCACTACAATTCAGCCCATCTTTCATCATGTAAATTATTATTAGTACAATTATCAAAAAAGGAAAAATTATTATTAGTCCTAAAAGCGTTTCATTACTACGACAAGTCGCGTTTGAGTTAAATAAAGTCGTGTATTTAACATAAGTGGCCTTTAGGGATTTACGGCGGAGATGGCGGGGAAGAGGAAAAGGAAAAGCGGCGGAGAGCAGCGTCGTGGGATCCATCCACGAAACAAATACTCCGATAACCCGCCAGATTTCGGGTTATTGGCTTCTCTTTACCCGAGTTTTGAGCGTTTCGTCTTCTATTCACATGACGGAAGGCCCAAAATCGATTGGACGGATTTCAATGCGACTCGAGAGTTAACACGGGTCTTGCTCCTCCATGACCATGGCCTCAACTGGTATGCCATTTTTGTATGTGACGTTAGTTTTACCTTGCGTTACTTGAGGAAAGTTGTTAGAGTGAGCTTGGCCCAAGTTGAAACAATGAATTACAAAAAAATTAGTATAATTAACATTGATAAATTTTGATCTCGTAAAATTGATTTTATAGAACAGAAGTTAGTAAAAAATGTTGATTATTATGCATTTATTAACCAGAAATTGATTATGTTTTGTTATCGAAAGCCACAGTAATCGAGGTAGATCATAAGTAATTCTGAATCTAGGCTGAGAAGTTCCACTTGGCCAAACTCATCAAGTAAAGTTAGTTGAGCAAGTTAATTTTAGCATCATGTTTGATTAAAGCTACATTTCATGTATTCTCATAGCTAAATAAGTTAGTTTAGTTTAATTTGATAGCTAATTTATCTTTGCAGGTTTTCTATTGCGTTGGCAATATGTTTGTTTTAATTCACGTATGCTTTAAGTGGCTTTGGTGTGGTTTAAATTTACATCACTTGATATTTAACTGTTTTAAAATAAAAGTAATTGGATGAACTGATTCAAAAGCTATCCACATTTCTTGCTTTTAAACACAGAGTTTCATTCTGTGTGGGATTGAGTGTGATAAAAGCTAAAATTATATTTGTTCTGAGTTTTGACAATGCCGTTGACATTGAAAAAATTATGTTATAGGTGGATTCCTGATGGGCAGCTCTGCCCAACAGTGCCAAACAGATCAAATTATATCCATTGGATTGAAGATCTTTTGGCTTCAGATGTCGTCCCCTGCAGCCGGGCAGACGGTGATGTGGCAAAAGGTTTTGATATTGGAACCGGGGCTAATTGCATTTATCCTCTTCTTGGTGCATCCCTTCTTGGTTGGAAGTTTGTTGGTTCAGGTACTTATAGGGAGAATATGAATTTTTAATCACAAAATTGGGCACTCGACACTTTTGGTTTCTCGCTTTAAAAATTAACACTCTTGGTCCCAACTTTGTTTTTGACACATTTGTCCTTCCTCTCCTTTCCATCGAATTTGGGGCCAAAAGTGCAAAATAGAGCTATTCTGTGAGACCAAACATGTAAAACAGAGATAGTCCTTTACGGACCAAAAGTGCAGAAATTGGATTCGAAGGGTGCAAAAGGACGAAATTTGCAAAAAATAGGGACCAAAGTTTTTTATCTTTTGAAGCGTGGGACTAAAAGTGTTGACTGTCCAATGGGACTAAAAATTGCAATTTTCCATACTTATAGAAAGGCTTTGGGTTTTTTTTTGGGTACTGTTTCTTAAAGCTATATGTGGTGTATCTGTGCTTTGTTTTAGATGTTACTGATGTAGCAATAGAGTGGGCTAATCAAAATGTCAGGAGCAACCCTCAAATATCAGAAATGATTGAAATTAGAAGAGTTGATTGCGAGGATAATGATCTTGACAGCCAAGAATTGCAAAATAGGCAGCAAAGTAATAGTGAAGGTATGGGCTCAAGCAATACCACAGAAAATGATAACGGGCCATCATCTGTACTCCAGTCAGTTTCGAGTGTAAATAAAAGTTATAATGGGCCTCCAATACTTCTAGGTGTCGTTAAGGATGGTGAGAACTTTGACTTCTGCATGTGCAACCCTCCATTCTTTGAGACTATGGATGCAGCAGGATTAAATCCGAAGACTTCTTGTGGAGGGACTCCGGATGAGATGGTATGTTCTGGTGGTGAACATGCCTTTATAACTCGTATCATTGAAGATAGTGTCAAATTGAAGGCCACATTCCGGTATTGTGTTTATTTTTTCATCTTTAGTTCTAGTAAGTGTAATTCAATTGGCCTCATATTTACGAGTTTGTTCTTTATAATAGGTGGTACACTTCTATGGTTGGAAGAAAATTGAATCTGAATAATTTGGTGTCACGTCTCTGGAATGTGGGGGCAACCATAGTTAAGACAACAGAATTTGTCCAAGGCAAGACATCAAGATGGGGTCTTGCTTGGTCTTTCTTGCCTCCTTCAAAGAAGATGATATCATCTCAAGTGACAGAAAAGAAAAATCTATCTTTCATGCTCGAGGTTTTGAACCCTTTTAGTACAACTTGTCATTATTCTTTGATTGGTTTAGGTGCCTGATTTCTTTAGACCGAGTATTTTTAATTTGTACCTCAGAAGGTACAATCTAGATTTAATCGGGCTCGTGGAAGTTGGAAAATAAGCTTTTATTATTGATATGAGTTTTCGAATCTTGTCAGTTGAAAGGAGATGTATGCTCATTACAATTTTGGCAAATTATTGACAAGATGAATGATAAGTTATGCTTCCCAAAAGAAGTAATTTAAATGGCTTCATTTTGATTGAGATATTGATTTTGACAGAATTTGGATAAAGGATTTTAAATGACTTTAGTAATGAGTCATTTTGGTTGGATGGATAGTACAATATGGCTACTTCAGGATTTGAAATTCTTAGAAAATCAACATCAAAATGATCCAAACAAGTGCAATGAATTTAAAGACAAAAACTACCTCCTAATTCTTCCATCTATATGAAGCCTAAGTGTTGGAAGTGTAGTAAGATTGTTCACATTTTTTATTAGGTTAATGCTGCATTTGGCCTTGTTTATGCAAAACAAGGCGAGTGTATAAATGATTATAGTAGTGCTACATGTACTCGAACTATTACACACTACATTATTTTGCAGGGGAAGTTTATTAGAATTTTACCTGTCTCAGTTCTTTAATTTGTAGTTGACATTCAATTGTTTCATATTGCAATGATTAGATGTTGGTATTTCCTGTCCATTATACTCGTCTTCTGTAATGATCATCTACATTATATATCTGTCAACATGCTGAGCTTATGCTCTTAAGTTTTTCTACACAGATAGTATTTTCTATAATCTTGTGTTTCATAGCATTTCAATTCACAATGTACTGCTTATATAGGGACTCCAACGACAGTACAGTGCCTTTCATGTGTTGCAGTCAGTGGAATCCTTTCTCACCAATGGTGGGGCATCTTGTAAATTGAATTCAGCTGCATTCCATATTGATGTGAGCCCAGTAATTTTCTTTTTGGAGGTAATTTACACGTGTACAGATAACTTCATCATGCTTAACTGACTTAAAATTTTACATTAAAGATCACTGCTTCAGAGGATCAGTTGAATGCAATTCTTGGGACTGCCACTAAGACCAAGAGTGAAGATGCGTGTTCTGAGTTGGAGACATTCAGTTCTTCAAATAACTATGACATTCAATCAGATGTCCTGTGCTTTAGCATTTCGGTTGGTCCATTCCCTTAATATTTTATTATAATACTCTCTTTTTAAAGAAATTTTTTATATGAAGCCTGATAAGTTATATTTCTACATCATGTATAGGTATTTCAGCAAATCCCTGGAACACTTCTAGTAAAGGGAACAATTAAGGAAAGAGAGAGCTCCATCTCAGGTATTTTACCTTCTCTCTTCATTCTTAGATATTTTATAATCCCCTTTCTGAATCACAATTGCAAAAGCTGGTTGATTAAGCATTATTTTTGGTCCATAATAGATGTTGTCTCCTTTCACCTATATTCTTGGAAGCTTAATTATGTACTCTACTCTTACAATCTCATTCAAACATGACATTATGATTTCATGTTCTTTCCTTTCATTGGATGACACAATCATTTTCTTAAGTTTACCCTCTGTACTGAATCCATATAAATGTTGATGTTCCTTTCCCAATTTTGTGTGTGTCATTTCGGAAGCATCTTTATCTATTTTTTTGCATCTTATGTACATACTTCTGTTGTGTCATACCATGTTCAATGGGATGAATTTCTAAAAGCTTATTAAAAAGCACCTATTGGAGTATTTCGTAATTAATTAAAAGCTGATTACCAAAATAAGTGTTCCGAATATTGTTTTGCAACCACCTTTATTTTTTGGATATTGATAGCTTAAAGTCGGTTTTTTTTTTTTGAAAAAAAAAATCCCTATTGCAATTTGCAAACACCACCGGAGAACTGCTCCAACTGCTAAATTTGTGGTCAGCTTGTACTCTTTGATACAAAAATCATATATTATAATTTAGTACACCAAACTATGGAACTACCTATCCATCACATTTTTGCTTCTGTTTTTGTCTTGATGCAGGTTTATTTTTGTTAGTATTTCAGCAACTCGAACAATTTTTGAAGAAAAAATTCTGCGTTGAAAGAAAGGGTATTATCAGGTGAAAAAGATAGAATGCATAAATCTGCTGTTCTAACAGTTACTAGCCTTTGTGGGAGCATTTATGTAACTTAAGAAGTCTGCTGCTGAGAGGGAAGATCGACCGCAAGTTCTAAACTGCTTCAACGCACAAAATCATTTGATGCAAAATCAGAAAAGAGTTGACTCTGGATATTGCCACAATCCAACAACCTCAAGACTTTCACAGAGAAATATGCAAGAAAATACCATGAAGACGAAATTTCAATTAGAGTGAAAAATACCTATCGTGTTGAAATATGGTTTCTTGTGGTGGGGTTCTAACTTTGTAAGACCAAAGCTCCTCAGTCTCTTGTCAACTTCTTCAAGTTATGTTAAAAATGTTACATTTGAAATCTGTTCCAAGGTTGTTAGAACTACTGTGTTTTCTTTTCTTTTCTTTTCTTTTCTTTGTTTGCAGAAGAAGATATACTAGTTTTTAGCCAATAGCAATTTCATGATAACTTGTTTTTCATTAAATTCAAATATTAAAATAAATATATGTACCTCAAATAAAGATTTTTCAAATAATTTATTCCAATTATAACATTTCCAAATTATTCACACAAAATGAATTAATTACATCAAGCCAAACAAACCAACAAATACATTTTTTTTACAGACTGGCAGTGGAAGACTAGGACACAATATCCGATTCAAACCTGATCTCAACCCGACCCGCCCATCATGGACTATTACCACGCGTAATTCAACGTAGACTTACTACAAGAGAATGAATTCAAGCTTTCCCTTCAACCCTAGCACTCGTTAAACCAATACATGCATCCACAAAATCTTCATTAATAAAATCCGTAGACAAAATCTGCAACCTATCAGCCAACCCTTTCGTAAAACACTGCGCGATAAACATCCTCGCATATGGGTGAATTCGACCCGTAACTGGCTTCACGCACAAAATCGGGTTATCAGCTTGTGGCGTAACCGTATTTTCAACCCGGTAAAAATGTTTCCGGTTTACCACCGGTTGCTGCTCCCCTAAATGCTTTATATTACTCTCGAACTTAGTTGAGGGCAAATCAGTATCGATCCAATTATCTTTCAAATAACCTGAACTCCATAACGGGTCACCCGCTTTCGGTTGGGGCGTTTTCCTCGGTTTCCAAATGCAGATGACCCGCTTCGGTAATAACTCGGATATCGTTTTATTGAACACTTGGTCATCATTATGGATCAAATACTCACCGAGTTGGTCTTTTAAGTACCCATCGAATTCGGGCGGATCGTCGTGTCCGAACTCTGTTCGGATCTCTAGTATTATAATCTCGGACTGTGTTTCCTGGAGAAATTTCTTAACGTCGTTGATCACAATATCGACGCTGTAACTGAGGAGAATTCCGTGGCAGACCCGACGGTCTTCTTGGACCCGGATGTCAAGGACCCGGGCTCCCAATTTCAGCTGCTCGTAGATTGACAGAGATTGAGTTCGAGCGAAGGGTCGGGTTACGAATGGGATTCCAATTTTGTTTGTTGCGGAATCGTGCGTACCTGGCCAGACAATTTGGTTGATTCTGGTTTTATCTGGGTTTAAATTTGACATCCAGTTTGTTCTGTCGGATGGGTGGTAATCGGATCCTGGGAATTCGGATCCTCCGGTTTGGTGTAGATCGACCAGGGCTTTCTTCTCTGTTTTGATTGTTTTTCTTCGTTCAAGTTGTTTGGAAACCTGAGAACCCATTGTGTTGAAAGAAGAAGAAGAAGATGAAATTGATTGATTATTTTTTTTTTTTCTTCCTCTTCTTCTTTATTTTTCTCTCTTGATTGTGTAAAGTATTAGTTATTTATTGGTTTATATTTCGTTGTCAATGGTGGACATGTCATGTTGAGTTCGGTGTGGTGGGCCGGTCTTAATTGAATTATTGGCGGGATTTGATTAAAGATTTATCTTGCTCATTGGTCCACTTGTATTGCCGTCCACACGTTAATTGGATATTTTTAAATTTCAGTTGATATCATGTTTTATTTGTGGTGACAGAGTATATACAAATTTATTCATAATAACAAAATTGTTAACTGACTAAATGTTAAGGGCCTGTTTGTTTGGCGTTTGGGAAAGTAGTTTGGGAGAGTAGTGGAGGTTTGTGAAATAATCTCGATTTGCGTAATGTTGTTTGTTTGGTTTTTGAGAGAGTGGTTTGAGAAATAAAGTAGGTGTAGGTTTTTTTGGAAGAGTTGGGTTGTAGGTGTAAGATGTGTAAGACTTTATGTCAAATCATGTTTGTTATGTGAGATAAATTGTGTAAGAGATTGGTTACTTTATGTCAAATTAAAGTAGAGTTTGTATAGGTTTTGTTTAGAGATAAGAAAATTGTTGTTTGTTGGGCTTTTGAGAGAGTAGTTTGAGAAAATTAATGGATGAAAAATTTATTTCGAAAAATAGAAAACATGTTTGTTTGGCATTTCCCAAACACGAAAAAATTCTGAGAAACGCCAAACAAACAGGCCCTAAAGCCCCGAGTTGTGGATTATAATACCAATTTCATTTGTAATTTTATTTTTGTTTGAATTTTAGACATGAGATCTTTTATGCTATGTTTGGTTCTTGAATTGTACGAAGTAAAATATCAAGAACAATGTGCTTATACATGATAGACATTGAGGTTTAATTTTTGTTTGTCTTCACTTTTCTTTCTATTTTTTTGACATTAATACCAAAAACGCCTAAAATATTATGTCTTTTATGTCTTTTGTTATTGAATAATTCATACCGAAATTCAAAAATTACCAAATATAAATGTTGTGTAAGTTTAATTTGTTATATATAACAAGTTGAACTCAAATAAGCTTTTGTTAGATGAACTACATTATTTTATTTTGATTTTTAGTCTCTATCACCACTCCTCATTATTTTTATATAGATATATAAATATGTACTAGTAGTATATGTTAAGACATTAATGAAGTATCGTTGTTGGGATAATTGCAAGGTGTTCTAGGGTGGCCAATTCTTCAATGAAAATTGGACCATTAGGTTTGAAGTCCTCATTTAACCCGTCGGTAAAGTTAAATCAACTACTGTGCCAAAAGTTTTTCAATCATAATGCCCAAAAATGAAAGGATATTCCAACGAACAAATATTATAAGTAAAGGGCCCCTGACACAAATAGACGCGTCACAAGTTCCATATAGGGCTCATCGGTCAAATAAAAAAATGAATAATTCCTTTGCTTTGTGGAATGAGCCAAGTAAAGAATTTCATTATATTCCTTACTAAGCATTCTATATTCATCTGATATTTCGTAAGGATAAAATTAAGGGATAGAGTACCAATTCGACTTCTTTATTTTTTTCTTACTTGCTGCATCAAAAACCAAATCACATGCTTCTGATAAAAACCGAGCAATTCTAGTAAGATTTGTAATATGAATACCCTTACTCTTTGCCAAAATATAAGATGCCATTTTAGAATTTCATTTCCTAGTACCATGGCCAAAATGAACTCTTGTCTCCAGCATCTCTTCCAAGTTAATGTTCTAATATCTTCTTTGTATTTTTCCCCCACCCCCCTTTGTTTTTTGAAAAAAAAATGGAGAATGAGCTGTAGCCGGTAGGTGAAGTGATTGAATTCCCATTAATTTGTCAATAAGTTGTTTACAATAACAATGAGATACGTGCAGGTGATATGTCATAAACAATTGATTAACTGGGGACATAATAAAGGGTAAGGGCTAGGAATACATAATTATCTTATGAAAAGCAAATATTGAAGTGTTTAGTATTCTGAGACCCGAGTGGCACCTCATGTAAAATAAAATTTAATTTTGTGAGTATTTTATTTTGGTTAAATTATTTTGTCCTCTTTAACTATTTTCACTTTTCAATTTTCAATTGCATTACTTTGTTCCAGCTACATTGAAAGTAATAATTATTTCATTTACACAAAACTCTTACCTTCATTAAATTTCTTCAAAAGGTCTCAAGCATAAAAATTTCCATTTTGTCCTCATATTGTAAGAATAGTTGGAAGGTGTAAATTGAAATGCATTTAATAAATATTAGGGTAAAAAGAAAAAGTTCTCTTTTGATGAATATATATATATAAAATCAATGTTCAGAGAATTGGAAGTATTAACGAGAACTGAAAATGTCAAAGTGATGCAATTGATACTTGACGAGAGCAAAGTAAACATTGAAAATAGTTGGATAAACAAATAATCAAAATATCCATGAACACATTGCATGAGTGAGTTAGGAATTTGATAAATCAATTCCTCTGACAATATAATATTTGCTTATGCATTTATATAACTGTTATTAACTAATGAAAATTAGGAATAATTCACTATAATATAATGAAGAAGGTATTTTGAAAATTTTGTCACAACCCAATCGCTTGATTTGGAAAACGATTGCAGCCTCACCCGAACCTCATATCCGTTAATAGGCCTACAATAGAAGGGTTACTATTAGGTTTAATATTAAAGTTCAATGACACACATAAATTGCTCAAGTTAGAAGAGGCCCGGGATTTAAATTAGTTCAATAACGTTTCTTGAGCATTTTCTTTTCTGGTCGAAATAACAAAACATAAGTGAACTATAATTTCACTTTTATAAATTACCGGTATACAATATAGCTTGATTTGGAATAGTAACTATGAAAACTATTTAAAATTTTGAATCCACTCAACCGTATTTGCCTGTCTCCACTTGTAGGAAATCAAGACGGAGATGAAGAGCCAAAAGAAAACAAGACGGAGATGAAGAGCCAAAACTTGTCGTCCTACAAAAGAAGAATTGAGGCTCCATGTGGATGGTTTTGGCCTAGTCTCGCGGGTTTTGTGAGACCCGGTCAAATTTGTTTCAACTGAGTTTTCATCGGACCCATGAAACTCAGGATAACCCTATTCACAAAGCTACACCTAAACTCTTGAAACCTATAAAACATTGATTTGATTTTTTTCCTCTAAAGTCTCTAAATAATATATTGATTTGACACCTACCACCTATTTTTCTCTCCACACCCCAACATTCAAAATCAATCCAAATGGGGTTTCAACTTTTTTAGAATCACAAAACCAAAACATCCAAAACTTAACCAAATGAGATCGAAACCACCCAAATCATTTAAAAAAAATAAGACTCACGAAACCAGACCACAACCCATCCAAATAAGCCCTATTTTTCATTTTAAGTAGTAAACAAACTATACAAAATGGGCTGGGTGTAATTAAGGCCTTCAAATTGTATGCCTAGTTGTCGCCTGTGGGTCTAGACAAGTGCACTATTGGGCTTCTCTTCAGAACAACTTATTGTCTTCTTCATTTCTTCCAATAAGATCTGTAGTCTGCAGAATGGGTCAAAAATAGCGCGCCTACTCACATCCGACCCGACTCAATTATAATATTTTCATATTTATTTGGTTGAATTCAATTGAGTTGTAATTAAAATCGATAAATCTTGAGCTTGAATAATTTTGGGGAGGTTTGCTGACGCTTATTTTAAATGTTAGTCAGATTATGGAACAAAGATTTCTTTTTCTTGGGTCAGAACACTAACTTCAAAGTTCAAACAAGTAGAAGCATGCAAGCAAATCTATAATTTGATGTTAGGCGGTGGCATTCTTGTAAATATTCAGAAGCATGTTTTCTTTAACTTTGGACAATTTTGACTACTTTAACCCGTCAAATACTTATTTTTGTGATTATAACAACTTTATTTTTGTAACATTTAAGCTGTCAACTTATCTAATCGATCTACTCTAGCTAGATATTTTTTAAATTAACTCAGCTTTATTTAGACTTGATTTTTTTACAATATCGATTTCTAACACTTGCTAATTAACCCACCTCTATTGTCAGCTTACAAAATTACATCATATTACATAAAAAAAAACATGAACATGGCAGACCAACTTCTTCATTATATTAAATTATCAAAAAAAAAAAAAATTCTTCTTCAATACATTTGACATTTCACTAGTAAAGTAAATGATTGAATGAACAAAAAGAAATGGACCTTGCATGTTGCAAGAGGCAAATCAAATAGGCAATATCCCACCTCGTTTTCATACTTCCATACCATAACACCACCCTTTATATATTTGGTGGAACTTAATTTTCTTTTTGCTCGCCTAGAAAGCTTAATTAATTGTACACCTTGTATCATCATATAATTGATATTGTTAGGTAGGAAAAAACGGTTGTCTGGATTTTATGTAGAATTTTCTATAAAATATATATAAGTTATTTTTCTATAAAATCTTAAAAATAAACGAATAACTTTTTACAATCAAAATTATTCACGGAGTGAATCAATATAACTTAAGAGATTCATGAATACAAAAACCACAAAATAATACATATATGTTCCGACAGCACGTGTAGGTGTTTGTTGAACGAGACTCGGTCAAATTTTTTATTTACATAATATATTAGTATATTTGAATTTTGAAGTCACTAAAATTTTCGAAAAAAAAGTTTACTAAATTAGAGATAAACTATAATTACTGCGTTGTATTTAATTAACTTCTAGACCCAATGTGGTTGGATCAAGTGGTAGTGACTTGCGACCTTCAGAGGCGAAACTCAAGTTCGAATCCTACTAGATACACCACATTGAGGAGAACATTTACTCTTTGCACTCTTCGGTCCGAGCTATAAATACAGTCTAGTAGATGATTTTTTTTCTTTCTAGAAACAGTTATATGCTTCACAACTTCACATCACCAAAACTTATTCAACATAATTGTTTGTGTTTTGGGTGCAACACATTAATAATATTATTACTATTATTTAATTGGGTAAATTATGAATACCTTCTGAGGTAAGATTTAATTATAAAAATCCCCCTCATGTATTGGGTATACAAAAACACCCCTCAGGTTTGTCACATTATTACAATTAACCCCTTGCCCCCTAAAAAGTTCCAAATTTGCCCTTGGGGTTATTTGTAATGTTTATAATATTTTATAAATTTTAAAATTTGGGTGCTAATTATTATATCTTATAAATTATAAAAATGATAATCATATATTTACTATCGAAATAATTGATATAATTTATAATTGCACACAAATTTTAATATAAATAATTAAATTTTTTGATCATTTATGAAATAAATTCATTTAACTAAATGTGTAAACTATTTGTTCATATTTATAAAATTATTATTAAAATTCTATTTAATTTATTGATATACAATTTAAATTGTTAATAAATATGTAAATACCATCTTTTTGCAATATTTATTAAAACTTATGGTCAATTAATTTTATCAACTATTTGGTATAAGATATAACAATTAATATCCGAATTTTAACATTTATAAGATATTATAAACATTACAAATAATTCTCAACGGTAAAATTGGAACATTTTAGGGGTAAAACGTTAATTGCAAAAAGGTACAAACCTGAGAATTTTTTTATAATACCCAATACGTTAAGAGAATTTTTATAAGTAGACCTTGCATCGGTGTATTCGTAATTTACCCTATTTAATTTTATACTGAAAAGTAGTAATTTAAAACACGTGACCTATTTCCAAAAACACCTAGGGGATGTTTATTTGGTGTTTGGAAAAGTAGTTTGGGAGAGTAGTGAAGGTTTGTGAAATAATCTCGATTTGCGTAATGTTGCTTGTTTGAGTTTTGAGAGAGTGGTTTGAAAATTAAAGTAGGTGTAAGTTATTTTTGAAAGAGTTAGATTGTAGGTATAAGATGTGTAAGACTCTATGTCAAATCATGTTTGTTATGTGAGATAAATTATGTAAGAGATATGTTACTTTATGTTAAATCATAGTAGAATTTGTATAGATTTTGTTTAGAGATAAGAAAATTGTTATTTGTATGGCTTTTGAGAGAGTAATTTGAGAAAATTGAGAGATGAATTTTTTTTTTCAAAAAGTAAAAACCATGTTTGTTTAGCATTTCCCAAACACGAAATTTTTTTGAAAAACGCCAAACAAACAGCCCCTAATCTTTTCATCCTTTCAAGTGTCGACGTCAGCAAAATTCACGATGAAACCAAGGCCACCCTTGTCCACCGTTGGATCTAAACCTGACCCATCCTGGCCGTTGACAGCTCTTATCCTCATTTTCACCTACTAAAATCTTTTCTTTTTTCTCCAGAGCTATATAATCAAACGACTAGCACAGCAGAAAAAGTTCCTAGCTTTCTACTTGCAAACACAAACACCGATTTTCCCCTGGTGACTGGTGAGTTCTATCTACTTATCCTTTTTCATCATTTAAAGTTAAATTATCACTATTTTCAATTTTAATTTCTGCTTGAAATGGTGCAAACCCTAACTCAGACTCGTTTTAAAGATCCGAATATTATGCTCTTTTAGTTATATGTTCGAATACATCATTGTTTTTGTTCCCCTCAAACATTTAGAATCTAAGTAGTGTATGAGTACTGGTGCTCCGGGTTTTGGTGGTGTTGGTACAATTGAATTGATTATGATTACCTTTTGTATATTTGTTTGGGGTAGATACAATGGTGTTAACTGATTTGTATGTGTCTTCTATGTTTTACAGATTTGGTATTTTCTCATTTTTAGTGCGCCTACTGTTTTTAGTGAATCTAGGGTTTTGTTTTTGTGATGGAAAATGGCATTGGAATTGCCAAGGATGATTCGTTAAGGGAGAGGCAGGGGGTTGAGGGTGAAGAATTGGTGCTAAGTGAAAAAGAAAATTTAAGTTTGGATGGGGCTGAGGTATTTGAAGAGACTGTTGAGCCGGAAATCCGAGTGACTGATTCAGACAATAGGGTTGGAAATGGCGAGGATGCTGAGTTAGGGGAGAGGCAGGGGGTTGCTAATGAAGAATTGGAGCTAAGTAAGAAGGAAAATATTGATTTAAGTTTGGATGGAGATGAGGTATTTGAAGAGGCAGTTGAGCTGGAAATCCCAAATATTGATTCAGATAACAGGGTTGGAAATGTTGAATTAATTGGGACCTTGAAGAATGGAGACGAGACTTCAAAATTAGAAGGTGAAATTGAGAAGTTTGGTGAGGTGACTGGGGAAACCGATGCAGTTCAGGTTTCAAAGGATCCTGGTGCCAAGGTTGAATTTCCTATCAGTGAGGAGCATCGAGATGAGGCGCAATTTTTTGTGGAGAACTCTTTGAGGGATGAAACAAATGGATTGCTTGATGAATGTAATGACAAGAGAGTTGACTTTGGGGAAATTTTTGATTCAGCTTCTGCTGGTGGTGAGACTGATAATCTTGATAACGGAGATGAGGTGAATAAAGGGCTCATTAACCCCCCTCAGAATCCTGAGAATGGGGTGTCAAGTCATACAAGCTCTTCCAAAAATTTGACTCCGGAAGAGACGAAGATTTTTGATGCAGACACCAGTGAAGAACAGATTGTTGAGATGTCGGAAACTCTAAAACTCCAGAAGTTGGGTGGAGCTGAAACTTATGCAGATAAGCCTGAGATAGAAGGATATATTCATGAGATGGCCAAAATGCAAGATGCCAATGAGGTAAATGGAGGTGATATTGGCTCTAATAAGCCTGACAACGGAGTTTTGGATAATGTAAATGTTGTTGGTACTTTGAATCGTGAAAATACAAAGTTTACATATGCTGACGCTCTTAAAAAAAAGTCTCAGAAGACATCATTTGATGTTGAAGATGCCAATGGGGTACAAAAAAGTGAAGCTGTTCCCAGGCCAGAGTCTGAGTCCAATGGGGATGTGTTACACAATGATGAACTTAATGATATTGTAAATGAAGCTGTTGCTATTACGGGTTCTGAACATCAGCAAGAAAAGATTGAAAACGCGCTGGCTAATCAGCCTCTGGAACTCAAAGAGGATCAGATTGGAGTGGAGGAGAAGTCGTCTATTTCTGATGCTAATCTTGAAAAGGCAGAGAACACTGAACTGAAGGAACTAGATTCTGAAAGTGTCAAATTTCAAAAAGTTGATAGTGAAATTGTTGACAAGGAAGAGAACAAGGGTATTGCAGTTGCAGATACTTCTACTACTGATCATGTTAAAGAAAGTCACGTAGTGGAAAATGGCACATCAAACTTGGAGATAGCAAAGGTTGAGAAGCCTGATTTCAGCTCATCCCAATTGTTAGCAGAAAGTTTTACATTTTCCCAGGCACAACTTGTGGATGCAAGTATTGAAGTTCGCGAAGCTGAGGTTGTGGGGCCAGAAAAGGTAGGAGTGAAAGATGGGACAAAGGAGTATTATATTTCTGGAAATAGAGAACATGAAGTGAGACCTATCACTGCTATTTCATCATCTGCAGGCCTTGAACATGCTGCTGAGGTTCAGGAACCCGTTTCTCAGGATAAATCAACCAAAGAAGAACAAGAAATCAAACCTGCAGCAGACGTCTCCTCCTCTGCTAAACCTAAAACTACTCCTCCTGCTGGCCTTGGGCATACTGCTCCTTTGCTGGCGCCTGCTCCTCAGAAGACCACTGGAAATAGAGAAACTGGATCTAGGTCGGCTGCCAGTGTTCCATCTACCAATATTACCTCAGCAGCTCCTGCTCGTCCTGCTGGCCTGGGGGGCGCTGCACCGCTACTGGAACCCACCTCTCGTGTTGCCCAGCAGCCTCGGGTAAATGGAGCTATTTCCCCTACAAATAACCAGCTCACTGAAGATAACATGAATGGGGAGGCTGAGGAGTATGATGAGACCCGTGAAAAGCTCCAAATGATTCGGGTGAAATTTCTGCGGCTTGCTCATAGACTTGGTCAGACTCCACACAATGTTGTTGTGGCTCAAGTCTTGTATAGATTGGGCTTGGCTGAACAGCTCCGGGGGAGAAGTGGGCGTGTTGCTGCTTTTAGTTTTGATCGTGCTAGTGCAATGGCTGAGCAGCTTGAGGCAGCTGGACAAGAACCATTGGATTTCACCTGCACAATCATGGTTCTCGGGAAATCAGGGGTTGGTAAAAGTGCGACTATAAATTCCATATTTGATGAAGTTATGTTCAGTACTGATGCTTTTCAGATGGGCACAAAAAAGGTTCAGGATATTGTGGGAACTGTGCAGGGAATCAGAGTACGTGTAATTGACACGCCTGGACTTTTACCTTCTTGGTCCGACCAGCCCCAGAATGAGAAAATCCTTCGTTCTGTCAAAAGTTTTATTAAGAACACACCTCCAGATATTGTTTTGTATCTTGATAGGTTGGACATGCAGAGCAGAGATTTTGGTGAAATGCCACTGTTACGAACTGTCACAGAAATCTTTGGACCATCTATTTGGTTCAATGCCATTGTTGTTCTGACCCATGCTGCATCTGCCCCACCTGAAGGTCCCAATGGCACAGCCACAAGTTATGATATGTTTGTGACCCAGAGGTCTCATGTTGTTCAGCAAGCTATTCGCCAGGCTGCTGGAGATATGCGTCTAATGAATCCGGTTTCTTTGGTGGAAAACCATTCAGCATGCAGGACAAATAGAGCTGGACAGAGAGTATTGCCAAATGGTCAGGTCTGGAAGCCACACTTACTGCTACTGTCTTTTGCTTCTAAAATTCTGGCGGAAGCGAATACACTACTGAAATTACAAGACAGCCCTCCTGGAAGGCCTTTCGCTCCTCGAACAAGATCCCCTCCTTTACCTTTCCTACTCTCATCTCTTCTCCAATCCAGACCTGAAGTTAAACTTCCTTCAGAGCAATTCGGTGATGATGATGATGATACTATAGACGATGATCTTGATGAGTGCTCAGACTCGGATGATGATGCAGAATATGATGAATTGCCACCCTTCAAATCATTGACAAAATCCCAGCTGGAAAAGCTTACTAAAGTGCAAAGAAAGGCATACTACGACGAGCTAGAATATAGGGAAAAACTTTTCATGAAGAAGCAGCTAAAGGAGGAGAAAAAACGGAGAAAAATGATGAAGAAATTGCAAGAGGCAGCTAAGGATTTGTCTCCCGACTATGGTGAAAATGCTGAAGAAGAGACCAATGCTGCTGCATCTGTACCAGTTCCTATGCCAGATTTAGCTCTACCTGCGTCTTTTGATTCTGATAATCCAACTCATCGCTATCGATCTCTTGATTCCTCGAACCCGTGGCTTGTGAGAGCTGTTCTAGAACCAAATGGTTGGGACCATGACATCGGATATGATGGAATAAATGTCGAAAGATTGTTCGTGGTCAAGAATAAAGTACCCATATCTTTCTCTGGTCATGTATCGAAGGACAAAAAAGACGCCAACCTACAAATGGAAGTTGCAAGCTCCGTAAAGCACGGCAAAGGCAAATCAACCTCTTTAGGTTTTGACATGCAGTCGGTTGGAAAAGATATGGCTTATACTCTGCGAAGTGAGACTAGATTTAGCAATCACAGAATAAACAAGGCAGCAGCTGGTTTCTCAGCTACTCTTTTGGGTGATATATTAACTGGTGGACTAAAATTAGAGGACAAATTAATGATCGGTAAACGTGGTCAGTTGGTCGTTTCTGGAGGTGCCATTTATGGCCGTGGAGACGTAGCATATGGAGGTAGTCTGGAAGCTACACTGAAAGACAAAGACCACCCTTTGGGACGCTTTTTATCAACTGTGGGTGTCTCTGTCATGGATTGGCATGGAGATCTTGCTATTGGGTGTAATTCACAGACTCAAATCCCTATTGGGCGACATACAAATTTGATTGGTCGATTTAATATCAATAATCGGGGGTCTGGACAAGTCAGTGTTCGTCTTAATAGCTCTGAGCAACTTCAAATAATATTGGTTGGCTTAATTCCTCTGGTCAAAAAACTCCTTGGTCAAGGTGCAGTATCATACAGTGGATAAACCATGAAACAAAAGACTCTTGGATATTCAGAATTGTTGCAGTGAGGCCAAGAACCGGCATAGGTATTACAGTTCATTCTATTTACTGTTTAACATATCTTATTTTAGTTATTGTAGTTACCTTGTGAGATCATCTTTCTCTGAGCTCGTAAAATAACGAGTTCAGCCATCTGTGCAATTTTTTAACAGTATTGAGTGTTTATGGAGGTGTGAGTTTTATTTATATCATACTCTTCTTCTCTTTACTGCATGATCAATATTCTTTTTTAGAAATTGGGTTATTTGCAAATTACTTCATAGTGTTTGTACGCTCCAATAGATACACCCACATGTTATATGTGTTGGCAGATAGCACTTCGTGTAATGGAATGTAGTTCTTCACTTCTTAAGACATGAAACATCCAATATTCATTTATAAGTATTAAATGTATTATTTCATAGATTCGAGTGGTGAAAAAACAATTAGTTAAAATTATTACTTTATTTTGAAGAATAGATAAATTATAGTTTAATTTTTAGTGTTGCAAAGATCAATAATTTTTTTTTATCTTAAATGGGCTGTGAACATATTTAATTAGACTATTGTGCATTTGAAGTACAGTATGAATATTTAGAAGTCATTTTACTAGGAAAAATTGAATTCTGTCGCACGCATATATGACTTTTACTGGCTAAAGAGGTCTTATTGCTATAACCTGAGAAGTTAACTGGTATATCACAAACATGTATCAGTCAAGTTGAAACATAGGGGGAGAATTGAGTATAATCTCTTAAGAAATTATTTTTCGTCTTTTACATTACTGTACGTGAGAGCTCTATGTTTAATTTGACGTTCTCCAGCTGGTGGAATGTGAATATACTTTTTCTTATAGAAGTGTAGAACACAATAGGATTGATTATGCTTGCTTTTCAACTTCATGCGTGCCCATAATTGCTTTTTTTAACTTCATTTTTATCCTTCTTTTTCTTGCCCAGATGCTTCCCTTTTGTCCAGTAGGTAGATAGAAGGAAGGAAAATAGGATTTTTGGGAGGAATATATTCTTCTATTGGCCGTACTCTAAGAGGCTTTTGCACATTCAGACCAGAAGAGATGTTATTATTTACTATTAGGAACTTTATCTTTGAATTACTTTGTTTGCACTTGTTTGAGAATGTAATACTCTTGAGATTTCTTCTTGTGCAATATCTTGGAGAACTAACGGTTTAATGAATGTTACAACTGAAAGAATGAGAGTTATTTTTTCTGTGAGTTTGACGTAATGCTAGAATGTTGCAAATTTCAGGGGG
This sequence comes from Penstemon newberryi var. newberryi, assembly GCA_030819805.1. Lineage (NCBI taxonomy): Eukaryota > Viridiplantae > Streptophyta > Magnoliopsida > Lamiales > Plantaginaceae > Penstemon > Penstemon newberryi. Next base: position 9,725,394 of record JAUALY010000004.1, on the reverse strand, counting down.
CTGTGCTCACAGTCTGTCTGAGTAGCATCACATCAAGTTTTAGTCTTTTACATTTTTCCCCGTTGAAATTTGAATTTTAGAGATAGAAAATGTTAATCAATTACAGGAGATTTCATATTCCTTTTATATTTAGGACTGTCAACGAGTCTGACTTTGGACCAGAACAGTCCAAGTCCATCAAAAAATATATTTAAAATTAAAAATTGCATCCCAATAATTTCTTTCAACAAAATCTTCACCACTATTTTTTCACAACACTTCAAACTTCTTACAGCAATAGTTCAACTAAGCTCTAGAGTTTGAACATTTTCAGAAAGAAAGAAAAAGATCTCTGCAGTTTACTCTTCTTTCTACCCTTTTTTTTTTTTTTTTTTTTGGTACAAAATGGAAAAACAAAAAACTAACAAAAGAAAGGCTATATATTCCCTTCAAACAGTGGCATCAAAGACTGGGGGGTATTTTCCAGTACTGCCCTCTCCCACAATCATGTCCCATCTTCATAAGTGCATTGGCACAAGCATTCCCGCTTCCCAACGTGTGTCTTGTAATGCATTCCCATGGCATACCAATAAGTCTTCTACAATCTTCAACTATGAAACCAAGTGGGTGTGATTACGTATCAGCTGATTTGATCAAGTTTAGGACAACCTCCGAGTCTAACTCCAACACCACCCTACGAAGTCTTCTTTCCCAAGCCAACGCCAATCCCTCTCTAGCCGCCAAAAGTTCAGCCATAGTGATGGAGACGTTACCCAAGCTCCTAGTGAAACCAACTATCTAAACTCCCTTTTCGTCTCTAATAAGTCCTCCTGCCGCTGCATTTTTTTTAGTGGTTAAAACGCTTCCATCGGTATTAATCTTGTACCACCCCTCATCCGGTTTTTTCCATAAAACCATTTTCTTTGCTTTTGGATGCTTTTTTCCTGTACTCGAAAGATCAAAGATCAATTTATGACAAATTTTCAATTTTCTTTCGATTTTGTTGGAGAATAAGAGTACTATTGATGTATTTAAACTAATACCATATCATTAGATGGGAATAAACGTAAAATTAAAATCATGTGCTAAGCTAGATATACAAATTAAGACTGAACGGAAAATGGTAAGTTGGTGAATATTAAAATATTGCTCATGTAATAGGATTTTGGTCTTGTTATCTGCCAATTAATTCATGGTATTTTGATGAAAAAATAATTTTAAAGTTATCTTATATACATAAAAATATTATGAATATAATTTTTATTTATTTATTAACAGATTAACTATTTGCATCAATTTAATACAAAAAACAAATATTCTTAATCGACTAATAATCATAGATTCATAATCTATTGGATCAGATTTCAAGAGCCCTGTTATTTCCATGGCATTTAATTTTGTAAGGAAAACTCACGACTTTTTTCACATTTTAACTTTTGACCTAGAGCCCAATTTATCAGCCCTATAGTCCATCTATATTTTTGAAGGAGTTCACTTGCTGTATTTGGGCCCCAGCCCATTAAGTAAGGCGTTTAAAGAAGGAAAGGAAAATGCACAAAAACAAAACAAAAATTAGCTCAATATTTCTTTTTCCGTTTCCGATTGTATCCAAATTAAAAAATAATTTCACTATGCAAGACTTTTTGAAGAGTTAAAACTATATAGTAATTAATAAATACACTTTTTATTTTTATTTTAATAATCAGCTTGTCATTAATAAGTTCAACAAAATGAGGCTCATTACAATTTCCCGATCTGAAAATAGCCAGAAATTTATTTAAAAGCATTATAAAAAGTCTAAAAAATAAAGGATAATGCAACAAGAAAATGAGGAATGGAATAAAACATCAGTAATGCAGCACCATCACATTGTACTCAACAACTGCATTACCCGATCTCACATTAAACTTCGCCGTTTCCGCCGTAGCGATGCCGCGCGCCAACCGGAAAACACCGGATCCACCGACAATCGGCATTTCGCGATACATATGATTAATCGGATTGTACCCAACTACACTAATCGTACTTCCATTGTACTTTCCACTCGTAAAAACAAAATTCAATGTCATAAGAAGACACAACTCTTCCGATGAGGCGTATCCCGTTATCCCTTGGGCTCGGCCCATGACTTTGGATTTGGGCTCAGGCCCAGTTGTTAATGGATTATCAATCATCGAGACCAGCCCGAAATAAGTCGGCGATGTGAAGGTGGAGTTGGCCCGACCCACCGGAACGGAAGTTGGATTCTTGCCACTTACGACGTCGTGGAAGTAGAAGTGGAGTTTTGTTACTTTTTCTTTGGTGTGAGGGAGCTTTTTGAACCATTTTTCTACTTCTTTGGGTCCTTTTTGAGCAACGGCAGAAGCCAAGAGCAGTGAAATAATTGTTGAATAAGAAAGAATTAAGCTCAACAACAACAATTGTTTTTGTTTCCCCATTTTTTAGTTTGGGTGTGTGTGTGTGTGTGTTAGTTTGGGTGTGTGTGTGTGTGTGTGGGTACTTGGAGAGGAGAGGAATATTTATTCAGAAATACTCTGACCTCAATAATTGTAGCTAGAGTTCAATTACCCTGTATGTATTTTTTTAATTTTCACAAGGGTATCCCACTTAATTAATCAATTTCCATGTATTTCATAAGTCAGTTTTCTGAACCATTATTAATTAGATATTATTTTGGCATTTCATTATACTTTTAATTTCAATAATTTGAAATTTGAGGTAGATAGGCAAGTTGGGTTGGAATTGAGGTCAAAGGAGTACATACTTTTTGATTGAAAAAAATGATATGATAAAAAATATTGATGACAAAACTCCTAGCATCTCATTGGTCAAAGGGGTATTTTTCAATGAGTTGGGGTACACCAAATCCATTAGCATCTTTGAATTTTCTCTTTAACATTGTTAAATAATACTCCACTAAATAGTTGAAAATTCAAACTCCTTTTTTATTTGGGGATTGAGTTGGGTTATTCATTTTTTTCTTAAGTTCGTCAACGATTGTAATGGTAGTTAAGACATTAAGGAGGATTATTATAAGTGAAATGACTTTGAATACTCAATATGCATAATAAATTAATAATTATAAGTAAAACGATTTTCAATACTCATATTTAAATAAATGACAATAAATTATAATTATAACACCACCGGAGTCATCACATTCATATATAATAATAAGACAGCTTATATAGATCTTATATGTTAATGTTTATTTATTTGATTTGTATCTTTAATCTTCTCGATAGTAAATATTATGATGCCATTACTTAATGAGTTATCAATAACAAATATAGAATAAGTATTATGAAATTTAACTTAAGTTATGGATGCCATTGCAATTTACAAGTTGTGTGATGTCAAGACAATACTCTTGCACTTGGTTGCATAAGGAATTAACACATAACACAAATATGTGTCAAAGCAAGAATAAGTGTGGCAAGGCAAGAACAAATGGATGCTTCTAAGTATAGCCATGTATCACCATGCATGAGAAGCCACCCATCACTTTCCTTTGTAAGACATGTATGAAGCCACCCATCACTCTTCTTTGTATAACATGTGTAATCTTGAACTCCTATAAATAGGTGAGTTCATTCATCATTTTGTAAGAATAAGAACAAGAACAACCACATAATCTTATATCTCCCTTTACATATTACTTTGTTCATCCCTTTTTCCCCTAAGTTTTATAACACGTTATCAGCACGAATTTGCTCCATAACTCGATTTCCCGAAGTTTAGCTTGACCACTAAAATATATCACACAAACAAGAAAGAAATGAGGCAAACACTTTGAAATGCAGATTTTCGGATTTGCACAAAACAGCTTCTGTTTTTCACTCATTCCGACCATTTCCACCGTTGGATCATCCTCAAATTTTAATCGAAGGTTCCTCACACCAGCCTCTTCATTCTGACCGTTCGGATCGTCCTTACAACGTTTGTAGGTGACACGGCATCCATCAGAAGTTGACAAAAAAAAAGGGGTTGAGGAAAGTAGCAATTGCCTCTATCCGAAAGGATTAAAATCGACAAACAAGTAATATGCGTACTTTATTATACGTAGTATAAATAACTTGAAATTTGAATTAATATGCATATTTTATTATACGTAGTATAAATAACTTGAAATTCGAATATGAACAAATTGTTTTCGGCTTGAAAGAAAGCCTAATAAGTTTTGAGCTTGAAATAAAGCTTTAAAGTTTAAGCTTGAAAGAAAGCTTCGAAAATTTTAAGACTTGAAAGAAAGTCTAGGCGAAAAACTCAAACCCGAAGTTTTGAGTATATTTTCGGCTTGAGCCTACTATATTTACGCCATAGAAAAATGGCAAATATTACCAAGCTCGAGTTCGCTGCCCTTGACATTTCCGGAAAGAATTATTTGACATGGGTTCTTGATGTTGGCATTCATTTGAGTGCAATGAACCTCGGAAATGCTATCAAAAAAGGAAATGAGGCAACCGAACAAGAAAAGGCAAAGGCTATGATTTTCATTCGCCATCACATCCATGAAGGGCTTAAATCTGAATATCTTGGGATGAAAGATCCCGCTGCCCTATGGGAGAGCTTGGAGGAAAGATATGATCACCAAAAGAGTGTGATACTCCCAAAAGCTCGATATGAGTGGATGCACCTGCGGCTGCAAGATTTTAAAACAGTGAATGAGTATAACTCCGCAATGTTCAAAATTGTATCTCAATTGAGATTGTGCGGAGATAATATCACTGATGAAGATATGTTAGAGAAAACATATACTACTTTTCATGCCTCTAATATGCTCCTGCAGCAGCAATATCGTGAGAGGAATTTTAAGAAATACTCTCAATTAATTTCATGCCTTCTTGTGGCTGAACAAAATAATGAATTGTTGATGAAAAATCACAACTCCCACCCCACCGGTTCCCAAGCATTTCCAGAAGTAAATGCAAATGCTTCATTCCCAGAAGTGAATGCAAGTAATTATGGAAACTATCGTGGTCGTGGTCGTGGTCGTGGACGCGGCCGTGGTTATAGTGGCGGCTCTGGAAGGAACCGAGGTGGTCCTAATAAAAGGACTGCACCGTACCACTCAAAGGGAAACAGTAGTGGTGTTAAATATGAAAAAGGGAAGGGTACTAAAAGGTACAAAAATGATACTTGCTATATGTGTGGAGTTAAAGGACATTGGTCTCGTACCTGTCGTACGCCAAAACATCTTGTTGATCTTTATCAAGCTTCTATAAAAGAAAAAGAAAAAGAAGCTAATTTTATCAATACAGTAGAAACCACTCATTTGGATGTTGCCGATTTTCTCATTGAGCCCAGCAGTGCTCATGACGATGAATTACTTGATGGCAATAGAAAATGAACTTGTCATTTTGTATTATGTATCTTAATGTTTTTTTTTTTTATTATGTGTATATATATATCTAAATATATACAAATTTTGACCTATGTATAAAAGGCATATTTTCTAACTTATATCTCATTATCTTTATGTTATAGAAAAAATGAAAAATAACGTTGATGTGAGCGTGAACAATGGAGATATTTGTTTGGTTGACAGTGGAACCACACACACGATTCTTCGAGATGACAAATATTTCTCAAAATTGAAATTAGCAAAGGCTAATGTAAGTACAATTTGTGGTACTACAAAATTAATTGAAGGCTCGGGAAGAGCAAATATAATATTGCCCGGGGGTACAAATATTTTGATAAAAGAGGCGTTGTACTCTCCGAAATCCAAAAGAAACTTGTTAAGTTTCAAAGATATACGTTTGAATGGATTTCATATTGAGACCATGAATGAGGGGAATATGGAATATCTTTGTATCACATCCATGATTTCATGCCAGAAGCATGTTTCATGCCAGAAGCATGTAAATGAAAAACTCCCAGTTTTCTCATCGGGTTTATATTATGCGACCATAAGAGTTTTTGAATCAAATGCTGTATTGAACCAGAAGTTCAATGATTCAAAACTTTTCTCGCTTTGGCATGACCGACTTGGCCACCCGGGAGCAATTATGATGCGTCGAATAATAAAGAATTCAAGCGGGCATCCTTTAAAGAACCAGAAGATTCTTTTGCCGCAAGAAAATGTGTGTGTGGCATGCTCACAGGGGAAATTAATCATCAGACCGTCTCCTATGAAGATTGGTGTTGAATCCCCAATGTTTTTACAACGAATTCATGGAGATATATGTGGGCCTGTAGATCCACCTTGCGGACCTTTTCGTTATTTTATGGTCCTAATAGACGCATCTTCAAGATGGTCTCATGTATGCCTACTATCAACGCGTACAATGGCTTTTGCCAAGCTTCTTGCTCAAATTATAAAATTGAGGGCACAATTTCCTGATTATCCGATAAAGACAATCCGTCTTGATAATGCCGGTGAGTTTACATCTCAGGCATTTGATGATTATTGCATGTCAATTGGAATTAATGTTGAACATTCTGTTGCACATGTTCATACCCAAAATGGCCTGGCTGAGTCATTTATAAAGAGGTTGCAATTAATTGCTAGACCTTTACTTTTGAGGTCAAATTTACCCACCTCTGTTTGGGGACATGCAATATTACATGCTGCTTCACTGGTCCGGATTAGACCAAGTTCATTCGAGGCGTATTCGCCATTGCAGCTTGTGACAGGCCAGCAGCCTGATATTTCTCATTTGAGAATTTTCGGATGTGCGGTATATGTTCCAATATCACCGCCACAACGAACAAAAATGGGTCCACAGAGACGACTTGGGATCTACATTGGTTTTGATTCCCCGTCTATTATCAGATATCTTGAGCCCCTGACGGGTGATATGTTTAAAGCAAGATATGCTGATAGTATTTTTAATGAGACAGTTTTTCCGCCGTTAGGGGGAGATAAGAAGCCAGTTCCTGAAGAACGGCGTGAAATAGAATGGAATGTGCCATCTTTGTCTCATTATGACCCACGTACAAATACTTGTGAGCAAGAAGTAAGAAAGATTATACATTTACAAAATGTTGCAAATCAATTGCCGGATGTATTTGTTGATACAAAGAAAATGACAAAATCTTATATACCGGCTGTTAATGCACCAGCACGGATTGACGTCCCTGAAGGACATATCCCTGCAGGACAATTTGAAAAACCACGAATGAAACGTGGACGCCCGGTTGGTGCAAAAGACAAGAATCCCCGAAGGAAAAAGATACCAGAAGTATGTATTCCTCCTGGAGAGGAAACTGTTTCAACACAAAGCGCTATAGAAAAATTAACTGATCAGTCTGAACTAAGAAATGCCCCGGAAGAGGCAAATGAAACTAATGCTCCTGAAGAGGCGATATTTGAAGAGATCTCTTTGAATTATTTAACTACCCGAGAAAACTGGGATAGAAAGAAAGTAATTGTAGACAATGTCTTTGCATATGGGGTCGCACTAGATATTATAAATAAGGATCCCGAAGATCCCGAACCGATATCGGTTGATGAATGTCGACATAGAAATGATTGGCCAAAATGGAAAGATGCAATTCAAGCTGAGCTGAACTCGCTAGAAAATCGCAAAGTTTTTGGACCGATAGTTCGCACGCCCGAAAACGTGCAACCGGTCGGGTACAAATGGGTATTTGTACGAAAACGGAATGAGAAAAATGAGATTGTGAGATACAAGGCACGACTTGTTGCACAAGGATTCTCACAAAGACCTGGAATTGATTATGATGAAACATATTCCCCTGTGATTGATGTAATCACGTTGCGGTATTTGATTAGCTTTGCAGTCTCTGAAGGACTGGACATGCGTCTCATGGATGTGGTTACCGCATATTTATATGGATCACTTGATAGTGATATATATATGAAAATCCCTGAAGGATTCAAAATCCCTGAAGGATCTCATAATCAAAGGTCTCATGGACTGTATTCAATTAAATTGCAACGATCCTTGTACGGATTAAAACAGTCTGGCCGGATGTGGTATAATCGGCTCAGTGATTATCTCGTAAAGGAAGGATTTGTTAATAATCCAATTTGTCCATGTGTTTTCATTAAAAGATTTGAGAATGGATTTTCCATTGTTGCGGTATACGTGGACGACTTAAATCTTGTGGGGACTCCTGAAGAGCTCACAAAGACCGCAAACTATTTGATGAAAGAATTTGAGATGAAAAATCTCGGGAAAACAAAGTTTTGTCTCGGCCTGCAGATCGAACATTTATCAACTGGAATATTTATTCATCAATCGGCATATACAGAAAAGATTATGAAGAGATTTTATATGGACAAATCTCATCCATTGAGCAGTCCCATGGTTGTCCGATCTTTGGATATAAAGAAAGATCCTTTCCGTCCTTGGGAAGAAAATGAAGAATTGCTTGGTCCTGAAGTACCTTATCTAAGTGCAATTGGAGCATTGATGTATCTTGCAAACTGTACTAGGCCAGATATCGCTTTCTCAGTTAATTTGCTGGCAAGATATAGCTCTGCACCAACACGAAGACACTGGAATGGAGTTAAACATATTTTGCGTTATCTTCGTGGAACGATTGATTTGGGTTTATTTTACTCTAGAGATTCCGACCCACATGTAGTGGGTTATGCAGATGCCGGTTATCTTTCTGATCCACACAAAGGTAGATCACAAAGTGGATATGTATTTACTTGTGGTGGCGCAGCAATATCATGGCGATCTGTTAAACAATCTCTAGCAGCCACTTCTTCAAATCATGCTGAAATTTTGGCATTGCATGAAGCAAGTCGAGAATGTTTATGGCTGAGATCAATGGTTCAATATATTCAAGAATCTTGTGGGTTGTCTTCAACAAAGAATATACCAACATCATTATATGAAGACAATGCCGCATGTATTGCTCAAATAAGAAATGGATATATCAAAGGAGACAGAACGAAGCACATATCACCAAAGTTTTTCTTTACCCATGAACTTCAGAAAAAGGGTGATATAGACGTTCTTCAGATTCAGTCATGTAACAACTTTGCTGATTTATTCACTAAAGCATTGCCAACTACATCATTCAGAAAGATGGTTTACAACATTGGAATGCGGCGACTTGTGGATCTTATGTCAGCATCAGGGGGAGCGTGTAATTAACGACACTTACACTGTACTCTTTTTCCTTCGTCCAAGTTTTTGTCCCAATGGGTTTTTCTTGGCAAGGTTTTAACGAGGCAGTGTTACACGCTTATAAGCCCCATATGGATATGTACTCTTTTTCCTTCGTCCAAGTTTTTGTCCCAATGGGTTTTTCTTGACAAGGTTTTAACGAGGCATACTCCAGAAGCAATGGGCATCCAAGGGGGAGTATTATGAAATTTAACTTAAGTTATGGATGCCATTGCAATTTACAAGTTGTGTGATGTCAAGACAATACTCTTGCACTTGGTTGCATAAGGAATTAACACATAACACAAATATGTGTCAAAGCAAGAATAAGTGTGGCAAGGCAAGAACAAATGGATGCTTCTAAGTATAGCCATGTATCACCATGCATGAGAAGCCACCCATCACTTTCCTTTGTAAGACATGTATGAAGCCACCCATCACTCTTCTTTGTATAACATGTGTAATCTTGAACTCCTATAAATAGGTGAGTTCATTCATCATTTTGTAAGAATAAGAACAAGAACAACCACATAATCTTATATCTCCCTTTACATATTACTTTGTTCATCCCTTTTTCCCCTAAGTTTTATAACAATAAGGTGTTTGAAGTTTTAACTTCTCAATTATTAAAAGAAAAAAAAAGGAGGGGGGGCTTCTCTTTGACCTGAACGTTTCTAATTAATTTTTTAGATCATATAAACGAACAATTTTTGTCAACATTTCATTTGTTGAAAAGTGTGATATGAAAGCAACATATTTAGTCTACCAAGTAACATCGGGATTCAAACCAGTGCAGGTAATTTTATTATTTTCTGAGAAGAGTCACGTGTTAGGTGTTTGTGAATTGTGATCCCAATAAATTATTCATAACTATAAAATAAAGAGGTGAAAGAAATTGGCCGTGGGCTTTCGACTATTTTTTGATAATTGGGCTTTCAACTCCGGTTTGTGTCAAATCAACAGCGGTAGACTTTTGACTCCGATTGATTGGATTAGTCGTCTTATATTCGTATTGATTGAATTTCTTCTAATGTTTTTAAATGTTATTAATAATACTTTTTTTAAACCATTTATAAACGGAACTCAATAGACATTGAATAATTTAATTATTTTTCAATCAAAGATGTTACGTCTGACATGACCTCTACTTCTATAGTAGTTAAATTATGGAAAAATGAAATATATAATTATCTCTATTTGATTGAGTGTAAATCTTAAGTTATTTTAAATGTTTATTTTACTTTTCGATATATGGTTACCATATGATCTAGCCCAATAATTACGAACAAATGAAGTGCAAAAGTCAGCTTCATATGTTTTAAATAGTCTATCCATGGGCTTTAGTCACGGATACTGAATATTGGGCCTAATATTTATACCTTTTGGGACCCGGGTCTCTAGCCAACCTACTAAAAAAGAAAGGACACATCTGTTTGGGCTCATAACTGCTCATATATTTTAATCTTTGCAAATAAATATCCTTCCTACTTTGGGAATAATACAATTTAAACTTAATCCCAATATTTATTTTTTAAAAGTAATTATCACTAAGTCACGACTTCATTGACAAAACTTAATCCCAACATGAATATAGATCATTATATTGAGGGTATCGAACATGGCCAAATATTTACAATTTACTATTTATGAATTGCTTACCTATCAGAGAAAATATTCGTCTCTAAATGTCATCGCAGTTCAATTATTCGTCATAAGACTTATGTGGCTGAGGTCTACCAGGACCAATAATTAAATCCTTAACTAGCTCGCTGAAAAGGCTGCTACTCCTAGCTTGTCGAAAACAAAATTGAATTTTTACATAGATCATATAGATCTATTTAAAATCATGTTAATTTATTACACCGATTATTCAAATATGGTTATATGATTTGACTCATCATGTATTGTATGCTTGGTGTTCCGAACCCGATAAAATGTACAAAAAGAAATATACGATTAGTTAAAGGAACACAGGTATTGTTATCAGACAAGAGCGGTAAAACCAAATGAAAATAAATATTTGAGTCGAAAATTCGAAATATATTTTGCATCAACGAGGACGATATTTTCTAAATTGATACGGATCAAATTATCTCTCAATAAATGCTATCGGATTTGCAAGAACCTAGGTTGGGCCCAATTTCTCCTTTAGGTCATCTCCAACCGTGGGCTGGGGGCGTACGTGAGGTTCGAGCCAAGGCAGGGAAGCCATCTCCAACGGCGGGGCGGGGCTGGAACGGCGGGCGGAATAGGCACGAGTGGAGGAAGAAGGAAGAAAGACGGGCGCATGCGAAGCACTCACCCCTCTTTAAGTCTGGTGGCGCCACTTGGCGCCACCTGATTCGTCCATTTTTGTTTTTGTTTTTCGTTTGTTTTAAATTTGTAATATTGTAAATTTAATAAGATAATTTTTTTTAATTGTGTAAAAAGTAAATTTTATTGTTTCTTCTATTTAAAAAATAGTAATTAAAATTTGTAAATAATTTGTTGGTATATTTGTTAATGTTAGAATTAAATTAAATTTTATTATTATTAATTTTAAAAAAATGGTTTTAATTATTTTAATAAGAATAACATTAAAAAAATTGTTTTAATTGTTTTTTCTTTTAAAAAAATAGTAATTAAAATTTGTAAGTAATTTGTTAATGTTAGTATAAAGTTAAATTTTATTATCATTAATTTTAATTTTAATTTTAATTATTAATGATTTAATAAAAATAACATTAAAAAATAGTTTTAATTGTTTCTTCTATTTAAAATTTGTAAATAATAGTATATTTGTTAATGTTAGAATTAAATTAAAATTTATTATTATTTAATCTTCTTTAATTTTTTTCTTCGTTTTTGTTGTCATCTTCAGCTTATTTTTATGTGTGCCGTTTATTTAATATTGTAATTCGTGTTTTGAATTAATTTTAATTTTAATTTTATATTTAATTATTATTATTATAATATTTTATATTAATTATATTATTAAAATAATAATTATTATTATTCTAGCATTACTATTATTATTAATATTAATATTTAAAATAATATTAAAACTTGTATAATAAAAATGAGAGTGGAGAAAAAATTAAATCGAAAGAAATTAAGTTTAGGAGCCCATCATTGAAAATGACCCTCTAGAGTCCGGGGCTGGCTCGGGGATTGCCCTGAAGGCTAGCCCGACAAAATCATTGGAGATGGCGATAGGATTGGGTCGTGCTTCTCTCTTATAAGAACCCCTCAACCAGTGCTAACGAAAATCATCATATCATGGGTAAAAAGAAGAATAGAACGGCGGCTGCCGAAGATGAAGGGAACGAAAAGAAGATGAAGAGAACGGGTTTTCGAGATGAAAGGAACAAAAGACCTGGTATTGTTGTTGGAGAGGGGAAACAGTTTGAGATTTTGGAAGTGAAAATCAATTCAATTGCCGAAAACGAACAGAAAACCTCCCCCATAGTCGGATACATACCCTCCGGTTCGAAGGTTTCAACCGATTCCACCATTAAGTTGTACAAGGCCATGGATTCTCCAAACCCTGCGCAACCTAGAATGCAGTTGGTGGTTGGTGCGATGGGATCGCAGTTGAATTTCGTCGGAACTAATTATTCCAGTGAGGCAGCCACGCCGGCGCAGAGCTGTTATGCTTTTGGGGTAGTTGATAGGAAGAAACACATTTTGAATATGTTCCCCATTGCTGCTAAGAGGGTAAAAACTCCTTTTTTTTTTCTTCAGAAATTGTTCGGATTAAGAATTTTGTGCTAGATCGGATATAAATCCATAAAAGTTCAGTATCCGAACAACTGCAATTTTAATTGCTATTATGTATATGTAATTCTTAGACCGAAATTAAACTCGTATCTGATTTGACTTGGTTTTGAGAGTGCGTGTGTATCTATTGAAATTTTAAAAATTACATCTTGTCATGATATTTTGAGATGTTATTATTTTTGCCCCAGATGACTTACGAAAAGAGAATCAAAATGTCTATAGGACCAGACATCGTTCTTACGTCTAATTTTTATGTTTTCTAATGAATGGAAATAAAGAAATCATATATGTATAATTGCAGATATTCAGGCTGGATCCGAAATTACTTGGAGAGTCGAGTCTGCCTGAAAATGAACCCCAGCATGAAGAAATCTCCAAGGAGGAGAAGGCGGATAAACACAAAAATTTGCCTAATATGTATACAACAACAAAGAATATGAGACAGGTATGCCCTGCCCCCTCCCCCCCCAACAGTAAACCTTTAGACAATCTCATGGCTTTATTGCTCTTCTGCGATCTGCTAAAATTTATAGCAAAAGGTTTATCATTCAATGTTGTTTCCCCAAAAACTAGGAAATCATATGCAGCACCACCTCCACTCACTAAAGAGAAAAAAAGGAATTTTCCCATTTAAAAAGTACTCGAAGCATAGTCTTCAATTAAAGCCATTTATTATTTTGATCTTTCTGAGAGAAAATATTTGTGTCTTATTTGATGCTAGTGTGCGAAACGTGAAATCCTGCGCAAAACAGAAGATTCAGGAAGTCTGGAGGGTTTTGATCAGCGGTTAAAACAAATAAAGATAAGCATGGAGGCACTCGAAGCTAGTGCTTCTACTGCTAATCCTCAAAATATCCCGCCATATAATTTGGAAGCCACTGCTCCGGACATGGTATATGCACTTGACAAAATAATTCTGAAAGGGGAATGGGTTTACCTTTTAGATATTTTTGAGCTTGTACAAGCTGGAGTGGAAGTGAACCGTGATGATTACCCAAGTTTCGTTTGCAACAGAGTTAGTAAGTTGAGAGATGTGAAGGTAAGAATCTATAGAAGTGTTTTAAGACAAATCCATGATTTTGTTCTTTGATTATTTGATAAATAGTAAGTATATTTTGCTGCTTCTCTTTTTTTTTTTTTACCAGCTTAGTGTTATTTACTATGCCCTCACACATGCATCAGTTTTGCAATTTTTGGATAACGTGGGCGTAAAAAAGTTTGTGTATCACATCATGTTAATGATCTTATTAATTGGATAGGTCCTCCTCAATACCTCTTAAATTTTATTTTTCGGTTTCCCGTGGGTTGCATCACTTTCGAGGCACGTCGGACATATATATATATATATATATATATATATATATGGGAACTTCTCCCAAGAAGGATTCGAACTTGGGTGACCATTTTGGGGGTGCTAGTCCTTTCCACTAGACAAATCACGCGTTGGTAATACCTCTTAAATTGGAATAAGAAGTGTCCTTGAAATTTACCTTTGGACTGAAATATTGAATCTGGTTTGCGATGAGTTTATGATAGTCTATTTCTTTATATTGAGATGCTTCTATTCAGAATGATTGATAACTTGTCTAAGTTTTCACTTTTGCTGTGAATTTTAGTGAAGTGTTACAAATCAACTTATGAACCTGCATGATTTTCTCTCTTAAAAGATGATGATAAAGACTAAAATCAAATTTGTAATGTTTTCTTCTTGAATATAGCTTGCAATGAATTAACCGTACAACAGTCAGTTCTTGTGGATATAATTTATCCAAAAAAAAAAAGATCTTTGTCGTTTAAGGTCGAATGGCTAATTTCTATTTGTACCAACTATAAGCATTGTAAATCAAATTTACATTGGTTTGAGCTTATATCTTTGCTTTATTGTAGGATGAGTCAAAGAAAAGGAGGATGGCTGGCATATTGTCATACATAAGTCATCTCATCAAGTTTAAGGATAGAAATTCTTTTGATGGTGCATCATCTGCAAAACGTCACAAATTTCCCAGTATTCTCTACCAGAAATTCACCTTCATGTTTGGTGATACTAGAAACAAAAAAGGAATTCCAGACGAAAAACAAAAACTACTTATTAGCTATGTCCTGGTGCTCTCCCTGTTTGCTGATGATTTCCAAAGTGACATCTCCGATATAGCCAAGGATCTTCGCATGGACAGTTCAACCTTGAGAGTTCATTATGGATACTTGGGTTGCAAGTTTGTGCGCATCAATAAGGCATGGTTGGTTACACTTCCTGCTCCATTAAAATTTGATACCTTAAAAAGAAAAAGGGGATCCCATTCCCATTCCCATTCCCATTCCCGGTAGAGAGATAGATGCTTGTTGACATTCCATTTCATCTAGCCAGTATCATTAATATTCTAGAATATTGAAAACCTGGAGGCATGGAAGAGAACATTACATTATTTTATTATTATATATTTATGTTTTAATGTATTCTGGGAAATTGATTGGAGATGTTTTTTTCTTTTCTTTCGATAATCATAAACTTCATTAGAAATTAAGAAGAGTAAATACAATCAGTTAATACAATCACTTTCGATAATCGCTTTTAATTACCGCTTGATCAAGCTTGAAATCATTATTTTTGAGATTTGTGTGTTTATTTTCACTTGAAATTGAAATTGCATTTTGTTCATTTGGTGGGTTTCAGTACTAATTCTTGTTCAAAAACTTTTATCTAGCAAGTTTTGGCGGGGGAAGGGGTGTCGGGGAGCATGGATCAAAATTTCCATCATTTTCGTCGAAAACATCGAAAAGTTTCCGTTTTCGAATCAAACGAAACGAAAACAAAATATAATTTCAAAAATTATTTATTTGTCTGGGACTCTCTTATTTTTCTTAATTTAGTATTTTATTTTACAATTTTTCCTTAGTGTTTCCTAAATATTTTCGAAAAGTCTCGAAAAGTTTCTAATATTTGATTGACCGAAACATACACTGGAAACAAAATTTTGATCCATGTCGGGGGGAAAGAGTATCCCTAGGTTCCCTGGATCCATGGTGGATTGGTCGTAGGTCCATAGTTTGATCCATCATAATTTAGTTGTGTAAACTTGTGAATCAGATCGGATTCACACGTATCCACAATGTTGGGTCCATTTACAATTCAATCCATTTAGGATTCCGTACACAAAGATCTGATTCAGATTCAATTCAAATGATCCATTTGCCAATTGCCAACCCCCCAAGAGTGGTTATTTTCATTCATCGACAATAAAAGTTATTAGTATCGTACGATTCACGATATGAAACATGTGATACGACACGATACGATACGGAGACTGAACGATACGAACCACAAGTTGTCTTGTGCAACCTCTTGAATTTTAACGATACGTATTTTATGAATTGTATATGATACGATATTTAGTTTACGATACAAATTTTGATTAGGTCACACCTCTTAACATAGTCAAATTAGAAAACTCCAATTTTTTTTCGTCAAATTAGATACGATTGGCAGAATTGCTTGTCCTTTCTTTGCACCCTAAAGTCATAAGCAAATCAAACCCTCACTCATTTGATTTTCTTCAAATTTTTATTCTAAAATCTCAAATTTCGAACCCTATTAATTTAAAATTGCGGCTATGACATGTTTTTTTATATATGTTGAAACTATATTTTATGTTATTATTAACAATTAATTTGTATCTTACGTTCATTATACGATTCGCGATATGTTACCATACAATAGGAAATGATATACGGCTCGATAAAATATGCCGAAAGTCATATTAGAGACGGTTGCTTCTCACAATTCTATATGATATGCCTTTTTTAAAATGTCAGGCTCACCAAATATCTCTTGTCTTCTCTTTATTAACCCATGGTTGTGCTCTTCCAATCAATGAAAATAATTATTTTATATGTTTATTCTTAATTGATTCATTTATAATAATCTTAATTCTTTTTAGTACTTGCAATAAGTGTTAAATTTACATAAATTTTATATTCAAAACTTTGATATGAATGCATATCATAGGACATAGGATCGTTAATTTTATGTAACTAATTAGATCATATTTTCTTATACATTAATTACAATTGATTCAAATTCAAAATAATATAAACTAGGATATGCCCCGTGCTAAGCATACAGTTATATCAACTCATATTTATAAAAGACTTACACTCCTTAAAGGAAATGAACTTTAATCAATACTACTTATAAATTTGCTTGGTGTTCTTTGCGTTAATTTCATGGAATTCCTTAAGGTGAAAAACGGGTTAAATAGTGAAAATTGGTGGAACAAAAAAAAACGTGAAATTAGTGACATAATATGAAAATCAATGAAAATCTGGTTAAAATTAGTAAATACTAGTGAAGTGGTGAAAAATGGGTGAAACCTTACAAAAATGGACCCATGAAATCATTAAGAACATGTAAAATCAATAAAAAATCAGATGAAATTGGTGATCATTAGCGAAGTTGGCTGAAAAAAAAAGTGAAACGGGCGAAATCGGTGTAAAACGAATGGAAATACGGGTAAATCGTCGGAAAAGGGAGGTCAAATCGATAAATTAATAATGAAGTCGATGAAATCAATGAAATTCCATGTGAAATTGGTGGAAAAATAAGTCAGAAATACATGTGAAATAAGTGAAAATGAGTTAAATTGATAAAATCGATAAAAAAAAAAAAGAAGGTTAAACCTATAAAAAGGGGGTGAAACCAGTAGAAAACGAGTTAAACCAAAAAAAAATGAAAGAAATTGGCAAAAATGGGGAAAACAGTGATAATAGGTTAAACCTATAAAGAAAGGGTGAGTTGGTAAAAATATATATTGCACCGATAAAAATGAATAAAATCGGTAAAAAAGAGGTTAAACCGATGAATCATTAAGTTAAATAGGAGAAAATGGCTTAGGGTATGTAAAAAATTATTTACAACCAGTTTATACTAAAGAGGGAAAAAAGAAAAGTTTTACTTATATGGGGAAAATGCAAGATACTCCCCTGTGTTATGTTAAACCTGCAGGAAACTACTCTGTGAAATTTTTGTTGCGCCAAACTTCCTTGTACTTTAAAAAGCCTTGCAAAAAACATCAAATTTGTAAAAAATAGGTCGTTTTGGATCTGCATATTTCAAGAAATAATTTTAAAAATATATCACGCGAAGTTGTAGGGACCAACTTGAAGTATTTTAAAAATGAATGATTAATGATTTGGAGATGATGATGAAAATGGTATGAAGTACTGTAGCTAGAATGGAGATTATTTTCCTTTTTCTTTTCTTGAAATTAATTAAAGTATGGAAAAAATCAAAAAATAGATTAAAACATAATTTAGGCATATTGATATGTGTCAATCACATATTGGTGTGACACTAACGTGTGACACCAATATGTGATAGGAAATCCCGTCCGGTTATATAGGGGCAGTTGTAGAAAGGAGAATTTAATTAAACTCTAGCTGGCGAAAGGGAACGATGATGCATGTTGAGTTGCGTATAGAATACCCTAAATTAAGGAAATTCTTGGGATAAATTAATGATACTACACTGTGTTATGTGAAATCTACACAAAAATACCTTGTGAATTTTTTTTTTGCATGAAACTCTCTTGTAGTTTCAAAAATCCTGCATAAAACATCCAATCTCCGTTAGTTACTAACACCGTTAATTTTCGCATAATTTTATTTGCGTAAAACTCCCTTGTACTTTTGAATATTTGAGCAAAACTTCCTTGTACTTTTGAACGTTTGCACAAAACTCCCTTGTATTTTTAAATGTTTGCGTAAAACTCCCTTGTACTTTTGAATGTTTGATCAAAACTCCCTTGTACTTTTAAATAAATCTAGGGGTAATTTAGGAAATTCAATTAAAAATTAACGGAGTTAGTAACTAACGGAGATTGGGTGTTTTGTGCAAGGTTTTTGAAGTACAAGGGAGTTTGGTCCAAAAAAAAATTCACATGGTAGTTTTGTGCAGGTTTTGCAGAACACATGATAGTATCGTACATTTTCCCCGAAATTCTTACATAGACCGGGTTTGGCCGAACCCAAAGTTATTACATGGCAATTGCAATACACTTGCTTTGGAATTATATATAACTCCCAAGAGAGTGACCAATCACAATACAAGTGCAATATACTTGCTTGGTATCAAACCAGACTTGAAAAATAATTTTCCTATGCACAATAAGTAAACACTTGGGCTATTATCCACTAATTTAAAATGATATCAAATGTGGTAAGATTAATAGTGGCCATTTCGTCAAAGAATATAAATTATATTAAATGCGTACTCCTAATGATAAGTTCTTGCTATGATCACAGTTAACAGTCTAAGAATATCTTCATTTCGATTTTTCGGGGTGTGAATAAAAAGCATTATATTATTGACAAAAAACGATCACCTTTTCTCTAAATTCCTTGAAATGAAAATTATATTTAATAAGACTTTTTTTAAACCACAAGTACTTTAGAAGATATTCCATATATATACTTCATATTCCAATTTTTTTACTCCATTTGCTACTCTTTAAAGTCAAGTTTTTCAATATTTTAAATATCTTATCAAGTAGATTTTATTACATTTATAGCATTTTATACCATTTAAATATTAGAAAATATATGGTATTATATAATATTATCAAATTATTATTAAAATATATATAATTAAATTATTTATTTATATTTTTTAAAATTTGATCAAATTAACTAATTAACTGTACCATGAAGTATAAATATTGGGAAGAAGAGAGTATATTATATGTCTAAGTACGTATACTAGGTTTGGATTTTTAACCGACATCCAAGAGCTACCTCTCTCATAAGTCAAATTCTAAATCAAATATAAGTTAAAAAAAAAAATTAATTACACTAAAAGCTAACGTATAATAGTCCTTCCAGAAAGAATTTGAGTTTGACTTTTCTCAAACCCCAAATGCTAAAAAGCCGATTTCGCATAAAACTACTATAAAATTCGGTATTAAATTTAAGATTTTTTTCAAATATTCAAAAATAATAATTTTAAGTTTAATTGTTATTTTTAATTTCCAATAATTCGAATATGGTCGTTGACTTAATATCCAGTAATTCGAATATGGTTATTGAAATATAATATAGATTTAATTTAATATCATATAATTAGAATTCGATTATTAAAATTCAATTCATAAGATCGACCATTTTCAATATGTATACTTGAAAAACTGAAAATAACCATCTTATATATGTTTTGAAGAAATGGGCTATAACACCTCCTGTTTACTTGATAAACTGACACTAATTTATCATTTTCTCTCAATCAACTCTTAACTCTTATTCCAACCGTAAGGGTCAACTTATTTATATCTGTAAATAAACATATCTTTTGAATAAAAATTAAACTAGATTTTATTTTGTGTTTATTGTAGTTCAACTATTCAATATATAAGTATGCAATAATATTTATTGTAGAATTAAAATTTCTATCAAATTTAAAAAAATATTACTTTATTTTAGTATAGTGCAATTCACATAAAAAACAATAATTTAAAGCTTTTATATTTTGCGTTTACAAATATACTTCCTAAGGTTTAATAGTACTATTCACAAAACACCCCTTTTCAGCCCAGCCCATACCGATAACATGTTTAGGATTGTTTGTAATTTTAAAAATATCTGGTGCTGTATTTGTAATTTCACTAGACCGCAAGGTGTACAGCTAGATACAATCATATATCCCTATAATGAAAGAAAAAGGGATAATGTATTTGCCACAATTGGAAGAAAACGTAAGTTTTAGCTGGCTGGCACCTTCTAACTCTAATTAAATTTGATAATTAAGATATAACACGACACGGGGAAGAGGATAAGATCATTTCATCTGTACGTAACAGAAAACATAAAATTCATTCTTCATTACGAGTAGAATACATAAATTGTTATGAATATTGTTTATGAAGGAATAAATATCATCTTTTCCTAATACATTTATACTATAAGAAAAGAGAAATTAACTAATATAATTTTATGTTATGCAAATATCTTGTAAGAGTACTTTGTCCTGCTCTATTTGTTGGGTCGGACGTGATGGAAACATTTTCGGCAGTTTCCTTGGGCCAAATTTTGAGCGAGTTTCAGATCAGGCCTAGACATTAATTGCATTTTATGAATAATAATACTTCTTGCTAGAAGAGAAACAAATTACACAACATATATAAATATATTTATTCTATAATTACATTAATTAATGCTTTGCATATGGTACAAAGAACACAATTTTACATTAGAGATGTAATTTATTCTTGAAGAAATGCATATTTGAAAATACAGCACGCACATGTAATTAAATATAATGTAATACCGTGACATTATACTGAAAGAAAGCATCCCCGGTAGAAGTATTTAACGACACCGTGTTCACCGCAACCACACCTCGTGCGAACCTGAAAGCGCCAGTGCCACCAACTACAGACAATTCACGGTTCTGATTAAGATACGGATTGTGCCCAACTATACTAATACTACTTCCATTATAATCTCCACTAGTGAACACCAGATCAAACGTCATATGCAAACTCATTTCTTCTAAAGATGCCAAAGCAAATAATCCTTGGGCCCGACCAATTATTTCAGAATCTGAGCTCGGACCAGTCCTTACCGGATCATCTAGCACTGCCACAGACCCAAAAGATGTAGGGGATGTGAGCGTTGAATTGGCCCTGGCCACTTGTATGTTTGATGGGTTTGGTCCCGATAATATGTCCTGGACGTAGAATTGAAGTTCGGTTATCTTTTCCCTTGCAAGGTGAAGATTTTTTAACCAATTTTGGATTGAATTTCTCTCTGTATTAATGCCATGGCAACCATGAGTTAGAATTGCTACAGCTGAGACAAGTATAAGAATGAACACGTATTTTTTTCCGGCCATATTTTCTTTTTCTTTGGAGTTGTTGAGGATGAACAATTTAATTTAGGTTTGGGGCTAATGTGATATGAATTCGATTACTATCAAGTCCTTACTTTTAAATATATCTTGGGTCAATTTAATTTAATTTTCACTTTTAAATTCGATCACATCTGACATCCCTACTCGTATGGTGTAGCTGCTGATACCTTGTGAAATTTGCAAATTAAGTCCGCCTCATACAGGGTGGATAAGTAATCATTTCTTGAAACATTTTTAAATAATTTTGTTTACGTAAAACTCCCTTGTACTTTTGAATGTTTGAACAAAACCCCCTTGTACTTTTAAATATATCTATGGTTAATTTAGAAAATTTAATTAAAAATTAACGGTGTTAGTAACTAACGGAAATTGAGTGTTTTATGCAGGATTTTTTAAAGTACTAAGGAGTTTGGTGCAAAAATAATTTTACAGGAATAATTTGGTGCAGATTTCGCATAACATAGGGTAGTATCTTGCATTTTCCCCATTATTGTGTGGACGATACACAAAGTGCCTTCACCTAATTTGTAGGCAAATAAAACCAAAAGTGGTCATGTAACTTTGATGGGTTGCAGACGCAAAGTATATTGTTCCATTAAGTATATGGGGTACCAATTCTATTATTTTGCCTTGTTCTCTTTTTTTCCTTTTTTTCGGAGAAATTAATCTTTGGACTAAATACGTTTCAAGAAAACTTGTACGTTTGAAAATTTTATTGCAAAAAATTGTCTTGTTTATATTTTTCTTTGTATTGTATACCACACCATTTGTTAAAAGGTTAACTCGTGTTAGTTTCTAATTTCTATTTGTTACCAATATAACATCAGTGTGTGGACCTATTTACATATTACATGTTTCAAAAAAATAATGGCATGCAAATTATAATATCCAATAAAGTAAGTAAAAAAGTTGAATTAATATAAAATTAAAAAAAAATTGATATTAGTAATACAAATTGTAATATATAATTTCTTTAGGGAATTAAGATACATATTTAAAATAATCACATTTTTTTTCTTTTGAACTATTTGTTTACCTTTTCGTTTAATGATTTTTAAAGTTAGATTTGAGCAGATTACATAAATCAATTTGAACAAAGTGTAATTCAAAACAATATGCTCATTTACACAAATTAGTTGTCGGTAGAGAATGAGTCGCCTCGAAAGAATTATATATTTGTAAAAACAATCATGCCATAAGTTACTTAAAAGGTTGGACAAAGACAAAAGAGTAAACAACTAAACATTAAAATAAAACAAAAATTTAACCAAACGTGAAGACAATAGCAAACAAATGGGCCACTACTGGCCCAACTAATAATGCAATACAACAACATTATATTGCACATCATCACCCAATGCACTATCATACGACACCGTATTCAACAGCGCCGAGCCATGAGCGAGTCTATAAACACCGGAGCAACCAACAATTGGCAACTCACGGTGCTCATTAAAGAAGGGTTGTGTCCAATAAGGCTAATCGTACTTGTTGGGTCCTAAGTGGTCAAAAGGGTATAGAGGGGGTGAATAGACTTTTTAAAACTTTTTTTTATCACTCAAATTATGTTTAGATAAAACAACTCACTCGGCTATTCTTCAAACATATGAGTAATTCACTCGGTTGTTGGCGTGAGCTGACAGCTTAGTAAAATACTTAGTTGTTCTTGATTCAGCTGAGTAAGACCACTTATAAAGTCGGAGTTCTTTTGAGATGTTTGGCAGCGGAATAAACATTAGTTTTATCAAACAGAATTTTGTTAACACAAAATTGTTTTCCCCTTTGTAAAATTCTTTCCCGTCCTTTAAATTCAATTGATGAACAAATGACTAGTCTATTCTTTGTGAATGCATAAAGTAAGTGCGGGATTTAAATGACACATAATTTTTATAGTGATTAAGGAAATTCCTTTAGTCCACTCTTCTTCGCAACCTTGTTGGAAGACACCGTACTAATCTCTTAAACTAATACCGCACTTGATGTTTACAACTTATACATCCTAGCGAGGAACATTTACACGCGTTAAAGCAGGAAAAATATCTCAGAAACTCTCCTCTCTCTCACCACTTCGCTCTTAGCTATTACAGTTATTCAACCTTGTTGATCTACTGCACTTAGTTGCAACCTTGTTACAACTCTCTGTTTTTCTTCAACCCTTTAAGTTTTCTCTTAGAACAGCTTAGTAGTATTGTGTGCTCTCAGAAGTGCTTGATTTTGATCTGTAAAGTTCAAGTCTTTTTTTTCTTCAAGTCCATGAGTATTTATAGGAGTTCTGGAATTAATTTCCGTTGAAAGTTTCCTTAATTTCAGGAATGCCCCTATTTCTTCTACCAAATTCAAACGGCTATAAAGTCTGCATGTAGCTCTGTCACTATTTTAGTAATGTACTATGTACAACTCTGTCAATCTCATTAAATGCACCCTGCTGTCCGAGGATACTCTGGTGTCCTAGGAATACTTGTATTTATTCCTTATCATTGGACATTACTCATCCAATCCTCAGAGCAATTAAGATAACAATTAATGTGCTCCTTGTAGTCGTCTGATAAAGTCACTTGGTTGTTTGAAACTCAGCTCTTGAACTTCGCTAGATCAAACTCTTCTCGGCTATCCAATACTCAGATGTCCTTGACTTGGCTGATCAAATAACCCAGTTGTTTGATATTCAACTTTTTGTACTAAGATCTCCAATGATGTCTTCACTTGACTGTCTTCATTATAACTTAGCTAGTAGATTTCAACTGTTAATCAATCAAAACCAGAATTGATTAACCCTTCATCTTCAAATCTTGAATATGATACTTGTTTTCTCAATATTCTTCTGTCTGAAAATTTTAACTAAGTCAATCACTTAGCTCTTCACTTGGCTGATAAATTCCTTGCTCGTCTATTTCTGACTTAGCATGTTATCATCAAAATTTTAACTCACTCAGCTGCTTTTCATAGTTAGTTTAGCTTTTGAGTTAATAAATTTATCTTCAGTACTACCATTATATTTCCACTCGTAAACACAAAACTAAACGTCATATGCAAACCTATCTCCTCCAACGAGGTCGCCCCAAAAAGTCCTTGGGCTCTTCCCACAATCTCAGAATTTGGTCTGGGCCCAGGGGCGGACCGCCTAAGGGGTTGGGGAGGGCGGCCGCCCCCCCAAGAATAATCCGGATTAAGTATATATATTCAAAGTCATTCCTTAATTTTTCTTTCTTTTAACTGTTTCTTTTTTATATATGTTTTTTAGCTAGACTAACATATTACCTTGAATTGAAAATGTTAATATATTATGATAAAAATATTTAATTTCTATAAATGCACTCAAGAACATTAAAAGCAGAAAAAAAAAAAAAAAAAAAAAAGGAAGTTTTAGTGTTAACTTTGGTACTTTTATAGCTTTTTTTTTTACAGAATTGAATTTATGTTATAAAATGTTTCTATGTTTTATCAATTCCTTAAATCACTCCTTAATTTTTCATTCTTTTAACTGTTTCTTTTTTATATATGTTTTTTAGCTAGACTAACATATTACCTTGAATTGAAAATGTTAATATATTATGATAAAAATATTTAATTTCCATAAATGCACTCAAGAACATTAAAAGCAAAACAAAAACAAAACAAAAAAGGAAGTTTTAGTGTTAATTTTGGTACTTTTATAGCTTTTTTTTTTACAGAATTGAATTTATATTATAAAATGTTTCTTGTTTTATCAATTCCTTAAATCATTTGTTAAATGGATTTTTAAAAAAATTGCCACTATATTTTTTCACCTTTTATTCAATAAAAAGACAGCATTACTTTATTTTATTTTATTGTCATTTTATCACGGCATAAAAATGATAACGAGTTTGCTATTAAAAAATTTTCGACCCCCCCAATCGGAACCCTCTAGTTCCGCCCCTGTCTGGGCCTAGCTGTTAATAGATCATCTATGGCCGCAATCATGCCGAAATATGTAGGTGATTGGGCCGTGAAATTTGCCATTGCAATCGGAATATTGGTTGGATTTGGGCCACCCACAATGTCATTCATTCTTTCTTCCCCTTCATTCCGTGAAAAATACAAAAATCGTACGTTAATATAATAATATGTAAACAGAGAAATTAAGGAATATTTTTCTGTTAATTAATGCAAATTCTAAGAGTGGAACACCATGTTCGGCTCTGTTAATTAATTTGTTGGGCCGGACGTGATCCAAACGTTTTCCGCAGTTTCCTTGGGCCAAAATTTGAGCGAGTTCCAAATCAGGCCTAGAAATTGCATTTTATGATTAATACAATAATACTTCTTCCTAAAACAGAAACAAATTACACAACATATATAAATATATTTACTATGTCATTGAGTATATGTAATCTGTAATTGAGTATATGTAGCCAAATCGAGATTACATTAATATTTAATTGGTTTGCATTACACGGTATATAAAACACAATTTTACATTGGAGATGTAATTATTCTTGAAGAAATTAATTAAGGACCATGCATATTTGAAAATACAGCACATGTAAGTAATTAAAGTGCCTTCTAAATAGTAGTATAATGTAACACCGTGACATTATACTGAAAGAAAGCATCCCCGGTAGAAGTATCAAACGACACTGTGTTCACCGCAACCACACCTCGTGCGAACCTGAAAGCGCCAGTGCCACCAACTACAGACAATTCACGGTTCTGATTAAGATACGGATTGTGCCCAACTATACTAATACTACTTCCATTATAATCTCCACTAGTGAACACCAGATCAAACGTCATATGCAAACTCGTTTCTTCTAAAGATGCAAAAGCAAATAATCCTTGGGCCCGACCAATTATTTCAGAATCTGGGGTCGGCCTAGTTCTTACTGGATCATCTAGCACTGCCACAAGCCCAAAAAATGTAGGGGATGTGAACGTAGAACTGGCCCTGGCCACTTGTACGTTTGATGGGTTTGGGCCAGATAATATGTCCTGAACGTAGAATTGAAGTTCAGTTATCTTTTCCTTTGCATCATGAAGTTTATTGAACCAATTTTTGATTGAATTTGGCTCTGTAGAATTGCCATGGCCATGAGTTAGAATTGCTGCAGAGACAAGTATAAGAATGAACAAGTATTTTTTCCCGGCCATATATATTTTCTTTTTCTTTGGAGTTGATGAGATGAACAATTTAGTATAGGGGTGTAATTTATAGAAGGTTTGGGGCTAATGTGATAATATAAAGAATAAAATGTCAATGGTATTGCCAAAATTAGAAGAAAAAGAACATCTATACAACAGGGCTGTCAATGGAGTAGCTTTTAATCAATACTCAGTTTGATTTAATTGGATTTTTAATTATTCGAATTAAGATCCAATTGATAATGATTCAAGTCAGAATATCTGTAATTCAAAATACGTGTTCGGGCTTGATTGAAATATTTAAAAGTTAAGATAAGCCCAAATAACAAGAGACAAAATAAAAAGGGGGGCGCACCAAAGAAACGAACTCGATTATTTCCTTGCATAAATGGCGGGTGTAGCTGCGTGGTACCTTGTGCTGTAATCAGTTTGCAAATAACGTCCGGCGCATAAAGGGTGGATAAGTTGAAACATTAACAAAGCAATCACGTGTGGTCCGTGGAGTGTTTATTATATAAATATTGTGTGGAAGATACACAAGGTGCCTTCAGACAGCTAATTTGTATGCACATTATTTCCAAATTGGTCATGTAGATCGACTAGCAAAGTATATTGTTCCATAAGTATATATATAGGGTACCAATTCTATTCTTATTTTTCACATGAATGAAGGAGAAACGTGACCTGACCTAGCTACCCTTATTTATTTTTATTTTATTTTGTTTGCATGGATTCTAGTTATGATGTTTTTTTCTATTTTTCAGATTGGAGGTCGAACTTGTCGTCTCATTAATTATTGATGATCTTATGTCAAAAATGAAAACGTTATTAGTATAAAATACCTCTGCAGTGCATATGATAACTTAATTATTGTTCGGTCAAGGGCTATATATCTGACATGACCACTACTTTAATTGGACTTAAATCATACAATAATATGTAATACATTTATTTTGTAATTAGATGAATTTTCAATTTAATTATACGAAAATGTTTGCTTTACTTTTTCTATATAACCAAAATATTCAAGCCCAAATAAGACGAATCGCAAGCTGGCTTCATATGGCTTTGATCATGGAGACTGGATATTGGGCCCAATCGTAATTAGTTACAAGCCTATCTGAAGGAGCTTCGCTTTTGGGCCCCTACCGACATACTAATAGGAAAAAACAAAGCTATATGGTCTCATGACTGGCCCCATTTTCAAATTATATTCTATTAATCCCAACATGAAAGCCTGGACATTCTCAAAGAGAATTTTTAGATATTTCCTGACCTTTTTGGTCTCTAAATATCATTAGAGTTCATTTATTCAACACATGACCTACGTAATCATATTTTTGGTCTACCAACTATATTAAATCTTAAACTACCTCACTAAAAAGGCTGCTAATCCTTTGTTGAAAAGCAAAATTATATTATTGGAGAGAATAGATTCTTATCTAGATCTCTAAAATTGATCTTGCATACATTAATTTAGTTTATTGATTTAACTCATGTGTTTGGAATATATTGAAAAGATTTGGATGAAAAAGAAGCAGTGTCTAATTTCTAATTTTAAGAAATTATATGGGCCTATTTAAAATTTTGGCAAATTGGAAATTTGTTTAATATGCTTTCAATATTAGTTACTAAGTATCAGGAAAAAAGTTGGGTCATATATTTTAGAAGCTATGTTATGCGTTACATACTGTTACTGTCATGTATTTCTTTATTTTTTCTAAGATGAAAATGCATAATTTGAAATTTTAGATTTCGAAAATTTAAAGCGCTCCTATAATAACAAGCGGAAAATCAAAGGTAGTTGGGCCAAGTGACCGTGCAGAGGCGGAGGGACATGGGGTGCGGGTGGGGCACCCCCAGCCAAAAGTAAAAAAATTAGTATCAGTGTATGTGTATCAGTTTTATAAAAATTTACATCATCCCTCCATCTTTTTTTAAAGTCTACATCCTATTGCAATTATTCAAGCCTTCAAAGTTATTTATTAATTGTCAGCCGGCCCATTATAAACATTCAAACAGAGCCGTACAAATTTTGCTTTCAAGTGGAAAATGAACTAGGAAGTTTATTCATGCCTTTAAAGAGGCGTAAATTTCTATTTAATTTATTGTCATAATTTTGTTCAATCATCCTCTCTTCAAATTTTTCATCACAAAGTTGTTGGATTAATCATAAGAAGATACAGTTCCAAAACTTCAACTCATGAATATTTAAATTTGTTCTTAATTTTGTTACTTAGATTAGATGAATCTAATTACTTTTATATGATGTTCGATGACTTGCTTAATTATATTTCTTTTGTAATTTTCTTGACGAACTATATATATTAAGTTGTTCTAGTAAAAAATATATAAATAAGGTTATTGATTTTTCATCCAATTTGTTTTAACAATCAATTTCAATGTTTTTACGATTTAATATATAAATTTGAACAAATTGGTTTTTCATAAATAAGAAGAGAAGTGATTTTTACTTCAAGAAATGTTGTCCTCAATAAGTTCTCATAATCTTGAGGTTTCTGCAAATAATTGTGATCCGTCTTCAAACTACTAGTTCAGATTCTCCGAAAACAAAGTTTCCAAGGATCGATAAATGTCTAAATCGATATGAAATAGTATGATAAAAAAAACTAATGATAATGGATTATCTGGTAGATAAGAGAAATGAAATTCGATAAGCATATTTAGAACATCTTCCTTATCAAGTTAGCCCACCAAAATTTTGATGATAAATATTTAATCATATTTTTTTGTAAATAATCAGTTTATAAATATAAATAATGTTCACTTTAATCTCGCCCCCCTTGATCTAAATTCCTGGCTCCGCCCCTGTGACCGTGGATGCAACTCCTAGAGGTAAAATTCAAGTTTGAATCCTACTAGAAACACCACATTGAGGAGTTATATCAAATGTACTTTTTGATCCGAACTATAAATACACAGTTTAGTAGATTAAAAAAAAAAGGAAAAATTATACTATGAAATAGGCCCAGAATTGTTTGACCAAATTTTATCCTTACCCTTCCTAGTAAAATAAATTGAACTTTCTTTGCCGCGTGTTTGCATAACAGTTGACAAGTCAAGTGTGCACCTTCGTCAACAAACAACAAATAAATAAAAAGAAGGTCAAACACAATAAGTATCATAATTAAAAACAAAGACCAGATGCATGTTTTACTTGAACAAATTGATAGTCAATTGCTTCTATAGTAAAATTACACGTTAAATTATGTAGTAGGTAATGAATTAGCTAGGTACATGAAACCATTATTTATACTTCAACATAATACCAAGTGCACCCACAAACAAAAAGTAAAAAAAGATAACACATTTAATCACACATTTAATCACACATTTATTCAATCAAAATCAACATGTAAACAACTTTTGCACAAATTGATCAACATCTCTTATTCATTTGCTAGGAAAATATTTGCTGCATCTTCAACATAAGTAACATAAAGGGTATATTCCAAAACTCCATAATTTGTCACCGCATCGTAAGAATAAGTATTTGTAATTGCATATCCACGAGCCATACGGAATATTCCGGTGCCACCAACCACCGGCAACTCACGATACTCATCATCAATTTGATTGCGTCCCAAAATACTGATTGTACTTCCCTTATACTCACCCGCTGTGAAAACGAAGTTAAGGTTCATAGCTAGGCCAGAAGTTTTCAAATCCGCCGATGTAATAAGCCCTTGAACTCGGCCGATTTCCTGTGAGTTGATGTCCGGCTCGGCCGTGAGTAGGTCGTCCAAGACTCTAACTTGGCCGAAGGTAGTGGGAGAATTAGAGGTGATCGTGGCTCGGGCAACCTCGTATACGGTTATATTTTCACCACCCAATACGTCTTGAACGTAAAAGTGAACCTTTGCTACACTCTCCTTTCCGTTGCAAATGTTTTGGAACCATTTTTTTTCTCCATCAGGGCTTAAATTTCGAGCATGAGTATTTGGCATGGCTATGAATAAATATGGAAAGAAGTGTGACGAGAATGATTATTAGCTTTGCCATTCTTTTTGTTTTTTTTTTTGGTCTCTCTAGAGGTTATGCTTATGTAAATAGATTAGCATGAGATTATATATATAGGGATGGAGCAGTTGTAGATAGGAGAGTTTATTTAAATTCTAGTTGGCTAGTGGAACTTGATGTTAAAAAAGGTAATTTCTTATATATGATGCAAGTTGAATGGCGAATTTAAACATTTTTTTGTTTCATGATGTAGCCATTTTATTAAAATCCAAAATAATTATAGAAGATATTCCAATATATATGCCTCGTGTTAAAGTATACTAGGTTTGGATTTCCATGTGAATGCCATATAGTGTAAGACTTACCAACTACCAACTAACCCGAGAGATCTAGCAGCCATCTAATTTCCTTAGCAGCCGCCATCTAATCTAGAAAAAAAGCAAAGGACTGTTTGTTTCGGTTTTTCACCATCGAAATAGTACCTTTGGTGGTTTCCACCCTCAAAAAATAAATATAACAAAGTGCACCTTGAAATGAGATTTGTTTGATAATTAATTAAACCCTAGTGCAATTTTCACCCAGTTTTAGCTAGAGATGAGAGCAAAATGGAAAGTTAAAAAACTTCCGCCTCCATTTTTATAGGGTGCAATTTGCAAATCAGTTTTTGTTTCTAATTTTTTTTTACTCCACATACTAAAGGCATGTTTATATTTAATTAGAAGAATAAAAACTCTGTTTATTCCTTACAAAATACTTTCTGTATAAGTGTATATACATGTATTTTGGATAAATATTGTTTACCTTGCCTATAAAATGAAGCAAAATTGAAGCGTAAATTTCAATTCTTTTTAAAATTATTTATATAGATATATACATATATATTAACTAGGAAATATTGAGCACATTTTGCATTGGATTTAGAAAGTTTATTTTATTATAATTCATTTAATGAAACAAATTGAGCTTGAATAAGTACTTGTCATTTGTTTATACAATTAGTTGATTATAAGAATTAAATTTGCACGAAATTTGATTGGGTCAAATACGAATTCGAATTTGATACTTATTGAATTGACTTAAATGAAATATAAAAGTAATTTAAGGATGAATATTTGTTGACTTTTTTTGTCCTGAATATAATTAAAGTCAGGAGTCCGGGTTATAGCCCATAAAAACAGAGATCAAGCCTACTTTCTCTTCCCAGGCACCACCATTTACATAGGCACAGCCCCACCGGTAAGGGAGCACTTTGGGTCAATAATGAATGCAATAAAAAAAAATGGATATTTTTACCCAAAAATTAGATCATATATAGGATTGTCTACTTTGGTAGATAGATCATAACGGAATAGAGTTCCATAAAGAAAATATACGCTAAAGTAAGACAACAAATAATAAATTATAAAATGTACAATTTAGTAGATAACAACAAAATGCACAAGTATATTTAGTTCGATTTTCACATGACTTTTAGTTTGTACTTTTGGTTCATTTTTAATATATACTGCCATTCAATAGTTTCATTCAATCCTTTCGATTTTAAAATTTTCAATCTTATATTCTACCACAGATCAAATTTATATACGTTCTTGTCGAAATCAAAAAGAAGATTCCATTTTTGAATCAATTGAAACGAAACTATAAAATAGTAATAACTTTTCCAATTATATTTTCAAAGAATTCTCAAAAACTTGTAATATTTAATTAACCAAAACATATGATAAAAAAAAAAATTAATTAACCGATAGTTCTATTGAACTCTTAAATATACGTAGCAATAGTAACATTGTACCCAACTACAGCATCACCGGTGCCCGGGTCCAACTGATACGTATGCGCCACCGCATAGCCACGTGCGAACCGGAAAAGGCCAGTGCCGCCCACAATCGGCATCTCCCGAAAGGGTTGAGTTGCCTTATTAATACCAAGAAGGCTAAAAGAGCTCCCATCATATATCCCATCTATAAACCCATAGCTAAGAGCCATGATAAGCCCAAAATCTGTTTGGCCCGCCGACCCATACATTCCCCTGGCCCGGCCCACAACTTTTGATGATGGATCAGGCCCAATAGTCAACGGATCATCGATCATCATTAGCATGCCGAAAATGGTTGATGAATTGTTGGTTTGAGTAGCTTGAGCGATCCTCACAGCACTTGGTTTTTGACCACTGAGTATGTCGTGGAAATAGAATTGAAGAGTTGTTATTACTTCAGTTTTTGTTTCAACTCGTCTGGCCCAAGTGGGTTGATCACTATTTTGGGCTTTGATGATGGGAGCCCATGAAATGGGTGAAACGAGAAAGATGAAAATTAGAAGTAAATTTGAGTATAATTTTGCCATTTTGCTTTGATTTCAAGTTCTCTGTGGAGGAATGATGAAGACTGGTGGTGAGGTTGTGTATATATATATATATTGATGAGAAAAGGTTTTAGCCAGGGTTGTTAAACTTATTGAAATGGGACATGTGTTAGCTTTGTTCTTGAAAAACTAACCCATAAATTTTGACAAGTTTACAAACAGTAGCTAGCTAACAACTATTTTTGGACAAATTTTCTTGATGTGGGAAGAATTTTGGGACTTTTCAGGTATCACTAATGAAGAACAACTGGTATTTCTCACTAACTTTAAATAGGTGGTGGATTTGGTATACATGTTGTTTGCCTAATTATTTAGTGGGGTTGCATCCTTTTGTGGTCTGCAGATTGTCAAACTGGGTACCTAACCTCTTATCTTTTCATAGTAGCAAATAAAGTAAAATTTTATTATTCGATCTTTCTACGTGGGTCTTTCAAGATTCTTCCTTGGCTGGTGATAAATGCTAGTATACAGTTTTGAGCTATTTCTCCCCATGTGACACTTGGGAGTCTATATGGCAGAATTTTGACTTAATTTTACAGGGTTTTGTAATTTGATTAAAAAAAATATATATGATTCGGATAAAATTTGTGAGACTCAGCCAAACTTGCTCAAACATTTGCTCAAACATCTTGAAATCAGAGCCCAAAACTTTTGAAATCTTAACATATAACATATCACTACTTTTTCTTTATAAAAAAAACATTTCATTTAACATTCATCACCTACTTTTTTCATTTAAACCCTAATATCCAAACTCAATATAAATAAGAGTTCTACTTTTCAAAACTAAAATATAATGTATTTTAAATTTAAGAGGGACGAATATAGACGACGATTTGCTACTAAAAATTTAAGAGTGATGAGTGAGCAAAAGTTGGTCCATAAGGAGGACTAAAAGTGCCATTTACTCTTTTAAGTAATACTATGGTATTTTTATTTTTTATCTAGATTAAATAACATTATTCTGTGGATGTATACTGAGTAGCCTGGTTTTCTGTTATCTTTACAAAATCTCCCATGCATTCTTTGAGGTGTCCATTTGCAAAAGCGATTGGCTGAATGTTGTTCTTGCAGGCAAATGTGGACTTAGCTATTGCAGTTGCAGGTAGGTATTGCTGAGGAAATTAAACTTTTTTGGGGCTTCGAATATATTGATAGGAATGTAAACTGTGGCCCATAACTTTTGGGCTTTCAGTTTGAAGTGAATTGATAATATTAGTCCATGTAGTAGTATTTCCATTTCTGTCTTTGCGACAGACTCTATCTGTTTGATTAGATTAATTTAATTCCGTATATGTTTGTTTGTTTATTTAAAAAAAAAAAGAGAGAGAATAAACAACACTAATTAAGAATTTTTCAAAGAGACATTAAGGATTAAAGACTACAAATTTTCATAAAGAAATTGTTGTTCAAAATACATAATCATAATCATGGATGAACAACCTCAACATCATACTCAAGAACAGCATCACCATTACTGTAATTCAAATAATGAGTCTTAACCTTAATAAACCCTTGCGCAAACCTAAATTTCCCTCTTCCTCCAACCACGGCCATTTCCCTATGTTTCTCCGTCACCGGATTTCTCGAAAAAACACTAAGCGAACTCCCCTTATATTCCCCACTCGTAAACCCTAAATCCACACACATTACCAAAGTCAATAACTTGTCTTGACTCGAGGACACGTACAATCCACGCGCATTTCCAATTACTTTCGATGTGGCTTCTGGCCCCTCTGTCAGGATATCGTCAATGGCGAATGTGGTGCCAAACGGCGTCGGACCCTGGTCGCTTTTGGTCGTGTTTGGACCAGCTATCAGAACTGCTGATGGTTTCTTTCCACTTAGAATATCGTGCATGAAGAAACGGAGGTGAGTCTTTTTTAATTTCACTGGCTCGTATGGTTTGCTTCTCGAGTAGTATTTAGATTCTACTAGTGATGTTGTGAATAGGTTGAGAACCAAAATAGAGGCCAAAATCATAATTTTCTCCATTTTTTTTTTTTTTTTTTTTTTTAAGATTTTGACACTTTATTTTTTGTTTGTTTTTGTGTGTGATGAAGATGAAGAGATTGGAATATATAGTTGGGTTGAATTGTTTCATATCTGTTGTAAACAGTATATATTTAATGGCTATTGATTTTGTTCTATTCTTGTTATAAAAATTTCTATTTAAAGAGGAGGAATATTAATTTAATTGGATTTGATTGTCACAGGAAGGATATGACTGTATATTGATAACAAAGATATACTATATCCTCCATATTTGGATACTATTTATTGTCAAAACATTTCAATTTGAATTTCAAAAAGAATACTGCTATGCTCTCTCTATCCATAGTTTAAGAACGCAAAGTTACTAATAAGTAAGAACCCTAGTGGATCATGGCTGCCTTAGGTCTCGCCCTATGAGACGGGGTCAAAACCTACTTGCTTGTATCTAGTCTTACAATATGCCAAACCCGAATCCAGTTCTGTAACATTTCTCCAGATCTAATAATACCATAAAACTTATATAAGTCATTGATTTGATGCATATCATTTTTTTTCTCTCGGGTCTCAAAATTTAAACTCATTTCAAACCATAGTTT
This sequence comes from Penstemon newberryi var. newberryi, assembly GCA_030819805.1. Lineage (NCBI taxonomy): Eukaryota > Viridiplantae > Streptophyta > Magnoliopsida > Lamiales > Plantaginaceae > Penstemon > Penstemon newberryi. The sequence continues at coordinate 9,689,635 of JAUALY010000004.1, read as the reverse complement.
AGATTTTCAAAATTCACAAATCTCGATATTTAAACTCAATCATAATATTAGTTTCCGAAGGTAGCGTTGAATATACTCAAACTTAGTTTATGAAACTCAAGCCCATCAAAACTGTGCCGATCCATATTTAAAGCGCAGAAGTCTGATGAGGCGCAGGCTAAAATGTAGAGCGAGCGCTTCATCAGAAAGTGCACACAAAGCACAGGATTTGTGCTTTGTATGCTATTAAAAGTATTAAAAAACATTAGGTTTACATAATGGGATCTCGCGTGTGCCTTGCCTTGTAAAAAAAGCGGTAAGGCGCAGAACTTGTGCTTTATGTGCAATAAGATGTCGTTATATTTATTTAACGGGATTTAGCAAGCTGTCTTGCCACAAGTGAAAAGCGCATGAGGCATAGCTTGTTCAATTTGTGCTCCAAACAACTCAATAACTATGACTCTTACTATTTATTTCTTTTATAAGAATTAAAAGATAATGGAGAATAAGTTGAGAGAAAACAGAACATTACTGCAATGCATAATACTCAAAGGGTTAAAATACTCATATTTATTTATCTTAATTTTTAGTCACAACTCACAAGCAACACTTACACAAAGTACAAGTGAGAATTTTACCCAACATTGTGCATTGAATAACAGATTGTTCCCTTGAATTCTCAAAGAAATGTTGGAGGTTTTCTGATTTTTGTAGCTTGTTCGAATGCATAAGCAATTTCAATAAGACTAGGCTCAGAACCCTTTAAGCCACCAAATGACATGCCAATTGGCACCCCAGTGTTGGTATACACTGCAGGAACGTTAATACCTGGGAATCCACCTATAGCAAGAACTGTGGAAATGTCCGGTCCACCAGCAACCAGTGCATGTAATTTGTTCTTCTTCATCAACTTCACAAATCCGTCCTTTGATAATTTACCCAGATTCTTTACTGCTTTCTTTTCAGCTTTCCCAATCCCATTTGTGGCTTCTGCAGCCAAAAGGGTATCCTGGCCAAATTCCTTAATCTTTTCCTACATCAGAAATCACAAATTCAGAGTCATTTAAAATGCAGAATGATATTATTCTGACCACATCACTAATGATGCCAAAGTGCAGTTCACGAAAATATATGATTCTCATACCTCATCAGAAAATTTCTTATTGAATGCTATAACATCTGCCAAGGATTGAACTGGGGAAGCCACTAGTTCTTTCAAGTAAGCATTCAAAGACATTTTGAACTCTGTATTCAATGCAGTGTCTTCTCCACTTACACTAGAATCTAAGATTGTCTCAATGTGGGATATTTCCAAATTATCCACCAAGATTGCACCTGCCCGCCTGGAGTCGAATCCAAGCAAAAAATAGTTAGTGCTATAATACTTTATATAACGAAATGAACTTTTTTTCACAATTAGGCTATCATTTTAAAGTATGTATGTAAGTCACCTTATGGTTTGGAGGTGGTGCTCAAAGGCACTTGTAAGAAGTTTATCATCGTCAAAATTGTAGAATGGATTCCTCACTATACCGAGTCTCTTCCCCTTGAGCCCGTCAGATTTCAAGAATTGGGCATAGCCATCGTGAGGAATGTACTTTGAAGCCCTTTTGTTGGCTTCTGTGTCTCTGGAATCATAGCCAACGATTGCGTCTAGGACATAAACTGCATCTGATACTGTCCTGCATATCGGACTGATTATCCAGCCGCATTTAAGCAGCTTTACTTCGTTAGTCAATCTATAATTAAGTAAATTACACACCAAAATTATTTTCATGTATGTTGAAAAAGGCTTTTAGCAATTGTGAATGGGCCATGTTAAGATAACAATGAGATTTACCCTACAGTGTCCTGCCTTGGACTGATAGGGATTACTCCAGCTCGACTCGTGAGACCAACAGTTGGTTTGATACCCACTACTGAATTAAAACTCGATGGACAAAGAATAGAACCATCAGTCTCGGTTCCGAGTGTTGCAGTTGCCAAGTTTGCTGCCACAGATATTGCTGAACCACTGCTCGAGCCACAAGGATCGACAGATAGAACATAAGGATTCTGCATAAATGACATTAGAGATCTCTTATTTGACTAAACTTACCAAATAAGAGCTCACGTGTCTTATTCAAGATTATTAATATGGTACTGAGGAGCTAGTTATATGCAAAATCAAATGGATACCAAACTTTAATTTGATGGACGAGTTCAGCTTGTTATACATATATCATGCATACCTTTGGAAGTTCGTCGTAATTTCGACCTGATAAAATTGAAAAATATAAGTATGAATATCAAGCTACCCAAGTTTGACTCGGTTAAAGTTTGAATGAGTTTGTTTCGTTATACATATGAAACTAACTCAAACAACATTCATCATCTAATGGCTTTTGAATCCGATTGAAGCTCGACTCGGTTAAATATAAACTAGCAAAATGAATACAAATATCAAGTTAGTGGAGCTCGACTCTTATTCAATTAAGGTTCGTTTGAGATTTCTTCCTTTCAAGAAACCAAACAAAGTTAAACACAATATCGAGCTTTATAAAGTGAAAGTAAGTTTGACTCTTGTACACCCTAGCTATATATGATGAATATGACGTTCTTTCGTACTTCATAAAATTACGCTGATCTTTAAAATATTCTCTTTCCATCTAATTTGGGATCAAAAGTACAAAATTGAGACAGTAAAAATCAAGTGAAGACTATTCCAGAGGACTAGAAGTTCAAAATATTTCGAAAAATTAGGACTAAAGTATAATTTCAGAAGGCACATGACCAAAAAATAAAACAAACTAAAAGTGTTAAAATGCTCAATCTCGTAAGGACCTTTCCTTGTCCGGCTCTAGCATTCCAACCATTCGGTGTACCCTCGGACCGAAAAGCAGCCCACTCAGTCATGCTAGCCTTTCCCAAGATTATCGCCCCGGCTTCCCGTAGCTTCTTAGCCACCCCTGCATCTCTAGGCACCACAGATCTCAACAAAGCCAAGGATCCAGCTGTAGTATTAAGTTTATCTTTGGTTGCAATATTGTCTTTAAGCAAAATCGGAATTCCATGCAGTTTAGACATCCAAACAGTCCCTTTTTTAGCCTTCCTTTCTTCATCAGCCTTGATGGCTTCATGGATTGCATCTGGGTTTACTTCAATTACTCCTTTCAGGATTGGGTTTAGACATTTTATTTGTTCAAGGTAAAACTCCACAAGTTGCTTTGATGTAAGTTGATTTTGGTTAAATGCAGAGTGTATGTCTTTGATTGTGGCTTCTTTGATTGGAAAAACTGCATGACATTTGTCAATTTGTGAAAAAAATCCTGATAATAGAAGTGAAGTAAGAAGAAAGAGTGGAATCATTTTTATGTTGATTTTGGGTATGATAGACGACAATGTAAAAAGTTGTTTGTGTCACATGGGATATATGTGTGGAGTGTAATTGAAGAATTGGAAGGCTGCAATTTGAAAACTTTTGCTAGTGCTATAGTATCCAAAGCCAAATATGAAATTGACCTTTAATTTGCTATTTATCCTTGCTTTTTGCATGTGTTTCACATGTTAGGCTTTAGGCTAAAATATTTAGAGGGAAATGAGTTAAAAGGACAACTATACCCTTGCAAATATCAGGATTTTTAATTTTTCAGGGATCTCTTTGGCCCAAAAATTAAAGAGTGTACTCTGCCAAAATTTATTTTTGAGGGTGCAATCTGCAAATGACCCATTTTCAGGGGGTGCAAGCTGCTAAAAGTCTTGCATTTGAGTAATTGTTATGTTCCAACTTTTCATCTACAGATTATTGTTGGACTACAATAGATTTTTAAATGAATATAATTTGTTTTGCCCAAGTTCCGACGATTTTAGTTTGCTCACTTGAATCATCCATTGTATATTGAGTACGTTTTGCTCATTTTATTTGATTGAGTAATTTTGTCAAAAACTTGAATTGAGCTTGTCAGGTGTAATATTTTTATTAGGTTATTGGATTTTCATCTTCAAATTATTATATGGATTCAATTAAACCATACTTAATTAATAATTTAAATTATTCTACATTACGTATTAAAATAACCTTTTCAATTGAGTTGCTAAAAAATCACTATACAATGTTTTAAGAGAACGAACCATAAAAATGCGTAAAAACACTAACATAATTTAATTGATTGAAATTTGCACAAACACCCAAATTTCTACATTTGTTTGTTTCAATTCTTTTGAAAACACAAACACAAAGATTTGATTATTGTTTCATTGATTAACATATGAAACTTAGTTAAAACTAATTAAATATTTCTATAATCATGTTCTTTGAAACGACTTTCCATCAAGAATAGATAATTTTTCTGCCTTTCATAAAAATCTATTTACTAAAATTTGGACAACCAGCCAAAGTGCTTTATTTTTTCAAACATAGTTAATAATTATTCAATTGATATACAAATATTAATTATAACTAAAATACAAACCAATATATCCTTATTAATTAATCAGGCTTTCCATCAAGGATAGATTATTTTTCTACCTATCATGCAAAGTGAAATAAATTTTAACTAAAATACAAACCAATATATCCTTGTTAATTAATCAGGCTTTCCATCAAGGATAGATTATTTTTCTACCTATCATGCAAAGTGAAATAAATTTTAACTAGAGTTGGTGGGGTGTGCCAGGCCCGTGCAATAGTGCAACGCATGGGCGACACGCGAAAGCCCAGACAGCAAGCTGCCTTAGTGGACTCTCCCCCTCAAAAAATTAATTTAATATCGTGTGGGCCGATGGCCCACATATCAGATATTAAACTGATAAGAACAGATACTACACTTGATCTTAGCCAAAAGGCCGAGAAAGGTATGAGTCTTCATTTTGTTGGGCTTTGGTTTTTATAGAACTCCTGCTCTCTGTATTGTTTCCCTCAAGCAATGTGGGACTAAAACCAAAGCTACTGTCAAGTCAGAACGTAGGAGTATTTAACAACTCAAGAAAGACATATTCAGTGCAGCAAGAAAAACAACAGAACGCATTATCTAATTAGATCAACAATCAATTTGGAAGTCACAGTCAATCCTTATAAAGTTAGAAAAATCTTAGATGATTTTGCTAAGGTCGTATCTCTTGATAAAATTAAAACTTGATGCCTCGTCTCTCTAAGAACTTCTCTCCCATCTCAGAAAATAGACTGAACTTCATGATAAGTCAAGAAATTGCAGATCCAATTTTTGAATAAATATGGATTAAGTAGAACGGATTCATGCTAGAATCTTTTACTCTAGTTTCACTTAATCCGAGGGGGTACGTTGGTAACTAGCATTTAATAAATTGTTAATAAGATTTCCAGCCATTTGATGTTCACATTTGGATTCTTAATCAAACACAAAACTCTACATAATTAAAGATGAAGTAAAAGTTCTATGGTAAAATGTAGGAGGCTTTCTACTCTTTGTTGCTTGTTCAAATCCATAAGCAATTTCAGTCAGTTTAGGTTCAGAACCTTTCAATCCACCAAAACATATCCCAATTGAAACCCCTTTAGTATCAAATCCAGCAGGAACACTAATCCCTGGAAATCCACCAATTGCAAGAACTGGAGCAACACTAGGTCCAGCACTAACCAATGCATCCAAATTGTTCTCAATCATCAATTTCTCAAATAGATTTTTTGTTAAATTTTCTAAGTTCCATATTGCTCTCCTTTCTGCATCACCAATTCCATATGTAGCTTCAAAAGCCAATAATATCAATTGCCCAAATTCTTTAATCATTTCCTACAAAAATTGTTCCGCGAAACCAATTATCATATTCTTAACGGTAAATTACACAAATTATCCTTGAGGTATGGTCGAATTAATGTGAGACATTGTCATATTTCGGAAATTGCATAAACCACGTAGAAGATGCTTCTTTTGGGACAAACAAATGAAATGGTTAGTATTTGTATTTGTTGGCAGGTCTATATTGAGGTGTTTCTTTTTTATTTTCTTATTTTGTAGGTATAGTTGCATGGATAAAGTTCCATTTTTCAAAGTGTATAGATATATGTTTGCAGGAATAATGTCTATTTTTTAAGGTGTATCAATATATAGTTTTCCAGTGGGAATAATGACAAGAAATCAGATAACTTTAATTTTACATTATATTAACGGGTTGTTATACTGACAAATTTTTAGCTACATCAAATATTTAGTGGAATTTTAGTTTTTAGGTGTATAAATTGGTTTGATAGATTGTTTGTCCATTGAGTATTTGTAATTGGAACTTTCGTTGTCCATTGACTGGTGAAGCCACTAGCTCTTTAAGGTAACCATTTAAAGAAATTTTGAATTCGGCCAATACAGCCGTTGCTTCGCCACTTAAACTGAAGTTCAAATTTGTGGTGGCATTGACTATTTCCAAATTATCTACCAAGATTGCCCCTTTCTTCCTGTAGTTACCAAATTTTGATCACAGCCCATGATTTTGAATAATGTAAAGAACAATATATAAAGAGAGATTATGTACCTTAATGTTTGCAAATGTCGCTCAAAAGTTTGTTCAACAAGCTTATCAGAAAAAGTAAAGAAGGGATTTCTCACTATGCCCAATCTCTTTCCATGTAATCCATTAGCTTTCAAGAATTGAGTGTAACCTCCATAAGGTATGTATTTAATTTGATGCTCTTCTTGTCGCTTTAGCATCGTTATAATCGAAGCCTACTATTGCATCAAGAACATTAACGGCGTGAGACACTGTCCTGCATATAGGCCTGCACATTCGAAAAGTTCCCTTTATAAACACTCAAATTTGATCATTGTGTCAAGAATTTACCAAGTGTTAGTCAAGTGCAAAATTTAAGATAAATTAATTTTGGGTCTTAGTTTAACGAGGTTAAAATATAAAATGTACCCAATAGTGTCCTGCCTTGGACTGATCGGGATTACTCCAGCTCGACTCGTGAGGCCAACAGTTGGCTTGATACCCACTACGGAGTTGAAGGAAGAAGGGCATAATGTTGAGCCATCAGTCTCCCAAGTGATATTGCCACCATATCTGAGGCCACGGATATTGCCGATCCACTACTTGATCCACAAGGATCAGCAGATAGAACCTAAGGATTCTGCACATCATTGAAAAAATTAAGTTCATGGCTACATTGCATGATTTAGAAAATTTATTTTTGTATATTTACATGTTCGTATAAACTCATAATGGATTTTTTGTTCCATTTTTTATAACAAATGTATCGATTTAAAATTTGTTTGAATTCACATATACTTTATATATGTGACACCAAAATGAGATAGATGATCTTTTGCGTAGTACAAATTAAATTTACCTTTCCTTGGCCACCTCTAGCACTCCAACCATTCGGTGCATTAAAAGAACGAAAACTAGTCCATTCACTCAAACTAGCCTTCCCAATAACAATAGCACCAGCTTCCCTCAGCCTCTTCACCACACCTGCATCTTTAGCCACAACTGACCCAACCAATGCAAATGACCCAGCACTAGTGTTGAGCTTATCTTTGGTCCCAATATTATCTTTCAACAAAATTGGAATTCCATGAAGCCTTGAATAAGACCCATCTGTCTTAGCCTTTCTCTCTCGATTGGCCTTTTCGGCTAGATAAAGTGCATCCGGGTTCACTTCAATGACCCCTTTAAGAATGGGGTTCAGCCTTTGGATTTCATTGAGGTAGAACTCAGTGAGTTGCCTCAAAGTGAGTTGGTTTTGTTTGAAAGCAGTTTGTAGTTCTTCAACTGTGGCCTCTTTGATTGAAAGGGCATTACTTGTATTGATGTATGAATTTGAAAATACTACTAGGAAAATGATGAAATTGAAACTAAGTAATGGTATTGAGGGTTGAGATTTCATATTGCTATGGCCTTTTCACCAAACAATTAGAAACATAGGATATATATATATATATATCATACATATGTGATAAGTCTTGTTATGATTAATGCAGAATATGATTATTTTTAATGTTCTACTTGTATTTTAGTACAGAGAATTACCTCCAAATGTACTAATAAGTCAATTTGAATAAAAGAGCAAGGGCCAATTAAAGAATTGCGACCATTTCCATGTCTGCTAACTATTTAGTTTATAGATGTAATACCATTTACTTAATTAATTGTTTATACTATTATTGCTATTATAAAAAAGTACGAGTAAATAGTGTGTTTGTTAATATTTTTGTGCGGACTAAAATATCCCTTTGTGATTTATATTTTGATATATATAGTATAAAATGATAAAATAGTTAAAACATATTCAAGGATTATAGTTAAATTAGGACTTAGGAGTCATAAGGAATAGTTGGACTAGGCTATCTAATAAATTTTAATCTAGATAACTATGTAAATAAATTTTTATTTTTATCTCTCTTATAGATAATTATATGTAAATCAATTTTGAGTAAATTGCACTTTTGGTCTTTCTTATGGGCAAATTTTTGCACATTTGTCCCTCTTAAATTTTTTATAGCAGATTTGTCCATTTTATCAATGTAGTGTAACACAGTCGTCCCTCTTAAATTTTTCGTAGCAGACGCGTCCTTTATCAATGGTAGTGTAACACATTTGCCCCTCTTAAATCCAAAATATATCCTAAAATGAACGAAAATTGATGTATTTCTAATTTAAGAGCTATGAAAGTATTACACTACATTATTAAGAGGGATGAATCTGCTACGAAAAATTTAAAAGAGACGAATGTGCAAAAAATTGCTCGTAAGAAGAACCAAAAGTTCTATGTACTCATCAATTTGTATATTGACCCAATCAAATGACTTTTGATTTAATTTCTTAATGTTCCTTTATTTTATTTTATTTTAATTTGTCAATTTTTATTTTATGTTGTGTCAGAAAGCAAAGGTTTCGCGGGTGTTTAAATCGACTTTTGTGTCAAGCGCGTCTGTGAACCCTTTGCTTTCAGACACAACATAATCAATTATAGGGGTTTTTTTGTCAATTAGGCAAATAACAGAGGGTATTTTTGCATTTCGCTCAAATTCCGGTTTCTAAATAATTGATCGTCAACAAGATTCACAAATTCGCAGGTAATAACTTATTTTCATATAAGATATGCCCATAACTATTGACAAATTCTCAAGTAAGAATTGATATTTCTAAACTCTTACAGAGTTCCCTTTAAGTGGCAGCTCTCTAAGTCTAGAGGAAAAATGTTTCTTTTTATATTATTTTTTGTGAACCAATAATTTGGAATTCTTCAATATGATATACCTTATAGATAGAAAAGGTAATATACAAAATTGAAATCTGAATTTTGTTAACCACTTAATGATAAAAATTCGAATTTGATAAAGAGAAACTAAGAAATAGAATAGAAAGAATGATCTGATTTGTTGGAGAAGAATAAGAAAAAAAATACTGTAGTTATTTTAAGAAAAGACTTAAAATTGTTGAATGTGTTTTCTCATTTGCGTGTGTGTGTGTGTGTGTATTTTGATAAGTAGTAGCAGCTTAGTCCGTATGGAATTACAAGAAAGAAAATGCATATGCATATCAGGCAACATGGGTACATTGTGTGACCTCTCTTTAACAAAATCTTCAAGTACCTTGGAGAATGTAAATATTAGCAAGATCATATGATTTTTCAAATACGTCATATGATAGCTTTACAATCTACATCAAATGATTTAAATGAAGGGGGCTTTCTGGACAAGGTAGCTTGTTCAAAGGCATAAGCAATCTCAATCAATGTAGGTTCTGTGCCTTTTAGGCCACCAAAGAAAATACCGAACGGCATACCGTTGGAGTCGTAACCTGCAGGAATAGTAATGGCAGGGAATCCTCCAATTGCTAGCACAGTTGAAGCATCCGAACCCAATGTCACCATTGCATCTAACTTGTTCTCTAACATCAACTTTTCAAACCCATCTTTTGACAGTTCTTCCATCGTCTCTATAGCCTGTCTCTCTTCGTCTCCGATCCCATTTGTTGAGTCTGCAGCAATGAGAATGTCCTGTACAAACTCCTCAGTTCTTTCCTGCATTCATAAAATAAAATAAAAAATAAACAATCTGAAAAGGATAGCTGGTGTAAACCAGATTTTTTATAAGGATGTCTGAATCAAGGATAGTTTGTATAATTTTTCAAACATCAAGGGTCTCTCCATAATTGTACCTCAAGGGTAGTTTTGTAATTTACCCTAAATACTAAGTCTCTTTTCTCCAATTACTCAAGCTTTTAGATGAGTTGGACTTTCAATATAAATGCAAGCACCAACAAACATGAAACAACGTTATTATATACTTACCAAATCAGGATGATTCTGGTTGAAGAGTATTATGTCGAATAATGACCTCACCGGAGAATTGATAAGTTCTTTTAGATATCTGTTTAGTGTAATCTTGAACTCAGCCATCAAAGCTAATGCCTCACCACATAGTAAAGGATTCAAGATGACATCAATGTTTTGTATCTCTAAATTATCCAATATGATTGCACCTTTTTCCCTTGAATATCCAAAAAACACCTCATATGTTACTTACAATATATATAATTGAATCGAACAGAATTGAAAATGTTATATAGTTCTTAATACCTCAATACTTGAAGATGTGTCTCAAAAGTTAGACTCTGTGAAGATATGTTTGAAAGGGGTAGGAATGGATTTTTAACCACACCCAGTCTCTTTCCTTTGAGCCCATCTTTCTTGAGAAACTGTGTGTAGCCACCTGTGGGAATGAACTTTGCTGCAGCCTTTGTTGCATCCGAGTCTCTTGGATCAAAGCCCACGATTGAATCCAGCACATAGGCAGCATCAGAAACTGTTCGGCATATAGGCCTGGAATGAATTCAACTTCTTAATTAGCTTCAATTGAAGCAGCTATAATAATTTCATTTGACTTGACAAATGACAATGATAGTAATTACCAAGAGTACCATATATGTCATAATCCTTTCCATTATCCTGATTTTGAGAGTAAATAAGATACGTCATAAACTTTAGGGTAAATTACCCAGACAATCCGTAGGTATGGTCAAATCGCAATGAGATTCCCTCGTGTTCGGGAAATTACACAAAGGACTCCCTAAGTATGTAACTAACTACATTTACAGCACTACATCGTCAAATCCTAATGAAGATTGATGACGTCCAAAAATACCCTCAATTAACATATTCAAAATTTGACCAGATTTCATGTGCCAAAATACCTAGGTAATAGAACACAAACTTTAAGGGGTAATTGATAGTATAAGTGTTCTTGTGCAAAGAAGTCTTAGTATTGATAGTATAAATGTAAATAACAGGTTGAATTTTGTCTATGTTTTTTTATATTTTTCTTAAGCAAAAACAGGGTATTTGTGTACTTTCAGCTAAATCATTAGGTTGTGAATGAACTGAGTTGCATACGCTGGGAGTAGTTTGTGTAATCTCTCAAACATTAGGGAGTCTCTCTCTAATTTGATCATACCTGAGAAATAGTTTGTGTAATCTACTCCAAACGGATTCATAAACGAAAAAGATGTTGCAAATGTGATTACCCAATAGTATCCTGCCTGGGTGACATGGGGATAACACCAGCTCGGCTAGTGAGTCCAACAGTAGGCTTGATAGCTACAACTGAATTATGATCACCGGGGCAGATGAGGGATCCATCAGTCTCAGTCCCTAGAGATACCATGGCCATGTTTGCTGCTACTGATATTGCTGATCCACTACTTGAACCACATGGATCTCCTTCTTTTACATAAGGATTCTGGGACATCCGATTACCACCATAAAAAACAAGGATATACTTGAGTCGAGCAATGTATGAAACATAAAGACTAATAAGTGCAAAGATATACCCAAACCTCCGTACCCATCTACAGTCTAATCTTCCTATGTTTATGTTAAAATGGATACCAATGACTAATTATAAAGAATTTAATTGCTTGTATTTCAAAAAAAATTCTTCTACTTGGCTATTTCAGAAGGCTTCTAGTTCCACCGCGATTCACTTTCCATCATCCAACTTTGGATCAGCCATAGATTTGTTGAGTTTAAATCATAAATCATAGCCACATTACATCCAATAATTACACTGAGAAATATTCTCTTCAACAGTACCAGAACATATAAATAGGTAGGCATATAAAACAAGTCAAATTATTAGCTTATAGCACTCATTGATGTTATTGATTAATCGCAAAAGTTAGGTCTCAAAAATTTGAAAATATTTGAATAAATAAAGAAGAAAGTAGACTAACCAAACCCTGGCCACTTCTGGCACACCATCCACTTGGAATACTCGACGACCGGAAGTGATACCACTCGCTCATACTCGCCTTCCCCAAAATCACCGCTCCGGCATTCCTCAACCGCTCCACCACCCCCGCATCGCGTGGAACCACCGCCCCCAGCAGCGCGTAGGATCCACCCGTCGTATTAAGCTTGTCCTTGGTAGCTATACTGTCCTTCAAGAGCACCGGAATACCGTGCAGAGATGGACGGCTGCCATTGTTTCTCTCCCTCTCAACATCAGCCCTTTCAGCTTGATGCAATGCGTCCGGATTCACTTCGATTACTCCGCGAAGCACTGGATTGAGGCTCTCGATGCGGGTCAAGTAGTAGTCAACGAGTTGGCGGGAGGTGAGCTTTTTTTCGGTAAATGCACGTTGCACGTCCTTGATTGTGGCTTCTTCTATCTCGAAATCGTGGCCGTAGATTTTGAAGAGCGGGCCTGAGAGAAGAAGTAGAAGAATGATCAGTGGTAGGGAGAGGAGAGATGGCGAATCATTTTTAGTTGCCATTAGAGTTTGGGTATTTCAGGTTAATTAGTAGATGTAAGTGAGATTGTTTAATATAAGGGGAAATTATGGAGTAATTTGTAAGTTTAAGTTGGTATTTATTTTTGTACTTCCTTCCTAGTTCCAACTCTTGTTGGGATTTTGATCTGCATATATTTGAATCTATAACACCTATTGCGACATATAAAATCATTGAGGGTTCAAATAATACGTGAATCGCGTACATGAATCTATAATAAACGAATGAAAATGAGATTTAAAATAAAATGAAATTAATTTTATTCTGATTTAATATAAAATATTGAAGAAATTAATTAGACACGTACAACATACGTGCACTTTTCTAATCTATAATAAACGAGCGAAAATGAGATTGAGCGGGTACATAATATTCTTCAATAAAATGTGTACTTATTTCTTAAACGGGACTTTAGTTCATCTATTAAGATGAGGGAAAGAGAATTATATTACATTTGAAATATTGGAGAGCATGACACTGTCTCATATGTATACAATCAGCCCAAATTATTTTCAGAAGTCCACGCTCTTATTCAAAAAAAATTATTTCCGATTAAATTTAAATAGCAATAACAATATATTGCCCGGTATAGAGTAGAAAACTAAATTTCCTAACGAAATAATCTATATTGGATTTAAATCGAATACATAAACATAATGATCATAAGATCTAATTCGATTCGATATCGAAAACTTTATTGCCTAACCATGTCGATTATCAAGAGATTAAAAGTAAATCTGAGACTTTAATGTAGCGGAAACTTACCTTGATTCATGCCAGCAATCTTGATGTTATTGATGATTTAGTTATGATGGGTTTTATGATCTTCCACTTGATACACACACCTTAGAACATTATTACTCTTGCAGAAAGGGATTGCAGAGAATATGAGTTATGTAACTCTATATTGTGTTGTTGTGTTGTGTTCAAGCGTGGATCATAACCCCTTATATATAATAACCTACTAGGGTTAGTATATCTTCCATTATTTCTAATTCGGCCCTTCATCAAATTGAAAATAGCAAACTGGTATATACACTTTTATTCCATGACAAATTTAATACCCATAGTCCAAAAGTTAACATAATTAGACCACTATAATTATAGACTTACTTTATAATAGCAATACACATTAAATTAACGTTGTATGCCCACATAACCATTGGAATTTTCCAACAATCTACTCAATCGATGAAAGCAAAACATTAGAGAAATGCAGCGAGAAGTTGGAGAATTGTCCCCTTTTCACCTTCACATGATAAAGAAAATCAAAAGCAGAAAATATTTCCTCCATGTATCTAACTAATTATATTTGTCCAAGAACAAAATTACATTATATCCAAACAAATTCATCGTGCATAACAACATTAAGTACCTATATATATATATATATATGTAAATCCAAGACCCCTTAAAAAAGAAATCTGTATAAAGAACCAACATATATATAACAACATCAGTTGCAAGAATTGAATCTGCAAGTAGCATTAAAGCCTGTGCCTGAATTAGCCCTCATGAAGCTCAAGGCAGTGTGGAGAACTTGTCGAGTGGACCCCGCTAGTGCCCAATTCATGTGCTCAACTACACCTAAAGGATGATATGGGAACTGAATACTGTTGTAAGAATTGAGAAGTGCAGTTGTTCCTTCTCTTAAAAGTGTTCTGTAAGGGTCACCTCTTCCTTGCATGCCTTGCAATAGTGTTATGTCTGTCCCGTATCTACGGCCTGCAATGAGCCCAAAAACAACAGCCACTTTGGTGTGTGGAGCGATCACTTTCCAGTAGCATCTGTATTCAGGCATCATCCATGTCCTACATAACATTTAACATGTGTCATATAAAATAGAGGTGTGCGATGCAAGATGTGGAGCGGTTTTTATTTGAATCGTAAGAATCCGATCCAACTGAAAAGATCTATAATCCATTTGTTTTTGTTACAAATAACAAGTATCATTTAGATTATTAGATAGAAAAATAATGGCACACGTGCAAGCGAAAAGAAGCAAGATGGGAGGAAAAAGAAACAACTCTAATGAAATTATTGCATTGTCCTAGTATAATGTTAGTCTAGACGTCTAGTGTTGTAAATAGATCTTATTCCATTCAGATCCATTTATTTTAATCGGATTTGGATTTGGACTCTGGTCCTCTCGAAATTTTCAAAATCTCTAACCTCCTATCGGCTTCCAGACGAAAATTTGGATCCAATGAATCTCTACACTCAAATCTCTACAACCATCTTCATCTACAATAAGCTTTTTAATACCACATAAGCTAGTAGCGCAACTCATGAAGTCAAACTTTCTTTATTATCCATTGAGCTTCGACATCAAAATCAATGTCCTACGCGTTTAAGCACCTAATTCGGAGTATTTATGAGAAACTGTGATATTATAGTGTGTCAAAGTCTGTTTTGTAAGGTGAGATTTAAAGTATAAAAATGAAATTTTGATTGAAATATTGTACTTACATGGCTCAACATTACGCATTTCCCTATAAGAATTTACTATATTTAAAAAGAACAACTTACTGGTGTGGACAAGCTGAAGCTTCCAAGAATGGTGCCGGAGGCATAGGCGGAAACTGAGGAAACGGAGGCATAGGCGGAAACTGAGGAAACGGAGGCAAAGGCGGGAGCTGAGGTGTCGGTGGCAGCAGCCTAACCGCCGGTGGAGGGTTGGTGGGGACCACCGGGGCAACCGGTTTAGTGTAACTCGGGCAAATGGACATGGGCTGTGCAGGCTGAGAAAGGAGTGGATCCACGGTGTACATTTCCATGTCAAACATATTGAACATTAGTCTTAGGTACCTGACCGGACCCGCCACTGCCCCGCATCCTCCTTGCCCGTTGCCCGAAACTTGAGTGTAGCAGCCACTCAAATTTGGTGTACCATCAAACCTCATAGCATAGGTTCCTACCCAATTTGTGGTCTCTTCTCTCCACATTGTGAACTGCCCATCACTGCCTGGACAGGCCATAGTCACTTTAGCTCCTGCATATCAAATACATTTGGGTTGTCATGTCACCTTATATATAAAGGATTGTGCTTTAGGGGTAGTTTAGGTACAAGAGCAAAATTGGAAATTCACAAAACAAACTAACGGTGTAAGTCTACTAACGGAGATTGTAGCAAATGTGCAAGAAAAAACAAAATCATGGGAGATTTATGTAAGAAAAAAAAAAAAAAAAAGCAACAGAGGAAAGTATGGTGCAGGTTTTACTTAACATCACCTAGTAACCATTGAGAAAAATTTAAGAATATACTGTAGTATATAAAAAATTCCCATTAAAACTCAAAAAAAAGTCAGGAATTCATAATTTATCAGAGATCTGCTTATTAATGGAGTATTATTGATTGATTCCAAGAATTAATCAAAGAATTAATGAAAGCAGCCCCACCACACCACCCTATAATCAAATGCAGCACAAATCTTATTCCAAAATAAAACCAAGAATTATATATATATATGAAGAAACGTACGTACCGTATAAGGGATAATCGAAAAGGGATATTTGACCATCTTTACATTGGTCACAAAACACAGTTCCAGTGACCATAGCATACCCACAAGCCCCATCAATGGCTACTGCAACAATTAGAATTGCTGTAAAGAAAAGCTTTTTTGACCAATCCATCAACTCTGCGAAGCTCTACAGCACAAATGAAAAAGCTGCAAAAGAGAACAATAAATAAGTAGTAAAGTAAAGCCTGTAAATTGGTATGAATGAATGTGAATGAATAAAACACATTAAAGAAGAAGAAAAAAAGTCAGTAATGTGCTAACTCTCAACTGTCTCCATTTATGAGGGATTAAAAGAGTGCCAACTGAAATCTGGGTACGGAGCTGCATTTAAAGCTGTTGAAATTAGGGATTTTGCTTTTGAAAAAGAACTGCGTTTTTTAAATCTCACAAGTGGATAAACAAAAGGCTGTAGAACGTACTGAAGACATTAAATGAGGGGTTTTAGGGATCACTGTTTATGCTTAAAAAGATTTCATTTACGTTTTATACTGCGTCTCTGTGAAGAAAAAGGACGTGGAATTAAATTGGCCCATCAACTTTTGCTTGCTGTTAATGAATGCATTCATTATAAACAGAAAATAACTAAAATTATAAGAAGAAATTAGTACATTAATTAGTGAGATATTGTGCATGATGACAAGGGTCATGCCTGAAGGCAAATCAAGAAAGTAGATGTACTGTGAAAATAATGTGGGTATTAAGATTTTTTTTTTTTTTTTAAGAGAATGTGGCTATTAAGTTGAGGTTATATGTGCGTGGGCCTCGTAGATTTTTCGCCTACTGACCTGCCAACAAAAGCTAATAGTAATAGTTACAATGGCTATCACCGGGTCGGATTTGAATTGGCATATCCGGATCAATTTATTTACTTGGTATTTAGACTATAAGTATAATTTTGTTGTGTTTTGTAATTTTGAAAAAGATTGAAACTCATTTAAATTGGATTAGGATATTTGGGTTTATAAGAAAAAAGTAATTAATAGGTATCAAACCAAATATATTTTATATTATAGAAAGAAAAAAAAGATGGCATATGTTAAAATCATTATATTTTATAGCTTTGTGTTTCGAGTGGTTTGGGCCATGGCATCAAGAGTCTGATTTTTGTCTCATTTAAATTTTCTCAAATCCCATTTGAAAAAGTTTTTGTCTAATTTCACCAGATCCGCGAAACTGGGTCAAAACTCTTTCATACTCATATTTTGGTTGGATTTTAGATAATAATTGGAATTAGCTAAAATTTCCAGCCTCAGAATGTCTACTACTCTTTTCGTGAGTTCAAGTACGAGTTCAAACTGTTTTCTTTGCACATAGCTTCACAAAAGAAAAATTCATTTCCCAACCTATTTAACCATTCGTTTTTTGAAATCGTATTTTGTCGGTTATCAATGAACAAATTATGTAATATGTCATGATTGATTCATGTTTGTTAATTGACAATTAAAATATGAACATAAGATAAAAACATTTACTTATACTATATTGTTAGACTGACGAGAATTTAAGTAATTTTCCATATATAACAAAAATATCATCCACATGTTTGCTCTATATATTTTTAAGGGTAAATTACGAATACCCCCCTCAGGTAAGGCCTAATTACAAAAATTCCCCTCACGTATTGGGTATTACAAAAATCCCCCTCAGGTTTGTCACATTCTTACAATTAACCCCTTGTCCCTAAAATGTTCCAATTTTGCCCTTGGAAGTTATTTGTAATGTTTATAATATGTTATAAATTTTAAAAATTGGGTGTTAATTGTTTTATCTTGTTGATATAAAAATAATAATCATATATTTACCACCAAAATAATTGATATAATTTATAATTTCACATAAATTTCAATAAATATTTCAATTTATAATACAATATAAACTTTAATAAATTAAAATATCTTATTTATAATACAATATAATTTATTAAATTTACTAATTTAAAAAATAAATTCATTTAACTAATGTGTAAACAATTCATATTTATAAAATATATTATTAAAATTCTATTTAATTTCATATTTTACAATTTAAATTGCTAATAAATATATAAATACCTTTTCTTTTGCAATATTTATTAAAACTTATGGACAATTATAAATTTTAGGGTAAATTACGAATACCCCCCTCAGGTAAGCCATAATTACAAAAATCACCCTCACGTATTGGATATTACAAAAATCCCCCTCAGGTTTGTCACCTTCTTACAATTAACCCCTTGCCCATAAAATATTCCAATTTTGCCCTTGGATGTTATTTGTATTGTTTGTAATGTCTTATAAATGTTAAAACTTGGGATCTAATTATTATATCTTATTAATTAGAAAAGAGATAATTATATATTTACTACCAGAATAATTGATAAAATTTGTAATTGTCCATAAGTTTTAATAAATATTGCAAAAGAAAAGGTATTTATATATTTATTAGCAATTTAAATTGTAAAATATTAAATTAAATAGAATCTTAATAATATATTTTATAAATATGAATTGTTTACACATTAGTTAAATGAATTTATTTTTTAAATTAGTAAATTTAATAAATTATATTGTATTATAAATAAGATATTTTAATTTATTAAAGTTTATATTGTATTATAAATTGAAATATTTATTGAAATTTATGCGAAATTATAAATTATATCAATTATTTTGGTGGTAAATATATAATTATTATTTTTATATTTACAAGATAAAACAATTAACACCCAAATTTTAAAATTTATAACATATTATAAACATTACAAATAACTTCCAAGGGCAAAATTGGAACATTTTAGGGACAAGGGGTTAATTGTAAGAATGTGACAAACCTGAGGGGGATTTTTGTAATACCCAATACGTGAGGGGGATTTTTGTAATTAGGCCTTACCTGAGGGGGGTATTCGTAATTTACCCTAAATTTTATCAATTATTCTGGTAGTAAATATATAATTATCTCTTTTCTAATTAATAAGATATAATAATTAGATCCCAAGTTTTAACATTTATAAGACATTACAAACAATACAAATAACATCCAAGGGCAAAATTGGAATATTTTATGGGCAAGGGGTTAATTGTAAGAAGGTGACAAACCTGAGGGGGATTTTTGTAATATCCAATACGTGAGGGTGATTTTTGTAATTAGGGCTTACCTGAGGGGGGTATTCGTAATTTACCCTATTTTTAAACTACGGGTCTCGGGAGTGTTAACACACACCCTTGCGTTTTCTTCGCTTGCTCTGTAAATCAAACTGAATTCAGATTAGAATTCCTTAGTAAACGGCTTAACATTGCCATGGAGGAGTTACCTAGGTTATAATTTGTAAATTTTCAACAAATTGATTAAGGAATTTTTGTCTACTTGCACTTATATCCTATGTTCTTCTCTGTATCTTTGGATATTAAAAATAAAAAATAAAAAATCTGTTACTGCAGGAAAATTCTTAATGGCAGAGGCAGTGTATATTCAATCAGATAACTATTATTATATCAAATAATAGAAGGAACCAAGAATTGAGTTTCAAAGCATAAAACTAAGACATTGTACATATTTAAGTAATAGGTAAGTCCTTTAAATTGCTAGTCTGAACATCATTACCAGATCAGGCCAAAAGAATAGAATATGAATTCAAAAGAACAATATGGAAAAAGGAAAACATAAATAGGCTCCAAACCAAGTACAAACAAAGCCATAAAGGCATTGAAAAGTCTACCTGTAAATCTATCAAAATTGCTCCATATTGTGCTTTAAAATAACATTAGTTGATAAAAACACAAAAATAAGAAAGTAAAAACCAAATCTAATAATTTCAAGCTCCACAATTCTTTATGCCACATTCAACGCTCCTTCACTCTCAAACATCTCTAGCTCAGAATCACATTTGAGTAGCTCTCTCTTCAGCTTCTTCAGCAAGCCCATTTTCAGTTTTTTCACCATGTCCGTTCTCAGTATTTTCACCATGTCCATTCTCAGTGTTCACACCATGTTGTCCATTTTCAGATCCAGCAGAACTAAATAGTAAAAGTTAGTTGATGACAGAAAACACTAAGAAAGAATTAGGAGTTGCAACATTCTAGATATTGTCAAATTGCTTCAAGTAATAATATTTATAGTTAAAACCAAGTCTAACAAAGTTAACCCTCAAGCTATAATAAACAAATCCAATGCAGATCTCTCACGTAATAACAAAAATAAAGCAAGTACTGACCAACACAAAGAACTACAGAATCAAGGTAGCAATTCGTGGGCTAAGAACTAGCAACTAACAACGCTCACTGGTGGTGGAATACAAACTTGCAAGTAACGTAACCACACTCACCAGTTGTGGGCTAGAGAATTCCTCTCATTTGGGCTCAATGAAGGCCTGTATGAGTTATTAGCCTGCCGCATAACTTCAATGATTCTAGGAACAAATACTACATACAATCTCAAGAAAACTCTGGTAACAGGTTAGGCTACCAAAAAGATGGAAATTAATTAGCAAGTACTGTTTTGCAGGGTAGATTTTACATACAAATAAGGGCTAAATGTTGAAAATAATCTACATACATGCATGTCTATCTACCTATACATATACGCGCCTATTCAAACAGAAACATAGACATTGCTGTGGAAATTTGTATAGTCTGATTACATCAGTATCTTCATGTCCTAGCGAAACACATACACGAAGCAATATCTCAGCAATGATGGCCTCAACAAACCAGTGAACCATTATCATCAAGTACTATTATAATAAGCTTAGTTGGTTAAAACAATTAAGTAAAATTTTAAAATTAATCAAAGCCTATTAACATATAGATACAGGAGCAACAAAAAACCCTGACATATTATACAGTTTTTCAAACCATATAGGAACTTTGAAAGCATAACAAAGTTCCAATCAAGCCACATTCATAAAATGTCAACAATCAAAGAATCTTTAATATATCTTAGAACTTATGCAATTCCAAAACCTAAATCACAAACCTCTGTGGGCGAGAATCAACTGAACCCGGCTTCCTCCAAGCCCTCTCAGTCTTCTCTTCCAGCTGCAACCTCTCTCTCCCATTCCCACTCCAAAAGCTCCTCTTAGCAACCACTGGCCCATCACTAACAACTTCCTTAATCTTTGTAGCATCAAGCTTCTCCTCAATCTCCTTCCAATCTTGACCCTTCTCCTTCAACACCTCCTCCCTCGGTCTCGCCTCACCAAATGGATTACTACCCTTAGGCTTCACTTGGCTCGCAGTCTCACTCTTTTCCTCTTCCACGATCGGGAGCGTTCGTGGCTTCAAATTCAATCTTGGCCTACTGCCACCACTCCCAACACTCCCCTCCTCTCTTTTCTTCCCCCAACTCTCAGAGTCCGCCCCGTCTGATTCAAAACCTCCTCTCCTCTCCGTCAAACTATCAAAAGCTCCACCAATTTTCCTTCCACCTTCATCTTCCTTCCTCTTCCCCCAGTTACCCGAATCCGCACCACCGTTACTCGATTCCAAACCAAAACTCCCTCTCCTCTCATATCTCCTCGGCTCAGAAGGAACAAAACTCTTATTTGACCCCCAATTATCAACCTCATCTGCACGAGATTGCGAATCCGAAAAGAAACCCCCTCTTTCTCCCCTCTCCCTCCTCTCAAACCCACTACTAACAGATTTCTTACCCGCTCCCCAATTATCAGTCTCATCAGCCCTAGACGGTGTAAATTCACGATCCGAATCCCGATTAAAACCCCCTTGACGCCGCGGCTGTTCATCTCTCATGCCTCCCCCATAAGATCTGAATCCTCCGCCGAGTTTATTCCGATCAAGTTCATCTGCGGACCTCTCCCGTGGACCTGTAGGAAGAACCAACATCTCTTCCGGCGTCAAACCCTTTGGCTGCGCCGCCGCCTTAGCCGCCTTTGCGGCGCCATACGTAGTGAATTCATGAAGAGATATGGTCTGTGGCTTCTTCTTCTTCGTCTTCGTGGCGGCGGCGGTGGCGAGTGATGGAAAATCCGCCTTTTCGTTGCCGTTGGCGTGGCCGTTAGCGGCGGTGGCGTCTTCCTTGTGTTGCTGGAGGAGCTCCTCCTCGTTTTCTTCCGAATCCAAAGCCCACGCGCCTGGTTTAGCCCACGGGCTCGCTATTGCCGCCATGCTTGCTGCTTTTTTTCTCAAAAAAAACTCTCTTTCTGCGTGTATTTGATGGTGAATTAGTGTGTGTAACGATAGGTTTTGTGAAGATTTTGCGTTTTTTATAAGCCTATTGGTTATCGGTTATACAAAGGACACGAAGGATTTAAGAATATGATCGGACGGTATAGATTTGTCTGGAAAATTATTCGAATTTTACTAGGAAAGGGAATCTGATAGGTTTTTACGGCTCTGATTGATTTATATAAGATGGATTGGGTTTTGGATGATTTTATATATTTTGGGCAAGGAAAGTAATATTTATAGATATATGAGCTGGCGTTTGAGAATGGTTGCCGTTGGTTTTGTGGGAATTAGGGAAGGTCGAAAAGGCAACACCACAAAAAATAGTTGTGTAAATTTTTTTCCGGATTTTTTTATATTAACATTTTTAATTGATTTTTTGTTATTAATATAGAGTATTTATTTTCTAAATTGACATTACTTTTTTGGATTATGGGCTTTCTTTGATGTTAACATGGTAATTTTTATTCAATTCACAATTTATTTTTTGTTATTTTCTTTACCCCAATTTTTCAAATTCATTCTTTTAGATGATCGATTTATGTATAGATACAACTTTGCATATAGTAATAATTTGATATTTTATTTATTGCTAGTAATATAATTTATTTTTAAGTACTAAGCGCATATAAATTATATTATTTTGAAGATAATTGGAGGACATAAAATATTCCTTCGTCTAATGGGAGTACTAAACCTCATCTATGTGACATTGTGAATCTCATTGAAGCATTTTGAGCCACTAATTACTTGATAAAGCCTGACACTAAAGTTACTTAATAATTATTAATACTTTACTCCAAATTAGAAGGAAACTAAAGTACTTTTATTTGTTGGTTAAGTTTTACAAGTGTTTGTAATGTTTAATGTTCTTTCTAATGTTGCTCTTTGTTTTTATCAACCATATCTATTGGGATAAATGCTATATAAAACACAAAAAGGGTTGGTAAATGGAATTGAATTATTTTATGAGTGGAAAATAAATGTAAAAGCTTCTGACAATAATTACATTTAGATGAGTGATTGATTTAGTGAAAGGAATTAACCCGCACAAAGTAATGAATTTCGGATAAATTTTTATTGGAGAAAATTCAACATATAATATATTCGACACGCCTTCAAAAAAATCTAGCCGGATATAAAACCTAAATATATTTGAGAAACAAAAAACAAGAAACAATTACATTCCAACAATTAATTGCACATCAATGTCAAGCATAAAATTTCCAGTAGTATGTCAATAAGAAACAACAAACTTCTAATTTGAATGACTAAACGATTCAGTTCATGCGTTAATTTTTTGGACAAATTATTAAAAAAGAATCTGTATTTAATTGTTTAATATTATTTCAAATTATGCCTTTATATATTTTCCTATAATTCTTAAATCTTAAATAAAAATGAACTTCATAATTAATAGTAGAAATTATTTAACCACTCATTGCAGTGTCAACAAAACTAATTCTGGTTTGGCACTAACTTTACATGGCCAAACCCATCCAACCACCAATTATGTTGCACTTACTTTGTGATTGATCACACTCCCGGAAGTTACATCCAATCCAAAGCAAGTGTATTATATTTATCATGTAGTTACTTTGGGTTCGGCCAAACCTGGTGTGGTTAAGAATTTCCCATTACTTTGGCATGCGATATCATAATGTTCAAAAATTCAAACCAAAATCAGCACTTTAAATTTTCACGAAGTACATGCAAGAGTCAAGACAACTAATTACTTATATAATCGAAGAATGCTTCTAGGAAAACGACCAATCACAATATAAATAAATACACTTGTTGCATCTAAGCCGGTTTCGACTAAAAAAAATCGCAACACTTTGTGTGCTTGCCTAGACGGATGATTTAGATGTCACACTCAAACGTTGCTGAATTTACCGACGGGACAACTTTGAATGCTAACTATTCTGGGAAAAGGAAAATTATATACTCGCAATTTCTATATTGTTGTTCCTTTGAGCACATTTCCCATGTGGTAATCAAATCAAACTATGTTAAAACAACAAATGATATAAGCACTACAACCACAAAACAAACATCATGAACAAAACAAAACCGACAAAATCTACAACCGGAAAAATGAACACCAAAAGCACATATTTACAAACCCAATTGATGAGGAGCTACACTCCTACCTGTATATGTTTCTCGGTGATCCAAGAGTGTGTTTGCACCTGGCCATTGAAGAGGAGGTCGAGGAGGTGGTGGATTATTCAATTTTGGGGATAATCTTTGCAACAAAAATTGAATTATGTACCACATTTGTCTCCCCAAAAGAAATGATTAATGAAAGTAGTCGGAGTTGTTCAATGTGATGAAATGAGCCTCTTCTAAACCTTTTGATGGATCTTCATCGTACCAAATTATGGTTCCTGCACAAATCAACCCATTCACATTGTTCTTTAATCTGAAACTTACCTTGAGAGCAAGAAACATGAACTATCAACTTAAAAACTCATCTCATAGCAGCTATAGAATAACGGTGGGAAAATATTAATCATGTCATTACAAAAAAGATATAATATAAGTTTTTGACTTGTTTGACAACAATTTATAAAACATAGATTAGTGACAAATTAGAAAAATGAGGAAACCTTCACCATCTGAATTTGTAGCTGAGCCATGAAAATCATATAGCTTTGGACCTGTGATAATTATATTTGTGTTTAATGCTTAAAAAAAATGGATTCACTAGTTTATGGGTCAAGCAGTATTATTTATCAACACTACCAAACAAGAGGTAAAAGTCAAAAAAAGACCTAATATCTTCTAATCATTTTTACCAGACAAGTTTTAAAATCATAACGAGAAAGTTCATTTGTAAAGATGTTATCCACTATTAAATACAAGCATGCAAGTCGTAATTGAAATTGAACCACTAAATGGTGGTAGAGGATAGCCATGTAGTACAAACGACTCATTTATTCCAATGTCTAATGGATATCTCGAAAGAAGGACACCTTTAACAGTACCTGTGGCAGTTGCTGGCTCCTCCTCTCTGGTCATGTGAAGTATGATTGTTCCTGTGAGAACCGTTACAAATCCACATATCTCAGACGTTATGCTGGTCACATTCTGGCCAGACCAGTCCTGCAAATTTAGTTATAATTATCAAAGTGCACCCAGTAGTTAGCTAGCTTTTGTGAAACTGTAAACGAAGAAAAAAATCCTCGAAAAATGCCAGCTACCTTGAACATTATTGCACTTGCAGTAATTGTCAGAGTTGTGAACATCACATAATATATTGGAGAAACAATGGCGGCATTGAAAGTGTCAAGTGCCTGAATGAGTAAAATTCAATATCTAGTTAGTTAGATATCACTCGTAGAGACAATGACCTCAAATTGGAAAAATAAGGAACATTGTCTTGAGATATTTAGCAATCACCATAAGAAAGGGGAAATTATGCTAAAAGTAAAGGCATGACAATTACAATACTGATAAAGATACAATATGACTACCTTGTTAAGATAATTCAATTGTGTGATCACAAAGATTACTGCAACTGAAAGAAACAACCAAGTCTGAGCATATCCAAATTGATTGATCCCCTCTAATGTTAGTTTTATTGCAATTCCAATCGCCTTTATGCTCACAACCTACATGATGATGTAACTTAGTAAGCGGAGAATATTGAAGAATGTGATCAAAGTACAAGACGTATAGAAGAACTTGTGAATCAAGCCGGCCATTTACTATACAATTTAGGCACTTCACTAGGACTGCTAATCTACAAGGGTCCTAAAATTTTACAAAAAATGTGAGGGTATTTTAGTCTTTTAATCTTAATAAACGACACATAATTTTTTGACATAGATAGTTAATATATGAAAGAGTCTTTTACCAATAATGACATGGTAATTTACATATTTGTGAGCCCCTTCCGCAGTGTAGTTATAGGAGTACTAAAAGTTTCTACATTATAATTATTAATTTGTAGTCAAAAATCAAATTCTACTGATGCATATTTGTCATAGAGCAATATTTATTAAACATGTGTTTCAAAATTAATAACAAGAAAAATTAAGTGAATCAATCATTTTATGTATAGAAAATGATATGTCAGAAAAAACTAAAATATGAAGATTAAATCAATGGATCCTTTTTGCATCCATAAAACAATTTTTATGTAAATTTATAATATTGTTTATGACATATGGTCCCGATTTTAAATTTCACCTGAGGCCCCAAAGAGTTGCACTGGCCCTAGTCCATAGGATGTGAAGGGAAACAATTACCGTAAGCGCACCCATTAAGGAGCAAATCCCCAAGTAAACCAGTATATTTGTCTGCCCATAGAGAGGCTCAAAATGCAGCATCAGCACTAGCACTATGGACAATGATGCTGTGACGTAAATCAGAAATGCTGTAGACAAAGCAATGAGCATAAATAAGCAATAGTTCCTACAACAAAAAGGAAAGAGAGAGAAGAACAGTAACCTGGTTGTATAGCCAAACTCCAGACTTCTTGTACTGAACTTGGAGTATGTTCTTGAGGGGCATGAATAACGATAATTATAGATCCTACAATGCAAGCTACACATCCCAATACACCCATCATTCGCAATCGTTCCTTCAACATAAAGTGTGCCAAAACAGCACTTTAAAATTCATGTAAAAAAAGGTTAGTAGATTAAACTTTTATCAAAAGTCCTGGGGAAATTTGATTTAGTCACAAATAGAGGTGAAAAGAAGTTTGAAAGTACCTAATGATAATACTCAATGCACCAAGAGGAGTTACTAAAACAGCTGGTGCATAAATATAAGCAACAAAATTTGCTACTTCTCCAACAATCACTGCATGAAATGAAAAATTAGCAATTACTGATACAAAGAATCAGTGAATTTTAGTAGGTAATATATTTATCTTGCAACAAATGAAAGACAATTTTTCGTTTTTATTTTCCTCCCTAAAATCCAAGTTTCAAACATAACCTTCGAGGGAGCAAACGGGAACAAAGTATGATTCCACAACTTACTTGTAATCATGCCTGCCCACCAAAGAGGTTGTAGTAAGTAAGTGTAGCCCCCAACGCCTGCAATACTAATAACATGAATGGTGAGTGTCCATAAATTGGGTACGGATCTGATCCAAACCCGAGAGGAACTCAGATCTTAACAAGTTTAATAGCAAAAAGGCTGAGACCTAAAGACCAATCATTAAAAATAGCTTCTAGCATATACTACTTCTGAATTTAGTGGAACTAGTCCAATTTTGTCTAGTTCTACACTTGCACTTGCAATTGTTGAACACAATTGAATTCATCCAAACAACAAACTAGAAACTAACAGGATTTCAGTAGCATATAGTCAAAAATAGTTAAAAGTATGCAATTACTTATATAAATACCTCGATCAATAATTTTAAGTGGTTGACCTCTCCAACCACAATGCAATTGTATTGCAATTGTCATGTGATTGGTCACTCCCCTGAGAGTGTTATCCAACCACAACGCAAGTGCATTCAAGTACATATTTTGGGTTCGTCCAATCCTGGTCTGGCTAGAATTACCCCTATTTTTCTCTCGTATAAATCAACATACAGTATGTTAAATTTTATATTTGCAGTCCATTTTTTTCATTTTCTTTTCAATAACCATAAATCAAAAACCCCATAAGAAACACACCTAATGTATTTCCTATAATACTACTCCATTCCACTCCAAAATTAAAATAAGCAGACCATATTGTTTCATCAATGACAATTCAGCAATTTATCCACGCAAAATCCAATAAAAATCACTTGATGTAGATTTATTGAATAAATATCAGTCAACACCACAATACTATATCATACATCAAATCTTATACAAATTAATTAAATAGCCTATCAAAAATGTCAACCATGGTTTTCCAAGTGCAGTGCTCTATATTAAAATAAAATTGAATAATATTTAAAAAAAAAATGGAATGTTAATTCATGAAAACTGAAAAGTCAAAATTGAAAATAAAAATAAAAATATATTAATACCTGCTCGAGTACCAGCAGCAGCAGCACGAAGCAGACCTTTCTTCTTCAAAATAAAACTAGTTCCGATGAACAAACTCGACAAAATTGCTAATACTAAACCCCTCGTATTATCCGAAACCCCCATCGCTCTGTATATTTACAGATTCTGTATCTATGCACTTGATCTGAGCTACAATTTGGCAACAAAATTAAAATAAGAAAACTCTAAATGTTTCTTGACTCAGATTCGCTGTACGATAGCAACTAAAAGCACAATTCTACGATACAGACAAAATCAATTTCCCGCCAATCACGAGGCGGAATTTTTTTTTCAAGTTGTTTCAAAATACAAAAAGAAAAAAATATCAGAGGATAAAACAAAATAAGCCGTCGGGTTGTAGGAATATTCCGGCAAGTTAAATCTGTGTACAATTGTATATGTCGGGAAGTTTACGAGAAAATAAATTGGACTGTCAACGGCTCAAACGTTTCTTGTACAGGTCTTCCCCAGCTGTATTTCAATTTATTTATTTGTTTAGTGTTAATAAATAAAATACTAATAATTACCATTATTGCTTTCGTACATTGCTCATTGCTGGCTTGGCTTCGCTGGAAACTTCGCCTTAGTTGACACTATTAAGCATTAACCAAATTGTAATAGGGCCAAATTGTAAGAAAGGTCATAAACTAATTAGTAATTTTGGATTTTCATCTCAAGCTATATTACTTAGTTAAATTCGTCTCGTAATTTTATATTTTTTTGGAATACCGTCCAATTTGCCACATGGATGCTTACATGTTATGACGTGACAAATTTTAGCATAAATAATTATATAAGATTGCAGAATTCGTCACAAACTAATTACAAATTTTGATTTTTCATTCCAAACTATATCAATACGCCGACTTCCGTCCCGTAATTGAAATGACATGGGAAAAAAAAATTCGTTTCAAACTAATTATAAATATTTATTATTTATTAATAAAAAAATGCACAAATTTTTACTAATGAACTGAGATAGAATTTTTTTTCTGAAAAACCCACGGGAATTTAAAAAAACTATACTATTTTTCTCTTAACAAAAGTTAATGGCAATTTACTTCCATGTAATATTCATAATATTCAATTTACCTCCATGTGTTATGATAATGTGGCAGTTTACCCCTCTGGGTTGTGATAAATGTGGCAATTTATCTCCTGTATTATAATAAATGTAGCAATTTACCTTCTATATTATAAAACACTTTGCATGCCCACTCTCAATTTATGCAATTGAGTTACACTCTCCGGTTCAAGGGGATAAAATATTTTTTTAAATTTTCACAGGAGGTAAATTGCTCCTTTTCAAATTACAGAGGAAAAATTGAATATTATGAATATCACAGGGGACAAATTACCATTAGGCCCTTAAAAAAATAAAAGATGAATTGTCATTTTCATTAAATTAGAAATTTAATAATGGACTAAATTCATGTAAAATGACAATTTGTGAGAGGAAATTCGGCGAATTAATATAGTTTGGGACGAAAAACCAAAAATTGTAATTAGTTTGGGACGAATTGCAATCTTGTATAATTGTTCAATCTAAAATTTGCCACGTTTTAACACATAAGCAGTCATGTGGCAAGTGGGACGATATTCCAAAAGAATATAAAATTACGGGGACGAAATTGGCTAAGTGATATTGCTTGGGACGAAAATTCAAAATCACTGATCAGTTTGTGACGTTTTCTGTAATTTTGCCTTATAATAGTGTAAACACGACATTAATTAATTAAATAGGCTTAGTCAAATTCAAGTAAAATTATATTTGAGTACTTGGACTAAATTAAGAAAAATAGTCTCAAAATTAATATTTTATGGTCAATTATAAAATACTTTTTAGATGTTCATAATTTTAAATTCTCTCAAAATTATTGTGAAATAAATTTATATAAGAAGTCGTAATCGTTAACGAGTTAGTCTATTTAACCTATTTTTCTTTACCAAAAATTGAAAATTGCTTTGGTATGTGTGTAAAAATGGGATTTGATTTCTTTTGGAAATATGGGTAATGGTAATATTTTAATGCATTTAATAATAATATCAAAACAAAAATCAATTAAGAGATATAATCCCTTAAATTTCAACCATAAAAAATTGATTGGTTTGAAAATGAATTCAAATATGAAAATCCAAGTGAGCTTTATTCCGTTCATCTTTTATATTTTTATCTTTCTATATCATCTTCAGAATATTATAGATATTATTTGCCAAGACAAAAATTAAGAATATGACATATGGATAGAAATAATTTTCTAGTATAACTTTTTCGAATATCATTTTTCTAATTATAATATAATGGAGTTCTTTATATTAATCTTTAGTTTAGTTTACTTCAAACCAAAATGAAATGAAAGTCAAATTAATCAAGAAGACCAAACATACTTTCATCACATTTAAATTTATTAATTAAATTAAAACATGCACCTCATTCTCAAATTGGTTTAAATAACTGAAAATTTAATTAACACTGAATTCAACTTTAATCCATAGCATGAATAGGTTTTACATTGATTCAAATTTCTTTCTACGACATCTGTTAAGTATATTTCAGTGACCATTAATTAGACAAGAAAACAAATAAAAATATATTGTAGGAACACAAATAATTTTTTTAGCTTAAACTTCTTCTAATACCCTAAAAGAATAATTATAAGGGAGTTAATCTGTTTATGTCAAAAAAATAGTGATTTAATTCATAAGTGGTCTAACTTTTACCACTTATGAATTAAATAAATTCAAAGCATCTAACCTCAATTTTTTTGGGGGTACAGTAATAAATTCGGATTAATGCCAACAGAATTTTTATTTAAATATTACCAATGTTACATTATTGAGTCGACAGTTTTAGATGTGCGTCTGCCAAGCCACCTTGTTTTCGGCTGCAATTTTTCGGGTTTTATTTTGGCTAAGCCGCGTGGCTCACGTGTTGATATGGTTGGTGCACTCGTGAGAAAAAAGTAAACATATTCAACGTTCATGTTAGATCTGGAATTCCAAAAAGAAAATACTAATGAAAAGACAAAAAGACCATTGGGCATGTTGAGTTGCACAATTTAGTGCAAAAAATTATTTTGATTTTATTTTAATTGTAAATCCAACTTCTTCCGTGAGTCCTTGATTTCCATTTTTTAAGAAAAAATAATAGATATATTACTCAAAGAATATTTGTATTTATAAATTGTCGCGGGTCTTCGTTTAAAAAAAAATGGTTTTGGTGGTTTCGGTGAAACCTTTGAAATCTCATTTAATTAGGTTTTGGACGTTGGATTTTGTGGTTTTGAAAAAGATGAAATCCCACTTGAATTGACTTTGGATGTTGGATTGGTGTTTGGGGAAAATGACAGGTGGTAGGTGTCAAATCAATGATTTTTTTTTCATAGAGTTGGAGGGAAAAAATAGATGGTATATATCAAATAAATATTTTATAGATTTCAAGAGTTTGGAGATATATGAGTTTCTGAATAAGTTTGTGATGAGTTTCATGGGTTTTTTCAAACTCCATTTAGAGGAGTTCTGTCTCAATTTCGTGAGACCGGACCAAAATCCAGCCAAGTAGGCCCATGAGTTCAAATTGAATTTTATGAATTGTGAAACATAAATTTTGTCTAAACTTGCTTATTATATAAAGAGTAAACAAAACTCAAATAATGATGATTAATGATGTTGGGTTTGGACATTAAACATTTTATATTACTAAAAAATACAAGAATCACATTTGTTTGTTAAATTGTCATGCAGATTTAAAATAAATTATTGTTTAAACATATTTAAAAGTAACGTTTATTATATTAAGCTCATTGCATTTGTTTTCTCGTTTACTTTCTTTGACAAAACCTTAGCTCAAAATAGAGCAAAAATTTTTACCCAGTAAAAAGCTCGAACTTCTACAAATACAAGCAATAAGCATAGACGCGTGATGCTCATGAATTATTATTTTTAAGAAAGGTTCACCTAAACCAACTACAATGGAAAAAGGAAGACAAATATACAAATGACAAACTTTTTTAATTAAGATGAAATTGAAAATTGCCTAGAAGGTTTTTAGGCAATTGTCCGTTTCATCTTTATTGAAAAAGATGGTTTTCATTCTTAAATGGCTAGAAACACGTATACGAACGATGATGCATTAATTATTTCCACGCCTACGCCACGCACTCTGTTCGTGGTGAGACAAAGGATTTATATCTGATTTTTTTTTTTATACTACAGTATATCATAATTTCGAAAAAAGATATCATTGATACTTGTAATTCAAGAAGGAAGTTTGAATACTGTTTGTACCCGAAAAATCACCCTCGATTGATCGAGGTATATCGGCTCGATGATGGGTTGATGAACAATAATGGGCCGAAAGCAATAAAGCCAAAGGGACAGAATCTAGTCGGGCCCACTTTGGCCCGAAAATTGGACCGACCAAAATAAAAAATGATAAACGGGTCACAGGCCCAATTCGAAATCAAGCCCAATTACAATTACATCAAGGATTAATTGTGGCCAATCATGAATTAATTAATAGATGAATTAATTAATT
Source organism: Penstemon newberryi var. newberryi (assembly GCA_030819805.1). Taxonomy (NCBI): domain Eukaryota; kingdom Viridiplantae; phylum Streptophyta; class Magnoliopsida; order Lamiales; family Plantaginaceae; genus Penstemon; species Penstemon newberryi. The sequence goes on along the minus strand of JAUALY010000004.1, from coordinate 9,656,684 downwards.
TATGGGCCATAAGTGATTAATTGATCAATGGAGCCAAACAATGATTAAATGCAAGAAGGCTCAATTAGCCTACGCAGACCATCTCGGCCAAATGAGAGATAATTAATTAATTAAGTTAATTAATTGATTGATTGGGCCAAAGATTAAGGAGTAAGCCATATAATGGTTAGGGCCAATAGCCATGTAATTAATTGGATAATTAATTACAATAAGAAAAATAAGCATTGTTGGCCCAAATACCAGGCCCAGCCGATTTATAATGGCCCAGTAGCAGATTTAGTTAGCAAAATTAATTAATTATGAGATAAGCAATGAGGGCCACGTAAATAGCTGGCCAAGTAGAGTTAATTACAACCACTTCCCTAAGAATTCTCCAAGTTGGTTGCAAATAATTAAAGACTAGAATTTGACCACAATTCAAATCCAAAGCTCTCAAATAAAATCTGCACTTGAACGTGGGAAATAACCACCATTAGTGGAGGTAGTGGAATAAGTGCAGGTAGTGGAGATAGTGGAGATCAGCCGATCAGATTGGCAGATGCTTATAAATACGGGAAGACAGCCATACGCGCAGGACACACACACAACTCAATCAACTCAGTCTACACTGAAATCGGCTCAACGCCTCTCCGGAAGTCCAGCATACGCTGCTTCTGTCAATCAGTCAGCATTACCAATTCCTTGATATCAATCGTCAATCCTAAGCAGACAGCAGGACATGGCAGCCTGAAGTCCAGCACCGCCGCTCAAGAGTAAGCCGCAAAGCTGTTTCCGCCGTCAGCGAAGCTGTTTCGAGCGAAACCATTAGATCTCAAGCAAAATAGTACGCTGCAAACGTCATGTAAGTGCCCACGTAGTTACATGGCAACCTCATCAAGTAGTTATCTGCTTGATGGGCTCGCTGTCAGGTAGCCATCTGCCTGATAGCAATCTGTTGAGCAGCCATCTGCTCAACAGATGCCCTTTCCAGTGGCCACCCGCTGGTCAGGAGCCCTGTTGGTAGCCATCTGCCAAGGTTGGGCGATCCGCTGATGGCGATTACTTGTCGTTAGTGTTACTTTATGTCAACAAGTTTTGCACTAATTTACACATCAACTCATTTGTGGGTTTACCCGCCAATCAAGGAGTAATTTTCAAGACTTAAAAGGATCATCAGCTCGTTTTGGCAAACATATACCAACACAGGAGACTTTGTATTGTTTTACATACTTTGTAATGTTCGTAAATCGGGGAACTTATTGTAGGCTAAGACTCATGTATTTCTTTTATGTTTAATTAATATATGGAAGCATTTGGCCCATATCTCTTGATTTTATTAAAGTATGTTTTACGTCAAGTGATTTTCATTGAGGCATGGTCAGTATGTTAGTTATGTCTTTGAAGTCAAGTCGATGCAAATTAAACTGATTGATTATCAACTCAATTACTGATTTGATTGTAAACCCACTGATGTACTGAGTAAGCCATCAATTGGCTATGAAACTTTGGCATTTCAGAAAAGGTTATCATAAATTATTTAAGTCCCGCGGCCAGGCAGGCATGGAAAAGAACTAGGGGTAGTGTTTGCCTACTCCGCCGCAATCAATTGATTAGAAGTCAGCCTTATCAGGACATTTTACATCGATATCAATATGTCCATTTGTAAATAGTTATGTTTGCACGCACAAACATTGGCACGCCCGCACTTATATTACACCATATCGAGTCATTTGCACGTCAAGGCAAGCCAGATCGAATTTTACGCAAACAAATACTTTGGATTCACTAGTAATATTTTCGATGAAATTATAGTATAATTTTATTAGAGCAAGTTTGAACTCCCAAAATTACTTTTAGATATATTTAAGAGACTAGTTTGTGAGGATGGGGGAGTTTGTGAAATAATCTCGATTTACGTAATGTTGTTTATTTGGATTTTGGGAAATAAGGTGGGTGTAGTTTTTTTTTTGAAGAGTTCATGTTGAAGGTATAAGATGTAAGATGTGTAAGATTTTATGTCAAATTATGTTTGTTATGTGAGATAAATTGGGCAAGAGATAAGTTACTTTACGTCAAATCAAAGTATAGTTTGTATAAGTTTTTTTAGAGTTAATAAAATTGTTGTTTATTTTGCTTTTTGAGAGAGTAGTTTGGAAAAATTGTGAAATGATAAATTTATCTCAGATAATAGAAATGTTGTTTGTCTCGCTTTTTCCAAACACAATTTTTTTGTTTTTGAAGATGTCAACAAACTGGCTCTATAGGGGTATTTGTGGCAGCTTGTATCTTGATAATTTTTGGGGACACATCGAATATCCTATAGGCTATAGGTCTAATGATCAGATTTTTTTTTTTTTTATAATGCTAATGATCATAATATTTATTATTGTAATAGATGATCATAATGATTCTAATAAGTTAAGGATGGAACAATAACAACTCCTTAACCATTAGTTCAACCTCTTGCCATTATTTTGATATTTATCGCGATTTTGATGATGTTTCACAACATAAGAGGGATTTTGGCACTTTACATCCTAGAATTATAGGGTTTTGGCGCTTTACAACCGACTTCAAAATTTTGGCGCTTTGCACTCTCAAAATACAATTTATTTGACACTTTGCACCTTAGTGTGTGTTTTGGTGAGAATATTCATTGGTGGAAGGGTAAACTAGTCATTTTCGAATATTTTTACCACCTTGCAACTTGAAAATATAGATTTTGATACTTTACACCTAGAAAATATAGAATATTGGTGCCTTGCACCTTGAAAATATAAATTTTGGCCCTTTCAACCCCGACTTAAAGATGTTGGCACATTTTTTATCTTAACCAATTACTAGTTATTGGTGATTAGGTAAAATTTTTTTTTTTAGTAATTAGTAAATTTGCTATGCTAGTAATAAATAATTATAGATTTGTAGATTATGCCCTGTAAAAAAAATTAGGAACGATTACATGTGAGTCTCATAAAAAAATATCATGCAATATGCTAAGTTATTAAATATGTAAACGTATTTTTAGATATAATGTAAACAATCTAGAGGATAATTGGAAGAAACCACACTAAGACTTCTTTTTGTGATTGGACTCGGAGCAAATATTTATTTTTCATGTTTGATTGTTGTGCACGAGAAATGACTATTTTATCTCTCCATCGACGACATTCACAAGTCTTTTTCAAAGTAAAACACATTATGGTGCAAATGTCATACAATTATATTTATAGGGTGCAAAGTGCAAAAATTATAAAATTGGGGTGAATATTACCAAAATTTTACATTTTCATGATGCAAGTGCCAACATTCTATATTTTCAGGGTTAATGTTGTCAAATTCAATATTTCGATGTACAAAGTGTCAAAAAATATTCAAAAATTACTTTTCTTCCCTTCCGGCAGTGAATTTTCTCACCAAAACACACCCTAAAGTACGTGCAAAGTACAAAATAATTGTGTTTTCAGGGTGCAAAGTGTCAAAACTTCTAAGTTAGGGTGCAAAGTGCCAAAATTCTATAATTATAGGGTGCAAAATGTCAAACCCCCAACATAAGACCGTGTTTGGAATTTTGAATTAGTTGGAATAGGGTTAATAAAAGGTAAAAAAATAAAGTTTTTTGTCATATTTCTTATTATTTGATTGATTAAAATTCAGTGATCAAACATACCTCCCAAGATATTTACATTGTTCGTGGTTTACAGTAATTTTTTTTGGAGAGAATTGCAATTGTGGTACCAAACTATATACCGATTCTCACTTGTGGTACCATAAAAATCGAGGCCGACACATTTGGTACCACAATTTAAGAAATTGAATCACTTTTGGTACCACCGTTAAAATTGGACGTTAATTGATGACGTGGCAGTTAAGTGTTATTGCAAAATTGGTACCATTGTTTATGTTGACTGACAATTCTACCCAAAACATTTCAGGTTGTCAAAATAACTCCACATTTTCAAATTTACTGACAAATTTAATCCACATTGTTGCCCAATTTTAAAATTGGCTCGAATAAAACACGTGCGAACCAATTTGGAGATTTTACTTATTATATTTAACTAATTTAATTTTATAAATAATATTAACAGACCAAATAATACTTTAATATAAATCCAACAAAATATTAAAAAATAAAAATATTTTTTGTAAAATCTAAAATTTATATATATAATATATATTAAAAATATAAAGTTATATATTAACAAAATAATTAAAATTCAAAAAAAAAAAAACTAAAAAAAAAAATCCCAATCCCCATCCCTACCCCCCACCCCCACCCAACCCCATCCCCCCCGTAAAACCCCCTCCGCCCAACCACGATCCCAGGCCGCCGTCGGCCTGGGATCGTCTGTCCCAGGCGCGGTGGCCTGGGATCTGTTGCAGAACCCAGGCCGCGGTGGCCTGGGTCTTCGATCCCAGGCCACCGCGGCCTGGGACTGGCGATCCCAGGCCGTCGGCGGCCTGGGACGGACGACCCCAGGCCGCCAGTGGCCTGGGTTCTTGGTTGGGGGGGGGGGGGGGGTTACGGGGGGATGGGGTTGGGGGTGGGGGGTAGGGATGGGTTTTACTTTTTTTTTTTAATTATAATTATTTTGTTAATAATATTTTCTTTTTTTTTAATAAATATTAAATATATAAATATTATTATATAAATTTTAGATTTTAAAAAAAATATGCTTTATTTTTAGTATTTTGTCGGATTTATATTAAAGCATTATTTGGTCTGTTAATATTATTTATAAAATTAAATTAGTTAAATTAATATGTAAATATCATAAGTAAAATCTCCAAATTGGTGCGCACGTGTTTCATTCAAGCCAATTTTGAAATTGAGCAACAATGTGGACTAAATTTGAAGATGTGGGGTTATTTTGACAACCTAAAATGTTATGGGGTAGAATTGTCAGTCAACATAAACAATGGTACCAATTTTGCAATAACACTTAACTGCCACGTCATCAATTAACGTCCAATTTTAACGGTGGTACCAAAAGTGATTCAATTTCTTAAATTGTGGTACCAAATGTGTCGGCCTCGATTTTTATGGTACCACAAGTGAGAATCGATATATAGTTTGGTACCATAATTGCAATTCTCTCATTTTTTTTGGCATTGACCCACCAAAATAACAACTCTGGAGATCCTTGGAAGCAAAAAGTTGATATTTATTTAAAGTAATAATATAGTACTAATTTTGACAATCATGTTTCTTTTTTCAATCTCAATAGATTACTAACGAATTAATTCTACTGAAAATTAATTATTGTAAACTATTTTTTATTAGGCTAACCTTTCCTTGTTCACATCACCTTGAATTCCATCTTAAAAAAGAAAATGCCATCCACCTTGAATTTGAAATCAAAATCCTTATCCGAATATTTCAAATTCAATTATTATGCAAAGTTCAATCGATGGACGGCCCTAGAAAATATGGACAATGTCCGGAGAATAGAATATGATTAATAATGCCCAAAGCCCCCAAACCACATCAAAATAGTTTTTTTTTTCTTCTTTTTTTTTTACTAATAATTAAATCATTCCACGTGAAATTTAAACAAAAAGCACAACTAAGGGAATCTCCATTACAAAACACATTACCAGGGAGACAAAAAAAAAATAGGTCCTGAGTCTGACTCAAGAGGCAAGGTTGAACATTGCGAAATAGTATATTAAATAGGGGAAAGATCTTCCTCCACAAAAAGAAAAAAAATACATAAAAATAATCAGTCAGTTGTTCCACTTTAGACTTTATTCGACAACATTGGTGAACAAGATGAAAACTGAAATTTAATCTCCCATTCAGAAATTTATTCGACGGAGCACAAACCCAAATCAATTTACATGGGCCCAATCCTCGAGCTCTGGCCTCACCTGCTCACCATTTATTATTCACTCTATGTGCTTTATGGCATGTGATTAGTGATGGCTGAGGCCAATGATGAATAAAATTATTCCTTTGCAAGTTGACGCTACTGATTAAATCAAATTTGATTGCTAGAAAATGGTCTGAAAGGGCCGAATGTCCTCTACGTCAGTAAGGGTTCAAAGATGTTTTCTTAAACCATGTATCATTGCACGTTTGGAGGCAAGTTTGGGGTTCTTGGGTATTCCCCTGGTCTACTACAAAGTTGGAAGACTATAACGTACATGATTGGCTCTATTTGGTGCATAAATGAGGAAATTCATTTTCGAACCTGATTTGATAACATTCAATCAATCACAAAAAGTGAGTACTTGTTTTGTGACTGAAGATTTATATTTAATCACAAATCAAGTGTGTTACACTTACGTTATAATTGGATGAGTGTGGCCAAATCAAGTTTGAACAAGAAATACCATCAAAAGAATTGATAACGAATTATGAATTGGGTTGGTTGATATAATAGCAATCTACTCCTCGATCATGATTCACGACAAGCAATCTTGTACAAGCCTTTTGGGAAGCAGAGAACACATATGTGATCTCTAGTGGAAAAAGCACAAACAAGACGCAATCCACCCACGAAAAGCATCATCAAACTGAATTTTGATGTAGTTGTGTGCCAGACAAGAGTAACATGGGAATTGGAGTTACCGTGAGGGATATCGAGGGCCATTGTGTAGGATGGATATCTTGCCATATTCATCTCTCTTGAACCGAAGGTAGCACAAGTTGAGGCTGTGAATTATGATATGGGCTTTGCAATCAAGGGGTTAGAATTCTAGAAGGTGATTGTGGTTACATTATCAATAGTATCTGCCCGACCAACGACAATTTTTGATAATTAGATTTTTTTATCTGCCCGACCAACGACAATTTTTCTTCAATGGGACTTATAGATGGTATATGTTGATAATTTTATTTAAAAAAAATCTAATTATCAATGCTAGTTCACAATAAGAACACAAATTATTATCATAATGCACTTGTGCACTGCACGGCATGTAACATCTAAGTTCTCGGTACGATGCAACTCATATCCGTTCATTATTTCTTATTTCATGGTAATGGATGCAAATACAACAGGCTTTTACCTAAAAAATGAAGCTAAAAATAACTAGAACTGTACAAGGAACATGTAGAAAAAGTCCATTCAAATTGATTGACATATCGTAATAAGATTTAGTGTTGATTGCAACTAAAAAGCAGAAACAAAACAATGATTAACTTTATTTCAAAATATTCCAAGCATAAGACCCAGACAAACAAGATGAATATCTCACCAACCATCATCACTATACACACATCACAGATAGAAAGTTTCAGAATAGCTTCATCACTAGTAATTTTGCTAATATAGAAGACTTCAAGATGCTATAAATACAAGTCAATGTGTGCGTTGATTGTTGGTTGCATTTAAGAATTTCATAATATATCCAGTAAATTCGATAAATTATGTGATTATATACATATTTCGTACAGATTTGCCAGATCATAACAAAGCCAAAATTAAGATGAATTCCCGATATACTCGATAGAAAAAGCAGCATTAAACCAAATGAAGCTCAACGTACAAATTAATCTTATTTAAGAGGGTAATTCATATTCTAAAACACGATTAAAAATGGAAAACACACAAGGAACCACCACCCATCAATAACTCTAAACACAGATAGCAAAACGGAAAAACTGAAACAGAAGTAAATCTAAATCACAGATCATTATCATGAAATCCATAACACAAAAGATCACCACGAGATAGATCTAACAGAGTTGACCACAGTCAGCAATCACCACAGGCTTGGAAGTCCTTCCACTACCAGATCCAACCTTCTCAATCGCCTTCACGATGTCGAGTCCTTCCACCACCTGTCCGAACACCACGTGCTTTCCATCGAGCCACTCAGTCTTAGCAGTGCAGATGAAGAACTGCGATCCATTGGTTCCAGGTCCAGCATTCGCCATGGAGAGGATTCCAGGACCAGTGTGTTTCCTGACGAAGTTTTCATCGGCGAATTTTGCGCCGTAGATCGACTCTCCGCCGGTGCCGTTTCCGGCGGTGAAATCACCTCCCTGGCACATGAATCCGGGGATCACACGGTGGAAAGATGAGCCTTTGTAGTGGAGAGGCTTACCGGATCTTCCGGCGCCTTTTTCTCCGGTGCAGAGAGCACGGAAATTCTCGGCGGTCTTAGGAACGACGTCGGCGTAAAGTTCCATCACGATCCGTCCGGCGGGTTGGCCACCGACTGACATGTCGAAGAAAACCTTAGGGTTTGACATTTTTCCGGATTTTTGAAATTTTCAGTGATGAAATTAATAAATGAATGAATTGGAATTGTACTTAGGGTTTTGAGTGAGGGGGTGGGTTTATATAGGGAGAGTGAAGGGAAATATCCGCTGGAAGAGAGATCTTAGCCGTTAGTTGGACACGCTTTGTGTGATTCTTTGCAGGGGCAATTATGGAAAGTAGTGGGAGGAAAGTAACCCGGGGTTAGTTTAGTTTCTACTGTAGTTAATATTTTTTCGGTTTTCTTAAATCACATCTACTGTGGTCTAGGTTGTGGAATATGCGTTTATTATCCGGTCAAAAAATTTCTTTTCAATAATTTAATAAACTTGACTTCAGTACCTTCTGAAATGGAAAATATTTTATACTCCACTACTGATCAAACTTAACGTATGTATGTTGACGTTTAGTTATCAGTAATTATTTGAACTTAGAAGTAGTGATTGAAAAAAAAATGTTGATAATGTTTTTAGAATAATTCCCAAAACAAGGTAGAATAATAAAAGTATATCATTTAAATTAATGGATATATTCAAATTCAAGCAATCGTTTCCCTATTTCATTAAAAATATCCTCTCTAGCAATTAGTTGGGTGATATTCTTAAGTCATTTTTAAGTCCCAAACACTAATCGAATTAAATTATTTTATTAACTTATAAGGGAAAAAAAGAAAGAAGGCCCATGTCATAAACTAAATATTCATGGCCCATGAGAAGTGGAAAACTGTTGTGTTATAGCCCAAATGTATAGGCCACAAGGCCCAATGGAATGAAATCTTCATATGGTGTAGGACTGTAGGTGTTATTTTTATATTCCATAAATACTGTCAACCCAAACGACGACGTGGTGTAGCTTCACTCACAGTAGCTCACTGTACTATAAAATACACACGAGTCGAGACACTAAGAACAAACCCTTCCTCCATAAAAACTCAGTAGTTTCGGAAAATGGCGATTACACTTAGCAGTGGCTTCGAAATGCCTATAATTGGATTGGGGGTTTGGCGAATGGAAGGCAAAGATATAAAAGATCTTCTATTCAACGCCATTAAAATTGGTTATCGTCACTTTGATTGTGCCGGTAATCTTTATTCTACTTAGCAGAAACGCGATTCTGTTGTTTACCTGTGATTTTTCTTTTGGCTTTTGATCAAGTATGACAGCATTGTGAGATATGAGTACATTATTTTAGGATAAGTAGGTCATTATATTTTAGTGGTAATCATTCTCATGTTGTAAACTTGTAATTAATCCTGTGAATAACTTTGCTTTGCTAGACCATATTAAGTGAAATTAGGATTCGTGATTCTTCATGTTTTCAGTTGAGTAAAGGAAGTGGTATATTTTTAATAGCCTACTTCCTTAAAAGGTTTATCTTCTACTTTAAAATTTTCCATTGATTTTGAGTAATTATAGATATTACACATTGAATAAGTAGATTGTAGTTTTATATTCACGTCATTTTCATGATATATAGCATTCATATCTCTGAATTGGAAGTTGGAACATGTTATTGAGGAATTTCAATTCAAAATCTCGCACAATAGATGGATTGTTGTATATGTGCATCCTTAGCTATGGTAGAACTTTCTTTTTTCTTTTTCTTTTTATCATTTGCTTAGATATACTTTTATTTTAACTGTCAGTGTGATCTAATTTGATAAGTTTGATGGCCTCCGACTTGTTTGCAGCTGACTACAAGAATGAAGCTGAAGTGGGGGAGGCGCTCGCTGAAGCGTTTCAAACCGGACTTGTCAAGAGGGAGGATCTTTTCATTACAACCAAGGCTAGTTTTAGACTAACTTTAATGTTTTTGCCCAATCCTTATGTTCCTGATTGCACTTGGAATAAAACTAGCAATCACATTGTGAAATTGATAAGTTTATTTTCCATAATTGCAGCTATGGAATTCAGACCATGGCCATGTCGTTGAGGCCTGCAAAGACAGTCTGAAGAAACTACGCCTGGATTATCTAGATTTATACCTAGTTCACTTCCCTATTGCCACAAGACATACAGGTATTCTTCAGCAATGCAAATTGTGTACCTGGTCCTCTATTTGAAGCTTTGATGTGGTCTTTGTCAAAGCGGAGTCGAAATGAAATTTCCTTGATTTTGGCTGTTGTAAATGTTTTTGTTACCATGTGGCATTGGTGCAGGAGTTGGTGCAACAGGAAGTGCTTTGGAAGAGGATGGTGTGTTGGACATAGACACCACAGTATCATTGGAGACCACTTGGCATGCTATGGAAGATCTAGTTTCCATGGGCTTAGTGCGTAGCATTGGGATCAGGTAACACAAAAGTTCTCTTTAGTGTATTCTATGCTGTTTTTCATGTCACATATGATAAACTGCAACATTTACCACTTAAAGTTTCCCATCACCTTTTCAATTGCCAATTTGCCACTAAAGTTTGAAATAACTGCTATCTACTTTCTTGGAGTTCTATTGTTCTCTGATAAATGTTAGCTGAAATAATGGGATTTTTTTTGCCGAAAGCCATATCGAGTTCTTTAAAATCAGGAAAGTTGTTGCTATAAAGAGATCATGATTTATGGGCATCAAAGAAGAAAATAGGACATCGTAACATGGAAAAGGAGTAATAGATATGTAAATGTTGATTGTATCACCCGTCTCTAAATCTCGTCACATGTCTTCCACGTGTCCTTCCCATGCCATATAGTACAACCTTGAAACAGTGCAATATGATTGGGATTAATTATGAACGATATTAGTTGAACCAAATCCTTGAGTTCTCAATTTATTTGCATCACTTTATCAGTTTAAAGTAAATTTTATGGGTTCAGGATGCATTTGTAAATTACTAGTAGGATATCAAGAAGGAAAGGTGGATATCTGGGAATTACAACAGTAATGTAAAGATAGCTATCTCATATATCGAACATGTGAGAGCAGCATCATGTGTGTCAAATCATATGTGACTCTGTAACTGAATTGTTGTTACTGCTCAATTCCAGAGCAAATGTTCTGTTGAAAAATACTAATCTCTATTTATTTATTTCATCATCCAAATTTAGGCGTGTGTTTCGTACTAACACCTTCTATAAATAGATGAAGATTTAAGGGTACTTTTATTCTTTGAATATCCATTTTACTGATTTTTAATCTATATCCATTTGCAGCAACTATGATATATTTCTAACTAGAGATTGCTTAGCCTATGCGAAAGTGAAACCAGCTGTAAATCAAATCGAAACTCATCCTTACTTTCAGCGCGAGTCCCTCGTAAAATTCTGTCAGAAGCACGGTGTGTGTGTTACAGCCCACACTCCTCTTGGTGGTGCTGCGGCTAACGCCGAATGGTTTGGTTCAGTATCATGTTTGGATGATCCCGTTCTTAAGGTATGTTCTATCTTTAGCTTATTTTTAGCCTTTATCAACTCTTTTGATATTGTAATTGATGCAAAATAAATTTTGCTTCTGCTTGTATTGCATCAGGGTCTTTCCAAGAAGTATAATAAGACTACAGCTCAAATTGTTCTTCGCTGGGGTATCCAACGAAACACGGTTATTATACCAAAGTCATCAAAACTCGAGAGGTTGGAAGAGAATTTTAAGGTTTTTGACTTTGAGCTCACAAAAGATGACATGGATCTTATCAAAACTATTGACCGCAGTTACAGGACCAATCAACCTGCCAAATTTTGGGGCATAAATTTGTATGCTTGATTTTTTTCCTCTGTGTGGAATCTGCCTGCATAAGGTATTTAAGTTTTGATCTTATGGGGAGAAATATGAGAGGATTGGTTTGGAACCTATGTTCATTAAATGATACATGAATGGTGAACAAATTCATTATATGGTAATATTACTGTGCTTTGTATTAATCTAAGTGCCGAGTGAAACTTGGATGATTTGACATTTCACCTTGAAAATACATGGACAAAATGAAAAAAATCTTTGCATAGGAAAAAGTAAAGAAATGGGTTTCGTATTTCTTGATTTTCGATTTAATAGCAGACGTACAAGATCAAAAATCAATTAGGCGAGCCTGAGAGATGAAAATTCAAGATGTAGAGTTATTGAAGAATAATTGAGTCCAAAATTTCCAGAGTATGTAAAGAAATATGATGAAGGATAATTGAATTATTGAATCCTAGATTTTTTAAGACTCAAGAGTGTGTGAAGATATGTATGAAGTCCGAACATTTATCTTGGGCAGAGGTTGTACATATCATACGGAAGCAAATTCAACTTTTATTTAGACAATGAATTTGTTCATGCATCAATCATTATTTCAAAATATTTTCTATTATTATCAAATTACAAATATAAGCTAAATACAAGCACTAGTAATAAACTTAAACAATTCCTACACTAATGAGAATCGAGCCACAATCTCTTGGTCTTGGGGTGGGGCTCAGCTTTGCGAATTTCTACACATAAAATTTGAGAATGTGGAGAATCCAACATTGAATTGTTGTGTTGTACTAAAATGCAGTAATTATTCTTTTTTTCTAATACTAAGGAAGTTCGCATTTTAACAATCTTTATCCAAGGCAATTGATACGATGAATAATTTAACAAATATAATCGTACACGTATACAAGAAAACTATATAATTATACCATACATTAATAAATAAAAGGGATAATTGCAAAGCGGTTTCTAGGGTAGTTGTCAAATTTACGAAGGTACCACTTCTGTGTTTCTGAGGCTGCTAAGGTAAGATTTGTCACCTGCAACAACAAAAGGAAAGCATATGTAAATGAAGGACTAATGGGTTATTTACTCAATCTTTATCCAAGGCAATTGATATGATGAATAACTTGACAAATTTACAAATGTGTTATTTACTCAATGACCTAGGAAATTTATATTTACCACAAATCCAAATAGTAACCAAATTGTAATATCAGAACATCCGCTTGCAATCACAAGTCCGCCATATATAACCTCCATAAGAAAAGAGAGATATTTAGTATTAACTCGTGTAGATTTGCTTAGGAATAGATTGCACTTGACAGAACTTGGATGCAAAATCATTTGCAAGAAAAGCAAAGAAGGTTTCAATATATAGCAAAAGACGTACAAGTTCTGCAAGATAATGTGGAGAAGAAACATATTCAAACCAGTCGCCATAAGGAATTGCATAGTCATCGCGTTGTTTACCATTCTCTCTTAAAGAGCCCTGGAGTTTTGGAAACAAGAAGAAATATGTAATTCATATAATAAGCCCTGATGAATTTCTAACAAAACGAGAATTCTGAACGGATCTTTATTTTTTAAATGTAAATTGGTCTACGGGATTTCAGTGCCCCAGTGACAACAGGATACTTAAATTATGAAAGTTAACTGAAACGAAATTGCAAAAGTTAACAGATGGTTAAAATGGTCTTCAAAAAGTATAATTATTGATGCACAACTCTAATCCCAACTGCATAGATCACAAATCATGATTCTGCAGCAGATATAAAAGGGAAGATTTTAGTATTTTCTTTCTTCCAATTAAAAGGCTAGTAAATGATCAGCATAAAAAGATTTAACTGTCTTTCAGTTTATTAGTGCTTTTAGTATATGCAGTAGTATAAGATATATGGACATAAAACTTACAAGAATGAGATGGCAACTTCGTTGATGAATCCAACCCCACGAAAAAATAGCTGCACCAATCCACACATACCATTTGAGTTGCATGAAAGGATTCACGAGTCCCCACAAGTCCAATTCAGCGACTTGCATTCTGTCCTTCCCTTTAACAACAAACTCGGCAAATAAATTTGTCACGAATTTGAAGACTTCCGGGGCGTGGGTGCAGCAAAGGGATAGTGGAGCTGCGGTATAGAAACTATTACCAGAAAGTATTAATCAGAAGGGGTAAAATTTTTATCTTTATTGGTCTTTTCTAACTAAAACTTTTGGGGTGGGGTGGGGGGGGGGGGGGGGGGGTTGGTGGTGGATGGGATTTGATATAAAAACAAGCAAGGGTCACATTATTTGAAGAAAATAAGTGCATCTGCAAACACCGTTTTTCACTATATTAACTTCCCCAAGCGAGTAAACATATATTTTTTCCATATTCATGCTGGATTGTTGTTTTATAATAAGTTACGTGTTTCCAGAAACTCAATGATCATTCATCCGCCCCCCATAGAATGAACCAACCGACTTACTACTTCACATTAATAATGCATTATATTAAATTCATTAGTCCTTCAAGCATCAAGAAGACATGAGATTATAAAAATGAGGCAAGACTTACAATAGGCCTGTGAGATAGCCGAAAACATGCATCCGAGCTGAAGGACTGTACTTGAATACGTATATACTCTCAAAAAGACGGCGTAGTACTTGAGTTTCCATCAACAATAGCAGAAATACAGATTTCCAGATCCTATACTTGTGTACTGCCAATGATAAATGAGATTTACGAAAGGAAAAGTCGTGTGAAACTCCAGTCAAGTGGCTAGCTATACTCGAATAAAGCAGTGGCTCAGAAATTGTTGGAGCTGTTTTGTATGCATAAAGCCATGTGACAACTAAGAGAAAAGTAGTCCATATAACAGCCACTATGTAAAAGTGACAAAAGAATTTCTGAGGGACACTGAATTTCTGCATAATAAGGAAACAATAAGTCGCCAAAGTCAGTTATATTTACTGGTGCGGACAGTGTGGTAAATAAAAGGTCACTTTCCAAGGGATAATTCAATGAGGGGGGGGGGGGGGGGGGGAGGTTCTATTTCCAAATTATGTAGACCATGAACTTCCACAACAATACTGACCTACATTATTTATCATTTCATTTTCACATATAACAAGTTTATTGGAAAAATAAAAGAGTTAGCAACCAAATTGCAAAACAAAAGATGTATGCAAATAGTTGGCTTTTCATTTTATACTGCATACAAACAAATTGACGGGCCATCCATTCATTTTTCACAAGGGGGTTACATAAGTTACACGAAGGAACATAGGTTACTTTTTCATCAGAGTAAACAAGCATGAGTCAAATATAGATTCCCAAGTTCATGCCACCAATAAATACACATTTAGAACACCATTCTTTCATTAGCCTGACTTATTAAATGACCAAATGCAACTCTAAAACTGTCTTCTGTAATACTCCTTACTGACAGTGCTATAAAACAAAGAAAATGAAATTGTTCCTATTCATTCATGATACACCGTTCCCTACACCAGTTAATAACCAAAGCATAGTGGCACAAAATTAATAACTGCTGTCTCTATCTATTGGTGGCGATGTATATGAAGGAACAAATCAGTGGATTGAGGAATGAAAGCTCTGCTGGAAACAAATAAAGATCATGATCAGTGTCACCTCCTTCAACCATATAGAATCTTACCTCAGATTTCTAGTCTAGTTAACCCGGCTTCCTCTTCTACTTCTTTCTAGCTCCCAGGGGAGCAACTGTCTCGAAAAATCAATGCCATAGGTTTGTGCGAAACCTTTTCGCCACAAGTATTTCATGAGCTTAGCCAAAACAATAAACTTTGACATTAATTCTAAGTGAATTGTTTATATTCACAAACACTAAAAAGTAATGGAATAGGATTCTGCGTGGTCTGAACTAGAAAGAGCTACAGAACTAGAAGCTTGTCAATGAAGTGGTGTAAGATCCTCAATTAATTAGCTAAACCTAACTATAACATTAGTTCTATCAAACATTGAGACAAAGACAATCAACTAGACTTCCAAATCATTTATAAATTACTCACTTTTGAGGAAGATTGCAAAATTTTGCCGCGCCCCGCAAACCCTACCAATAACTCGTGAAAAGCGTTGAATTTGGGCGACGGGATTGAGGCTATCAGAATGGGTAAAATTCCGGCAATCCACGCCGCTCTCAGTAGCCAAACCACAACCATCGTGAAAAGTTGTTCATTATACATTTAATCGATGAGTTTGCAATGGTAATTAAAGAGGAATTGAATTTGCGTGGCGTGAGGTTTTCGAATGGAGTAGGTTAGTGGCAAACAGGATTCCCCAACAAAATTACAACTGAAAAAAGAAAAGAAAGAAATCGGGAATTTTGAAAATCCAGAAAAAGCGGGTAATTACAAAGCGTGTTGCATGTGTAAACGACCAGCAGTCAAGTCTTTTGCTCGTTGGAGAGCAAAAATCTGATTTTCACATAACCAAATATCCTACAGCAATGCTATAAATGTCATTTTCCTTATGTAAATTTGGGTGTCCATGTTAATTTATACATGGACTATCCACCTCCACAAATTGTAACAATGTGTTTAATGTTATTTATGTTTAATTAAAGATTGTGAAGAATTATAATTAATTATTATGTTTGATTTAGTAAGATTTGATTTGATTTGATTTTTATTTTGTGCAATTAAATCCGATTTTGTAGAATTAATACTTTTAGAAATTTAATGCTTTATATTCTAATTATAAATATCTTATTAAATTTTGATGTTTAATTATATTTCGTACTTAATGTTGAGATGGATCCGGAACAGAGAGGTTATTTCACTAAAATGCCTTACGACGACGAATTTACTAGCCGTTAATAAAAATATTATATTAACAGCTATGTTTGGTATTAAATAAAAAAATTCCCTCTTTTTTCTACTGAACACACTATTTTTTCCTCTCAAATTATTTTTGAACGAGTCTAAAAATATTTCTAATTAATTTTTATATTTTTAAATATCAAATCAATTTTTATTATTTTCTTGTTCATAACCAACAAAATCACAAAGGACAAGAAATATCAATAAGAGATTTTTCATCCAGTAGCCCAAAAACTTGCTTCAAGGTGAACATATTTCGATTCTGCAATATGAAATGGGCATGCCATGTTTTATATTCATACTTACATACTAGGGAAAAAAATGACCATGTTGAAATTATAAACTAGGTTCATAATCTAGATACATGCAAAAATGGCATAGTTGATAGAAAATAAAGATAATTTTTTATAAACACCAAACATGTCATTGCTTAACAGTTTGCAATGATTTTTCATTAAGATGATTGAAGATGTTAGGTTGCAAAGTGGAAACACATATGCAAGCAAGTAGTACCATATTATGACGTGGAATCAAGGTTACATCCCTTTAAAGTAGGATAATTCCGCGCGCGGATGATACACCTAACCTAGGACTAGTATTATATCAATTACGCTATGTAGCTATAGTTGGCTCTGCTCTAGCTTAATTTGGCCCTGAACGAAAATGACAATACAAATCACCACATGA
Source organism: Penstemon newberryi var. newberryi (assembly GCA_030819805.1). Lineage (NCBI taxonomy): Eukaryota > Viridiplantae > Streptophyta > Magnoliopsida > Lamiales > Plantaginaceae > Penstemon > Penstemon newberryi. The sequence goes on along the minus strand of JAUALY010000004.1, from coordinate 9,639,301 downwards.
TTGTTATGAACTTGTGAGAATTATTCTATGACAAAAGTTTTGAGTCGTTTAAGTATACAATTATACAAGTTGTAGATATATGATGATATTCATCTCATCTGTCTAACTGAACAGAACACTACAATTGAGAAATATCTTCAATGATGAAAGCTCCAATTAACTTAACCTGTGAGCTCTTCCATTTGACCCTGGTTTGATAACAATGAGGATATCAGAAGGCAGGGATTGAAACATTATTTTATAGCAGAAAAAAATGTTATGAAAAGATCAGGGGGGATCACCTGAGTGATGTACTGCTCTGCATCAATTCGTCTCAGGAACATGATTGCATGTCGAGCTACATTGGCCGTCTGATCACCAAGCAAAACACCACCCATATCATCAACAACTCTCACCTTTATGTAGGGATCTTTGGGAGGTACCATATCCTGAAACACACACAAGTTGCTTAGTCTAATTATTTTTAAGGAACATTGCCTCCTTAGATGTCAAAAGCACAATTAAGTTTCAACCAAGTCAAGGAAGCAAAAAGAACTAATCAACTTTTGCTACGGTGAAATTCAATCAAGCAAAAAGAGAATTAATTATTACCACAGTCAAATCAAGATCAAGTCCTCCCATATATGATTGTAAAGTTGCAGCATGATTCTTGAAATATTCTTCCTCAGTGCTACTGAGTCTCTCTTCAATTTCTGCAGGAAGCACACGATCACACATCCATCCCAAGCTTCTAATGACTTCAGCTCGATTATATCTATAAATCCAGAGTATATTTTAGCCATAATGTGGATATGGTTTACACTTATAAACAAATGAAAACTGTTTTTTCAATAGATTGGTTACTCACACATAAGCCATGAGACATCGCTTATTGCGGACTAGGGAAAGGTGGTGGACCAGTGCCCCAAACTGATCAGATTTTATAGCTGCTTGGATCACTGTCTTAGCAGCTTCTGATTTCCTTCTTTCATCTTCTGAATTCTCCATTTCATCTTCTGATCTCCTTGTATCTTTCAATTTATTCTCATGCTCTTGTATTTTTCTGTTACATTATCAAGTTGAATAACTAGAAAATGGAACTCGCAATCAAGAAGCTTTATACATAGACACAAATATAGGGAGATCATAACATCATATAAAAATGCCTACATCAGGCTCTGACAGTTGAACAAAGTAAATTCATTTCATTTAATACACTTGTGTCGATACAAGATTAATTAGCAAAAGGCTAACATAGATGAACAAACTGCAAGTTAATGATTTGATCCCACACCAGTATATAAATATCTAAACCAGGCATATTTACATAACAAATTTTCAAGCATCTATGAGGGGTACTGAATAGTCTACCCAAGTTTCATCATCCACCACTCATCAAACAACTCACCAATATATCTCTGTTTGTCCATCACTCAACCTACCCTTACTGAGTACTGACAACTAGAATTTCAAGACTCGCATATGTGGTCAGGCACAAAGTCATTAAATAATGTATACTTGGATAGAGAACCCTACCCTAGTGAGACTCGAACATGGGACCAATCCTTCAAGCATGTATGTTAGGTGACCACTACACCCAGTATCCCCTTAGTTGTCCAACCAAAAAGAATACAGTAAATGAATATTAGCCATTGAACATTAAAGAAAGATGATAATAGATTTAATGTTAATTTTTTGAGCAAAATTAAAGCCCATGCAACAGCAATAAGAGACCAGGTATTCTTGTTTTCACATGCAATACTATTGTTTGACTTCAATGACCTACCTGTTGAAGTGCCAAAATGAATTCTCGACTATCCATGGTTGTTCTATGCATTCGTGCAATTTCTTTTATTATGAGAAGAAAAATGCTTTTGTTTCTATAACTTGCTTCCTACATAATTTCTAAAATAAATATATACAGAAGCTTTGATTGACAGTCATAGTAGGGCAAAGGTGAAGTTGAGTCACCATAAATGAGCCATTAAAACCAATTGTGCATCTTTCAATCAATAATCTTACAATTCTATACATGAACTCCACCAAAGGTCAGTACACATCTTATAGCCATCCATAGAGAATTATCATTGATGAGCAAAAACATGAGATGTGTTTACTACAGGAGACCAACATGACTCTAAGTTGTTCAGTTTTAAGAATGTACATATGAAGGAAAAAGGAATAAGGAATAAGGGAGGGTGACAAAAGTCATATCTACTAAATGACAATTATCGAGTAAAACTAATGTCTTATCGGTTGTGAAAGAAGATCTTGCTTTAACTGCACATGATTAGTGACAAATACTAGAGTTGGTTTACCTCATTAAGGGCTGGAGGTGATGGAGATGCCCATTACATTCTTCAAGCACTTGAGCAAATAGGTCATTCTGTGTATGCATTGAAACCAATATGAATCTATTATTTGAACTGGATAGGGCAAATTTCTTTAGCACTTGAAAAATTAAATAGTAAAAACATCATTATAGAACAAAATGCATATGACTCTAGCAAATCAAAGCATACTAAACCCATGTAATAAGGGAAGTAAATAGAGCAAAATTCATCTTATTTACATGCCATCTAAAGCTTGACTTCTTATTGTTATTTTCATGTTTTTCAAGTTATTAGCATTCATTCTCCATCGCAATTCGAATAACAAACCTCTATAGATTTGGATAAATTTAACAGATTATATCCATAAATAGAAAATCGATGTAGCTTACATTGAAAGAACTGAGCTGCCCAGGTTCACTACTTGCCAATTCTTTCACCAACTCGCTCGCTTTTCTACCGTACATCGTCTATAAATTCAGATGGCACCGGCTTGTTTACTGCAAATTCCATCAAAGCAATTAATCAAACATCTTAAATACAAAAAATAAATATACTTTTTGACAGGGCCGGCCCGACGTATTAGGGGGGCCTAGGCGAAATGTAAAATCGGGGGCCTATTCTACCAAAAAAAAATTATTATTATTAAACTTTATTTTCTTACTTTTAAAATTGTAAAAGTATTTATTAAGTATTTGCAAGGTTTTCCTCTAACATATTTGTTATAGATAGATAAAATGACAAATCAACTTAACTTCTTTTTCAAATCGTAATATGTTTTTATAACATATAATCTAAAACCCTTCTTTCAAAAAAGCAAATACTATAAGTACTGTGAAATATAAACTATACAAAATGTCAGTTAATAGAGTTAACACTTTCCTTGTCTATATCAATAAAAGTAGAATGTTTATGTTCTAGCATCTATGTCACAAAAGGCGCTTTTCATTAAAACCGACCGAGCCGTATCAATTTTCAATATCCAGACCGGTTTAGTAGTTTCAACTGGTACCGTGTGCCAAACCTAACAATTCGGTTTGGTTTGGTTTGGTACCAAAAAACCGAAAAGTGCAGTTTTGGGTCATTTTTGTAAATTAATTTTTGAAATGTGTAGCTTGACCCAAAGCCATTGAATCAAGTTAAATATCAACCCTAAATTTTAAGTTGATCCTAAATAGAATAAGAAAAAGAAAAAAATTGGCACCTCCATATAACCCTAAAGTCTCCAAATCATGAATTTGATGTATTGTTTCCAAGTTACAAGTATCATAAACTTTTTTACCAAAATACTAAGATACAATCAAGTATGTAAATACAATTATACTATCAATAGCATAGATTCTTCATCATTTGACACCAATAATACGAAATAATCATTTTTAAAACATCAATTAGCTAAACGGAGCTCACAAGACTGACACAAAGAGAATTTGTGTAGTGCTATTCGAAACAAACAAAGCAGGAAGAGAAAGAAAATAAGAAAAGAGATTAGGAGGAAATTGAATTCTTGCCTGCCAAGAGATTAAATGAACGGCCGACGGAAGTAGAACCGGAAGAGGAGGACAGACGACACAGGCCGGTTTTGTGAAAATTCAGCGCAGGTTAGAGAAATTAGAGAAAGGGGGTAAGGACAAATATAACTCTTTTTTTTGGGTAAGGATATATAATCAAAATGTCAACAATTACAAAGAGTCTTTACACGACTTTTTATAAAAATATATAATTTTGGTATTAGTTGTTCGGTCCGTAAATCGATCGATAATACTGAAATAAAAAATGAATAAGTTTGGTAATCGAGCTTTGTACCGAATATTGAATCGACACTTAAATTCGGTATTCAATATGAATTAAAGTTCGATTTCGATACGATTTGATCGATTTATCGAATTTTGTGTATATCCATACTCATCATGAATAGACAGTTTTAAGCCATTAGATCAAGTTGAATAACAATATGTTCGAGAAAGCGGTTATATAAATAAGCAACACATCATTTATAAATTATCAAAGTTTAATAGCAATAAAATATTTTAAAGTATTCTTACAACCTTCTTACTTTATTTCACAATTCAAATTCTTACTTTTTCAAAAATTAGGTTGTTTTGGTCCAAGAGTTCTTACAACTTCATTTTACAATACTTCTTCTTATATGTTCGACAAAAAATATGTCATTTATTAAATTGAGAAAACTAATATACTTAAATATCTAAAAAAAAATTGAGGCCCCTTCTATGGTCGGTGAGGTCCCAAATTGTCTAGTCATAGGGCCGACCCAATTGAAAGAACCGAGCTTCCCAGGTTCACTATTTGCCAATTATTTCACCAATTCCCACTACTTGCCAATTATTTTATCAATTCGCTCGTTTTTCTACCGTACACCGATTTCAGATGTCACCCGCTTGTTTACTACAAATTTCATAAAGGCAATTAATCTAACATCTTAAATACAAAAAATAAAATAAAAATTGGACAAATAAAACAAAATAATACTACACGAAATTAAGTATAAGAATGGTATGAATAGCTTATTGAAACGCGTTTGGCGAGAATTTTTGGGCGTAGGCCAAATCAAAGTACTGCTTTTGAAGTTTGAACTGTCCAAATTAGAAATGGGCCTTGTTGGGTTCAAGTTCGAACATGACACTAGTCATATTAAACGGTTCGGGTTTGTGTTTGGATCGATTAGTAAAATAATTTGTAGATTACTCTCACATGATCGATTATTTTTAGAATGTTTATAATAATTTTATTAATGAGTATTATCTTGTGATAATCCAATTTTGGTAACAAAGAAGGGGTTGTGGGTTGTGGTCTCGCCAGAAAAATAATATATACTCTATTACTAATGTTATATTTATATATTAATATTTTCTTCAATAATGATTTATTACATAATCTTATCAAAAGTGGATTGAAAGCAAGTGTTCCAAAATGTTTGTCCTCCAATGAAAAGTTGATTATGTTTGCCCGAAATACCCAAAACAAACAAGTCATACTTACTTAATTAGAATCAAACATAATAACTAAAATATAAAAGTCTTTGACTTGTGTAACATCTAAAACCGTATTCAGTTAAAGAACATGAAAAAATTTGAACCTTTTTTTTTTCCCTAATTGTTTAATCCCTTTCGATGCGGGTTGGACACATTAAGTGGATACCTCTCCCAACAAGAATTTGAACCTGAGTCCGCCATTATTTTGTAGTGACTAGTCCCTTTCACCAGATCAATAACATGTTGGTAATTTATGAAGGGATAAAAATATAACTGTGAAAAGTGGTATCACAAAAACATGGAACTATAATTATAAAGACCACACAATATTTTTATCTCATTTTCTTGTTAGACTTTAATACTTACATGAGAAAATTGCATTTCCATTAATGGTTAAGTCGTATTTCCCCCGTAAACTTAAAATGTTTGCGTTATTCAAGGTGAACTTATATTAATGATGCACTTTCCCTCAAACTCTTTTTCGGCCAAAGTAGGTCACATGACAGACACAATTAATGGAAAAAAATACAACAATGATGTATGTTCAGGTGAAAAATGCAATAATTGTGTAAATTCAAGGAAGAAATGCAACTCGCCTATACATTCTGGGGTTAAAACATAATTTTCTGGTTTAAAGCATTATTTTTTGTTTCTACAATTAATAGATTTGTCTCTTTGTTCCTTCACATGTCAATTATCAACTAAAAAATCAAGGATATCAGATTACCAAACTAGTGTTTTTTCCAATGTTTTAAAAACTGGACCGGACATCGAACCGGTAGCCTTACTGTTTACTGGTTGGATCGGTTTAACCATTTTAATCGCTGGTTCAACCAGTATGACGTCATTACGAAATAACATTTTAATTTAAGCTTTAATGTATGTAATTAACCATTTAAAAAATCGTTTCTCATCCAAAAAAATTCAAGTTATTTTCATAATCTAAATACTATCTCACAAATCACAACTAGTAGACAACGAATCATCAAAGTAACTAAAAACAAAACAAACACAAGTAATTATGTAATTTAGAATCCAACGTAACATGTTCAAACAAGAATTATCACATCAATATTCAACCATATATCCAAAACATAGACCTAAATAAAAATAAACACCAAATATCCAAAATTACAACTATGATAACATAATATCAAAGCAATAATACAAACTATGATATCTACAATATATCAAAACAATAATTTTATCACTAATCAGCTATAGAAAAAAGAAAATATTGGATGAATTTTGTCACCTAAATTATTTTATGAAAAAACATGCAAATAATTGAAATTAGGAAAGAAGAAATATATCAAAAATCCCTAGTTTTTTTGTTTATGTTTTTTTTAATAAGTGAACCAGTGGTTCAATCGGTTCACTGATTTTATCGGTTTTTGACGGGTTTTTTCCGGTTCAAACTGGACAGGAAGATAACTGGTTTTGGAAGATTAACCGAACTGGATTAAAAACCGGTTACGGTTAAATCGATCGAACCGGCCGGTCTGGTCCAATTTTAAAACACTGGTTTTTTCCCTCTTTATAATATTTGTATCTATTTTATATTACTGTATATTTTGTATTAAAATCTTTTATAGTATTATGTATTTCATTACATTTATACATAATTATGAAAGCTCCATGTTTTATGCACGTGTATCATATTTGATTACAAAATTACGTTTTACCTCCTAAACTTATAATCAAGTTGTATTTTCCCTTTGTTCTTATATTCAAGTTGTACTTTTTCCGTTGAATTTCAGTGTTGCACTTTTTCCTCTGATTCTAAATGTCAAAACAACACCCCATAGATTGACATGTGTCTGTCGTGACCTACGTTGGCGGAAAAAGTGATCGGAAAAGAGTTGGGAGGGGGGTGGGGGGGTGGGGTGGGAATGAAACACTAATGTGACAACACAAAAGTTTTAAATTCAACGGATAAAGTACAACTTCATTGTAAATTCAGGGAAGAAAATACAATTTTCTCAATTACATATATATATCCAATGACAAGTACACATACACTGATTATAATTTGTTATACTAATAAATGTACATATATGTGTGACAATTGAAAATGTGACATGATAATGAATATAAAATTCACCCCAATGTAAAATTCGTTAGCCAGAACATGAAACCAATCAGTACACGTTGTTAGTGTTGCTAAATTAGACTACATATTGTAGATACTCAAATTTACCTCTAACCGATCATGATATTTGGTTTCAAATTAAATAGTTTTAGATTAAAGTTAATGAGTTAAATTTGAGTTTGATTAGATGAAGTAGAATAATGTTAACTAATATACGCTCCGTGCTATGCACGGACTTACTAAGTATATTTTTGTCAAATACCTTGCATAATATGTTAAAATTGTATAACGTACGTCATGGTTAAAACGTATAAAACCAACATATACAATGACAATATTTATTTACAGAAAAAAAAACCTAGATATTAAATATCCTTAGAGTTTGATAGAGGAAGGAGTTATAATCTTTACAAATATATTACTCTAGACATCTAAGTCACAAATATAATTTAGTTGGGGTTATTTGTACACCATCGATGTGGAACTGATACCTGCATAATGAGCAAGAGAGAAGTCAATAGTATCTCAATATAATTGAGTTATTCATTCATATTTAGGATTTAAGGTAATGAATTATGACGTACTTGTTTTAACCTAAAATCAACCGTCTCTTTGGAAGATATGAGCATTCTTCAGACCAGTCTACAGGCAAAACAAATTTAACATCACAAGAATGTGGCCTCGCAAACTTCGGTGGCACCGGAATGATAAAAGTAAATGCACGGTCTAGAAATGAAAAGACGTGCTTCCTTAACATTTTGTTACCATTTTGCTGAGTAATACATTATTTTAGTAAAAGTTGCATTATATTTAATGTTAAATTTATAACAAATACCGAAATTACATTTATACATGTTCTTGTAGATTTGTAGCTTCCTTGCGAAATATATATTGTGCTTGGTCATCATATAACACTAACTATAGTTCCACTGCCATCTGCAACTGTAAGACGAACACAAAATCTAAAAAAAATACATTTGTGTCAACTTAGGAATAAAAAGATAAAATTAAGTATGTATCGAATGAATGAATACCTGAAAGTAGCATCCAGTACACTTCACACTTAAGACAAATGACTTTGCAAGCATGTGGGTTTGTATTTAACTTAGGCTTCTCAAATTTAAGGAAAATCTTACTTTTATTAAATCAGTATTTTGGTCAAAGTTAATCAGTTAAAGTCATACACGACTTCGAATATCTTATAATGACTCCATAAGAAAAAAATCAGCCATAAGAATGCCATGAGAATGCTTTATGATAAATATTGGTACGGATAAGAAGAAGAAGAACTTCCAATTTTTTGGTTTATAAGTTTTGACACACCTCTCCCCCGCATTGGACAATCAAACTATTTCGCCCCTCAATATAGCATTGACAAACCAAAATGAGTTTATACAGTATAAAGATTAAGTCCATAACATTTAATATCTATCAACCAAAACAATGAAACAGTTTTTTCATTCTATTGAAATCATACTAATGCACCCACTTTTAAATTACCATTATATGACCATGGACTAAACCAAGTCCAACCATTTCCTTTATCCTTGATCAATATCAATCAAGATTCATTTTAACTGACAACAGGTTAACTTCATAATCTAATCAAACCAATCATAATTAATCATTAAAAACAATGACTTTCTATTCCATTCACCTTCTGACCTCTAAAATTTGAAAATTGATTAGAATTAACCTGAGTACTTGTTTCTTGCTGCCCAACAACATGTCCAAGTGAAAATAAGTACAACAAAGATATATAAGCTTGCAAATTAGTTGAAGGAGATGTATTCTATTTTCAAGGGACCAAGAGTTGAACATTTTACATGAATAAGAAGGGAAATATTAAAAGTTGAACGACTGCTTTAAGAAGATCAAGGAGGCAATGTGGCTGAATGTTAATTACAGAAAGCAATTAAGATTAAAGAAAATTAATTTAATTAAAAAAAACATATTCTAAGTATCCAAGTGGCTTTAATTCAATTGTTTAATAAGTGAACAAAATTGTTTAATACTGCACCTTTGCTCAAAAATAAAAAGAAGCGAATAACTGAAGCTCACCTATAAAGATGAGACAACCTTGATTATTAGTGAAATAACCAATTCCAAAATCAACTTTTTGGCAATAAAGAGGTAAAGAAGACTTATCTCATATACAACCTTTCTAAAAAATTGTTCATCTCACCTACTCCATTGTCTTGGATGGGTTGCTTTTCCTTTTGTGGAGACTTGACAGTGGTTACAACTGCACATATGAAGAGTAATTGATTAAATTTGAAGACTGAAACGGAGAGTAAAAATTGTATTTACAGACTTCTTATATAGGCATGGCTCATGATTTGAAATTATTAACCAAATTTCACACGGCTTAGATGGAAGGAAACTTGAAGCAATATAGCAAAGTCACGAAACTAACCGAACCAATTCAAATTCATTACAAATCAGTCCAATGAATTGCAATTGCTTACACAAAGGGAAATCAAAACCAAAAATCACATAGCGGCAAAGGTCAATAACCAAAATACTGAGGGTATATAATTACCTTGGTGTATTTCAGTCTCTCCTTACGCTTACTATAGTCATGATACACAGATGAGGCGAAAAAATTTGGTGTCTAATGAACCAAATAGTGTGGAGAATTTTCCATGGCAGAAGAAGAAATAGGTTTTGTTCATATATAAGTAGATATGGGAGAGATGTGATAAAAATCTTAGGCGAAAATTTGATGGAAGTATTCATGGGTGTGGAATTTGGCGGTGGAAATCGTGGGGAGAGAAACTGAACGTGGGTACGTGAGTTTAAAATTTGAATTGTAACTGACTCTAGCAATAATTTTGGGGGGAGGTTGAATATAAAAGGGAATTTGAGAAAAATGGGGAAGTAGGAAGTTGAAGACACGTTTATTCATTTCTTTTGTTATTTTCAATAATAAATAAAATTCTAAATTATAAAAAAATAGAATTGAGTCAAAATTGACACATGATGGTTGTGAGACTGATTTCAAATATATATATAAGTAGATTAAGGTAACACGTACTTTCACAATCACAATGGATTCAAAGTTAAAACTATCACGTAATCTCATCCAAAATGGATCCAAAGTTATAAATAAAAGGATCATTAACTCTTTCATGTATTCCAAAAAATATTTTGGTTCAACGTAAGGGTGTGCACAAAATATTTGTCATTCAATGAAAATTTATGGTTCCGTAGTCATTATAATCTAATATAGTCACCAAATTTGAGAAGTGTAACATCTAAATAGTATCCAGTTATTGAACACAAACAAAATTGACCGTTTATAGTGAGAAATTTTAAAATTTAAATTATAGAGGGATAAAAATACAATTTGTGAGAAATGGTATCACATAGACTTTTTTTTTTTAGGAGGTATCACAGAGGCTTGGAAGTAATATTAATTAAGACCACGTAATTTTATCTCATGTAAAACTTTAATATTACATGTATGCAATCAACGAAAAGTGTACAAAATGTGACATGAGAATGGATATTAAATTCATCTCGATGTAAAATCAATAAGCCAGAGCATGAAACCATTCAACACTCGTAGTTAGTATTGGTAATTAGACTACATATTGTGGATATTCCGATATACCTAGAACTGATCAGACTCGACTATGAATTTGGATATATATAAATTAGATAGGTTTAGGGAAATTTATTTTTTTGGTACCACATGATAGATAATCTTGCAATTTTTGTATCATTGAACACGAAAATATAAATTTGATACCACGTGATAGATTTTCATTGTAACTTTCATACCAAACTCAATTTTTCTCCGGAGTTAATGACAATTTATCCCCTATGAAATGCATAATGTTCAATTTACCCTCCTATGATTTGAAAAAAGAGCAATTTACCCCTAGTTAAAAATTTAAAGAAGCAATTTACCCCTGTCAGCCGGAGAGTGTAACTCACTTGCCGAAATCGAGAGTGGACATGAAAAGTATTTTGTAACATGGTTGTGGGGGGGGATAAATTGTCATATTATCATAAAACAGGGGGATAAATCGCCACATTTATCATAACACAAGGAGATAAACCGCCATCTATATTAATTATCATAACAAAGGGAGTAAAGTGCCAAATATAAAAATGTCAGGGATGCGGTGTGAAACTTTTATAAAATTTGAACATTGTGCATTTTATATGGGGTAAATTGCCATTAACTTGTGAAAAAAATTGGGTTTGGTATGAAAGTTGCAATGAAAACCTATCATGTGGTATCAAATTTGCATTTTCGTGTTCAATGTTACCAAAATTTACAAAATGACCTATCATGTGGTACCAAAAAAACAAAATTTCCATTAGGTTTAAAATAAGCTAATGAATTAAATTATGATCGGATGAAATATAATAAGTACAATTAGGTTAAGACTATCGTCACAACGGATCAATCCAACATGAGCACGACAAAACCATTATCCGATATGATCCATCGTGATCGGACATATTTTCAAAATGACCAAATGATAAATTGTTAGATATAAATTCGGATTGTTTGTTGCTACTGGTCTCACCCTCTAATACACATTTCGACACATGTCCCGTGGAGGACACATGTCAATTCTTGTATTAGGGGTGAGACCACTCAAACAAACCGTATAACTTCATTTAGATCCAGTCCAAACACAATCCATTGTCATATCTAATAATGAAATTGCATGTATCACATAAAAATATAGGTACGTTTAGTTGTCCCCTCTGGTATTAAAATTGTTACGTAATAAATAAAATAAAGATACTGCAATTGTATATAAAAACAAAGTATTACATATATCTCTTCAACATATATATTCCTTCCTTGGAGCCTGAGGGTTGCAGGTATCTCCATCCGCACCCCACGTGGCTCCGTCACTGATTAAGCCAGGCACGAAACCATTCAATACATATCGTGGGTATCCGGATATACCTCGAACTGATCAGACTCAACCATGAATTTGATTATAAATTAGGTAATTTTAGATTAAATTAATGAATCAAATTTGAGTATGATCGGATGAAGTATAATAAGTACAGTTAAGTTAAGAATGTCACAACGGATCAATTCGACATGAACATGACAAAACTATGGGGTGGTATCGGGGCATATTTTCAAAAGAGTGAAATACAGTTTCCCCCCTTAAAGTATGGGGTGGTATCGGTTACTCCCCTAAAATATCAATTGTAACACGTATCCCGCATGTTATAGTATGAACATTTTATTCCAAAACTACCCCGACCCTTTTATAACAAATAAATTGTTTTATTATTAATTTATCCAAAAAAAAAAAAAAAAAAACTTTATTAGTTATGAATCCATCCATCCACCAAACATCAATTTCTTCATTTATTTTGTTGCCTTCGGTTTATGGTCTCAAAATTTTCCTTTATTTACATCTCGTTTTTTCTTTATTTATGTTTCAATTTGTTTTCTTATTTTATGTTTCAAATTTTATTTTTTTATTTCTATCTCAATTTTTTTCTTTATATTTTTCTGAGATTTTATTTGGTGATAATTATCTCATTTATTTTCTGTACGAATTATTATTCAAAATGTTGAGTAATTCTCCTTCAAATTATTTCTCGTAAAATTCAAGTTTGACACCAAACACTATTATTTTTCAATTTCTTCATTTCTTTATTAAACAAATATTTATTAATTATGAATTCACCCATCCCACCAAATAATATTATGTTTCAATTTCTTCATTTATTTTGTTTTCTTTGGTTAGAAAAAAAAATGAGATGAAAATAAAGAAAAAAATTGAGATCGAAAAAAGGAAGGAAACAAAATAAATGAAGAATTTGAAACATAATGTTGTTTGGTGAATGAATGGATTCATAATTAATAAAGAGACAATTTTATTTTGATAAATTATTAAATAAATTTATTATTTGTAAAAGGGGCGGGGGTATTTTTGAAATAAAAACTACAAAACTATAACAGAGGGGGATAAGTGTTACAAGTGATACTTAGAGGAGTAATTGATACCACCCCGGCCCATGCTTTAAGGGGGAAAACTGTATTTCACCCTTTTCAAAATGACCAAATGATAAATATAATAAAATCATTTCGATCCAATCCAAACACAATCAATTGTCATATCTAATATGAAATTGCATGTATCACATAAATATAGAGTGAATAGCAAATTAACTCCCTGTGTTATTCTTAATAGGCAAATTAACTCCTTGTGATAAATAAAAGGGCAAAATACCTCCTTGTGATATTCTAAAAAGGGCAAAATACCTCCCTGTGATATTCTAAATAGACAATTTAACTCCCCGTGATAAGAAAAATGGCAAGATACCTCCCTGTGTTTTTATAAAAGAAGCACATTGCCTCCCTCTAAATTGCTCATTAATTCTTATCACAGGGAGTTAAATTGCTCATTATTCATTTCATAGGGAGGTAAATTGCCTATTTTTATATCACAAGGAGGTAAATTGCTCATTATTTCATTTCACAGGGAGTTAAATTGCCTATTTTTATTTCACAGGGAGGTAAATTGCCCATTAGATATATCACAGGGAGTTAACTTGCAAAAAACCCCATAAATATATAGGTACATTTAGTTGTCCCCTCTGGTAGTAGTTAAAATTGTTGGTAACAAATAAAATAAGGATACACAAGTGATACTTAGAGGAGTAATTGATACCACCCCGGCCCATGCTTTAAGGGGGAAAACTGTATTTCACCCTTTTCAAAATGACCAAATGATAAATATAATAAAATCATTTCGATCCAATCCAAACACAATCAATTGTCATATCTAATATGAAATTGCATGTATCACATAAATATATAGGTACATTTAGTTGTCCCCTCTGGTAGTAGTTAAAATTGTTGGTAACAAATAAAATAAGGATACACAAGTGATACTTAGAGGAGTAATTGATACCACCCCGGCCCATGCTTTAAGGGGGAAAACTGTATTTCACCCTTTTCAAAATGACCAAATGATAAATATAATAAGATCATTTCGATCCAATCCAAACACAATCAATTGTCATATCTAATATGAAATTGCATGTATCACATAAATATATAGGTACATTTAGTTGTCCCCTCTGGTAGTAGTTAAAATTGTTGGTAACAAATAAAATAAGGATACTGCAATTGTATAGAAAAACAAAGTATATGGTAAGTAGAAACTAACTCCGTTAAGCCTAATTAATATACAAGGCAAATCGAGAAAATAATTTAATCAGCCTCTTTTTTTTTTTGTTTTGATAATATCTAAATCAGCCTTCATCTACAACTACAAGTGAATCAAATTAAGTAATTAATTATTAAATTTAGTAGTGTTTTAGAATTTAGGCTATGGGCTTACCTAAATATTATGTCACATTAACTACGTTCTCATCCCTTTGTCATAATTTCATTTTGAGTCCAATTCCAATAAATTCAAAATTTTCTAATTTTGTTTTTTGGTAATTAATTTTGGTCATAATTGCATATACAACTGCCTATAAAAGGGAAAATTCACTGGTCATATCTCTTAGTGGAGAACAAAAGAAAACACCACAACAAATTTTCACATGTGATTTAAAAAAAAAAATCCGTGCAAAAGATTAGTGGGAAATCATCTAAAGTTGAGGTTGCAATTTCAAGATTCAAGCAAATCAAAGTGTGAGTTTATTAATTACTTGAACATTAATTTTGCAATTTTGATGATTCCAATGTATTTCACTTTGTTCAACTCATAGCATAGAATTAGTCCTTTTGAGACTCCTTGATTAATTTGTGAATTGGAAAATTGGGTTTAAAAAAAAGGAAAAGAAAAGTTAACCAATCTCAGAATAATCACGGTAATTTTTTTTCTTTGTTTGCAAAAGAAATGTATATGATTCCTGATACGAACATGTTATATTTTGAAAATAAATTATTGGGTAAGAGATTGTTGGGTGATGATATAGATCTAGTAATAACGATGTATTTACCTAAAGATGTTACTAAAAAAAAATTATTTTTTTACCAAAACATGTCAAAGAGAAATAGTGGAAATAAATTTGGTTTTCATTTTGGTATACTTCCCATAAATGGACTTTTGACATAATCTCCTGCTAGATTAAATAACTCCAATTATCTTCACATTGAAGTAAATGTTTTCTTGGCTTATATATATAGGTAGAGATTTTATGGTTTGTTCAAAATCTTTCAATTTCTAAAACTACCATTTTCCAATGTCGTGCTTGGAACTTTGAATTAAAAAGATGTCAGGACTTATTCATTTGATATTAAAAAACTCATTAGGATGTATTATGTGATTATTAACTTTTCATGTTTCTCTGCACCTTTCTCCGGAAAATTCTTATTTAGAACTGGTCTAGGAGATATTTCCTAGACCTTGTGGTTGAAAATATACCACATCATTAGTTGTGATGATGTGGTGCTCTCACAATGATGATGTGGTATATTTTCAACCTCAAGGTCTAGGAAAATCTCCTAGACCAGGTCTAAGTAAGAATGTCCCCCTTTCCCCCAACATTGTATAACTTCATTTAAATTTCAGCTATAGTTAACATGTTAAAATCATTGATTTTATTTATTTTTACTTAAATCAGGTCGATTGTACTGCACATTTGAACTGTCACCTTGTGAGTTAATAGGGGAAAATAAATTTCCATTTTCTCTATTTAGAAATAAAATAAAAAAATTAGAATATTAAAGGCATCCATGTATATACACGTAATAATATGTCATGATGCATCCAAGCAGGGTGGTCCTAGTGAATAGGAAAGACCCATTGAGGGCGCTTCTACAAACAGACTTAATAGACAAGACACATGTTTTTCATGCATCATGTCAATTAAAGATTCATTTTCTAAAATTAAAACATTCATAATTTCATCCTTCAAGTATACTACTTATAAAAAAATCATATTTATCATATCCTAAAGCAATTCTCCCATGCATTTAGGACATAAACATCAACATTGACACATAATAGATTTATTCCAACATAAGCTGGAAAACGAGGTCGAAATGAAGCTAAAATTCACATATTATAAATTCGATCCAAATGAAAATGAAAATCATATTAAATTTCCCGCGTCTTGCGTGTAAAGACAGTACTATAAGCAGTAGTAGTACAGGTTATCGTCGTTGATATTCATAGAGATCTAGAAACATATACTTCAATGCTTTCTAGAGAGATACCATATGAGTACTTGAAGTAACATGCAATAGTACAATTCGCCCTTAAATGAATAAATGCCTGGATTACAACTTTAACTGCAGTTTTTAATCATTGCAATCATGTTTTTATCTATATATTGTGTTTAATACATGGCTTCAATTATATATCCAGTTTTGATTGAAATGATGTTTTTGATTTGTTGTTGAATAGTGCTAAAGTTGAAGAAATGGAATGGAATAATGAGGAGACTAATACCATGCAAATACTTGAATCTTCAGTTGGATCTGTACTTCCTAAACAGCAACAGAATCATCAACCACATGTTATGAATCAACTAGAAATACCTCAGTTTCACGGTCTGCAGAATAGGCAACTTTCGCCTAATATGGGAAGCATTGGCATCCCGCCTTCTCATCCAAGAATTCCTCTCATCATATCTCCTTACTCGCAGATCCCGGTCAATCGTCATGTACTTGGAGAAAGTCTTTCTTCTCGTAAATTTCATAGAAGGTCCTACAGCGATATCCCGTCAACTATTATGCAGTCGTCACCACCATTGAAGATTACTAATGGTTCTCAACCAGTGCAGTTGGTTCAAAGAAAGATCATAAGAGGGGAAACCAGCTCAGAAGGGATGGGGGAGAATAAATCTGATCAAGGGGGAGTTGTTGATGATTTTCATAGTATTTATATGAATTTGGACAACATAAACGAAATCAACAATACCGGTGATCAAAATCTAGGAAACGAGAATTGGGAAGATCATTTGGAGAGTGGAGGAGCTAGGGGTAGTAGTGACAATGGAACGAATAATAGTGTCGTTGGGGGAGATGTTGTTCCTAGACACTACCGAAGTGTCTCCGTGGATAGTTTCATGGGGGAAATGAATTTTGCGGATGACGAGCCTCCCAAAATGTTTCCCTCACCACCCAACTCAATTGATAGCTTGGAGTTTGGTACTAGTGAGATTAGTGAAGCTGAAATGAAGAAGATTATGGCAGATGATAGACTTTCTAAGATAGCAACTAATGATCCCAAGCGCGCCAAAAGGTAATACAATTAATATTATATATGCTATCTATATATTTGTTAATAAATATTGGAATCTTCTTGTTTTAGAATGTTATCTAATCGTGAGGCTGCTGCTCGATCAAAAGAGCGAAAGATGAAATATATAGCGGAATTGGAACAAAAAGTTCAGGCTTTACAGACAAAAGCCACTACATTATCTGTTGAACTTACTCAACTTCAAGTAAGAGCTAGCTTAGATTTTTGTTTGGTTTGTAGTATTTTTTTATTTTTTTAACAGTGGTATTAATATTAATTTGCATCAGAGTGAGTCTGCTGCACTTACTAGGCATAACAATAAGCTGAAATATCGCTTGCAAGCCATGAACCAACAATCTCAACTCCGTAATGGTATGGTTTATTGACTTTATTCCATATTTAAACTTTTTACCTTTCTTTGTGTTGCATTGAGATTTTCTTCTTCTTTTGAACATCTGCATATGTTTGCAACTCATTTTTATTTGAAAATTCGAATATGATAGCTGTTCATAATTTTGTCCTAAGGAATCATGCACATATAAAGGTGAGAATTAATTGAAATAGCTGCCATACTAAGGACATGTTCATATTTATGGAACCGTACAAACGTTAACATTAAACCAGAATAAAGGTTCTCAATGAAGCATATATGCCAAGTGTACTTCCAAAAGATCGTCGATCCAAGTGTGCCTATACCAGTGAGATGCTTAACCTAGTAATTCCTTTTGTTGGATACACTTTTACAATCTGTTTGCATTTACTAATATTTCCTTTCTTAGCCTTTAAATTCGTACTTTTAACAACTCCTCTCTAAACTCACGCATGATCAGTGCACACACAGAGTTCCTATTTCACAAGTACTTTATGCATTTTAGCATATATATATATATATCTTGGGATTGTTTTTTAATCACACAAAGTGTACTGAACTTATACTCCTATATTTTTTCTTTTGTTCGTGTGGCTTGGTGCAAAACTCACTCTGTGACTCATGACCAACAATTGGTTTGACCTCAATAAGAATAATATTTGCAATTGGCATCTACTTCTTTTGCCCATTTTGGTTATCATGTATTTCTCATGACAGCACTGGATGAAGCATTAACTGCTGAGATACAACGTTTGAAAAATTCAATGGCTGCCTCAAGGAATCAACAACTTTCAATCAACTGTCAAATGTATCCGTTACACCAGCAACAAGTATCTCAACTCAACATGCATCTATTGCAACAACAACCTTCGAATGACAATACACCAACAAACAATGGACAAAATCAATAGATTTTGAGAATGTAATGTGGTGTGGTGGAAGTATCAAAGACAAATACATTTTGCTTAATTGGTTGACTAATGTTCAGCGAATTTTATACATTTGCTAGTTTTGCACCTTCAATGCGAATTAATAGTTGTGGAGTCCAGATGTTAATTCATCGAATAGCTGTAGTTCATCTTGGTTTGTTATTCCTAGACATGCTACATTATCTTTAAGCATCAACTTATGCTCTAGAAATACTTTCTGAATTAGTAAATCCTTTTTGTTGGATTATTTGACATTCATTTTTTTAGTTCTTGCTATTAGATGGGTAATGCGCAAGTGTTCAAGATTCACTAAATTAATGAAGTGTTTGTTGAAATGGTCCTTAGTTTCATCATAATACTAGGGAATAATGTTTATACAAAATCTATTGCAATATCAGTTTCAAAAGTTCTTTTAGATGAGTGAACTAATTTTCTTATAAACTAACGCGAAACACAATCCATCCGTCAATTAATTTCAGACCAACTGAATTATACATGGATGTTACTGAAATTAATATAGTGTCCACAATATTATCCTATGTTACTGTTCAAACAACCTACAAATAATTTGTGACAATTTTGATCTACCTAAAAGCAAGAAGCGAAGCACTCCAACAGTCCATCTTTATGGGCAACAGAAAGAATAAAATGACAACTTTGTTAAAATGTAAAAAAAAAAAAAAAAACGAAGTATTCCATCTATTTCATATTTTTTACAGACATAAAAAACATAATTTGACATGTATTCATAATCTACTATTTTTTAACAGAAGAATCATAAATTTTAATAAATATGACTGATAGAGATCTTTTCATTATTTTTTAACACAAACATCTCAACATGTGTGTCTTGACGTATGCCACTATCTAATTAATATTTACTGCAAAACTTCAATGACCTTCCACAAAATTAAAAACTTAACCATGATACAATCACTTGTTATGCTTGATGCTGTAGACCGTTCAAGTAAGAGATGACACGTAAATGTTCAACAACTGTCAGGATGGCCGAGTGGTCTAAGGCGCCAGACTCAAGTTCTGGTCTTCGTGAGAGGGCGTGGGTTCAAATCCCACTTCTGACATTTTGTGTAATTCTTCTACTTTTAACCAATTTCTTTTTACATTAAACAAATATTCTTGGTGATTTAAGTGATGGGACTTCAACGACTTTTATAAATTCACTGGTTCAGTCCTTTTAAAAAAGGCTCAGGATCCATTGAGCCACAAAGATATGTAGTCATGGACCAATAGTCCAAATCCAAATGCCCTCATAACCGAGTCTTAAGCCCAGCTACTAAACCAGGCATACCAGCCCAAAGTTAACAGTCGCCATTACGACGTCGTTACATTCTCTTAATTTTCGACTTCAACTGTCAAAGTGCCTGTTTCTCTGTACACCCCTAACTAAACAGTCAACCCTACTCCGCTACTCAATGGAAGATGCTCCACCAAACGACGTCGTACCTACTCCGGCTATGTCTCACGCTGATATGAGCGCGGAGGAGCTAGTGGCTAAAGCAATAGCTCCCGTGAAGCGAGAGTTTCGCTGCCCCCCACCCATCAGGACTTCCGACAACCACAATAATAGCAATGCCGATGTCAAAACAACCGAGAAAAACGACGGCGTTTCTGCTCCAGTTATTAAGGAGAAGAAATCCAAACGCCAGCTCAAACGCGAGCGCCGTGAGGTATTTTGAATCTGTTGTTTATGCTTTTCATTGGATTTGATAGTTGATACCTTGTGGTTTTAATTTTTCAGACTATTTTTTTTTTATGCTATCACATTAGGAACAAAAATCTGCGCTGCATATATGTCCGGCGGTAGCAAAAAGCGGTAATGTTAATTCGTGTCAATACAACGAGAATTGCCGTTATAGCCATGATTTGGAAGCGTTTAAACTGCAGGTAGAATTAAAGCCAAACAAATCCTTGTTTTTTTTTTGGTTTTTGGTGAGAATTCGTTCAAGGTTTTTAAGAAAATCTATGTATCGTGCAGAAACCAGAGGATTTAGAGGGAAAATGTCCGTTCTTGGATGATGAGGGGCCATGTCCTTATGGTTTGTCTTGTAGATTTGGAAGCTCGCATAATTACAATGGTGATGTTGGTAATGGAAAAATAAACATGGAGCGAAAAATGCGGGAAACAAATGTGATGAAGAAGGACGTTCAGAAGCTTCTATGGAAAAACAAGATGAAGTTCCCGAAGGCAGATGCTACACTCAAACTTCTTGGGCTTATGGCAAGGACAACTCTTAACTTTTGCTCCAATGGCATCTAGTATCAAATTGTACAGTCGTGAAGTGAGTGCTCTATAATTTATTACAATTTGTTTTTTATTTAATTTGATTCTTTTGATTACAGGGGCAGACCAAGAACAAAAAGTTTGGTAGCAATGAGAATGATGACCAAATTCTTTCTAAAGGCTCTGGAGAAGTTAATGGAAATGGCTGTTCTAAAGTGGCTTCCAACGAAGTGGTGTGCTCAGCCGAAGTTGTAGAAGAAGATAAACAAGATGGATTAGATGTAGCTGATGAACAAGGACCCCCAAAGAAGACGAAATGCTTAAGTGATGAAACTTGTCCAGTCCAAATTAGTGACGGTTAGTTGTATTACGATTTATATAGATAACATTGTATTTTTTATTTTTATTTTCAACTTAGGCTGTTTTAATTTATTTGGTCTATTGTAGCAGAACAAATTCTTCACAAGAAAGATGTAGACAAAATCTGTGAACAGGAGGATGAACTAAAAATTATCGTCGAACATGATCAGGAAGATAAAAGCCTAAAGTTACACCCACGGGAAAAGAAACTCATTGACTTCAGAGAAAAGCTCTATCTTGCTCCCCTGACGACAGTAGGAAATTTACCATATCGCAGGGTCTGCAAGGTTCTAGGTGCTGATATAACATGTGGTGAGATGGCAATGTGCACCAATTTGTTACAGGTTGGCAAGTGCTGTATTAACATTTAACATCTCTTATTAGCTAAATTGTTGATGGGATATGGAAATCAGTAAAACATTCCATTAGAGGTTGTTTCAGAACTAAGATGATTTTAAAATATAGTATAATAATCGTCTTGCAGTTTATGAGGATTGAGTCCATTTTAAGTTATATGCTCTAAACACTGAAGCTGAATTACCCCAAAGAACTACTTAATTATTTTAAAAGTGCTTATTCTCGTCTCCTTCTAACTTTTTTTTTTTTCTGTTGTCCTCATATTAATAGTGGTTGAAGACGCCATTGGTCATTTGGTTTTTATTAAGTGTACTATTTTTTTATTATTCTATTAACTTCCAGAAATATTCAGATTCCTCCATATATTTTACCACTTCGACATAATCTACGTTGAAGTATAATTCTCACTCAAAAGTGAGGTTCCTTCAAGCTTGGCACATCACTAGTGAATATAAACTGCTTACTTTTTTTCCCTTGATAATCTAAGAATTATTCATCTCCGTCTCATACCATTATCTGGGATTAAAATATGAATTGGTCAGCCATGCAGTAATTACAACAGACAAGTATTTGGGTAGTCTTGCTGCTTGAGGAAACAATCTCAACTTCAATGCTCATTTTGTCCTGTTCTCTGAATGTTACAGGGGCAAGCTTCTGAATGGGCACTGCTAAGACGCCACTCATCTGAGGATTTATTTGGCGTTCAGATCTGTGGGGCATATCCAGATACAGTTGCAAAAACTGTTGAACTTATCGAGCAGCATTGCACTGTGGATTTTATTGATATCAATATGGGATGTCCAATCGATATTGTTTGTAACAAAGGTGCTGGTTCTGCCCTTCTTACAAAACCAATGCGTATGAAAAGTGTTGTAGAAGCCTCTTCTAGATCAGTTGATATACCACTGACTATTAAGGTATGTTCAAGTCTCTATCTTGAGGCTTGAGCTGTCGAGCAAATAATTACATCTTTCGTTGAAAAGTTTATGCTCCTAAAAGGGAAAATTTATCAATTTTTTTGATTCCAGTTATCATGTAGTTACATATGCACTCTTTTCTGCATATCCAGGTACGAACAGGTTATTTTGAGGGCAAAAACCGGATTGACTCTTTGATAGCAGATATTGGAAACTGGGGAGCCAGTGCAGTAACTATACATGGTCGGACAAGGCAGCAACGCTATAGCAAACTTGCTGATTGGGAATACATATACCAGTGTGCTCGTGCTGCCTCTCCTAGTCTGCAAGTCCTTGGAAATGGTGACGTGTTCTCTTATTTGGACTGGAACATTCACAAGTCTGATTGCCCTGAGCTCTCTACATGTATGATTGCTCGAGGGGCTTTAGTTAAGGTGTGTTCAAAGCCTTTACCTTCAGTTCTCGACAATCTTAAAATTTTCAGTTGCATCTATTAGTTGTCTGTCATATTTTGAACGGGAAAATTGCTTTTTTGGTACCATAGGATAGACCTACTTGCAATTTTGGTACCATTGGATACGAAAATGCAAATTTGGTACCATAGGATATGTTTTCATTGCAACTTTGGTACCAAACCCATTTTTTCCCCAAAGTTATTGATAATTTAACCCCTATGAAATGCATAATGTTCAATTTACCCCCTCGTGGTTTAAAAAAGTGCATTTTACCCCCTGAAATTTTGTAAAAGTTTCACATCGCCTCCCCGATATTTTTATAGGCGGCACTTTATCCACTTTTATTATGATAATGTGGCATTTTACCCCCTGTGTTATGATAAATGTGGCAATTTATCCCCCTATGTTATAAAATAGTTTGCATGCCTACTCTCAATTTTGGCAAGTGAGTTACACTCTCCGGCTGAAGGGGGTAGATTGCTTCATTAAAAAAATTACAGGGGGTAAATTTGTTTTTTTTAAATTATAGAGGGGTAAATTGAACATTATGCATATCATAGGGGGTAAATTGCCATTAAATTTGTAGAAAAAATGGGTAATGAAAACCTATCCTATGGTACCAAATTTGTATTTTCGTATCCAATGGTACCAAAAGTGCAAGTTAGCCTATCCTATGGTACCAAAAAAGCAATTTTCCCTATTTTGAACCAATACCTTATGAAATTTGCAGCCCTGGATATTTACTGAAATCAAAGAACAAAGGCATTGGGACATCAGTTCTGGAGAGCGGTTGAATATTTTGAAGGATTATGTACGCTTTGGCTTGGAACATTGGGGTTCTGATTCTAAAGGTACATAAATATATGCCTCCATATTTACTAGTGTGTGTTATTAACTTATTACCAAAAAAAAAAAACAGAGAAAACATATTTACTACAGTGTGAAGGTCTGTGCATCGTTGGAAATTAGTAATGGACATTAGTAACCTCTTGATGTATCCCTTGTGCAAAGCTCGTATGTAAACCACAATTTCATTATGGTGTTTGTTTATCTATGTTTAATTAACACAATAGTATTGCATTAGCAAACCTTTTAAAAAGAAGAGGCCCGGCCCTGCCTGGTTTTTGACTCGGATCTTATCTTACCTGCCCATTTGCTGCGCTTGATTTGTATGCCATGGAATTCAAAAGAAACCATGTATCTGCCTTTGACTCCCTTTTTTATTGTTCATACTTTATATGGTCGGGGGTAGGGTTGGTTTTTGAACATTATGTGTCGATCAATAGATCCATAAAGTTGAATCTTAACATCATTTCCATTTACTGGCAGGGGTTGAGACAACCAGACACTTCTTGCTAGAATGGCTTAGTTATGCATGCAGATATGTACCAGTTGGTCTTTTGGAAGTAATCCCACAAAGGATAAATTGGCGGCCACCTTCATATTTTGGTCGTGATGATCTCGAGACACTAATGGCCTCTGAGTCTGCTGCTGATTGGGTACATAAACCTTTTCCTTTTTACAACTTAACCATCAATCCTGTCAAAGCATGATGTATTTGGTGGTTTATAACCTGTCTTGCAGATTAGGATCACTGAGATGTTACTCGGAAAGGTGCCATCTGGATTTACATTTGCGCCCAAGCACAAGTCTAATGCATACGACAGAGCAGAAAATGGCTAACATGTTGTAGCTGCGTCAGGGCCGGCCGGACATATTAGGGCCCTAGGCGGAATTTTTAAATTATTACAATTTATTTTATTATTTTTAAAATTGTAAAAGTATCTTATAAATATTTACATGGTTTATCTTTAACGTATTTGTTATAGATAGATAAAATGACAAACCATCTTAAATTTTTTTAAAAATTCAAACGTGGTATGCTTTTAAATTATAACAGTTAATCTTTAAAAAAAAAATACTACAAGTGTTGTGGATATAATTATATAATTAATGTACATTAATAGAGTTAATTTTGTACTTGTCAACAATAAATAAGTATAATAGAAAGAATATTATTATTATGTTCTTGCAACTATGTTACAAAAGAGGTTCTTCAATCTTAGGTGTGTGTCAAGATAATCGAATCGAACTGTATCAATTTTTAGGATCTAAACTTGTTAGGTAAGTTTGAAAATTGTACAGTATGTCAAATCGAACAATTTATAGCTTGATCAAAACAATAAAAAACGTAGTTTTGAGTCTTTTTTGTAATTTTTCTATAAATTATTTTTTTAAATTTGTAGCTTGACCTAAATTCATTGAATCAAACTATATATCAAACATAATTTTTTAGATAATCCTAAATAATGGCACCTCCATGCCCAATTAACTTTTCTTGTATGTCTCCAGATCCTAAAATCGATATCATGGGTTCCTTTCGTAAATCGAATGCTAATACTAAAATCGAAAAGAAATAAGGAGACTCAAGTTCGAATCCTACTGGAAACACCACACTGGGGAAAACCTAAACCATTTGCACTCTTCGGTCCGATCTGTATATACACAGTCTAGTAGATTAAAAAAAAAAAAAAGGTTTGGTGATTAGCTTCAATTTCGGTACGGTTCGGTCCATTTATCGAACTGTTTGAACAGTCATACTCTTCATGATTGTAAACTATATTTCTATGCTTAGACTAAAACTCAAACACAATTAGGGGTGGGCGTTGGGGTCGAGTAATTTGTGACTAGTCCCGACTCGATCGGGTATTTTCAGTTTGAGCGAAAAAATGAATATTTTGACATTTCGAGACTGGTTTCGGATACCTGAAATATTTTTTCGAGTTGAGCTTTGGGTATTAGTTTTACACCCCAAGGCGGTTTTAGGGACCCGTTCGAGTATTGAATAAAAAAAAATTGATGAATATTATGAATATCACATGGGATAAATTGTATTAAAGGTTGCATTTCTTATTAACTTAAAGGTTATGTTATCGTTTTCAATTTTGGTTATTAAATTAGTTTTTGATTGATGAGTAAATTGAGTTTAGGGGTGGGTGTCGGGCTTCGAGAACCCATCCCATCCTTGTCGGAATTTTGTAGTTTGGGACGAAAAATATGATGAATTTTCAGATTTTGGAAAACCCGACAAACTAAATCGGGACAATATTCGGGTAATGTTTCACACCCGATCAGGAAAATCGAATTCCGAATTCCGAATTCCGAATTCCTTGTTCCTTATTATAAAAAATAAATTACCCCTTAAAATCGAATTCCGAATTCCGAATTCCTTGTTCCTTATTATAAAAAATAAATTACCCCTTAATCAATCACTATTCCCAGACTCAAGCTCCATCACCTGTCACCTACATGGTCTTGAAATTAACAATTCATGACCATAAAGAAAAATATAATGCTATGAAGGAGCATAATAAAGAAAAATGTGTTATTTCTACCACATAGGAGTTTAAAATTATTATTTTAGGGAAACCCGAATCCCGATCCCGAAAACCCGATATTTATCGGGAAACCGAAATACTGGGACCAAGTCAATTCAAACGAAATTCGGGTAGTAAAAATCAAAACCCAAATCTCAAAAATCCCATCCTGAATTACCCGAAATCTCGTCCCGATCTCACCACTAATTGAGTTGCATCAAGTCAAATCCAAGTCTGACTAAAAGGACTCTAGTTATATGTAACTTTGAGCATTCTTAGATTTCTTCACCAAAATCTAAATTCCAATCAAAAGGCCATAAACACAAGAACTTGCATTAACATTAGAAACCACAAGTGCATGAACAAATTTAACCCATTGTCTATCATTCAGATAATTCAACTTAGCCAGAATTACAACACATGAAGCATAAACAAAATTGTTGTTATGAAATGAAAGCAGCAGTCGAATCACACATAATATTGTGTTTGTTGATCAAATTACTATCCAAAGTTCTGCTCTTTCCATAATCAGAAAAGCTTTTAGGTGACTAGGTAAGCAAGTCATGCAGAATTAATCCCAAAACTAAAACAAAGAAAGTAAACCACTATGAAGAAAACTTAATCTCCTCTTTCCACTCCAATTTCTCCACATCCACACCATCTCCATCACCAGTCCCTTTAAGCCAGCCTCCATCAATACTCTCCATACTTCCACTCAATCCATCATCAAGAAAATCACCAACCCTCTTCACTTTCCCCGTCGGTTCCACCGGATAATTCCCCGTAAAACAAGCGTAACAAAAGTTCTTCGAATCACCACCCAACAACTTCTTCAAACTATCAATCGGCAAAAATGCAAGCGAATCCGAACCAATGAACTTCCTAATCTCCTCCACATTCATCCTATTCGATATCAACTCCTCCGGACTAGGTGTATCTACTCCATAATAACACGATGCTATTATCGGAGGGCTAGCAATTCTCATATGAACCTCCTTAGCTCCCGCCTCCTTTATCAACCTAACAATCTTCGAAGAAGTAGTTCCTCTCACAATCGAATCATCCACCACCACCACTCGTTTACCCTCCAACACCGCCTTCACGGGCGACAATTTCAACTTCACACCGAAGTCTCGAATCTTCTGAGAAGGCTCTATAAACGTTCGACCTACATAATGCGACCTAATCAACCCTTGTTGAAAAGCCACCCCTGCTTTCGCGGCATAACCGAGGGCGGCCACGACACCTGAATCAGGCACGGCAATGACCACATCACAATCCACGGGTGCCTCCGTGGCCAAGATCTCACCAAATGCGCGCCTCGACTCATACACCGATCTCCCAAAAACCACGGAATTTGGCAACGAGAAGTAAATATGCTCGAAAATACAAGATTTCGGCTCCGGATGAGGCATCAAGCAAAGTGAACGAACCCCCTCTTTATCAACCACAAGAACTTCACCAGGATAAACCTCTCTCTCGTAAGTCGCCTCTATCAAATCCAAAGCGCAAGTTTCAGACGCGAAAACCACCGCCCCATTGCTCCTTCGACCCATAACCAACGGCCTAAACCCATACGGGTCACGAACGGCCACAAGTTTATCCTCCGTCAAAAAAACCATTGAATAAGCACCCTCCAACTTCTCACAAGCCTCAACAATTCTCAAAAAGAACGGCCTTGCTTTCGATATAGCAATTAAATGCAAAACCGCCTCCGTATCCGAACTCGTATTAAAAATTGACCCGTTCTCCTCAAGCTCCGCGCGTAAGGATTGGTAATTTACCAAATTTCCGTTATGGGCCACCCCAACCGACCCGAACCTGTAACCAGCTACAAAGGGTTGTACATTTTTAAGCATAGAAGATCCAGCAGTAGAGTACCTTACATGGCCGATAGCTAATTCTCCAGGTAATTTACTCAGTTTTGATTCGTTGAAAACCTCGGAAACGAGTCCAACGCCTGTAACCGACTGGAGGATGCTATCGTGCACCGCCACGATTCCTGCGCCCTCTTGTCCGCGGTGTTGGAGAGCGTGTAGGGCTAGGTAGCATAGGCGGGAGGCTTCAGGGTCGCCGTAGATTCCGACAACTCCGCACTCTTCACGAGGTTTATCGTTTTCGTCGTCATCGTAAATGGTATCTTGATTTGTTGATTTTTTGGGGGTGGGGAAGAAATCTGAGATGGGGTTGTTTTTGGAGAAGGTTATGTGGAGGGGGGTTTTAGGGAGGAGAGAAGATAAGGGTTTGGGGGGTGGGGGGAGAGGGAAAAGGCGGGTGGTGGTGGAGGAAGGGTGGTAGGTGAGTGTTGCGGCGGTTGAGGCGGTGGCGGCGGCTGCCATCGGAGCTTGAGGAGATAAGGGAAGTGGTCAGGTGATTTTTTTGGTATGGGGTTTGGACTCTGAGTAGCCAAAGAAGGGAGACTAGGTTTTGGTGGTTTTATGTTGTTTGAGATGATGATGAAAAATAGGGATTTTTTAATTATAAAAAATGGAAAAAATATGAATTTTTTGGGGTAGGTTAGGGTTTACATGGTGGTGAATTAAAGAGTGTGAAGGGATGAATTTGATTGGTCTGTGAGTTTGTCACGAGTGTTATTGACGAAGTACATAAAAAATATAATTCATCCTTTCCTTTCTGTTATTTCAAATCAATTTTCGTGAAAATGGATCCAAATCAAAATTTGATTCATTCATTCTTTATTTCAGATGTACTTAATTGTTAAGTCAGTTCTAGGGTTATAATACAAGGACGTTCTGCTGTAATTTATTGTGACAAGTAAAATGCTTCATGAAAACTTCAAAAATTTAAAATTCATTTGATAATGATTGAGAACAAAACATTTAGGACGTATTCAATTGATCGTACAAAAACTATTGATCTAATAAAGAAAATACAATTATTTTATAACCGAATAATACTTGTATATATAATAATATACTTATCTTATAATTTAATCAATGCAATTAAGTCATGAATATTCTTTGATGAACTCCATCCCATCAAAAAATGAAAGAACAAAAGTAACTAGAGAAAATGGTCAAGAGAAAAATAAAATAATTTGTAAGATCACGAAGTCGAAAGGGATAGAGGGTCAAAGAATTGACCTTTTACGTGCACAAAAGAGGAAGATTCTGTGCGGGACATTTTAAATGTTTCATAAAATTCAACTGAGCTTTTCGTGTGGCTCGATGTCAAGGAAAAAGCTTAGAAAATAAGCTGATATTGTTGACTCTAAAATAAAACATTTCTACCTGCAAAAGAGAAAAAAGTCAGTTTATCATTCTTTTTAATGATAATGAGAGTATCTGTTTATTAACTGATCTATATATTAAACTTTATTAAGGTGGATTAATGCTTGATCCATTATTTTCTTTAAGTGGAAACAAACATGATTAATTTCCGTATATGACATTTGTCATGGAACAAAACGGAAGAAATGTTGTTTGGGATGACCTGAACTGAATTGGGTATAAAATATTTCCACAAACACATATTTCACGGAAACATTAATTATGTTAAACGATAGGCATTTTACTGAATAATGCCATGATAAAGACAATGGGAAAAATGGGCTTTTCCTTTGTGGCCACGAAAACAGGTAATTGATCTAAAACTAAAAGTAACAAGTTGGATGCTAATCGCTAAAACTTATTCCAGTACTTTGAAAAGTACAGCTAGTTAATAAAGAGATGGATAGCAAGAATCCAATACCCATTCCACGACAAATAATACAAACTACTTGCTTCTTGCCTGTTTGATAGTGAGGACCAAACTCGTATGAGCCAAGGAAATTGGCTAATAAACATATGGACCAAGAAAATGAAATATCCCAGTCCCACACCCTTTAGAATCCAATCCAAGCCCATATTTTGGTCACAATCCACAAACAAAAGCAACTATACACTTGGAGCTCGTTTGGTACCCAAAATTAGGTTAGATTAGGTCTTTTTGTCAAACTTTAATTTTTGTTTGGTAGCATTGGATAGATCATAACAACGTGCGGTGCGATGGACCAACAAATTAAAATTTAAAAGAAATAGATTCATAAACTAAATCCAAATTGCAGTAGTTTAAACTTTAAACTAGTGAAAGCTCGATAAAGATAAAGGAAAGCGGACATATTGTTAATAGAAATATGCAAATAGATAATCCGTGTAAAGAGAACTTAATAGGAGTTTGTTTGTTTGCTTCAGTCTTATTGGAACTTATAGCGCACAAGGAAATATGACATACATCCAGCCAAATTGATGAAGTTTACAATCTGCGATTAAAATGATGAATATAGGATAATTTTTTGAGTTTTAAGAGTGTGACATAAGAATAATGTCTCCTCTATCTAGCCTATAGTGCGCAATCGTCAACCTGTTCTCATTATAATGTGAACACCGCTGTCAGTATCGATAATTTCACTAATTTCACCAACTTCCAGAGCAAATGTAGCATCTTCAAATGGTTTCTGCATTTGTCCACGACCGAAAGGACCTAAAAGAAGAAATGATATAATG
Source organism: Penstemon newberryi var. newberryi (assembly GCA_030819805.1). Taxonomy (NCBI): domain Eukaryota; kingdom Viridiplantae; phylum Streptophyta; class Magnoliopsida; order Lamiales; family Plantaginaceae; genus Penstemon; species Penstemon newberryi. Next base: position 9,608,199 of record JAUALY010000004.1, on the reverse strand, counting down.
AGCTACAGACAATGATGCTAGGCTTTATATTCCACTACACAACCCTGACATATAAGAAACTTAAACCAACAATTTAATGTAAAAACCAATTAATTTAAGGCTGCATTTAGATTGGATTTAGATTTAATGAAGGTTCTGGAATAGGATATCAAATGGCTCCAACAATGGTAGATTTCAAATTCATCACTTATGAAAAGCATAGCACAAAATGAAACTTAAAGATACGAAATTCATCCAAAATCAAAGTGATCAAAGCAAGTGTTATGGATTTGTTACATGGATTTGAAATTTATAGCTCCAAATCCCTCAATCCAATTGAGGTTAAGAGAATGTTGGCAGTTTGGTCCAACAGAATGTTAGTGATATTGATGAAAATGCTAGCTATACCATAAAAGAATGAACATTAAAATGAAAAATGGAAATTTGGATTAAGTAAATTAAAAATCAAATACCAAATCAGAGTCATTCAAGGCCTCATGAACAGTAGAACGTCACATTGCTACTAAAGAAACATGAGTGAAATTAAACTGTCAATCCCAAAGAGTTTCTTTGTGCAGACGGAATTTTGCAATGCCACAACAAATGCAGAAGCTTGATTATTCAAGAGGTTGATTCCGTCCTCCAAAATTTCATAGAGATTTATCCCTTATTATTATGTAAGTTAGGGGGAGCCAAAACCGGAGCTGCTACAATATCCATCAATAGAGTATCTTCCGTAGGGTAGCATAAGTGGGTAATTTTAGACCAGACTGGGTTTGGCCTCACCCAACTTATGCAAGTCCATGCCTTGTAATTGGATAACATTACTAGAGAGTGACCAATAACAAAACTTTTAACATTATTGCACCCAATTTATCTAGAAGGCATACAACTAGATGTTATCCCATCAGATCGCCAATAATTCGAACATAAGCTTTCAAGAGCCCTACGCCTCTAATAGGGCTGTGCAATTTTCGGTAAACCGGTCGAACCGAACCGGTACCGAAAATTCGGTACGTACCGAATACCGAACCGAAATTTCGGTTCGGTATTCGGTACAGAGCCATTTACCGAACCAGCCTAGGTTTCGGTTTTCGGTAATACCGGTCGGTTTACCGAAATAATTTTTTTTTTTTTTTTTTTTTAATATCCTATATCTGAATTATACTTGAGTAAAATTAAAAACTAATCCTAATTTTGTTTATACAAAAAGGTTTCTGAGACAAAATCAGAATATTTGAACAAAATTTTTGGGAGAATGAAATATATTATTAGTAGGACGTATATATATATTTTTTTTCATGAATTAGGTGAGAAAAATTAATTGTAATTTTTTTTAATTTCACATAAGTAGAACATAAGAGAAGAAGAGACTCATGCAAAATGTTTTCAATAATTTGAATATGCTGCCTTCTTAAAAAATTCTTCATTGTTTGATGATTGAAAATCAATTAAATTTATTTCAACAATTAATTTGTTTGAGTTTTATTTGTTTTGTATAACAAATCAAATATGAATACGATATTAGTTCTTAAAGTGTATGATCCTATTTAATTTTCTTGTCAATTTAAGTATCATCCAATGCAACTTGATTGATGGCATAAATCCGAACAACACTTGAGCAATAATTCATCACTTAAGGCTGAACAAATCGAAAAAAAAAGCCAAAATTTTCAGAAAATTTGAAGAAACAAATTTTCGGTTTTTTTGTACCGAATCATACCGAACCGTACCGAATCGGTAAATTACCGAACCGAACCAAAATTTTCGGTTTGGCAAACGGTACGGGTTTTCAGATTACCGAATGTACCGGTATACCGAAAATCGGTTCGGTACGGTTCGATTTTTACCGTTTGCACAGCCCTAGCCTCTAATTTGTATGCTAAAGAATCCTCAATGCTTGACCCAAGTCAATTTGATAATCCTTATATAGTTCTTCAAATTCCCAAATCTACACAATACTTCAAGTCAAACTTATTAGTTCATAACCTAAATGTACCATAGCTTATCATTTTCCGCAGCCAACAAAAACTTGAGCAATAATAGTAAATTGAATTAAAAATGCTTAGATTTTAAAATAGCAAGCCAGTCTCCAGTCTAAATTCATTATATAACTCCTTCAATGTAATTAAATTGTCTCTCCATAAAATGCTCTGCCATAACAGGAAAATTCTAGTCCAGACCTCGTCTTGTCAAACACAACACATTTGTAATCACATCTCAAATGGATTTCTCTTGATATGTGAATGTGATTACACAAGAAAGGCTTAATAGTTATTACATATAACTCAGTTACTAGTTGGGTCAGCCAAACCAAATTCTAGGCCATTATTTGTGATTAGTTGGGTTATACAAAATCAGGTGTAGCCTATTTTGCAGTAACATTCTTCTAAATTTTCCAAACCTAATTGATACTCCGTAATTCATATAACTAACTATACCCCTCAACTAAAAGATCCACCAAATTTTCCAAGTTAACCAAGCAATAATAGAAACGAAACAAAAAATATGTCAACAAAAGTCAAGCTAAAATCCAGCATACAGTGAAAAAAAAAAATCAAAATATTCCCGTAAGAGAATTAACAATTGAATGTCCATACCAAGATCTCCGCCGCGCTTGGCTGAACTGCAGTCAGAGATCCGCGAAGCTACGTCGTCGAACCTAGATTTTCCGGAGAGTATATCGTCGCGAAGGGTTTTGAGCTGGGCGGCGGCGGCGTCCCTGGTGGTGGCGGAGATGCGGCTGCCGTCGGGGTCCTTCCAGGAAGCCTTCCGACGCGATCCTTCGTGCTTTATCAGTATGTGCGATGCCTTGACCTTCTGGCTAGACGACATTTTCGCCGGATAATTTGGTGATGAAGATTGAGAGAGAGAGAGAGAGAGAGAGTGGGAGTGGAGTGAGGTGGGTGGGGTAATCAATTGTTGGTATATCGATATCTTAAAGGTTCACGTGCTAAAGTGACACCGTTTCGTCGACTACAAAAGTTTGATTGACTTTTCTCAATTTTATTAAGAAATTAGGTAAAATTGCAGAAAACGTCTCAAATTAATCAGTGATTTTGGATTTTCGTCCCAAGCTATATCACTTAGTCAAATTCATCCCGTAATTTTATATTTTTTTGGAATATTGTCCCACTTGCCACATGGCTGCTTATGTATCACGATGTGGCAAATTTTAGAATGAACAATTATACAAGATTGCAGAATTCGTCCCAAACTAATTATAAATTTTGGTTTTTGGTCCCAAACTATATTAACTCACCGAATTTCGTCTCACAATTTATTATTTTGCATGAGTTTAATCAATTATTAAATTTCTAATTTAATGGAAATGACATTCATTTTTTACTTTTTAAGGAACTAATAGCAATTTACCCCTGTAATATTAATAATATTCAATTTACCCCCTATAATTTGAAAAAGAGCAGTTTACCCCCCCCTGTGAAAATTTTAAAAAAGTATTCCATCCCCTTGAACAGGAAAGTGTAACTCAAGTGCATAAATTGAGAGTGGGCATGCAAAGTGTTTTATAACAAGGGGATAAATTGCTACATTTATTATAATATAGGAGGTAAATTACCACATTTATCAACACATGGGGGTAAACTGTCACACTATCATAAAACAAGGATGTAAAATTGAACATTATGAATATTACATGGAAATAAATTGCCATTAACTTTTTTTTTTTTAGAGAAAAATAGTATGAATTTTCGAAATTCCCATGCGCTTTTGTGAAAAAAAAATCCTATCTCTGTTCATTAGGAAAAATTGTGCATTTTTTTATTAATAAATAATAAATATTCATAATTAGTTTGGAACGAATTCTTTTTACCCATGTCAATTCAATTACGGGACGAAAGTCCGGGTGTTGATATAGTTTGGGACGAAAAATCAAAATTTGTAATTAGTTTGGGATGAATTCTGCAATCTTATATAATTGTTTATGCTTAAATTTGCCACATCATGACACATAAGCAGCTATGTGGCAAATGGGACGATATTCCAAAAGAATATAAAATTACGGACGAATTTGGCTAAGTGATATAGCTTGGGACGAAAATTCAAAATCATTAATTAGTTTGTGACATTTTTTGCAATTTTGCCAAGAAATTACTATGTCGCAAACCAAGTTCGAATACCTATTGAGAGGGGTTCTCATTTTATGTGTAACTAAACTTAAAAGAGATCGATTTCGTCAACCAAAATTAATTTTAGTTATTGTTTTCATATACCATAATTTGGTCTAATTTTAGGTTTGCTGCCTTTTGTAGATTTTATTGTCATACTGTGTGTTTCTTGTTTATTTTAATGTCTCTGATAGTTAGTAATAAAATTAAGCTATTTAATTATTATTAATAAATCCTCAAAAAGAAAATATTATTAATAAAACATAGTAGAAGAAGCAAATTTCCGACGAACGAGATTCTCTCTATTTCCCTTATGTGGAGGAAAGAAAATTAAGTAACCCGCAAGTATTGACAAAACTTCGATTGTTATTCGTGCCCCAAAATAATCTAAGCACAAATAATTTAAGCACAAATTTTGTCTATAAAAAAGAATGGATTCAAATAGAATTTTATGAAACATATCAATAAGCTACACCCATAGTGCGGGTTGCTTCATACCATAAATGAACATGTTAATTAGGTTGGGACGTTATCTTACACTAGCTAAGCTTTTGACTCTGGCCAAACAAGGGTGTGAGTGAATGGTAGTATTGGGAAAGATCGAGAATAACCCCCCTCCCCCTCCCCCTTCCCCTTTTTCTTTTCTTTTCAATCGATATAAATTATTAGAAAGTCCATGTAAAATTACTTTATAGAAAAAATTTATCATAACCTTTCATTTGAGCCCTTCTGTCGGGCTCACTCGCATTTTTTTATGTTGAACCAGTTCTAATAATATCTGGCAGATCCCGAGACTGAACATAGTTAAGCTAAACTTTAACGCAAGAGATGGTGTTAATTGATTGGGAGTGGTTGCACATCTAGTTCCAGTAGGTTTTTTCTCGACTTACATTAGTCAATTTCTAGACGCAGCCTTGTTTGCGGTGGATTTTTCCCGAGCTCATAATTGAGACATATAATATTAGAAGGGTGACTCAAGCACGGTGATGGGATTACGAGAATATATGAAATCCTTTGATTCTAAAAACAATGGCAGAACTATTGATATAGGTAACGTGACAATATTAATAAATTATTTACATAAAGTATAATTCTAACAATATCGCTAGCCTAGCTAAAACTTAATTTGTTTTTAAAATTACTCTTAAAAGTAACAACAAGCATGACACAATACTTTACTATTTTACTTAATATTAAAACAAGAAAAAATTACGCTTTGTTCTATTCCTCTAACGTCTAAGTTGGGATGTTCAACGAAACCATCCCAACCAATCGATCCAACCCAAACCAACCGTAATTGCGGATTAAAGATTTGGTGAGTTGATCTTGGACAATTTAAAAAAAAAATGTCGCAAGTTGCAATCGGGTTTTAATTTTACACTTTTTTAGACCGTCTAACCGTGTTCAGCCGCACTTTATATAAATCATGATTTTTTATATGTATTTTATTTTATTATTTAATTTAGTACTAAAATTAATAAAATGAGATATATAATTTAAGTATATACTTTAACAAATTAGTCTCATTCCACAACCAAAATCCCAACTATACTAAAAAGAATACCGTAATCCGCCAACTCCAAGTGCCAAAAAAGAAACCTAAATTTTGTGCGCAGAGTGTACAACAGTATGGTGGGATCCCGAGGCTTGGTGGAGCACATCCCGCGATTTACATCATTCAGGGTTCTAGGGCAAGGGTTCTGAGGGTCCAGGATTAGTCTGGTGTAAGCTTGGACACCTGGGTTAAAAAAAAAAAAAAAGGGCCTTAAAAGAAGGCAAAACTAGAATAGAAAAGGTTAAAAAAATTCTACAAACAAAATAGCTAAAGATTAAAGTAATTTTCTAGCTTATTTTGTAATGAAAACTTGTTAACATAGTGTTCGAGATTGTTTTTAGTTTTTTTCATAAAATTATGTATTTAACTATTTGTTGAATTAGCTGATATTTTGCATTATCTTCATTATATTTTCATGAAAGTTTATAAAATTTAATTAATAAATATAAAATTGTGATTAGTTAGTGCATTTACATTTAACTTATCAAAATAAAAAAATATTAAAGTTGAGAATGTAAAACCCGACCCAAGCCGAATGACATACAAAATACAATCTCAACACTTTTTGAAAAGACATGATGTGACATCTACCAACTAAATTTCACCCTCAAATTCCAACATCCAAAATATATCCAAAACTCAACTCACAATTTTTAATCCAACTACTTATTAAATTAATATTATTTTACATACAAAAGATTCCAACCAAAATACATCCAAGTCTATTTTCAGTTGTTTCGCACAAATTTCAAAAGAATCTTCAAAACTCTCAATCAAAATATTTTTCATTGAAAGTGGGTGAAACTGAGCCAAAATACATCCAAACATGGCCTAAAAACTCAGCAAATATTATACTGAATTTGGGTGATAACAAAACCTTACTAAAACGAACGGAAAGACCCCTAATTCTAACTTACTACCCAAACACACTCGATTACTCTCGTCTCGTCACCCTATAAAATCAAAAATAGAAACCCAGCTAAGTATATACACTTTTAACCGTCTCACATTTTCACAACCCTCACGCTTGTGGTAATACTTGTCAATTTCTCTATCAATGGCGCCGCCTCCTGGACCGTACTCCGGCACTAGCACCCTCGCTTTGGTCTATTCTCTTTCTCCGATCTGTTTTTTTTTTCCATGTAAATATATTTTGAGGATTTATGTGAATTTCAATGAATGACAGGTGGCTAGGGTTTCGGCCTTTTCATTTGGACTCGTCTATGGCAGCGTAAAGCTTAAGGTTCTTAAGGTAATTCATTACGCTTTTGAGCTTTAAACTGATTTTTTGTTTTGAAGTGAATCTGTGAGCTGTTAATTTTATGTTTGTATGTGTTCTAGGGTTTGGTGTTGTCTGGATTTAGATCTGGTATTTGAGGATTAATTATCTTATTAAAATGGATTGTGCTGTTATGTTTAATTTTTCTACAGTCTTAGGGCTGGGAGAATTTAAGATAGAGAAAGGAGCTTTGAGGTTATAGTTGGACTAATTGCGAGTGAATTTGGATTAGCTGTGTTTACGTTTGTTTAAGTTGAAGTTAGTGAATATAAGTAACAAAGTGTTAGATCTCCATATGTGGGGGATCAAAAGTAAATGAAATTAAGTGGCATCGATGTGTGCCAGAAGGGGTTCATTTTGAAATAGCTTAGGGAAGAAATGAGGATGAATTCTGTTGCAACATTGTTTAGCCGTTCGTGGTAACAGCTGTGATTGAGTAGCTTGTGTCTGACGTGGTAATTTATTTATTTCGTAGTTGCAGTGCTGAAACTGCCAAATGAACTGGGATCCTTCCTCAGTCTTTGACTGAGCCAGGATTGGTGTGTAACCACCCCCTGTTTCTAGCGACTAACCTACCAGTAGGGTAAGCCTTTTCCCACGTGTCAAGTTGAACTCACCACGGAGATCAACATGATTTTAGGCTGTTGATCTTTAGAATTGGCTTGATTCTCATTAGCCGGTTATTTCCCTAAAACTGCAACATTTATGCAATTACCTTATCTGTCCACTTTTTTCTTTATTAGAAGACAAGTTTAAGTCTATTCGGCTCCACAAGGATATACATTGTCTTCAAATTCTTGTAGCTCAACGTTGGATACCAACCATTTAATATATGGAAAAACAAGACTGGTGCTATTCTATGTGATTAGGAAATATATGTTTTTAAGCCCTTCCCACGAGTCAAGCTGAACTCAACTACACATTCACCTGCGAGCCCTTTCAGTTTAGGCTGTTTAGTGGCTTTTGTAAAATAGCTAAAGCGCTTGTACTCTACGAGAAAAAGTGGCGGATATTTTAAAATTTTATGGGCATGTATGAAGTTTTCGTCGTCTTTTGTGTTGCTCAGCCTAGTTTTGTGCTTTGACGTGTTGTTTGATTATCCTTTATTTTCATGTGCCAATGCAAGGTTAACAAGATTGACATATACATTTTTCTTATTTTGTCAGGCAAAGGCCAAGTCTCATAAGAAAGCCGAAGCCAAAGGACATCACTAGAGTAATGTGCGTAGTGTTTTTTGCTCTCTGATGAAAATAATTGATGAAAAAAATAGTTTTTCATTATGGCCTGATGTGTAGGACCAATCAATTTCTACTTGTAACCAACTGTTGAGTTTATGGAGTTGTTGTATGGTTCTGGGTTCAATCTATCTGATCTTGTTTCAGCTTTTGCCATACATTGATGACTTGGGAGATGAGAAAACATAATTAAAAAGGAACAAATTATATCCATTATTTACAGGAAAGATGATTATTTGATATCAACGATTATATGTAACCTCGGTAGGTACCAGTGTAAATAAACCTTAATATGTTTTGCAATAATATCAACGGAAAATTACTCTTATACTCTTTCCGTTCCCTTTTTTTCTATCCCTTTACTTTTGGCGAGGAGTTTTATTCTATCCCTTTACTTTTGGCGAGGAGTTTTAGGTTAAAGTTAAAAAAAATGAAACTTTTAGATATTTTTACATATATGTTCTTAAAAGTAGTGGTAGAGAGTTAGTGGTGTCAAATTATTACCTTATAAGAGAGTATTTTGAGAAAATAACTTCATTTATAAAAATGGGGTGTTATTTTGGGACATCTCAAAATAGTAATAAAAATTTAGGGCCAGAGGTTTCAGACTTCGAGGCAAAAGCTTAGGCTCCATTTGGATTGGGTTTTGTGGACTAGCGGAATTGGGTCGAACACCAATCCAAGTAATGTGTCAACACAAGTTTAGGCCATCTTCAACCGAAACCAATGTCCAATTGCTTCTTTGATCCTTTTTTTGCCCAATTGCCCTTTTGCCCTTGCCCAATTGTCCTTGTCCAATTGCCCATTTAAAAAACTCATCTCCAATCGAAAGACAATCAACCTCTATTTAATTCAATTTCACAACTTTCTCCACTATCACTTTTCTCACTCTACTCAATTTCACTTATTTTAATAATAATAATAACAATAGCAATAATAATAATAATTTTTTAATTAAAATCACATTTTATGAAAATTAAGGCCATCTTAATAATAAAAAAATCAACAACGATTAAATATAATTAACAGAAAACAACGACTAACGTATTAACGAAAAACAAAAACACTTATTACTAATTCTTTTATTTGTATGAATTTTAGGAATATAAAGATTTTAAATTTCAAAATTCAAACTAATCACGTAATTAAATCTAACACAAAATACAATGTTATTAAAAATAAAAAAAATTAATTACAATTTTTACACAATATTATTATAAAAAAAATTATATTACAAAATTTTAAAAATAACCTAAACTAATATTTACAATTTAATTAATTAAACAAAAAAAAAAAAAAAAAAAAAAGACGTAACATACACAATAGATAAAAAAATGTGCAAGACAAATAAATAAACTAGAAAAAAAAAAAAAAAAAATAGAACCAATGGGTGGCCTGGCAATTGCGGGCAAGCGGGGCTGTCATTCAATGACCGCCCACAATCCCCTCCTGCCTGCCCGAGATGCCTACCAGTCTTGCTCCCCTTCATGCCCTTTGTCATCTCCAACCGAGCACCGCCGACAATCCTTCCTCATGTCAGATTACCAGCTCGGTTGGAGATGGCCTTAGCAAGATTTCAACTCATATGTCAAGACCTAATTATATCTTGAACCTCTCAAAAATTACATAAGTCAATATCCAAACTCAATTATAATGGTGATTCAAAGATTTCTCTAAAACTAGGCGAATAAAAAATCACACAAGTCAACATTCAAGCTCTACCATAATAGTGTTTCAAAGATTTTTCTGAAACTAAACATATCATTTTTTCAAAACCAAAACCAAGCAAATCCGAATCAAAACATATCCAAATGCAGCCTTAGTGCCAGTTGGTCTCATTTTTTGTATTGTCCTGCACTTGCTATACTGTGATAGTAGTTTACCATAAATATGGCGTCCAATCATCAAGGGATTCTCCAACAACGATCTATGTTTTAACGTTGTATTGATAAACCTCAGACATGATACCTTAAGTTTGGTTTTGATAGTAATAACTAATATGTAAATTTTCTCCAATTCTTTTGCTGTATTTTAAGAAAAAAATTAATTGATTCTGATAAATAAATAACTCATTCTCAATTTGTTCAACAGAATTTTATCTAATTTATTTTGCAAAGAAAACCGTGAATGTTTGTGCTAGAGAGAGAGATTTACATAAAAAAAATTCGGTTCTACCCATTCTTCTCAGTTTCAACTTGCTTGCGTTCAATAATGAACATATGAAGCACACTGCACAAGACCAGGAAAATCTGGAGGTTGAGGTCACATTGGTCAGGTTCCCTCCGAATAGAAAATGCAAATGTACATCCTGCGTCAGAGGAGTTGTCATAAATTATGAAACCCAAATAAAGTTAAACCGTGTTTCAACATCATTTAGGTGCTTTAAATTATCCTTGTGCTCTATACAAGTTCTTCGTCGTATCTATACTACAGGTGCAGGGGTCAGAGTATCTCTTAAAATCCTTTCACCTACATGCACTGAAATAATCTAATTAGTAGCAACTGATAAATTACTAAAATTTTGATGAAATGGCCAGCAGAAAAATAGAAGCTAGAGCGTTACATATTACTATACATTTCAATAGCAAGGCTACTCTAAAAAAAAAGAATACCAAGGCCCAAAAGAGAAGATCCATTTACAAAGCCATTTTCAAGATCAACTACCAGGTGGTACTGGAAATGCCAATTCATAACTATATCTACTTCAACGTACTAGTGATTGAACTAACCAGAAAGGAGGTGATTCCCTGCTCATACTGCAAATATGAGATTCCAAGGTGCCGGACAAACTACTTGACATAAATGATGCCTTCATCATCAAGGTCGTCATCTTCCCACTCCACATCATCATTGCTTCCATTAGATGACTCTTGTGAATCATCATCTTGATCTTTCGTGGTTTTATTCTTATTCTCGTCCTTCAATTTATCTAATATAGCTATCACCTGAACATATATACATAAACAGATAATGAGTAGAAAAGGCACAGATTTTTGAATACCCAAATAACACTATTATTTTAACGCTTCTACAGAGAGCCGAGTATATAGTAAATAAGTAAATCTAGCATTGGTTGTTTTCAAAAATCTATGATAAGCAAACCCAACACCATCTAAACATAGTTACTAAAAGTTTACTTTGGGACCCTCATAGTTTTTCTCCATAATTTTTATCTATGTGAATTGAGGACATACCGTTGGGGTTAATCAAGTCAGTATGGACAAACGATTTTATGCATTATTAGGAGACACATTCAAGCGCACAAGGCTGATGTGCAAGTCCCATCAACAAATTATGACGAAAAACTTAAGCATAAGATATCAAGTAGATGAAATTAGGTAACAAGATTCTGCGTGCTCAAAGACTTGGTGCTTCTTAAATGTCCCAAGGCAAAGAAATCTGATCAAAAAGTTGCTCCAATATTGTTTGAGTTCCTAATTCTAGACAGACAAACTTAAAGAAATTCAATATATATTGGTAAAAGTGTAAGCATACTAAAATTATGATATAATTCTAGGTCCTAATAAGTGACTTGACAGCTGAACAAGGAAAGACAGTGGAGGCAAAAGAAAGTAACTTGAATGAAACGGATGTCTACCTTATGTGGAAAAATAATGCAAAATTTTAGCAAAATGAGATTTGTATGTCCTTTTCTTTTTCATCTTAAAATTGGAATTGGTTTATTGAGCATTATATCAAAGCTAATTCTTATATCTGTGCCATAAAATAAGGTGCAAGGTTATGGCAGAATGTGATTAAATACAAGTACTTGGTTTTTCTAAAGCTTTCTTTCGTCAAAAAGATGTTGGCTTTGGCATAATTCCATCAATTGCCAAATATAAATTTCCAAGATGAATCAAATTGGACATGTGCAAGGTCGATAAAAATGCATAACTGGAAACTTAGAAAAATTCATGTGGAAGCTAATATAATGTTGCTAAATGAGCTCAAGTTCGTAGTTGGATAGGCCATCTTCCTTTTGATATTTTCCTAAAGTTGAAACTTTCTGATGAAGGTTCTCCAACTCCCTCTATCTTGTATCATAGGGTATTAGCAATGAAATTTCCTTATTAAGATAAAAAGATAAAGACTAGTTATAAACCTGCAGGCTGGGGGAAGGCAGAAAATTGGACGAAGTTGATCAATTATAAAGACAACAAAAATGAAGAAAAAAGGACTGAAGAAAGACTACAAAAGAAGATGAAAGACGAGAATAATTATATAGCTCTGCAGAATTAAGTAAATCTACGAAAGAAATATGTAAGTGGGAAAGAAAAATTACAACAACTCTTACCCTGCTTCCTCGTTCTATAGACTCATCTTCTATGAAGCGGACTTCAGGAGTGAGCCGCAACTTCATACGCTTGCCCAGCTCACCGCGAACATATTTTGCTTTCGACTTCAAGCCAGCTAGTGCAACTTCCTTTCCTCTTTCATCTCCAAAAACAGATACATAAACTTTGACAACCTACAGTGGACGTAAAAAGATATGTCTGAAAACTAAATATAAAGATCAGTGACACTAAAAATCCACAAACCTATCAGTCTAACTAGTCAAACTCATAATTGAACTTTTAACTATACTTGGAGTTTCACATAAACACTTAGCAAAATAAAGAACCTCATTAAAGCTGAAGAAGACCCAATCAATAAGAGAATGTTAAATCTCATTGAATACAGTACTATCCCAGAAGCTGCTAATATAGAGCAAACTGCTAATATAAACATTATAGGAGCTGAAAAGGGGAGGTACAGTTTGCTCTATATTAGCAGCTTCTGGGATAGTACTGTATTCAATGAGATTTTCAATTTCTGAAGTGAATTTTCTGGGTAGAGATAAGGTAGAAGAAGATCTAAGGACTCTAGAAAAGATATCTGATGTAGGGATAGTAATATCATTTGTATCTGGATTCATGGTTAATTCAATGCTATACTTTATGCATGAAAAAGATCTTATGAACCTGGAATCAACAAGTTCAATGTTATTTTTTTTTTTTTTTTTTGATTTCCCAAGGGTTTAATCCCTTTCGAGGCGCGTAGGGTACATTAAGTGGGAACCTCTCCCAACAGTGATTCGAACCTGAGTTCGCTACTTTGTAGTGACTAGTCCCTTCCACTAGACCAATCACCTTTTGGTGCAAGTTCAATGTTATGCACCTAACATACAATGAACAATCAACTAAACAAAAAAAATTTGCATAAAAGATTGCAGCATGGCAGAATAAAAGATTGCATCATGGTATAATGCAGATTTGACAAAACAAAAGCAATATCCATGGAACATCCAACAGCATACACAAACAAAAGTTACGCACTTATTGCTTCCACATCCTAACTATCAACGTTTTCATAATTATGATGAAATGGCTCAGCTTCTTAGAAGTTTCACCTTGAGGAATTACCAAAGTCCACTAAATTAATAGCATATGCATTAATAGCGCTAAGAAGACAGGAAATACTAGAATTTAATCAGAAATAACGGGAAATAATCTACAATAACTAAAGCAAAAACTGTGTTTCGGTCCACAGAATGAGAGCACAGAATCAGAATATATGAAAATGTGTTCAAATTGATGAAGCATTTCCAATTCCAATTCAATTGCTTTAATTCCTCGATTGCAAACACTCTATATGACCTCTAATCAATCCGTCTCTCTGTGTCTCTCATACCAAACTGTAGTAAAATTCCAGTCCAGACCTAGTTTTATCAAACCCGGTCAATAACAACTCATGTGAAACTCTCTTGGTGTTTAACCAATAACATGACTAATCTATTCGAGTTTGGCTGTAGACTTGAATTTCCCCAACTTGTATTTCTCAAAACAAATACTGCTTCCTCTCCCCAGCTGTAAATTGCTTCGGCAACAAAACCAGCTTCCTAATCAAGGTAAATGAGATTATAAAATGAAAAATACCTGCAAATCAGCAGAAACTTCAACATCACTGATTGTAGTAAGTGACGACAGGTATCGGTCGGCACCTAAAGCAGCTTCGGGCAATATCGCATACTGCAGGACCTTATCAGTAATCAACATTTCAGATATCTCTCTCCTTATTTGTTTCGCCACCATTTTCACTCTCCTAGGGTTTGCCATGCATATAATTGTTCTAATTTTACAGCTATTATGACTCGTGGTGGGAATTACCCCGAACGGCGGCGGACGTCGGAGTTGAAGGGAGGCGAGAGAGCAAAACGGCGGCGTAAAACGCGATACTGAACATGGTGGAGTGATTGTTGGATGGTGGGTTATAAGGTTCGGCATTAGAGAAATTGTTTCTTTGTAAAAGAAATGAAGGGTGTGGGATTAGAGAATAGAATGGGAGGGAAGTCTAATCAGAAATTCTGAATATATCTTCTCGCCATTTGAGGGTATTTTGGGCAATACACATGTGATGAGTTTCTACGGGAAGAAGAACTGAAATGGGCTAATATTATGTTGGGACATGGGATTTTAGTCTTGGGCTAAGGATAAGCCAGATCATGGCCCAATATCTTGAATGTAGATTATGGAGTATACATAAACTAAAAATGACTTTGTAATCTAAAGCAGGCGATATCATGGCCCAATGTTTGTTTTCAAAGAGTGTCAATCAGACGTGGGTCAAATGAATGATTGGTATAGTGAAAGAGATTAACTCTTATAAAGTGATGAATTTAGTTTTTAATTTGCGTTGATGAAGTTCTCATATAATATATCATTCTGACGCAGGATGAGATTAAGTCAAGTATATGACCCGAAAACTCTTAAAAAGTTAAAAAATAAAGTTCATCGAATTTGTACGGTCAAATATGACTCAAGGAGAAGGAACTAGTCGCATTTTGTGGGTGAGTTGTATTGGATATTCTTTGAGCTGTCCAATTAAAAAATGTTTATTCCATCGATTGTTGAGTTGATAATTGAATTTCACTAATTTAGTTTAATCAATTAAATTTTTGAAATTTTGTTTGGATCATGACATATTCGAGTCATACCTTGAGTCGTGATCAATTTTGACACTACTAGTACATACACTTACGGGTGCAAAAACGAATTCAACAAAATAAAAACAAAAGTTTATATGATTAATGCAATACATTTACAATCATGTGATAAGAACAATAACTAGTTACCCATGGTGACAATTGACTATAATTTAGGCTTTTTATAAGAGACTCAAAAACTTAAATAATTTAATCAATGGTTGCGTGAATTTGAAGTGACAATTATCATTATGGATGCATGCAATTATAAAATTACCCATTTTCTGTAATTTGTTAAGAAGCAAAAATTAATTGTAGTAGCTAAACTTAACTAGGCAGCCGTTGCATTTTCTTCTAAAAATGTCTGCTGCCTTTTAAATATGGGGAAATGGCAAACGTTTTTTGGTCTTTAAATTCCGTTGCTGTCATAATAGACCATGACTAAAAACTTATTTAAGGGCAAAATAGAAAGTGACCGGAAATATATATTACGAAGATTGAACTTACAAAGTTATTAATCACATATATAGCAGCTAACAAGATATTAAACTTACTATATAGTTATTCTTAAAAAAAAATAACAATGTCATGTACATTCAATGTAAATTAGACGTATAAATAGCGGAAAGTAAGTTTAAATAGAAAATCCCACTTACTAAACATTTTTTTATATATTATGTTCCAGGATCGGATTGTTCTTATTAAGAAATTGTTAACCCAAGGCCAAGAGGATCGGATCCAGAACTCTGCGTACGGATCCTCTTCATAACCATGTGGTGAAGGCCCTTAATTAAATCAAGAAATCATTGGTATAGTCTTTTAATCTCAAGTCTTAACTAAGTTTAGAGACAATGCCTCAGCATATATTCCCGAAATCTTTGGAAGATTAACTAATTTAATCACTATTACTGTGTTAAAAAGGCATCAGGGGAGACAAGAATCTTAAGCAAATAGCGCAAAATACTACAACATATGATATTGCGCTCAACTTGTCATTATAGTTCCAAATTGAATATAAATGACAAAATACCCTTTTTTTTAAATATAATCACAAATTACTATTGACAACCTAAGTTTGCCCTTCCGTGAAAACGTAGCAAACAAGTGGGAATATATAATATATACCATCTTATATTTAATTTGCAAGGTGAAAATAAAGTAGATGATATATTGGTAATTATTAATCAAGCAATCTTTTTGTCAGTAAATCTTGAGTGCGTTTGTACCTTGTAGGTGATTATTATTTTCAATACGTCGAGACACATGTACTATGAGGGATTGAAAATCAAAATTAAGTTCACTTTATAAGATATTGGACAATTCTCACCTCTTGAACTAAACTTTGAGGTGAGTTGGACTTAACCAAATTCATGTGATGAAATCTAATATGGTATCAGATTCCCAAGTTAACATGTGTCACCTCCTTTTATGATGAACTCCTCCTTATTAGCATGACGAACTTCATTATCTTTCCACACACTTCGCCCAGATAAAAGATGTTTGAGTTGTTATTATTCGTCCAGTTAACAAAGGTCCGGACCGTTGTTATTCATCCAGTTTACAAGGCTTGGAGTGTCTTTATTCGTTTGATGGACCTTTACCAACATATCACAGTTGGCAAGGTTGAATATTAATATAGCATGTATTGGGCGGGATGAATTGAGACTAATGTCCCACATGTATTGCAAATTAAAATTAAGTTCATCTTATAATGCTTTGGACAATCCTCAATTCTTGAGCTAACTTTTGAAGTTGAGTTAGGCACAAACCATGTAAGTGGATTTAGTCCAATTCATGTGAAAAAATATTACATATCATATATTGGTATTTTATCTGGTACAAACATGTTTAAAGTGCATAAATTATTATGGAGGGAAAAATACTTTTGATACCAAACTTTAGTTCAAAAAACACATTTGGTACCGAGCTTTTTGAAAAAACAAATTTCATACCATGATTCACACAATCTTGACACATTTAGTTTTGCCATCAATTTTCGGATGAAATTCAGCACGTGCCGCTCATGTGCTCGTTAAGTTGACAATGGGAGGGAAAACATGCACGGGTTTTAAAGACCCACCATTGACGACACGTGCTGAATTACGTCCGAAAATGGACTGCAACAGTAAATGTGTTAAGATGATGTGAATCATGGTATGAAATGTGTTTTTCCAAAAAGCTTGGTATCAAATGTGTTTTTTGGACTAAAGCTTAGTATCAAAAGTATTTTTTCCTCAATTATTATGTCAACGAAAGAACAAAATTATCAATTTTATGTTTAGGTGAGTAGTAATTAAGTAGTACATGCTTACTATGTTATTTAAATTTAAATTTTGCTATACTATACTATACTATACTATACCTAGGTAACTAAGTCGCGGAGCGGGTGCGAGTGCGGGTGCGCGAGCGCGAAAGCGTTATATATTAAAACTTTGACATATAAAAGCGCCTATAAAGCGTATTAAAAATAATATTAAAATAATTAAAATATAATATAACAATTAAAAATACTAATATTAGAAAAGTGTAAACTACAAAAAAAAATTATACTTTCTAAATAAATATAGAACTAAAAGTAATTATTTTGAACAATATATTTTGTTGCTTATATTCTAATATATATAATATGTGTTTTTTTTTTCTATACATTTAAAAGTTACATAGAAATTATAAACCAATAAATCTGTTACAAAAATGACAAATATAACTAATAAACAAAATGTTATTTCATTAAGTCCATAAAATAAATTTAGCCATCAACATGCAACGTGTAATTTTAAGCAAAGTGGATTTTTTTTTTAAGTTTAGAACATGTCAAATACATTTTTTATAGAACATTATTTGATTTATAAAATGTTAATGTTTTACCTTGATGTATGGAAAATAGTAAATTCTCATTCTCGATATAAGTTCAAATTGCGTGAAAATGAAAAATTTGTAAGTAATTATACTTTCTGTCCAGTTAATATATGTCTCTGTGTAGCTTGCTTTCAATGGGTTAATTGTGGTGCTTTGCATTGTAATATTCAAATAAATAATATAGTAATATTTTTTGTTGTTTTGGTATTCCCAATTTATAGTCATGATGTTGATGTCATCATTGCAGGACATCATGTCCATAACCCACTTTCCATACGGCTAGGGGTATAAATGACTCGAGTTATATCAAACGACACATTGTTCAAGTTTGATATGAATTTTATCGAGCTTGAAATTTTGTGTTTGAGTTTGGTTTGATTTCTTAATGAACCGAGCTCAAACGAGCTCGAGCCGAGTATTGAGTAGCTTGATAATTTACATGTGTTTTTTTTTTTTTTTTTTTCGGATTTTAGTTTATCGAGTCGATATCGGGCCGAGCTTCAAAAGTTATCAAACAAGAAATCTTGTTCAAGTTTGTTTGATTTAGTTGACGAACCGAGCTCAAACAAGCTTTTATCAAACGAGCTCGTGCCGAGTATCGAATAGCTTTGTTTGATTTCCAATCCTACATACGGCTTTACACAGAGAGCATAAAGCTATAAAATATTTTTATGTACAAGTGTCAGATGTTTATTGGCTAATATGTGGGATGCGCAAATTTTGCTTCACAAGAGCGCGCACAAGCTAAAGATAATGCGCGAATTTTGCTTCACAAGAGCACGCACTATCTTCAGCCAATGCGCGGATTTTTCTTCATAAGAGCGTGCACTATCTTTAGCCAGTGCGCGCACTATCTTCAGCCAATGCGCGAATTATGCATCGAATTTGCTTTTCGCGCTCAGTGCGCTAATTGGGTGCGCGCATGAGCCTCTCCCACGCGAATTTAGTTACCTAGTACTATACTATAATTATTTTTCAAAACACAACACTTTTAGAGAATATGATATTTTCATATTGTATAACTTTTTTCATAATATTATACTTCTTTTATGAATGCATGCATAGTTCGGAGTTTATTACTAAAACAAAATAAAAATGTTCAAAAAGAATAAATATAGTTTTGTGAATAGTAAGACATGCTATTATAAGTTATAATTCGGGTTAATTTCACACGCCGTTAACTTTTTCGTTAGAAGACCGTTATTAATTGTTAGTGTGGTGAACTAGCTCTACTTCCCATTTTACCCTTAATAGTTAATTTCATGTACATACCCTATACTTTTATATATCTTTACCTATACCCTGCACTATTAAAGTCTTCAATTAACCCTTAACTAACTTTACTTTCCCTTAAAAAAATTATAGCCACACAATTCAACCAATTTTTTTCATTAAACATTTTGCTCAATTTTTTACTAAGTAAATTAACTCATTTGTGGTCTTTTTTTCCACAATTCGATTCACTTGCATTTTATTAGCATTTACAAATATTATAAGTTAGTAAATATTTTTAGTGAGTCTATTTTTAACATGCAACACTATAATAATGCACGTAGTCCTTCAAATAGTATACAACAATCATTTGGGAGCACGGTGTTGTTGTGGAAATCAAGCTCTTGTTAGTACCGCATGGACATCGACAAATCGAGGGAGAAAAATTATTTGTTGCAAAGAATTGGGTGGTGAGTGTTTATCAATTTTTATTTGTTTCATTAATTCTTTCAATGTTTTTTGGCTAGAAATTACATAGCTGCAAATTATACAATGGATCTAGCCAAAAGTGTATAAAAAATGACCAAAATTGTGCAAAAAAAAAAAGGAAATTGAATTTACGTGTGTGTGTATATATATATATATATATATATATTAAACAGAAAAAAACAACATGATTTTTTTACCAAAATTGTGTAATTACAAGGGGGAGGGAAGTTGAGGGTTTGATATACGCATAATTGTGTCAAAGAAAACAAAACTTTTAGCTTTTACGAGCTCAGGAGGTATGAGTAATTTTTAATAATGCAAGAAGTGTGTGAAGATATAAGAGTACATAAGTGAGATGTAAGTACGATTAACCATTAAGGGTAAAATTAGAAAGTACAGTTAATTTTTTGTCACTTCCACAAATGTTAAAGGTCCTCTAACGGAAAAGTTAACGGCATGTGGGTAATTGAAGGTTTTAATTATATAAGGATGGTAGGTGAAGAATAACTAAGAGTAGAGGATAAGTAAGTGAAATTAACCCTTATAATTATATCTATTCTGGAAAAAAAATGAGTTTAGTATAGCATAAAATCATGCTATCCTTGAGACTTATTTAATTTTAATAGGTATATTGGCATTTAAGGGATATATATCTTTTTCTTTTAATGATACATAAAGGGTTATATATCAAACGTTTCATTTGTTAAAAAGATATTGGTTTATTGCAATTTTCTACTCCGTATATAAAATATTTAAAGGCATTCTCACCGAATTTGAAAATGTGACATAATTTGGTAAATAAATTCAAATCCAGGGCCATTTTCGGCATATAAGCCTTATAAGATTCCCAACTTAGCTTATACTTCAGCGCTCTCTCTCACTCACCATCTTCTCTCTCCCTCCCACGCAAAAATCAATGGCGAAATGCAACAAAATCCGTCACATCGTCAGAATCCGCCAAATGCTTCGTGCATGGCGCAATAAGGCAACCACTTCATTGGCGCCGACCGATGTGCCGGCGGGACACGTGGCGATCTGCGTGGGAAGCAGCTGCCGGAGGTTCATCGTGCGCGCGACGCACCTGAACCACCCCTTTTTCCGGCGTCTACTTACCGAAGCCGAGGAGGAGTACGGCTTCGCCAATACCTCGGGGCCGGTTGCGATTCCCTGTGACGAGCTGCTGTTTGAAGAGATCCTCCAACTTGTTTCCCGAGGCGACTCGGAATTATTGAGATGCTGCCACGAGGATATCAGGAATGAGAACCCTAATTTTTTCGGCGAATCTTGGCCGTTCCTTTATGGATTCACTGCCTGATGATGAGTTTTAATTATCTAATTGTTTTTGATTATTTTAACCTTTTTTTTAATCGGGTGTGGGTTCTTTTTCTTCCGACCCTTTTCTTATTGTTTGCTGCGGAGATGGCAATGCTGGATTGTAATTTTGTTATTGCAAGCTTAGCCGAGTCATCCCGAGTTGGATTTGATTTTTAGCAAAAGCGTGTTAGTATTACCAACGTCTTTTGGCAATGGCTAATTTATGCAGAATTGTTGTTTTGTTCACTTTCACGATCATTGTACACGTTTTTACTGCAATGCGTCAATTATGAAAGATTATATTCATGATCTTCTTTCACTGTGTCGAATATGCTATGTCGCATTAATTATTTGTTGAAGAATAGAGTATTTTTTTTCTTGAGAATTTTGTTGAAGACTAATGTAAAAAGAATGGCATATGACTCCTTTATAAATGTTATTGGAGAAAAATTAAACATGTGTACAAAATTTGAAAGTTGTCATAACTGAAGGGCATTGAACGAGTATAGCATTCGTTGTGGATTTAATTAAATAATGCATTTGAAATTTTAAATTTTAACATCCCAATCTAAAGTCTAAACAAATAGTGCTTATGAATCGGTTTAGGCTTGATTTGGCTTAGTTTTGGTTTCGTGAAACTAAATTGGATGTTCTCAATAAAATATTTGAAAAACGATTTGAATAAATTTTGATTGCAATATCATGTGGTAAATTACTAGTAAAATATTGTTTGATGAATTAAGTTCATTGTTTGTAAATTAAATACACCACGTATTATTAAAAGGTCTTCTGTGATTTTTTAAGGAGTTTAGCATTTTCTTCTTCCTTTTTAAGAAAGAGGAGTATATAGCATTTTGTAGAGATGATGAAAACCCCATCCAAACCCAGCCACTTTTAATTGAAAGCCTAAAAAGATATGTTATAGGGCCGCTTAAATTTCTAGGCCGACCAGCCCAGCGTTTCTGGATTTCACCAATATTCAATTTGGTCCCATTTTTTTGTTGTTGATGGCCCATCACTAGAAATTTTATTTCAAATTAGAGTGCATTTGTTTTGTTACTACACAACACATATACAAATAACGATCCATTACAAAATAAATATATTTATATGATTTTATTATAGTAATTAGCAAGTACATCTAAGCTTCAGGCCATGATATTATCACTTTATTATATATCATGTTGAGCTTTTCTTGAGCTTTAAAAACTTTTCTGAGAAAGGACAACTAAACTAGATTTCAATAAATTAGAGGCCTTTAAAAGTGGATAAGAGTGCCACTTTTTAGTAGATCAACTTTATGAGGGTCCATTAAATGACCGATAGAGCTATGAATGATAGGAACTTCATATGAACAACTTGTTTTAGTCCCACTAACGTCCCAATAAACATTCAATTTAATAATTGACATCTCTATTATACATTAAACAAAATTCTAATTATATTCCTTGCAAAAACCATCAATTTCATGACGTTTTTTATTGATTGATGGAAATGAATGTCGCTCTTTATATTAAACTTGATGACATTTGATAAGATAGTTCACATGATTTGGTCGAAGTGAGTAGTTAAGCCAGCTGCTTAGATGCATGAGAATAGACCATGAAATGAAAGTTGATTTTTTTTTGGCAAAATTCTATTTTGTTACACTAAATATCTAACAAAAAAGCTTTTATATGTACTTTGTAATTGATTTGGTATTCATACGAAATTTCTTTTAATTTTTTTATTAATGAAGTTTTTGAGGCAATTAAAAGTGACTTTTCTTTTCACCTCCTGCGCCAGTAATTATCCACAAACGGAAGTGTGACGTGGAGGAGCAAAGTTGGGTCTCTATAGTGGAAATAGAAGAGATGAGAGGTCAAATTCAACTATAGTGGAAATACTTTGACATAAATATTCAAATTACTTTATAATATCGTAAAAAAAATTACAATAAGAATTATATTGGATTTAAAATGTTCATTTTATACAACTTATCTGTTGCCCTCTGCAAGTTGAAACTTTCAACATTTCGTTTTTTAAATGTTTAATCATAGTTGATTTTTTCGTTATTGATAATTTAATCAAGATTCGTGACTTACTAGTTACTATTGATAGTTTCATTTTTTCATTATTTTTTATGTAGTTCCATATTAAAAAAACAAAATAATTTTTTTTTGGTAGAAATTAAAACCAAATTAACAATGAAACATGCTTTTATATTGGATTTTGGTATTCTTTTTTAAGGAAATGATTTTTTTCATAGTATGAATCAATAATGATATAGACCATGGATCAAAATCCATTTCATATATATGTTTCAGTCAATTAAATATTAGAGACTTTTCCAAAAAAATTCGAAAACATTAGAAAAACTTACCCGTAAATGCAACATACTCCCCTGTGTTATGCTAAACCTGCAAGAAACTACCCTGTTAAATTTTTATTGCGTCAAACTTCCTTGTGTTTTGAAAAACCCTGCAAGAAACACCCAATTTATAAAAAATAGGTCGTTTTGAATTGACATATTTCAAGAAACCATTTTTAAAATACTTCAAGTTGGTCCTTACAACTTCACGTGATATATTTTTAAAATTATTTCTTGAAATATGTCGATCCAAAACGACCTATTTTTTACAAATTGGGTGTTTTTTGCCGGGATTTTAAAAATACAAGAAAATTTTGCTCAAAAAATTTCACAGAATAATTTCGTTTAAGTTTAGCATAACATAGGGGAGTATCTTGCATTTTTCTCATAATTTTCGTTTTCAAAGATTAAAAATAAAAACATTTTCAATATTTTGAATTGAAGAAATGAAAATATGTGAAAGGGCCACTCACATGTTGTGCAAGAATGGGATGTAGATGGTGGGCCATTAGTCACGTGCCTCAAGCCCCGGATATTGTACTAGTGGGGACCCGAGGAAGATTTCGGATCCCTTTCTGTCCCACCGTTTAGAGTATACATAATAGTACATTTGAAAGAAAAGGAAGCTTCCTCCAATGGATTTTCCCAGTGTTTTTAAAACCGGATCGGTCATTGAACCGGAAGTCCTACTGGTTATTGGTTCGATCGGTTAGATCGGATCGACCACTGGTCCGATCGATATAACCGGTGTGACTTTATTATTATGTAATATTTATATATATATTTTTAGGTTATCTAAAATACAATTATAATTCAAAAAATTATCATTATTTGTCAATATAAATTTTTATTGTTTCATGCAAATAATCAAAATGTCTTAAAAATTAAGATCAATGTCAAAAATAAAAATCTCAAGTATCCCTCAAAGATACATACATTCAAAACAAGACAACAAAATTAAAAGTTCATCACATTTTCAAAGTTTTGGCTTGTTCATATGGGTTCTATTGTTGTAACTTGATGTGTATATGGTAATTGATTTGCATAATTTCATAGAAAAAATAATATTATTCACAATAATGAGAAAATGGTTATGTACTTCTTTATGTAAAAAACATTGTAATATTGCATTGATTGTTCCTCATTGATTGTTAAAACACTAAAATAATAAATGTTATTCCAATTAAAGTATATAAATGTAATTCTATTAAATGTTAAACAAGAGTTCAAATAAATAATAATAACAAAAAATCTCTAAATTTTTTAAAAAAAAAAATTAAGTGAACCACTGGTTCACTGGTTTTATCGGTTTTGGAGCCGATTTTACTGGTTCGAACTGGTTAATTAGGAGACTGATTTTTAGGAATAAATCGGACCGAATTGGGGACCGGTTAGCTGTTAAACCGGGTCAACCGGTCGGTCCGATCCGATTTTAAAAACACTGGATTTTCCATGTTATGGCCAACTCGGAATATACATGCAAACCACATAACATCAATGTTTTCAGAACCGGACCGGACAGTGAACCGGTGAGCCAACTGGCCACTGGTTTTACTGGTCGAACCGGTCGGACCGTTGGTCGGACCGGATGACGTCATAATGATATAATAAATATATTTAATTTTAAAGTATATATAATATTCATAAAATTTAAACATTATCCTACAATTGATTAAAAATATATAAAATCTTAGAATATATTTAAATTAAATCACATAATATTTACATAACTTATATCATAATTGTAATATGATACTAATTTGTAAGCTCATATATATATAATATGACTATATTTCTTTATAAACATTTAAAAGTGTAAGTTAAAAATACAACAAACTAAGAGATTAATAATTTTAAAATATGATTATGTATAAAAGTCTAATATTCAAAATCAAACTTGCATAATATATCGATTTGATTTTCAAAATTTTGACACTCTTTATCCTAAAATAATATTGGAAAGAAATATCTTATAGAACAAATTTTAAAAAAAAATTATTATTTGAGTATTAATTTTGATTGATAATGTGTAAAATGTTAATTTGAGTTATCATAATCTAATTTATAAACAAATTTGGCTACATGTTTTCTGTAATTTATAAATTTGTTTTGTACTAAAAATTCAACAAAAATGATGTAGCTCAACTGGTAAGGAAGTTATCTTTCATGCAAGAGGTTAGGTGTTCAAATCCCACCTTCTACAAGAATTTTTAGTTTATTTTTAACATTAATAAAATTTAAAAAATCAAAAAAAAAAAAAAAAAAAAAAAGATTCAAAATCGGGTTGAACCGGCCCAAACCGGTTCGCCGGTTCACCGGTTTTGGACCGGTTCAACCCGGTTCAGACTGGGTTTTGAGTCAACTGGTTTTAGGGGGTAAACCGGACCGGACCATCCTCCTGTTCGCGGTCGTACCGGTTGGACTGGCCGATCCGGTCCGGTTTTAATAACATTGCATAACATTACCCAACCAAATATTGAAAAATCAAAAGAACATGGATTTATTTAACTAATTTGCAACATTTCTAATGTTTATTTCCAAATTTACTCTATCGGTAAAAAGGAATCTCAGCCATTTGATAATTAGTCGTTAACTATTATAAGAATTATTCCATCGGTTTCATATTAATTGGCACATTTCTTGTTTTCACACAGATTAATAAATATTATTATTACATATTTTTTTATGATAAAATGTCTCAAATACCCTTTATAATAATGACTACTTTTTAATTTTTTATTAGTGAGTTGTGATTATTGAGTTTTTCAACTTGATCCAATAAAAGAAATGAGCAAAATTAAAATAAAAAATACTTTGAAAATTCAAACATGACAACTAATTTAAAACAAAAAAATATGACAAATGTGTCAATTTATACGAAACGGAAGGAGTAAGTTATAATTAACCACCGTTTCCTAGCTTGAATGGCTATGATCATTCTTTCTCAATCACTTGGTGGTGTTTACTTCCGTACTGTACTGTTTTATAA
Organism: Penstemon newberryi var. newberryi; assembly: GCA_030819805.1. Lineage (NCBI taxonomy): Eukaryota > Viridiplantae > Streptophyta > Magnoliopsida > Lamiales > Plantaginaceae > Penstemon > Penstemon newberryi. Next base: position 9,581,847 of record JAUALY010000004.1, on the reverse strand, counting down.
TTAATTTTGTGGTTAATATTTGATTTTGATATGAAAAAGGGATAATATGATGGAACTTTTGGAGACAAATTGCAGAGGTAATAATTAATTATAAGCAGGCGGGGCAGCTTTAATTAGAGATATGACTATTACTGATTGGTCCCTCTCCCTCTCCGTTGTACTTATTTCACTACGGACCCCCATTAATATTAAATTGAGACGATCTATTCTTTTAAGTTTTACCACACAGTGTATTTGGAATATATACTTCGTCCCATTATTTTTTTGGTTTTTACTTTTAGCTTTGAGTTTTAAGTAAGAGTATCATCACCAATAGAAGGGTGATGAGGGGGAAGGGAAGGGGAGGGGGGGTTGACTGATGAAAGGAGGGGTTGAACACCACCGCCTGCCTGTCCGCAGGCTTCACGCGTCCGCCCGTATAGTTAATGGGTGATTGTCACATGTTGACTCTTTTTTTTTTAAATATATATATATGAATTAAAATTGTGTAAAAAAATTGTAATAAAAAATTATAAACTTTATTTTTAAATATTGTGAAAAATTTAATAACATTATATTTTAAATTTTGTGTAAGATTTAATAACATGATTAGTTTAAATTTTAAAATTTAAAATTTGTCTAAAGTCCTAAAATTCGTACAAATACAACTTAATTAGAATTTAGTTTAATTACATTGTAGTTTAAACATTAGATTTGTAAAAAGAGCGTGCTGAAGAAAATATTAGAACTGCTGAACGAACCCACCAAATGTTAGAGGAAGAACCCGTGCGTAAACATGCTAAAATAATGATCTCTAAAGAGGGATGAAGAATACAAGGTATTCTCAATGAATACATCTGATATGACTCCGCAATCAAAATCATTTTGGAGGGGCAAGAATGATGAAATCCTCCAGGTACAAAGGCGAAAAGACCCCTTATTTGGAGGTTCTCCAATCTAGGCAAATACGTTTTTAGTCATTGCTATCCAACCAAGTTCTTATAATAGTTGTTGTTTTCCTTGCATTATGTTTAATCGTTGTTGTTTTCCTTTAATTATGTTTAGTCGTTGTTTTTCTTATTATTAATTGGCCTTAAATATTATTATTGTTTATCTAATAAATGTATTATTATTATTATTGACAATATAGTCCTGTTGATGGCTTTATTATATTGCATGGCACAATTTTTAAGGAGTTTTGTTTGGACAAGAAAATATAAACTAATACAAAGAATTAACAATATATGAGACCAAAAAATGTCAAGTTAACGCACGTGAATTTTCCTCCAAAATGCCGAGTTAACGGCCACATGCAACACACATTACCAATTTTCAAATAATTAACAGTTGTATGAAATGTACAATCGTGTAGTAAATTAAGGTATAAAATGTGCAATTTGACATAACTCGATGCCATAATTGCAAACCAGCCTATTGTACGGTACTATAAAACCAATTTTGCCCAAAATTAATATAGGAATTTTTATCTCAAATTATAATATCTCTTGTCTAGGTTGATGATAGATCGAGTTATTCAATAAATGAAGCTAATCGAGTTATTATTGAATAATTGGATGTCAACTTTGGATGTAATGTATTTCTCGTTATCATTATTATGACATAATTAATTTAGTTCTAAGATTAATATCACTCCATATATTGTACTGTAACTAGAGTAATTCACAATTTTCTTGTAATTAAGATATTTCACTGACAGAAAGTAACAATATTAATATTGACTTATTAAAGAACAAACCAGTTAAGCCAACTTATTGCTCCTAATTTAATAAAAAACGAGATGAAAATAGTTTAGCAGTAATTCAATTAATATATGTCAGAAGTGTAGCTGAAACTTGAAAGATATAAATAAATAAATACTAATATTGTGGGCTAAAGCAGTGAGCCGAGAGGGACAAATTTATGCAAAAGAGTTGTAGCGTCATAAAAAACACCTTGTGGCTGAAAGAAAAAGAGGAAATTAAATTCAACTACCTTTCATTGCTATACTTCTTTAATTTTATTTTGTTACTGGTCCCAACTCCCAGTTGAATAAAGTTGGCGTGCATCAATCAAAGATTTCACACACACACTACACACACTTAAATTGCTAGATTCTTTAATTTCTTGTCTTACTTGGTGACGATTCTTGCTTGTTTGAAGGCTACCTAAGATAAACTAGCTACACTATGATTTAAACTAACGAAACAATAACATTAATCTTAACTATTAATTTTAAGATAATTAATTATGTAAATATACTACCCTTTTTTTAATCTTTTCAACTTAATATAGGAATATAAGTTCGCTCGGGTGCGATTTGATGAGGTCGAAATCATGAAACAACATTTACACAACTCAAATGAATTATGGAGAAATATCGGGCTTAGATTGCTGACTGTTCTTCGATCCGATCCCCAAGTCATCAGTATAGGTTACTCTAATATACTGGAGTAATATGCAAATTGTACATTTTATGTTTGAAATATACATTGTTGACTTGAGGATTAGAGTGACTTCGCGAAAATTATACCAACTTAGTTCTTCCTTGTTTTGCAAACAATTCTAGCCAACATGAACATGAATCAAGTATGTTGATCATATATTAATATTTTTGGACTCAAAACCCGACCCGGTAAAAAATATTCACATCACGACTATTAATATTAAATCATATGATACTTTTTTTCTTAGGGTCAAGTAAAACCAAATGATATAAAATTGACGACTTCACTGAAAAGGGCATACTAAACAATTGATAAAATGATTTCTTAGTAAACTGGGAAAAGAAAACAAGTCATTTTGTAGTGTTGTATAGACGACTTGGTACAAAATTAGAATTGTTCAATTATAAAATAAAAAATAAAAAATAAAAATAAAAAAGGTAGGTGGCATATCTTAAATTAAAGCCTTTTATATGTTTAAGGTTTATTAAGTTAGGATTTATAATTTGAAAGTTTTGCATCTAAATTTCGTCTGAAATGAATTTGATCAAATTTCACAAAACCGCTAAACCGAGGAAAAGCTTCCAAATAAGCTCATCGATCATTATGTGGTTACATTTGAGTCTAGAAAACAATAATACTTGTATCTTGCAATATTTCTTTCAAATATGATTAAACATTATAAATTGAACTACAGTGAACGGAGCTATGAAAAATTGAAAATGCAATACAGTCAGTGGCGGAGCTAGACAGATTTTGTTGGGGGGGCGAGAATTTTTGAAACAGTACACTAAATAAAGGTAATAATAACTAATAAGGAGACGGTCACGTTATAAAGAAAACAATTAATTGTATTTCTTTTACAATTTTCAAGAAAATTACTTTATGAAACAATGTAGTAAATAAATAATCATAATTTGAGGATGACAATATTATAAAGTCAATAATAAATTATATTGCTTCTTACAATTATTATAGACAAAATTAAGAAAAAGCCTATATAAAATATTTTTAAAAAGTCATAATAATAAAGAAATTAATCCGGAGACGACTTCATCATAAATAAATAAAAGATTGTATTTCTAATAAATTATAAAAATTAATTAAAGGCCATAGTGTTTTTATAATTGTTAGAAAATGAAAAAGAAATTAAAAGAAACCATAACTTATATCAAAAAATTAAATGAAGTAGCTGGGATTCGAACCCTCTGCATCAATGCTTCAACCGGCATGCACTAACCAGATCAACTGAGAACTATATTATGTCAATTTTTTCTATCATCACTATTAATATTAAAGCTATTTATTTTTCTTGGGGGGGCGGCCGCCCCCCCCAGCCCCAAGGTAGCTCCGCCACTGAATACAGTAAAACAAATTAAATAAAATGGTTGAAAGTTGTTCATAACTTAATTACTAGTGTAAAAAAATCCTCTCTGGGTGTAAAGAAACACCTCAGCGAGAAAAATTACAAACTCCATTTTACAAATCCAACCCAGAAAACATTTTAATTCACGGGTCTTGGGTTAGAGGTCACTACAAACAAAATATTTAAAAAAAAAAAAAAAATCCACCCAAATTACTGAAGAAAAGATGTTAAAAAAAGATAGAAAAAGCAGCCCACAAATTTAATGCTGCATTTCATCTTGACCATCTCTCTCCCTAAAAAAATAAATAAAATAAAATTCCATTTCTTCTTCATCTAATCATTGAAGTTAATGCACGAAAAACAACTTCTTCACAAGGAATCGTAAGACCCATTTCATGTTCAAACCCGAATTCTTCTTCTGCTCGTCTGAGTAGACACTGAAACTCGGGGTGAGTCAAGAACGAGATAGGAACAATATATCTACTTCGATTTTCACCCACGTAAACTGCGAAATGACCTTTGGGCACGTCAATTGGTAGACCATTTTCATCATCGTACGTCCCCTGTTTCTTGCCTAAACTCGAACATCTTTTCAAGATTTGCTTTAAGACGGCTGTTTGTGGTAGTTTGTTTGATTTTTTGATACCCATATGGAGTTTTTCAATTTGATGTTTAGGCAAAAAAATATGGGGAAAAAATTAGAAGAATCTTTCCTTTTTTTTTTTGGGACAATGGTTGTGATGAGAAAGATGGAGAGGGGTGAAGGTATTTATGGAGAATTTTGGGGTTGTGGGGGTGGGGTGGGTACATGTGGGGTGTAAGGAGCAAAGGACACATTACGGTTGTTTTGGGCTGTGTGGAAATATGAAAGGACAATGTGGGGTCCAAGCCCATTTAAGTTGGCCCTTCTTAGTAGACATTATGGACCCTTTCTACATGTACCCATATTTTTTCTTTTTTTTGAGAAACCTATATGTACCCATATTATGTACTAATTAAACTCATGTATAGGAAAAATCTTTCTCAAATTTGGTTTTACCTTTAGCAAATCAATAAGTGGTAACGTGTAACTTTATATGTTTTATTTTATTATTTTATTATAGTAATTCAAAATTATTATTATTTTGTTATGGACTATTTCTTCTTCAAACATAAGACAATGCATAGAAAAAGGAAGAAGATTGTATATATTTGTATGGTAATTTATGAGTAATTCAGTTTTGCTTTACTCTAGACAAGTCAAACATGTCAATTAAATATTATCCCATTTATTTATGATTGACTATTGTTTTTTCAAATAATTAATCCAAATCTAATTAAAAAAAATCCGATCTTTTATTCTATTCATCTAAAAAACACTGGAAGGAAAAGAGTTTTCAGTGAGAAAATTGAGTTACTATGGTTGAGATTTTGACACTATAATAATTTCCTTAACATATTAATAAATAAAATTTATAGTTAAATTGTCGTTATTGACAATTAGTGATCGGCATATATAAAGTGACAAATTATTTGTGTACCTATGTCATAGAAATTTGTTACTAATTAACAATTGACAAGTGACAAATATTTTTATACATATATCACTAATAATGTTTAGTGACAACTTAAAAATTAATTTTTTCTCAATATGCTTATATATTGTAGTGGAAATTGTTTTAATATTTATTTCCAATTAACCAAAAAAATATTCCTATTTTTTTATGGTAACATATAAAATTTGTTAATCCATTTTTACAAATTTTATATATTCACTTAATACCTTATAACAAATGCACAATCCTGTTTTTCCATTTGTTTTTCCATTTGGAGAAGCTACTGCAAAAAGTAATTAAAAAGTGTTTTTAGAAAAAAGCATGGGTGTTTGCAAAATGAGGTAAAAAACATCTTAAATCAATTATGTAGGTATTTGTAATTCCTGAAAAACAGAATATAGTAAGGCTTTTGTTTTATATGAATTATTTTATGACAAATCTCTTTGGTATGTTCATACATTAATTTTGTTTAATTTTTGAAAATATCTTTTTGTAAGACACACGTCTTTTAGCAACTAAGATAAAAACAAACAAGGTTATAATTATATATAAACCATTGACTAAACTTTATCAAATCAAATGGATCAAACAATATTATTATAAATAATTAAATAAGTTTATATTTAATTATAATGAATCAAACAAAACCACCTAAATATTAACTAAGTTTTTGAAATAAAAATGAAGAAATCATGGTTATTTAAATCATTAACTAAGTTTATGTCAAATCAGAATGAATACTTTGGTAAAAGAGAAACAAATCAAACTAACAACTAGATATTAGTGAAATCAAAACAAATAAACAATAAAAATTTAAACAAACAATTTGAGCTAAAAGGCTAACTAATTACAAGTTACCACAGTAAAAAAAACTTATAATTAATGAACAAACAAAAATAATAAAACCCCAAATAAAACTAAAAATGGCTACAACAATGCACAAAGCTAAACTAGAAACTAAAAAAAAATATGAACAACATATTCTGAATTGAAGACGACACAAAACAAAAATAATTTTTTTGTTGTAAAAAATGAATATCACGTTTTTTTTATAATCATTACCCGAAAGAATATAAATAAAATTGTGAAAAGGAAAAATAAATAGCCTCAATTACATAAAATAGAAAATGAGGGTATTGTTGGAATTAAGAGAAAATATTAAGGACATAAATGTAACAAAACTGCTTATATTTGATTACAAGAATGCCATCAGCCCCAAAATCAGGTCATGACATGCTTTCCAAAAGTGGCTTCTAACTGTTTTTTTGTTGAGAAGCAAAAACAAAAGAAAAATCGTTTTCGAGAAAAAAAAAATCTGAAAAACAGTCCTAGAAGCATTTGCAAACACCCCATAAATTGTGTATATTTTTCAATTATTTTAGAATATATAACATTTCAAATTGTTATGAACATCATATATATTTTAAAAATTAAATATATTTGACTGAACTGATCGATTGAACCACCCGATTTTACCTCATCCAATTTTGAAAACATACACCGTAAACTGAAAACTACTATTGTCAAAATAATAAGAATAAAATTGTTTAGGTATATTTAGTTAGTAAAGAAAACGTGAAATAGTTGCGTTTGTACTGTTTAGACCAAAAAAAGCAGAAAAATTGAAGTCGTATGGACTGTGGCCTCAGACTTAGCTTTCGTTGTTTGGGAGTCGGTTTCAGGTTTCAACATCATACTTTCCACCGTACTTGTTCAATTTCCAAACTCTTGAATACTAATCTAATATTTGAGTGGTTATACTATTTTCCATTTTAGTTTTTTCTCTATATAGAGCATTATTTTTTAAATTTTTTTAGAGTAATATCATTAATTTTCAAAATTATTATTATTATTATTATAGATTATATATAATAGGTGAGAGTGGGGAGTTTATTTTTTTAATTAATTAATGTTGTTCCCCATAACGGTTGAAGACGGTTCCCAAGAGAATGCAGGTTCACCCTAGAGTGGAGGTGAACAACTCTGAACTGAGAAAAACCTTATGAGTTGGAGTGGCCTAATTATAATTCTGATAAGCGTTTTGTCTTTATAGTCGGATCAAATTCTTATAAGAGTTTCTAATTAAGTAAACTAAAAATCCTTATAATGATTATAATTCTGAGAGAAGTTGAAAACTCTTGTAAATCACATTCACGGACTCAAAGCATCTGTACTGAACAGTACAAACATTAAGAGACTGAGGGAGTTTGGTTTTTTCTGATTGTTGGAAGCGTGATTCCCATAAAAAATGGTTGTCAGAATAAAAACAGAATAGTTTCCTCAGTAAATTTAGACAGAGATCCATGTGAAAATTTTCAGGTTTGACGACCTCTCTCTCTCTCTTTTTTTATATATTCCGTACACAATATTCACCAAACAGCCTAACAGATCGACATTAAATAAATTATGTACGAACAGTTTCTATATTCGCGCGTCACATTTGTCAGCTACTTTCTTTGATTAATTAATACAGTCTTAGGGCCTGTTTGTTTGGCGTTTCGGAGAGTAGTGGAAGTTTGTGAAATAATCTCGATTTGCGTAATGTTGTTTGTTTGGGTTTTGAGAGAGTGGTTTGAGAAATAAAGTAGGTGTAGGTTTTTTTGGAAGAGTTTGTTAGGAAAATTTATTTCCTCATCCTAATTGGACTATTTAATCAACTATGACAGCTATTCTAAAGATATTGGACTAATATTAAGTGGTCTAATAAGGTAATGAATCCAATAAGAATGTGGACTAATATAGTAACTCCTATACGAATGTGGACTAAATAATGGGTAGATACCTATTTAGGAGAGTTCTAGGGAATTATGGGAACCCCAATTCTCTTCCTATATAAAGAACACAAGGGTTATGGTCCCCAACATACCAAATCAATATACTATTCTCTTCTCCCCATCAAGAAGACGATCTTAAGAAAATAAGGCGATTTGGTTGAGGAAGACCTCGTACCCGATCGATCCGATTCATACTAGTGATCGATTCCATAAATTCTGCATCAGACTAATCGTTCACTATGGATACTGGTACGTATTTAATTTATTACATATAACTCTTAATGATTTAGTATGAGATAGATCTATGGGGATAAATTCCAACAAGTGATATCAGAGCAACTCTCATGCTATATCATTAGGGCTATTCAGTTTCGTCAATTTTTTGTAGATTTAATTTTTGGGTTTTGTGTTTTCTTATTAACTTTCTTGGATTGTTATATCATGGTGAAAACATAACTACGTTGATGCTAATTGTCTCACGTTAAATCTACTGATTTGTCTCGAATCTATATATATAAACATGTTGAATTTTTGATTGCCACGTTACTGGCTCGGGGTGTTCATATGAACCGATACTGTTATTGGATACTGCATGTTTTAACTTACTAAATTGCTGTGGTACTTGTTTTTTGAATATGTAGTATTTGATGAGCATAATATTGATGGATAATGATTAAATTATGTTAAGAAAATGTTAAAATAATTGTAAAAGTTGCTTTGAACTTCTGTGTACTGCCGTGTGCCATGCGCCATAACTTTTGTCTAAATCTTGATATGGAATTTTAATCCTGGACATGTTTAAGTTATGGGCCCACCACTAGATATATGTATTGATCCATATCATAAGAAATCAATTTGCTTGGATTGACCTTGCTGAATATTTTGTTTTGCTGATAAAACCTTTTCCGTTTTCGGCCAACTGTTTTTTTTGGGAAAATTATTTTTTGGGATTTCTTGAATTTAATCAAAATTAAAGAACTTGAGGTTTTATAATTCAATTAAAGCTTACTGATTACACGAATTGTTGTGGATACAAATATAGACAAATCAATTAAACTGTTGCTTAAAGCGTGTTCTAGTACTTGATTTCAATATGTTATTTTATGATTAGCACGGAATTAATGGATAATGATAAAGTATGTTAAGATTTCATGTGTACAGAAAATGATAAAGTTTTATGTTTCTCTTTATTTATGAATTTATGGATTTCTAAAGAACTTGTTTCTTTAGATACGAATTACGAAACAATTAATTTGGAGAAAGTGGATTTTCTCCACTAATCTTGTTTGTAATTTTATATTGCCGTGTGAATGTTGTTCATATCATGTTATGGAATTAATTTGTTTGTCCCTCTGTTTGTGTAATTATAACAAACTAGAAGTTTTGAAACCCATGAGTTGGAATACACGAGTTCTAAGATCCATGAATATGCTGTGCACAAAAGTTTGATGATTTTGAGGTAGTTAAGATTCTAAATCGGTGATTTGAAACCAGAATTTTTTTTGGGTTTATGTGGATCGAAAGTTTTATTTTGGGTTTTGTTTCATAATTTCTGCATTTTTTGTTGTAAGAAATTATGATTATTGTTGGTTATCTGATGTTTCATGCTTTGAATATCTGGATTATGAATCGCCGAAGTTGGTTTTCTCGATCTTTTCCTTTTTTGTTCAAATTCGTTTTTTCACGAGATCCAATTTGCATTCAGTTCTTCTGGGTCGGGTGACCCGAATATGGAGCAAAAGTTTTGATTTGGGTCGGTTAAAGTAACAGATGTCCAACTCATATTCTATTTGATTTTGGATCTGGATCTATTTAATTTGAAATTTTGGATTGGATCTGGGTCGAATTTGCACCTATTATGTGTCTGATCTTAACTTGGATCATATTCTGGCTTAAAGTCAATCCTGGACTTGTTCAGGACTGTATAAGGAACTGGCTATGTTAAGGGATTTTTTGGCTGCATATTTCTAATATTGTGCATTGTTTATTTATATGAGAATATTTATGAAAATAGCATGTTCGATTAAAGCCGTTTTCAATTATTTTCATATCAATATTAATTATTTATGCGAGTCATAGTCGGCCCAAAGGAAGGTTATGATTTGGCCAAATAATAATATTGGTGTCCATTATTTATGTGAACAATAATCATCCAAAAGGAAGATCATTGTTTTGCCAAATAATAGACTTTCTTCATTAAAATTAGTATATTTATTGTTCATGTGATCAACAATCGGCCCAAAGGAAGATTGTTAATTTACCGAATAATAAACATACTTGCGGTAATAAATGTGTGATAATTATCAAGTTTCCATGTAAATAATAATCGGCCCAAAGGAAGATCTTTGATTAGTATGTAGGTGTAAGATGTGTAAGACTTTATGTCAAATCATGTTTGTTATGTGAGATAAATTGTGTAAGAGATAGGCTACTTTATGTCAAATCAAAGTAGAGTTTGTATTGATTTTGTTTCGAGGTAAGAAAATTGTTGTTTGTTTGTCTTTTGAGAGAGTAGTTTGAGAAAATTAATGGATGAAAAATTTATTTCCGAAAACAGAAAACATGTTTGTTTGGCATTTCCCAAACACGAAAAAATTTTAGAAAACGTCAAACAAACAGACCCTTAGTTTCGGATTTCATAGCTACTTATGATGTGGTCTGTAGCAATTAGAGCCTCGTGATCAAGACTTGTCTTGATTTCGAGATAGCTTTAGTAGAACCTCTCGACCACCGCATTGCACTGACTATTGAATCACTTGTAATATAATGAAGATGTTCGAACACGGATAAATTAAATATACCCCAATCTTCTATCCCTAAAACCATCAAACATTTCAAGATCTGGGTGTGGGTTGATTTGGATGACCCTATTGTACACATCACATTCCACCATTAATTAACTTTTTACCCCAACAGATTAAGTTATTATCATAGGTGAGAGTTCATGAATTTAAGGCTCAAAAAATAATATCAAAGTGCAAGAACGAACTTAATTAATATTCTATCTTGTTTGTTCAACTGTACTAGATTTATTTCTATACGCACCTACTATTGGATAAAATAAAAATCAATAGTGAGAAGACATCATCATCACAATGCAAATTTGATGGTAGATATGTTATTGAGAATTGGGGCTACCTCATCTCATGTGGTCCTGGTACTGGAAAAAAATAGTTAATGTGCATTGGCATCAATACAGTATCACCACCAAATTGGGTATAGCCGTATAGGTATATATATAATGCAGGGGAGATGAGCCCTCTAGGAATTAATAAGCACCACTCGAAATATAATTAGCCCTGGCTGGCTCCATCCCCATGCCCAGGAAAAAGCTATATCTGCATGTTCTAAGGCTCTAAAAACTATGCATTTAAATCTATGGGATCAAATGCCGCATATACCCCGCCTCTATGTAGTATTCAAAATCAAAACAAATCAAATCAAATCAAATCAAACTAATATTCGATTCAAACAAACTCAAACGCCATTTTTTGGAAAACACGAAAGATGTTGGATGCTTACCCCAAACTGTTCACACCCCTTAAGATTATGGTTCCACCTATGCATAAAAGAGTGATCAGTCACAAAATATTCGCAACATACATTTACTTTATGGTTATATGTGTTTAATCGAGCTAGTTTCGGGGTTAGATTTTTCCAAATGACATGCACCTAAAGTCCGTTGCAAACTTGCCCGTCGACTTACAATATTTAATTCAATAGTTTTATGAATTTGTTACTATAATTTTTACTAACAAAAGCAATATATGAAATGCATTATAAAAAATAAAAAAAAAACATGAATATCGTCTCAATGTAAGATTTGTAGGGCCTGTTTGTTTGGCATTTCCCCCAAAAAAACTTGTGTTTGGGAAAAGCGAGACATACACCATTTATACTTTTTGAAATAAATTTATCATCTCTCAATTTTCTTAAATTTCTTTTCCAAAAGCCAAACAAACAACAATTTTCTTATCTCAAAAAGAAACCTACACAAACTCTACTTTGATTTGACATAAAGTAATTTATATCTTACACAATTTATCTCATTTAACAAACATGATTTTGCATTAAAGTTTTACACATCTTATACCTACAACCTAAAGTTTTCTAAAAAAGAATCACACATACCTTATTTCTCAAACCACTCTTCCAAAATCTATAAAAACAACATTATACAAATCGATATAATTTCACAAACCGTCACCACTCTCACAAACTATTCTCCAAAATGCCAAACAAATATGCGCAGCAGATCTCCTGTCCCAAAGTGGGTGTCACATATTGTGTCCCACTCATAAAATTATGCCACATGTCAAATTTATTTATATGCATCACACACAATTATTCCCTTATCATCTTCTTGTTCCCACAATACATCTGCAATTGCAGAATTGCACCAATCTCAAAAATTTATTTACTCTAAAATTAACAATACCGTGGCCTTACCATCTTTAAAAAAATCTTCATCACATGAACTCACGCCGGCTGCAGTACCTTCGTGAAAAAATCAATTGCATCATTAAGTACTTTATTTTGTGAAATTATAATTAAAAGAATTAAGTTTGGCATACCGTATAGTTTGGCATACCGTATACAAATAAGGTAGAACAAAGATTATATAAATATCTTCTATGGATTGTATTTGTAAATAATTTTGAAACCCAGAAACGTTTATGCTACAAAAACAACAAAGATTTTCAATTTTTTATTTCTTTCTTTCTTTTTGGATAATTAGATTTCCAGTTTAAATCATATTGATTAAAAGTTTTGAACAAATATAAGAACAATACTTGCAAACAATAATTTTGGGATTGATCATGTCAAATTGAACTTTCAGTAATTGAAAATATATTGACGGTTGTTGAAGTTAATTTTGATGAACATTTAATTCATCAAAAAAAAAATGAGGAACTTTAATTAATTTTGATGGGTTGTTTTTCTAATTTCATTTTGACAAACATTAATTTTTTTTTCAAACTCATTCCAAGGAAAACTAATACTAAGGGCCTGTTTGTTTGGCGTTTCCCAGAATTTTTTCGTGTTTGGGAAATGCCAAACAAACATGTTTTCTATTTTCCGAAATAAATTTTTCATCCATTAATTTTCTCAAACTACTCTCTCAAAAGCCAAACAAACAACAATTTTCTTATCTCTAAACAAAACCTATACAAACTCTACTTTGATTTGACATAAAGTAACCTATTTCTTACACAATTTATCTCACATAACAAACATGATTTGACATAAAGTCTTACACATCTTACACCTACAACTCAACTCTTCCAAAAAAACCTACACCTACTTTATTTCTCAAACCACTCTCTCAAAATCCAAACAAACAACATTACGCAAATCGAAATTATTTCACAAACCTCCACTACTCTCCCAAACTACTTTCCCAAACGCCAAACAAACAGGCCCTAAGATTTTGGACGGCAGTTGTGTGGAGATGGAGAGGTAGATTCATGTGTGGTGCAATGGAATGGAACTGGACACATGCCAATTAATTAGGAATGGGACACAATATGTGACACCATTTGGGACAGAAGATCTGCAGCGACAAATATGGCCGTACTAATTTTTCAATATTATAACTCACTACTATTGCAGAACAATTATAGTGTAAGAAATAATTGGTTGTAATTATAAGACCTAGATAAGTTAGAACAAACATACGCCGCGTGTTATATTTATAGAGTATTTAAATCATCTTTAACGTATTTATAAAAAAAAAGAGAGAACCATTAGTTGTATCTCCAACTGGCTGACCAACAATTTATAAGGCTTGCTCCAGCGGCAAGGGTGGGGGTTCGAATCCCGTTTGGAACTTGGATGGAAGCATTATTATGAGTCTGTCTAAGGGTCATTTGTGGTCAAGACCCCTTTGTGCTCAGAGTGTACAGCAGTATGGTGGGATCCTGAGGCTTGGTGGAGGCACATCCCGCGATTTACATCCTTCAGGGTTCTAGGGCAAGGGTTCTGAGGGTCCAGGATTAGTCTGGTGTAAGCTTGGACACCTGGATTATCAAAAAAAAAAAAAAAAAAAAGAAATCATCTTAATTTAAAGTAGAATGTTAATCTTAAGAAAGTAGTATGTGGTCTTTCTATTTTAACATGTCAGTCAACAATTGCATGTAATGATTCCAAGAAATGACCGTACAAATGGTGGAATCCTAATTCCTAACATGTGACTTCACATATTATTCTTCTACTCCATTATTTTATTTTACAAAGTGAATATATATAATAGATCTTTTTATTCCTCGAACTAATAAGTTCTCCCAATTCAAACTTATAAAATGGTTCTTTCTGACTGTAACTAAATTGTAACTAACTAGTTATCCATATGACATAGAATGGCATGTGCTGTGCTGTGCTTCGCTTCAGATAAAATAAAATATTACTCATCATGCTTACGGTTACCAAACTCAATAGATCGATGTACAAGTATCACTCATACATAAAATATATAGTGTACGTTGTGCGTGTATTTCTTATGATCCAACTCTTACCTATTCTATTTTTATTTTTCTTGAGTCTGAGTCTGAGTCAAGATTTAATAAGTAGGATAAACTAAAATTAGTGAAGATTATATATAAATACGTCTGAAAGAACAACGTACGAGTTAATTTTTAAGCTCCCAAAAAAATATGTTATACATTTAATACAAAGAATAGGTGGGTAATTTTGGTTTGTATTATTCAGATTGGTAGATTTTTTTTTTAAAAAAAAAAAAGATATTTCCTTCCGTTCTTGGATGTACACAACCGAACTTTAAAATACTTGGATGTAAAGTAGATATATTGAAATTAATTAGATCTTAATTCTCCAAGTTCCCATGTATAGTACAAACACGTACACAAGGACAATGAAATGGAGCTAGGTAGCTGAAAACAGAGTTGTAGTGGAACTTGACTAGTGAACCCCAATCCATGTTCTCAAAATATATAAGATTGTACATAGTATGTGAAAGCAAACAAATTTACTACTAAGGGCAAGTCCAATGCAAGAATGTAAAATTGAGTAAGCAAAATGCATTATAGAAATTCAAATAGTGTTTTGCATATCCAAAAAAAGTCTTTCACTCCAATGCATGTGTATGCAAAATGAATATGCATTTTATTTTCATTTTTGTTTTATTATATAATCTATTATATTTATGAATTCATTTTTTTCCGATATCTTTAATAAATATTAAAAAAAAAAAGTAAGTTGAAAAATTCAAATTTAAAAAATTATAAATTAAGCGGCAAATTCAAATCTTGAAAACTTGAAAAATTAAATTTCAAAATACAAAAACTTTTGAAATTTCAAGTTTTGAACAATATAAATATGCGGGAACTTTCAAATCTCAAATTTTGAAACTTCAAATAGACTGGAAAAATCAAATTATTTAAATTAAAAAAAATTATTTAAATTCATTTGAAAGCTCAAATAAAAATAATCTAATTTAAATCAAATTTGATATAATACGAAATGACTATAAATAATAATATTACAATCTTACCTCACAAGTTGGTAGTTATTTGCTCACTATTTATTCCCTTCAATTTTTTCATCCCCATTTCTCTCTCCTCCAAAGTTTGTAAATATAGGATCCCAAAGTTGAAAATGTAAAATAGATCTCATTTTCCTTATCCCCATTGGAGTGGAAAAAGTACCAAAAAATGCATGCAAATTGGAAGTTAGAGCTTTGCATCCCCATTTGCTTACTTGCATTGGACTTGCCCTAATAGATGAAAAAAGGTGGTCCCTAAAACTTTTTGTCACTAAAATTTGTGGTGCGTCAACCGAATTTCCAATTTTCAAGTTGAAGGTGACTTATTAGCATTCTTTATTGCACATGAAGGCCATGTTACTCTACTCTCCCTACAGTTATATCACTCCCAACTACTTTGTAACTGTCCCCTACCTAACGCCATCTCCAGTGGAGATGGGCGGGATCGGGGGTGGAGAGGGAAGCCGTCTCCAGCGGCTGGGGTTCGGGGGCGGGAACGGGCTGGGCGCAAGGCTCGACGGAGCCCTGCGCCTAGCCCTGGGGTCGCGTGGGGAGGTTGAGGAAGGCACGCGCCCTTTTTTAAGTCAGGTGCCGCGCGCCAAGTGGCGGCATCTGACTGGTTCCTCTTTTTTTTTTTTTTTATTTAGGGTTTTTATATATGTAAAATTAATTATTTAAAGTAATTTTTAATAAAATTAAAATTTCCTCCTAAATAAATTAAATTTGTAGAATTTAATTATTTAATAAAATCTGTTAGTATATTTATTGTATATTTACTAGTATTTAATAAATATAACTAGTCAACAATTTTTAATTGAATTATTTAAAATAATAAAATTAAAATTTTATAATTTATTAGAATTGTAATTAAATTTATTTATGGACAAATCATTAATAATTAAATTCAACATTTTATTTTAGTTTCTTTTATTGTAATTAAAAATTTAATCATTTAATTACAATATTGGTGGAGGCTATATAATTTTAAAAATATCGAATTAGTTAAAAATATAATTAAACACTTATACAAATAATTTAAATTAATACTTAAATAATAAAATATTTAAATACATACTAAAATTAACAAGATAAATAAATTCTAACAATTACATGACGCATTAACCGTATTTTGCATACACATGGGCCACAAAGTCTTTCTGAAGTCTATGTTTGTTTCTTTGGAGTGTATTTCCTATTATGTATCAATTTTAATTTTATGATTATTTACTCTCTTTAATTTTAATATTTTAATATTATTAATAATTAAATTTTATTATTAAAATAGTTATTAGTATTATTATTAAAAATAAAATTAAAAATAGAATTATAGGTGAGAGTGAGCAAGTCTTCAAAATATAATTAATCTATTTCGGAGCCCTGCCATTGGAGACGACCAGGCAGAACTCGGGGTGGGGGCAGGGGCAGACCCAGGGATCCAGAGCCCCGAGCCCCCCCGCCCATTGGAGATGGCCTAAAAATAACTTCAAATACAATCAATCAGTTTAAGTTAACAACATACCGTTCTATAGTTCATGCAAATTAAAATTTAGTTACCTTTCATTTGTGCTCCATTTTGATTTATTTTCAGATGATAAACGCTTGAAACTTGAATTTTTGTTCTAGTTTAATTGTCAAATTTGATTAATCAGAAAGTGAACGATAGCATATACACAAATATTTCCACTAAATCCAAAAACAAGAATATTCCGTCCGAGTTTTTATTTTTAATTTAAATTTTTGGTGAAGCAAATTTGAGTTCGATTCAATTTTATTTGAACCGGATGAGGACCGCAATTAAAAGACGATGCCTTGAGATCTTCAAGGGCAAGATTATAACTACATTGACTCAATGCCCAACTAACGTGTAGGCGATATTTTTCATAAATGAGCACAGGATAAATTCAAACACATGACCTCTTTTTGATCTATCTCCGATACCATTTTGAATGTCTAACTCATCTAAAATAAGAAGGTGTTAGAGGTAAGACATTAAAATATAACTATTTACTTCTAACAAATGCATTAGCTCATCAAAGCAGGTGATATTAAGCTCGAACGACCTGACATGGGTCGTTTTTACAAGGGAGAAAAACAATTAGAAATAGTCGGGCCCAAAAACAGCTCAACAGAATGTGACCTGGAGTACAACAAGTCCAGATCTCCAACCAATATATTTTAGAACATTAAATATAACTCGAGATCGATATATCACAACATATTAGAAACAAGAGAATGTGCCAGGGTTGTATCAAAGGTCCCACATCAATTATAAGAAAAGAAGTCTTCAAATTTCAGGATAAGTATTTCATACCTGGTATGATGCAGAATGGAACACAAGCCAGATGCAGAACATGAGAATAGCTGTCACTAAGCAGATTCAGTACAAATAGTTTTGATTCCAAGTTCTCTTAAGAATTGCATATTTGCACTTTTGTTCCCATAGGACACTTTCTGGTTTGCCGTTTTAGTCCCCATGAACTGTCTCTGTTTTGTTTGATCCTAAATTGGATGGAGAGGGGGGAAAGGCGAAAATGCATAAAAAAGATAAAAAAGTTGGGACCAAAAGTGCTATTTCTACATGCGCGGAACTAAAATTACCGAGTGTCCAGTCCTATGGGGGACTAAAAATGCATTTTTGTCAATTGCAAATGTAATAAAATTTCATCAGCTTCTCATAGAACTGAAATCTTATACACAGAGCCGTTGTAATGTAAGCATACATCAAACTCCACAGAAGACTATTTCTGGTGTAGATTATAACACATCGGTAAAGAGCACTATGACAAAATGATAAGGAGCACCAAGAGTCCAAACCATAAGTACATTTTTATCTTGAGAAGTAGGACTCAATACGACATAATATATGGTAAGATTTAAGATCGTGTTTCACAGGTCAGGCGCAGCTTTCAGTTCTTGGTGCTGTCCATCCATCAAATTCAGTTGCCTTCTGAGTCTTGCAATATGCGCTTGCACCTATGCATTCACACACACTGTTAAAGATTACATTTTCTATTTCTTTTTTTAACTGACAAAAGGCAGAACTTATTGTAATTAAAATATTTGATGTTCAAAATTCTCATTTCACATAATTAAGAAGATGCAGCTACTAACAATGCTAATTCTTCAGATTTCCGTTATTTGTATCAAAATCATAGAGAATAAATCAAATATACTTCGAACTTCATCATGCCAGTTTTTACTATGAGCACCATAAACAAATGCGACATCTGAAAACTACAATATAAGGGTTCAGATGTTGCTAATAACACCAAAGTTTATCATGATACAATGCATCTTGTAGACCAGCTAACTGAACCAGTCATGTGAAACTAAAGGGCTTTATGAAGCACTTCTCAGATGGTTTAACTTGGAAGTCCATTTATCAGAAAATATAAACATTTGGGAATCCATTGTAAATGGGCTTCATTGAGAAGTCCAATATACTAGAAATTATTTGAAAGCAATTATAGAAAACCCAAGCTAGAAGTTTATTCGATAAATGCACTTCCTATTTAAGACGTAATGCCAAACACCATCTAAGTTTATAGGATTTCTAAACAAAACAAGGTGAGGACATACAAATTTATCTTAACGTATGACTCAGAATAATATTTCTACTAATAACACTATCGAGTTAATATATGGGTTTGAGTTTGGAAGCCAACTACTTCCTCTAGCCCCATGTCTTGTTTCAAAATTCTCCATCTTCCTTCTACATCTCAATTATCAAAGAGAAGAAGAACAGAGCTTTAATGTTTTTCAAGGGTATCCAAGACCTGACTTAATACCTTTGAGTCACTGTCAGGCACGTAAGTGTGCACATCTCCCAGCGAGGTTCCGAACCTAGGTTTGCCACATTGTGGAGTACTAGTCCCTTCAGCTCGACCCAACACCTAGATTTGTTTTCCTTGTTGTTCATCACTCTCTTAGTGTCTAGGCGTATGTGATTCCAATTTATGCTAATTATGGCCTAGATAAACCCAATTTACATTCTTCTATTAAAATTAGAAAAAGATAACCCACTGAATAACATAGGTTAATGCCTAACAAAAGAAGAACGTCGGCATTATAGACCAGAATCAGCAGTGACCCTTTTCTCTCTTCCTAATGTTTGCCCACTTGGGTAAAAAGATAGTAGGAAATTTACATGCTAACTCTGCATTGAACTATTAAAAACGTAACCCAATTTAAAACCTAATAGTCATGTCAAGTTGGAGACCTATTCATCCAGGCTTAGAAAATATATCAAACTCAATTTTGAAACTTTACGTGTCAACTGATCAATTCTAATCAAATTTGGGAATATATCATCTAAGCTAATGAATTGAAAACTTGTTATTTGCTATGATCCGCCTCAAATTGTTGAAGCTTCTGAACTGACACAAAAAAAAAAGCACAATCTTAGCTGGTTCTCAATTCAGGAAATCGCATCTATGTAAGCAGTGCCTCTATGGATTTTGTAGAATACTGGATGTTGATTTTCTTCATTGTCTCTAGATGCACATTACAGATAGTGCATTCCCTATATCCCAAGTTCTTCACATATTATCTTTGCCTTTCAGTCAAACAAAAATCACTTTATGATAGGGATATTAGGCATTACAACATTATACATAATTCAAGTTCATCAATAGCCTCATTGGATGGAATATTGAAGTGAAGCAGATACACTAACAGATTCAGATGTTCCTCATGAATTATTATTTGTTCAATAGTTTCATAAGATAATAGTATCCACTTATTAAGAGACGAAAAATAGATTATTTATACGACAATTCTACAAGCGAATTAGCTCAACAATTTATCTAATATACATATTAATATTGACCTGCTGGCGAGCTGCAGCTAGTTTTAATAGCTCATCTGCCTCGGAGAAATTGGTAAACCACTGGCTCAGGGGATTATCTCTTGTGTCACCTCTCTTTCTATTGTCGAAATCCTCCATAGGCACTGTGAGAGAGAAATCACAAAGACTCAAACAACATGAAGAATAGTGATTAGTAAAGCTTTTAATAATAAATCAATAGGATAATATAACATTTCAAACCAGGAGGCATATTAAATCCCGCAGGCAATCTAGGCACAATAACTGCAGGATGATTTTGCACCCGGGCAAAGAAAGTCTCTGAAGGCTCCGACAGAACAATTTCATCATATGATTCTATGACTACGGGCTTCTTAGTGGACAGGGGACCAGACTCATCCTCAGCATATAACTTCAAATGGTGATACCTATAAAAAAGTTTCACGCACAAAAATCTCACACGAAAACTTCGATAAAATGACGACGACTTCTCATCACTATTAGCAGCTGCATTGATATTGATAAAGTTAACAATAAAACTACACATGCAACTGGTCCTAAATCAGCATTTGATCTTAACATATCATAGATACACACATAGGTTCATCATGTCTAGATCTCTTTAACTATATATTAATGCACTCAGAATCAGAAATACTCACAAGTGCAATGGCTTATCGCTTACGTCACTGTGAAAATGAAGGGTAATGGCAATTTCAAATTCACCCCATCCAGACTCTGATAACTCAAAGGGAGGACTATCAACAACCCTCGTGGGGTTATTAAAACTTGAATGCAATTGGAAAACAGCACGCTTTACGACCACTCCAAGGTCCTCATTTGACGCCCCCCGAACATAAATTGTCCATTTATGAGACTGATACCTAATCAGATATCAATGAAGTACGAAACTTTATAGTAGCAATTGATCAAACACCTAATGTACAGAAAATAGGAAATATAAAGAAAAACATATAGACTCTTACTCGCTCGCCTTCTTACCAAGCCAAAATGCAATGTTACCATACACAATCGGTACACAAATTTCTGAATCTTTTAGCTTCTTATCCAAGCCCTGTACAAGACGAAACAATTACAATGAAGTATTACTAATAATTGAAACTGTTTGAGGAAGAAAAAAAAAAAGAATCACCTTTTTTTCATTGTCATCTGAAGATTTAACAATTTTCATGCGCTGAGATTTTGAAGTCGATCCACTGATTTCCGCCTGATCGACTCCGCTTTTCTGAGTCATTTTACTATTTAATTAAAGAAAATCACAAATTGATAAATGAAATTAGGGTTTCCAATTGGATACTGTATACGGCATATTAGAGTTGGGGACTTTTTGGAGATTTTTTGCAACTTGCACCCTTGAAAATAGATCTCTTAGCATTTTGTACCTTCAGAAAGAATATTTCGTCAAAAATGACCTTCCCAAATATTATATTTTGAAGAAAGACCTCCTTCATTTTTAATTTCTAAGTTATATATTATTTTTTCCTCCAATTTTCTACTAAACCCTCTCAATTACTCCTCATTTTCTCCTAGACCCTCTCAATTAATCTTCGTATGTTTCCTCCATTCTCACATTTGAATTCTCTCCATAAATCCTCCCTTAACACATCTCTCTTCCTTAATAAAAACAAAACCCCCTCTTCCACAACTCTTTCACTCTCACACAAACCTATACCAGTCAGCAGGTCGACGAAGAAAGAGAGGAATAAGTAAGTTTTCATTTGTTTGCATTTCTGTAACTTTTTTGGTTTTGGGTTCTTGGGCTCCTGACGCTTGGATGGGCGCTTGGTCTGTCCAAGCGTCGGACGCCCAAGCCCCAAGCTTTGATTTTTAATTTTTTATTTTGGATGGTTAATTATACTTAGTTAGAAGTAAATAATCACATTTTATATATACTAATTAACCACTAATTGAAGTTAAGTCATTTTTAGTATTTCAAGGGTGCATACTGTTATTATTTATTTCTAAAGGTGTAAAGTGCTAAGAGGCCCATTTTTTAGGGTCATTTTGAAATTCTGAGAGGAACTAGCTGTATTTGGTCCATGAAGCTTGGTGCTTATTTGATTACTCATGCTTCCTAGCTTTCTTTCATTTAATTGGATCCCCAAAAACTTATGTAATAAGAAATTTCAGGTTAGTTTAATTAGATCTTGTTTGAATAAACTTTGAAATATTGAAGAATGATAGTAAGTTATTATACATTTTAATAAATGTGTCGTGTTCGGTCTACATACATAATGAAATCGATTTAAACATGTTAAGTTTAATGAATATAGAGAGAAAGGAGACATTTGCAAAAGGTGAAAAAGTGTATTCATTTTCCTGTTTCACAAATACAATGTGTAGTCCTATTTATGTACAGCAAAAAGGAATATTTTTTGTTGCCCTAACTACAAAGACACAGGATCATTACACGTGTATACTACACTATCATTTATCATCTTTGATATTCCTAACACGCCCCCGCGAATCAAACAGGGGAGGAAGGACCGTTAGATTCGATCGCAACAAGGAAAATCGTATGCTGGATAAAGGCTTGGTAAGGACATCTGCTAGCTGGTCCTTACTCGAGAGAAATGAAACTTGTAAGGCCTTTGCTTGAACACGCTCTCTTACGAAGTGAAAGTCGATGTCGACATGCTTGGTACGGGAGTGCATTATCGGGTTTTTGGTGAGGTATGTAGCACCCAAATTATCACAATAAAGAGTTGGTGGTTTAAAAATCGAAATTCCCAATTCTTTTAAGAGTGACTGCACCCAAAGAAGTTCACAAGTAGCAAGCGCAAGAGCTTTATATTCGCCTTCCGTGCTGGATCGTGCT
The DNA here is from genome assembly GCA_030819805.1 of Penstemon newberryi var. newberryi. Lineage (NCBI taxonomy): Eukaryota > Viridiplantae > Streptophyta > Magnoliopsida > Lamiales > Plantaginaceae > Penstemon > Penstemon newberryi. Next base: position 9,558,608 of record JAUALY010000004.1, on the reverse strand, counting down.
ATAGTGGATTGCTTTTTAGAACTCCAAGATATGAGATTTTTGCCAAAGAAGATGCAAAAACCGCCCGTAGATCTTCTATCATCAAGAGAGCCCGCCCAATCGGCATCGGTGAAGGCAGCCAACGATGGATTTGGAGAGGCTCTAAAGGTAAGACCAAAATCAGCGGTGTGTCGTAAGTAACGTAAGATTCGTTTAACTGCTTGCCAATGCAAAACGGTGGGAGAGTGCATGAATTGACACACCCGATTCACCGAAAAAGCAAGATCCGGTCGGGTGAATAAAAGGTATTGAAGACTCCCTACGACACTCCGGTATAAAGTTGGATCTTCAAATGAGGGGGAATCACGAGCTGAGAGTCGTGTTGAGGTAGCCATAGGGCTGTGAACAGATTTACAGCTGCTCATGTTTGTGCGGCTAAGAAGATCAATTACATACTTTCGTTGAGAGAGAAACAATCCGGATGTAGTACGGGAACATTCCAAACCCAAAAAATAATGCAGGCCACCAAGATTTTTAACCGGGAAGTCTTTGTTCAGTAGAGAGATTAACGTATCAATAGCTTTTGGACAAGAGCCTGTGAGTACAATATCATCCACATATACTAGAAAATACAAAACCACTGAATCATGCCGATAAATAAATAATGACGTATCAGACTTAGAGACAATAAAACCCAATTCAATAAGACGAGAGCTTAGTCGAGCATACCAGGCCCGGGGAGCTTGCTTAAGGCCATATAAAGCACGATTCAACTTACAAACATAAGTAGGAAAATCAGGATGCACGAAGCCGGGGGGCTGAGACATGTAAACCGTTTCTTCAAGTGAACCATGTAAAAAGGCATTTTGTATGTCTAATTGAGTAATATTCCAATTCAAAGAAGTAGCAATAGAGAGTACCAGACGAATGGATGTGGGTTTCACAACCGGGCTGAACGTCTCTGTGTAATCTAGGCCAACCAATTGATTGTATCCTTTTGCCACCAATCGCGCCTTACGTCGTTCAATTGAACCATTCGAGAGAAACTTAGTTTTGAAGACCCATTTGCAACCAACCAAGTTCTGTGCAGGGGAGGGAGGGACCAGAGTCCAAGTTTGAGTGGAAAGCAGAGCATCGAACTCCAATTGCATTGCACTCCTCCATTCTGGATGTTTTGTTGCTTCGATGATGCACGTGGGTTCGTCGGGAACGGGTAAGGTTGTAATGTGAGCTTTAGGTGGTGGCCAAGGAATAGTGCCATCAGATCGGTGTTTGGGTCTGATGTTGTTTGATTTTAAACGAGTGGTCATCGGATGAGTTGTGGTTGATGGAGGAGGAGTAATGGAACGAGTTGGTGGAGATGGGTTAGGCGACTGCTGTTCTGGGGAAGAAGAGATATTATTTTGGCTGAGAGGTGGTGGGTTAATGTTTGTAGGAGAATTGGGTCGAATAGGAGTGGGTGACCTAGGTGGAGATGGGTAGGAATGTTGAAAAAGAGTTGGGTTGGTGGGCCCATCAGCTGGAGGTGTAGTAATTTGTTGGGCAGATTGTGTATTTATTTGTGGATTAGTTGATAAGGGCCTTTGAATGGACTGATTAGGTGGGTCAGGGATAAGTGGAGGGTTAATGGGCCAAGCATTATGAGAAAGATGAACAAGGGACTGTGTTTGGTATATGGATTGGGAATTATTTAAACTGGAATCAGTTTGGGAGAATGGAAAATAATTCTCATCAAATAGAACATCGCGTGAAATATACATCCGACCCGTATTAACATGGAAGCAAAGATAACCAAGATGAGACGGGCTATATCCGAGAAAAATGCAAGGAGTAGATCGAAAGTTTATCTTGTTTTTGTTGTAAGGCCGAAGATTTGGCCAACACTGACAACCAAATGTTTTTAAGAAGTGATAATCCGGTTTCTTGTGGAATAAAATTTCATAAGGTGATATATTTTGTAAAGTTTGTGAGAGTAATCTATTTATGAGATATACGGCTGTAACAAAGGCGTCCGCCCAAAATTTTGTGGGAAGTGACGAGTGCGAGAGAAGGGCAAGACCCGTTTCAACAATATGCCTATGCTTTCGTTCTACCATTCCATTTTGTGGATGTGCGTATGGACAAGAAACCCGATGGGAAATACCAAAAGAACGTAGAACACGTTGTAGGGAACGGAATTCCCCACCCCAATCGGATTGTAATGCAATAATTTTTGAATTAAAAAGAGTCTCAACATTTCTTTTAAATAGAATAAACATGTCCACAACTTCACCCTTACATTTTAAAGGAAAAATCCAACAAAAACGACTGAATTCATCAACTATGGAAAGATAGTAACGAAAACCCCCACGGGCGACAACCGGAGAAGGGCCCCACACGTCGGCAAGGAGAAGTTGGAGGGGTGCGGTAGAGTGATGGGCAGCAGCGGAATAAGGCAGTTGGTGATGTTTTGCGTGACAACAAGCTGGACAAAGATGTTGGGACTTCGAGTTGTGAACCGGAAGGGGGACATTTCGGATTATTTTGCTAACTATTTGCATAGACGGGTGGCCAAGACGAGTGTGCCACAAGGATGGAGAGGCACGAACAGCGGAGTGCGCTTGAGGAGAGGAAGTGATGGGCGGAAAAACGTAAAGGCCATCTTTAGTAAGGCCGTGAAGTAGCACCATCCGAGAGTTCGTATCCTTCACAAGAAAACAATCCGAATGAAATTCAAAAAAGACATCATTACTCTTGCAAAAAGATTGAACGGATATAAGATTTTTACTAATATTAGGAACATGACAAAGGGGTGAAAGAGAGAGATTGCCATTTTGTGAAGGGACAGAGGCGCTGCCAACATGATGAATCGGAAGAGTTGATCCATTTCCCACCCGAACTTGATCGATTCCATGATACTCTGTGGGATTAATCGAGATCGAAAAATCATTGGTGAAATGATGAGAGGCAGCAGTGTCGGGATACCACGAAGAGTCGGCTAAGGTGGAGGGAGAAGGTCCGGTGGTGAGATGAGCCGAAAGAGATGGAGGTGGAGGCGATTGATAATTGTAGTTGAACCGGTGATAACACGCAGTAGCGGTGTGGCCCTGTTTTTGACAAACTTGACAAGTGGGCCTATTTGGGTTGAATTGCGATGGAGTGGGCAACAAACCGCGACCACCGAGATGACCTCGAATCCCTCGGCCACGGAAGCCTCCACGACCTCTGTTTGAGCCACGACCTCTGTTAGAGTTGGGAGATAGTGATTTTGATGTAGTGTTGGCAGAGAACTCTGTAGAGGCAGCAAGAGTGGTGGTTTGGTGTAGCATACGAGCTTCATAGGTGAGGAGATGAGAGTAGATCTGGGAAGGGAGAAGAGGTTCGACTTGAGTCGTAAGAGAGGTGACAAGGGGAAGAAAATCATCGCCCAAACCAGCGAGTAGTGCGGCAACAAAATCAGTTGGGGGAATAATTTTCCCAGCCATAGCAAGAGTGTCAACAATGAGTTTTGCTCTTCTGTAGTAATTAGCAACACTCTCTGAACCTTTCTTCAAGGAGGCAAGCTGAAACTGGAGCTGCATCGTGCGTGCCTGGGAGGAAGCGGCGAACATCGATTCAAGGATAACCCACGCTTCTCGTGCTGTAGTAGCTTCAAGAACATGAGCTATGATGGACTGTTGAGAACGGCTTGATCTTGTTGGATCTAGTGGAGGTAGGAGGGATTTGGCTCAGGCGAATTATCAAACACCTGGGGGGGAGGAGAAGAGCCATCAATAAATCTATAGAGATTGTGGCCTCTTAAGAAGGGAGTGATTTGTGCTCTCCAAAGGACATAATTTTCATCAGAAAGTTTGACTGAGATGAGAGAGGGTGGGCTGTGAAACCCTGCCGGCAGGGGCGGACCTCAAGCGGGACTGGGGGGGGGGGGGGGCATGGTCCCCCCAGAAAAAATGGTATGTGTATAATTTATATGGATATGTGAACAAAAAATAGTATTGGATGGAGTGGTTAGGTTAGAGGTGTAGGAGGAAGAGAGGTGTAGTGTTCGACTCCTCCTTGCACCTTTTGAACTAGGTAACAAAATTTTTAATAGTTTTCCAAGTGGTAGAATTAATTTTCCTTTTTTGGCCTAGTGAATAACTTTCTCCATTTTGGTCAAGTGGTAGATATTTTTTTCTCTAATTTTTTTTCTCCATTTTAACCAAGTGATATTTTATGTTTTATTAAAATTCAATAAAGATATATTTACTTCTTCATTTCATCTTCAAGTTCATTTAGCTTTTCCTTTTTAAAGTGTTTATTAATTAACGTTTCTCATTAATTTTGCCTTTAAGCAAGCTTTAAGTTACCAAATCCATACTAGATATAATTTGAGTTAATCATAAAATCATAATTATACTATAATTACATAAATCGAAATATGATTTTAACCATATATTACGCATATTAGTAGGACATTCGACATTTACATGTTTTGGTTAAACAACATTTATTTATTTTTCGGTCATAAATATTTGTTTTTAGTGTTTAAGAATCCATATTCTTGAAATATTGATAGTATATTTTTTTCACTTTTTCAATACAATTATAGTACTACTTAATCTTAAGTTAATTTTTGTCATTGTATCAAAACATTGAGAAAATATCGATGTTTTGTTATCAAAAAATCTTCGGCCCCCCAACAAAAATCTTCTAGGTCCGCCCCTGCCTGCCGGAGTAGAAGGAGGGAGGGCAGAAAGAGAGGGGGATGTCATTGGAGTAGTTAATGGATTTTCAGTATGGATGGGTGGTATGATGGTGGTCGGTTGTGTGGAGGTGGTGTTGTCTGCCATGGCAGAAAAAAATAGTAGGGCAGAGAAAAAAGAGTAAAAGTGGCTAATTGGACGTTTGTCCTTTTCCAGCTCTGATTACCATGTTAAGTTTAATGAATAGAGAAAGGAGACATTTGCAAAAGGTGAAAAAGTGTATTCATTTTCCTGTTTCACAAATACAATGTGTAGTCCTATTTATGTACAGCAAAAAGGAATATTTTCTGTTGCCCTAACTACAAAGACACAGGATCATTACACGTGTATACTACACTATCATTTATCATCTTTGATATTCCTAACAAAACAAAATATCCAAATATAAAAAGGCATTCAAATGTTTTAATTTAAACGAGTAATTAAACTTCTTTTGGTCCATATGTTTCCGAGAATTTTATAAGGATAAAAAAAACAGTCATATTGTTGTATAAGGATACTTTTGATCCTAAAAAATAGCTTTTCATGGTAGAAGAAGAAGAAAAAAGGTTGTTTGTCAACGAGACTAGCTAGTATACATTTTTTTTATCCTCTACAATCTAATCTACAATTAAATCATGATCTGCTCAAACGAGAGGTGAGATCGATAAAAAAATCTTCGCTACAAGGAATGGTGAGGCCACCCATTGGATGATCAAATCCGAACTCTTCTTCAGCTAGACATAGCAAATCCTGAAACGAAGGGTGATTCAAGTATGATACTGGAATAACAAAGCGTCTCTTCTCATTCTCCCCAACATAAACCGCAAAATGACCCTTTGGTACATCAGTTCTTGGTGAAGTTGCTCTTTTTACGGGTGATAAAGATTGTCTAATCATTTGGCGAATGGCCATTGTTGTATTAAAGTAAATCTTGTTAAATGAAAGAAAAGAAGGAATGCTTTTGGAAGAGAAAGGTTTATGAGAAATTTGTTGATGGTTGTAAGCACTGATGTGTGTTGTGTATATATAGAGAGAAAGGAACATTTTATAAAAGAAATTTGATATTTGAGAACACAAGCACATGAGTGATTAATGAACATTCATTTGAATTTATCTTCTAATCGGAGCACTCCCGACAACATGGCCCTTAGAGGACAAACCCCTCTCTAAAGTGAAGGAGATAATTAACGAGCCTTCCGTGGACGTAAAATACGAACAAATATTTTTAGATGGCTTTAATCTACCTGCATTAAAATTTTGTGGTCTGGTAATCTAACAGGCCATGTGGAGTTTGACTTGAATTTGTTTTAGTATATACTAAACTCCATTACAATCAATTCTTGGTTGGGCTGTCAATTGAAATACTATTTTGTCAATTAAACCAAACTGAAAGGTCCACATTATTAGATATGTCATGAAACTGATGAGCATGAAGGTGTTACAAAATTAGCTGTCCATGTGATATTGTTTCTTGACAAATCAAAATGTCTAACAAACTCAATTGGTTTGATTGGATGTAAAAATTGACCGGAGCACAACAAAAAAATAGGTTATTAGTCTAATGAAATGAAGGATATATTAAACTTAGACAAAAGTAATTTCTAATACAAGATCTATTGTATCCCAGTTGCAAACGAAACTAGTATTACTTTTGCCCTTGTATAAAGCCATTACATAAATACAAGCACAACTGATACTGGAACTGTAAGAATAGAAGGCCTAATTAAATGTTTAATCACTTGGATCAAAGTTGCTTGTTTTATTTTGTGACCAAATGTACTAGAACTTCAATTCTACGTAGCACAACTCATACAACTGGTTTAGAACATTATAAAGGACCTACTGGCCGCATCTCTGGTCCAGGTTGAACATAATAAGTTTCCGAATTTAGTTAGGTTTGTGACCATTATTACGAGATATGATTCATAGGTTAGTTTTAGGCATTATGGAACTGATGCAGTCATTTTTCTCTTTTAGTACCTAAAGGAAGGGAAAATATAATCCTAGCTAAACTATGTCTGTATATAGTGTTAATTGGCAATGAAGTTCATGGGAAAAAAAAATTGAAAAAAAAAAAGTAATGAAACATTTGCTATGTTGAGCTCACTAAGAGTTTGAAATAAGAACTTTTACTAGATACTGCTTTTGCATCAGAGTATTGGTGAGAATGTACGTAAGCCTAATACGTGCAAGTACCATAATATAAATTTCTAAAGGGATAAATTCTTTTACCCCGACTACACTATGTATCTTCATTGTGTTAAAAAGGAAAACAAAGAATATGTGTCCGAGCTAATAACAGAAGTGTTCTATCTAAGACTTGTTGATATCATCTTCGGGCAAAGCTAGAAGTGAGATTAACGAATAAATCTTCACTGCAAGGGATTGTGAGGCCACCCATTGGCTGATTGAATCCATATTTTTCTTCTGCTTGACATAACAAATCTTGAAATAAAGGCTCGTTCAAGTAGGATAATGGAACGATAAAGCATTTCTTCTCACTCTCTCCAACATAAACAGTTAAATGCCCCTTTGGCATATCAGAATTTGATCTTTTTCCGGCTGATGGAGACCGTCTTAGAATTTTGCTAATGGCCATGTTTAGTATATCCAACTGAAAATGGAATGAAAACTGAGAAATATTGATATTTTTGAACTTTTGCTGGTTGTAATAAAAGAAATGTGCTGTAGCTATATATAAGTGAACATGGAAATGATATCTCATTCAGATAAACATAAGCACATGAGAAAAAAGCAAATATGAGTGATTTACAACAATGTTCCCTACCAACTATATCAACATAGCCCTCGAAGGACCCCTCTGAAATCGACTGAAGAATAACACACTACGAGATACTTATTTGTACAAAGTAATTTGTGCAAGATACTATTAGTTAGATATATTTATACAGATTTGTGCATTTTAAAGGTGTATATAAAGGCGGCATCCCACATTGTTATCCAATTGATTTCAGAAGGGTCCTTTGAGGGCTATGTTGATGAAGCTGGTAGGAAACAATGTTGTCGAGTAATCATAAATTGCTATTGAAAATGAATTGTGCAAATAGGAAGACAAATCCATGTGATTTCTCATGTGCTTATGTTTTTCATGTTTCATTAGCCACCACGTATCCACTTGCTTATTGACTAAATTTCTCAAGGATAATCCATTTCCAGTTCACTACTTTGCTTATATATACAATACATTTCTTTGATTACAAATAAGCAACAATAAAAACTCAATATTTCTCTGCTTTTAATTTCTACACAAAAACTTCCCGTTTTCTCTCTCTCAAGATTTACTAAAACAATGGCCATTCACCAAATTCTTAGACGTTCTTTGTCAGCTGGGAAAAGATCAAATTCAACAAGAAAAGTGATGTTCCAAAGGGTCATTTTGCTGTTTATGTTGGGGAAAACGAAAAGAGACGCTTTATTGTTCCAGTATCATACTTGAACGAGCCTTCATTTCAGGATTTGCTATGTCAAGCTGAAGAAGAATTTGGGTTCTATCATCCAATGGGTGGCCTAACAATTCCATGCAACGAGGACTTATTCATGGATATCTTTTCTAGTTTGGCCAGAAGATGATAGATATCTAGTTTTTAGATGAACATAGTTTTGTAGACTAGTTTCACTTAGTTTTACAAATGAACACGGCAGATAGAAATTTATATCCCTGTACAAAGTTACATATGATTACATGAAAAATTATCCAATTTCAGATGCAAAATCATTTTCTTGTTTGAGTTGTCAGTACAAATTCTATATGAACTCAGCACTTCAAGTCATTGTGTTGATGATGTTTCCTTATATGCTGTTAACTTTAGCTTAACAAGTGGGAAGATAATTATTATTACAATCACACATCCATTATTCTGTTCCTAGGTTTTAGAACAATTGTAAACTATCCTGTTCAAGCAATAAACAAAAATTAGTGTAATTAAATCAAGGTTTTTACGCATATTTAACATGCCTAGCCTAGAATCTTAACTTGATTTCATGCAATTACATGCAATTAATGATCATATCTGCTTCCCCCACTTAATTATTCAAGAGCGTGATTGCTGGCCTAGCATACGTTTGTAGATCTAGAGGTCCGACCCAATTAGCTACGTGTCCATGAAAATGGAGTTAGATTAGTACATTTATTACCTATAAGATACTTGGATTATATAAAAGGTCAATAACTTATGTAGTTAGGCAGTTAGTTATCTATCGGAATTAAGTTTTAAGCTGATTCATTAATTTATGCTCAATATTCTGTATAAAATCCATACGGCTTTTTAGTATTTACTCTGTATTTTGTTGCCTCATCTGTAGAATGTGTTTTGAAGTATGACAACAAATTTGGTCTCCAAAGCATTTGAGGTCTCATAAACTGGTAAATTGGTGAAGAAACTTTATTTTCATCTCCAAAGGAAATTAAACAAATTTATGGAACGTCACGTTATGTAACGTCAATTTAATTTAAGGCATTGGATAATAAATATGTAGTCACAACCACATAAATTTTATAATATAGAATAAAATTAAACTTAATTAATTATGAGTTACCTGTTTAACAGGTTAAAACCATAATTTATCTTATATTCTTTAATATCCCAAAGTTAACTACCATAAATATTTTTACTTTCCTTCTTTTCTTTTTTCTACCCAAATTAATATCAATTTACCATAAAAATTGTATGTTTCCACACTATATGTTACTAGTTCATATATAAATAGTACAACACCATCAATGTGTATAATTATTCATATTACATAGTATAATGTCTCACATGTAATAGTATTGACTACATATACTTAGTAGTAATTAGTCACATTATATAGTATTATCATTAGTGCAAACCAATTTACGGATAATTCTTCACATTACATGGTATATTTCTCACATGTAGTAGTATATACTCACATAGCATAGTATTGACTCCACAAACTTAGTACGGTCAGCCCATATTAGTAGTAATTAGCCTCATTATGAAGTATTATCAGTAGTACTAACCAATTTGTGTAATTCTTCACATTACAAAGTATAATGTCTCACATGTAATAGTATTGACTCCACATACTTAGTATGGTCTCATATTAATAATAATTAATCACATTATATAGTATTACCATTAGTACTAACCAATTTACTAATAATTCTTCACATTACATGGTATATGTATCACATGTAGTAGTATAGACTCACATAGCATAGTATTGACTTCAAACAACTTAATATGGTCTCATATTAGTAATAATTAGTCACATTATCAAGTATTATCATTAGTACTAATCAATGTGTATAATTATTCATATTAAATAGTATAATGTCTCACATGTAATAGTATTGACTACACATACTTAGTACGGTCTCATATTAGTAGTAATTAGTCACATAATATATACCATTAGTACTAACTAATTTACGGATAATTCTTCACATTACATGGTATATTTCTCACATGTAGTAGTATAGACTCACATAGCATTGTATTGACTCCACAAACTTAGTACGATCAGCCCATATTAGTAGTAATTAGCCACATTATGAAGTATTAGCAGTAGTACTAATCAATGTGTGTAATTCTTCACATTACAAAGTATAATGTCTCACATGTAATAGTATTGACTCCACATACTTAGTACGGTCTCATATTAAAAATAATTAATCACATTATATAGTATTACCATTAGTACTAACCAATTTACTAATATTTCTTCACATTACATGGTATATATCTCACATGTAGTATAGACTCACATATCATAATATTGACTTCACAAACTTAATACGGTCTCATATTAGTAGTAATTAGTCACACTATCAAGTATTATTATTAGAACTAATCAATGTGTATTACATAATATAATGTCTCACATGTAATAGTATTGACTCCACATACTTAGTACGGTCTAATAATAGTAATAATTAGTCACATAATATAGTATTACCATTAGTACTAACCAATTTACGGATAATTCTTCACATTACATGGTATATGTTTCACATGTAGTGGTATAGACTCACATAGCATAATATAGACTCCACAAACTTAGTATGGTCAGCCCATATTAGTAGTAATTAGCCACATTATGAAGTATTATCATTAGTACTAATCACATTACAAGGTATATATCTCACATGTAGTAGTATAGACTCACATAACATAGTTTTGACTCTACATACTTAGTACAGTCTCATATTAGTAGTAATTAGTCACATTACATAGTATTTCTATAAGTCCTAACCAATGTGTATAATTATTCACATTACATAGTATAATGTCTCACATGTAATAATATTGACTCCACATACTTAGTACGGTCACATATTAGTAGTGATTAGTCACATTATATTATATTATCATTAGTACTATTCAATTTACTGATAATTCTTCACATGTAGTAGTATAGACTCACATAGCACAATATTGACTCCACTACTTAGTACTGTTTCATATTAGTCACATTATATAATATAGTATTACCATTAGTCATAATCGAATTACTGATAATCTTCACATTACATGAAATATGTCTCACATGTAGTAGTATAGACTCACATAACATAGTATTGACTCCACAAGCTTAGTACGGTTTCATATTAGTAGTAATTAGCCACATTATGAAGTATTACCATTAATATTAACCAATGTGTATAATTCTTCACATTATATGGTATATGTCTCACACGTAGTAATTTAGACTCACATAGCACAATATTGACTCCACATACATAGTACGGTCTCATATTAATAATTAACTACATTATGAAGTATTATCTAATACTATTCAATATGTATTAAAATATAAATTATGTATATTAAAATATATTATGAATTTTTTCAAAGGTTAATATTAATTATTCAACATGAAATATTATATATTGTTTATTATAAAATATTACTATACACAGTTATTTATTTATTTTTATAATAATTTATTAGTTTGTAATTTACTATTGATATGGTTAAATATTACAATGAATGTGGTCAAATAGTAGTATAGTACAACTACTTATGGTAATATGATAATAGTATTATGACTTATTAGTAACCTGTTAAATAGGTCATTTATTAATGAGATGTCATAATTCTATTGGTTATAACTTACGTCATGTGACGTGACGTCACCTTAGAATTTTCCTTAAGTTTTAGGCTGATTCATTAATTTATGCTCAATATTCTGTATAAAATCCATACGGCTTTTTATTATTTACTCTGTATTTTGTTGCCTCATCTGTAGAATGTGTTTTGAAGTGTGACAACAAATTTGGTCTCCAAAGCATTTGAGGTCTCATAAACTGGTAAATTGGTGAAGAAACTTTATTTTCATCTCCAAAGGAAATTAAACAAATTTATGGATCATTATTGGAAAAAAAAATGGAAATACTAATAACTTTAGCGCAGAAATCAAATGTAACATACTCGTTAAGAACTTATCCATGAGTTCATCAACAACTATGTTATTAGTATAATCTAAGCTGTAATGTGTCTGTTTTATTTCGTACATTCTTTTTGTTAATAGAGCTTTCTTAACGGAAAAATAATATAGAGAAGATATCCAAAGGAACAAACTAATGATGAAATACTGGTAAAGTTGAGTCAAATAATTTATATGTGTTAACAACTTGGACTAGATATTCATACTGTAAATTTGTTTCAGGGATACATTGTTTTCCCGAAAAAACGCACTCCATTTGTGAATGGAGGAACAAAGAAAGAAAATCCTTCTATGAAACTATCTAATTACAAAACTGTACTCCTCTAAAATCTAGTAAGCATCATGTTCTGGCGAAGAAAGAGATGACATCCATGAATAAGTCCTCACTGCAAGGAATTGTTAAGCCACCCATTGGTTGATGGAATCCGAATTCTTCTTCAGCTTGACATAGCAAATCCTGAAATGAAGGCTCGTTCAAGTACGATACTGGAATAACAAAGCGCCTCTTTTCGCCTTCACCAACATAAACAGCAAAATGACCCTTTGGAACATTATTTGATCCTTTTGCAGATGATGATCTCTTTCCGGCTGACAAAGACCGTCTAAGCATTTGATGAATCGCCATTGTTGTACTAAAAATCTTGTGGAATCGGAAGTTGAAATGAAGAGAAAAATAGAAACTTTTGTGAAAGCTGAGATATACGAGATTTTTGTTTGGTAGTTGATGCTGGTTGTGAGTTGAGAAATGTGTTGTATGTATAAGTAGTGAGCATGGAAATGGTTTATCCTTGGGATATGTGGTGGTTGATGAAGCTTGAGAACAAAAGCACATGAAGAATCACATGGATTTGTCTTCATATTAGCACAAAAAAGTTTAAAGCAATTTATGAGTGTTTTGGCAATATTATTCCCTACCAGCCATGTCAACATAACCCTCAAGGACCCCTCTGGGATGAGATCCCACCAAAATAGTAATACATAGTATATGATTTAATTATTGCAATGGCATCTGACTTAGATCGACCCGCCAGTGGTCAGTTGGTCTAATCAATTTAGAAACGAGTTGTTAACTTGATTTTGTGATGAAGAAGCGAATTGGTGAAGTGAATATGTGGTGACTGGTGGAACTTAAGAAACAATAGCACAAGAATGAACACATGGATTTGTCTTCCAATCAGGCCAACAACTAGCTCTCAAACGACCTCTATGAAATTAAATGAAGATAATGCTCAGCTCCTCCTATGGACATTAAATTATTTATTTAATAATGGATTTGATCTACCTAAGCAAGCAAAATGCCTTACATTCGTATAAACATGATAAAATTAACAATTCTAACCCACCAAAAATTAATTTGCCTTGTGATAGAATAGTGTTTTCTGAACAAGATAATATTGTCTTTTAGGGAGAAGTGAAGCTTAAACACAACAATTTTAGATTGCTGCAAATAAATCCTTCACTAACATTCACACTACTTTGTAAAATACATCATATTAAACCAATGCGACATATAATCACTCTTCGATTCCCCAAGTAAAATTTCAGGCTCAAAATTATTGTCGTCCAATTGTTATATCTGGTGTACCATAGCTTCGGCACCCTGAATCATGTCCATTTGATCTATCAGCAAGTGGCGTTTACAAGATAAAGCACATGGTTTCTTTCCCAAGCTACCGAGTAAATATACATGATTATGAGTTGTAAGACTACGTTTTATAAATGCCTTAGTTGGTTCTTACTTCTTATAATCCGGTCCACTGAGAGGCGGCATCAATTAAGATCTCCGTATTTACTATTATGATGTCTTGTTTAGTGATAATAATGGAACATTTTTTTCTTCTTCCTTTTAGAAGTTTAAGCTCAGAAATCAACTAGAAAATGACTTTTTATCAAAAAAGGTAAGAAAAGAACTAGATAATGACTTTGCACTTGAAACTATCTCAGAATATACCAAATGTATTTCATAGATCAATATCTCTAATTTGTACATGAATACATTTATAGTACCGAACAGAATATCTTCCATCTATAGAAGAAGACAAATTGGAAAAAGGAAAATGTTTGTCGATGGAACTAGCTAATAACAAAATTGTCCTATCTATGATCTTGTGTATATACATCATCTTCTGGCCAAGCTAGAAGTGAGATGGATGAATTGATCTTCTCTGCAAGGAATCGTGAGGCCGCCCATTGGATGATCGAATCCGAACTCTTCTTCAGCTAGGCAAAGCAAATCCTGAAATGAAGGCTCGTTCAGGTATGATACTGGAATTACAAAGCGTTTCTTATCACTCTCCCCAACATAAACAGCAAAATGTCCCTTCGGAACGTCATTTGCTTTTGAACATGATATTTTCCCGGCTGATAAAGACCGTCTTAGAATTTTGCTAATGGCCATTGTTGTATTAAAGTAAATCTTAGAGGAGCGGAATTTGAAAATGGAAGAAGATTTAGAAATTAGAAAATGAAATCTCAGTTTTTCTGTTTTTGGCTGTGAGGTTTGAAAATGTGTAGGTAGGTATAAATAGGTGAACTTGTAAATGAAATACCTCCTTCACAATCTCGATCGAATGGTAAAGAGGCAAGTTGATATGTGGTGGTTGGTGAAGCTTTGGAAACAAGAGCACATGATGAATCACATGGATTTGTTTAATTGTCTTCAAATCTTCATAAGATTTAACATAATGATCAATGAATAATTTGTCATCTTTGAATTGTTCCCTACCAGCTCCAGCAAACAAAGCCACGTAGGACCTCGCCGAAATAGATGTGGTAACCATACAGTACAAGTTGGTTCAATCTTCACCAGTCACCACTAATTCTCTAAGTGAAGGTGTAAAGAAGGCATCACACATTGTTACCAATCGATTTCAAAGGGGTCCGTTCAGAGCTATGTTGATGAAGTTGGTAAGGAACAATGTTATCAAGTACTCGTGATTGCCTTAAATTATTTTGTGCTTATAGGAAGACAAATCCATGTGATTTCTCATGTGCTTATGTTTCTCAGCTTTCACCACCCACCACCTATTCACCTGCTTATTGACTCAATCTAAATTTCTGAAGGATATTGCATTTCCAATTTCACCTATATATACAACACATTTTTGTGATTATAACCAACAAGAAGTTCTAAGAAAAACTTTCCTTGTTTTCTTTCTCAAGATTTACTAAAACAATATGGCCATTCACCAAATGCTTAGACGATCTTTATCAGCCGGAAAAAGATCATCATCTTCAAAAGGATCAACAGATGTTCCAAAGGGGCATTTTGCTGTTTATGTTGGGGAAAACGATAAGAGACGCTTTGTTATTCCATTATCATACTTGAACCATCCTTCCTTTCAAGATTTGCTATGTCGAGCTGAAGAAGAATTTGGATTTGATCATCCAATGGGAGGCCTCACAATTCCTTGCAGTGAGGATTTATTCATCGATCTCACTTCTAGTTTGGGCAGGAGATAGTATAAATATCATATCTATTTTTTTTGTAGGAACAAAGCTTTGTAGACTAGTTTAGCTGAACATTTTTTCTTTTCCTGATTTTATACACTGCAGATGTATATTTAATCAGAAAAGTTTGTATACTTGGGCTAGCTAATTAAGAGTAATTTACATGAAAATTAATCTATTTCAGATGCAAAATCATCATCTTGTTTGAGATGTTAGAATAAAAGGCTAAATGAAGTTATGAGCTCAACAATTCTATTAAGAAAAATTATCCATTTTCAGATGCAGAAAAGCATTACCTTGTTTGAGTTGTTAGGACAAAATCTAAATGAACCCAAGAATTCAAGTCATTCTGTTCTTAGTGATGTTTCCTTTTGCTGCTAACTTTTCTTCAACTAAGCTTTATTATTGAGGTTGTTAAAGTACAAATACACCTTTACGTAGAATACTTGTTCAAGATAACATTTTCCTTGCAATTCTGTTCCTAGTTGATAACATTTTCCTTACTTGTTACTGGTTCGACCAGTATAATTGGTTAAACCACCGGCTGGACTGGTGTGATGTCATTACATATGTACTTGTTACATAGAAAACCTTTAATTAATGAAAAAAATATACTCAGATTTATTCTTAGTCTCAGAGCAGCATAAAAATAAATGGATCCCCCTAAGCTCTTTTATTATTACTTTTGTGAGTAAGAAGAAAGATTGTGACTGACAGAGGGTAAGAATTAATAAGTTCTTGGTTTATTAGTATTGATTATAATTAATCATGGTGTGTGGCCATACGTATAAATGATTATTATCCATTAAGAATTGTGAATCAAATTTTGTTAGGAAAAATGTGTCCTTTACTTAGTATTCTCAATAATAGAGCTTAGCTATGGAGAAAAGTTAAAAACAAAGAGATTAATTGCTAAGAAGAGAATGACTCGTATAGAATTTGTGTAAAAAACTCAAACTAAATAATGCTTTTGAATATGTAAAATGGCTAAATTTTCATGTATATATCACATTGTGATTTTGTCCAAATATACATTGTTCCTCAAAAAAATATCTGCTGATAAGCAGACCTAAAAAGGAAACCTTTTTTTCACTAAAATTAGTCTACAAAACTGCGTTCCTCCAAGAACTAGATGTAAATCATCTTCTGGCCAAGCTAGAAGTGATAACCATGAATTGATCTTTGCTGCAAGGAATAGTAAGTCCACCCATTGGATGGTTGAATCCAAATTCTCCTTCAGCTTGACATAGCAATTCTTGAAATGAAGGCTCGTTCAAGAACGACACTGGAATAACAAAGCGTCTCTTTTCTTCTTCCCCGACATAAACAGCGAAATGTCCCTTTGGAACATCAGTTCCTTTTGAATTCGATCTTTTTCCTGCTGATAGAGAACGCCTAAGAATTTGGTGAATTGCCATTGTTTTAGTAAATTTTGAGAAAGAAAATAGGAAAGTTTTGTGAAGCAAGCGAGTTAAAGCTAAGAAGTTCTTTTAGAATTTGTTGCTGGTTGTAAGGTCAGAATTGTGTTGTATATATAAGTGATCATGGAACCGGTTTATCCTTGAGAAATTTAGATATGTGGTGGCTGATGAACTTTGGAAAACACAAGCACATGATGAATAATTAATCACATGGATTTGTCTTCCTATTTGCACAACATTGTTCCTTACCAACTATGCCAACTTAGCCCCCAAAGGACCCCTCTCGAGTTAATTTGATAAACACTATCTATCATACGGATATGTCTTTGAGTGATTAATAATTATTAGTAGATAGAAGCTAGTTTCAATTATATCATAGTTTTTATACATCAAAATCCTGCTGTTTGTTATCATAATATGTAGGGTCTAAGTTGTTGATGATTAGTTCATCATGTGCTAATGTCTCCAACTGAATGACTTTTGTGAGCTGACAATTCGTAATCAGTCAATTTTATACGTACAGGAATGAGCACTTCTGGCCCGTATGAAATACGCAATTTAAGTGGCCTGGAAGTGGTGGGTGAAAGAGTGTTTTTTTGAAGACAAAATACTTCATTAATTTTGTTTCTTTAAAGACAAATCCATGTGATCACTCATGTGATTCTGTTTCTCAAAATTTCACAAACCACCACATATCCAAAATTCCATCTTCACCTATATATACACAACAACACATGAATAAAATTACAACCAGCAACAACTTCTAAAAAACTTATCTTTCTAAGCTTTCACTTACTTCACAAAACTTTCATAAAATTCGAAGATTGTACAACAATGGCAATTAACAAAATTTTAAGGCGGTCTTTATCAGCTGGAAAAAGATCAAATTCAACAAGAAGTGATGTTCCAAAGGGTCATTTGGCTGTTTACATAGGGGAGAGTGAAAAGAAGCGATTTGTTGTTCCAATATCATACTTGAACGAGCCTTCATTTCAAGATTTGTTATGTCAATCTGAAAAAGAATTTGGATTCCATCATCCAATGGGCGGACTCACCATTCCTTGCAGTGAGGATTTATTCATCCACCTGACCTCTCGTTTGAGCAGAACATGATATATAAATATTTAATGGAGGAACACAGTTTTGTAGACTAGTTTCTATGTAAATATTTTGGTTTCCTTTTTTTTTTCAGATTCTTGTAGACAGTATATATTGCCAGGAAAAAAATGTTTCCATGGGCAAAGTTACATAATAATAATTGAGAAATTAGTCATTTTTCAGTTGCAAAAGCACTTTCTGGTTTTGACTTGTTAGCAGAATATTCAATATGAACTAAACAATTCGATTCATATTCTATTCTAAGATTTGTTTCTTTTTTCTTCTTTTATTTTTCATATATTGATCAGAATATCAAGTAAGAGGAATGTATTTTCAAGAACATCTTAATATATACTTAACGTCTATAGGTCATTGTCTTACTAATTACTAGCATATATAGAATATTTTGAAGTACTGACTAATGATACTCACATTTGGTAACTGGTCCCAGGTGCAGTACATAAAGAGTTATGAAGAGAATGCAATGATTAAACTTCTGTGTAATGGACTTATACTATAATTTTCATTACTTTCAGGATCCAATCTATCTATATACATATAAAAGTACGGATTCATCAAAAAGAATTTCTTGAATTTTTTGTGAAAACTAATATATCTCTACTTAAAATATAATTAAAATAAAAGAAGTCTACTTCAATATGAACACTTCAATATAAACAGAAAAAAATAAGAAAACTAAATGAAGAGGTATAATTAAACATGGAGTCTTAGTATATTTATTTCCTACATAAACTTCTAAAATCTAAAAATTATCTCTTACATCAATTTTTATAATTTATTTATAATCAAAGTACGTAATGAAATCGACAAAAAATGGGTGAAACTGGTAGAAAATAGTTTAAACCGGAAAAACAAAAGAAAAAAAATGAGAAAAGTAATGAAAGTAGGTTAAACCGATAAAATAACGGGTGAATCAGAGGAAAATATATTAAATCGATGCAAAGTGAATGAAAATACATGAATTGCAAGAATGAGAAATTGAGAATACTTCCAAGAGATCCACATGATGATGCACTTCAAAGAGAAATACATTTTCATCTACTTTTGATCTCGAAAATGGTTTACATTTTTCAAGTTTAAGCAATTTGGTTCCTCTAAGTGATTGTATCATGTATCAACTTACACTTGATACACATATTGAATGACCAACTCATCTAAAAGCTTAAGCTGTTAGAGAGAGGAATCATTTAATATATATCACTTAACACGCCCCCTCACGTGTAGGCGGTATTCATTTTCTCAAGCCTAACACGTGGAATTTAGAAATGGGTGGCGGAGGGATTCGAACACAGGACCTCTTTGGGCCTGAGCTCTGATACCATATTGAATGACCAACTCATCTAAAAGCTTAAGCTGTTAGAGAGAGGAATCATTTAATATATATCACTTAACAACACATTCAAGGGGTGATAAGAACAAATATGTATGTGTTGCAAATACCCCCAAAATATTTAGTTTTTAACAGCGAACAAATTAAGTATTAGTATGCTGTGTATGCTGCATTTGCATTCTGCGAATTTGTTTCTTGGAATTTGCCGGACTGGTAACCAAGGTACTTGCTTAAAGATTTATGCTCATTTTGTTTTTTGTTTGTGTGTGTGAATAGAGATTTCTTAGTAGAAAGATAACTAGAAAGCAAGAAACTAATGATGAATACTAGTAAAATTAAATCAAATAATTTGTCTGATAAAGATAAAAGTGTTTGCCTCTGAAAAGTCATGTTTTCATACTGTAAATTTGTTTATTTTCCCATTAAAATATACTCCATATTTGAATGGAGGAAAAGAGGAAAACAAGGGGAAAAAAAGATATTATGTTGATGAAACTATCTAATCAAAAAATTGTACTACTCTAAAATCTAAGTCTACATCATGTTCTGCTCAACCGAGAGGTGAGATCTATGAATACTTCTTCACTGCAGGGAATTGTGAGTCCACCCATTGGATGGTCAAATCCAAATTCTTCTTCGGCTTGACATAGCAAATCCTGAAATGAAGGCTCGTTCAAGAATGACACTGGAATAACAAAGCGTCTCTTTTCGCCTTCCCCAACATAAACGGCAAAATGGCCCTTTGGAACATCATTTCCTTTTGAAGACGATCTTTTTCC
Source organism: Penstemon newberryi var. newberryi (assembly GCA_030819805.1). Taxonomy (NCBI): domain Eukaryota; kingdom Viridiplantae; phylum Streptophyta; class Magnoliopsida; order Lamiales; family Plantaginaceae; genus Penstemon; species Penstemon newberryi. The sequence goes on along the minus strand of JAUALY010000004.1, from coordinate 9,538,390 downwards.
GGCTGACAAAGACAGTCTAAGCATTTGGTGAATGGCCATTATTGTACTAAAGGTCTTGTGGAATGAGAAGTTGAAATGAAGAGAAAAATAGGAAATTAAGTTTCGTAAAAGCTGAGAAATACGAGATTTGTGTAGTACTTGATGAGAAATGTGTTGTATATATATACAAGTGAACATGGAAATGGTTTATCCTTGGGATATGTGGTGGTTGATGAAGCTTGAGAACAAAAGCAAATGAGGAATCACATGGATTTGTCTTCCTTTTAGCACAAAGGACTTTAAAGCAAGTTATGAGTGTTTTGGCAATATTGTTCCCTACCAGCTATGTCAACTTAGCCCTCAAAGTCAAAGGACCCCTCTGAAATCAACTTGCTAACACTTCATGATGCTATCCTTTTCAAATGCATTAATCTGTATAAATATGATTAATGGCTTGTTGAATTTTTGTGGTGAATAAGCAATTTGGATTGGGATCATATTATCAAATTGAAACACTATCACATCACATGGATCTGTCTTTGAATGACCAGTAATTATTGATTAGAGTAGATATATATAATTTAAGCTTCAATTATGTCATAGTTTTTATAAACATCAATGTGATGCTGCTCTTTGTTATTAGAATATGTAGGGCCTTCAGCTCTTCAAAGGATATGCAAGTCTTGCAAAAGATTGTAATGATCAGCAGGCAATAAAAATTGTCGTTCATGTGCCGATGTCCAGCACAATAGACAGTTCATCTAATGAATCTATGCAATTTTAAGGCCTTTTTAATAGCCTAGAAGTGGTAGGGAAATAGTGTTTTTGGAAGACAAATTCATGTGCTAGCTATTGTTTCTCGAGTCTCACCAGCCACAACATATCCACTTGCTCGATGTAAATTTCTACAGAGATTGAATTTTCTTGCTCATCTATATATACAACACATATCTGTACTTACAACCAGCAACAATTCCAAAAGACTTAAACTTCTCAGCTTTCACTAAGATTCACAAAACTTTCCATTTCACCTTGTGCTTCAGCAAGATTTACTCCAATACAATCATGGCTATTAGCAAAATTCTTAGAAGGTCTCTATCAGCTGGGAAAAGATCAAATTCAACTCATGTACCGAAAGGGCATTTTGCTGTTTATGTTGGGGAAAGCGATAAGAAGCGCTTTATCGTTCCAGTATCATACTTGAACCAGCCTTTGTTTCAAGATTTGCTATGTCAATTTGAAGAAGAATTTGGATTCAATCATCCAATGGGTGCCCTAACAATTCCTTGCAGTGAAGACTTATTCATCGATCTCACCTCTCGTTTGAGCAGAATATGATACACGTCTAGTTTTTGTAGGAAGATAGTTTTGTAGACTAGTTTTACGGGAAAAAAAAAAAAAAGATTCTTCCCTTCTTCTACTTTTCTACACAGCAGATACAGATTTAGTTAGAAAATTTGTATCCCTAGGGCCTAGACAAAGTCACAATATTGATACATGAAAGAGTAGACATTTTTCAGATGCAAAATCTTAACTATTCAATTCATATTCTGTTCTATTTTGTGTTTCCTTTTGCTGTCAACTTTTCCATATGTAAGCTTGATTACGAGAATATTAAGTACACACACATTTAGGAGGAACATTTCATAAGGGAAAATATATCCTTTATAGGTCTTAATCTATTTAAAATAAATATATCCTCTAGCCATTGTTAACTGTATCAACCGTGAGGTATGCTGCTTGTGATCAAATATATAGTTAATTCCCATTTACCCCCTGTGATATGCATAATGTTAATTTCACCGCTTGTGGTTTGATTAAAAATATATTTTACCCCTTAAGAAAATTTTATAGGATCAATTTACCTCCATCAGTTGGAGAGTGTAACTCACCAGCCCGAAATTGAATGTCGGAGTGAAAAGTGTTGCGTAAAAAAATAAAATTACCCTTTTTCACGTAAAATAATACAGGGGATAAGGTGTCAAACAATATGAACACGGTACATATTTAAATAATACAAGGTGTAAAGTGGTCTATATAAAATAACACAGGGGTAAACCGCTTCATTTTTTCAGGTTAAAAATAAGTCAAAGTATATGGTATATAAAGGAGGGTATTTTTGTCAAATCATATATTTTTAAGGTTTAAAAATGTCAAGGAGGCGGTGTTAGTATTTTATCAGATTACAGGGATGTAAAGTTTCTTTTAAATCACGTGGATAAATTGAACATTATGAATATTACTGGGGATAATTTTCCATCAACTCAATATATAACAGAAACTCAAACATGACTCAAGGCCTAGACAAGTTTCTATAGTTAGAAGATCTTGAAGGCAATTTATTTGTTTATACCGTACAACATTCTATAAAGGGAAGAGTCAAATAAAGGTTATAGTTATACTCTGTGATTTTGTTTCTTGACTGCATGACTGGACAGACTGGTAAATTAACTATGAGGGGTACAAAGGTAGTTTCTTAAAGATGTTTAGGCCTTTTCTGTAAGGAGTTGTGGCTCTATTTGGATGGGTTTTGGTTCGGTTTCGCGGGTCTCGATTTAAAAAAAATGGTTTGGGGTGTTTCGATGAAACCTTTGAGATCTCATTTGGATGTGTTTTGGCTGTTGGGTTTTGTAGTTTGAATAAGTTGAAACCCCACTTGGATTGGGTTTGGATGTTGGGGTTTAGGGGAAAAAGTAGGTGGTAGGTGTCAAATCAAGTCTTTTTTAGTGAGATTTGGGGAAAAAAGTAGGTGGTAGGTGTCAAATTAATGTTTCATAGGTTTGAAGAGTTTAAGTGTGAGTTTCTGAATAGGTTTTTGATGGTTTTATGGGTTTGACGAAAACTCATTTGAAAGGGTTTTGGCTCGGTCTCGCGAAACCCACGAGCCTGGCCAAAACCCATCCACATAAACCCTGTGCTCCTTAATATGCAGTTTTTACTTCCTATTATAGAAAAAGGCAATAAACTAATGTCATGAGTAATACTGGAAAAGTTGAACCAAAGATTCATACCAACAACTTGAACTAAATAAAGGTTTTGTCATGTATTCATTCATACTGTAAATTTGTTTCAGGAATACATTGTTTTCCCGAAAAAATACACTCCATTTGTAAATGGAGGAAAAAAGAAACAAAGTTTGTCTACGAAACTATCTAATCACAAAACTGTACTCGTCCTATAAAGTCTAGTATATATGCATCATCTGCTGCCTAAGAAAGAGATGAGATCAATGAATAAGTCCTCACTGCAAGGAATTGTGAGGCCACCCATTGGATGATGGAATCCGAATTCTTCTTCAGATTGACATAACAAATCCTGAAATGAAGGCTCGTTCAAGAAGGACACTGGAATAACAAAGCGTCTCTTTTCGCCTTCACCAACATAAACGGCAAAATGTCCCTTTGGAACATCAGCTGATCCTTTTGAAGATGATGATCTTTTTCCGGTCGATAGAGAACGTCTAAGCATTTGGTGAATGGCCATTTTAGGATCAGAGTAAATCTTGTTGAAGAAGTAGGTGGAAAGATAACAATGAAAGTTTTGTGAAGCAAATTAAAGCTGAGAAATTTTAGGAATTGTTGCTGGTTGTAATCCTCCTATACATTGGTTGTATATATAGGTGAAAATGTAAATGCAATATCCATTCAATAAGCAAGTGGATACATGGTGGGTGGTGAAAGTTGAGAAACATAAGCACATGAGAAATAAATCACATGGATTTGTCTTCCTGTAAGCACAAATGAATTCAAAGCAAATATGGTCGATGTACATCATTGTTCCCTAACAACTATGTCAACTTAGCCCGTAAAGGACCCCCCCTGACATTGTAATAGATCACTTGATTGCTTTGGGTGATGACATTGTAACAGATCATATTATACATGTTTGTCCATTTTTAAGGTGTAAAATAGGCATCCCGCATTGTTATCCAATTGATTTCAGAGGGGTCCTTTGAGGGCTATGTTGTCAAGTACTCATAAAATTGCTTTTAAAATCTTGTATGCTGATTAGAAGACAAATCCATGTGATTCCTCATGCATGTGCTTATGTTACTTCACCATTCAATCTAACTTTCTCAAGGATAAACCATTTCCTCGTTCAGTTATATATACAACGCATTTCTGAGCTTACAACCAGCAACAAATTCTATAAAGAACTCATATATTTCTCAGCTTTTATCACTTGCTTCAAAAGAGATTTACCTTCTTTTATTTCTCAAAATTTACTAAAAATGGCCATTCGTCAAATGCTTAGACGTTCTTTATCAGCCGGAAAAAGATCAAATTCATCAAAAGGATCAGCTGATGTTCCAAAGGGGCATTTAGCTGTTTATATTGGGGAGTACGAAAAGAAACGCTTTATCGTACCAGTATCATACTTGAATGAGCCTTTGTCTCAAGATTTGCTGTGCCAAGCTGAAGAAGAATTCGGATTCGATCATCCTATGGGTGGCCTCACAATTCCTTGGGGGAAAATGCATATTACTACCCTGTGATATCGAAAACCTGCAAAAAACTACCCTGTGAAATTTTTTTTTCACCAGACTTCCTTGTGTTTTCAAAAACCCTGCAAATTACACCCATTCCGTCTCCCTCCGTCAATTTTTTGACGCGCGTGTATTCTACGCGCCAAAAATGCGATTTTTTTTGTTTCTGACGTTATTTTTCATTCAAAATGACAAGAATACCTTTGTAACTTTGAATCTTTGCAGAAAACTTCCTTGTGTTTTTTAAAGTTTGCATAAAACCTCCTTGTGTTTTTTAAAGTTTGCAGAAAACTTCCTTGTGTTTTTTAAAGTTTGCGTAAAAGTTCCTTGTGTTTTCCACCGTTTGCAAAAAACTTCCTTGTACTTTTGGAAGTTTGCGTTAAACTTCCTTATGCTTTGAAATGTTTGCAAAAAACTTCTATGTTTTTCTTAATGTTTGTAGAAAAGTAACTCATATTTTTTAATGTTTGCGCAAAAATTTCTTGTACTTTTAAACGATTGTTCAAACTCCCTTATACTTTTATACTATACCCATAATTTTATATCTTTTAAACTTCGCACATAATATCTCTTCTTTTCTTTGTTTGTTCCATATGAGAAGCGAGAGAGAAAAATTAGTGAGAGTTTTTGTAATTGTAAAAATATATTTTTTTAAATATATAAGGGGTAATTTAGGCAATTCAATTAAAAATTAACGGTGTCAATGATTAACGGAGAATGGGTGTAATTTGTAGGGTTTTAGAAAACACAAAGAAGTCTGGTGCAAAAAAAATTTCACAGGGTAGTTTTTTGCAGGTTTTCGATATCACAGGGTAGTAATATGCATTTTTCCCGTTTATAAAAATATAATTTTTTTATTAATATATAAGGGGTAATTTAGGAAATTCAATTAAAAATTAACGGTGTCAATGATTAACGGAGAATGGGTGTAATTTGCAGGGTTTTTGAAAACACAAGGAAGTCTGGTGCAAAAAAAAATTCACAGGGTAATTTTTTGCAGGTTTTCGATATCACAGGTTAGTAATATGCAGTTTCTCCCAATTCCTTGCAGTGAGGATCATTTCATCCATCTCGTTTCTAGCATGAGAAGATGATTATACGTACATAACTATGTTTTGGAGTAACATAGATTTCTAGACTAGTTTCAGGAAAATTCAAATTCAAATTCAAATTCTTATTTTCTTTTTCTTTTCTTCTTTTAGACAGCAAATATTTTGTCAGGAAAAATTGTGTCCCTGAACAAAATTAGAATACATGAAAAAAATTAGATATTTTTCAGAAGCAAAAGCAATATCTAGCTTAAATTCTATATGGCTGAACTATATTCAAGTTACATTCTACTCTTATGATGTTTAAACAATACGTAACTAATCTTTATTGAAATAAAGTACAAACACATATTTAAGAGAAACATTATTTCAAGACAACTTTTTCTTTTCAATATATATGTTAATTGATAATAACCATTTCCGGAATGTCCAAAAGCCAGGATTAATTATGATGAGACTATTATCCCAAGAACATCTGAATTCTTAGTCCGTAAGTAAAAAAAAGAAAGGGTACTTGGTAAATATTTGGGAGTTAATTGCAATTTACCCCGTGATATTTATAATGTTCAATTTACCTCCTCGTGATTTGAAAAATAGCACTTTACCCCCCCTGTAATCTTATAAAAGTTTCACACCGTCTCCCTGATATTTTTACATGTGACACTTTACCCCATTTGTTATGATAATGTGGCAATTTACCCCATGTGTAATGATAAATGTGCCAATTTACCCCTGTGTTATGCTAAATGTGACAATTTACACCCCTATGTTGCAAAAATACTTTTGCATGCCCACTCTCAATTTCGGCAAGTGAGTTACACTCTTCGGCTGAAAGAGGCAAGTTGCTTCTTTAAAATTTTCACAGGGGTTAAAGTGCTCTTTTTCAAATCACTGGATGTAAATTGAACATTATGCATTTTACAGGAAATTCAAATCACATGGGTAAATTGAACATTATGCATTTCACAGGAAGGTAAATTAGCATTTGCTCAAATGTTTGGGGTAATTATATGCACATTCCCTGAGGGTTAAGTAAATTACAAAATACAATAATTTCTAACATTTCCTTCACTTTAACTTTGACCTTACTAACACCTACATGCCGTTGTGAAAATTATTATTTTAAAACTACTGAATTAAGTTATAAATTTGGACAGCAAAATGTAAACATCATCTCTAAGAATAGAATGTGACTTGAATAGTTTAGTTCATAGTAACTCAAACTAGATAATGTTTTGTGTCTGATAAATAGCTAATTTTTCATATATTCATTCTGTAACTTTGTACAAGGATACAAATTTTTCTGACTAAATCTGTATCTGTTGTGTAGAAAAGCGGACCGTAAAACTAGTCTACAAAACTATTTTCCTACAAAAACTAAACATGTAGTAATATATATATCATCTCGTGGCCAAACTCGAAGTGAGATCGATGAATAAGTCTTCACTGCAAGGAATGGTGAGGCCACCCATTGGATGATTGAATCCGAATTTCTTCTTCCGCCTGACATAGCAAATCTTGAAATGAAGGCTCGTTCAAGTATGATACTGGAATAACAAAGCTTCTTTTCTCACTCTCTCCAACATAAACCGCCAAATGCTCCTTTGGAACACCAGCTGATCCATTTGAATTTGATCTTTTTCCGGCTGATAGAGACCGTCTAAGAATTTTACTAATAGCCATGTTTGTATTATAATTTTTAGTTAAGGAAAGAAAAGAATAGGAAAGTTTTGTGAAGCAAGTGAAAGCTGAGAACAACTTTGAGTTTTGTGAGGATTTATTTATATAATGCTAATTGTAATCCTATAAATGAGTTGTATATATCGATGAATATGGAAAATTCAATATTTTTTATAAATTTAGATATGTGGTGGCTGGTGAAACTTGAGAAACAAAAGCAGCACATGACTCATCACATGGAATTGTCTTCCAATCTTTATAAGGTTTTTATGAAATCCAGAAAATATGTAGTATTTATTTGCTTTGAAGAAAACACTCTTTCCCCACAACTTCCAAGCAACAATTAAGGTCCCTAAAATTGCGTATAGAATTGATCGATTGCCCACAAAAGTCAGTGTGTGGTGAAGAGTCGTATTTCCACGGAGACTAGATGGAAACATTAGCACATGATGAATTAATAATTATACAAACAGAATAAGGCCCTACAGATATATATAACAAAAACCAGAATTAGATGATGATGCATTGGTGATATAATGTATTTTCTGAAATGGTGAGTGATTTATTGAAACTTATATGTACTTACTTGTTGTTATACTTCCAATTAATCAATAATTATTATCCATGTGGTATTGTTTCAGCTTGGTTAAATGGTCCCTATCCTAGTTGCCTCTTCACCGCAAAAGTAATATTCAAGCCAAGGATTTCTGAAGACAAGCTATTAATCTGTTTATTTATTTATTCAGATTGTTATCAAGTTTATTTCAGAGGGCTATTGTTGACATAGCTGGTAGGAAACAATGTTGTCGAGTACTCATAAATTGCTTTAAATTCTCTTGTGCAGATATGAAGACAAATCCATGTGATTTCTTTCTCATTTGCTTATGCTTTTCAAGTTTCATCAACCACCACATACCTGAAGGATAAACCATGTCCTTGTTCACTACTTTGCTTATATATAGAGCACATTTCTCAACTTACAACCACCATCAAGTACTAAACAAAATCTCCTACTTCTCAGCTTTCACAGAACTTAATTTCCTATTTTTCTCTTCATTTCAACTTCTGCTAAAACAATGGCCATTCACCAAATTCTTAGACGGTCATTATCAGCCGGAAAAAGATCATCATCTTCAAAAGGATCAGCTGATGTTCCAAAGGGGCATTTTGCCGTTTATGTTGGTGAAGGCGAAATGAGACGCTTTGTTATTCCAGTGTCCTTCTTGAACGAGCCTTCATTTCAGAATTTGTTATGTCAATCTGAAGAAGAATTCGGATTCCATCATCCAATGGGTGGCCTCACAATTCCTTGCAGTGAGGACTTATTCATTGATCTCATCTCTTTCTTAGGCAGCAGATGATGCATATATACTAGACTTTATAGGACGAGTACAGTTTTGTGATTAGATAGTTTCGTAGACAAACTTTGTTTCTTTTTTCCTCCATTTACAAATGGAGTGTATTTTTTCGGGAAAACAATGTATTCCTGAAACAAATTTACAGTATGAATGAATACATGACAAAACCTTTATTTAGTTCAAGTTGTTGTTATGAATCTTTGGTTCAACTTTTCCAGTATTACTCATGACATTAGTTTATTGCCTTTTTCTATAATAGGAAGTAAAAACTGCATATTAAGGAGCACTACTCCTTACAGAAAAGGCCTAAACATCTTTAAGAAACTACCTTTGTACCCTTCATAGTTAAGTTCCCAGTCTGTCCAGTCATGCATATGTCAAGAAACAAAATCACAGAGTACAACCTTTATTTGGCTCTTCCCTTTATAGAATGCTGTACAGTATAAACAAACCAAAGTGCTTTCAAGAACTTCAACTATAGAAACCTATCAAGGCCTTAAGTCATATTTATGAGTTGATGGAAATTTGTCCCTTGTGATATTCATAATGTTCAATTTACCCCTACGATTCAAAAGAAACTTTACCTCCATGTAATCTAATAATATACTAAACACCATCTCCGTGACATTTTTAAACCTTAAAAAAAATATGATTTTACAAATCCTTTACATACCATATACTTTAACTTATTTTTAACCTGAAAAAATGAAGCGGCTGTCATGCTTTATTTTTGGGTGTTTTACGCTCAGACCCCCTGAGGTTTAATCATATTACAAATGAACCCCTGTAGTTTCAAAAATGTGAAAGGACACCCCCTGAGGTTTAGTCATATTACAAGGAATCCCCTGTAGTTTCAAAAATTACAAGGACACCCCTTACAGGGTGTTTTTTGTAAATATTTTTAAAAGTTGTAGGGGTGTCCTTGTAAGACTTGTTAAACCACAGGGGGTGTCCTTGTAATTTCTATAACTACAGGGGGTTCCTTGTAATATGACTAAACCTCGGGGAGTCTGAGTGTAAATCACCCTTTATTTTATATGGATCAATTTACACCCTGTATTATTTCATGTGTCAGTTTACCCTCCGTGTTATTATGTATGTGAAACTTTACCCTTTGTATTATATTACGTTGTGAAGGGTAATTTTGTTTTCTACGCAACACTTTTCACCCCCACTTTTCACCCTTTTGATCCTTTAAAAATTTCACATGGGAAATATTTTTTTTTCTTTTCCAAATCACTGGGGTTAAATTTAACATTATGCAGTAACCCTTTATATATTTGATCAAAAGCAGCATACCTCATGGTTGAATTACAGTTAACAATGGCTAGAGAATTTATTTATTTTATCTACATTAAGACTTGTAATGGATAAATATTTCATAAATGTGTATTTGTACTTGATATTCTCATAATAAAGCTTAGATATGGAAAAGTTGACAGCAAAAGGAAACACAACTTAGAACATAATATGAATTGAATAGTTAGGCTTTTGTATCTGGAAAAATGTCTACTTTTTCATGTATCAATACTGTGACTTTGTCTTTCTCTAAAAAAAAAAAAAAAAATACTGTGACTTTGTCTATCGGATACAAATTTTCCTGACTAAATCTATATCTGCTGTGTAGAAAAGCAAAAAAAGGAAGAACTTTTTTTCCCGTAAAGCTAGTCTACAAATCTAATTTCCTACAAAAAACTAGACAATGAACAAATCCTCACTGCAAGGAATAGTTAAACCACCCATTGGATGATGGAAACCGAACTCTTCTTCAGCTTGGCATAGCAAATCTTGAAATGAAGGCTCGTTCAAGTATGATAATGGAATAACAAAGCGTTTCTTTTCACTCTCCCCTATGTAAACAGCAAAATGACCCTTTGGAACATCAGCTGATCCTGTTGATCTTTTTCCGGCTGATAGAGACCTTCTAAGAATTTTGCTAATAGCCATGTTTTTGTTATTATGGTAATCTTTTGATGAAGAAGAAGGTGAAATGTAAATAAAAAATGGGAATTTTTTGTGAATCCTATAGAAATCTGCGAACTTAAGTTTTCAGGACTTGTTGCTGGTTGTAAGAACATGTATATATGTGTTGTATATATAGATGAACATGAAAACTCATATCTGTTGAAATTTGAATAGAGGGGAATAAGCTAGTGGATATGTTGGGTAATCACATGGATTTGTCTTCTAATGTTCATGACATACTTTTAAATAAACAAAATTAATAAACACTATTTCCCTCTACCACTTTCAGGCAACAAGGCCTTAAAGTTGCATAAATTCCATTAAGTGATATGTCTATTGTGGGCCAGAAGAACTCATTAGCTGCGTTACTGCGTATAAAATTGATCGATTACCATTTTTTAGCTCACAAAAGTTAGTGTGTGGTGAAGAGTCATTCTGCTGGACATTGGCACATGAACGATAATTGTTATGTATGCCGATCATTACAACTATATAATTATCAACAACTTAGTCTTGCATATGTTTTGAAGAGCAGAAGGCCCTACGTGTTCTGATAACACATTTTATATATAAAAACTATGGTAAAATTGAAGCTTATATATATCCACTATAATCAAGTAGTACGTTATTGATCATTCAAAGACAGATCCATGTGATGTGATAGTGTTTCAATTTGATAATATGATCCCAATCCAAATTGCTTATTCACCACAAAAATTATTAATCATATTTATACAGATTAATGCATTTGAAAATGATAGCATCATGAATTGTTGTCGAGTACTCATAAATTGCTTTAAATTCTTAATGTGCAGATATGAAGACAAATCCATGTGATTTCTCATGTGCTCTTGTTCTCAAGCTTTCATCAACCAAACCACCACATACCTGAAGAGTGAAGGATAAACCATTTCCTTGTTCACTACTTTGCATATATATACAACACATAACATTTCTCAACTTACAACCACCATCAAGTACTAAACAAAAATCTCCTATTTCGACTCGGCTTTCACAGAACTTAATTTCCTATTTTTCTCTTCATTTCAACTTCTGCTAAAAAAAATGGCCATTCACCAAATTCTTAGACGGTCATTATCAGCCGGAAAAAGATTATCATCTTCAAAAGGATCAACTGATGTTCCAAAAGGGCATTTTGCCGTTTATGTTGGTGAAGGAGAAAAGAGACGCTTTGTTATTCCAGTATCATACCTTAACCAGAGTTCATTTCAAGATTTGCTAATTCAAGCTGAAGACGAATTTGGATTCGATTATCCAGTGGGTGGTCTTACTATTCCTTGCAGTGAAGAAGTATTCACGAATCTCATATCTCGTTTGGACTTACAGAATATAATTTAGACTAATTATACAGTTTTGTGATTACATAGTTTCGTAGACAAACTTAATTTATTTCTTTTTTCCTCCATATAATAATGGAGTGTATTTTTTCGGGAAAACAATGTATCCCTGAAACAAATGTTCAATTTAGCTTCATGTGATTTGAAAAAGAGCATTTTACCCCCTATAATCTCGTAAAAGGACATTTATATAAGTGGCCATGTGTTATGAGATAATGTGGCAGTTTGCCCCCCTTACTATTATAAATGTGACAATTTACCCCCTGTGTTATGCTAAATATGGCAATTTACACTTCTATGTTACAAAAACACTTTTGGTATATTCACTCTCAATTTCGGCCACTCTATAGCAGAAGGAGTTAAAGTGCCCTTCTAAAATTTTCACAGATCGATAAATTGACATTAACTCCATAATATTGACCTTTTATATAATCCAAGTAGCCTAGGTACTAAATGTACTAATCTAAAATTGATTCTTAAAAAAATGATTCTCTTGGACACGTAACTAAATGGGTCAGATTGGTAAGTCGCTAGTTGCTCGATCTCTTTAGGGATATAAACGTACTTTAGGTTAGCAATCGTGCTCTTGAATAAATAAGGGGAATGATCATTAGCTGCATGAAAGAAAGTTAGGATTCTAGGCAGTGGCGGAGCTAGACGGTTTTTGTAGGGGGGGCGGAGAATTTTTTGATAACAAACTTGATAGTTTTTTGGTATTTTGATAAAATGACAATTACTAACTCAAAATAAAATAATACTAAAATTTTATTCAATAAAAATTAAAAAAAAGTTCTAGCAACTATTTTATCCAACATAAGATGAAAATATAAACGAGCAATGTTTTTTAAGAGTTCATTAATTAAATGGTTCAGAATATTGGAGAATTAATAAAGCATGAAAACATTTAGAATATAAATCTAGTTCATTATATGCTATGAAATTTACCAATATTAATACTAAAACCTTTGTTATAGAGAAATAATATCAAACTGCATAAATAATTGAGAAAGGAAATAATAAAATAAATATTTATTGAGAGAGAATATATGTATAAAGAATTGAGAAAGAAAAATAATAAACTGAATATGAAAAGAGAGAAAGTTCCCTATGGGTTTCGAACACAGGCATGAGGAAATGATTTCAAATAGGCTGAAGCCTACCAGTTGGATAGTTAGCTTATTTGGTAATTGACTTGCAAATATACCTACATATATATAAAGCTCCAGAATTTTCTTGGGGGGGCGACCGCCCCCCCCAGTCTCCAAGACGCTCCGCCACTGATTCTAGGCTAGACATGTTAAATACGCGTAAAAAATCTTGAAAACCTAGCAACATAATTGTAACAATAATAATCTTCCACTTGTTAAAAGAGAAAATTGTACTTCTCGTACTAAACTATATGTCAATTCTCACTTGTGATACCCTAAAAATCGAAGTCGATACATTTGGTACCATAATTTAAGAAATCGAATCACTTTTGATACCACCATTAAAAATGAATGTTATGTGATAATGTGACAGTTAAGTATTATTTCAAAATTGATACAATTACTTATGTTGACTGACAATTCTGCCCTACAACATTTCAGGTTGTCAAAATAACCCCACATCTTCAATTTTACTGACAATTTTAGTCCGTATTGTTGCCCAATTTCAAAATTGGCTCGATAAGACATGACATGACTTTTACCAACTAATTAATACCCTCAAACTCCAACACCAAAAATACGTCCAAACCATAACTCACAATTTTCAACTCAACTATTCCTTCAATTAATATTATCTTACATACAAGAGATTCCAACCAAAATACATCCAAGTATATTTTCAGGTATTTTGCACAACTTTAAAAAAGAATCACCAAAACTCCCCACCAAAACAATTTTAATCCAAAGTGGGTGAAACTGAACCAAAATACATCCAAACAGGACCATAATGACTTGAAGTGCTGATCGATCGAGTTCATATAGAATTTGTACTAACAACTCAACAAGAAAATTGATTTTACATCTGAAAATGGATAATTTTTCATGTGTAACTTTGTACAAGGAGATAAATTTTCCTGAATTAATATATATCTGCCATGTAAAAAAAAAAAGTGAAATAGTCTACAAAACTGTACTGCTGATCATCTAAAAACTAGATATCTATCATCTTTGGGCAAAGCTAGAAGTGAGATTGATGAATAAATCCTCACTGCAAGGAATTGTGATGCCACCCATTGGATGATGGAACCCAAATTCTTCTTCAGCTTGACATAACAAATCTTGAAACGAGGGCTCGTTCAAGTATGATACTGGAACAATAAGGCGCCTCTTTTCGATTTCACCAACATAAACAGCAAAATGGCCCTTTGGAACATCAGTTGATCCTTTTGAAGATGATGATATCTTTTCCCAACTGACAAAGAACGTGTAAGAATTCGGTGAATGGCCATGTTTAGTATGACTCGCTGGAGCAGAAGGTGAAATGGAATGAAAAAAGGAACGTTTTTTGTAGAAAATTGAAAGCCGAGAAATATTGAGTATTTGTTTTAGAACTTGTTGCTTATTTCTAATCAAAGAAATGTGTTGTATATATACAAGTAAAGTAGTGAACATGGAAATGGTTTATCCTTTAGAAATATGGATTGAGTGGTAAATAAGAATGTGGATATGTGGTGGTTGATGAAACCTGAAAAACAGAAGCACATGAGGAATCACATGGATTTGTCTTCCTATCTGCACAAAACAATTTAAAGCAATTTATGAGTGTTTTGGCAATATTGTTCCCTACCAACTAAATAAAGGAGCCCTCTGAATTGACAATGCATGATGCCTTTTCTAAACCTTTAAAATGCACAAATCTGTATAAATATATCTAATCCTATCTTGCAGTGTGCTATTCAGTTGATATTAGATGGGTCCTTTGAGGGCTATGTTGATATATTTGGTAGCTAACAATGTTGCCAAGCTTCAGTTGCTGCTTTGAATTCTTTATGTGCTTATAGGAAGACAAACCCATGCGATTTCTCATGTGCTTGTGTTTCTCAACTTTCACCACACACCATTTTCATTTTCACCTATATATACAACCATTGTATAGGAGGATACAACCTGCAACATTTCCTAAAATAAAATTTATTAGCTTTAACTTGCTTCACAAAACTTTCATTGTTATCTTTTCACCTTCTTCTCGGACAAGTTTTACTTTAATACAAAAATTGGCCATTCACCAAATTCTTAGACGGTCTTTATCAGCCGGAAAAAGATCAGCTGATGTTCCAAAGGGACATTTTGCCGTTTATGTTGGGGAAAATGAAAAGAGACGCTTTATTATTCCAGTATCATACCTTAACCAGAGTTCATTTCAAGATTTGTTGAGTCAAATTGAAGAAGAATTTGGATTTAACCATCCAATGGGTGGACTTACCATTCCTTGCAGTGAAGAAGTATTCATGGATCTCATCTCTCATTAAGACAGAACATGATGTAGACTAGATTTCAGATAACATACATTTTTTGATTAGATAGTTTCAAGGACATACCTTTTTTTTTTTCTTTTGTTGGTTTTCCTCTTTTTCTCCATTACATGGAGTATATCTTTCCAGACAACAATGTATTCATGTAAAAAAATTATAGTATAGATACATGGATTTTCAGAGGCAAAAGGTTATCTAGTTCAAGTTGTTGGCAACTTTACGAGTATTCTTTTATTAAGTTGTTGATTTTTCTATTATCATTCCATTAAAAAAAGCTCAATTAGTATTAACCAAAAACAAAAGAAGAAGAAGAAAACAGAAGTAAACACAGATGTATTAAGGAGCACTTCTCCTTACAAAAAGGCCTAAACATCTTTAAGTAACTAATTTTGCAGCTCATAGTTAGGTTACCAGTCATGCATATGTGACGAAACAAAATCACAGAGTTAATCTATAATTCTATATGTCTTCCCTTCCCTTCCCTTTATGGAATTTTGTCGATATAAACAAACTAAATTGGTTTCAAGATCCTCAAGTATAGAAACTTGTCTCCAGGTCTTGAGTCATATTTATGAGTTTATGTTATATATTTGATCACAAACAGCATACCTCATAGGTGAATTATAGATAATAATGGCTAGTGGGTTTATATACATTAACAATTATGAAGGATCGATGTGTTTCCTGGAAAAATCATTCCTCTTATATGTGTGTTTGTACTTAATATTCTGAACCATAAGCTTATATATGGAAAAGTTAACAGCAAAAATAAAACACAACTTAGAACAAAATATGAATTGAACAGTTAAGCTTTTGCATGCATCTGAAGAATGTCTAAATTTTCATGTATTAATATGTAACTTTGTCCAGGGATACAACTTTTCCTGACTAAATTTGTATCTGCTGTGTAGAAAAGCAGAAAAAGGGAAGATTCTTTTTCCCCGTAAAACTAGTCTACAAACTATTTCCTACAAAGACTACACATAAATCATCT
Organism: Penstemon newberryi var. newberryi; assembly: GCA_030819805.1. NCBI lineage: Eukaryota > Viridiplantae > Streptophyta > Magnoliopsida > Lamiales > Plantaginaceae > Penstemon > Penstemon newberryi. The sequence goes on along the minus strand of JAUALY010000004.1, from coordinate 9,522,061 downwards.
TCTGCCCAAGGAAGAGATGAGATCAATGAATAAATTTTCACAGCAAGGAATTGTGAGGCCTCCCATTGGATGATCAAATCCAAATTCTTCTTCAGCTTGACATAACAAATCTTGAAACGAGGGGTGGTTCAAGAATGATACTGGAACGATAAAGCGTTTCTTTTCGCTTTTTCCAACATAAACAGCAAAGTGCCCCTTTGGAACATCAGTTGATGATGTTGAATTTGATCTTTTTCCCGCTGATAGAGACCTTCTAAGAATTTTTCTAATAACCATGTTTCTGTTTTATAGTAATCTTTGCTGAAGCTGAGTGTGAAATGGATTAGGAAAGTTTTGTGAAGCCTATTACTTTTAAGTTTTTAGGAATTGTTGCTGGTTCTAAGTACATATATGTGTTGTATATATAGATGAACATCAAAATTGAATATCTGTAGAAATTTAAATCGAGTGGAATAAGCAAGTGGATATGTTATAATGTGGCACATGGATTTGTCTTCAGAAAACACTATACCCCTACCACTTCCAGACAACAAGGCCCTGCATATATTATAAGACATTTATGTATTATGATATAATTGAAGCTTATACATATATATCTACTTGTGTTGTTATACTTCTAATCAATAATTATTGATCATTCAAAGACAGATCCATGTGATAGTGCTTCATTTTGATAATATGATCCCAATCCAAATTGCTTCTTCAGAGGGGTATGTTTATGGAGTTGTTAGGGAACAATATTGCCAAAACACTCATAAATTGCTCTTGAAAATGTTTTGTGCAGATAGGAAGACAAATCCATGTGTTTCCTCAAGTGCTTATGTTTATCAGTTTCATTAGCCACCACATACAGCATTTCTGAAGGATAAAGCATTTCCATGTCCACTTATATATACAACACATTTTTGTCATTATAAGGAACAACAAGTTCTTTCTAAAACATCTCTCTCTTATTTCAAAGCTTTCACTTGCTTCACAAAACTTCCCTTCGTTTCTCTGTCAAGATTTACTAAAGCAATGCTTAAACGATCTTTATCAGCCGGGAAAAGATCATCTTCAAAAGGAGGAACTGATGTTCCAAAGCTCCATTTTGCTGTTTATGTTGGGGATAATGAAAAGAAACGCTTTATCATTCCAGTATCATACTTGAACCATCCCTCGTTCGAGGATTTGCTATATCAATCTGAAGAAGAGTTCGGATTCGATCACCCAATGGGTGGCCTAACAATTCATTGCAGTGAGGATTTGTTCATGGATGTCATCTCTTTCTTGGGCAGAAGATGATGTAGAGACTAGATTTTTTTGCTAGGATGAGTATATTATTTGATTAGATAGACAAACTTTCTTTTCTTTTTTCCTCCATTCAAATATGGAGTATATTTTGAGGAATTGTGCTACAATTTTGTTCTAATCCTGGCCTCTGTTTTTGTGCTACAATTTTGTTCTAATCTTGATATAATACTTTTCTGTTTTTATATTCTCAACTTAGAGTCCAAATGGAAATGATCTTGGCCTAATCCTGCACACAAGCAAGTATGCATTCCCCGATAACGTGTCACTTCCCACAATCCATGCTTCTTGCCCAATAAACTAGCACGAAGATAGAAGTTGCATGGGTACAATTCCTAAAAATACCTAAAATTAGTATTATATCAAGAGAGAATATAAAAACAGAAAAGTAGGGAAATAAGAATCCACATTATACAAATATATTCACATAAATATACCTGATCGAGAGAGAGTGAGGAGAAGAGTCTATGCCGGAACTTCTGCCTCTGTTTTTGTTTTCGCAAATGGAGTGTACTGGAATCTATGTTTACGCAGCTAGGGCTTAAATGAAATATTTAAAGACTCGCAGTTGCGAACTGCGAGTAACTTAAAAAAACTCGCAGCTGCCAACTGTGAGTTTATTTAAACTCGCAGGTAGCAACTGCGAGTTTGTTTTTAATTAATCAGCGCAAAGCTAATTAATTAATCTATAGTTAGTTTTTTTTTTTAATTTTTAATTTTAAGTAAACTCGCAGTTGCCAACTGCGGTTCTTCTGAAAAATCGCAGTTGTCAACTGTGAGTTTAAGCAAAAGGTACATTCCGGGAATAACTTTGACAACAAAGACATTTTGGTCAATTTTTTTGCCATAAAGGTTAATTAGGAAAAAATGAGAACCAACTCCACTTTTACGAATTAAAAATAATGTGTAATTTTAAATTTAATTCTTGGAATCCAATTTAGTGAAAGAAGCTGGGAAGAAAAAGTAAATAAGCACCAAGCTTTTATCTCCTACAGCGCGAGTTACGTAGGTCTCACCTTGAAATACTTCCACGTCACCAGTATACTACTTAGACAAATTTTAATTTAACACCAATCACAGTTTTCTGGCTTCCATTAAGCAATATACATAATTCAATTTGCAGAGGATCCTATACACAATTGGAAGCCCTAATTTCATCTATCAATACGTGACTTTTCTTTAGTAAATAGTAAAAAGACTCAGTAAAACGGAGCCGATAAGCTGGACATCATTGAATCGACGCCATTATCGCAGCACACGAAAATGGTTAAATCCTCAGATAACAATGAGAAAAAAGGTGATTCTTTTTTTCCTTTAGAGTTGAGGGGAAAAAAATTACTACTACTATTTAAAATTTGAACTCATTAGAAGTGAGAAATCAGTATCCGACTTAATATCCTAAAGAAAGCCAAAATAAAGCTTCTAAACCATCTTTCTCTTCTCTATAATTAATACACCGAATTGAAAATTGCATCTTCTTTTCTCTAAATTGTTTATGCACATTGTGGATAGCTTCTGTTTTGTTAATTTCAAAGATGTTGAGTAATATATTTACTTTTATTTAGTGCAAGTGCAACGATAAAGCCATACAAGTTTCTTTGTTAATTTTTAAATTTTATCTTATTTGTTATATAAAAGGTGACTATTTATTGATTGAAAATTCAATTATAGGAAAACCGACTACCATTGATGCTTATTTCAAAAGAGAGAATGTTGGAAAGCTTGAATCTCAAATTGCAGCATCAAGTTTTGGGTCAACCATTAGTCCACCTATACCTTCTATTTCTGTGCAACATAATACTCATAAAGTGCCAAGAATTGAAAGAGAAGAAATTGATATTTCTTCTATCAAGCGGGATCCAGGATTACGTCGTTCGATTGAAACATATCCCACTGAACAACGTGACAAAATTAGACGAGCTTATATAATGGCAGGACCATATCAACCTAGACGTGCAAAATATCCTCTCTCGGGGTCAACTAATCACCGATGTAGTTTTCAAGAGTCTTGGTTTGATAATTTTTCAAGTTGGCTTGAGTATTCGAAGGATAAGGATGCTGCATTTTGCTTGCCTTGTTATGTGTTCAGTAATTTATCAGGCATTCGTAGTGACACAAATGCATTCTCGGAAGGTGGCTTTCGGAATTGGAAGGAAATCAATGATGGAAAAGATTGTGCATTTTTGGTACATGTTGGCACAAATCCTAATTCACCGCACAATATTTGTGTTAGAGCATGTAATGAATTGATAGATCAATCTCAACACATAGATAGAGACCTTCAAATACAAACTTTCAAAATGATTCTTGAAGATCGTTTACGGTTGAAAGTTTCGATTGTTGTTATTCGATGGCTCACACTTCAAGGATGTGCCTTTGGAGTTCATGATGAAAGCGTTGAATCATCAAATTACATTGAGTTGATCAAACTTATTGGATCATTCAATTCAATTGTGAAAACTGTGGTGCAAGAAAATGCACTCAATATTGCTGGATATAACTCTCCTACTTTTCAAAAAGACATTTTACATATTTTTGCAAGGAAAGTACGAGCCATAATCCGTGAAGAAATTGGTGATGCCAAGTATTGTATTATTATTGATGATGCTCCGAGTGACTCCTATCGAGAACAAATGGCAGTTGTGTTGAGATATGTAGATGAAGAAGGTCGAGTTCAGGAAAAGTTTTTCGATCTTGTTGACGTTACGGACATGACCTCCTTAACTTTAAAAAATGAGATTACATCAGTTCTTTCTTGCAATAATCTTCATGTTTATAATATTCGTGGTCAAGGATATGATGGAGCAAGTAACATGCGAGGTGAGTGGAATGAATTACAAGGTTTATTTCTAAAAGAATGTCCTTATGCTTATTATATCCATTGTTTTGCTCATCCACTCCAATTGGCCTTAGTTACGGCTGCAAAAGAAGTTTTCCCAATCTATAACTTTTTGACAAATTTGACGCTTATTGTCAATCTTGTTAGTGATTCTCCTGAATGGCGTGATCAGTTAGGGGATGCTCATGCTTTCAATGTTGTCAATTTGACTGCAAACGATGAGCTTGAAACTAGTGGTGGACTCAACCAAATTGGTTCTTCACAACGAGTTGGTGATACGCAATGGAACTCGCATTTAGCTTCAATTTTGAGCTTATTAAAAGCGTATGATGCTACATATTCTGTTCTTGAAAGTATCATGGAGGAAGGTAATAATTACTCTCAAAGAGGTAGTGCACATAGATCTTGTGATGCAATGATATCTTTTGAGTTTATTTTTATCTTGCATATGATGAGGGACATTTTGGAAATCACCCATGACCTTTGTCAAGCTTTGCATTCTAAATGTCTAGATTTTTTGAATGTGTTATCCTTACTTTCTACTACCAGAACTTCGATTCAAAAGTTGAGAGAAACAGGGTGGGAAATTCTCTTAGACAAAGTTAAATCTTTTTGTGAAGAGTATGATATTGATATTCCTGATATGGCTTTACCTTACAAGCCTGAAAGAGGCCGAAATCCTTTTCAATTGGAGTCTATTTCTATGGAGCATTATTATCGGATTAATTTGTTCATTGCTACTATTGATACTCAATGGCAAGAGTTGAATAGTAGATTTGATGACAAGAGTATGGAGCTTCTTAGGTTAAGCTCAACATTTAATCCTAGTGGTAATTACAAGTTGTTTAATGTTGATCACGTTTTTGAACTAGCAACTAAGTTTTATCCTAGTGATTTTACTGAGCAAGAGATGTTCCATTTGAAAATACAAGCACAACACTATCAGCTTGATGTAACCAATCACTTGGAATTCAAAGAGTTATCAACAATTTCTGAGTTATGCTTACGGTTGAAGAGTACAAGGAAGTCAATGGTGTACCCTTTAATTGATCGTTTGATTCGCTTGATATTGACTCTTCCTGTTACCACGACAACAGAACGATCATTTCCAGCAATGAAGTTGGCTGAAATTGTACTTGATAACCAAATGGAAGATCAATACATTGGAGATTATTTGATTACTTACATTGAGAGGGAAATTGCCCAGAAATTTGATATCGATTCCATCATAGATGAATTTTATGACATGAAAGAATGTCGTGTGTAACTTCAATCTGAATAGTTGTTTTATTAAATTGCTTTTGCATTTTGAATTCGATACAGTTCTTTTCTTGAAACATTGAAAAAAGATAGTCATTGTTGATTCTTAGTCTTGAAGCAGCATAGAAGAGATGGATACAGTTGTATCAAATATGTTTACTTGAAACTGCTCTAGAAAAGTCTGCTCATCAGTTTTTCTTTGAGTAAAGAAAAATATGTTAACAAAATCGTTTTCTAGCATGAAATTATTAGATCCAAAATAGTAGTAAGGTTTAATGTATACTATAACTATTGATGGTTAGCAGACAGAAGCATGATAGCTAATGTGCAAATGTTTAATCTAGTGAGTGAGTGTCCAATAAAATACTACAACTCTTCACTACACACTAAAATTTCCAGCTGGCTAACATTGTCATGCGCATCTAATGAGAGTTTCTGGCCCGCAATAGGCAGATCAAAGTTTTCTTCAAGACAAATCCATGTTCTCAATTTTCACACACATATCTAAAGATCAAGGATATTGCATTTCCACCATGTTCACACCTATTATATATATACAATAGATTGTATATGTGCTTACAACCAACAACAATTACTTAACAAACTTAAAGTTCTCAGTTTTCACTTGCTTCACATTTTTTTTCCTATTTTCCTTTCTATTTCACCTTCTGCTACAACAAGATTTGCTTTTACTACAACAATGGCAATTCACCAAATTCTTAGACGATCATTATCAGCCGGAAAAAGATCATCCTCAACAAGAACGGATGTTCCGAAGGGCCATTTTGCTGTTTATGTTGGGCAGAGTGATAAGAAACGCTTTGTTATTCCGGTATCATACTTGAACCATCCCTTATTTCAAGATTTGCTATGTCAAGCTGAAGAAGAATATGGGTTCGATCATCCAATGGGTGGCCTAACCTTTCCATGCAACCAGGACTTATTCATGGACCTAACCTCTCGCTTGGAAAGAACACGATAGATATCTAGTTTTTGGAGAAACACAATTTTGTAGACTAGTGTCATTGATTTTTTGTTTTCATTTGGTAATTATCTTATTTTTTCTCCTTGTCCTACCCAGCAGATATTGTCAGGAAAAATCGTATCTTTGTACAAAGTTGCAATATCAATACATATAATATGGTCAATTTCAGATGCAAAAACATTATCTGGTTTGTGTTGATAGTAGAAATTCTATATGAACTCAACAGTTCAACTGTTCAAGTCATTCTGTTATGCGATTTTCCTTTTACTGTTAAATTTTCCATAAATATAAAGTACAAACACACACATAAGAGGATTATTTTTTAAACAAAGTATTTCCTTCAGAATTCCATGATTATATAACTCAACCATACATGAACTTAATTTAATTTTTAGGGAAATTTACATAGACACCCCCTGACTATGACCCTAATTACAAGATTTTACCCTCATGTTTCAAATATTACAAAGACACCCCTCTCGTCGAAAACTATATTACAAGGACACTCCTTGCTACCCCTCAAAAATTACAATTTTTCTATTTGCCAAAATTAAGTTGTGACTTTTGTTCCTCTCATCAAGACGAGTTCATAGACACCAACCTTGTCAAACTTCATCGTGTAATTTGGGAGAAATGACGACTGAGTTTGAAATTTCGGATCGCGAACCAAAATTTGAACAATGATTTCTCTCAAATTACTCGATAAAATTTGACAAGGTTAGTGTATTTTTTTTCCTCTCATCAAGACGAGTTGACAGACACCAACCTTGTCACATTTCATCGAGTAATTTGGGAGAAATCGTTGTTCAAAGTTAAGGAAAATCTTTAAGTTCCTTAATTTTGAACAACGATTTCTCTCAAATTACTCAATGAAATTTGACAAGGTTGATATCTATGAACTCGTCTTCATGAGAGGGAAAAAAAAGATACCAACCTTGTCAAATTTTATCGAGTAATTTGAGAGAAATCGTTGTTCAAAGTTTGGTTCACAAAGAACCTTAAATCGGAAATTTCAAACTCGGTCGTAATTTTTCCCAAATTACTCTATGAAATTTTACAAGGTTGGTGTCCATGAACTCGTCTTGATGAGAGGAACAAAAGCCACAACTTAATTTCGGCAAATAGACAATTGTAATTTTTGAGGGGGTAGCAGGGGGTGCCTTTGTAATATTTGATACAGGAGAGTAAAAACCTGTAATTAGGGTAATAGCCAGGGGGTGACTGTATATTTCCCTAATTTTTAAGCTTGGTCAATGACAATCTTTATTCTTATTGACATAGAAAACCTTGCAATATTGAAAAGGTATACATTGATTGTTTATTAGCATCAGAACAGGAGAGAAGAGATGGATGTAAATATACATACAAGCAACTGTTTTGTGTTATGTTGGGGAAGATTTTTGTAAAGGCAATCACATGTTTGATTTCATTCCCCCTTAGATATTTGTAAGTGTTTTTATACTTTCTTTTGGCAAGTGAAATGAAAAGGGGGGACAGATGTTCTTAAGATTACTTGAAACCACTCAAGAAAAGTCTGCTTAATTATGAGACCTTGTTTTAGTAAAGAAAAACTTCATGTACAAAATCATTTTCTAACATCACATTGTGCTATCCTGGCTAGTACATTTAAAATAGTAAGGTTATATTTGTCTGGACAAGTTATATTTTCAGCCTGTCATGAAATCGACTAGTTAGTAGTACTATCGATGGCTAACAAGCAGTACCATTATCGTTCATCTGCTAATGTTTCCATCTAGTGTCCTACTGAATATAAGACTCCTCACCATACACTAACTTTTGTGATATGATATTGTAATCGACCAATTTTATACACATCTACTTAGTGTTTTGTGTCGATTGGAAGACAAATGCATATGATCACTCATGTGGTTTTGTTTCTCAAGTTTTACTTGCTTTTCCATCTTCACCAATACATACATCTCATTTATAGGATCACAACCAGCAACAAGTCAGTCCTCAATAAACTCATACTTCTCATCAACTTTCATTTGCTTGACAAAACTTTGCTATTTTCTTTCCATTTAATCCTCTGCTTCATCAATAGATACTTTACAACAATGGGTATGCATCAAATGTTGAGACGATCTTTATCAGCCGGAAAAAGATCAAATCCAACGGGATCAACTGATGTTCCAAAGGGCCATTTTGCCATTTATGTTGGGGAGGGAGAAAAGAGACGTTTTATTGTCCCGGTATCATACCTTAATCAGAGTTCAGTTCATAATTTGTTAAGTCAAGCTGAAGAAGAATTTGGATTTAGCCATCAAATGGGTGGACTCACCATTCCATGCAGCGAAGAAGTATTTATAGATCTCATCTCTCGTTTGGACAGATTATAATGTAGACTAGATTATAGAGTAGTAGTACAATTTTGTGATTAGATAGTTTCATAGACATACTTTCTTTCTCTTTTCTTTTTTTCCTATTTTCTCCATTTAATAGTGGAGTATTTTAATGGGAAAACAATGTATTCTTGCAACAATTTACATTATGAATATGACTTTTCAGAGGCAAACACTTTTATCTTTGTCAGCATAAATTCTTTGATTCAATTTTACAAGTATAATTAGATTAATGCTTTCTATTATCTTTCCATTAAGAAATGCATAATCGAAAAAACAAAAACAAAAACAAAAACGAGCATACATCTTTAAGAAACTTCCTTTGTGGCTCATAGTTTAGTTACCAGTCCTGCAAATTTCAAGAAACAAAGTCACAGAGTATAAACGAACTAAAGTGTAAAGTCCTTGAAACTGAATCAAGTTTAAGTTAATACATGATACAATCTCTTAAGTGAACCAAATTACTTATACTTGTAGATCCCATTTTCTGAATCTAGTAGAAGAAAATATAAATCTATTATGAAGTGCATCATCACGTGGATCAGAATAAGTTTTGAGTTCTTAGAATAAGCTTAATTATCGAATTGTTTAGTTCATATTGAATTTGTGCTAACAACTCAAAACCATAAAGTTCTTTTGCATCTGAAAAAATTCTCATGTATTGATATTGTACTTTGTCCATGGAAACATTTTTTCCTGAAAAAATCTGATGTCTACTGAAAAAAAAAAGGAAACCAAAATATTTACATAGAAACTAGTCTACAAAACTGTTTTCCTCCATTAAATAGTTATATATCATGTTCTGCTCAAACGAGAGGTCAGGTGGATAAATAAATCCTCACTGCAAGGAATGGTGAGTCCGCCCATTGGATGATGGAATCCAAATTCTTCCTCAGATTGACATAGCAAATCTTGAAATGGAGGCTCGTTCAAGTATGATATTGGAACAACAAATCGCTTCTTTTCACTCTCCCCTACGTAAACAGCCAAATGACCCTTTGGAACATCACTTCTTGTTGAATTTGATCTTTTTCCGGCTGATAAAGACCGCCTTAAAATTTTATTAATGGCCATTGTTGTATGAAAGTAAATTTTAGAGAAGATGAATTTGAAAATGAAAGAATTTTTAAGAAGTTTTGTGAAGTAAGAGAAAGCTTTTTTTAGAAGTTGTTGCTGGTTGTAATTTTATTCATGTGTTATTGTGTATATACAGGTGAAGATGGAATTTTGAAAATGTGGTGGTTTGTGAAATTTTGAGAAACAGAATCACATGAGTGATCACATGGATTTGTCTTTAAAGAAACAAAACTAATGAAGTGTTTTGTCTTCAAAAAAACACTCTTTCACCCACCACTTCCAGGCCACTTAAATTGCGTATTTCATACGGGCCAGAAGTGCTCATTCCTGTACGTATAAAATTGACTGATTACGAATTGTCAGCTCACAAAAGTCATTCAGTTGGAGACATTAGCACATGATGAACTAATTATCAACAACTTAGACTTGCATATCTTTTAAAGAGCAGGAGGCCCTACATATTCTGATAACAAACAGCAGGATCAAATTCCAAACTGAAGTAGAAAAATTATGATACAATTGAAATTTCTATCTACTTGTTATACTTCCAATCAATAATTATTAATCATGCAAAGAAATATCCATGTGATAGTGTTTCAGCTTTTTTATATGATCCCAATCCAAATTGCCTCTTGACCACAAAAATTCAACAAGCAAAGGATTTGTCCATTTGAAAAGGGTGACATTGTTATCAAATTAACTCGAGAGAGGTCCTTTGGGGGCTGTTGGCATAGTTGGTAAGGAACAATGTTGTGCAAATAGGAAGACAAATCCATGTGATTAATTATTCATCATGTGCTTGTGTTTTCCAAAGTTCATCAGCCACCACATATCTAAATTTCTCAAGGATAAACCGGTTCCATGATCACTTATATATACAACACAACACAATTCTGACCTTACAACCAGCAACAAATTCTAAAAGAACTTCTTAGCTTTAACTCACTTGCTTCACAAAACTTTCCTATTTTCTTTCTCAAAATTTACTAAAACAATGGCAATTCATCAAATTCTTAGGCGTTCTCTATCAGCGGGAAAAAGATCGAATTCAAAAGGAACTGATGTTCCAAAGGGACATTTCGCTGTTTATGTCGGGGAAGAAGAAAAGAGACGCTTTGTTATTCCAGTGTCGTTCTTGAACGAGCCTTCATTTCAAGAATTGCTATGTCAAGCTGAAGAAGAATTTGGATTCAACCATCCAATGGGTGGACTTACTATTCCTTGCAGCGAAGATCAATTCATCGATCTCACTTCTAGCTTGTCCAGAAGATGATACACATCTGGATTTTGGAGGAACGCAATTTTGTAGACTAGTTTTAGGGACACAAGATTCCTTTCTTTTTTCTGCTTTACTATCAGCAGATATTCCATCAAGAACAGTGTATATTTGTACAAAATTACAACGTGAATATGTGAAAATTTAACCATTTATCATATTCAAAAGCATTATTTAGTTTGAGTTATTAACACAAATTCTATACGAACTCAGCACGTCAAGTCATTCTGTTCTTAGTGATTAATCTTTTTGCTGTTAACGTTTCCATAACTAAGCTCTATTACAGAGAATATAAAGTTGAAAGACACATTTTTTTAAGAAAATTTCATTCACAATTCTTAAGGGATAATAATTATTTCTATGAAGTTCACAAAACCAAGATTAGTTAAAATTAGTACTCCATTAATAAACCAAAAAATTCTTAATTCTTACTCCCCATTGATTTTTATTCTTGGAACAGCATAAAAGAGATGGATATCCTTTTAATCTTATTTTTATATGAATACTTGAAATCACGCGAGAAAACCTATACTAAACACAATCCTTTTAATTTTAAATCCTTTTTTAACATGAAATTGGATGCCATGGCTAGTACATTGTGGAATATGCAATTTTAGGGTGTAAATAAGTCATCACATATATTGTTATGCAACTGCTTACAGTGGGGTTCTGTGTAGCAAATCACAGATTGTCTAGCGAAATAATGTTATCTCATTAAAAAGAATTTTTTTTTCTCCATATAAATAGTATGTTCATAAATAACATTTGCTTCATATTTATTAATGAATCCATATGCAGTTGTTTCTTGGTTTAAATTATAGGACTAATCAAGCCTGCAATTTCACCAAAGGAAGAAGCCGAACCTTAATGATTAGATAGTTTCATGTAAAAATTTATTTTTTTCTTGTTTTCCTCTTTTCCTCCATTCACACGTGGACAGTATATTTTCGGGAAAACAAGTATCCCTGAAACAAATTGAAATTATATGAATACATGAATAATGAATTTTACTTAACTTCTTTGTGATTAAAAATGTCTCAAGTAGTTGAGTTATAGAGCTTTCTTTAGCTAGTATTCATGTTTGTTTTGCGAAGAATAATTTTGTGCTCGTGTCCAAGTATATATAAGATATTAATATATCATAAATCTTAAATGAAAGATTCTTAGATGAACAGGAATTCATATGGATGGACAAGAGTGGCACATAAATATATTAGGGATTATATGGTTTTGTCTTTCGATTATCAAACAGGATTATAAGTGAAGAACTAACTGTATAATTGGTAGTCAAAGACAATATTCCCCACAAGTTTTAATGATTTAGAATACATGGCCTCTTCTCAGATTAATCAATTGTATATGTTGGACCAAGTTAATGTCTTGTTCCCAAAATAATAAGACCGGTTAGATTAGTACACCGCTAGCTGATTTTGGTGGGATAACATTGTAATATCATATTTAAACAAATTAATGCATTTGAAAATGGTAAACAAGGCATCATGCATTGTTATCAGTCGAATTCAGAGGGGTCCTTTGAGGGCTATGTTTTTTAAGTTGGTAGGCCAAAACACTCATAATTGCTTTAAATCTTTTGTGCAGATAAGAAAAGTTGATTGAAGACAAATCCATGTGATTTCTCATGTGCCAGTGTTTCTCAAGTTTCATCGACCACCGCTTAATATTTACATTCACTTATATATAGTACGTATTTCTGGAATTACAAACAGCAACAAGTCCTAGGTACAAAAAACAAACTGATCAATCTTTATCAGCTTTCTCTTACTCGAGAAAACTTTCATACTTGTCTTTACATTTCAACTTCTGCTTCAACAAAATTTACTTGACATGGCCATTCATCAAATGCTTAGACGATCTTTATCAGCCGGTAAAAGATCATCATCTCCAAAAGGATCAACTGATGTGCCAAAGGGGCATTTGGCAGTTTATGTTGGAGAGAGTGAGAAAAGACGCTTTGTTATTCCAGTATCATACCTTAACCAGAGTTCTTTCCAAGATTTGCTATGTCAAGCGGAAGAAGAATTTGGATTCGATCACCCAATGGGTGGTTTAACTATTCCATGCAGTGAGGATATGTTCATGGATCTCATCTCTTTATTGGGCAGAAAATGATTGATACATCCTAGATTTTATAGGAATTGTACAGTTTTGTGATTACATAGTTTCGTAGACAAAGTTTATTTCTTTTTTCCTCCATTTAATAACGGAGTGTATTTTTTTCGGGAAAACAATGTATCCTGAATCAATTAACAGTATGAAACATGAATTTTCAGAGGCAAAACCTTTATTTAGTTCAAATTGTTGGTATAAATCTTTGGTTCAACTTTTCCAGTGTTCTTCAATAGTTATTCGCTTTTTCTATTATCTTTCGACTAAGAAAGCTTTATTAACGAAAAAAACGAAGTGAAAACAAACATATTTTGGAGCAGTACTCCTCCTAAACAAAAATGCCTAAATATCTATTCATAAAAACTACCTTTGTAGGTCACAGTTACCAGTCCTACATATTTTGACAAACTAAAGTGCCTGGCAGCTTCAAAAAATTTCACATAAAGAAACTTATATAGGCCATTTAAGTCATATTTATGAGTTTCTGTTACACATTTGATCACAAGAAATCATTCTAATAGTTATTATATTGTTTTTTTTTAATTTCATGGTAAGAAACTAGATCACCGAACATGTCTTTGCTGCAAAGGATTGTTAGACCTCTCATTGGTGGTGAAAGAAAAAAAATCTTCCGCTCGATTCAACAGGTCTTGAAATGAAGGTTGATTCGTCCGAATTCCAATCATGATCATATTTCTGGCTATTACAAAAAAATCAAACTAAATAACAAGTTCCTACAGAATGATAAGTTTCCTAATTTGAACTTATTTTCATTAATCTAGCCATTTCTACAGTTAAATGCCAAAATATTAGAGCAACTAAAGGGACATTTCATCACCTGGTTTTCCTTTACTACTAATTATTCTGATAACAAACAGCAGAATTTAATCCCCCCTTGACATAAAGTGATCAAATGTTGGAAACCCGTAGCTGATTATATTCTGATATCATGATCCAGTGATGATATGATACAGAATTTTGTCCATTTACTTGAAATTCTGAATGATGTAATAATTTGTTGCAACTAATAATCATTGATGATTAACAGACATATCCATGTGATCCCTCATATTGATAATAATTCAGCCTGGGTGTATATGTGGTCCCTATCCAAATTGCTTCTTCATAATAAAAGAATCCAAGAAATAGCTGTAAATCAATATATAAATATACAGGTGACATGACATTTGTATATTTTCAGGTGTAGGGAACAAAGTTTCAAAGATGATAAACAATTCATTAGTTATGTTGCTATAAAATCATATGAAGATTTGAAGACAATTAAACAAATCCATGTGCTCCTGTTCTCAGAATTTTGCTGACAACCACATATTAATTAGTTGTGTATCTTCACCACTCAATGCAGATTTTGGAAGGATATTACATTGACAAGTTCATCTATATATATACAATACATGTACATGCCTACACATTTTCTAAACTCGCAACAAAATACAAGTACTCGCCTTTCTCAGCTTTCACTTCACTTAACTCTTTTCACTAAACTTCTGCTTCAGCAAAGATTTTTTTATAATACTACAACAATGGCGATTCACCAAATTCTAAGACGGTCTTTATCAGCTGGAAAAAGATCAAATTCAACTGATGTTCCAAAAGGGCATTTGGCTGTTTATGTTGGAGAGAGTGAGAAGAAACGCTTTGTTATTCCACTATCCTACTTGAATGAGCCTTTGTTTCAAGATTTGCTATGTCGAGCTGAAGAAGAATTCGGATTTGATCATCCGATGGGCGGCCTCACAATTCCTTGCAGCCAAGATTTATTCATCAATCTCACTTCGAGTTTAGCTAGAAGATAATAATATAATATACACAAGATCTTAGATAGGACAATTTTGTTATTAGCCAAGATTTATTCATCATCCACAAACATTTCCAATTTGTCTTCTTCAATACAAAGAAAACATTATATATGTTGGGTACTAAAAAAATGTATGCCTTGATTAAGGATATTGATCTATGAAATTGTGATTTGGTATATTCAGAAGCTATTTTCAGGTACAATTAGTTGAGTTTTGAGCTTAAACTCTAAAAGAAATTTAAAAAAAAAAAAAAATTGTTTCATTATAATCACTAAAGAAGCCACCATAACAGTATGCCTCAAAGTCCCATGTAGATAGATCATAAAATCACACAGTAGTAGCAAACAGTAATTAATTTTGTAATTTGATGAATCACGTACATTTAATCCAACACATAATATATATCACATTTTACTTTACAAGTTATGTTACGTCAAGCTGAAAAAAGAACTCGAGTTTGCCTTACGATTCCTTGCAGTGAAGATTCATCTCACATTGTTTGAGCTAAAATACTTGAATGTCTTGTTGAATTAGTAGTTGTGTTTGAATTTGATTTAATTCTTGTACAAATGAAATTGTAAACTTAAATTTGTAATGACATACTCTCATACTTCCAAAGTTTTAAGATGGAATATAATTTTAACCAAAACTCTCTAAATATAATTTTATTTCAATCCACCTTTGTGAATGAAAGCTAGAAGTAAAGGTAATCAAGTCAATGAACACCAAGCTTTAGGTTTTCCTGGACCAAATGCAGCGTAATCTGGCTTGTACGAAGCAAATGCCTAATTTCATCTTAATCAATTTGTGATATTTTTTTAGTCCAATAGTACGTAGCATATGCTTCAGAAAACAGAGCCGTTGGATATCAGTGGATTGACTGACGTCAAAATCGCAGCGCAGGAGAATGGTTAAATAGACAAATTACAGTGAGATATTTTTTTCTCTTATTTTTCATTTAGTGTTTACTAAGTACTTAATTATGGTGGTTCCGGATTGCATAGTTGGATAAGAAGCTTAACTATCCCAAGATCATCTTGAAACTAGTCAAGAAAGATCTGTGTACAAAATCATTTTCTAGCATCAAATTGTGTTGTAGTACTGCCTAGTACATAAAAAATAGTAAGGTTTTACGTAAATTAATTTACACGCTAAATAGGCCATATAACGTACTAGTCAGTAGTACTATTGATGGTTAGCAGACAAAACCATGATGATTCATGTGCTAATGTTTCCGTGGAGTGTCCAAATGAATGACTCAATCATTTTTATACGCATATAAGCTAGGCGTGCTTATGGCCCGCAAAAGGCAGATATCAAAATAATGCATATGAATTATGCAATTTTATGGTGTAAAATAGGCATCACATATATATATTGTTACGGAACTTGTTGCCGGAAGTGGTAGGGAAAGAGTGTTTCCTTGAAGACAAATCCATGTGATGAGTCATGTGCTCTTGTTTCTCAATTTTCACAAGCCTTTCACATATCTATATTTATGAATTATATTGCATATACATGTTCACACCTATATATACATCATCTATTCGTGCTTACAACCAACAACATTTCCCAAAAACATAAAAAACTGATAGTTCTCAGCTTTCACTTGCTTCAAAAAAAATTCCTATTTTTCCACTTCAGCTTCTGCATAAGCAATACTTACTCAAATACAAACAATGGCAATTCACCAAATTCTAAGACGGTCTCTATCGGCAGGAAAAAGATCAAATACATCAACAAGATCAGCTCATGATGTTCCAAAGGGGCATTTTGCGGTTTATGTTGGAGAGAAAGAGAAAAGACGCTTTGTTATTCCATTATCATACCTTAACCAGAGTTCGTTTCAAGATTTGTTAAGTCAAATCGAAGAAGAATTCGGATTTAATCATCCAATGGGTGGACTTACCATTCCTTGCAGTGAAGATTTATTCATGGATGTCATGTCACATTTGGACAGAATATAATAATGTAGACTAGATTTTGGAGAATTACAATTTTGTAATTAGTTAGTTTCATAGAAGCTAAGATTTTTCTCTCCTTTTTCCTCCAGTCACAAATGGAGTGTATTTTTCTGGGAAAACAACAACTTTAGAGTTCATATTGAATACATGAATTTAGCATAAATTCTCTTACACAACTTTTCTAGTATTTATCACTAATTTGTTGCTTCTCTTCTAAGTATTATTTTTCCTTTAAGAAAGCTCTATTAACAAAAGAATGAAGTAAAAACAGGTTTCTCCCAACTTCTCCTTACAGAAAAAGGCCTAACACATCTTTAAGAAACTACTTTTTAAGGAACAAAATCACACAGTATAGTTCAACTTATAGTATGATGTACGCTATAAACAAACTAAAGTGCTTGGCCACTTCAACATTTTCACATGTAGAAACTTAACTAATACATTATTAATTATACTAATAGTTAACCCGCGGTTAAATTAAATTATATTTGGAGATCTCAGCATACAAATTGTTTAAACTTTTTGTAGTCTCCCACTTGCTACTAACATTTCAACTTTGTACAAGGCTATTCAACATATCTACAAAATTGTTTAAAAGCCTAATCAAGCAAGAAAAGAAATCAATGAACATTTGTGATCAAAGTTGGACTTCTCTTCAGCTCGAGTCAACAATTCTTGAATGAACGCCAATTCAAATATGTTATATAATTAAAACTATTAATCTCGTCAATCTTCTTTGGCCTTGTTTTAACTAATTCAGTGGATTTTGAAACTTATTTTCAGTAATCTACCCAAATCTACGGTCTATTATAAAACACATGCACAGTTATGTCGTGTGTGAAATGCCAAAATATTAGTGCAACTGAGGGAGGGGATACTGATATCGAAAAATCACTAGGTTCCATTTCCAACTAATTATCACTCTTAAATGATAGTAGAAGGTCCTACAGATTATGGTAACAAACAGCCGAGCATTAAGTGGTCAAATGTGTGAACCCCGCAATCCCCAGACATCTGAATATGATGCATTTTATGATATATAGTGGTCCTTCTTTGTCCATTTTACTTGAGATTCTGGGTGATGTTTTCCAACTAATTATCATTGATGATTGCATGTGATAATGTTTCAGCTTGTTATATGGTCCCTATCCAAATATTCCTCTTTACCACAAAAATTCCAATGAAGGCTTCAATTTCTGCTTTAAAGTCTTTTGTGGAGAAAAAATGACAAATCCATGTGATAATATGTGCTCTTGTTTCTCAACTTTCATCAGCCACATGACGTATCCAGCTAAATAATCTAAACTTCTCAAAGATAAATCATATCCATGTTCACTTATATATATAACGCATTTCTGGAATTACAACCAACAACAAGTTATAAAACAAAAACTCAATACTTCTCAGCTTTCACTTGCTTCACAAAACATTCCTAGCTACTTTGTTTCCAAATTGCCTTCTGGTTATGCAAGATTTACTTAACATGGCCATTAGCAAAATTCTAAGACGTTCTTTATCAGCCGGAAAAAGATCAAATTCAACAAGAAGTGATGTTCCAAAGGGTCATTTCGTTGTTTATGTTGGGGAGGGTGAAAAGAGACGATTTGTTATTCCATTATCATATTTGAACGAGCCTTCATTTCAAGATTTGCTATGTCAAGCTGAAGAAGAATTTGGATTTGATCATCCAATGGGCGGACTCACCATTCCTTGCAGTGAGGATTTGTTCTTTGACATGACCTCTCGTTTGAGCAGAACATGATATACAACTAGTTTTCGTAGGAGCACAGTTTTTGTAGATTAGTTTCACGGGAAAAAAAAAAAGGTCGATCTTTCCCTTTTCTTTTTCCCTACATAGAAGATATTTTTACAGGACAAAATGTATCCCTGGGCAAAGTTACATTACATTAAAAATTAGCCATTTGTCATATTAAAAGCATTATCTAGTTTTAGTTATTCATCTTTTGCTGTTAATTTTTCCACCACAAGGCTCTATTATTGAATTAAAATTCAAGAAAGTATTTCACTCACAATTATTAATGGGTAAGTTTATGACAACACAACTATACCAACAACTTCTTAATTATTAATCTGTCAGTAACTGTCTTTCTTCTTACTCACAGTAAAAACCTTGCAATAATAAAAAGATAATCACATTAATTTTTAGTCTGTCCTTTTATTCCTATGTTCATATGCATTCTTGAAAACACTCAAGAAAAATCTACTTACCAGACTTTCTCTAAATAAAGAAAAATTTATATACAAGTTCATTTTCTAACATCAAAATGTGCTGTTTTAGCTAGCAAAACATATTGGTAAGGGTTTTATTTGTTTTAACACGTTAAATGTTCAATCGCCTGCCTGCCATAAAATGCATTAATTGTTAGTACTAGATTGTTAGCAGACAAAACCATGATCGCTCATGTGCCAATTTTTCCACCTAAATTTTTTACCAACTGAATAAAACTCTTCACTACACACCGACTATTAATCAATTTTAATAGGCAGATCAAAATAAAAAGTTTACGGTGTAAAGATGCATCACATACATTATTATGCAACTCATTATGATGAGGTTCTTTGTATCACAACACATCTGAAAATCATGTATACTGGATGGGGAAATAATTTTATCTCATGAAAGAGAAGTTTCTTTTCCTTGTAAATAACTAATCAATTATTTGATGAATTCACAGTGAATCTGCTTAATGAACAGACTTGAGGTTTCTCTCATTCATCGTCATGAAAATATATTGTATTGGCAAATGTGCCGTTTCCATGTACTTAGGGAAATCTATATACCAACTTAAATTAGTAGGGAAACTATGGCGATAAGCCTGCATCAAAGGGGCAGGAAATTACTTGGTTTAAACTCGATATATGCTTCATTATTTACGATGAAATAATGATTCCCTTTTGGTTCTAATTGTGCCCAAATCATTGAACAATGCAGTCAATTTATCTAGTAATTGTTGTTGTGACACTTTCCTTTTTGTCAATAAGCATCAACAATTAAGGAGCTGAGATATTATTCTCCAATCCCTTTGTACCGTTCTGTTTTGATAAATCGTAAACCATAAGAATGAAGATTATATACTGAATTCGTTTACACATTGCCTGATGGATAAGCAGACAACAAAATACATTCTGATGTGCTGATGTTTATTGCTTAATAGGCTCATGAAATAAATTTGAATAAATTTGTAACATTTTTGAGATGTAAATTAAAGCATCAAATATGGTTACACGTCTATTTCAGAGGGTCTGATGAGCCAGGCTATGTTGCTTGAGCTGGTAGGGAACAATGTTTCAAAGATGACAAATTATTCATTAATTCATTATGTTTGTTCTAAGATCATTTTAAAGATTTGTAGACAAATCCATGTGATTCTACATGTGCTCTTGTTTCCAATACTTTGTGACAACCACATTATGAAGTTGTGTTTCTCACCACAAAAACTAGATTCTGAAGGAGGGGTATTGTATTTACCAGAAGTTCATCTATATATACATGGCTACACACTCTTGAAAACTCACCTTCCTCAGCTTTCAATTTATTATTCACTAAACTTTCTGAAAAATACTTCATTTTCAACTTCTGCTTCAGCAAAGATTTGCTATCATACAACAATGGCCATTAGCAAAATTCTTAGACGGTCTTCATCAGCCGGTAAAAGATCAAATTCAACAGATGTACCAAAGGGACATTTTGCTGTTTACGTAGGGGAGAGTGAGAAGAAGCGTTTTGTTATTCCAATATCATACTTGAACGAGCCTTCGTTTCAAGATTTGCTCTGTCAATCTGAGGAAGAATTCGGATTCAATCATCCAATGGGTGGCCTCACCATTCCTTGCAGTGAAGATTTATTCATTGATCTCACCTCTAGCTTGGCAAGAAGATGATATATATACCAAGAAACCTTAGATAGGACAATTTTGCTAATAGTTGAGTTCCATGGACAAACATTTTCCTTTTTCCACGTTGTCTTCTTCAATACATAGAAGACATTTTGTTGGGCACTAAAAATGTATGCCTGTACAAATTAGAGATATTGATCAATGAAATTGGTATAATTCTGAGCCATTTTCAAGTGCAAATGCATTATCTAGTCAAGTTTTTAGCATAAACTCTTTGAAAAAAAAAATTGTTCCATTATTTTATTCATCAGTATCAACTCTCAAGTGGACTGGTTTAATTTATTTTTCTTAAGATCAAAAGGCAGCTCACATATTTGTAAAACGCAGAACCAGAACCAACAAGCAAGTGGTAACATTTTAAGAGACATCCCGTCACATTTCTCTTTTAGTTCCAACATCATCTTTACAATTTAATCTTTCATAAAAGCTTCGTCAGTAATGATAGAAAACCAGAACCAAATTTTAAAAACATTTTACTTAAGAACCAAATAGTAGAAACAAAACACACAAACTGTGCTCTTCTCAATAAACAAGAAAAGAGAGCTTATAAAGAGTAAGACGGAGAAAATAATTTCATAATATTAGTTTCAGAGCAAAATTTTAGCCAAAATCACCAACAATGGCATAGAGATGTACAACATGAATGTAAATAAAACTAACAGCATAAACAAAAAAAGTTGTTCATTTAAATATTCGATGAGAAAATTATGCAGATTTCTTGGCTTCGTCAATCTTCTTCTTCCGTTCTTTCAAACGATGCACATAAGCCTGTTTCCTCTCCTTCCCAATCTGTACAAGGAGCAAAATGCATGAGCAACATTTAAATCTCTATACTTACACAAGCACATTTATACAGTTCATTACACGCAACAAACCTTTAATAGGTCAGATAAATCTCTAATATACTTGCACAAGCACATTTACACAGTTCATCACACGTTACAAAGCTTTTATAGGTCAAATTCAGAATGTCTCAAGTGTAAGAAGATTATAAAATTTATAATAAGCATCAGCCTGCTATCAACCGAAGGCAAAGTTTCATCAAAGTATCAAACTATGAATAAAGGCTAAAAAAACTTAGGTAGTTATCTCTTAAACAGATTTGAGACCAAACAAATATATACAATTGGAAAACTATTTATAAGAAAATATCATTAAAAAGGTTATTCTATTAATTGCATCTTCAATACAAACAAACTTACAATAGAGTTATTTACTATATATGGATAAAAGGTAAATACTTTTTAGCATCAAAGCACATTGCCACAAGACATAAATCATAAGAAATTTGAAAACTTGGACCATTTTTCTCCACAAGATAACAATTGTCACCAAATTGAATGACACTAATTTTAGGAAACAAATCCAGAATAAAATTAACATAAATAATTGATAATCTTACCTCCATTGCTTCATAGAGCTTTCTCTTTCTGCGAGGCATTGAGACTTTGGACATACTAGCATTGTCCTTGGTAATTTGGTCCAAATCAGGGCCAGTGTCTCCTTCAGCATCACCTTCACCGCCCTCAATCTCACTAGAGGGAGCTTTATACACGGCACCTTTGACCTCCCGTTTTAATTCTTCATGATATTGTTTCTCCAAATTTGACATCTGAGTCCATGAATAATTGTCAGAATAATTGCCAACAAGTACATGCAAAGCAAAGTTGAATATTCTATTGATAATCAGATCATGCCTACCAAAATAACATACCTTTCGTTTTCTCTCAGCAGCTTCAATAGCTTCTGCACGATCAATGATACCTAGTATACTGTGTGGGTCATCTAAATCTTCTTTTCCCATGCCAGGCAATGGTAGGACTTCTTTTCTTTCAGCAGCCTTTAGCCTTTCAATAGCTTCAGCATACTCGGGAATATGCCCTTCTGCTTCATTGTCGACAAATGGAGACAAATGTGGAGGAGGAACACTGTTTGAAACCCAAATTTCAGACATAGAAAACTTCATAATAAATCAAGCAAAGATTCTCAGTAAAACAAGACATCTGTAGGAAAGGATGCATAATTATGCCATCGGTTCTGTGCAAATCTACAAGAGAAACAACCAAGGCAAATATTTAATATTGATGACCGTTCATTCAATTGAGTTCGAGACAGAGAGCTCTTTAATTCGTGCAACTCCAACTTCCTAAGATATAGCTGAGAAAAATAGAAAACAACAACCAACTTTTTCTACTTATTGTAACACAAAACCTGGCTGCAATTAATGTCATTTCTTTTTCATTTTCAGAAGTTTACAATATAATCTGCCACAACATACAGTGCCACCTTGTACGCTGTGCTAAAGAGAGATAAGAAGCCCAGAAGCTAGCCACAATAAAGAAACTTTTTTTAGTTAAAAACAGCAAAACTCCCCGAAAAATTCAATTATGTATCCATGTGTATTCATATAATTCAAGTGCTGAGCGACCCGGCAATAAAAGAACTTGGAGCTCCTCAATAGCACAAGTGTAAACGTCTTCCCCGGTTGCTTCTCCCCCCCCCCCCCCACAAAACTCCCCCCTCCTTTTCCCTAAAGGGAACGATTTCATTTTAATGAACATAAAAAGCATAGTTGGCATTTTTTTACAAAGAGTGGTCATAGGAAACAAGTCAAAGGCTGATGATGAGGAGTTGGGCGGGGGGTAAAAGATGCTAGAGGAAATTGTAACTGTACTTACCACCCGACCATGTATTTCTCAGTCGGCAATATGATCCGTGCATTTATACAATCATAAACCCACTGTGGCTGCACATATTCTCTGGAAAGGAACTTGCGCCCTTGTGTTGGCCTATCAACAACCTGCATGTAAAACTCAAAATCACTTCTAGAAGTTCTTATAGCAAGTTGATTGCCAATAATCTCAAAGTGCCTTGACAATTAAACAATGCAATAAACATACAACAGTAAGAAACATGATATCACAAATTACATAAATCCACAAACGAAGACCTAAAAGTATGACTTCATACATCTGAGACAATATAAGAATTCAGAAGACAGACAGCAGCCAACGTTTTAGTGTTTAACTTTCCCAATCTTCTTACAACATCTAACTAATCAATTAAAATCTTCTATTGACTTGGTCCTGGTGAACCAGATTGCTAGCACAAAAAGAGCAACCCCATTTGTCTAGCAAACATTATTAATTCCAAAGAATGAGGAAAGAGAATACAAGCTGTTACAGTATAAACCGTCTATTTAGTTAGTAATATTGCACAACAATTGTCCCATTAACAGTTTGATTCCAGAACTGACTTATTAATCAAAGATGAAATATTCGGCATGTACTACTGTACAAGGAAAGGGAACCATACTTTACAAAAATAACATACTAATACAAAAGTGTATTAGGTAAATGAGGATAACATGACAACCAGTCAAGAATTTATGGAAACAAGAAATATTTTATAAAAGCATGTTGAACAGCAGACCTGATGAGTAATGCTCTGGTCAGACTCGTCAAATGGAGCTCCTTCACCCTCCCAAGAAACCGTACCGCCAAAAGCAGGGATGATAAATAGCAATGACTCTCTAGGAACCTGGACGAAATTTCAAACCAATATAAGATGCGGTTAAACAAAGATGATATAGCATTGACGTTATCAAAACGAATGACAAAGTAATAGATATGCAAAGAAAAAGTACTATGTTGTACAATAACAAGAAACTGTAGCATCTTACCTCACGACTCAAATACACTTTCAAGTTTTTGAAGAGGTTTTTACATTCTCGTGTTTCTGCATCTTCCTCATCCTCGTTTGCAGCATCTTCAACAAGGTGCATTAGAGCACCAGGTTCATTAGAAGGAAGTTGTTGCTGAAGTTGGGCAAGCCGGAGCTCAGACTCGTCAAGGTTTTCTCCGTCCAGTTGGCCAGATGTTATTTTCAATGACGAACCTTGAGCACTGGCGTCAAAGTATCTTGACAAAGCATACAGATCTGCAAAACTCTAATAGCATCAATACTCTGCTCAGGAAATTCATGTCTACGTTAATTCCAATTTTTATACAAAACGCCCACAATAAATTTCTACTAAAGGATAAAAGACGAATGGTACCTGCAGCTAGAGCTTCCAGCCGAGGATCGAGAATCGGTGGATATTTAACATTTATTGAACTATAAAGTTTGTAATTGACAAATCCTAGGAGAGTCTGCAACCAAACAAATGGAAATAATCAACACGAGAAATTAAGAACACAACCCACAGACCACATCACTTCATAATAAGCACATGTGTAAACAAGTAAATCACCACAGCCCAAACAGGAAAAAAGACGAGGGGATCACGAAATTCCAAGAAACTTTCAAAGATAACCCCAGAAATCTTTGCCCAAAATTGTTGACACTTTCACACAGGTGTTTATGTTTAATGGGGCAATTCAATATGAGTGGTCAAATTAAGAGATAAACATAATGGTTCTTTTCCCCCTCTTTTTACTTCCAATTGTAGCTAATTTGGTACTGCATGCAAATAAAAATCTCAAGTATCCATCAGTCAAAACAAAACGATCGTGTAGATATACATGTAAAGCCAAAGCAAACAAACCTCATAAAATTCCAAAAAGGTTAGCAACACTCTGTAATCAACTTCCGGCAGTACTTGTTGCAATGCATGAGGAGTTAACCAAGTAATTTTTTGCCCCTCGACCTCTGCCTGTAGAAATACATGTCATTGTGTATATGTAAGACAATCAGCAGAAGTACAGTCATAGGACAGAAATTTAATAGTACAACATTCATACTTGGTAATATATGCCTTTCACAGATACGAACGTCTTCCGTAGTTTGTGAGTGCGAGTAATGTAAGCCTGCCACTCATGACTCAATCTACATTTATCAAACACCAAAGTATGTAATAAGTGTGGTGTTGTGATTACATGATAGTTGTACAGCACGGAATCAGTTAAATAACTAAAACTAATTACAAAAGTAAGGAGTAGTGAGTGACCTTCTGCAATGATGGACACGTTTTACGGGAATCTTTTCTCCATCTACAGCTCTATCAACTGCAGGCAATGCAGCAAATAGATGCACCATACTAAGACAATCATCAAGATCCCTCAGTGCATCAACAAATTTAGGATACCTAAAGCCAAGAAATTGTGGAGCATCAGCACAAGCCAGTGCATTAAAATAGCAAGCCAAAACAAAAAAACATTTGAAACCAACTAAAACCCACCTCTCCTGGATAAGCCTGTCAAGAGTATACGTTGGTTTCCTCGTCAATAGCCGCTCGGCAAGATCCCTATTCTTCTTTGACATTGCTTTCTTCACCTTCCTCTCATAGGATCGCATGTCCCTCAATTTTTCTAGCAAGGGCTCGTGTTTGAGGAACATGATATCTTTCAGGTGATAATAAGAATGGTGATTTCCCTTCACCTTCTTCTTTGGTTCCCGAGGAAAAACACCTTTGAGGATACATAATTTCCTACAAAAACATAAAGCTCAAGAAATGAAACTCAAAACAAAATACAGCATCAGTAATTTTCACATCAAGACAACAGAACGAATTACTCAGAAACGAGGTAGAAAATATAATGCTCAACAGAATCCCAATTCAAAAAAATAACAACATGAATTTTCACATTAACGACGGCCCAGTGTTCACTTAGAGAGTCAGGTAGCAAATAAAACGCCTCTGAAAATGTTCCCCAATAAAACCAACAAACATGTCACATTCCCATATTAGCAGAAAGTGCTCATTACTGAGACAACGTGTCAAGGATACATAGTTTCCTGAATATACATTAAAGTTGGTAGAAACTTTACTCAAAACATAAATATATAAACATCAAAGAAGCAACATGTGCACAACTGGAGAGACTTATCAAATCAGGCATTACATATAATTTATCCACTCAAGAATTATTCTGATAGATTTTATATTAATATTTCTTGAATGAAAAGTAACTGTCAGCCTGATTGTAGAAACGCAGTTTCTGTGAAACCATACAACTTCTGTTCTACTTTTCTTGATTCCAAACTGTTACTTCAACTCTTCCCTTTTTTCAAGATTTCATGTGCAGCGCAATTCTTGATCAAATTAGAGATGGATGTTCTCTTGACAGTTATAGGCTTAGAGCAAATAGAGTTACTTATGTCTTCCATTTGCATTCGAGAATTTAACCGATAGAATCTATGCATATATTTCTTAAATAGAATGCAAGGGTCAGTTTAACAGTAGAGCATATGACGAAGCTTTTTTGAATTAATAGAATTTTGTTCAATTCTTCCATCTTTGCTTGCTTTATCTTTTTCTCTTAATAGCCATGGCATTACAAAGTACTTCAAATTACTTAGGGTGTGTTTGCAAAAGCTTATGCAAAAATAGAAGTTGGTGATTGTGAGTTAAGTTGATGATAATCACTTTTTAACAAAAGTTGGGAGTGTTTGTAAAATTCATGAAAAAACGGCTTAAAGCAGTTTAGGAGTTTTTGCAAATGCAATATTGAGCTCAACTTATTGTTACATATTCAACCATAATGTCATGTTTGCCCTCAATAAAAATATTATTCTACTTGTTATTTTACCCATGGATTTTCCTTCTAAAACACATATCAAATGATTGATTATTTTACCCAAAAAGAAATTGACTAAATGAGTGTCTAATAAAAGTTAATTCTTTTGTGTTTTAAAATGTCTACTAACTATTATATTCTCAATAATTTAGCGTATATATGTCTATACACAGACAGAGAGAACACATGTGAATGAATTCATTATAATCTACTTAAGAATAACAATTAACTAACATGCCTAAATTTAAATTTACAAATTTTGCCTCCATACTGAAATATGATTATAGTATTACAGAAATTGAACTATGAGCTTGCAATGTTTCCTTATATTTAATTGTTAAGGAATTAGTCTAATTGAATTAGTAAAAAAAAAGTTTAATTTAATAAATAGAAACCGTATTTTTGTTGATAAGACAATAACCAATTTTATGGTACAATTGCAATTTCAAAAATAATTAAAGGGTCCAAAAGAATTCAAACAACTTCTAAATATTTATATAATGGCCATCAGACTGAATAAGCACATTGAGATGCTTATAGCTTATCAGCTTATTTTAAGAGAAGCTAAGCAAAAGCAGCTAAGCACAGAAGCTGTTTTCATAAGCTGTCACAAACACCTCCTTAAAAAACAGATTAACAAAATAAAGTACAGAACAAATTAGAACCTGAAGACGGGAAGGCTGACTTGAAGGTCCTTCACCGCTTGTGACCTCGTAACATATTTGGCGGCGTTTCCTTCCTTTTTCTTGCCCTGAAGAACAACAAAAAAGATTGTGAATGTTATGCTATTTTTGTATTTTATTTACAGTCGGCCGTAGAATGAAGTAATCGAGAGAAAGTTGAACTTACGGCGGGCCTGTAATGCTTCGGCATGGCGGAGGAGCGGCTGCGAAAGAGGTGGGAGATTATCTGATGAATGTAGATAGAGATGGAAGGAGGCGGAGAAGGGTTTATACTTGTTATGAATTTTGGGCCTAGAGAATCCGAGAGAAGGAAAAGAAAACCCTAATTGGATTGGGCCCGATTCGAGAAGGCCTGGGGTCCAAGATATTTTCAATTGAAACGTTCTGAATTAAAATTACGAAATTTCTATATAGAATCATTTGAAATTTTGAATTGTTCACTGTGAATGGGTAAGATGGGCCAATTTATAATATAAAAAATGTTAAAAGCTCGATCAATCTTTTATCAAATTGCCACATTAAAATTAATTATGTTAAAATCAATCTTTATTCATAATATTATCAATTCAATTATATTACGTAATTCAACAAAGAATTATATTAGTGGTAAGAAATAAAAGTGTATAAGGTAAAAACCACATCACATAAAGGCAACCAAATATTTTTTTAGTAGGAACAATCAACCTTCCTACACACATTTCAATTATTTTTAATTGAGTTGGACTCAAATCTAATTGGATTTTAAATAACGCGGCACTCGTTCCACGACAAGCTGCATAATTTTTCAACTCAATTTACATTATTATCCATTAAACTCCAATATAAAAAGGATTATTTCTTACTGTTTTTTTACCATTTTATGGATGTATCTATAAATTTTGTCGTAAAACATTATCATTGTTAATATTTTTAAATTAGATCATTTTGACACATTAACTGAGGCGAAAAATAAAGATTAATGAACCCCACATGTTTAAAAAAAACAAAATCGAAAATACATTTTTTTTAAACATCAATTGGTCACGTTCGTAAAACATTATCATTGTTAATATTTTTAAATTAGATCATTTTGACACATTAACTGAGGCGAAAAATAAAGATTAATGAACCCCACATGTTTAAAAAAAAGCAAAATCGAAAATACATTTTTTTTAAACATCAATTGGTCACGTACACATATTTCTTGAAATACTGAAATTCTACTCTCTTTTTTCATACAAATCAAGTTTTCAAAACTATTCTTGCTTTAAAACTCCAAAACCATAAAACACACGAGCCAATACATATAAACCATATTTCAATATTTATTCTCGCTCTATAACTCCAAAAAAGCAAATCGCACAAGCCAATTCACCCAAAAAGTGTTGACTCACCGACTCTTTCTCATGTTCAAACCACCCATCTGAATGTACTCGTTATGTCCAGTTATCACCTTTAGTTGCGACTTGCGATGTGATAGAAGATTAGAACCGACTGTGGAGTTCTATAAAACTTTCCCAACAAGTTGCATCAAGATAACTATACTTACGTCATGTACCTACAAGGACATGTGAAGATGTTGCCCTAACATGGAAAAACAGAAAATCATAAATGAACAATTAAAATATCTTCCTCTTTCAAATACTACTACAATATTCATTCATCTTACAAACTGGCTAGAATGGAAAACAGTGGGCTACATTTAATAAAACAAGTAAAGTAAGCTATTTTTCGTCCATAACAGTTGCAACAACAAAATGTTGGGAAATGATGTACGGTGGATGAAAATCCGGACACATCAAAAGTAATACTCCGATCCCATTTAATAAAATAAGAAATCATCACTAACTTTACAATTTACATAACACTACTTTGTATTTTCTATTCTTATATTAATTGTCATGCATTGCAAACCTTCTGATATGGGCATGCAATTTCTAGGCATCATGCTATAACAATGCATTTACAAAAGAATGGCTTTCTCAAAGTAGATCTATAAAAGAATCTGACAAAAAAGAAAAAGGTTTCCCAAACACTTATCATTTTAATGCAATTTTTTACTTTTCAAACACTCCCTTGCTTGACCAAGATCTCACTCAAATTCTACCATTTTGCAATACGAAGTCGAATAGCAAATTAGTATATATGGTGATCATAAAAAGGATTTAGCTAACATAATACCTCTCTCAATTGCCTTTTGGCTTCCAAATTAAACAACATTTTTAATGTGCAACCATGAAAGAACTCACCATGTAAATTGTAACTTAAGTGTAATGCAACTTTTTTCCAGGAATCTGCAGAGTTTTTCCTTAATTAAAACAAGTGGGGAGAAAATTTTGTTGAGTTTCATGAACAAAGCCATGTGGTCTTTGGTAATGTAGACCCCTCTTAGAGTTTATATACAAAACACACACACACACACACACATATCTATATAGACATCTGCCTTCAAAACTTCACAGTGCGCATCATGCAAGTTACGTAGCGATTAAACAATCAAAAACCTCTTTAAATCCTTGAAAAAAATCAATAGTTTTGTTCTAACCCTCAAAACAACCATGGCTATTCCTTTTCCAACCTTGATTGCAAATGCCAAGAAATTTTACAAGCTTCAATCCCTTAATAGATATCAGACAGATGTGCCTAAGGGTCATCTTGTAGTTTATGTAGGAAAAATTCATAGGAAAAGGTATGTGGTTCCAATATCATACCTGAATCACCCCTCATTTCAAGATTTGTTGCACCAAGTAGAGGAAGAATTTGGCTTCAATCATCCCGCGGGAGGTCTAACAATTCCGTGCAGTGAGAATACTTTCGCCGAAATCACTTCAAAGATGAACATGTCATGATGCAATAAACAAATCGTGAAGAGCAGTGGTTAACAGTATAGACTAATTCTTTTTTTGATTTTATATTTAGACAGTACCTAGCTGTAGAGTGTAGATTCAAGTGGAAATTCTTGAACTGATGTAAGAGGGAGATTACTTTCAGTTAAATAAAATTCCACTTCCACATTGAATCAATAATCAATTTTAGCATCCGTACTTGCTTCGTTTAGTAGTCCAAGCTCTATTAAAGAATATAACACTCAAATTTTCATTTCAAACTGCAAAAATTGCTTTTTTTAAGACAGCAGCATATGCCTAGAATTCAAGTTCAGGAGACATCTCCCTATCCTGGAGTTCAGGTCATGCTATTTTTGTGAACACTAAAACAATAATAATTCAACATATAGAAACAATTTTAAGAGAACAGCATAGAAGTAGAGTATTATTCAGAGAGAAGGAAATCAACATAAAATTTATAACTTGTACAGGATTTAAATTTTGATGTCAAGCTGAGATAACTTAATATATATTCTGAAACCTAAGCATATAAGAGAATATTGAGTCCATGATTCTGGAAATTCAGAACAAGCTTGTGATTTTGTTACACCAGCAATGTTCATTCTGTAATTCGGAGTCCCTGAAACTGGTAATCAAGAAATTAATGGATAAATTCCACACATGACTGAGTAGATGATCACCTGAGTCAAGTACAATTTTCACTATCCCTTGAACATTAACAGACTTACCTAATGAAACTTTCACAAAATGTGAAAACAGGACATAATCGAACTTAATTAATCAGGTGCCTCGACCACCACCCCCAAAAAATGAAGACGCCCATTTTAGCAATTCAGCTTATGAAGTGTGGCATCATCGATTGCACATAACATTACTGATCTTAAGCAATAATTCTGTGCTCATGGCACCGACTTCATAAGTTAAACTAATTTCTTCTGAACGTTTTACGATTAAATATCATCCTCAAGCCTCATAAAAAGTCATAGCTACCAACGGGTGATTTGTCTAGTGGAAGGGACTAGCTCCCACAAAGGGGTGTACCCATGTTCGAATCCCAGCGGGAGGAGTTTCCATATAATATGACTGACGCGCCTTAAAATGATTAAGTCAGGTCTAAGACCTGAATACGCTTGGGAAACCAAAAAAAGCAGTCTAAGCTAACTTTGAGGAAGAGTTTCACATTTAAAAGAAGTTACACACTCTCGATGACTAAAAACTGTCATCCATAACCTCTTCTTCTTTGCCATCCATGGTATGACATAAAAGAATATTATTAAAATAAAAAAGAAGATATACATAGGCTGTTTCTCATATACATGCTAAAGGACGTCCTGAATTAAATGAACTTCCTTCAGGACATAAAAGAATTCCACCCACAATTCTAAGAGGAAAAAAGCATATTAAATGGTCCTATGAGAATGTTGAATGCCACTTGCAGTAGCAAGTTGCTGTCGGTATTTATAAATCCCAGTCTTCAGAAGTTATAACATCATCTCTAATACAAAAAATAAGTCAAATGGATCGACATTTTGGCAATAATTTCAAGTTTTTGAGGCACCAGCACTTCAAAACAACCCACAATGCCCCTCTCAACAATGCCTAAAGGAACAAGTGGGGCTTCTGAACCATAAGCGAATGTTTGGATAAAGAATAAAATAGGATTATTGTTTTTAAGCTATACAGACGAGCATAGACATGTGAGACATAATTTTGTCATCAGGCCCCTCTGACTCCATTATAAATCAATTAACTGTAACAACCCTTTATTTCATACCCAAATTGGCCTCGTATTGGAAACTATTCGTATGCTATAAATACTAGTAATAATCACTCTTCTGCCACATCTCAAATTAAGTTAAACCATCCTTGATTATATCAACAGAAAATCAGCTATGGGCTTCCGTTTGCTACTATTGAATAGTATCAGCAGTAAGCGAATTCACAAGTTTCAGTCTCTTCTTGGCAGAAAACAATCAGATGTTCCTAAAGGCCATCTAGCAGTTTATGTAGGAGAACTTCAGAAGAAGAGATATGTGGTCCCAATATCATACCTGAACCATCCGGCATTTCAAGATTTGTTACGCCAAGCGGAAGAAGATTTCGGTTTTGACCATCCTATGGGTGGTCTGACATTCCTCTGTAAGGAGGAAGTATTCGTCAACTTAACTTCTCGGCTGAAGTATTGAGCAAAGCTCATTGCTCGATAATTTTGAAAAGTACCGAAATAATCATGATTCTTTCGAAATCCTGTAGAAGAAGAGAAACCACTGATTGATGTATTAAGAATATACATGATACTACTAATTTATGGAGTATTTAGATTTCAATAGTTTTGTTCAACACTGACTTCCAAAGAGCAGTTCTGAAGCATTTGTCCACTGACTCTGACTTGATCATACAAAATCTAATTCCACAACAATAGTACATGCACAGCTGATCATTAAAATAAATTGAACCTGAATTTCTGTAACTACCTGTGATTGTATTCCAATATCCACTATAATCATAGCAAATGTTCACGATCAAGTAGTAACTTAAACCAATGCTTTTGAGTTTTGATCTACAATGTGTGATTACTAAAACCCAAAAAAATTACAATTGAATACCAATTGATGCCTCTGGCCTGTATATTTCTAGCTTGTCAAAATGCAAAGCAGACAAAAATTCATATAATTAATTAATTTATTAGTCAGAGATTGTGACCGTAAGCGAAGAATTGACTCCGGATGCATGGGATTTCACGAAGAATCTGTGATGAGGAGAGACTGGACATTTCATGAACTGACGGGAGGGACGACGGTATGACGGCTGCCTATATTTTCTCCGGTTCCCAACCCTACAGTTCTTTACTACAGACGGAGGGCTTATTTACAAACGCGATTATAAATTTTGTACATCAATGTGGGGAAAAAAAGCGTCTTTTTGCTGAAGTCGACTGAAGTGCAGAAAAAGAAACAACCGCCAGTAAAATCAATTCAAAGAGTCGTGTCGTTTCACACTCCTAGATTAATAGTCTGTAAATTTTTGAATTTATTATTCTCTATACTTAGTTAAATATTTCAATTTCAGAATATCAGGGGTGCGATTCAAAATGCTGGGATCTCTTCTCACAAGAGTATTATTGTACGGCTTTTGCAATAATTTTCATATTCTTTTTTGTTTTGAGTTCATTGCTTGCATTAAGCATTTAGTAACAAACAATGTCATTATGTTTTATAATTTTACAGGATTGTTTTGGGGTATGTTTATCCAGCATACGAATGCTATAAGACAGTTGAAAAACAGGATTTATCAATCGATCAACTCAAATTTTGGTGCCAGTACTGGTATGAATTTCCATTCTGCTTTCTGCATATATATTTTCTTATATACAGTATATTGCTATTTGCATAAATATATTACTGATTTTAATTGGGGCTTTTTGGTTTTATATATATGTTTTGTTGTAGGATTTTAGTTGCCGTGCTTACTTTATTCGAGAGAGTTGGTGATCACATCATATCATGGTACTAGTATGTGTTTAGCAAAGTAAATTACATTTGTTATATGTATTTTCAAGAAAATTCTAGTCTAACCCCGTTTCGACTATAATTGATTACTCTTGTACTTGTCTTGTGAGTATATTGGGATCACTCGAGTTGGTCATGTTGGGTCGGACTAGAGTTTCCGGCTTACGAATTGGAAATATTAATTGTCTCATCACTTTTTGGTCTCAATTTTAAAAGTATTTTGCATTTATTATCTCATGGAACAGTCAGTTTTTCACTGTTATCCAAAATACATGTTCAAACAAAAGTCAATTTTTTAAACAAGCTGATCAAAACTCAAAAGTGTTGAGGGTTTTGACACTAAAAATGCAATTTTCCCCTCATGATTTCTAACAATCGCGGTTTTTTGGCCTATTTTCCTTTAAGGTTACCACTATATGGTGAAGCCAAGATTGCATTGGTGTTGTACCTTTGGCATCCTAAAACAAGGGTTAGTAATGATGTTATGTACAAAGATTAGACTTTTTCGTTGTTCTTATTCAACATGATGAATTTTATTTTTCTGCTCTATTTTCAGGGAACTGTGTATATATATGGTTCTTTCCTCAAACTATATTTGGTAAAGCATGAGAAAGAAATTGATTTGAAGTTGCAGAAGATGAGAAATAAGGCTGGGATTATTACAACTTCGGTTGTGCAAAAGGTTTTAAGTTATGGTCAGTCTAGATTCCTTGAGGTTTTGCAATATGCTTCTTCTCAATCAGCATTAAGGCCTCAATCCAATCAAGAATTCTCGGAGAAAGCAAAGTAGTTAAGATTTAGCATATACTACTACATAATATTTTTATGTGATTTTTTTTTATGGATTTTTTTTTATGCGATTGCATGTTGGAAAATGTAATTAATTTGGTCTTCTTATATGTGTTTAGTGGCAGAACAATTAGTGATTTTTTTTATATATATTACTAAAATTACTTTTTAAAAAAATAATTCAGTTTTTGTTATGTTCTTTGTAAATGGGCTTGGGGTTCTGTTTCTTGAATTGGGCCTCGGACTACCAAAGTCAGCTGTACTTCTATAGTTAGAGCTAGGCCCACCTGCACTTCAATCTTATGCAGTTATGTGGCTCAATTGATTTTCTATGTGACAGACCGAGGCCCATATGTACTTTAATCATACGTGGCCCAAATAAATGGAGGCGAACTTTTAAGATTCTAAGATTTTATTTTTAAATTATTAAACGTTTTTGACTATTTATGCTGCCTTTTGTACAAATTTTCTTTTGCGTTTTCATCCCTTTGTTTAGGTAATTAGGGCAAAAGATAGTGGCCAGATGACATTAATCTAGAATGTGGTTATCTAGCAGAAACTAGGGGAATATTTTTGAAAAGGATATGTGATATAGATATAGTCTACGTTGGGAATGCCATTATTTATTTGAGCTCATCATCGGGTGGATCCAGGAATTTTAAGCAGGGGTTAAGAAAATACAAAAAAAAAAAATCAATCAAATAGTCAAACTTAAATTTATTCACGATAAAATATATGAAGCGATACAAAAAAGAGGAGGTCAAATTTGACAAAAAATGACCCCTATAAATTACTTTAGTTACATATGATACCCCGTTATAACGAGAAAATCGTATTATAAAAAAAATAAAAGATTATATTCTTTTTAAAATTATTGAGAATTTTTTATTAAAATAAGTACATAGAATAAAGAAAAAATAAAGTCGAACTAAAAAACAATGATAGTTCATATTGTGTTTATAATTATTATTAAGGAAAAAATTTGAAAAACACATCATATCGAATTATTATTAAGAAGAAATTTTTTACTAAAAACACATAAACATGAATCATAAAATATTGAAAATAATATTGAGAAGGACAAAAATTAAAATAACATTGGTTTATATTAGGTGGAGACTTTATGTCTCTAAGATCTATCTGATTTTTTTTTATTTTTTTTTTGAGAGCTCTATCTCAGATATAACATATAATACAAAACAACATTTTGTCATGTTTTTTTATCTCAAAGTTTTCTATCGTACACAACAAACACTATAAAATAAATTATTTGTGGGTAAAATTATAGCTAAAAGTATTTTTATATTCTTATTGTACACCTCTAGTTCTAGTAATATCCACATAAAAAGGATTTAATGTAGTGTCCACAAATAAAAGTCATAAGAGGTGGTGACTGGTGAGGTGTCTTCTAATTGTGGACAAAAGAGAAAAAGTTAAACCCACACCCAAAAAGAAGTTTAGGTAAATACACGGGCCCAAGGCCCAATAATTGACTGGGCCCTCGTCTTTTTCCGGGTCAATCCTCCACGTCAAACCGACTTTGCCTTTGCATTACGCAATCTATGTAGACACTGTACCAAGCAAGGACACGCGTCAATTTATTATGGGCCGACCAGAGTATAAAATAGTTCAGACCAAAATGAGCTCAGAGATATTTACTTTTCCACCCACCCCCCTTTAACCGCCCCACGTGTCTCAACCACAAACATATTCGTGGCTAAAACTTTTTGTCTCTTTATGCTATTTAAGTCCTGTTTGGTTGTTTTTAAATGTTAAGCATATTGTTTGGTGCGACTTTAAATTGATTAAACCATGTGCTTGTTTAGAGGGGAAAATATGCTTAAGTTATCAAAGGACTAGAATTTTGAAATGTTGATTTTTGTTAAAATTTGATATGCTATGAAAATTATGGGGCTTCTAAGCAGAATTGAAAATGGAACTAAATCATTCAATATTCGAATCAAGCTCGTCCGATAAAAGTTTATTCGAGCTCGATTCGTAATGTAAATTAAACAAGTTTGAACAATATTTTTTGTTTGATTAATTCTGAAGCTCGGATGGACTTGACTCTATAAGCTAAAAAGTCACAAAATACATGTAATAACATTAAGTTGCTTGATACTCGTTCGAGCTCATTGCGTGTGAAATCAAACAAAGTTCAAACATTGTGTCAAGTTTGATACAAATTCAAATCAAACTTGAACAATGTATAGTTAGGCATAACTCGAATTGTTTACACCTCTACTTCTAAGGTTTACTTTTGTGAACTTAAACCCAATAATTTCATATGCCTTGTTATAATCATCTTCTTCAATTCCAGTTGATATTAAAATCAAACTATTTGACATTTAATTTGAGATCGTTCAATAAAATTTGTATGAACTTGATTTCTTAAACAATTTCGATAAATTAAATAATGACAAAATTTATAAAGATTATCAATCCCAACTCATTCTACTTAATTCATTAAACAAAAAAATTAAGCTCAAACATAATTTCAATCTCAATAAACAAAATTCAAACTAAAAACTTTTGAACATTTTGTTCTCCAGTACTGCTCTACAGCTCATTTAGACACCCTAATATAATAACAATTTATGAAAATTTAAAACCTCCTCATATGATTTGGGCCAAACGACACCTACCTTCTTCTGCTCTTTCACACACTTCACTCATAACTATATAACACCTCCCAAGAAAATCAAAGAAATTATCAGCAGAATACACAGTAGTCACTCACGAGAATCGCACCAGAAAGGAAACCCTTTTCGAACATTAGCATTAATTAAAGAAAAAAAGTTGGAAGTTAGGGGGAGGGTTGGGAGTTTGGTTTTATCTTTTATTTTTGCACAAGAATAGTAATGAACGAGAAAAGTAGTAGGAGTAGTATTAGTGGTCATGATCAGGAGGTAATGGACGGTTCAGATATAATGGAGTTGGTTGAAAATGATCAGGTCTTTAGCAATTTTGTGGATCACAAGTTTGAAGAGCTAGACATTGACTGTGATGGTAAACTTTCTGTCAAAGAATTACAACCTGCGGTGGCGGATATAGGCTCAGCTCTTGGCTTGCCGGCACAGGGCACTTCCCCTGAGTCTGATCACATTTATACTGAGGTTCTTTTTTTTCCAAAACTCTTTTCGTTTTTCATCCAAATTTACACTCATTTGTGGGTTTTTTGTACTAAAGTTCCAAATTTTCTTCTTTATTTTTTTGGTTGGGGTATGAATGGATTAAAACTTGGTATTTTTCTGTGAATTAAATACTATCAGAAACTTTTCAGGAACTTCTTGAAATTTCTCAGAAGTTTTTCGAAATTTTTTAAGACTTTTGGATTTTCTTTTTCAAACATTGTAACTCGAATAAACATGTTGGAAGTAGAAATACTTTATATTTATGTACGATTAAGTTAAAAATAGAGTCTTCTCGGTGTTTTCAGCGCGGGTACTTGTGAGAATTTTGATCCATGATAATAGTATGCATCATTATGTTTGGAGGGAGCTAAGATTTGATCAAGAATTATTGTAGTTGTGGGTGTGATTATTGTATATATATATTGTTGGTATGTGTATGTGTATATACTACAGTTCTGCACTTTTTCTACTCAACCACATAATTGAAATCTCTTTTAAAGTTATAATGTTGGTATGTTTCTTGGTAATTCTTCATCAACATTTAGTTATTGGGAAATTGGGAGTCCTTTGTTGGTAGAATCCATAAAATGGTGGAAATATTGGTTCATTAATTAAGTTCTTCAGAGTGATATTGTGTAATGATTTGCGATTCTGTTTGTGACTGAGCTTCGAGAAGTTAGAAGTCATCAATATTATTATACCATTCACATATTTACTTCTGATTTTTTTTTTAATGTTGTAGCACATGACCTTAATTCTTGTCTATAAGCTTCTATTATTAATCCTAGTTACATTAGTTAGGTATTTTCAAGAATAAGCCTCTATGTGTTTCTCGAGCTAGCTCAAGGAACATTTGTAACGATAGATCTTGATGCAGGTGTCAGTTTAACAGGATGTAGCACTTTAAAGTTAATGTTTTGCCTTTTATGACTTTGTTATATGCTTTTCTCTTATCTTTATCAATAGTAATCTATTAGGAATTCTGTAGAAACTATGATTGTCGATATGACGGTGGGACTTAAACGAAAAGTACTATCTTCTGTGCCAAAAGGTCTAGAAAGGACCTCAATAAAGCCTTCTGGACCAAAAAAGTAAGGTCTTGATGTGGACTATGCAACTTAATGCCTAAGTTTCTTTGCTTAATAATGTGTTCGGTTGCTACTATATTTGCTTGCTATAAAGTTTAAAGGAAAAGAGAAAAAGAAATAAAAACTATGCTTTATAAGGAACAAAAAGTAAACACCAATATCTAAAAATAGTGGCATTTTATAGAAGTAAAATCATTTTGATATCATCAAAGTGAGGTGGGTTGGCGGACTTTTGGTATGTTGCATACCACCACAGTAAAAAAAAAAAAAATTCTCTAAATGCCACGAATGATATACTAATTCGAAAAATTAAATCCTATAGAAGAATTTGTGTTTGTGATGCTGCCGTTAATTTTTCATGTGATATTAATTCACTCTTCAATTGCATGAGATTTTTGTAAATTTTTTGACAAAATGAAAAACTTACTAATTATGCTATGATCCAGGTTCTTAATGAATTTACACATGGTAAGCAAGAAAAGATAAGCAAACTTGAGTTTAAAGAAGTTTTATCAGATTTTCTACTAGGCATGGCTGCTGGTCTGAAACGAGATCCTGTTGTGATTCTTCGGATCGATGGCGATGACCTCCACGAGTTCCTCGAGGGTCCCACTTATGAACCTCAAATGCTTTCTGTATTTTCCGAAATCAAATTACCCGATGGAGCATCCCTTAAAGATTACATCATCAAAGCTTTTGAAAAACTTACGGTAGACCAAGGAATGCCTCCCGCCACCGATTCTTGGGTAATAATTAATTTTATTAGAATTCTTGAATTTTAGTATCAAAATGGAATATATTTATTACCTAAGTTTGTTCTGTATTAGGTCATGTGTAACATTGTTGAACCGGCACTAGAATCCCTTGGCGGGGCCCTCCAGCAACCGGTTACGCAGGAGACGTTTTTGGGCGAGTTTAAAAGAGCTGCTGATTATGTGGTGCAACTTCTCAAAGAACAACCAGCTATTGTTGCTCATAGTCAGAATACTTTTGACGGAAGTGGCATTAAAAGGCTCTTATCTAACAAGTTTGAGTTGGATAAGGTTAGTCATACTGCTCAAGTACTCGTCTACATGTCGTTCATTTTAACATCTCCAATCTGTGCATTAGTATAAACCTTTGGGTAATTTTAGATTTATTGTTTTGTTTCTCTTCAGATTTTAAGGAAGAGTAAATTAATTATTAAATGTTCCCCTTTATTATATTTAGTGGCCTATACTCCCTCCGTTAACAAAGATATAGCTATATAAGTACCTCTATTATATGTTAAACTAAATGAATATCAACTATGTACTCATAAGTTATTAAATATTTCATCTCTATTCATAAAATTGAATTGGGTAAAGATGAAATATCAACTTATTTTGAAGACTAAAAATGATGATTTATTCTTGTTTTGTGAAAATACTAAAATATAATATGGTCGAGAAGTCATTTTACAAGGAAATTGAAACATAGGTTGCTATCAATCGCGCTATAGGGAGGTCTCGTCGCTACATTTCTGTTAGTTTACCAATAAGAATAAACACTAGGGAATTATTTTACAAATGTTTTTACCACTCATATAATCATATCAGGGGTTATTTCCTTCGTAATTTGGGCTAACCGCAGGGGGGTATATGTAATTTACTGGCTTGGTTTTATTTTAGTATAGCATTTTTGTCATATGATTTTGCTCAATTTTAACATTTTATGCGAATGTAGACCCTCGATTCTGCGATCAAAGATGCACCGAGAGATCGCCACGGGAAAATACCAAAAGAATACTTGAGTGTAGCACTTGATTCATTGGCAGCCTCTGCTGGCTTACCTCCTCTTGGTGCACTTGATCAGGTATTATAAATTTATCATCCACAAATC
The DNA here is from genome assembly GCA_030819805.1 of Penstemon newberryi var. newberryi. NCBI lineage: Eukaryota > Viridiplantae > Streptophyta > Magnoliopsida > Lamiales > Plantaginaceae > Penstemon > Penstemon newberryi. Next base: position 9,480,736 of record JAUALY010000004.1, on the reverse strand, counting down.
AGGCTAATTTTACATTTTGTTTAACGTTTAGTCGATTAATTACCTAATAATCACACTCTTGCTGCTATAGGAAATAGATTAATAAGAATTATATTGTCATTACTTATGGTTGCAGATGGATTATATTATGACTGAGGCTTTTAAAATGATTGATGCTGGAGATGGAAAAACAGTGAAAGAAGACGAGTTCAAGAAGTTATTGACTGAAGTTTTAGGAAGTATTATGCTGCAGTTGGAAGGCAATCCTGTTTCCGTTTCTATTAATTCCCTCGTGCACGAACCGATTGCTTCTTCATCTACGTTTCTGCAGCCTTCCTCGCCTTAAGTATAGAGCACAAAAAATGGCATAATGAAGCAAATAAATTATAACTAAAGAATATGTATCGAAGAACTTATATACTACTAATTATATGCAGTTGTTTGTAAATGGAATATGTGCTTCCGGACTTGTTGCCTAATCAGAAATGTTATTGGAAACAATACTCTTTATTCAGCTTTTGAAATGTGCTTTTATTTTCCTGGTCAACAGTGGAGTGGACTCTCCTGGTATTCTATTTTTGAGATGTGATACAAGAACTAGAGTTTGTTCGATTGAATCTAGTTTGCTCTGATTTGGTATCATGAAACCACAAAAAATAATTTACAAAATAATTTTCATTGATTTTAACATTAATTCTTTCGTAATAATAATAATCATTTATTATTGTACTTATCTCGCCATTCTATTCTATTGAAAAAAGGCAAAAAAGAGCAACCATGAGATTTGAACATTCTATTGTATTCTCTTAAAATATTGCTTACACATCTTTGATTCTTAACAAACTTGCTTAGAATATGGTACAACACATTCATTAAAAAAAAAAAAAAAATTCTACACAACACAAGAAAGAAAAACAGCCACAAACCGAGTCCCCATTCACAAATTCTTTCTCCCCCCTCCAAATAAAACCTTAACAGCATTAACAAAATCATGATCATAGCCCTTAGCACTATGATGCTCTCTAGGTATAATCTTCGTATACAAATAAAACCCAACACAAGCAATACCCGGCCCGGCCCAAAATACCCAATGCCCATCCCAAAGATGTCCACCCCTAACCACCGCCGCCCCAAAACACCGCGCCGGATTCATCCCCGCCCCCGCGTAACCCTTCACCCCCGTCACCGTCGTTGAAATAAACACAAGCAAACCCAGCACTACCCCAACTATGGTAAACACAAGCACAATCCCCAATTCCTTCGCCTGTCTATGATCATACGCCATCCAAATCGAAGCAAAAAGGAAAATAAAACAACAAAAAATTTCAAGCCAGAACGCCTGGGCCGTATCCAGGCCCGTCGTAACCGGTCCGTTTGGGCCCGGCCCAATTACTGTTAACGTACATCCCGCGAGTGAGAAAGTTTGTTCGATTTTGGAGCTGATTACGGCTTTTAGGGCTAGTGCGCCTAGTACTGCTCCCAGACATTGTGCGAGGATGTAAATTAGGGCACGGGACATTGAGATCAGGCCGACTAAGGCGGCGGAGAAGGAGATTATGGGGTTGAGGTGGCCGCCGGAGACTGGATGCACGGCGAGGAGGAGGATGGTGATGATTATGGCGGCGAGGATTGAGAGGACGAGATTTGGCATTTTGATGTCGGATTCGATTGTGGAGATTACTATTGTGTCTAGCATGAATACCAAAACTGCGGTTCCGATGATTTCCCCCATTGAAGCTCGCCATACCTATCATCATCGTTTTGAAATAGATTGCATGAATTAGTTAGAGATATACAATATGGACTAGAGATCAAAATATCAAGTTATTTGAGATTATAATGATTTTGAATGACTTTATATAAAAAGATTAATTAGTACTAGTACTTTTCATATTATAACTTTGAATAAGTAAATATAATGATTATCAAAGAGTTTTTTGGCAAATTAACTCCATGTGATATATATATAATGAGCAATTTACCTCCCTGTAATATGAAAATATACAATTTACCTTAATGTGAAATGAAATAATGAGCAATTTACCTATTTGTGATATGATATAATGAGTAATTTACCTCCTTGCTAGTGAATGTGTTGCATACACACTCTATAGTGAGCGACTGAAACTTTATTTTCATGTAAAAAATGACAAATCTAACCTTACCTTTTACAATATATTCACCTCATTTTACCCCTCTGTGATATGCGTAAATAGACAATTGACCTCCCTGTAATATGCGTAAATGTGCACATTAACTCCCTGTGATATTGCATAATGGATATTTTACCTCTTGTAAAAATGTAAAAAATCAATAGAAAGCAATGTTGCCCTTTTATTTATATTAGATCAGGGAGTTAAGCTACCTATTTAAAATAATACACGAAGTTAATTTGTTATTCACTCCATTATCAAATATCAAAATACTGAAAATAGTAGTATATTTTGTTTGGAGCTCGTCCCAGCTTTGTTTATATACAAATAGATCGGGAAAAATGCATTTTAGTCTTAAGTGGGGTTTGACTATCAACAATCCTTCAATTATATTATATCAATGTCACTTTGACCGTCTATTATCAATTGGGTCACTTTCGCTCATCTACCATTATTGGTTCATCATTTACCATCAATCGCATATCAATCGTTACAATTTATCATGCTCCAATTGTACCATATTGTTGGTCTTTTTCAAGCAAAATACAATTAGCAAAACATTTTAATATTTTCTTCATTTTATCCGCATTTTATTGAATGTATTTTTCCCTTCCAAGACTATCCTTAAAGAATGGAGACAGAAGAAGATTTTGAGACGTTTCAACTTTGAAACAAATTGTTTGGTGCAGTTGAAGACTTGGAGGCGGCAAAATAGAACTCAACCCAACACTTTTAACACCAAGCTTTTCAGACCGAAGCACTTTTTTTTTGTCTGATACCTCCTATTCAATCCATTTTTCGCATTTTGGTCTCAAACAAGTTTTGTACAGATCCATATAATTGTCTGTTTAATGCACTTTACGTCCCAAATATTGGTTATAAAGATGGTGAATGAATCGATGATATGCGCAAAAAATTCAAAAAGTGCTACTTTAAACGTCCATACTTGGAAGTACTAGTGTTGATCTTATAATGGGATCAAAATTACGATTTTGCCCCCAAGCAAAGAACATGAACGAAGTAATACTTACTTCCAATGATGAAAGCTCGTTGAAGCCCAATATCTCACTTAGTGTAAGAGAATTTTGTTGTTTCTTCTCAGGATCAACTAACCAATGTTGTGGCCTGTTTGAAAAAACCACAAAAAATCTTTAAAAAATGAAAAAAAGGAAAGAAAAAGGTATATTCATAATAGAAAATATGCAAAAATGGAACTTGCCCTGGAGTGGAGAAGACAGGCTGAATCTTGTTTCCACTATTTTGGCTTTCCTCATCAAATACATGTAAATTCTGCCCATTATTAGCAGCCATGTTTTTGGTAGGACTCTTTTTGGGCAATTTGATTTTGTTTTCAAGCCTGATTTTGGCTTGGTTTGATACTCTATTTATAGAATGGAAACAAGACTGAATTATTATTTCACCCTAGTCAATTGATTATATCAACACGAGTATGGGGATTCAGTTGGATATAAATTGCTGTCACCCTTAATTGTACACAGGGGCGGATCCAGGATTTTTGGTCAGGGGCCTAAATTTATTAAAAAAAAAAAAAAGTTCTATCAAACAGTTAAACTTAAAGTTTATATTATTCACGAAAAAATATATGACGCAATACAAAAATAGGGAGGTGGAGTTTAACAAAAATAAATCCCACGAGATATTTTAATTACATATAAATGTATAATACCCCGTTATAGTCCCAAAATATCTTCATATTTACTTTAATAATTGACCACGACGGTTTTTCATCGTTTGAAATCGGTCCATGATAGTATCTCTCCATATTTCTAACACCATAAAATGTACAAAACATAACTATCTCAAGAATAATGACATTCTCAAGAAGTAAAGTTAAATATAATAGAGACATAATAATGACAAGACTTATTTTTCATTCCATTTGATAAAACAAGAGAGGTTGAATCCCAATAGGCCAATAAATGCTAATAAAAGACTATTAAGAATATATGATCAGTATTTGACATTTCAATAAAAAAAATAACTATTAACCATCTAAGATTAGTGTTTCATATGTAAATGAATACTATTAACTCTGTTGCATCTTGATTTAATCATCATAGTATTTTAATATAATAGTTATCCTCATATCTTAATCTAATACTTATGAAAATCTTAACAAGTATATAACTTTAAGCACAAAAATGAAGCTTGAATCTAAAAATTGATTTTGGGAAGTGAATATAAACATCAATAATGAATATATAACACTATTAATTTATTACATAAGCACAATTGCACAAACATATATCATAAATATATATATAGAAAAAATTACTAACATTCACAATTGGGGCTTAGAAATTGGGTAGAGTGAGTTATTATTAGAGTGTGTTGTGTGATATTAATTGGACTAAGATTATATTTGGGCTGGAAATTCATATTGGGCTAATTTATTTAATTTTTTTTCGAAATAAAAAATACACTACTACTATATTTAAAAAAAAAAAAAAATTCAGGGGTCCGTCCGCCCTTGTTGTATATCTATCTTCTGACCTATTTTTCAATTGATTTTTACGCTATACTTCAATGAATAATAATGCATGACCTTTTTCTTTTGAAATTACTTGGAACTACATTTCTATAAAAAAAAAAAAAAAAAAAAGCATGATATTTTACAGAAAAAGAAGATGCTATATGTGCACTCACCTAAAAAGATATTATTGAGAAATGGAATTAATTGAGTTATATGTTTATGATAGTTACATATAATTTACTAATTATTCTTCTAAAATATTCAGATTAAGACTTCTTTCATTTTTAGGCATTTTACAGTCAAGCTATATTGGTTAAATTTATTTTTATTTCTTACTTAAAATTTGAGATTATGGTTAAAAACTAAATTGGTTGGGCTGTTGAAAGAGATTTTGACTTCAATTGAAAAATATAAATGAGTCGAACTAGAGTTATTTGATGTACATTATAAGATTTTTTAGTCGAGCTTGAACGTTTAAATGGGAAAGTTTCTAGATTATGAAATTAAAGCAAGATGAAATTAATTAGTAACAGAATAATCATTATTGCATTAAGTTCATTTATGATTGTCATGTGTATCTTACGTGCTTATGTAAGGTTATTAATTACCATATCCTTAGATGCATTTAAATAATTAGTTACCATATCTTTAGATGCATTTAGATATTTAATTACCATATCTTTAGATGCATTTAGATAATTAATACAATGTGCTTTGGACGTGCTTAAATAAGTTACTAGGAATGCGTGTATCATTATTGGGAAAAAAAAAGCATTTGATCCCATAATTTATGTTAGTTAGCAATTTTACTCAATAAGTTTTCGAGCTGGCAATTTTGCCCCTTAAGTCATAAAATTGAAGCAAATTTGGAATTTTCAATCCAATTGAGAGAGATAGTTCCACTCTTGGCTTATGAAGGTGAATTAAAAATTTTGACCATGATTTTTTTTTAAAAAGGTAAAAAAATTAATATGAATCATATATCGCGCACATGACACATGCAAAATCTAGTATAATAAATTTCTGATTCATATAAACTCGAAGTGGTGACTAATAATCTAGCACACACCAATATCCATCTGTCTAGATAAAATCTAAAATAATTGATTACCCAGAGTAGTATTTTGTTGTCTCAGTTTAATCTATTTTATGGCGTTCATAGTTAAAGATTTTTAACAGTTGCAAGAACTCACATGTATAAAGAGTCCCTGATCCTCTATTCTAATATGTGATATTATTGGCAGTTATCTTCAACTTCTATAATCAAGATTGAGCTAATAATCTCTAGAGAGATTTACGTCAATTAATTTCATGCATTTCTGACCTGCCAAGCTCACCGGCCAAAAAATAAAATAACATTTTTTTTAATTGTTCATATAAATAAATTCACAGTTTATTTTTCCGTTTCTCTAGACAGGATATTCAAGAAAATTAAAACAAAATTAAAGAAGGTTCTTTTCATCATACTATATGTTTACGATTCCTCAATCGACTCCAATTAATTAATTATTGAAGTTGAATACGTGAAATTAAAATTCATTTCAAATAATTTATACAGATTACAAATCGTTTTTGAATTAATTTATTTAAAATTTCGACCCTACAAATCAAATCTCTATCTTTATGAGGATGCAGTTGTGGTTGTAGAAGTCAACTCCATGTCCATGTGAGAAAGTTAGAGATAATAATAATATATAGTTTGGAAGTTGTAATAAATAAGGAAAATATCCAATTTGAAATTACGATGCAAGTGGGCATTATTGGTTGGTATAAGCCCTATCCGCCTCTTTAATTCAAGGAAATGTTTTGGATATAGGTAATCATTTAATTGGATTTGTTCAAGTTGAGGTATTTAGTTTTTACTCATACTATTTTCCACAAAAAAAAAAAAAAAAAAAAAAAAAAAAACTACTCATATAATTTAAATATTTATTTTTATCTTTATATATTTATGTGTTGATCATCAGTACCTCTAAATATTTGATAGGAGGAACTTAAATCACCTAATATTTTGTTTTATGAAATATATCTACCCAAAAAAATAGAACTTACTCAAACAAGCATATGTAATACTATGAAATAAATTAGCTAATTATTAGAAACAAATATTGCGATAAATTATGAAAAAAGATAACTAGAAAATAGATAAGATCTTAACATTTTTTTGTATTAATGTAATAGAAATAACACTAGTAATCATTCATTGAGAAATTAAGTACTAAATGCAAATTTATAGTTAATTATGATAACACAATTATTGAGTCAGTTTAATTTTTTTTATTATATATAAGATAATTATATTTAGTTAATAACAAATTAAAGAAACATATGTAGCACAACTGGCTTGAAAGCCTAATTTATCGCGGGGTCTAGGGTTTAAGTCCTTTTTTTATAAATAACACAAATTTTAAATTTTTTGACAAAGAATATAAAAATTATAAAAGTGACCGACTATCGAATTTTTCGATCATTGATTTGTAGGCTCGCTGGTTATTAATGGGAATCATGGCCGAATATACCAATGGCTCACGATCGAACAAGGTTGAACCGTCTTATCCAATCCGGCTCGGGTTATCAAATCAGTGCAATGTGAAGATGCAGTGAATTAGTGCACGTAAACTCCTGAGTATTCGAACCTTGTCTTTATTAAATCAAATGTGTAATTTATTTATATAACGAATCCAAATAGACCCTAAGTAAAATATTTAGATCTAAGTACCCTAAAATGAAAAAGGATTATAATTTGGATTTAGAGACATTTGACTTTCATGAGTGAATTGGGCCGTAAGAGTGACTGATGAGGACTTATATAAAGCAAAAAAGTCCAACTTAATTAATGCCCAACTCAATGAACGGTGGAAAATAAATTGTGGAGCCGGCGCGGCGGCTTTAGTATATTCATTTGTTTCCCATTCATCTAGTAGCATTGGACCCTAACCGTGTAACATAGTCATATTCGTTTACTTTTTTGGCTTGCTGTTGAATTTTCCCACATTTGCTTAGAAATGATCATTATCTTCTACTCAATGTTTAATTGTTTACTCCGTGTGTGAAGCATAATTGAATGATGTTATTTTATTTGTTTAGTTGTAATATTATAAATTTTGTTTCAATTTTGTGATATTCATCCTGGAGCTCAGGAATGACAATCTTAAAGGTTTAATTAATATATTGTTAATTGAAGTGGGGTTATGTGAATCTTTTAGTCTCAGAACAGAGGCTCAGAGTTGTACCTCAACAATTGAATGATGGATGTTCTTATTCTGTGTTTTGGGTTAGTTTGATATGATTTACTATATGATATTTGGTGACAACTATATTCTAGAATCAAACTTTAAGCCTGTTATCTAAGAAATATAATTCTAAATCAGTTGTATAATGGTGGCTTTAAAATTTTATTGGAGAAGAAAAGCAGTTAGTTAGTTTTCTAGTCTTAGTACATTTTTATGTTGTCATGGATGGAGCATACTACTATAAGGATTCCTACATCTTGCGAAAGCAAGCAGCAAGAAACATGAGTAGCATACATTGGCTGTTCAACTTCAGATATTAATCTTTGAAATTTCAAACATTTAACATGAGGATATTTCGTGTTCCATTCGCCTAAATTCTTTTAATCATGTCGCTTTCCATAGAGCAGATTGTGAAAATGAATAGCAGAGGCCTGCAATTTTTATTTTTATTTGTAACTTATCATACACACTACATAGGATAATCTACCCTTTGACATATGTCATAGGAGAATCTACCATTTGGAATTGTACGGTACTTTATCTTGTCATTTTGTCTTTTCTTCATCCAGTTTGATGTTTCCAATGTTTATACTTAGTTTCCAACCTCTAATATTCAATTATGTAGAAAAAATATGTAGCTGGTTTCTTAATAGGTTAGAGAAATATTTGCGTTGGCATTACAATTCTTGAAGATCCAATTTGTCACTTCAGCTATAAGAGCTTCTGTCTGTTTCAATTTTTTTGTTCAACAAAAATGGTTTCGTTAACTTCTCGTGGACTGTGTTATATGCTGATATTACTGTTGTTAATGGCAAAATGCAGAATTTCAGGCATACTTTACTTCTCAAGCTCTGCATGCTGAAAATTAACTTGTTTTGTTTAATCTCATTTGAGCTTTTATGGCTGCAGATAGCTATGACCCTTTGGACCCAAATGGGAATATTACAGTTACATTCGACATACTCAAGTATACGATTGATGGCTATGTGGTTAGTACTGCAATTCATGTACTGCTGCCTGCCACACTACTTTAAGATTTAAGCATGTTCTTTCTACCTAGTTTGCATTTGATTTCTTATCCTTTTTTATCTGTTGATTTAAGAATCTTCGTTGTTATGTTGTCAATGAAGAAGTCATTGTTCTAGTAAGTTTGTTCCTCTTTGCATTGAATATATGAGAATTACTCCAGCCAAGAACTAAAAAGCATACCATATTGTCACCATATCAGTAACAAGGGACTTGGGCAACTCGACATTGTTTGTGCTCCCAATCTCCAAAATCAATTCAAATATTATTTGGAATTCTGAATGACCTCTAATTTACAGAATGAAAATCAAACTTTCGAGCATAAAGTTATTAACATCCTAATAATTACCAAAAATAGTAAAAGCATTCGTTTGAGGGGCCACACAGTGTAGGATCGTTGACACCTATTGTTGCTCATGGCCTAAAGCAATGATTGTTTTTTTCATCCTTGGCTGGTTTTTATTTTTAGGAAACGGTTTTTTTATTTATTGTTTTTTCACTTCAGAATGATCGGCCTCAAATCACAACTCCAACATCGCTCGAGCTAGTAGAAATGATTTCAGAACTTTGCCTACTTATCATCCATCCTTTTGCAATCAAGAGTAGTCTATAAAAATTAATTTTCTCCATGTAACATATTGCAGGCAAGAGTAACAATCCAAAACTACTACCAGTACCGTCATGTAGAAAATCCAGGATGGAAACTAGGTTGGACATGGTCAAAATCCGAAATTATTTGGTCAATGTCTGGTGCTTTTGCAACCCAACAAGGAAATTGTTCATCTTTCAAATACCAAGTACTACCACATTCTTGTAAGCCAGATCCTGTAATAGTTGATCTAATGCCAGATTCAGTGCCAGAAAATAGATCTTACGGTTGCTGTAAAGGTGGCATTCTTGCTGCCTGGGCCGTTGATCGTTCCCTTTCTTATTCATCTTTCGAAGTTACGGTTGGGAATTTGGAGCAGAACTCGACAGGGTACAAGCCTCTTAATCTTACGTTAATGGCTCCTGGACCTGGTTACACTTGTGGCCAAGTTATGGACACTAGTCCTACGGTTTCATCCGTCATTGGCGGAAGAAGAGAAGAACAAGTTTTCAGTAAGTATAACTTTAATGTTATTCATCTCTACCTCTATCTCGACACAAAAAGTCTAAATTTTACCTAGTTTGGTTAACTGGTCGAATGGGATAGAAACCGAAACTTTTTATGCAATCTGAATCCAATCAAAAGAATTTGATTCGTTTTTTAGTTTTGAAATTTGCAACTTCAATTTCTTTAACCAATTAATGTAATGGTCTTAGTCGTAAGGTATGAGTCTTAGATCCCACATTGGTAATATGAAATACTTATGTCAGGGTTATATTGAATTGAACTCTCCCATTAAATAGTAGCTTTCAAGGTAGCAATTCTTGAGTTTCTCTAGTTTTCCTTTTTTTTTTATAGAAATCTGATAAGGATATAAAGTGAAATTCATTGCTTCCGTTAATTCGAGGGAGGTTTTTATAATTTCCAATACATGGGAGATATTTTTGTAATTAGGCCTTACCTCAGGGGTATTTGTAACTGTAATTACCCTAAATTCTTCATTTGTATACTACAACTTGTCTAACAACCACCTGATTGAAGATTTACGATTTACTATTTTCAGGAACATGGAAATCAACATGCACATACTCTAGTTACTTAGTTGGCAAAATACCAATTTGTTGTGTTTCACTTTCAACATTTTACAATCCTACAATCACATCATGCTCTACATGCAGCTGTGGATGCAGAGGGGCTAATCAGCATGCTACAACTTGCATTAGGTTAGTATATGAAAAACACAATTTTGAATTTCTCTATATTGTCAATTTTAATTTGTATATTTATGTTAACAGAGAAGGTGTGATTCCATCGAATATGAATGATGCTGATTTAATTCGATGTACTGATCATATGTGTCCTCTTCGGATTCATTGGCACATCAAGAACAATTATGTTACACATTGGAGGGTAAAATTGACAGTTTCTAATTATAATTATGGAAGAAATTACTCAAATTGGAATGTTGTAGTTCAACATCCTGGATTTGGACAGCCATCTACTGCATCTAGTTTCAACACTACAATGCTTCCATCTTATGGTGTCCCAGGTAATTTAGCTTCCATATGTAGCATTAAATTCAATTACCTGATAACAATTCTTTACACATTTTTGAATATAAGTGGTATAGACTATAGGTAGAAATCGTGTTATTGCAAAATTCATTCACGTGTTAGTTCGAATTGGCAAAAACACTCTTGTACTTCGTATTATTTTGTTAGCAAATGTGTTTGTGATTAATTGCGATTGTTGATTATTGTTTATCGTTAAATAACCTTTAAATTGTCATATTATGCTGTAAGTGCATAATAATCTATCTTTAATCATTTTTTTTTTTCTTTAGTGATTTTCAAGAATTAGAATATTTCTTTTCTTGCAATATATTTGGTAAATCTCACACAGACTATATGAAATGTTTTTGCAGAAGAAGTAGCTCTTTTCTGGGGAAAAGCATTCTACAATGCTGAACTTTTGCAAGGTGATGAATATGAAGTGGGATCAGTGACAACAGAAATACTTATGCAAAAAGATTCAAATTCATTTACTCTAAGTAATGGTTGGGCTTTTCCTAGAAGTATATATTTCAATGGTGAAAATTGTTGGATGCCACTTCCGGACACCTTTCCGATGTTGCCGAATAGTAGCCCGACCCGAAAGCCTTCTCTTTTCCTGCTTCTTTTTGTGAATACAGTCTACTTAAATTACAGAATGCTTGTTGGGTTTTAATTCATCTTTTTTCCTTGTGGCCTTGCAATCTACTTTGGTCTTGGTTCTTGATAATATTGACAAACATATGTAAATGATTGTTCACTAGTTTAGCCAAATAGGTATTTCAGTTGTAACATGTAAAATCATATAGCTAGAAAGTTCATTTTTCTTGGTTTAAATTCTAGATCATGTAAAATTCTAGAAAGTTCATTTTTGGGATTCGACACAGTACCGGTGATCTTTTAGATGCACATATTCCTGAGGGCTGACTTGGATTTGGGCATAATATACATATGAAAAGGGTAGAGTAATAATATATATCTCAAACTTGCTTTCTTTTCATTTTATTTTATAACGTCCTAAAAGATAATTTTTTTCAAAATAAAGTACTGATATGAGTATCACTAGTTGCAATTGCTACTTTTTTAGTGTACAACGTAATTAAATTTATTAATATTAAGCTTCCACTATTCTTAAAAAATCTGTGCTTAATAAAATAGAACAAGCACATAGTTAATATTACTCAAATTTATATTTTATGAATATTGAAAGGAAAATTATTTACCTTCTTCTCTCTACGTGACCAAGTATGATAAAAATAAATAGGAGATATTTGACTATTTTTCATAAATACAATCAAGACTCTTAAAATGATCATGCCTATAATTAAAAAATCCTATAAATTTAAAGTGAGGCCAGAACCAACCCAACCCAATAAATAAATAATGTGTACTAATGGGTTGGGTCATAACGGACCTGGACGGATCGTGGACCGCCAATTGGGTGGGTCCAGACCCAATTTGCCAGCCCTACCTATAATCATAACCGAAATTATAAATATCGAACATAGTTTAAATAATTTATGATACAGTCAATCGGGTAACCACAAACGTCTCGTGATGAAAAATCCAATAGCCAATAGGGGCCCAATCCAGAAGGTGCAAAAAAGGCAACCGATTGACAAAGGTTAAGCGTGCACATGTCATGGTTTTATTGGATACTATGAAAGTCATACCCCCACTTTGCGGAAAACCTCCAATTTCTTCCACGAACTAAACTCGTAATCACACTCAACTTCCATTGCGATTGGCAGTGAGGTGTGAAGAATCAAATCAATGGCGCCACCTCACGACGACAAAGCACTGGCGGAAGTCAACGATGAGTCAACTCCTAAACGCCACATCTCCAATATCCTCTTCATCATCGGTACTCCTTTTTCCTATTGCTTTCAAATTCTCTTTTAAAGATGTGTATTGATTCAGGATTTTTGTTTTTGTGATTGTAGCTATGCAAACAGAGGCGTCTTCTCTAGTGCATAAGTTTCAGCTCGCCGAGGAACCTGATTCTGTGTAGCTTCCTTTTTCTTTTGCATTTCATTTTTCAATTTCTTTTCAAAAGAATATTCGTCCTGTAACCTGTTATTACTTTTGGTTTCGCTTTGGAGTACTACTTTTAGATAAACAATTATTTTAAGTTAATGTGTTAAGTTATCATATTAGTATTATCAATTTGGGCAAGTTTCTCCCTTAGGTTTATGTATCACATTATGTTGGCACTGCAGAACAATTTTTCAATTTATTTGTTTAGTTTTATTTAGTCATTGTTTGATAGTATTGAACAGTATAATAGTTTTTTTGAGGTATTATGTGATTATTATTATCCATCATCTAAATAACTTAGTTTAGTTCTTTAAGCAGGAATCGGATAATAATAAGCATCATAACAAATACTTACTTTAAAGCAAAAACTACACAATAATGAATAACTATTATTTGAAACTTCATAGCATGAAAATTGTCAATTTCACTTGACTATAGTATCAAAGCATATTCAATGGTGGACAAAGTTTGTATTAAACATATCTCTGGTATTTGGTATTACTTCGTTTTTCAATTTGCATATTTTCCCATCTTAAACTAATGGTGCAGGTTTCCGAAGGGGGTCCCGTGGGTGAGGTACTTTGGAAAATATAAAGATTTGAACATCAACATTGTCTGTCCAGGAAAAGACCCAACATTAGGTGCTTATAACTTTGCTTTTGTTAATCTCTACGTGTATTCTATATACAAATACACAAAGTGAATGCTCGGTCCAATTTACGTACTTATTGGTTTTTGTTGGTGGTCCTGTTGAGCTGTAGATTTCTGGTTTCCTCTGTTTCATCATGTGCTAGAATAATGAGTAGATACTTGATCAAACTTATGCATTTTTTACCTGGTCTTTAAATTTGGTAGACATGACTATGTCCAGCAAAGACATATTACATATGAAGAACAGAATACTCAGAAACGGTTTAAGAGTTTCTGATTCATGGAACAGATTTGCATGTTAAATTAAATAACTGGACCATGAATGTCGTGATGCAGTATCTGTTAACATAAATCCATTATGCTTCTTGGGTCACAGCGTCTGGTCTTTCTCCGTTCTTAAATTTCCAGCTACTGAGTTAAATTGACTTGTTTCTTTATCAGGGGTTGACAGCGTGGGCACGGTTTCTGCATCTCTTCTGACTTATGCTTCTATTCAAGCATTAAAACCTGACCTCATCATAAATGCAGGAACTGCTGGAGGCTTCAAGGTAATAGAATTGCAACCAGTGGTTTTATCTTGTTTCTGTTTCAAGCATATGAATCATTTGGGTCCAACTGTCGGCTATTTATGCTTAATCAGACTACTGATAGTTTCAAGTTCTAGTATGATATGCACTTGTATGATTTTCTCTCGCTATCTATCTCTAACTCATATTTTCTTCTTTACTTAATTTTCTCTATTGTTTTTACTCTCTATTTCTCTATTAATTCACACTTGTGATTTGTTTATGTCCTACTTGTTAAAGAACCTCATAAATTCATTAACACTTTGCGCACAGAATATTTGATATATGGCTTGCTTTATTTCGAAACTTACACTCGATTTGGGCTTTTATCTGTCATTAAGTAATAGATTGAGCTGGTTGTTTATTAATATGCTAAATGAAACTGAGTATAGAGCATACAGTTGCTTCTCTTGGTATATCTTTGTATTAATATGGTAAATTAACAGGCAAAAGGTGCTTCGATAAGTGATGTATTCCTTGCATCAGATGTTGCTTTCCATGATAGAAGAAATCCCATCCCTGTAAGTTCCTGTTCTTTTATTCTCCCTCTAGTTTTCCTTTCTATTGTTTATAAGCATATTATAGGAAGATAATTAACAACAGTAAAAATGAAATAACTATAATTTGGTAACTCTTAACTAATACTTCGGGAACCACATATAAAGTACATATCATGCTCTAAAAATAAATAATTCAGTTATTATGTATCATATTGTTGTGTTCCTTCTTCTGCTCTACAGGTATTTGACCTCTATGGTGTTGGGTTACGTCATGCATTCTCTACGCCAAATCTTGCTAAGGAGCTGAACTTAAAGGTCACTTAATCTTGAATCGGAACATAGTTCTGGAAAAGCATGGTATTGTTAGTAATTTTAACCCTCTATGTGTATGTTTTAGGTTGGTAAACTGTCTACTGGCGACTCTTTAGATATGACTCCACAGGATGAAGCGGCTATTATTGCTAATGATGCTACTGTTAAAGACATGGAGGTAGCCTTCTACTATCTTGAGCTTTTCTCTTACCAAATTACTAAAAATGGGGAAAAACTCATGCATCTAAATCTCGAATCTGTCTTTTGTTTTTCCTGATGTCAAATTATTTTCTACTTCATTGTCAATATGATTGCTGTGAAACAGGGAGCAGCCATTGCCTATGTAGCAGATCTTCTGAAAGTCCCTGCAATTTTCTTAAAAGCCGTGACGGATATTGTGGATGGTGACAAGCCAACAGCTGAGGAGTTCTTACAAAATTTGGCTGCAGTCACTGCTGCACTTGATCAAGCAGCAACCCAAGTTGTTGATTTTATCAATGGGAAGAGTTTCTTAGAACTTTGATCCTCCTTATTGTGGTCAAATAATTTATAAATTAAACGCTTCATTTCATTTAATTACAATTCGAAGTCAAATTGTAATACTTTATTAACTAAGTAATTATTATCATCTTATGAGAATTTTGATTTTTTTTTTTTATCTAATTTGATATTGCATTCACAATTACATTTTGATGAAAAGGAAGCAGATCTGAACAGTTTTTGAATGTCCAATTTTCAGATTTATCTCCCTTTGAACCAAACCTCCACCCAACACCTTCTAACACAGATCATGAAGTTCTCACCCTTAAACTAACTTAATACAGAACATCATAAACAATCATATTACAGTTTCCTCTGTCCCTCCGCGTGATGATTATTTTGTTCTATTTTCTGCTACTCAATTCTTTGAATCTACGCAAATGCAAGTATATATTGTAGCAACTCGAGGCATTCCACATTGTGAAACTCTAATATTCATTCTAAATAAGAAAAGGCATTATGGGAAGTGAAGATACCACGCAATGCTCAAAAAACACCGATTCTGGAAAAGCTACAATTTTAGCCCTTGGCAAGGCCTTTCCTCACCAACTTGTCATGCAAGAGTTTCTGGTTGATGGGTATTTCAGAAACACCAATTGTGACGATCTTGACTTAAAGGAGAAGCTCACTCGACTCTGTATATTTCCTTCTTCTTATGTTCTCGTGTTATGATATTAGCTTCAAAAAATTAAGATCATTTCCAATTCATAGCTAGAATTGAGATGCAAAACACCACAATCTTGAATGTTTTCTTCCTAAAATATGATTTTTCATGGGGTTATTTGCAATATACTCCCTATGTTCCTTCCAACTTGCAAAATACCCCCTTATGTTATTTAAACTAGCAACTCCATTGTGTTTCTAAATTAAATATCTCCTTCTCCACACACTAATACTGCTAGTACCTAAATTATATAAAAGAAATGACTTAATTATCTGTTATTGTGGGCTGAAATATTATTTCACCCAATTCATCCTATTTACATGGTCATCCAATAAACCCTCTTGTCATCATAAACACTTGTATACATCATTGTTTTACATTTATCATACCAAATAGAAATATGCATAGGACCGTTGTAATATTTCATTTTAGCTTAACAAACGCAAGAGACAGTGTGCTATATTTTGTAAAGTATAAGGAGATATTTAATATATAGGTATGAATTTGCTATTTATAATCAAAACAATGGATCGTACTGTAAATAACTCGTTTTTCTTGTTACATATTGATCTATGATATGCCATTTTTATTGGATAAGCTACTGATCATTACTATAATTATTTATTGGCAGGCAAGACAACCACTGTAAAGACCAGATATGTAGTTATGTCGGAAGAAATCCTAAAGAAGTACCCTGAACTAGCCATTGAAGGCCTCCCCACTGTGAAACAAAGGTTGGACATTTGCAATTCAGCAGTCACAGAAATGGCAATTGATGCCTCACAATCTTGCATCAAGAAATGGGGTAGGCCAGTTTCAGACATAACCCACTTAGTCTATGTCTCCTCAAGCGAAGCCCGGCTACCTGGCGGTGACCTTTACCTAGCCAAAGGGCTGGGCCTCAAACCCAATACCCAACGGGTCATGGTCTACTTTTCGGGCTGCTCGGGTGGGGTAGCAGGCCTCCGTGTAGCCAAGGACATTGCTGAAAACAATCCAGGTAGTAGAGTGTTACTTGCAACCTCAGAAACTACAATTATAGGATTCAAACCACCTAGTGTTCACAGGCCTTATGATTTAGTTGGAGTTGCTTTATTTGGAGATGGGGCTGGAGCAATGGTAATTGGCTCAAATCCTGATTTAAATATTGAAAAGCCTCTTTTTGAATTACATACAGCTATTCAACACTTTTTACCAAATACAGAGAAGATTATTGATGGGAAATTAACAGAAGAAGGTATAAGTTTTAAATTGGAAAGAGAGTTGCCTCAGATAATTGAGGATAATATTCAAGATTTTTGTAATGAGTTAATGGGATTTGGTAGTTTTTCTAAAAATGATTATAACAAATTGTTTTGGGCTGTTCATCCGGGCGGGCCGGCGATTCTGAACCGGTTGGAAAAGAAATTGGAGCTTTTGCCTGAAAAACTGAGAGCTAGTAGGAAGGCTTTGGCTGATTATGGGAATGCAAGTAGTAATACAATTGTGTATGTGTTGGAGTATATGTTGGAAGAGGGGAAAAATGGTAATGAGTGGGGATTGGTGCTTGCATTTGGCCCTGGGATCACTTTTGAGGGGATTCTTGCTAGGAATCTCACTGTGTAAAAGAATTTGAGACTATTGTGATGGCCATAAGTTGATTTTAGTATTCCTTATAATATTTCTTGAAAATTATAAGAAGAAAAAAGAGAAAATTGAATGTATGTTCTTTCAATATTCATGTTCTATTATAATTAATTATGTTTTCCCTACTATTACAACTTATTCTGCTCCTACGTTAGATTTTTCCAAAGTTTTAAACAATTTTAAATTAAGGACAAGTTGATATATTAAATAATCCATTATCTGTATATGGAATTCTTTAATTAGACACACAAAACCAGAAGAAAAACAGGGCAATTCCAAACTAAACAGAGAATCAATACTTACAACCACTGGTAGAATTAACCGATTATTTTTTTTGTCCACACATAAAAATATTTTACAACACAATATTATTCACTTAAATGAAAAAGAGAGCAGAAAAACAATCAAAATACAAGAAAATAAACCCAACAAGCAAGAAGAGAATAATTTATGCTTGGATTTTAAGGGCATTTAGGCTTGTTGTTTCTGGTAGTCAATTGAGCATAGCAAAGGCACTCTTCATAGTTTCCATAAGTGCCTGAGGGCACACAGTTGCACCTGGCACAACAAGTACCACATGCCCTTTTGCACAGATTTGGCCTACTTGATAATTTGCACCTTCTTGCACAAGCTCCTCCACAGTCTAATACAAGTACATAAATTAATTAGAAATAAAATGATTAAATGCATAAAAATAGAAGAATAATTAAGTGAAAGTAGAGATAGATAAAATACCCATTCTCGGGGTGGTTTGAATTGCTTGGACTTGATGGAGAACCAAAAGAGAGAGAATTATTGTTGCAACAATCATTTTTGGAATAGCCATTAATGATAACTATATGAAATTGAACAAAAACTAATGTCTCAACTAAGAATTGCAGATTGAGAGAGAGAGAGAGAGAGAGAGAGGTTAGGATTATTTTGTTCTGAATTGATGGGGTGATTTAGAATGAGATGATATGAACTCTATTTATAGAAGAAGATGGTCAATGAAATTAAAGTGTCATGCATGCAAAAATATATACAATTGAATTGAATTGAAATGATGTGGGCATTATTAACGTAGCCTGGCATCCTGCCCTACCCCTACCTAACTACTCTAATTATATTATATATATATAGTTCATTAATTAATTGATCAGAAGAAGTAAAGAACAAATTGTTCATGCTAACAGTCTTCATTTTAGTAGGCAAAAAATTCACTCAAAAGAATCAACAGCTAGGATATGATGCATCTTTAAAATTAAGGGTCCATTTACCAACATCTTGTTTGGTTTAGATTAGAGAATAATCCTCATTAACTATTCAAATTTTTGTTTCCGTGTGTGCTTCACAGCTCTCTTCTTTCTGGATTAATTAATTTCTCCCATGGTTTATAAACAATCATGGGATTGGGAAGAAAAGTCGGCGGTCTCGCCATGGATAAAATATTCATTTCTAGTGTATGTAAACTTTTAAAAAACATTTCAAAGATATTTGCAAAAAGAATTACTAAATTAAAAAAAAAAATAATAGAGTTTGAAGGCAAACAAATAGTTTCAGAATTACACCTTATTTCGATTCATTGATTAAAAATGAAAACTTTTCGCTATTTTCGACATATACGATAGGAAATATTCATCCATGAGTCTAGCCTTATGAGATTAATTAAAAGTGCAGTTTTTTCTCAAACTAAAAGTTACAGAGACAAATTCAATTCTGAACAAATCGTGCTCAATTCTGACACAAATCGAGTTCAAACACGCTCGAATCACTAACCAGCTGTGATTTAATTACACTTTGGCAAAAAAGAGAATCACAAGTTATGTTCAAATTACATTTACACTCTGATTATTTACTGAACGAATAGTCATTTAACCCAAATCAAAACTTGGATAGATAGGTAGAAAAGGGACACACACACACATCCATGGATCAACATCTTTGGAATTTGGATCTGTAATTGATTGATGATGTTTAGACGTAGTTAATTACTTGGAATAATTAAAGAGGGTGGTGTTATATTCCAGTGTAAAATTTGAACGAAATTTTAATGCATGCTTAGGTTTTATTGTCATCTTGATTTTGAAGTGAAAACACCAACAAACAAACAAAAAAAGAAACGCTGTCAATTCTGAAGATAAACCCAGAAACAAACTGAAGAGATAAATGCTGTGACAAATGACAAAGATAATGGCATTTCATGAGAAAAAAGGCATTTTCAGGTTAAGTGATCATTAATTAAGAGATGAAATGTTTACAATGAAATCTACTAGCCAAAAGCCAGGTTAGTACTGGTAAAATTATGCCAACATGACTTCGGAAAGTCGACTTAAATAACCAATTTGCTTGCAACCCGCCATATTTTTTACGCTAAGTACCAGCAGCAACCAAACAAGCCGTGTAAAATAGGCTAATCCGACTACTAATTAAACGACCCCAGAAGGAAGGCGCAACACGAGCTGACCTCCAAAGACACTGCAGGTTTAGAGCCAGGGTCAATAAAGTAATTCAACGTGTTAACAGAGAATTAAAACGAATGTGTAAAAGGTAGACCTTTTGACATAGTAATAACAAAAGTCAGCCAAGATGAAGGTTTGGACAATTTCTGATATAAGAACCATTGAAGGCCAAAGCCCGTAACCTAATGCCACAAGAAGATGGCCGCGGGTGTCCAAAACCTGCCAATATCGAGCAACAATAATGCCAAATATACCAGTACAATAATTTAGAAGAAAAAAAATGCATCCGACAAAAAGACACGATTGTTTTTTTGAATTTTTTATTTAAAATGCTAAAGTTTGTGCATCAAACCTGAAGAACCCAGTGAGCACAGCTCAAGAACCTCGCAACGCCCAACGCAAATACATAATGGGCCGTGAATGGTTCAACAATCTGTCACCAAGACGTTAAATATGTTAGTGAATCACACATTACACTTGCCCAGACTCTTACAACAAAATGATGAACTAGGGCAAAATTGCATATTTAGTCACTCAAGTTTCAGATCGTAACAAAGATAGTCATTTGTCTTCTCGGTTCGAAGCATTTGTCCTAGTTTTAAGATTAAGCCTTCAACTTTTACCTTTTAGACTCAAAAAATTCAGTCCTTTAACTTTTCAGTCGGACACATTCAGTCCTCTACATTTTCAGCCCTCTATCTTGTAGGGTCACCTAAATTTACTCCAAACTTTACACATTCGCCTGGTAAGGCAAATTATGGTGAATCCGTGGCTTTCAATGAATTTATGCAACTATAAATTGACTTTTTTATATGAATTTTACACCCAAGTTAAAAATAAAAAAATGAAATCAAGAAATAGAGGATTAAAATTAATGACTAGAGGACTCTATCTGCTACCTCATTATTAAAAATATAAAATCTAATAAGTTAAGCCTAAAAGATAAAGGATGAATTCGATTGAAGTTAGACCAAATGTGTGTCAGCTCAAAAGATAAAATTTAGTCATGCCTTGAAAGTTAGAGGACTAAATACGTAACTTTGCTCATGAATTAGTATGTATATGTATGTATAAAATTCCTTAATTATACTCTACCTTGGTGTTTTGCATTACGCGAAGTTGAGGTAGCACAGAAACAGCTTCGAGGTAAACACAGAAAGCCCAAGCAATCCTATTGACAATGTTGTGTGATGTAGATGGATGGATTAGTAGCGCTAAGACAGCACAAGGTACCACCTGCATAGACTCTTTTTAGAACTGACTGCAAAAAAGGTGGAAATTCTTGCTATAGAACAAACAAAGCTGACATCATTTCTATAAAAGACTCACTCACCACATAATATAGTGCGAAATTGTCTTTTTCCTCCATGTAACTCGATCTGAGTTTAAACCGAATAGTGTATATAACCCACAGAGTTGTAGCCAATGTAGCCATGTCAAGCAAAGTGTGTATGTCGTATTCCATGACAAAACTACAATACAATCTAACAGCCAAAAAGATGGCTGTTAATTCCTGGGATTTGAGCGAAATTCCTGCAGTGATAAAAAAATGAAGCAATCAGCAACTACAATTTATATAGAAGATAACTTCAAGGTGAACAACAAAAATAGGCATTGGCTTGTCTCACAAAATGAAGCTTGTAAAAGAAAAATATGTACAAGTTGTTATAATACAACGTAAGATTGTAAGTCACGAAGAGCACCAGGACATAACCCAAAAATATAATAATTAATTAAGAATTTCAAGTTTCGATAAAGGAAAAAACTTGATGGAATTAGAGTCGCATGATATATTCTTTCACTAAATACAATGTCTATCATAGCAACACAAAAGTTACTCTCTGTTATTTCTTCCCCCACTTCATAAAGGTAGTGAGATAACAAGAAATCATCATTTAACCTACCATTAAAAACTTGATGGCCCAAGAACTTTGAAGCACAAAAAAACTAATACTGCAAACCAAACAAGGACACAAAACACACACCACATCCAACACAAGGAAGCTAATCAAGGTTGAAATAATTGGTTAACATCTTGGACTGTGCCATTTAACTTCAAACAAAATAGAACAAAGTAACCATTAAATATAGGCAAAATTAGTTTTGTGTTTTTTTTTCTTCCAATAGAAAGAGTCAAAACTATCCCTTAAAAATGCACAAGTTTGTAATTCGACACCTAAAATAGTATAAAAAAACAAAACACAAAAACCAACGGACGTTTTTAAGTCTACTCGGGTTCCCAAATTCCAACAATCAGAAAAGGATCCCAATTAAAAAAAAAAAAAAAAAGAGCTCATTTTTTCTCATTCATCAATCGATTATAAAACAATTTACATGATAAATCAATCGAAATTTTGCCCCCCAAGACATATTTTAGAGGAGAAAAAATACATAAAAACCCAACCTCTCAATCCAAAACAACACAAGCAGATATTTCAGAAAGAACGGATTTTTAGTGTGGCTCAATTTCTCAAAGCCTCAAATTATCTACCAAAAATAATTGAAAACAAAGCGACGTCGTACCAGCGCAAGTCTTTTCCTTCATCAACTTATAGATAAGTACAATGATCCCAATGGAATGAACAGCCTCAGCAGCAACAAAAAGATTGTCGTGGTCATGAACAATCGCTCGGAGGAGAACTAACGCCGCCATCCCGCTGATTACGGCAAGAAACGCCTTGACCTTCGGCGGCTGCCGCCGTACCCATGACGACACCGCTTGGATCGGTCTCTTGGATGGCCTCATCTTCTCTTTCTGTGTGTATATTTTGTGTGTGTGTGTGTGTGTGTGTGTGTGTGTGAATTTGTTCTATTTTCCCTGGGCTTTTCCTCTTGAAAAGGGATTGGAAAGTTGAGGGAAAATAAATAGAGCAATGTGAATGGAAAATGGATTTTATTGATGGGGAAAAAAGTGGTGTTGTATTGTAGGAGTCTTAAGGGTCAAATCGGTCAATTAAAATTCTCTTCCTTTTTCATTTTTGGAAGTTTCCCTTTTTTTTAAATACTACTCTTCTTTAAAAATTAATATAAAGACTGAAAATTACCATGATAAGGGTCAAAAGGCATTTTAAAAGGGCAAAAATTGAGAGTTATGGTAACTTTGCAAAATAAAGTCCGGCTAAATCTGGATTCAAAAAATTAATACTATTTGTATTTATATCCATATATACCTTCTCTGTTATTGTGGGTAGGGCTGAAAATCAAACCAAGCTACTCGATACTCGGCTCGAGCTCGTTCGATAAAAGCTCGTTTGAGCTCGGTTCGTCAAACAAATCAAACAAGCTTGAACAAGATTTCTCGTTCGATAACTTTTGAAGCTCGGCTCGAGCTCGGCTCGATAAGCTTAAAATTGAAAAAATACATGTAAAATACCAAGCTACTCGATACTCGGCTCGAGCTCGTTCGATAAAAGCTCGTTTGAGCTCGGTTCGTTAAGAAATCAAACCAAGCTCAAACACAAAATTTCAAGCTCGATAAAATTCAAACCAAGCTTGAACAACATGTCGTTCGATACTACTCGACTCGTTTACACCCCTAATTGTGGGCCATTTGTTTGAGTTTTTTTCTACTACAATAAATATTTATATTTTTTTGGTTTCCTAAGGGTTTAATTCCTTTCGAGACGTGTCGGGGACATAAAGTGAGAACCTTTTCCAACAGGGATTCGAACATGAGTCCGCTACTTTGTAGTGACTAGTCCCTTCCACTAGACCAATCACCTGTTGATGATATTTGAGGTTTCAATTACATAAACATTAGTGGTAAAATAGTACTCCTATAATAAAGTTGTATTCATAGAGAGACATATCAAGGAAATTTTGAAACCACATTTAATAAGGGTAGGTAGAGAGGTAGGGTGATCCACATTCACATTTTTTTTTGTTATTTTATTATTTTATTATATATATATTATAACTTATAAGAGTCGATGGCCGTTTGAACAGTAGCCATCATTTTTGTTTCCATTTTTTTTGGCCTGGTTTAATCACTAAACGACATGGTTTTGGCTATTTTTTGTTCAAGTTGTGTCTTGGCTTCTTTTCTTTTCCCTTTTTGTTTGCCATTTAATTTGATGGTCCGTTTTTCCTTGTGGGTCCCGCTTCAATTTTCATTTTTTTTCCTTCCATCGCATTTAAAACGACATCGTTTTGTACAACTTAAATTTGTTTTCCCTTTAATTTTTGCGGCTACTTAATTACTTTATATTTTACCTGCCCCGAAAGATCTTTCCTCTTTCTTCTTTCTTCTACTTTCTGATCACCGCCTTAAAACCTACTTCTTCACTTTTTTTTTTTTTTAACGGAATACTTCTACTTCACTAAGATACACACAATCCCCAATCTGTCTTTTTCTCTAAACCACTTATCCAGTTTCCCACTCTATATACGATTTTCGATCATTTACATCACGTCTCATTCTTACAATTGATTTATATCTTTCTTTCCCCTTGATTTCTCTCACTCGTAGTTAATGGCCAAAACGAAGGAAGAAAACTCAATTGCAGGTGAGTTCATCTGCACACCATTCTTACTATCATAACCTCAAAAAGAAGCAATTGTTTTCAAAGTACAAATGTTCGAGTATTGTGATTTTGGAAGTAAGTGACCAATCAATCCTTTGTTTCTTGCATTTAACAAGTTAATTGCTTTCAAAATGTGAATTATTGAGGTTATTTCCCCCTTTTTTAGTTTATTTTAAAGACTTTATGATTTTTAGTAAGTTTCACTATGCCACTGCAGACTATGTAACTGATTAACTGCCTTTGAAAAGGAAAGATGGTGGGATATGTTATACATAATCAGGTTAGCCAACCAATTCCTTGACCATCTTTAAATTTGTGAGTTCATTATGTTTGATAAATTGCCTCACCTAACTTTCAACCTTTAAATGCATCATTAAGTTCTTAAATACTATTAAAACACAACAATTTGGACCCTTTAACTATGTCCACATTCCACATCGTTAACATGTAGCTTGCCTACAATCTTCATATCAGCATATTGTTAGTTCCTAACACATGGTTACAACCATCCAATTGTATCCATTGTATATCTCTTTTAAGAAATACTAAAAGTAGATGTATTTTAATCCGGTTGTAGAGTTCTTATTTTGGACCCTGTATATCCTTAAAGGGCAAGGAGGACCTAATATTTAAAAGTTAATATAATAGTTATGTACGCTAGAAGGTTTACTCTTGAATTTTATGTAGACGTTCTCTACTCAATTGGGTTTTTTTCCCCTACATTTAAAAGTTAATGCACAGTCAATTTGAAGCAATTCTCTTACAAGCTTCACTAAGTAAACAAAATTTCAAATAATATTGTCGTGAATGGTTGACTATGTGTCAATATTCGGTTTTTCTTTTCTCCACCGTGTTCAAGACAACCAGTTCGCATGACTTGATCTTCAAAATTTTTTGTTTCGTCTCAATTATTTTAATTTCAAAGTGCTTTTAACTTAGTAGTATTCATGATAAGAGAAGTAGAAGACAATTGATAATGTCCATGATTAGCTGATGGTTCTTTGTATAAAGTTTATTTCAATTTGAAAATTCTGATTCAGATTTATAATATAAAATAAGGAGGTATATAATTAGTTTATGTTATCTATAACATCTTATTAAAGACTTGGAAGTATTACCATTGTATATGGCAAATAAAAAAGGTGGATCAAAAAATGAGGAAGACCATGTTACAAAGCCAGCGAGTTGTGGGTTGGAAAATACATAGAAGAGGTCAAGCATGGTGAATGAGTTTGAGGAGGAGAAGTCCAACTTTGGATCAGTGATCATGAGTGTGATCTTACTTTCATGTCCATTTCAAGGTGTGTCACCTTAAATTCTAAAAAATCTTTAAACAGTTTTTCTTCTGTGATGAAAATATATAGAAATCCATGGTGATTATCCTTTCATCTTAAATATTTTCCCTAAAGCAATTTTTCTTCATTTTTCGGGGTTCTATTGCTTCGGGTGGAAGGATTTATTTTTTTGGCTTGTTCAGAATATTTTCATCGTTCGTGTTCTGCTCTGTTTAGGTTAGTTTGTTATTTATTCCAATATGGCGTCTTGGTTTATTGTTGTGACTTCTCATGTGAGTGTTTTCTTTTTTGCAGGTTTGTTTTCCTGTGGTTTATTCATTAGCTGTTTTGTTTATTTCTAGATTTTTTTTGGTTGGCTGGTTCATTACTTATGATGTTGTTTTATTTGTTATAGGTTCTCAGGTTGCTTTTTTTCTTTCACCGTTGGATTGCTTCCCATCTGATTTATTCTTTCTTTCTTTCTTTGGGTGTTGTCGAGAGGGAATACTTTACTTTCATGTGCTTCTGTGGTTTTTTTTTTTTGGAGCCTTTGGAATTTAAGTTGGACTTTTTGCCTTTGTTAGATATAGCGAATGAGACTATTGTAAGAAAAAAGTATAAAAGAATCTTCTTTCCACTGTGTACGAAGACTATTGTATATATATTTAGACTTATAAAAGAATCTTCATAACTAGCATATATGCTAAGTTTAACTGTGATACTTTTGATATATCAAATGTGCTGAGATGGATTGCATTCTCCCCTGACTATATGATTTCTTCATTTTTAGCTGGGATGTTGACTTTGAGGATGTAGAAGATGAGGTTGATATACCGTTGTTTTTTAGGCCTTCAAATCTTTTCAACGTGTTTATATGAATATTGGTTCTGAACATGATGTTTGCAATACATAGTTTCATGATTGAATGTTAGGCAGATTCAAAACTTCATGTTTAGAGTATATAAGTAGTTTGCTGAAATTTGTGAAATTGCTTTCACTAAAAGTATTGTTTTGGGACTGGTTATGGAGTCTTGATCAATAATCACAATATTCTTTGTTTTGATGCAGGGGATTTCTTGTTTGGTTAAAATAAGTACCAGGAATAGAATTCAGAACAGTCAATCAGCTTTTCAAGGTTTGAAACTTTGGTCATGAATTTATTTTAACTATTTGAACAACATTTATCTCATTTATTCGACTGCTAAATCTACAAATATATTCCAATCTTACTCACCGACTTTCAAAGTAACCAACCAATAATTCTCACTGCACAGGGACAAACTCAACATGGTGCATCAAAACTGCTCGATCAAAGGATGCTGCGTACCATTGCACTTGGAAGCGAAAAGAACCACACAGTGCATACCATGCTGCTACACAGAGGTCCTCAAAAAAGAACTTGAAAACTTGATTGACGAGATGATACACGAAGAAACCAAAGTCAATTTTCAAACAACCTCACATCAATCCTTCCAAATTATTGCATCTTTAGAAAAATAGCAGCAGCCGTGACCATCATAAAAAAAAAAAAAAAAAAGAAATTCCAGAAAGCAATCAGCCAAGCCAAAGGTACGCACCAAAGAAAAGTACCACCTAAAATAAATAAAACCATGCATCAGCTAAGAATACTTTCTTACGCAGAACCGACACATCAGAGTCATCGAGAAGATGAACTTCGCCAGTACTCAAGCTAAACAAAAATTAACTGCAATGATACTCAAGACAAAACAATGACAAGTTCAACCTCCTCCAGGAAATAAAAGACGAGATAGAAACTCGCTTGAGTGCAGAATAACAAGTTCAATGTATGTGACACTGGAAACCAATCTCATCTATTGTATTTACTACTTATGAATGCACCTAAATTGCAAGCATCTCATAAATAATGCACGAACAATGGGCACCGGCCACCGCGCCTTGCGCGGTGCAGCCCACCTAGTATAATATAAGCGCATAAATAAATGGCATATGTAACAGTTGGTAGTCATGTATGCAACTAGAGATCAAGATTGAGATTTCCAGTGGATTTTTAGGGGTTTAATTCCACTTTGTTCCCCCAAACTAGGTCACTTTTTCACTTTGCACTCCAATGTCTTCAATCATCTTAATCTTGCCAGAAAAAATTGTTCTAGCTCCGTTATTTTTACTAAACAAGTCAATGGTTTTCTTCCCTTAAACATTGAACTAGTCTAGAAGAATTTACCTAAATGAAAGATGAAAAGATAATTTAAGTTCTCGTCTAAAAGTCACATTATTGTTTACATCTGGAATGAAATATAGGAAACCTACTACCCACAACATTTCTCAAACCTACACTATAAGCTTCTCACTATATTGAGTCTATGAATAATAATTTCATTTCTATGGTATATTTCGTACAAATAAATATTAGAAAATTTCATAAACATTTGTAAAATTTGTAATCAAAGAAAAATATTGAATGTAAACTATTCTAAAGTTTCTTTACGACTGATTCCAAAAAATAGAAACTTTTTATTATTTTGGTAGAGATGTACCGAATTTGATCAAAATATATTCAACTTCGTTCAACAATCAATTTAGAGAAAAAATGACATGTGAAAAAAAAGAGGATTTTTTTCCTTAAATACCAAACTTGTCCTTTATGGGAGTTGTAATGACTTTTTCGGAGATATTAAAGTGTTGAAGACATCGGGGTGCAAAGTGAAATTATTAAGGTATTTTAAGGATGCAAAGTGAGATAATTATTTTTTTTAGGGTGCAAAGTGTAAAAATGACCTAGTTGGAGGATGCAAAGTGAAATTAAGCCTTTTTTGGAGATAAAATTTTGGCTTAACCAATATTTATTTTTTTGTTGGGCATGCTTAACTAATGAATTAATGAATGAGAAATAGAGGAGGGTCCAAATATGGTCACAAACATGTTTCAAGGAGTTGAGCTAAACATTACTCCGGTCAATGATATTGGAGTTGTGGAGTTGGGTAGTTGCACCAAAGCCAACAACGGATTACTTTTCACAAGAAAATTACGTGTTTTATACCACTAATCAGAGTCAGTTTTGACTTTGACTTGTGCTGTCACCTATCAAAACCACTTCTAGACATAAAAAATTAATAATATGATATTAAATTTTGAGGTATTATATTATTTCACCCCCTAAATCAAAATTATTCTTGGTTAATTGTTACTGCCAATAGATGTAAAATAATTTTTTCCTAGCTTATTTCCCCCTCAGTATCTAACTTAAATTCCCAACACAATATGTATAGCTTATATCCTAAGCAAAAGAAGAAACATAACACCCACCAGATAAAAGTTTGTAAAGAATTTGCAAAGAAAGAATAAAAGGAATCAATCAAGTTATTACCAAGACAATACAATCAATCTAGAAAATCTCAAATAGAAAAGGAAGTCAAAAACAGCAAAGAATGAACTCAATACTTCCAAAGCC
The DNA here is from genome assembly GCA_030819805.1 of Penstemon newberryi var. newberryi. NCBI lineage: Eukaryota > Viridiplantae > Streptophyta > Magnoliopsida > Lamiales > Plantaginaceae > Penstemon > Penstemon newberryi. The sequence continues at coordinate 9,451,148 of JAUALY010000004.1, read as the reverse complement.
AATGGAAGTAGAAACTATCCTTACATGCCCCAATTTTGTTCTTGTCTAAGAAACTAGAAGGTCCAAGAAGAAGATCGTTTCAAGACGTGTTTCAGTTGCTTGTCTTCTTCAAGGGAGATCATGCCCAAATGGGAAGGGTCTTCAAGCATCATCTTTGCAACCAAATAGCCTGCAACCGACCAGGTTTGGTATTTCCGAGCCTGTTTCCCAATATATCGACCATTCTTTCCATCATAATATTCTGGCCATCCATCTTTCGACAATCTAGCTTCTGCTAGCTCTATGGCACGTCTAGCGATTTGTGGCCGCCCAGTCTTGATGCACGCTGCTGTCAGGAGCCATAGAAGCACTGTGGCCCACCGTATCGTAAATTAGCAAAATAAATGTCACAAAATTCTTCTCTATATTTCTTCATAGCAATTTAATTTAACAGAGATGTTGAATTAAATATAGATGGTTTAATCAAGTATGAACATGCTATGGTGCATTTCAACGACACATATTATGAGCTAGAAAATTCAGAAAGAAAAAAACTGAAAAAATTATTTGGGCATACCTCAGGTGGGTTATATGTAATTTACACTTGTTTTAACTAAGCTAGCAACATTGTCACCTACTTCCTATCATATTCACCAAAAAATTGACAACAATCCCCCTGTTAACTTTTAAAATTGGCAATAACCCCCAGTTCACTCTCAAAATTGGCAATAACATCCCTATTGATTTGTGAAGGAATTTCAAATGGGGTTTTTTGCTCATAAAAAAAAATAAAACAGGGGTTTTTTGGTTAATAAAAACAACACAAGGGGGTTTGCTAATAAAAATAACACGTGTCTTTTTGCCAATTAGGCAAAGCACAGGGGATATTTTTGCATTTAGCATGAAAAGTTCAGGGGGAAAAGTTCACCTGGCCAAGATCCACCATTATGATAACTCCATCTCGTATTTTTCGGATCACAACCTGTTACGATCCTCCATTCATGGCTTTCAATAGCTGGATAACAGACTTTAAGTGGCATATCTCCAACTAGCTCCTCCCAACGTGATTCAATCAAATCCATAATAGCAGTTTCTTGTTCATGTGTAGCTAAAGATGAAAGAATTGCAATGCAATTTGCCAAGCAAAACCAACGAAAATCCATTTTTGAAGGGCCAACATTTCCAATAAAATAACCTCCATGCGTTGGCATAAAATCAAAAATCCATTCCGGAAGAGAATCGGGCATGACATTGAACTTGTTGACGGCTGTGTGTGAATATTCCTCGGTTTTATATCGGTATATATCATTAAGCTGCTTCAAATCCAGCCAAAAGTAACTTCTCATGTGATAACTCAAAGCATGCAGTCGCTTAACAATTCGTTCTAGAATTTCCTTCCCAGAAGCATCTTGCTTTATCAGAAGCATCGCGCATCTTAGAGCCATGAAGAAAAGCGTTTGTATCTCGATTGGGTATCCATAGACGCCCTATATTCATGTGCATTTGTAAGCGACAATGTAGAAAGAAACTATATCTAAACCTGCTAAATAGTACAGGAACGAAAAGAAAAGGCTGCACTTGCATGAAACCAAGACTGCCATTTAGAAGGGTCCCAAAATTTTACATAATGTATAGTGTTTTTCTTTAATTTAATAAACAAGGTACAGTTATCTTCAAGATGTATAGTGTTTTCTTTTTTATCTTAATAAATTAGGTACATTTATCTTGTAAAAGTTTGATTCTACTTAAAGAAGTTTTTCAAAATTAAAATTAGTAATTTTCATGATCAACTATGGCACCAAAATTATTGAGTGAATGTGTCATGTTATTTAGGCAACTTAGCTAGGTCCCTAGTCTAAAAGGGTTCAAATATGTGAGGGTATTTAGTTCTTTATCATAATGTAAATTCTGCTGAAAGAAGTTTTTCAAAGTTAAGATAATAAAACATATTTAAGATCGACTCTATCAAAAAAATATTCAGTAAATCTGGCATTTTGATAATATATTAGAAACAATAGCTATATGAAGATGTAATAAAAAAAATGCATATATAAAAACAAAACAAATGTACTTTTATATAAGTTATTGAAGTGAGGCCCTAATTATAAAATCCGTTTGGGTCCCGAAAAGAGTAGGACCAGCCCTGTAACAAGCTGTGCCAAAGAAGAGAAAGAGAAAAAGAGAAAACCACAAATAGACTTTGTACAGACTTGGAGAGCTTACCATTCTACGATCAATCATACAACAGCCATCAGCACAAAGAAGAGTTGGAAAGGTATCAAATCCTTCTGAAAGACATAAACTGAGTATAAGGCGCATGCCCTTTTGGCATTCAGGCTTCTCAGCCAAAGAAGTATCTCCAGTCGACTTTGTATACGCACGTAGTAGTATTATCCACCAAAAGCCAGAATCAACTGGAGCCACTCTTCCAATGGCACTCTCACCAAAATCTGCTATCAATGTCTCAGTATTTCTGATTGGATCATGTAATACTTTGAAACTAGCTGGCATAACACCTTCTCCCAATTGGAACCGGTCAATTTTTTTCTCCCATGATTGGAGACGAAGGGTTTTTAGGAGAAAGTTCTTCACAATTTCAGGTTCCCCGTTCATAAGAAAAGCCAATGCACTTGGAACAAAGTCCCTCACAAATACCTGCACAAGTTAAAGGCTTCAGTAACTCTATAGCTACATAAAGAGGTCTTTTTTAGGTGATACTTATCTTGAAATAAGCAAATTGCATAAAAGACGATACAAGTCAATGTATAAAGGATCATAATCACATCTAAGAATCAGCAGTAGGTACAAATTAACACCAAAAAAAAATGGAGACTACATCAAGAAGAAGCTCCCATATGGTGTAAATGAGTGGCATATGAAATTATAATAACAATTATCTGCAATGAAATGAAATAAATTGTTTGTTTCAACATATAGTCTATTCTTTACCGTAGACTTCTCAGAAAAAAACATCCCATATCCAAATTGAGATTCAGATTGCAGTATATTATAAACCTTTGAATTTTATACTGAAAAGTAGATCATGCACAACTGATAACAAGTAGTAAGTGACGCTAGCATTTTAGTTAAAACATAACCGTGTGTATATCTTACAATTGTTCTCCATTCAGCACAAACCACGCCGTACAAATTATTCTGGAACTTGAATTTAGTGGGGAAAATGATAAGGAAAGTGAAAATGAACAAATAATGAAGGTCAATGTTCAATCATTTGATGCAAGCGAAAACATTAACTCTGTCTTGGACTGTAATATTAGGCATTGGGTTCGCCTTTCACTTTCAAAAACCAATTCTAGCTATCAATGAACTAACTAAGCATATAAAAAGATAAATTTATTTTCATTCATTTAACAAATTCATGAACTAACGAGTTCGGTTCTTCACCTGATCGTAGTTGAGCTTTTCATCAGAGTTATCTAATGCAGCGATTGTCCCAACAGGTTGACCACGGAAGTGAACCAAAGTTCGCCTTAGATTGTCCCAAGCCTCTGCTATCATGGGGTGTGGCTCAAAACTCTGCCCAAAGCCAAACTGTGACATTGGAGTGTTGAACCCAGACCTTTTACTGGGTGAAAATACATTATCAAAATGGTCGAAAGCTCGGTAAAAATTCTCTGCTCTAGAAGGTGGATGAGGAGATAACCCCACTGGTAACTCCGAAAGTGACCTTTCCTCAAATGACCTCTGTCTTTCTAAATTCAAATTTCTCGGCCTCGCGGGTAATCTTGAAAAATCATATTCTTCTAATTCTTGCACACTACTTGATGAATCGACATTTTTAATAGAACCGTTTTGAAATGTATCGACAGTGAGTTTGGACATTTTTGCAGAACCTCAGCCAACAATTAAAAACTCACTGGGAAGTTGAGGTTGATAATCTGTACATGTCAATCAAGACTCAGCTATGTAAGTAAACAAGAATTAGTTCAGAATAATAAACATACAAACTTGGGTATAAAATCACAGGGTAAAACATGAGCATTAATCAACAACCATTAACATAAACCATTTGCCATCTTTAAAACAGAACATAAACATAACCTGCCTATTCAATTTTATAAGATTTTGAAAAATATATCCAATAAAGACAAATCAAAAGGAACCCTCCATAATTCTATTGTTTTTAGAATGATATCTGTCATAATCTCCTAAGATTCTTATGAACCCAAAAGAGAAGCAATGCGTATCAAGAAATTTCCAAAAAAATCAAGAAACATAAAGATCCATCCATCACCCACATGCATGAATCGTACCTCATCTATTAAAACATGACCCAATAAACCAAATAAGAAATTGATTAAATCCATTAAATCACATTCGTTCTTCACTTCACACATCAAACATGTCCCACAAAACTAAACAAAAAACACCAATTAAATCCATCAATATCACATTTATCCAACAAAACAAATTGAATAAATCCATTAAAACTCTTCACTTACATGAAGTTATTAGAGCCCGAACATAAACGTACGAAAGAATCATAGATCACAGGAGAAGAAAGGAGAAGCGGAGTGACGATTTTTTAAGACCGCAGAGTGGTGAAAATACAAAACAATAAATTGATATTTCCTATGTGGTTTCGAATTGGACGTGTATCAATTACCGGTTGGTCACATCAATCAGGTACACATGTACGGTTGTGTGGGGCTGTAGCACACTACTACTACCTACTACTCACGGAGAGAGCATGAAGAAAGGGGGCAGATGAATTGAATTGAAGAAAAAGGAAAAAAGGTTAATTTTATTTTTTTCTTGGAGCGTTGTTGAATGTGTGCGTACAAAATTGTGCATTGGGACTCGGGCTTTCACAGCAATAATGCAGCTGCTGCTTATGATGATGCTGCTGCTTAAATATATATATATGTTGTTTATGCGAATTGTGTCAGCTTCCCACACGTGTTGCCTGCGCGAGAGGTTGATAGGAAGTAGGCTATTATGTATATTGAAAAAACTAATTACTGTTTTGTGGTGAAAAAATATCATTTTCTGGATATTACAAATAAATCCTTTTGGAATTTTTGGCTTTGAGCCTTTTTTAATTGAAAGGTTTTAATTTGATCTGAAATTTAACTTTGAAATATTTGAATTGGAAAATTAAATTGAAATATTGAAATAAATCTGGATTTATATGGAGTATTCTTATAATATTGTATTAATACTAATGTTAATTAACTGGTTTCTAGAAGTATACTAGCTTAAATGGGTGGTTTGGAAGTATTGGATATAGTTTTAATGGATGTGTTGAATAATATATTAAGTATTCGCAAGGAATAGTTAGAGACGTGATTTCGATGTACTTTTATTTGAATTTTTAATGAAAATAATACTAAAATGAATTGGAATGGTTTAAAGTGAGGTGCGGTCTAATTTGATTTCAATGTTGTTTAGAGTGGAAAGTTTGTAAGTAAACGTTAAATTATATTTGTTGGGTATTTTTAATGTGAAAAATATGTTACTATGTACATGATACTATTAATAAACATGTATTGGGCGATTTTGTGGAGTGATATTAAATTTCGTGATTTATAGATTACTCTATATTGTTAGTTTATTTGGATGGACAAATCGTTATAACTCATATGTCAGTTATTCTAATAGATCAAAAATTGATGTAAATTATACGGATCTAATATATGTATGTTTGGTTTTGTTTTTGATATGTGTGTTTGAGGAATATTATAATACGAGACCAATAATATTATGTTAGCAAGTTAAAAAAAAAGATGTTTCTTTTAGTTTAGGAAAATATGAGGAGTTGTGTATGGTCTATATGGTCAAAATTAAGTATAGAATTGTTTTTCTATATATTTTAGGAGCAAACTGTATTTAATCCATTATTTTTAGGGAAATATCATTTGACTACTTTTATTAAATTAATATTTTCCATCACTTTAGTCCCTTAAAGTCTTAAACTAATGCTTCATATATCTCTCCCGTTTCTACCAACCATATATCCTTATGATTATGTTTTTAATGTGGCAAAATAATGATAGTTTGTGTCCCTTCACTTGTTTTAGGAAATTTCAAAATCTCTACAAGTAGCATTGTCGTCGTTTGTTTTTTTTTTTTCTTTTCATAAGTAGCATTGCCGTTTTAATCTTTTATAAAAAGTGACTAAAAACTTGTTTTAACATTTTCAAAAAGTAAGTTATTTTAGTTTGTTTTTTTATATATCATAAATAAATACTAAAAAGAAAAACATGTTTTAATCAATTCATGTCCCTAAACTATGAGGTTATAACACTTTATCCTTAATATATAACCATTTAAGCTACTATATATTACACTTTTTACTTTCTCGATGGTTGCAACTGTTGATAACCATCATTAATATACACAAATCCAAGGAGAAAATGAATTGCATTGCGGGTTGCATTAATTAATTATAATGGAGTTTATTTATATAATCCACATTTATTTTCAAAATAATTTTATGTTTTGGTTTATATCTAACATCGTGAAACTTGCACACCTGGAAAAGTGGAATATGACACTAGATTAAACCAACTGACAAATATTGGGATGTCTAGAACAAAAAACATAACTTATCAAGAGAATTTGGAGTCATGCAATAAAAGCTAAAAGGAAACGACGATGAGCTTGACATGAGGATTCACATATATATCACTACTAGAAAAATAGAAAATTCCCACCGAAATTTCCACCGATTTTGAGAAAAATCGGTCGAAAATTCAATATTCCCACCGAAATTCCAACGACAAAAATCGGTTGAAAAAAAACGGGTCGGAATCGGATTCCGACCGATATATGTAGCTGATGGAAGAATTTGAAGAGTTGGAAATCAATTTGAATACAATTGAGCACAAATTAGATAAATAAATTGAAAGAAAAAAAGTGAATCAATGTATATAAGCAGTGCTAAACTTTTTTGCTTTTTGTCGTTTAAATGGATAAAATAATTATTATGAATTTCTAACTATTTTTTATACCACTTTATGGTATTATTATTCTAATTATATAATTACTTATTCAGAATAATTTATATATATTACTAATTATTCAAAATAGAAAGTAGAAGTCATTGGATTCCATCATATGCAACAAGTACTTATCAACTCACATAATGGGGGAAAAGGCCAATTGAATTTTAGTAGTATATAGTAATGTTTCAGATGGGTAAAATGTCCGAATTGCTTTGTTGAAAGGGGTAAATTGAATTTTATCTTCACTTTCATATTTTTGTTTTGTTTTATCTTACCCCTTGGATTTTGTTAATAAATCATTAACATACACTATAACTGAACTTCTATTTATATATAATAATTCATTTGGTTCTAAAAAAAAATATGAACTTCTATATTTACATGTTAAAGATAAAGACTTTTAAATTGTTATGTACTTGCAAATTGCAAGTAGTAGAGAAAAAAGGATTTTTTTATATTATTGGTTCGGTTCAATCAATGAACCAAAATTTCGATACGGTATTGGTATATACAAAACATTCGATTTCAATATGATTTAGTCGATTTACAAAGTCGTACACAACCCTAGTTGTAATATTAACTCCCAATATATATATAAAGAAAGCACAAAAAAATTTAACAATACACTGTCAATGATGCTTATTGCTTATTCTTAGAAAAATAATAGGGCCATCAATCGGGCTTTATGAGTCCAATTTAGATTGGCTCACACTTAAACTTCATCGAATTTGATGACTATAAACTCAAAATCAAATAATTTATTTGTTTTTCCGACAAACTCAACTCATATACTATTATGGGTTTCAAAATTTATATAAATATAGCTCAAATGACTTCATGTGTTCTTGTTAAAAGACACTTTAACTCTATGTGATAATTTAAATAATACTTTAACTTCCTATTTTTAATAAGATTACTCCCTCTATTTTTTATATCTTTATAAAGTTTAAAAAGACAATATCACCCTCATTAATATTCTTAAACTTAATAGCAGAAAGCACCTATTAAACATACACATGGAGATAAAGTGCATATTCAAATATATCACACAGAGGTAAAACATCTATTTAAATATAACTAAGGGAGGTAAAATATCCATTAAATATATCACAAGAAGGTAAATTGTTCATTTTGAAATATCAAGGTATAGTTAAATTGGTCATTGTACGAATCAAATTGAAGCCCTAACCACAATAGAAAGTATGTGTTCAAGATCGGATTGATGAAAGAGATAAAATGCCCCTTTTTTATTTCTCATATGGAGCTAATGTGCTTAATTTTATTTTACATGAGTTAAACTGTTTATTAAGTATTTCACAAGAAGTTAACTTGCCAAAATAAGTAACATTCTGAAAATGAGACTTACATGTGCCAAATTGTTTTATAGACGACGATTGCCTATATGAAAATGAGAAAATTATTCACCCATCACATTGCATGAATGAGCTTGAAACTAATATTAGCATTATATAATACTAGTTATTCTTAGCACGTGTTTCCGAGTTCATTAAATTTTTCAAGTACAAAAAATAAGAAATTTTTCCCGAAAAAAGTAAAAGTTAAATTTTATTTAAAAGATATAATGAAATAAGTGAAAAAGTGAAAATTAAAAAATTACATATTTAAGTTACTTTAAGTATTAATGGCAAAATAAAAATATCAAAAAATTGATGCAGCATGCTACACAATGACATGATTTCTCTTTTTATTATATTAAGTATAATAATAATAATAGTAGAAATATACGAAATTATTTGAACATTTTAACTAGTATAAAATATTATTTAGATTGACTTATTAACCTTAAATTAAACCCAGAACTCAGTGAGTCTTCTCAATTCAACCCATTGAATATTTAGTTAGATCAACTCAAATATATATAAAAAAAAATAACAGTATTAGTAATAATAAAAATATATAGGGTATGAATGCGCTTTACTAGCACGTAAGTGCGATTAAAAGACGTATGTTGATTCAAGTGTTAATCATCAATTAGAATGCAAAATACTTTCCCAATTTTATTTTTTTTAAACAATATTGGATTTTCACTAAATTAAAAACACGTTTATATTACGGCAATGGCGTATCAAAAGACTTGTGTAACATTTTTTCGGATCAGCAAAAGAGCGTGTGTTACATAGTTCTCTCTTTTTTTAAACATAAAACGCATTGCGACGAAGCTAAAACCCTAAACCTCAATTTATCCCCCACAATCCTTGGTTAACAATGGCAGGAGAAGACACGAAGAAGAAGAAGAAGAGCAAGAAAAGAAGCGCGGATGTAGTCCAAGAAGTTCAAAGCGAACCTTCCAAAATTCCTCGTTTGATAGAGAACGAAGCAGCAAACGTCGACATGGATAGGAGTTCTCCATGGAAGAATTTGGAGCTGATACTATCATTGCAGGACAAAAACATCGACCTTCTAAAGTACGTATCTGCAGTTATTATTCAATTGCAGCTTTTGTTTTTTGTTTTTATTTTATTTTATTTTATTTTTTATTAGCATGTGTGTTGAGGTAGAGTTCGAAATTGAATACGGAGTGAATTCGTGATGCTTGCTTCCGGATTTTTATTTTTCTATAGAAAGATTAGCTTGAATGAGTTGCTTTTCGGTGTATTAGCATTGACATTGTTTATCCAATACACACCTAAGAACAGTTTGTTTGAACGTAAGACTGAGGCTTGATATTCGTCCTGAATTTTTTAAAATAAGAATATTCTATCTTCTTTCCGCACTTTTGTTTTGCTAACTTTATCCTTCAAATCATCAATTTTGAAAGATAAGTTGTTAGTTGTTGGTTGCCAGAAACTTAGTGGTACTATATTTGATCAATTTTTTTAAATGCAGGAAGGTAGATTTGGCATTTGATTATGTGGAGTCAAGCAGTAGCAAAGAGACGGATGATACTAGCGGGTGCTCTCAGTTAGTTAATACTTCAAGGACATTAGGTTTCCTGAACAACTGGATTCAGTCAGTTATGATTTCTTCGGAAAAGAAAATGAGGCTTGAAGAAAGGAAATCTGAGTTTGAAACGCCTGGGTCATGTTTGGATATTAGGTGCTGGAAAGTTTTACATTTCTGCCTGGTGGAGTCAAAAAACCTTCATGTTTCATTGACCTGTCTTAGGGACTTTTTACGGGTTATTCGTTGCATTGCAATTGATGCATCATCTTTCTTGTCTCTATGTCAAGAAGGTACACTCTCTACTAAGCAAGTGGAATTGTACGACGTTGTGCTTGATTGTATCTCATTAGTCTTCTCTTTTCATGGTGGAGTTTCAAATGAGAATTTGGACTTGTGGATTTTGCTCACGGATAAAGAGCTTGAACTCATCTTGAAAATTTATACGGAACAGATTGATGGTGGGAAGTTGGGAACTTTTGTCTTGCAATTAGCATGTTGTTTGCTCGAGCCTTTTGCAAAGTTTTTGAAGGTCCATCCAACACGTAAAAATGGTTTCCGTGATTTCATTGATAAACTTATTGAACCTCTATTGCACCTATTATATGTCCTACATTCAAGTTCTCGTGGCGGTAATGTTGAATTGAGAACAAATCTATCTAAATTAGTTGAAGAAGTTGTAGCTCAGGGGGTGTTTCACCCAACTCACATTGACGGGTTTCTCAATTCACCCGGTACTGGCAGATATAAAAATTCTTCTGATTCTAAGGAGGAAAAATTGGTCAATAAAAGTTACCACAGACACCTATTTGATAAAGTGGAGAAGATTGTAGCTGAGAAAAAAGGATTAGCATCAGTTGGTCTAGGAGAGATGCTTCACTTGTTTGTTAGTTGTGTTACAAAGCATAAGGGAGCTCCAGTTGGGGGAGGAAATTTGAGACAATTGGATGCCAGCTACACAAGTCTTGCTCCCATAAATCCATCCCATAGCAGAAAATTGGTTTCAGAAAAGAGCCCAGGATGCATTATCATGGATGCAGAATTGCGGAAGTCCATTTTTTGTTTTTTTGTACAGATAATGGAATATCTATTAGCTGATGTAAATAAATATCTGCAATCTGACAGGGAAGAAGTATCTATATTATTTAATATTCCCAGCACCCTAAGTTCCATCAATAACTTACTTGACAGCTTCATTTATGAGAAGGTATACCTAAGAACAGAGGATACATCTGAAGGGGCTTCCAAAGACTTTCTAAGGCTAATCTATCGCACGGTCATGTCATTTTCTTCCAAAATCACTCATCTACAAACATCACCTTTTGGTTCAGATGAAAGATCAGACGTAGACCTCTTGATTCATTTGAGAAAGGAGTTAATTGTTACTATAAATCATTTGTTAAACATCGAGTATGAGGTTGTTCGAGATGATCTTGAGAGCTTATGGACTATGGTTTTCTCTTCAGTGACCTGCAGCTATAGTTCAATTGATGTGCTGGATCAGCCATTGCTGTCCTTGGAGATACATCGTCTGGCATGCAAGCTAATTGATCTTTACAGCGAACTTCGGCAGGTTAGAGAGCACACTTATTAGTAAAGATGTATGTATATATATATATATATATTGCTGTTTTTGCTAATAAAATTTACATATACTGAAGAGCCTAATTGTGTTGTTTCCAACAAATGAACACAGTAAATGCCTCAGATACAAGGAAAATATTTTTGAAAACTAAAGTTCAGTATAATTTTTAAAATATACTGCTTCAGAAAGCAAGACAAAAACTGCAGCTTAGCGCATAATTTTTCTTTTTGTATTATATTTTTATTTATGAAAAAAAAAATTCAATAGTTATAACATGATAGTGAATATCGATGAATCAAATGATATTTCTGTTCCATCAATAGGTTTTCTTGTGGACAACAGATACCTATTTGGATTAACTAACAACTTGCCGTATGTTTTCTGAAATATGTGATTTCAACCATATTACCTATGACTAGATGATAAATCTATATTATGAACTAACTTGATTTACCTGAGCATTAATATAATCGAAATCTGGACATATATACTCTTGATCACTTACTCTGCATTAGATTGTCTCTTTGAGATTGTTTTATGTCAGCGTGTTAACATCAAATTTCTCAACTTATATATTGAACTAATGTAGGTGAATTCTTCCATATTTGCACTCTGTAGAGCAGTAAGGCATTCTGCATCTCTTCTTGGGGACAGTGAATCATGCACTCCATCACCTTCTTGTTCGTCCTATTCAAATTCGTTGAGCACGTTGTTATGTTCTTTAGAGTTTAGGCTCTCTCTCAGCAACGCTATTAAGTCCATACCAGAAGGGCAAGCGGCTGGATTGATTCGGCAGTTGAGTTCAGATATTAAGGAATCCCTGGAGTGGGTAAAATTTGAGCATCAGATGGCAAGTGTGGGTGAAACTGCAAAATCAAGTCCACATAATTGTGACTTGCTGCAGTTTAATTTGCGAGCAAATCTCCTAGGGAGGGTATTGTCTGAAGTGTACACAATCATTCTAGACTCAATTACTGTAAGTTCTGGTAATAGTTATCCTTTTGGTGTTTCTTTGAAGAATTTCATAGAAATCATATGCCCTTGTTTGAGTAGCCTGGTTTCACTACGGCCAGATTCAGATGGTATCAAAGAATTCTCTGCTGTGGTTGATGGAAAAAGTTTGGATAAGAGGATCCAGTCTAAGAATGTATCCACATGCTGGATCCTTGTATTTTTCTTTCGTTTATTATTGTCCTGCAAATGCTTATTCCGGCAAGCAATCAGCCTTATGCCTCCTGATGCATCAAAAAAGTTGTCTGGAGTAACAGGTGATTCCTTCACAGCTCACACTGGAAGGGATTGGTTGGAGATGTCTGGGTGTGCTGATGGAGGTTATTTTTCCTGGATCTCTCATCCGTCAGCTCCTCTTCTAAATGTTATACGTTCTGTTTCTGACATATATATTCAAGATTCTATTGTAATTTGTCCACCCTTGGCCTATGTATTACATGCTATGGCTCTTCAGAGACTTGTTGATTTAAATAGGCTGATTAAATCTTCGGAATACATGCTTCAGTGGAATCAAACTCCGAGTCAGACTAATTTGAAAGATGATGGAGATTTGTCTTCATATCAAAAGAGAACCAGGAAATGGAAAAAGTGTGTCTCAAAAATGAGGGAAGAAGCTGCAAGTCTGACAAATTTCATGTTGGGATTTTTTTCATCAGTTGTGAAGGACCAGATATCCAAACCCTCATTCGAAGGTGGATTTGTTGACACAGTTATCCAAGGCATGAATAATAGTGACACCCTGAATTTTGCTGTAGGTTCCCTAGACGAAAAGTTATTGCCATTAACATTGTGGCGGATCATTTGCCAAAATGTTGATCTTTGGTGCTTTCATGCTGCCAAGAAAGACTTGAAGAATTTTCTTACGCTTGTAATCCAGGCTTCCCTTTCATGTGATAGTGCTCATGTTGGTCATTCTAAAATACATAACCTTGACAAGCGGAGTCACCTGATTGCACTGGAGTTTCTGAGCAACACCATCCCATATGAACAAAAAGTAAGAACACTCAGGACAACTCTATTTTCTCATGCGTATGAGCTCCCGTGCACGGTTTAATTCTTTTCCTTCCTGGCTAATAATTACAGCTCCTTGAAGTCGATTTGTTCAGAAGTGAATCTAGAAAATTTTATTTCTAGGTACACTTTATAAATTATTATCTAACAAGTTGCATGCAATCAGTGATTTAGTCACGTGCAAGACATCAGAAAATTGTTAAATAATCAGAGGAAAAGTATATATTGAACTTGAGCATTTGTTATCAAGGTCAAAGAAGTTGTTAAAGCACAAGATCCAAGCTGACTTAAGACTAGGAAGGAATAATGATATTAATTAACACTGCCTATAACACTATTTACTGTCATGTGAGGAGTGGTTTTGTAGCATAAAGGTTAACAATAACAGTTATATGTAAAAATGACATGATAATTTTTTTACCCAACTTTGTAATCTTTTCTTCAAGTTCACTGACGTTGTTGAAGTGCTGGGAGTGAGTTGAGAGTACCAAAAGAAGACTACAAATTTAATGGTTGATGCTATATCATGTTGGATGAGAAGTTTTCTGACATCGGATTCTTACTTAACTGTCCACTTGGGCCAGTGAATCCTCCTTAAACCATTACTTAACTTGCTATCTTATTCATTGAATATTTCTCATTTTTCACTCCCTTTTTTTTGGTAATTTCATCATGTTATGTTCTCACTGTCGGCTATCTTAGTTCATCAGCAGGTATATGGCATCAAGGTTTTGCAAGATTCTTCAGAAGTCATTGATATCTATATTTGCTAGTTCTGGAGTTGATGTGAGTAAGTCACCTGATTGGGTCGAGCTTATGTCTGCAATTGAAAATTTATCTGATGTGAAAAATGACGCTTTAACTGGGGAAAAGCCATGTATAGTGCCAGCTAAACTATACAGTACACAAGCTAATTTGGAGTTTTCTACATGTCAATGTTTGCTCGGTCTTTTGATGGGGATGCCTGAAGAATATCTGAGTTCGAGATATTCATCGTTGTTTATCACTTGTATTCTCAACCTTGAGAGGTATATGTTGACTGCATTTCCTTTTCTTTTCTAAAGAAAAAAATAATTTGGATTAATGTATATAATAGGCTTAAATAAAGCACCATCATACTTCTTATTAATAATTCAATTTGTCTGTACACTTCACACTTTAAGACTAAGTGATAGTTCACTTAGGTATTGCAATTAATCATGTAATTTACCATATTAGATTCTAATTTTTTCTCCATGCGTGCACTAATATAGTCCAATGTTCCATCCAATGAATTGAACCTGTGTATTTTCAGGCTTCTGGTTGGCAGCATGTTAGGCCTGTACAAGGCATCATGCTCTCAGAGTCCTTGCAACCTCTTCCGATTGTTTGTGTCCTGTCGAAGGGTTCTTAAGGTTCTAACTATAGCTTCTTGCAAAAAAACTGTAAATGGGTGTCAATCTCCACTTAACTCCAGACTCTCAGAAAGCTCATTTCCTCTGTCCTGGCTTCTAAAGTCATTGTCTGCAGTAATTGGATTTCAACATGCACTTCCAGAAGATATTGCTTTTGAAACAAAAGTTGCAATTTTATCATTGATGGACAACACATCTAATGTGTTGCTAACAATAAGCAGAGATCAATTTGAACACAGAATTAGCTCTGTTGACTGTGCTAGGAAGCTTCGCAAAAAAAGAAAACGCTTAGATCCTGTCACAGAGGAATCAGACCTATCAGGACACGGTCATAAATTAAAACCCAAAAAGATTTTGGGTGACTGTAAAAGTGTTCTGCAACTTGCAAAAACACTAGAAAAATATATGCAAAACTCACTTGCCACTTTTAAGGATGCGCCTCTCGACAAGAAAGTTGAATGCTTAGCAGGATCTTATGAATTGAACAAGTTATCATCCATTATTTCTTGCTTTCAAGGACTATTGGGGGGCCTAACTTCTGCACTAAGTGACACAAATGCACTCAATGGTAATACCAGAATAAACTTTTCTAGTTACAATGCTGAACTGATGACCATAATTGACTCAAGTATAGCTACATGCGTAAGTTGTTTAACTTTCCTCCTAAAGGCATTCTTTCTTGAGGACAATCTTACTCTCATCACAAGAGAGTCATCATCTTGTGCTTGTGAGGTCTCTAGTGATGCTTCAAATGAGGGAGAGATGCACCCTCCTGAGAAAATAGTACCCTCGGATAGAAAATGTAGTCTTATAAAATGCGATCTTAAAAGGAATTCTCGTCCAGCAATTCCGGACCTTGAAGTTTTTCTAACTGAAGTTCAACACATGGGAGAGTGTTTAAATAAACCATTGTTACTGAAAATTTTGGGAGGTGAAAATCCGGAGGCAGCTTTCTTTTGCCGACAACTGTTCATTGCTTGTTCAGCTATTTTAAAATTGAATTCGCTAACTGACCTTACTTCCATTTCTTGGGGCTTATTTCCTATTGTAGTAGCCATTTCTCAGTTTGTACTGTTAGAATTTTCAAGCAGGAGTGAAATGCCACATATATTTGATTTTTGTTGGTTGGATGGTGTTGTGAAATTTCTTGAAGTCTTAGGTAGTTACTTTCCACAACTTGATCCTATGTTGTCCAGAGATCTTTATGTCAAGCTGGTAGATTTACACATAAGGGCCATCGGAAAATGCATCTCTTTACAAAGAAAGGAAGCAAAGTTAGCTTCTCAGGAGACAGGATCACATTCCAAGATGCTGACTAGTCTAGTGAAACAATGTTTTTCTCTTGAAGCCAGTCGATTGGGTGAGTTTAAGGCAAAGTTGAGGATGTCATTTAGAACATATGTCAAGGAATCATCTGAGTTGCACTTATTATCCGCCATTCAGGCTGTGGAGAGAGCATTAGTTGGGGTTCAGGAAGGCTTGATAACAAATTATGAAATACTTTGTGGCAGTTCAGATGGAGGAGAGGTCTCCTCTGTTGTTGCAGCAGGCATTGATTGCTTGGATTCAATTCTTGGATTTGTAACAGGTACTTGTTCTCATATATGTACTTATGATATTGTTGTTTGTAAATTATTCCATTTTATTTTTTGCAAGCATTTGAGCTATACTTATTGCTGTTCCACTTCCTAAATATTGGATGATCCATCTTTGTGATAAGTATCAATTTTGACCACCATTCCAGGTATAGATAGTTTAATGAAAATGGCCCTTAGGATTAGTCTTTGCCTCCATCTTTGGTGTATACCTGCAATCATTTTACCAAGTAATTTTGTTAACACAGCTTCCTGGAAAACGGCCATTCTTCTTCCCTCGTTCACTTGAATTAACTGGTTAGTTGCTTAAGATCTGGTCCTTATTATTGCAGATAGTCTTTTCTTGTTGTCAGGAAGACATTATATTATTTATGTGGTCGTGTTCCTCGTCATGTATAATATTCTCTCTGCTTGCAACTTGTGTTGCTGTTTCTGCCTTCTGCAAAACTTTGGGAAAAAATCTGTTGTACCACTTAACATTTTCTGACCAAATTCACTTATGGGACTTGCTGGGAAGTGCCTACGTGGTTAGCTCCTCAAATGCAGGACTAGTCCTTAGAGATGCAATAAGAGATGATTCTTCAATAGAATAAATCACTTAAATTTTCATAATTTTTAGAATGCAACTATATGGCTTTAGGTACCAGCAACATTATTTACCATTGCCCAGGCATTTAGCCTCACCACCAATAAAACTGTCCATCATTCAGTCTAACATAGCTGGCCTTGTTAACTCTAATGCCACCATGCTACAGGTAAAATAATTTTTGGGATCACCATAGACCACTTCGAAACCAGTCAAACCACCACTCCTGGTCCCCCAACCCCCCACAACACCTAAAGAGGGGGATACCTCCAATGCTTCAACCTTCAACCTTGTTCTAACATAACACAATAAAATAGATTCATTAATAAACACCACAAGACGAATCACCACCTTCAGAACCTCCACCATTTTGGTGGCAGAAACGTGACTGAGAGATATAAACAAATATGAAAATTTAGCTGGAAATTGGTTGGTCCAATGGTTATTTGAGCTACATAGTGCAATAAAAGTTTTCTAAATAATTACTCTTCTTAAACCTACAAACTCATAAATGTAAGAAGAATGGGGGTTTTCCAAAATTATTGAGATCTTGTGCACCGAATTACACCACCACCATTGCAATGTGTTAAATATGATTGGCATAACATTTTAATTGATGTTTTATTCTCAGTTTCTTTTGTAATTTGCAGAGCATAAGCGTATAATTGTGATCAAGAGACACATTCAGAGCTTTGTAGCTTGTCTTTTCAATATCATTGTGCACTTGCAAGCTCCCTGCATCTTCTATGGACATGTTGATTCCATTAAGGGTTATCTAGCTCCTGATTCAGGGTCGGTTATTTCCATGTGCATCGAAATACTGACAACAATTTCTGGGAAATCTTCTTTCTTCATAGATGCCTGCCATATTGCGCAATCCCTCCGGGTACCTGGGGCACTCTTTCAATATTTTCTCCAGCTTCAGTTCTCTGAATCTCCTGTTGAAGCTTCTGGAATCAGCACAAGCAATATTGTTTTAGACCGAAAGTTCTCAATAGAGTTGTATGCTGGATGTTGCCGTTTGCTATGCAGTGCTCTTAAGCATCATAAAAAGTAAGCCGTTTTTTCTTTCAACTGCGGGTCATCTTCTTTTGCAATTTTTGTAGTCTATTTTAATTTGTTTCTCCATGACTATAGTGCACACTCCTCAGACATGTCTTCGTTAATTTTGTCTTCTCGTCTTTATATTCGCAGTGAGACTTGGCATTCCCTAGCTCTACTTCAAGATTCAGTTAGTGTTCTTCTTCATTGCTTAGAGATTGTAAATACCGATCCAGTTGCTAGGAGAGACATTTCTGCATGGGAAGTACAAGAGGCTGTAAAATGTGCGAGTAATCTACGAAGAGTTTATGAAGAGGTACTTTTGTGTTTATTTCACCAGCCTGTCCTTTGCTTGTTATCGAGATCTCTGTTTTCGATGTCCTGCTGCATTAAATTCTATCCACTTAATTTTTTTAATTGATAATTCTCTATCTACACTGCTGAGACCCCCCCGACCCCCCCGGCCCCCCCACCTCAAACAATAGGTACGGCAGCAGAAGGACGTCTTTGGACACACTTCATTTCAGTTTTTGTCCCGCTACATTTGGGTTTTTTGTGGATTTGGCCCAGCTAAACGTGGCATCATAAGGTAATTTGCAATGTCTCTTTACTCTAACTTATGCTGTGATTCCATTTCTATTATCTTTGTTTAAGTGTGATCACTTGCACTGACCTTGGATTATCTTCCCAATTAATAGGGAAATAGATGAAGCTTTGAAGCCTGGTATATATTCTTTAATTGACTCTTGCTCTGCTGATGATCTTCAACTTCTTCATACATTATTTGGAGGTGAGTAATTTGGATCTAATTGAATTTCAAATTTAAATAAGAACTTAGGTCTTCATTCCTAATAAAAGCAGGATTTTATTACATGCCTGAATTATCCTCTCATGATCTTTTACTCTCTGGTTCTCTAGAGGGCCCATGCCGAAGCACTTTGTCAAATCTGCAACATGATTACAAGCTTAAGTTCCAATATGGAGGGAAAGTTTGATTTCACTCTCTGGGTGCCTCTACTGGGTTTTGTCGTCGAACTACATATTGGTTTGATTAAAAAGCAAACGGGCAGCTTTTCAAGACCTCGTGAAGATATAATGCCAGACCATTTTGATATATTGGTGCCAAATGTTTGCCATAGTGAAAG
Organism: Penstemon newberryi var. newberryi; assembly: GCA_030819805.1. Taxonomy (NCBI): domain Eukaryota; kingdom Viridiplantae; phylum Streptophyta; class Magnoliopsida; order Lamiales; family Plantaginaceae; genus Penstemon; species Penstemon newberryi. The sequence goes on along the minus strand of JAUALY010000004.1, from coordinate 9,431,932 downwards.
GTATGTGTACTGCATTGCACTGATCGTTAATTGGATAGAATTTCGGCTGGAGTCGTGTTGTAATATGCAGAAGGTGCCACTCTACTAGATCTGGAACGAAACTTGCAATTTCTCTTCTTCAGCCGTGTTAATTGGTAAGAGATATAGTTCTATATTATTCTTTTGGCTTTAGTTTAAAATGGATAGTTCTCAATGTGCTTATATATACCCTCTTTTTTAGCACATAGGAATTGTGTTGTTGTAAGTGCATGATAATACTTTTAGCACAGAAGAATGTAAATTATGTGTTACAGTTTTGATATATCGACTCTTAAATTTAATTTCCACCATCTCATACTATATTTCTTTAGTTTACCTTTTCATCATTACTTAACTTTGAAAATGGAAATAAGTTTTAATACATCGACTCTTTAATTTCATTTACAACATTTTTTCTCATACTATTTCTTTAATTTACCTTTTCATCATTACTTACTTTGAAAATGGAAATAAGATTTGATATATCGACTCTTAAATTTCATTTCCACCATTTTGTTCTCAATACTATTTCTTTAATTTACCTTTTCATCATTACTTACTTTGAAAATGGAAATATCTCAATCGTAATCTTGCATGGTCAAAGGAGGTAGTGAGAACTTGGTCATATGTTTGTTGGATTCAGTGTCAGTATGTACAACTGCACTACTTTTAAATACTAATTCTCTTCTCCCGTATTATAACAATAATAAAAAAAATAAAAAAATCGTAATACCCAATCTTCTAAAAGTATATTATCCATTAGCATTCTGATTTCTAATCATCAAAAAGAAGAAGATGGGGCATCATTTAGTCTAATCATGGTAATTTAGAAATTCCAGGTTTCTACAAATGGCACCAATGAACCCTTTATAAGTGGGAATAAGGGGGCATTAATTAATTATAATTGGTCCCACTTAATTGATGGGGTTACTGACCTAAACCCCATCACTAAAAAGACCCCACCAATACTTAAAATATCAACCACAAGTAAGATGATTACTAGTCCAAATCAATGGCTTGAAAAATCTCATGCACCACAGTTCAATAGGCAGCACCACACCTAATCACGCATTCCACACTCTGCTATAAATTAGTTAGGCCATCTTCTCAACTGCCACTTGATTCAGTCCACAAGAGAACCAAGAAAAATAAGAAAGAAAACAAAGTGATGTCTTATAGAAGAAGCACAACCTCTTCCATCTTGGAGGTGTTTTCTCTAAACCCTTTACCCTATCCAGTAATACTATTCTTAGCTGTAATCTTTATCTTCCTCGGCCTCCAATGGTATGTTTCGTACGAATCTGTGGTGGAGGCTGCCGAGGAGAACATGGGGTGGGTGCTTATGGCTGCACCGTTAGTATTGTTGTTTGCCGTGAGATGGTTGTCAATTTTAGACAACTCTAGTGAGTGGTGGTGGTTTCATGGGACGTTGCCATGGGGCAGGCGGCAGAGAGGTTATTACGAGTCGTCGTCTGAGGGTGGGTCGCCGTGGGCTGTGGCGGCGTTGATAGTGTTGTTGCTTGTTTTGGTGAAGTTCCAGTCTTCTTTTCTTGATAGTTGGTTTATATGACTAGTACTTGGAAGAGGAATGAATCATAGAAGGGAAATAGATGGTCAATTTTCTTAATGTATTGTTTGGTTAGTGTGTGTTTTTTGTATTTCTTGAAAGTTAGACTAAGAAAATAGTATAATACAGATCTGGCTTAATCAGATTGAAAATGTACTTGTACAGGTTTTGTAAACGATCACTCTTCTAGAAGAGTACTCACTTACAAATAACAAATGTATTGCACTTATTATGTAATATTTAAAGTATAATCGAACATGAATTTTGCACTTGTCATGTGAATATTCAAGGTGTAATCGAACATGAATTTCACGGTAGGCTAATTATGGTAGTGTTCTTACATCATGAATCATGATATTATATGCTGATGGGAGTACTATTTAGCAGTTGATGCATGTTTAAACTTTGGAATACTATTAGATGTAAAGATCTGTATTGTATTGATTCATTTTATTTTTTTATTTTTTTAAAGTTTGTCTAATGCCAGTCTCACTCGATAAAATAATCATATTTGAGAACCATATGATTAACTTAAATACTCAACAAGAACTTGGACATGATTCTTTGACGTTAAAATTTGCTTTATGAATTTATGATTTTAAATAATTTTTGAATGAGGTTTGTTTCAATATACACGCAAGTGATGATATAGTCTTGTTTAAGCGTTGGAACTTGAAAAACCCTGACAAATACGAGGTTTTTGAGTTTAAGATTTATTATATGCGTGTGATTATTTGTTTAATTAGTTTATCTCCTATAACTTTATTTTTTTATTTTACGAGAGTTTACTATTATTTGTTTCGATGGTTTAGTATAGTCATAAGTCATTTAATACTAATAGTAGTGTGACTGTTCATGGCGTAATAAACATTACAAGGTAACCCATCAGTTGAAGACCCAATCAATACCTAATTTCAAGAATTTGTGCCATGAAAGAGGGAAATAAATTAAAAAGACGCAACTCAATTTCTCGTCATTTTGTCGGAAGGGTTACTTTTAGCGGGAAACAAGGCGTGAAGGTGCCATAAATTATTTACTTTTTCAAAAGTTTTTGTTTTGTTTTCAATTTCCTTTATTAGCTAGCTTTCAGATGGAAATTTTTCATGCCTATGTGCATATGACCCAAAGTACAAAATCTAAAAAATAACTCGAGTATAATACACATTTAATTATGAAATGCACTTGTCCGAATTTCATTCATCAATAAGTCAAATTCACACGTCATGTTGAGATTGTTCAAAAATTAAACTTTTTTACTCGAATGTCATTAACCTTACTCTTCGTTGAATATTAAGTATATAATAATCATAGCTATCGTAATGCGCCACATACCTTTCGAAAGAACGGCTACACATATATGTGGCCCTACTACATTATGCAACTACGATTTCTTTCATTCAATAGAGAGTATCTAATTAATTCAATACATTAATTAATAAAGAAAAATAAAAAATTATAAGATAAGATGGGGCCAGATATGCAATTTGATATGATCTCTTGAGTTTTGACTTTTGCCTTTTGTGTTTGGTATTTTATATAATAATAATGGAACTTCGCATCAATTTATAAGCACCGTGCCCCAATTGAATTAGTGCTAAAAGAAAGCATTATTGGTGATGGACCTCCTTTTTAGGATATAATTTTCAAAATAAATTGAAATTGCAGCCTATTTTCAAAACTTTTTTTTTTTCTCACTTTTTAATATAATAAATCAGCATTTCATTAAAAACTAACAAAGGGAACACATAGTTCGTAAATCCAGAAGTCTCCATAACAAAAAACCGAAACTGGAAGATTCTGGAGATTAACTAAACCAAAAACATATTTTTTCTCCATACTGCAAAATTTAAATCCACATGAACAAATTTAAACTGTTTACCCCCGTCTTCTGATTACATTAACTATGTTTGTTTTCTGAATTTCAGTGAGTAAAATAATAAAGAAAAGAAAAATAAATTACAAATGGAACTCAATGTTCTATCGTTTAATGCAAGAAATACATATTCCTTAGCATTTTACTCATTGAAATTCATCAACCAGACCTAGAACTTATAAGCATAATATAATCCATTTTGAACTATATCCACAATCGCTCCACCAAGAGTAGCTCGACAAATTTTTGGTTACCTAGTTTTCTATTATATTTAAAGGGCGTCATGTAAACTTTTCATTTATCCATGTAAATTGAAATAACTGAAACATAAACAAAAAAGTTGTCCCACATTAAAAAAAATCTATTGTTAGTATTTCAGGTAAGGAGGATGTATGGGGTAATCTTTTAGTTGTGGTGTATGTGATTGACAAACCACGATGAAGATATTTTGAAATTTACCTAACAATTATTCCCAAATACGATAGAAGAAATCTCTTTTGTTTCTCTTTTTCTTCTGAAAAATAATCATGCGCAAATTAAAGATAGCCCATGCTGCCCATAACTTCAGAACATAAATACAAGTGAAATACATCCAAATTCATCTCACCTTTACAACAGCCTTATGCATGAAATAATTGAAAAAGAAATTAAACTGCATCAAAATTCGTTCAGTTGCTCTATAATCGTAGTCATCACTAATCTGAACTCCCGAATTGAAACCACTTTGAGTGAAAGGACGACTGGTAAGATACCAGAACTAGCAGCACCACCACCAGAGCCGCCACACCCCACGGAAATCCCGACATCCCATGTGCCCACTCCCACCTCACTTTTCGCCGTCCACCCGTTGGAGAAGACCAGAGATTTAACACCCCACCGGTGAATTGACTCGATCGAATGAAAAATATTAGAAAAACAGGCACCAAGAAGAGCAAAAGCTTGAGATTGATCATAGTATACCGCATTTGCTCCTTGTAGCTCGAGTATTGGGACAAAGATAATAAGAATATGACAATGGCAAATACCGCAACAAGTGGAAGAGGCGGGGCGGACATGGAAGCTAAGGTTTGTTCAGTCCAGCCTTGTTTCCATTCTGGACCCCTTCTCTTTGTATGAATCCAATCCATCTTTTTTTACTCTTCCACTAATATTCCACTAATACTTGGAATGATGCATACATATATAGGAGGAAAGAGGGGGTTGGGGGGGAGGGGGGGTTTGCTTTACTAGCAAGGTGGCTTTGGAATATATGCTTTGAGTGTTGATTCTTCTCAAGCTGCTTTATGGTTGAATTACAGTTCACTCAAGATATGGATACTGATTCTTATACACAATTATGACTCTAATCAAAACAATGCATAAAATTTGAAACAATAAAGATATTCACTCGACAATTTCAAAATTGAGGCGTAATAGCCTCGTTTATATGTTAAAATTAAGGTAGTCAGCAGAAAAACAACATTATAAATCATGGTACAATTCAACTCAACCCTAATATAGCATGATTGACACTTCGCGTTCATGGTGAACAAGAGCAGTGATTTACCATTGAAGGGAAGGGCTCGTAACTTTAGCCGCATGAAAATTCTGATACAATTGATTCTCTGAGCTGTTCTTTTTTTTGATGATCTGAAAATCATGCAGCGACCTTCTTGGAAGTTACGGAGTTAATAATGGTGGCAAACTCAGGACCCTATGACAAAAAAAAGTGTGAGCATCAACCTATCACAAGAGACCAAAAGAATCTAAAAAGTAAAAAGAGCAATTAGACATGTAAACAGAAACCCCATTAACAACAGTATAAACAACCTTAATCACCAATTTGTTTATCAACAAAGGTTCTTACAAGTCAAATGCAAAATTGTAAATTGCTGTACAATAGTGGGGAACATCTTCCAAATTCTATATCCTAGAATGCATACTACCAACAATCTTAGTATTTGCATCATAGAACAAAGTGAAGAACAAAGAAACATTTTCACAATATGTACTAGACAATATTCATCAACATGATAATACCTTCAGCGATGCACCACCCACAAGAAATCCATCGATATCTTCTTGTTTCGCAAGCTCTGCACAGTTTCCTCCATTGACCGAACCTGTTGATGAGAAGTTTCAGAAAACTCTAGGAAATTGAATCTTGGTTAATTTGTAGTAGCATTATAAGCTACCAATTCGACTCAAAACTGAACCGATACCAAAAATATTTGATTATTTTGTGACTTAGTGAGTGGGAAAGGAAATGGTGGTTTATGAAGGACAATAATAAAAATTCACGAGTTAAGCTGAATTTTATGTACCTCCATAAATAATACGTGTTTTAGATGCAACTTCTGCTGACACATTTTTACTTAGCCAATCCCGAAGAGCAACGTGCACTTCCTGAGCCTGCTCCGGTGTGGCTACTTTACCGGTTCCAATTGCCCATACGGGCTCATATGCAATGACAATCTTGTCCCAACTTGGGACAGCATCTGCACATAATGTAAGCGAGAAGAAAAGTTAAGGATGAATCTATATATGAAAAATTCACATATGAACCAACTGGAGGAGATGGGAAGACAGTGTGTCTAAACTTGCCTGCATAAGCCTTCATTTGCTTGAAACAGACATCAAACGTTTTTCCAGCTTCCCTTTCTTCCAATAACTCCCCAATGCAAGCAATCACTCCTAGACCCTCGCTCAAGGCATAGGCAGCCTTCTTTCCAATGAACTACAGAGGATTGGAATTCACCGGCACATATTTAGAACACATAACAACATTCGCGACATCTTATAAAGGAATATTATTTTCTTTTTGTCTTTATTTCTGACTAATTCATGAAAAATGGAAAGTTTTTCATTTGATCTTACTTGATCATCTTCTCCAATTACATGCCTCCGCTCAGAATGCCCCAGAATAACCCACTTGCATCCAATGTCTTTCAATTGTTCCACACTGTGCAACACACAGTAATATTTACATGTGTAATTTGTTCATATCATAGATAGGGAAGCTGCTGGTTCTTAAACAAAGATAGAAGATCAGCATAATCAAAAGCATAGGGATATCTCACCCCCAAGTGGGGATATCCGTCTTTGCACACACCTGATTTCTCCAGTAAAAGCACCACCTTTTCCCGTCCAAGAATTCTGAGCAGCTATCTCTATGCGCCTAGATAACGAGTTATTTACTTGATCAATGTAGACAAATGGAGGTGCTACAACAACATCTGAAATTTTTTGAGGAAAAAAATAGATGAAGAAGTCATGCACGGATAACATCAAACAAGAGATACTAAGAAAAACATTAAGCCTCAGTTTAGGTAAAAGATGCACTCACCAACATCGGATTCCAATGTTGCACTGTTTAAGTCAGAAACAAGCTTGCTTATGGAGTCTTTAGTTCCATTCTATGTGAACCGAAATAGATATGTCAAGTAATTTTAGGAAAATGTAAAACCAGAAATAAGAAGCCAAAACAATGCATTAGCACTCAATTATCAATCTTCAAACCAGACAAATAAATATAAAAAATGAGTAATGAATTGTTTTTAAAAGTCCGAAATGCTTGTTATTTGGTAGATGTATGACAACAAAACAGCCTAGTGAATGTTATTAAAATTCATTTCTTGACGTCAGGACAAACCTAGAAGAGATATTAAAATGTTTATGAGATGCAATAGCTAAAATGAATAAAGGCTATACTTACACATTTCCAATTTCCACCAACAAAGAACTGCAATAGAAAAACGAAACACAGAGATCAGACTTTTTAATTTTCTGAAATTACTTACTAATAAATGACTAATCAAAATCTAAACCGAAATACACTAAAATAATTCAATGCAATGCAATAAACTAAAATAAAAGGTAAATCAATGTTATTAACCTTGCCGGAGCCGGCCATAGTAACGACGCTACGGCAGCCTTTATTCGCGGAGGCGAGGCGGAGGTGCGAGTCGATGTTTTGAAAAAACGACTGCGTTGAGTTGGAGTTTGAGCTTTCGAGCTTGAGGAATGATTTGCGGAGGCCGGAGAACTGAGTCAAATGGCTGGAAATGGCGGCGCCGCCGTTAAGAGAGGTTGAGACTACCGCCGCCATTGGTGGATGGTTTTTGTTTTTGGATTATTATCGAGACTCTGTTGTTGGTGAGTGAACTCAGTGTAGTCTCGCTATCTAATATCCAGGGTTCAGAATAAAGGAAACCTCCTTCCCTAACGTTGTACTTTGTGGCCCACGCGTCAGAAATCAGGTTGAAATACAATCGCGAACAAAAATAAAAGGTAACTACATCCCGGTAAAATTTCATTTTTGGCCCTCTAAAGTGGCTGCATTTGAAAATTTGTCCTTTATTGTGGTACCTCGACAACATACATCATTTATTGTGTCAACATCATCGAATTCAGTCCTTATCACCGATTTTTTTTAATTATCGCCAAAAAAACATCAATTTATATCATATTTGACCTATCACATGGCTTGGTCGCAAATTGTGGAGCCAGAATATGAAATTCTTAATTTTAAGTGTCACTCGACAAATTATATTTTTGGCTAAAATTAATTTTTTTTGTCAGATTATACATAAATTGGTGATTTTTGACAAAAAAAATTTAACTTTCTGGTCAATTAAGACATAAATTGATGATTTCCGACGATAAATAAAATTCCGACAATAAGGATTGAAATTGATGATGATGACACAATGAAAGATGATTATTGTCGAGGTACCACAATAAATGGTCAATTTTGAAATGCAGCCACTTTAAAGGGCCAAAAATGAAATTTTGCCGCTTTATACTTAATGCCTTAAATAATTGTTTCAAAATCCGCATAAGACTTCGGAACGCTCCCAATGGTTGTGATGATAACTTGGGAATCTCCTTCTATTATAACCTTCCTCCATTGTTGCTCTAAGGCCAGTTCTACAATCATTAAAGTTGCCTTCGCTTCTACAGCCGATGGTTCAATGGGTTGTTTAATGCATTTCGACTTCAAAGCTTCTTGTGTTCCTCAAGGAAAAAAAACGTGTAGAATTTTTTTTTTAAAAGTACATGTAGAACTCAAATTTTAAGAAAAAAAGAAAAACAACTTTCTCATAAAATGTAACCGCATATTTAAATTATGGGGTCCTTTCAAAAAATGTGTTTGGTAATTGAAATGTAAATTATACATCCCTGCAAAACGTACAAATCAGGAAAAAAAATTGCATAGTTTTTTAGATAAACTAGTTGATGGAGCAAAGTGATGTGATTGTTCAAATGTAGATTCTTAAAATATAAATTAGATGTTTGATTGAATAGTAAAAGGTGATTATGTATAACATTGTTCACCACTTATATTTTAAGATGAACTAGCAAAATTTAAATGTGTTGTTGCATATTGCCTTAAGGTCTATTTGTTTAGTTTATGAGAGAGCACTTTCTGAAATTTTGAGGATTTTAGAAATATTCTCGATCTTCGTGTACGAGAAATATTTTTTGTTTGAAATTTTAGAGATGAAATTAGTAGTGAATTTACTTTTTTAGAAAGTTGTAGGTTTTTTCTAGAGATTCTGGATAATAAGTGAAAGATATATGGTATTATGTCAAATTACTTTTGTTAAGTGAGATAAGAGAATTTTTTAAGATCATTAATTTTGAAGATTGAGAAATAAACTTAAGGGACAAGTTTATTTTTGAAAAAAAACAAGTTTCTTTTAGAAAAAAATATTGTTTGATTGGTTGATTTTTCTTAGACCACCAAAATGCTTTCCGAAAAGCTAGACAAATAGGCCCTTAAACTTTTAAAGACAAAGTGAATATTTTTTTTTTTGGTTTCTCAATGGTTTTAATCCCTTTTGAGGCGGTTGGGCACATTAAGTGGATACCTCTCCCAACAAGGATTCGTACGTGAGTCCGCTACTTTGTAGTGATTAATCCCTTCCACTAAACCAATCACCTATTGGTAAAACAAAATGAATACAATAAGATATTCATTATTTCACATGATGATGCATACATGAATAACTAAAATAACTAAGTTCTTAGCCTGCTTTTGTTTCTTCCCTGAAATTTATGGATTTTGATAAATAATTTACAGAAGACTGCCCTTCACAGCTTATACAACCAAGAGCCCTGGTCATATTTTTCTTTTCCCAATCTTCCTTCTTAAAATTTGGACCTTTAAATTATCATGATTATTACTTCTCAGTTTTAGAGAAAATCAACAAAAGCCTTTGAATTTTAAACTGGGGATTGATAAAATCTTTACATAAATAATGTTTAAATAAATAAACATTCTCTCATAGAACAAGATAGTAGGATGGTAGCAATTCTCACAAAACCAAGGGTTAGGGTGGTAAAATAGCAACTGCATCTAAAGCACATGCTGGAGTCCAACTTGAGTAAAAAAAGTTAAGCATAGAACACTGGGGCGCTGTTAGTTTGGGTTTTTAGGTAGTGTTTATTTAGAAAAGTGCTTAACACTTCCTAAAACATCAAACAAACAACATATTAGGAAACTCAAACAAACAACATATTCTATTTCTTGAGAATTCTGTCGTCTCTTAAGATTTGTGCTACTCTCACATAAAAACTCAAAACAAACATCGTGTCAACTAAGCGTCGTCATCAAACACCGTAACTGAAATCCAACAAGAAAATTCATGCCAAGAATAAAGACAGTTATAGATTACATCACTAAACGAATATATAACAAGATAACAGAAGTAAGCAAACAGAGATACGCAGCTAACAAAATGTAAGCTAAAGTAGTAGTTACATCAATTTGTTAGAAAATGGTTGATATTTACACAGAACAAGGTACTGCTGGGTAGTTGAAGTGATGAAATCATCATTAACCACAACAAATATGCCAAAATTGATGAGCAAAGTAGGATGAAGAAATAAGTTGAGAAGCATAAGAGTTGTAATCTAGTTATACCTCCCTTTGATCATTCATCAATTCCTTTGCCACCAATAATACTGTTAGATGAGATAGCTTGCACACTGTGAGTTGAGGAACATCCACTTGAAGAATTGCCATCTGTGAAATTGGTTTCCTTCCTCACAAATTTCTTGGCTTTTCTTTGCTTTGACGTGGAATCCTGCAGAACAATGTCATCATCTCACTATTAGTTTAAAGCAATAAGACTTCATTTGAATTAAGGGGTTTGGATTTGATGAGAATATGGAGAAAGGATTTCAAATAACTACAAAATTGGATGACCATTTTGGTTAAAAAGATAGTACAAAATGGAATCCATATCAAATCAAAATTATCCAAACAAGTGTGTTTAGATTTGAATAAGAAAGCACCAAATTTCTCAATCCATATGAATCCTAAATGGCTTTTATTCACCTGCTCTGATGTCGATCCAGGTATTTTAAGCTCTAGGTCTGTAGCAATGTCAACTGAATCGTCGGTTTTCTCTATTCTGCTCTCCTCATCTAGCGAATTATTTCTATGGTCTTGTTTGCTTGAGGTATGAGATCTATTACCTTGCTGCATGACTTGAGTGACATGTTGCATGGATTGGTGTTCAACCTTGGTGTTATGGGTCATATATGGCACAAAAGTTGAACATGGATTGGGAACAATAGATGGGTTATGATTCCCGTAAAACGGGTATGGCTGTAATGATGGATGCATGGGGATTGGTCCAGTTGGCATGGGGATTGGTCCAGTTGGCATGGGGACTGGCATCGGAAAGGGGTAAGAAGATTGATGCATGACTACAGAATGATCCATCCCACCCCATGGATACATAGCCCTCACTCTCTGTTGATACTGGGCATTAAGGCTTTCAATATCGGATTTAAGAGATGCCTTTTCTTCTCTGAGATCATTCTTCTCTTGAGTCAACTGATTGAAAACAGAAAGAACAGGTAAAATCTTGTTTTAAATGGTTTCATTGTAATAACAAAATTCCTTCAAACAAATCACCTCATGAGATTCTTCAGTAAGCGCTACATACTCAGATTTTAATCGGTTAACTTGACCAGTCAAATCTTTCAGCATTAGTATGGTATCAGTGAGAATAGAAGCTTTGTCATTTTTAGGCCTATCTGGATCTGCAAATAATGGTCACATATTATGAGAACTCTACAAATTTTCCACCAACAAAGATAAATTTCGAACACTGACCCAAGAGCTATTGTTAAAATACGATTAATAGTTGAGGAACAACACCAACTCTTAAATATGTGAAATTGTGAATAATCAGAGAGTAGTTCATTTCATAAAATTAATGCAAGTAACATCGTTGTATTGCTATTTAATCAAATCCCTTTTACTATCCAATCCCTAACTCCTAACTCCTCTAATTATCCCTCACATCCTCCTACCAAACCATTTATTAGTAGGCTGAAATCAAACCACCCTACTCTCGGTTCGTTATACATTCAAAGCTCATTCTAGCTCAGCTGGATAAGCTGTACTTGAGCTTAAAGCTCGTTTGAGATCGGATCATTAAACAATCAACCCAAGCTCAAAAACAAATTCAAGCTCGGCAAGAAATTGAAAGCAATCTTGAACAATGTGTTTTTTTGACATAACTCAACTCGTATTCACCCCTATCAATTACATCGACTTCATATATCACCCGCAGCATGCAGTAGAACATGTTCAATTAGTGATGCTTGTAGACAATTAAAATTTGTCCTGAGTTATGGGATATATAAATGAGACGAGTGGTTTCACTTACCAAGGGTGTTCCCCAACTCCGTGAATTGCTCATTCAGACGATCCCTCCTCAATCTCTCACGGTCAGCTTTTTGAACTTTTCTAGCAGTAGAAGAATCCTTTGTTTCTGCTTCCATTCTTTAATCAATAACAAATACACAACAAAGTTATACAATCTATTAATCCCTGATATAATTGTAAAATGTGGAAAAAATGGTAGGGTTCTAACCTGCAATCGGGATGGGGGTGAGTCAATGGCACGCATACATCAGGTACAGGATGGAAATTGTTAGGGTTCTGAATGGATTGAAAAAGTGAATCCGAATTCAATTGGTCCATACGCAAAGTATTGACGAGTTGATGATTGATTGAAATCAAGGGTTGGAAGGAGACAGAGCTAGTGGATTTGGCATATTCTAATACCAGTGCTTGCTTAAACGACACCGCACAGCACCGCACTGGCGTTATCTTGTTTCCCACACGTCTTGCTTATTTGTTTGATAGCCCCTCCATTTTGTATTAATACCTTCTGTGCCCAATTGTTTTCCAAAATTAGAATTAGAGATTTAGATGATTTTTTTTGTTGTCCTTGATTTACGTGAAATAGGTTTGTAGATATGATAAATGTACACTTCAAAAAATTATAAAATGCAGTGTCGGATACGATATTCCTCGAAACTCGTGTGATACGTATTTGACACATCACATGGCGTGTCCGAAAATCTAAATTAACAAAAAAAAAAAAAAAAAAGACAGGCGTGTTAGATACTTTTTTTGGCGTATCTACACATTTCAGATTCTGAATTTTGCTAAATCATCTCAATTGTTAAGACTAATGTAAGACACAAACCACACTCTACATACAACTGCAATATAGAATAAATCATCTATGACAGGACAATATTATATATAACATAAATCAATGAACATGATGTGTAATCTATCTATCTACTTATAAATATATTTGAGATCAGTCTCTCAACTGTCATATACAAATTTTGATCAAATTCTATTTTTATAGAATTTAGAATTTTTTTAATTATGAAAGATAAAGAGAAAAAAAATTGAACTTTTTAATTCCACGGTTTCTCCCCTATTCCCTCGCCTTATTTTTCTCCCAAGTCAACTCACTTTCTCCAACTGTCTTCTTCCTCCCTTCTTCTCCAACAAAAATAAAAATCTGATAATTTTTGTATTAAAAACTAAAAATAAAACGGATAATAGAGTTAAATGGTATAACTCATGTGTATTGAAATTGCTAATATAAGAAAATTTAAGTGTTTTCAAGTATCCCTTTGCCAACAATATTCTACCTAATAGATTTACAATATAAACAACTCATTTTATTTGTAGACCCAAAAACTCCCTTTTTACCTATTTGTAAATATTGAAAATTGTGTCTTTATTACTTTTTTTATGTGTATAAGAGTTGTTTAGTTATAGTGTTTCTTTTTACCCTATTCCTTATAATTCTCATACTAATTTGTCAAAAATTCTACATAAATGCAATTTAATATAATCCCGTGCATAGCACGGGGCGTATACTAGTTAGTATTACATTACAAGACGATTTTATTTTATAATAGTTATCTAGTTTGGTGATTTATTACTTAAATTGATCTATCTTAATTTACATGAATACATAAAATTATTTTCTTACATTCATATTCATGTCTTATTGTATCCTATAAATTTTAAAAATTTATATTGCCGTACTCGCATCTTATCCGTGTCATCATGTTAGCATCTGTAAAACATAGGATTTTAGAGATAAAAGAAATATCATTTTCCACATCATAAATGCAACTAATACGAGATGAAATTAAATAAGGACATAATTGTCTATAAGAGAAATGTGCTCTAGAAGCAACAATCACAGCCCTACATTATCGCCATCCTTAAAAAAATTTAATAAGTGTAAAGATAAAATTCATGCCTAGACCTTTGATTATTAAATATTAGCCCCAGCCCACTAAATTTTGCAACACATAAGCCGCTTTATTGATATTTTCGTATTACTAAAAGAATAATTAATTTCAAGTATCAGGATTAACGTCAATTCTCCTAAGATAACTATAGTGTACAGGTCATAGGAAAAAAAGCAATTTGATAAGACCTAAAATAATGATGATAATATCTCTTAGTATATTTTATATCGAGCTATATCTTCTATTAAAATTGGATTTCAATAATTTAAGAATTATGCAAATATTTTTTGATTTTATTGGATTGTACAGCTCTAAAAAATTTACATAATAAAACTTTGAAAGAACGTTACGTTAATTTTGATTTTTTTTTTAAATCTTAATATTGAAAATTCTATAAAACATAATTTAATGCCAGACATAGATGGTTTCAATTTACATTATCAACTAAATTTTTTATCAAAAGTATGCATGTCCATATATGTAAATCGATTGATATTCTTAATTATAATCATATAAAAGTGTGACTCTTATCCAAACATGTGTATTTGCTATATTATAATATCTGTACCAAAAACAACTGCTTCTGTGGAACCAAATTTTCAAAATTAATTGATAAAAACATATTAATTTATGATCAACTATGTCACAAGAAATATTAAATGTATTGACTATTATATATATATATATATATATATATATATATATATATATATATATATATATATATATATATTAGAAAAACAAGAATATGAAGATTTAATCAACACTTTTGCATCAACTGAAGATAGAAAAATAAATTTTACATGAAATAATTATATTTAAGAATAGGACCCCATATTTTAGATTTCGCTTAGGGCACTGAAAGTTCAGAGTCAACCCTGTTGAAATGTCACGGATTGTTTGTCTGTGGTTTCATAAATAAAATTGTGATTTTAGAAATTTATCGATTTTTGCAATGTTGTTTGTTTTGGCCTTTTGAGATGAAATAAATAGTAGATATTTGTTTTAGACATGCATATATGTTGCTTTTATGGCAAATCATGTTAGCTTTGTGAGATAAGTAGAGTAAGATATATTTTATTCTGTGTCAAATCAAAATAGAGTTTGGTTTAAATTTTTAAGAGATAACATAATTTTATAAATATGAGATTTTTTTTTAAATTCATAGATGAATAACTTCATTTATAAAGTAGAAATAGTTGTTTGTTTGAGTTTTCTAATTTGAAATGCTTTGTGAAAAGTGAGAGAAACATACCCCCAATCTTTTAATTTTTAGGATTTATAATAGGTAGAATTACTCAAATTATTCATGAGGTTTAGTGTAATTATACTAACTACCTTTCATATTTTGGAAATTACACGAACTATCCACGAGGTATTAGATTCATCACAATTAACCCCTTTACGATGTTAATTTAAAACGGTGCATGCCAATGTCATATAACAACTTTTGATGTGAAAAAAAGAATATGTGAAATTGGTTTAAAAAATGGGGTGAAAATGGGTTAAATCGGTGAAAAATGTGTCAAATTACTGAATAAACGAGTGAAATCGACGGAGAAACGAACGAAATCGATTTGTCACTCTTGATGTTTGTGATTTCTTAGATAGTACCCAATGGTATTTTTGGAATTCAACTTTTTGTTATAAATTTATTATCGTAAGAGTATAACTGCAATAAATACAATATATCGAGGGTACTTCGAGTAATCTTCCAAACATAGAGGACGATCAGTGTAATTACAAACCGCAGGATAGTTTCAGAGATTCTCATTCATAACAAATGAACAAAATAATTTCACTTGTAACCCACATATATTTTAAATTTTGATTTCTGGCCCATGGAATGATTCCCATTTTGGCCCTCCCGTTGAATTTTGTAGTCCACGCGTTAAATTTCCTCACTCCGGCACCCCACACACACACAGTTTCTCCTTTTCCTTTATCTCTCTCTTGGCGGCAAGTAACAACAATTAAGAGAAGAAAATGTCAATTAGGGTTTTTTGGATCCTCGCTCTTCTCCTATGCTCCTCATCCTTTCTAAGAGGTAAGCATCTCGGATCCAGATACATTACGATCTCAATTCCGAACGCTTTGCAGGTTCAATTTTTACTCGTTTTCTTTTGAGGAAAAATCTCAAGTCTTTCTTCGATACAGTTACGATTTACATTGCTGTCTCAATTGCATGCGCATCCACAATCAATCCTGTTTCAAAGCGTGGATTTTGCTATTGTTTAGGGCTTTCTTGTATTTCGATTTCCCCAAATCGAGATTAGATCAGATCAGATCGTTGATTTTTGTAAATTTTAGGGCTATTTTTTGTTAATTGATATGTACTTGTTATGTGTTTCCATTTTGGTTTCTTATGCCTTTCGATTTGAAACTGTGGAATTGTGTGGATTAGAGTGGCTGTCTGTTTTGGAGATACGTGGTTATGTTGATCAGGGACTATATGTGCATGTCTATGCCCTTTGCAATTGAGAATTAATAAGAATAAAAAAACAATTATGATAAAAGAGTTTCCCACCGAAGTCAATCGAATTGTAATGTTTGAAAACTAGGTTATTGTAGTAGGATATGATAAGGAAACTGCTTACTAATTTGCCCTCATTAGTCAGGTCTTCTGATTGGTATGTAGTTGTCCCTTTGCACTATGGAGTTTCCTCAATGAGTATCTGTACTGATTTTTGAATGATCTTTTTGATATATATGCAGTTGAATTTGAGTATACCGTATGCAAAATTGAAGTTATTTCATACTCATTGTTTTTATTCTTTTCTGGATAGTTGCAAGATGTGAGCCGGATCCTGATGCTGAAGTTGTTGAATCAGCTGAGGAAGGAGATCTTGGGATTGTTGGTGAGGATGTCCAAGATTTTGGTGGTGGAAGCTTTAGTCCAGCTCCAGGCGTGGAAACAGTTTGTGTGTTCCCCAAGAACCCCAAAAAATGTTAGAAATTTCTGCTGCACTTTTACTCTTCCCCTTTTCGATGAGTTGTATCTCAAATGTCCTCTAAGGACCCTTTGTTCTTTATTTCCTTTGAAATGTATCTCATATTAGCTCCTAAATTTTTTCAGTGATAATGGCTGGGGAAGAAAGTGAACTTATCGTTGGAATTAAAAATGAGGGTAATGCTTCGTAAAATAGATGTACAAAGTGTTTTCTTTCAGTTCATCAAACTTGGCATGTGATTTTGATAACTTCTATTTTTTGTTCCTTATTTTTGTGATATTGTTTCTAAACTTGTTTATGACCTCTAATCACAGGGGATTCAAATATTAATATCATTGCTATTCAGGCCAGAGTTCATCTTCCTTTCGATCACCAGTACTTGGTTCAGAATCTTTCTGCCCAGGTATCGCTTCCTTATTTTCCATTGGGTGATGTTTTTTCACATGATTTCTGACTGTCTAAAAAGTTTCTTCTTAGATATGAACAGTCTGTTTGGTAGCCATTTTATAGATTAACTAAAATGACTGTTCATGCTTTTGATTATTTTTATTAGCTGTGATGCAAGAGCTTCTTCTGATTACCAGTTAATGTTATAATGATAATGGCCATACTCCATAATTGTGGCACGCAACTGCTGTGCTTAGGCTAATTTGTTAATATGAAATAGAACCTTTATCTTTGATTCTTGACTTTTAAGTTAACTCACAAATGTGGATAGTTTGTTCTGGAAACCATGGGAATCACTCATGTAAAATGAATTGTGTAAAGGATATGGTATTCAAACTGGATATATTTGATGGATATTGTTTTCCAGTAAAAAGTTTTGGTTGTTTTTGGCAGTTAATCTATATCAGATCTCTCTGACAGAGTAGACGTGAACAGACCCTTTGTTACGTGCTGATATTATTTATTGGGGTCTTCAGTTACTGATGTGTACATTTTGATTTGTTAGGCTTTTAACAACGCATCAGTTCCTCCATCAGCTCAAGCATCTTTCCCTTATATATTTGGCGTAAGCAAGTTCTTACAGGTAATCTTGCAGACTGTTTGTTGTGTACTACGGCTCAAATATCCTGTTGCATTTTAGTGTCTGGACTCATTTTCATGGCCTTTTACCCTGTTTCTTTATCATACAGCCTGGTACATTTGACCTTGTGGGTACTATTGTTTATGAGATTGACCAACACCCATACCAGAGTACCTTCTACAACGCTACAATCGAAGTTATAGATGCAGGCGGCATGTTCAGTGTCGAGTCAGTATTCTTGTTTTGCCTTGGAGTAGCACTTCTCGGTCTTCTTGGATTTTGGATACGTGGTCAAATTCAGAATATCTCCAAGGTGATTACTAGTCCTGCACATTTACTATATCTTCGTAATTTTACGGAATTTGTTCATTGTATTATATTATACGTAATATAAGGTAAAGGTTAAATACTCTAATGGCTCAATGTTATGTTTGCCTCAAGATGCTTAATTGGTAAACAGTAGATTGTAACCCAATAAACATTGTTTGGGATTTATGGTTAAAAATAGGGGTTAAATTGGGATGTAGGAATCAATATTTTTCCTGTAATCATTAATAACCTTTTCTTTTTGGTGTTTAGAAAACCAAGAGAGCGCCAAAGGTGGAAGTTGGTACTGGGACAACTGATGCCTCAATGGATGAGTGGTTGCAGGTTTGTACAACAGCACACATATTTCTTGAAATGTATTTTTCCTTTAGGTTGTGTTTTATTTGATCTCAGTGAGTAAATTGATATGGAAAATGAAAATTAAATTAAAAAAAATAGTGAAGCTCATTTTTTTCTATAATTTGATGGAAGTACATTTTACATGGCATTTTACTCACTAAAATTCAAGTGATATGGATATAGTTGCGTTTCTAACATCAGTTTTCCTAAATTCAAATGTTCCTTTTGTCTCTTTATTTTGTGTTACTTATAAGCAAGTTTGATTGTACAATAGCTAATAGTATCCATATGTTCAGGGTACCGCGTACACTCAATCTCTCTCCAACAAATCAAAGAAGAAGAAGTAGACTTGCATGGTTGGACAATTGATTGTAAGCACAGCAGTAGTAGTATAGTGGAGGCAATGGTTTTTGTAACAAAGTTCAGTTATCAAGTTTTATGAGATCAAAGTTGAAGTAGATCTTCAGAGAAACTAGTCTGGGAAGAGGACCTGTCTCATTGTTGTAGCATGAGGAAGATACTATCACCGTTTTTACGTTGGTTGAGTGCCAAACTAACTGAGAGTTAACTTCAAGAATTGTGACAATTTTGTTTAGACTTGAGATTTGGTTAAATTATATTTAGTTTTGTTGATTGAGTTATTACAGTTTTCAGCTTTCAAAATCTATGTTTAATAAATTTATTAATGAATGTCGATTTGTGGTTGGTTGAGTGCTTCTTAATGGAAGCAACTTTTTCCCAAGCCAAAACCAGGAGGGACGTTCGATATTTTTTCTCCCTGGAGTTTCAGTGATGATAGTTCTAATACTTTTGCAGCCATTTTTGTGGCTTTGGCTATAAAAATGGCTAGGGATGTCAATAAGTCGGATTTGGGTAGAATCAACCCAGCTTCGAATTTGAATGACCACAGGATATATTTCAAATAGAAAATCTCAGATTCCAAATATATCTCAAAGTCTCTTACCATTCTAAATTTTATAGTCATTCAAAATAATTTACGAGTTCAAACTTCCCTCGGTCGGTCCGTTAAAAAAATCAAATACTAACACATAGAACTTGAGCTTTTCTGAAGTGTTTGCACGAAGACATAATAAGACGTCATTGTTACACTATACTCAATGGTGTGGTTGAGGTCTTTGTAAAATGAAACAGAAACGTTGTCCTTTAATACACGATATTTGTTGCGAGGCAAGCCACATGAGAGTGATTAATTGACTACAAATCACATCAATAATAGGCATTTTCGTTTTTATAAAATAAAAAAATAAAATTGGTTTCAATTATGTAAGATTCAACTGCCTCACCAAATCATCATCCAATAAATGTAGTTTCATTATGACATTCACATTATTGATATTTCGTGAGATGTCACCACATAGTATTTCACAAGATTAATTATTTGCCCATAATATTTAGTGTTTTTCTTTTCTTTTCTTTATATTTGTTATCTTACTAATTTTTGTTACTTAAATAGTGAATAATAGGGATGCATGTCTTACAAATTGCACCAAGAATCAAGTTAAATGTTGAGATATTTACCAAAAAAAAAATAAAAAAAGTAAAATCTAGAGAAATATTAAAATTTCGCTTTAAATGTTTATCTACAACATAGCGTCAAAAAATAAACCTCAGATCAGATGACTTTCTTGCCGCCCTTAACGTCACCTCACGGAAGATTTCTACTAAGAATGATTATTTCGATTATAGGGACACTTAGACATCAATATATTAGTGAAAGCACTTTTAGGGATGCCATCGTAGGCAAATCCTGATTTCTTAATTTAGAATAGAACATATCTTAAATTATTCAAAATTTGGTTTTGTCATCATAATTATCATGCAATGACATTAAAATGTAGTACATGTTGTATTTATACGAGTTGTTATTGATTATTTACTTTCACTGTTCAAGTTTCTCATGTGTAATGATTTTTTAAATGCCCATAACAATAGTAATTAAAACAATTTTAAGAATGATATTGGCTCCCGGTTTATATCAAGTGGAAAGGAATTGAATTATGTTTCCAATGCTAGATTTGATTACTCGTATTAGATAATACCTAAAAACGTTAATGGCAAAAAATGATAAATAATTTATGTGTGTATATTTTTCGATTATAATTAAGTAATTAATAGCTCATATTAATAGACCTAGCCAAAGCATACTTATTTAGTTGGAATATCTTTTTCAGCCCTTTCAACCTCCACTGTTTAAGTGAAAGCACATTTAGATTTTCGGTGCTTTAATTAAAGATTGGTGTAACCACACAAGAAGTATTTCAAACCCTGAAATTGCATTTACACTAAATCAAGAACACAAGTCATGCTAAAAAATAGTAGTGTTTTATTTCACTGCTAAATAAATAACATGTCGGGGAGTTATTAATTTGCATATAAACTCAAATTATTTGTTTTTGGGATATATATGTCGTGATTAATATACGTCGCTATATTATATTTAATCCCATTAGGATTGGACTCTCAATACTTTTTATCAAATTTATTACAAAATTGCATTTTTACTTTTGTCACCTCATTTTGATTTAAATTATGACACGACCATATCATATACGACCAAAAGTGCAAAACAAAGACTATTTTATGGGAACAAAATTGCATTTTGGATAAGATATAGGGCGACATGTTCAATAGTGCAATTGTTTTTTTCCAACTTTTAGGATCAATTTAGCGCCTTCCGTATAACGAATGATAAAAAAAGGTGAAAATCCAATCCTATATGTCTGTATCCGAAGTACTCTTCAAATCTTTCATAAGATTATAACAACACAAATTAAACCTCACATTTCAACTATGGGCCGGGTTGCAGATCCATTTACACCGGATCAACATGTATGTATATGTAGCTGGAAATGGCAATTAATGCTAAAATGGTGCGCAATTTATTGCTCAACTTCAGTTTTCAATCATGAGAAAATTTAGTTGACATATAATATAATAATTACAATATATTCACATGAAAGTAGATATAACTGCCTAATAAATGTGGGCTTGTTTTCACTTCCCAACTGTGTTTGCCAGCAAGAACTGACCTTCAATTATCGAAAAAGCTTAAAATAATATTACAATGTGGTCAGTCCCCAGTACCATGAAATATCCATGAGTTGGAATGTTGGCAAAATTTTATTACGAGGAAAAATACTTTTGATATCAAATTTTAGTCCAGAAAATATATTTGATATCAATTTTTTCGAAAAAATACATTTCATGCCATGATTCACATCCTCCTGACAACTTTAGTTTTCCTGATCAGTTTTCAGACGAAATTTAGAATGTGCCCGTCAAGTTAACAATGGTAGGTCTTTAAAACCCGTGCCTATTTTCTCTCACATATTCAACTTAACGGGCAAGTGAGCGACACGTGCTGAATTCTGTCCGAAAATTGACGACAAAACTAAATGTGTCAAGAGGGTGTGAATCATGATATTAAATGTATTTTTTCGAAAAGTTTGGTACCAAATGTGTTTTTTGGACAAAAGTTTCAATAGTATTTTTCCCTCTTTTATCCTCTACGAAAAGGTTGTCTTTGGGCGCGGGAGGATAATACGTCGGCAATTAAAACCAAATTATGCGAGATTTGTACATAACAAACAAAGTGTGAATAATATTTACTATTTTATAATTCTAACATTAGAACTCGTCCAACAACAAAATTTATGTGAATTTAATATCTTAGGCCATCTCCAATCGAGAGAGGCATGCAACCTCCTCCACCCTCCCACCCGGTCGGCTGGACATAGGAATTTTCTTGCAGGCAACTGGGGTGTCAAGAAGGCAGGCAGACAAGCAATGCATGGACGCGCCATTTGGCGGCAACCCTTTGATTTTTTTTAGTTTTAATTGTAAAATTTAATTTGTGTGTAAAAAAATTGTAAAACTTGTGAAAAAATGGTCAATTTTATTTTATTGGTCACATTTTTTTTTTAAATAAAAACAATTATACATATATGTGTACAAAAATTAATAAAGTCAGTGAAAAATGTTCAAGTCGAAGAAAACATGTGAAATCAATGAAAGTTCAAGTGCAAAGAACATGTGAAATCAATGAAAAAATATGTGAAATAGGTGATAACGGGTTAAACGGATAAAAACGAGTGAAATTAGTAAAAAAAGGAGTTTAACCGACAAAAACATGGTGAAATCGGTAGAAAATGGTATAAAAGGAAAAAAAAACCAAAGTAATCCACGAAATCGAAAAAACAGTGAAAATATGTTATAACTGATAAAAAAAAGGGTAAAACTGTAAAAAAATATATTAAACTGGTAAAAATGAATGAAATCAGTTAAAAAATGGGTCAGTTTGGTAAAGAAAAATGAATTAAAGTGATGAGTTAATTAGGCGAAAAATGGATTAATTAATTTGTTCTATTTTATGACATAATAAAATTAATTTTACTCTAATTTATAGAAACTACCCATGAAATTAACTAGACACGTACAATGTACGAGCATTTTTCTAGTAATATTAAACTACCCGAACTCGACTCATGTTTAATTAATTAAAACTTAAAACTCATTAATTATCAAGTTTATACACAATCTCAAGTTTAAAAGAAAATCAACCAATATATAATATATTGTTCGACTCGACTCGACTCGACTCGACTCGACTCAACTCAACTCAGTTCATATAGATGTACATTTGTCGACAAATTGTGCAGTTGAGGCCTCATTCAATGAAGATAATAGCCTTTGATAGTTGTGCATGTGACCACATTTTGCTGCTAAATGCTCTGCTTCGTTCAATTTATATTTTTCTGCTTTAATTTTGAGTCATAATCAATGGAGCCTAACCTCATGTGATCGCATTAAGTTTTTGTCGGTTGTAATTATGCATCACAAAATCACTTCACTACAATAATCATTATATATAACAATGTATATGTGTTCATCAAATCATTCAACAATCAGAACCAGTTTTGTATCAATTGATCTTTCGGGCTTTGCCCCTTACTTTTTCTTGATACATTTTGTCTTTCTTTCTTTCTTCCTTCTACATTTTCTGAGTTTTGGATTGAAGGCCCCAAATTTCAATAATGAGGGTTCATTCCCTTTGTCGAAGCATCTTTTTATTGTCTTTATTTCTTGCAGTGATAAGTTCATGTAGTGCAGATGAAACAACTTTTGAGGTTGTCGGCACTGGAGAATGTGCAGACTGCAAGGAGAATAACTTCAAGGCTAGTCAGGCATTTTCAGGTACTTAATTTCACACACACACGCTCTCACATAGTAAATAATATGTATGTACTTTTGTTCTTTTAATATATAGTTTTGGTATTTATTTAATTGGTTTCAAAATATTACTTCCCCATGCATATAATTGATACACTATCATTACTTAGTTGTTAAAAGCGTGTTTTAATCCATAATGTAGCCCGAAATGTACAAGTTCAGATCTCGAATCTTTCTAGCACTTTATTGCGTATAACTAATTTTATGTTGTATTTATATAAAGATTTTTCAGATTTTTTAATATGACATTAGTGTTCAAATTAATTGTTGAGACATTTTTTATCGATTAATTTGAAGGTCTTCAGTAAATTTGTTGAAAATAACTAACTTTTGCCATATACCAAATTTAATTACTATGATACAAATGCATGAGAAAATTATAACCTTGAATAACCACCCCTAAGACTAAGCGAATACTAATTGAATTGAATTGAATTTTACAGAAGGTTTTCATATCTTAGTTCCACTAATATAAGTGTAGTGATGCAATTTAAGATATGTATGACATTAGTCACTCTTTAGTTATCGAGTATATCACACTATAATTTAATGCGAAATCAAGAAATTACACTCTAAATTGTTGATATCTTTTGTGTAGGGCTTCATGTGACAATTGATTGTAAGCTTAAAAATGGAGAGATCAAAAGGGTCGGAGCTGGTCAACTTGACAAAGAAGGCAAGTTCAAGGTTTCAATCCCACAAGAAATAGTCCAAAATGGACAAGTTGCACTCAAAGAAGAATGCTATGCGCAACTCCACAGTGCAGCCGCCGTACCCTGTCCAGCCCACAATGGTCTAGAGGGCTCCAAGATCGAGTTCAAGTCCCATACCAACGGCAAGCACACTTTTGGCCCAACAAAAAAGTTACAATTTTCGACTGCACTATGCACTTCTAAATTCTTGTGGCCATATTACAAGTACCCTCCTCTCCCAAAATTCAATCCATGGAAAAAACACCTCCCAAAAATCCATCCATGGAAAAAACGCTTCCCAAAAATCTCGTTTCCCCCACTCAAAAACTTCGGTCACCCTTTTCCACTTCCACCATTTCCATACTACAAGCCTAAGCCAATTCCTCCACCATTCCCCGTTTACGAGCCTCCTGTTGTCAAGCCACTTCCTCCACCAGTTCCCATATATAAGCCGCCATTTGTCAAGCCACTTCCACCACCGGTTCCCATATACAAGCCGCCAGTAGTCAAGCCACTTCCACCACTGGTTCCCATATATAAGCCGCCATTTGTCAAGCCACTTCCACCACCGGTTCCCATATACAAGCCGCCAGTAGTCAAGCCACTTCCACCACTGGTTCCCATATACAAGCCGCCAGTGGTCAAGCCACTTCCTCCACCAGTTCCAATTTACAAGCCAAAGCCACCAGTTTACAAGCCTCCTAAGAAGCCATGCCCACCCGTCATAAAGCCAAAGCCACCGGTTCCTATCTACAAGCCTAAGCCCGAGCCAAAACCGCCAGTTTACAAGCCACCCGTAGTAAAACCACTCCCACCACCGGTTCCAATCTACAAGCCTAAGCCTAAGCCAAAGCCACCGGTTTATAAGCCACCAGTGGTGAAGCCACTTCCACCACCAGTTCCCACCTACAAGCCTAAGCCACCGGTTTACAATCCGCCAGTGGTGAAGCCACTTCCACCACCAACTCCAGTTTACGAACCACCAGTTATAACAAAGCCACTGCCACCTCCAATTCCACTATTTCCACTCCCACCATTTTATAAGAAACCATGCCCTCCTCTTCCTCCTTTCTCCAAGATTCCACCAAAATTCTTTCCCCACCCCAAGTTTGGATTTCCACCACTCCCCCCTTCAATTCCTCACCCATGAACATTTTCAAAAAATGTGTAATTAGCAATGTTTTTTCATGTAACTCAAAGGGTTGAAGCACGGAAGTTATTTATCTAGGGCGATTAAATAAAGAAATTCGGTATTTCAAGAAAGAAAGATATATTGAAAAGGAACACATATACCGGAAGAAAGGATCAGTTTTATTTTATTGTACTGTTGGCTTGTAGTTAATATGTATGGTTTATTTGTTTTGCTTGAGTGGAAATCAGATGTTTGTATATTTTCAAATTTCATCAACTTGTAACATTTTGTGTACTCAATTTGTTTCTCATGAAAGATTTATTTTGAGTGCAAAAGTATGCAACATATATATACACACATCTTTAATGAACATTGAAGTTTCCTCAATATTTACAGGAGAACAATGTCAACCACCATAATGATCCCTTCAGGGAACATGTAGATGTATCAGATAAGTTGTAGCATTCCCCAATAAAGTTAAAAATAAAGAAAAAGAAATTGTAGCTGTTCTACTAAAGTAAATTTGTGCAGCAAGCTAGACAACAGTTGTTCTAACAAAACAAGAAGTTCAATGATAAAGTTAATTTTTCTTGTAATAGAAACCAATTTGATATTGCTAGTTACTTATTTTACTAATTAAAACTACTTATAATTACTATTTCTTCAATGTAATTTGAAGATGTGCCTGACTATATATAAGCTCAAATTAATCACATTTATCTATTCTACTTAGTCCGAAAAAATCTCAAATTAATGAAGCTTATACATTCAACTAGAGGGATGCTTGTCGCTTAATATTGGGTTAATTATGCAAACGACTCCTAAAGTATGGCTAAATTAGACCCCACATGTTTCGAAAAATACACAAACTACAATTGAATCTGACGTTAGCTATAAGAAACCTAACAGTTGAAAGCACATAAACGCGCTCGTTCTTATTTACGAAAATTCAAATGTCATTACTTTGGCAGCCCACCAACTAGTCATTACATATTAAGACACCTCTGCATGAGAAAACGTACAATCAAACTAATATAAGTTTTGATGATGCAATTCTTTTAGAAGTTAATGCTGTAAGGCTTAATTGCATCTCTTATAGGCATGCAGTTTGTTCAATTTCTCTAAATTGATAGGGTTTTCCTGTAATTTAATCAACATTAGGAGTAGATTATGTAATTTCGCAAACAAAAGGTCTCCCTTAACGAGTTAAAAAGTCTGTTTCAATAATATTTATGAAGGATCTTAAGCTTGCTTCTCTCAGTCTGAACAACTTGATAATTTTCAAGCTTTAAATTTTTCTATTTCTATAAATAAAAGCTGATTTTCTTTTGTATTGTATTGTCTCTATGTTGGTGAAGTTTAACAATCTGTGTAATAGAAATATACTCGCACTATATTTCTTATAACTATAGTAATTATTAACTATAGTTTGAATAAACGACAAAATAAAATGTAGTATAAATAATTATTTCTTCTCTACTTTCCAAATTAAATAATTTTCTAGTCGAAGTTCTGTTTGTTCCAACTCGCCCGTGGCCTTTTGTTCGTGCAAAACAACAAGGATCTAGACTGTTGTATCTTGGGAGACTACCGGGGAACACTGTGTGCACCGTAGGGGAAGCCCTCTTTATGGCTAATCACATATTGAATCGAGTTCCCCACAAGAAAAACGATACTATTCCATATGAGTTATGGAAAGGTAGGCAACCTAGCTACAAATACCTCAAAGTGTGGGGGTGCTTGGCTAAGTAAATCCGATAAGCTTCAACTAGGGAAGGTTCAAGATGAAACAATTTCACCTATCCCGATGCGGTACTATTCCTAAAGAACAGTTCGACATGTTGTGTCTCGTGCGAAGAGAAATTTCATTCATGTGGGGGATTGTTGGTGTAATTGGATTAATTATAGCTAATTAAATTGAGTCTAATTAGCCAAAGTTAATTATTACACCTTAATGAATGAAATTAGAAGAGAAGGTTATGTCTCTCCATCCCACATGGAAAAGAAGTAGAAAGTTGAGCTACAAAATTGTTATAAAAAGGGCACCTAGCTTTCAAAGTAGAAAGGCTTTTGTATGAATGGGCCTAGAGTTATATCTGGGCCCAATAATTATTAAAGTCCAAACTTTGTACAAAGATTCGTGGGTGATCCGATTAGGATCCGCGTGTGATCCGATTAGGATCCGCATGTGATCCGAACAGGATCTGCGAGACCCGTTTCTAGAAGGTCCGAGAAGGATCCGTGTTGCCCGCCCAATTTTGAATAAAAGGGTGTGTCTGGTCGGATTTTGAACCGAATGGGTGGCACCCGTTCGGTCCGAACCATTGTTTAATTTAAATCCGAATTGTTGTGACCCTCCAGCAACAACTTTCAATTGCTATAAATAGGAGAGGAATCTGGCCAATTCCTCACACTATTTTTCAGCAAATAAAGTATAAATAATTATTTCTTCTCTACTTTCCAAATTAAATAATTTTCTAGTCGAAGTTCTGTTTGTTCCAACTCGCCCGTGGCCTTTTGTTCGTGCAAAACAACAAGGATCTAGACTGTTGTATCTTGGGAGACTACCGGGGAACACTGTGTGCACCGTAGGCAGCCTCGGAAATATTGTCTTAAGGAAATTGCATCCGCAGCCTCAGTCTTACTCTTTATTTCTGTTTTCGTGAATCCATTGTAGTAGGTCATTTTCTTTTGCAATACGTAATTTTTTCTTTTTTCTTTTTCCATAAAATTTTCATTTAGTCACAAAACTCGTTCAATTTTTAAACATACAAATTTTAAAATTTTAAAAAGTGTTTACAAATTTCTCTTACGTAGCATTTTTGACATATACTAAACTTGGAACAAGTTTAAGTCTTTGAATTATTTTATATATTTTATTCATTCTGTTTAATTAACATCACTTAAATCATTTAATTAAGTTTTCTTAATAAAGTTTTCTCAAGCACTTTAATTTTTTCATAATAAAAGTTACCGTAGAATTTTTTCACTTTGAAATTTAAAACTTTGTATTCATTTGATTATTGAATTGCAATTAGTCAAACTCCACTACTTTAATTATTTTAGAGTTTATTTATACTACATTTTATTTTGTCGTTTATTCAAACTATAGTTAATAATTCACTTCTGGGAAAGATGTCACTCTGAACAATGTACTCTATGTACCCGATATTAGGAAGAACTTGATTTCCGGTTCTCTCCTTACTAAGAATGGTTTTCGATTAGCCTTTGAGTCAGATAAGTTTGTGCTGACCAAAGGAGGAATGTATGTAGGAAAAGGATATATGTGTGATGGCCTCTTTAAGGCAAATGTAGCCGTTATCGGCAAAGACAACAAATTCATTAATAATAATATATCTAGTTCTACTTACTTGCTTGAGTCTCCTACATTATGGCATGATAGATTGGGTCACGTTAATTTTCGAAAAATGAAAAAGTTGGCTAATATGGGCTTAATACCTAATTTTGATATTGATAAAAATTATAAGTGTGAAATTTGCGTTGAGGCAAAGTTTGCGAAACAACCTTTCGGTTCAGTCGAAAGGAGCTCACAACCCTTAGAGTTAATTCACACTGATTTGTGTAATTTAAAGGCAACACCTACCCGTGGAGGTAAAAGGTACTTCATCACATTTATTGATGATTGTACGCGTTATTGCTATGTGTATTTATTACACAAGAAGAAAGAAGCAATAAATGCCTTTATAAAATATAAAGCTGAGGTGGAGAATCAGTTAAATAAGAAAATCAAAATTCTTAGATCTGATAGAGGAGGTGAATATGAATTTCCCTTTGAGCAACTATGTGCTGAATCAGGAATAATTCATCAAATGACTTCACCTTACTCACCTCAATCAAATGGGGTAGCTGAACGAAAAAACCGAACTCTAAAAGACATGATTAATGTTATGCTTTTAAAATCTGGTTTACCTAACAACTTGTGGGGGGAAGCCCTCTTTATGGCTAATCACATATTGAATCGAGTTCCCCACAAGAAAAACGATACTATTCCATATGAGTTATGGAAAGGTAGGCAACCTAGCTACAAATACCTCAAAGTGTGGGGGTGCTTGGCTAAGGTGTCAGTTCCAAGACCTAAGAAGGTAAAACTTGGAACTAAAACTGTTGACTGCTACTACATAGGTCCAGCTGAAAATAGTAGCGCTTTCAGATTTTTGGTGTTCAAATCTGAAAATAGTGAGGTTCATGTAAATACAATTATTGAATCTCGAGATGCGATATTCTTTGAGAATATATTTCCACATAAGAAGGACTCAAACGTCACTTCTCAAAAACGGACTTACGAATCAATTTCTAGAGGAAATAATTCTCAAGTCGACAATGAAGCCATAGAAGAGCCTAGAAGGAGCAAACGAGCTAAAATAGCTAAATCCTTCGGCCCAGACTTCTTAACCTATATGATTGAGGGTGATCCTCAAACATATAAAGAAGCTATGACTGTTCCAGATGCAGCGAATTGGAAAGAGGCGATAGACAGTGAGTTACAATCCATCCTAAGTAATAATACTTGGGAATTGGTTGATCTTCCTACGGGAAGTAAGCCAATTGGATGTAAATGGATTTTCAAAAAGAAATTAAAACCTGACGGGTCTATCGATAAATATAAAGCTAGATTAGTAGCTAAGGGATATCGACAAAAAGAAGGGATAGACTTCTTCGATACTTATTCACCAGTGACTAGGATAACATCCATAAGACTGTTAATAGCTCTAGCAGCTATACACAATCTTGAGATTCATCAAATGGATGTTAAAACGGCTTTCCTTAATGGTGAATTAAATGAAGAGATTTATATGGAGCAACCAGAGGGTTTCATTGTTAAAGGAAAAGAGAACAAAGTTTGTAAACTTGTTCGCTCTCTTTATGGCCTTAAACAAGCTCCTAAACAATGGCACGAAAAATTTGATAGTGTCATGATTAAAAATGACTTTCGTATCAACGAATGCGACAAATGCGTATATATAAGACAATACGGACAAGCGACTGTCATAGTATGTCTTTATGTTGACGATATGTTAATATTTGGGACTAACATGGAGGTTATTAAGTCCACAAAGAAAATATTAACTAATAATTTCGATATGAAGGATCTCGGCGAAGCCGATGTTATTTTAGGAATTAAAATAACAAGATCATCAAGTGGTATTAAATTATCTCAGTCACACTATGTGGAAAAGGTACTTGAGAAATTTAAGAAACATGGATTTAAAGGAACTAACAATCCTTTTCTCCCATCGGTGGTGCTACACAAAAACAAAGGAGATAGTGTATCACAAAATGAATATGCTCGTATAATTGGATGTCTCATGTATATCATGAATTGCACGAGGCCAGACATCGCCTACTCAATCAATAAATTGAGTAGATATACGAGCAATCCAAGCAAGCTTCACTGGGAAGCACTAATGAGAGTGCTTGGATACCTAAAGAATACATCAGAGTATGCATTACACTATAGAAAATATCCAGCTGTCCTCGAGGGATATAGTGATGCAAATTGGATTTCTGATTCGGAAGAATCAAAGTCCACAAGTGGGTATGTATTCACATTAGGAGGAGGCGCAATTTCTTGGAAATCTTCTAAGCAGACGTGTATAGCTCGATCCACAATGGAGTCGGAGTTTATAGCTCTAGATAAAGCTGGTGAAGAAGCTGAGTGGCTTCATAATTTCTTAGAAGATATTCCACTATGGCCGAAACCTGTGTCAGCCATATGTATACATTGCGATAATCAAGCGGCATTACATAGAGCTCATAACTTTATGTATAATGGTAAGTCACGACATATTCGTCGTCGACATAATACCGTGAGACATTTACTCTCAAATGGAATAATTTCCATTGACTTTGTGAAGTCAAAAGAAAACCTCGCGGATCCGTTTACTAAAGGTTTATCTAGTGAGAGAGTAGAATGTGCATCGAGGGGAGTGGGCTTAAAGCCTAAATTAGACTAAGTTACCTCGTACGGAAACCTAACCTGGCAACTGGAGATCCCACGGACCAGGTTCAATAGGACAACCAGTCTTGGCTAACTTAAAAGAAAGCACTTAAGAGTTTAACTCTATCCCATTCTTATGATGCAATAAGTGCATGCCTATCGCGTTTAAAAGGTTAAGCTAACGCTTTTAATGACGTCTATACCTTGTACATAACAAGTAGAGTATGGTAGGATACTCTTGATAGATGTGGTCACCTATGTTAGTGTGAGCTGGGTCGGCTCGTTGAGAATTTATTTATAGGCTGAATTCTCTAAAGCACTCGCAGAACCCAAGTATGTTCAGGACCGAAATGAACACAACCGAGAGTTTGGGAACAAATCGGTCTAATGCCGTGTTAGGTTTATTGTCTTAAGATTGTTGGTGAAGTTTAACAATCTGTGTAATAGAAATATACTCGCACTATATTTCTTATAACTATAGTAATTATTAACTATAGTTTGAATAAACGACAAAATAAAATGTAGTATAAATAAACTCTAAAATAATTAAAGTAGTGGAGTTTGACTAATTGCAATTCAATAATCAAATGAATACAAAGTTTTAAATTTCAAAGTGAAAAAATTCTACGGTAACTTTTATTATGAAAAAATTAAAGTGCTTGAGAAAACTTTATTAAGAAAACTTAATTAAATGATTTAAGTGATGTTAATTAAACAGAATGAATAAAATATATAAAATAATTCAAAGACTTAAACTTGTTCCAAGTTTAGTATATGTCAAAAATGCTACGTAAGAGAAATTTGTAAACACTTTTTAAAATTTTAAAATTTGTATGTTTAAAAATTGAACGAGTTTTGTGACTAAATGAAAATTTTATGGAAAAAGAAAAAAGAAAAAATTACGTATTG
Organism: Penstemon newberryi var. newberryi; assembly: GCA_030819805.1. NCBI lineage: Eukaryota > Viridiplantae > Streptophyta > Magnoliopsida > Lamiales > Plantaginaceae > Penstemon > Penstemon newberryi. The sequence goes on along the minus strand of JAUALY010000004.1, from coordinate 9,399,313 downwards.
CAAAAGAAAATGACCTACTACAATGGATTCACGAAAACAGAAATAAAGAGTAAGACTGAGGCTGCGGATGCAATTTCCTTAAGACAATATTTCCGAGGCTGCCTACGGTGCACACAGTGTTCCCCGGTAGTCTCCCAAGATACAACAGTCTAGATCCTTGTTGTTTTGCACGAACAAAAGGCCACGGGCGAGTTGGAACAAACAGAACTTCGACTAGAAAATTATTTAATTTGGAAAGTAGAGAAGAAATAATTATTTATACTTTATTTGCTGAAAAATAGTGTGAGGAATTGGCCAGATTCCTCTCCTATTTATAGCAATTGAAAGTTGTTGCTGGAGGGTCACAACAATTCGGATTTAAATTAAACAATGGTTCGGACCGAACGGGTGCCACCCATTCGGTTCAAAATCCGACCAGACACACCCTTTTATTCAAAATTGGGCGGGCAACACGGATCCTTCTCGGACCTTCTAGAAACGGGTCTCGCAGATCCTGTTCGGATCACATGCGGATCCTAATCGGATCACACGCGGATCCTAATCGGATCACCCACGAATCTTTGTACAAAGTTTGGACTTTAATAATTATTGGGCCCAGATATAACTCTAGGCCCATTCATACAAAAGCCTTTCTACTTTGAAAGCTAGGTGCCCTTTTTATAACAATTTTGTAGCTCAACTTTCTACTTCTTTTCCATGTGGGATGGAGAGACATAACCTTCTCTTCTAATTTCATTCATTAAGGTGTAATAATTAACTTTGGCTAATTAGACTCAATTTAATTAGCTATAATTAATCCAATTACACCAACAATCCCCCACATGAATGAAATTTCTCTTCGCACGAGACACAACATGTCGAACTGTTCTTTAGGAATAGTACCGCATCGGGATAGGTGAAATTGTTTCATCTTGAACCTTCCCTAGTTGAAGCTTATCGGATTTACTTAGCCAATCGGTGAAATATTTCATCTTGAACCGTCAGCTGTTGGTGTAAACCAAGACAATAAACCTAACACGGCATTAGACCGATTTGTTCCCAAACTCTCGGTTGTGTTCATTTCGGTCCTGAACATACTTGGGTTCTGCGAGTGCTTTAGAGAATTCAGCCTATAAATAAATTCTCAACGAGCCGACCCAGCTCACACTAACATAGGTGACCACATCTATCAAGAGTATCCTACCATACTCTACTTGTTATGTACAAGGTATAGACGTCATTAAAAGCATTAGCTTAACCTTTTAAACGCGATAGGCATGCACTTATTGCATCATAAGAATGGGATAGAGTTAAACTCTTAAGTGCTTTCTTTTAAGTTAGCCAAGACTGGTTGTCCTATTGAACCTGGTCCGTGGGATCTCCAGTTGCCAGGTTAGGTTTCCGTACGAGGTAACTTAGTCTAATTTAGGCTTTAAGCCCACTCCCCTCGATGCACATTCTACTCTCTCACTAGATAAACCTTTAGTAAACGGATCCGCGAGGTTTTCTTTTGACTTCACAAAGTCAATGGAAATTATTCCATTTGAGAGTAAATGTCTCACGGTATTATGTCGACGACGAATATGTCGTGACTTACCATTATACATAAAGTTATGAGCTCTATGTAATGCCGCTTGATTATCGCAATGTATACATATGGCTGACACAGGTTTCGGCCATAGTGGAATATCTTCTAAGAAATTATGAAGCCACTCAGCTTCTTCACCAGCTTTATCTAGAGCTATAAACTCCGACTCCATTGTGGATCGAGCTATACACGTCTGCTTAGAAGATTTCCAAGAAATTGCGCCTCCTCCTAATGTGAATACATACCCACTTGTGGACTTTGATTCTTCCGAATCAGAAATCCAATTTGCATCACTATATCCCTCGAGGACAGCTGGATATTTTCTATAGTGTAATGCATACTCTGATGTATTCTTTAGGTATCCAAGCACTCTCATTAGTGCTTCCCAGTGAAGCTTGCTTGGATTGCTCGTATATCTACTCAATTTATTGATTGAGTAGGCGATGTCTGGCCTCGTGCAATTCATGATATACATGAGACATCCAATTATACGAGCATATTCATTTTGTGATACACTATCTCCTTTGTTTTTGTGTAGCACCACCGATGGGAGAAAAGGATTGTTAGTTCCTTTAAATCCATGTTTCTTAAATTTCTCAAGTACCTTTTCCACATAGTGTGACTGAGATAATTTAATACCACTTGATGATCTTGTTATTTTAATTCCTAAAATAACATCGGCTTCGCCGAGATCCTTCATATCGAAATTATTAGTTAATATTTTCTTTGTGGACTTAATAACCTCCATGTTAGTCCCAAATATTAACATATCGTCAACATAAAGACATACTATGACAGTCGCTTGTCCGTATTGTCTTATATATACGCATTTGTCGCATTCGTTGATACGAAAGCCATTTTTAATCATGACACTATCAAATTTTTCGTGCCATTGTTTAGGAGCTTGTTTAAGGCCATAAAGAGAGCGAACAAGTTTACAAACTTTGTTCTCTTTTCCTTTAACAATGAAACCCTCTGGTTGCTCCATATAAATCTCTTCATTTAATTCACCATTAAGGAAAGCCGTTTTAACATCCATTTGATGAATCTCAAGATTGTGTATAGCTGCTAGAGCTATTAACAGTCTTATGGATGTTATCCTAGTCACTGGTGAATAAGTATCGAAGAAGTCTATCCCTTCTTTTTGTCGATATCCCTTAGCTACTAATCTAGCTTTATATTTATCGATAGACCCGTCAGGTTTTAATTTCTTTTTGAAAATCCATTTACATCCAATTGGCTTACTTCCCGTAGGAAGATCAACCAATTCCCAAGTATTATTACTTAGGATGGATTGTAACTCACTGTCTATCGCCTCTTTCCAATTCGCTGCATCTGGAACAGTCATAGCTTCTTTATATGTTTGAGGATCACCCTCAATCATATAGGTTAAGAAGTCTGGGCCGAAGGATTTAGCTATTTTAGCTCGTTTGCTCCTTCTAGGCTCTTCTATGGCTTCATTGTCGACTTGAGAATTATTTCCTCTAGAAATTGATTCGTAAGTCCGTTTTTGAGAAGTGACGTTTGAGTCCTTCTTATGTGGAAATATATTCTCAAAGAATATCGCATCTCGAGATTCAATAATTGTATTTACATGAACCTCACTATTTTCAGATTTGAACACCAAAAATCTGAAAGCGCTACTATTTTCAGCTGGACCTATGTAGTAGCAGTCAACAGTTTTAGTTCCAAGTTTTACCTTCTTAGGTCTTGGAACTGACACCTTAGCCAAGCACCCCCACACTTTGAGGTATTTGTAGCTAGGTTGCCTACCTTTCCATAACTCATATGGAATAGTATCGTTTTTCTTGTGGGGAACTCGATTCAATATGTGATTAGCCATAAAGAGGGCTTCCCCCCACAAGTTGTTAGGTAAACCAGATTTTAAAAGCATAACATTAATCATGTCTTTTAGAGTTCGGTTTTTTCGTTCAGCTACCCCATTTGATTGAGGTGAGTAAGGTGAAGTCATTTGATGAATTATTCCTGATTCAGCACATAGTTGCTCAAAGGGAAATTCATATTCACCTCCTCTATCAGATCTAAGAATTTTGATTTTCTTATTTAACTGATTCTCCACCTCAGCTTTATATTTTATAAAGGCATTTATTGCTTCTTTCTTCTTGTGTAATAAATACACATAGCAATAACGCGTACAATCATCAATAAATGTGATGAAGTACCTTTTACCTCCACGGGTAGGTGTTGCCTTTAAATTACACAAATCAGTGTGAATTAACTCTAAGGGTTGTGAGCTCCTTTCGACTGAACCGAAAGGTTGTTTCGCAAACTTTGCCTCAACGCAAATTTCACACTTATAATTTTTATCAATATCAAAATTAGGTATTAAGCCCATATTAGCCAACTTTTTCATTTTTCGAAAATTAACGTGACCCAATCTATCATGCCATAATGTAGGAGACTCAAGCAAGTAAGTAGAACTAGATATATTATTATTAATGAATTTGTTGTCTTTGCCGATAACGGCTACATTTGCCTTAAAGAGGCCATCACACATATATCCTTTTCCTACATACATTCCTCCTTTGGTCAGCACAAACTTATCTGACTCAAAGGCTAATCGAAAACCATTCTTAGTAAGGAGAGAACCGGAAATCAAGTTCTTCCTAATATCGGGTACATAGAGTACATTGTTCAGAGTGACATCTTTCCCAGAAGTGAATTTCAGAATCACTTTTCCTTCTCCTTCAACGACGGATTGAGCATCATTCCCCATGAAGAGCTTTTGTTCATATTCGAGCTTCTTGTAAGAAGTGAACATGTTCTTGTCAAAACAGATGTGGCGGGTAGCCCCAGTGTCGACCCACCATCCTTTAGTATCGCTCATCAGGTATGCTTCAGATACAACTGCCGCAAGGTGCAGGTTGTCGATGTCGGACGCAGCGAAGTCAACGGACACATCAGTCACATTTGCCTCATTTTTATTAGGTCCTTTGCGGTGACGGCACTTCTTTGCTGGATGCCCAGTCTTTCCACAAACATAGCATGTGCCTTTGAACTTTCTCTTTTTGTTACTCTTTTGCCCTTCATTAGAATTGTTTAGCTTACGCCTTTTGCTATCATTTGAGCCTTCCACAATATGAGCCTTGGCTCCCCCGGGCTGAGTCATTCCCATATAGTTTAATCCCTTATCAGTAATCATGCTGTTCTCCTGGGTCTTAAGCTTTTCAGCGAGATCTTGCACGGTCCATTTCGAAACCGACTTCTTGTGCCTTAGGTGATGTTTGAACCACGTCCATGCCGGGGGAAGCTTTCCAATAATGGCAGCTACCTGGTAGGACTCACTCAGTTCATGTCCTTCAGCCAGAAGTTCATTAATCATCGTCTGGAGCTCATTCACTTGCTCATACACAGATTTGCTATCGACCATTCGGTAGAACTGGAACTTATCCACAAGGAACTTTCTGTACCCAGAATCTTCAGTTTTGTATTTTCTTGTCAGACCTTCCCACAGGAGTTTAGCAGTTTTTATGGGACTGTAAACCTTGTAGAGAGTCTCGTCCAAGCAACTGAGAATATAATGTCGGCACATAAAGTCATTATGATTCCATAACTCGATCTGCTTGACTTCCTCAGGAGTTTGATTCTCCTTAGCCACTGGTACCTCTTCAGTGAGGAACCGAGTTACGCCTAAAGTCGTTAGGTAGAACATCATCTTGTCCTGCCATGTTGCAAAGTCGATCCCTTTGAATTTGAAGGGTGGAATCAACGGAGGGGTAGGAATGTTCTTTGGTGTCTCCACCACAATGTTGTTTGATGCCATCTACACAGATGTTTAAACAGTTAAACTATTGTCTTAAGATTGTTGGTGAAGTTTAACAATCTGTGTAATAGAAATATACTCGCACTATATTTCTTATAACTATAGTAATTATTAACTATAGTTTGAATAAACGACAAAATAAAATGTAGTATAAATAAACTCTAAAATAATTAAAGTAGTGGAGTTTGACTAATTGCAATTCAATAATCAAATGAATACAAAGTTTTAAATTTCAAAGTGAAAAAAATTCTACGGTAACTTTTATTATGAAAAAATTAAAGTGCTTGAGAAAACTTTATTAAGAAAACTTAATTAAATGATTTAAGTGATGTTAATTAAACAGAATGAATAAAATATATAAAATAATTCAAAGACTTAAACTTGTTCCAAGTTTAGTATATGTCAAAAATGCTACGTAAGAGAAATTTGTAAACACTTTTTAAAATTTTAAAATTTGTATGTTTAAAAATTGAACGAGTTTTGTGACTAAATGAAAATTTTATGGAAAAAGAAAAAAGAAAAAATTACGTATTGCAAAAGAAAATGACCTACTACAATGGATTCACGAAAACAGAAATAAAGAGTAAGACTGAGGCTGCGGATGCAATTTCCTTAAGACAATATTTCCGAGGCTGCCTACGGTGCACACAGTGTTCCCCGGTAGTCTCCCAAGATACAACAGTCTAGATCCTTGTTGTTTTGCACGAACAAAAGGCCACGGGCGAGTTGGAACAAACAGAACTTCGACTAGAAAATTATTTAATTTGGAAAGTAGAGAAGAAATAATTATTTATACTTTATTTGCTGAAAAATAGTGTGAGGAATTGGCCAGATTCCTCTCCTATTTATAGCAATTGAAAGTTGTTGCTGGAGGGTCACAACAATTCGGATTTAAATTAAACAATGGTTCGGACCGAACGGGTGCCACCCATTCGGTTCAAAATCCGACCAGACACACCCTTTTATTCAAAATTGGGCGGGCAACACGGATCCTTCTCGGACCTTCTAGAAACGGGTCTCGCAGATCCTGTTCGGATCACATGCGGATCCTAATCGGATCACACGCGGATCCTAATCGGATCACCCACGAATCTTTGTACAAAGTTTGGACTTTAATAATTATTGGGCCCAGATATAACTCTAGGCCCATTCATACAAAAGCCTTTCTACTTTGAAAGCTAGGTGCCCTTTTTATAACAATTTTGTAGCTCAACTTTCTACTTCTTTTCCATGTGGGATGGAGAGACATAACCTTCTCTTCTAATTTCATTCATTAAGGTGTAATAATTAACTTTGGCTAATTAGACTCAATTTAATTAGCTATAATTAATCCAATTACACCAACACTCTATTCACCTACCACAAAATGCAATTTATTTCACGTTTAAGAGGGTAGCTGAAGTAGTGCAACATTCATTTACAAATAAAAAAGGTACCTTGTTCATTGATTTCAATGGTCATCATATAAGGCAAATGTTCATATCTACAAAGCCGGTGCCATTGCTTCCCCTGTTTACTCCTTACTGCAACAAAAATAAATTCAAATGGGCCCTTAGAAAATAAAATAAATAAAAAAACATTCATCCACAACAACATGCTCAGTATAAATTTATCACAAAACTCTTAACAATCTGTCACATTGTATAGATTTCAGTGTTTTTTCTTAATGGGGTTTCGACTTGAGCTTCTCGGTTCTTGGTTATTCTTATTCTTGGCTCTAAGCTTATGTCATGGTAAAAATGTGACAGTTAGAGTAGTTGGTAATATATATTGCACAGATTGCATCAAGAATGAAACTAGCAGCAGCAATGCATCTTCAGGTACACTCTTTACTTTTTCTTTTTTGTTTTATAATTCGTTTCATCTGATGATAAATATTGGGAAAAAGTTTTATCAAAAAATAAATAGGAAACTAAAAAATAATATGCAAAATCGGCTTCAAAGCATGCTGCCAAAGTTAATTTTCACACCTATCATATAAAAGAATCGAACCAATAAGTAGTTAACCATCCGCAGTTATAGTAGCTACCGCTGAGAGGTTAGTTGTGCCATCCTGGTAATGCCACAATTAAGCTTGCCATGCATTTGTTTTTTTTTTGGTTTTTTGTTTTTTTGTTTCCCAAGGTTTAATCCCTTTAGAGGCGCGTTAGACACATATAGTGGAAATCTCTCCCAACAGAGATTCAAATTTGAGTCCGCTACTTTGTAGTGACTAGTCCCTTCCACTAGACCAATCACATGTTGGTGTTAAGCATTTGTATTTGTTCTCAACAAACATCCTAATTTGAATTTGGACATAAATGAAATCATATTCTCAGAGTCATGTATTGTCCAAATAGTTTTGTCAGTTTAAATATTCAAAAGAATATTAGTACAAATGTCTGGAGCTTAAAACTGCCTAAGTTCCGATGTGGGATAAAACTACTAGTTTGTTTGATGCAGGACTTAAAGTGGGCATACATTGCAACTCACAAAACACAGAAAAAAAGACACAAGCAAATGGCCCTATCAACAAACAAGGAAAATTCAACATAACACTATCTACTGAGATCATGGACAATGGGAACTCCATAGACAAATGTTATGCAAAGCTTCACACTGCACCTTCGGCACCATGTCCCATATCCAACGCCCAAATGGCCACACTGAAAATCATCTCCTCCGAAGACGATGAAACTCAAGCAACAAACAATACGCAAATTATATTCTCTCCTATCACATGCCAATCAGCCTTCTTTTGGCCTTTTATCAAATTTCCACCAAAGCCCAACTTCCCATTTCTTCCCCCTTTCCCCGGCCACCCGATTGGCCAAGCTCCACCACCAGTCAAACCATCACCATCAGAGCCGACGTATCAAATCCCACCAACTCCTATATCGAAGAACTTATCTCCTCCACCATTTGCACCGGCTCCGTTTCCCGACCAATCACCACCGCCATTTTATCAAACTCCTTCTCCTTCACCGTCTACAAGTCTTCCTCCCATTCCACCACCACCACCACATAATACTAAAAAGCCAAAAGCTCCAGTGACTCCAATTATAGCACCGCCATCGGAAAGACCATATCCACCACCAGTTGTTATAGCACCGCCACCGGAAAGCCCATATCCACCACCAGTTGCTATAGCACCGCCAACGGAAAGCCCATATCCACCACCAGTTGCTATAGCTCCGCCGCCATATCCAAAATATGTAAAACCAATCCCACCACCACTTCCGAAAAAGAAAAAACCAATTCTCCCACCACCTATTCCCATCGGAATATTGACTCCTCCGCCACTTCCCAAATATGAAACACCGGTTCCTCCTCCTCCCATCACAATATCACTTCCACCGCCACTTCCTAAACTTAAGAAACCAATCCCATCACCTCCATCACCCATTGGAATATCCACCCCGCCGCCACTTCCTAAATATGAGAAACCATTTCCACCACCCTCTCCCATTGGAATAACAACCCCACCACCACTTCCCAAACTTGAGAAACCTACCCCACCACCTTCTCCTGTCGGAATATCGATCCCACCACCGCTTCCAAAATACAAAAAAGCAATTCCACCTCCTTCTCCCATCGGAATATCTACTCCGCCGCCACTTCCTAAATATGAAAAACCCATCCCACCACCACCTTCTCCCATCGGAGTATCAATCCCACCACCACCTTCTACCATCGGAATATCGATTCCTCCACAACTACCCAAATATGGAAAACCATTTCCACCACCTCCTCCAATTGGAATATTAAACCCACCAAATTACAGAAAGCCAAATCCTATTCCAAGAGCTCCTCCTGTTCCACGTTTTCCCCCAGTTCCCACTGTTCCAAGAGCTTATTTCAACTCACCAAAATCTAAATCCAAACCGCAACACCCTTCTCATCAATCCCATTCCTAAAGTTAAAATTGTGTGTTGTTCTATTATTTACTTGTTCTTTGTGTTGTGTTGAGCACTTGAGCAAACATTTTGTTTTCAAATAGGTTTAAATAACTTCATGTATTTCATGTGTAAAGAGTAAACTCTATCTTGGTCTTTTATGTAATCAATTCAAACGCGAGATTTGTTCAAATTCTAAGGCTTCATGATTTCATGATATTGGATTGTATTTCTGTAGAAAAGAAAAAAACTCAGAATTCAATAAACATGTTAACGAATTCATTGCCGGCGTTCAGTTCAATTCCTTTTCAAATACTTCGTATATTATTAATTCATTTTCTTATAATCACAGTCCCCAAAAACGATTTGAACTAAGCAGAAGTTCAGAATTTGGAATTGGTTCTTTAAAAAAATAAGTTTCCTCAGTTAATCGATTTTAAACTATTTATGGCAAAATTGAGAAATCAAACAGGTAACATTTCGTTCATTCAATCAATTTTGGATTACTTCAATAGCTAAAATATTTGTATGAATGTTCAAGCCTTACCTTTCAAAAGCAATCTGGAATCCGCAATTTAGAATTATAAATAAATAAAAATCGACGTCTCATATTGTTTGCTCCATTATAAATAAAGAGAATCATTGCGATAAAAAATAATTTATATTTTTGTAGGACTTTATCTAGTTTTGCTTAATAGAGTAATATGTTTCCATGTTTTATTAACTCTCGGACAATTCTTTTATAGATTTATGCAAGGGGCTAAAGTAAATAAAAAAAAAGGTATAATCTAACGGTCTAACTTAAAAATTATTTCATTCACAAGAAAATATATGACGAGATGCAAAAATCAGGAGGTGAAATTTGACATAAATAACTTCATACGTTATTTTAATTACATATGATACCCTGTTATGACTCCAAATAAACCCAAAACATCTACGAATTTATATTAACAATTGACTGCGACGATTTTGTATTTTCTAAAATCGATTCATGATAGCATCATTTGAAATACCATTAAATATGTCTATATCTATAAAACTAGACTATCATTTAACCATTGATAGTCCATTCCATTACAAGGTCGATTCTTCACTATCTTCATTGTCGAAAAAACTGTTTCTACTGACGCAATTGCAATAGGGAGAATAAGTGTCAATGTTAAAATCCAAAATCTAGCAAAATGAGATTTTAAAGATTTCACCGAAATCCAAACCTTTCTTTTAAAATCGAGACCGTGAAACGGGCCAAAATCCTTCCAAAATGATCAGTAAAAGTTGGCATATTTCGGGCCTAATACATATAAAGCCCAACCCAGAACCAAGTCCAAAACCCACGTGTTTAACTATTAAATAATTAACTCTTTCTCTTCTGCACAAACCCACACAGACGAAATTATTAAGATCTACTGTTAGAGAGAGAGAGAGAGATGGCTTCAACCTTCAGCGGCGATGAAACTGCTCCGTTCTTCGGCTTCCTGGGCGCCGCCGCCGCCCTCGTATTTTCCTGTAAATCCTACTATCTTCTTCTTATCGCACAGTTTATTTCAATAATTTCAGTTTTTTTTTTTCTCGCTCTGATCTTATATGTCATTATTTTGGTTGTATTTTTAGGCATGGGTGCAGCTTACGGTACAGCCAAGAGTGGCGTAGGTGTGGCGTCAATGGGGGTGATGAGGCCAGAATTGGTGATGAAATCAATCGTTCCAGTGGTCATGGCTGGTGTTTTGGGTATTTACGGTTTAATTATTGCTGTGATTATTAGTACTGGTATAAACCCTAAGGCTAAGTCTTATTACCTTTTCGATGGCTATGCCCATCTCTCTTCGGGTCTGTCGTGTGGCCTCGCTGGTCTCGCTGCTGGAATGGCTATTGGGATAGTTGGAGATGCTGGTGTCAGGTATGATTTATTTGTTGATGCATTGATTTGAATTACAGATTAAGCTTGTTAGTTGTGGTTTGAGGTCAACTTGGTTTGTGTTGATGTAGTTTTGGCAACCAAAACAAGATTGAAATTTTTGTTAAGAGTTGACATTGATAACGCAACAAAAGGAGTAATTATTTAGCATAAGATGCCTTGCTCCTTTAAAAAAGGTAATAAAAATAAAGTAAAAGAAGTTAGAGGGATGATATGCTTTGAGTACTACTCCACTACGAAGTTATAGATTGTTGTATTTGTTACTCAGATTAATATTATGGGGGATTATTTAACTTTAGTATCTTGTACGATGTAACTAATCTTATTAATCTGATATGATATGATACTCGAATATAGTAATATGGTTGATAGTTGAAAAAAAAGGTTTTTGTGGGAAAGAGAATTTGGAAGAAATATACTTGTGTCAACAAACTTAGATGCTTCTCGGGGTCATAAAGATGAAACTAGAATACTGGAGATTTAGGGAAGCTTGTATAAAAACAATAATAACAATCTGTTTCGTGTGTGATTAAAATATTATTCACCTTTTAAATGGGGTTCTAATTAGTATACCTGTCGTTAAATGTTGATTACTGATTGTTTTCTTTTACTTAATGTTATCAAATAAGGCATAGTAATTTTTTAGGATGTTAATATTAGTGTAGTGAACTATAGATGATATAGTGCGATGAAACGTGCAGTGTTTCGGGCACAAATTGGAAGTACAGTTTTGAGCTTGCCACTGAATAGAAACCATAACATGGATGCCTCATTGAGATAGTTGGGAACATAGAACAATTATATGTAGGGCTTTCAACGGATTGGATCAGCCTGGATCTGGATCCACATCCATTTCTTTTTTCCGGATTCAGTTTTAAGTCCATAGTATGTTTGGATTTTGGATAGAAATTCTGTATCGGCTGAAATCTCCATAAGTATATTTTAGATCTCATCGGAACAACAATGGTTTGATAGTGTAGCAAGACTGATTCATGTTGAGAATTGAGGGTATGAAAAGGAGATCATCAATGAAAATATCAGGTTATGTCTTGTTTGACTAGTTATGAAACATGGTTAATGTTACTTATTTAAAATAATTAGTATGTTTATATTTTACTTCTTTATTTATTCGGATTAGAATCTTTTACAAATCTGATCAGGCTAGATCCATACTCACTCTATATATCTCGGAACAGTTCCATTGAATTTCAAATAAATGGGACCAGATTTGTACTAAAATCTGCTCCATTGGCAGTCCGCAGTCTCATAAATTATATGTAAATATTTGTTTAACATCTTTGTCTCAAATTTTATCCTTATTTGGAAAATCATTATTTTGGATTAAGTTGACTTAATATATCTACTCATCTAAAGGAATCCAAAATGAAATAAGTCTACTAGGCTCAATTTGTTCATCAATATCCTTGTCATTATTTCTTACATTCATTTACAATTTGTTTCACTTTTAACAATACTTTTTCTACTCTTTTTAACTTGCAATATTTTTTGTAATATAAACTTTAGATACCTTGGTAATTTATCTTATTTCTAATCACTACGAAATACTACTTTGCAGGGCTAATGCACAACAACCAAAGCTCTTTGTAGGCATGATCCTTATTCTCATTTTTGCTGAAGCTTTGGCACTCTATGGTCTTATTGTTGGAATCATTTTGTCTTCACGAGCTGGCCAATCCAGAGCTGAATAGGAAAAACACATTTAATCGAATTCCACTGCAGAAAAAAAGAGCTGGGAGAGTTGTCTTGTGTCATGCTTGAGTGACTAGTATGTATTCCTATTCCCATTATTCTTCAACATTATAAATATTTTTCTTTGTCTTTACATGATTCATTACGTGGTACCCTGGTGTTAAATTATTTGTAGTATTAGATAAGAACCTTTTTTATTTCTCTCTTGAATAAAAAAGCTGTCTGTCTTTGTTGGATCACTCCATTTTGTGTAATTTGCAGTTGTGGGCAATGTTGGAGTCTTTAATATGATAATGTTCTCTGCTTTTCTTAACGTTGTCTTTAAGATTACTTATCATTTGTGGACAACTGATGCCCTATTTTCCTAACATTTTTTTTGCATGAAAATGTAAGCATCATGTCTTAAGGGCAGGGACCTTAAAGGGGTGACATCAGATAAAAAGATAAATAAGTTTTATTATGAGTTTATACTAAAAGGTTTTGCTTAGTCTTTGTGGGGCAAGATTTGGGCCAACCCCAATCGTAAACCATAAAGGTAGGGCCTTGGCGTTGTATAAAGTTTAGTTTTAAGATAAGTTATGACTATACAAAATTGTGCGGATTAAAAAACTTTCACAATTTGGGCAGTGTTCTCTGCCAAATAAATAAGTTTTCTTACTTTCACAAAGCAACACATGATACAAGTTTTTCTTTCAATTTTAAATATTAATCACATTTCTAGAAAAAAAAAAAATCTCTTCGTTTTTTGTTTATAATAAATCATATTTTGATTTGACATAAACTAGTATATAAAATAATAATATAACTTTTAACCTATTTCTTTTATTTTTATTATCTAGAAGTGACGTACCAATTTTGAAAATTAAAATCTATTGTTCATTTTATCTCTAAAATTTCAAGCAAATAAATAACCTTTTTAAAATATACGAAAATTGATGGCATCTAAAAAATTCTCTAAATGTCTTGAAAACACTTTCAGCAAATCGAAAGAGACTAGTACTCGTTTTGTTGTCCGTACAGATTAATTAGCAACTCGAAAGAAATATCGGAATTTTCTTTGAAATATACTAAATATTAAAAAAAAAAAAAGGATAGGGGATTTTATGGTTATGATATTTCAAAAATGGACCACTTAATATTAAAAATTAGCCCAGAGGAAAGAACAAAACTGAAAGGGCCTGTTTGTTTGGCGTTTGAGAAAGTAGTTTGGGAAAGTAGTGGAGAGTTGTGAAATAATCTCAATTTGCGTAATGTTGTTTGTTTGGCGTTTGAGAAAGTAGTTTGGGAAAGTACTGGAGATTTGTGAAATAATCTCAATTTGCGTAATGTTGTTTGTTTGGATTTTGAGAGAGTGGTTTAAGAAATAAATTAGGTGTAGGTTTTTTTGGAAAAGTTGGGTTGTAGGTGTAAGATGTATAAGACTTTATGTCAAATCATGTTTGTTATGTGAGACAAATTGTGTAAGAGATAGGTTACTTTATGTCAAATCAAAGTAGAGTTTGTATAGGTTTTGTTTAGAGATAAGAAAATTGTTGTTTGTTTGGCTTTTAAGAGAGTAGTTTTAGAAAATTAATGGATGAAAAATTTATTTCGAAAAATAGAAAACATGTTTGTTTGGCATTTCCCAAACACGAAAAAAATTTGGGAAACGCCAAACAAACAGGCCCTTTATTTTGAGTTGTTGTCAAGAATCTTTTGAATGTATGATATGGGCTAGTTTGGTACCTAAGTATGCCCAGAGAGGTTTGATTTGTTCTGGGCCTAGTCCGTTAAGTTGCTTCTCCATCTCCTCTGCTGCATAAATTATATTAATAGTAGTAGGTTTGATTTTATTGGTTAAATGGTGGAATAGTTATTAATTGCATTTGAAACTGGTACCAATTAAGTTTTTCATGAAAATTAATTAATATATTCATTCATGTTTGTGGACTAATTTTGAAGAAATTATTTGTTTGAAAATTTTAAGTTAGGTGTTGAAGATCAGGTACTCGATGGTGAGAGTCTATTGTTTGAAAAAAAGATGAGAAAAAAGTTATAGGAGAAATAAAATTTAGAGTTGAATAGATTAATGTGGCTAGGATCTCTGCTTTTGGCCTTTGAGAAGATGAAATACTACTAAATAAGCACTTTTTGGATTGTGCGTTTAAAACAAACAGAAAAATGACCCTTGATTCAACTGAAACAGTTACATATGCTGGAAAATAGAAAAAAAAAAAAATCGAGAAAACAAGAACAAGAAATCGAACTTGTGAGAAATAACTAAAAGAATATTTGTACTTATTCACATCTGAATATATATTAATACTTTTGAGTTGGTTTTGTTATAAATATAAAGTAGTTCCCAGTTGGCTTCTATCTTTGCATTGGCTATGATCTGATGGAGCATTTTATTCGTGTTTGCTTGTTCATAAATTACCACTGCGCGCAATTATATATATTTAGATGGAACTTGGTACACAGATAAATGACGCAATTCAAATTTCTCAATAATTTCCTTTCAAATGAATTTTTCATTTCTGTATTGCCATAAAGTTTATTTGGTTTGACTTTTGGCTATTTGGTTACTAATATTACCTCCATCAAATTAAATTATTTAGGGTTTTGGTTTGATTTAAAAGATTCATGTTGGTTAGGGCTTACAATGGAGCACATTTCAATCCTAATCTGGTTGCCCATTAAAAGATCAGACGATGGATCTCACAGAATTAGGAAGATTCGTAATCCAAAATACGTGGAAGGAATATTAATCTTGACATATTCGGTTGGACAAAGATCAGTATCAAACAGTTAAATAATACTTCCTCCATTCTATTAATTTTTATTTATTGGTACCATTAACCAGTCAACTTGATTAAATTTTAAAAAATTATAATTAATAATTTAATTAATATATTTAAGTAATAATTTGATAATATCATATATATGACACTATGTATATTAATATTTACAATGTTTAATACCCCAAAATATTAATAATTTAACATGATAAGTCACTTAAAAAATCGAAAATTTTGACTGAGTACTGTAACTAATGGAGTAAAAATAATGGGACGGAGCGAGTAAAAAAATGTATTTTGATAAGTAACATTAATATTAGTTTACCAACACTTTAAGAAGACATTAGTTAATAACTCATTTATAATCACTTTTTTTTTTTTGCATATTTCCATCCAACAACATGATTTAATTTTGATGCATAAGTATTGATATCACTGTTTTCCAAAGTTATATTTCAAATCAATTGAATTAAGTTGTTAATCTTTTCGAGAGTTGATCTTTCTATATTGAAGGTAAGTGAATTATGAAGAAAGTTTGAACACGTGAGTTAAGTTAGATAACCATGTTACATTAACCAAGTGATTTTTATTTTGAGTAAATAAGGGTGTGAATTTTGAATGTTAAGATTCTATTGGAACCGAAAAAAATTCGATTTTAAACCAAATTCGATCAAAATTCGATGGATGCGAAAAGTCCAAATCCTAGCGAGATCCAGATCAAACTGAACTCAACCCAAGATTAATAGAGTTAGATCTGGGTTGGGGCAATCGAACTCGAATTGGCCGTTGACAACTGTACTTAGGTTATATGAAAGAAAAAAAAGTAAAATTTGTTTTAATTATTTTATTTTAATAACATTAATATTTTATGGCATGTCATATGCTCCATATTTTGTTAACTTTTTATCATATTTTGAAATCTCATTTAGATTCAACATAATTCCTTTCGAATCACGTGATCGCATTGTATGCCATCTTTCTACGCGAAGAGTAAAAATTAAAAGGGTTCACTTTATTTTGATTTGTGTCTCGTGATCAAGAAGCTAGAAGAAGAAATATGTTATTTCTAGTGTTTTCTAATTGGTACGATGTTTTGATAAATGGTCGTAGTTGCTACTACTTTTAATAATTCAAGGAGAAAAGTATTTAAATTATTTTGTACATTGATTGGGTATAATTTGATAAATTTAGAAGGCTGCAAGTAAATACGAAGTTAGGTTTTTGCCCAATCGAGATTATGAAATAATGAATAACAAAGCATTTATAATTCTCAAACCAATGACCAAACTTATGAATTTTCATATTTCTATCCAAAAAAAAATCATATTCAACTTTGGCTTTATTGATATTCGATTTACTACTTTAATAACATGTGATTGGTCTAGTGAAATGAAACAATCACTACAAAGTAGCGAACACAAGTTCGAATCACTGTTAGGAGAGGTTTCCACTTAATGTGTCTGACACGTCTCGAAATGGATAAAAATCCTTGGAAAACCAAAAAAAAAAAATTTAGGTTGTATGTGGATGGGTTTGGCGAGATCGAACCAAAACCCTTCCAAATGAGTTTTCGTCAAACCCATGAAACTCATCACAAACATATTCACAAATCCATCTCCAAACTCTTGAAACTTATAAAACAATGATTTGACACCTACCATCTATTTTTTTCCCCAAAACTCTCTAAAGACATTGATCAACACCTATTATCTACTTTTTTCCCCAAACCCCAACATCCAAAACCAATTCAAATGGGGTTTCAACTTTTTCAAAGCCACAAAACCCAACACCCAAAGCCTAACCAAATGGGGTTTCAAAGGTTTCACCGAAGCCACCCAAATTATTTTTTTAAAACTGAGACCAGCGAAATCGAGCCAAAACCCATCCAAATAGACCCTTACTTAATTCTTTGATTAACTAGAAATTGACTTGTGGCTAGGATTACTATAAAGATGTAAGCAAACATATATGTGATCATATTAAAAATAAATTAGTTTATTAAAAAAAATATTTATAAAATAAATTAATCAGGAATTCAGCTAGTGTACCGTTTATTAATCGCTTTAGAAATCTAGTGGTCTTATCTTGATTATGGAACAAACAAATGGACTGCTGGGATTATATCTAGAGATTCAGTTGTGACGTTGCTTTCCATTAGAACAATACTTTATCAGTTTATCTCATTGTCGACCAAAATTTAGTTTTTTTCTTTTTTTTTTCTTTATGCAATAGATAAATGTAGATAACTTAGAATAATGCACCAGATTTTCAAGTGAGCAAGTATGATGACTCACTATATAAATTTACATATATAAGTACTATTTATTTCTGTTCAAAAAAAAAAGTACTATTTATTTAGTACGTTTCTTTATGTTACTTTTTCAAATAAAAAATTAAAAAATTCATTTACTAATAATATTTAAAATGTCCTCCCAAAAATAAAAACTTTTTGGTGACATTTTAAAGAGTTGAGTTGGTAACCGAATTTCTGTCATAGTCTCAAAGAGTTGAGTTGGATAAACCTTTTTTCTTCAAAAATTAAAAATAAAAATCAAGATAATTAATTAATGAGAGAAAACATGGGTGGGTGATGAGATTAACCGGTTAGGCTATGATAGTTGACAATAGAAATGTTTCATACTCTTTCTAATGATACTATGTACATTTAATTTTTGGTCTTTTACTTAATATTTTCTAATATGTATAAAAAAACTGAAATAATAACAAAATTACAGAAAATCTGTTACATGTTCAATATTTTGGGGGGACCTTACACAAAAAATAATAAATAGGGATCTTACAAAAAAAATCAAAATTTATATATATATATATATATATATATATATATATATATATATGTAAACTATATTGAAAATTGTCCCACATTGTTTTTTTTTAAGGAAAAAAGAGTGCCTATAGTTACTACTACTAGTTTACTACTTACTATTCCCCTAATCATGAGTATCAAACAAACGAGGATTTAATAAGGTTACATAATATGGTCGGTAACACCTTCCCAATTTCCATGTGCTTTGGTTTGTGCATAAAATTAGGTCATGCAGCTAAGCCGGTCACTTGCTCTATTTGTGCTTTGCCCATGTTAGGAGATGATCACATCAAATATTAGTTTAGTGCATTTATCTTTAATTTGATTAAAATTGTGCATTTCTTTTTCGCGACTATATCTGCTTTTAATTTTAATTGGTACACTTTAAACATCAATGAAGCCGTAGCTTAATGGTAATCACTGGCAAGCTTGAGGCTTCATGATCTTTGCACGTGAAGCGGACTTCTTTTATGTGATAATGTATTTAAAAAGGCCACTATCCCCTCAAGTGGCTGAAAAATAATTCTTAGAGAGCCTACCAATATAGCATGTAATTAAAGACGAATTATTATTACATATGGAATTTTCTTATTTGTATGCGAGTCATCAAGTAATTAAAGCGGGTTATTTATATTGATTATTTGTTTTTTGCTTACAAGGTGTTGGGATTATGTAAGTTTGTTAAAAATACTGATAGAATAATAAATTAGACTGTAGAAATAACTTCAAGAAATGCCCAACGTCACTTTTATGAAGGTTTAGTTTAATATTTCGCTTCAACCACTCGATATACGATAGAACCTAACATTGTCTTCAGGATACAATCAAAATCAAATTTTAAATTGTTTGGCACTAACATAATCGAACATATAACAATATGTATATCTTACGTTCTGCAGCAAAAGAGATACAATGAATTTGAAGGAGAATAAAATATATTTTAAGTTTTTTTTAATGAAAAAAAAAAGGATAAATATATTAAATTCAAGGAGAACCAAATATGCTAATTTCGCCAAAGAATGTAATCACCTAATTCTTTACGAGCAAAATTAACATATAAAAAAAAAAAAAAGTTAAAACCTCTCTTAAGCACGACGTCTGCAATAATCGGACCAATAGATCATGAGAGGTCTTCTTCATAAGATCAAATTTTGTTCGACTTACAATCTTCTTCAAGTTTCTACATGTTGAAGGATCACAAAAAATGAGATTAATAGTATACTTTTTCTAGGTCAACGTGTATAGAGATGCTGAAAAAGATTCCCAAAATTTGCATATATATAAGTCTAACAAAAAGGAATCGCCGATATCAGTGCATATAATATAAAGAATTCGAATGCAGATCGATCTATATATGGCGTTGAACCTTAATTATTTCCCAACGCATTATGAAATATTATAAATGAATAATCAGCAATTCAATTCATAATTAGATTTTGATTGATCAAGACTTAGTCTATCCCAAATTTCAAGTCTTAGTATGTGATGCATGCATTTTAATTTAAGGATAATTATGGAGTAGGGAACACCTTTCAAATTTTGGACCACCAGGATATATATTTAATATTTTTCCTATGCTAATCTCTATTTAGGTTTTTCATACCAACAAATAATTTAATAATCTTACATGCAAATTAAATATGAGATTAGTAGAATTTAAATAATAAAATATGCTTGTGTGAAAGTTGTTGAGGGTTATGAATTTATGATAGTACTTGAACCGACCCAAAAAATAAATGAATCGTTGATTTAATTATGAAGAGTAATTAAACAAATTAATAATACACATAAAATGCAAACTGCAGTTGGATGTAAATAGTAGCCAATAAAACTCATAATACAGTCATTAATTTCATTACTTATTATATATTTATATTCTTTTTTTTGATAATTCTATATATTTATGCTCAAATTAGTTCAAAGTTAACATAAACGTACAAGAAAAAGAAGTATATTCTACATACTTCTTTTTCTTGTACGTTTATGTTAACTTTGAACTAATTTGAGCATAAAAGACGTCATAGATTAAACATCCAGAACACCTTAGACTTTTGTGATAGAATTGAACTTTAATATGAGTTAGTTAGATTAAAAAATAATATCTCATATTGGTAGGACAGTACATATATGTTAGCACTTCAAGGTTTCTAGCTATATTAAATTATACATTGTAATTAAACCCCCAAAAAAAAAAATTGTAATTGTAAAAATTACATAATGATACGTGTCTGGCTATTACAAATGTAAGTAAATTCAAGTCTTGGTTTTGTCGGATAATGAACACTATGTCTCAAATATGTTTGTGTTGTTACGTTTAACAGCCAACACATATATACGAATTTGTATTTAATTGCTATTGCCCATCAAGGCATCAACGACTTAACATGGTTCTTCCCAAATACCAACATTTTGTCCAATATTTAATATGAATCTTCCATGTGAATTTTTAGCTTTAATTATATATTGTGATACTTGCATATATAATTGTGTAAGTAATGGCCTAATGGATTTTAAAGAAAAAATTGTGTGGACATTGCATGAGTTTTCATGTGTTATATATAACAAACTGATTATTTAATTTTTTACGTTAACGTTGACACTGTTTGTCATTAGTATTAATCCTAGCTAAAAAAAAAAAGATACTATGTTATGAAGAGTCACTATGAAAGTAGTCATTATTTGCATGTGTTAAATAACAATAATAACTAATAGACGCTCCGTGCTATACTGCTATGCACGGGTTATATTAAACTAATGTAATTTCGTGTGATGATGCACATAATCACACTAACTGTTAAAATAATATTTTATATAATTAGATTTTTTTATTAAAACCTTAAATTTTATTACTGAAAGTTTTGAAATATATTTATAAGAATTGGCAAAAGTAAAATTTTGCACTTATTATATTGCAATATATATATCGAGAAAAAAAATGTATTTACAAAAATTAAACAGTGAAAACAAATACAATATGGAAAATAAATATATTTAACATACCAATTAATAGTTTATAATGCTTGGACTAACAAAGAATTAACTAAAACATTCAATTATGAAGACAAATTAAACAGATGAATAATCCACGTAACATGTAAACTATTGGATGTAAATACTAGCCAAATAAAACGCAAATTACAGGGCATTAATAATTTAATATTATGTAATAAATATGCACAGAGTAGTTTATTATGTCACTATTCAATTATATATGCCAAAAAATTGACTAAATATGAATTTATTTTGAATATTTTGTTAAGGAAAAGTCCCCAAAAGGCAAAAGCTCAAAGGATATTTGGGAGAGGGGCCTGTTGTGCTACTTGAAGTTCTTCAATTTTCAGCCTAGGAGAACGAGTTTTACTTTGAAAATTCTAAACACGTGATTTAAAACAATCAATTATTTACACATGAGTTTTGGCAGAAAAATACTCTATATATTTCAAGAAAATGAAGTTTTGTTAGAACATTCAAAAAAAGATACTCCATAAAAGTAAAACTTTAACGCGTAATTCACATATTTTTCAATTTATTTATCACAACCCCAATTGTGGGTGAGAAATCATAAAAAGCAACCCCTATCAATTTTTCCCAGTTTCCAATAAAGCAAACCCCCTTATTATTAAGTTGCAGTGGGACCCACCAAGATTGAGAGACTCCGGAATAAGCGGTGCTTCTATGAATAGCACCGCTGTGATTGATTAAATTCCCCTTTTGATAATTTAGATGCAGTTTGGTTTAACTTAAAGTAATTACATACTCTCTCCGTTTTAAAATATCTGTATTTTCATATATATACACACAAATTAAGAAAATCATTGAATATGGCTGAATTCTAAGAGGAAAAAAATGAAAAAGACTAAGATACCCTTTTAATTAATTTTCCTCCACTAATGTTTAAGAAAATTTATGAGCATAAAGGGCAAAAATGGAAAAAGAGTAATTAATGATTTATTGAAAATCTAAAGTGACAGATAATATGGCACAAGAAAAACTTTTCAAAGCGACCGATATTATGAAACGGAGGGAGTAATACAGTAAGTATTGTGATTGTATATGCTCACTTCGGTTCATATTAATTGGCACATTGTTACTTTTTACACAAATTAAGAAACCTCATGATTAATCACTTTTAAATTGTAAAATGTCAAAAATACCCTTCCTAGTGACTCTTGAGCTTTCCAACCTAGATGTAAGAGAAGGACAAAATTGGAAAAAATTGCATTGGAAACTCAAATGTGCCAATTAATATGAAACATAAAAATTTGTCAAATGTGCCAACTAATATGACCCGGAGGGAGTAATTTATAGGAGAGGAATCAATTATAAAACAAGTACAATACATTTATTTGGTGCTTAAATGAGTTTGATCAAAAAAGACTTGAGCAAGAATTTTCAGATAGACAACGCCCAAATCATTGTTTACTAACTTTTATCAAAAAAAAAAAAAATCTTTCATGCTACTCTTTTATTTTTCGTGACATGAAATTACTCCCTCCCCTCCGTTTTATTTTAATGGTCATAATATTAACTAATCAATATTCAATTATGGTAACACAATTATTCTCTAATCAATAGACAATTTTTCCTCCATTCAGAACCATCTGGAAAAAAAAATCAACACTGTTTCAAGCTTTGAACATCTCCATGGCCAATTAATAAAACATTCATACAGAATTAACCTTGAAGATTGTTTTATATTTTGAAAATTTTATTGAAAACTCAAAATTGTATCACATCCCAAAAGGTAATTTTCCACATTTTCTTATTCTTGAATTTTATATATGAGTATGATATTTATAACATATACTTTTTTTTTATATAATTAAATATTTCCATTGATATAGAAATTTAAATACAAACAAAACCAAAATACATACATGGCCAGGAATTAATAGTAAAACAAGCTAAAGGAAAATGTTGAAGATAGAATACCTACAAACACAAAAACAACAGTTATTCAAAGAAAGAAAAGGGGTGATACATTCTTAAAACAAAATAAACTAATTACAGAGAATAAAAACACGAAACAGAGACGGGTGGATAAGATCGAGCATTTACTCAAATATGAGTAAACTAAAAGCTCTTCATAGTCTCAATATTAGATTTTAGTCTAAACACCTTGTCACGTGAAAAATTATTATAAATTATTATGTACATTCACGACATATATATATTATATATAAGATAGAAATAATATAATTGTTATTGTATTTTTAGATTAAGAATCATTTGTGCTAAATTGCATATTGCATGAAGAATTAAATTGACTTTACCATCATGTATATGCATGTGAGATTTATCATCCGTTTGGAGTATATCTAACCGTTGTGAATATTCTCGTCAAATTCAGTCTCCTTGACATATGGGGTATATAATATAAATTAATTAAGAATAAACATGGGGAGATCCATGTGACGTGTCCCAAACAAATAAAAATAGACCATATATATATATATATGTAACAATTATCAAATGCTAACATCCTGGAACACACCTTCACCGAGTCAACAAGTCAAACATTTCATCATTATTATTATTATTAGGGTAAAAGAAGGACGCCGTGCCCAAAATTGGTCTATTGCACATGCTAGTAGTTAGTCTTCACCCTTGGTCCACTATGACCCCAAATTCAATTGTTATCCAAAATGTATTTATTGTATTGGGAATGTTTATTGAATCCAATCCATTGAATGGTTTTTCAAATAATGAGGCATGCACAGCCGGTCCAAGTCATGTTAAACAATTTGATTTTCGCTTAGAACCTTTATCGTCTAGTTGTTTTTTAAATTTCATATTAATGATGACAGTCATGTGAGTCTTTCTTGTAGCGTTATAAGAGTATCATTATAGCTAATAGTATATAAATCACTAGTAAAACCAATAATTAAATAGTAAAAAATTCACTTTAGAGACAATAGAAAAATTTGTGGGGACCAAAAATCTGAAAAAGAAATGAACAAGGGGGACATTCTCGGTAGTTCGAATGGGCAATTAATATATACGCAAGCCATAACGTAAGTTTGTCTGGAAATCCAAACTGGACCTGGCCTGGATATCACCTTTTATGGACGTGAATGCAATTCTACAATTTAGTTCAGAATTGAAGCAGATGAAGCTTCCTTCTTTGTTTTTATTATATTATACGACCATCAGTAATGTGCATGATTGACTGAGTACCTTTCACTCTTTTCATTTATTTTTCGTTTCTAACGTTCCTTCAATAAAGTGTCAATTTTATTTGCTTTCAAAGGGAATTTGGGGTCAAAAAATTAAATCAAGATTCTCTCTCGGATAAGATTAGCTGACTCGTCGGACTGATATTTCTTGATAGGAAATTCATAGTAGTAAATACTTCACATTATATCTAGTGAAATGGGTTAATTAGTCCTTCACAGTATAAGTATGATGAATCTTTGCTAGGAAAAGTCGTCTTCCTAATGTGTCTGATCGTACATTGAAGGGAATTAAGTGAATTTTAAGATTTAAATACCTTTAAAAATAAAATAACAAATATTAGTAGCTTGCTTTTTTTAATTCAACGAGTTAATTTTCACATAAAAATAAGTTTTTTCATGCAAGATGATGTGATTACTTTTCTCATGTATTAAAAAAATTCGAGTTTAAAAAAAGAAACTTCGTGTAAATATCTGTAACGATTTCCTTCGTTCATTAGTAACAAACAAAAATTACAGAAAACAGAATTTTTTTTTTCTTTTCATGTAGTAAACGTGGCATTTGAAGACGAAATACTTGGTAGGTGAATTATTACAATTGCCATTTCAGTTGCAGTTAGGACATATCCAACTAATTAATGATAAAGGTACGTGTATTTTTACATAAAAAGTATTGATTGGTAAATTCTAATTGCCCTTTTCGATAGATCTTGAAGATTTGCATCTGCAATTATATGTCACATTCATTTATCTTTTTATTCGACTATCATCGTTACGTGTTTTAAATATATATGTGCATCTGCAACATATTGATATAGAAATAATTTGAGACATTATGAGGACGCGGGAGCCATTCATTCCAAATTCATCTCCAGCCCAATTCCTTAATTTTTCTACTTCGGTGGCCCAATTATACTTTCGTTTGATTGGAACAAGGCTCTCAACTAAAAAAATAAATAAAATAAAAATTACAAAGAACACGGCAACTGGAAAAGGAAAAGTTGGTTAGTTACCCATAGACTTTATTGAAATTTCGTGTTAGATTTTATTTTCAAATTCAATAATCTTTTCTTTAATTTTCCTTCACAATTCTACTTTGCAATTCTGATAAAAAGTGGGTATTGAACGACAAACTATTATCAAAAGGTACTTGTCCAAAACTTTGAATTTTCATGAACGATTTAAATTCATTGCTGAAATTATTGTTTTGGTGAGATGAATTGTATTTCTATGTTTTTCTTATATGTTTGGTTCTTATTTATCTTTTAATATTTTACTAATATTTGGGTTATTTAGTTGATTATTTTATAAATAAATATAGACATATAAGATCATTGATTTTGAATTAATTGTTTCTGTTTGCAATGAATTTAATAAAAATAAATAAATTTGTGCAAATATGTTTTACTATGAGTAAGAAGAGATATTTTAAGATAAAAAAACGACAATTTTCCTAATTATGAGGTTTATGCAAATAATTGCGACTCTCCTCCTCCCAAAATGTCAAACTGTAAATTCAAATTCTCCTCGAGCAAAAATACCAAGAATCAGTGAAGATTCCAATTATTATGAGATCCAGATCAGAGACGTATGATATGAGATTATCTAGTAGATAAGAATGGACGAGCACATTTACTACATGGTCCTTAAAATAATTATTTAAATTCTTTGGTAAATAAATATATTATAAAATAGTAATAACTTTCGATTTACTTTCGCCCCCTTGACATAAATTATTGGCTCTACCCCTATATACGACGCAAGACAAACACGGTTGTTCCCTCTCTAGCTAAAGTTGCCTTGTGTTCTTGTGATAATTCCCATGGACACCTTTCATCAACTTTGAGCAATGTTCTTTAAGAATTACTATAAATACTATTTTATTTTGATATAAAAATACAACCCGAATATATTTTTTTAACTTTAATTTATAAAAAATTTACAATATGTCGATGGTTGTTTTTTGGACCATATATTAAGTTATCTTTACAATTAAAAGATTCGAAAGTAATTGTAACACGTTAGTCAACATTACCTAACACTATTTTATATTTTGCACCTTGAAATTGAAACTCTAGCACATTAAACCCTCGAATTGTACGTTTTTTCTTTCTTTTTTTGGTGAAACGCACCTTATTGGCCCATTATTTTTCAAAGAATATGCAATTCGAGGGTGCAAATTCTTAAAGTCTTATTTTAAGGTGTAAGGTGTCAAAATGATACTCTCTTTGTCCCTAAATTTTCAGTACTATTTTATTTTTGGAATATCCTAAAATAACACTCAATTTCTATAAATAAAATTAATTTTCTCAAATAGACTCACTTACATAAAGTAAAAATTTGACAACAATAACTCTCAACTACTATTTTTATGGATAAATATGTGAAAATACCTGAAGTTCTACCTTTTTAACTTATACCTAAAACTCCGCGTAAAAAATTAAAGAATAGAAAAAAAAAAAAGAGGGGTTGGGGGGACTAAGAGAGAATAATTTTTTGTGCAAAATGTCAATTCCTCAAAGTATCGCCATATTTTGAAGAAAAAAATATATCCGTTTTATATTATTTGTCACTTCAACAAAAAAATTATTTTTCAAATAATTTATTATTTTCAAAGTTTAATGTAATTAATTTTTTTTCTATATTTACCATTTAATCATAATTGTTCTAACTCCTAATTAAGAGAAGGAAGATAGAAAAACAATAATTACTCCAATAAGAATATTTTTAGATTTTTATCCTCCAATAATGAATTTTCTTAATATGTCTACTCAAAATATGGCATTTAAAGCTCTGCAATATCAGAAACGTAGGTCCCATCACCTATTGCCACGCGGCAACCCGAAACTGATTGGCCTCCGTTAGAGAATCTCTCACTCTCACCCACCAAATTAAGAAATAAAATCATTATTTAATTACCAAAATACAAAAAGCAAAGCAAAAAGCATTTACTTTTCCTTCCCTTTTTAAAAACTCGCAAGTCACAACGCGTTTGGCAATTAAAGCTGTCATGGAATTTGAAAGATTTACTAGCCTAAATGCATTAAAAAATTACACCGGTGTTGTAGAATAAAACTTCATCCGTTTCAATTTAATTAACACGTTGTTTATTTTTACATAGATTAAGAAATCTTATAATTAATCACTATTTTATGGTAAAATATCAAAAATGTCTTCTTTAATGATTGTTATTATTTTTGTCATAAACTATTTTATAAATTTTATTCTATCTTTTTTAATTTTTTTTGATGACCCTTGATCTTCCCAAAAAAATTGCATTGGAATTTTTCAATTAATTCGAGACATAAGAATTTAACAAATGTACCAATTAATTTAAAATGGAGGAAGTAGATTATTTGGTGTATCGTTTACGTAGATAGATGATGTGGTGTAAAAAATGAATAAGATCTAAATAATTCAAATTTTACATATTATACACAATAGGGATAAGGACGAGACCTTAAAGTCTATCTCCCCTTTTCTACTAAAAAAAAGGTCTATCTTGTTTAAGAAATAGCTAAAACATTCTACAAGTGTTGTTCATACAATGAAAGCACCAAATAATTTTTCGTATTAGAGGTCTTAAAATTCCTATCATTTCTCTTTGGATCCAAACAAAAATCTAATGAGCCCTCTCTATCAATCTATTGTATGTATTAATATCAAAAAAATTAAATCCGAATCTTAACACCTTTAGAGACTGACATGTACATAACATTTTTCTTATAATTGGATTATTATTGAAAATGTTTATTAAAAAAACTTAATTTTCTTTCAAAGAATTATGTTAATTTTAATTTTAATTTTTATCCTTTGTAAAATCTAATTTCACGTTATGGAAATTTCAAAAAAAAAATAGTTTCCTTTTTCAAAAATCCATATCCAATTCTCTTTTACACCTAAACGCTAAACCTAGTCAAAAAAATAGAGAAACGTAAAAAATTTTAAAAAAAAGATATTTAATTCAGCCCCAAAACCCGGGCCCACGCCTCAGCCACTCGTTCCCCCTATATAATGACCTTACCCTCTTCATGAAATTCTCGCTCACTTCACATTTTGCGCCTCACGTTTTCTTTACCAACACCGAAGCCCTAGCCTACCCCCGCCGTTTAAATCCCTCAGTCGGCGTTAGGTTTCCGTCTTCAATCCATTCTCTCTCTCTCTCACACACCCCTCCAGTTTCTCTCAAATCTGCATGGTAGGATTCGTGTTCGAGAATTAGAATTGTTTCTGATCCCAATTTTACTTACAAATCCTCCATTTTTCTGTATACCAATTTCTTCTGAAGGGTAGGCGTGGGGATTTCAGGGTCTTGTAATCGTTCGTGTGGCTACTTTTTTGTTGTGACCCGATCCGTTTTTGCTTCTTTTGAGGGGGTAGCCGGGGCTCCGGCCTCGGCGGGTTGTAAAGCCCCCACCTGCTACAACCATACTTCTATTTCGATTTTTTCATAACTAATAATTCTTTAATTCTTTTTTGTTATATTCCAATTTCCACCCAACAAAAGAACAGAGAGATCGTAGATCGGAGAAAAGATGCCTGCCCTCGCCTGTTGCGTGGACGCCTCTGTTTCTCCACCTCCTCCCTATTTCGCCACCTGGGATAGCACTCTCCCATCTCCTCCACCACCAGCCACCAACTCCGCCGCCGCCGCCGCGTGGTCATCCGACCACTCGGCTCTTCTTTACCGGGTGGACGGTTGGGGCGCGCCTTACTTCACAATTAACTCCAACGGTAACGTCTCTGTTCGGCCTCATGGTATTACAACCCTCCCTCATCAAGAAATCGATCTTCTCAAGGTAGTAAAGAAAGCTTCCGACCCGAAAACATCGGGCGGGCTCGGGCTTCAGCTCCCTCTTGTTGTTCGTTTCCCCGATGTGCTGAAGAATCGCCTCGAGTCTCTTCAATCATCTTTCAATTTCGCTATTCAGTCGCAGGGGTATAATTCTCATTACCAGGGTGTGTACCCTGTGAAATGCAATCAAGACAGATTTGTGGTTGAGGATATCGTTAAGTTTGGGTCGGGCTTTAGGTTCGGGTTGGAAGCTGGATCTAAACCGGAGCTTCTCTTAGCAATGAGCTGCCTCTGTAATGGAAGCCCTGATGCTCTCTTGGTGTGCAATGGATTCAAGGATGTGGAGTACATATCACTTGCTCTGGTCGCTAGAAAATTGCATCTGAACACTGTTATAGTGCTTGAGCAAGAGGAAGAGCTCGATATCGTGATTGATGTTAGTAAGAAACTTGGTGTACGCCCCGTAATTGGGCTTCGAGCTAAGCTGAGGACTAAGCATTCTGGTCATTTTGGTACTACTTCTGGAGAGAAAGGGAAATTTGGTTTGACAACTGTGCAGATTCTTAATGTTGTTAAGAAGTTGAAGCAGTTGGAGATGCTGGATTGCTTGCAGTTGCTGCATTTCCATATTGGATCTCAGATCCCTTCTACTTGTCTACTTGCAGATGGTGTGGGTGAAGCTGCTCAGATCTATTGTGAATTAGTCCGTCTTGGTGCTGATATGAAGGTTATTGATATTGGAGGAGGTTTGGGAATTGATTATGATGGCTCCAAGTCTAAAGATTCTGATGTTTCTGTTGCTTATAGCATTGAAGAATATGCTTCTGCTGTTGTTCAAGCTGTTCGATTTGTTTGTGATCGCAAAGGCGTGAAACATCCAGTGCTTTGCAGTGAGAGCGGCCGTGCTATTGTTTCTCACCATTCGATTTTAGTGTTCGAGGCTGTTTCTGCTAGTTCTTATAATTCTCCACAGCTTCCGTCTCTCGGGCTTCAGTATTTTCTGGAGCAATTGGCTGATGATGCTCTTGCTGATTATCAGAACTTGTCTGCAGCTGCAATTCGTGGGGAGTATGAAACTTGTTTGCTTTATGCTGAGCAGCTTAAGCAGAGGTGCGTTGAGCAGTTCAAAGAAGGGTCTTTGGGAATTGAACAGCTTGCTGCAGTTGATGGACTTTGTGAAGTGGTTTCTAAGGCAATTGGAGTGTCTGATCATGTCCGCACTTATCATGTAAATCTCTCTGTTTTCACCTCAATTCCTGATTTTTGGGGCATTGGTCAGTTGTTTCCGATTATACCAATCCACAAGCTGGATGAGAAGCCTGGCGTGAGGGGTATTCTCTCCGACTTAACGTGCGACAGTGATGGGAAGATTAACAAGTTCATTGGTGGAGAGTCCTCCTTGCCTTTGCATGAATTGGAAGGCAATGGAGGCGTGAATGGCGATGGTGGTTCCTATTATCTTGGAATGTTTTTGGGTGGGGCATATGAGGAGGCACTTGGAAGCCTTCACAACTTATTTGGTGGCCCGAGTGTTGTGAGTGTGTCTCAGAGCGATGGGCCACACAGCTTTGCTGTGACTCGAGCTATGCCTGGACCCTCTTGTGGGGATGTGCTCCGTGTTATGCAGCACGAGCCTGAGCTCATGTTTCAGAGCCTCAAGCACCGCATTGAAGAAATAGCGGACAATGGTGATGGCATCAGCAGCATTGCCCTTGCTAATGGCATTGCTTGCTCTTTCAATAACATGCCTTATTTAGCTGCAGCTTCCTCTTGTGGCTTCACTGCAGCCACTGCTGGTAATAATGCTTACTATTATTGCAATGATGATGCTGATTCTGTTGCTGTTGAAGAAGAGCAGTGGTCTTATTGTGTTGCTTGAATTAATTGTTAGGGAAGCTTTTTAGCGTCTCCATTGATTTGGAGGTTATCTGTTTTCGATTTTTCTGTTCAACTCTGTTGGGAGTTAGTTCCTCCTTATTACTATGTTGTTCATTTTTCCTTCTTTTAGTTTGTGATCATGAACAATGATGTAGAAGCAGGAGTTTGAGTCTTTAGTTTTCTTTGGAGAAGTGGGGACATGACCGAAATAGTCTCATCGTCTGATGTAAAATTCGGTACTCAAAATCCCACCTTGCTCTATGTAATGTTTTTTCAATAACATCTTATTAGACTTTTCGTTTTAGAATCTTGTTTATGTTTAATTCTTTATTTCTATTGTGTTCTTTTATTGGTTTATGGAGTAGTATGTTCTTGAAGGAATGAATAAATAAATGTTGCCAGTAAAATGACAGAAATGGTGGGTTGGTGGCCCTTGTAAATTGATTGCTTTGTGGCCCTTGCAAATTGATTGAGCTTTTCTCTAATCTTTATGAACTTGTGATCCTATGTGGGTCATCCTAATGATTCTCATCATGTTCTATTTTGGTATAAACGTTGAAGGTTGGTCTTGCCTTCTGCAGAGGTCATACTTGTAGATTCTCTAGTAACTTGGTCTGTATCGTTTGGTGGTTTAGTTTCCTGTCCTTATCCCTAACGGTTTACGTTTGGCTATTATATTACAAACCAGATGTCTTTAGCCTGAGTGGTAAATGCAGTGATTGGAAAAAAAGCCTTTGAAATGCGTACATTTTCATTTGGATGTGTAGATATGGTTCTGCTCTATCAAGCCAGCATCTGTTGTCTTTTGCAAAGAAATTTCAACACTACCCTTAGCCATCTGATCCATGAAAAATACAACAGATGTGTTCCTCAAGGTTATGTATAGTACTTGGTTTTAGTGATGAAAAAGAAAGATAATCAAATCTTGAGCTAAAAGCTTAATGTTCTAAAGATTGTTTCGGCCTAAAATCCGAGAGCCATAGTCAAGTGTTTGAACCTTTGAAAGGGTGAACATGTCATATAGCTTCTCATTCATTGATCATCTTAATCATATTGTCATATTCTTTCCCCAAAAGAAATTGGATTTAATTGGGGTAAGTAAGGATGGAGAAACATATGGGATCTGATTTGTCGATTTGTTACAAAAGTACAGGAACCAATCTTATCTTGAACTCTGATGAGGTCTAATTGTCACTAGACATGAATTACGTGACTTGTGTTTTAGAATGAATGATGTCCATTTGGAAAGCGAGATGGAGTTAGAATGGTAGTTTATAGTAACTACCTTAATCTCTCATGTCAGTTATAGGGTTGAATGTCTTAGCTTGATCATGATCATTAAATTTGCTGTGGCAAGTGGAAGCGTGGCGAATCAGTTACTTGGGACCGGTAGAGGGCAGCGGCTGCTATTTTGTCTGCGTCTCTCACTGATTCTTCTGGTGGCCTTATCACAAGTGGCCACCACCACCACCACCACCACCACTTGTGGTTTTACCTCAAAGCATATGTGGACAATAACTCTTTAGAGACTGTTAGCATCTACTATATACTACTATTAATGTAGAACAGAATTCCTGAATGTTGTGGTGGTTATGACTTGTTCTTGTTGAAATGCTGTGATTTGGATGAAGCTATATACGTGTAAGTTGGAATATTATATGGACAGGCACATAATTTATGTGCTGTATATACAATATTACCCAGGCATTCTTTTTGGTACTGGAAACTAAAAGTTTATACACCTGCAATGACGAGGAACGGCTACTTTGGTGTAGAATTGATTTATTTTTGCCATGAAAGATCTGCTTTACTTACTTTATGTTAAAGTATGGGGTCAAATGTTAATTACAAATATTTAGATTAATTGACATCGAATCATTGTAAACCACATGTATAAACAAGACACCATTTGTCTTTTATGTCTGATGTGAAGTGGCGGTTTTATTATGTTTTGAGGATTAGTATTATTAGTATTTAATGTAATGTAAGAAAAACAGAGGCATGCACCTAATATTCTCATTGCTTGTGATATTAATCCAGTCTTTGATTCATGTTTGAATATTAAGATTGTGTTGTCGTTGGTTGGTCTAAACTAGCTGAATCGAGTCAAACTGCCATTATCAATGAGGTCACTAGTAATTGTCAATTTCAGACAGCTGATTAATTTGTCTCCATAAGTAACGAATTGCAGATTGTATATTCTAAAAAAAAAGGGTTTAGATATTTCATTTTACAAAAAAATGCTCTAAACAACTTAAAAGTAATTATAGTTCTGGTGGTCAAATGGTACAAAAAGTTAAAAGTTAAAAATTAAAAATTCTATCTAAAATTGGGTATCGTTGAACTTGAACCCAATATAATTACAAGCCTTTTGTTTATGAACCTTTTTCATAGTTATGATTTTATATGGACTGGACCTAATGGATTTAAAGCCCAATAGCCTTTTTCCCCTTCTCCTCCGGCCAAATTCTTCTCCGGTACCAATTCGGCAATTCCCATTCAATTTATTTATTGCAAGTGAGTTTCTCAATAATTAAAAATAAAATCTCTTTGCACCTGGAAATCACGACCTTCAGAGTATTTCCATATCTCTTGTAATTTCCAATTTATTGCCTCCTGGTATAGGTGAACTGAGCTGATCACGTGTTTCTGCTATCATAAATTTACAAAACATGGTAGTATTTTTTATATTACATTTTATGAGCCCTTATTTTTCCTGTAAATTGCGATGAAAAATTGATCTTTTTATTACTGTATTTATCCGTATTTCTATTGCCTATTCTGGTAAATTGGGGATTCCAGCGTCAGGCTCAGTCCTAAAATAACCCTTCATGTGGAATGTGATTGTACTTCATTTGTGCTCTTTGTTTTTAAAAGGTTTAAGGCTGTGATTGTGTTTATAAATGAAGTAATTAAGATATTTTCTCTGGGAGATTCTTTAGCAATATAGAAACTTCTTCTGATTATTCAAAACCATAATTCACAATCCTGGAGAAAAAAGAAAAGCTGATGAAAGCATTCCCTCTCACTGGCACTGCTGTTGTTGTTTAGGTTTAATTGTCATCCTTAATGATTATATACAGGCTCTTTCTGAAGATTTTCCTTCATATGTTTGGCATTTCAGTTTTTTGACGGATATGGATACCATGCAACATCGTTTGAGCAAACATATAGGTGTTACCCTGCATCATTTATTGACAAGGTTCGAAAAATTAATATCAGCAACTTTTTACCATTCCATGTATTTTTTATCGAATCAAAGTTCATGCTCTGAGTTATCTTACTAAACTCGAATTTTGAATTCTTCACTTGCCTGTATATGTTCTTCAACTTTGGAAATATTTTAGTGGCAATGCAATAAATGATGCACATTTTTTTGTGGTTGTTACTATATCATGTCATAATTATATCTTTCCTTTTACCAAGTTTACAATATTTCTAATTTTTTTTTTCATTCTTTCCCATTTCTCAATATTGCCAGTCACAGATAGAAAATGGAGATAAAGGTAAGCAGTTTAATTTCTACATGTTTAGGCTGTTTCAATCGTTTTATTGGGTACATGATCTTATTTTACCTTTTCTTAATATTGTTTCAGTTATCATGCCTCCTTCAGCACTTGACCGTCTTGGTTAGTAATTTACTTTCTGGCATGGCTTATCATTCACTGTTGGTCTTTAACTTTGGATTAATATAGTGATTGACCTTATTCTACAGCCTCCCTTCATATTGATTATCCGATGTTATTTGAGCTCCGAAATACTTCTACTGAGCGTGTTTCTCATTGTGGGGTTCTGGAGTTCATTGCTGAAGAAGGCATGATATATATGCCTTACTGGGTAGGTGCCATTTTACACGACACTTGTTTTTATAGCTTTGAGTTTAGCTTGAGACGAGTTGATTATATTATGACATCATTTGTAGATGATGGAGAATCTCTTGCTACAAGAAGGAGACACTGTGCGAGTTAAAAACATGACTCTTCCAAAGGGTACATACGTCAAATTGCAACCACACACTAAGGACTTCTTGGATATTTCCAACCCCAAAGCTATGTGAGTGCATCAAAATTTATTTTCTGAGCACTTTGATGAAAAATCCACAACACTTCCTTTGCATTGTACTCAATTGCAATTGTGTTGATTTTTTTGTAATTTTTTTTTATTTGCAGCTTGGAGACGACGCTGAGGAACTTTTCTTGCTTGACAATGGGGGATAGTATCATGGTGGCCTATAATAATAAAAAGTATTATATAGATATAGTGGAGACAAAGCCTTCAAATGCCATAACTATTATTGAAACTGATTGTGAAGTAGACTTTGCTCCTCCTCTTGATTACAAGGAGCCTGAAAAACCAGCCCTGTCTCTTCCAACTGGCAAAGCACCACCTGAAGGTGCTATTCTGTTAATTTCTTGTACATTTATAAATATATAATATGTATTGGCAAAAATCCATTTTTAATCCCACATGACTGGACATTCAGTACTTTAAGTCCTGCACTTCAATTTATTTTGCACATTTTGTCCTTCCCACTTCCATTCAGTTTGGGACCAAAAGTGCTAAAGAGAGGCACTCATATATTTATAGTATCAAAAATGCAAAAGAGAAACTGTCCTATGGGACCAAAATTGCAAAAAATAGATGGAAAAGAGGGGGAAATGATGAAATTTGCAAATCTTTTTAAAGAGTTGGGACACAGAGTGCTACATTTAAAAGTGCGGGAGTAAAAGTGTTGAGTGCCAGTCCGATTGAACTAAAAATGTAATTTTGCCATATACTGTATATACTTGTATACTAATGTTAATCATTTAGCTCACCATGTTTTTCCCTTATTTTGGGTATTTTGTGCAGGTCAGGAACCTCCAGCTGAGACTGAACCAAAATTCAATCCATTTACGGGTACAGGGAGACGTTTGGATGGGAAACCGATGAAAACCGAGGCTCCACCAGTTTCATCATCTGGCTCAAAAGACAAGAGGAGAACTGATGCATCTGTCTCCGCTTCCAGTTCACAAAGTGTCAATCGCCAAACTCAGGGAAAGCTTGTTTTCGGTTCAAACCCAAACCGCCCTCAAGAAAAGCAAAAGGTCTCTTTATATCTGTCCACCACCCCACCCCACCCGTGTTTTTGCAGTAAAGATAATATGTAGGCAGTTCATATCTCATTCTTTTTTGTTTTGTTTTGTTGCAGAGCACTTCAGAAGAAACTAAACAAGAGCCTGCTAAGAAAGAAGAACCAAAATTCCAGGCCTTCACAGGAAAGAAGTACTCGTTAAAGGGTTGATGATTGTATTTGATTAAATTATCAAAATCTTCTGCTTTGTTTTTTAAATGTGACATGGTTGCTCAAAATTACTCCCATCTGATTTCATTTTGAAAAATGGTTATTCCTGTAATTTTTAGTTCTAGTGTGGGTTAGTGGGTTATGTATTTTTTCCTTTTCCTATCGAGTGGAAGAGTGAATTGCATTGTTTCATCAAGAAGCGACTACACTAGCAAAAATAAAAAATCTACTGAAAAAATTTGAGCTAAAGCCAAAACCCCCTGTGCTTTGTCTAACTCCCAAAAAAATTTATGTGTTATTTTAACTCTCAAAAAACTCCATGTGTTTGATTTTAATTACCACACTCAATCCAAGTAGAATTTTATTTTTCACTTTTGACGGAATGACAAGATTATCCCTATGTGTGTGTTTTTTTTAAATCTATTTATTCTTTTTGAAAACCTTAGTATATACTACTTGGATCGAGTATTTAAAATCAGATATAGGGAGTTTTGGGGATTTAAAATGACACATGGGGTCTTTTTCGAGTTAGTCAAAGCATAAGGGGTGTTTTTGTCTTTCGATGTCAGGGGTAACATTGTCATATAAAATGTAAAATGTGAACAAATACTTGCAATTTTGACGTTTGAATCACACTCTCTTTTCTATGGGTGTAAATCACTTAATTGAGATCAAGGAAATTTTTGAGAGTTAAAATTACATGGAGGGGGTGGGGTTTTCAAATTTAGACAAAGTATAGGGGATATTTTTGTCTTTCGACAAACTAATTTTGTCCAATTATTAAAAAGAATTTCAATTTAAAAAAAAAAAACTAATTCAGTAATTTTCGTTTTTCTTCAATTTCAATTTTTTTTTCAATTTTAAATTGTTTTTCTTTCTTTTAACAATTCAAAATGATTTATTTTTTATTTTATAATTTACAAATATGGCATAGCTCTTTTTTACTTTATTACTTAAAGAATAATGAAATTGCAAAGTAGATATTTGACACATTTTATTTTATTTTTTGACAACATTTTTTTTCTTTTTTTGATAACAATTAATAGCAGGAAAAGTGTTGATAATTAATGAAACATTTAAGAAAATTTCTGTAATTCAACTAAATTCAAGGGGTGTGATTGTAATTAGCACTACAATTTCTATTTCTTTCTGGGAGCATCAGCTTGAAAAACTGAAGCACACGGAAAGAGAAAAGAAAACCCTCCCAGACAACCAATCTACTTGAATTTCAGCTCTATCGAACAAACCGCCTTCTACCTTAATTTATCCCAATAAAAAACTTCTACTTTGTAATGCATTGCTTCTTAACCCAGTTATTCTTCATTTCATGAATTTATTGAATTCACAAAACAAACATAAAATGTCTAAGATACCAATCAAACAATTCCTCAACACATTGGGTTAGTCTTTATTTTGTCAAATTTATTAATGTG
Organism: Penstemon newberryi var. newberryi; assembly: GCA_030819805.1. NCBI lineage: Eukaryota > Viridiplantae > Streptophyta > Magnoliopsida > Lamiales > Plantaginaceae > Penstemon > Penstemon newberryi. Next base: position 9,361,292 of record JAUALY010000004.1, on the reverse strand, counting down.
TATGTGAAAGCAGAATTAAATTTACCATTTTCTTCTTCTCGCAGATTTGAGTCGGCGAATAAGGATATCTTACAATTTTATTAACCGCTTCCATTTTTCCAAGGAAGATAGCGATGATGATGAATTCAGAAGTAAGAAAAATGATTATGATAAATCAGAAAAACATTATAATTCAGGAATAAGCAAATACGGTTCAGAAGCAGAGAATTATGATAATAAGTGGAAGCCGGATATTGATTGGCTTGTTAAAGCTGTTGAACCCGCTTTACAGTTGTACAAATGGGCTCTTCCAACAGGTTGAGATTCTGGTTCTACTGTAATTAAATTCTCCCTCATTTGGTTTTTGAAGTATTTATTCGATTTTGAGTAGTATTTTTTTTGCTTTTATTTTCCTTGTATATGGTGTTTTGAATTTGATTGATGTAGGATATGACTGAACAATTTTCTTTAGGTTGCAAATTTAGTAATTTTCGGTTAATGAAGGGCTACTGGATGAAGTTAGTTTGTTTATAAATTTCCTTTTATTAGTTATTTTTTATCCATGACCTAGAGTTTTGTATTTTTGTATTTTTTTTTTGGTTTCCCAAGTGTTTAATCCCTTTCGAGGCGCGTCAGACACATTAAGGAGGAATCTCGCCCAACAGGGATTCGAACCTGAGTTCGCAACTTTGTAGTGATTAGTCCCTTCCACTAGATCAATCAACTGTTGGTTAGAGTTTTGTATGTGGTTCTACCCTAGATTTCCTTTTTCATCCATGCCAATATTTTTGTATGTTGCTGATATAAAGGCCTATTTTGTTTTATTTTATTCCCATTTAAATTTTAAAGGTAAAAAATGTAAATGAATGTTTAACAGGAAATGGAAACGAAAATAAACCACCACCTACGAATAAATCTCTTGCGGAAATATTTGCCAGTATACAAAGGAGTAAACTTGGAGTGCAAGGTTGGAGTCTGAGTGATCTTACTATTGGCTTGTATCTTATATATCTTCGACAAGCATCAGCAAGTGCTCTGGAGGATGTCAAGGGCGAAGTTATCTCCTCAGAATCCACTGTAAATATCTAAACCTTTTTCTTTATATAAAAGATAAAGCTATATTGGATTTGGGAGAAAATATCAAGAATGGCTTCTTTATAGATGAATAATTATTCTGATAAATGGTGTTTTGAGTGATTTAGGTTCAGGAACTTATTTACCATACAGAACTAGCAAAGGGAGCTTATAAAAATAATGCCGCTAGTATTGCGAGGAATAGTATGCTCAGAGAATACAATATTGTGAAGTTTGTAAGAAGTTCAAGTGTGTTGAGACCTGCATATTACATAGGAATTGACACGCGGATGAAACTTGTAATTCTTGGCATTCGTGGGTCTCACAATGTCTATGACCTCATCACTGACATTATTTCTTCAAGTCACGAAGAAATCACATTTGAAGGTTATTCAACTCACTTTGGCACAGCTGAGGCTGCTCGGTGGTTTCTAACACATGAAATCGATACCATAAGGAAATGCCTACAAAATCACAAGGTGGGTTGTGTGCGTGTGTGTATATATGTACTTATTTGTTGCCTGTTGGTTATGTTTAGAGTTTCAGTGCTATTGTAGTGGGACTAATAAATCCACAGGGTTTTAGATTAAGGCTTGTGGGTCATTCCCTTGGAGGGGCAACTGCTTCTTTGCTCGCAATTATGCTTCGTAAAAAGTCAATTAATGAGCTTGGGTTCAGCCCTGATATAGTTAGCGCAATTGGATATGCCACCCCTCCTTGTGTCTCCAAAGAACTTGCTGAAAGTTGCTCCGATTTTGTAACAACAGTTGTGATGCAGGTCAGTTTAATTTGACCGTTCAACTTGTTGATTTTTCATAAAAATATATTGCTCGACCTTCATTACTTTGTTTTTGAAAATTGATGGTGAAAAATGACTATTTTTTCAATGCAGGATGATATAGTCCCTAGACTTAGCATTGCTTCTATAACAAGATTGAGGAATGAAATTGTTGAAACTGATTGGTAAGTGATTTTTGTGCATCCACAACATTAAGTATAAGATAAGGAAAAACTGAAAATGTCTGAGGAGTCTACAATGCGCCACAAGTTCTTAAGTTTACATTGTCACCATATTTAATTTTTATTTTACATTCTCTTGATGAGCATGTTTTACTATGTTTTTGTATCAGCGAGTGTTGGGGTCTGAGAGTATAATTGGCTGGAATTTGAGTTAGTGGATAATGAAAATATTTCTTGCCTTTTGCTTTCGTTTGACAGGGACAATGTTCTCAACAGAGAAGATTGGAAAGGTGTTATGGATCTGGTTACAAATGCAAAGCAAGTTGTATCATCTGTACAAGAAGTAGCTCGAAAACTTGCTGAATATGCCAAGTTCAGAGGAGATACGGAAAATTCTGGTACGTTTTGTAGCCCCCACCCCCTTCCGCACTCCCGTATTGGTAATTTGGTTGGAGTGCGTGTTTGATATTAGTAGTTGACAATCACTTAACACTCCTATGAACTACTGAAACACAATCAACTAACACTCATAATACTAGAATACCACCTTACTCTGATTAACTTTGACAAAATGAAATAATCATAAATGGCTTGGCTCTATTATATTCCATTATAGTTTGTTGTATGTTTGTATAACATTTGTGTCTGAGATTTTATGAACCAAGAACTTTGGCAAAATTGTGCAGAAATGCCCAAGGAGAAGGATGTGTCCTTGGTTTCAAGTTCAAGTCAAACTTTCAATCTTTCCAGCACAAATTCTGATCTCGCGAAACAGGAGAAATCTGTTTCTGAAGTAGCTGAGGAATTGTTTGTACCAGGGACTGTTTATTATTTGAAGAGAAATGTAGATGCAGAAAGCCCTTACGGAGCTGGGGAATATTTCACACTGCTGAGGAGGCAACCGGGTGAACATTTTCAGAGGATCCTTCTTTCAAGCAACATAATTTCAGACCACAAATGTGATAGCCATTATTATGCTCTGAGGGATGTACTTAAAGGTTTGTTTGGATCATTTGACCACGAAAATATTGATGCTTAAATTCTTAGAATTTTTTGTTCTTTAGTACAATTGTAGTTTGTTGTGTTGTAACATTGTACAATGTTATATATTCAGTTTTGACTTTGCAGAGTCTCTGAATCATTTCTAGTGTTCCTTGTGTTATACATTGGTCAGGCCTTATGTTTAGTCAACAAAGACTAAGTATCACTTTTGGCCCTAATTTCTGAAAAAAAATTCACCTCTCGTCATTTCCCCTCATTTCATCCGTGGATTGCACTTTTAGTTCCATATGACAGTCTGTTTGGACTTTTGGTACTATATGTCTGTCTCTGTCTGGTTTTCAGTTCCAAATTGATTGAAAGATGCCTTTAAAATGCGTATTCTGGTCCTTTGGATATGCAGATATGTGTCTGCTGTAGTTTCAGGACTTCTTTGCAAATAACCACATCCCTTGTCCGTTTGGACCAGGAAACATGCCAAATAGATATATTGAGGTTTTAAAATAGTCAATGTGTCTCTTAGGTGTTTTGAGGCTTTGAAAAGGGTGAATGTCATAGAATCCTTAATCTGTTTTGGAAGTACATTCTGGTGTTTAGTTTTTAGCATGTTTCTTTTCATTCTGGTTAACATACATTGTTTAATATAACTGCTTTTAAGTAAGTCAACAAATTTGAAACATGAAGCAGCTTCGTCATATAAATAAGATGTCATGTAATGTGAGGACCGAAACTATCTTTGCTTTGCTATTTTGTTTTGTGCTCTTTTATCCTGTAGGCACACTAACACACTAAAAACAGATGGAGTGATTACTTGTGCTTATTGAATTAGTGGTGAACTTGAAATCATCAAATATCATGCAGGGTTCTAGGTGCAACGCTGTAGTCTAACAGAGGATAACATTCTCCTCTTGCTCGTAATCACCATTGGCGTTGGCGATTCTGTGCTGTCGAGGAGACAAGAAGATTAAGAGAAGAGATTTAAAGATTCTTATAGAAATTGCAGGCTGAAAAAAGAGAAGAAAATTGAAAGAATAAAGGATAAGAACGAGGTCTCCATGTCTAATCCCTCGTCTATCCCTTTCAAATTAACAATGGAGAAAGAGATAGACCTAGTACCGAATTTTGGTATTTTATTTCAGCATTGTTTGCTGCATAATCTTGTTATCAGCATCTAAACTATTATTCAGCAGTTTTAAATGGCTGAATGTTGATGTGATAAACTTGTTTGGGAATTTGTACAAGTAAACTATTTTTTTTTTTATCAACTGTAAATGGCATTAATATATCAACAGTTATATACAAAGAGCTGACCAAAGGCAAAAGACAAAAAAATGGTCAAGACATGCAGGCCATAGTGTGTCTATATATGAATTAAATCATACGGATACAAAGAGTGCAAAGCAGTGAACACGTTTGATTTAATCTTAATGCTAGTGGCTTCAGCTCTAGGGACTTCTCCCTCAAAAATCCTCTTATTTCTTGCAGTCCATATGTGATATATGGTGCAAGCAAGTGCAATTCGTTTTGCCTTACTCAACCAAGACGTCCCTGTAGCTTCTTTTTTGATCCATTTTAAAGCGCTTGCTAGTGTCGTCATAGCTCGGGTAATTCCCAACCAATTCTTGATGTGATTCCAAACAGCAGATGAAAAGGAGCAAGCAAAGAAAAGGCGATGCAATGATTCATCGAACCGCTCGCACAACACACAAGTTTGTCTATGTACCAAAAATCCATTTTACCCTTCGTAAGTAACCTGCCCTTCACAGAGAGCCATAAGACAAAGGCATGTCTCGTGTGACATAAGCGTTCCAAATTAAAGGTGCCCATGTTTGCTTTGTTCCCTTTGAACGGAAATAATCATATGCAGTAGATATGCAAAAACGGTTACCTTTAACCCAAGACAAAAATCTGAGTGCAGCAGCTTCCGTAGATCCTTCAAGGTGGCAAACCAAGTCCCGAATAATATGGAGTCTCTTAAGTAAAGGGGAGTCATCCTTGATGCATTCCCAGTCCCAAACGGATCCAACACCCATCGGACAAGTAAACTATCTTTGTTTCAATACTTTGTTGCTCGAAGAAGACGATGCCTCCAATACTTCCATAAGAATATAAATCGTCTGGTTTTTCAAATTTTAATTCCAAGTATCTGGTATCAAGCTGCCAAACTTGATGGTTGTATTGTTGATTTTGCATACACGAATTCATATTACATTTGAGAATTGGCATAGATGTTAATCTAGATTTTGTATTGAACTGAATGAGCAACTTAGGAAATCCTTTCCTTTGGGGATTCATACCAGAGGTTGTGTTGATGTAGGATTATGGTTGCTATTTATTTGTTCATATCATCTACTATGTGAAATAAACTCCGATGCTGATAAGTACTACCAGGAGTTTCTTTACTATTTTGTATATTATCTTGTTTTCTTTTGATAATTTATTTTCTAAGTTTGGAAAATTTGGAATTAGGAATTATGTATGACTTTTGTATGATTTTGAATTTAAATAAACTTCAATTATATCAAGTCAAATTCTATATATTTACAAACGTTTTATTATTTTATACTCTATTGAGCTGAATTGAACCAATTTTATAAATCTATCAATTACAGATGTTACAGGCGTAGTTGTTCTCAAGGAATAAACAGGGTTTAAGTAGGACTTAATTATCTTCAAAACAATGTCGCTGCACATATAAATGAACATCTCATATTTCTACGAGGATTCATATCTGAGTTCGTCAAATAGTGGGGGAATAATGTCTTCTACTAGACCCAACTTTTGTTTAAACCCAGAATTATCATTTTATAACATGCTATCCGAAGATTAAAGGCAATGCTAATGTGTCTGTGTCAATTTTTAGTTATCAGACAGCATTTTTATGTGTTCCACACATAACTCAGATCAATGCCTTTTCAATGCGTAATGAAAGCCTTAAAATGCAGACATATACTTCTCGCAAAATAGTCAAGGACAGGAGTCAGTACATTGGAAATGGTTGCTACGGGTTCACCACATTATTCACATCAATGTTAATGCAACAAAACAGAAAGGAAATATGATCAAGACCGCAGAACTCTTGACTCTTTGACCATCTAAATTTTAAAGTCAAAATGCTCAATGCATAAAACAAATTACAGTCTGTTTAAGCTGGTCTACAACTGATTGAACTTGAAACAACACAAACATTATCAACATCAATCTTCTCCCATTACATCTGCTCAATCTGCATCATTAACAATCATTTAGCATATTAGTTAATTGCAGAACTAAAAGAATTCTGCACCTCCATTTAGGGAGACAGAAGGTGGAAAATCTGGGTTGGGCTAAAAATTCTAAAACTTCATTAGCTGAATGAAGAAGATTTAAATGTATTTATTTCTATTTAGTTGAAGTTCCAAGAAACATTAATACTTCATAATGATAAAAATATATCCAAATATCTAATAGCTCAAGTTGTTGGACTGAACCAAACTCAAGTTAGATATAACTTATTTTTAACATACAATTGATAATAATGAATAACTGTAAGATTAAATTACTGACCTTTATTTATTTCCAAGGAAGAAGATCATACTTAGTCATTGTCTTCTCGGCCATAGTTGTATACGATTTCAATCTGCAGCAACAACATAACATTATAAGTAGTCAACAATAAACAGGTGGCATAGAAAAGCTTAGACGCTCCTCAGCAAAAGTGTAAGACTTCATAATGAAGTATTCTGGCAATAACTACAGGAGACTTCTAGAGAAAGAGAAAATCAGTAAATATATAAGTTCATTTTATTCCTCTCTCTGTCTCACTCTCATATTCCACATGACTTGGTTCGGATTTTCCTAAGAGAAACTCTTGAGTGCATAAGTCTTGATTGATAAGAGAAAACTTTACCAGAAAGGAAACGAGGAGTGCAATATGCTGCTAATATGATAGTGACACTGTCCTATGCTAAAGAATATTGAACAGTCCAAAATCTGATATATTATATGTTGAAATACTCTCGAGGGCAATAAAATTTAACAGTGAAGTTTAGGAGATAGGAAAATGACATGTGTTTATGGTAATCGTGCATAATATTAATTATATTGTTGAAGGACACATCGATGTAATTGAGCAAAACAGGTAGGCAATACATTTAAGGATTCATAACAGACAACAAGGAAAAATCTACATGAACATACAAACTCTACCCACTCAAGACTAAATATACGTAATACTAAAAAAACTAGTTCACCCCACGACCGACGAGAAATGGAAAAGAAGAGAACACACTAGTATCATGTAAACACATATAATAATGAGATAGAGGGTACACATATACTGTTTATTAAACAGAGAAGATTTCTCTGAAATTTCACTAGCCAGAAACAGGTAAAAAAAAAAGTGGAGTCAATAATATTTCTTTTATCACTTACCCCAGCAGGTGGTGTTGGGTTTCGGCAAAATTTGGAGCCACCAGGAGCCCATGGAACTGTTCAGAAAAAATTAATAGTAAGCACTCATCAGTATAGCAGAGTGATGTTATTTATATAAATAAACTATGAGATACAGTTGCTTACATACAAACAGCAACATGCATCATTCTTGATGGCTGTATAACTTTAAATGATTCAAGGTACGGGAAAAGAAAGGATAAAAGAAGGAAAATAAAAAAGGTTCTCAAATTGTTAGAATGCTTTGACAAATTAAACTTGCAGATTAGATTTAAAAGGACATTGTAAATTACTTTGCTTTGTCTTCATAGATAAGATAATTGATATAGTCTCCTTTACATCTATCATGCCACATACTAAATAATTGTGCTTAATTGTAATAGATAAAACAGAATGGTCCCTACTTCACATGAGGTACCAAGCTAAATAGCAATCTTCAACAGTAAAAGTAGAGGATACAAACACCAAAACTCTTGTTCTCTTCTTCGAGTAAATCATACATAGAAGATAATTTATGCATAAGGACGTACTTGCAAGAATAGCTGACTCGAACTCTAATTATCTTCTTCTAATAAAAGATCTCATCATTGTATTTAATGGTTTTCTGCGTACATGAATCTAGGAGCACTTACCAATGTAAGGATCGGGATGCCTCCACTTGTCATGGGCTGCTTCACCAGCGGTTATCATTCTTTCAATAAGTTCAATATCCTCCTGGAATTCAACAGGAAAATAAAGCACAATAAAAGTTCTAATAAGGTGGATCCTTATTCTGGGAATTGAAATCCAATTTCTCAAGATATAAAACATATTTTGTCATCATTGCCAATTCAGTAAAACAAAAAACATCTAACATTGTCAATATCAGTAATTTCTCAAAGACTCAAACCTATGTGACTACACTAATTATATCAATATATCAGCCAGGGATCCCCTTCACCTTCACAAGGAGCCCAATCCATACTCAGTACTATGCAACTATACAAGTGCCCTTGCTATAAACTCATCCCATTTTATGACAGACCAAAGCTAGCACAAACAAATCAGTGGTTAATTTACTTAACTATATAAAACATTTACAAGTCATTTAAGCAACTCAATCACCTTTCCGAGTATTTTTCCAGTGAGTACTAAACTATTATCATCAAATTTTAGAAATAGTCACAAATTTGAATAGCCAAAATGAATACTGAATTCCATTTCATAAGGCAAATTTGAGTGCCCATGAAACGTTTACTGTATTTGCCTGTCTAGTAACATGAGTTAGATGTCTGCGCTAGAGTTTCCCACAGTTGAGAACAAAAAAATTAAAAAAAAAAATCAAGAGAGAGAGAGTGTACAAACCACATTTCTATTCGCCTCAAACCTCTCTCTAAGAGCATCAGCCTGAAAAGAAAATAAAAAAAAAAAACGCACAATCATACAAAAAACCCTCCGTTACGACAAATCTAGTGAAAATTCCAGCTCCTATAAATATTTTATACACCAGATTTCCAGGGATATTTTGAGATCAAAAAAAGAATGCATCAAAAAACAAATCTTAGGAGAGAATGAATGGATATGAATATACTACAGATGAAGAGAGAGGGGGAATGATTTGATTACATCGGGGTAAAAGAGGTGGCGATGGACGGCCCAATTGAGAGTGTCTTTGAGTGCTCTCCTGTAGAGGATCCTAACCCTCTCCTTCTGTGCTGCTCGCCGAGCCAGATACGACGCAACGCTCATTTCTTCTCTCTCTCTCTACAAATTGCTTGCTGCTTACAGAGCTTTAACTATAGGAAAATGGGTTCGGCATAAGACGACATCGTACGGCTGATGGGCCTAGCCCATCAACAAAAAGACATACTGCTGGTGGGCCAGAATTGTAACTAATTAGCTAACGTAATACTGAGAAATCTAAAACTAAAATCCATGTGGCATTGCATTAACGAGCAAAAGAATCACTTTAGTTCTTTAGATTTAAAATTAATCGTATTTTATTTTACTTAAGGGTTTTAGTATAATTTCTTCGTGCTTAATCAATTCAATAATTTCTCCATTCCATGTTAATATTGAAATCAATTTTATGAGTAAATAAATTAGCATAAATGATAACTTTGTATTTCCTAATAGACCGATATGGCTCCTACATTACTATAGAAAACTATTCAGACACTGCTGGTACTATAAAAATATATTGTTCATTCCTAGGAGTATAAAAACTCTTACTACGATTTCATCTCATCACATACGCTTAAACCCTTTAAAAATACCAAACTAATTTGACAGACAGAAGATTAGAGACGACGTCATCTCCGACTCCTAAGTCCTAATCGTTTATCAAACATTATTAATAATGCATGCTCAATATTTATCGCCACGTCAGGTCCCTTATGGAGTGGTGTTGGTCTAGGTTTTGTCTCATCAAGAACGAACAAAAATCGATTTGTATCTAGTCTCATACCAGAGCTGGCATAAAGTCATTCGTTTAACACATACCACATTACTTTTCTTCCAACTCTAACATTTAAAATCACGAGTATTTGGAACTTTTAAGAACACGTAAAACTTAGCATCCAAAATCAAACCAAATCGTGTTTAAAATGTTCGCTAGAACCACCCAAACCAATTTTTTTTAAATTAAAATCGAGAGAAAACGGATGAACGCGGAATCATAAGGATATATATAGTATTATACCTGCACCCAAAGAAAAATATAGCACTTTGTATACTAAGCAAAACTTGAATCTATCTCCAAATTGAAGCTGGCTTGAACAAATTACAGATTATTATGTCATCGAATAAGGTAGCTAAAATTAATTCAACCGTTACATCAGAAGTAGCAAGTTAGCAACTAATGATTACTTTTTCGAATCAATCACCCCTAATGATTACTTGGTAACTGAATAATTCATTACATTCTGATATCAAATCCCATCAAGCTACTGACTAATATTCGTTCATATCAATTCACACTCAAGACCAAAACAACTGAAATCTTGATAGAGTTTCTAACAGATTGATAAACCAATCGTTAAACTAATAGTTAAATTTATTTACCTCACCTGTAAATCTGAAACTGATACTCTTACTATAACCTCATAAAAGAGATGACATACTATTTTTCCAGCCGAAGGATCTCCGGCTCGTGCGTGGAGGCGTGAAGCTAAGTCCAAACATCTCCTTAAGGGCTTGCCCATGTTCAGATAAACCAATAAGCTTTGCAACAACTGCAGCACTCTTCTTAATATGATCCATATTTTGTGTGCTATTCCATAACATGTGTACCAGCTGCAACCTCCTTTGTTTTGAGTTCACATTGATACCCCACTCCTCGTACATTCTATTTCTTTCATTTTCTGTATATCTTTTGTGCATAAGCCTGCTAAGCATCTCTCTCTCGCGGCGTAGAGCTTTTTTACTGTTTTTTTCCAAGAAAAGTGCGCAAATAGTAAGTATTAGTCCAAACAAATACTAATTTATTTGGGCTTTCGCTCCAATAGAGAAATAAATGGTCATGTTTAGATTATGTTTGGATATGGAATTTGGATTTTAGTGAGAAAAACGATAAGTAAAATGAAATAAACAAAAACTAAAGTCCAACGTTCTGTCAAATAATTCAAGAAACAAAATTTCCCTAGGTTTCATTAGGATTGATGGATTTGGATTTCAGAAAAGATTCCTAATGACTTTAATATTAGGTGAATTTAATTCACCAATTTGTTGAAAGAATAGCACAAAATGGTTACTTCGGGATTTGAAATCCATACAAAATCAAATTGATCTAAACTATGCGATGGAGTTGCTATTATGGATTTGAAATCCTTAGCCTCAACTCTCTCAATCCAAATGAAGTCTAACATAACCTCGATAAAATCATAATATACACAAAATTCATATTCAGCTCGAGCACAAAATTTATTTCACTCAGCCATTTTTTTTTAAAAACAAAACATCACTTGTATTAGTAAAAGAATAATACAAGGGGGAGTGCAGAGGTTGCATGATTAGTATATAGCGGCAAAGAAGAAAAGAAGCTAATCAAGGCTTAAGAAACTTAATCTACAGGCCATCCAATCAGTAAGAAGCAAGAAAAAAGGAATCCCTTTAAAATCTTTAGTGTTAAACAACCACATAGCAGTCCAATATCTGATTTTATCCCGTAACTCCTCAGCATTATGCTCCTTTTTGTAGTGTGCTACTTTCAGATAAAGTTATAACAGCATTTCAAATCCCCATATTTATTTTGACTTTACGGTCAATTGAATAAAACTCTAACATCATTTTTCCATGACTGAAGTGATATCATAGACAGATTCACATCCATGAACAACATAACAAATTTGTGACTTGAAATGCAGTGTGAATAAGAGATATAGACAAATACCTTGATGCCAATGTGAGAGTACGGCCATCTTGTACAGCTGAATTACCCGAAGAAAATGTATCTTTGAGAAAGGATAATCTCCTATGCTCTACCTCCATGTAAATGGAATCAGTGAAATCGTCTTTAACTAGGACGATGAAGTATGTTCGGTGAACCAATGAAACATTGCAAGCTTGCCATAGTTCAATAATCAATTTCTGTAGCTTATCAAACTTAAGGGGCCAATCCTGCATTGGGTCCAATGCAACATCTCTGGCATTCTTTTCATCCCTCTTTCCTGTCTCTTGAACCTAAGAACAAAATAGGACGTAAAAAATCTTCAAAAAAGAGCTCTAATTACATATTCCTAGCAACTAACAAGTGAAGATAAATTTAATTAAGAAAAATACAAGGGAAAAATTGTAGTTTTAGTCCCACGGGACAGGAGAGGACTGTTAGTACTTTTGGTCCACACTTTACAAAATTGCATTTTTGGTCCAATTGTTTCAAGATGTTTTTGCCTCCTTTCCATCCAAATTGGAACCAAATGTGCAAAACTTTGACAGTACTATAGGACCAAAGTGCTAAGTAGAGACCATTCTGTGGAACAAAAATGCAGAAGATGGATGGAAAGGGGGTGATGCAGTGATAAGGCCAAAAGTGTATAGGATTTTAAAAAATTGGGACCAAAGTGCAATTTAGTGAAGTGTGTGACCAAAAGTGATAAGAATCTAGTATTGTGGGACTAAAAATGCAACTTTGCTAAATTCAAGTGAAAAACAGTTACCTGATCCTTCCCTTGACTTTCATATTGAAGTTTTGCCATTTCCTTGAGTCCTGCTACAAAAGAACCGAGAGTGGGGATATCCTCATCCCCAAGATTGCAGTTCTGGTTTTTTATCTCATCTATGAAACTACTAGAGTCGGAGGATTGAGAATCATTTCTGGACAGTTTCGTGATATTTGCACCATACATAACTGGAGGAATTTTCCAGTGCTTCCTGAGGAAGCCACCTTCTGGTCTTCCTGTGAAGTTTTGCTCCAACACAGTTGGCGGAGTACTTTCACTTTGTTCATTCGTCTCAAAGTCATGTGAGCTTGTCATTAGATTAGCTCTACAGCTACGGCTTCTTGTCAATTTAAACATATTAGTCGATGAGGCACCAGGAGATGATGTATCGCGGTAAGGTCTGCCCAGAGAATCAATAGTCTTCTGTACATTTTGAATATTCTTCTCTAGTACACCATAAGAATAACCAATTTCATTGCCATTAACTTGTCTAGGTAAAGACAATATCTCTTGTTCCACAATGTGACCATTCCCAGAATTAGACAATGTTGGCATTGTTTCGTCGTAGTCATTAGTTGACTCGTCAAACGATTCCATCTCAATACATCGAACATCCTTACATGCATCATCACAATCTTCACCAACTCCTAAACGAGTTTCCTTTTTTTCTTGACTTGGAACAGATATATCATCAGAAGAATAACTATCCTCACTATTTTCTGAAAGTCGAAGGTCAAATCTACGATTTTGCCTAGAGTATTCATTAACAGACTGAATTCCATTGAGATTTTGTGAGCTCTTATAGCTTTCAGCATCTCGTAGTAGTTCCTCAATCCGCGAATGAGCAAGTTCTTGTTGTTTCCTCAGGTTCCTAATCTCTTTCTCCAACTATATAATGAGCCAGAGCCAGGCAACCATGTTAGCAGGCCGTAATAGTAAAAAATAAAAATGCTTTATGAAAAGATCACGTACCGTTAATTTTTCATGCCAGAAGCAAACGCAATTAGTGAAACAGTCTATTAGATTACAGTTTACTATGTATTTCATATGACAATTTTCAGAAAAAAAGTTTAAAGCATTATGTCTAAAATAGGCTCTAAATATATACTTACATAACAAATTTCTGGATATAGTAATTTCTATAGAAGATCTACGATCCTTATTGAATGGAGCGCCATGTTAGAAAACACTAATTGTTAAAATCAGACTGAACATAAGTACGATTTATAAGGAGTGTTAGTTTTCGTCCAGAAGGTTGCATTTTTCGGACAGTAAAACCCACTTAAATCCCATATGAGAATTCATAGTACATGTTAAAGAAGACACATATAGTATGTAATTTCCTATCAAAGGAAAAATAACCTTTTCAATTTGCAGATCTTTCTTTCTTAACAAGGCTGCATGGTCACAAATTGATCCTGGAGTACTTAACTCGCTCTCCAACCTAGCTACCTCTTTCTGCAGATGTTTCACCAATGCCTTATCAGACATCACAACATTGACCTGTGCATTTGTTGATACTTCCTTTGCACAACAAGCAAATAAAAGAGTATTTCTTGATTGCTCAACGTGGCTTCTGGCAGGGCTCAAGGTGCAAATGATTGCGGTTCTTGCATTGCCTCCCAAGGCAGGCTGCAGTATACGTGTAAGCTTTGAGTCTCTGTAATTGACGTGCCCATGCCTCCCTTTGCTGCATTAAGTCAAACGGCTCAAAAGATAATATTTAGAATTACAATAGCAAAACTGCTACTTCAGTTTCAGTAGAATGGGACCAAAAGAGGACATTTACCTGCTAAACATGAGAGCTTGTGAGTTGTGAGTGTGCATGTGTGTGTGTGTGTGTGTGTGGGGGGGGGGGGGGGGGGGGGGGAGATGATAGGCATCTGAATTTCTTACTATTCAACATTTCCATCCAAAATGAAATCTTGAGTAAAAGAGATACACAATTATTCACTCAATGACATTCCATGAACAAATTAATCAACTACCTAAGCTTGCAAGAGAGTGAAAAGGAAAACTGAAGTTGAAACATAACGAAGCTCGATGCACATAATCAGTGACCAGACTTGAGTATTTGACATATTAAAACACATGCCAACTAGATTTTACCTTAGCTTGCGAATGACAGTCCCCAGAGTAAGCAAACTGCGATTTATGTGGCAGCCTTCTTTCAGTCTTTGCCCAACTGATAAGGCTTGAGATGCCCGTTCACTTCCTGCCAAATCAACAAAGTTCTGCAGGCAAAGATTAAGATATGAGTATTTATGTTTCTTTACATCATTGAGATACATTATATATCAGTCTAGAATTTCTCAACAAGATTCAATGTTTCCCTACCACGCTAGCAGAAAGGGTGGTTGAATTGCCCTTCCCCAGAAACTCGCGAGCGGAACTTTCAATTGTCTGGAAAAATCATATTGAAGGGAGAAATTTGTGAGACTTCAATTTATTTCTATTTAAAAATTAAGGAGAAAGAGAAATTATAACAAAATGAAGGATAAGGAAGAGAAGCTAACCAATCTAAGTATTTGATGAGATCTAGAGCTAGTTTCATTCAATGATGTTTCCCCAATCTGTCTTTGTGCTATGTAAAAGTTATATGATAAATAGAAAACACGTGTCATGATGTTTCTACTAATCAATACCAAAACTATAACACAAATAATCATTAAATAAACCTTCGCAAATTGATAACAACTCCTTGAGATGACTCCAATCCCTCAAAGTTTCCTCTGTAAGTTTCTCTATAATAGTCCCCCTCTGGAAAATAAAGATAATAATTAAAGCTATATAGATTCATGGACGAGGAATTTAAGAAAATGAAAACTCACTTCCGGATCATCTAGTAGCCTCAGTGGAGTATTATCAGTGCTAAGGAGGTCTCTCACAACTTCATTATAAATCTCCATTGCAGAAAACTTTAAAACAAATGCTCTTTCTTCATGCTGTAAGAGAGAGAAAGAGAGACAAGAAATATAATTTCTTCTTAAAGTTGCATTAACTTCTTTCGAAATGGAACACTTTCCTGCCACCCTCCCCAGAAGAATCAAAAACCAGAGTTTGAGCTTACCTTTTGTATATAATCATAAATATCAGCCACTGTATACTCAGTAATGCCATTCATAGTGTATGTCTTTCCGCTGCTTGTTTGACCATATGCAAAGATAGTTGCTGAAATGGTTCCAATGGTTTTGAAATTAGTGGAAACAATCTAAAATATAATTTTTGGATGTCACGTCGAACAGATTCATTAACATCTTACTCACAGTTGATACCACCAACAACTGAAAGAGCAATGTCTTTTGTTCCCTCGTCATAAACTGCCCTTGTTGGGCAGTCACCCCTAAATACTCTGTCTGCACCACAAATTTAAACAGAAACCACAAAAAGGAAGAAAGGTGGACATATCAGAATTCTCAACAATAATTACATGTAATGAGCTATGTGCAGGAATCAAAGTTATTTACTCTGAAAATACTAATAAATATAATCCAGAACCATCAATATCTACATAGATTCCTACAGAAATAGTGTATAAAACAACCAAAAATCGCATAAAAAAGATAGAAACTACATGACATACTTTTAATTCATCAAAAAAGGACTTACAGAGGTACGCGATAAAATCATTAATCTCACAGGTTCATATTTCCCCTTATAAATGGAAAATGGTCGAATCATTGAAAGAATGAAAAAGAGAAAAAAAAAACACCCACACTACTTACCAAATGAGTAAGCCGTTGGAAGTCCAGACCGCTCCTG
The DNA here is from genome assembly GCA_030819805.1 of Penstemon newberryi var. newberryi. Taxonomy (NCBI): domain Eukaryota; kingdom Viridiplantae; phylum Streptophyta; class Magnoliopsida; order Lamiales; family Plantaginaceae; genus Penstemon; species Penstemon newberryi. The sequence goes on along the minus strand of JAUALY010000004.1, from coordinate 9,344,949 downwards.
GAGGCTGTTCCGGTACAAAATGGTGGTCGAGTTTATGCATTCCCAATCCGCAACTTCATTCCGCACGATCTCCTTCTCACCCAAAGGCCTTAACCTCACCAAAACCAAAATCTTCTCTTCCCTTCCACTCCCCATACCTTGTGACTTCTCCCAATTGACCAATTCTTCTGCACCAATTGCCCCCATCTTTCCCCACTCCAATCACACAAACGTTGAAATGCTCATAATTAAAACTCCCCCTAAAAACCCACGCAAATGAGATCAGTACATAACTACTCAATGGACCATTCTTGTCACCCCAAAGGGCAGGGAAGTTAGTCTAATATAAAGGAGTCATTTTATTCCAAAATATCACTTTATTTGCAACAGAGAAAGCTAATTATATCAAGATTTAACAAACTAATACTATATGGATTAAGATAAAAAGGTAATAATTCAAAAGTTGGTCAGTGATTAAGCACTTTGCTTAATGCTTTGGCCTCAAACCTAGAATTTATTCTTTTGAGTAATACTCCTATAAAGCTTTGCTTAATGGGGACCCCAACTATGCTTCAACTCCAAGTAAACATCCATTTTTCTCCTACAAAAGACCGGTGAAAACTGAAAACATGAATAGTGGACCCTCATTAAGCACGCGCAGATACACATACAAACATAAAAGTGTATATATGTACATATTCATATGCAAAACGTAGAACATTAATAATTTTATAGACTCATATTCAATTTGAAACGTAATTCATCCTCCAATGCTGTTATTCTACTGAATCAGACTTCAGAGATTAGGTTTCCTCACTTAATGCAACAGTAAAAAAGGGAGAAAAAATATCTTACCTACTCCACGATCTCAGCAAAGAGAATTCCACAAACAAAGAGAAAATGCAATGCTTCTAAACTTCTTATAGCATTAACAGCTCTATCTGTAATCACAGAAGAGAAATAAACACGCACAACACACAGTGAGGTAGAAACAGTAACGTTATACTATTTGTTGAGCCGCTGGGAAGAGAGAGGGTTATGGAATTACGGTTTTGGCCTTGCTTTTTATGAAGCTTTTCGAAAGCCTGGGAGAAAGTCACGTGACCACGTGACCGTCGTCGGTGTTGGGGCCTGGGGGTGTATTTAATGATGGGGCCGTAGAATACGGTGACGGGATTATCTCATTAATCTGATACTTAATCACTTTAACGTTGGGTGGGGTCAGGGGCCACTACTAGGCAAATCTCCATAAGACGAAATTGCAATTTAATAATTCAAGCCGTGGCACAATGTTTTGACTTCAACACATTTCGTCCTAGTTTATTTTATATTTTAAGTTCAACATATTTAATTATTTATGATTTGGATTATGAGTACATATTTAATCATTTACACGATTCTTTTAGTAATCTACTTTTTAGTTATACAAATTAACTTTGGAACTTATTAATTCATTGAATCCCAAAGGTCAAAATTCAGTGAATTTGCTAGTTAATAAATATTTTTGTGCGATTATTACTGAATATTGATATTTTTATGAAAAAGTTCTACTTCTTAGTAAATAAAATGGCTTAATCCCACTTTTCACCCTGGAATTGTATGATTTTGACACTTTGCACCCTCGAAAAAATCAATTTCAGTTTGCACCCTCAAAATATATATTGTATTTTACTTTGCACCCTTTGTGAATTTTAGGCCAAAAAGCAGGGGTTTTTTTGTCACTCCCTTCAAAAGTCAACATATAGTCCTTCCAAAATATACTAATGTGAGATTTATGTACAATTAAGAGCAAAATTGACAAATTAGCCACTAAAATAACTCCAAAAAAAATAAAAACAAAATGAGACGTCATATGTTGTAAATATAAATTTCAAAAAACCAATATCAAATTATATTTATGCCCATGCTGGAGTTTGGGGATCCTTGTGTTAATATATATATATATATATATTGTTTCATTGACCTTCATATATTATATTTTGTATAGAACACAATTTTTCGATAACTTTTTTGCTCACTACAAGAAAAAAGGTCAATTTTCAATTGATTTTCCGAGAAATTTGTCGCGGAGAAAAATTGGGACCCAAATTTTTTGTCGGAAAACATTGTGTCGGAATTTTTTTTGATAAATTTTTCGAGTGACAAATATTTTTACGGTTGTTCCAACGAATATTTTGGGGCCATATTTACTTACACTCCAAACTTTACTGCAAAAACAAGAGTATGTTTTCTTTTTTTATTGATATTATATTTTCTTATTTTAAGTTATACAAACATTTTTTTAGAATAATATTTTATAGTAGGTCGAGTATTAAATAAGTCAAGTTTTCATTTGTTTGCCCTCAAAATGATTTTTTCTCCAGAGTTATTTTAATGGGTAGTTTATCAATTTTAATCTTAATTGCACACGAGTCTTACATTATTAGATTTTCATGTTTTTTTATTGATATTATATTTTCTTATTTTAAGTTATATAAACATTTTTTTAGAATAATATTTTGTAGTAGGTCGAGTATTAAATAAGTAAAGTATTTATTTGTCTGCCCTCCAAAATGATTTTTTCCAAAGTTATTTTAATAGGTATTTTATCAATTTTACTCTTAGTTGCACACGAGTCTTACATTATTATATTATGGAGCAATATATGTTGTTGTTTTAAGGGAGTAACCAAAATACCCCTAATTTTTGGCTTCAAATTTATTTAGGGTGCAAAGTGAAAGGCAATATATGTTTCGAGGGTGCAAAATGGAATTGATTTTTTTCGAGAGTACAAAGTGGGATTAAGCCTAAATAAAATGATTCAAGACTAATTAATATGCTAGCTCAAAAGATAATAAACCAAATGTGTTGACCACATAAGATAAATCATTAAATTTGTTAAATAAATAAGATTGAGTGTATCGATTCAAAAGATAAATTACTATTTAAGTCACAACCTAAAAGAAAAAAAAAAATGTAACTTTACCTATTTTTAGTTATAATGAATTTTCTTCAGTGACATAATACATATATTTAAGTAATTTTCAGTGATATAGGGTATTATCAAATAAGTAAGTTCAAGTGTTTTAAAAAATTAAAGAAAACTGGTAAATTGAAAAATAAAATACAATAAACTTATAGTTTTGATCTTGTGCATAGTATAATTTATTTTACGTTTTTCTTTCAATAAAATGCTTTTTCATAAAAAAAAAAATATAGTATTTTTTATTTTCATTGAAAATTTGATTTTTTACTTTAATTTTATGTATTTTTAGGAAAAAAATTGAGTATTCAATTTTTGTACACTTTCACACAACACAATTTTATTCAGGGTTTGTTTGGTCGCAGTACTAATTGTTTCTAGAATAACTAAATTTATTTATAAATGTTTTTGGAAAAATATTCTACTATAAATGATTTGTATTTGTTCCCACTTTTTAAAATTTGATTCTGAAAATACATGCATCCATTGAATATACAATATCAGCCTTATTTGTGTATTAAGAACATTCTCCAATCTCAACTTGTATATTAAACATAAGACCAATAAAAAGAAGAATTAAGCCGATTGAAAAAAAAATCATGAACCAACATAATTAAAACTATAGTTGAAGTGTGAAATATTTAATTTCTAAAATCTTTGAAGTTTGTATATTTGCAATCACTGCTAAAGTGCTAATGCTTGAATTCCAAATAATATAATGAGGGTGTAAAAGACTTTTTAAGCTTGAACAGGTATTTACTATTTATATTTTTTTATTGCAAAAACAGGTTTTGAGCAGCTTCGCTTGGGCGATTGGGCCGTTGCTTTAAGCTTCTAGACCACTATCGAAGTTATTTTTCAAAGCGGCCAAACAGCCCAGCTTTCAAGTTGGAGAGCCCAACGTGAATTTGGGCTTCCCCAATGACAATATTTTATATTTTCACTAAAATATTGACTTATCGAAACTCAATTCAAACTCGTTTGATAAAAAAATTATTAGATAAGTTTAAACAATATTTTTCGTTAGATAACATTTGAAGCTCGACTTAATAAACAAAACAAATATAAAAATATCAAATTATTCGATACTCAGCTCGAGCTCATTCGGTAAAAGTTTGTTCGAACTCGATCCGTTAGTTAATCAAATCAAACTCAAACATGATTCTAACTCAATACAAAATTCAGACAAAACTTGGACAATGTATCGATCGATACTACTTGGCTCTTTAAACCCCTAAATTTGCTTCATGTATTCTTTATTTCGAGTTTTGAGTTTTATATGGCAATAAAACACAAAATATGTTCAATAACGTGAAAAGGTGTCCATATATATAAAACTTTATGACAGTTATTTCCCAACACTAGGTTTTTATATATAATTTCCTTAAATAATTTAACATCTAGAATAGTTTAATTTGATTATCTCAAGAAGTACTATATATTTGACCAATGAGTATATGTAATTATTGCTATGTCCAAGTTCATTGTTCATTTTTTTTTTTAAAACACTGTGCATAAAATAATCGATAATTATTGATCAGTCCAATGAAGAATACACCACAAACCTCTCACTTATGGAGAAGATTATTTAGTACAAATTCGGTTAACTAATGTTGTTTATTCATATAAATTACGATGTTTGTTATGTGATTTAGCAATACACATTTATACGATTTATTGACACTTGTGCTAATTAATCACATAACATACACTAATTTTACAAATGATAACACCATGCCCAACTATCAAAATTATGTTGGGGCTATAATAATGGAAGCAACTTGGAGACTTTGAAATTGCACGGAAAAAATACATATAGAAGAAATTACGACAAATCTTTTGAATAAGAAGTCTCTCGATGTTGCAAGTTTCGAGATAGAAAAACAAGAACTCGTCCTACTCTATATTAGAAATGGAAATGGAATAGGACGTTGTTGATCATAGAAACGCTAATGTAACTTGAATTGTGAAAAATTTCAATGGTTCTATCTAATTAATCACATATACAAAAGTTGCACTTTTGATTAAACCACCACGAAATAGTTCTAAAACCTTTTAAATAATTGCAAGCAATTGAAATATATTGATAACAACCAATTTGAAAGTTTGAAATGATCAAAAATTGTAAATGAAACCTTAAAGTGTTAAGAAAGTATGTGCGACCTTTTGTTGCAATGTGAGAAGTTGAGATAATTAAGAGGTGAGAATTGAGAAATAACTATATTTTAATTAGTAATAAAAAGATATTATTTCATAATGAAACAAGTAACATAAATGCTAAAAAATGAGAACAAATGCAACATGATTAACATAAATGGAATAATTGCAGGTCGACTCCATATCGGTTTCAACATTGTTCTAGTGTTGTTGGTCGTGTTCTCCATGGACGCGTTTCTCATTCCATTGGGCCCTAGTTGCATAATCCCGTATCAGTCCTTTGATTTTTCCAATTTTAAAGTTCGCAGTTAATGCATCGTCGTTTTGTATCAATTGCTTTATCCTTCAATTTAAAAATCCATTAGGACACCGTCTTTTGGTCCCCAATTATGGTGCGCTTAGTAAGGACATCGTTGGTTGCTCTCTTTTCTTCCTATTCAAATAATAATGTGTCTTGATCAAACATTCCACCTCAACCTCATCATACAATCATTGTATTTTTCCTCATCATATAGTAGCAAATAATATTGTCAAACAACTTACATGATGAACTTTATACTAAGTTATAAAATAATGCAATCCCTAATCGCCCTAAATTAATTGATCCTCAATAAAGTTTGACCAATATTACACAAATTTGTTTAACTTTCAAAAAGCATGATAGCCTTTCAACATTTTAAGGAAACTCGCATTTATATGATCAAGCAAATTTATTCTTCTGACAAAAAAATTGAACCAAGACTCGAATCTAAACAAAATTGCAATTTGTCATTTCTTTGGATAAATTTCTTCAAAGCCAAAATCAGGGCTAAGTTAATTAATTAAAAGCAATCTAAAATTTCACACCCAATAATTAAACACGCAAAAGTAGGTAAAGTAAATCCAGCCACGTGATTAGTAATAACTAATAACAGATTCCCTGCAATCCTCCAACAACAATCCGAAATTCCAATACTACCCTTCATTCAACACCAGTACTAAGTACCCACACTCCACAAAGGTCAAAACAGTAAACTCACACCGCACAGGCGCGTCTCCCCAGATTTACTAGATAAAACAAAATAAATAAAAAAAAGGCAAATTACAGCAGTACTATTCAAAGTCCCGCTTATTTGCATGGCAGATTTTCAAACTTTCAAAATCCCTCCTAATCAAATTCTTCTCCCCCCATCCGCGCCAATGCAAACCCTTTTTAACGGTCTGGACACACAGTATAACACGCAGATACACTTTTCACTGCGTGTTCTCTACGTATAATAATATCTGTATCTATCTATCTTCACAAACGCGGAGATATAGATAGCTGTTGAAAGAAACAATGGCTGCTTTTCCTAGCACATATGCGGCGGTAGTAATGGAATCTAGATCTAAAGATGTACCGTATTGCCGGAAACAGAAATCGCTCGGTCTTTTGTGCTCCAAGTATGTATTCATGTTTGTTTATGGTGAAATTCTAGTTTAGATCTGGTTTTTGTAAAATTTTTACGTGAATTTATTATAAAAAAAAAAAAATTGGAATTTGACTATACCGGCTGCGAATTAGAATTCTTTATTTGTGTGTGGATTTGTTGTTTGACTTTTAATTTTGATTTTGTGAAGTTTTTTGAGCTTGTACAATCGAGAAGGTGTTGAAACAATTGGATTAGACGATGCCGCCTCTCGATTAGGTATTATTATTATTTGAGAAATTGGTAATTTTTGGCATTTTAGTTTAGTTTTTTTATTTCTTTTCGAATTTATCAGTAATTTTTTGTTCGAATTAATTTGTAGGGGTTGAAAGGCGGCGGATCTATGACATCGTGAATGTTTTGGAAAGCATTGGCGTAAGAACTTCAAATTTTTTATTTTATTATGACACAAATTTTTAATTTTTAATTTTGAGCTGACACAAATTAGGGTTTTGTGATTTCTTGAATTCAGATTCTTGCCAGGAAGGCCAAAAATCGGTACACTTGGAAAGGGTTTGTGGCAATCCCCAAGGCTTTAGAAGACCTAAAAGTAAAAAAAAATCGTCTCTTGTTTTTTTTTTTCCAACAAATATAAACTATTTTTAGTTCAAGATGCTTACAATTTTCAATCTAATTTAATATTGTACAGAAGGAGGGTTTAATGGAGAATGGCCCTGCTGCTGATACAAGTTGCTCTGAGAAAGTTAGTCATTCTTATGTTTTCATTTCATTTCTCTTTGTATCTTATTTAAACAATATTGAAACTCAAATAATTTAACATCTCATTTCAGATGATTATACTTGTATCAGGGCTGCAATTTTAGTTACTAATCTTTCGTTTTTGCTCTTACTTTATCAATCAGGTTTCAGATGATGATGAAGAGGAAATTTATTCAGATATGAACAATTTAAGTCAAAATGACAAGTCAGATTCTGGTTCTGTTCCTAAGGGTTCAATGCCACCTAAATCTGGTACTTAATCTCAAATTAGACACTCTAAGATAGCTTATACTGTTTATTTGTTGATTTATTTTAGTGCATTTGGAATTTTGATCTGGGCTATTGCAATTGACAAGTGATTTTCCTTGTTCTTGTTTAGGTGATAATAGAAAAGAAAAGTCTCTTGGGCTTCTCACACAGAATTTTATTAAGCTCTTCCTTTGTACTGATGTAAGTTTAATTATAATATACAGACTATATCTTTCATGATGAATATAAAGAGTTCAAATTGTGAGCTACACAACTTTATAACATTAAATTTCTTCCTCTTTAGATGGATATGATTTCTCTTGATGATGCTGCAAAGCTGTTGCTTGGTGATGGAAAGCACACATCAATGACTACTAGAAGTAATGCACTTCAAACATTATTTGTGTTTGCTTGTCTTAATTGCTGCAATTGATGCTAAGCGAATGCTTTTATTAATTTTCTTTTTTACAAATCTCTGCAGCGAAAGTTAGAAGACTCTATGATATTGCCAATGTGTTGTCTTCCATGAAATTTATTGAAAAGGTCACAATCCATCTCATTAATTGACATTTTTAATTGATAAAAGAAGATCTTTATGTTTTATGATTATGATTAAGGTGAAATCCCACAGATTTAGATTACTTACCTTTCTCTCTAATGATTTGTAGACTCATCACCCTGAGACACGGAAACCTGCTTTAAGATGGTTGGGACTTAATGGAAAACCAGATAATAAATCTGTTGATTCTTTGGCCTTAAATGAAACTAAAAAGAGGGCCTTTGGAATGGACATTACCAATTCTGTTATGAAGAGATTCAAGGTTGACGAAGATGCATCCCAAGTCTTAAAGCCTCATATGCCAGTAAGAGTTAAACATGAGACTTCGGAAAATGAGGGAGAAAGAACAAGAACTGGTGTAAAAAGTTTCCAATTTGGTCCTTTTGCACCTGCAAAAGAGGCCAAGGCTGGAGCTTCTCATGAAGAAAATGGAAAACAAGTTGTTGATTGGGAAAGTCTAGCCTCTACTTATCGGCCTCAGTATCATAACCAAGGTACTATATTCAAACTGATTCTATGAGGCTTCATTTGGATTGATATATTTGGAATTGAAGAAGGAATTCCAGTGATAGCAATATTGAGTGGATTTCAAATTCTCATTTTGGTTAAAAGAATAGCACGTAATGAATACTTAGATATTTGAAATCATACAAAATCAATGTTCCTAACAAGGCCTTTGAATTAATTGACATTGTTATGAATATTTAAGTTTCAAATCCTTCAATCCAAATGCAGCCTGAGATTGTTATAATTAAGTATGTTTTTTTGTTCAAAGACCAGTTTATGCAGATACCCTATTCTTTAATTTTAGCCTTTCTAGATCAATAACTCAAACCATTTCTTGTGTTGATTGTTTTCTCAGCTCTGAAAGATCTTTTCTCGCACTATGTTGAAGCATGGAATTCATGGTACTCTGAAGTCGCTGGTAATAACTCATTACAACTGATGTCGTAACAATCTTGTTTCTATTCACATATCAGTGTTAAGATAATAATGGAAGGATTAAAGTACCTTTGTTGACTAAAGAATAGATGGCCTGATGAGGAATTCATACTCTTGGTGAGTCAACTTACAGCACTATATCTCATGGGAATCTATCATTCTGTAACGTTCAAGTCTGTGTATTTTTTCCTTAGTATAATAGTTTACTAGGATGCACATTGGCGTCCTTGATCTTTTACATAATATGAATTTGATGTACATCATTAGAAGGTTCACTAATATTGCTGTCATTTGATTTCAAGCAGTTTTCTTGATTTCATTTCTATTCTTTTTTTTATCCAGATACATAATTTTTAGAAAGTTCTGTGTATCTTGTAGGGGTGGTTATTGAGTGTTAGTACAATTTTTATAAAGTTCTGGGTCGAGGAGGGATAGTCATGTTTTCAGAATACAATTTAAAAAATTAAGTATTTGCTTGGGTCAATAAACTTGAATAAAATACGTATATAACTGAAGTGAAACTCTTGTTTGATACTCTATATGTAACGGGCCTTAGGGATCTGTTTGATTTGGATGGTTTACTGAACTGCACACACTATAGTATCTTGTATGTTATGGTAAATGGAATCAATATTTAGGAAGTTTAAATTCTTAAGACATAAATGTACTCAAAACCACAAATTTGTAGAAGTCAACATTCCCACACTTTTCATACAACACACTACCTAGTCTCATCAACAATAATAAGCTTATCAAGTGTCTAAAAGGCACAGAAGATGAACAAAAATACTCTCAATCCCTACAAGCATCAACAATAACACATCTTAATTTCCTTCCCTTAGATTTTTCATAACATTTTGTTTCTTTATCTATAAGCTTAGTAGCTGTAGCCTTTGACAAACATACCCTTCTTAGCTTCTTCAGATTCACCCTCACCAGTGTATTTTCCGAGCTGAGCCAGAGAGTTGGCCTTGGCTCTGATAAGTAAAGCCTCCTGAGCAGCCGCCACGTTCTCTGGGAGCCCACCCCATGTCTTCAGACAAGTGTTCTGAAGAGCCCTGGCGTAGGAGAAGGATACGTGCCATGGGTTGGGAGCTTGGTTCATCGCATTCAAGTTTAGGGTAGCTTCAACCTCAGATTGCCCACCAGACAAGAACTGTAACAAATTTTCAGATTAAATCTATCAAGAAAATAATCTTAAATTACATGCTATTTATTTTTTCCAAAACTAGTAGTAAAATAAGTTTTTTTAATGAAATTGAACCCAAAAACTCAATAAAGTGCATGAGGATAAGAATACTTGCCATGATTCCGGGGACAGATGGGGGAATTCTCTTGCGGAGGAGCTTGAGAGTGCAGTCAGCAACCTGCTCGGGTGTGGCTCGTTCCTTGGACTCGGCCCCGGGAGTAACCATGCTGGGCTTGAGGAGAATACCCTCAAAAGTCACATTGTTCTCGGCCAAGTAGAAAAACACCTCGGCCCATACCTTTTGTGCAACCTCAAAAGTCCTGTCAATGTTGTGCTCACCATCAAGCAGGATTTCTGGCTCAACAATTGGGACCAATCCATTGTCCTGATCATTGATCAAATACATTATTAGACTTGTCCATAACTTGATTACCATCCATCATCATGTCCACTGACAATACAATATTTTGGTAATTTGATATACATTGAGATATACTGAATGTAAGTCAATCTCCGTTAAAGATTCAAACTCAATAACTCAATAGTATATATAACATTGAGAATTGGTAATTCAAAATGCACATTGATGGTCGGTCCTAGATGAGTCCACATTTACTAGGAAATTAAGATACCTGTGAAATGGCAGCATAGCGAGCCAGGCCCCAAGCGGCCTCCTTCACGGCCAATGCAGATGGGCCATTGGGAATGCTCACAACAGTACGCCTAAATCATTAACAAAAGGTCATAAGAATTCATTACAAATTTTGTCATTATTAATAACATACTGAACAAACAATCCCAGTTATTAAATCAAATACCATTTGGCAAAACGAGCACCCTGTTGGTAGTAAGCAGCAGAACGTGAAGCAAGACCATCTAGCCCTTGGCACCATGACTCATCATTTGAACCAGCTAGAGGAACCAAACCCTGCTCCAATCAATTTTTAAGATTCAAAAAAGAAAAAAATGTCTTAACAACTCTCATGACCTGTCACTCGGTAGTTAAATTCCATGGCTTAACTTAAGATAGTTGAATTCGAGCTTTAGTTACCTTGTCGACTTTGATACCAGGGACAATGTTCTGCTCAATAAGAACATCCACAATTTTCTTGCCATCAACGGTGGATTGGTATAGAGTCTCTTCGAAGAGGATAGCCCCGGAGATGTACTGGCCGAGGCCAGGGGCGGTGACGAGGACTGTGCGGTAGGCTTGGCGGTTAGCCTCGGTGTTCTCTAGCCCAATTGAAGCCAAACGCTTTCCACAGGTAGCATTTGATTCATCCATGGCAAGAATACCATGCCCTGGTGATGCAATTGTTTTCTACACAAACATATCAATATCAGTTAAAAAATGTTGGTCTAAGTATCTTTTGACCCAAATATCTTTATAGTATTCTTTTTTAGTATGTGCTAGTAAAAGGGTGTCATACATTGTATCTCTACACCCAAATTATGTGACAATTTAGCTAAATAAGATTCTAAATATATTTAATACACACCGCGGTCTTGACAAGCTCATCGGCATAGGAGGAAGCACGAACGGTGAGGGGAGATGAGGTGGCGTTGGGGTGGCACCGGACAAGGGAGGCTGCTGATGGCTGGCGGAGAAGGGCCTGTCCCTTAACAAATTCAGATTTGTCAAGGACAGGTGATGACTTGAGGAGTGATGCTGTTGCCATTGTTATGTTTGTGATTGGGGGTTTATGTTTTTGTGACTCAAAGGCTAAGCCTTGTTCAAAAATCTTTTCTCCCTCTCACAATCTTTACCACACGTATGTAATTTATATATACACTATGGAGTTCATAATTATGTGAGTATAGTGTGTCAAAAGATGCCTCGTTTGAGGCTGCCACGAGTGGACCAATCATGGGCATCCACATGGACGTGGTAATTTGTCTGATTTGGCATGTTGCAGCAGTGGTTGATATGTATGGAGTAATACCTACCTCAAAAATAAAAAAGTTCTTGCCTACGAAAATATAGTTTATGTAGTACATTTTGGTGTGGTATGCTAATGAAACTAATATTTAAGGTTATAAATGATTGGGCAGGGTCGAACAATATGTCGTTGGTGTTTGAATTTTGAATTTTATATCGAAAAATTATGTACGAGTTCGGTTTGATTGTTACATGAATCGAATTCGAACGAACTTTAATGGAGCTGAATACCAGCCGCCGAGCTCAAGTAGCTTGATATTTGACATATATTTTGTCAATATTTAGTTCATCAACGAGCTAGAACGAGCTTCAAAAGACAAATGAAAAATGTTATTCAAACTTATATAGTATACACACGGAAAAAGCTTTTATTGAACAAACTTTTGATTTGATATTCACCCTACTACTCAACTAAATAATATCGAAGTTTTATGAATTATTTGCTATACATATAGCATATTCTGTGATCCATTAATTTTGTGTACTTAGAATACCAAATTTACTACATGAAATAATTCCTCAAGAAATAGAACTCTTTTATAAGCAATTGTTTGGAAGATTCTAATGGAATTGTTAACATGAGGCTCGGATGCCTCCTGATGGAGTATTAAATATTAATGGCCATTATTTTGTCCTGTCCCAGGATTTGGTATGACAATGATCACCATATCAACCGTACGTACACTGTTTGGCACATCAGAATATCAGATACCACTATGTCACCAAAACCATAAAATTTTGGTCTCCAAATAAAAGAAAATATATTTGCACAACAATGGTGTATTTCGATTCTTTAAATTTAGAGAATAATATGCTACATCAGAATCATTTGTTGCTAAAATTTTGAGAATAATATGCTACATCAGAATCATTACAAATATTTTCTCAAACAATGGAGCCTAAAGTGGAATCCACTATATTAACCAAGAAAAAGTTATCATAACTATTTATTTTACTAAATTTGAAATTGTGTTTAAGTTTAATTTAACTTAACTCGACAAATTTTAAATAATGTAGCAGCTTGATTTGACAAGTATTATTTAGCGAAGCTATGTTTACTATATAAGAAAAGGAGGCCTCAGAACCATATTACATGTGAATAACAGCATGACAACAAATAATAAAACTAACCAACAGAACTATCATATGAAACTATGGGGTTTCTCTGATGCCGCCTTTCCGTCACTGTACTTAAAAGCTTTTTAACGCGACACATGTCGTTTTAGTTTCTATTTGTTTCATTTTCGTGCAAAAGCAAGAAAATGGAAAAGGAAAAAACACGAAACGCCATGTGTCGCACTATCGAGTACTAAGAGTAAAAAGAGGTCAACCTTAAGTTGGACTCAAAGAGAGATCTGAAATCCCAGCAATGAGATCATCAAGTGAAACATCCTTCAACTCCTTCCAAATTTTAGTAGCATCTGGCTCCATAGCATTTCCTGCAAGGACTTTATTGAACTGTTTAACAAGATCATCTTCTTCGTCAGGTGGAATTTCCAAATCCCATATCTTGAAAATGTCTTCAGTTGATAGTTCATATGTTAGAGGAACTGAATCCACAGTTGTATCAGTCGATTCAAGGTCTACTAAATCCTCATTGTACGTAGGAAGGAAAACATCTTCCTTTTTATATTTTGACCAGAAATCATCAGCATTCTCAAAGTTTAAGCGCTTCTCACTTTTTGGTTCTGCTTCTGTATTATCCAAATTCTGTTGATCAACTGTCTCCGTGACAGAAGAGGGATTCTCAATCTTGTCATTTTCAGAGGTAGAAGAGTCATTTTGTGCATTGATGCTTTCAAATAGCGCGTCTTTGAATGAATTCCAGCCACTATCTAATGATTCAGGATCTTTGGTCAGAAGTGAATCTGCCCAGGCAATATCTTCTGCTGTAGGAACTGATCCATCAAGCCCGACCCTTGCGGAATCCAACCCCGGTGTAGAAACAAAGTGTTCAGTTATCTCGTCATTAACAGCCATGACTGTGAGTGTGAGGTAGATAAAGTTAGAGCCTGCCCTTAGCATTAACATTAGTTTACTTTAATCAGAAACTAAGACATGTTATATGGTCCAAAATTAAAAAAAATACAATATTTTTATAAACTCGATTCAAAATGCAAGGACTTCAACAAAAGTTTCTAATTTTGACTCAGATGAGATGGAAAAGAATAAATCATATAGAAAGGGTTTAATGACATGTAAATTTGGTAACTAGAGGAGACAAATGATGCATAAAATATCCTAGTTTACTTTGGGAAGATAATGCCATATGGGATAAGTAACATTTTCCAAAGGAGGAGTAATCCAATAGTGCTCGACTTTCAAGAATCACTTATCAAATTCAACTGTGTTATATACATGGACAAGCTTCAACTAAGCTTGAGTTAGTGCACTTTATAGTTTTCAGTGACAAAAGCCTGATTTAATGCCAATATTATTATTTAGAATAAATAAGAGAAGGAGCAAAACAGAGCCAGCATCCAAAATTCCATCATTCTTAGTAACATAAACAAATGGGTAGAAATAAAACAATTCATTTGAGGAATATCGTGGCACAAAATATGGAAAAAACAAAGAGATAGACCTAGAGCTATATACTTATGACACATACCATACTATCCAGCAAAAAACTCATTTCTAACTACTAATCAGGTAAAATAAGCTTCCATTAACCTTGAAGCAAAAACAAAACGAAATTTCATACTTCTCTAAACTGGTCAGGTGCATCGTCAGACTAAATATCTCATTGCACAACTAGTAAAGAAGGTTCACCAGGAAGTAGGAAAATAATAAAGAGAGGAGGAGGCGATGCGTCCGTGTGATCCATGGGCAGACAAGTACATCCTATATTCACTAGTGTTTAAATATTTCACATAACCTTCTCTTATTATCATTACGCTCAAAGCATATGGCACAAATGAGGGAAATATGAGCCTGATTTCGGAGGTGATCTCATTACGTCGGACTTTCCATGTATATATCCCTATAACAAAATTGATCTTAATTCGTTGTAACGAAATTTGGTTTACATGTATGATGATTCCAGTATATACGGAAATTCCTCCAAGATCTCTTCATTAGTTGAAAGAAAAATCTCTTTAATTGAATTTCTTGTGTAACTCAGTTTGTTTAGACAATGTGTGGTTGACAAAGTATTTTAAACGGTACGTGATGTATTGTCAATGCAACGAATGCTGATATTAAGAAAACTACAAACTCCTAAGATATTTGTGCCATCTGGTGCATTACATGAATAATTAATCATATGCCATTAATACTAATTGTCACGACATATTTACATGCATATGCATATCCCACATACTAATTTCCACTTCACATGATTGTGCATATGATATCAGCTAGGCATAGTCAGATGATTTTTTCCTAAACTTCGAACACAATCTATTTCTTAATAACAGGATCAGGGTACCTAGTTGTCTCAAAACATGCATGCTTTACATGCTAGTTCCAGCAATAGGAACAACTGATCCACCACACTCTTCATATTCATTGTTTTATCAGCTAAGCATAATTCAAACCACATTTTCGTATATGACCTAAAACAGATTTGAAATCGAATTGGATGATTGAAAAAGATATTATAGGAAAGAGGATACTAATTTATCGAACCGAAACAAAAAGATAGGCGACTGCGTTGACATTCAAGTGGGAACTAAATGCGCACCACAAGATTTTTCCATGAATTTATTCAGTGTATGAGAAATCACATTTCGATGAACATTCAGTGATTCAACTAAGTGTCTAAGCAGTGAGACAATGCTATTTTAAACATACTTATACAATAAGGGTTGCCTACTTTATGAAGTCCCCTGCCTAAGGACTCTAATTAGCGACTGATTACGACCTTGTTGATCACTTAAATCTTAAGGCAACCTCTTAATCTAGAAACAAAACAATTATAAATAAAAGCAAACAAAATAAAAGTAAAACAGTATTAATGTCTGCTGAACTAATTAATAGCTACAATAATATATCATTTTAATCAGAGAAACATATTCAAATTCCAATGCAAATAAATAAGTCGCCGTTCAAATGTTTGTATCAGAATTTTTATCGACGGTTGATTAATATTGCATAACCGATCAGTTTCTTGCATACACAATTTATTTTTCAAGCTCAAATTCTATTTCATCTCATATATACATGAATTAAGTAAAAGTACACGTTCGACTAACCACCCCAAGATTAGTTGATTAGTAAATGAGATAGCACTTGCCACTTCGATATTTAATTAAACGCAATTACTGCTAAAAAAATTCAAAAGAAGGGAAAAATCGTACCTTTTAGAGGAATTGATAACTAGGGTTTAAAGGACGAAATTGAAATATTAAATTTAACGCGTATCATTTTTTTAAGAGAAGGCGGTTGATGACGTGTCGTTTCACAAAAAAATAGAAAAAAAAAAGAAAATATTCCGTTGCCGGGACTTGAACCCGGGTCTCTCGGGTGAGAGCCGAGTATCCTGACCAACTAGACTACAACGGAGCTATTGATAAGTAATCTATGTACCTAGTATTTCATTTGTCTTTTGGGCCAAGGCCCAAATACCATATGAAACTGTTCTCACAGGTCCAAAACTAATGACTAATTGTTTAAACTTGAGATAGTAATCTTTTCATCAAATTAATCATGAAAAATTCTTGTCCAAGTCTAATTTGACCAAACTCATTCTGTAAAGACCTTGATCCACTTCTGGCCTTGTTAACATTGTTGAACTCTAGTCCACTAGCCCAAAATGCTTAAGCCCATGTTGACAAGTAGAAGTAGGTCAAGTCTTTATTAACCATTCAAACAATTCATCCACAATCAATGTGGGATTGGGGTGTTACAATGGATTAACATTCAATAACATCATTTTAAAATATTTTAAAATTACGGGGTGTTACACATTCAACCACCAAGCAAGTATATTACACTTGCTTTGTGATTGGTCACTCTTCAATCCCAAAACAAGTGTATTACACTTGCCTTGTAGTTACTTTGAGTTCGATCAAACCCGATATGGATAAGAATTTCCCATGTCATCAATAATCCAACGATAACAATGGGCCACACCACATGAAAGGAGGAAATACGGGTAGGTGACCAACAAATAGGTGGAATGCATCCATTGGTGCGGACAAATCATTGTAGGACGGTAGGTTACATGTGAGATCAAATGCCCTGCTCTCTTAAACTAAACTTTTTCCACTTCTCGGAGTCCTTCAATAGATTTAGTCAAGGCTCACGGGCTAATAGTCCAAATTTATTTGGACCCGCTAAAATTATAAGTTTATATATTAGTTTAGTACTAAATAAAATTGATTTGGACTAATGACCCGTGAGGCGTGACTAATTTTCATGAATATGTATGGTTGATGAGGTTAATTTTCACTTGTGAATTAGGGGTATAGAGGTAGGCCCAAAACTGAAAATTTTCTTTGTTTTAATTTTCTATTAGAAGTGATAAAGACAACTAAAGTTAATTTAATGAGAAGTGACCAGATGATGGAAAAACAATTAATTGGACACATACATTTATGATATTCTCTCTTGTCTATTAAAATACTTAGGTTCTAAAAGTTAAGAGTGTTGAACGGCTGAAATCATAAACTATGGAGTAGTTGATAATTTAAAATCCCATAAATTTAAAAATTGATGAACAAGTAAATTCCAATTCCAAATGTGTGTTTCAAAATTGTAGTGTAATTCCATTTGAAACAATCCCAACATTCAGTTTGGAGTATATCATTCATTCTAACCCCAAACCTCAAAGTAAAGTAAAATGAGTATACAAACATGTGCTACTAATGTAGCATCAATTATCACTTCCAATCAAACAGCCAAAATGAGCTACTTTACCAATACTATTATCTTAATCCTAGCCTCTTCCTCCTTGCTCCTTTGCAAGATGAGAGACTCTCTTGTTTCACAAATCCATGTGAATCTTTTATGTCTCTATACACAATATACTCGACATTTTCTTCCCCTAACTAAGATTAGGATTAGCCACAAAATATGCAAGAACACCAACAAACGGCGCATTAATATAAGTTGTGGGCTCGGACTTCCTAAAATCGACTCTATCATCCTCATAAGCATCATCTTCATCTGGGCCACCCACCACAGCCCCAACCAACACATTTGGATTAGGCCCAGACGAATTAAAATAAACCGAACCCTCTTTACACCCGATAGATTGAGGATGATCTTTAGTCGAAGGGATTGAAGAACCGCGGTGATGAATCCTTTGAGGATACACATTACTATATCCAACCATATATGACATTCCTTTAGGATTTTCACCTAAAATGTAATTCACTTGCCTTTGTGCTATTTGCCTTAGCCTGGAAGGAGCAATGCTAACTTCACCGCAATTCACATGTTGTGATGATTTTTCCAAATAATTCGCATAAACGAGTAATATGAAGGAAATGGTAGTGGCATGTTGTAAATTGCTACCTCCAGGCCTGTGAATTAGGCCACCAGGAGTGAACTCTATGTGGTATGAAGAAGACTCTGGTATTAATGTGCACATGAAACTATCTGCTGATGCTCTGTAAGACTGGAGAGAGTAAATGCTACTCTCCAAAACCTCCTGCAGTTAATCAAAAAATATTTATTTTTAATTATTTTTTAACATTTTTTCCTAGTACATTTTACACAAGTGAAGATTAAGATTCTTGAAAATTTTACGGATAAACCTTGGAAACGAGAACGTTTAAGCCGGCATGCTTGTTGTCCCACCCGAATTCATTAATATTGTCATCGGCACCGAGTGTTTTGCCATTGTTTTGTAGGTAGTTGAGGTAAGAATTATCATTTGAAGCCCTTCTTAGCCACGCTGCTCCCCATAGCAACTCATCCTGTTAATTCACATAAATTAAAAATTCTTGAAATCAAAAGTGCAATTTATAGAAGTGCGGGACCAAAAATGCAAGTTTTTCCCATACTAATTTGCATTATGTTGGTAATAGAATGTTTATCTGAAATAAAGTGTGGGACCAAAAGTATTGAGGGTTCAGTCATGTAGGACCAACAATGCAAGATAGTAATGTTGGTAAAAGGATGCATGCTTGCCTGAAATCCATCAAAATCGCAATAAAATGGGCAAACTCCATCTCTAATGTTTGAATTGTCACTATAAGCGCCTCGATAAGTATCTGCAAACTCGAAAACTTTGGTGGAAGTTCGCAGCAATGTCTCAGCGTATCCAGGATCGGATGATCTGAATGCAATGGAGGAGGCAGCCAAAGCTGCAGCAGTTTCTCCTGCAACATCAGAGGCTGGATTGGGTGCATCGACTGTGTATACTGTCCTAGCAGTGTCCATATCTTCTGGCCTTTCCCAACAATTGTGATCTTTAATAGGATCTCCAACCTGCAAAAGCGAGCTTTAATTTTTAAAATTTTGGTGGCATAATAGCTAGCATACCAATTTAAATGAAGATACAAAAAATTAGGGGATCTCTAACTATATATATATTCTTAAACAAATGGTAAAAGCAAATGCATACCAATGTTATTCTCTATAAACTCAACGGTTTATTGGCCACATGGGGGTCTACCTCCTAAATCTTGGATGTTAGTGTACTATGGTGACCTATTAGCTAAATCTAGGGGTAAACTGCATAAATAGTCTTTATGTTAAAACAATATATGTACGAAACCTCGATCTGAAAAGATTTAACTGCGAAGAATCCCCTTATGATCGATTTTTTCCTTGCATACATGCTCTTTTTGCGTTGGAAACTAACACCGTTAGTTCTTTACATATATTCTCTATTTTACCTTTAATATGACATGTTAACATTCCTTTAAATAGGTTAACACATTGATAAACTTATACCTTTTAATAAGAAATAAAAAAAATGGTTGTTATTTTACTTTTAAGTACCTAAATTATCATTTTAATAATCCAAATATAAACTATTTATCATTTTATAACTACAAAAATTGAATAAAAAGAATTGTATAAAAGTATTATTATTTTTATTAGCACAAATGCAAATTTAGAATGAAAGAACTGCATCCAATATTGCTATTTTGTTTTTGTTTTTATAAAAAGAAATGTACTTTTATATATAAATAAATTGTATTCATCAATAAATACTATGGAAGGAAATTAGTGTTTTTGTCGTCTAAATATGCGAAAGACAACATAAAAAGTCTCTCACTTGAGGAGAGTGTGCAAGTCATAGACAGAAAATTTATTTTTTCTTGTATTCAAATTTCTCCGCTAGTCATTTATGAATTTTACGTGTTATATTTTAATAAAATGTAAATAGGTTACACATAATGGGATGTTAAGACATAAATATATTTAATGTCTCTTTTTCTCTTAAAGCTTCAAAAACTAAGAGAGGTGGATGGAGAAAAAAAATCCTAAAAGGACTATATGCAATAAAATCTACAGAGGAAAATTTTGTGCGTGTTTAATTTAACACACAAAGTGAGTATATATGTTATAAAAAAAAAAGTGAGTACTCCTAAAATCTAAATTACTAGGTGATAGATATATTTGACAATGACATATATAAAACGACAAAAGTGATTTTAGTCCTCAATCATCAAATACTAAGCAGTAGTTAATGTCGTAACTCGAAAATTTAGCACAATCAATCTGTTTAATTATCATTAACTTATTCTCGGGACGGCAGATAAAACATGTTTCGAAGCTTAATCCCTGCAACTAAAAGTCTGTGTTTCACCAACCCATTTGATTATGAAGTAAATTTTTTACTGTATAAGGTAGAAATCAAAATTTGTATTCTTCTTTCAATATTTTACATTTTCCCCAACCCAATGCAAGCATGTGGACTCTATCACTCAACTAGGCCCCAGCCCCCAAAGTAGTCTTTTACTTTTTCTTTTTTTTAAATGTTAATAATTTTTAAAATTTTTAATCTATGTGAATAATTATAAAAGTTTTTTAAAAATATCAAATATAACAATTAAAATGAAATGAAGAGTATTTTTTAATCACGCAAATACATGAGCAAAAGATAAAAACACCCTCTATACTTTGTCTAATTCTTAAAAAAACCCCTATATTATTTTAACTCCTAAAAACCTCTCGTATTTGATTTTAAATACCACACTCAACTCAAGTAGTATATACTTATAATTTTATTTTTGACTTTTGGTGGAATGACAATATTACCCCTATGTGTTTGTTTTTTTAAAATTTATTTATTCTTTTTGAAAAATTAAGTATACACTACTTGGGTCGAGTGTGGTATTTAAAATCAAACACAGGGGGGTTTTGGGGATTTTAAATGACACATAGGGTTTTTTTTGGGAGTTAGACAAATCATAGGGGGTGTTTTTATCTTTCGATGTCAGGGGTAAAATTATCATATCAAAAACAAAATGTGAACAAATACTTGCAATTTTGGCATTTGAAAAACACTCTCTTTTTTTTTGGGGGGGAGGGGGGGGTGTATTTGGCATTTATTTGATATCACATGAAATTTTTTGGGAGTTAAAATAATACAGGAAAATTTTTGAGAGTTAGACAAATCACAAGGGGATGTGTTTGTTTTTGCTCCAAATACATTGACGGTGTAATTTTTCTCTACCATATGTGCAGAAAATTGACCTCAAAAAAAGATAAGAGAAGAAGATTCGTAGGACCCATCAAGTGGTGAAGAACAGACAAACCCATTGATCTTACCTAATTTATTAAAAAAAAAAAAAAAAAAAAGGAAATAGGAAATGATCTTACCTGACACAATTCCTCCCAGATACCCTACTAAACCACGGTATTTAGTTTAGTTTATCTACCCCCTTTCCCAATCTTTAACTAGCATAAATTAAATTTCCAACTACATTAACCAACTCCACTTTTACTCACGTTTTCACAATTAATTCTTTTTTACTTTTTACAGTAATTTTCTTATTGCATTTTTTTCAATTCGTTAGAGAGGTAAGGTTTACGTATGATGAAAATTTAATTCTAGATGGTTTACGTATCATCCACCAGAGCATTCCTCGGGGTTATATGATTTATTATTAATTACCTGGACAAAAATACGGTTGGGAACTTGTGAAACCGTCTTCAACAAATAATCCGTGGACCACCTAATCGCCACCAGAGCATTCCTCAGTTCCGCCGGCGGCATAAGCTCTCCAAACTCCACCACACTCCACGCCAACATTGTCGTCGTAAAAGCCATCGGAAAATTAAACTTCACATTATCTCCGGCATCATAATATCCTCCTGTTAAGTCCGCCCCCACCGTCCACCCGTCGCCCAACCCCGAGTTCCCCCGCCACGTCAGCCTCTGGTCCGCCGGCAAATAACCCGACCGTTGCCCCTCGAAGAACAGTATAGATTTCGACAATGCGTCGACGTAGTCGCGGTAACTCACCGCGAGAAATGGAAATTGAAATTGTGATAGAATTAGAAATAGGAAATAATGTGAACAGTTCAATTTCATTTTGAATTTTTGGAAGTGAGTGAGTGAGTGAGACTGAGGGGAATTACAAATATCTAATGGAGTTTGTTTTTATGTTTGGCGCCGTATCTTGAGTGTTCACGGGAGAAGGGAATGGGGGTGGGGTGGGGTTGGGACTAGGATTGACGCCGACACGATTGGTAGTGTCAGTTAGAATTCACATGCTGCGGAAAATGTGACTCCATTACTGTACCATTTCGTATGTATTGGTTTTCTTGGCTTTTAGAAGTATATAATATAATATATTTATTTTTTCAGCAGGGCCGGTTTGCATTCAATTTTTTGGGTGGGGTTATGTCGTGAAAACTATAAATGGATTTGGCCTCAATTAAATAAATATATGTGTATAGTTATTGTGATTGGGTATTTTAGATAGAATTCGAATCAGTTATATGACAAAATGTATTGAGGTTGAACGTATAAGTTATTGAGAAAGCACTAAAAAATAAGATTTGGATATTGGAGGTTTTAATTTATTTAACTTGGATAGGTAGTAATTCGATTGCTCGATCTATGATATAAAGTCAAACTAACATTATATATTATTTTGTAGTTTTTGAAATTTCATTCGATTCGTCTCGATAAACTGAAAAATGATTCAATGTACATTAAGATTGTCACATTATTCAAGTTCGACTTGTATTTAACTCAAATAAATTTTGTTTGCCTTATTGTTTCATTATTTCAACTCGTTTATATATAATCAAAACAGATCAGAAATATAATTTTCTTGTAACATCCTGTTAACATACGTTGTGGCAACTCTTCTAGTGCTTACATCATTTCCAAATATGAACCTTTTTAGGTAATTTATTGTCTATCATTGTTCACATTTTTAAATATTTAGTGTTTTTTTCAAGAAATGTAGTACAATTTGAGGTAATGATAATATAACTTCGTAGATTCATAACAAAAGTAGTAATTGATTATAGTTTGATGAACTTTTCTTTATAAATAGGAGGTTGAAACTTAGAAAGACGCTAATGTTCTTATATTTGTATGTTATCACACTAAGTCTTATGAGGAAATCATGTGTCATGTTTCTTAATTGCAAGTTGTATTTCTATATTTAAATGATAACATGAACAATAACTTTACAATATAATTAAAGATAGAGGTTGAGTTTAGTGAAAAAAAACTAATTTTCATAATAATATGATGAACTTAAGTCCAAATTTCAATTAAAATAACAATATGTCCGGTAGCGTTAAAGAAATTAGGTCTGATGTTAACTCTAGAACCCAGGCGGAAAAGAAAAAAGTAGAGCATTACAACGTCACCTAACCTAACTAGCAACTTTATGAATGAGAAAATTTTCAAAATGTTTGTTAGCAAAAGGGTGTTATTTAACCTGTGAAACTTTATGGTTGAATTTTGGTTATTCTCCATTCTCCACTAAATGATAAGAAAAAGAAACAAATGTAGCCGCAGCATTCCACGTGAAGGAATAGTCACAGAGATCAAATAAAGTTTCTAGAAATCTTATTGGTTGGTAGTTGGGCGGATATTCTGATAAAACGGGGTATTTTACTTTTCACCTTTTCACTTTCAGCTAAAAAAAGTGACACTGATGGAATAACTTCTTCCAAGGGCCAAAATCACCTTTGCCAGAGCAACAAATAATGTATCTATCTCTATATTCCTCTTTGCTTCCTTTCTTCTCATGTACCAAAAAGAAGAAGAAGAAAAAAAAAAACTTCAACTCTAATTAATATACCTATTTTTCTTAATATGTAGAAGAGTGAGTAATCCGGAAAGCCAATAAAATAGTTCTTAATAGTATATGAGATAAGAGATTCTTAATGATAATTGGATTCCAATTAAATCAACTCAAACAACAAAAAGAAAAGTTGGTATTGAATGCTAATATGCTTACACATTTTAGGCTCCATATATAAATTGATTTTGGCCCAGTTTCGCAAAAGCAGCCCAGAATCAATCCAAAATAGAGTCTTGACCAGGGCTTCGTGAAACCCAGGCTCCAGCCCAATTCCCTAATAATGTATTCGGTTTCCATGTGGGTTCTAAACCATTTTACCAACTCTAGTTAAAGGAAAAGATATCTTATAACATAGGAGTACTTAATACTGCAAATTATAAAACGCTAAATCAGAAAACAAACCACCTTTCAAGTTAAAACTACCAATGATATATGCTTAAAAGATAAGGAATGCTCAAAGCCAAAAAAGACTCAAGTTTTAAACTTTAATCAAGAAAGTCTTTAAAAATAAGTTCAACATTAATTTAATTAAACAACAAAGTATAAAAGTGCAACATAAATCTCACTCCAACTGAAAACCAAAAAAGGGGTCATAATTATTCACCGAATATTAACCTACAAAAATCCTACCTAGTACCTTCTTGGATAGCGATCAACGAACCTCCCGGATGGGCATTCAAATGCTAAGTGACCTCTTCCACCACAGTTGTGGCATATGGTCACTGAAATGCAATCCCGGCTCATATGCCCTATCTGCTGGCAGTTATGGCATACAATGTCCCTGTACCCACCTCCACGACCACCACCACCCCTCGCTTCAAGCATATTAGCCTTAGAGCAATCTCTAGCCACATGCCCGGATACATTGCACAAATTGCAAACAGGCTCGTTTCGACAGTCGTATGCAAGGTGACCTGTTTTCCTACAATTTTTGCAGGCTTTGTCATTTGTGCAGTCACCTGCAATGTGGCCTTGCTTGAAGCAGTTATTGCACAGCCTCAGATCACCAGGAGGCAATGCAGGAGCAGAGCAGTCTCTGGCACGGTGTCCCGCCTTCCCACAGGTGTGGCAAATGCCTTCGTTTGGACAATTTCCAGCCATGTGGCCAGGTTCTCGACAGTTCCAACAGAGAGATTTTGTGGTGCATTCTGAGATGATATGCCTGATTCATTTTTTGCAAAGGAAAAAGCAAAGATGAATATCCGAACAGTGAAACTTCCTCAGCCTTAATTCCAGATTATGTAAGAAAATTAAACATAAATTACGTGTGGTATAACATAACAATTTAGTAGCAAGAATTATGTGATCCATAATGCAGTACCTGCCTGACATGATATACGATTTTAAAATACCGTGATGGGTTAAGCGTACCAAAGTTTCTTAGACACGAGAAGTAACCTAGCCTCACATATGATTATTACTTATGTAGGTATTAACATAACCTACCCACCACATGATTAAGCCAAAACACAGGCCTACACTAACTGTCAACCATGTTAGGTTATGAGATATTGGGCTATGCATCATGATCATAATTAAGCCCAATTATAATTCCATTGTATGGACTTTAATAGAAATCAGTAATATTAATTACTTTACAATTAACGGTATCCTACAAAATATTTCCAACAGCTCAGTCTTGGGAAGTATTATAAACCAGAAAATGTTGGATTAAGGAAATAAAGTTAGTCGACTGGATATGGTATAGAAGTCTTCAAGGAAAGAGAAGCAAGGACACGCATATGTGATTTCATTTTTATCGGGTCAGTTGAGTAATAGTAATACATAGAGAGACCCTTGAACTTGCAGACTCAAAGCTTTATTCAAATTCAGGCGTTATATAGATGACAATCAGCCACTTCCAGTGGCGGACCTATACTAGGACAGGTGGGGGCTGTAGCCCCCACTCAATTTTATTTATATTTTTATAAAAAAATTCTCTCTTTTTCTTTTTTATTTAAATTGTTTCTCTCTACTGCCGCGACCAACTCACCTCCCTCACTCCCCACTTAAATTTCCGTCCATTTCGCCGTCAGTGGTCACTTTTCCGGCGACCGACCACACCCAAAACACTCGCCTCAACACCCGCACCTTCCCCATGGGTTAATTTCTCAGTTCCATTGCTATTTACCAGTTCTAGATTTTCGGCCTCATTTCTCGTCGGAACCAGGTACGAACGGTACGATTTGTGTAATTTATATATAGAATCCTCTTCGTTTCATGTATTTTTTATGTGATTCTAAATGTGTATTATATGTTAATATGTTTATCAAATTTGTTTTTTTTTACATTGGAAATATTGGTTAGAATCTCTTGTTTGAAAGAAAAAAAATGGTGATGAAATTGTGATCTTATATTGATTTTGTTGAACTAAGATCATAGTAGTTGTTAAAATTGCAAAAATCAACATCAGAATCGATTAGTTTCACTTGATAATGACTTAAGATTCTGATATATTGTTGTTGTAATGATCTAAGGCTCATCACTGATACCTTCATGCATTTAAGTGTATGGCGAAAGTAGAATAAAATTAACGCAGAGTAATTGAAAAGATAAAATTTTAGGAATATATAGATTTGGAATGAGAATGAGTGGGAATATCTTTCTTTATTTGTTCACTTGACCTTTGATGTACGATTGTGTTAGATTTTGGACTTGTTCAGAGGTTTTCAATTTATATGTAGTTGGTGATTTTTGAAATTGTTATTGTAGAGATTTTTAGTTCTTTTGGGGTTATAACAGGGTACCATATGTAATTAAAGTAACTTGTGGGGTTATTTTTGTCAAACTTCACCTCATCTTTTTTGTATCTACTCATATATTTTCTTATGGAAATATAATTATTAAGTTCGACTGTTTGATTGATTTTTTTATTTTTTTTGTATATTGATTATTAAATTTTTAGTACACTTTAGCCCCCACTGAACCCGATTCCTAGATCCGACCCTGGCCACTTCATAACCCAAACATACCAAATGCAACTAATTAGCTGCATGTCAGTATTTCCATATACAAAAAGAATGCAGCTTATTGCAGATCATCTCATGCACTTAATTTAGACTTCAGTTGATACATGAAAAAAAAGGGGAAAGCACACTGAGGAAGGTATGCTATATTAAAAATGAGATAACTGACAAAATGTTGGCATTTGATTTTTGCCCATCAAAAGTAAACATCTTAAGTGCATTAGAATATGAGAGAGAGAGAAGTGAATGAGGGTCCATGAATACTTGAAAAATGCAACTCAAGGGAAGAAATGGAAGTTTCTTAAATTTCATCAATAACCAAAGAAGACGTTGCTTAGTTTGTCAAGAAATATGTGAGACATTCATGGTTAGAACATAGCCAATTACATACGACGAACTTAACAATTGCTTGATGGATACTAACCCAGGAAGACCACAATTGTGACAGATTGCGACATTGGGGCATTCTCTGGCAAAATGACCAGGCCTTTTGCAGTTCTTGCACAAATTGTTCTGATCCCTGCAAAAGAAGTATATACCAAACCATATTGATAAGAAGTATTTTCCAGGTAAAGCAAAATATTAGAATACTCATGATGCTGCAAAACAGGAAAACGAACAGCAAGGCAAAAATTAAAAATGAAATACTTCAATGAAGTTCACAGAAATTCCCTTCATTTTCTTTCCTTTTCACCAATTACTTTGGTCCAGGGATGAATAAGAGTATTCATACAAATTCCTAATATTTGAACCATGTTTGACTCAAATGATTTTCTAAACAGGCAAGCAGAAGCAGCCAGGAAAAACATCAGAGCATGTTTCGTTTTAGGTAGATCCCATACATCAATTGTCTCCGCCTTTCCCAGCCAACATATATAATTGGTGAAGAAAAGCCGCAAACAGATGAACAAAATACAGGCGAAAATAACCTGAAGCCCCGTCCCGAATCACGTCTATATGGTGCATCACGATAGGAATAGCGCTGAGTACGGATCTTACGATCCATTGGGCTCCTGCTTCTGCTCCTACTTCGGCTCCTTCCGTCAAAGCTCATTTTCAAAACTATCCCAATCAACACACCGACACTTGCGAGCAGAATATCACCAACACCAAAGCTGCTGCCCCTGCCCTGTCCATCACAACCACACACCCAAGACCAAATCAATGAGTCCCACAAATTTTTACTTAATCCTTCATGATTTAAGCACCAATTCCCACACCACTACTACTTTTCAGCAAACAATACCACCATGCATCAATGCCATCTTACTTATATTATTTCCTTTTCTACTTAGTTTTACTTCTCTGAAAAACCGTGTGTTTGGAGTAACAGAAAAGAAAGCAGGAAAGGAGCACAATTACTTATGAAGGGAAGCTGAAGAAGAATAGAGATTTAAATTATTAAAAATAGAATGTGGTGTACAGAAAAAATGTGCCATGACTATTCATTCATTCTATAAAACTCAAAATTTATAATGCTTCATTTATTCTCATCCTTTTCTTTTCCGAGTTACCACAAACCACATACAGTTTAAGTTTTCACCCCCAGATCATAGCGACATCAGGTTATTTTGCTTAAATGAATATAGTCTAGTAATACCACGAGACACAGTCGTTATCTTGTGATTGCAACATTTAATTTATCACTGAGTGATTGGAGAGCAGTTGTTTCCAAATTTACGTAGTGTTCATATACCAAACCACCAACCATACGTAACATTCCAAATTAACAAGAGTTTAACATCTAGTTCTAGTGTGTATAAAATGATTAACCGTACATAAATGAACAAACAAAACCTCATTGAATCAAATCTGAATCCAAAATTGTACTTGGGGAATATTTAATAACCTAATCCAGCACTAACGTGAACCCCCAAAATAAGAATTATACATCTGAAACCTAACCATACTAAAAAGTACAATTAAACATCAACTAACCCTAACTAAACCAGACAATCGGTAAATCTAAGCAAACAGTGCAACACAATTGGGAAAGAGATAATACATATATATATATATAGAGAGAGAGAGAGAGAGAGAGACCTGCTAAGACGCAAACGATAGCCGTGCGGCGTAGAAAATGAAGCTACGGAATGGATATATGCAGCGAACAGACAAGTAAACTCAAACGTGAGCTCAGAAAATGAAAGAATCCGTGTGAGTATTGTTATTTTTTAGACTAATTTGCAGGTTGCTCCCCGAAGTAGTACCTTTCGACAGTCTCCACCCTCAAAAATAAAATATAACAAAATTCATCTTCATAAAAAAAAAAAAAAAAAAAAGAAAGAACAATAGAAATTTCTTGGTAAAAAAAAATTTTCCGTTAAACAAACCCTTTCAATTTGCTTTTTTTTTTTTTTTTTTAATATATTTAGTATATTTTTTTTTAATCCCTATATTTAGGGCTCAAGATCCTCTATACCACTATTAGTGTACCATTCTTGTGTACCACTAATAAGTAATTGCCACATGTACATGTGACAATTATTATAATTGTCACATGTACATGTGGCAATTACTTATTAGTGGTACACAAGTATGGTACACTAATAGTGGTATAGAGGATCCTCACCGTATATTTAGTATTGTTAAACTTAACATTAATTGCCCAATATATATGGATCATATTTTCTATTACACATTAATGTCACACTTTCACGACACACCAAAATATAATTAATATATGTAAAGTAAAACAAGTGTTTCTTTTTTTTCTTTTTCTTTTTCTTTTCGAGAACCAATTAAAATGAATGTTGTACTAGTACGCACACTTATATAAATCATCTTTGCCCAAGTTTTGCTCACAAAACTTCAATAAATCAATTTATGAAAATTTAGAAAGGCAATATTGTTGTACCTTATTTCATCGAACAAATTATAAGCACAACAAGGGAAATCCAAGCCAA
Organism: Penstemon newberryi var. newberryi; assembly: GCA_030819805.1. Classification (NCBI taxonomy): domain Eukaryota; kingdom Viridiplantae; phylum Streptophyta; class Magnoliopsida; order Lamiales; family Plantaginaceae; genus Penstemon; species Penstemon newberryi. The sequence goes on along the minus strand of JAUALY010000004.1, from coordinate 9,314,754 downwards.
GTGCAATGAGAAGCAAATACATCTGCTTCTCCATATGCAATTGTTTTTACTTAAAGTAGTTAAAAGGTAATTTTAGAAAAAAGTATAGAGTGTTTACAAAATAAAAAATTAGTTGAAAGCAATTTTTTATGTGTTTGTAAAAACAAAAAATAGTAACCCTTTTGTTTTATATGAATTTCATTTCATTGCCCGATTTGCCCTTAATTTTACATGTTTCATACATTAAATTTGTTAATTTTTGAAAGCGCCTTTTTTTTATACACGTCTTTTAGCAAATAAAATTAAAACGGACAAAACTGTAATTATATAAAATTATAATGAATAAAACAAAGTCACCTAAATATTAACTAAACTTTTATCAAATAAAAATGAATGAAGAAAGGTTTATTAAATCAGTAACTAGGCTTATATCAAATCATAAGAACCAAACGATCTCATATGAAATTAAATGAATAAAAAAAGCTTAATAAATACTTTGGTAAAATAAAAAATTAAATAGCTAGAAATGAGATATTAGTGAAATTAAAGCACACAAAAAAAAATTAAACAAACAAGTTGAGCATAAAAAGCTAACTAATTATAAGTTTTTTTTTTTTTTTTTACGGTGAATACACCAATCTATATCGAGAATTTATTTCATTGATATCAAATTGTAAAGATCACATAATTACAAAGACTAATATTAAACTAGATAAATACCCATCCATTATCTCCTGGTCAAGAAGCTTCAACTTTAGCCAACAAGCTACTGCTTCATTGACAACTAATTACAAGTTACCACTATAAAAAAATCCTACGATTAAAGAACAAGTACAAATAATAAAACCACAGATAAAATTAAAATATCTACAAATTAGATTTTTCTTTTAAAAATCAACTATATATTTTAAATTGAAAACGACACAAAATTGAAAATAAAATTGTGAAGAGGAAAATAAATGGCCCAAATTATATAAATAGAGAATGAGGTAATAGGTGGAATTAAGATAAATTATGAAGGATATAAATATTGAAAAATTATTACAAAAATATCACCAGCCCGAAAAAAAGGTCATGTCATATATTTTCAAAAGCAACTTCTAAATTTTTCTTATTGATAAGCAAAAAAAAAAATGGAGTTTGAAAAACTAAAAAAACTACTTTTCGAAGAAAAAAAAGTTGAAAAATACTTTGCAGAAGATGTTGTAAACACCCCAATATTTTCATAGATTACACTTGCCATATAATTACTTTTGGTTCAACCGAACCTGGTGTTGATAATAATTTTCCACTATTTAGACATCTTCACAAATTAAAATTCGGGCAACATTTTAATTATTTTCCGGATTTTCCTTGTTAACCAAATAGTAGAAAGAAGTGCTAACATTAAAAACACTATACCATAAACAAAAGGAATAAAATGAAAAAACAAAAATAGAACTCTTCCTTAACTCGCCTCCATTTGTTGCATCGATGTACTAAAACAGTTCTTTTATTCCATGTATTAAAACCTCTTAGAGATTTATTATCAAAATTTATCGATTGATCGGAAGAAAATATAATACATATCTGAATTTAAGAACACGGGACTAACTTAAGTATAATAGTAAATCACGGAGTATATTTTTTGGAGAAAATTATAACTTTTTTTAACTCTTAAAAAAAAATTAATTAAATTTAACGTGAACCCTTAAACACAACTTCAATTAAAATAACGATGCATTATTAATATTATTATTGCAATATCAATTAATCAATGCGTGGCTTATCTGTGCAATAAAAGATCTACAGTGAGTGACCTCCCCTTTTAATTACATAGAGAAAAAAAAAAAATAAATAAAAGAGAGAGAAGAAAGAAGACAAAAAAAAAAAAACAAAAGAGTAAGAACAAAAGAGTAAATTCTTCCGAGGTTTAATTCCCAAAACCCACCTATTCACAAAATCTGATAAACCTGTCAATCAAAGCTTATAAGCGTTTTACTCAAAGAAACCTAGGGTTAGGGTTTTGAAACAAAGGAAAAATAATAATCAGATGTTCAAGCAAGGACGATGAATGAACCCTATAAATCAGTAATGGAAGAAGAAAATTTGGAAATTCAAGAAATAAAGAGCGGAGAGCAATGCGAGTCGTTTCCTCGGTTGGATGAATCTAATTTAGTTATCGATGGGGACAAAGGCGAAACGGCGTCGTTCGAGGATAAGCCGGTGATTGTCGAAGGCGAAGAAGAGGCTTTTTTAGAGAAGTCGATGACTGAACAGGCGGAAGTTCTGCGGGAAGCGGTGGTGGTGGAGGAAAGTGGCGATCAATTGATTGATGCAAGAAGTGGGGAACCGCTACTAGAAATGAAAGCTGAGGAAGAAGCCAAGAGTGCGGCGGACACAGTTGTTACTGATACAGGGGATGTGCAATTGGACCCACAACTCGGGCAGAAGCTCGAGGAAGAACTTGTGCCAGTAAATGAGGCCAAGGTGGAGAATTCTGAGTCACAAATGGATGCGATAGGGGATGAATTGATGGCGGAAAGGGAGGGTCTGGCGGCAGGGGATGATGAAGTGGAGAGGGATATGGATGACGGGGCGGAGATTGAAGAAGTGGGAGGTGTGGTTAATGAGTTGCTGGAGAGTCGGATGGTAGAAAATGATACAGAGGCGGTGATGGACGATGAGAAGGTTGATGCTTTGGTAAATGACTCAGACGATCAGCGTGCTGGAAAACCAGCTAAAGCTGAAGAGGAAAAGGGTGATCAGAAGGTTTATGCATTGGTAAATGACTCAGACGATTGGAGTGCTGGAAAACCAGCTAAAGCTGAAGAGGAAAAAGGTGACGCGGTCATTGCTGAGGAGATACTTACCACTGAGGTCAAATTAGATGTGGATGTAATAACTAAAGTTAAGCCCAATGATCACATCAAAGTTCTTGAATTTAGTGATCTTATTGGACATGTTAGTGCTGATGTGAGAGAAGGGCATGCCAAAAATAAAGAGGTGGCTGCTGAGGGGAGTTTGATGTCTGAAATTAAGACGAGGGATGAGAGGATGAAGGTCGAGGTGTTAATGGATCCCAATTTTGATGAACCAGTGAATGTGGCAAGAAATAGGGAGGAGGTAGTAGCAGAAGAGGAGTATCCGACTGCTGATATTAAAATTGGAACTCAGGCGAGAGTGGAGTTGGAGTTGGATAAGGGGAGAGAGGAGTTGGATCCCAATTTTGACGAAGTGGTGAACATGGCAGAAAATAGGGAGGATGTGGATGGAGAAGAGGAGCATCCAGCTGGGGATATTAAAATTGAAACTCAGGCGAGAGTGGAGTCGGAATCAGACAAAGATGATGTGTTGGAGGGGATTCAATTGGCAAATGCTGAAGTGGAAACAGATTCAGGAACTGAGATAGTGGCTGATAAAATTGCAGACGAGGTTACAGAAATGGAAACAGATGAAGCTAGGAGCCCTTTAGATGTGCCTGGTCTGGAGATGTATGATTCACCGGCTGCTCTGCAAGATGAGGAAGATGAGACAATGTTTGCCGAGGAGGAGACAGGGACACAAGACACTGAAGTAGAGACTGAAACAGATGTTGCTGAATCAGGGAAAACATCTGGAGGGAAGCGAAAGAGAGGGAAATTGACAAAAAGTCCATCAGCATCTAAAACCGCAGCAAAAGCTTCATCAAGGAAAACTGTGGGAGAGGATGTATGTTTCATTTGCTTTGATGGTGGGGACCTTGTTCTTTGTGATCGTAGGTAAGTTTTCAGAGACTTAGAAGGTGAAACTTTTATATTTTAACAAAGAAAAAGACACATTTGTTTCATGTTCAAAAAATATTTGATGGCCAGATGTTCTCATTCACATATCAATTGATTTCTTTAATGGGTTTCCAGGGGTTGCCCTAAGGCCTATCATCCATCATGTGTCAACCGGGACGAGGCATTTTTCAAAGCTAAGGGTCGCTGGAACTGTGGTAAGTGTTTCTCTCTATCTCAATGATCATGTCACAAACTTAAGGATCATTGATGTATGCTTTTGAAGATAGTTTTGCTTTATTGTTCTAGTAGAGCTGCTGCTAACCCTTTAATAATAAGACTAATTAAATGCACAGGAATCATCAATGTGATTTATGAATAAGTGTGCACTGAGGTGCCAAGCTCTATTGGGCTTAAGAGGAAAGCATGAAGCCATGCATTATTTAATTGAAAGAACGAAACTGCACTATAATATTTACATGCAAGATATTTTTACATTCGTATGAAGATACTTGCAAAATTCATAACATGCATTGATTAATAGATTTCCAAAACACCAGTTAGATTCACGTGAGTCTCTGAAAAAATCCTGAGTGTATTTCAGCACAGGTTACAAAAAGCAGGTTTTTGGTGCCTTGCATTTATATATATACATATATACATATATACATATATACATATATATATATATATATATATATGGGTGCACTTTGGTGCAAGAAGAGTCTGGTGTTTGTGCTTGGGCATATGCATCTATGATTCAAAGAGAAGAGAGGTTAATTGCGCCAGTAAGTAGCCAGAGAGGAGCTCATCCGCCAAGCTTGTGATTTATATAGTTCTTGACTTGAACCATTGAAGTTTTTGTCTAACCTACTTAACGACAGATTGAGGCCAGCCTTTTCTCTTTTTTGATTATTCTCCTGAATTTACAGTTTGCATTAGTGAGTGTGTAGATGTACTCCTTAAATGTGGAATTCAGGTCATTTACAAGAAGTGTTCCCTTATCATTAAGGAATTTATTCCACAATTTACTGAAGTTATCACCTTTTCTCTTCTGCCTTGGATCTGCTTGCGAACTGATGGGGAAGGGTGTAGTGTACAAGCTCATCTTCAGAGGCTAGTTATTGAACTTCATTTATGGTGGATGGCCATGCTTGCCATTATTCTTATTCCTTCACTTCCTAGCTCAAAACTGTGAAAGTTTTGATTTAAGCTAATTGGTCTTATCTCTACCACTCCATGTATACGGAACTTAATTGTTTCCTACGAGGGAAACATGAAATAAAGCGATTCTTGGATACCAATATGCCATCGAAGTCCCACTTGAATCAAGTTCAGTTAATATTTCCTAGAAATGTCTTCCACTTTCGGTATATGCATGTTTTCGATAGTTTCACTCTAACAAGCATATAACATTTTTGGCTTGTACATGCTTGATCATGTGAGCTTTTGAGTACTGGAATTGGGTTGAGTTTCTTGTCTTTATGGCTCCTTCCCCGTATTTACCAACTTTAATGTTTTAACTTGTGTCTACCTTTATCTAAATGCTGCTGTAATTTTTTTTTTCTTATTTTCAGGTTGGCATTTGTGTAGTATTTGTGAGAAGACTGCTCGCTATTTTTGTTATACATGTACATTCTCCTTGTGCAAGAGTTGCACTAAAGATGCGGCAATATTATGTGTTCGAGGAAATAAAGGTTTTTGTGAGACCTGCATGAGCACTGTTACGTTGATTGAGAACAATGAACAGGGAGACAAAGATGTATGTGCTTTTGTAATCTCTATCTTGCTCTTTATTCTCTTAAAAAATAGGTAAAATATGTTCTTACACGTTCTTTCAATATCATGCATTAACCTCTATTTTGTGATTGGCTGATTGCTACTAACCATATTTGTTATCACATGTTTTGGATATCAGGGTTACGCTGTTAAAATTGTTCATAATCATTCTTTTCTTATTCTTGACATACTCAACCTTTTGAATTATTTGGGTGAGCTGTAATATAGTGTCAGTTTGATGATTTTCATCTTTTAAGTGTTTGGTTTAGGACCTATTGATGCCATCCAGATTACAATTTAATTTATGAACACAAAAATACTTGTTTTCTTGATATATACAATTCAACTGTGGATTCAATGGGTCTGTGGGCTTTTCTGAACTTGCCATCCATACTCACTGGACATTCAATCTAAAGACGCGATTAATTTGATGTTTTGGTTTTGGCTTTTCACTTTTTGTATTACAGTATTGCTCGTTTTTTTCAATTTCATCTACATGTTTGGTTAGTAATATTTCGTTGCTATTTGTCTTCATGCAACTCTGGGTTACACTTAATGGAGGACCTGAATATATTCTATCTTTGGTCTCTCATGAGTGTATTTTTTCTTTCCTCCCTTTTGTGTGTGTGTGTGTGTGTGTGTGTGAATCAACGACTATGTTTAATAAGCTAAATGTGTATTTTCTCTTATTGCACCAATACAGACACTTGCTGTTAATGAGTTTGGTTTAACTAACTGCAATGAATTTTGAGATCTTCACCATTGTGTGGTATCTGAAATCAGGTCCTATGGGAATATATACACTAACAATTATAAGCAAAATTGACTAGCTTCATTGTTTTAATTGTATATTTGACCTATTTCTGCCGTGAAATTGAAAAAACTTTCCGTGAAATGTTAGATCATGAAAATCGTGATAAACCATTTGGTTGTCACTTGTCATCTATATTGATCCTTTCAATTGTTATCATAATGACATTACCTTGTTTTCCTTTGCAGTTTTATTGTTTCACTTTTTGTTGTGGTTTCCATAAATTGATAGTTTAAAGCTTTAGCGTTTTTAGTATTTGGTTGCCAGATTATCTTCTTGCATCTAACTGGCTATTGTATTAAGAACCACTTGCTCTTCCCGATTATTTGTTATCTACATATGGATAGATTTCTGATTGTGTTGCTGTTGTCCTTGACTGATGCAGACTCAAGTAGATTTTGATGACAAAAGTAGCTGGGAGTATCTCTTCAAGGATTATTATATAGAACTGAAAGCTAAGCTATCACTTTCGTCAGTTGAAATTGAGGAGGCCAAAAATCCATGGAAGGGAGGGGACATGTTGTCTGGTCCTGGCAAACCAGAATCGTCCGAAACACAGGCTGAAGCTAATGATGGAGGATCTGGTTCAGATGATTCTACTGAAAACTTAAAAACTGTCAAACCTAAAAGAAGAAAGGTACGGAAACAATCAAAATCCCTCGCCAAAGAAAAGCAATTGGTCAGTACAGATGTAGCTACTGGATCCAGAGCTATTTCTTTATCTGACAACTCTGAGTGGGCATCAAAGGAGCTACTTGAATTTGTTTCACACATGAAAAATGGTGACACGTCTTTTCTCTCTCAGTTTGATGTACAAGCTCTTCTGCTTGAATATATCAAAATAAACAAACTACGTGATCCTCGTCGGAAAAGTCAAATTATATGTGATGCAAGATTGGAAAATTTATTTGGGAAACCTCGCGTAGGACATTTTGAAATGTTGAAACTTCTTGAATTACATTTTATTGCAAGAGATGAGCAGACCGATGAGGTTCAAGGGAGTGTTGTCGACACTGAAAATAACCAGTTAGATATTGACGATGACCTCCTGAGCAAGGGTAGGAGACGTAAAACACGTAGAAAAAGTGTGCCTCAATCTAATCTCGATGATTATGCAGCTATCGACATGCACAATATTAATTTAATATACCTGCGAAGAAAGTTGATGGAGGACCTACTTGAAGATGCTGAAATGTTTCACGATAAAGTTGTTGGAACATTTGTGCGGATAAGGATTTCTGGTAGTAATCAAAAGCAAGATCTTTATAGATTAGTGCAAGTTGTAGGTAAGAACTTTCTTTCTATTATCTTGAAACTGGTTAGAAATGGATTGTTTATTTAAATTCTTCTGTAATTAACTCTAGTGTTTGTGATAACTATCCAGACACGCTTCCACCCCCTCTCACCACCCTGCAAAGGAAAGAGAAAATAAGTATAGTTGTGATTGCTTTCCTTGTATTTTGAATGCAGGCACAAGCAAAGCTGCGGAGCCATACAAAGTTGGCAAAAAGACCACTGACACGATGGTGGAGATACTAAATCTAGACAAGACTGAAGTCATATTAATTGATACTATCTCAAATCAAGAGTTCACCGAGGTGATTGAATTAACCCATGGAACCTTCTTTTCCTCTATCAATACATAAGTTTCAATGTCATCAAGATGGACCGCCTCTTCCAGTTCCCCCCCTCCCTCCTTTTCTATAAGAAAGTATTCAGGTATTTGTTAAAACAACAAAAGAAAAGAAGAACATGGTTTATAGCTATGAACAAACACCGGTTAGATTGTTAAAGCTAAGTAGTGCCTGTCCCTTATTCTATAAATCTAACTTTTCAGATGACTTAGTTTTTCAGCAGTTCCGCTTTAATGGCTTTGCTCGTGATATGCATTACCAAGGCTCCTTATAAGCAAGCCACCTTGAAATGCACCCTAATGAGAATCTTAAGATAGTAATGTTGTATTTGATATGCCTTGACAAGAAATTTATTAGCTGTTTTATGAGAAAAGGTGTGCTCGTGATTAGAATTGCTCTTGGAGCCAATACCATTTATAAACTATTTTTTAGATATTATTGATAATTACAACAGTGATTTTTGAATTGATTGTAGTTTTTGGAAGTTAATTAACTTTCTTTCATTTGTCAACTTTTACAGGAGGAATGTAAGCGTCTTCGCCAGAGTATCAAGTGTGGACTCATCAGTAGGCTGACTGTGGTAATTATACATGCACCTCTAATTATCTAATATTGTAGCCTTACATTTGTAGTTTTTTCAATGATATAACATTGTGGTTTTGTAGGGTGAGATTCTTGACAAGACGATGGAGATACAGGTGGCCAGAGTAAATGACGTATGTTCATTCACCCTAATTTCCTAAAAGTTGCTCTGTTAAATGGATGACATCTATGACTACTTTAAACCTATTTATGTTATCTTACAAAAAGACTAATGAAAGTTTTGGAATATACAGAAAGTTGGCACAGAGATTAAGAATTATTAAATAGCCATCATTTGAGGATAAAAATCCAAAAATACCCTCACTGGAGTAGTGGAGTAATAATTGCTTTTCTCTCTCCTCTCTTAATTAGGAGTTAGAACAATTATAATGAAAGTGTAAAGCTGGAAAAAATATATTAATTTTGCATTGAACTTCTAAAACGACAAATAATTGAAACAATAATTTTTTGCCAAAGCGACAAATAATATGGAACGGAGGGAGTATGTCGTTAATGGTATTCAAGAAATGTTTTCAGAAAGTTCAGTGTTTTTTCCCGAAAAAAAGGTTAACAGAAAAAAAAATCACCAGTCTGGAAATTGGGATGAGTAAAACTGATATGTTGCTTAAAAAAGATACTTAATTTTTTTGAATAGGATGTCCTAGGTGAGCTGCATTACCGAAGTAGTGGCAAATGTAGATATGAAGTAGCAATTTTAGTTAACACTCTGGCGGGATATTATAGTGGCAGTAGATCAAATCACCGTGGAAGTTTTTGAAATTGGACCATGTGGTCCAAGTTCAATAATTTGAGTTAATAATTTTAGTTCAATAATTTGGACCGATTTACTGAACTTTGCCAAGCATTTACCGAAAACTCTATTTCCTAACAAAACTGGAAACATATCTCTGGCCTTATAATTTTGGAAAGTTTCACGTTCGATCTTACGGTTAGCTCACTAGACTATATTAGCTTGTTATGTATATAAGATAGCATGAATTTCTGAGAACTATTAGAGTCTGTTTTACTAATAATACTTGGAAAAGAACAGGTTCAATGTTTAGCCACTATAGGAATCGGGATTGGACTTTATGGATGAATAGTAGTTAAATGCCTTTGAGAATGCAAAATCTTATAAAAGTTTCACACCGCCTCCCTGACAATTTTATGTGTCACATTACCCTCCTGTGTTATGATGAAGTCTGTGTTTTAGGTGGCTTACAATTTTTTTGGCTTAACTTGTTTTCTTTTTTATTTGCGTTGTCTTATATACTTGTAGATTTTGAGAAACTTGTTCACTTTTCTTCACATCTTCTTTACCCTTTTCATTGTGGAGCGGACTTCCATATATGTAGGATTTGTTTTTTAGGGGATGACATTATGCTTATTTTTTCACGGTTATGCAGTGGCTGGAATCAGAGGTTTTGCGGCTTAGTCATCTTCGTGATCGGGCAAGTGATTTAGGACGTCGGAAAGAATATCCTTTTTGCCTCCGTGTAAATTCGTATATTGATATATATATATATATATATATATATATATATATATATATATATATATATATATATATATATATATATATATTATCGTTACTTTCTATAGCTTGTCATGTATATGTCGACTTGTCAAAGCCTATATTTGAATGGATGTATGTGAAGGAGTTATTTGCCCATACACAGATCATGAAAAGATTTATCATCTATTGAACGAAATCGATGTCAACTCCAAGAATAATTTTAAATAATTGTAACACAATCATATATTGTTCCAGTGTGGATCATTCTGCATTTGTTTAAATATTACTCATAACTGCTTACTATAAGCATATGAGTTTTATGTTGTATATGAAAATGACAAGTTATCCTTGACTAGTATTCTCACGCTTAGAGAGTGTGTGGAGAAATTACAACTTTTGAAGACCCCTGAAGAGCGTCGGCGTAGACTAGAGGAAATTCCAGAAATACATGCAGATCCAAAGATGGATCCAAGTTATGAATCTGATGAGAAAGATAGCGAGTCTGAAGAAAGCAGACGAGGTTTTTCCCTTGATCATTTTCAGACTTGGTATTCAACACTTTAAATGTCACCAAATCCTCATTGTTTAATTTGCTTTGTTGCATGCAGATGCTTTTATGAGATCTAGAGTTTCTGGTTATAGCAGGAGAGGAAGGGCCCCAATTTCTCCTGGAAGTGATAATTCTTCAGCAAGAGTTTGGGAATCGAGCAGAAACCCATCTGGTAATAGCTTTTCTCTCACTTCTAATATAGATGAAGTGGGAAATGAAAATTCTTGGAATTTAGAAGGAGACAAAGACACACAAGAATCCAACAATATAGAGAAACTGAAATCTGTTACTAACTCTGACTCTTCTGGATTGGCCGTGTCCCGATCTGAATCATTTTCTGGTGTAACTCCACCTGAAACTACTGCTGTGAAGATAAATGAATCAGAAAAGATGTGGCATTACCAAGATCCTTCTGGAAAAGTTCAAGGACCCTTTTCAATGGTGCAGTTGCGTAAATGGAACAACACTGGTTACTTCCCTGCTGGTCTAAAAATCTGGAAAGCCACAGAGAACCAAGACAACTCCGTACTTTTGGCCGATGCTTTGGCAGGGAAATTTCCCAAAGAGTTGCCTTCTGGAACATTCTTAAACCGAGATAGGGAGACATCACATGTCGATCAAAATCTCAGGGCCCACACAAAATTGTCTTCTGAGAAATGGGCCCGGAATGATATCACAAACCTACCTTCTCCTACTCCAATTCAGTCAACTAGTGTTAATGGAGTGCTGCCGTCTCCTACTGCAGTTTTACCTAATATTTCGACTCATTCTTCTATTACTGCATCAGTTTTGAATTCTGTTGCCCAGTCGGTCAATACTTATAGTCCGACACCTAATTCCCAACACGGAATCCTCGTGGGCCCCACAGATTCTCTACATCATCAGTCAACTCCAACTAGTCAACCTGTTCAGCCAGTTGTTAATCAGAATCTTCAACCTCAGAATTATGGTTGGGCTACCTCAAACGTTCAGAATCCTTCTGGAACATTTGCTAACCCAGTGCCGCAACCTGATTTTTGGAGACCTCCAACTCAGGGCAATCAACCAATCATGAATTCCCCGGCTGCTACACCAAACGCTGGCTGGAATGCAGTGCAGCAGGCGAATCCCAACACGGGAGGGTGGGTCAATCCAGTGCCAGGAAATACAAATATGAACTGGGGACCTCCTCCTATGCAGCAACAGGTGCCGACCCCTGCAGGTTGGGTTGCTCCTGGTGGAAGTGCAGGACCGAATGTGCCAGGGCCAGTCCAGGGTTGGGCACCTGCTCAAGCTTGGGGGCCTCCACCGGTTCAAGGCTCAGTGCCCGTGAATGGGTGGGTCCCACCAAGCGGAAATTCGGGAGTTCCAGCTCCTCCTATTCAAGGGGGACCACAAGGGAACCAGGGTTCATGGGGTGGTGAACAAACCCAAAATGGTGGTCAGTTTATGGGCCAGATGGGTGCGCAGGGTCGAGATTCTGGTTTCAATGGCGGCAGGCCTTGGAACAGGCAGCAATCGTTTGGTGGTGGAGGCTCTTCATATTTCAACAAACGGGACCAGATTTGCCCGTATAATGCTAATGGCCGATGTAGGAAAGGGGCTCGTTGCGATTACAAGCATGTTTAGTTAGAAATTTGTCCTATATGATTTTGTATAGTATATTTTATGCTATTGTTTTTTACTTTTTACCAAATATTATTTGAACTTTATGCAATTTAGGTGACTGCTTTTAGCTCTGTATTTTTGTTCGATCAGAATTAGCAGATTTCATGCTTCTCCCTCTTTTCTTTTTGTTAGATAGTATTTTTAATGCATAAGAGGGTGAACTTAAAATTTTAATTTGGGTTCGAGCAGAGCTCAAATAAGAACTTCATGTTCATGGACAAATCAGAGGAGTCGTTAATTTTTGCCCGAAGAATATTTTTCTGAGGGGCTAATCAACGAACCCGTGTGCCCCAACTTAGCCCGAGAAGCCGGGTCATGGCCACCTAGGGCTTCTTGTGTGGAAGGCCTCCAGATTTTATACATATGATAAAGTATAATTTGATATTCTCAAAGTAAAGTTGAACAGCTCATTCAGTGCCTCCTACGAGGATTTGGCGTGGAGCTGTTTATATTTGGTCATTCTACGTACATTTCTACTATTTTATTTTATTGAATGTCAATATTTATTTAATGAATTTCAGTCACTTTTATATTTGTGTTAAAATTCATAGCTAATATTGAATCAAAATACCATGGCCATGCTACTCTAAGTCGTTGGCCAACTTTTACCTAATATTTCTGAAACTTCGAATATGGGTATTGAATTGATTGTAGCTTTAGTTTGCTATTTACATACACTAGTCAGACGGGTAAGCATATTAAATCGGCCAAATTCTTTTATAAATAAATCGTGTATATATGCTGAGAAGAGTTTGTGGATAAATTTTCTCTAAATTGGTATTTTGTGTTTTTTTTGTTAGGTAGATTTAAAAAAATAGTAGTTTTACTTTGTCTTGATTTTTTTTTTATAAAAAAAATAATAGTTTTACCTTGTCTTGATTTTTCAATCTTGAATCATGACTTTTAAAACTCTTTAATCCGGGCTCTATTTTGAATTCAGCTCTCACATGTGTAATTATTCTTAACCACTCCCACATGGCATGCTTGAATGCAACTTTACTCAACAACAATAATAATTGATCAATTTCATGGGGGGCAGCCCACATGATGCAACACTTTGTAATATCTATTCAATTTAATTCGACAACTCCTCCACCACCCCCTCCCCCCCATATTTTACTAGAGTGGCCATAAAAAAAAATTTAAATTATTCAATCTTGGAAAAAGTCATGGCACTTGAGAAAATTTATTTCGAGTCACCACCCATTGGAAGAAAGAGATAGTGAGTTGAAGACCATTATATACCATACATGAGGCTTGTGTTCTATCCCAAAACTATAATTATTTGATACGTAATTTAACTTAATACTCGCATAAAAAATGTAATGTTTCAATATTATTAAGAAAAATCATGTCTATTCATATAAGCAAAAACTATCTCTTATGCATAAATTTAAATGTAAATATTTATGTATAAAAGTGCCCAGGAAGATTCTTAAACTTAAATTCAACATTATGAAAATTAAGTACTTATTTCTTTCTAGATATATATATATATAGTAGACAAAATCATAATTCTTATATATTAATACTTTCAAGGTTTTAAACACTTCTTCCCAGTTGAGCAATAACATTGCTTGATATGTTTTCGATAACTAAGAAAAATATCTTAAGCAATTAATGTATATGAAAATATGAACATATTTATGATATGTAGAAGATAAATAATATTAGGTCATCTCCAATGACTCCTCAGCATAAGTCTAGTTTCCTCTTTTCCTTCCTTTTGGCTTTCCCTTTTCATAGTCATTTCCGGTGACTCAATTTTTCCATTCCATTTAATTACAATCTTCATTCTTCCCCACTCTCACTTAATAATAATAATAATTTAACAAATCGTATTTAACTTCATATTTGTACGTTTTGTGTACTAAATTAAAATAAATCAAGGTTATAGTAATAATGTTAATTAAACTTAAGTTTCTTACAATGTTATTAAATTTTACACAATTAATGTTAAGTTTCTTAAATTAAAGTTAGATTTTTTTTAAGTTTAATTTATATTAATCAAAATTAAATTTAAGTTTCTTAAATAAAAGTTACATTCTTAAAATTAAATTAACTTTTTAAAATAATACACAAATAAAAGTTGATCTTTTTAGAAAAAAAGATTTTTATTAAACCTTAAATCAATTAAAAAAAAATGGAAGACAAACAGGGAAAGGGCGCGTGAATCCCTAAGTTTTCAACTCTCATTAGTATACTTGTGATATTTTAAAATTTGATGCGCATAATAAATCAATTAAATTATACGTCATAATTTTTCCAAGATTATTTAAATTGACAACGATAAAAAAAAAAAAAAAGAAAAAGAAAAAGAAGTAGATGAAATATTTAAAACGAACAGCAGGAGTAAAGACCACATAACTGTGGGCTCCAAACCCACCTAATGACGTGAATGCAGAAATGGGCCCAGTCTCATCCGTCCATGCTTTTGTTTGTACTCAAATCCAATCAAATTAATTCAATTTATGTGGGTAAAATTGAATAATTCAAGACATTCAGGCCAAGTCTCGTGATGCATTTTTGGCTTTTCAACGACAATTCATCAAAAACCGCTCTTTTGAATTCTTCAACTCCACTCAAAGTTTACTTTCAAAATAATACACATATATTCAAATTTATTTTAGTTCATTTCAAATAATCACTTAACAAATGTGTTCTTCCTATCCTACGTATAATAAAGTTGTGGTAGAAGAAACAACGAAAAAAGCTAGAATCTTGTTACCCATTTGGAAAAGAATATAGCAAAGACACGTTCACTGACCCACTAAATGAATATATAATGCAAAATGTCCACTAAAACTCCATACCACACCAAGTTAAATATCAAATATATAAATAGTTAATTCTTATAAAATTTATTCTATTAAGATATTATAGCTTAAACTCCATTTAATTATATCACCCTAATTGGAAAACAAGTGCATATAAATATTTATGATTAGTGGACTATTATTTGAAGTTGTTATACATTCAAAGCTAAATAATTACGCTTATGTTAATTTAGCTCAACTGATTAAAATCCAAATTAAGTAGCAAATTTCTTATGAAAAAAGTAATTTAAATAGTAAACTTCCCTCTAAACGCCCTACTTTATATACAGAAATTCAAACATGCAACATAAGACAGTTTTACTTATAAACCTAATAATGTTATTCTAATTAAATAAATGAATTACAGAAAAAATAGAACACAAAAAAAGAAAAGACTAAAATTCGTAACCTCCCTAAATAATTCTACCTTCCTACAGTTACCGCCTACCAACCTACCATCCACCAAAATTGACATTCAAGTTTCGAGTTTCAACCGCCACCGGTTTACTAAAAACCGGTCCAAAGTTACACCTATCCTAAACCTAGAAACTCTGAACCGCCCGAGCCAAACCGGGTTCCACCACCGTAATAACCTCCTTCATCCGCCGCATCTCCAAGACTTTCCGGTGACTGTTCGAATGCATTTCCTGCGAAAAAGTCGGGCTACAAGCCGGTCTATACTCCGGGTAAAGCCGACCGGACTTAAACCGGACACCACAAGCATTACATAATGTTTTCGGTCCAAGTGGTCCGGTTCGCCACTGTGGAGTCTTGTTAACTTGACAATGCGTACACCTTCGGCCGGAAACTAAACCGCTTTCAGTTTCCGGTTTTCTTTTCGGTTTTTTGGCAGGCGGTTTATCCGCGCTGGAAAACCAGTCCACGTCATGAACCGCGTTCGTGAGCACAAAAGGAGATAACGTGGAAGAAGACGACGACACTGAGGACGACTCGGCGGTGCTCAACGGCGGCGTCGCCAGAGACCACGTTCGTCCGTTTGACCTTAACCTTTTAGTCCTCGGTTTCCTTAGAACCGGAAACGGGAAAACCGGGACCCGGTTTTTCTGAACCGGTCTACTCACTGGTTCAACTCGGTTCCCTAGAGCTCCCCCATTTTCCTTTGAGAAACTCCCGGCAGGGCATAAGAAAGAGTGACCGGACGACGTGGAATCGTCGACGAATTGCGAAAGCCACTCGAGATTCTCCAATTCATCAACCTGCAAAAACAAAATTAAAAAATATATATATTCAATTTCTCATGTGAATTTCGTCGAACATGTTTCGGGCATAAACGTAGCGATTTTTTTTAAATAAATTACCGGAACGGCGAGTTCTCCGGCGGAGAGGTTATCAAACTCAAAAGTGGAAGAAGAATTATTCGAACTTCTATTCAACGAAACTTTTTCTTCATCGTCTTCTCCAAACAAACACCCGTCCTGAAACTCTTTTTCAGGAAAATCAAGGTTGAGGAGGTCTTCAACGGGGAAATCCTCCGTAACAACGTTGTTAATTCCAGTAACACACCAAACGTCATCGTTGTAGAACACTTGAGAATTCGTTTTCATGGCCATTTGTGAAAGGAAACTTGATTTCAACGCTCTTGCTTCAATGCACTCCATAATTCAAAATTGCCGAAATTGAAAATATGTAACTGAAAGTTGAAGATAGGAAAAAGGAAGACCGCAGAGAAAAAAGGGGAAGAAGATGAAAAGATGAGAGGGTAAAGCAAAGAGAACTGAAATGAATGAGGGACGGAACGTGGGCGAAATTGGTGGTGAGTTAATGGTATTAATTTCCTTTTCCTTTTCGTGTTGGAGAACATGTTATTATGGTGGGGTGTAAAGTATTGGATAATTATCTCTGAGCGAGATTTTTGAAGAGTGAATGACTATTCTTGCGAAAAGACAGAGGTGGGCATGTTTGGATTTTGGATTACAGACAAAATTTACATTGTTTCCACGAAAAAATAATTATTGACCAGTAGTTTAAAATTAAAAGTTGTCAAAATTGCGGAAGACATCCCAAACTAAATAGTGATTTTAGATTTTTCGTCCTAATTATATTATCTTATCGAATTTTGTCTCATAATTTAACATTTTTTTGGAATATCGTCCCACCGTCAATTATTAGACGGAAATTGCCAACTAGATGTTTACTTGTTATGACATGACAAATTTAGCATGAACAACTATACAAGATTGTAGAATTCGTCTCATGCTAATTGCAAATTTTGATTTTTCGTCCCAAGCTATATCAACTCGCCGAATTTCGTCCCGTAATTTACTATTTTGCATGAATTTTTCAATTCCTACTTATCTGGAGAACATGAGTGGTATAGGTTCTCACTCTACGGGTGAGTTTGGCCTAGCGATTCGAAAATTAATTATAGGAGAATTAATTTTACTAAAATTGATTTTGGCAATAATTGATTATGATAAAATTCAATTATAAAATAATTGCTATTGGATAATAGCTTTTGCAAAAGTAACACTCTAGTAGCTTCTGAAATAAGTTAATTTTTAGCTTCTGGAGATCCCAAAAGTGATTATGATATTAGGGGACAAACACCTTTAAAATCACGATTGACTAAAAGCAAATTCTATAATTGGGGCCAAACACTTCAAAAATCACAATGGATGTCTAGAAGTGCTTTTAAGAGCTCCCACCGCTAGGCCAAACTCACCCTACATGTGAGAAGTGCAGTGGTGGGTTGTATCGCCTGTACTTGATGACGTGGTGCATCGGTTGCACTAAATAATTTCTCTAGATTTTGACAGAATTTTAGATAAGAGTTGAAAAAGCTTTTAGATATCTTTAATTTGTGCCTCTAAAAGAAGTGTAGATAATTATAGGTGTCAAATCATTATTTTATGATAAATGGTACTTTTGACTTTTGAGAAAAATAATTTCATTTTAGGAAATTGAGAGTTGTTTTGAGACATCCCAAACAAATATGAGTAAAAATAAATGGACCGAAAGAGTATATATAAAAGGCAAATTTGCATATTTGATACCATATAATAAGACACTTTATAACATTGATACTACTGGATACGTAAATGCACATTTAGTATCATTATGTAAATTTTGGTTGCAACCGTCAAATAAAATGTATGGAATCGGCCACGTGCACCCCACGCGTTATCTCGTCTTTTGGAGTTAAAATTATCACGTGATAAAGTGAGAGAAACACTATCATTTTCCTCCAAAATACTAGATAATGTGATAATTTTACCTCCAAATTTGAGGATAACTTGATTATTTTCCCTCCAAAATATGAGATAATGGATACAAGTGTTGTCCATGGTTTTTTCCGTCCATTTTCATCCAATTATTTGGTATTGCAACCAAAATTTAAATTATAGTACTAAATGTATATTTACATATTCAATGATACCAATGTTACAAAATGTTCTGTTTTATGTTACCAAACATGCAAATTCTCTTATATATAAATTATAATTACAGATTTACAGCTGGGATTTACTTAGTCGCATTATTACTCATAGTTTGCAAGACTAAAAATTCCAAAATTGTCATTTGGTCTTCTTTTGTTTTTGGTAAGTTGTATCTTTGATTCAAAGTATTTGAATTAAATGTGTGGAAAAAAGAGAGGAAAAGAAGCTTATTTGTACTAAGAAAATTATGAGAAGGCCCTAGCTGTTTGGAAAGAAAATAAAAATTGTTTGGTTTTCAATTTTCAAAATACAAAATTGGGAAATAATATTTTATTTTTATTGGAAATTATATTCATTTAAAAAAAAATTAATTCCTAAATTAACTAGATTTAGTTTAGTTGTACCCACACCATTTACTTCAAATGTGATGAGTGTAAAGAGCAATTATACTACTCCCTCTGTCCCAAATTATCTGTCATTTTAGAGAAAAAAAATTGTCCAAATTATTTGTCATTTTATGATTTCAATACACTATTAATTACATATTTTAGGTATGTAAAAGAAAAAGTAAGAGAGAGAGTGTAAAACTCGAATAACGTGTAAATAGCTAATGATGAGATAAATAAAGAATAAGAATATTTTAGGTATATAATTTATTTTTTCCCTAAAACTGAGACTATTTAGTAGGTACCTTAATATGTGTGAAAACATGTAAAACAATAAATAATTTGGGACGGAGAGAGTAATATATAACAATAAACTTTTCTAAGTTTACTGTAGTCGTGTTTTGCAAAATTTTAAATTTAATTTATTGACTTCCAAAACGTGATAAAATGTTAGTAGTTAGTACTGTTATTTGTCAGACTCACTACATTAAATTAACTGTAAATTTAACTTCAAAATCTCATAAACATTTATATATTACTTTCTCTGTTCCAAATTATTTGTCATTTGACATGTTTTCACACATATTAAGGTATTACTAAATAATCTCAGTTTTAGGGAAAAAATAAATTATATACCTAAAATACTCTTATTCTTTTTTTATCTCACCATTAGTTATTTACACGTTATTCAAGGTTTACACTCTCTCTCTTACTTTTTCTTTTACATACCTAAAATATGTAATTAATAGTTTATTGAAATCCTAAAGTGACAAATAATTTGGGACAATTTTTTTTTCTCTAAAACGACAAATAATTTGGGACAGAGGGAGTAATATACTAACCAACATGCAATCGTCTAGTGGAAGGGACTAGTCATTACAAAGTAGCGGACTCGAATTCGAATCCCTGTTGTGAGAGATACCCGCTTAATGAGCCCAACCGGCCTCGAAAGGAATTAAACCCTTGGGAAACAAATATATATATATATATATACTAATATACTGTACATAATTAAATTAAGTAATTTCACAAGTTTATTGCACCACATCCTTCAAATTAACACCAAATATTACTCTTTTCGTTTCATATTAATTTGCATATTTGTCAAAAAAAATTCAAATTAATTAGCATATTTGGGTTTTCAAAGCATTTTCTTTCACTTCTGCCCATTTCTTACATTTAAGTTGGGAAACTCAATGGTCACCACTCGCTAATAAAAATTAAAAAAGTAGTCATCATTATAAAAGATATTTAAGATATTTTACTATAAAAAAGTATATAATGATGAAGTTTCTTAATATATGAGAAAGGAAAATTCTTATTTAGACATGGTCTAGGAGATATTTCCTAGACCTTGTGGTTGAAAATATATCACATCATTAATGGTGATGATGTGGTGCTCTCACAATGATGATGTGATATATTTTCAACCACAAGGTCTAAAAAAATCTCCTAGACCAGGTCTAAGTAAGAATGACCCTACTAGAAAACAAGAAATGTACTACCAATTAACATGAAATGGATGGACTATTTTCTATTTGTAGATGTCTCAAAATATCAAAAGAAAAGTCAGCTTTTTGCCGCGTTCATCGCGCCGTCCCTTTTGGCCGTCCCTCATCATTTTCCCGCCTCCCCTTTTTCTAATTTTCGATGAGAAAAGACGCATTAAACCGCGCATTATAGACAAGTGTAGTAGATTTAATTATATAGTATTATTTTAATTAATTATAGTGAATGGAATATTTTTTTTTTTTGATAAGCTAGTGAATGGAATATGTTCGACTGGATCTCGACACTTTTATCAAATCCTACCAAATCTTAATACATTATTCTGAACTCAAATTTGAATAAAGTTAGTTATCCATGATCCAAATATAATCATAAACTTCTTATATTATATTTTAATAATGATTCATATTAAAAAATTCTTACCTAGACCACGGTCTAGGTTTACCAACTAAATTAAAGCATAGTTAATTAAAGACAAAAAATTACATTTAGAAACATTTATATTAGATATCTCTTGATTAGTACATTTTATTTAAATCAATTAAGGGTGAGTTTGGTCCAACGGTTAAAGTTCTTAAAATCACTTTTAGATCTCTATTGTGATTTTTGAAGTGTTTGTCCCTGATTATAAAAATTACTTCTGTTCAATCGTAATTTTCATAGTGTTTGGCTCCCAAGATCATAATCACTTTTGGGATCTCGATAAGCAAAAAATTAACTTATTTTAGAAGCTGTTAAAGTGTTAATTTTGCAAAAGCTATTATACAAAAACAATTATTTATAATTAATTTTTATTATAATCAATTATTACCAAAATCAATTCTTCTGTAATTGTTTTTCGAATCGCTTGGCCAAACTCACCCTTAGTACTGCTTAGTATTTGATGATTGAGGACTAGAATCACTTTTCGTACCAAGCTTTTACATACTTTATATATTTGGTATCATGCTTTCTAAAAAAAAAAAACACACATTTAATAACATGATTTCACTCCCCTCGACAGATTTCCTTCCTCGGTCAATTTTTGGACGAAAACCACCATAACTCCATCGTTAAAAGGCCAAATTTCATGTTCATTATAGGGTTGATAAACTCTTGACGAGAGATTTTTAACGGTACAAGTTTCAGTTCATGAAACACAATAAACAATTCTCAGAAAATATACAATGTTTCCGGATATTAATTAAAATTAAACCATATCTCATAATCTACAAGAAATAATGCCACAATAAATTACAGGTATGTTTATAGAGCACACAAGCGTGCCATTTTGGTGACTTAACGGCTATTTTTGTCCAAAAATTGACGGAGAAAGAAAATGTGTCGAGGGGGTGAAATCATGGTATTAAATGTATTTTTTCAAAAAACATGATACCAAATGTATAAAGTGGGTGAAAATTTAATATGAAAAATGTAATTTCCTCACACTATTATTAGTAAAGATGTATTTGTGTGGCTCGACTCATTCATAAATTAATTATTATTACATAAAAGTATGCTTTTGATCCACTGATTAATTAATGAATTTCTTTTTAACAAATACAATGATTATTTTTACACTTAATCAAGTAATTACAATTGTTGAGTCAAGTTTAGGGGATTCCGTTCCATATTATATTTTCGTGATATTTAACCATATGAAATTTCTTTTGATTTTCTCTTAATGTGGGCTCTTGGAACATGTGGGGGTACTAGCTAGTCGAAGATTTTTTAATATAAAAATTGGTTTAAATTACTTGTTAGTTGTAACTAATAATTATTTCTTTAAGAAAGACGTGTAGTCTTGTTTGTTATGAAAGTAAAATTTGAAAACTTTAAATGGTATGGAGTCTTGAATTTTATTGTGCATGATTTGTGCACATCCACAATGTTTTGCTTCAACAAAAACAATTGGAGCGCGTGAAGCCTGCTAGCAATTGATGTAGAAACTTATATTGGCGTATTGGAAGAGGAAGTTGCATACACGTTGGTAAAACACTACACATGCACTGCACTCACAAAACACATGCACTTCGATGTTGAAATGTATACGAGCTTAGTAATTTTAGTTACGCATAATAATTTATTTAAATGTGATTTTTTTTTTTAAATTGAAATAGTACTTATTTGACTTGGTTCTAAAGTTTTTCCGAAATAAAAACAATGTGGGGTACTAAAATAGGATCCAATTAAGGTTCGGGTCGAATCCAGACAGTATCCAAATTTCCACTCTTGCATTTTTTATAACCTTCCCAAGGGTTATCCTAAGTAATAGGCTGCGGGACCTTTCCCCAGCTTAGGCTAATAACATTCAAAATTATTTTAAATATTATTAGCCTAAAGAATCACTATCGACCCCCTAGCTAGTCTACTTGAGTAGGAATCTGAAAAGTACGTTAAGTCGTTAGACACAAGGCCAGTCGAGAGGCTTGTCTAGGATACGGGGACTCGCTCAAAGTAGGCCGCTAAAGTCTGAAAATTTGAAAATCAACTCTCCATGCGGAGCTGGATGAGCATGAAAACATTTAAGACTTTAGGTGTGACTTATTCATGGGATGATTAATTCATAATTTCATATAATCATATTTGTTTTAATACCAAATATATAATTGCATTTGACAGAAAGAGACGTTCAACAACTAGTTTGCAGGCTTCTGTATGGATGTTAACATCATATTCTCATTACAAATAAATTAAATTGTAATGCAATTGCCGAAATTCAAGTTAATTACTCAACCCCATTTTCTAAGTAGTTTATTTAGAAAGTCATTTTCCAATGATCCACGATGACGCTTGTAAATTTTCTAGTAAAAACTGACACCTAATATTTTCAATAAATTGGGAGAATTTAGTTGAAACAATTAGGCACACTTTCTGGGCTACTGATCATTTTACTGGGCCCGATTTCTTGCTTTATAAATCCACGATTCTGGGCCGACATTAATCACGACTGATATTTGGCTAGTTTCGATGGGCCAATCATTAGAAAATAATGGTAACTCATGATGTAAAAACGTTTTGCAAAAATTGGCTAGGGAATCTGGGAAGAGGCTCCGGTTTATATTTTGCCGCTACTAATTGAGGATGTAGAGCAGGCCTGTTGATCATTTGTAGTTCGTACCCAAAAATATTAATGCCAAAGAATTTATATAAGTAGTGAGGAAAAAATTAAAAAAAACGTGACATTTGTTTCCCAATTTTTTAGATCATTCTTTAATTGCATCAATCCGAAAAGGTTTTGTATCATTATTGGAGTGATTTACACCTACGGTTCTGCTATCAATACACGGTCGAGATGAAATGTGACCCCTCCTTAAATATAGTAACTCAACTAAAATTCTAACAATTTGATGCACCTTCAATATAGTAACTCAACTAAAATTCTAACAATTTGATGCACCACATTATCCGTACATATGCAGTGGTTGCACAAATATATTAGGACCCAATTGACAAAAATAAATTTGTGAGATCAATTGATTTTGTGTTTTAAACATATGTTGATTTGTTCTAAAGTAATAATATAAGACTAAAAAATGAATAAAGTTGGCACATCAAGTATTTTTGCTACGGATTGAGATTTTTTTCTTAAAATCTGAAAAAGCACAAACAGAATGATAAAGAAAGCTTTGGTAAAGGTAACGTTTTGGGTGGAAAAAACAAAACTCATTTATTAATTTTTCCCATAAAGAAAAGAAAGAGGCGTTAATTCAAATTCACCAATCCAAAAATCAAATCGAACTCATCTCATCTCTACCCAATTGTAAATTTCTTATATTCTTCTGCAATCGAGAGCAATTGATCGATTCGTGAATGGAAGCCATTAGGAAACAAGCATCCAGACTCCGAGAACAGGTGGCCAGGCAACAGCAGGTACTCTCTCTCTCTACGTATATGTACAGGTACGCTTGTGTTTGCATTACTTAATCAGGATTTGTAGGCGAACCTCAATCGAATCAGCTGCACTTTCGATGATTCGAGATCTGCTTGAATATTTGAATTTCATGTTCTTTTTCACGTATTTGGATTTGAAATTTCGTGCTAGTGCTAGTGCGTACAATCAAATAATCGCCTTAATTTAGGTTTAGTAACGAGAGCTGTAATTTCGTTTTGTGTGGAGTAAATTAATTTATAAATATTATTTGATATTGCATTGCCCAAGTATCTAATGGCATTTGTTGTGTTTGTAGAAGGATTTGAAGTTTGCACATAACATGTTCAATACCTAATTCGAAATTTGGTTTAGTAAATGGTTGTACCTATCACATAATTTTGAGCTCAGTTTATATGTAGGCTTGTGTGTTTGCATTGACCTCTCTCTATTTTTATCTGTATTTGAAGTGAATTTGTTCGGTATCTGAATATGTAGTATGTTGATGGAGTTCAATTTCAGGCTGTTCTGAAGCAGTTTGGTGCATATGGAGGTTCAGATAATGTTGGCTCTGATGATGCTGAGATCCAGCAGCACCAGAAACTTGAAAAGCTATACATATCCACTCGTGCAGCCAAGGTCGATTTTCTCAGTTAATGTTTAATAGTACTGCGTGTGTTGTGTGGAATTGGTTACTCGCACTCATACACGTGCAAGAAACACTTCCAAGCATAACAGCTATTGAATCTAAGAATTCTCGGGATTCCATTTGTTGCTTTTGTGCATTAATTAAACTCTTTTAATACCCTCTGATTGAAGTTTTTCATTTTTCTTCTACTCTTCAGCATTTCCAAAGAGACATAGTTCGGGGTGTTGAAGGTTATATAGTTACTGGGTCCAAACAAGTTGAGATAGGTATCCTACGAAGATGAAAACCATTTTTTTTCTCATTGCAGTTCTATTAAGTATCCAGATCTTAAGTCCTTTTATGTGCACTTTCATTTCAGGAACTAAATTGTCGGAAGATAGCCGGAAGTATGGTGTTGAAAATACATGTACCAGTGGTAATACATTATCAAAAGCTGCATCAACTTTTGCACGTGCTCGTGCTCAAATGGAGAAAGAACGTGGAAATCTGTTGAAAGCCTTTGGCACTCAGGTTATAATAATGTGCCTAGCATCTCTACTCTGGTCTTAACTTACGAACAGTATTTTTAGGACGAGTCTTTACAGCCTGTTAAAGGCATTTAAGCATTATTAGAAATATCAGGCCTAAGTGTATCTATTGCATATTCGAACTTGTTTGGGACATAATTTCTTTATATAGACTCGAAAGTAATACTAAAATGCAGGTACCATTTATTCACATCTGATTCTGTTTTGTTTCCACCTTATCTAGATAGTGATGAACTTGTCATTTAAAAGGATTGTTCCATGAGAATATAGGTGTTTTTGGTTAACTCCTGAGGTTTTGTTTTTAATGATAGGTTCTTGACAATATGACGTCACACAGTCACAGAACTTTGAAAATCCTTTGATAGAAACTAGTTGTGACAATATCCACCAAGTAACCAGCTTCGATATGATAAGTCCATCCAAAACTGATCTATATCTTCTTACATAACTTGTCTTGCACTCTGTGTATCAAGAGCATCAATCATAAAAAGGAGTTTATCAGGAAAACTTGTAGCTTTATGATTGCCTAATATTCTGCTTTTGTAGACATTGCAAGTTGTGTGATTTCTTTGTTCTTTCCAACATACACCTCTTAATTTGAGAATGAATATGAAGTAGGAAGTGTTCTAGCTAAGAGGTGAGGTCATATAGGAATGGCTTTGTCAGAGGGTGGTATGCTTTGGTTCACTTTATTCTTTTTTTAGATGAACTCTTGAGGATTAAACATGTTTTCATTTGTCCGAATTGGTTGCAGTAATTAATGAACTATATCAGATCTTAATTGGTTTGAGGGATAATTAGCCAGCTTCCCATTATTCTAGCATCATTAGTTGAAACTTTATTTGATCTGTCTTACAGTCATTTACATTTTCTGTCAGTTGAGTTATGAATTCTCATGTTTCAGGTGGCAGAACCATTGAGATCTATGGTAATGGGCGCTCCATTAGAAGATGCTCGTCATCTCGCTCAACGATATGATAGGATGCGACAAGAGGCAGAAGCTCAGGTATTTTCGGCATACATTTCAAGTTGTTTCTGTAGTGCTCAACTTCTTGGCAGAGCTCAGGTATTTATGGACCGAAACTGCTCCTCACCAGCTGTTAGTTCTATATTGTTGAACCTAGATAGGCTGTTGAAGTTGCCAGGAGACAAGCAAAAGTAAGAGAAGGAACCGCCCATCCTGAAATGGCTTTGAAACTTGAAGCAGCTGAAGCTAAATTGCAAGATCTGAAATCCAATGTAGCCACACTTGGGAAAGAAGCTGCTGCAGCTATGGCTGCTGTTGAAGCTCAACAACAAAGATTGACACTGCAGCGACTAATATCCATGGTATTGCCTTCTGCCCATTTGAGTAGAACATTTTGAACTTCCAAAACTAGTCTTGAATATTTACCAAACTTCTCTCTACTCCGTGATCAAAGGTTGAATCTGAACGTGCTTACCATCAGCGAGTTATTCAAATCCTTGATCAGCTAGAAAGTGAGGTAAGTATGTTATATATGAGCAAAAGCCTGTGTTATGATGTTTTAAGCTTCAGAATCTCAAACATAGGAAAAAAATTGTTGTTGATTTATAGATGATGTCTGAGCGACAACGTATAGAAGCAGCTCCTGCACCAAGCATGGACAGTATGCCTACACCTCCATCATATGAAGAAGTAAATGATACACCTACTTCACCTCTGCAGAATGGATCAACAGATGGCATGGGCTACTTTCTTGGGGAGGTAAGCAAATAACTACTGTATGATAACTCTTTAATTCTTTACATTAATCCTTGGGATTGGGAATGATACGAGAGTTGTAGAAATTTCAACTTACGGCTGTTGGAAATTATAGCTGTTTAAATCTTTTCATTGACCATTGCTTCTACAACAGGTTTTGTACTCATATCAAGCCGAATCTGATGTGGAGCTTAATTTGTCAGTTGGAGAGTATGTTGTTGTCCGAAAGGTATGCAAATCATAGAAAATGAAAATAATTTTGGAAACTCCTTTCTGAGAGCGTTGAAACGCTCTCAGAAAAGCTTATAAAACAAGACCATTGTCTTTGTGCTTGTTTATAATTTTCTATGTTTTAATTGCTCTTGGGCAATTAGATCTTAACACCCACTAACAGTTTTGATGTTCCTTTTTATAACGCTCTCAGAAAAGCCTAACAAACAAGACCGTTGTCTTTGTGCTTGTTTATAATTTTCTATGTTTTAATTGCTCTTGGGCAATTAGATCTTAACAACCACTAACAGTTTTGATGTTCCTTTTTATCTATTTGTGTTGTTGGATTTCATGAAATTTGCATATAAATCAATTTATCTTCTGTTTATTTAAAGGTTTCAAACAATGGATGGGCTGAAGGTGAAAGCAAAGGGAAAGCAGGTTGGTTTCCGAGTGGATACATTGAGAGACGTGATCGTGTTCTTGCTAGCAAGGTAGCTGAAGTTTTCTGACCTATTGCCTTGGTTTTGGTTTCAACATGCTTTTTCGTATTTGTATATCTTGGATATATATATACATAGTGGAAGTTTGCCCGCACAGGAAGGAGTACTTGCCAGCTACTTTCGTTACACAGTATCGTTGCAATTTTTACAGATTAATGTATTGCCTGATGTTCTATTTTGTTTACCGTTTGGAGTTGAGGAACATCTCCCCCCCTGAGAAAACTTGTTCAATGGTTTTATGCTCCTATATCAAGTTCAAAATATTAACAAATTTATTCTATACATGTTTTCGTTGTTCAGTACATACATCACAACTGACGTCCTCATATGATCTAGTTCTAGAGTTAGATCTGTGCCAGAGGGGTGGTTTAAGAATTTAAGTAGGATTTTAGAGAATCATATGGGTACCTATTTATGCTTTTATGGGTTTGAAAATCTTAATTTTTTTTCAAAATTTTAATTATGTATCTGTAACTATAAATAGTCAAAAATGTCTTCACTCTTTCAGTAAACCCCAACATTTCTGGAGTTATCTTTCAAGTTTCATCTCTAGAACAATTTAAATAAAATAAGATAATCCATTTTTTACTTTACTTTTTTTCTTTTCGTAATTATAATTTTTTTAACTCATTTTCTTAATTCAAAATCGAGCATGTTCTAAGAATTCATCGAATATAGAGAATTTCTCTTAGAAACCACAACCAAACAGCCCCAACATTCTTGAAAGTAAAATTACACTCAATGGGCCGACAATATGCCTTGATGATTTCCTCAAGCAAGACTGTACCAAATCAGTCTAAAACAGCCTCCCCGTTACATTCATATGCACCGCTCGAGGTAGATTTGTGATGTATAATTTTTTTATTTTTTAAAAATAGTATAATTTTTTTATTTTTTAAAAATAGTATAATTTTTTTAATTCAAGCTTTTTAAAATAACTAGGAAGATGCACACACATTGCGCATGTTCAATTAATTACTATTGATTTTTTTCATACAATAGGATTCACACAAATATTACAAATATAGGTATTATATCACATAAATATATAAATAGAATATTATTATAACTATAAACCATTATGATCTATTTTATTTACAATTCATTTTAAACTTTATCAAAAACTATAAAAGTTTTATATTTTTGTATAAACTACAAACACATTAAGATTTCTATCTTCTAATTTTACGATAATAGGTTTAAATATTTCATAAAGTGAATTCAAAATCCAAATACACACAATTCAAATTTGTTGTCAAATTATGTAACACCTTATGTCCCATTCTTAGGATTTTGCCATGTAGCCTTGCTCATTTATTACTACTCTTTTTTAAGTTTATTTTGCCTATTAATTTTTTTTAGTTAGAATTGTAAAATATTTTAGTTAGATTGTATTGTGTTGAGTCTTTTAACTTCTAATATCTCCTAATCTAACTATACTTTCTAAATTTCTTTTACTTTTTAAAATCACATAGGGATATTATAGTCCGCACAAAAAAGTTAAAAAGAGATATTCATGACAACTTTACTTTATCAAACTCATAAATTGAGAACTTTTGTCACGTATCCAATAACCAAGACAATAAAATTAAATTTTGCACTTGCAAGAGAACAGCTAAAGCACTGCAATTTGGAATTAAATTAAATTTCTCACAAAGCAAAACATAATTTTTTTTAATAATTTAACCAATACCAATACATAAAATACAGGATGTATAAGGCATAACTTACAAACTACAGCGTGTAAAATGCACTTTTACAAAACAGAACACAAACTTAAGATGAAAAGCTACCAATGACACATCAAGCCAGAAAGCAATACACAACCAAATAAAAAGAATCAATGCCCAGTATGAAACTCAAATATCACCATTTGATTGTCCACAACTAAGCCAAACTAAGTCCTGCAATTACGAGTGTACCGTATGAGCAAGAACCGTTATTCAGATTCTATATTATTAATAGTTTCTACAATTTATAAAGAAGTGCTTACACATATTAGTTAGTCGAGCTGAAGACAGGTATGCTAGAAGAAAGGCCAATATGATGAATATGAAAGCAATCTGCATGAAGAAATCATAATTAGAAAATCGACTAATGCTTCAAAAGTAAGGAAAGAATGGATCAAACACTAACCAGAGTTGCACAGTATTGGGACTTGCTCTGTACAATGTAAGATTTTCTGGAAAACAGAACAAGGTTATTACAAAGTTGATTGGAAGAATAACTCCTAGATGACAATTTAACAAAATAAAAACTACCTTTGGTTTAGGGTTCCAGAGTCCCTGCAGATTTTCAAGATTGCTTCTAAGTTGTCCTTCGTCTTTCTGGCATTAGGGTCGTTGTCGTCAACCTAAGAAGTTTAGAGGGCAATATAAGTTTTCATCAAAATGCAGAAAGAGATGTATATTCAAAGAAAATCATTAATTATCATCCAAAAAATATTGCAAAATTGTCAATGGTATAAAGAAGTCTCACTGTATTAAGAGGTGAAATAAAAATATCCAATCTAATTTTTATACTGTTTTGAAGGAAGGATATTGGATTTGCAAAGCTAGGTCTTTAGTAACATCAACATGTGATGATCAGACACACATTTCTAATCAAATGTAATATGAAGAACTATTTGCTGAATATCTTTAAGAAATGACAATAGACCATTTTGAGAAAAAACAGAAGAATAAGAAAATCCGATAATTTGCTGTTATTTATTAAAAAGAATATTGAAAAATGCCATCCTCTCTTTTATTTGTTACGTCCTAATGTCAATGAAACCTTTTGAAACAAGGGAAAATCAATTTTACTGCAATGTATGTCAAAGTGATCGTGGTATAGCAACAACAGAAAGGGTCATGCGTATTGGATGGAGCACAACTTTGCCAGCCAAACTGGCTTTTGGATCAGATTAAGCATCATACCTTGGCTTTTATCATACGAGAGTAATCGTAAAAAGCTCCATACACATCGGACATTGTCTTAGTTCGGTCAATAATTTTAGCAGTAAGCCCTAGGCAAATAAAAACAGAAAATTAAGAATTATTATATTTACTGGTTTGATAATGAAAATGAAAATGCGAATGAACAAGAAAAATGCACATGCATATAACAGAGAGTGTATTGTAGTGGAATCTGGAATACTAAATTAAGAAACCAAAACCACGGTATATATTATCTTGCACTTGAATTGAATTTACTTTGATTAGGCAATAAAAGTATTTATAGGTTGTTATTATGAAGCATTCAAAATCCCAAATCATAACCAGTGAAATAAGATAAACGGTCATCAGTAATTTGTTCACCAGCACAAAGCTACTTCAGATACAGTTAAATTGGAATCCTGTTTGGTCTTTCCAATAAGTCAGAATACCAACTTATTTTGATGACAAATTTGCCACTTTGACTCCTTAAAAACTATGCTCCAATTTGTAAAATCTCATTTGTACATTATGCAGGAAAGATAAAAGAATAAAGAAAAAAACACAAAAACATGTAGTTCCAATCAAGATGAAAAAGTTTGGATTTTATAATGCAAAAGGAGCACAAAATATATTCATCTTACCACGTCTCATTTTCACAACACCTCTGAAAACTTGGATGTTGTCGTAGCACAAAGCCAATGTCCCGATAGCCATAATCTGGTAAGTTTAGGGAGCAAAACAAGATGAAATTCTGATAACATAAAATATCAATTTCACTTAAAGTGAGAACTATTCCTAGATAGCTGAGACTTCTGATGACACTGCATAAACATATTTACCTGAGGAATTGCGCAAAAACGAAATATAGCTGGGTTTCGCAAATTAGACATATACTGGAGGGCATCTTCTACATGCACTAAAGCATTTGTGACCATGTCATTCAAGCATTGCACTGCCTTAACTGAATTTTCCTCGTCTTTTAAGTCCTAAGAATACAAAACCACATAAACTGTCAGTGAGAAAATTTGCTCCAGCAGAATCAACAATAATCCATATCTATGAAGCAACATAAGTTCACAATATAAAAGACAAGTTTAATATTAGAGAAGAGAAGAATATTTTATCAAAAAAATATATATATATTAGAGAAGAATGGGAAAACGAACCTCAAGTTTGTTAACATATTTACTCCAAATTTGACGAGGCCAGAACATACGTGACTTTGGTATCTCGTTAATATCCTCTAGATAATCTCTGATAATATTTGTTTTCTGTAATTAACAAATAAGAAGTTAAATTTTCTCACGCCAGATATCTCTAAGGCAAGTAGAGCACATATTGCTTTACATAGTGGAGTCAATACCTGAAGAAATAAACCCATTGAGTTTGAGAGAGTATCTGAAGCCAGATCTTCTTTTCCAGAAGCATGAAACAGCTTCGACAACCCTAATCCAACAAGTCCGGCCACATAGTGACAATATTCATCATAATCATCAATAGTTTCTACCTATCAAAGGAAAAAGTCGCAATCAGCAACACCTAAGCATGTTCTGTTGACAACAGAGGAAAGTTCCGATCCATGAATATTTTTTCAGAGCCTCTTATTCCCAATCATTTTATATTATGTTTTAGTTACATGTGATGGCAACACAAAAAGTTACTATTTGATTAAAAGTGGCCCAGAGAAACTTTGTCATGTACAGAAGCAATATCAGATTTTAATACATTTCATGTAAAGAGCTACTTCAGAAACCAGGTAACACCTGATTGGAAATAATGTGCCTACCCCGGTGGATTCAATCCATTGGGGTGCTGGATGAGCGACAAGTGTATATGAGAGGACAATTTTTTGTCCTCTTATGCACATGTGTTTATCATCCAACCCCTATGGATATAATCCACTGGTGTAGGATGAATGTAACCCACATGATTCCCCTTTTCGTCAGAGTACTAAGAAACTGCCTCTAGCTGTCTACCATGATATTTCTAGTATACCTCCTTGCATATAAATTTTGCCATTCCTGCACCCATTCTCATGGTAATGTCCTCAATTGCCTCCTGATAACTGCAAAAAGGAAGGAGAATTATCTTGCTGCACTAAGTAATCCATAAATCTGAATATCAGCAAGAGATGAATCTCAAAATTCTTTTATTTTATAACACAGGCTCAGCAAACATACTCAATAACCATAGTCACGAATCAATTAAATAGCATCGCATTGATAGTTAAAGACGTACCCGCTCCCAAGCTCTAGAAAAGCAGTTGAAACGTGATGGAACTCATCCATTAAAACTTTGTAGTGTTTTGTACCACCTGTTGAGGAAAAGTATAACAAGATTGAGACATATAAAGACCATTAGTATAATATGTACAAAACTCTTTATTAATAAGCCCCTCCTCTTGAAAATGTGGTAGCTAATATAAAAAAATTAAGAAAAGGAAACTCAGTGTCATTCAAAAGGTAAAATTACCTCCATAAACTGAATGTTCAGATGGAACTATTAATCAATCGAATTGAAGATTTTTTGCAACAAAATATTGGATTATTTAGTTGGTAACTTTGAAATATTTAAGATCACCAAAAAACCCGATTTTGGAAGTTATAAAAGATCAATACCATAACTTAATCAATAGATTAGACATTTTGAATTTGTACATATAGAGATATGAACTTGAATAGAACAGCTAGTATATTGCTCATCAAGCCAAAAGGTAATCTATGATCAATAAAGTTTTCATTTGATTTGGTGGCTATAGGATGTTGGGAGTTGGGAGTTGGGAGTTGGGGTGCAGCATAACACCAGTTGAGCTGCATAGTATGCCTGGACACATTTTCTTCTTTAATTGGCCCGGGATTGACAGGCCACATCATATTTTAATTGGAAATTTAATGGTATTCTCTAGTCATTAAATTAACAACTGGAAAGTTGCAACAGTAACCCCACAATTGTAAAGTATGATCCTTCCATTGATGTTAACTTACACATAACAGATTGGATGTCAGATAAAAAAAATAGTTCAAATGATCCCTTAAGGTGTCCTTCAATATGCTTATTCAGAAAGCTGGTAAATAACATAGATAGGCTCAAAGGAAGAACCCAATAACTCACATGAAAAGTGCCATGCAGGGTCATATATGTGACGGTGGAAAGCCATCAGAATAGGCACTTTAACTTCTGTCTCTATGCTTGTATCGTCCTCTGTCAAATGAATTACAAAGTAGTAAGATGATTACTTGAGTAGTTCTTGAAATGCTGCAAGGCTAGGATGTTGTCTTTAGCACTTAGGAGGAAACATTTATTCTAAAGTAATCTCATATCATTTTTCTGAAAGTATGCAATGACAATGAAGAACTAAAATACTTGTTAGTAGGAGAGTTTACCAACAGTGTCAAGTGCTCGAAGAACCAAATAGAAGATGCATACCTGCAAAGTTTGTGAAATTTTGAGCAAAAATCATTCTTTGCAGAGCAAAAAGCATACAGAGGTAAACCAATGCCACTCAAATATTTAAAGTTATTCAATAGTAACTACATTTTGGGTGGAACGTAGTGGATAGTGTATTGATTAAAACCGACTTAATATGAAGTGTATGGAAACATAGATATTTCAATAATACAGTTTTTACGAATCCGATTATTCAAAGTCACTAGTATGATACTCGCTCTGGTATTATTGCTGGCTCACTGTAACACCTTTACTTCCTAACTCCATTCGTAAGATTAAATTTGAAAAGAAAAACTATTCCTTCTAATAACTTCAATTACTGGAAAAGTCTTTACGGAAAGTGGAACCATTCGTGCAGCTAAAAACAATTTGATAAAAAAGGAAAAAACCAAATAGTACTAGATAGTAGGAACAACTTTCTAACTTTCACACAAAATTTACGAACAATAATGTCATTTTTAATTCAAAAACAAGTCAGCCAAGTGTTTGGCATAGACTCGCGAATATCTCAGGAATGGTCATCAGATGATTTGATAAAGGAGAAAACATTGTGAAAGAATTCAGAAAACCTGTGAAACGGAAAAAAGAATATAGATTGAGAAATGTCTTTCCTCATTGATAATTTTTAATCTCAATGATTCCTCCAAACGAAATAAATAATAGCCAAGTGACCCAAAAATTTCTTTCATACTAATTACTCTACTCTCTTGGTTACTTGTTTCGATAGATGCACCTTCTCACTAATCACAAACTTGCCGACGCTATGTTGGGTCCGCGATTTGGACTCACAAATTGTAATAGATGTATAAGATAATGTAAATTTCAAAGAAAGTAATTCATCTTCCAATTCTAAGACTCAACTCTTCATTTTCTTAAAAACAAAATAGTATTCAAGTGTCATCACACACCAGCAACAATTAAACAATTGTATGCAAATTGCTAAAAAAAAACCTTAACCAAAAGTTCCTGTTAAATTTAAGAATATACATATACATACATATATATATAACAAAAGTAATAGTATTAATAATAACTCACAGCATCGCGAAGATCGGTGTCGAGCTGCTGGATAACGAAAGCGAAACTTCTAGAAACTTTAATAAGCATACTGTAACAGAATGCCCAATGTGGCTCCGGTCGGATCTGCTTCTCCGCATTTCTTGCGGCCAATTTCAACTTCAGCATCGGATACAGATCATCCGGATTACTCAAAATTGCACGCAAACTCACCATCTCACCACTCCTGCTCAACACCAAACAACAAACACATTAACAATTTATTAAATCCAAATATTCCGATCAGGATTCGTATTTCATGATGAATAAATATCCAAAATCAGTTTTCATTAACAAAAATAAATCGAGCACAGAGAGTAAAACTGCATTCCGTACTGTTTCGTTAGCTTAGCTCTCGGAGCAAATTGATTGGGTGATTGACTACGGGCGTTTGCGTTTTATGTGTGTAAGGAACGGTGCAATTTATGCGTATGTTGATTGTTGAAAAGAGTGGGTGTGGGGGTGGGGGGGAGGATTGCCGTGAATGCGTGTAGAAATATATAATAATATTTCAGAGCCTAAGTTATTTGACGGGACGTGAGTTGTATGCTGTTTAAAAATGTCTGGTTTGGCAATTGCCAGTTAGATAAGATTCTGTTTGGATTCGGATTTTCTGAATTAAATGAAAATTGACTTTCAATTTTGATTTGAACTATAGGGCCGATTGTAGGGCTGAAAATTTAATCAAACTATTTGATATTCTGCTCGAGTTCATTTGAATTTTGTTCGACATGCAAATCAAATAATCTAGAACAAGATTTATAATTTTGGAAGTTTTGTTCAAGCTCGACTTGATATGCTAACAATTAAAAAAATAAATACAAAGATATCAAGATTCGATACTCGGCTTGAACTAATTTCATAAAAGTTCATTTGAATTCGATTCGTAAAGAAATAAAACTAAATTCAGTCACATTTTTTAAATCTTCCAAATTTTTGAACTTATTTTCTAAAAAGCGAAACAACATGCCTAAAGATTTTGATAAAATCATAATTACAACATGTCGAAGAATGCCTGTTTGATTTTGATATTAACCCTCAAAGGTGTAATCAATTGGAAGATGCTCACAAGTTCAACAAAACTCTAAATAAAAAGTGTTTATTTTGATATTCCTATATAGCTTTTTTCTGTTGGATTTTAGTTTATTAATTCTACTTTGAATAAAAGTTATAGGATAATAAAATAATTTCTTTTTCTTTACAATTCTCATTTTGAAAATTAATGTAGTAGTATATCATCTAGACCTGGGCAAGGGACGAGCTTCAAACGAGAGGGGCAGATGAGGTAAACATTTGTAATTTTCAGTTCCAAACTCGTCTCGAGTACCCGATTTATAGCGGGAGGGGATATATTCAGAATACCCAAATCTAATGTCAACTTCTACTTAAAGGTACATTATTTAGCGTTAATCATACTTTACTAATTTCACTATTCATTGTACTGATATTTTTAACCGGTACATCACTACCACTAAATTATAAAATCTATTTGTAACGATTAAATTATTACAATTCAAATGAACTACCAAACATTAGTATTAAATTTTAAAAAAAAAATCTAGAAGAAACATATCATCTCAAATTTTATTTAAAATTTAATGATTTGAGTGGTGATATATATACAAAAATCTGTAAACTTTTTCTTTTTAATCTTAATATGTCTTGGCAATGCCTAACCCATTTTTTAGTTTCTATTTTTTTTTTTCAGTGGAAAGATACTGCAACTTTGGGATTTTCTATTGAAATGCTTTTGAAATTCAATATCAATAAAGCTACTGAAATAAGAATGTGTTTAATTATTATGATTGATATTTGATAGTAATATTTTACAAGAACGACTAACCAATAAATATGGGTAAATATATTAATATTGTGTTTAGGTAAAATGGAGTTGAAATAGATTTGATATTACTTTTTTGAAGTCAATTTTCGAGCAAGGGAGTTTTTTCTATGATGTGTATCTGCCACAAAATAGTCAACCATGTGATATGAGTTTAGATGTGAAAACGAGGAAAATATTGCAATTAAATGATGAATATTAGTACATATTAAGTGGAATTTCTAGTAAAGTATAAATTTAAGTAGCCAATGTATCGGATTGGCCGTCAAATAGGTCCGGCCAAGTTGGACCCGACTATTTACGAAAATCCATCGATTTGTTTCACACCAACCAAACTTGTTTATCTTTAAGGAGCGTTTGGCAAAAGAGGGAGTTTGTTTTCGTGAGTTATAGTTGAGTTTAAATTCAAACTTGGATCCAATTTATGTTTTTTACTCAATTGAAACGAAAATATAGAATATCTTTATTTCACATGTTTATTTGATTTACAAATTTTTTAAATATTTTTTGAAGTTTTTCGAAAATTTAGTAATTTTTTTATAATATTTAGTTAATCGAAATATACCATGAAAATGAAATTTTAATTCATGTACAAATGCGTGTTTATTATCGAAATTATAATTTTACTCAAATAGAGTTTGACCTTCGAGGCTTCAACACTTTTTATCTGACTTTTTATCAAAATTATATTTTTGACTTCAACTTTTTTAGAACGTTTTACATTTTTTGATTATCCATCATTTTTTATATAATATTTGCACTTCTGGTCTAAAAAATAGACCATGTTTTATACTTTTGGTCTCATATCATAATCTCAATTTTTATTTTTTAGTCTCAAATTGAATGAAAATGATAAGACTACCAAAAATACAAAAACATTTAAAATATTTAGTATCAAAACTATAATTTCATAATATATAATATCAAAAGTCATTGTATCCAACTCTGTGTTAATAAACATGCAATTTTTATCCATGTCTATTTTCAGGGGCGGAATTAGAACATTTTGGTTGGGGTGCGAAGATCATTTTTAGCAAATTCGATAATTTTTGGATATTGAGATAAAATCACAAGAACTAAAATAAAATAAATCCACACTGTAACTTTAATTCAGTAAAAGGTGAAAATATATCATTTTTTTTAAGAGTTCATTTAACAATGGTTCCAAATAGAGAGGAATTATATAAATGCATTTTACGAAACCTTCATTTGCTGTAATATATGAAAATTATAATTACAATATAAAAATATATGAAGAGGAAAATTATTGTCAAAGTCTGGCTTGACAAAATCCATCTAACTACCAAATAAGTATATTGCAGTTGTTTTATGATTGACCAAACCCGATGTATGTAAGAATTTCCCACATGATGAATACATGACCATATTAATATTTATATGTCAATTCCTATAATCATATTACTAATTATATGCATATTAAGAAACCAAAATTGCTTAAGACACTTAAAAAGAAGGTGGGGTAGGTGGGATTCGACGCGCACCTTCTTGTTGAAAATGAAATGACCCAACCAGTGGGATACTAAGCTTGTTTAATCAATATAATCCCTACTACTAAGACATTAAATGAATTATTTTATGGGGGGCACCGCCCTCCCCAGCCCCAATAGCAGTCCGCCCCTGTCTATTTTGTCACTTGTCAACTTTTATTTTTGTAATAGATTTCTTCGGGCCTATTTTGATAGGTTGTATCCTGGTTTTGCAGGTTTCGTAAAATTGAGCAAGATCTTTTTTAAATGGAGATTGATAAAATCCCATGAAAATTACTACAAACATATTTAAAAACTCATGCACAAACTCTTGAAAGTTGAAACCTATAAACCTTTGATTTGACACATATCACCTTCCCCTTCAACTCTATAAAAAATACATTGATTTGACACTTACCACCTACCTTTTTCCCCCAAATCCCAACATCCAAAGTCAATCAAAATGAGGTTAAACTCTATTAAAAATACTCCATCCGTTTCATATTAATTGGCACATTTGCCAACTTTTTTTGTTTCAAATTAATTGGCATGTTTGGGTTTTCAAAATATTTTTTTCAATTTTGCCCCTTTCTCATAATTAAGTTGGAAAATTCAATGGTCATCACTCACTAATAAAAAAATTAAAAAGTAGTCATCATTATAAAGGGTATTTGAGATATTTTACCATAAAAAATATATAATGATGAGGTTTTTTAATCCGTGTGAAAATAAAGAATGTGCCAATTAATATGAAACGGAGTGAGTACATTGATTTGATATCTATCACCTACTTTTTCCCCAAATCCCAACATTCAAGCACAATTCAAATGGGGTTTCAATTTTTCCAAAATCACAAAATTCAACATCTAAAAACTAATCAACCGGAATTTCAAAGGTCTCATCGAAACCACCAAAACTATTTTTTTTTAAATCGAGACTCGCGAAACTGAGTCAAAACCCTTCTTAATAGGGCCAAGTGTTTTGACTAATTGATAGATATTCAATTAAAATAGTGAAACGTAATAAACACAAAATGAGAGTATTTATTAAACGTAAGGAAATCAAAATATAATAATTTACTTAGCTATGAATCCAACAAAATTCTTTTCAAATATCATCATCAAACTAAAAAGCTGTTGGAAATCTACAAACTTTATAACCAAAAAAAATTAAAGATTGATTTATTAAAATATATTATCATGTTATTACTCTTTAGGTCAGGTTAATTATCAAATAGTCATTTATACTTGGTACTTTCTAAGTTCGGGTTGGCTAAGAGCAGTTGTGGATTGGCAAAACTGTCGGTAGTGTTCCATTCATTGGATGACATGTGGAAAAAAATCAACCTTCTACCGGAAATACAAGTCTTGGAAAAAAATATAAAATGTCCCTTTTACCATTGTTACTTTTCATTATTGCTTCAAACTCCTCCTCAGAGGCCCAATTCATTTGTATTTCCCAGCCTTCCAATTCTCAATGAGGTCGAAGTATTAATATTCTACTCCAAAGGCTTCCTCGGAGTTTTTCCCCAATTGGAGTTCTAATTCAACCTAGTTTTTTTATTATTTCAATTTAGTTCCAATTTCAATTTTAGGTCGAAGTACGCACCTTTTTTAAATTAATTGAAAGTATGTGCGTGAGATCTCGGCGGCGCTGGTGTTTTGTGCGACGGGGATGGTGGCTATGATTTGTGGTGGTGGCGAATCTGGAAGTTGTGTTGGTGGTGGTTTGCGCGAGAATGGTGATGGTTGTTGGTGAAGATGGTGATGGTGGTGGTTTGTGGTTGTTGCGCGAGAATGGTGATGGTGAAGATGGTGGCGGCGGTTGGTGGTTGTTGTGGAGGTGAAGAAGATGACCCAAAGTTTTAATTTTTTTTAATTCAATTTTGAGATTTTTTTTTAATATTTAATTTAATCTTAAAATATTCTTAATGATGAATGAAAAATCAAATATTCTTAATTATGTGTTTATTAATATTTTGGTCAATTAATCGATTTATTTGTCGATTTGGATTACGATCAACCTAATTATACATTACCCTAAGATCGATCGTGTTGTTTTTTGTCAATTAATTGGGACATTAAGGTCAACAATGTTGATTTTGGTCAATTAATCGAGTCATTTGTCGATTTTGAATACGATTAGCCTAAATACATTACCCTAAGGTCAACAATGTTGACTTTGGTAAATTAATCGAGCCATTTGTCGATTT
The DNA here is from genome assembly GCA_030819805.1 of Penstemon newberryi var. newberryi. Classification (NCBI taxonomy): domain Eukaryota; kingdom Viridiplantae; phylum Streptophyta; class Magnoliopsida; order Lamiales; family Plantaginaceae; genus Penstemon; species Penstemon newberryi. The sequence continues at coordinate 9,273,985 of JAUALY010000004.1, read as the reverse complement.
TGGATTACGATTAATCTAGTTATACATTACCCTAAGATTAACAATGTCGATTTTGGTCAATTAATCGAGTTATTTGTCTATTTGAATTACGTTTAGTTTAATTATACATTACCATAAGATCGACAATATTGACTAATATATAATAATTGTTTATTTTATTCATTATATCGTGACAAGAATATATGCTTTTAATATTATGTATTCAAAATTTGTAAAATTATAAATTAACCTTAAGGTTCCGAAATACTTTTTGAATCGAATCCAATTTATTTTTCAATTTTTTCTGAGAGTTTATCTAACAAAATGTGTAATTTTGTTATGTTTTCATTGTAGTATAAAAATCAATAATATGCACATTTTGAGCTAATTGGGTACTAATTATTGGCTCATAACCTTAGTTATGCCGGTTAATGTTAAAATTAAAATTTTATCATAATGTGCATGCATTTTGCGGACCAATTCAATTTTTTTACTTATTATATTTACATAGTTATTCAACTAATTTAATTTTATAATCAATATTAACAAATTAATTAATATTTTAATATAAATCTGAATAAAATTCAAATTTTTTTAAATCTAAAATTTATATAATAATATTAGTTTATTTAATACTTCGTATGTGCTAAAATAATAAAGTTATATATATTATTAAATAGTAATTATAATTAAAAAAAAATTAACTAAACCTACCCCATCCCTACCCCCACCACGTAACCACCCCCACCCAAAACCACGCCAGGATTGGAAATAGAACCCACCCCCTCCCCACCCAACACCACCTCTTCATCCAACCCTACATGTTGTCGGTCTTCCACACACGAAAAACACGATTCTTTCAAGAATTGATTTCAGATTTAGAGGATCAATGGAATTTTTCGATCTAAGATTTTTTTTTTTTTCATACCCCATTTCAGAAAATTAGAACAAGAAACTCTATTAATATCAAGAAATTCATGCCTATGATCAGAGGGGGAAAAGATGATGATCATCCATTTTATTAATGCTATGGTACAACTCAAAATTGACGAAATCACTAATGCTTTCAATTATTTAAATTTGCAGAGGTGGTTTAATTTTATTAATGATATAATGAATAAACTAAACAATTATTATATATTAGTCAATTCTGTCGATCTTATGGTAATGTATAATTAAACTAAACGTAATTCAAATTGACAAATGACTCGATTAATTGACAAAAATCGACATTGTTAATCTTAGGGTAATGTATAACTAGATTAATCGTAATCCAAAATCGACAAATGACTCGATTAATTTACCAAAGTCAACATTGTTGACCTTAGGGTAATGTATTTAGGCTAATCGTATTCAAAATCGACAAATGACTCGATTAATTGATCAAAATCAACATTGTTGACCTTAATGTCCCAATTAATTGACAAAAAACAACACGATTGATCTTAGGGTAATGTATAATTAGGTTGATCGTAATCCAAATCGACAAATAAATCGATTAATTGACCAAAAATATTAATAAACACATAATTAATAATATTTGATTTTTCATTCATCATTAAGAATATTTTAAGATTAAATTAAATATTAAAAGAAATCTCAAAATTGAATTAAAAAAAATTAAAACTTTGGGTCATCTTCTTCACCTCCACAACAACCACCAACCGCCGCCACCATCTTCACCATCACCATTCTCGCGCAACAACCACAAACCACCACCATCACCATTCTCGCGCAAACCACCACCAACACAACTTCCAGATTCGCCACCACCACAAATCATAGCCACCATCTCCGTCACGCAAAACACCAGTGCCGCCGAGATCTCACGCACATACGTTCAATTAATTTAAAAAAGGTGCGTACTTCGACCTAGAATTGAAATTGGAACAAAATTGAAATAAAAAAAACTAGGTTGAATTAGAACTCCAATTGGGGAAGAACTCCGAGGAAGCCTTTGGAGTAGAATAGCAATACTTCGACCTCATTGAGAATTGGTAGGCTGGGAAATACAAATGAGAGGGATTTTTAGGGAAGGAGAACAGTGGGTTGGGGAAGATGATGTTTTATTTTTATTACAAATTCAAAAAGGGTTAAATTATAGTTTCAAGGTCAATTCAACAAAAGACAACCGATTAATTATCACCCATACATCCGATCACAATTATATTAATATTTAATGTTTTTAGTGTATTTTTGACCAAAACTGTTGGTAGATTTTCACAAGATGAACTATAATTAGCAACCCCCTTCTAAGTTAGGCGTCAACTTTCACTGTTCCTAACTTCATTTCTCCTAGTTAAAAAAAAAAAAAAACCTTCATTTCTCCAACATCAATAAAAAATAAATAAAATATGGATATTTAGAAGAGAAAAAAAAGTTATATTGTATTATTGTCTGCCTTAAAAAAGTTACTTTGTTGGAAATTTGCATAAGACAGAAGGAAAACAATAATAAGAAAAAAGAAGAGGACGTTATTAGACTTGTCTCACTAAAACTAAACCAATCCAAAAAAAAAAAAAAAAACACAGAAAAACAAAAACCGACTCCCCAACACTTCCTATAAACTGTTCGCAACAAAAGGGGAAAACACTTTCTATAACTGTCCTCATAATTTTTTTTATCTTTCATTCATTCAGCATTTGGCGCCCCTCTTTAATTCTTCAATCTCTATACGGAGCACAAAAGGTTCCGCCATGAATATGAAAACCCTAGCTCACCAATCCTACACTCATTATTTCCAAACTCCCAACAAGAAATTCAATCGGAATTGCATTTTACCTAAAAATAATATACGAATTTTAAACCACAAAATTAATAGAATCTTCATTCGAAGCTGCATTTCTCCAAATGGCGAGAGCATTAGTCAAATATCACCAATTGAAGAAGATAAGGAGGAAAAAGTACAAGTGTTAGAGAATATGCAAGTTTTAGAAGAGATTTCTGAAAGTAGTAGTGAAGAATTCGATATGAATGAGAGTTTGTGGAGTCAAATGGCGGAAATTGTGAAGTTTTCTGGGCCCGCGGTAGGGCTTTGGATCTGTGGGCCGTTGATGAGTTTAATTGACACTGCTGTTATTGGTCAAGGCAGCTCCATTGAGCTTGCTGCTTTAGGTAAATGTAAATTTGAATTTGTTATACATTTGGATTGATTTTAAATTGTCGATTTAATTTTTGTTTTTCTTGTTTTTGGTTATTGTTAGGCCCGGGAACCGTGTTTTGTGATAACACTAGCTACGTGTTTATGTTTCTTTCAATTGCTACTTCAAATTTGGTCGCTACTTCTCTTGCTAGACAGGTCTGTTGTATTGAGTTATGATATTCGATTATATTAGTCTGGTCATAATGTGTGAGGTGGATATAAAACTAAGTATGAATTTGTGTTTTCCTGCACTATGTGGCGCAGGATAAAAATGAAGTGCAACATCAAATATCCATCTTGCTGTTTATTGGACTGGCTAGTGGTTTCTTGATGCTTTTCTTTACAAGGTGTTATGGCCTTTGGGCGCTGACTGGTAAAGAAGGATGTTATACTTGATTTTTTTTTGAATTCTTGTATGGTTTTTTCTATTCTGTTGTGAGATGATGGATTTCTTTGCATTTCCAGCTTTTGCGGGGGCCAATAATGCTGAAATCGCAACTGCAGCAAACACATACGTTCAGGTTCATTACACATTTACTTTGTCCCTGGCTTGGTTGTTAAATATTGCTGAACTTTTATATTTTAGCTCTTTTGACCTCGTCTCGGTTTGACCAATGAGTTATTTCACTATTTTTCTTCTAATGTCTAATTATCTTAGAAGTTTAGTGGTGCACGTGGTCTCATTATTTCTAGTGTATGGTGGCTTTAATTCTAGCATACTTTCTAGTTTGAGCTCCTTGACTGAGCACTAGCTTTGTTCATAAAAGATTATTGTGGAATGGAGTAATTAGCCACACAAATATGAAAAGGGACCAAGGGACTTCTCTCTAAGAGAAGTCAGTAAAAGTTTTAGATTGACATGAACTCTGAACTAAAATTTATAAAATTCTTTTAACTCTTGTCATCATGCAAGAACTTAGATTTTTTGTTATGCTTTTACTGTATTCATTTTCCCTTTCACTTTTTTGGTTAGTAAACATATCTTTTTCCAGATTCGAGGCTTAGCTTGGCCGGCAATGCTGATTGGATGGGTTGCTCAAAGTGCAAGGTCCTCCATTACTTGTGTATTAGACTTTATTTGCTGAATGTGTTCTATATGCTTTTTTTATTCCGCATTCTTGTTCGCTTCTCGTCGTGTGACCTTGTCTTATGAAGCCTGGAGCTGTTTACATTATCTTTATGGACTGTATGGTGAGGAACCCTGTATTATGTTTCTGGCTAAAATTTCATTACATTGTCTTTACTATTTGTAGAGTTGGTCCTACAATCAGAAGTCTTATTTATAAAGCAGCTTCACTGCTACTAATATCCTTCTTGACTCGTATGCTCATGTATCTGGGGCTGGCTACCCCTATACCATTGTCCTGATGGCTTTGTCTGCCACAAGTGTGCAATTACGTAATATTCTGGTGATGCCTGGTAAACTAAGCATAAGAACTGAATGCTTTTCACGCATATGTTAGTCAAAAGAAGCGCAGTTTGTTATATAGCTGAAATTTTGGAACCTGATTACATAACTCCCAACTTACACGATGTATTGCAAATTCACACCTCAAAATAGGTTAAACCCTAACATACTTGCTTTGGTCTGGTTTCTTGTTGCGCAGCTTAGGAATGAAAGATTCATGGGGACCTTTAAAGGCTTTGGCAGTTGCAAGTGTTATTAATGGCATTGGTGACATAGTACTTTGCAGATTTTTAGACTATGGTATTGCTGGAGCAGCATGGGCTACAATGGTGTCGCAGGTATGCTGAACATGCATGATTTATAGTACATGATTGCACAAAATCACGTGGAAATGTGGAATACTGTATTTTTCCTCATTAGCTAAATCAGTTATATTCCATTATGCACATTTGCCCTAGGTTGTTGCAGCTTACATGATGATTGAAGCTCTAAACAAGAAAGGGTACAATGGTTTTGCGATCTCTATTCCATCACCTGATGAGCTCCTTCAGATTTTCAAGCTGTCAGGTCCAGTATTTGTGACAATGATGTCGAAGGTATGTGACGCCATTCTTGATTGCACTCCTGTTGTCACTTATCAATTATCACGCCATTTTCCTAACATCTTGTACTTCAGGTGGCATTTTATTCTCTACTTGTGTACTTTGCTACATCAATGGGTACACAAATTGTTGCTGCTCATCAGGTTTAATTTATTCATATCAATAATCTTCTCTTCCTTTTATTTATAAGTCATACTTTTTTTGATACTGACCTCATGGCAGTGGCCTTCCTAACCGCCTCTTCTTTAGGTCATGATGCAATTGTACTGCATGTGTACAGTATGGGGTGAACCTCTTTCACAAACAGCCCAGTCTTTTATGCCTGAACTGATGTATGGAGCTAAACGAAATCTTCCAAAGGTTGTAATCCTAATGATATAAATTTTAATATGCACAGTTGTGCTCAATTCATTAGTACTTGCAACAAGCACAAAAAACAATCAATCAGTCGTTTTTTATTTGAAATGAAAGAGTAACATGTGATTTTTTTTCCTGATCTGTTGTTATCCCTCTCCCTTGTGAAGTGGTATTGATTAGAGACATAGTAAATCTTGCAAATATTCCACATACATCCTCTGAAAAATTTATGCTGAACAGGCTCGAACACTATTAAAATCACTTGTGATCATTGGTGCACTAACCGGATTGGTATTGGGATTTATTGGAACCTCAGTCCCTTGGCTATTCCCTAGAATGTTCTCCTCTGATCCTGAGGTCATACAACAGGTCAGTTGCTTTTTTTTTTTCCTTTCTCCCTTTCTGAATTCATGTGACGGCTATGAGTGTTAGACATGAAAGAATTCAATATATTAAGGCAGGTAAACAGTTACCTACTTTTTTAATGTTCATCAAGTTTATTTTAATATTTTGTTGAAAAAGAAGATGCTGACATTAAATAGTTATGCTTTGTGGGCTGAATATTACACTTTAGTCTTAGTTTGTTGTGCTGAAATGGTAATATTTTTAATTCCGAATAGCATGTTAAACTATATGCTTATGTGCGTAGTTCACAATCATGTCATTGAGAATTGGAGTCCCACATTTGTTGTAACAGGGAATAGCTTCTAAATATTGAAAACAACTATCATTACAGTTATGAAGACCTCTTCATCTAATCTATAAATGACACATTTCTCAGCCAATGTGGGATTATAAAAAGAAAAAATATGATACAGTTTAATGTATTGTTCATGAATTAACTAGTTTTCCACATTAATCACAAATTAGAAATTACTATGAGATATTTGAAAAGTCAATCATTAGTTAATGCCAAGATGAAAAGATTTTGAATAAGGATAATTTTTTAGTAGAAACCAAATAAATGGTAATAGATCAAGTCAAAAATGTAAATCAAGAAATGCTGAAAAAGTAGATTGAAATTAGTACTGAAATATGGAGAAAAAAGTTGTAGATATTAATATTAGAGAGGGATCTGTTGTTGAAATTAAACAGTATTTCTGTAAGTGTGTGTTGCCCTTTGAGATTTAGGCATCAAATTTAATAATATATAAAGCTATAAGAGACTCATGGATACTGAAAATAACTGATATATAAAAATCAATGAGGGAAATACATGGATCAATGATTTAATTTAGATTATTATGAAAATATGTATATTAAATTATTTCTCTCATTAATTTGATCGAAAAATCTTAATAGCAACAATCCCATGTGGCTAAATAGAAGAAGAACTTGTCCAACTCACCACATCGAAAGAAACAGATCTGAGGAACTAATTATTTTCACTTAGACATACATGATTTCTCTGAGGTTGCCACCGTATTAGAATGTTCAAGTGATATGTAAATAAAAAAACTGATATAGATGCTTCTTCATTGATCTTATACAAAGCAGATGCACAAGGTGTTGGTTCCTTACTTCCTTGCACTATGTATTACACCCAGTACTCATAGCCTTGAGGGTACATTATTGGTATGTTGATCCATCTTATGCTTCCATAAGTTTTTCATGTTTGTCTCAATCAATAATGGTGGCTCTAGGTGTACTGAAATTCATTATTATGTATGAACTCCAGTTAGCTCGCATAAATTGTGTTTTCACATAAAGTATCATGTGTATTTGACAATGAGGTGCATGCAAATAATGCAGGCTGGACGAGACTTGAAGTTCATTAGTACATCAATGAGTGGGATCTTCTTTTTGGGCTCTCTTATCCTGTTGGTATGCTTTTATTTCCGAATTCTATTAATTTCTTTCAAGGGCTCATGTTACTTATTCCCCAGCACTTGGTTCTAAATTTCATTTTAATTTATTGCTCGTTTTACTAAATCCATCTAATCTATTGAGCACTGTGTTGTACTTGCAGCTATTGAGCAAAAATGGTTACGGTTTAACTGGATGCTGGTTTACCCTCGTTGCTTTTCAATGGGTTAGTCTATAATTTAAGTCTTAATTTCCACTCTCACTATATTAATGTAAATAATCTGAATTGGGATAACTTTCATTTCTGTGGCCAGTCTCGGTTTTCTATTGCTCTGCGACGACTCACCTTACAGGATGGGATACTTTATTCCGAAGATTTAACGCTATATCAGCTTGAAAAACTGAAATCTGTATAGTTTTGTTTCGACTTTGGAGTCAATTTGTCCTAAAGGCATCCTAGATTTTGTATAATTATATATACCAGAATAGTGGTTAATTGTGGCATAATGTACTATATACGACTTTTATAGTTTTTATAGTCAGCTGTTGTATTTTTCAGTTTGTTGATAAATTTACCTCATATTCGTTATATGGCATTCATGTTACCATTCATTACACTTTATAATAATGCTTAATTAATATTTTTATATTTTATCGAGTTAAAAGGTTAAAGATACTAATATTTTAGGGATAATTACTTCAACCTCCCCTAAGGTTTGGGCTAATTATTGCACAATCCCCTCGCAATTTCATAATTACATCCACCTTCCCTCACGTTTGAAAAACTTTACAAAATGATGTGAAATGATCATATTGTCCTCGTCAGTTTTAATTAAAAAAAATTAGATTAACAAAATGTCCTATTTACCTTTGCAAGGGATAATTACATCGACCTCCCCTGAGGTTTGGGCTAATTATTGTCCAATCCCTTGCAATGATACACAAAATTACAATACTGCCCTTGCAAAAACTAATTTTATACATAAAAAAAACTCTAACCCTAACCCCCCACCCCACCTCCATCGTCCTAACCCCGCAAATATCCTCCCAGGCAGTGTTACCGGCTTGGTTCGAACCCTAGGCCTTCCAGGCAAGTGGCGCGGCCTGGGAGGAGATTTGCGGGGTTGGGGACGGTGGGTGAAGGGTTGGGGACCGGCGGGTGAGGGGTTGGGGGAGTTAGGGATGGTGATGATTTTTTTAAAAATAATAATAATTTATATTAAAAATAATTTATTAATAATAGTATTTTTATATAATTAAGATATGATTTTAATATCATTGTATTTAAGTAAGAAATATTAAAAAAAAAAATCTGATTTTATAATAACTTTATTATTAAATCGAGTATTTTTAATTTTTGTAAAATAATTATTGATTTATTATAACTATTTTAGTTAAAAGTTTAAGAAATTTTTAGTAAACATGTGAGCATTTTTATAATGTCTAATATTTATTGTTCAAGTTTTTTTTCTTCTCATAATTAAATGTAATTCATTCATTTATATCCTTGTACTTTAATTATGAACAAAATTGAAATTATTAAAATTACTGGTTAAATGTTAAAGTTGAATGTATTTACATTTTTTATTTATGTTCTACAATATTTTTGCTTATAATTAACCATAATTTATTTACTTTTCCTTATACTTTAATTGTAAAAGCAGTATGAATTTTTTTTTGGGAAAAACCATTGATGTGTTATTATATTTTTAATTTAAGAATACATATTCACTACTATTAAAATTCATTATTCTTTTAACCCTAATTCATTCATTTATTCTTTTACTTTAATTAGGAAAAAAATTAATATTATTAAAATTACTGGTTAAATGTGAAGTTGAATGTGTTTACATTTTTATTTATGTTCTACAATGTTTTTTTCTTATAATTAACCATAATTTATTTATTTTTCCTTGTTCTTTAATTGTAAAAGCATTATAAAAAAAATTGAAAAAAAATGTTGATGTGTTATTATATTTTATTTGAAGAATACATATACACTAATAAACTAATTATAAGTTTCATGTAAATTTATAACATTTGAACCCATATTTATACATAAACATTGTAAAGAAACCCCTCCTATGTACCAAACATAACAAGGGTATAATTGTCCAATAAAATAGTTACAGTAATCTCAAGGGTAAAATAGAAAGTTCAATAAAAATTTGGCGATGACGTCATCAAAATGTAAGGTTTTCGAAATGTCGGGGGAGGTGGATGTAATTATGAAATTGCGAGGAAATTGGGTAATAATTACCCCAAACCTCATGGGAGGTCCATGTAATTATCCCAATATTTTAATGATGAAATCCAGCTAAAGTTGATTAGTTGGCTTGGCCCTCGAAAAACTTTCTATATAAATCAAGTACTTTTTTTTATATAATATGTTCTTTTAGCTCGGCTAATGTCTTCAAGAGATACAATTATAACCAACAAAATAAATTACTTAGAGGAATATTTTGGGCCTGTTTGTTTGGCATTTGTGAAAGTAGTTTGGGAGAGTAGTGGGGGTTTGGGAAATAATCTCGATTTGCGTAATGTTGTTTGTTTGGGTTTTGAGAGAGTGGTTTGAGAAATAAAGTAGGTGTAGGTTTTTTTGGAAGAGTTGGGATGTAGGTGTAAGATGTGTAAGACTTTATGTCAAATCATGTTTGTTATGTGAGATAAATTGTGTAAGAGATATGTTACTTTATGTCAAATCAAAGTAGAGTTTGTATAGGTTTTGTTTAGAGATAAGAAAATTGTTGTTTGTTTGGCTTTTGAGAGAGTAGTATGAGAAAATTAATGAATGAAAAATTTATTTCGGAAAATAGAAAATATGTTTGTTTGGCATTTCCTAAACACGAAAAAATTTTAAGAAACGCCAAACAAACAGACCCTTTAGGGTTGTCCTAAAAATAATGTCACTAAAATAATTTTGGAGGTAGTTAATGGCCACATCCCACATACGATTCATGTGGCCATTTTCGTTAAAAAAATAAAAAATAAAAAAAAATGACTATAGTACGAAATGTACATTCAACTGGAGCTCCTTTGTCGCCAAATTTCATTGCGTTAGATTGATGGAGGATGTTGAAGCTCATCTTTGCGGCTTTTAAAGTTTGTTGAGTGCTTTCTAAAGTGTCATGCAAATAGCACTATCAAAATTTTGTTATAGTTCTACGTTTATTAAGATATATTAATATATCTTTTATAGTTCAGTTATTTTTGTTGTATGGGTAATACCTTTTCTTTTCTCCACTTCAAGTTGAGATAAATTAGACATATTAATATATCTTTTATAGTTGAGTTATTATTGTTGTATGGGTAATATATGTTATTATTCTTTCTTGATATTCTTTTTTCTCTCTTTCTTCTTTTTGGTGTGAGTTTAAGATAGTAGTGGATTTTCAATGTCCTTTTGTTGATTCATTTCAATAACTTCAAATGTACTCTCGGTTTTTGGTACTAATCTAATCATAAAGTAGTATTTCAATTAGTTTATATAGCAGGGGAGGTACACTAATGTTTTTAATATCTAATTTATTTAATCTTTTATAGGATAATTATGTGGTGATAATAATTGTTAAAAAACGGTGATATATTTATTATATGATACTCTTTTACTTTCTCCAATTAATTTGTAAATACTTAAACTAAATATCGATTACATTCTTTCATCTTGTGTATAACACACATCCAATTTTTATTGAAATAAAATTGGTACTCTCCATCCATTTTTATATTACATTTCAATTTTAGGACCATGAACTAATTTGACGACATAAAAATTATGTAAAATAGAATAATACAATTATGTTCATAGCTCGGAGCGTATACTAGTTTGAATTAGGATATCATATGTGCAATTTTACATAGGATACTTAAAATGATGACCTCCTAATTGTGTAAAATGATTGGTATATATTTTGGAAAGAACTAGTATCTCAAAGTGGCGATCCAAATTCGAAGCTCTGTTAAAAGAGGTTAGCATATAATATGTTCAACGCGTCTCGAAAGAAATTAAACAGTTGGGGAGGGGGGGGGGGGGGGGGGGAACAATTATGTTGTTATCTCTATCATTATAAGATTTAACACTTTCCATTTGATCATTAGAGGATTTGAGATGAGAACATATTTGTTTCTAAACTATTTTTTGTTTATAGATCAGACCCAAGTCACCCGACTTTCAAATTCATTGGCTTGCCTGTTCATGACATTCGGTTTGATTCGGTTTCAATATATTTGAAATGAAAATTAATCATTTGATTAGTATTTAAACAAGAAACAGTTCAAAATTTTCTAATTTGTGATTGAGTTTTAATTACGACATTAAAAATAACATTTTTTTTTACACAAATAACAATTAAACTATTTTATTATGTGAAGCAAGAACAACGAAAAAAAAACCACATTTCTTCTTGGGTTGAGAATAATACCAATTTTTAAAACTATTAGAATTTATTTTATACTCCTATTAATTTGACATTACAATAATTAAAACTAATGAAAACATCTCTGCCTCAGTGTGTTTCGCTTTCAGATAGTACTTCCAAAAAATTGAAGGATTTTTGAGATATTATCGATTTTCATGTATTTGAAAATTATTGTTCGTTTGAATTTTTTATTATAATAAAATGAATAACAAGTTTATTTTATAGAAAGTTGTAGGGATGTGTTTATCTTACTTTAGTATTTCAGATTTTCAATGCCCTTTGAAAAGTCAAAACAATGAAAAAATTTCACTGAAATAAAATTTATCCTTTCTTAGTATTAAGGGTAACCTTATCTTAAGAAAAATCTCTTTATCTTTAAAAAATTTAAATATTTTTACTTTGATTTGACATAAATTAATATATATTACACAACTTATTTCATATAAGAAAAAATATATTTACACATAAAATAACATATGCTTTAATCATTTTTATTCTTTCCACAATCTCGCAAATAAACTACTATATCTACTATTTATTTCATCTCAAAAATTCCGAACAAACAATATTATAAATATTGAAAGATTTTCTAAATCTCAATTACGTATGAAACTATTTTCATAAACGAGAGACAAACATGCCCGTGTGTTTTTTTTAGAGATTCTATATTAAATAAATAATGTAAATACAATTCTTACTTTAAGTCAAGTCATACTCTTGTGTAATATAATAGTTATACTAAATCAAAGTTGAGATTGATTATGTTATCTATGAGATAAAAGAAATTTATAATTAGATGAGATTATTTGTGAAAAATTGAGAGATAAATTTATAGAATAAGTTTTTTTTAAAAAGAAAATAATTGTTTGTTTAACTTATCAGATATCACCAAAATAAACAAGCCACTTATTTATTGATTTAACGCGCTGACTTGTAATTAGATCCAACTTATTTTCTCAAATACAAACATCCAAAATTACTTCAAAACATTTATTTATTTTTTCAATTAAACTATTAAAAAACTTCACAAAATCTCTCAAATAAAACAACAATAACTTCTGAAACTAGATCAAAAAATATCTAACAAGACCTCGTAGGCTTAGCATGGAAGTAATTTGAATGTGTTCCGTCTCTGTCTATTTTTAAAAAGTGAGTTGAGATCGAGTTTTCGACGAAAATCAATAATTTCATATGTTTCAACTAGAGTATTTTAGATTTTTAATGGGACTGAAATTGAGTTTTGATCAAGATCGCTTCACTCAGAATGATTAAGAGTAAATCCAGTCAAACTAGCTCCATGTATGATTGTGTGAACATATTGATATGTTATTAGATTATTTTAAGATTTTATAGCTTTATTATTGAAAGTTGTTGGAATTTAAATAATTGACAGCAGTCACATCGTAAGGTTAATAAAATAAAATAAAAATACGTTGGGGGTAAAATTTGTGAAGAGATCCTATAAGCGTGCGTCAGCATAGTGCGTGTGATGTTGATTTTGGCTTGCTTAAAGAAAGCGGCTGCCTTCTGCAAGGAGGAGTATTATAAAATCAACGATCATGATGAACCCTAGCTACAACCCTAAACGGATAAATACACATCTTCTTCTCTATAAAAAAAAAAAAAAAAAAAAAACACATTGATTTAACACTTAACAGGTTATCATCAACCTTTTTTTTTCAAATCTCAACATTCAAATTTAATTCAAGTGAGGTTTGAGCTTTTTCAAAACCACATAATCCAAAACATAACAAAATGAAGTTTCAAAGGTTTCACCGAAACCACCCAAATCATTTTTTTGAAATCAAAATCCGCGAAATCGAATCAAAACCCTTCCAAATAAGCCCTAAAAGCTCTTGTATATAATATATATACTCCCATTTTGCACGATTTTATGATAAGAGTTGCAAAGGTAAAACGTTTAAATATTTTATATTTATGTTTTTAAAAATAGCAGTAGAGATTTAGTGGTATTAGTATTTATTTGAAAGGGCATTTTGAGAAAAAAAAAACATTTGGAAACACAGATTGTTATTTTGGAACATACTAAAAAAAAATAAGAGTAAAAATAAAATGACGGGGGAGTAATATTCATTATAATTTTGGCAATGATAGATTATTAGACTAGAGTTTAGAAATTACTTGGCCTTTAAGGTTCCATGGATAATTCTTGCTCCAGGTCTGACCGAGCCTTACACATTCACGTAGCAATTGTAATATACTATTTGTTTTGTAATAGAATAAACTCCACCAATCATAAAGCAAGTGTATTTTACTTATTTTATGGTTGAATGAATTCGGTCAAGCTTGATTTGAGTTAGAATTATCCAAGGACCTATTGATTAAATTTGGGCTCGATTTCGCTTGATTTTGATTTCAATAAATTGGTTTGAGTGGTTTCAGTAAAACTTTTAAAGCTCCATTTGAACTGAGTTTCGATATTAGATCTTAGATTTTGAAAAAGTTGATACCATGTTTGGGTTGAATTTGGGTGCTTGAGTTTGGAGGGAGAAAGTGTGGTAGTAGGTGGGATTTTTGAAACTTTGCATCATGTAAATATAGGGTTTGGCACTTTGCACCCCGACTTAAATTTTTTGTCACTTCGCACCCTGAAAATACAATTTATTTGGCACTTTGAACCCTAGTATGTGTTCTAGTGCGAAAATTTGTTAGTGAATGGATAATAGTCAATTTTGAATTTTTTTGACACTTTGTGTAACAGCCCGAACCCGGCACCTGCTTGCTATGAATAAAATAATATTAATATAATCTTTATAAAATTTACAATAAATATAGTTCAGAGCTCTAACTATCTATTACAACACACGGATTCTCCCAACTAACTTATTAACAATATTATTATTTTCGTAGCAAGCAGGTGCCGGGTTCGGGCTGTTACACTTTGCACACTGAAAATATAGGTTTTGACACTTTGCACCCTACAAATATAAAATATAAAATATTAGCACTTTGCACCTTAAAAATATGAACTTTTGCACTTTCCACCGGACTTAAAATTTTGGCACATTTTTTATTAACAAAATTACCGATCCATTAGAATTAGTAGATGATAATTATAGATTTGTAAAGTATGTCGTGTAGAAATTTTTTGGGAAACAAAAATAAAATAAAACTTGTATCTATTATATAATTTTGTATGAATATCACAAATGATGCAAACCAGTGTCTATTAAAGGACAAACATGTAAATATAATTTGCAAAAAAAAATTGATTATTTTTATGATTGAACTCGAAATAATTTTTTTCTATGTTCGATTGTTGCGCATTGAAAATGACCATTTTATCCATCCACCGATGACATTCAAGGGCTTTTTTCAAAAGAAAACATTAGGGTGCAAATGCCAAAATGTTTTAAGGTGCAAAGTGCCAATTTATTTGAATTGGGGTGGAATGTGCCCATTTTTTTATATTTTCAGGATGCAAAGTGCGAACATCTTATATTTGTAGGGTGCAAAGAGTCAAAATTTATATTTTCAGGGTGCAAAGTGCAAAAAAATATTTAAAAATAACTATTATACCCTTACACTAACAAATTTTCTCACTAAAACACATACTAGGGTGAAAAGTGCCAAATAAATTGTATTTTCATGGTGCCAAAACTTTTAAATCAGGATGCAAAGTGCAAAAACCCTATATTTTCAGGGTGCAAAATGCCATAAACTCTAATAAGTGTCAAATCAATATTTTTTATCAGAAAAAGTATTTGTTAAATTATTATATTTTATAAGTTTAAAATCTATTATGTTTGAATATATAAGTTGAAACCTTCAGTATCATGAAAAATGTATTGAGACCTCTTTAAATTGGTTTTGTTTGAGTATTACGAACTAGCTAAACTGAACCAAAACTTAAACATGTACAAATATTGCCAAAATATTGAGTATTATTTGTTTCACTTCAATTTTTAAATTAATTATTATATCCTATTAATTCTCAAAATTATAAATATATATCTCATTTAAATATTTACATTAATTCTTGCACCACAGTGTACATAAATACGTTAGGCTTGTTTGTTTGACTTTTCTCAAAATTATTTCGTGTCAAGGAAAAGCAAAACAAACATATTTTTTATTTTCTGAAATAAATTTATCCTCTCTCAAATATCTCATACTACTCTCCCAAAAGTTAAACAAACAAAAAATTTCTTATCTCTTGAAAAAATTACACAAACTCTAATTTGATTTGATATAAAATAATCCACTGTTTACACAACTTATCTAACATAATAAATATGATTTGGCATAAAGTCTTGCACCTACAACATTCACTCTTCTAAAAACATCTACTCCTACTTTATTTCTCAAGGGAAAAACAATATCAAATTTTAGTCCAAAAAATACATTTGATTCCAAACTTTTCGAAAAAATGCATCTCATACCATATTTCACACTCTCTTGACTTATTTACTTTCGTCGTCAATTTTCGAAACACATGTCGCTCACGTGTTCATTAAATTAACAAAGGTGGATCTTTAAAACCAATACATATTTTTCCTCTCATTGTCAACTTAACGGACACATGAGCGACACGTGCCGAATTCCTTTAAAAAATTGACAGCAAAATTAAACGTATCAAAAAAGAGTGAATATAATACGAAATGTATTACTTCGAAATTTAGTATCAAATATGTTTTTTTAACTAAAATTTGATATCAAAATTATTTTTCCCTTTAATTTTTCAAAACACTCTCTCAAAATTATTACATTGAATACTGTTTGAATTGCAGTCTTCAAGACAAATATCACTTACCCTACCAGATAAAAATCCCATGTTTTATTATTATTATTATTATTATTGAAATAGGGGTCTTTATTTAGGGAAAAGTATCATAAGAAAAGATTAACGACAGAGCGACTGGAAGAATAAATAACCAATTAATATCCAGAAAACCTAGCCAATACATGGTTCATATATATTTATTAAATGAGTCAATATAGGCAATAGACCCTCATCTTTGTTTCCATGCAATGACATAAGTAAAACATTTTCCTGTCAATGCTATCATGCAGCACAGTGTTGAAACACTTCTGTGTCAAATAATTTTTCAAGGATATAATCTTGTAGTAAATCAATGGTAAAAGACCCCAAGAATTATCACAGTTGATGAAAGAACCCGGAACCCCAAAAATCAGATACACTCTAAATTTTGCAAAGAAAAACAAAAGGGTAAACATCACTTTTGGTCCCTCTTATCATTAACTTTTTACAGAGTGGTCCCTCTTATGTTTTTTTTTCCACTTTAGTCCCTACTATGAATTATTTGTCTCAGTTTAGTCCATTTCAAGTGATCCAAGGCGATTTCGGTAACATGGATATGCACATGAGGACAATTTCGTCATTTCAAGAAAACTAACAGGGATATTCTCGTCTTTCTAATTTAAAAAAAATTTAATCTCTTCCAAACTAGGCTTTCATTCCAATCCAACTTAATCGTCCATTTCGTTCCAAACTAAAGTTTTCTCCCAAAATCTTCTTCAAACACCATTATTGCTCACCAATTAAACAATATCTCAAATAGTCTCAATAGTGAACGGACGAAAATACCCTAAAAAATATTCATATACATGTCACGTGTTATCGGAACCACCTGATAAGGACTAAAGTGAAACACATAATTAATAGTAGGGACTAAAGTGAAATAAATAATTCATAGTAGGGACTAAAGCGGGAAAAAAAACATAAAAGGGACCACTCTGTAAAAAGTTAATGATAAGAGGGACCAAAAGTTGTATTTACCCAAAACAAAACAAAACAAAGTTTAAAAAAGGGATCCCAAAATCAACAAATCACAATTCAATGAAACAGAAAACAGCAGAAAATTTCTTATGATTAACACAGTTCGTTTTTCTTTCTTCAATGTCTACTTCCATTGCAGTTTATATAGCAACGAAATGGGTCTATTTCAAAAAACAGAAAAAACTTTATGCAGCAGTAAAGATCCATACATGGAAAACATATTACTATATTAGACATGCAAGAACACAAACTCTGCAAATATCTCCTTTGCAGCCTTTACTACAACACTACATTTCCAATATCAAAATACTCACTCAATATGTAGTACAATACAATACATGCTAGTAAATCAAAAGGGTGGACCCCAGCACCTCCTATTTCCAAGATAATATTGTATCATTAGGTGCAAATATCCAGGTGCCCAGATCCACCATCATCATTGAAATAGTAACCCTAAAACAAAACACTCAATGAAACTACTCTATACATAATACAACAAACAAGTCACTCAAATCATCATAATTTTTTAATTCTTCTTTCCTTGTAATTATTATATGGTATTTAAGAGTTATACCATACCTCAAGTGGAAAAGATGGGTAAAACTCAGAAATACCAGTAAATAAAAGTGAAAGAAAAACTAAAAAACTGAAGTGACGACTCTTCGAGAAGATGTGAAAGTAAGCAAGCAGTGTTTGTCATTTTGATTTTTTCGAAATTTTCATATTTGGCACTTGGCAGTGTACCAAATCATGAGAAAGTGGCAGCCATATACCAAAGGAGTTTAGGCTTTTAGGCCTTTATTGTGATGATTGTTGGGGGCTGCCCTAGGAGAATTGCCTCCTCGTCTGCCGACCACGGTCAGCCTAACTGGCTGCCCCGAACAAACTCTAGGAGGGTCGAAGCAAACGGGCAGAAACTCGTCAGTTTCACACTCGAAAATGGAGCCTGAAAAATGGTGAACCAAAGCTTCTTTGCCCTAATAATTCATTCACACAAAATTTCAGAAAATTACACAAATATAGAAAGAATTTGTAATCAAGAACATAAAATCATAGTTTAAAGTTTTTATACTTTTCTGTCTTGAAATACCGAAAACTCATCTGCTGAAGATAAACAATTTTTTTTTTAATCTCGAAACGAAAATATAGACAATATAGAGATTTCTTTGAATTACAATTTTCAAACGTTGCTCGAAAAAAATCCCAATAAGATTCTGATATATAAATAATCAAAATATACCCAAAAAATGAAATTTAGATACACGCATATAATATTAGAACTAATGTTTTTACCTGGATTTTGGCAGAGACTATTTCAATTCTTTTGGGCCATTTGTTCCGATCAATAAAACCCCATTCCTCCAAATGGAAAGCATCGACAAATTTCCAAACTGTGCTTGCATTTGTAAAGTTCACAAATGCAAAGCCTCTCCCATTATTTGTTCTGAAATCAAAATCAAGATAAAAAGAAAATCTCAACTTTAAACAGCACAGTTTTATTTAATAACCATAGCTACATATAAATGAGAAGAATAAATAGTACTCGAAATCAATGGGCATGTATAAAAAATCATAGGCAGACTCATCCCGTTTTCTCCATCCATTTTTGTTATTTTCCATAGTGCAAAACTCATCCAACATGCTAATGAGCACACTACGGCTGCAAAAGAGAAATGCAAAAATTATAATTAGGGTTTGTATAACATACTATATACAGGAAAAAGAGGAGCAAAACTAAAAGCTATAAAGAGGGAAGGTAGGGTTTGAAGATAATACGTACGGGCAATCATAAGGAATATTCCTGATCATAATAGTTGTTTTATTTTCATTCCTTTTCAAAGGCACAATTTCATGCTTGTTTTGCCCTTCTCTCTCAAATTTACCCAAATTCATTTTGTCATTTCTTTCATTGATCTTCATGTTGAACCCTGATCTTCCAATTTTTTCAGCTCTATTATTATTATAACCACCTGCCCGAAACCCTCGGTTCTGCCCGCGGCAGCCTCTCTCTGACCGGCACGACAGTCGCGCCGGCGGAGAAGGGTCTGGAATCTGTGGGGCAACATAGTAAGTACTAGTGGAGGTTAAGAAAGGTGGTGGTGGTGTGATATGTGATGCTGAGGAGGAGGAGGAGGAGGATATGTATGTGAATATTTGAGTTGAGTAAAAGTTTGGGGGTGGTGGTGGGAGGTGGCGGTAGACGGCGGAGAAGGGTGGAGGGAGTTGGATAAAGGGTAAAAGTAGAGGTAACTTTGAGTTTGGAGTAGTTGTTGAAACTCCAGGGGGTATTGGTTTGTATTCTGGTGCGTGTGGGTTGAGGGATGACATGGTGAAAGGAGGAGAGGTTTGTCTATTTATTTATTTATTTTATGGTGGAATGGTTGGTTTAATTTGTGTGCAGAGAGTTCAATAAATGATATGAAGAAAGAAAGAAGCTCCAATAAATGGCTGGGTTTATAAACACAAACAAACAGTGAATGTGGTGCTGCTGCTGCTGCCTTTCTTTGATGTACGTACGACGCCGCCTTGGAGGAGAAAGTGACATAAAGAATTAAAGGGGATGTCCCTTTAAAAGGCAAAAATTAATTTTAAATTAACATACTACTGTATTTATTTATGTATTACTACTAATTTCATAAAATACAAAAACAAAATTCAGTGGTATGTTTGTTTGGCGTTTTTCAAATTTTTTTCGTGTTTGGAAAATGTCAAACAAACATGTTTTCTACTTTCTGAAATAAATTTTTCATCTCCCAATTTTCTCAAATTACTTTTTCAAAAGTCAAACAAATAACAATTTTCTTATCTCTAAACAAAACCTATACAAACTCTACCTGATTTGACATAAATTAACCTATCTCTTACACATTTATCTCACATAACAAACATGATTTGACATAAAGTCTTACACATCTTACACCTACAACTTAACTTTTCCAAAAAAATCTACACCTACTTTATTTCTCAAACTACACTCTCAAAATCCAAACAAACAACATTACGCAAATCAAGATTATTTCACAAACCACTACTATTCTCCCAAACTACTTTCCCAAACACCAAACAAACATACCCATAATATTACATTACTTATGACTCCTATATTAATTAATTTGACTACAAACTGCAACAAATAGAGTGAAACAAATATAGTACTAGTTTGTCGTTTTTAATTTAATTTTTTAGTTTATATAAATATATAGATAATAATTGGTGCCTATGGACTTGTTTGTTTGGCGTTTGAGAAAGTAGTTTGGGAGAGTAGTGGAGGTTTGTGAAATAATCTCGATTTGCGTAATGTTGTTTGTTTGGATTTTGAGAGTGGTTTGAGAAATAAAGTAGGTGTTGGTTTTTTTGGAAGAGTTAGGTTGTAGGTGTAAGATGTGTAAGACTTTATGTCAAATCATGTTTGTTATGTGAGATAAATTGTGTAAGAGATAGGTTACTTTATGTCAAATAAAAGTAGAGTTTGTATAGGTTTTGTTTAGAGATAAGAAAATTGTTGTTTGTTTGGCTTTTGAGAGAGTAATTTGAGAAAATTAATGAATGAAAAAATTATTTCGGAAAAGAGAAAACATGTTTGTTTGATATTTTTCAAACACGAAAAAATTCTGAAAAACGCCAACAGGCCCTATAATTTTCACGGGTTTGAGGTTGGTTTACTGCAAATCGGCAACCCACTATTTTCTGGTGGGCCAAGCTTTTTGGTAATACAAGGAAAGACAAGCATGGAATGGGAAGGAAACCTAACCCCATTCTTCAATCATCACTTGCAGTATAATTGTGTGTTGTTCGGTATAAAAGATTAAAAAATGGATTTCAGTCTTGAATAATTGTGTATCTCTGTAAAATTTCATTATTCAGCTCATTATATTGTTAGATCAAACCGACAATATAAAATCAGTATTTTTTTTTTTGTCACAAATCGGTATTTTATTACTATCTTTTTGTTGAAAATTGATGTGATAATTCATGTTTTTTTTTTTATTTGAACATATTATTTTGGATTTAGAATTGCATTATTACTTGTGTTTGATTTGTTTTTAGTTACTTTGAAATAATTTGTTTAACTACTAGTTGTGATTTATGAGATAGTAATATTAAGTTTATTACTTGAACAAGTTTGGATAAAAAAATTATGTTTTTAAATATTTGATTACATACATTAAACTTAAGCTAAATTATTATTTCGTAATGATGTCACATCGATTCAACTAGTAACCAGTAATACTATCGATTTGATGTCCACTCCGATTTTTAAAACATTGGTTACAACAGTCTACTTGGTGATAATTAGTGTGTTTCACCCTTATTATAAGGTATTTTTATGTAAAATTTGAAATATTGAATATTATTGACTTTTAATTTAATATACTCGCTAAGAATTAATGTTAGTATATGTGATTTTTTTCCCAAGGATATTCAGGTCTACTTAATCCATTTTGAGTGCATCAAACACATTAATTTTATAATTTTCCCCAATAAGAATCTGAGTCTGAGTTCGCCATATTGTGAGGACTAGTACTGTCCACCCGGTCAATCACTTGTTGATATTATACGTATCCTAATTAATTGTCTTTTTTATACTTAAGTTGTTTATGGCATGTATTTTCAAAGTTCTTCATCAAGTATACCTGACCCAAGCATATTACGATAACGTTCGCGGTCAAAATTGTGGGTAGACCCCATCGTGTCATAGAATACACAAACCACCTATGAAATATGCAATTCCCTATATTTACAACTTTGCAACATTAGTTCATAAGATAATCTGATGATATCATAATAAAAATAATTTGATTTCTCAAAAATACCATTTGTCATCATTTGCATATTTTGACCCAATATCTTGAATCAATACATGTACTCATGAAAGCATAAGAAAAAAGGTGATACAAAAACAAGGGTATTTGTGTACTTTGAGCTAAATAGCTAACTAACGTTCAGCTGCGGCACCCTTCATGGCTAATAACGCAGCTCCATAAGCAGCTTCTGTTTGAAGTGCTTTACGCACTGGGAGACCGAGCACTCTCTCTCGTATTTGGATCCATTTCTCATTTTTCGATCCACCACCCGCTGTAAATACTTCTTCCACAGGGGTAGCCCCTAGTTCCTTCAATAAGCTGTAACCCTTTGCCTAAATAGACATAAATACAAATTATTTTCTGCAAGTTCATTGCTTAATATTACTCTTATAAAACAAGCCAAGGAAATGGACTAAAACAGAACCATATATAATTATGTGACTTTCCTTACCTCAATACGAGCAATGGACTCTAAAATACCATGCAAGTACTCAACATCACTAGCTGGCCGGGGATGCAACCTGGAATTAGACAATGCTTCACAAATCAGATGTAATTTCTTAGAATTCAGTTATTGATCTAGACAATGCATTTTTATTATTTATGGAAAAGTCTATATTGTTGTAATTATTTCTGAACTTTTCCATGAATCCAAAACTTAAAGGTGATTGCTTCTGATTTGGTTTCAATGGTTTTGTTGGGTTTGAGAGTTTTGAAAGATTCCGTCAAGTAAAATGCAAAAAGATTAATCTGATTTTAGATAATGTGTTTAGTGGATAAAATCTTGTTAATTCATAGGTTAGTGAAATTGCAAATTTGATTGATTTCGGATATTTGTATTTGCGGAAAAAGTTAGTGGTGTCAAATCAAGAATATTTTATTGTCTTTTTAGTTGTAAGAATTAGTGGAGTCAATCAATGAGAAAATTATTTTCAGCATCTTTAAATATTATCGGTGTCAAATTAAGAAGATAAACGTCCTTTTTAGTTGTTACTGATGTCAAAACAAGAAAGTTAATGATGTTCCTAATGTTTATATTAGAATTAACGAATTTTTTTAGATTGTTATGAGACAAACGGTTAATTTTCGTTCCAAACTGAATCAAGCCAAACCTAAAGAGAATCAAAGGGCGGTCATATATATAGTTAACTTACCTGGGTTTCATTTCAGGGTCTGCCACTGGAAATCTTTCTCCAATATCTTGCAAAGGATAATAATCAAGAGGAGAGGCTTCTGCGGAATTTATTTTCTCACTTAATTTCTTTAACTGCTCATCCGTAAAAATTTGCCTGAGAACAGCTCCTCCGGTGTTTGAAGCTCCTCCAACGAGCCATTTATCATCAAGACGATGGCTATATACACCAAAACGTGAATCTTCTACTCTACTTGTGCTCAGTAGTTTTATAGCAAGTGTTGAACCCAAAGAAGTGACCTGATATTAATTAAATCACCTCAAAATGTCACACTTTGCTTTTTTTTTTTTTTTTTTAAGATTAATTCTCATAAGCCTAAAGCACAAACATTTGCAAAATTCTTACAGCTTTTCCGGGTTGATTAGCACGTGCTGCAAGAAAGGCTGCTATACTATCGGTGGTTCCTGTGCAGATAACACAATCCTTTGGGAAGCCTACCAACAAATAAATGAGTTTAGCTTCGTCCAAAAGAAAAATGTTTTTAGCATCAAAATCTTTAAGCTGAAAGCTAGAACAGTAGAGATAAATGTTCTAAATGCAATAATCTCAGTATTGTGAAAGCATTAGAGCAGAAGAGATTGATTGCTATGATAATGAAGCTATGTTATCTGCACCAAATCATCTGATAAGTTCTCGACTTCATAGCTTGTTTGAGCAGAATTAGAAATCTCATGAGAAAGGTTCTCATAATTCTTGTATGAGAATCTTTGATTAATATGCATTTTTACGAATTTCATAGAATTAAACGGGGGAATTAAATTAATTGAATTTCAATTCATTTTCTACTTAGTGATACTCATATTTTAACCGTCTGACCATGTTTTAGGACACAGCATCAGTGCATGTGATGGCAAATGACGAGCAAAGAGAAGAGATGTTGGTGATTTGTGGTGGCATCAATGGAAGTTAAGAAACAGAAAGCATAATTAATAGACATTGGTTCAAAAATAAACTAAATATTATATAGAACTCTCTTTAAGTATCTCTATCTAATAAAAATGGGTTTAAAAGATTCTATAGTATGATTAACAAGGAAAATTCGGTCATCGACTTCATTGAATATAATCGATGACCTTCATTTTCACCTTCCAGCTACAAATAGTAACGGACTTACCATATTGACTTCTGATGCTCTCTTTCATAGTGCCAATTGTTGTCCCAGGAGGCAGTACCACAGGTAAAACACAAGAGTATGGCTGTGAGAGCAACCAAGGAGCATAGGATTCAACTTCAGGATCATAGCCAACCTGCCATTGTATTAACTGGGAAATCATAAGTTTGTAGATATATTATAGGGTGTCACAGTTCGGTAAACGGACAAACCGGACATTTATGCTTGAAATTTGAATTTCTTAGATGAAACTGGACAGAACCGAATTATTTCCGTCAAAATCGAACCAGAATATTAGGCTTGATTTTCGGTTTAGGAAAATGGTGAACCAAAATTTTGGATCGATTCAAATAGGTTTGAACCAAATGAACACCAGGTCTATAAGAACTCAAATTGACTATGTTACTGAAACAAATTATACCTTCAAAGCATTATTGTAATCAGACACTCCAAGCTTTCCATGAAGAAGCCACAACAACCAGTCGGCTTGATGCAACAATGTGGCTGATGTTTTACTTGAATCAATAGAACTCCTCCACCAAGAAACAAGTTTGCACAATGTAGAAGATCCAGAGCAAACTGTGTGGTTAGCTGGAGCAATTGCCTTAACTATGGGCAGAGCCTCTGGACAACTCTCATTGTAGAGGAAAGGTCTGCATAACGGTTCACCTGTTGTGCTGCACCAAGAAACAAAGTTAAAATGATTACTACGGGTCCAATTTGGGCAGGTTGTATTGGATTGGGATAAAATGGTCACTTTCTACTGGTTTAAAAAAGGCTGTGTAGGAGATGGGCTGGGAGAGGTCAATAAGTGTTGCTTAATGGTGCTAATATTTATCGTGTTGATTGGACATCAATAAGCATGCAACATAATTATAAGAAAATTTGGTAATAAATATTCACATATGGATAGAAAATTAGTTCAAATATTACGATGGCATGTCAGTTAAGATATAGATACACGTAAGGCCTAGTTTGTGATTGGTATTTACATAACTTTAGAAAAAATATTTGGATCAAAACCAGGTAAGGTTAGGTTGGGTCAGAAAAATGCAGGTTGATCTTTTGAATGTTAAGCTACTTTATCTTATTTGAGTTATTTCATCTACTTGACAGCGAGTTGACACAATGTTACACCATCAAACACATTTTTGACCCACAAAAATTTCAACTCAAATCAAGCTCAACCCAACCAACAAAACTTAAAGAAATATGAGTCGGATTGGGCGAAGATTAACAGGAATATCCTATAAAAGATCAATATAAATTTCCAAGTTAGAAATACAACCTATCAACAATGATAGTTGTTCCAGAAGTACCATCTATGGAAATGGAAGCAATAGCTGGGCGAAGACCAACTGGAATATCTTCCATGAGTGCGAAAAGTGTCATTTTCCAAGATCTCACCCAATCTATTGTTTCTTCACTCTTTCTAGAAAAAACAAACAAGCTTGCAAGTTTATCTTACATAAAAACACAACACAAATAATTAAAAGTAGGACTGCCACTACTAATATGTTCAATTCTGATATTCAAACAAGTGCTTAAAATGTTAGAAAAATTACCATATACAAAGGGTATTCCCTCTTTGCTTCAGCAAGTATTTTTCCTTCCTTATCAATCAGAGCGTACCTAGCACCGGATGTACCAAAATCCATTCCAAGATAAAGTTGTTTCCCTACATCAAAATCAGCGACGTCCATATTGACTTTACTTGTTCTCAAACTAGTCAATCTTGATCTTGGTTTTCTGAGGGCATTAGAATCCGAAATTCTAGAAATTAATTTTCTCACGTTGCAGTGATCACCTGTCACATGCAGGGGTCAAATTAACTACCAATAACTAACAAACTCAGGAGAATATCAGGGTTATTTTCAAGATACACTTGTGTTCCTTCTAATTAGCAAATAACAATATTTTGAAGATAAAACAATTGAAAATATATTATATTTAGTGTGAAAATTTGTAAGATATAACCTTTTAGCTATTAAAAGACATGTGATCATATCCAAACAGGCTATATAACACGTTTAGATGTCGGAAAAAAGAAAGAGAATCATCGGACGCCATTAATCAACCGCACTCACGAGACAATTAATACACAAACGTGTCTCCTTGCTACATTTCTGTGGACTCAGGGAGATATATATGCTTAACACATGGATGTATTTGCTAATTAAAACGATAATAACTAAGAATATTGCAGCTATCCAATTACACATAAAACAATCGTTGCTTACATAGCTACTGGAATTATAGTACAAATTTAACAAAAATTGTTCAAACAACTGATCGTGGTAGGTTTACAACAATCTGATAAAATTAGCATATAAAATTGATGAATAAAAATGTTTAGGTACCGTAATTTTGCGATTTTGGCAGGTGAGGAAGCAACGAGCATATGCTGTGAGTGTAAACTGAGGCTGCCATTTGTTCATATATCGGATAATGAAATTCGAGCGTTTCTTATATTTACCGATTTGGACTAAAAACGTACTGTATTCTCTTTCTTTCTTTTTTGTAATGAAAAATCGTGTCCGTCTTCTGGTTGATTTGGAAGTAGTTGCTATTATATATGGCACGTTTTAAAACTTTGGAGACATGGTTAACTGGGCTGTGACTATAAAATCTTTCTTTGGGCCTACTTTGCTACTGCCCTGCCCAATAAATGTACGGCCTATATTACGGGCCGTCCAATTCATAATTTGGAAATCAAATCTTAAGAAAAATATGAAAATTAGTACATTAATTTTGTATGACACGTTCAATTTTGACGTTAGGACGAATAAGCATATGTATATCTCCTAAATGTAAATTACCATTCAGTAAATTTATCAAATCAAATAAACGAATTGAATAGGCATTCATCAAATCTTAATTATTTACTTTTAATGAAATATTAGCTGTGTGCATGACATTTCATCGTACAATTGAAAAATAAGATATTCGTATTTAAATGTGTAGAAAAATAAATTGATCATTATGTGCTTATTTTTATTGTTAATTCGTTAAATATAGAAATTTTATATTGTTTTGTACAATTATATTTTTGTAAAGCACTATTAGAGTCTTATAGTTCATGAGACGCCACTATAAATAGGGCTTAGCCTCTTGGTTTTAAACACAGAAAAGAAAAACTTGGATCATTTGTTAAAACTTTGCTCACTCGTTCTTAACTCTTAAAAAATTGAAGGAAGCAAGTATAAATGTAAAATAATTAGGGGGTAAAGTACATAAAAAGGTCAGTAATTCCACTCCAACTTGGGCTTCAGCCTTCAGCTAGGGGTGGGTTGCAAATATATATCTACATATGCACACACTGAAAATAAACCAAAAAAGAAATATTGAAAACATTAAGTTAATCTTATCTTTTTATCAATGGTAATTCTTACTCCATGCCACGGCAAAAGATAGACAACTAAACAATATAGTCATAATTTTCAGTATCAGGTGCGATAAATGGATTAGTTGTTGAGTTGATTTTATTATTTTATTCTGTTACTAAAGAGAAATAAGAAATGTTCTTTAAAGTTTGAGATCTTATTAATTTTATATGTTTAAATGGTATAATAAATACTATAAAATGTTCTTTTATAGGAACACAAAGAACCAAAACGTACAACACCCATGCTCAACTTTTTTGCAGACTTTAATTGTTAAATTCTAATAGGACTTAAGAGTATGTTTAAAACCTTGATGAACTGAAATGCAAATATTTGAACGAGTTGGACTTATAATGAAAACCAGATAAAAGGGATGGACTTGTAATATAATTAACCAGATAAAAGGTTTTGGATGATTGAAAAATAACATAAAAAAAAGATTCCGTTGCCGGGAATCGAACCCGGGTCTCCTGGGTGAAAGCCAGATATCCTAACCGCTGGACGACAACGGATCATGTACTTCAAAAGTCATAGTTTTATATATATTTCGTAGTTCTAATTTTCCATATTAAAGGCTCAAATTTTAAAATTTTGTCAAGCATTGACCAGTAATTCCGTATTCAGCACATTAATAACTTGATTGGTAAATCAAGAAGAGGAGGATTATAGACAGATACAAGTTTACTACATAATTGAACAATTATGTACTCAAGAAATTAAACAAATCCATACCAAATTGATTGAAGAATAAAAGTCTTTTTTTTTTCCTTCTGATTTTGGCATCAAAGTTATTATTGTAAACAAGCTCGGTCGATCGGTGGGGAAAAAGTAGAATCAAGTGGAACTTTAACAAAATTGCTGAGTGTTCTTGAAACTTAGTCAAATTATGGATAAAGGTAACCAAAAGAAATACTATGTAGTACTTTTTTTAAAAATCATTTTTTCAAGGATACTTAGCTTTTAGAGTACCCGATTTAATTCTTTCGAAGAGCTTCGGA
Organism: Penstemon newberryi var. newberryi; assembly: GCA_030819805.1. Taxonomy (NCBI): domain Eukaryota; kingdom Viridiplantae; phylum Streptophyta; class Magnoliopsida; order Lamiales; family Plantaginaceae; genus Penstemon; species Penstemon newberryi. The sequence goes on along the minus strand of JAUALY010000004.1, from coordinate 9,245,022 downwards.
CACATTAAGTGATAACTCTTTCAATAAAGATTCGAACATGAGTTTGCCATATTTTGACGACTAATCTCTTCCACTAATTCAATCACACGTTAACTTACTGATTCAATCACACTTAAATTATTCATTCACAAGAAAAAGTAGTATATTTATTCTATATTGAGAGATACAATCTTATTAGATTTGTGTAGATTTGAACAACTAAACCTTATTGACCTCGTAATAAGTAAAATCGAGAATAAAAAATGAAGAACATGTCAAATTGGTAAGTTACATATAATTAATCACAAGACATGTATAAATACTTATTCTGAAATTGAACGAGTACGATTTAACTAAAATGACAAAACAATCGAGTAAGCTTACACGTAAAATGAATTTAGACCATATCTTTGTAGAATTGATTGCAAAATGCAATGGTCAATCTATTATCAAACTTTGTACCTACTAAAGCCAATACATAATTTTACTATATTTTGTGACAGATGTTACCCTCTTGTAAACTGGTTAACTTTTATATAAAAATATTATTTTTCCTAAAAAAAAAAAGGATAAGAGTTAACTACGACACGAGGACGAATTTACAAGGAGAAACATAAAATAAACAACCTTCCCATATAGTCCACACACACACGCCATCAACTCCCTTGTGAGTCAAGAATTACTGGTTTTTGTCCGTTCCTAAGATTACGAGAGGGCTAGGCCATAGCAATGATTTTAAGCTTTAACGGCTACACATATTATCATGTTTTCTGGTTGACTGTGTATGATGCTTTTGTTACAACTAACCACTTATTTATTTCACTATTATTTTCTCACAAAGTAAACTATACTACAAAATTTAAATAAACATATATACAAGTAATTACATGGGGCCAACGTTAGGTGTATTCCCTGTCTACCTGTGATTTTCTTTAGAGTGCCTACTCCCTTCAGATATATTTTTTTAAAATCTAAGGTAGTTATAAATTTTTAGAATTTGAAAACTTGAAAATATATATATATATAATGTTTGTTTTAGAAAAAAAAATGTACCATATGCTATTTATTACTCCATGATATGAATTTTGGAATATTAGATTTTAAAGAAGTGAAAGTTCAAACTTTCGAAATCCAGTGAGGTTTGTTCTAAAAATTAAAGGAATCCAATTAGCCATATCCTAAATAACATGTCAAAAGTCTTTGACGTTCAACCTAAAGTCATGTGGGTTGTTAACTTGTCAATGACATGAATATCGCTTATTTTTATCCCTTTTCGAAGGGTTGACAATATAGCTTGATTCAATTTGGACACGCAAATCTTAAATCGGTATATTTTCTAAAACTTCCAAATGACTTTTAGAGAGCAAGTCTAGTTAAATTTACAATATAATTTGTACTATTAATTATAGGTATATTATCAATCATTATTGTAATATTTATATTCATAGTTAAAATTCAGAAGACGAGTTTGAAATCTTACAAAATCCTGAAGATTACGAGTTCAAGGAGTTATCACTTATCGTAAATTTTATTTTATTTGATTTAGGGTGAGTTTGGCCTAGCGGTTTGAGCTCTTAAAAACACTTCTTGACCCCCATTGTGATTTTTGAAGTGTTTGGCCCCAATTATAGAAATTATTTTTAGTCAATCGTGATTTTAATGTTGTTTGACCCCCAATATCATAATCACTTTTGAAATATCCAGAAGCTAAAAATCAACTTATTTTAGAAGCTACTAAAGTATTACTTTTGCAAAAAACTATTATCCAAACTCAATTATTTTATAATTGAATTTATCATAATCAATTATTGCCAAAATCCATTTTAGTAAAATTAATTCTCCTATAATTTGCCAACTTAGTCGTATTCAAATTTATATAGTTGTAGAATATTAACTTTTACTGGGATTTGCGACAAAATTAAGGGTGAACGGTGGGAGCACTTTTAGATCTCTATTGTGATTTTTAACGTGTTTGGCCCCAATTATAAAAATTATTTTTTGTCAATCGTGATTTTCATAGTGTTTGGCCTCCAATATTATAATCATTTTTGGTATATCCAGAAACTTAAATATAACTTATTTTAGAAGTTCATAAAGCGTTATTTTTCTAAAAGCCATTAAAAATTATTCCATAATTATTTTTTGTTATAATTAATTATTGTCAAACTCCATTTTATCAAAATTAATTCTTCCTATGATTGCTTTTCAAACCTCTACTTCAGTCACTATATTGAAGTAAATAATAATGTAAAATCAATCTGAATACGCAACAAATACTACCATTTCTATAGGAAACGTGAGAACCTGCCTAAGGAATCAAACCTTTTATAAATAGTATTGTATAGTTTTAGAATATTGCTAATTTCAGACAATAAAAAACAACAGTGATAACCCAACACATGAAAAATTCTTACTATGAACATAAATATATATAGATATCAAATTCTAAACTGAAACAGAAATTATACCTTCCTAGTTCCCACATTAATTAATAGCTTGAAATATCACTTATAATCATTGTAAAATGAAAAAAGTTATGGGGGAAATTTTCCTATTTATTTCACAAGCAAACAAACGTTGTTAAATAATTATAATATTAATCTGCATATAGAAAACAAAAAATTCATGGCCCATAATTAAATATTTCTTGTCACATATCCGGTTGAAGAATAACATTTTAGATAGTGTTATTATAAAAATACTTTTAAATGTCCATATTGTATGTTTGAACATAATCATTTGTTTTCAAATAACAAAAATAATTATATTTTATTATTTTATTATTAGAAAAGTATAGTTTAAGTTTTCTTTTCCACTAGCCAAAAACAAATGACCTTAGATGTCCACTTCTACAATATTACTTCTTCACTTATTAAAGTCAAATGCTCACATGTAGTTGTTTAGCTAAAATCTAGTAATTAATTTCACTAGCCAAAAACAAATAAGAGAGTGCAAAGGAATTAAAATTTTAGAAACACTACTGGAGTGGAGGATGCTGAATTATTAAGATGACAAATCAATTATGAAAGTGGGACCCACATTGCCAGTTCAAAAAGAATGGGTCCCACGTTAGCAAAACCAGCTGTTAAGTTTTGCTTCCTCATGTTCTCCTCTCCTTCTTTGAATGGTTAGATCTGGTTTTTGCTGTATTTCTTCACACACTACACACAATACGAATTCACACTTCACATTATACTCAATAGATCGACAAAAGAATATAAACCTTTATTTTTTGAATTTTTTGGTTCCATTTCTTTCTGGATTTTGAATTTTTGTACGTAGATTGAGACTTGAATTGACTCTACTGGAAGAAAAAACAGTAATTGTGTGAGATCTGAGCAACTCCATTTTCAGGTGATTTTTTCTATTTGGTTTTCTTGACATTTTGATTTTCAATTGAATCCAAGAATAAATATTGATTTTTATTAAAATTCAACTGTTTGACTTCTGGGTTTGCACCTTTTAATAAAATGAGTTGTTTTGAACCGACGAGTCATTTGTAATTATGGAGAAATGTAGGTCCAAATTGAAGTAGATTAGAAGCCATTATTATAGTTTCCATGTACTGACATTATGAATTTTGGTATGTTAGAGAAAATGGAATGTTTAGATTTGAGGCCATTCATATGCTAACATTATGAATTTTGATACTTTATTGAAAATGGAATATTTAGATTTGATCACTTGACATTTATTCAGAGATAAAGTTCAAACAAATTGACATATTAGTAATCTTTAAGATAACTTGATTGTTTTCACTAGATATTTAAACGTGTGCATATATTTGTGTTTTGTGGTAAAGATTGAATCTTTGATATCACTATAATCCGTGGCTTTTCCTTTCGTTTTTTGTGTCTCTAGGATTATACAAATTGAGGAATGATATAAAGATGGTAAGAAAAGGAAGCTGGTTTTCTTCAGTTAAAAAAGCTCTCAGTCCAGATTCTAAGGAAAAGAAATCCAAGGTAGTTAGTAAAGCTCATTATATTTTGTTTAGTTTGGCTCTAGCAATAATGATTGGTTAAATTTGTCCATGCCCTTTACTTATTTTTGTTGCATTTTTTTCAGAAATCAGAGAAATTGAAGAAGAAATGGTTCGCAAAAGAAAAGGCATCAGTTTCCGAATCTCTTAATCCAGAACCGATTGAAGTATCTAACCCTCATCCTCTTCCTCCATTGGAAGATGTAAAGTTGAAAGAAGTGGAGTATGAACAAACAAACAATGCTTACTCTGTTGCGATGGCTAGTGCTGCAGCTGCTGAGGTGGCTGTAGCAGCCGCACAGGCTGCGGCTGCTGAGGTAGTTAGACTGGCCTCGAAGGCTCAATTCACGGGAAAATCAAAGGAGGAAGTGGCTGCTATTAGAATCCAAACTGCATTCCGTGGTTACATGGTATGTAGCTATGCAGTTATATATTCTTGTTTTATTTCTTTATTGAACTTGATACATTTGTATAGATGTTTATATTGGTGGGGAATTTGTCGAAAGAAGATTTATCTGTCCACCTATTTTGTGGAATTAAAAATCGAGACTTAGTAGTTTCATGGTGTTCTTGTGATGAAGGAAAGTAGGCAAAGAATTGCCTGGAATAGTGTTTTTCATTTTTGGCCTGTTTTGCTTCAGAATGGGTCGATCTCGAGTCACAACTTTACCCACTTCGACCTTCATTACTCATGCTGATGAAGATCAAAGGGCTAATGAAGGGAAAAGGGCAGATGAAGGGCAATGTGGACTAATTACCCACATAGTGTTCTTGTCCCATTTCACTTCAAAACAATTGGTGTGCTTCGAGTCACAACTCCAACCAGACTAGTAGATATCGTTTCAAAACTTTGCCCACTTTGCCCTTCACTGCAACCGATAGTAAAGTCTACTGCATTGTTTCTAATCATAAGATATATGTTATTTAAATTTTTGAGTTACAGAAATACGTAACAAATATTAACCAAATAACTCAGTGATATGGCTATCATGCATTTATGCACATGAAGTTCTATGCGACAAAAAAAAAATTCTAATTTAAGGATGTTCTAGCTTATTATCAATCATCTATTGAAGCAGAAACACCAGATTCTCATTTCAATTTTATTTTCTTTTGGATTCCACTAAATAAGCCATTCAATCAAGATAAAGTTTGATATGAGGTTGCTAACGGTGATCCTAATTTTCAGGCAAGGAGGGCATTACGAGCTCTAAGAGGGCTCGTAAGACTGAAATCACTTGTCGATGGGCCGACCGTGAAACGCCAAACTGCAAACACTCTGAAATGCATGCAGACTTTATCTCGTGTACATTCTCAGGTTCAATCTAGAAGGCTCCGGATGTCAGAAGAGAATCGAACACTCCAGAGACAAATGCTGCAAAAACGTGCAAAAGAACTTGAGAGCTTGAGAGTAAGTTCTCTTACTAATTCTATTATGTCCTTTTATTAGCTATTAAAGAAGTGTATTTTTATGCATTTCGATCAGATGAGGCATTTTTCATATAAGAGATGCTTCGATTAAAAGTTAACTGTATTGCTTTTATCATATAAGAGTTGCTTCAATTATCTTGCAGATGGGAGAGGAATGGAATGATAGTTATCAATCTAAAGAGCAAATAGAGGCAAGTTTGATGCAAAAGTATGAAGCAACTATGAGGCGAGAAAGAGCATTAGCTTATTCATACACTCATCAGGTACTTATACTTTATTTGCATATAAAGTCTGCATACATTTCCCTGATTTCAAATTTTACTTCCAAACTGTTTTGCATTTCTCAACTTTTTGCTGTTCGATCGTGACTGTTCTGGAGTTACGTGTAAAATAAATTGTAAGTTTAGGTAGTGAATTACAATGTAATTTAAACGTTAGGGGATACAACGCAATTTTCTTCACAAACAATGTTAGTATTCAATTATGACGGGGTATAAATTGCACAGTTTAGAAAGTTGAACATGACAAGTGTAAATGCAAAAACAATTATGTGCCGAAGTGCAAAAGATCAAAAGTTTTTCTATTTTGATCCCTCGACTTTTGATCTATGTTTGGTTCTTGGATTTTAGCACGTAAAAAGCTAAGAGAAGTGCTTTCTGTGCATCAAATGACAGAACATCGTTTCATTTTTCCGTTAAATTCGAGAACCAAATATTGCTAACAAAATTTCTCAGTATTCAAAATTCCCTTTATGCTCTGCATGTTTAAATTGCAAACAATGTATAATAGATCATAGCCTAATTCATCAAAATTTCATTCCAAAAACAGCAAACTTGGAAGAAATCAGCAAAATCAACAAACCTACTCTTCATGGACCCAACAAATCCTCAATGGGGTTGGAGCTGGCTCGAACGTTACATGGCTGCACGTCCATGGGAGACCCCACAAACCCCAACAGAAACTGACCGATCATCACCCATTGGAGGAGGAGAAATCACAAAATCGTTTGCCCGTCATCAACTCAACTCCGACTCTCCATCTTCACCGGTCAGCCAAAAGAAGCCCATTTCTGCCCGGAAACTCAAACCGGCCAGCCCAAAAGGAAGTGCTATAAGCCAAGAAGACGACTCAAAAAGCTTATTCAGCGTGCAATCGGAAAGGAACCGAAGACATAGCATTGCTGGCTCATCAGTTAGAGACGATGAGAGTTTGGGTAGTTGTTCAAATGTACCGAGTTACATGACCCCAACTCGCTCGGCTAAGGCGAAGTCGAGGTTACCGAGTCCACTAGGTGTTGAGAACGGGAGTGGAAATGAGAAGGGGTTGAGTGCGGGTGTGAAGAAACGGCTTTCGTATCCGCCTTCGCCTGCTAGGGGGAGAAGGTATTCTGGGCCTCCGAAGATTGGCGAGAATGTTGAAAATGGAGTGGTTATTAATTGATCGAGTTTATTGAAATAAGGCGGGAATAAAAGGAAATTAGTTTTTAAAAAGTTTATTTGATTTGTGAAGTTTTTATTTGGTCAAGTTGTTGTTTATTAATTATTATTGATTTGAGGGATTGGTTTGGTGTTAACCTCTCATTGTTATTGTGATTGTGGTCTTGAGTTTTAGAATGGACATAAATTAATGTTGTTCTGATTGAATCTTGTGGGGATTATAATTACTTTGTATAGTTCATGTTTCTTGTTTGCATTATTGTGAGTGTGAATTTTTATTTAATCTTGATGTGAATGTAGTACTCTTGCAATGATGATATTGTACATTATCAATCACAATATCTAAACATTATACTCTAGACTTGGTGAAGAAAATAATGTCCCTTAAAAAGGGTATCAAATAAATTGAAATAATGTGGGAAAATGTGCTCTTGGTTTGATTCTAAAAACTTGGATAAAAAGGAAATGATTTCATAAGATACAATGATAATCAAGCTATTAATTATGATTAATAGTTTATTTTTGACACGCTTGTAACAATAAATAAAGAACAAATAAGACATTCACATGTTACTAACCACTTTTTTAGAGTAAACAAATATATAATGATTTAGGACTTCTTTAGTCCTTTATTTTTTCATCCTTTCATTTTTTGCGCTAAGTGTTATTAAGAACATCCAAAAAAAAAAAACGGTAACGAAAATTTAGAGACCGAGAAAATATTACCTTTCTAGGTAATGTTTAATAGTATTTTGCACCATATATAAAGGAGCAAACTTTTTGGATTAATTTACTTTTTATCATTTATACCTAAACATGCCATTTTTTTTTAATTATAAGAAGAAGAAAAAATATGCCTTTTTCTTAATTATAAGGAAAAAAAAACATACCTTTATTTTTCTTGATAAAATAAAATGTTCCCAAGTAAAAAGAAGAATGCAAAGGTACACGTGCACTTCACATGAGGGCCATTCTTCAATTTTATGTTTTTTAACTAATCGCCTGTGGTTATTTGACCAACCAAGAATCTCAGCTCCCAAATTTATTCACAACAAACCCTAATTTTCTACCATTTAAGAGTACAGAGCTTAATGTTCAATTCTCATTTCTTCAAGCCCTGAGTCCTCTTGAAATAAAAAAATGGTGAGTTCCCTTAAAATTTCCATATACTATATCAGGCTATATGTATGATTGTGTGTATGAAGCGGGTAAATGACATTATTAATAATTCTTTGTTTAATGAGTCGAACAAAGAGAATGGATATGTTTTCCATTTTCCATTTTTTATTCTATGATTACTTGGCTTGGGTATTTTTCTTGATTTTTTTTTTACAAAGACTTACCCCTAAATCTATGGTCCATTTGCTTCGGAGCTTGACTCCTTGTTCAGTGTCTACCTTCAAACACAAGGATATAGATATTAGGTTTTATTTGTTAATGGAAAAGAATTATTTAGATAGTGTGTGTAGAGTTGGTTACAGTGCCATTTTTTCATAGATTATATAGAAAATTGGTAAAATTTATCGCTGAATTAGCTCATGTATTTTCAGTTATTCTGTATCTTGTTGTTGTAGCTCTTTACGGAACAAAAGTTGCTTGTCAATGTTGTCATGATGAAGAAAAATGAAAATTGGTAAAGGATATAGTTCTTTTCTAAAGTTCTACTATAGTCTAAATCTATAGCTCTGATTCCATATTGTTTTTTGTATCATTCCATAGTTCTAAACATCATGATTCATACTATCTTACCTAAGGGGAATGTGTGCCAACCTCTAGAAATTCAATATTTTGTGGATAATGTGTCATGGCATCCTCAGCATTGGCTAGTAATACACCTTCAAATGTTTTTAATGACTTCTGAATTTTGTGACATTAGCACTTTATTAAATGAATTGTTTGGATTTCACAATTTTAGTATATGTGCATTTTGTCAGGGTCACCATGTTGAAAAAAAAATATATTTGTGATGAATCTTTTCCTGCATGTGACAGATAATTGTGTTTGATTTTATTACTTGATGCTTGTTGAAGTGCGCAATTTTACCTGCCATTGTTCATTGAAACAGTTTGGGGCTTATTGTGAATTATTGATCATGTTAAGATGGTCTGAGATCCAACTGCAAACATCGATAAAACCAAAATTTTGGTCCTCAAAACCTCATGTTTCAGTTTTATAATTTGACTTCTTGTGTCTATGAAAAATGACCTTTTTTGGAGTGCATCTGTCAAAAGTTGGAAATGCAATGTTTTGATGGACTTGCAATTTGGATGTCCCATCGTGTTGAAGAGGGTATCGAGTCGGCATGCTTAATCAATCACTCTTAGTCCATGAATTGCATAAGAAAATGATTGAACTATTCTACAGCCAGTGTAACTTGATTGTACAAATCGTTAAAACAAATGTACAAGTCATGCAATGATCTGTTATCAATGAAATTTGGCCTGTTATGAGCTTTTTGGAGTTGAGACCTTCAAAAACATGTACTATGAAAAAGCTTCTAAATTTTTTGCTTTCAGTCAAATCGATTGAAAAATTTAACCTGAAAAGACAACTCTAGGTGACTAGCCAATCCTAAATAAGAACTAAGATATCTCTCTTTAAATAAATGTTTTCTTGTATCAGACGGTTTGTGATTATCAGAATTTGTCGCTAATGCAAGATTTTAGTCAATTTGCCGTAGTTATAGTTTTTGTCAACAGATTAATTATTTGTGGTGATGATTTTATTTTCTAATCTAGTATATCAATAACTTAAAACCACCTGATGAGAAATTCAAATGCGACAGAGTTCACCTCTGGTGGCTGGAATTGCTGTAGCTGCTGCTGCTTATGCTGCTAAATATGGCATGCAGGCCTGGCAAGCATTCAAAGCTAGACCACCGACTGCTAGAATGCGTAAGTTCTATGAGGGAGGTTTCCAACCAAAAATGACTAGAAGGGAAGCAGCTCTTATTCTTGGAGTCAGGTAAATAAAAAAATGAATTATAACGTTAATTTTTACTTTGTTCAGTTCCTCGACTCAGTGAATTTTGTTTTATATAAGCAGGGCTAAGTCCTGGTATCACCTTTCTCTAAATGTTTGATCAATGAAAATTGGCTCGAGTAATTTCTCACTCATACACACATATGTTTGTAGCTGGCAAAATTGCTTTTTTAGTACTACGGGACTGGACTCTGATCACTTTCAGTCACATATTAGATTAAGTTACATTTTTTGTCCCAATTTTTGTACATGTTTTGCATTTCTGGCCTCGCACTTGATAAAATTGCACTTTTGGTTCCAATTTTTTAAAATATATAAAACTTTTAGTAGAATAATATATATTTAGCACTCTTGGTCCCATGGCATTGTCTCAGTTCTGCACTTTGGTCCTAAAAGAAGCGATGAGACCAAAAATGCAAAAGAAAAACGAAGAAGATATATGGGACCAAACATGCAATTTGTAAATTGCTGCTCTGGCAATATCGCTGGCCTTTAAAATGTGGGACTAAAAATGCCATTTTCCCTTTAAAGCATAAATTCTGTTACTTGCTCTTTCAATTCATGAATCATATATTTTATCCATATACTGGAAACATCAAAACGATGAACATTTGATTGTAATCCATCTTTTGTCAATTTTAAATCTCATCATTTATTTTAACTTGACCAGGGAAAGCACTCCGGTGGATAAGGTAAGGGAAGCACACAGGCGGGTGATGGTAGCAAACCATCCCGATGCAGGAGGTAGCCACTACCTTGCTTCTAAAATTAATGAAGCTAAAGATATAATGATGGGAAAGGCCAAGAACAGTGATTCTGCATTTTAATCATACCCATAAAAGTTTTGACAGTTGAAAGTTAGCATGAGTTAGTTCAAAAACTAAATTACCCTGGATTAATCATACTATTATTATTGGAAATTATTTTCAAAGGCTCCAAGCCCATGTTCAATAAACTCCTTGAATTTTAGGTGGATGTACAATATTTCTTTATCCTGACTTTTTTTGTTTTGTTCTCAATTAGCATGGGTGTATTTTGCTCGTGCTATTTGAACATATGGGAGAACTGTGTAATATGCTTTGTTTTCGATTTGATTTGTATAAGAGTAGCATTATGTAGTGGGTTGAGTACTACATTAGTTTTTCTCGACATAACGAGCCTTGTATTTAGATGTTGAATGGTTGTTTTGTCGTGCGCATGTTAATTCCCACGTTATTTGATGTATTAGTTTTGTTATCATGTTTAATACGGAGTAATTTACTTGTTCTTGTCACATGACAATTGAACATCCCCTAGTGATTATTGAAGGTTGATTGTGTATAATTGTGTAGAATATGATAACCAATAAATTTTTCCAATGAGATATTTTTGAAAGATATAAGTATAAAAAAAAAAATAGGAAAAGAAAGTTGTAGCAATTCATACCCTAATCAACAATTTAACAACATTTTTCCCAATCTGGAAGCTTAGTCGTGTGTGAGGCACATTGAAGAGTCATCTCGCATCATTATCGTGTACAAAATTTGGGATTGAGGATATCACAATTTCGTTAGAATCTCTCAAATTGACAAGCATTGACATGGTTGAGGTAGAAGACATTTGCTAATTTCAATGTTCCATGCATGTAATTGTATGACTGAAACAACCGGGATTGACTTGCAAAAATCCATCAGCTTTTATGAAAGAATTAGCCAAAAATCAGTCAGTGAGAAAGATAAGATTTGGAGAAGGCACACGACGTCCTTCCTACAGAAAATTGTCTAATTTAGGCATATTTGATTGAGGTGCCGCGAAATCATCTCCAAAGACTCCAAACCATTTCCTCCTACATTTTACCACATTCTCTCTTTCAGAAACTTCAGCTGGTTTTGAACTGATAAATGAGGGAGGCAATCTTTGTCTGAAAATAGGAGCGAAATCGCCTCCAGTTTCTTCATTCGGAAAGGTAACATCTGATCACAAATCTGCAATAAATTTTGAATTTTTTTATATATATTTTATTGTTTTGGATTTTTTTTTATCAACAGTAAACATACAGCAAAGCTTACAGAAACCATAATGTGAAGAAGGATCCAACTCCAAGAATTCTTCGACTTGCCAACCGGGTAGAGTCTCAGTCAAATACTCCGATATGCTACTGGTTGAAACTGAACCCTGTTGTGTTGACTCATTAGTATCTCTTAAATGATTTGATGATGATTCTGAACAGTTTGGATTTGAATTTGGTTTGAAATTGGTCCCATTCTTGATCTCTGTTTCAGATAGCAATCCATTTGATGATGATGAAGCAGCAGAAGGCCCAAAATCTGCACAAAACTCTCCTATGTTATTTTTCTCACATAAAACTTTTTTATTCTATTTTTGCACAAAAACATCCACCTCCGTCCAATGTTATCCGAGCGTGACTTTTCCCGGCCTACATTGACAATTGAGTTTAAATATTTAACTATTTAAAAAAAAAAAAAAATAGATGGATGGCGTTTCGTACAAGAAAATAGAAGAGGGAGGGATTTTAAGCCAAAAAATATAACACAAGGGGGTTTTATGTATTTTACGTAAATTTAAAACAGGAAATTTACAGTACAGACTAATTAACTAACGGATGTTGTGGCATGTGTGCTAAGGAAAAGTAAAACAGGAAGGAGTTTTATGCCAAAAAGATTTTGCTTAACACAATGAGGTTTTAGTTATTTTACCCGAAGATGAAGAAATGGCGGCCGAAATCTTGGCCCCGGTGAGTAAAAACCTGTTGTGTTTTTTGGTGTGTTCATTGGATTTATGTATTGGAATATCACATTCTCTGCAAAGTAATGCTCTGTCTTCTTGACAGAATAGTAATGCTCTTCTTTCCTGTAATTATGAATATGTTATATTATCAAAATTTGATTTTGGGCAATAATAATTCAACAAGAAGTTTAATAATTAAATAAATGAGATGCATGGTTACTTGGCATATGTCACAAAAGGGGGATTCTCTGTACTGAGGGTGAAGAAGAGAAAACCGGTGGTGTTTGGTAGCAAGCTTATTTGCGTTATGAACTCGTTTATCGCAGTTTTGGCAAAGTGCAGCTTCATCTGCGGTGCAGAAAACATATGCTTCTTCTTTGCCACAAAAATCACATTGAATCTTCATTTGTGTGTGAGTTTTTCGAATAATATAGAGGTTAATTAAATGGTTAATGTATGATATGTATAAAAAGAGATCATATATGTTTGGTGGGTTTGAATGGGGAAAAAGACAGAACTTTTATGGGCATCTACACAGCTAAGATTAACAAGTCATATTATATATAGTATAGTATAGAAAGCTCTGGAAAAGATCGATCCATGCAAATTGCATGGCTATACCTTTCTCTTTTATTGTCTATAGAGGTGTGGTTGGGTTCTTTATGAAGAGGTAGGGGCTAATTTTTTATCCTAATGCTTTTACTGACTCTTTAGTTTGTCTAGAATGGGGTGTTTGGATCTATCTGTATGGGATGGAAGACTCTTGTCCACGTGCATCATTCATACTTCCAATTTTTAGGGCTATTCTATCCATTCCAAAAAGATGATCAAGAAAAAAGTCTTTGATAACCTACTTACTTCAAACTCCTATGGAGTTCGATCACTAGGCACACTTATGGTTCAAGTATAAAATGTTTTATACTTATATTTCTCTTACCAAATAATTTACACTTAAGTTCCCTTTATATAAAATGTGTTACACCCGATCAATATTTCGAAACTTTTCATGCAAAAATGCAGTCACGTGACTTTTTACTAAGGGGTTTTTCCATTTTTTTATGTGTTATAATATGTTGGCTTGACCGGTATAACATATTTTATCAGTATAATTTGATCGGAAAAGTATCTGAAATTTGATTAGTGCAACATATTATATATAAGGGGGACTTAAGTGTAAATTCTTTGGCTTTATACTTTAGGGTGTGATTTAATAGGGTGGTAGTTGGTTGTTGGAAGTATTTACTTAGGAATGAAAATTATTGGATAGAAACATGTATTGGTGGGGTGCCCAAGCACCAAATGACAAATAAATCATTTTCACACGCAAAAAAAGATATTAATAATATCTAATGAATCTAAGAGCAATAAAGTATAAAGAGAAGAAGATATTACGAGATTTTGCTAGTTGTCTTTTGTCACCAACCCACCATCAATTTAGGTATATGGAGAAGATAAAGGCCAAATACAAAGTAGGAATAAAACAAATATTTGGTATTGATATGCTACTTCTTCACATGAAGTAAATTTTGGATCAAATAGGTATTATTCATTAGCCACGACATCTACGACTTGATGAAATTATTTGTGGATGGCGAACGAATCAGATTATGCTATTGCTAGTAGAAAGGATTGTGTTACATTATTAAGGTTGGTCGAATTATGTCTTTTTACCTGACTGGGCTAGACAAAAATTTAATATCACTAATTTTAATCAACTCAACCTATTATTATTAGAAAAAAAGAAAGAGAACTGGATTCGAGTTTACGTATCCTATTTTGTCCAACGAGTCGAACATGTTACTGGTGATCTTCTTACCTATCGCTTCAAGATTAGGTGCAAGTAAACGAAAAAAAAGGCAAAATAAAAATAAAAATTAATGGGTTAGGAGTTTTTCTTTTACCATAAAAAACAAGTGAAATAATACTTCTCCTTTTGAGACAAAATTCCTTACTTGTTTTATTCTTAAATCTTTCCATTTTGTCCAAAACGCAAGGAAATTGCCTAATTTCTCCTAAATTGGGCTCATACAAATCTCGACCGAAATCTAAAATCCATGATGGCCCATAATTAGCAAGGCTTATAACCGTAGTGAGAAGAAAGCCCATCTTTTTTTTTGCTACAAAATGGGGCGGCGAAATTGGTTTCCTCCGACTTATTTTGGGATGAGAACGGAGATTTCAGCGGTTGGAGGTTGAAGTGGTTTCGGAAGTTGTTTATACCTTGTCAACAAGAGAGGGAATGATGATCAATATACCATTGTCACCAAGAGAGGGAATGATGATCACCCCTTTGGCGTACATTTTGGAGGATTGTCGGGCTTTGATTGGAAAGCCATGGGAGGTCATTTTCAGGCATGTTCGACGTACTGCGAACTCGGTGGCAAACTTACTCGCCAAGATGGGCCATGATTATGTGATTTGCACCAAAATTCAGTGGGACGTGGCTCCTGCCGAAGTTTTTGCTTTGGAGGAAGATCTTAGCTAAGCCACTTTCTTCCCTATTTGACCAAAAAAAATAAATAAATAAATAAAATGGGTTTCCTCCTTTTCATGCAAAGACGCCATTTATAAATTCAGCGACTTTGTACGCAAAGATCTGAAATGACCACGCCTTTAGTTCAAAAGCGATGGAGAGAGAAGTGATAGCCGATAAGCAAAATCTGAAATTGGGGGGTCGCAAATGAAACTTATATACATCATCTCTCTCCCGCGCCAATTGTTTTTTTACCTTTTTTATTTTTCCAGCGAGTTTTGGTAATTAAAAATGGAGCTGAAAATGTTAACTACTCCATCCTTCTTTCATGAAACATCTTACGTTTACCCGGTATTTTTTCCATCTCTCTATCATTGTGTAGAAATTGTTAACCTTTGTTTGTACTTTTTTTTTAAAAAAAATTGAAGAATGTTTAATTTCAATGCCCGAGACAAGATAAGTGGACGAAATTATTGATTTAGATTATGTTTTTCTCTAGTATTTGCTGTATAGAAGATGGAACAGTGGAAAGCTTGGGGAAAGGAAATTTGCTTCAGTAAATATTTTGGGGTTGCCTAAGAGGTATTCTTCTTTTCTTTTCATTTTGTGTTTGTGTGGAATTATAGCTGCTGCTTATCTTTGGGATTGCATTGTTATATTTTGATTGTATTTGTTTATACAGAAAATTGTTTGCAGTTCATAACTCGTAAGCAACTCAATCTGTTGACAATTGTATTTCAGCTTGTATGAAACCGTGATTTGCAGCTTAGCATTATATGATTCCGTTGTCATTAACCAAGAGAAGAATGTAATTAGATGTGATAAGTGTTTGTTTGAATTATTTATAAGGTTGTTGAATAGTAGGCCCCACTTCCCTATAGTTCCGTAGATAGATTAATATACTTGTTACCTGCCGTGAAAACAGAAATTGGATCTAGTGTTAGCTGATATGGAACATTCCAAAGATGTTTTATTGATTAGGTTCAGAAATATCCTTAAGTCTGTTTAATCAACTAAGATGAGTTTATTCATAAAAATGTTGATATTCAAATGTTGCTATTTGGTAGATGGAGGTATTGATTATCGCATTGCTTGGTTGAATTTAATAAAACAGGAGAAATTTGATCTGTGCAGTCAGTAAGGATGCTGAGAAATCATTCAAAAAGACAGTGGAAGTAGATAGGCTAATAGATATGCTAAAGGATGCAGATGATAAAGAAGTAAGTAGGTCTCCCTATTTTTGTTAATCAACATAAAGTATCTTTCCAAGTTACCAGATCAAATTATTTTCCAGTCTCATTTCATTGCAGTAGCTAAATTAAAGGTTAATCCATTCTATAATAAATAGACCCAAGAAAAAAAATATTACTTGCTGTTTTACGGAAGAGAAAGTTAGTATCACAGTCTTATTTCCCTAAATTAAAATAATGCAACTGTAAGCGAATAAAGTTGTATAGTTGGTAATTGCAGACTTCCATCAGCTCATGGCAATGTATAAGACCTTAAAGTTAGTGGTTACAACCGTTTGAAGCTTGTATTCACAACATATAACTTGAAAATCTTATTTCATTTATTGATAGAATGTAAATTTCATCTCAACTTGTTAATCGCCTACACTTTTTGCAGATTGTTCAACTTTTCTCATTATTTGTTTTGCTTATTTATCATCCTTGTATCCTCAGGAATAGATCATTTTGTTCCCTCATCTAAAATATGTGGAAAATTGATTTTATTTTCATTTCTATTTTTGCGGGAGACAGCTTCAACAACTTGTTGTGGAGAATGTTCTTGCTTTCAATGAGGGATTTTGGATACGGCTTGCAGCTAGAACAGAAACATGCAAATCCGAAGATGATAAAGTATGTTTTTCTACACGTGCTCAAGTTTTGTTTTACATTTTATTCTGTAACAAATCCGAAGATGATAAAGTATGTTTTTCTACACGTGCTCAAGTTTTGTTTTACATTTTATTCTGTAAGCTTGCTTTTCCTTCCCAATTCACAGAAAGATTATGAAGAATTGGCTGCATTAGTGATGAGCGTGGTGGATCGTCTTGTCCACAAGACCAAAGTACACTCCTTCAACTTTTGTGCTCATAAACTCTTCATTATTCGAAGGTTTCATATGAAATATTTTGAAGCACCATCATGCAAATTATTTCTTGTTTCTGCCCTCCATGGTGGTTCTTTAATTTCTTCAGGAAAAAATAGAGTCAGCTACTGATGTGCTTAAAGCAATTCTGAAACCTGTTGTTGATGAAGACAAAGAGAGTACTTGGCCTCCTAGGAATCCTGAGGCTCTCGTTCTCATGCAAAAAGTATGTTTTTCGTGTGGATTCTTAGTCTTTAGCTTACTTGCCAATTTAATATCTCCAAGGGTCTCTGATTTTTTAAGTATATCACAGTTCATTTTTATCTCTGTATATCTTGTTTGACATTCATAGGAATTAAACCAAAGAGAAGCAGAAGGTCATCTTGACGAGGGCTTCCTTTCAGAAGTTAATGCACAGCTGCGGCAAGTAAGTTTGTTATATCAGTTTAGTTTGTGTTTCTTACAGTTCACATTAGCTCTGATCTGTAAATTTCAAGACACTAGATGATGCTAATTACTATATTTTGGTCAGTGCAAATAGTTGTGAAAATGTCTACTTTTTTTACTGGCATCCAATAATTATCAAAAGCAATTGGTCCAGAGAGCAAATATGATCAATTATGTTAGCAATAATTTGAAACTAAATGTTCCCCGTGTTCAGGCAAAAGAAGATGGTGATAAGCCAGGGCTTGAAGCTATGTTGCAAAAGGTTTTGCAACTCTATGCTTCAAGAGTTCTCTCCAAGCGCAGTTATGCTAAAAAAGGTGTAATATATATATATATATATGTATATATTAGTATAACGGCACCACATTTTGCATCAATATTTAGTTTCATCACTAAGCTGCTGTATTTTTATTAATTTGGTGAATTAGCTTATTTATGGAGTTATATACAAGTACTCAAACCTGTCTTTCTTTGACATTTTGGTAAATTATATTTTGTCCCATAACTAATATTCCGTTGTCGTTTTGGATTAGGGAATGAGATATTGAAAGCCGAGCAGTTCCTCGAGACCTTAATCCAAGGTATGAGAATATGTTTTATTATGTAGAGGAAAGATTTACAATTTCCACCTTATGACGATTTTACATATTAAAACTAATCATGTTATTAAATTTTACAATGTTATTAAATCTTACACAAAAATTAAAATACAATATTATTGAATATTACACAAAATTTAAAATACACTTTTCCATTTTTTGTTAAGTTTAATTTTTTTTAATATATAACATAAATAACAAAAGAAACAAAAAGAAAGAAAAAAAAAGGGGGCGGCCACCTGCTGGCTGCACGGGAGCGTGCCAGAGCGGGAGGGGGGAGGTTAGGGGGAACCTTCCCCCTCCCCCCTCCCCCCTCCCCCCTCCCCCACCGGTTGGCCACCATTTTTTCCCACCCCCCAGGTTGGAGATGATCTTATTTGCCTCTTTGGTTTTCTTCAAGAGAAACCACTGATTTCAGAATCTCTTTAGAAGAAAAAAACTATGGAGAATTCAGACAGCCTATTTGCCTATCATATATGAAAGGGCTCAATTAGCTTTTTGATTGCTCATTTCATAGATATCCACTTCTCTGTTCAGGCCTCGTATTTTTCCTCTATACCATGATAGTATGGTGTTGCGATGTACTGCGTGAATATTGTTGATTTTTTTACTATTTCTTCTAATGTATAACAAACTATAAAAAACTGATTTATAATTTGTTTATAATTATGTCGATATTTGATAGAATCATTATAACATTTACTTGGTGATTCTTGATATTAGCTCCGGAAACAGAGTGGAACAAACTCTTACTTGATGGTTTGACAATTGGAAAAGGAGAAATTTCACCTGAAGAGTTATCTGCTGTTTTGAAGAAACGAATTGAGAGGACATTGATTAGAACAGTAAGCATTCTTCTTTGTACCAAAAAAAAAAAAAAAAAGTAAGCATTCTTCTCAAGTATAATCTGCTCTTCTTAGAACTCATTTACTAGCAAATATTAAGTGAGATTTGGTACTTTTGTAGTTTTGTTAACCTTTATTTCTTGTTTGGGATTAATAAAATGGGCACGGCCCATAAACAAGGGATCATGCACTAAAAGTAATAAAATTATCTCACATCCAACTTTATGATAGTCTAATCTTCATGGCTCAACAACAGATCTAGGTGGTCTATTTTGACTCATTTTACTAATTTGCCACTGATTATGTTTTATACCTTGCTACCAATCAATTCGATTTTTTTTGCAATGACATAATTGATATTTCTGTCATTATTCTATAACTGCTATCAAATGATTTCTTAGTTTATAAAGCACCTCATCTCCTAACCACAATCGCAACCTCCCAATTTAATTTTCAGGAGGGTGGATCATATCAGCAACGTATACTCACAGAGTATCTAAAAGGCATTCAAGCAAGATCAGAAGAGATTGTTCGTGTTCTTGAGGGCGGTACACGGTAGGTTTCGGAGGGAAAGATTGCGGATTTTGTAACTCAGAGTTGAAGAATTTGGTAAGTTATGTAATTGAGAATTTTTAGCAATTTATTAGTGCATGATTGTAATATTATGCTTTGTTCTCGCAAATCTTGTGTATATGATTTTGACATAAAGTTGTACTCCCTCTGTTTCATATTAATTGGCAAATTGTTACTTTTTACACAGATTAAGAAACCTCATAATTACATACTTTTTATGATAAAATGTCCCAAATACCCTTTATAAAATGACTATTTTTTAATTTTTTATTAGTGAGTGGTGACCATTGAATTTCCCACCTCCAATGAGAAAAAGGAGCAAAATTGGAAAAAAATGCTTTGAAAACCCAAACATGCCAATTAATTTGAAACAAATTTTTTTGGCAAATGTGCCAATTAATATAAAACGGAAGGAGTAACATGTATATTGAACAATTAAAAATTGATTTTTGTGCACTTAATGACGATGGATTTGTAGAATAAGTTGGAATTTGATTCTGTTTATGGTTTGGGAATCCTACAAGGGTGAACTATAGAAATTTTCTTATAACTGAACTGAACTGAACTTAAATCTTTCTCAACCATCGGATTGGTGTGCGAGGAGAATACAGACAAACTCGAACCAAACTACAAAGTTGTGTGGGTTTCCTTACTATATTTTGTACTTGAAGAAGCCAATTCTGTGGATATAGGAATTTACTCTTCCAAGAGCGGTAAGTGGGCTAAGTCGACCCTGGTTAGCTCAGGGTATATCAGGTTGATTAATATTTAATACTACGACACCGCTCGAGTGGAATGGTATCTTCCATTGGTGTACAACAAGGTATATCGCCATTTACGATCCAAGTAACTTTGATTGAGGAGAAAATCATCTACAGTTGATCGAAAAGCCATTGCCATCATATGGTAAAAAATCTTCTGAGTTTAACTTAACAAGGTCAGAATTTCATGATGTTTTATGGTGTGGCGACTTAATCAACAGTACTGAGAAAATGCAATTTTGAATGTTGCCCAAGAACGATATACTTGAAAGTTACAGACGCTCCACGAACATAAGTGCCAAGGAACGGATTTTGCTGTATACAATCAATTCTAGTTCTAGTTCTAGTTCCCTGCATAAAGAACCCCAACCCCGGCCCATATTATTCTTAGAAAACAATAAGATTATGGAGTTAAAAAAAAATATTAAATCGGAAATAGAATACTTATCGTTGGAGGCATTGATTCCAGGAAATCCAATTGTTGCTGTTTTCAGATCAGAGGAAAGATTATATCTTTACCACTTTGAGAGCAAATCAATTGAACCAGTTCTGTGTAATCTTGGCGAATGTTGGTGGTATCCCTACAATCTACATGAACTCCCGTTGAAATATCTTCATATATTTTATTTTATTTTTTAACAATCACACTTGCATTATAAGTTTGGGTATAAACATTTGGTCAAAATTTTCATTTTTTTTTTCGAAAATATTGAAAAATTTATGTTTTTTAATTAAATTGAAATGAAAATAAGATGTATTTTCGAAACTCTTGAAACTTTCTCTTTTTCTTAATTTAGTAACTTTTTTCATAATATTTCCTAGTTTTTCCGAATCGTTTTTGAAATTTTTTCGAAAAATTTCTTATATTAAATTGACCGAAACATAAAATGACATTTTGATCCATGGGTATAAAATGACAAAGTATATTATTTCGGTGTTTCGTAGTGCCGGTCCTAGTCAACTTAGGTGTCCGCCTAGGGTCCCAGAACCCCGGCTACAAGTATTAGAGGAAAGCTACAAATCAGAAGATTTGATAAATAAAGTTTTGGAATTGAAGTCAAGAAATGAAGAATCAAATGAAGATAATTAAAGAAGATGAAGTTAAGGAAAAAGAGCCGTTTTATTAAAGATAAATTAAGTTGCAAAAGCTTTGTAAAAGCGTGTTTTATTTTACTTTCTTTTTTCCAGTTTTAAGTCGGCTAATAGCAGTTAAGAGTTAGTTAATATTATTTGTATATATAGCAGTAGGTTTAGTAGGGAGATTCATTCAATTCATAACTCTCTCTTTCTTCTGTAAATTCAGTTCTACAAATTATAATCAATGGATGAATTTCTTTTACAAAATCTAGTTTATTTCTTCTAATATGGTATCAGGAGTTTAAAGAATCTGCGCACTCTATCTTCAATCACATAAACTCTCCTTCTGTTCAACAATCCAATCCAGAATCACAGAAATCTGCTTCTGTTCATCAATCCAATCCAGAAACCCCATTCCTTTTTTTTTTCTTCTTTCATCACTCTATACAGAAATTTCTTTTTCTTTTCTTGAATTCAATCAAGAACCCAACTCTTCATTATCCTTTCTTCTTCTTGATTTTTTTTCTAAATCTTCCTTTTCGGATTCATCATGTCTTCATCTGATCCATCAGTCACTAGCCCTGCACACACAACAACAAGAAACATGTTAGAGGATCCTACTAGTCCATATTTTCTCCATCCGGCAGACGGACCTGGCTTAAAACTTGTTTCCAATCTTCTCATTGAACACAACTTCCAATCTTGAAGCCGTGCCATGACAATGGGACTCAAGGTCAAAAATAAATTGGGATTCATAGATGGTTCCCTCCCAAAACCATCTACTGACCCCATCATGATCAACACTTGGGAACGCAACAACACAGTTGTTGTGGCCTGGATATTCAATGCCATCTCTCCAGAAATTTCAGACAGCATCCTTTATCATGAGATTGTATCAGACCTATGGCAAGAACTACAAGAAAGATTCATCCATGGTAATGGCCCCAAATTGTTTTCTTTACGCAGGGATATTGTTCAACTCAAACAAGGTTCTGACTCTGTCACCCTTTACCATACAAAAATCAAGAAGTTTTGGGATGAAATTTCAAACTGTAGACCAGATTGTACTTGTGGTAAATTGGAGGTCTACTTTCAACAGGAACTAGTCATGATTTTCCTAATGGGATTACAAGATCCATTTTCACATATTCGCAGTCAAATCCTCACAATGGATCCCCTCCCCACTATTAACAAAGTCCTTTCCCTCATTATTCAAGAGGAGCAACAACTTGCTCTTCAGCAACACCATTCCAACACCAATAACCTCAACTCAATGGCCTTTACTGTCAAGAATCAACAACCATTTCATCCTAGGAATGCTACTGGTAATTCCTTCCCCAGACCACCATCTAACTTTTCCACTTCTAGACCTCCATATGTTCCTACTCAAAATCCTACAAACTCTACACATATCCCTTCTTTCTCAAACACCAGACCATCTTTTAACCAAAATTTCAAAAGAAAAGATAGACCCTATTGCACTAACTGCAATATGGCAGGACATACAGTAAATACCTGTTTCAAAATCCACGGATACCCTCCTGGCTACAGAATTCCATTTCCAAGACAGCAACCTCCAACAGCAAATCAAGTTTCTTCAATCAGCCCAGATTCAGTCCATCCACCTGGAATGCAATATTTTGTGAAAAATCTAAATTCAGAACAATACACATACTTATCAAACCTCTTTAATACCAACACACATCCACACAAGATTCTCAACAGAAAGGTGAAACCAATACTAGCTCCTATAACATTACTGCTACTACATGTTTATACTCTTCTCTTAATACTATTTCCAGTTTTTTAGATTCTAATTCTTGGATTATGGACTCTGGTGCTTCAAACCATATATGCACATATATCAAATTATTTAAATCTATATCCCTCACCAATCACACTACTGTTTCTTTACCCAATAATACTTCTTTTCCTGTCTATTTTGTTGGCCAAGTTTCTCTGCTTAATGACTCTATTGTCTTGGATAATGTTCTCTATGTGCCTTCTTTCAAATTTCATTTACTATCAATTAGTTCACTATTACAGAATACTTCCTATAGTGTTCATTTTTTGCCCAATACCTTTTTAATACAGGACACACAATCCAAGAGGATGATTGGTCAGGGTAATCTTGTCCAAGGACTCTATATTCTCCACTCAGTGCCATCTTCTTCACATACACATAGTTTTTGCAATAAGGTGTCCATTCATACATGGCACAATAGACTAGGACACCCTTCTTACAATAAATTTGTGCCCCTTAAGAATGTTTTGAATATTACTGATGTACAAAAACACTTTACTTCTACATGTGATATATGCCATTATGCTAAACAGAAGAGACTTTCATTTCCTTCTGAAAATAATTTTTCTTCTAATCCTTTTGATCTTATTCACTGTGATACTTGGGGGCCATATCATGTCACATCTCATTCTGGTTTTAAGTATTTTATAACTTTGGTTGATGATTTTTGCAGGTTCACTTGGATCTACCTTATTAGTCAAAAATCAGAGGCTTCAACAATTATTCCAAAATTTATAAAAATGATTCAAACACAATTTCATAAAACCATTAAAACTTTTAGATCTGATAATGCAAAAGAATTCATTTTTGACAAACTGTTTTCTGATTTGGGTATCCTACACCAATTTTCCTGTGTTCAAACCCCTCAACAAAACTCTGTAGTTGAAAGGAAACATCAAACTATCTTAAACATTGCTAGGTCTCTTATGTTTCAATCTATGATTCCTTTAGAATTTTGGTCTGACTGTGTTTTAACTTCAGTCTACTTGATGAACAGAATCCCTTCTACTATTTTAAAAGAAAATTGCCCCTATACTTTACTTTATAAGAAACCTGTCAACTACAGCTTCCTAAGAACTTTTGGTTGTCTTGTTTTTGCTTCTACTCTACATGATCACAGAACTAAGTTTGAACCTAGAGGTAGAAAGTGTGTTTTTCTTGGCTATTCTCCTGGTGTAAAAGGGTATAAATTACTTGACTTTGAGACTCATGAAATTTTCATTTCTAGGGATGTATATTTTTATGAAAATATATTTCCTTTCAAATCTGACAATACTACTCCTACACCTACACATAATTCTCCCACTTTCCCAATGTTTCCACCTCATGATTCTCCTCTTTCTTATACTGATTTTCCTGTATCCAAACCACATCAACCCCCTACCCCTTTACCTCCTTCATCTCAACCTTCTATTCTTCCACATACATCATCTCTTTCTGACACTAATCCAAACTCTCATGACCCTCTTAGAAGGTCCACAAGACTTTCTAAGCTTCCATCATATCTCCATGACTACCATTGCAACCTCACTACACATTCAACAGCAAAATACCCCCTTTCTTCAGTTCTGGATTATACATCTATATCTAACAATTTCAAGACTTTTATTGGAAATATATCTCAAGTAAAGGAACCACATACATATAAACAAGCAATTAAATATCCAGAATGGACAAAAGCAATTAATGAAGAATTAGAGGCAATGGAAAGAAATAATACTTGGACAGTTACCACACTTCCACAAAATAAAAGACCAATAGGTTGTAAATGGGTATTTAAGGCAAAAAGAAATCCTAATGGTACAATTGACAGATACAAAGCCAGATTAGTGGCAAAAGGTTACACACAACAAGAAGGAGTTGATTTCATTGATACTTTCTCCCCTGTGGCCAAGCTAGCAACAGTAAGGGTTCTACTAGCTTTATCTCTTGCTAAAGGATGGCATTTACATCAACTTGATGTAAATAATGCCTTCTTGAATGGTGATTTAATGGAAGAGGTTTATATGGAATTACCTCAAGGATATTCTCCTTCTTTCCCTCATAACACTTCTTCACCTCAGGTATGTAAACTAAACAAATCTATCTATGGTTTAAAACAAGCTAGTAGGCAGTGGAACTCAAAGTTAACCGAAGTTCTTATATCACTTGGTTTTTCCCAATCTCTCTCTGATTACTCTCTTTACACAAAAGGTAATTCTACTTCTTTTATTGCAATCTTAGTATATGTTGATGATATTATCTTATCTAGTCCTAGTTCCACCATTATTAATGAAACAAAGAAACAGTTAGGTGCTCAGTTCAACTAAGAGATCTAGGCTTACTAAAGTATTTTTTGGGCATTGAATTGGCCTATTCTTCTCAAGGTCTTGTTATATCTCAAAGGAACTATACATTGCAGTTACTGGAAGATACTGGTTTTCTAGCTAGCAGACCTTCCCATTTACCTATGGATCCAAATACTAAACTTTCAAATAATGATAGTGAATTATTAACTGATTTTTCATCCTATAGGCGACTAGTTGGTAGATTAATCTACTTAACCATTACAAGACCTGATATTTCTTTTATAGTCCACAAATTAAGCCAGTTCCTCTCCTGCCCAACACAAAATCATCTAGCTGCTGCACACTACCTACTTAGATACCTAAAAGGATGTCCAGGTCAAGGTATTTTTTATTCTAAAAATAATGACTTATCTCTTTCGGCCTTTTGTGATTCAGACTGGGGCAGTTGTGTTGATACAAGACGTTCAACTACGGGATTTATCACATTCCTAGGAAATTCAATGATTTCGTGCAAATAAAAAAGACAGCCAACAGTATCAAAATCAAGTGCTGCGGCAGAGTACAGGGCAATAGCAGGTCTAACCAGTGAAATTATGTGGCTGACACAATTACTTCGTAACTTGAATGTGCAATTGAAAATTCCTCCAGCAATCTACTGTGATAACACCTCCGCAGTTCATCTTGCCTTGAATCCTATTTTTCACGAACGTACGAAGCACATCGAGATCGATTGTCACTTCGTACGTGAGAAAATTGCTCGAAGACAGATCAAATTGCTGCCAATTAACTCAACAGCTCAATTGGCAGATATTCTAACGAAGCCTCTTCCCAAATCTGCATTTTTAGGTATTCTGTCCAAACTGGGTGTAAAAGACATTTACACGCCAGTTTGTGGGGAAGTATTAGAGGAAAGCTACAAATCAGAAGATTTGATAAATAAAGTTATGGAATTGAAGTCAAGAAATGAAGAATCAAATGAAGATAATTAAAGAAGATGAAGTTAAGGAAAAAGAGCCGTTTTATTAAAGATAAATTAAGTTGCAAAAGCTTTGTAAAAGCGTGTTTTATTTTACTTTCTTTTTTCCAGTTTTAAGTCGGCTAATAGCAGTTAAGAGTTAGTTAATATTATTTGTATATATAGCAGTAGGTTTAGTAGGGAGATTCATTCAATTCATAACTCTCTCTTTCTTCTGTAAATTCAGTTCTACAAATTATAATCAATGGATGAATTTCTTTTACAAAATCAAGTTTATTTCTTCTAATAACAAGGGGCCTCAATATTTTTTATTAAGCGTGTAATTTATTTTTTTGATAAATTATATTACTTCCATGGTCCGCCTGGTTTTAGAGTTGTTTAATGAAAATAGAAGAGTGTTTATTTGTTGAAGTTGACTTGAAACATAGCCTGGTTTGGTAATGAATTTGACGAGCTTCGACATTCATTTTTGTTCTTCTTTCTTCAATGTTGCAAAGATGTACAGTTAAGTAGATAGTTATCCTGTCATTTGGTAATGATTTCTAACATATATTTGTAATATGCTTATATTGGCACACCACATATCCTGCAACATAGCAAGTATGTGTGTTTTGTGAGGACGAGTTCCAAATCTTAGTCGCACAAAAAATTAGACCAAACTTGATTTGGTTCGACCAATTTATTTATAAAGTAAATAAAATATATCGTGATTGTTTTATATTTGAATAAAAGTGATTGATCATAAAATATGTATAAATAATAAAAAATTTCAATAAAATTACAAGAGAAGAAAATGAATAATAAATCTCATTTTATAAGAATATATTGATCGTTTATTTCCCAAGCAAATATATGTTAGAAATTAATTTTATAATTAATAATTAATAACCATATAAATTCTTGGGATTTGATTCAATTTTTAAATAGTTAGAAAAATAAAGTTTAAACAAAACATAAATAATCTATTAGACTATTACTATGTTTTTTAATTCGGTTAAATAAACATTTTAATAAGTTCACTAGCCACTAGTCCACTACCCAAATCGCAAATAATTATAAATCAACACCACAGCCCAACCCAACAACTCTATTAATAAACCCCAGCGGAAAGCCCAAATCATCCCCTGCAGTTCGCGCCAAGTCATCCCTCCATTTCCCGCCAAATTCGACACCCTTCTTCTATCACCCAGTTTCAGTAATCCACAAAACCCTAAATTATTATTCTCCCGCCCAAATTCACTCACAAAGTTACGATCATGGCTTCCAATTCTTCTCCGAGCAACAACCACGGCGGTAAACTTCTCATCTTGTATACAGTTTCTTAGTTTAATTTGTTAAAATCAAGTGTGCTAAGAAATCCTCTTTGTCATTCTACTTTTACCTGTTATTTTCTGAACTGTCTCGTCTTGTATGCATATTCGTAGGTTAATTGTTGATATCAATTGTGGTTAAGAAATCCCCTGTCTATCTAATTTACCTGTAGTTTTCTGAAATTTGTTTTGTAAATATTTGATTACAGGGCCTTCTTCGCCCGATGATTGGGTCACAAGCCCAATTGCCAACACATTCTCTTCCCCTGGAAACCCTAGGCGTCGCAATCGTGATCGCCGCTCCTCCTACGCCACCCCACCCCCACCATCGTCGGACAATCGTTATGCAACCCCAGACGCCACTCCAACACCATCTCGAAGTAACTCTCGTCGTGGCCGCGGCCGAGGTACTGCCGCCACTCCATCCTCCACCGATGATGTGCTGCCTTCGTCCGAAGCCGGTGACGGGGACGAAGACGAAGCACCACCTATGTATGTGTGGGGTACCAACATCAGTGTACAAGATGTCAATGCTGCGATTTTGAGGTTTTTGAGGCACTTTAGAGAAAATCCCCAGCAAATTGAGGGGAAATACATGACCTATATTAATCACGTGATTGAAATGGAAGGGGATTCAATTGATGTTGACGCGCAGGATGTGTTTAGTTACGATAGTGATTTGTATACTAAAATGGTTAGATATCCACTTGAGGTTCTAGCCATTTTTGATATTGTGTTAATGGATTTGGTTAGTAGAATCAATGATAAGTTTGAGAAGCATATACAAGCTAGGATATATAATCTCAAGAGCTCAACCGCAATGAGAAATCTCAATCCTTCTGGTTAGTTTGATGTTTTTTTTTGTCCTATGTATTAGTATTAAATAAAGTAGTAAGTTTTTTAGTCTTTATGTTGGATGAAGATTTGGAGTGAAACTTTTTCTTTTTTGTTTTGGTCTTTTCTTTTGATTAGATGTTGAAAAGATGGTATCTTTGAAAGGGATGATTATTCGTTGTAGCTCGATTATACCTGAGATCAGGGAAGCAGTATTTAGATGTCTTGTATGTGGATATCACTCTGACCCTATTGTTGTTGATAGAGGTAATTGATTGAATTTTTTCTTTTTTTCATTTCATATGTTACATTTTGTCAGGTTTATGCAGACTGATTGGTTTTTTTATTTTACTTACATTGTGGTGCTACCAGGCAGAATAAGTGAGCCTACAATTTGTGGAAAACAAGAATGCCTTTCCAAAAATTCTATGACCCTTGTTCACAATAGGTGCAGGTAATGTATCTTTAGCTTCATATTTATTTAAGTACTGATTAGACGCTGTTGAGTGACAATCTACGATGGTAATTGCAGCCCAAAACAATGTTTCCTTTTGGTTTTATATCCATCTGTTGCCAAAATTGGAAGTTCTCATGTGGAATATGATAGAAGTAAAAGCTTGTATATTTATTTTCCATGATTAACATTCTGTGTCCTTTTTGAATTTAAATTCCGTTTAAGTTTGGTGAATATTTGCTTGTTTTGTGTACTATTATAAATAGCTAGTAGAAGTTACATGCTTGCTACATGCTGCCGATAACTTTTGCGTGCAACATAAACTTAAAAAATTGGAATCTCATTGGGGATTGAATCCTTGGAGAAGACATGAAGACAGTTTGCTGAAACAAGTTTTTTGAGTTTAAGAAATGAGGAAATTTCTTAGTTCTTTTTTACCCTAGAGATTAGTCTTTATCCATGAGTAACACGATGGTTTAAGTTGCTGATCACCCATTTAATTTTTATTCTTGTATAATTCTTCGGCCAATGTGAATGTTTAGCACATAACCTACTTGTTATCAAAAGTTATTCAATTTGTGGAAGAAATTATAGATATACTTTTATCGCACAATGGTATAATATTACTAGTAGAAACGGTAGAAACAGGAACATTAATTATAACACTAGTGTTTTAGAAATGTTGATACCAAAATTTTGTTTTCTGGTTTCTGCTTAGTTCTTGGTGTTTCCTTGATGTGGAATATCTTATTTAAAACTTAACGTCTCCTACTTAAATTATAGAATTTGTAAATCCCAATTGACTTATTTGTCAACAGATTTGCTGATAAGCAAGTTGTGAGACTCCAAGAGACACCAGATGATATCCCGGAGGGAGGGACTCCTCACACGGTGAGCTTGTTGATGCATGATAAGCTGGTAGATGCTGGCAAGCCAGGTGACAGAGTTGAGGTAAGATCATATTTGATTAGGTTGTTTGTGTTGGAGTTCTTTTGAAGTCATCTTCTAATATATTTTGATATATGGTGCTATTGCTGTAAGGTTACTGGAATCTACAGAGCTATGGGTGTCAGAATTGGTCAAACACAGAGGACTGTGAAGTCAATTTATAAGGTAAGAACGTGTCTAGTTCCTTATGCTCTTTATGCCCTTAATATATATGAAACATGAAGATGGTGTTTAGTTCTGAAAGTCCCTATGGATTCTCTTGTTTCAGACTTATATTGATTGCCTTCACATAAAAAAGACGGACAAGTCAAGGATGCATCTGGAAGATCCAATGGAAACTGAAAATGGAGCGAGTAGGGATGATAATGAATCAACTCTCAATTATGAAGATAAGGTACTTTACGTATTTCTTATTACATGCATAAATAATTACATTTTATGATGCTGTTCTTCAATTTTGCAGGTGGAGAAGTTAAAAGAGTTATCTCGACAGCCTGATATATATGAGAGGTTGACAAACTCTTTGGCACCAAACATATGGGAGTTGGATGATGTAAAGAAAGGCCTTCTATGCCAGGTACACATGCCTAATCAATAAATATCGTGATTAGTGTGCTTAAGGTTAGCACTAATTTAGTTTGAATTTGTGATCTAGCTTTTTGGGGGAAATGCATTGACATTGCCATCTGGGGCTAGCTTTAGAGGTGATATCAATATTCTCCTTGTTGGTGATCCTGGAACTAGCAAATCTCAGCTGCTCCAGTATATTCACAAACTAGCACCTCGTGGTATCTACACAAGTGGACGAGGAAGCTCTGCTGTTGGATTAACTGCTTATGTTACCAAAGATCCAGAGACTGGTGAAACTGTGAGCAAACTGACAAATTCCTCTTGCTTGCTGTTGACCTCTACTTTTAACCATGGTAAAATGTGATTTGTATCTTCAAAATAACTTTGTAGGTCCTGGAGAGTGGGGCCTTAGTTCTGAGTGATAGAGGTATATGTTGTATCGATGAATTTGACAAAATGTCTGACAATGCAAGAAGCATGTTACACGAGGTGGGACCCTTAACATCTAATCTATTCTTATTCTCCAGTTCAAGTTTAAAACATTTAAACTTTTGATCATCTACATATAATATTATGTTATGGAGTCTGATATGCCCTCTTCATCAGGTGATGGAGCAGCAAACAGTTTCAATTGCCAAGGCAGGGATCATTGCTTCCCTAAATGCAAGAACTTCTGTACTGGCTTGTGCTAATCCAGTTGGTTCACGTTACAATCCTCGGTTGTCTGTTATTGAGAATATACACCTTCCTCCTACTCTACTGTCCAGGTAAAACTTCATAAAATATGAGCCATATTAATATAACAGTTTTGTGATTCATATATGCAAGGTGAAAGTGAACCATATAAATCAATATCCTTCACTACAGTGGTTATAAAGGACCTTTCTATAATGTTTTAAATTAATATAAAGAGCTTTGGTTTGAATGATATAAATTTCTGTAGCATCTAGTGAGAAAAAGTAATTTAGAGCTGTCTACAACTGAAGCCTTGAAACTTTTTTCAGGTTTGATTTGATCTATTTAATTCTTGACAAGGCTGATGAGCAGCAAGATAGGCGCCTTGCAAAACACATCGTGGCATTACACTTTGAAGATCCCGATGTTCGAATCTTTTCTAATATTCTTGTCTCTCTCAATATATTTGGGATTCAACATTTAAATATTCTTATCTTCATTTTGCCCACAGAATTCAGAGCAGGATGTCATAGACCTGCCGACTTTAAGTGCTTATCTGAGCTATGCACGAACACATATACACCCACGATTATCAGATGAAGCTGCTGAGGAGTTGACAAGGGGATATGTGGAGATGAGAAGAAGAGGAAATTTCCCAGGGAGCAGCAAAAAGGTAATAAATTATTTTAACTTCATCTATAATTGGTGCATGTGCTCATAAAACTTGATAGTTAGCACGTTACACCAACCATACTCAATTCATAAGGTTGCTATTACACGCTACTAATAGTGTTAATGCTGTTTATTTACTTGAGTATCATTATGATTTCTTTCCTATTTGTTGTTTCTACTGTCTATAGGTCATAACTGCAACACCAAGGCAAATTGAAAGTTTAATACGGCTAAGCGAGGCTTTGGCCCGTATTCGTTTCTCAGAAACGGTAAGTTAAATTTTCTTAGTGACCCATACTTCAATTCGGAAAACTTGAATATTTACATGATTATTTACTCATGCTTGTAGGTTGAGAAGCATGATGTAATCGAAGCTTTTAGGCTTCTTGAAGTTGCAATGCAGCAGTCTGCAACAGATCATGCAACAGGTATGTCTTTAGTCTGTTTCTCATAGTGTTAATCTTGCCTTGAAATGTTCAGTTTGCTTCTACTCATACTTGATGTTAAGCCAAATTAACCACTTCACTTCACATATGTACATCAATTATTGAAACCAACCTACATCTGTGAAATGTTTGTATATCTTAAGTTTTTGTTCTTACTTCGTTCAAAAGAATTCTTCGTGTGATTTGAAGTCAGGCTTTTGCGAACCTCTTATAGGAAGAAAAATTAGAGCTGAAAATCAAACCAAAGAACTCGATACTCGACTCAAGTTTGGTATATAAAAGCTTGTTTGAACTCGTTTGGACATTGAACAAATATAGTAGTTGAAGTTTGGTTTGGACTATAGCTCTATCAGGAAAATAAACCAAACTTGAGCAATATATTATTTGACTAAACTGGACTTGTTTACAGGAACTATTGATATGGATCTCATTACTACTGGGGTTTCGGCAAGTGAAAGGATGAGAAGGGAGAATTTGGTGTTAAACACCCGCAACTTAGTTATTGAGAAAATGCAACTTGGGGGCCCATCAACTCGCATATTAGAGGTAAGTAAAGTTTGTTACTTAAACTTCAGTCCTTTTATTCTTACTCTACAAACTAAAACACGAGCTACTTTTTAAAAATTTCTTCTAGTTACTTGAGGAGTTGAAAACCCGAAGTCCTGCTACTGAAATCCATCTAAGTGATGTAAGTCTCTTTCCCCTGTTTCCTTTGTTTTGACGTGATTGTATATTTGTTTACAAATGTGCTAATGGATGGGGCTATTTTATTTTTGATTTACTCAGCTTCGAAATGCACTTGCTACTCTTTCGAGCGAAGGATTTGTAGTTGTTCATGGTGATAGTGTAAAGAGAGTATAATGAAATGAAATTGTAGTTAAATTAAGGACTCTGCTGCAAAGAATGCTGGATGAAGTTACAACACTGCTGAGATTAATTATATTGTTTTGACAAGAATCTTGACACTGAAATGTGATAAATCTGTAGGGACTAAAGGCAATGGCTGTATGATATGTAGAAAATGCTCATTTTATTTATTGTAACTCTTTTTCTGATTGCTGAATTCAAACATTTCCTTTTCTTTGCTCTCTCTTTTTTTCTTTTTACGTGTATCAAGTATTTGAAGTTGAACCTGTTTTAATTTATTTAATTTAAAAAGGACAAGTAGAACCTGTCAAAAAGAGAAAGGATAAGTAGAGTCTAGAAGAAAGGGATTTGAGGTAAGCACGAATACACGTTTCATATGGTAAAGGGCAATTTTGTTCAATTCCGTCATTGCCTACTCATAGCTACTCTAGTGATCCAATGATTGGCAATATAATTGAAACTTCTTTTTTTTGTTAAATTGAAAAATATATAAATTAAATAAATATATTGATGGTTTAACACCTTCAACGAAATTCTTCTAATCCAACAAAGTTGTCACATAAATACTTATTTTTATAATAAACTTAAAGTAAATCCTTTGAAATCTAAATTAAAATTAAAACTCTATTTAAAATACAATTATAAGTATACCTAAATTAAAAATAAATAAAACGTAAAAGTTAAGTACATATTTTGTTCAAAAGGTGTTTGATTTGTCTTTTGGTAAATAATGTTTTGGAAATTGTTGTTTCAGAACATAAACCTTAAGACGATGATGTATAAGATAATGATGGAGAAAAATAGATAATTTTGATAATGTGTTTATTTTGAAAACTTCAAACAAGACGAAAGTTTACCTTTAAAAAATCATACACATTTAACATGAATAACGATGCAAATTTCTAATTTCGTTTCATTGTAATCATAACTCTAAATTATGTAAAAAAATTTGATTTAGTTTTATTTTAATTACATTTAACCTAACTATACATGTAATATTCTAAAATAAAATAATTATTATTTATTCATACGTAATAAAAAAATGTTAAGACATTATTTTTATTAAAATAATTTAACTTATAAATCAACTCTAAACAGTAGACATTTCTTTTTCATTCAAATACGGAAAATTCTCACATAATTTTGGGTTTTTTTACAGCTAGAAATATGTAAGGGACACAAAAGGAATAAAAATATAGTCAAAGGGTTAATACGTAATTATTCAGGGTAGAAAGAGCCGTAGAAGAACGTGAATGACGTGATGATTGTTGTGTTAGACTGAAAGTCTAAAAGGCGGTAATAAGTGAAAAAAAAAAGCGCGGTAATAAACAAATAACCTCAGCATTTTCCATTATAAAGAAAAAGAAAAAAGAAAAAGGAATTAATATGAGCCAGCCAACTCTTCCTGCGAGTGTCTGACATCGATGTCCTGATCTAATCAATTAGTATTATTAGTATTAGTACTACCGTTTTTATTTATTTTATTTATTACCTTATTTTGCACAGCATAATAATTACTCGACTCGATTCATCATACTACATAATATCGGAGAGAATCTACTTTTCTCTTCTCGATATAGATAGAGATAGAGAGTTATAATCATCGGACGGTGGAAAATGGGAGAGCGGGCGAAAGGATGCTGTCCACCGATGGATCTGATGCGTTCGGAGCCGATGCAACTCGTCCAGCTCATCATCCCAATCGAATCCGCTCATCTCGCCGTTTCTTACCTTGGTGAACTCGGCCTTATTCAATTCAAAGACGTCCGTCCCTAATTCTTTTACTTAATTTTCTTAAATTGATTTTAGTTCTGAGTTTTTCCGATAATAATAATGTGCCGTAGTTAGGGTTACAGGTGATTTCTCTTTAATCTGGAGTGATAAGCTCACTTTGAATCTAGCAATTGCTGTAGATTTGACTGTGAATCTAGCCTGATATAATTAGATGATAATTCTGTTGTTGATTCTGACTAGGGTGTAAACGACCGAGTAGTGTCAAACATGTTCAAGTTTCGTTTGAAATTTATATCGAGCTTGAAATTGTGTACTGAGCTCGAAAGAGCTTTAATATCTAGCTGAATAGTTTTTCTAGTTGATGCCGATTGCAGTTTTTTTGGTGATGAGCTGTAGCTAGGGTTTTTCTCTATTTGATTGGGGTAATTCCAGCTTATACCAGTGGAGGCTGTTAATGTGCAGTTGCTAATAGTTGATCACCTATGTGTTTGTTCAATTAGTTATACATCATAATTGTGTTTTCTGGATTAACTAATTGGATCTTAGTGTAGTGAATAGTAAGGAATAGACTAGGTTTGCCTATTTGTTAAATCTGGATATTGTTGTAATATAATGAAGACATGGAGATAATGGGAAAATCTTCTTGCGAAAGCAATATGTTGTTGAATGTTGTATATTTTGTTTTTGTACAGCTTTGGTTGCTTTATAAATATGTACGCTTTTGTGTAATTGGAAAATGCTTTTCCGTATAGTAGCTATGGTATTCCGTAAAAAGTAAAAAAATACTTTAGTTATATGTATAACTGGAAAATGCCTAAGTCGCATTCTAGTTGTTTACTATGTAGCCATGGAGGAAAATGGAACTACTTCGCTTTTTTAAACTTCTACTTACAAAGTATTCAACAATGAAAATCTATCTGGGATTTGATTGTTGTGAAGAGGTAGTACTGTTGTTGCCTCGAATATAGCTGAAATAATAATAATAATTACTTTTTAGAGTAGCGAGTAGCGAGGAGCGACAGGACTGCAGAAATCTGATTAGCCAGTGGAAATAATTATTCTTCGGATTTTAAATGGGGATTACACTCTTTACCAGCTGAAAGGTTAATCATTGACATTTTTATGTTCATTCTGATGTCTGGACTACAGTATATACATTTTGAAAATTCAATAATTTGCTGGTGGAAGTTGGGAAAAAAATGTGCACTATATATAGCTTATGCTTTTGTACTGAGGTGGGTGTCTCTTAGTTATGCCTTCCCTATCCTTTCGCAAATCCAGATAACGAAGTTACTGATAATAGTAGGTAAACGGGGAGAAGCGTGAAGTATCTTTGCTTACTCTCCAATTGTATTATGACTCTGCTACATTTGTTAATAACTTATATTTTGTTATATATATGACAGGTTTGTGTTCCTTAGCTTTGATATTGACGTTGTGTTGTTTTCCTTTGTATTACTATATGATATAAATAACTGTAGTTATTTTTGGCATTTCTCTGTAGCTTCACCTTTTTATTTTCTGAAACTGTATTCTGATTTTTCTTCCTCCTCTCAGCTGAATGTGGAGAAAAGCCCATTTCAAAGAACATATGCCATTCAGGTAATATATCTTATAATATTCTTAAATTCTTATAATCGATTTACCTTCATCAAGTTGTCAGCTTCAAGGCAATTACTCTCTTTATTACATTTTGTTCGTAAAAGTTGCAGGTATTTTCTTAGATATGGTTCAGTATATACATAGTTCATATATATCGTGTTTTACTTAGGATGCTTAGAATTAGAACCAGATTGGAAATTTTCAGGAATCGTAATTCAATAATACATCAATTCTACTTGATAATTAATTTTGAATTAATTAGATTAGACTATTTGGAGGCCAAATGGGCCCAGGTTCTCCACCCACACCCTCCAAAAAATCCTGCTGAAGACTAGTAAAACTGGAAAAACTAAAACTAAATAGAACTCAATAAACTTTTTAAGGGGAAGCAAATTTAACGTGTTTTCAAGAAAAGGGAAAAGTAGGAAAACTTCAAGACACTGTGTATCTTTAGTCATAAATTTGAGCATAAACTGCCAAACTAATTTTTTTTCTTCGTAATTAGAAAAAGATTGAAGGCAAACAGATATAACATTAATGCTCATGTTATAATCAATTATAATCCATTTTTTTGTTTTCTTTTCTTTTCTAAAGATGAAAAGATGTGGAGAAATGGCTCGTAAACTGAGGTTTTTCTGGGACCAAATGTCAAAGGCAGGATTGCAACCTGCAGAAAGATCTGTGTCACAAACTGCTCTCAGTTTTGATGACCTTGAGGTACCTTTATCTATTTATAATGCTTAAATTGCACTATTGTCAGTTGTGTTTTACATCGACTCTTACCACATTTCAGGTTAAGCTTGGAGACCTTGAGGCTGAGCTAGTTGAAATAAATGCAAATGGTCAAAAGTTACAGCTCTCCTACAGCGAACTAGTAGAATACAAGCTTGTTCTACAAAAGGTATAGCTTTGTTTTCAAGTTCGCTTAATATATTTATCAGGGGAACAAGCATTTTTAGTCCCATATGGCTGGACCTGAACATTTTTGGTCCCACACTTTACAAAATTGCACCATTTGGTCCCAATGTTCAAATTTTTTTTGCACTTTTGGTGGAACCTAGACTGCATTACATTTAAAAAATTGTGATCAAAAGTGCAATTTTGTAAAATCCGGTCCCAAAATCGCGATACATTTTAAAAATCTAGACCAAAAGTGCAGTTCTGCAAAGTATCGGACCAGAAGTGCTAAGTTTCCAGTCTTGTGGGACTAAATATGCATTTTTGCCATTGTATATGCTTCTTTAATAGAAAAAACTAGTTAGGTAAGTATATATTTACACAGAACACCAACTTATTTCTTCTACTAGTAACCTCTATTATATCTGCATAATCCAACCTAGAGATTCTTTTTCCTGTTCTTTTGTTGAGTCACTGCTATTCCATTGATTCTGTTTCTTTGGTTTTCTTCAGAAAAAAATGTGAGATGTTTCTTCTTCTTTTTTTTTTTTAAACAATATGTGGTGACTTGCATATCTAACATCAATGCTGTTTTATTTTCTTAGGCTGGTGAATTTTTTCACTCGGGGCTGAGCAGCGCTGAGGCCTATCAAAGAGAAATTGCATCAGGCCAAATCGGCGAGGAGACCTTGGAAACTCCACTTCTATCTGAGAAGGTATATTTTTTTACTGTTACACGTGGTCCCTTTGAAGCCGGTGATTTGCCTCTGTTAAAGTGATTTCATGATGTGTTATTCCCTAGGAAACGGCCACCGATTCCAAGCAAGTTAATGTGGGATTTATTACGGGACTTGTTCCCAGGGAAAAAGCTATGGGCTTCGAGAGGATTTTATTCCGAGCAACCAGGGGTAATGTGTTTTTAAGGCAGACTGCAGTTGATGAACCTGTCATTGATCCTGTATCAGGAGAGAAGGTTCGTATAGATCATTTGTGTTAATGCATATATCATTGGTGATTGTGACATGTGTGCACATATAGACATTTCGAGGCAGCTTGAAATGATCTAGTAAAATGCATTATGTTTGATAGTTGTGATTCTGTTACATCAAAGGTTTAGTGGTGTTATATGCCATTGTGAAATTATGGCCTTGTTTTTTGGATTTTTTTGAGAATTTTCAGGGTTTTCGAAGACAAAACAAACACACATCAATTAAATTTGGAAAATGTTTTTGAAAGAATTATCCTATTTTTGATCCTTTTCACCCTATTGATTTGACATCTAAAAACTCATTTTCAAAAGCTCTTGCTGCTAAAAGACAAATTAAACATTTTCTCTGAAAAAATCATCATTACCCTTTACCTTTTTGTCAATTTTTTCAAAACTAACTTAAACATATTACAAACTTTTGTAGAATTTTTTGAAAATTCTCTCATTTCTCTTATTTCTGAATATAGTTTCAGAAAAGCCAACCAAAGGAAAATTATGCTTTTGCTAGGCATTTGCACTTTGTTTTTTTTTTGTTTGGTTACTATTCAAGTGTCACAGGTTCAGTATGTTTCACTTGCTTTTAAAGGGTGTTTTAAATTTACTCTACCTGCAAATGCTTTTCTTTAGAATCAACGGAAGTTATTTTTGTATAGTTTGGTTATTTTTCTGATGAGAAACAATATGGCACTGCATTTTAGTGCATTACCTATGTCGGAATACTTGATACCTCTTGAATACTATTTTATTGGAAGAAGCTATATTTCATGTTTAACTTGTGGTTGAGCCCAAAAAGGACAGTACTTGGAAAAACTTAATTCCTTTTTTTTTTTTTTAATAACGTTGTAGGTGGAAAAAAATGTGTTTGTTGTCTTCTTTTCTGGAGAAAGAGCAAAAAACAAAATTCTCAAAATATGTGAAGCTTTTGGAGCAAATCGTTACGCTTTCAATGAGGACTTAGGCAAACAATCCCAAATGATCACCGAGGTATGTGCATACTTACATTTCTTTTTGGTCAGAGCCTCCATCACCACTCACCCATATTCTTTTGTTTTATTTGCATTGATTCCTTGTCGTGCTATTTATGTCTAGCTTAATAATTTATGGTTGTTATTCTGTATTTTAGTTCTGCACACTTTCGTCATTTCTTTCTTTCTTCTTATTTTTATGTTTTCCTCCCTCCTATTGCCATTCACAAACCATTATATTTTTTTTCATTCATGCCACAATCCATTAGTGAAAATCAAAATATCACCATTCTGCATAGTATCAATTAAGATACTTTTTTGCCTGTCGAAGTGAGGTGGTTTTGGGTGTACATATACATATGTTATTTATATATATTTACATGATTCACTCACATTGTGGAGATTTTTTTGCAGTCAAGTACAATTTGCATATTAAATCTTCCTTTCCTTTTTCGGTTCCTCTGACAACAGTGAAACTGTTCAGTGAGTTTTGATTGATGACTGTTTTTTTCTGCTTCAGGTCTCGGCCCGACTCTCAGAGTTGAAGACTACAATAGATGCTGGCCTCATTCATCGTGGAAACTTACTACAAACAATCGCAGAACAATTTGAACAGTGGAACTTACTGGTTTGTTACTTATTATTTAGTAGTATTTGTTATTCTTTTGTAAAATTATTTTTTTCACCGCACGTGTAAGACGGCCAGCAGCTAAGCTGTGGATAATCAATGGTTTACTCCAAATTTTCGTAGTGTTTCTATATTTCCCAATTTGTCCATTTTCACTCGATAATAATTTATGAATTGATATTTTCATTATGCATTTTTTAAAGTATATTTTTTGTGGTGATAAAGGCGAAGAAGGAGAAAGCCATATATCATACTCTGAACATGCTCAGCATTGATGTCTCGAAGAAATGTCTAGTGGCAGAAGGGTGGAGTCCTGTTTATGCAACAAGTCAGGTAATTTTTATTGGTAATTATTATTTGATATCCTCGACAGTTTTTATATCTCTGTTTTCTATTTCGGTCGTGGGATGACAAGTTGTGGACCATTTGTTAATATTAATTATGTGGTAATGTGCACTGTTCCACGAAGCTTAAGTGTAGTGTGAAATGTTCATGGTTATTCACAGAAAATGATTTTTTTTTGGCAGATTCAGGATGAATTGCACCGGGCAACACACGACTCTAATTCGCAGGTTGATGCTATTTTCCAAGTCTTGCATACCCGTGAGATGCCGCCAACCTATTTTCGAACAAACAAATTCACTATAGCTTACCAAGAAATTGTTGATGCTTATGGGTGAGTTGCTCTCTCTCTCTCTCTCTCTCTCTCTCTGGCTTGAACATATAGTTTGTATCATGAATGAAAGTTCATGCAATATAGTTGACCTCATTGCAGAGTGGCCAAGTATCAGGAAGCCAACCCTGGTGTATTCACCATTGTTACATTTCCATTTCTTTTTGCCGTTATGTTCGGAGACTGGGGCCATGGCATATGCCTTCTACTTGCTACATCATATTTTCTAATCAGAGAAAAGAAGCTTTCCAGTCAGGTAATTGCAGATTCAGCTATTTATAGTGTTGGGATTATATATTTTTAATCAATTCATTAGTTTTTGAATGAATCATTACCTATTCTTTGTTTTTCTTTTATTTTTACTCTGCTTAATTTTTATTTATGTTTATAACTTACTTTTTCTGAAGAGAAAAGATATATATCAGAAGTTGTGGCTCTGCTTCTTACCGCTAAACTATGTAACTAATACAAGTTGAGCTTCTTTTTGAAGTATGGAATAGTGAACTGCAAACTTTCACGTGAATTAAAAAATATTATATTATATATAGTCTGAGCTATAAATAGCGAATGATGTTCCATACATCTAAGTTCCTTTAAGTGATGGAAAGCTTATCATATATGTCTTCTCATCGCATATCAATCCCTCAAGAATATGATGTTGCGAATTTGCAACATTTTTTGGTTGAACGTATATCAGTGTTTGAAAATATATTAGCCAGTGACTCCATTTATTATTTTATTGAAGCTGTGATATTCATTGGAAATATTATTTGGTTCTTTCAATTCAACCTTGATTTGGCATTGCATAATGACATTGATATTTATCATTTTTGTTGCCTAGAAAACATTGTTGCAATCAGCAATCTCGTGATTGACATATGACATGCGTTGATTGCTTTTTGGGCAGTTTGCAATTTTACGTCTTTTAATTTGTGTGAATAAATGCAGAAACTTGGAGACATTATGGAAATGACCTTTGGTGGGCGTTATGTAATTATTTTGATGTCAATATTCTCAATCTACACGGGGTTGATCTATAATGAATTTTTCTCCGTGCCATTTGAATTATTTGCTCCTTCAGCATATGTATGCCGTGATACACACTGCAGGTATGTAATTGACCTCGACTCTTTTTATAATCTATTGCATGCTCTCCCCTTACCATATTGAACTTACATATTGCAGGGATGCTACTACAATTGGCTTGATTAAGTCTGGAGAGACTTACCCATTTGGTTTGGATCCTGCATGGCATGGCTCACGCAGCGAGCTGCCCTTCCTTAATTCATTAAAAATGAAAATGTCAATCCTTCTTGGGGTCTCCCAAATGAACCTTGGAATAATATTGAGCTATTTTAATGCCTTGTTCTTCAAGAATAGCATTAATACATGGTAAGTTGATATTTTCCAGTGTTTTCTTTCCTGATATTATTCTACTGATTATGTAGGCAAAATTGCATTTTCGGCCCACATCAATAGACCTCAGTACTTTAGGTCCCACACTTTAAAAAATGGCACTTTCGATTCCTTTTAATTATTTTGCACTTTTAGTCCCTTAAAAATTTAAAATAGTCTCAGCTTGGCACTTTTTGTCCCATAGGACCGTCTCAGTTTGCACTTTTGGCCCCAAATTGGATGGAAACGAGACAATGGGACCAAAAGTGCAAAACATTCAAAAACATTGGTCCCACTTTTAGAAAATTGGACTTTTGGTCTCATAGAATAGTTTTAGTTTGACACTTTTTGTTCCATAGGACTCTCTCAATTTCGCACCTTTGATCCAAGTGGTATGGAAAGGAGGCTATAGGATCAAAAGTGGAAATTTTTGAAAAGTTGGGACCAAAAGGGCAATTTATTAAAGTGCAGGAGCATGATTAAAAGTGTTGAGGATCCAGTCATGTGGGACTAAAAATACAAATTTCTCTATTATGACTATTACTTGCATATAGATGCCTTCCATTTTTTTTTTTTGGCCAATTCTTTGGTTAATAACCTGATCGATTAATGTTGTTTTGTTCTCTTGCCTTCTTATTCATCTGTTGTGCTATTCCAGGTTCCAGGTCATTCCCCAGATGATATTTTTGAATAGTTTGTTTGGCTACCTTTCTGTCCTTATCATCATTAAATGGTGCACTGGATCCCAAGCTGATTTGTATCATGTGATGATCTACATGTTTCTGAGTCCTACTGACGAAATTGGTGAAAACCAGCTTTTCAAGGGTCAGAAGACAACTCAGGTTAAATTATCATCCAATGCAAAATAATGACTTCTGTTTATTCATTTCATATTTATGTCTAATGCAAGTAAAACTCTTGGGCTATGTTGGGTTTTTAGATTTCAGTGGGTAAAGTGAATGAAAATGAAATGAATGAACACACTCATTAAAATCCAGGAAACAAACATAGCCTTAGTCTTTGCCATGCCCTAATTTGATAAAAGCTCATTTCATTTTATCACTTTTTCAGCTCGTGTTGTTACTGTTGGCCTTTGTCTCTGTCCCATGGATGCTACTTCCAAAGCCTTTCCTTTTGAAGATACAGCACAATGTATGCATCTTCTCACTCGTTCTTTATTTAATAATTCAAAATTCTAGTTTTTTAAATTTTCAACTTAATTATATGATCCTTTTTAATGCCATGCTTCTTTAGAGGCACCAAGGGGAGTCCTATGCACCCATTCCCGATGGAGAAGAGTCTTTGCTAGCAGAAGCTAATCATGATTCCCATGGTCATGAGGAGTTCGAATTCAGTGAAGTTTTTGTACATCAGCTCATACATACAATAGAATTTGTGCTTGGGGCAGTTTCAAACACAGCTTCTTATCTTCGTTTATGGGCTCTGAGGTATTTTCTTTTACCTTGACAATTTGGCCTGGAATATTTCATATGCTTGGAGTTCATTAGATCTGAACAGGATGGTTTCTTAGCTGTTCACTTTAAACATGAACAAATTTTAGTTTTTTCACTAATAAAAGATCCTAGATTACTTGGTCTCACTTTAAAAATACGTATTCACCAAGTCATTATACATTAAAGATGCTAATTTATTTCCTTTTTCTTTTTGTGATATTCAGTCTAGCCCACTCTGAGTTGTCCAGTGTGTTCTACGAGAAGGTTCTTCTTCTTGCGTGGGGGTAAGTGCATTATATCATTCAAGTATTTCTTCTCTAGTGGATGTTTCAGTGTTCATATACTTTATTTACCATTTGCAGTTTTGTCCTTTTTTATTTTTACTGTGAAGTAAGAGATGGAATAGAAAGATATAAAACTTTTGATATGATGCATGGTAATAACGGATAAAGATGAGCTTCTACTAATAGCCTTGATATGCTAAAATAAAGAAGCCTACTCACCATGCTGCGCATTGGGCATGGTGCATATGAACTTGGATATCATTTCAAAGACTAGGGTGTCAACAGGTCTGATTCGGGTTGTTTGACCTAGATCCAGATCCATTACTCTAGCCGCATTCGTA
This sequence comes from Penstemon newberryi var. newberryi, assembly GCA_030819805.1. Taxonomy (NCBI): domain Eukaryota; kingdom Viridiplantae; phylum Streptophyta; class Magnoliopsida; order Lamiales; family Plantaginaceae; genus Penstemon; species Penstemon newberryi. The sequence goes on along the minus strand of JAUALY010000004.1, from coordinate 9,200,814 downwards.
TTTGTCTTCATCGGATTCTAGAAGTTGGATAGAAATTCGGATTCGCTGAAATCTCCACCAATATCTAAAACAAATTTCTTAATGCAATATAAACAATCAACTAAACTAACAAGCTCAAACTTTCTTCATTACACTTAACTTCAAAATCGGAAGGATAAGCCACTTTCCTATTTAACAATCTTTTATTAATCAAGTCTATTGGAAAACAACGATATTGATAGTGCATTAAAATTAATTCATGTTGTTAGTTGAGTGTTGAGGTATGAAAATGAAATCATGAATGAAAATATTAACACGTCTTTTTAGACTGACGATTAAACACTTCTAGCGTTACCTATATAAATAAAACATTATGGTCATATTCTTTTCCGATTATTGGATACTGATTTTTAACTAATCAGATCTGGCTAGACCTATATTTGCTTTAGATTGTGGATCTTCTTACTCAGATCAGGTCCATCGGGGCTCAATCGAATAAAGATCCTAATAAATAGTGTTGGATTCGGATAAAAATCCGCTCTATTTTACAGCTTTAACAAAGACAGTATTTATGTTATATGAAAAAGAAAATGTAATTCCATACTATGTTCCGTTTATAATAAACTTTAGTTCTTCTATGAGTTGCTTTCTCAAAAGATAATTATATGGTACAAACTAGAATTATGATTTAGTTCAGAGGGCCAGATCTCTAGATCATCTCGTTCAATTATGTAAAGCCCCTGTTTAGACCCCTTCCGCCCACCCCTTTAGAAACATAAAAATAAATGAAGAATGAGGGTGTTTAAATCTATTTGTTAACTCAACTATGCCTTATGAAATTCGATTGCGGTTTTATTTGAATATTTATCAGGTACAACAATATCTTTATCCTTATTATTGGAGGCATCGTCTTTGTTTTTGCAACTGTTGGAGTATTGTTAGTGATGGAAACTCTAAGTGCCTTCTTGCACGCATTAAGGCTTCATTGGGTCGAGTTCCAAAACAAGTTTTACGAGGGTGATGGGTACAAATTTAGTCCATTCTCATTTGCTTTGCTTGATTACGAGGAGGAATGATTCTCTACAACGGAATGGTAACTAGAATAAAACGTTTGATAGTTGAATTTGCACGAATGAGAAGTTTTTGATTCATTTATCTGGATTTCATGCAAAGAGAAAGGCAGTGATGTTCTATAAATCTATGCATGGAAATGTAGCTCTATTTATTTTGATTTGAGTGCTTTCTCTCTCAATCTTTTCTCTTGTATCATTTGTGTCTTTGAGAGGAATAAGCAGGCACTTATTGTGAGGCTTGCATTTTGGACAGCTATGATGTAATTAATCCTTAATTATTTTACTTAATTATTTTATTTAAGCAGCTTGACATTTATTTAAATTGTCCGGACAGCTTGATACTTCTTTAACTGGAGTATAATATGTATTTATGATTTTTCCTAGTTGTACCTAAACATATGTTGCTTTTGCCTTAATAAAAGCATTACAAACGTTTTCTTGAAAAAATAACATTTGTTGCTTTTAATACCTTCAATATGATATGAATTGTAATTATAGAGTGTTGTCCACTATGATTCTATCGATTATTTTATCTGCAACAAAATTACAGGCATTAGGATGGCATAATGTGAATAAATCTAGGTACTTTTCATATAATAGTGGGAGAAATCTAGAGGTTAAATCGTAAAGCTTCATTAATTGTACATATTAAATAAAATTTATAGATAATTTTCAATCGCAGTTAGAGATTGATCAAATAAGCCAATGATGGAAAAATTCTTATGTTAGGCGCTTGTAAATAGTTTGTTCAAGAAATATAACTGGAGAAGAATTCTTATTGTATGTATCCCATAGAGGAATTCATCAAAATGGCCTTACCACATATTGAAATTATAAAAATGATAAAGAATCAAGAAAATATTTTCTAAGTTTATTTTCAGAAATACTCCATCCGTCGTTTTATTTTTGCTTCTATTTCTTCTTTGGGATGTACATAAATATAACTTTCTTTCTTAAAATGAATTTATATATCTCAAAAATACTTTCTCACGTAAAATAATTTTTTGACCCACTAATTTTCTACTGGTACTTTTAAGGGCATAAATGTTAAAATACGTAAAATATTCATTTTTTTAACTATTACCGAAAACCAAGGAGCAAATAAAAGAGGAAGGAGGGAGTAAATCTTAAACTTATATTTTCCCATCTCAGTGTTTTTTTTCTTTAGAATTAATGTGAGGTGTTAAGTAAAAGTAAAAAAAAAATGAAATTAGAAATAAACATCAACCTATGGTAGTAAATCTTTTATGCTGTTTGGTTCTTGATTACTTGTGCGTAAACAATAAGCAAAATGAAATAAATAAAAGTGGCGGAGACGAAATTTATTTGGTGGGGGCGGGGGAGAACTTTTGAAATAGTACACTATATAAAGAAAAAAATAAGGGCACAACCGCATTATAAAAAATCGTATTCCTTTTACGAATAAAGAAAATCCAAAATAATTAAGAACGTAATAAGGAGACGACCTAATTATAAAAATAATAAAAATTTTATACAATTATCATTCTACATTATTTAAGAAAGAAAGAAAAATAATTTAAAAAGAATAAAGTACTATATTTACAATTGTCATTGTACATTAATTAAGAAAGAAAAGAATTTAAAAGAAAGCATAAAAGAAATGCATTTGGGAAGAAATTAGATGGTGTTTGTGGATCTCAAACCCTGAACCTCAAGAATTTCGTAGAAGTGAAGTACCAAACCAATGGCTAAGTTATTTGGTTGCTTATTACCATTGCCTCTATTAATATTAATGTTGCAAATTTTGTTCTAATGCAAGGAAAATATTCATAGCTTTTTACTACCCAAAATCCAAGAACCAAATATAGTTTAAGCGAAAGGTTAAAATAAATGGTAATCAAGGAAATATTATTTATTGTTTCCTCATAGTTGAGCAAAAACACAAGAAATTGCAAAAAGAAATTGCAAATACCCAATCACAAATTCACAATAACAAGTATAAGGCAAGCAAGGAGTATTAACCATAAATATATCACATTTTGATTGTTTCCTCAATCAAAGGAGGTTAACAAACACGAAATTGGTCTTAAAATAGTTAAAGAAGTAAGTTCAACTGACAGTAAGAAATGCAGCAGCAACACCTTCTCTATTTACAGGGATGAGGTGAGAATATTTCACTGCAATTCGTATCCTACTGTGAGGTACTAAGTACTAACAGCTGCAACGGTTGAAACCATTGAATCCACGCCGCAAATATTGCGCCCCTGACAAATTTTGTAATACCCATCTTCCCCCCAATTGGGTCCCCAAGAATTCTTGATGATCCAGTATGGCTTCTCCTTCATTCGGATTGGAGCATATCCAGATTGACCATAACCAACCAGCAAAACACCATGATCCTGTCTTTTCGAACATATGAATGGGCATGAAACTCCTTTCATGTATGTCTGCATGAATACTGCATTGATAGCCACTGCATCATAGAAAAGGAAATCAAGAGATTATGCATTTGATAATACGATATAATCACATATCTAAATATCTATTAAGGAGAAACTAAAGATAAAATAAGATGCTTTGAAGCTATTGAGATAGAATGGTGAGAGTAGATACCAGCAAGAGGGCCATTCTTGACAAGATTTGCTGCAATTTGATCTTCATCAAGGGATACAACACTGAAGTTAGAAACCTTTGCAGCAATCTTGCTCTTGTCGAATTTGCAAGATCCACGGTCAGTGCCGGTATATGGATAGTCTTCCTCTCGCATGAGTCCACCAGATTTAAGTGTGTACTCGAAAGCACTGTTCATCAGTCCACCATTGCAGCCTGAGTCGCATGAATCCTTCTCTTCTGGATCACACTGTATATAGAAAATTTCATTACACAGAATAGTAATGACTAATGCCATTTTGTTTCTTAGATGTTGAAAGATGAACAGAGTCACAGAGATATATCTTAATGCAGTTGAAATTCAGAAACAGTTTTAAACATTATATATAACTTGAGTTCTTTCCAGTATGTACTTATCTTCACAAAGATTAATTGAAATTAACTCAAATCATGATTCGCAATACGACAGCCAACTTAAATACCAACCAACTAGGGTGTCATTATCCCACCATCCACTCCTCAAACACGACAAAAGGAAACATCACTCATGGTAAACAACTCCTATTTTTGCATGTAAGAAACAATGAAATATTTAAGCAAGTAATCTCAGGTGGCAGGTAAGTAGGGCCCATGATATTATAGTACATGCTTGCACATCAATTCATATCTTTGTCAAAGCAACTATTTGCACACCTTCAAACATTTAATACCAATACAACACCAAAGAATAAGCCACTAATTATATATAAGAGCCAAACCTCATGATCACAATCAACAAGCTGCTGCTCACTGAGGCTCACAAGATTCTTTGTTGCCAGAAAATTGGCACCTTCCAATGCTCCAGTTGTGCTAAATGACCAGCACGATCCACAAGAACCCTAATAACGATGATTCAGCAATCACCAATCAGTTCTATATGCGCTAAGCAACCAATTAATTAATCACGAAGTCAATATCTAATTTACATAGATAGTACAAATCCAAGTCAACGCTTTTACAAGCTATATTTTTCTCACCTGATTCTTCACCGGTGTAACAGCACCGTGTTCTCTCCAATCGAAATCCGTCGGAAGATCATTCGTCGGCAAAATCGCTGCTTTGTGAGCATCCGAAGGAAGACGCAGACGCCTATTGAGGCCGAGAAACTGGCTTCGGAACTCACGGGGGGGTAAGATCGGAGAACTGCGTGACGCCGTGAACGGCGGAGGGATCGAGCTTCTGGTGTCGCTTCGCGCGGCGCAGGTTAGCCTTGAACACACCTAATCTATGATCGTGCTCCTTCTGCGTGGCGTACGCCTTTCCAAATTTCCTCTTGAAGATCTCGAAATGATGATCGGCGTTCAACAGTGAGTTTTCGTCCGAGACGACGTCGTTGGCATTCTCGTGGTCAACGACTTGACGGATCAAGAGATCGTCGCCGCCGCTGACGTCGGATTCGGCGAGGGAAGATCGAAACGACGTCGCGATGAGGAGAGAAGAAAGGAAGAGGAGGGCAAAGCGTGAAGCCATGGCGTGATTTCAGCTCTTTTTACTTACTTTTCCTTTTTTGCTTCTGAAGATGTCAATAAATAGAGATACAGAACCATCTGTGTGTGTAGTGGGAGTGAAAAAGGAGGTGAAATAGCCAATGGGTATTGAACACGTGGTGGAAGGTGATTCGTGGAAGGAATGTTAATGTTGCCTCTAGTTCTTGATTAGGTCATTAGTGGAGTATCTGGATGTTTTGTATTGGCAACTTGTAATTCTTTGATTTATTTTAGGAATTATCTATATAATTCATAAATAACTGGGGCAATAACCCGTTGAAATTAGTGTAGTTTAGGATAAGATAAAATAATAGTCCATACATATTTTTATTTTTTTGTATCAAATATTTTGTCTGAGAATTCTTGCATAAATCAGGTCTTTTATAAATTATACATAACATTTTGTAGATATTATAGATGCAATAATTTTGTTTATGATCTATGAAAAACTTGGTCTGCATAAAAAAAAAAATCTTATTTGGTATATTTATTTTGATTTAGACATTTATGTTTAAAAAATTCGTCGAGTAAACATAATATAGAATCATTAGATTGAATATAACATCATTTGTTAGAAGAATTTTTACATAAAGTTGTGATTGATTGATACTTATGAAAGAATAATCAATACATAAGATATGTACAAAATCACTTGCTCTATGATTTTGTCGATGCTCTGAGTCTGATTTATACTAAAAATATACTATGAGTATCTTCTCTATACCCCATATATATGATTTCATGAGATAATTAATTTTATCTATTATTATTCATATATGTACAAAAATTGGATTAGAATTCAATTTACGCAATGTAAGTACAAGTCAACTAAATTAAGAAAAAAATGATGACAGATATTTCCCATAAAATGTGGTAGATGAGGTGACTCAACTTCCAAGCAACATAAGTTAGGTGAAAGGATTTTATTTGGACTATTCATAACCGAGCAAGCAAAACTGATTCAATAATATTTGCTGTCAATTTTTTTTTCTTCTACTTATCATAATAAACATTATGTATATTTTAGTTATTTTTTATTTATTTATGAATGAATTTCGACCATAACGGGTTGGATTTAACTAAATGTTGGCTACTGATTTGAGGCCCCATTGGACTCTCTTTAAACTAGCCCAAGTACAAGAAACCTTTAAATGTGATGATTTAATTTATTTTTCCTTAAAAAAAAAGTACTTATTTGGTAAAGGGAAGTTATAAATCTACAAGCTCCATTGCTCAAAGGAGATTTATTGGCAGATACCATCTCATGTAAATAGATATATAGATAAAATAACCCCTAATACATGTTAAATTTAAGCCAAATATACAATTATTCATCTATAAGGGGTAGATTCCTGTCATAAAATCAAGTACCAAGAAAGCTAAAAATGAGCTCTCATATTATATATATATATTAGCAAGTATGTATTAAATCTCCATTATCCGAAAGCTATACAAATTGACCGACCCTGGAGCTGAAAGAACTTGCATCATATCCATGTTTAGTAGAGTAGTAGTTGAAGTAGCTCTATCTGCGGACATGTCCATGTTTCTGACCCTCCCACATGTAGAGAAATGAAGCAAACATCACGAATATAAGGAGTACACAAATCCTGAAACACCAAACACAGCACACTGAAGTAGTGTCACAACGACACCAGTGCTGATGAACTTGCTTTCCACACTTGTAGCAGAAACTTATCCCACATCTGCAGTGCAGTATCAAAATCAAAATCAAAAGCAATTCAACTTAAATCTGCTCTGCTCATAAGACATTATGGCTGTGTTTGGAACTTTAACGAGAAAAACAATTAATTAACACGTTCTAGTGTTTTCCTTGCTAAAATTCAAGAACCAAACATAGCTTAATTAATCTCTTTCCTTTTATGAAGAACCCTTTTAAGATTGTTTCAAATTTTTATCTTCAGATTCCATTTTCACAAACCAGAATGAAGCCTTTGAAAGGGGAACTTCTATTTCTATAGAATTCAAACACAAGACTAATTAGGCTATGTTTAGTTCTTGAATTTTAGTGAGATAGGAAAATGTTTTTCTTGCATGAAATAATAGAACATGGAGCTCTAATTCTTGTTCCTCGTCATTTTCCTACACTCAAAATCAAGAACCTGACATAGCTTTAAAGATTAAAAAAAGGGTTGGTTCCTTTCTGAAAAAACCAAAAGTGTGTTTTTTGAGGTCAAACAATATCAGGCGGCCACAGGTTTTTAATTTAACAGAGAGCATGTTATGGAGGGACATGGATCAACGAGTGTATGCAGTTCTTTACATGTTAATTCATTTATAAAACGAATGAAACCCGACCCTGAGATAATAATAAGATTCGATATAATAGTTCATTTATTGATTAATAATTAATTTGATCAACTTGCAGCCAAATAAAGGGTGTTAACAAAGAGTGACTTCTTGTTTCATTTCTATCTCTCTATAGGATATTCATTACTCATCAAATAGGCAAATAAAGACAAAGATCGAGTACCTAGATGATATACTTCTATATATTAACTCAAATCCAGACCATAATGAAGCAATTATACTAACAAAAACAGCAGATATGAATATATAAGTGAATACAATTCGAGAAACAGGCTCGAAATTCACATCAAATTTAATACAGTATATATGTGGTTTATACTTGATAAGAGAGTCTAGCTCTTGTTAAAGCCCATGGCTCCACCAAAATACAAAAGATGTATTTTTAAGAATTTAATGCAAAAAACTCACTGAATACACTATTAACAACACTAAACACAATAACACAACATCTAAAACAACCATAATATTCATAGAATATCACACGAGAAATCTTCCAAAAGTATACATTAGTTCATAAAATGCACACAATTGATCAACAAACTACTAAATATCAAATTCCTAAACCATCTTCACCAACAAATAGTACGTAATTACCAGTGAAATTTGAGTAATCAAAGCAAAGATATCAGACAAAAGCAACAAAATGAAACACCAAGATATTTCCTTTAGTTGATATTAGCTCTCAAAATTATAAGTCCTCCAAAATAATGCAATATCAGCAAGTAAATTTGAAGAGCTTGAAGTAATTTTGCACATATCACCCCCATTAGTACACAGTTACCAACAAAATTGAAATCATCAAACACACCCCAATTCATCATCAATCATAAAATAAAACTAAGTCCCAGAAAACCCAAAGAATCAATCAATCAATCAAAACTATATAAGTCCAAAAATGCAATTTAGCCGAGTTTTCGAAAAGAGAAAATACAAAAATGAAAACAAAATATACCTGCACTTAATAATCTGACAGCCCTCAGAGAGTTCAACGAAATGCTTACACCGTGGACACCTATTCCACTTCCTCTGCTCCGCTAACCTCCCAAAAGCGACGTCGTTTCTGTCCCTCAATTCCCCACTCTCCTCACACCCAAATCCCGCGTGCCAAACACTCTTACACTGAAAACAGAACCATCTCTTACAACTCGGACACTTACACTTCTTCGGATCCCCCCCACACTCATTCACGATTAACACATTGCAGTTTCTGTACGGACAGTAGCACTTCTCCACACCACCAATCGCCGCTTCACACAGAACATCGCCCCACCGTATGAAGAGAGCAGGGCCCACGAGTGAAGAGCACGCGAGTGGGTCGAGCGCGTGGTCGCAGTTGTAAGCTGGGCATTTGATTTGGCCGATGTTGTCGTCTTCGAGCTTGACGCGGATGTATTTTATCATGCAGTCGGTGCAAAAGGGGTGGGAGCATTTGGTGGTGTTCTTGAATTTCTTGCTCGGATTTGAAGTGGGTTCGATGCAGATTTCGCAGGTGAATTCTTGATTCAGTGATTCGTTTTCTGGGAGCTGTTGTTGTTGTTGTTCTTGTTGCTGTGATTGTTGTTGGGGTTGTGGAATTTGGGGAAGTGTATTCAGTGTGTTTCCCATTTTTTTTGTTTGTTTGTTTGGAGTTTTTGCTTGTGATGAGATCATAATTTCACTCTTGATAAAGAACTCTTCTATATAGCGATTTTGTCCCCAGGGCACAACGCTTATACTGTCCTAATTTCCTCTGTTTTTTCGTTTTCTCACGAGTGAATTGCAAATCAAGTAGTGTTATTTTTAAAAATCATTTTACCTTAAAAAAAATAAAAAGGTACATTCCTTACTTTTTATTTATGTAAAAAAAGCACATTGATTCCCTCTTAATTTTTATAAAGTTAAAATGATCACTATACAATTATCACATGAATGTGAAGTGCCCATTTAGGTATATCACATGGAATAAAGTGAAGCAAGTATCAAGTATGTTAGCTAAATAGGGTTAATTTGGTTATTTTCCACATCGTAATGAATTCACAGTGGAATTATAGGACGCGTGTGCAACACCTCACGACGAAAGAGGTTAAATGGGGAGTAATATGTATATTTTCATATCATAGAGGGTATTGCCCCTTAGACAAATAAACATATCACATAAGGGTAACTTGTCAAAACCCCCTTCTTCTTTTTTACTAGTAACTGCTTTAGGTATAAAATTTGATATTTGTTTCGCTTTGCAGAAAGCATTTCATATTTGTTTAAAAGTTAAAACTTACAAATTATTTTGTATTAATTTTTTTTCTTAATTTAAAAGCTTTCTATCAATTTTGGCAAAATTCTAAAATCACTCTAAGAACAAAAGCAAAACAAATAGACATATTGTCTTTTCACACTTACCACAGCAGATGTCTTTGTTATCATTTAGGCTAAGGAAACAAATAACAAATACTTACTCCGTCCTTTTTTGTTTTATCCATTGCTATAATTGATCAGTCAATTTGATTTAATTAATATACTTCACTAATAAGTTGATAATATCATATAATATCATACATATTAATATTTAAAAGATTTAATACATATGATAAATCACTTAAAAAATTAAAAAGTTTGACCGAGTAATGTAGTTAATAAGGCAAAAGAAAAGGGCCAGAGGGAGTATAAATTACAAAGATATTGTTAGACCTAGTGATTCCTAATAATTGTGCACGTGATCTCAAACAATAGAATATTACTTATTCTATTAAAATTTGGAAAATAGTCTTATCTCATTAGAAGTGAATATATGTGCAACACGGAACGTAGATAATAATGGGCCTATTTATTTGGTTTTTCCCAAAACTATTTCATGTTTGGAAAAATCGAAACAAACAACTTTTTTATTTTTTGAAATAAATTTATAATTTTTTAATTTTCTCAAACTACTCTCCTTCAAATAAATAATAATTTTCTTATCTCTAAATAAACTTATATTTGATTTGATATAATCTCGTATACAACTTATCTTACATAAGAAACATGATTACACATAAGGTCTTACACCTACAATCTAACTCTTTAAAAAACAACAACATACACATACTTTATTTATCAAATAAATAACATTACCCAAATTTATATTATTTCACAAACCTTCATTGCACTCTCAAACACTAACCAAATATGCCCATTGTCTTTTGTAACACAATTATAATAGGGGGGAAATGCAAGATACTCCCATGTGTTATGGTAAACCTGCAAGAAACTACCATGTGAAATTTTTATTGCGCCAAATTTCCTTGTTTTTTCAAAAACCCTGCAAAAAAACCCAATTTGTAAAAAATAGGTCGTTTTGGATCGACATATTTCAAGAAATCACTTTTAAAATATATCACGTGAAGTTGTAGGGACCAACTTGAAGTATTTTAAAAATAATTTCTTGAAATATGTCGATGCAAAACGACCTATTTTTTTTATAAATTGGGTTTTTTTGCAGGGTTTTTGAAAACACAAGAAAGTTTGGTGCAATAAAAATTTTACAGGGTAATTTCTTGCAGATTTATCATAACATAGGGGAGTATTTTGCATTTAGCCCTTATAATAGTAGAAAAATTAATCTATCCTGACATTATAACTAAGTATTACATGCAAATTCGTCCAAGTTTTCCTCACCGAAACATTAACCATATAATTGTGATGACGCCTCCTAGAGTAATCAGATAAATAAGATTTATACATATCTTCAGGCGCCAACCTTCTAGACAAGGGCACCCATGCTCGTTAACTTGGTTTCTACATTTGTAGCAAAACTCTATCCCACATCTGCATCAACATGAATTACAAGTTAATTCTTTCATATAAATATTAACATAAAGTGAATTATCATGAATGAATTAATCGTTTATATAATGAATCAAACACTAGATTAGATAGAAGGAAAATTAATTAATTCACCTGCACTTGATATAGCGACAACCATGGGAGAGTTGGACGGAATGCCTACACCGCGGACACCTACTCCACTTCTTCTGCTCTGCCAGCCTCGCAAATGCGAGGTCGTTGCTATCCCTCAGCTCCTCGTTGTATTTACATCCGATTCCCTCGTGCCAAACACTCTTACGTACACTTATAACAAAGCCATCTCTTGCAACTGGGGCACTTAGATTTCTTCGGATTTCCCCCACACTCGTTCACGATTAACACATTGCAATTTCTATACGGGCAATAGCATTGATCCCAATCTCTAATGGTTGCCTCGCACATCACGTCGGTCCAGCGCAAGAAGATTCTAGGGCCGACGAGTGAAGCGCACGATAGAGGGTCGAGCGTGTGATCACAATTGTAAGCGGGACATTTGATGTGCCCTTCGTTGTCGTCTTCGAGCTTGACACGGATGTACTTGATTATGCAATCAGTGCAAAAGTGGTGGGAGCATTTATTGGCGTTATTGAATTTCTTGTTGGGATTTGAGGTGGGCTCGATGCAAATCTCGCATGTGAATTCTTGAGATATTAATGTAACCAAAACAATTCACGTTTTTAGATAAGAATATACACAAAAATTCGGGGGTTTTTTGCAAGTTAACTCCTTGTGATATGTCTAATGGGTAATTTACCTCCCTGTGAAATAAAAATAGGCAATTTAACTCCCTCTGAAATGAAATAATGAGCAATTTACCTCCTTGTGATATAAAAATAGGCAATTTACCTCCCTGTGAAATGAAATAATAAACACTTTACCTCCCTGTGATATGAATTAATGAGCAATTTAGAGGGAGGCAATGTGCCTCTTTTATAAAAACACAGGGAGGTATATATTTTGCCCTTTTTCTTATCACGGGGAGTTAAATTGCCTATTTAGGATATCACATGGAGGTATTTTGCCCTTTTATTTATCACAGGGAGTTAAATTGTCTATTTAAAATAACACAGGGAGTTAATTTGCTATTCACTCCAAAAATAAATCATACATGAAATATTAACATAGTCTGGTGGTTAAATACTCTTAATTCTGTTTATATAACAAAAATATTGGATCCAAATCTTATCTTATCAGATCCACCTAGACCCCCTATTTATCATTTGTTTAGGAATATATATAGATCTTCTTAATGGAATTATAATAATTTGTTCTTTTATAAGACAAAAAGAATTTTAATAAATTTGGTTTTAATGACATCTCTAAATATGTGATGTAACATATTTTATTAATTCAGTTCATATGAAATCATGCAAGGCTATAGACATTAAATTCTTACGAATAGAAAATCAATAAATTGGAGATCTGTTTGCTGATACATCAGAAAGTATATTTAGGATAAAATAACTAAAACATGACACACCTGAAATCCATGTCGAAAAAGAGAGAATCTTGAAATATGAAGTATAGTCTTAATTCCAAGCCTTGATCACACGTAAAATATATTTTCTTTTTCTTCTATCAATTCACGAGATACTAAAATTATTAGAAAAATATATATTATGATTTGGTTCGGGGTTTCAGGGACAGGCCCTTGTACAACTCTAGGATTTATCAATCCATATCAGAGTAAAATATGAGTTCTTCAAGAGTTCAAGGCTAATGGGTCTCTATACATAATAAATCATCATTATCATATATGCTATATAAGTTCATGTAATATTTCATAATATTATTTAATTGCTAAGTTAATTAGTTGGGATACACTACTAGAATTAATAGAAATTTCCACCGAAATATTCCCACCGAACATAATTTCGGTGGGAATTTCGGTGGGAATTTGAATTAATTTCGGTGGGAATTTGAATTAAAAAATTCTGAATTTTTTAAAACAAAATCGGAATAATAAATATTCCCACCGATTTCAAAAATCGGTGGGAATAAAAATATTCCCACCGATTGAAATCGGTGGGAATAGGAAATTCCCACCGATTTCAATTTCGGTGGGAAACATAAAGCTACTTCCGCGCAGCTGCTGGTAGCAGCTGCACTTAATGTAAAAAAAAAAAAAATTTCATTTCATCTCTCCTTTCTTTCCCTTCTTCGATCTGCCGCACTCCCCTAGACATTTAGCTCCGGCCACTCCAGCTGCAGGCAGGCAGCGCGCAACCGTACCAGCTTTCACTCCAGCTGCAGCAGGCAGCAACCGTACGTACCGTAGCTCCGGCCACCAGCAGCAGCTCCGGCCACCAGCAGCAGCTCCGGCCACCAGCAGGTATGACCCTCGTGGTTCTTCTATATATAGAGGTATATATATGTTCTTAATTAGTTAAACAAATTTCATACATATATGCTTTTGTTCTAGCTATATAGATCTAGATGTTAATTTGTGATAAAATAATTTTAGGTTTGATAATAAGTCCCATTTGAAATTAAAACTTCATTTATGTATATAGTGTTATTGAAAATTTGATTGAGCCTAATTTTGATTATTTATTGATTTAGGGCTTGTATTATTAACTTTTAGTTAGTTAGGGTTTATAATTGATTTATAATTTCAGGTTTGATAATAAGTCCCATTTGAAATTAGAACTTCATTTATGTATATAGTGTTGTTGGAAATTTGATTGAGCCTAATTTTTTGATAAAAAATTGATTTAATTAGGGCTTGTATTATTAACTTTTAGTTAGTTATAAGGGTTTATATAGTGTTGTTGAAAATTTGATTGAGCCTAATTTTGATAAAAATTTGATTTAGGGCTTGTATTATTAACTTTTAGTTAATTAGGGTGTATAATTGATTTATAATTTTAGGTTTGATAATTGATTTATAATTTTAGGTTTGATCTAGAGGGTTTTATATATAGTAGTGTACACTTTGCCAACAAATATTCAATTTTATGATGCAAATATAAATTTGTAAGTTCCGTTTGAAATTACAACTTCATTTATGTATATATATAGTGTTGTTGAAAATTTGATTGAGTCTAATTTTGATAAAAATTTGATTTAGGGCTTGTATTATTAATTCTGCTGCTCTAGCTCAACCGCCCCCGCCGAGACATTCTCAAATGCCAAACTCGGACGACGTTTCTGAAACACCGGATATGTAGTATAATGATTTATTAGACAAGTATTGAATGTTTGTAATATATATAGGATGATTATGTGGGATTGTTTGTAAGAATTGAATATTTTGTTATGAGACAATTAAGTACTATTGAATGTTTGTAATATATAAATGATGATTTTGTGTTTATGTTTGTAAGAATTGAATATTTTGTTATGAGTAGTTTTTATGTAATTCATTGTCGGGAATTCAAAAAATTAGAAATTTAAAAAAAAAAAAAAATTCAGAAATTAAAAATATATATATATATATATGAATTCCCACCGAAAATATTTCGGTGGGAATTTATATTTTCCCACCGATTCAATTTCGGTGGGAATAAATATTCCCACCGAAATTGAATCGGTGGGAAAATTCCCACCGATTTTGAAATCGGTGGGAATTTCTATTCCCACCGAAATATTCGGTGGGAATTTCGGTGGGAAATTTGTCGGTCGGAATTTCGGTGGGAATCCGATTCCGACCCCACTTTTTCCCACCGATTTTTTCGGTGGGAAATTCGGTCGGAATTTTATAATTCCGACCGATTTTGACCAAAATCAGTGGGAATTTCGGTGGGAATAAACCTTGTTTCTAGTAGTGATAAAATGCATCAAACTCACCCGTATTTTGGGAAACATGCACATATCTCCCCCCTTCCCCCCCTCCCGTGTTATTTTTTTTTTGCAAACAAACACGTTTTCTACTTTGAGTTTTATCAAATGTTGCACACTCTCCCTTTAACGATTAAATAATTGACAACTTTAGTTTGTTTAAGTTAAATACTATTTTACCCTCCATATTTAATCTATTTACCAATCTATTATATTAATTAGATTTTATATATAATATTAATTAATTAAGTAATTTTAATATAAATTCTAAAAAATTACAAAATGTTTTATTCATAATATTTAATATTATTAAAATAAAAAATATACTTAATAATTATTTTTTAAAAAAAAGTGTCTTCTTCCCCATAAAACCCCACCCCCACCCTCTCTTCCCCTCCCCACCAGAACCCAAGCCACTGCCGACCTGAATCTCCGGTCCCAAGACACCATGGCCTGGGTTATTTGGTCCCCGACCACGGTGGTCTGGGACCAACAATCCAAGGCCATCGACGGTTTGGATTTCGGCGGGGAGGGGGGAGAAGGTGGTGGGTGGTGGGTTGGTAGGGGTTACGTGGAAGAAGGGTTTTTTTTCTTTTTATTTTAATTTAGGGTTATTTTTTAATCTTTCAATTTAAATTGAGTTTCAATCTCATTAACCGCAAGTGAAATACACTCTTCCCCACTTTTGACGAAAAAAGGATTTTGTGCAACTTTTATAAAACACAAGGGGATTTCTTGCAAGTGTTCGTAAAACACAAGGGGGTCTACGCAAAAAAAATTACACATGGGGGTTTTGCGCATGTTTCCCAAAATACAGGTGGGTTTTGTGCATTTTTCCTATAAAATCTTTCTATTAAAATTGAGTTTCAGTCTCATTAACCTCAAGTGAGTACACTCTCCGTCACTTTTGATGAAAAATAGATTTTGTGCAACTTTTTATAAAATAAAAAGGGATTCCTTGCAAGTGTTTGTAAGACACAAGGGGGTTCTATGCAAAAAAAAAAAGAAAAAATATGGAATTTTGTGCAGATTTTCCAAAATACAAGTGGGTTTGGTGCATTTTTCCCTTAATTAGTTAGGTTCTTTTTTTTTTTTTTTTTTTTTGAAATTAGTTAGGTTCTTAAGTGAGAAAACATATACTCCAGTATATATTTTGTTCAATTTCTTTGTAAGTCACTCTACTTTAATGAAATTATCAAAAAGAAAAAACTACATTAATGAATTACTAGCATATATCTATCAAATGGTGACTGGACATGACACATGCATAACGCTGATAATTCCTTAAAATTATGGTTTTTTTATATTTATATTAAAATTCCATTTGATTTATATGAATAATAAATTTTCATTTGAGTAGAATAAATATTTTAGTACTAGTAAGTCCACATTAAAAATGAGGATGCATAATGAAATATTCACCATAGTCGGTTCAATTTCCAATTTTACCTTGATTTCTTTTCTATCATATATTAATAACTTTCAAGTATTTTCAAATAAAAGTTCATGAAGTTATCATTTTATATAATTGTAACATCTATAAATTGTTATATATTTTATACAAACAAGAATTTTAATTTCTTACATATATAGTCGCTGCCATCTGAATACTTTCAAATATTCACAGAAAACTGAAGATCAGCTATAGTTTTTTTTGTTTTTTTATTATTATTATGAAGAATCTCATTTTCTAACCCCTTTCAAGAAGCTAATTTTGCATTTGTAATGTGTAAAACCGGGAAGTTATGAAGTTTTGCTTTCTCAATAAATGCAGATTGAATCATGAAATATTACAAAATTCATGAAGCTTTCATTTTCATATTTATACTACCCACCAAGAGAAGAGTAAATTACAATGATTCTGGAATTTGGATTATTTCTCCATTTTATTTTCATATGCTAGTTAATGAGTAATTTACTCGAGTAAACATAAAGTGCAACACACCATAGTTTTTATTAACCTAAAATCTACTCACTAGCATATTTGACATAGATGAAAAGACCAATTCATTTTTTTCCATATTTGTTTTTAATTTTCTAATAATGTAAAAGAATTTCCATATATATTTAGTAATTTTTCATATTTGCTTGTAATTTTCTAATAATGTAAAAAATGTACCAATATAGGCAAATAAAATTAGCTATTTAAGAGAAACCAAAACTTAACCAACAGTACATATCATTCTCTAACAATTATTATGAGTTGTAATAAGATGAAATACTTTCTACTATCATTCATCCTTCTTGGAATTTATTTCCAGACAATAGGCGCGCGCATATGTTTCCTTAACCATTTTAGGGTTCATCTTGTTAACAACCTTGAGCCAAATACAAAACCATCAATAATAGCGGTACATTGCGCATCTGGAAATGATGATCTTGGAAATCATACGCTAACCTTGAATCAAGAATTTAGTTTTGATTTTTGCATTATACCTTTCAAAACTTTGTTCTTTTGCCACTTTTGGTGGGGCAATAAGAACAAGGCATTTGATGTTTATGATGCCAATAATCCAAGCGGTATGAATAAGTGTTACTGGTTTGCGAAAAATGACGGGTTCTATCTTTCACAACATTCAGATCCAAAGGGGTCTCTGACGAAGATTTTCGATTGGGATTAAAGAGTGCATATATGCTAGTGTTGTACTAGACCACTAAATCCCTATGAACTATATAATATTAATATTAAGGTTGGTTTAATTTGAATATCTTAAATTAGTCAATGTATTATATTTATACCTCATGTTATTAGATCTTTCTTAATTTCTTTGATCTCCATCTATATATCTATCCCGCATTGAAAATATTTGTTTTGTGCTAATAAATCGGACCACATTCAAATTAAAATCAATCCCATTGACTCATTGACGTTTTAAAATAATCCTGAAACACAATCCAAACACGAGGGGTCTATATGGATTGGTTTTCACCGGGATTGACGGTTTCTCAAAACTTGGCCAAACTCATTCCAAATAAAGTTTGAGCCTATGTTTCATGAAACTTAGGTTACAATTTTTTTTTTTGATCTGCTGGACTGTGTATTTACAGTTCGGACCGAAGAGTGCAAAGGGTATAAGTATTCCCCAGTGTGGTGTCTCCAGTAGGATTCGAACTTGAGTCTCGCATCTGGGGGTCGCAAGTCACTACTACTTGGCCCAACCACCTTGGGTACTTAGGTTACAAATTATGAATTCTAATTTTTAAATACCAGACTTATAAAAATCATTGATTCGATATTTATCACCTACTTTTTCTTTATAAAAATTTTAATTTGATACGTACCATCAGAACCGGTCCAAGTGCGTTGTTATCGTACGTATCGCCCGGTGAATGAATATGCTTCACTTCAAACACTCACAATATTTTCTGATGCAAAGCAAAGGCGGATGGAATTTTCGAAAGAGACCAGATCATCTTTCTCATTAAAAAAAAGGATAATATTGAACCTAAGTCAAAAAAACGCTGGATCAAGCTCCATCAACTTGGGCAAACGCCTAGGACCCTATAGGACCCCAAAATTTTTATATGTAGACCACATAAAAAATTGTAATTAAATTAAATATTGCATTTTATTTGGTCATTTACACAACAAATCATTTAGCTTACTTGGTTAGAGTCTTTCATTATGAATAGGGGTGCAAACGAGTCGAGTAGTATGGAACAACAAATTGTTTGAGCTTCCTAAAATTATGTATGAGCTTTGTTTGAAGAAAACGAATTGTACTAAAACGAGCTTTTATCGAACGAGCCCAAACTTTTATCCTCGCTTCTTAAAAAAAGTGACATTGTCCTTCATGTTTGCGTGCTTATTCCTATCTAAGGTTGATGTATATATATGGACAATATTGTCAATTTATCATTAATACTTGATTGAGAACTAGACAAATTACTAGGGTAATTTCTATATTTCACTTTTTTTTTTTAATTTAAAAAAACACTTATTTTTCAGCTGTTTAATTAGATGTGAAATTTGAGGCTTAATTCATTTTCATTACTCCGGTCCTTTATGTTAATCTTTGTTATGAAAGAATTAACTTTGTCTCTTTGTGATATTCATAATGTTTAATTTACATCCCCGTGATTTGAAAAATAGCACTTTATCCCCTTATAATCTCATAAAAGTTTCATTTACACCGCCTCCTTGATATTTTATAACTTGCACTTTACTCCCCCACCCCCACCCCCCCTCTTGTGTTAGGATTAATGAGGCAGTGTACTCCATGTGTTATGATAAATGTGACAATTTACCTTCATGTGTTATGATAAATGTGACAAATTACCCCTTTATGTTACACAAACACTTTTCATGCCTACTCCAATTTCGACAAGTTAGTTACACTCTCCGACTGAAAGAAATAAATTGCTTATTTAAAATTTTCACAGGAAGGTAAAATACTTATTTTTTAAATTACAGGAGGATCAATTGAACATTATGCATTTCACGAGAGGTAAATTGACATTAACTCTAATCTTTTGCTACAATTGTAGAAAGCAAGTTAACGAGCATTAGCGTCGTTGCCAAGAAAGTTGGTGCCTTAAAGAAGTGTGTAATTCTCTTACTCGCGTGAACATTGTAGGAATAGGCGTCGATCTTAATATTTCTCGGGTGAGGAAAACTTGGACGAATTAGTAATACTTTAGTTATAATGCCCGTATAGATTAATTTGTGTACTATATATTATTATAATTGTGTTACAAAAGACAATAGTTTTACATATTATTTATTTTATGTTGCACATATATTACTGATATGACTACTTTTTATATTAAAATAGAATAAGTCATGTATGTTATAAAAGTACCAAAATTAATACTAAAACATTTTTATATGTTAATTCATATGATTATATTAATATTAATATTTATATGTTAATCATATGATCATATTAATTATCATGATAATTAAGGAAAAACGCATAATATAAAAAAGTGAAGTACTAATTATTTTTGATATAATCTTCTTATATATGTGCACATACATGAAATTACAAAATTCCTTTTGAATGAAGCCTTCGTTTTCATATTTATACTACCCACCAAGAGAAGAGTAAATTACAATGATTCTGGAATTTGGATTATTTCTCCATTTTATTTTCATATGCTAGTTAATAGTAATTTATTCAAGCAAGTAAGTATATATTATGTCAAACTCAGAAAACTTTATTAAGCTTGTAATAGATTTAAGATTTAATATATGGCCACGGATTTTCTGCTGCACAATAATGTAACATCTTATGTTACACATTATAGTCGGATGACTGCTACGTGTAGAAGTACGCTATCTTATCATAAAGTGCAACACACCATAGTTTTTATTAACCTTAAAATCTACTCACAATCATATTTGGCATAGATGAAAAGACCAATTAATTTTTTTTCCATATTTGTTTTTAATATTCTACTAATGTATAAGAATTTCCATATATTTTTAGTAATCTTTCGTATTTGCTTGTAATTTTCTAATAATATAAAAATCGTACCATAATAGCCAAATAAAATTAGCTATTTAAAGTTATTTGGAGAACCAAAACTTAACCAACATTACATATTATTCTCTAACAATTATTATGAGTTGTAAATGATGAAATACTTTCTACTATCATTCATTCTCTTTGGAATTTATTTCCAGACAATAGGCGCGCGCAGATGTTTTTGGGGGTACCATTTTAGGGTTCATCTTGTTAACAACCTTGCACCAAATACAAAACCATCAACAATAAAGGTGCATTGCGCATCTGGAGATGATGATCTTGGAAATCATACGCTAACCTTGAATCAAGAATTTAGTTTTGATTTTTGCATTATACCTTTCAAAACTTTGTTCTTTTGCCACTTTTGGTGGGGCAATAAGAACAAGGCATTTGATGCTTATGATGACAATGAGCCATGCGGTCAGAGACATTGTTACTGGTTTGCGGAAAATGACGCCATCTGGATTTCAGAATATTCAGATCCGAAGGAGGCGTCAGCAAGGAAGGCTTTCGATTGGGAGTAAATATGCTAGTGTTGTACTAGACACCACTAAATCCTTGTTAACAATAATATAATATTAATATTAAGGCTGGTTTAAAATTGAATATTTTTTCAACATAAATATATCTATCCCGCATTGAAAATATTTGTTTTGTACTAATCATTATTTTTTATATAATCTTAATATATATGTGCACGTACATGAAATTACAAAATTCCTTTTGAAAGAAGCTTCATTTTCATATATATAATACCCCACCAAGAGAAGAGTAAATTACAATGACTTTGGAATTTGGATTATTTCTCCATTTTATTTTCATATATTAATTAATGAGTAATTTATTCGAGCAACTAAGTATATATTATGTCAAACTCAGAAAACTTTATTAAGCTTGTAATAGATTTAAGCTTTGATAAATGGCCACGGATTTTCTGATGCACAATAATGTAACATCTTCTGTTATACATTATAGATGATTGCCACGTGTAGAAGTATACCATCTTAACATAAGGTGCAACACACCATAGTTTTGAGAGAATTTCACTTTTTGAATCATAATTTACATTATTTTGATGATTTGGTACTACAATTATTTCGTCCGATACATTTGGTACCATTATTTGACGGAACGTTACACATTTCATACTTCCGTCAAATTAATGATAGAATTGAACACGTGAGGAGCAAGTGCCCGTCAAATTTTACGGAATTGATGAAAAAATTGTAGAATTGATCCTATAATTAAGGATTGCTGGCAAAGTTTGCCCCAAATATTTTTTGGTAGACAAATTTACCCCACAATTCACAAATTTGAAGCATTTCAGTCACAATTGCAAAAATAGTTAAATTATTAATCCTATTTAATAAATTTTATATTTTATTATTAAATTTCTTACAATAAATTACATTATTAAATAGGATTAATAATATTTATAGAATTTTAAAAAGTTTTTTTTTGCAGATTTTATATAAAATATTATTTAATTTATATATTATTATATAAAATCAAATTAGTTTAAGATATTTAATATAGTATATATATATATATATGTGTGTGTAATTTATTTTAAGAGATTTAATAATAATATATAAAATTTATTAAATAGGATTAATAATTTAAATTTTTGTAATTGTGATTGAAATTCTTCAAATTTGTGTATTGTGGGGCAAACTTTGTCTGCAATCTTTAATTATAGGACCAATTCTACAATTTTTTCATCAATTCCGTTAAATTTGACGGGCACTGCTCCTCACTTGTTCAATTCCGTCATTAATTTAACGGAAGTATGAAATGTGTAACATTCCGTCAAATAATGGTACCAAATGCGTCGGATGAAATAATTATGATACCAAATCCTTAAAGTAAGGTAAATTGTGGTACCATGAAATTCTCTCCCATAGTTTTTATTCTAATTTAATTAACTAATTTTTTTTTTTCATAATCAAATTATTAAAATTCATTAAAAACAAAGAATTACAGAACTTGTTCGTGTCCATACCCATCATCACCAACTTCACCGGCCACCACCACCTCCACCGGAAAAAATCCACTCTCCCGTACAACCCATGCTCAGATTCAACCTGGATTAATCCACACATAGAGAGTGTGGCCTAAATTAGACCCATTTTGTTAGATACCTTCTTAACCTCTGTGTGTCAGTGGGTGTATTATTGTGGTTTGGTGGGTGGGAAGAAGTCGTGATTGAATTCAGATCTGGACCATGGATGGCATGGTGGCATGGGGCTTCAGACAGAGATGAGAGGAAGGTAGTCGCTGAAGGCGAATGAAGAAGACGGTGTCCCATTTTGAAGAGATGGAAATAGGTGGATTTAGATATTTTGGTTTTACATTTTGTAACTATTTTAATTAACTAGAAAAGTAATTTCATGGGTAATTTTTATTATTTAGAGTAGAATTAATTTTATTATTATATATATATATATATATATATATATATATATATATATATATATATATATATATATATATATATATATATATATATATGTCATTAAGACCATAATATGATGAAAAATTATTATATGATTTAACTGACTTACGAATTTAGTTAATCACGTGCAACGCACGTGCACTTTTCTTGTATTTATAAATGTTTTGTTTCTAGATTAAGAGGTTGCCTTATGATTTAAGGGATTAACGAGGTGTCGAGGTCGTAATCAGTTGCTAATTAGAGAGTCCATAACTTTTGGTACTACAAGTAACCCTACTTTAAGGTTATGGTAACTTTAAAAACATACACATTTGGTACCACATGTTAACTGTCCTCGACACATTTGA
Source organism: Penstemon newberryi var. newberryi (assembly GCA_030819805.1). Taxonomy (NCBI): domain Eukaryota; kingdom Viridiplantae; phylum Streptophyta; class Magnoliopsida; order Lamiales; family Plantaginaceae; genus Penstemon; species Penstemon newberryi. The sequence continues at coordinate 9,177,462 of JAUALY010000004.1, read as the reverse complement.
AACGTCCGACAATTTTTGGACGGAAAATTCAATTTTGAATCGAAAGTTGATGGAAATTTTGCATAATTAGTCCTATAGTTATAGATTGCTACTAAAGTTTGTCCCACATATTTTTTTGTCGATAAATTTACCCAAAAGTTCATAAGTTTTATCAATTTTATATATTATTATTATTAAATTTCTTAAACTAATTAGATTATATATATAAACTAAATAATATTTTATATAAAATCTAAGAAAATATAAATTAAATTTATTAAAAAATATTATTTCGAAAAATAATATTTTAAACTAATTAGATTTTATATTTAATATATATAAATTAAATAATATTTTATATAAAATCTTAAAAATATATATACTTACTAAAATTTTTTATTTTAATTTTTTTAAACTAATTAGATTTACGGTTTTTGTTTCTTTAATTATAATAAATTTAATAATTAGAATTATTATTATTTATATAATTTTAAAAATATTTTTTCCAGGTTTTATTATAAATATTATTTAATTTGTATATATTATCAACCAATTAGTTAAAAAATATTAATAAGTTTTAATTGATATTCTTTTTAAATTTTATATAAAATATTATTTAATTTATATGTGTTATATGTAAAATCTAATTAGTTTAAAAGAGTTTTTTTGAAATTTAAAAAGTCCAATAAATTTAATTGATATTTTTTTTTTGGGTTTTAAAATATTATTTAGTGTTTAATAATTTTATATATAAAATTTATAAATAGGATTTATAATTAAATATATTTGCAATTGGGACTAAAATGCTTCAAATTTATGAATTGTGCGTGGGGTAAATTTGTCAGCAATAAAATATGTGGGGCAAAGTTTGGCAACAATCTATAACTATAGGACAATTTCTGTAAATTTTCCATCAATTTTCCGTCTAAAATTGAATTTTTCGTACAAAAAATGACGAAAATACCAAATGTGTCGAGGGCAGTTAATATGTGGTACCAAATATTTATGTTTTTAAAATTATGATACCATAACCTTAAAGTAGGGTTACTTGTGGTACTAAAAGTGAAATTCTCTCATTTAAAAACATTGTCTAAACAAACTGAGTCACACAAGAAAAATTCAATTCACGGGATTCTACTTTCAACTAATGAAGAGATATTGGAGGAATTTCTGTATATATATACACGTAATACAATGAATTTTGTTATAGGGATATATAGCTAGCTAGGTATATATCTTTGTTTTTTCCATTCTTTGCGCCAAGATATTAATCCTCAAATGACTTGTTTATGTTATTAAGAATGATGGAACTTTGGATGCTGGCTCTGTTTTGCTCCTTCTCTTATTTCTTCCAAATAATAATATTGGCATCATATTCAAATCAGGCTTTTGTCACGGAAAACTATATATAGCTATATACCACAGTTTAATTTGGTAGGTGATTCTTGAAAGTCGATCACTATTGGGTTACTCATTTGGAAAATGTTACTTATCCCATATGGCATTAATTATCTCCCAAAGTAAACTAGGATATTTTATGCATCATTTGTCTCCTCTAGTTACCAAATTTACATGTCATTCAACTTTTTCTGTATCAAATAGTAAACTCGACTTCTTGTAAAAAAAATTGGTGAAATTTACTTTTTAATTTGGTACCCCAAGATAGGTCAACTTGCAATTTTGGTATTATTGGACACGAAAATATAAATTTTGTACCACATGATAGGTTTTCATAGCAACTTTGGTACCAAGTCCAATTTTTCTCCAAAGTTAATAGCAATTTATCCCCTATGAAATGCATAATATTCACTTTATGCCCATGTAATTTGAAAAAGAGCAACTACTTGGGTTGAGTGTGGTAATTAAAACCAAACACAGGGGTTTTTTTGGGATTTAAAATAACACAGGGGGAATTTTTGGGAGTTAGACAAATTATATGGGGTGTTTTTGTCTTACGTTCATACAAATAAGTGTCAGGGGTAAAATTGTCATATAAAAAAAATGTGAACAAATACTTGCAATTTCCACGTTTGAATCACACTCTCTTTTCTGAGAGTGTATTTGGTGCTGACTTGAGAGCACATGAAAGTTTTTGTATTTAAAATAACACATGAGATTTTTTGGGAGTTAAACAAAGCATAGGGATGTGTTTTTGTCTTTCGCTCTTATGCTAGCTTCTTTATACATCTATTAGAGCATCTCCAGCAGTATCATCTATAAGTGGTCATCTATATTAAATTATACATGAACAGTGTTTTAGCTACTTAGTTTTAATTATTCAATCCAGCAGTCATCATCTAAAATTTTCAGAATTATTATATTTTATTCTTTTTCCAATATTAAATTATAAATGACATTATAAATAATATTGTATTACATTTACACGTAAAATATAAGTGATAAATATATATATTTTAATATTTTTTTATTTAAATATAATAAATTGAAAAAATTGAAATAAATGGCTTTAAATAACGATTTAATAAACTATTTAATTCAAATAAAAAACTAACTCAAACCAATAAATTTAACTCAAATCAATTTAATAAACTATAGTTGAGACATACATTTGCTGACATGGATGTCCTGTATAAATATACATGGGCATCCATATATACAAGTCCAGACTTGTATTATACATAGTCTTATATAAATACAAGACATTGATGGAGGACAAAAAATTGATTTGGTTATTTATATTTGTGTTTTGAGCTATTGGAGGAGCTAAAAAAGTGACTGTTGGAGATGCTCTTACCAATCAGAAATATATCCAATACCAACAAAATCATTAACAATAGTATGTACATGTATCAAACTTGAATTTTGCGAGAAAGAATTTGAAGAAAAATTACTCAACATTTTGAATAATAATTCGTGCAAAAAATATATGAGATAATTATCATCAAATAAAAACTGAGAAAAATATTAAAAAAAGAATTGAAACAGAAAATAAAGAAAAATTAATAAGGTTGCCAACTCACATGTATAATTAATATTTGGAACTTCTTGGCTTATCTTAGTTATCTATAGGTTAGCCATTAAAAAATCTAGCTGTAATTTTTTAACGATCGTATATCTATTCCTACAAATAATTTCCTTTTTTATTTGATGTACTAGTATTTTTGTTTTTTATTAATTAAATTCCAAAACGAAATAAAAAAAAAAAAAGTAGTTCACATCCGACGTGATTATAACTAAATTCATCATAACTAAAATTACCATAATTCAATTACTCAGGACGTATAAGTTATAACTAGGACTGTCAATCGGGCTTTGTGAGCCGAGCTTTAAATAGCTCGAACTCAAATAATATCGGGCACTATAGGCTCAAACTCGGCTCATAAATTTTCTGATTTCTCTGGCTCAAACTCGGCCCATGTAATCATTCGGGTTTCGGGTCTATATCGGGCTTATATCGGGTTTGTTAATATAGACAAAAATAGCTTAACATATAAAATATTTAGATTATCGAAACACATATGAATATACTATTATTACTTAATACACGAGTATATATCATTAAATAATGTTTTAACTAAAAGATCGAGTTATTTGTCCACATTTTTTAAGATATGTTTGATCTATATGAACAAGCAGTAGAATTTTAAAGTATCAAGACTACAATTTATTGACCTTTTGTATTAACTTTTATCTTTTTTTTATTTTTTATTTTTTATTTTTTTTTATTTTTATCTTTGACTAAACTTTTTTCCCTTGGGGGTTTTGGTCTTAGTATGTAATTAATATACTAACATATATATGTGTTTCAAGTTTACTTGTTTCAAAATAAAATCAGTAATTAGTAACTATAACTACAATAAAAATATTTAATCGTAATATTTAAACCAATTATATGTTCGGGCTTTATTTGGGTTGAGCCGTATTAGGTTCAAGCTCGGCTCATAAATTGATCGGCTTTAATATAATGGCTCAAATTCGACCCGGCTCACAAATATTCGGGTTCGAGCCAATTTTAATCGGATCAAACCATCGAACTTAGGGTAGGCCCGGCTCAATTGACAGTCCTAGTTATAACATGCAAGTAAGAATATTTCCTTTGATAACAATTATAAAAAAATGGATAAAATAGTAATTTTAACATAGTACACATTCGTCCAAGCTTTCCACACCCACTAGAAATATCAAGATAAATATTGCTACAACGATCACTCGAGAAAATAGAAATACACAAATGCTGACGCACCAACCTATTTACAACGACACTGATGCTCGTAAATTACGAAATGACAAAATGTCCATTTATACACGCGCGTGGGCCCTGAACGAAAAGACCACATACGTATATGACAATATCAATCTTTTTAAGAAGTCGGGCTTTTTTTGAACAACATGAATTTGATACTAGTAGTATATGTATTAATTAAAAACTATATAGAAACCATTAAAAAAAAAACAAAAGAATAAATAATTTAATTGATTGCATTTCCAACTAAAGCAATATTCACTATTTAAGGTTTTAATAATTAAAAACTACATAGAAACCATTCAAAATAAAAATAAAAATAAAAATAAAAATAAAAATTATATATATATATGCAGTCATTTTTATATTTTTAGCTAAATGGTGATTACTTCATTATATCAACTTATATATTTGTACCATAACTAAGTAAGTACAAATGATGTCTAATTAAGAATATTCAGTAACAATATTGATATTAAATTAGAAAAAAATTCACGCTTCAATTGGGATTCGAATCCCATGACCAAAAGGTTTATTTAAGGTTTCAACAACTTGCAGATCTAATTTGCTCTTTAACAAAATAACTAGCTATGTATCAATGATCGGGTGTTATCAGGGATGAGTATGGTCATTGGATCCTTGGCTTCAGCGGGGGTGTTGGGGCTGATTCAATGACTTAGACTGATCAACTCCTTGCTCTTAGGGAGAGCCTTAGACTCGCATGGAATAGAAAAATTCCCAATTTGGAGGTGGAGATTGATTCAGAAGTGATTTGTGCTTTGGTTCTGAAGTCTTCATCTAGGGAGCATCCGCTTGATAATATCATCGAGGATTGCAGAAAGCTTGTCAAGAAACCTTGGAACATTCGATTGTGCCACATTAAGAGAACGACGAATTTGGTAGCTGGTTGTTTAGCTAAGGAGGGCCACTAGATTGGGAGGCAGTTGATGACGTGGGAGGATGCATATGACAGTGTCCGATTTTTGTTGCTCGAGGATATTATATAGTCTAGTTCAGTTTGTTCTTGCCTTTCCATACAAAAAAAAATGCTATGTTTCAAAGAATCAAGCGGGTATTAAGCTATAAGGAAAATTCTTGTCCAAGTCTGACTTGACCAAACTCATCCAACCATCAAGCAAGTGTATTGCACTTGCTTTGTGATTGGACATTCCCCTGAGAGTTACATCCAATTTCAAAGCAAGTGTACGTATTACACTTGTCATGTAGCTAGTTACTTTGTGTTCGACCAAACAAGGTATGGGTTCCCTAAGCCATAAAACGCCATTTTCGATGTCAAATTCTTGTCCAACCCCAATTGTCATTGTGAAAAAGATTTTGGCTCTTTATTATCTGATCCACTTGAAAGATATTTTATTTTAGGGGTAATGGCAATTTACCCCCTATGATTATCATAATGTTCAATTTTTTCCCTTGTAATTTGAAAAGAACAATATATAGAGGTAGAAATGCTAGTGGGCTTAAGTTGTGGCACCAAAATCCCCAAATTACTTAATTCGGGTCAATTTCGGAATTGGGCGTCAATGTGGAGCAAAATTGCTACCAAAGTTGAAGTTGTTGCACCAAATGTGCTAGCCCGATAAGATGTCAATTAGAAATGTCAATGAACTTAAGTTGTGACACCAAAAATGCAATAATCCCCATATAGTTTAAAATAATATATAAAACCCACTTCTTATAAAAATTGACATTGTCCTTCATGTTTACGTGCTTAGAATTATTCCTATTTCAGGTTGATGTGAATATGGATAATATTGTTAATTTGTCATTAATACGTGATTGAGAACTAGAAAAATTACAGGGGTTATTTATGCATTTCATTTTAATTATTATTTGAATTGTTTTTGTTATAATATGTAACATTGTTCATCTAATTATTATTCCTTTAACTTTTCAGCTGTTTATTTAGATGTGAATTTTGAGGATGTTTCTCAATTAATTTTCATTATTCCCTTTATGTTAATTTTTATATGAAAGATTAAACTTGAAATTCTTTTTTTTTTTTTTTTTTTTTGAACAATAAACTTGAAATTCATGTTGATTGCATAGAAAGCAAGTTAACGCGCATTGGTGTGTCGTTACCGAGAAACTTGGTGCATCAGGTGTGTGTAATTCTTACTTATGTGATCATTTTAGGAATAGGCATCTTGTTAATTGGTGGGGGAAACATGTGTATTATGTAATACTTATAGATATGATGTCAGGATAGACCATTATAATTGTGTTACAAAACATAAGAGTTTTATGTATTGTCATTGGCCTAAATGTTAACAAAGACATATTATTGTGTGTTCCGTGTGAAAAGACAATAGGTCTATTTATTTTGTTTTTCTTAAAGTTTGTTAGAATAATTTTACAAATTTGGAAAAAAATTCGGAGGTGTTTGTTTCTAAAATTGATAATAAACTTTTATAATAAGACAAAAATATTACTTTAACTTACTTTTCAAATAACAATGAAATGCTCTATACAAAACGGAACAAATATATTGAGCTATTTATAAATATGAGAACTGAAGCAATTAGTAGTGAAAAAAAAAAATGAGGGTTTTGAAGTTACCATTGTCTGATATGTTTAATTAGCAATTTACCTTATATGATAAATAAACATATTAATTACTTCCTTGTTAACCTCTTTCGTTGCACACGCGCTCTATAATACGATTGTGAATTCATTTCGATATGAAAAATGACCAAATTAACATTACATTATCAACATATTCGCTTCACTTTATCATATATAATATATGTAAATGAGCATTTCACCTACCTATAATATTTTATAATAATAAGTTTTTCTTCAGAATGTGCTTCATTTAATTAAATACAAAGTAGGTAATTTGTCTTTTTATTTGAAGAAGAATGCCTTAGCTGTACGAGGGTTGTGTGTGGGCGCCACATAGGAAATTATATATTGACAAAAATAAATGAATGATTATAAGAAGTTAAACTAATTTTTAACAATAACAAAAAGTTAATTTTTTTTTTTCAGAAAACAAAAAGTCAATTTGCTAAGCACTCGTTAAAAAAAAGAAAAAAAAAAGAGGAAATTAGGACAGTACAAGAGTTTCTTTATCAATCCAAAACAGTAAAAAATTGATCTCATCAAAAACTCCAAACAAAAAGAAGTGAAACATACTGAATACACTTCCCCAAATTCCACAACCAACAACAATCATGTACAGCAACAAGAACAACAACAGCTCCCAGAAAACGAATCACTGAATCAAGAATTCACCTGCGAAATCTGCGTCGAACCCACTTCAAATTCCGGCAAGAAATTCAAGAAACCAACAAATGCTCCCACCCCTTCTGCACCGACTGCATGATAATATACATTCGCGTCAAGCTCGATGACGACAACATCGGTCACATCAAATGCCCAGCTTAAAAATGTGATCACGCGCTCGACGCACTCGCGTGCTCTTCACTCGTTCGCCCTGCTCTCTTCGTACGATGGAGCGATGTTCTGTGCGAAGCGGCGATTGGTGGTGTGGATAAGTGCTACTGTCCGTACAGAAACTGTAATGTGTTGGTCGTGAATGAGTGGGGGGGATCCAAAGCACTGCAGGGGCGGACACTGGTGGGGTTTACAGCCCCCACTCAAATATTTTGTATATTATAACAACGGTTAGTTTTATTTACACTTATGTATTGGCTGACTGGTTAAGGTGTTGCAATATTTTTTGGAAGGCCCAGGAGAGGCATTTTTCTTTATTTGATAATTAAAACTATATTTCATGCACATGGTATTCGATTCTGGGGCTCCTAAAACTCAGTGTGTGTCCAAACTACACTGGCTAAGAGACCTTTTTGTCACTTATTTTCAATATATTACATTAAAGTCTTTTTCTCTTTCTTAATAATTGTTACTCTAATTCATTTTCTTAATAATTTTATTTTTTATTTTTTAATAACTATAGAGAATTCAAATTATTTTTTATAATGTTGTTTCTTCATATTAGTTATTAATGTTATGCATTACTATACAAATTTTTGCCCTCCCACAAAAAAGAAATATTAATCTAGCTTTGCCCCGCCTATTTTGGACCGATTTTAAAAAAAAAAAAATCGTTACGGTCAGTTATGAATGTAATTGGTGTCAATTGTAATTGTAATTAACATATTTGGATCATAATGGGGTTTCCTATGTAATTAAAATAATTTATGGAAGTTATTTTTTTCAAACTTCAACTCCTTTTTTTTTTTTTTTTTTTTTATCTCTTCATATATTTTATCTTGAATGAAATATGAATTTTAAGTTTGATTATTTGATTGAATTTAATTTTTTTATTTAAAGTAGAACTTTAGACCCACTGGACAAGCAGTGTAAGTGTTCGAGTTGTAAGATATGGTTTTGTTTTGAATTAATGGACAGAAACGACGTCGCTTCTGGGAGGTTAGCGGAGCAGAGGAAGTGGAATAGGTGTACAAGGTGTAAGCATTTCGTTGAACTCTATGAGGGGGCTGTTCGGCTATCAAATGCAGGTGTGAATGCATTTTTCTTTGATTTTGTCTTATTCTTTTTGACAGTTGAGCAATATTTGTAGTTTTGGAAATGCAAGTGAATGAGGACTGAGGTTATGTTTCTTGATGATTCAGTTTTTGGGTTTTCCGGGACTTAATTAATTCTGTGATTAAATGTTGAATTGGGTTGTGTTTGTTGATTTCACTTTTGTCATTTTGTGTACAATAATGGGGGAAAAGGGTTGACAGTTTTTTTTTTTTTTTTGGTGATATATGCAAAATTAATTCAAGCTCTCTCCAAATTTACTTGATGAAATTGCATTATTTGCGGGAGCAGTCACTACAACAAAGTTGATATTTAGTGGCATTCAAATATTGGCATTTTCTTCAAAATGACACAACAATTTGATAAAACAACATTCTATGTTGATGCCACAATAGTTAATTCACTGGTGACATTTACATCTTAATAATGATGTCATTTGATCTTGTAATGCCATAACATTTTAATAAGATGATATTTAAAAAAAATGTCACATAACATTCTTATTTAGTGGCATTAAGTAAAAAAAAAATAGTGGCATTTTCTATAAAAGGTCGCAATTTAATTCAACTATGGATGACATTTACTCTTAAAATGTCACTGCTACATCTTTCTACAAAAATGTCACTTTAGTTGGTAATTTTGTGGCATTAACTTAAAAAATTTTCTGACATTTTCTACAAAATGTCACAATTTTTAAAATAATATTATTGGCATTTAATCATAAAATGCCACGAGTAAATAATTTTGAAAAAGTATCTTTTTATTTGGTTATTTAGTGGCATTAACTTAAAAATTTTAGTCTTAAAATGCTAAAAAAAAAATTACACGAAAATGTCATTAGCATAGTACCACTTTTAAAAGAACTTTTATATTTTTTGCGAATTTATAATTAATAGGATAACCTTTTTAGCTAAAACTACAAAATAATTAGAAATTCATTAAGAAAAAAGGAAAACAAATTAAAAAGACCAAACCAAAGGACCAATGGTCATATGTTCTCTCTTGGGCAAGTTCAAAGGTTTTGAAAGAACAAAATTACCTTTAATTAAAAGAATAATTAAAAGAACAAACCTCACTTATAATCTTTCCCTCTCAATTTGTTTACTCAACCAAATCCTTATTTTACTTTCCTCAAGTCTTGAAAGCCTGAAAAGCAATGCAGTGATATATGAATATCATCCGTCCACATCAATTGTTGGTAAGAATACATCACATTATAAGAATGTTAATGTTAATGTATATTTAGCTTCTTTGTTTTTACTTTATTTCCATGAAAATGGGTGATTGAAACTGCATAGTTTTATTGCCCGCTATATGCTCGACAAAATGTTTCAAAGAATATTTTTTTTTGAATTTAGAGGAGTTTGTGAGCTGGTTGTCCCGTTCCGGAATTATTTTCAAGTTCTGGTATTAAAACTCCCACTTATGTTTCTTTTATTTTCTTAATTTGCAACTGGAATAACATTCTATTTTCTCACTGATTTCAGATCTAGTCCCAAAGCCTAAACATATATGATTGTGAAGTGGTTTAATGGTTTGCCTATCAATTGCTCTAATATAATAGGGATATTCTTAATCATCATAGAATCTACTATGTGGTTTGCCTAAATATATGATCCACGTAATGGATATTTATGATGTGGTCTGCCAAAATATATATGATTGTGATGTAGTTTCTTTGTTTGCCTATCAATTGCTCTTCAAACTTGTTTGCAACTAATTAGGAATGACAGGCCAAACAAGTCAAAAAATGTAAGTATAGTTTAACATGAAGAGAAATCTCAACATTGGTCATTACAAAGTGCCAAAGCTTTGAGGTGATGTAATGCAAATGCAGTCCTAAAATCTAGTTCTGCATATAAAGTGACTTTAAACGAAAAACTGCTTTTATTGGCAAATAACTAGAAGGTCTACCATATATAGTTAGAAAGCTATGGAAGTCTAGTTTTCAACAAAAAAAACGGTTTACAAAAAGGAGTTCTGTGGAATAAGTTATGATCAGTTTACTAGAGGCTGCCAAACTGCACTCGGGAAAACTAACAACCTTGTGTCTTTCCGGCCTGCATCATGATGGGTCCGTTTAGTTCTATATATGTCACATAATGTAGACAACTATTCACTTTGAGACCAAAATTTATGCTCCATGATATTTTATATTTTTATATTTGTTATATTTTAGCATGCTTAATTCTCGTATTTTTTTCCCTCATCATTTTTAAAACATTTTGTTCTATGTTATTTTTATTCTTATCAGTCTCGTAGATTCTTAAACATAACAAGCTATGGATAGGAGTTGGATGAAACAATCAAGAGCGAGTGATGTTTATGACGAAGGAGTGAATAAGTTCCCTGATTTTGCGTTCAATAATGCAAGTTTCGAGGAAAAGATCAGTTGCCCTTGTAAAAAGTGTAGGCTTCTTTTGCCTGTAGTTCGAGAAGTTGCTTATGATCATTTGATAGTTTTTGGCTTTCTAGAGGATTACACTACTTGGATCTTCCATGGAGAAGTGAAATCCTCAAACAATCCGAGCAATGAGTCTGAAAATTGCACTAATTCAAATATGGACATTGATATGGACACGTTGTTGCACGAAGCATTTGGAATTCACAGTCCAGAGCATAATGTTGAGAGTAATACGTCTGCAGAATCAGAAGACCAACCAAATGTTGAAGCTGAAGAATTTTACAATTTTGTAAAAGATGCAAAAAAAGAACTATATCCTGGCTGTAAGAGTTACACAAAGCTTTCATTCATAGTTCGTTTATTTCAGATCAAATGTCTAGGTGGTTGGAGTAATAATTCTTTCAGTATGTTGCTAGATTTGCTAAAGGCCGTTCTTCCCGAGGGAGAGACATTACCCAAGTCATTTTACGAGATGAAGAAAATAATTAAGAAATTGGGTCTTGGATATGAAAAAATTCATGCATGTCCAAACGACTGCATATTGTATCGAAAGGAATATCAAAACGAGAAAGAGTGTCCTAAATGTCATGCATCTAGATATTTGGTGCAAGAAAATAGTTCTAGTTCAAATTCTTCTCAGATTGCATGCAGTAAAGTTCCCGCTAAGGTTTTACGATACTTCCCCTTGATACCCAGATTACAGAGATTATTTATGTGTTCTGACACTGCTCCTTTAATGAGGTGGCACCAAGAAAAGCGTACTAAAGATGGTAGCATGAGGCATCCTGCCGACTCTCCAGCATGGATGACTTTCGACTATAAGAATCAAAACTTTTCAGCAGAGCCTCGAAATGTGAGACTTGGTTTAGCTTCTGATGGAATGAACCCATTTAGGACCATGAGTACCACATATAGCATATGGCCTGTTATTCTGATGGTATACAACTTGCCCCCTTGGATGTGCATGAAACCTGATAATTTAATTTTGTCGATGATTATACCAGGTCCAGGATCACCAGGCAATAATATTGATATTTACTTGCAGCCCTTGGTTGATGAACTGAAGTTATTATACGAGCCAGGAGTTCTAACATATGATATCTCGTCAAAGACAAATTTTCAGATGTGTGCAGCACTAATGTGGACAATCAGTGATCTTCCTGCACTTGCTTATATTTCAGGGTGGAGCACGAGAGGTAAATACGGATGTATATGCTGCCATACAGAAACTTGTTCTAAGTGGCTCAAACATGGTCGGAAATTTTGCTACATGGACCATCGTCGTTTTTTGGATAAAAAGCATCCTTTCCGAGATGATGAAGAATCTTTTGATGGAAAAAAAGAAAAAAGATCAGCACCTATTCCTTTAGATGGCAATACGATACTAAAAATGTTGGAGGGCTTTGAAATTGAATTTGGAAAAACCAGCAAAAATCCAAAGTTGCCATACAACTGGAAAAAAAAAAGCATATTTTTTGAGTTGCCGTATTGGAAAGATAACCTTGTTCGTCACAATCTTGATGTGATGCATATTGAGAAAAATGTATGTGAGAGCATAATAGGAACATTGTTGAATTTGGAAGGTAAGACGAAGGATGGGTTAAATGCACGTCTTGACTTGGAACTAATGGGTTTGAAGCCGGAGTTGCATCCAAGACAGGATCCAAATAACAAAACTGTTTTGCCACCTGCATGTTTCTCGTTAAAAAAGGAAGAGAAAACCACTATTTGCAAATTTTTGAAAAATATCAAAGTACCTGATGGGTATGCTGCAAATATCTCTCGATGTGTCCATGTTAAAGATAAGAAAATATTTGGATTGAAAAGTCATGATTGTCATATTCTAATGCAACAACTACTTCCATTGGCTGTGAGAGGAATTTTGGGCACCAATGTCTACTCGTGTTTAGTCGATCTTAGCAATTTTTTCCGAGAGATATATTCAAAAGTAAAAAGGCCACAAGATTTTTTGCGGCTCGAACGAGAGATATCAATCACATTATGTAAGTTGGAAAAGATATTTCCTCCAGCATTTTTTGACATTGTCGTACATTTATTGGTTCATTTACCAAGAGAGGCTCGTCTTGCTGGTCCCGTACAATATCGCCAAATGTATCCAGTTGAGAGGTAAATCCTTATTGTATTTTATTGTTTCAGACCAAATAGTAGCTTGTGTACTAATTATTATCTTTATACTTACATTTTACATTCAAACTTTTTTTTTATAGATATCTTCTTAGATTGAAGTCATATCCAAAAAACAAAAGTCGCCCAGAGGGTTGCATAGCTGAAGCATATTTGGTCGATGAATGTCTAACTTTTTGTTCCCGCTATATGGATGGTGTAGAGACCAGGATAAATCGACCATCTCGCAACAATGATGATGGGGGTATTATTGAAAATGTGCTTCCCATTTTCTCGATGCCTGGTCGACCATTAGGAAAAGGACATATAAAAGTACTGGATGAAGATACAAGGACTAAAGCACATCAGTATGTTCTCACCAATTGCCAGGCTGTGGAGCTTTATAAAGAGTTAGTAAAAATAAAATAATTGCTTTATGTGTTTCAAAATTTATGTATAAACATTAATTTTGATCATCTATATATTTAGGCAACACTTGAAGATTATTTCTCAAGAGTATCCCCATTTGAGTGATTGGCACAGGGATAACATGCACAATAAACAATTTTCCTCATGGTTTGAAAATCAAGTAAGTCCTATAATATTGATTTTATATCTACGATGTAGACACATTGTTTACTGAAGAAGCTTTATCTTTATTGTGTTTCAATTAGGTAAACAATCTTACTTTGGATGGTAATTTGTTATGTGAAGACTTGAAAGCTCTAGCGCAAGGTCCGCAGAAGGTCTACACAAGTTACAAAAAGTTCATTGTAAATGGGTTTAGATTTCACACAAAGGAAATCGAGGCTACACGAAAAACTCAAAATAGTGGGGTTATTGTAACTGCTGAAACTAGAAACAATTGCTATTGGAGATATAGTTTGTCTGAAGAGCATTATAAAACCAACAGAAACAATTGCTATTGGAGTACTATATAGTATTGATCCATCTAGTGAAGTGGGTGAAAAGGAGTTGGGGCCTGATCATTGGGAAATTTATGTACAAGTCGCTGTAAAACCTAATGAGCGCTTGGTTAGAGCATGTAGACAATACAAAACTATTGGAGAAGCAGTTGGGGACTACATTGCATGGCCAAAATGTTTTGTGGTAAGTAGCAATTTTAATCTATAAATTGTCAATAATATTACTACTTAAAAACCAATACAATATTATTAGTAATGTTAGTAATGTGTTTTTATATTTTTGTGCTCTACGTGTAGATATCAAAGGAAATAGATTCCCGTCTTTATGGATGATTGAAATTTTCTGGAGGATGCACTATGTGAAGACTTTGAAGATTGAAGATACGTTTGGTTTTAGAAGATACACTTTTTTGTATTAATTGGCAATTTAGTTGGAAATGTGTAGTTTTTCTTTCCTTGTTTTACTCGACTCTTGAATAATGTTATTATGGATGACAATATTTTTATTGCATTCATTATATATAATAATAATAATCATACTTGAATTTATAAATTAGTTGATATATTTTATTTATATTTAGAAATTATTAATTGAGATTTATGAAATATTAAATAAATAATTGAGATATATGTATATATATATATAAATTATTATTATGATTTAAGGTTTGTAGTGACATTATGAAATGTCTTTTTAATATTATTTTATGACATTGTACGAGGTCATTATTAATGTCGTAAGTGACATTTTTTTAATGTAATTTTGTTTTAATGGTGACATTATAACACGTCTTTTTTTATGATTTTTCTCACATTATTTGATGCCATTAATAACATTATAAGTGGCGTTTGAAAATGTCTTTGAGTTACCTTTTCATGTCAGTTAGAAATGCAACAATTGACAATATTTATTGTCATTTTGAAATAACACAAAAGTATAATATCATGACATTTTAAAATGCAACTACTTATACTTATTGTGGTGTTACAAAATGTTAGAAAACTAACTTTATTTGACATTTTATTATGTCAATTTATTCATTTCGTGTGGCATTCCATAATGTCAAGTACTTCAATTAGTGTGTCATTTTATTATGTCAATTTATTCATTTTGTGTGGCATTCCATAAGGTCGTAGTACTTCTATTGGTGTGGCATTTAATTTGTGCAACTAAAGAGATAATACAGTGACATTATACTTTTAGCTACATCGCTGTAAATGGCACTTGTTAAAAATGCCATTATACTTCAAAATGTCACCAACATATATGTTGTATGACATTTTGCAATGCCTTTAAAGTACATATTTGTTGTAGTGAGTTATAATTTTGGGTAAATTACGAATACCCCCCTCAGGTAAGCCCTAATTACAAAAATCACCCTCACGTATTGGATATTACAAAAATCCCCCTCAGGTTTGTCACCTTCTTACAATTAACCCCTTGCCCCTAAAATATTCCAATTTTACCCTTGGGTGTTATTTGTATTGTTTGTAATGTCTTATAAATGTTAAAACTTGGGATCTAATTATTATATCTTATTAATTAGAAAAGAGATAATTATATATTTACTACCAGAATAATTGATAAAATTTATAATTGCCCATAAGTTTTAATAAATATTGCAAAAAAAAGGGTATTTATATATTTATTAGCAATTTAAATTGTAAAATATTAAATTAAATAGAATTTTAATAATATATTTTATAAATATGAATTCCTTACACATTAGTTAAATGAATTTATTTTTTAAATTAGTAAATTTAATAAATTATATTGTATTATAAATTGAAATATTTATTGAAATTTATGGGAAATGATAAATTATATCAATTATTTTGGTGGTAAATATATGATTATTATTTTTATATTTACAAGATATAACAATTAACACCCAATTTTTAAAATTTATAACATATTATAAACATTACAAATAACTTCCAAGGGCAAAATTGGAATATTTTAGGGATAAGGGGTTAATTGTAAGAATGTAACAAACATGAGGGGGATTTTTGTAATTAGGCCTTACCTGAGGGGGGTATTCGTAATTTACCCTATAATTTTTGAGAGCTGAAAGGCTGAAGATCCTCCGTAGCATAATAAGTAACATCTCCTGTCACATACTCCCAGTCCCATTATTTTTAGTCCATTAATTACAGTTATCGGTCAAACTTTTCAACCATTTAAGTGACTTATCATATTAAGTTATTCACATTTATGGTGTATTAAACTTTTTAAATATTAATATATATGATGTCATCTGATATTATCAGCTTATTAATTAAATATATTAATTAAATTATTTATTCTAATGTTTATAAATTTAATCAAGTCAATTGATCAACTGTATCAATGAATAAAGAAAAATGGACGAATGAAGTATCATAAATGAGTGACACATGGTCAAGTGCACCAAATAAGTATATATCACATCACACAATAATATGTTATATTTACATTTTTTAATAAATTTAAAGTCAAAGGAAAAATATAGACCCAAATCACCTTTTTCTCTCCTCCTCCGGCCATAACTCCATTGTCGACCACCCAGGGCGGAGCTAGAGCACTTTATTTGGGGGGCCAAAAAAATTTGGATGATGAACTCGATTTTTTTTATTTTTTATGTTTGAATGAAATTGTCATGAAAAAATGACAATTATTAAATCAAGATAAACCAATACTACAATTTTTTCCAACAAAAGGTACTACCATTTTTATTTTATTTTATTTTTGTAAGAGTACAACTTAGTTGTAAACGATAACATGTTTAAATTTAGTATCATTTGTTTAAGTATCATGCCTAATTATGTGTGTCGCGCGCATAAACGATAACTTTTAATAAAAATTGGATCAATTTGTCGAGGAGGGCCTAGAGTTGTGACCTCAAACTTTTAAAGGTTTTTTGTTCGAATCTCACCAAAAGTGCGGGTAGTTGTCTAGTTTATACTAGTATAAAATAGTCTTATTAGTTGGAAAATACTTGCTAGTTGAATATTCTTTGAAATTTACTAATGATCAATTAACTTTGATGATGTAAGCACCGTTTCTGAGAAAAAGACTTATGATCAATTTTATTTTATCCTTTACAACTTTACCTGTTGCAGTCTAAATTGTTCAGTTACTCCATTGGCTAATGTTTCTGAAGGGGCTCTTGATTTCTTAATTCGTCTCTAACAGAAGGAAAAGGAACATATTATAGTTTCTGTACGGACAATAGCTTTATCCACACCACCAATCGCCGCTTCGCACAGAACATCGCTCCACCATATGAAAAGAACAGGGCCAACGAGTGAAAAGCACGCGAGTGGGTCGAGCACGTGATCGCAGTTGTAAGCTGGGCATTTGATGTGACCGATGTTGTCGTCTTCGAGCTTGACGCGGATATATTCTATCATGCAGTCGGTGAAGAAGGGGTGGGAGCATTTGTTGGTGTTCTTGAATTTCTTTCCCGGATTTGAAGTGGGTTCGACGCGGACATCGCAGGTGAATTCTTGATTCAGTAATTCGTTTTCTGGGAGCTGCTGTTGTTGTGATTGTTGTGGAATTTGGGGAAGTGTATTCAATATGTTTCCCCTTTTTTTTGTTTCGAGTTTTTTGTTTGTGATGAGATCAATTATCGTTTCTCATTGTTTTGGATTGAGTGATAAGATCAATTACCTTTTTTTTACTGTTTTGGATTGATAAAGAACTCTTGTATAATGTGATAAATAAAAGGGAAAAATACTTTCTCTGTATAGAATTTTTTTGTAAAAGAAGCCAACTATTTCCCTTGAGTTTTAGGGAAATTCTAGCTTACGGGTTCGATCGAACCCAAAATAACTATATAGCAAATACAATACACTTGTTTTGAGATTGAATGAAACTCATAAGAAATTGAACAATCACATAGCAAGTGCAATACACTTGTCATTAAGGCTGAGCATGGTTCGGGAAACCGCCCGAACTGAACCGGACCAAATGGTTCGGTCCACGAATTCCAGGATCGAACCGGCTAGGAACCGAAAATTCGGACCGAATGCTCACCCGATTCAGGATCGAACCGTGGAAAATTTGATTGTTTGTTTGGACCGAATCGGACTGAATTGGATTGAACCGGACCAAATCATTAAATTTTGTGGTAAAAAATTGAGAAAATTTAGAATTCGGAAAATCGTGGATCGAACCGAACAGTTCGGTTTTTGTACCAAACCGGACGATCCACATATTTCCAGAACCGGTCCGAATGCTCACCCCTACTTGTCATGTAGGTGGATGAGTTTGGCCAAACTAGGTCTGTAATGAAATTTTCCTCATTTTTATAGGGTTAAAATGCTCATTATACAATTTCATAGGTGGGTGAAATGTTCATTTACGTATATCACATAGGGTAAAGTAAAGGTTGGTAAGGTAGGGCTAATTTGGTCATTAATTTTCTACATCGAAATAAAGTCATAATCGCACTATAGGAGATACATTGTTCATTAGACGTATCACAAAGGTTAACTGCCAAAACCCCTTTTTTTTTTACTATCAATTGCTTCAGGTCTGAAATTGATAATTTGTTTCGCTTTGCTAAAATATTTTAGTGTTTTTTGAAAAGTTAAACTAACAAAAAAAAATTGTTTTAAAATTTTGAATTACTTTATAAATTTTTTCAATTTTTATTTTTTTTAGAAAAATAAATTTTCTGAATTTTAGAAACATGCATCTCAGAATTAAATTTTCCATATTTCTAAAATCACTTAAGAAGAGTGTAACAAACAGACCTATTGTATTTCCACACGAACCACACCACATATGTTTCTTAACATTTAGGCTAAGGAAACAAATAACAAATCTAAATTACAAATTTGTGTATATTCTTATCCATAATTTTGAAGTCTGTGAATAGTTAGTTAATCACCCCATAATAAAAGTATGATAAATTTTTGATCCGTTTCTATATTTCTTTGATTTTATTTGCTTACCATTTAACGAGCGTACAACTGTACATGTAACCTTCAGAATGTTATCGCACATCATATACTGGGTTTTACTTCTAACATCATGTATATCAAATTAACAGGCTCTCTTGGTCGTTTGTGAATGGGAGCTAGCTGAAGTTAGGAAAAGGGATACATATAGAACATGCCTGAGTTCGTGGAGAGCAATTACCTCTAGAGATGATTGCTGGAGAAAGAGGTTTGCATGCCAGCACTGAAGTTAATTTTCAGATCACTCTTACAAATATTTAGATTTATTTTGTTTCTTAAGAAGGTACTCTTTTGTGGTTTGACACATTACACAAGACGTATTTAGAACCCTATATATGATTAGACCTTTGTATTATTCCTTTTTTGTTGGGGGAAAATGCATATTACTACCCTGTGATATCGAAAACCTGCAAAAAACTACCCTGTGAATTTTTTTTTGCACCAGACTTCCTTGTGTTTTCAAAAACCCTGCAAATTACACCCATTTTCCGTTAATCATTGACACCGTTAATTTTTAATTGAATTGCCTAAATTACCCCTTATATATTAATAAAAAAATTATATTTTTATTAACGGGGAAAATGCATATTACTACCCTGTGATATCGAAAACCTGCAAAAAACTACCCTGTGAAATTTTTTTTGCACCAGACTTCTTTGTGTTTTCAAAAACCCTACAAATTACACTCATTCTCCGTTAATCACTGACACCGTTAATTTTTAATTGAATTGCCTAAATTACCCCTTATATATTAATAAAAAATTATATTTTTACAATTACAAAAACTCTCACTAATTTTTCTTTCTCGCTTCTCATATGGAACAAACAAAGAAAAGAAGAGATATTATGTGCGAAGTTTAAAAGATACAAAATTATGGGTATAGTATAAAAGTATAAGGGAGTTTGAACAATCGTTTAAAAGTACAAGAATTTTTTGCGCAAACATTAAAAAATATGAGTTACTTTTCTACAAACATTAAAAAAAACATAGAAGTTTTTTGCAAACATTTCAAAGCATAAGGAAGTTTGACGCAAACTTCCAAAAGTACAAGGAAGTTTTTTGCAAACGGTGGAAAACACAAGGAACTTTTACGCAAACTTTAAAAAACACAAGGAAGTTTTCTGCAAACTTTAAAAAACACAAGGAGGTTTTATGCAAACTTTAAAAAACACAAGGAAGTTTTCTGCAAAGATTCAAAGTTACAGGGTATTCTTGTCATTTTGAATGAAAAATTACGTCAGAAACAAAAAAAAATCGCATTTTTGGCGCGTAGAATACACGCGCGTCAAATAATTGACGGAGGGAGACGGAATGGGTGTAATTTGCAGGGTTTTTGAAAACACAAGGAAGTCTGGTGCAAAAAAAATTTCACAGGGTAGTTTTTTGCAGGTTTTCGATATCACAGGGTAGTAATATGCATTTTCCCCTTTTTGTTGTGAAGTATTAAATATTGATACACTGATTTTGAATGTGCGAGTCCCTCTTCCATGGAAATCCTATCTTAAGTTATATGAAGGGGACTATATTAAAATTAGACAGATGGTTCTTTTGTAAAGATGTTGCTGAATTTTTTTTTATTTTTTGTTTGCTTAGATATTTTGTTGTGAGAAATGCAGCCTTTGGATGTTTTCTGCCTGCCTAGAAACTTGCCATGGACAGATACATACTGAAGCGCCAATTAAATCGGATCATCAAAACCGTAGTACGCCAATTTTTAATTCGGAAATGGCTGGACATTATCCATATACATCGGAGTTATTCCATAATCGAACAAAGCAAAAACATAGTGCATAGCTCGGTGCAGACCCCAAGTATATATATATATATATTTATACTAATAAGAGTCGATAGAGTTCTTTACAGTGATTATGATTTTTTTTTCCATTTTTGGTTTGTTCTTTTAATTGTTTTGACTCATCCCAAGTAGATGAGTCAAATGGCAGAACTATTCTCGGCTATTGGATGGGCCGAGATGAAGTGTATGATGTGTGTACACACCCCACTAAAATATATGAACCCCATTCAAATTAATGTTACACCATTATTTTACAACTTTACCCATAAACATTTTTCAATTCCCCAAATTACCCCTCCCATTTTTGCTCCCATTATTCTCTCCCGAACTCCTTCTAATCCCAAACCCTAATTAAATTTTACTCTGTTCGAATACAACCACCGTTCTTCTTCCGTAGACCAGAACGGCGGCGGAATTTATAGCATCTCACGACACTTAATTGTTTTCCTACCGTGCTCTTGAACATTAATTGCAGTTTTGAATTCCTACATCACTTGTTAGAGTCTATCTGATTAGATATAATATTGAGGAAAATGGTTAAGGTTTGTTTTCTGTTGCTTTGTGATAGATCCTTGCCCCTTTGTTTATTTTCCCCGAACAGTACACCATAATAAATGGTTTGCAAGTTTGGCTTTTCTGTTACATCTTTTTTGTTTGAAATAAGGAGTAATTTTTAAGTTATGAGAATTTTAAGTTTGTCTTCGCTTCAATTTGTTAGTAGATAATTTTAACTTCCCACCGATCAGGCGGCGAAATTTCGCCGCCGTTCTGGTCTACGGACCAGGCAGAAGAGATTTTTGTTTTATGGTAAATTTTTTTTAAGAATTTAATTTAAAAAAATAATTCATTTAGAAGGAATGATATTAAGATTTAATGATGTTAACTCTTGTAAAAAAATACTTATATTATAAAGAAAATGCTTCTTTTAAAATTAAAAATATTTAAATCTATTTTTTTTTATATATAATACCATTTTTTTTTGTTATTGTTAATATTATTGTGCTTGGTTTGGAAAAAACCGAACATAATTTTAAACATCTATATATTTATATATATATATATATATATATCTAACGGGTGGTGTATATTTTGATTACCATATGAAATTAGAATAATATTTTTAAGCTAATAATATAATTAATGACAATAGTCAAATTATATAATTTATGTAAATTTAACAAGGATTTAAAGATACTAATACACTTAGTTCTCCGTTCAGGGTCAATTGTGACAAAAATTAAAAAAACTTCACAAATTACTGATTTACGGAGGACTTAAAGATACTGACACACTTAGTTCTCCGTTCGAGGTCAATTGTGACCAAAATTAAAAATCTTCATAAGTTACTGATTTACGGAGAACTTAAAGATACTGACACATTTAGTTCTCCGTTCGGGGTTAATTGTGACCAAAATTAAAAATCATCATAAATTATTGATTTACGGAAGGCTTAAAGATACTGACACACATAGTTCTTCGTTCGGGTTCAATTGTGACCAAAATTAAAAATCTTCATAAATTATTCATTTACGGAGGACTTAAAGATACTGCCACACTTAGTTATCCATTCAGGGTTAATTGTGACCAAAATTAAAAATCTTCATAAATTATTGATTTACGGAGGACTTAAAGAATACTGTCACACTTAGTTCTCCGTTCGGGGTCAATTAAGACCAAAATTAAAAATCTTCATAAATTATTGATTTACGGAGGACTTAAAGATACTGACACACTTAGTTCTCCGTTCGGGGCCAATTGTGACCAAAATTAAAAATCTTCATAAATTATTAATTTACGGAGGACATAAAGATACTGACACAATTAGTTCTCCGTTCGGGATCAATTGTGACCAAAATTAAAAATCTTCATAAATTATTGATCTACGGAGGACTTAAAGATACTGACACGCTTAGTTCTCCGTTCGGGATCAATTATGACCAAAATTAAAAATCTTCATAAATTATTGATTTACGGAGGACATAAAGATACTGACACACTTAGTTATCCGTTCAGGGTCAATTGTGACAAAAATTAAAAAAACTTCACAAATTACTGATTTACGGAGGACTTAAAGATACTGACACACTTAGTTCTCCGTTCGGGGTCAATTGTGACCAAAATTAAAAATCTTCATAAATTATTGATTTACGGAGGACTTAAAGATACTGTCACACTTAGTTCTCCGTTCGGGGTCAATTATGACCAAAATTAAAAAAACTTCACAAATTACTGATTTACAGAGGACTTAAAGATACTGACCCAATTAGTTCTCCGTTCGGGGTCAATTGTGACCAAAATTAAAAATCTTCCTAAATTATTGATTTCCGGAGGACTTTAAAAATCTTCATAAATTATTAATTTAAGGAGGACATAAAGATACTGACACACTTAGTTATCCGTTCAGGGTCGATCGTGACAAAAATTAAAAAAACTTCACAAATTACTGATTTACGGAGGACTTAAAGATACTGACACACTTAGTTCTCCGTTAGGGGTCAATTGTGACCAAAATTAAAAATCTTCATAAATTATTGATTTACGGAGGACTTAAAGATACTGACACACTTAGTTCTCCGTTCGGGGTTAATTGTGACCAAAATTAAAAATCTTCATAAATTATTGATTTACGGAGGACTTAAAATACTGACACACTTAGTTCTCGGTTCGGGGTCAATTGTGACCAAAATTTTGCTAACAAATTTCCCCCAAATTTGATTTATGAATGAGTTATTGATATTAGGTGTGTTAGTCTTTCGTTTGGATTCTCAATTGACCAAATTTCCCCCAATTTTTATTTACGAATGAATTAATGTTAATATACGCTTTGTTTGGATCCTCAATTGACTAAATTTCAACAAATTTTTCTCAATTTTGATTTATGGAGGAGTTAATGTTACAATACTTGTTAGTCTTCCGTTTGGATCCTCAATTAATCATATTTCAACAAATTTTCCCTCAATTTTGATTTACGAAGGTATTGACCGTATGGTAATGTATAATTAGGTTAGTCGTAATAAAAAATGATAATTTACTCGAGTAGCAATTGAATAAATTGATGTAATATTATTGATTTTTTTTTTTTTTTGTAAATATATCAACTCAAATTTAATTGATAAGATTTTTCTTTAAATTATTCACAAATTTATATTAACGTACATCTTATGAAGATATATTATTTTTATATATTTATTATTCCTTTAATTCTTTATAATTATAAATTAAATAGAGTTATGATCCCAATATAAAATGTTATTGATACAAAATTGAACAAAAATATATTGTTTTTAGTGTATTAAAAATATAAATTTTTAA
The DNA here is from genome assembly GCA_030819805.1 of Penstemon newberryi var. newberryi. Lineage (NCBI taxonomy): Eukaryota > Viridiplantae > Streptophyta > Magnoliopsida > Lamiales > Plantaginaceae > Penstemon > Penstemon newberryi. The sequence continues at coordinate 9,153,237 of JAUALY010000004.1, read as the reverse complement.
TATTGAAAAAAAAAAAATGACCCGAAAAATCCTACCCACCTTCCACCCAAAACCACCCCACCTTCAACCCCCCCACCTCCCGTTGAAATTTACCATCTACACAGGAGATAAAATAGTAATAAAAGTATTTGTACCCAAAAAATCACCCTCGATAAATCGAGGAGTAATGGCGTGATAATGGGCCGAACCCGGTAGGTAGAGCCAAGTGAATTGGACCAGGATCGGACCCACTCTGATCCGAAAATCAATCCGATCGAAATTAAACGGGTCACGAGCTCAATTAGAGATACGGCCCAATTTTATAATTAATTAATTTTGGCTAAGTGTAAATTAATTAATGAATAAATTAATTAATTTATGGGCCAGAGTCAATTAATTAATAAAGCCAAGTGATGGTTAAAAACGGACAAGCCCAATGAGCCCAATAGATGATTTTGGCTATTATAAATTAATTAGTTAAGTTAATTAGTTAATTAATTGGGCCAAGCATAAGCAATCGGCCCACATAATAAATGAGGCCATTAAGTAGTTAATTAAATAATTAATTACAATTATCACATAAGGATTAATGGCCCAATCACTCCCAACCGATCCAGAACGGCCCATAAACCGGCGGATTAAATCGGCCCATTAATCTGAATGGCCCATGCGAAATTTAATTAAATGATAGCCATTTAATTAAATAATGGCTAATTAAAAAGATCAGGCCAATTAGTTAAGTAGTGGCCACATAAATCTCTCTAACCAAAAGAGATAGAACCACTTCCTAATTTATCTCAAGTTGGTTACACAAAGCAATTAGCAACCCACGTTTCCTTCTCACAAATTCAAATCTGAAAATTCAAAGAAGAAGAAGAAGGAAAAGCAACCTCCAAAGTAGTGGGAAGAGTGGAGGAAGTGGAGAAAAACAAGAGTGGTGGAGATAATGGGGAGATAGGCCATCAGCCAGTCAGTTTCGGCCATCAGCCAGTCAGTTTTTCAGCTATCAGCTATAAATACTACAAGACTGCCATATTGACGAAGACACACAACTCAATCAATCAATCAACTCAGTCTACACTGAAATCGGCTCAACGCCTCTCCGGAAGTCCAGCATACGCTGCTTCTGTCAGTTAGTCAGCAATGTCAATTCCTTGATATCAATCGTCAATCCTCCGCAGACAGCAGGACATGGCAGCCTGAAGTTCAGCACCGCCGCCTCTCAAAGTAAGCCGCAAAGCTGCTTCCGCCGTCAGCAAAGCTGTTTCGAGCGAAACCATTGTATCTCAAGCAAAATAGTACGCTGCAAAGCAAGTTAGTCAGCAATACCAATTCCTTGATATCAATCGTCAATCCTCCGCAGACAGCAGGACATGGCAGCCTGAAGTTCAGCACCGCCGCTCAAGAGTAAGCCGCAAAGCTGCTTCCGCCATCAGCGAAGCTGTTTCGAGCGAAACCATTAGATCTCAAGCAAAATAGTACGCTGCTAACCATCATGTAAGTGCCCACGTATTTACATGGTAAACTCATCAAGTAGCCATCTGCTTGATGGGCTCGTTGTCAGGTAGCCATCTGCCTGATAGCTATCTGTTGAGTAGCCATCTGCTCAATTGATGCCCTTTCCAGTGGCCACCCGCTGGTTAGGAGCCCGATTGGTAGCCATCTGCCAAGGTTGAGCGACCCATTGATGATGGTTCTCTGTCATCAGTGTTACTTTCTGTCAACAAGCTACACTATCATATATCATCAGCTCATTTGGTGGGTCTACCTGTCAATCAAGGAGTATTTTTTCAGAACTTAATAGAGTCATCAACTCGTTTGGCAGATGCATGCCAATACAGGAGACCTTTTATCGTTTTGCATATTTTGTAACATTTGTGAATCGGGGAACTCACTGATTTATTTTATGATTAATGGAAGAAGCATTTGGTCCATATCTCCTGATTTTTGTTAAAGTATGCTTTACGTCAACGGATTTTCATTGATGCATTAGTTTGTTAAGTTTATGTCTTTAAAGTCAAGTTACATATTAAACTGATTGATTGTCAACTCATTTACTGAACTGATTCGTAAATTCGTTGATATACTGAGTAAGCCATCAATTGGCCGTGAAACTTTGACATATCAGAAAGGTTATCATAAATTATTTAAGTCCTGCGGCCAGGCAGGCATGTAAAAGAACTAAGGGTAGTGTTTGCCTACTCTGCCATAATCAATTGATTAGAAGTCAGTTTCATCAGGACATCTTACATGGATATCAATATGTCCTTATCAGGACATTTTAATTATGTTTACATCGATATCAATATGTCCAGTTTTTAAACCGTTATGTTTGCACGCACAAACATTGGCACGCCCGCACTTATTTTACACCATATCGAGCCATTTGCACATCGAGGCGATCGGTGTCAAATTTATAGCAAACAAAAAGTTTATCTGAGTTTTGTGTTCTCAGATGAGGATAAAGATTCAAAACTTGAATTTGAGGTAATAAAAGGGTTTATGGATCTGGGTTTGTGTTTTCAGATGAAGAAAAATATTCAAAATTTATTTCAACAATTCCTGGGCTTCAAAGATTTGAAAAAATAACGTGGGGGTTGGAGGGTAACCGGGGGAACATAAAAGATTGGATCTTTTGATAACAATGAGAAATTATCATCAGTTTCCAACATTTAATTAATTGTCAAAACTTAAAGATAAATAAAGAAGACATCTTCTGATATGGTCCAAAAAGTCGATTAATCCCAAAACAAAGAAATATTCAAAACATCAACCATCAAAATTTAATACTACAAAACTTAAAGATTTATCATTCACTGAAACAAAATCTTCAAAGCTCAGGCCTATGTGACATCTTCAACTAGATGGGTAGTGGGTGGTGGGCTTTGCAAGAAGATTTGCCCAGAAGTAGTGTTAGAAAGCCATATGTCTTAAGCAAGCATTCAAATGTTCTCTTGAGATTGTTTGGAAGATGAAGAAAACAGTAAAGGGAAGAATAATTACAAAAATCGATTTATGGATTTTAGAATTCAAGATTTGGTACTGAAATGGGACGAAGGGTCAATTTAGGTTTTGGGATTTTTTTTTGTAAGAGTAAAAGGGCATATTAGTATTTGTCATGTAAGTATGGTTCATACCCAATAAAGTGTGGATGTTGGACTCTTCCACGTGGCAGTCTTATGTTCAGTCGTTCGTGACTCTTTCTGGGGGATGAGTCAAAATAGACCACCCCTTCTAACTATGCACTTGTTGGGATTTTAGTTTCCCTTTTTCTTTGGGCGGGGGTGTAGGCCCCTCCGTATTTTCCTTTGTTTTTTCTCCAGTGTCCATAAAATGATGTCGTTTTACTTGATTTCTATTTTATCTTACATTTACTTATTGCGGCTAATTGGTTTTTATTTTCTTTTACTTTAATTTTTGCGGCTAATGTCATTTAAGTGAATAAGAATATGTTTGGGTTTGGGTTTGGGTCTGGATCTGGATCCGGACTCTTTCATTAATTTTAGGGTTAGGTCCGGGTTCGGACCTCACCTTTGACAGACCTACTTAGTGGCCTATAATCAAAATTCTAGTAGTGTCAAGGGAATTTCATCGGATTATATAATTTATTAACCTAAAAAGTACTCATAAGCATATTTGGCATAGATGAAAAGCCAATTCAATTTTTCCCATATTTGTTTTAAATTTTCTAATAATGTAAAATAATTCCCATATATTTTTAGTAATTTTTCATATTTGCTTGTAAATTTCTAATAATGTAAAAAGTGTACCATAATAGACAAATAAAATTAGCTATTTAAGGTTATTTGGAGAAACCAAAACTTCACCAAAATTACATATCATTCTCTAACAATTATAATGAGTTGTAATATGATGAAATACTTTCTACTATCATTCATCCTTCTTGGAATTTATTTCCAGACAATAGGCGCGCGCATATGTTTCTTTAACCATTTTAGGGTTCATCTTGTTAACAACCTTAAACCAAACACAAAACCATCAATAGTAGCGGTACATTGCGCATCTGGAAATGATGATCTTGGAAATCATACGCTAGCGTTGAATCAAGAATTTAGTTTTGATTTTTGCTCTATACCTTTCAAAACTTTGTTCTTTTGCCACTTTTGGTGGGGTAATAAGAACAAGGCATTTGATGCTTTTGTTGACAAGCGTCCATGCGGTCAGAGTAATTGTTATTGGTTTGCGAAAAATGACGGGATTTGGCTTTCTGAACATTCAAATCCAAAGGGGTCACTAAGGAAGATTTTCGATTGGGAATAAAGAGTGCATATATGTATGCTAGGGTTGTACTTGACCACTAAATCCCTGTGAACCATATAATAATGCATTAAGGTTGGTTTAATTTGAATATCAACTTAAATATAATAAATAAGTCAATGTATTCTATTTATACCTTCTGTTATTAGATCTCTCCTTTCTTTGATCTCCATGACTCTATCTATATATCTATACCGCATTGAAAATATTTGTTTTGTACTATAATCATTATTTTTTTATATAATCTTCTTATATGCGCAAAATACATACATGAAATTACAAATTTCCTTTTTAATGAAGCTTTCATTTTCATATTTATACTACCCACCAAGAGAAGAGTAAATTATAATGATTCTGGAATTTGGATTATTTCTCCATTTTATTTTCATATGCTAATTAATGAATAATTTATACGAGCAAGTAAGTATATATTAATTATGTCAAACTCAAAAAACTTTATTAAGCTTTAATAAACCATGACTACATCAGTTTTTCCTTTCTTGATGCATTCTTTCCCGAGGCCACGGATTTACTGCTACACAATAGTGTAACGGGACATTCTTACATAGATCTTATGGTTGAAAATACCTCACATCATAAAAAAAAAAAACGGAGGTAATAATTTTTTAATAAAAATGAGAGAATAGCATAAATGTACTTGACCAATTAACTGTTTCAGTTTGGGATCAGCCGAGTGTTCATCAGACGAGTGATTTCGATCAGCAGAGTGGAAGTGATCAGAAGTTATTGCGACGGTAATAAATGCACTTGAAGTAATAAATGCTGAAGAGGAAGGGTATTTATGGCAAATGATTGAAGAAAACCTCGTATCAGCTTGGTGCATTAAATGCGAACTGACAGAAAGTACAACAGAGTGTACAGTGTTCAGTCGCGGGTAGCCGTTTCTGAAACAAGGACCAGTACTCGAGGATTTGGACACCTGTCGATCTCTCAACGGGCATATTTTCAAACCTCAAGTATAAATAGTTCAAGTTCAAGAGTTAGAGAAGAAGAGACAACACAACTGAGAGCAAATTTTTGAAGCAGAATTCTTCTAAGTCTCAAACTCAAAAACAGAACACTCATCAGCTTAGTCATTTGTTGACGAAAGCAGAACTGAGAGACAAAAGAATATACATATAAATCTGAGTGATTTTGTTAGAAACGTGTTGTGAGAAGCTGTTATCCATCTGTGTGAGTGATAAAAGCTTTGTAGTATAGGACTTCTAAGTGATTTCCTGTCACGAACTTGTGGCTAGTTCAATTATTGTTTGGCGCAAGTAGAGTGTATTGTAATCTGTGTGATTATAGTATAACTCAAGATCTAAGTGACTTGGAAGAGTGGACTAAAGTATTTTTATCCATATAACCACTATAAAAATTCTGGTGTTTAAACTTGCATTATTTTCTTGCATACTTTCAAAAAGCATACTAAACACTTAAGTTAACTGTTGAAAAGATTTTAAAAAAAGTTTGCAAAAACTGGGGATAAAACATTTTCTAAGTTAAGAAAACTACTTGTGAAAAACACTTGACAAATCCGCTGCAAGTAAGTTATTTTAAAACTCTGATTTTCTTAAAATCAGCTAAGTAAAATCAGAAGAGTGGTCAACTCTGCTGTTCAAAGCTTTGTGCGAGATCAGCTTAGTCTACTTACGATTTTTGATCAGCTTAGTCTGCTGACAGAAAAAGTTAGAGAATTTTGAAGAGGTCTATTCACCCCCCCCCCCCCCCTCTAGACCTCATCTGACCACTTGGGACCAACAAATACTTTCTACTGTCATTCATCCTCTTTGGAATTTATTTCCAGACAATACGCGCGCGCAGATGTTTTTTTTTATACCATTTTAGGGTTCATCTTATTAACAACCTTGCACCAAATACAAAACCATCAACAATAAAGGTGCACTGCGCATCTGGAGATGATGATCTTGGATATCATACGCTAACCTTGAATCAAAAATTTAGTTTTGATTTTTGCATTACATTTCAAAACTTTGTTCTTTTGCCACTTTTGGTGGGGCAATAAGAACAAGGCATTTGATGCTTATGATTACAATGAGCCATGCGGTCAGAGAAATTTGTTACTGGTTTGCGAAAAATGACGCCATCTGGATTTTAGAATATTCAGATCCAAAGGAGGCGTCAATAAGGAAGGCTTTCGATTGGGAGTAAATATGCTAGTGTTGTACTAGACACCACTAAATCCCTGTGAACAATAATATAATATTAATATTAAGGCTGGTTTAAATTGAATTTCGAACATAAATATATCTATCCCGCATTGAAAATATTTGTTTTGTACTAATAATTATTTTTATTTTTTATATTCTTAATAATGAAATTATAAAATTCCTTTTGAATGAAGCTTCATTTTCATATTTATACTACCCCACCAAGAGAAGAGTAAATTACAATGACTCTGGAATTTGGATTATTCTCCATTTTATTTTCATATGTTAATTAATGAGTAATTTATTCGAGCAAGTAAGTATATATTATGTAAAACTCAGAAAACTTTATTAAGCTTGTAATAGATTTAAGCTTTGATAAATGGCCACGGATTTCTGATGCACAATAATGTAACATCTTCTGTTACACATTATAGATGACTGCCACCTGTAGAAGTATACCATCTTAACATAAAGTGCAACATACCATAGTTTTGAGAGAATTTCAATTTTGGAATTGGGCGTCAATGTGGAGCAAAATTGCTACCAAAGTTGAATTTGTTGCACCAAATGTGCTAGCCATATAAGATGTGGGTTAGAAATGCCAACGAACTTAAGTTGTGATACCAAAAATGCAATTAATCCCCATTTAGTTTAAAATAATATATAAAACCCACTTCTGATAAAAATTGACATTGTTCTTCATGGTTACGAGCTTAGAATTATTCCTATTTAAGGTTGATGTAAATATGGATAATATTATTAATTTGTCATTAATACGTGATTGAGAACTAGACAAATTACAGGGGTTATTTCTGCATTTCATTTTAATTATTATTTGAATTATTTTTGTTATAATATATAACATTGTTCATCTAATTATTATTCCTTTAACTTTTCAGCTGTTTATTCAGATGTGAATTTTGAGGATGTTTCTCAATTAATTTTCATTATTCCCTTTATGTTAATTTTTATATGAAAGATTAAACTTGAAATTCATTTTTTTTTTTAACAATAAACTTGAAATTCATGTTGATTGCATGTGGGATAATCTTTTGCTACAAATGTAGAAAGCAAGTTAACGCGCATTGGTGTCGTTACCGAGAAACTTGGTGCATCAGGTGTGTGTAATTCTTACTTATGTGATCATTTTAGGAATATGCATCTTGTTAATTTGGTGGGGAAAACATGTGTATTATGTAATACTTATTGATATGATGTCAGGATAGACCATTATAATTGTGTTACAAAACATAAGAGTTTTATGTATTGTCATTGGCCTAAATGTTAACAAAGACATATTATTGTGTGTTCCGTGTGAAAAGACAATAGGTCTATTTATTTTTCTGTTCTTAAAGTTTGTTAGAATAATTTTACAAATTTGGAAAAAAATTCGGAGGTGTTTTGTTTCTAAAATTGATAATAAAGTTTTATAATAAGACAAGATTTTAATTAAAAAATGTTACTGTATCTTACTTTTCAAATAACAATGAAATGCTCTATACAAAACGGAACAAATATATTGAGCTATTAAATTTCATAACTGAAGCAATTAGTAGTAAAAAATACAAAATCAAATGAGGGTTTTGAAGTTACCATTGTCTGATATGTTTAATTAATTTACCTCATATGATAAATAAACATATTACTCCTTTGTTAGTTGTTAACCTCTTTCATTGCACACGCGCTCTATAATATGATTGTGAATTCATTTCGATATGAAAAATGATCAAATTAACACTGCATTATCAACATATTCGCTTCACTTTACCATATATATGATATATGTAAATGAGCATTTCACCTACCTATGATACTGTATAATAATAAGCTTTTCTTCATAAGGTGCTTCATTTAATTAAATACAAAGTAGGTAATTTGTCTTTTTATTTGAAGAAGAATGCCTTAGTTGTACGAGGGTTGTGTGTGGGCGCCAAATAGGAAATTATATATTGACAAAAATAAATGAATGATTATAAGAAGTTAAACTAATTTTTAACAATAACAAAAAGTTAATTTTCTTTTTTTTTCAGAAAACAGAAAGTTAATTTGCTAAGCACTCGTTAGAAAAAAGAAAAAGAAAAAGAAAATCAGAAGAAATTAGAACAGTACAAGCGTGTGTGAAAAGGGACAAAATCGCTATGTAAAAGAGTTTCTTTATCAATCCAAAACAGTAAAAAAATTGATCTCATCACTAGCAAGAACTCCAAACAAAAAAAAGGGAAACACATACACTGAAAACTTTATTAAGCTTGTAATTAGTTGTAATAAATTTGTTTAATATGTTTACCACATTGTAGATAATGTAGTATTTGAGATGATATTTTTGTCTTACATGACTTGAATTGAACAATATTGTTATCTTTTGTTGGATTTCATTTTGGTGTTAAGCTGATGAGAAATGCTATATTCCATAATTTGGAGTTTGTTATGGAATCAATAAACAAGCATAATAATGTACGATTTAATTCTACAACATGTACATTTTTACAATAATTCATGTGCAATACATGTGCAATACATGTGCAATTTTCTAATAAAAAAAAGGAACGCTTTAATTACGGAATTATTAATTCACTGTAACTAAATTGTCGATTAATTTTGTTTATCGTTTTAATTTGAGGTTGTTTAATAAATTTAAGATTAATAAATGGCCACGGATTTTCTGCTGCACAATAGTGTAACATCTTATGTTACACATTATAGTCAGATGACTGCCACGTGTAGAAGTACGCCAGCTTAACATAAAGTACAACATACCATAGTTTTTATTAACCTTAAAATCTACTCACAATCATATTTGGCATAGATGAAAAGACCAATTCAATTTTTTTCCATATTTGTTTTTAATATTCTACTAATGTATAAGAATTTGCATATATTTTTCGTTGAATGTACATGTTATGAATCGAAAAGTGATTTCTCGTACATTGAATAAATATTAATGCATTATGAATCGAAAAGTGATTTCTCGTACATTAAATAAATATTAATGCGGCGGTTCTATATTTTGGGTGTAAATAATCCTTTTTACAACGGCAGAAATAAATAGACCAAGAAGACCACAATGACAAATATGAAAAACATGCAACGACAATAGCCAATAGGAGGAGTATTTTCGCTGCATCCACACCCATTTTGCCGAAATTCCTCACCACACTTGTAGCAAAATCTCACCCCACATCTGCAATACATATAAAACAACCATTGCCGGCTTAATCCCACTTTGCACTATTATCAACACATTTTTTGCTTGAGATGATATCATTTAAACATCCCATTTTTTTTCTTTCGAATTTTTTGCTTGAGATGATATCATTTTTTTTTTAATCTTGTATATATATCAATTGTCAGTGTATATTAGTTGCTATTTGGCGCCCACACACAACCAGCTAAGGCATTCTTCTTTAAAAATAAAGACATGTTCATGGGATGTTTAAATCATATAATCATATATGTTTTAATACCAAAATAGAATTGTATTTGACAGAAATAGACGTTCAACAACTTGTTTGCAAGCTTCTGTATGGATGTTAAGTGTAAACATAATATTCTCACTATAAATGAAAATAAATTGTAATGCATTTACCGAAATTCAAGTTAATTACTTAACCCCATTTTCTTAGTTTATTTAGAAAGTCATTCCAATGATCGACGATTAGGCTTGTAAATTTTCCACTAAATTGACAGCTTGTCTGCATTAATTTAAAGAATATTAATGCATGGTGGTCCTAGACCTAAATATTTTTTTCAATAAATTGGGAGAATTTAGTTGAAACAACTGGGCACACTTTCTGGGCTACTGATCATGTTACTGGGCCCGATTTCTTGATTTGTAAATCTTTTATTCTGGGCTGACATTAAGCACGATTGATATTAGGCTATTTCCAATGGGCCAGTTATTAGAAAATATTTTCCAAGATTTAAAGATTACCCGTCAAATTAAATTGAAAATCTTAACTTTTTTCCGGCGGCCTGGGAATTGTGGGGGGAGGGGGTGGGTTTTTTTTTTTTAAATTATAATTATTTATAATTTATTATTTTTATAAATACTAAATAGATTGATATACTATATAAATCTCAGATTTGGAAATAATACTTTTTTCCAGATTTATATTAATTTATTAATATTATTTATAAAATTAAATTAATTATGTAAGTATTATAAGTAAAATCTCAAAATTGGTCCACATGTGGTCTTATTCGAGTCAATTTTGAAATTTGGCAACAATGTGGACTAAAATCGTTAGTAAATTTGAAATGTGGGGCTATTTTGGTAGCCTGAAATATTATGAGGTAAAATTGTCAGTAAACATAAGTATTGGTATCAATTTTGTAATAAGACTTAATTGTCACGTCACCACTTAACGGTGATTTTTAACGGCGGTACCAAATGTGTCACAATTTGTTAAAACGTGGTACCAAATATGTTGGACACATAAAGCGGTGTACCAAAAGTGGAAATTGACCTATGTATTGACACCAACTTTGCAATACAATTTAACTGCCACGTCACCACTTAACAGTGAATTTTAACGGCGGCACCAAATGTGTCACAATTTGTTAAAACGTAATATTAAATGTGTTGAACACATAAAGCGGTGTACCAAAAATGGGAATTGACCTAAAGCGCTATACCAAAAATGCAATTCTAATTTTTTTCATTTTGCTTGAAGTGTTATGGGAGATTACAATTAAACAGATTTTTAAGAGACTGACTACAAATGATTCACAAACTGCTTGACCAACTTGTTAGAAATTATAGTAAATATTCAGTATTTCTAGATTGTATAGAAAAATAATTGAGAAATACTTTGTTACTTCCATATCTAGTCTTAATCGAGTTAATTAAAAAGACAGTTTAATTCTGCACATAATTTCATTTATAAAGTATCTCACAGCAAAATATTTAAAAAAAAAAATTATGTTAGATTACGTATTTATGAGAGCTGTCAATTAAAAAGATTTTTATCTGATTTTGATCCAAGTTATTGAAAAAAAAATTATCTACATTATATAAGACAAATTATCATGATTCCATTAAGCATATATATATATATATATATATATATATATTCTTAAACACATTAAGCAAATACGAGTCTAGGTCGATTGATAAGATCTGAATGTAAGAAATTTATGGACTTACATTGATTTTTTGTTAGACTTATTGAGTTACATATAAAGTCCAACATTTGTTTATTGAATTATAATTATATATTTAGTCTTTAATATGTTAATGGATTTTATGTGATGGGTAGACCCATATGATACACTGGATTAATGGGCTAGGTCCCCTCTCTTATTCAAAATATAACAAGCCCATTAAAAATAGATGTGACTCTTTACAAGAGTTATAACTCTTTGTAATAGTTGTAATGAAGAGACACTTGCAGTTTATAAATAGACTTGCAATTCCATAGGCTAGATTGAGTGAAATCATGTGGAAATGTGAGTGTGTGTTGGAAAAAAAAGAGGACGTGTTACCCATAAACGTGTTACCCATAAAAAACATTGTTGGATCTTAAAAAACTTCATGTATGTGTATATTGTGACAAGTACATTCAAGTTGATTTAATCATTAGTACTATTAAGTATATAGGTATTACACGGTATGCTTCCGCTTTACATAATATTGTATTGATTGCTTATTATGTTCTTGCATCAAGTTTGGTGATTTTGGGGTTTGCTTATTATTCTTTTCTAAATAACATTAACAGTATTAACCACCAGACTAATACAATATGTGTAATTTTATTTTTTTTTATTTTCAGACGGATGGGCTCGTCAAATTAATTTTAATTATTTTTCTAAATTATATTTTTGCTATTTTTTACGGAAAAAATCAATTTGAGATTGCTATATTTTGACCCCGACGACTGAAGATGGTCTTAATTACTATACCAATTTGAGGTCGCTACATTTATTTTTATGTACCAACACATATTTGTCAAGCCCATTTGCCATTTTAGATGTAATGTTGATAATGTTTTACTTTTTATCTTTTTTTTTTATTTATTTTTTATCTACCAAACTGTATATTTACAGTTTAGATAAAAAGTGCATTGGATATAGGTGCTCCCTTACTTGAATTTCACATTTAAGTTACAGAAGAATAAATAAAATTTTGATTGACAATATTCTACAGAAAAGAGAAATAGAACATTTTGGTTTAAACTGATTGATTTTGGCTCGGTTTCGTTTGATTTTGATTTGGGAAATATGGTTTAGATAGCTTTGGTGATACATTCGGACCATAATTTGGATAGAGTTTTGTTATTTCAAAAAGTTGGAACCTCATTGAGATTGAGTTTAGATGTTGGGGTTTGAGAAGATATGTGTCAAATAAATATTTTTAGGAAAAAAGACTAGGTAGTGTCATATTAATGTCTACACACTACTCCCTCCATTTTTTTTATTTGTCGATTTGGTAAAAGAAATTTGTTTACTTTTATTTGTTGTTTCAGGAGTTCAATGTAAAATTAATTTTTTTTCTACCAATTTTTACCCTTTTTGTTAATGCTTGTAATTAATGCTAATTAATGATGTGATTATTTGGTTGCAATGGTGTTTGGGGTTTTTTTTCAAAAAAAGTGACTATTTATTAAATTTCTCAATTTATGTGCAATCCTCTAAAATGACAAATAAAAAAAAATACGGAGGGAGTATTTGGTTTAGGTAACTAGACTAGAGGCATGACTTCGCTGCCAGTCTATCCATGTAGAGGAGTGTGCAGGGGTTTCAACTCATTGATTGAGCGTCCCATATTAATATGAACTTTGGCGAGCAATATGTCAAGTTGAACTTACTTAATCCACGAATATTTGGTCTAGCCCAAATCCAGCTATGTCAACTCGTATAACGAGTGGATCTAGTTTTGTAACCCCAACTTCCTTTGGGAGATCAAGATCACTGTAGCTAACTATAGTATTCGGGAAGTCCCTCGCCACCAGGTTGACTTCTTTGGCCCGCGAGTCTGGGACCTTAGTGACCATGGTTCCAACTTCCTCGGGAATCGAGTTGTCTCCTCCTATGATCATATTAATCGTACCTCTGCGATCTCCTTCGTCACCGAGTCATTAGGGTTTCGAGTTGGTTGTTTCCCTTTCTTATCCTTGTTATGATGTTGGTCCTCAGCCCTCCCCCGTTTACCATGGTTCCGGTCTCTCTTTTTCTTACGAATTCATCCTTAACAAACTCCTATAGTTATCCTTATCGTATGAGTCGTTCAATCTCATATTTGAGTTGAATGCAATATTTTGTGTCATGTCCAACGAGTTTATAGTACCTGCAGTAAGTCCCATTGCTGATTTCCGGGGGTCGAGTGACCGGGGGACGCAACATCTCTGGTCTCTTCTCGACGGCGAAAAAGATTTATATACTTGTGGCCTTGATCGGAGTGAGAGGACCCTCGATCTTATCCTTGGGGTCATAGGATTTGCCTTTGTGTCCTCGTCCTTGCTTAGAACGATCATCCTTCTTCTGATCCTTGGGTCGTACGATGGCCTCACACGACTTTTCTTTGTTCGGTACATGGTTTCCAAAACGACATGTCAGTTGCCCATCTCTATAAAACCCCTCAGGGAAGTGGGAGGTTTAGCGACCAACTCCTCTCACCAAGTTCCCTTCCTTAGAGCTCTAATTAGAAATTTGTGGATGTCTTTAAGCCTAGGGTCCACAACTTCCATTAGGGTCGAGGAGAACTTTTCCATAAAGGCTTTGTTCGACTCTCCAGGCATTTGCATGATCCCATACAACTGAAGCGCGGTCTTCTTGGTAGGTGCGAGGCGTATTGATTCACCAACAGGTTGTCCATCTCTTCGAAGGTTATAATCGATCCCGCGGGTAAAGATTCATACCATGGTTGGGCTTTCCCCCTCAGGGTGGTGGCAAAAGTTTGGGCATTGACCCAATCCGTTTGATGGCACAGTTGCATGATTAGGTTGAACGGTCTCAAATACTCTATCAGATCACTTGTTCCCTCATAATGGGGGAAAGATGAGGGTAGTCTGAATCTCGGGTCAGGTCTGTCTGCTAAGAGCTCCTCCCATAGAGGAGACGAGCTTCTCATGTGAGGTCGCAGTTGATCCTTGCTCTAGGAGATTTCTTCCCTTAGCTCATTGATTTTTTTACTGCAGTTGGTTTAACTCTTCGTTAGGGAACGGGGTCTGGGCTCGTCAATTTGTGACGTTCCGCAGCCTGTTGACCGCGTCTTTCACGTGATCAGGAATTACTCGACTCTCTCCACCATCGCATTCTCTCCCATAAGTATACCTTGGAATTGATATGCTAGCTGGTGTTGAGAGTTCTCCAGCTGACCTTGTTGGTCTCGAGATTCCCTGGAGGAGCTTGCTGATCCTGTTGGTTTGGTGGGCCTTGTCGAGGCCTTTGATTGTCCGGTCCCTGATAGATGGCTTGGGCCAATCAAGCGTCCACTTGCACCAACAACTCTTCTGGGAAAGTGTCGAAGATTGTGTTCAACTGTTGTAGGATTGCGTTGGGAGGCACATGTGGATTCTGGGATTCATCCTGCCCTTGAGCGGTGTCATCTTCCTCCATCTCCGTCATTTCAGAAGATTCTTCTCTTAGCGGAGGGACGTTGGTCGAGTCTGCGTTTCTTGGATTTGCTCTCCTTGGCTTGGCCATCTCATGAATCTTCTGAGTATTGGTAGTGTGGAAATTATTAAGTTTCCCACAGACGGCACCAATTGATGCAGAGCAAATACCTGATTTTTGAATTCCGTATGTTCTACCCCAAAGTCCTGTTAATTCTGAGCTTCCAAGTATCTGCAAAACAAAGGTTACACACCGGGGATGGGGTTGCCAACGGAACCTCCTCTGATGCTTAAGTCATCAAATTGCTAGAAACTTAAATAAAGAGAACTGCAAAGAAGGATGCGGCAGAATTGTGTATTAGGATTTTAATAATGATCGTACAGAGAGGTATTTATACCGGTTGAATGAGATACATGTTGGTTGAGATACTCCTTGATTTGGGGGATTCAGTTTGCATGTATGGTAACTCTTCCTAAGATAGAGTCCATGTTCCATATAATGTGTAACTAGAGGATCTTGTGAAGATCTGATGTTTTTAATCGTGTTAATGTAAACTAGCTAGCGAGCTCAACAAAGGTCGCTTAGTTATCCAGGTGTTCAGGTAACCCCGTTCAACGTAATGGTAGCAGGAGAGCATGATGTCTAGGCTTTAGGGTTGCGTCCTGGGTCTCCATCGTTCATGAGATTGCATTCGGGTCGGATATGGATATAGATTTGGACCCATGCTATATCATATTGTTTATCTCATATAACCAATTATTTATTTCAAGGTTGATTTGTAATTATCTTATTTGATCATTTACATTAATAATATTTGTCATCTTAGAAACTGTCAATATACTGAAAATATTTGTTTCTAGTTACAACTATTTTTATACTTATTTTTTAAAATAATTATATTATAAAATATCAGTAATTCATCCACTTAGTTTCACCTCCTCAGTTTATAATTAATCCTGGCTTCGCCCCAGCATGTGAAGCTTCCTACACCAAAAAAGAGTTATGGTCGATTAACTCAATTAATTCTACCACCAAATGGAACATGACTTGCGATAAAGGAAGATCGTTAAGATCCAAAGTAAAATCAAATTACTGAAAATATAAACAGAGAAGATGAAAGCATCTTTGCTGAAAATCATTTCATTTTTGTGTATTATATTATTGTATACTGTGCACTAATTTATATAGGAAGACAGACAATAAAATTGGTTACAACAATTTCTCTCTTCTACACGTATGAAATCATTTTGTGGTGTAGTGTGTTTAGACTTTATGTAGAGGTTAAGTCACACCATTTGTGCTTCTTATGGAGGACTTATTTTGTGTGACGGATGTATCATCGAGAAGGTCTACTTGGATTGATCCCAGGAAACTCTCCGATGTCTAAAATAGATTGACTCGAATAGCTCAATCGAGTATCATATAAGTGATTTTGTTCGATCCTCTAGACGTTTTTTCTTCATTAATTAATGAACGGGTTTTTATAAGAATAAAAAAAATCGTTCACAACCAGGTCGGGTGATTATTTTCTTTTATGTGTTTGACGATATTAGATTTAATGATGACATTAAGATTAAACACTACAACATGGCAACACCGCAATCACCGATTGAATAAAATGATGTTGATATAAAGAGATTAAAATGAAGATGAATGTGTAAAAGTACCGGTACTAGAGCATAGTCATCATTAATGTCCAATGGTAGCTTTTTTGGGACAAAATATTCGGTTATATGAGGTTTGCACATGCTGGTGACTAAATTTGAGCCAGTGGCGGAATAAAGCACGGGCTACCATAGGCCATTGCCGTTGCTTTTTCACCATTTTGGCATTTGACTTTTGAGCAGAAGATAAAAACATCCTTTATGTTATTGTTGTCTAACTTCCAAAAAATATTTATGTTATTTTAATTCCTAAAAATTCTCATGTGTTTGGTTTTAAATACCACACTCAATCCAAGTATAATTTTATTTTTGACTTTTGGTGAAATGAAAAGATTACCCTATGTATTTATTCTTTTTTATTCTTTTTAAAAAGTTAAGTATATACTATTTGGGTCGAGTGTGCTATTTAAAACCAAACGCTAGGGGGTCTTGGGGATTTAAAATGACACATGAAGCATAAAGTGTGTTTTTGTCTTTCGATATCAGGTAAAATTATCATATCAAAAGCAAAATGTAATCAAATACTTGAGAAGTTGAGATCATAGGGTTTTTTTTTAAGAATTAAAATAACACAGAAATTTTTAGGGAGTTAGACAAAGCATAAGGGACATTTTTGCCTTTCGCTCTTTGACTTTTTGGTATTGGGCATAAAATAAAAGAAATGGAAAAAGAGATCAATCATGATTGCATTAGTGGTTTTAACTTGTCTAGCCATGCAAATTAATTACTATCAGGCCATAAAATTATGTTGAGTTACTTTTTGCAACTTGATTTTCTTTCCATTTGATTTTTTTCTTTTTAGTTCTCTATGGTATCTACGTCTTTAAATTTAATTTAATCTATTTTGATTTGATACACGTAGGATACATCATGTGAAAATTTCTTTTAACAAGAATTCTGATCACTACTTGGTTGAACATTATGGTAACTAGTTTTTTTTCACCACACCAAGTCAAACACTTGTTTGACCATTTTATCTTATATATATAAGCAAGGGAGGACGGATAGATAGCCCTCCTAAATTTTTTTTTTTTTTTTTTTTTTAATATAGTAGTGGTGTATTTTTTTTTTTTGAAAAAAAAAAAAAAGTTCAATAAATTAGCCCAAAATGAAATTTCCAGCCCAAATATAATCTTAGTCCAATTAATATCACACAACTCACTCTAATAATAACTCACTCTACCCAATTTCTAAGCCCCAATGAAAAGTCCAATTTTTTTCTATATATATTTATGATATATGTTTGTGCAATTGTGCTTATGTAATAAACTAATAGTGTTATATATTCATTATTGATGTTTATATTCACTTCCCAAAATCAATTTTTAGATTCAAGTTTCATTTTTGTGCTTAAAGTTATATACTTGTTAAGATTTTCATAAGTATTAGATTAAGATATGAGGATAACTATTATATTAAAATAATATGATGATTAAATCACGATACAATAGAGTTAATAATATTCATTTACATATCAAACACTAATCTTAGATGGTTAATAGTTTTTTTTTTTATTGAAATGCCAAACACTAATCTTATATTCTTGATGGTTTTTTATTAGCATTTATTGGCATATTGGGATTCAACCTCTCTTGTTTTATCAAATGGAATGAAAAATAAGTCTTGTCATTATTATGTCTCTATTATATTTAACTTTTACTTCTTGAGTATGTCATTATTCTTGAGATAGTTATATTTTGTACATTTTATGGTATTAGAAATATGGAGAGATACTTTAAGGTTACACCTACACCTCACGAGGAATCTTCAAGTAACGTTCACATTCAAAGTGACCCGCATGAGCTTCCAAACTTTCATATTGAAACGAATTTGTCCGAGCTTCCGAGTGATCCCGGTCTACGACCTCATATAACTTTATATGATTCTAACATTCGAGAGAGAGTTCGTAGAGCATAATTGCTCAAAGGTCCATGTCAACCACGCAACCTTGAGTTTCGGCAAACGTTAATGGGAGGTGAATGGCTAAATGATAGTTTAGTTGTCTTTATAGAGAGAGAAATATTTAGTAGTATTTCAAACGATGCTATCATGGACCGATTTTAAAAGATGAAAAACCGTCGTGGTCAATTATTAAAGTAAATATGAAGATATTTTGGGTTCTTTTGTGACTATAATGGGGTATCATATGTAATTAAAATCTCTCGTGGGTTTATTTTTGTCAAACTCCACCTTCCAATTTTTGTATTGCGTCATATATTTTCTCGTGAATAATATAAACTTTAAATTTAACTGTTTGATAGATTTTTTTTTTTTGGTATAAGTTTAGCCTCCCCTGACCAAAAATCCTGGATCCGCCCCTGTATATAAGGCAATCTCCAACTGAAGCCCTTGTTCAACTGTCCAATTGCCTAATTGCTCGCCCAATTGCCCTCTTGCCTTGCCTTCATGCATTTTCGACCAACCTAAAAAACTCAACTCCAACCGAAGGGCAATCAACATTCATTAATTCAATTTCACAACTTTCCCCCATTCTCACTTTCCCCACTCTCCTCACTCAAACTTATTTTAATAGTAATGATAATAATAATAATAATAATAATAATAATAATAATAATAATAATAATAATAATAATAAAAATCATAATAGTGTAAGGAATTGTTAAATGAGATGAATAAAGCAAGAGATTAGTTTATTTTATGTCAAACTCAAATTAAAGTAAAGTTTACTCGCCGGCAAATGGGCAGGCAAGGCTTGCCTGCCTAATTGCCACCTTGCCTGCCCCAGCTCTCCTGCCCGCCCTGCCCCCTTGCCCCCCCAATTGCCGGTACCCATCTCCAACCGAACACCGACGACAATCCCCCTCGATTGCCGGATTGCGGCTCTGTTATAGATGCTCTAACATACGCTCCCACTCTTAATTCTTCCTTAAATGTTTTCAATTATCATATTATTAATGATTTATTAATCATCAGTCGCAATTTTATGAGTATACAAATAATATTTTTTTCAGTTAAAACAATGCCAAATAAAGAAGAAGAAAAATCTACTTTTTCCTTAGAAATATTATATTCATCCAAAAAAAAAAAAAGAATTATATCTTTCAAGTCAAGGAGTGTGAAAAGAATTGCTTTTCTAATTTGATTTGAGAGTTTTTCAACTTTGGAGTTCGGCCCACATTACTGCTTTGCGGCGACTCTCATACTCCGAAGTTGAGTGGGCCAAACCTTTGTCCTCAACGGTACCACTCCCAATAAATGAAATTTGGCTACCGACTAATTTTATTCATTTCACTATTCTCTGCAGTCTGCTCCCCAAATGATCTGAAAGTCAGGCCTACCCGTTTATTTGAGTTCTAAAAAATATATTTATAAATTTTTTATTTGATATCATTAACAATTGAAAATATTTAAGTATATTTCTTTATGATTCAACAGTGATTTTACGTGTGTTCTTAGAAAGAAGAAAAAAAAAAAAAAGATTTTACATGTTTCCTTAAACATATAATCAAAATAAGTCAAATCATATTATCAAATGTAAACTCCTCTAACCTATTGATTAATTACATTAAATGCATCAATTACGTTGATGGATAGTTTTGAATCCGATATGGAATTTGAAATCTCTTGTTTAAACAATTTTTTTCTATTATGGATTCAAATTCATTATTTTGTTAATGATGTATTGAAGCAGGCTTAATTTATGTCAAGAGTAATTTTTACTCAATTTCAACAGTTTTTTAATGATTTTATTTGTTTATTGGTATCATGGGCTTCGGTTATGTCATCAGTTATGCTAATCTTAGGAGTTCCCATGTGAATTGCCATTTGGTGTGAGAATTATCCTTGATTTATTCCCACATCATTTATGCTTATGTGATCCTGGCACGGAGAAAGTGACAATCGCACACTGACAATAATTGAATGAAAAATAGTACTAATTTTTTTAGCACTAAAAACTCCAACATCAAATGATTAATTCATATGTAAAATGAGATTTTTCAAATTTAGTATTTGCTACTAATATAAACGAGGAATGAAATTGTGGTTCCTTCTCAATATGTAGAACAATATCATCCATTTAGTAGCAATATAAATTAATTTTTCTTTCTATGCGAAGGTACGAGACAAAAGTAATAAAGTCATGTGTCCATACACGAAGAGACAAATGTCTTACTACATCCATCCAAGAAAAGTCAATTAAAAACAATCTAATAGTATCAGTAATTGATAATTTCTCGATAAAAATGTCATTATAAATCTAGCAAACCTTTTTTCTAAACACAGACTTCTCGAACAATAAAGACAATATTATAAACAATGAGCATATTAATGACAAAACTTTCACCATTAAGTATACAGTCTATCACTAACAGCTGACTTATTTTAAGCCTTAAACTTAATTTCCGCTTATTTTGTTATTCCAATAGTATCACTGTCAGTCGATGCGCATTGTGCCAGTCATTTGACTCATTTCTATACCCATAGTCAACGTCACATTCACGCATACATTCAATAATAAATTAATTTAAATTATTTATACTCCTTGTATTGAACTAGCCAAGTTAAATACTCCATTTATTTTAAATTATTTATCGTTTTACATATTTTTACACATTTTAAGATATTTACTAAATAGTCTCAATTTTATGAAAAAAATAAATTATATATTTAAATTACCCTTATTCTTTATTTATTTTACAATTAGTTATTTACACGTTATTCAAGTTTTACACACTATTTTTTATTTTTTCTCTTATATACCTAAAATATGTAATTAATAATGTATTGAAATCCTAAAGTGACAAATAATTTGGGATAAATTTTTTCCCTAAAAAGACAAATAATTTGGGACAGAGAGAGTACACAAATACGATAAATGTATTTCCATATGCAGGTAATTATTCCTTTAAATCACATATTGAATAACAAATATAAATTGAAAAATTCTTGTCCAGCTTGGGCAAACCCTCGGCCCCCCCCCCCCCGAAAAAAAAAAAAAAAAGCTCTTTTCCTTTTTTATCCTCCAATCATTCACTGGTCCGCAATTCAAGATGTTTATAAAATCCCGAAACAAAATCCAGAGCCATTTACTTTACTTTTAGTTTTAGAGTAAATCCAGAGGAGCCATTATTGAATAATAAAACCTTTGACTTCGACTATGGTACATTGTTAACAAATACCCTGCGTATTCGTACCGTATAAACTCCTGGATATTCCCCGTAAATTTCGATTAAGATTCCTTCAAACATTTCTATTTAACCACTCGGAAATCTGAGCATAAGGAACCAAAATTCCGATTTGAACGAGAGTTGTTTCTTTCGTGTTCCGGGGGTGCGCAGGTTTTGCCACCTCGACCAAGCTCGCACGATAAGGAAATGGGTGCGCCGTTTTTAATTCTTACTGTTCTCGCTGCTACGTTTATAAATGTTGCAGTTCTTTGCAATGGAGGAGTCACAAGTAGTTTTGTGAGAAATGTTGAGAAAAGTGAGGATATGCCCCTTGATAGCGATGTTTTCAAGGTGCCTCCTGGCTATAATGCGCCTCAACAGGTATCCAAATCTTTTCTCTTTCCCCAGTTAGTTATTAAGTGTATTATTTTACTCCTATTGGATGATTTTGTGACCTAGTTTAATTTATAAACTTTTGACTAATTTTTTTTTAGTTGTTTCTGGTTGATTGAATTTGGTATGTTTTTCTATTTTTGTTTTTTTAGGTACATATCACACAAGGAGATCATGTAGGAAAAGCAGTAATTGTATCATGGGTTACTGTAGATGAACCAGGTTCAAATAAAGTTCTGTATTGGGATGAGAAAACTAACAATAAGAAGCACGCAGAAGGGACTGTGACCAAGTATAAATTTTACAATTATACTTCTGGTTTCATCCATCATTGCACTATTAAGAAATTGAAGGTGACATTTAGATAAAATATTTTTTTCCTTTAATTGAGCATTCTTAGTTGATATTTTTATGAATTGTTCAATAATTTTTTAAATTTTATTTTCCTGGCAGTATGATACTAAGTATTACTATGAGGTTGGAATTGGGCAGACGGCAAGAAAGTTCTGGTTCATTACACCTCCAGAAGTTGGCCCTGATGTCCCATATACTTTTGGTCTTATAGGTATTTATTTCTTGCCTAATTATTTGGTGGATTCTGCTTTTAGGTTTGTTTGCATATAATAATGATGTAATAATTGAATGGTCTTTATGCTTGCTATGGAACTTTTTAGATAAAAGTTGAAAATGGTCAGAAAATATAGAATTAGGATGCTTGACTTGGGAATAAAGTGATTTGGGTGGGGATCGAATCTTCATTACCCAGTGATTATGAGCCGTTTAACTAAAATTTATATGTTCAATTTAAGATGTGGTGTTTTATGAAGATTTACACAAAATGAAGCTTTTTTCCTTTAAATTTAAGATGTTTATTTGTTACTTAATTATAAGATGGGTGCTGCTTTTAGGCTTTATAGCATATAATAATGTTGTAATAATTGGATGGTCTTTGTGTTTGCTAAGAACGTCTTAACTTTTAAGTTCTGTGATGAATGATAATGTTGAATATTGTATGAATATATAGTATTCAAATTATTAGACTTAGATTTATAAATTAAAAAGATGATTTAGACTTGGGAAAAAATTATTTTGGTGGGGATAGAATCTTTGTTAGTATTAGAACTTTTGATGGCCCTGTGATTATGACTCTTTAAATGTTACAACATAATCAGCTGTCTCATGTTTAGAAATTTTAATAGTTTTAATGAAGAAGATTTACACACAAATGATTTTTTTTTTTTGTTGTTTTTTCTCGTTATAGGGGATCTTGGGCAGACGTATGACTCTAACCGAACACTTACACACTATGAGCGGAATCCAATAAAGGGGCAAACTGTGTTGTTTGTTGGAGACCTTTCTTATGCAGACAACTATCCTAACCATGACAATGTAAGATGGGATACATGGGGAAGGTTTGTAGAAAGAAGTGTTGCTTATCAACCTTGGATTTGGACCACCGGAAATCACGAACTCGATTTTGCTCCAGAAATCGTAAGTTTTTCATGTCTGAATATTATTAATCTTCTCTAAAGTATCCAATTTGATTTATGTTCATAGTTCTAAATAGAAATTCAAATTTGGCACTGGTGTTGTTTTCATTGCAGGGGGAAACGAAACCTTTCAAGCCTTTCACTCACCGTTATCGTACCCCGTATAAAGCATCCCACAGTACAGCTCCTTTTTGGTACTCCATCAAGAGAGCTTCAGCATATATATTAGTTTTGTCATCATATTCAGCATATGGTAAGAATGCAATTAATTTTGAAAATGCAACTTTGATCTTTAATTAAATCCCAATCTCATTGAAAATGCAACTTCTTTGTGAAGGTAAATATACTCCTCAATATCAGTGGCTTGAAGAAGAGCTACCAAAAGTTAATAGGAGTGAGACACCATGGTTGATTGTTCTATTGCATTCACCGTGGTACAATAGCTACAATTATCACTATTTGGAAGGAGAAAGCATGCGAGTTATGTATGAACCATGGTTTGTCGAGCACAAAGTTGATATTGTTTTTTCCGGCCATGTTCATGCCTACGAGCGATCGGTACTTTTCTTTTCCACTTCATTGTTTGTCAAGAATGTGTTTAAATCCTACAATAATTAACACCTCGTCTTGTGGTTGAAAAAAAAAACCAAAAACTCCCATTATCGGAAATTACAAAAAAAAAAAAAAATCCAGATTGAGAACTATCTTCTTCGTTGCAGGAACGTGTGTCTAACATTGCATACAACATTGTCAACGGAAAGTGCTCTCCCGTATATGACCAATCTGCCCCTGTATACATAACCATTGGAGATGGAGGGAACATCGAAGGCTTAGCCAACAAGTAATAATACTTCAATATATTTCTTCGAATTCAATCTTATACAAATTAAAGTAATTTACATTTACAGCAAAATAATGATAGCTAATATTATTACAACATTCTTTGTATCTTCAGCATGACAGAGCCACAACCTAAGTACTCAGCTTATCGCGAGGCAAGTTTTGGTCATGCCACATTAGAGATCAAGAACAGAACACATGCTTACTATAGTTGGCACCGTAATCAAGATGGATATGCTGTACAAGCCGATTCCATGTGGTTTTTCAATAGATTTTGGCACCAAATTGATGATTCAACTACGAGTGCTCGATCATGATGAACTCGAATATTTATATAAAAAAATATTTCGCCTTTTCCTCCTTCCATTTGTATTCAAATTGTAATAAATTTATCGGAATTTTGTACCCTTTAGTCAGGGGGGTGCTAGGAAAACTTTGTTGTAATTCTTTGATGTGAATTGTGAAGCATTTGAAGAAACTCACTGCAACAAATATGTTTTAATTTCTCTACCTACTTTTGGAAATAAAAAAGTTAGAAGAATTGAACGTTGAATGGGCCTATTATGTTCATTGTTATATGATTGGCTTTTGGGAGTATTGGCTAGGAGTTAAGAGTTAGATGATAGTTGAAAGAGTGAAAGTGTACCACATCGTTGTGAAGTTCCATCTTCAGTTACTTTATTAACCTCTATCTTTATGAAAGTATTGCATTGAGATATATTATTGTGTTTCAAATTGGTATTGATCTAGGTTATGCAATTAAATGTTTAATCTAGCTCTGATACCAATTTAAATATGATATATGTATCTTAATTTTTTTAATTTATGCTATAAAAATAAACAAATTGATATTGATCTAGGTTATGCAATTGAATGTTTAATCTAGCTCTGATACCAATTTAAATATGATACATGTATCTTAATTTTTTTAATTTATTCTATAAAAATAAAAATTAAGGAATGAAAAGCTATTTAAGGGGCCAAAATATACAGGCCCAATTTAAATATGATATATGTATCTTAATTTTTTTAATTTATGCTATAAAAATAAACAAATTGATATTGATCTAGGTTATGCAATTAAATGATTAATCTAGCTCTGATACCAATTTAAATATGATACATGTATCTTAATTTTTTTAATTTATTCTATAAAAATAAAAATTAAGGAATGAAAAGCTATTTAAGGGGCCAAAATATACAGGCCCAATTTAAATATGATATATGTATCTTAATTTTTTTAATTTATGCTATAAAAATAAAAATTAACAAGTGAAAAGCTATTTAAGGGGCCAAAATATACAGGCCCGTTTGTCTCGCATCTCCGAATCTTTTTTCGCATTTCGGAAATGCGAGACAAACAAGTGGGCTTGTTTTTGAAATTATCTTCCAATTCAGAATATTTCTCAACTTGTTTTTACATGTGGGCTTAACTAGGCCATTTTATGTAAAAAACCTATTAACCTCCGTTCCTCTTCTCTCCACTCACAAGTCACAACACCAGAGTCAACAATGTCGGCTATGAGCTATGAAGGCTAGTTACATCACTTTCTATCGTCTCTTCACTTTATCAAACTCCCCCTTTCATTAATATGTAATATATAATATATTTATTTATATGTTAGATTAATCTGGATATTATATAATAACTATTAATTTTATGTCATTTTATTTTTTAAGGATATTGTGTAATTTCTGATAAATTTAATATGTCATTTTAATGGACTTGTCGGTGAGATAATTAAAAGAATTTTATTATAACATTTTCAAAAAAAAACTCAGGAAAAAAATTAAGTAGTAATATATTTTATAATTTTAATTATTTTAAATAATTAATTATAAAATATTATTTACCACATATATTACATATATTATATATACACCAAAAAATTTAATTATATATAACTAACTGATATGACATAAAGTCTTACACCTAATTAACTAATTCCATACAACATAAACCTATCAAAATAACCTACATCTCCATTATTTCCCAAACCACTCTTCCAAAACCCAAACAAACAACATTACGCAAATCGAGATTATTTCTCAAACCTCTACCACTCTCCCAAAGGCCAAACAAACAGGCCCACAAATTTTGAGATATGTGATTTTCGAATATTTTAACATAATTCTTGAAAAATAAATAATTGAACTAATTGTATGTTCAAACTTCAAAATATATTGATTATATTGTTTGGTTTCGTTTATGACAGTTATTTGACTCTAAATCCCACTAGATTTGTACTAGTTTCTTGGAAAGTATAAGAAAAATAGCATATTTCATACAAGTTTATTTCAAATAAAATTTGTTCCTACGTGTTGGTAGTGTCATTTATAAATTGATCTAACTACAACTAAAAGGAATTATTCACTTTCTTCAAATTTTACCAAAATCGTGGAGGTCATAGATTTTCATTGAATTATTTAAAGGATCATTTTTATGCTAAAGAACATGTCTAACGTGCCAAATTATTATTTTTCTTTAATTAAACATTATGAACAAAACATGTTAAACTCTTTTCAATAGATCCGTTGTAGTCTAGTTGGTCAGGATACTCGGCTCTCACCCGAGAGACCCGGGTTCAAGTCCCGGCAACGGAATATTTTTGCTTTCAGTTTTATTTCATTCTAACTTTTATTTTTACAAAACCGTTGGCCCAGTATTCTTAAACCTCGTCAGCCCATAATAGTATTTTAATCCTCAGCTACTATGATTTTTTTTATTTAATTAATTTTGTGCTTACAACTATATTAATGTATGTTGTGTTATATAATATTCAAATTATTATCGAAATAAATTAATAACCGTATCAAATGATTAAAAAAAAAATAGTTCTCTTCAGCCATGCTTTAACTTGAAATAATGAAACCAATCATATTAGATAAATGCCTACGTGTCAATTTTGGTTAAGTTTTGCCTTGGTTTCGTGATACTGAGCCAAAATTATTTCAAATGAAGTTTGATCAAGGTTTCATGAAACTCAGGTTTCGACTTTTATATTCAAATATAATAAATCTTACACCTATAAAATACAATGATTTGACACCTACCATCAATGTTTTTTCGCCAAATGGAATATCAATTTTTTTTTTTAAATCTAAAACATCTAAACCCAATATTCAAACTCAATTTAAACCAATTTTCACCGAAATCACTCAATTCAAATTTTTGAACTTAAAACTAGCAAAATCGAGTCAAAACCAAACAAAATAAGCCCCATGTATCCTTGAAATAAATTGTCACAAGAATCTCGTGGATATTTATATGTAATTTTTCTCAAGATACCTCCTCCTCACATATCGAATAGGTAAGTAGTAAACTATTTAGTGTAACAGTATGAAGACCGAAGTTTTGTAAAACAAAAAACAGTCGACACGCCTTGTTAGGCACATTGTGTCGAAAAAGGGGCATTAGAGCTTGCTTTTTAGGTCACACAAAATATAATTTCATCCCTATTTTTATCGCATAATATCTTAACCCACCACTTAAATTGATAGAATAACACTGGAAAATTAATTACATAAAACGAGGAAAAAGGAAAATAGAACACCACACCCCAAGACCCCGTAACACCCTAACATAAGCCCATCCTACTTCGTGGTCCAGCACGGCCCATTTCAAAAATCTAGGTTGTCTTTCAAGGCCAACAACGGGCTGGGTAGGGGTGATTGTTGGGTGAATTAGGTGGTTTTTGGTCAAAACACTTTTACAATATTCTAAAATTCATATTTATTTTTCAAAAGAAAATATATAACCCCACATGTTCCTGAAATACCCATCATTTTAACATAGTCTACTATATATTAATGTTTTAAAAAGTTCAGAAATTCTAATGACTTCGCATGCCCTGTTTGGATCCATTTTGACTTGAGCATTTCGAATATTGACCAAACAACGTTTGGAACTTTTCACCGAACCAAACTCACGAAACAGATGGTGCAACTTAAAATAATAATACTTTCAATCAAATCAAATAATTTATCGTACAATATAATATCGATTTGTTTAATTCACAAAGACATGAATTAACACCTATAACCTATCGTTTATCCTTAAAACTTCATCAATAAAAATACATTAAAATCACAACCCACATATTTAAAACTCAACTCACCATTTAATTAATATTATTTTACAGTCAAAATATTAATCTAACCAAAATACATCAAATTTGATACAAGTTTAAAAAAACTTCAAAATATCCAACTAAAATATCTTTCATGCAAACCAATTGAAAACTATGTCAAAACACAAGTAAACAAGACCATATGCTCCCGATATCCAACATTAATAATAAATTCAAGTCTATTTTCACATTTTTAAACACTCAAAACATGAGTTGATCCTATGTATTGGTACGTGAAGTATGTATGCTTAAATATTAAATTTTACTCACCGGCCCATGACTGTGCATAAAGATTAATTCTCACCAAATTTAAATAAAAAGCAGATTTTTCCATCGAACACGAATTTCATACATGGACATTTTTAATTCTTTTAATTTTGGTGCACAGGGAATAAAAATTTTAATTTAATTATCATATGGACTATGTAAATGTAATACATTGCCCATGGTGAGAGGAGAGCCCCCATCCAAGTCAACGTCACTGCTCACATCATGGAAATCAAAATGTAATACAAAATGTAATATACGTTATGAATTATGATATATCAAATCAATATTGTATGTACGTAAGTCATGAAGAAAACAAGAAGAAGAAAGATGTATGTACATGTAAAATAATACTATAAGGATTATTATCGACATCTTAATTGTTAGTGAATGGCCTACTATACCATATGCATATAATTTACATATCAACACAAATAATATTTGTCAATAGTGGTTTGGAGGTGCAAGAGAGAGAACATATTAGATTACAAAAAATAAGTGTGATCAAGTATTAATTATTTTGGACTAACTAATGAACAATTATCTTTAATGTACATTGAAAATATGATAATAAATTAGAGTCATATTCGCTAAATGAAAAGATAATAAAAACCATTTGATTTTCAATCACTCTACTTATCACATTATTAACTTAATGCTATGTAAGGGGGAAAAAAAAGATCATATTTTCTTAGGAGTGGCATTTAATCAGGGTAGGGTAGGGTAGGGTCTGTTGGTTGATAATTAAAATGAGTCGTTTATGCCAACTAGTAGTAATTTTTTATTTTTTTATCTAATAGACTGTGTATTTACTGCTTGGACAGAAGAATACAAACGGTATAGGTCATACCCAGTGTGATATTCAGTAGGATTCGAATTTGAGTTTCGTCTCTGAAGGTCGTAAGTCGCTACCACTTGACCCAACCATGTTAACTTACCAACTAGCAGTAATTATATATATTGATGAAATGTGTCGAATATCAATTCACATTTTCTGTTTGCCGGCCGTATTCTATCCTAATGCATGGGCCAGGCAATTTGATTTATTTAAATTGAGTTTGGTTTAGAAAGAGCCCAACTACCGTGACATAAACCCTCTTTATTAGTACTATTATTAAATCATTAATCACGATTAGTGGCACACAAATTTCGTATTATGTCATTAAATATTTTAGTACACCGACTCCCTAATAATTTGATTTAAATAGAAATAGTATGTCCAATACTAAGTTATCATTCTAAGTTTATTTTAAATATCGAGATTGAGTCTAACATCACATGAACGGGGTTTGAGCATAGTGTGACTCAAACTCCGGGTTTCGATTGTTCCATTATTTATAGTAAATGAACTCAATATGAAAATAATGATGTAGGTATAATCATCTTCTCAGTTATTACATAATATAATGTTGTATTACAAGCCTTATAAATTTACCGATTTAACATTCTATTTAACTTTTCTCTCACAAATTTCAAACACCAATATAGTACCATACAAAACATATAAAATTATTTGTTTGATACTCGCTACCTACGTTTTTTTCTCAAACTCCATAAACCAAAATTTAATCTAAGTGATGTTTCATATTTTCAAAACCTATTAATTTTTATTAGTATTTTATCATTTCAATATTCATTTAAAACCCAATTCTAATCAAATTTTAAAAATTAAGCTGAAAACTCTTAGACCAATTTCTGAAATCAAACCTTCATCCGAGGCAAAATTCTTCCATAATAGCTCTAACTCCTGAATCTAGTTCAATATTTCAATAGGTACGTCTCTTCACATATTTTAATATTTCCAAATAACTTGCAGAGTTAAATTTAGTAAAATCAAATTCAATGAATATTAAAAGCTGTTTAAACTTGATTTTCATAGTTATTAAAACTCAAATATGATTTGAAGGACATATACTATTCATGAACTTAATCTCAAATAGTTGGAGTCTTATTTCTAAAAAAAATTATAGCTTGTATATAGAATAATTATCAAATCTCAACTGGGCTAAGCCTAATTTGATGGACTTTGATTGAATCAAATCAAGTTAGATATGAGTAGGGTCATAAGTTGAATTTGTATTATAAAACTGAGCACTAATTTGAATTGAATTGAATAAAACTCAAATGATCTATAGTACTATAAGTTATTAAAATTGATTTCATATATTATATTTTTCACTAGTTATATTAATAATTGCGAGATTTGTAACATGGTTTTTAATATTGTTTGCGTGTAGAATAATGTAACACATTAGTTTCCAATTCCAGAAGTAACAATTAAACTTAATTTAAGTACTTCATTTTGTATTAAATAATTTGTGTTAAGAGAAATACAGTTTAACATAAGCCCGAAACTAGAAAATGTGAACTAAATCATAGTCAAGAAACTATATATTATGTCATTCCAAATTTAATAAACTAACTGAACGGGGAAAATGAAATTGAGGATTAATGAAACCTAACATTGGAAAATGCAAATAATATTACTCCCTCCGGTTCATATTAGTTGGCATATTTGCCAAATTTTTATGTTTCATATTAATTGGCACATTTGAGTTTTCAATGCAATTTTTTCCAATTTTGTCAATTCTCTTACATCTAGGTTGGGAAGCTCAAGAGTCACTAGGAAGGGTATTTTTGATATTTTACCATGTAAAAGTGATTAATCATGAAATTTCTTAATATGTGTGAAAGTAACAATGTGACAATTAATATGAATCGGAGGGAGTAATATTTTCTACGTCTTTTTCATCATGAATTACAACCATTATCAAAACGGAAAACAAAAGAGACATTCTCATCGAAAGAAATGAACGTGTTGTGAAACACGTAATCGAATTCAGGCCCATTGAGCCGTGCTCCAGCCAATCATATCTCGTAGTATTTTGTAAGATTCTTCTTTTATCGAATCCCCATGCCTTTTTCTCTCTCTTCTCTCTCGCTCTCTCTCTCTCTCTCTCTCTCTTCTGTATCATCTGCTCTGCTCCCTCTGGCTACTGAGTCAATACTACTAGCAGACAGATTCTATTATAATTTATAGTTTCGTCCCTCGAATTCACTTAATTGCACGCTTGCCTATTTAAATTATTTTTTGGGTTGGAGACAGAAAGTCGTAAGTTTAAAATCTAGTGAAAATTAAGTAACTAAGAAATTTCTTAAAGCAAAACAACCTTTTCTATAGTCTGGTTTTTAAGACTTTCTCTTTGATTAAAACTTTGTAATGTCAAATTTGAGTTTGAGATAAATTCCACCATGTATTATGACTAATAATATACTCAAGATTTCATCTAATAAGAAGATCTTGGAACTATTTCTCATGATCATGACATGTTGTAAGTTAGCCTCATAATTTGTAAAGGATACATGTTAATATGCATGTAAAAATAATTTATGTAACCTTTAAATTTGAAAAGTTTATTCAATAATCTAACATGTAACTTGTCAATTACGTATCACTGTGACTGATGTTGTGAAAAATAAAATTACTAAACTATTGATTCTAAACTTTAGTATTTGATCATTTATGTCAATTTTTGCAAGTGGCACATAATCTATTACTAACATCTTATGGAACGATGTGTTGTCTCAATTGTATTACTAGGAAGAATACTAATCTAGAAAATAAATTAATTTAAGTAGACACGCTAAATTTTCAAGTGTTTTTTGGAGGCTTTTGCTAGTTGTTACTGTTGTTTTTCTATTTGGTATTGTTCAACAATATTGTAACACTTTTGTTTTTTCATTGTTATTATTTCTTCAACTTAGTCAATTTTTTTAAAACTAGAACTAATGAATTATTACTTAGACTAAACACAACACCTATTATAGAGTTATTATAATATGTCGAAAATCAGGTCCGAATTCCAGTTGAGAATGATATTTACATAATGTATTTCTCCGTGCCTCAAAATGAATCACATCATATTTATAATTTGGATACTCTTAAAATTTTATGAAAAAAAAATACTATGGCTTCTAAGTATTATTTGGTAAAAAGAATGTAGAAAGAACTATAATTTTTATTTTATTACCAAATTACACTAGAAAACGCCCCCACAGTCTAATTATGAATAAAGTAATAAAATAACACAACATATCAAAACAGGTGAGTTTTGGTGTTTTAAATGGTTGGCATATACCACTCATTTGGTATATATGCCTACCTTCATTAAGCAAAAGCTGGTACTCATTACTTTCAAAAAGAAAAAAACAAGAACGCACTAAACTAGTGCTATAAATATCTCTAGACGAAAGTGATTGATTCATAGTGGCACAATTTGAATTCCATGAAGCTTATTGAGGCAAATGTGTAAATACACAAACTTAAAGGACCCATATGAAAGAAGCCTAAAAAGTAGGTCCAACCAAGACAAAAAAGAAATTAGTGACATGGGTACCCTATTGGTGCAACTCGTGTTGTTAGAATACAAATCAAATAAGATAAAAGATTGTCCTAACCATTAAAATATTAAAGCCCAAAGAAAATACTTGAAAAATAATCGAATATTATAATGCAATAAAGAATAAAGAAGAATCATATGGTGGATATTGCAGCAACACACACACCATCCATTCCATCCATGCTTTAAGTTAACATGAAACGTTAGAGA
Source organism: Penstemon newberryi var. newberryi (assembly GCA_030819805.1). Taxonomy (NCBI): domain Eukaryota; kingdom Viridiplantae; phylum Streptophyta; class Magnoliopsida; order Lamiales; family Plantaginaceae; genus Penstemon; species Penstemon newberryi. Next base: position 9,119,730 of record JAUALY010000004.1, on the reverse strand, counting down.
GAGAGAGAAAGAGAGAGGTTTAAGAAAGGGTTTAGGTCCACCAACTGGTGGTTAGAGATTGGCACTCTATAACCAAACATCATCAACAACAGCAAAGAATCAATCTAAGTCAAGCAACAAACAATAACAGCAACAGCTAAGATATATAGATAGATAGATATTTAATTACCATTCTTTCTGCATTTATATACCAAGAAAAGCAAAGAAAAGGGAGGGATGGAGGAAGTGAGGTATGTATAAGGGGATTTTTTTTAATTTTTTTTTTTAAAAAACTTTTATGGATTTGATTACAGTAAAAGAAAGGACCCCTTTCTAGGGGCTATCAATTTTAAGATATAGAGAGATAGAGAGAGAGAGAGAGAGAGGGTGGAAACAAGAAAGACAAGAGACTTTATGTGTGCAAGTCTCACGTGGGAATAGATAAAAAGAGTAATATGATGCATGATAGATGTAGAATATCATAAAGGTAAGAGGAAAGAGTTAAAGGGGTTATAATGTTCTTGTACTTTGATCTTTGAGAAATTGAGAAACTCTACTACACTACACAAAACAAAGGAAAATAAATTCGTCTCATTTCTCATCTTTTTCTAATTCTTGGAATACTTCTTTTCTGATTCTTGGTTTCTGTGTGTGTTTGAGAGTGAGAGAGAGAGAGAGAAGGGATTGATTAGTGTTGGAGGAGACCTGGGATTAGTAAAGATTATTTAGGCGGATCGGAGCGTTTGTGTTCCCCACAAGGCACACAAGTCATACTGAATTTCAGGTTTGTTGATTTGTTTTTGACTTTGATTGATTGTAATTATATTACAATATATCCAAGCTGTGTTTAGGAGGGAGAAAGGGAAATTTTATCATCATAATTCTTTCATGGTTCTTGGTTTTGTTTTTTTCTATCAAGTTTGCAATTCTTAAGCTTGATTGCTTTCTGTTCTTGTCATCTTAAGTTTTCTTGGGAAGTATAGTTTTGGTTTCTAATATAATAATTCTTGTTTTGGATTATTATATTTTTTTTTTTTGGGGATTTTTTCTTATCATTTTGATTTATTATTTCTGGAATTGCCAGGACTCTTCTGGCTTCTATGTAGCAGAAAGAGATTTAACAAATTCAACAGAAGAAAAGTCCTAAACACAGAGCAAATGGCTACATATTTTCCATCATCAAACAATCAAAGAGATTCTTCCACAATTCTCTATTTAAGGGACCATTTGCCCAATTCATATTCAGAAACTCCAATTCTTCAAGGAAACCATCCTATGTACATGAATTTCTCATCTTCTTCAGGTTCTTACTCAGACGCATTAAACGGGAAGGATATTCAGCCTATCGGAGCTTCAGATACAAATACATCTCAGCAAGAGGTTTTGTTAAATTTCGGAGGCTCACAAGCTCTAGAACACGACAACTTTAGTTCATGGAAAGATGGTAGAAACGATATGGTAATGGACTCGTTTAGTGGAGCTTCTAGGATTCTTCAAAGTGATCAAAATTTGCAGAGTCAAGGATTATCACTTAGTCTCAGTACACAAGTACCATCAGTAATGCAAATATCATCGACCCAATATCAGAATCCTAATACTTCGATATCTGGTGAAGAATGGGGAAGGAATTTATCTATTGAAGATGAGGATAATTTTCAGACTAAGCAATCGAGGGATAATGATTACATGTTAGCTAGTGTTCCAAGAAATGATATCACTACATACGGCATGCCAAGTATTGCAAGAGCTGTTCCGAATTCAAAATATTTGAAAGTGGCTCAACAATTACTTGATGAAGTTGTTAATGTCAAGAAAGCTATCATGGAACAAAATGCTAAGAAAGTAGTAGAAAAGGGTCGCAAAGGAGTTACTGAGGAATTGGGAGATCGAGCTCCATATACTTCAGCTGGCCCGTCTTCAGTCCCAGTCGAGGTAAGTTCTCCAAGCGAGCTTTCCGCGGCTGAAAAGCAGGGACTGCAAAATAAAACAACAAAGCTTTTGTCAATGCTTGACGAGGTGAGTTTATCTTAGAGACATGAACATATAATCGTTGTTAAAATATACTCTAATATATCGTGAAGATTGTTAATTCCTCATGTTACAATTCCATTGGGTAGAATTGCATATTTAGTCCAGTGGGACTGGATGCTCAAACACCTTAGGTCACGTATCAACAAGATTGTACTTTCGGTCCCAAATTTTTAAAGCGTTTGCCACTTTTTGTCCACATAGAATTCTGACACTTTTGATCCTCAGTTTTGTACTTTTAGTCCCACATTGGATGGAAAGAGGACTTTAGATGGAAAGAGGACTATGAAATCAGTTTAGAAATTTAGGAGCAAAAGTGCAATTTTGTAAAACATGGCACTAAAAGTGCTGATGCGGTTGAGTCCTAAGAGACTAAAAATGCAAATTTTCTATTCTATTGTGTATATGATTCTGGCTGGACAATATGTTCTAACAATCGTACTCAACTTTTCATTGTGAATCTAAGACTCATTTGTCTTCCCTCTTTGTCAAGCTCGTTTCTCATTCAAGATTTCATGTGACAGGTTGACAGAAGATACAGACAGTATTACCATCAAATGCAGATAGTTGTATCTTCTTTCGACACAATAGCAGGATCTGGAGCAGCTAAACCATACACGGCACTTGCCCTTCAGACAATCTCCCGTCACTTTCGTTGCTTGCGTGATGCTATAAATGGCCAGATACACATTGCACGGAAGAGCCTTGGGGAAGAAGATGCTTCTTCAAACGATAAAGGGGTTGGAATATCTCGACTGCGTTATGTTGATCAGAAGCTCAAGCAACAGAGAGCTCTTCAGCAACTTGGCATGATGCAACAGCATGCCTGGAGGCCACAGAGGGGACTGCCAGAAACCTCTGTTTCAATACTGCGAGCTTGGCTTTTTGAGCACTTTCTTCATCCGTAAGCTACATAAGAACACTGTTAAATCTACTTTAGTTGTAATATTCCAAAACTAAATGTGTAATGTGGTTTGTATATGCAGCTACCCAAAAGATTCTGACAAGATCATGCTAGCAAGGCAGACAGGATTGACAAAAAGTCAGGTGAGAATGAATTTAACTATGAATAAACAAAAGAATACACATCACTGGTAATCTGGTATCTGTAAAAGTTAACAAAGAGGGAGTTATTTAACTAAACTGAAAATCTATCAAAATTATCAAGGAGCATTTTATGTAGCATGTTTAAGTGTTATCAATGAAATTACATTTATTCTTCGATTTTCCACGATTAGGGATTTCGGGATTTTCCAACTAAATAAGAAAATATTCTGGTCTAATCTGGGAAAGTATGGTGGGAAGATTAAGGTTATTGACATTGTATTGAGTTATGGGCCTTTGAGATAGCAATACAAGGTTATCTTCATCACAAAATCTGAATATTCCTGCCCATGCAATCAAACTATACATTACTGAATAATCTGATCTTGCACTCTTGATGTCACTTGAACTAATTTATTCCTAGATCTCTAGCAAATTGTATTGTGGCATGAAGTATGTAAAAGCTATAGTTAATTTCAAGTTGGTGGTGAGTGAACCAATTAAGCAGACCATCTTCTCAATACTCTTACCTCTACATTTTGTTGATCTATTTGTGTCTGCTCAGGTCTCAAACTGGTTCATAAATGCACGAGTCCGGCTTTGGAAGCCCATGGTCGAAGAAATGTACAAAGAAGAAGCTGCTGATGCCGAAATGGAATCTAATTCTTCATCTGAAACCTTACCAAGAACTGCAAAGACTACTGATACAAGAGTCTCTGAGGAGCAAGGAGAAGAATTGTGCCGTATTGCAACTTCCACAGGGAGACCTTTCGAGTCAAAATCTGATTTTGCACCCGACACAGAAATGATGGGATCAGACACCAATTCCAGTTTCCAGGATCTACTGCGTTCTGATCCTCAAAGCAATTATGGGATAGAACAAAATCAAACGAATGACTCCAGTCTTTTTCCAGACAATGCAGATCAGTCAAATTGTGGCAATGACAGATTTCTATACAACATGACAGAGCTGGAGAGATTTGGTAATAGAGGAGGAGTTTCACTTACATTGGGATTGCAGCAGTGTGAAGGTGGTGGCATAGCCATGAACGACGTCACTCGTCACGGTTTTGTTCCCATGAGAGACAATGAGGTATACAACACAGCATCATCAGATATGGGGACTGACAGGGTAGAATTTGAGTCCATGGATTCAAGAAACCAGCCACAGAGATTCATGTCCTCCCTTTCCTCTTTTAGGCGACTTTTGTAGCATTTAGATATGCTACTGACGGGAGTTACTTTGGTTTAGTTCTTTGAATGATGAACAACGTATAAAGTGAAAATGGCAAGCAAGAAGCTTTAGTTATTTTGCATTGTAGATTTTGTGAATGTAAAAAGATTGGTCGAAAACTCAGACATGAAGCATATATGTAAAGAATCAATGTTTAGTATATACTGGAATTTCTAAAGGGAAATCTTAGTAATTAGTTGCATATTACATTTGAGTGTATATCATTAGATCAGTGCCCTTTTATTAACAGCATATCAATTACAGTAGATCATTAGAGTTCTTAACACAATTCCACACATTTCAACTGTTACGACAGCAGGCACAAAAAACCAGGATGTATGCGCCATAACTATTGAATACAATAACATTTCAACAGTCATACAAACTTATAATGCATTGACCCATGACATATATTGGCTTTTGACTTTTATTGGACTGTATTGTACCATGGCATCCCCCGTAGAAGAGTGTATTCTACCAAGCGAACTAGTAAACGGAAAAGGGAACGCGACAAGCCAAGAGCACACTCGAAACTTCAGGGCAACAACAACAAAACAAGGAAACTCCTCCTTGCAGACATATGATTCTAACTGATTCGACAAAGATATAGAACATGACAGTGAAAACAGGAGAAGTCTTCATAAATCCTTTTCACTTTAAATAGAAGTACAAAGAGAATTAATCAACACAAACAACATATTAATCAGAAAAATAGACGCAAAAATAGCTGGGAATACATAGGAAATGTCAAATGTATGCGCAATTCTTATAATTTCTCTTTCAGTAGCTGATATACCAACAAAATTTTAATGAACAGAAACACTCAACAATTTTAACACAACCACCTGCATGTCGATGTTTCGATTGTAGAACACTAAATTAGTAATCATTCAATAATCGTTACCATCAATAATTGAACCAAAAAATTAAAAGTAGGAATAAATTAACACGGAAGATAGGAAAGTTAATTGAATGAATAAAAGAATCACGACTTACATTTTACAGAAAAATGAGGAATCTTAGCTTTTTTCGGAGCGTCTAGAAGAAGAGGAATACGGAGCGGTTCCTTTGAGTTAACTTAAGCAGTGAGCTAAAAAGTGGACATATCGAAGGGCCAAAAAGAAAAAACACGGAAATAAATTACTTAGGAAAATCAAGTGAAGAATTTCAATTTTATTGGAATAAACTTTAATTTTCCATTTTATCTTATTCTCAATATTTGTTATTGATCTTGCCTTTCTTATTTTAGTTAATTATTATATAACCACTGCAGATTTGTTATTGTTTGTATGACTCACTTATTACTTTTTGTTTATATTTAAAAGCTTTTAAATACCCTTTTTACAATGATTTATAACTTTTCGGAGATATGCAAAAGCTGGCCGAAGCAACTTAATGACGTAGAAAATTCTAACTCAATAATACACTTGTTTAAATGTTTTGTGATTGGTCAAGTGTCATCCATTCTTAAATAAGTGCATGTAGATCAGGCATAGAAGCTTATTTGTAAACCTTGTTTTCTAGGGTTTTGTCAACTCATTTAACTAATCTAACTTTATTATACTAAATTAAAATTAAGTAAAACTAAAGAATATCACTTTTAAGGGAAATTTTTTACTTTTTGAACTCACTATTAATTCATGAATTACCAGATAAAATTATAGTGCAATATGCATAAACTATAAATATATAAAACAAAACAAATATTTCATGTTTAAGATGGGTATATCCATCACATACTCAAACTTCCCTTTTATTTTATTTTAAAAAAAAATTAAATCGCATGTTTAGGAATTAATTAGACTTATGCATTAATTTGTTGTGAAGCTAAAATTTAACTTATGCACAAAGCTAATTGATTCTAATTGATATATAAAATTTTATGAAAATAATAAAGGATGAGATTCTAAAAAAATAGGTTCACATTTAATTATTTGTTTCTAATTCAACTCTAGTTTAGTCTAATTGACTTAATTAAGTCTAATAGTTGAATTTTTAATAATTCTAAATGATTTAGTAAATCTTAGACCATAAGGTTTACAATAATAATTCTAAATGAGTTAGTAAATCCTAGACCATAAGGTCTACAAGTAAGCTTTTAGACATAGTCTAGGTAAGAAATTTCCCTTGTTATGTGAATGTTTTTTATTTTGTCAAACACGATTTGTAAAAGAATTGATGAAAGAGAATATGGGCTCACGTGTGAAGTTGAGATTCAGACCCCGAACCTACCTAGTCTAAAGCGGTGAGCAACGTTAGTTTTGGACCTTTGCAACATCGTTTGGGCCCTCAAACAAAAAATATATCCTCTTTTATTAATGTTTTGAAACACCATCATATTTTTGTAGAAAACTACGATTTGCCTTTTGTAAATTGAAGAGTGCTTAGAATTCCTTTTATTAACGGCACCGTCACTTTTTTACTCATGGTGAATTTTGAATATTTTCTATGTAAGCGTCATTTGATAAAAAAATATTTACAGAAACCAAATGTACAACCAAATACATAAAGATGAAGCAAAATAAATAATTATTTTTTAATCTAAAACGTCCTTAGAAAGTTAATTTTCTGTATTTATTCTGAATTCTCCCGTGTTATATACTAATTTGTTCTCTACACGAATATAAACGACTGCAAAGTTAAAACCTGAAAAGGAAAAGAAAAATGAGGTACAAATAGTCGTACAGTCTTACACGCATATAACACTTCATTTTCATTTTTTACATTTTCTCCCCCATCTTTTTTCTTCCTCTCTTCCATAACAATAAGTTGAGTACATAATTTTTTTTTATGATCTCCAAAAAAAAAAAAAAATACATAATTTTTTTACAATATAAATTGTTAATAAATATGTAAATTTTTTTTTTGGCAATCTTTATTGAAACTTATGAGGAATTATTAATTTTATCATTTATTTTGGTAGTAAATATATAATTTTCACTTTTATAATCTATAAGATATAACAATAAGCATCCAAGTTTTAACATCTATAAGATATTAAAAATCACAAATAATACTCAGGGACAAAAGTAGAACATTTCAGGGCAATCGGTTAATTGTAAGAAGGTGAAAAATTTGAGGGGGGTTTTTGTAATGGCCAATACGTGAGGGAGATTTTTGTAATTATGCCTTACCTCAAGGAGTTACCGTAATTTACCCTATTTTTTATTTCCTTTTCATTAATAATGAAGGTTAAATTCCATAAAGGTAAAACAAATTATTAGTTCACATCCGATGTGATTATACCTAATTAATTTCATCTAAACTAGAATTACCCTAATCCAATTACAGAATTACTCAAGAAGTATAACAAGTAATTAAGAATATTTAATTTGATGACAATTATAAAATAATGGATAAGATAGTATATTGTACATAGTACATCGATAATATGTAGAACTATTAGCCTGTTTTGCAACATAATTAAACTAGTACAAAAATTAATTTATAGATCCAAAAAAAAAAAATTTATAACTAGTTATTATATATAAATTCGTCCAGCCATTCCGCACCAATAAACAAGTCAATAACAAGCATATTGCTATGAAGATAAAATGGACGAGAAATATAATGCACCAACCTACTACTTTGCAACTATACTCGAGAGCTTCCGTTCTACACTTGCAGCAAAAAGTATCCCACACCTGCAATCAACATGAATTCCAAATTAAATTTCCATATAAGCAACATAGGTTAATTATAATGAATGTGATCCGTGAAACAGCTTCAAAAAATCTAATTAGACAGCCGAAAAATGTTTTTTTAAATGGAAAAGAAGAGCGAAATACAAAAACAACCCTTATATATAATTTGTATAATTCTAAAAAGGCCCATATATTATTCTGATTCTTAAATACCACCTTCTGTTATTTTCTAAGGTCTCACTACACCAAACGCAGTTAATTGTTGACTTATCACGAAAGGACAAAACATTCCATATACATACATGGGGCCTTGGACCTAAATGAGTACATAAACATGCAGTGACAATGCCAATCTTTTTAAGAAGTTGGGATTTTTTTTTTAATAACATTAATCCTATATTAGTAGTATATATATAACCAATTAAAAAGTACATAGAAACACGACAAAGTGATAAAAGAATTAATAATTAAATTAATAACATTTCCAAAAATGAAGCGATATTGCTTGGCTTTCAAAAATAAAAGCAACAATATATAAAAGGAAAATTAATTCACCTGCACTGGATATAGTGACGATCCTCAAAGAGTTCGACGAAATGCCTACACTGTGGACACCTACTCTTACTCCACTTTTTATGCTTCACCAGCGTCCCAAATGCTTCGACGTTCCTATCCAGTAGTTTCTCTCTCTCCTCACACTCAAACTCTGCGTGCCAAACCATTTTACATTGAAAACAAATAAATCTCTTATCAGGACGGAGCTAGAGCATTTTATTTGGGGGGGAGGTGGGAGAGGTTTAGATAACGAACTCAATATTATTTTGATGTTTTTATAACATGGCAAGAATGTGTTGACAATAAAATATCTAAAATAAATTAAATTCCATAATATTGATTAAAAAAAATATATTATAACAATAGAACATTTTCGGACTTGAGCTTGAGCCCATACACATATCAAGTAGAAAGAACATAACCACTAGACCAAAGGCTCTCATATTAGCATAATATAGTTAAATAGGTTATAAACTTATGAAAAACATTAAAAGGAATACAAGAACAACTAAGGATTTACTACAGACCACAAAGAACTTATGAAGGGACAACTCTTTTTGATAATGTATTCATATATATAAAATAGATAATTAATGAAATATTAGAACACGTTTTATTATATTGATGGTTAAAATCTATTAATGTTACTTACAGGATTAAAATATTATGTATATAGTATTTGATCTAGATCCATATTAATTTCATGTACATGGGATTATGGACCTTCTTAATCGAATAAGATTTATTGGCCAAATTCTTTACTAGATACAAAACCTACTAAAGCATGATCAATTCTGTAATCTAGTTTAGTACTGAATATGAAGCAAAATTTGTAGCGAGTTGGTCGAGCTGTCTGTGAATTAAGAGGAAAGGATCTTGATATTTTAATTATACTCTCCCAATATGTAATTTTGTTTCCCTTTGATGTGATGTAAATTTAAGGCTAGTTTGGCCTAGTCGATTGGATAATTGATTATAATATAATTTATTTTAAGATAATTATTTTTACTAGAATTGATTTAGCGATTGATTTCAACTTTTCAAAATTTATTCTAAAAATGTAGATTTTTATATTATTTACAAAAGTAACATTCTTTGCATATTAAAGAAGACAATTTAAAAGTATTCTCTCACTTGTCACGAAACACAAGACTATAGTACAAAAAAAAGATAATAAAAACTAATAAAAAAAATTAACTAAATTAAGTTTCATTTTTTACTTTACGAAATTAAGACTATGATAAAGAATAAATAAGACAGAAAAGAAAAGAAAAATTAAACTTAACTTTTATTAATATTTCGAGAATTAAAAACAAATATTGAACCTTATGTGACTGAATTGTTAGGAAAGAAGAACAACCGTCCCAAAAAAAAAGTTTAAGAATAACAAGTTTGTATGTTAATAGAGTATGGTCAAATTAGACATTTTCCATATTTTATTAAACTCACGGTGAAAAAGTAGCTAATTTGTTACTTCTGTTGGCCGTGACTTTGAGACTATAAAAGGCAAACGTGACCATGATTCTTTTGCTAACCAAACAGTCCCTTAAAGAAGAACTTGTTCAGGATAAAATCCTTTTATAACTTTAGGATTGATCAATCCGTATTATAGTTGAAATATTCCACTACGAGTTCATAATTTGGAAAAAAAAAAAAAATACTAATGAATCTCTACATATAATAGAGTTCATATCATACTAAGTCCATATATATGATATAATAATATTAATAATATATTAACATCGTCTAATTTGCCAATCTTAAATCTTAAGTAAGATAATAGAGTGGTTTTCATAAATGCCACATTCAAAAACAGATTTTACAAAAATGCCAAAGGCATTTTTTCAGTTTTTAAAAAAAAAAGAAAAATTCTTAATAATTATTAAAACACCCCTAATAATCACAACTTACCCCCCTTTATTTTTAAACAAAACAAAAACACCCCAAACCCATATTTAATCAAAATCACTCTCTCTTCTCTCTTAACTCTCACTTCACTCAAACTCTTTCAAATTTTTCTCTCAATTTTTCTCTCAAATTCAAGCAAATCGGAGATGGCGAACATGATGGCAATCGATGATGCTCAGAGAAACGCGGAAGAATGGCCATTTGGGGTAAGTTTCGAGCCTCTTCTCATTCAATTTCGGCAACTGTTCATTTACGCGTTCATGGCGTTTGGCGTTTGGGATTCCCAAACGCCAAACGCCATGAACATCTTCGTCAAAACTTATGCATCTGTTCGTGGCGTTTGGCGTTTGGAAACCCCAAACGCCAAACGCCATGAATATGTACATGGCGTTTGGCGTTTGGGGTTTCCAAACGCCAAACGCCATGAACATTCATGGCGTACAATATTGGCGTTTGGCGTTTGGTAAAAAACAAACGCCATGAACACCTGAATCTGTTCATGGCGTTTGGATCTACCAAACGCCAAATGTCATATGTATTGGCGTTTGTATTACCAAACGCCATATGTATTGGCGTTTGGAAAATTGTTTTGGCGTTTGTAATCCCAAACGCCATATTTTTTGGCGTTTGAAAAAATACATTGGCGTTTGGGATACCAAACGCCAAACGCCAGAACAGAGTTAAAATATTTGACATTTTTGTGTTGTTTGTTTTGCAGGGGTATGTTACCTTACCCACGTCGGCCCTGCCAGAATTACCTCCCTTTCACTACGAGACTGTGGTCCCCATTGGAAAGGTGACACAACGCTCGGCATGGAGTGAACTTGCGGAGATGAAACAAATGTTACGAGACGAACATTGGCAGATAATAGATGCTTATCCCCAGATTGGGAGCTTTCTACACCTAACCGGAAAGGGCAAATTTAAGGCATCGGTTTTGCACAATCTGATGCTCCGATTATGCCTACGAAGGGAAGACAAAATTAGTAAGTACGAATACTGGTTTTTGATACGTGGAAAGCCAGTCAGATTCGGTGTAGAAGAATTTAGTCTGGTATCGGGGTTGCGATTTGGCCAACCGAGTGATGATGACTCCCAAACTATCGCTGAAGGGGGAAACTTGAAGAACAGATACTTTGCTGAGTGGGGTACAACGAAGGTTCCCGTTGATATTCTCAGAACGAAGATTATTTCTCTGTTGAATAGCACTCGCAATATTAATCCTGCGAATATATGCAAGTTATTCTTCGTCTGGGTGCTATCAGCAGTATTGTTACCTGCACGGCCCATGAAAGTGGTTCAAAACCATACTTTCGCGGTAAGTAAACTTTAATTTTTATTTTTATTAATTCTTTAAAGTTTTGAAAATAATTTTCTATAAATTTGTTTATTGAAGGTATGTAATGATCTCGAGCTTTGCGAGAGATATCCCTGGGGAATCAAGATATGGAATGTCACTGTAGATGAGCTTATGCCACATATATCCTCCGACCGCCATATGACCTTCTCCGTTGGCCGCTGCCGTAGATGGAATGCGGGTGGATTCCCACACATTTTACTGGTATGTTTGTAAAATCAATTCTTGATTTTCATATATTCTTTTTAGTTATTTTTTCGTAAATTTTGGATATTTTGAATATGTTTTGAATGTGAACAGTTTTGGATGTTGGAAGCCATTGAAGGCATGCCCGATGCGGCCAATTGTTCTCGAAGGCAAGAGTTCTTTGGGAGATATCCAAGAATGTTACGTTGGGAGATCGGGGGCGGTAATTGGCCCAACTGTGATGACATGGACGAGTTCTTTGGGAAGGTCAAGGTATGTTAATCGTAATTATTAATAAAAAAATTACGACATATCACTTGAAATATTTATTTTAAATAATTTGTGTCTTTTTATTTTTACAGGCTGTGATCCCACGGCTACTGCCGGATGACACGGAGTCGACGATGGCCTATTATATGTTGACAAAAGATTTTTCCGACCGTGTTAGGCCGAATAACCGCTATCCCAGTTACCGTGTACTGACTGAGTATTTCGGAGAGGTTTATATGGTTGTTCGGGATGATGAGAGAGCTCCCGAATGCCTCAACCGGCCACCCAACCAACCGATTGATGATGAAGATGATGATGCCCCTGATGCCAGTGCTCGTGCTCCTGCTCCTGCTCCTGCTCCTGCTCCTACTCAAGGTAGCCGACAAAGGAAGCGTTTCCGAAGAAACGATGGTGCTTCTACTTCTCAAGCTCAACCACAACCATCATCTTCGGAACCAAGAAATGAAGAAGTTCCTGCCTGGGCACGTGATATGGAGCAGAGACTTACAGCTCATCAGACTGCCTGTGTAAACGAGATGGAACAGAGACTTACAGCTCGTCAGACTGCCTGTGTAAACGAGATGGAACAGAGATTAGTTGGGCAGCTGACCACTATGCAGGATACTCAGTCGCAACTCCAGGTAACTTTGCATCGACTCCAGGAAATGATGCTGAAGGACTTCGAAGCCCGAGGGATTAATGATGAAGTGGAGGCCGATGATGATGATGATGAAGATGATGATGATGATGATGATGATGATGATGATGATGATGATGATCAGGTTTAATTGTTGTGTTGAATTTTATTGTTCTGGATTTTTTTAGATAAATAATGGACTTGTTTTTAAATTGGTTTTGAAATTTTATTGTTCTGGATTCTTGAAATTGTGTTTATTAGATTTGTTTTGGAATTAGGTTGGTTTTGTAATTTGTGTTTAGCTAAATGATGGATATGTGTTTATTAAATTGATTTTGGATTGTTGATATATAATGTTTGATATGAATTCTTAATATACGCATTTTCAGGGTAATAATGCGGAAGAGAATTCTGATCATGGTGATCTCGGAGTCGATAATGATGATAATTCGGGTAAGAGTGAGCCAAGGCAAAAAGGCAGAGAAGATAGGATAAGATGGCCTAGTAAGCATGTAAGAAGTCCATATGACACAAATGTTAAGAAAAAGTAATTAGTTTTTTGGGGTAAAATTGTAATTTTTGTAAAGTTAGGGACCAAAGTTCAAATTCGAGTTAAATGCAAATTCGTAGTGAATGAAAATTGTAATTTTGTGCAACTAATGGATTGAATCGCAATTATGGTTAAAATCGCAACTTTTGGGGTAAAATTGTAATTTTTGTAAAGTTAGGGACCAAAGTGCAAATTCGAGTTAAATGCAAATTCGTAGTGAATGAAAATTGTAATTTTGTGCAACTAATGGATTGAATCGCAATTATGGTTAAAATCGCAACTTTTGGGGTAAAATTGTAATTTTTGTAAAGTTAGGGACCAAAGTTCAAATTCGAGTTAAATGCAAATTCGTAGTGAATGAAAATTGTAATTTTGTGCAACTAATGGATTGAATCGCAATTATGGTTAAAATCGCAACTTTTGGGGTAAAATTGTAATTTTTGTAAAGTTAGGGACCAAAGTGCAAATTCGAGTTAAATGCAAATTCGTAGTGAATGAAAATTGTAATTTTGTGCAACTAATGGATTGAATCGCAATTATGGTTAAAATCGCAACTTTTGGGGTAAAATTGTAATTTTTGTAAAGTTAGGGACCAAAGTTCAAATTCGAGTTAAATGCAAATTCGTAGTGAATGAAAATTGTAATTTTGTGCAACTAATGGATTGAATCGCAATTATGGTTAAAATCGCAACTTTTGGGGTAAAATTGTAATTTTTGTAAAGTTAGGGACCAAAGTGCAAATTCGAGTTAAATGCAAATTCGTAGTGAATGAAAATTGTAATTTTGTGCAACTAATGGATTGAATCGCAATTATGGTTAAAATCGCAACTTTTGGGGTAAAATTGTAATTTTTGTAAAGTTAGGGACCAAAGTTCAAATTCGAGTTAAATGCAAATTCGTAGTGAATGAAAATTGTAATTTTGTGCAACTAATGGATTGAATCGCAATTATGGTTAAAATCGCAACTTTTGGGGTAAAATTGTAATTTTTGTAAAGTTAGGGACCAAAGTGCAAATTCGAGTTAAATGCAAATTCGTAGTGAATGAAAATTGTAATTTTGTGCAACTAATGGATTGAATCGCAATTATGGTTAAAATCGCAACTTTTGGGGTAAATTGTACGAAGTTATGATTTACGGAGGATATAATGTTACTGTGAGTGTTACTTCTCCATTCGGGTGATAAATTGACAAAATCTTACAAAATTGGATAAATTGTACGAAGTTATGATTTACGGAGGATATAATGTTACTGTGAGTGTTACTTCTCCATTCGGGTGATAAATTGACAAAATCTTACAAAATTGGATAAATTGTACGAAGTTATGATTTACGGAGGATATAATGTTACTGTGAGTGTTACTTCTCCATTCGGGTGATAAATTGACCAAATCTTACAAAATTGGATAAATTGTACGAAGTTATGATTTACGGAGGATATAATGTTACTGTGAGTGTTACTTCTCCATTCGGGTGATAAATTTGGCGTTAGGGTTAGGGTTAGGGTTAGGGTTAGGGTTAGAGTTAGGGTTAGGGTTAGGGTTAGGGTTTAAACGTCAAATGTCACTGCACATGACATTTGGCGTTTGAACTACAAACGCCAAATGTCATGTAGTTCAAACGCCAAATGTCATGTGCAGTGACATTTGGCGTTTGTGATCAAACGCCAAATGTCATGTGCAGTGACATTTGGCGTTTGAACTACAAACGCCAAATGTCACTGCACATGACATTTGGTATGTGAACAGTATACACCTAGGTGCAACTTTTTGCACCTAGGTGTATACTGCTGCAGAATGTTTCTGGACAAAATACACCGCGGTGTGAGTTGTTACACCGCGGTGTGAATAAAAAATGTTCATTCACTAGGAATTTGCATTTTGCTCCCTAACTTTTCAAAAATAACAATTTTCAAGTACATGTCAATAATAAACATCAAATACAACAAACATTGTTCAATTAACATCAAATACAACAAACATTTTTCACTAAATATCTAAGATTCACTTTCGTTATTGCCCGAACTCTGGGGGCGTTGAGGACATCTAGATGCGTTGTGACCGGTATTTCTGCAAATTGAGCACTTGTATTTTTTCTTCAAATTTTCAAGGGGAGAGGTAAATCGTGACGTTTTAGGCCTTCCACGGGTTATGACGGCGTCTGGAGGTAACACTACTCTCGCCATAACATCATCAGGGATGTTCATCCATTGGTCTTTCATTGGAACGGGTTCTATGAGCTCATAGTATGCTTGACGCGTATTTATGACCTTGTAGTATTGGCTAACAAGCTCATACACATACTGACCACTATCTCTTGGTCGCTTGTCCATGACAGCTGCAATTGCGTGCTCACACGGTATTTGCTCAATCTGAAATACGCCACATGAACACTCTCTTATCGATAAATCCACAGTTCCAGACCACTCAGTAGATTCCACTCTCCATCTTTCATACCCTATTGCACATTTGCGCCACCTGGATGCATTTTCATATCGCTCTTTTATCAAATCCTCCTTCGATGTGGTAAGTACAGACATCCATTTCCCAGCCTCCTCACGACGCTCTCCAAACCACTTTCCCATCAAATCAATAATAAATTTGAGGAAGTAACATATGGGATAATTTTTGGCATCTTTGATCCGATTATTAAGGACCTCAACATGGTTAGACGTCATTACCTCATATCTGTTCACGCGATGGTGGATTCTTGCCCATTTCTCAAACGTCACCTCGTTCTGTAGCCAATCTGCACATGCTGGACTCTTGGTTCTCAAGTAACCAAAAAATTTTTGGAACTCACTCTCAGTGTACGCGAAAGCAGCATTGTAAAAATACCCGCTTACCCCATCTCTCCCAAACTTTTTTATCAAGTTCGTTTTGAGGTGGAAGTAACATGCCCCATGATCAGCTAAAGGGTAAACATCTTTTACCGCTTTTATAATCCCTTTGCCCCTGTCTGAAACAATAACCAGATCGCCTCTGTCTGGTACAACCTCTCTCAAGCACTCTAGGAACCAAGTCCAACACGCCCCATCCTCGTTGCCATTAGCTACCCCCCATGCAATTGGATAACAGCGATTTTCACTGTCCGTCGCACTTGCAATTAGGACGGTTCCTTTATATTTGTGCCCCATAAATGTTGCATCAATTACAATTACATTTCTTAGGAAATGGAATCCTCGAATAGCCGCTCCTAAAGCCATGAAGAAATATTTAAACTTATTTTCGGAGTCCGTATGGATGCGAGTGTACGTGCCAGGATTCTTTTGCTCAATCATGTAAGCATAGGCGGGTAAATCGGCAAAATTTTCTTCGAATGTCCCCATAATATGCTCTCGAGCAAATTGTCTCGCCCTCCAAGCTTTTTGATAGCTAATGCTAACATTTTCTTCGGCACGCATGAAGTTTATCAGTGCATCTGGTTTTGGGGGTTCATTGGCATTCAGATATAATCCTGACGTCCGTAAACCAACCATACGACTTGATGCTTGTCTATGATCGGCACCTCTATTCGATATCCCACAAGTGTGAACGTTTGTATATGTCCGAATAACAAATTCATCACCGTTCACTTCCTTAGTCGCATATATTCGCCACGGACACTCCTTTGTGGAACACTGAGCTATCATCCTATCAGAGTCAGACTTATATATTATATATTCCCACTTTTTACTTACAGCAGTTTTGTGAAGTGCATTTTTGAAATCTTTTTTGTCTCTAAACCGTTGACCAACTGTCCATCCTGATCGATCACTCCTCCCCTGACTAGAATTTGATCCCGAATAATTTCTTGCGACATAATCAGCGTTATCAAAGCCTTCATGGCTAGGTGGTTCGTAAAATTCTGGCGCTTGACCATAACCACCACCTATATCACCACCACCAACATCACCACCTACATCACCACCACCAACATCACCACCTACATCACCACAAACATCACCACCTACATCACCACAAACATCACCACGTTCGTTGTCAAAATTACGGTGTTCACCATTTACATCAGCACCAGCATAACCACCTTCTCCGTCATAGTTACGGTGGTCATAACCAACATTACCACCTTCGTTGTCAAACGGAGACCATTGACTATATACAGGAGTACGACATAGTGGTTCAACTTCCTCCACTGTAGGTAAAGTTGGATTAGAGGCAATGATCTCCTCAACAACATCACCTTGTCCACTTGATCCTCCTATATCACATCCATCAAGTTGGTAATTGAAACTAACTTTGTCTATGATTTTTTTTTCTTTACCCCGGGTCATAAGTTTCTTCGAATTCTCTTTTCTCCCCGGAGTTGCCTCTATCCTCAGAATTTCTTCTCTCGGAGAAAAAATCAAGTACAAATTTAAATCAATAGAGCTATGAGCATAGTGCTTTGTTATCTCCCAATCTTCTTCATCTGATACTCTCATTATTTCGTTATCAACACATTTGCGCAGTATCTCAAAAATATCAGTATACCTATCTAAATTCAACTTCTCGTAAATTTTATCAACCAGTTCTTCAAACGAAATTCTCCTATCCACCATTATTGCTTTCGCAGAAAATTTATCACCACTCCAATGCCATTTATCATCCATTTGGCGTGTAAAATCACCGCCATATCGAAGATTTATTATAATTTTGTCCATTCCTACAAGTAAAAACAAAAATTAATACACAAACTATCTAAATAAAAAATGCATTCTCGAATTTGAATTCTGCCATGTTGGCGTTTGGCGTTTGTTCATTCCCAAACGCCAAACGCCATGCTTATCTTCATGGCGTTTGGCATTTGGCGTTTTCCAAACGCCAAACGCCATGCTTATCTTCATGGCGTTTGGCGTTTGGCGTTTGGCAAACGCCAAATGCCATGAAGATAAGCATGGCGTTTGGCGTTTGGAAAACGCCAAATGCCAAACGCCAAAAAACGCGAACATTTCAGCACGAACATTTTCTCCATTTTGCGAACTAAATCACTCAATAATACATCAAAAATTCAATTAACTTGCAAATGCTTACCTTTTATGTTGTTCTTCTTCCTTTTCTTCAAGATTTGAGAGAAATTTGTGTGAAAATAAGTAATTGTGGGAGAGAATTGGGTTAGGGTTTGGGGTTGATTTTGGGAGAGAAATTGAATTGATTTTGGGTGGGGTTGATTTTGAATTTTTAAAATTTTGGGGTATATTTGTTATAGTTTAGTTTAATTAAGAAGAGTTAATTAATTTAGTTTAGTTGATTAATTAATGTTGTGGCGTTTTTGAAATTTTTAAATATTTAATGGCCTTTTTGTAATTTGAACATTCATTTATGGCATTTTTGAAAATTACCCTAAGATAATATATATTTGTTGTTCAATTAATTAATATGCGAGTTCGAGTCCATATTTTGTGTCTTAACAGTGGTTAAGGGCTTGTTTGTTTGATGTTTGGAAAAGTAGTTTGAGAGAGTTGTGGAGGCTTGTGAAATAATCTCGATTTGTGTAATGTTATTTATTTGGGCTTTGAGAGAGTTGTTTGAGAAATAAATTTGGTGTAGATTTTTTTGGAATAGTTGGGTTGTAGGTATAAGATGTATAAGACTTTATGTCAAATCAAGTTTGTTATGTGAGATAAATTGTATAAGAAATATATTATTTTATGTCAAATCAGAGTAGAGTTTGTATAGGTTTTGTTTAGAGATAAAAAAATTGTTGTTTGTTTGGATTTTTAGAGAATAGTACAAGAAAATTGAGAGATTAAAAATTTATTTCAGAAAGAAAAAAACATGTTTATTTGACATTTCCCAAACACGAAAAAAGTTGGAAAACGCCAAAGAAACAGCCCTAAGTAATTATGGCCTTATGGGTAAGGTCAATAAAAGAGTGAGATGAATAGAAATATCATTGAATTTTTTCTTCTTTTTTAACCCATTGTCAAACAAGCAGAAAAAGCGCGTTAAAGTCAACTAATTTGGCCTACTTGGTCTATTGGGTATTTGGATAAGCGTGGATCCAATTCATGATTGTCGAAAATTTCTAGAAGCAACTTTTTTTAATTTTTATTTTATTTTAATTGTGGACATATCCTTATATCAAAAAC
Organism: Penstemon newberryi var. newberryi; assembly: GCA_030819805.1. NCBI lineage: Eukaryota > Viridiplantae > Streptophyta > Magnoliopsida > Lamiales > Plantaginaceae > Penstemon > Penstemon newberryi. Next base: position 9,100,270 of record JAUALY010000004.1, on the reverse strand, counting down.
TATAATCGAATATATTATATTGATATTAAAATAAACATAATTACAATTCTATAATTAAATTAAAAAAAAATACTAGAAATTAGAGAAAATACTTACACTAATAAGAATTGAAGTCACGAGTCACTACCTCATGGTCATGAAATCTCATTCTTAACCAATTTGATATGACGATATGATCAAGAAGCTAACTTTGAACATGGCTAAAAGTTCTCCATACCTTTACCTGCCAAATAGTAGTTTTGACTAAATTTTGACTATGGTTAAATCAATATTGGATTGAAGTAATTAAGAGCATTCATTCACTATAAAAGTTAAAGGCTATTAGCTTTGAACAATTTCTCGATGCACTTTAACCATACCCATTTTATCAAGCTTAATTATGCATCTTGTGGTCATAGTGACAACTTTTGATCATTTTTTTTTTTTAATAATATATACAAAAACAATAGTTATTAATAAATATTGTTTAGTAAGCAAATTTATTAGTCATTACCACATAACTAAAAGAAAGATATTACAAAGTCAAAAAAGGAAAGACCCCATCACAATTAATATTTACGAAAATTAAATCAAAAGGAACATAAGTAGACCAATTCGATCAAACAGAGTCGAAAACCCATACTGCAAAATTGTGTACAACAAAGTTTGAATTTCTAGGTGAGAATTTGAATCTCCTTTTAGGTCAACACGCCCATTACTTTATGAGTTTTTCCAATAAGGCCACGAACGAATCAAGATGACACCTTCCATGCATCATTGATCTCGAAGATAGCTTTATGACAATCATTTTCAGTACAAGCACACAATATGTAGGGAAAGGACCAAATGAGAAATACACTGTTGTTTAGATGTGATGGAAATAAAAAGACCCCTTAGAATTACGAATAATAACAGCAACAGCAGCAAATCCATCTTTGGATAATGCTTCAGAATTCACTTTCAACAAACCAAATTTGGGGGGGTGTCCATGAGGCGCTATAGGCGCTGACTTAATGACTAATTTGAGTTTCTTTTGGGCAAAGAGCTGCTCATGATAAGCCTTCTGCTCAACAATATGGATGAATTTGTTAAGTTCATGGACAGGCAACACATACAATTTCAGTGTGACCAAATTGATTCCACTCCATAGTAACCGCAGCAAAAATAAGGAAATTACAAACGATCCAAATGTCCCGGAAACACATACGGGCCTTGGGGTCAAGGAGGGTATTGTTGAGAAACCTAGGTTACGACAGCAGGAACAAAAAACCAGGTTATATGCAAAACTATTGAATACAATAACATTTCAACAGTCATACAAACTTATAATGTATTGACCCATGATATATGTTGGCTTATGACTTTTATTGGACTGTATTGTAACATGGCATCCCCCTTAGAAGAGTACGACTTACATTTTACAGAAAAATGAGTAAACCTATGCAGAGGAACGAGTGAGCTAATAAGTGGACATAGTATATCTCCTCAAAAGAAATTCAGAATGATTCCATCCAAGGGCCAAAAAGGAAAAAAAAACACGGAAAATAAATTAATGAGGAAAAATAACGTGAAGAATTTCTTATTTTTGGTAATTATATAACCATTGCAGATTTATTATTGTTATATGACTCCCTTATTTTAGTTTTTTTTATTATACCTTCTTTTAAAGTAATTTTATAACTTTTCCCAGATATGCAAAAGTTGGCAAAAGCAACTTAATGATGAGGGAATTTCTAACTCAAATCCGACTTGGCCGAAACCATTTAACCACAAAGACAAGTGTATTGCACTTGTTTGTCAAATGGTTGAGTGTTATTTTATTACAAAGCAAGTGCATTATACTCTCTATGCGAATGCTTTGGGTTCTGTTAAACCTGGTTTTGACAAGAACAACCCGAAGTGATGAAGGGAAATATGGGCTCACGTGTGGAGTTGAGAATCTAACCTCGGACCTACCTAGTCTAAAGCGCTGAGTAGCGTTAGCTTTGGACCTTTTCGACATCATTTGGGCCCTCAAACGAGAAATATTTTCTCTTTTAGTAATATTTTGAAACGCTATTATTTTTTTCTTATGTATTGAAGTATACTTAGAATTCGTGTATTTTACCATTTTGGTAAATTTTAGGCCATCTCCAACAGCACTCTTAAATTTGAGCCTCTTATCCTAAAATATAACTAATAAACAGTGTTATACACTTTCACTTTTTACTCTGCACTCCAACAGCTAGTTTATATTTTAAAAGACTACTTTTTAACAACTATACCATTTCACTCCAACAGTTAGTTTATATTTTAACAAATAACTTTAATTATTATTTTATATAAACAATAAGGATATATTTATAATACTAATTATTTTATTTCATAATAAAAAAATATTAATTTTTATTATTGACATTTAGCGATGTCTCAAAAATGATAATCAAAATATTATCACTAAATCATTGTGACAATATTAATCATCGCTAATATGTCGCTAAAGAGGGATTTTCGGCTTATGAAATTTAATTTTGTCCCAGAATAATTTATTGTTTTGCAAGAAAGTACAAAAGTTTTTGTACTTTCCTGCAAACATTTGCAAATAGCAATTTGTATTTGGCCATGGGTATTTGGCCATCCAAACCTATAAAATTTAACAACACATAAATTATACATGTACTCTTGGAGTCCAATTTTTGTGATAATTTTAACAAAACTCTTATAATTTAACTTATACATGTGCTGTTGGAGATGGCCTTAGCTTTAGGGTTAAACTATTCAAAGTTGACTAAAGGCGCCTGTCACTTTTTTCACTCTTTCCCTAAACTTTGAGTATATTTATGTTTTTTTTATCACTTAATAAAAGGATAATTTATTTGAAAGCACGAAATTCCGTCTTTAGTTTTTCTTCATTATTTCTACAGTAAAATTGTTAATCTTATATCATTAGATGCTAATCATTCTCAATCATGTGAGACTAAAACCATATCATATGTACTACCAAAAACATAAAAGATGGAGCAAAATAAATATTTTTGATCTAAAACGTTCGTAGAAAGCTATTTTCCCATATGTATATTCAGAATTCTCCCATGTTATATATTAAATATATATATATATATATTTTGGAAAAATGTTATATATTAATTTGTTCTCTACACGCTACTGCAAAGTTAAAAACCTGAAAAGGAAAGGAAAAGAAAGATGAGATACAAAAAAAGATAGTCGTACAGTGCATTTTCATTTTTTCCATTTTCTCCCCCCATCTTTTTTCGTTCTCTTGCACCACAATTACATTTTTCTTTTGGCGCCCTTTCCTTCAGAATTTTCCCCTAAATTTCCCGAAAGATTCCTTCGCTATTTCACCCCCAACTCTTCAGTTTACCCAAAAGATATTTTATAATTTTAATTATATGCACATAATTTTATACCAATATTCTTCATCCGCTGACCTTCACTGTCTATTTCTCGTCAATGGCTTCCGAACAACAATTATCAGCTATTAAGGTGCTGTAGTTACTTAATTTTTACTTAATTTCTATCTCAAACTTGAATGAAGTAGTAATTTTGAACTAATTGTATGGTGCGGGTAGGGCGCGAAAGTGCTTATGGTAGGCGCCGGCGGTATTGGCTGCGAGCTTCTTAAAACTCTCGCGCTCTCAGGTTTCAAAGATATCCATATCGTGAGTAGAATTTTGCTTTATTTTTACTGTTTAGAGTATTTTATTTTTGTGTATTTTGAGGCTTTTCAGTGTTACGGATTTTGGGGTTTTTTTATTAGGGTTTTAATAAATGTATAATTTTTTTCTGAAACTGTTGCTGCTTTTGCTTGTTACTTGGGTGGTAGTAACTTCATGTTTTTTGAAATTGCTCAGTTAGTTTTACTAGATTTATTCGGCGGGCATGGAAGGATACTTAACCTACACTATGTGAATTTGAATTAATGTTTGCCTTTGGATTGATTTATTTGTTGAATCCTGTAAAATATTTTCACATCTCTAATACTTTTATAAGGGAGATCTTTAGTAAAAGCTCTTGTATTTTTTAGGAGGCACAAAGACGCTATAGGCTGATAGTTGAGCTTAGGCATATGGTCTGTTTGAGGGGAATGTATAATTTATGATATTTGAAGGGTGTGGAAGGAAAAAGAATGTAGAACTTAATAAATTCTGAAATACACTTCATAAATACATTTTTTTTCCTCATTTATACTTTCCACGTCCCTCTCAAATTATATGCCATTTATTCATCCCTTGCTCTAAAAATGGAAACGGCCTTCTTTTCAGATGCTACATAAAGTAAGACAGACACAGCAAATATTTAATCTCTCTTATATTTGTAATTCTTAACATTTGGAAAAAATTGGGCAAATAATTAACTTTGCACTTCTTGAATACCTGTGCAAACTTGGTTATTACTTGACTTGTAAATGGCTGGGCTATTTTTAATTTGAGGCCGTTTCAATCTCCTTGAGATTTTCTCATTCGAACATGATCTTTTATATATGTACGTCTTTGTTGTTCAAAAGATTCTGTTTTCTTTTATCTGCTATCATCTTTTTGAGTCCTTCAGGTGGTTCATTTGGTGTTTTCTATACCATTTTCTGTACTTTCCTCCCCTTCTCCATTCTTTCATTTTCATGTGTACTACTACATTGCTTAGTCAAACTAATTTGAAGGGTTTTAGACATTTTTATTTTGGCCAATGGCTAGCAAGCACTTCCTTGGAAGCAATGTGATAGTTAGAAGGAGCTATAACATGTTGGACGCGGTTGGTATGGGCCAATAAGGTGGTTACAGTGGTTTTGAGGGAGAAGTGAAATATTTTGTTAAGTTTGCGGCAGTGGTGGGTATGATGGGATAGGGGAGATAATGGCGATTGTATTTCTGTGGTGGTGGTGACGACATGGGTGATTCAAGGTTCGTTTAGAGAGAAGAGAACAGGAATAAACTTCATGAAGATTTCTGTTATTTTGTATTCACACATTCCCAATTCAGTTTATGTTATGACTTATGAATAAGACTCGGTCCTTCGGTTCAAACTTAAAATGCTATGACCCATCCTAGTGAGTTTTGCATGGCAAGATTGATGTTTCTTGAATTCTTTTGCAACCCCTAATAAATTATGGTCTTTTATTTGATAGTGGGATATGTTTTCTTCTACTTGTATGCAACTCCAAAAAAAAATTACATAATTACTTATGATTACATTTACATCACTTTATTTTATTTTCCACTGATACGTGAATATTATTTCAGGAGGTGAGCCAACATTTCATTAAGCATCATTTCTCTTTATTATGCACTCAATCCCGTTTAGTAGGATGTAATTATTCTTTGCTTAAATGCAGATTGATATGGATACAATTGAGGTGAGCAACCTAAATAGACAGTTCTTGTTTCGGCAATCACATGTTGGGCAATCAAAGGCCAAAGTGAGTAGGGGAATTTTATTTCTTTTTAGTGGACTGCTGTCTTCCAGCCCATTTTACTAATATTATTGGCGAAATGATCAACCAGGTTGCTCGTGATGCTGTATTGAAATTTAGTCCTCACATTAGCATTACGCCTTACCATGCAAATGTGAAAGATCCTGATTTCAATGTTGATTTCTTTAAGCAATTCAATGTTATTTTGAACGGGCTTGACAATTTGGATGCCAGACGACATGTTAATCGCCTGTGCTTGGCCGCTGGTGTTCCATTAGTTGAAAGTGGGACAACTGGGTTCCTGGGGCAGGTTGTGATGATTAGTATTTTGTGATATCACTGTTATTGCGTTAGACCTTAAAAACCTTTTTTACTGCTTTGCACTTGATGCAGTAGCATGTCGAGGCAGTCGAGCAGCTTTTAATCATACGAGTTCATTAATGAATGTAATTTGCCTCTAACACCTTTTGTAATATTTATTAAAATTGGAGTAGGTTACTGTGCATGTGAAGGGCAAAACAGAATGTTATGAATGCCAGCCTAAGCCAGCTCCAAAAACTTACCCTGTGTGCACCATCACAAGTACTCCATCAAAGGTATGAACTAATTTTTTGTTCTGTTTTCCACCCTTGAGTATATTGTCGGTAAATTAAACTTGGCTAGTCTTTTTTCAGTCATTAAATAGTTATAACAGGACCTGTGGCTCTATGATTTATTCTTCTGTCCCTTGAGACTTTATCATATGTCTGCTGCCTAAATAGATGAAGCTTTATGTAGGGGTCATTTGAGGTGATGGTTTATCATGACTTGGCAGTATGAACCTTTTCATGAGTGCTCTGAGATAGATTTTGTTTCTTACACACCTATATGGACCAGCTTATTACGACACAGATAGTTGGTGGATACTGAACCATAGTTTGCTTCTTAGTTCAATTTAGGAAAACTGATTGTTTTTTAAAAGAAAACCCTGGGGTTGTGCTTTTTTCCATGTCTTCCTCTTAATTCCTAGATGTAGATGTTATGCAGTTATTAGAATGATATCATATTTTGTTTCAATGCTGCAGTTTGTCCACTGTATCGTATGGGCAAAGGACCTGCTTTTTGCAAAGTTATTTGGTGACAAGAGTCAGGAAAATGATTTGAATGTGCGTTCTACTGATGCTTCCAGCTCCTCACAACAAATAGAAGATGTTTTTGAACGCAAGATACAGGAAGACATTGACCAATATGGAAGAAGAATATATGATCATGTTTTTGGCTATAACATTGATTTAGCTCTGTCCAACGAAGAGACCTGGAAACATCGTAATAGGCCAAGACCTATTTATATTAAAGATGTAATTAACACTGAATTTATCCGTCAAAATGGAAATCTGGATTATAACTCGGTTGCTGGAGATCTTTCGTCAGTGTCTGCAATGGCGTCTCTGGGTATGAAAAATCCACAGGATCTTTGGAGCTTGAAGGAGAACTCACAAGTATTTCTGGAGGCTCTAAAATTATTCTTTTCTAGAAGAGAAAAGGTTTGATACTGGTTCCAAAGTTTTTGTGAAGATCTCGGTTCTCTTGTTCATGATATTTCTTATATGTAGTTGATATTTTTTTTTTCAGGAGATGGGTAATTTGATTTTTGACAAAGATGACCAGTTAGCTGTAGAATTTGTTACAGCTGCAGCGAATATTAGAGCTTCTTCATTTGGCATCCCGTTGCATAGCCTTTTTGAGGCTAAAGGTATTGCTGGAAATATTGTGCATGCTGTTGCCACAACAAATGCTATCATTGCTGGGCTTATTGTCATCGAGGCTATTAAGGTGCTACAAAATGATATAAAAAACTACAGGTCAGTGACATTTTCTCCACGATAAATTTTTGCCAGGGGTTTGCCTAGTCATTTTGTGGGATATATGTGTGTTTGTGTATTAAAGAGAACCCGTACTTCTTTTCCCTTTTTTTTTCTTTATAGGGGCTAATAATACCTAGGTGATACAGAGAACATGTTTGGTAACAATATGAATATTCTGAGGGTCACATATACGGGGGTGGAAACTGAACTAATTTAGTGACCTTTTCTTAACTAACCGAAAAAAATGATATGAATTATTATTTTATTGCAACTTGTTACATATACAATCTAACAGGATATTGTGCCTGTAGGATGACTTATTGTCTTGAACATCCTTCAAGAAAGATGATTCTCATGCCAGTAGAGCCATTTGAGCCAAACAAAGAATGCTATGTCTGCTCTGAGGTATGTTGGCCTTCTTGTTGGGCTCAAAATTATGCCTGCTATCACGTAGAATTTCAAAAAAAAAAAAGAATTCGAATGAAAATGCCACAATCTGATTAGTTACATAATTTTGTGCTTATGCTATCATATGTGTTTGCAATTAGACACCCTTGACTCTTGAGATAAATACTCATCGTTCAAAGCTGAGGGATGTTGTTGAGAAGATTGTGAAAGCAAAGCTTGGCATGAATTTGCCACTCCTCATGCATGGCTCGGCCCTTCTTTATGAAGTTGGTGATGATCTTGATGAAGACGAAGTTGCTAACTATGCAGCAAACCTTGAAAAGGTGGACTACCTTGTTTCCTTTTTATTAACCATATAATTTATTGAAGTCATTTTCTCTCTTTTCGTTTTACTCATCTTCTGCATCTTCTGCTAGGTACTGTCTGAGCTTCCTTCTCCCGTCACTGGTGGAACAATTCTTACCGTTGAGGATCTTCAGCAAGAGCTAAAATGTAGCATTAACATCAACCATAGGTTTGTTTCATTTCCACGTGATTTGTGCTGTTTTCCGAACTTTGATCTCTACCTAGAATTTCACATTGGATCTTGTGATGGTGGTAGAATCTTATGTTTCTTCAGACAAGTTCTACATATGTACCCTTACCCTTCAATCTTGTGTGTTATGTTCATCATGACAGCACATTATCTTCAGTAATTAATCGTACTCTACAGCCGCTTTCTTCAAATTTTATAGTTTATGGAATATGACTGATTGAGGATTTTTAGTCTCAGATAGAACGATATGAATTACTACTTGCCATTGCGATTTTGAAATTTTTAAGTCAGGATGACTAAGTCAATCACAGTTTCACTGCAACATTAGCTTCTTGTGCCTGAATCTCGAGATTTTTTTTTTAATTAATTAGAAAGTAGCAGCAACTTTATCAACAGGGAACAAAGATTAGTTTGCAATTAAGCACAGCTTCTAAGATCATTATCTCCATTGCTATGTATATATATAATGTAAAGATCAACTCAGAAGTTTTTCCTTTTAGTGGGCTATATATGTGTTGAATGTCCCATTTTAAACTCCCCCAGTCCCACAAAAGATGTCCCTATTCAACTTTTATTTGTTATATAATGTTTGTACTAAATTTGAAGACAATATATTTGTTATATAAATTCCTATTACACCCTTCAATTTCCATCTCTGTTTGACTTCTGACGATCTGTATTATTGATTGAATCCTCCATGTCCTGTTCTCATGTAGTTATGGTCCTTTCAGATACGTAATTATATCATATTTTTATTTCGTTTTATATCACTGTTCAACTTGCAGCTTTAGTTTGCTCTATCGTAATACTTTAATTAAATTTTGCAGGGAGGATTTTGATGAAGAGAAGGAACCCGATGCAATGATCCTTTCCGGCTGGACACGAGCTCCAGCACCAGAAAAGAATGATAATGGTGCAAGCACATCTGGTGTAACTGAAGCTACTACTTCTCTGAACACTGAAGAAGATGATGATGAACTGCAAATCATTCCAGCACAGACTGGGAAGAAACGAAAGCTTTCTGACATTTCCAATGCTCGTATTTCAGATTCTTCATGTGTTACCAACGATACAAAGATTAAACGAAAAGCAGACGAAATCGACAGCAACAATGATCTTGTTATGCTTGATGATGTAGATTCCAGCAATAACAAGAAGAAGAGGGAGGGGCAATAGCTAGTTATTTTCCTTCGATTTTATTTTGAAGAGTTTATCTCATCTAACAATGTAGAATATTGAGAGATTATGATTCTTTTTGGTGCATGGAACTTCAGAAATTGATCTGTTTTAGGGAATATTTTAATTTTGACACGAACTTGATCGTTCTAAGCTGGACTTAGTTTAGTAGGTTAGATGGGATCTAAGTTTTGTAATTTTTCATTAGTAGTTGAAGGAAAAAAATTTGTATGGTTTTGTATGCAATAACCTCTATTTTATCTACTTCTGCTTGAATTCTTGGCCTAGAATACATTCATTATCAAACATTATATCAGAAATTATTTTAATAAATATTCAATTACAAACAACAAATTACTATTAATCTTTAGGAATAAACTAATAAACTAGAACATATATTTACATTAGTGGGAATTGAACATAGTGCCTCTTAATCCTGAGGTCTTAGTTTTATAAGTGAAGATTTTATTTGTTGGATCTAAAAAAATTCCAATATGAGATCGAATTCGAACAAAATACAATCCTAACAAGATTTATAACCTACCCTAAGAAGATCTGAAATAAATATAGCCGATCTGAGTCGGGCCTGATTCGACACGAATCCGACCAATAGACAACCCTACTACAGATCAGTATCTTTTACTTTTACGGCCCAAATTCAATATAGAAAATGGGCCTTCCCAGTGGCCGATATCCAATATAGGAGCATACAATTACATGTATGGTCCATTAAATTTCCATATAGAAAATTCTCTCTCCCTTGCTGAATAAAACAAACAGTCTAAAATTACACATAAAAGCGAAAAATCAAGAAGAAAACAACAATGGCCAGTGAAAACGACGACGCTGCCCGACGCAAGTCGGCCACTTCAGATTACAGGAAAAAACTCCTAAGCCATAAAGAACTCGAAGGTCGCGTTCGATCTGGTAATCATTTTCTTAAACCCTAATTTTATGTATTATACTTTTTAGTATTCTTCTTATCGGTTTTGTAGATTTGACTTACGCTTGACTAAGCGCAGAATTGTTGATCTATGTATTATGTTTGTATTTACAAAATTGTTTGTGGTTTGAAGTTTGATATTTAGAGAAGATTTATGGCATATGTTTTGTAGTCGTTATGGTTTCTTTGGTAATTAGTAGAGCTAAGACTAGTGGCAGGAGATTTGATATTATGGGGTTGAGGTTTTATCATTACTTATTAGAATTTAATGGAACTGAGCTAGATTAGGGTTTTTGGGACAAATTGGGAGCTGAATTGGTTCCTCAATTTTAGATTCTAGAAATATCCGGAACAGTTTATATTTAATTATTTTGTAACTGTTCAGTGGAACTGTTTCCTTACCGTGGTTACCATGAATCAGCAAGATTGGTTTTTTGGCTCATTTCTTTCAGGAAACTTGTTATTTTAGTAGGAAGTTTGTCTCGACAATGTTAACTTAGGCCACTTGGTGTATAAGGATCCCAGGAGCAATCTGTTAACCACATGGTTTATTAGCTTCGCATAATCTTTCTTTTTCGTCAATATTTTCCCTGAAAAGAACTTTGTTGTGTTATGTGCCCCATTTCAAATTAAGTATTATTCGAAAAACTGACCAACTTATATAGTTAAAATTTTGGCGAAGAACCAAGTAGATCCATTAGATCCCTTAAAAAAACTGATCGAAGTTAAGATTGTACTCTGTTTAAATTCTAGATTCTTGGGTACAGGCTTGGCGAGTAACAAATGTTTGGAATTGGGGGAAGAAAGATGGTTCATGCATAATTCTTGTTAAGTTCTTAATTTTGAAAACTTCCACTTGCTTCATTCTTCTGTATGTGTTTATTTTGATTAGTTCTGCTACATTCTTTGTTTGATAAATGTGGTCCCATATCCTTTGTTTCATGTTATTTTAGAACTGAAACTAGCTTCTATTCGTCAAACTTTGTGTTTTGTGGCGTCTTTCCTGGCAATATGTGATGCATTATAGCCATTACTGACCTGAAATATATGATTTTTATAGCAAGGGATAATTTAAGAACTACTAAGAAGGAGTATGCTAAAACAGAAGATGATTTGAAGTCACTCCAGAGTGTTGGACAGATCATAGGAGAAGTTCTTAGACCTCTGGACAATGAACGCTGTAAGATATTTACTTGATCTCTTGGTTTCTCATGATATCTATATTTATTCTAGGAGTTCATCATTCATAACTTTTTGACCCTTGTCTTGTTGTGTTGTTCCTATCACATTTGTGTTAAAAAATTGTGAAGGTGGAATCCTTGGTAGAAGAAATAATCCAAGGTCTTATTTAATTGCTTTTATGTCTAATGGATTAATCCTGCCTGTGTAGTGCTTAAGAGTTTATTGATTTCTCAATGTAGGCTAGGTCATGGTGATATCACGATTTATCAGGAGTTCTATTCATTGTTCTCGAATTGTATTAAAAAATAAAAGTGACATCTTTCTTTTGCTGTTTTAGTGATAGTCAAAGCCAGCAGTGGTCCAAGGTATGTTGTTGGATGCCGCAGCAAAGTTGACAAAGAAAAACTTACAGCAGGCACCAGGGTAGTTCTCGACATGACAACCCTCACGATTATGCGAGCTCTCCCTCGTGAGGTACACAGCTTCTCCACACTAATGTCTATTTAAGCTGGTAATTATTCATGGTGATAATTCTATCCCTGTTTTTCTAGCTCATTAAGTTTTAATGTATAATGCAGGTGGATCCAGTTGTTTATAGTATGCTTCATGAAGACCCTGGAAATGTTAGTTATTCAGCTGTGGGTGGGCTGTCCGATCAAATCCGAGAATTGAGAGAATCTATAGAATTACCACTAATGAATCCTGAGCTCTTCCTAAGAGTGGGCATTAAACCTCCAAAGGTAACATTTTTGAAAGTTAGCTTGGTGATTTTCTATGTTCTTTGGTTTCTATTTTCAGCAATGCCTTGTCTACCCTACCTGTTTTAGGGAGTACTTCTCTACGGGCCTCCTGGAACTGGCAAGACATTGTTGGCCAGAGCAATTGCCAGTAACATAGATGCCAATTTCTTAAAGGTAAGGAGATACCAAAACCTCTTATTGTAGGTTTCAAATCAGGAAAGTGAACTCTTACCAGAAGTGACAATGCAGGTGGTATCGAGTGCAATTATTGATAAGTACATAGGTGAGAGTGCAAGATTGATTAGGGAAATGTTTGGTTATGCCCGTGATCACCAAGTAAGTATTGGACAATTAATTCTTTTGCCTAACCAAGCATAAAAAATATTGTGATCAGATTGAATACACAATAAAATCTTTTTCTTTTGTATGAAGCCATGCATCATATTTATGGATGAGATCGATGCCATTGGTGGGCGTCGTTTCAGTGAAGGAACAAGTGCTGATCGTGAGATTCAAAGAACACTTATGGAGTTGCTAAACCAACTTGATGGGTTTGACCAACTTGGAAAGGTCTTGTTTAATTTCAATTTCAAATGTGGAAATATTTAAATACCATTAATTGTGATGTAATCTGAATTGCTATGTACAGGTTAAAATGATAATGGCCACAAACAGGCCAGATGTTCTGGACCCTGCACTTCTTCGACCTGGTCGTTTAGATAGGAAAATAGAAATACCATTGCCTAATGAACAGTCAAGAATGGAAATTCTCAAGATCCATGCTGCTGGAATAGCCAAACATGGTGAAATTGATTATGAGGCTGTTGTTAAGCTCGCAGAGGTAAGCCGTAAGCCACAAAATGCTACTTCACATTTCACTTGGGAATGTTGTTTTCTTGACTTCTTGTGTTGTTGTCCAGGGTTTCAATGGAGCTGACCTTCGTAATATTTGCACTGAAGCTGGTATGTCAGCAATTCGTGCAGAGCGTGATTATGTCATCCATGAAGACTTCATGAAGGTAATTTTCTTGCATTTAAGATATGAACAGTTGATGCTTGGATGTATCCACGAAACAGGCAGTCTTAAGACTTCTCAAAAATAAATAAATACCCAAGTACATTGTGTATATTATCTAATTAAATAAGTTGGTAGTATTCTACTATCTACCCTGAAGATTATTTAAGCTATTTTTCGCACGTAGTCCGTACTGAATAAATCGACTATTTAACTATACTTTGTGGGGAGCCTGTTCCATCTTATTGGAAGAAATTCATGGCAAAACTGTGTTTTCAGTCCATAGGATGGAACCCTCTGCCATGTTGGTTCAGTTAACAAAATTTTACTTTTTGGTTCCAATTTTTTAATATTTTTTGTACTTTGGGCCATGTGCCTCCTTTACATCCAATTTTAGCAATTTGGTTTCCGTAGGATAGTCTCAGTTATGCGTTTTGGTGAACGACAAGATTGTCTCAGATTTAATTGGATAGAATTAGGGTCCATCATTCTTCATCTCCGTGATTGTTTCATCTTCCCTATTTCTCTTAGGAATGATATAATATTTGATTTCTTATTATGCTTGAAAATGTTGATCCAGGCTGTAAGGAAACTGAATGAAGCTAAAAAGCTTGAATCAAGTGCCCATTATAGTGCTGATTTCGGAAAAGAGTAAGAAGAGAGACAGAGCCTTAGAATTCAAGCTTCACAAGATTTGTTCACCTTTCAGTTGACATTTGTTCTCCACTTTGAAGTAATGCCATTGCCTGTATCTTTATATTATTGTTTATTTGTTTGAAGAACATCGTATGGAACTTTTGGCTGTCCCGTGATTTATGTCACAACCTGATATTCTCTTTACCCCGCAATGCACTGGGTGGTAGGGTATAATTTTTTTTAAAAAAAAAGTAACTTTGATCTTAAGTTAATGGAATTCATATGTTTATGTGAGTATTGATAATGAAAAATGTGGCTGTGGAGTATTGAAGCAGAAAATTGAGGTTATGAAAGAGAAACTAATTCATGTATATAACGGTTTTAGATTTTAATGTACGTAAAAAAATTATGCAGATATAATTCAACTGGGTTCAAGGCCGACGCATTTTGAAAGATAGCAGATTTACAATCGGATCAGATTTATTTAATTTTTAAGTAACCTGTCCAAATGGAAGTTGGATTAAATTAGCAGTCCTACCATAACTAATTTTAACTCATTTACTCGCAAGCAACATGTTTATAAATTATAAGATAGGTATCAAAAACATCATTAGCTACAAAATTAGCTGACGTCTATAATCTAATAGGTAGACAATCCAAAATTCTAAAACATAAAGCAAAATAAAATATAGCTTTAATAGCATTACAAGTAAACCAGAAAAGCTAAGAAAAACATGGTGAGAAAAAAAAAATGCGACATGTTACACAAATCATATGTATACAATGAATGATGCATGTGAAATTGCTTTCGAAGTTTGACATCATCCATGGTGGAAATGGAATACTCCCTAAAGTGAAACCACTACTAAATAAACAGTGGTAACATATAGCTTCCTCAATGACAGTGGATTACACAACTTAAAAGGTAGAATTATTTGTCCCACTGTAATGTGTCTACAGCTTCTTGATGAACCACTTTATCCCCAGCTGCCACAACATTAAAATCTGAAAAGAGAGCAAATAAAATGTTAAATGACACATTGGCTTGTTATAAATAAATGGTTGTAAAATTTAAAAGAAATCAACATAAAAGTCGTACTTGTGGCATGTGCGCTAGAAGAGGCCTCCCAATGAAGACTATGTCCTCTCCAATCAGTTATAACTCCACCGGCACCTTCAATCACAGGTATCAGGGAAAGGAAATCGTATGGCTGGAAAAAAGTAAAAGTAGTTTACCATCAGAATCTGGACAACTCAAATGCAGTTGAAAATTTCAATTTAGTCACATGCTTAGGCAAAAAGGTAATGATAGTTGCAAGTTTCATTAGATGAGTCACAAGACCAAATCTTTGTACCTCAAGGCTAAAGTGATTAAACCCACAACCGTAGCCATGTACAAGAATGCCTTCACATTTAGATCTTGAAATGGCTGGTGCCGAATTTGATTAATGATTATTGGGGTGAGACAAAAAAAAGGGAAAAAATGGTTTTGGACGCTATAGTGATTTAGACACAGTCATAAATAGAATGACGAAGTTAAAGAAAATGCATCAGTTAAGACAATTACGTGATGCTAAATCTGGACAAGTATTATTGGAGGGATACATGGCTAAAAGTGTTAATGCAATTTATGTTTGAAGGTGTATAACAGAAACACAGAGCTCACCTTGAGACCTGACTCAATCACTAGGTCTACAAAACCTGAGGCCAATAGGGCATATGCATAACAGTCGCAGCCATATAATGGAACTTTCACCTGTAAATTTAGGGCCAAACAAAATAAACATCAGAATAGAGATATCCATGCATTTTATTCATGCAACCATGCTAAAATAATGGAGCATGTAGTTATAAGCTTTGGTAACATTACTGGTGATCAATATCTACACTACTTAAATATATAAGTTGTGGCAGGTATATAATAGCAACTAAACTACTCAAAACAGTAGTAAGTACACAGATAGTGAAATGCACGTATTTTACATTAACAAACAGCTAGTCAAATATTCCATAGAGAACACATTTGTGAGATCTTGATATACTGTATAAAATTTTGTCCAGTTACAGCCACATACTAGTGTATTTCCGGAAAAAAAAATGGCATTTGTATTATAAGTAAGACTACAAAATATGTGAACTCTTAACACAGTTTCCAACTTATTTCACACGTGCCTATGTTCCCAATATGTAGGGAGAAAAAATCAAATGAATAAGCAACATCAATGCAAATTCACAACATTGACAACTGGAATTACAAAAAAAATGGCTGAAAGATATATCTTCTTCTGAAAGCACTGGAAATTCTAAATGAACACATGATATATGGAGGGATTAAAAAAGCAGATGAAAATATTTTTCTGCTTCCGTGTTGTTTGTGTCTATGTCTGTGAGTGTGTGATTTGGTCTCCGCAAGTCATCTTATAAGACCTCATGAATACAAGAATGTTTCATTGATATCTGATGATTTGTATGCTTTTTTATGCACGTAAAACCTGTCATTCACATTATAAATCAACAAACTGTAGCGATACTCATAGACGTACCTTACTTCTTACTCGAGCAAAGGCCACTTCAGCATCCCCACAAAATAGATGTGGGCTAGTTGTGTACCTGAAAAAGAAAACTAAAATATAAATAAATCAATGAGGTGCTTTATATTACCGAAAACAGCTTAAGAATCCTAAAATTTGAACAGAGTACTCTAGAATAGTGAGATTTCTCCAAGAATAAGATATTTTCCTGAAAAAGGACAAACATACAGGTAGGCTTTTGAGATCTGGGAACAGTTGCGTGTGGAGATCTCCTGCCCATTCAAAGTAGTTCTCCTTCCACTTATTCCAATCCATCTTTCTCTGAGGATTGGCTGGTTAATAATTCCAAGAATCTGTTCAAGAAAAAAGCGAAACACTTGATTTAGTTTCAAAACCAGAAAGTAAAAAATCAACAGAAGTGTGTAACTGCAATCTCTTTGCATGGCCTTCCAGAATGCAAACAACTGGACGGGATGCTTACAGGTTTACCCTTGTGGAGCAGAGCAATGAGGGTTCCAAACAAGGGTTTGCCTGTATATAACTTTGGTTAACAGATAATTAAGACAAAACTTCATATTTGATCATATCGCGACAAAAATATGAATATAATACCAGTGATGAAACTTTTTGTCCCATCTATTGGATCCAATACCCAAACGAAGTCTGCAAAATCTTCTTTGCACCTCCATCCATTCTCCTCTCCGAAACTGAAACAATAACAAGCTACTATTATATTGGATGAAACTACAAAAATAATTTTTGTCCAGTAAATTCTTAAAATCTTCATGCGGTGAAAAATGAACTTTGATCCTCGACCAACGCAATAATATATCCAATGTACAGCATACACTCAGTAGTCACTAAATCACCTTGTTCTTGTTTGCACCTAGCAAATGAATTTATAAATTAAGAAATGTCAAATTTGCCTATAGTTTTGCTAAGTTTGTTTTATTCTATGAGTTTATGTTTTGTAAGTTTTCACTAACTTTAGCTTAATGTGAATAAAAAATAGATAAGAACTTAAAGTGATTTGATTTCTCATAAAGAGAAAGAAACTAATGGAATATGAAATATAATATTGAAAACAGAAGGATGGATGTGTTTGGAGTATATAGTTAGAAACTTAGCACACAGGAACATTCTCACACTTAACTATACATTATAAAGATCATCCATGTTTTTACATAATTTATATAAGGAGTTTATAGCAGCTAAGCAGCAATACAGCTAGAGATTACACTAGTCATCTCATCCCCTATTCCACTATATTGACTGTTGCCATGTAACAACTCTACATTCCACGTGAATACAACTTATTTTAGAGGTTAGATTTTAATTTGAAATGATAACATGCACTTCAAAAACTAAAGATCAATAAAAGTTAAGTGGCGTATATATGCCTAGTGGAGTTAAATATACTGATGGAATAAATCAAGAATAATTGAAAAAAATATATAATAATGGAATAAAACTAGAATAATTTAAAACAGCTCTCTCCAGCATCTTATTCACAGCCAAATAATCTAAATCTTGATTATCCTACCGAGTCCGAGTCTCGTACCAATCTCAGATGTATTTACACTCCCACAATGCTATTTGTGGTGTGATACCAACAGCACGCGAGTTTAGTTTGAGGAGCTCTGGACCAAATTTCTTGCTGTTTTCACTATTCTTTAATATGCTGTGATCAATTTCTAATGATGAAACAACTACTATAAAAGCAGGGAAATAAACTCACATAGCATGAGAAGGAAAATTGTGTTCTATAATTTTGGCCATGGACTCCTCTGCCGCTTGATCAGCAATCGTCACAGGACCTAATTAACAACTCAATCAATTAAATACTACAAAAACGAAAATTAACAGCAGAAAGAAAAAAAAACTGACTTAAGTCCTCTTTATCGAGAATGTCAAAGCTTTTCCGGAAATACTTGCGGATGACGTCTCCGGAAGCTTCAGCGAGCTGATTGCCTACGTCAGCGAATCGGTCGAGGTCAAAATGGTCAATTTCACCAGTTGCCTGAATGCGGGTGACGTTAGAGGTAGAAGAATTGACGGATACCGAAATCATTTTACTCCAATTCGATTTAATTAGGGTTGAATCCGAACAATTGCGATTCGGAATGTGAAATTGAGGAAATGCAGACGGTGAGGGGGGAATGGAGCTTGTGCGGTGGTTTAGAGAGAGAAAGTTGGTGTGAGAGTGAGAGAGCATTTGGAGAAGTTGTGTTTGCATTGATGAGTTTATATAGGCTGGAAATGGAGAAACACTGACTGTGTGTGACTTGTGATGAGAGCGGCTGTTTCTCTGTGTGTGTTTGTGTGTGTGTGTGTGTTGGTGGAAGAAGAAAGAAAGGGAACTGGGAGGAGTGGAGGTCGAGGTGTTCTCCACCGTTGGATGGATTGATGGGATAAATTATTTCATGAACATCACGTCACCAACAAAAATAAAAAATAAAAAGGTTAATTTCTATCGAAAAATATGAAAATATTTATATTTTCGGATTAATAAAGATGAAAGTATATAATAGCTTCTACTTAATTGGATTATATTTATTTAATTTATAATTTTTCAAATATTTCCAAAACAATTCGGAAGTTTGGAAACTTTCTAATACTTTCTCCATTTCCAATTTTTTTTAAATTGATCAACGAGTTAACTTATTTTCAAATAATTATAATAAATAATCGAATTAATTAACTTCAATTATATTTTTATAATATTATAGAAAATCCCATATAATGTTTGGAACGTCATAAATCTAAAGATTCAACATCACTCACGGAATTAAAAAGCTTAACTCCACATTGTACGTAGTTAATGGAACAAAAAAATTAGAACATAAAGAATATTAAGGTCATAGAAACAAATCAATGAAATGCAATTTTATTTCATGAATGTAGTAGCATGTGAATCATAATTAAATAACATTATATGATGCCATGTTTCTAGATATTTAATATGTCTATCTCTTATGCGTTTGGTGACATATAAACCGATATATAAAGTAATTTCTCGATGGGTGAGTTCATAACATGCTTTATTCTTTTGTCACATCTTTTAAATTAAAAGTAGTCTACTAGAAAAGTAAAATTGAGACCAATTAAAACATTCTACTAAAAGATCATATGGTCACTTTGACATGAGTGTAGACATTGAAGTGTAGCACCTTTATGTTGTAATTGGCTATTTCTAGTATCTTAATGTAAAAGTAAAATGGCTAGAAATTTAGTGAGTGGATCATGATATATAACCTTCCTCCACTATGTATGGAGTGATGTACTGCTAAATATTAATTACTTTCATCATCTATATTTTAATACTTCATCTGTTCTAAATTATCTGTCGTTTTAGATAAAAAAATTTATCCTAAATTATTTATCACTTTAAGATTTCAATACACTATTAATTACATATTTTAGGTATGTAAGAAAAAAATAAGAGAGAGAAAAAAATTTAGGTTAGTGATATTGCCAGAGCAATAATTGTTGCTGCCAGAGCAAAAAAGTAAAATTACCAAATATGCCCTCAAACTTAATTAAAGCTGATAGAAAATCTTATTTACCTTTAATTATTGTTCTTTCACATTTACGGTTATACAATGTATCAATCTAGTCATTTTCCAACTATTCCTTTCCTAGATCTTCTTCTTCATTCTCTTATCATTTATCGTTGCTCTCTCTCCACTAGAATAACTGAATAGCGGGTTTGAGTTCCACAATTAGTATTAAATATTCTTTTTTCCAAAATATTTTTTCAACTATTTTTTTTTCTTTTACGATTTGGGGTGATTTTAAATTCATTGCTGAATTTCAGATCATTTCCCCTTTAAAGCAGCAGGCTGGATGTAATTAAATTGAATTATTGTTTTCTCTATCACTACTAGTCTACAAAGAAGTACAGATCTGAACAGGAAAAAAAAAACAAATAAAAGTAAAACAATCTTTCAATTTTTCTTTTTTACTTGCGTAATTGAAGGACTGATATGGTGAAGAGTTGGGATGTTGAAGTTGTGGTGGTAGGTGAAAGTGAAACCCAAGTCGGCGGAGAGAAGATGAAAGAAACGATGGTGGTAATTTGAAAAAATTAATTACAGAAATTCATTAATTAGAAAAGCTTAACAAACATAGTGACGAGGGCACTTTTGGAAGTTCATTAATGTTGCTCTGACAATATCACTAGCCAAAAATTTATCCTAAATTATTTATCACTTTAAGATTTCAATGCACTATTAATTACATATTTTAGGTATGCAAGAAAAATAGTAAGACACTATTAATTACAGGAAAATTCTTACATAGACCAGGTCTATGGTCTTAGTGGTAGACCTTGTGATTGTAAATACACCACATCATATATTTTGATGATGTCATGCTCTCATAATGTATGATGTGGTGCATTTACATCATGGTGAGTTAATTTAAGAATAAGTGTATTTTAAGTATATAATTTATTTTTTCTCTAAAATTGAGGCTATTTAATAGGTACAGAAAATATGTAAAATGACAAATAATTTGAAAAAGAGCGATTATAGTAGTACTATGTTGAACTTTTCATTCTGACACATTTTCAGATTTTCTGATCATTCTGTGTACATATATATACATTTTTTCTGACCATTCTATGTACATATATTATATTGAGTTGAAATAGCCTAAGCAAAGAATCTATTTGAAATCAATAATGAACATATTTATTAATTAAAAATTAAATCAAAACTATAATCGAATTTGGTAAGGTCTAGAAAGCAATTTTGACTCAGTTTCGTTGAATAACAAAACTTTTTTTGTCGCTCAAAATTAAATCTGATATTTCAAAAAAAATATATATATATATATATATATATATTATACATGTTAAACAAGTTGAACAACATCTAATATTTAAGAAGTTCCAAAATTTGAGATTATCGAAATTGATGTTGAGAACACAATCAATGTATATATATATACTAAGATTGCTTCATGACATAAATGAAACACAATGTACGTTTTGATAATCAAGCAATACAAGAAAACCAAGAGCATACGTATATTGACATTAACCTACTAGCAACTAACAAAATCCATATAATTATATACATGCATATATAAATCAAACAACACTATATATGTTGGCTTGGGTTCCACGGCATGCTTAGTGGTGGTGGTGACCAGAGAGTTTGTCTTTGATTTTTCCCATGACCCCTAATTTCTTGTGCTGTTCCTTGTCTTCCTGTCCTCCTCCTCCGGGTGCCACCGTTGTTGTGGCTGTGGCTGGTACGCTGTGTGCGGTGGTGGTTGTGCCAGGTGGTATTGTGTGTACTGTGGTGGCAGCCATCACGCTATACACATCTGCGGTTGGCATATTAATGTGCCCGGCTGCAGCCTCATCCTTCTCCTTGTGCGGTCCTGATCCAATTTTCTCTTTCATTTTCTCCTTGGCCTTGGCCCCCTTCTTCTTTCTTCTCCCACCTTGCCCGTCGTCTTCCGACTGCAATATTATTGCATTAATTCATTAATCCAGATCGATCTTAATACTATATATATACATTATTTAATTTGTCATTTTGAACATTTTGAACATTTAATTTAAGAATGAATATATATGAAAATAACTGAGTATTATATATATAGTACTCCTAATTAATTAATTCAATAAGATCGAGAAACTGACCGAGCTACTGGAGCTTGAGCTAGCGGAGCGGTGGAGCTGCTCTTGTCCGGCAGCAGCGGCTGTAGGCGTGGTGGCAGCGACACCCTTGATGTGCATCGGGTTGCCGAACTCATCAGTGAGTTGAACCGGTTTTCCATACTCATCAGTCAGCTGGATTGGATTTCCATGCTCATCCCTTATATCCGCCATATTATCTTCAAATTTCTCGTACTTTCCTTGTATAATGTATCAAACTATGCTCTGACTATTGAAATCTTCAATAAAATTAATAATTCTAATTCGATGACTTGACTTGGTGAAGAAATTGGGGGTTCTTTCGTTTAAATAGAGGGAAATTTGGTGACGGTGGAGAAGATCACAAGGCATATCTTATGCATGTTCATCACACGTGTTTCGAAAGCTTTAAAGTTAGAGGTTTGCATGAAATGTAGAGCTGACGCGTGACTAAAATAAAACACCTAAGTCATGAAAAATTTGTATTGATTGAGATGAAAGCGGATGATTATCCGAATAATCTAGTTGAGTTGAGCCTTGACCCAAGCAAGTTTTATCTCTCAACTTAACCGAGGCTTCAAGATAGCCCATATAAAACATGCAATGCAGTTTACCAACTAGTGTTCTAAATTTTGGGCCTTGTCGGCCCAACACTAATACAGGCCCAATTCACAAGCACCCTAGAGAGAAGGATCAACAATCAATTAAACAGCCAAGCCTGCAGTGTGGTTTCATTACTTCAAAGTTCTAGGGCTGTCAATGGGTCGGATCATACTCGTCCAAATCCAGCTCCATTTATATCGGATCGAATCTTGTCCAAATTGTGCTCGAATCTAGATTTTTTAAATCCAATAAATCTTGATCAAATTTGACCGGATATCGGATCTTTTTTGGATCCAATAAAATTTTCATTTAAAAAATTACATTAATATTATTTTCGAAAACAAATTTATTAACTTTACAATTTAATTTAATTTTAGCTCACATATTCAAACATCATTTACTAATATCCATATTTTTAGATGAAAATACTAATTTAAATAAAATTATAACCGACTTATAAATTACTATCTTCTTAAATTCACAATGACATATTATAAATGATACTTACTTTTATAAAACATTATATCTATCTCATTGTTTTTATATCTTTAACGGATCGGATAGACCTAAATCCATATTCGCTCTATGTGTTTCAGATTACGGATCTTTATAATCGAATCAGGTCCATCGAATCTCTAATCGAACAATTATTCTAATAAATCGAACCGAATTCGGACGAATCCGGATTGAAATCCGCCCCATTGACAGCCCTACTTCAAACATCAAAAGAAATAAATTCAAATTATACAAAATAAAACATAACCAGTTTTGTGATTCACATTCCTACCATTTCCCCTTTTCTATATAATAATAATGAACTAATAATTCATCTAGTATTAGCCCCACTTCTTTACAGTGTGTGTCCGTATGTCTGCCTTTTCTTGATGAAGATATGCAGCTAGCAGATGAATACACGTCGCACATCGAGGATACCCGACATAGAAACTTGGCTACAAGAAAACGTTATCTCAGTACACATATCATCAATGAAAATAAATAATATATGTAAAACTCTTTTGATAGCAAAGATTAGGTGAAATTATGTCTTTTAAGTTTTATCTCAGACAACCTCTATCTATTGACTAGTAGCATGGATATTTACCCTAAACAAGATATAACCAGCCACTTTAAAATAACAACACAAATAAATCATCACATGCCAACCTTATAATGATTTGCGTCATTTTTACAAAATCTATGATGTAGGCTATGCTACCAAACAAGTCCAACAAAATTTAAATTATCTTATCCGTAATATTTTCCTAATTATTCTATATATGCTACACAATGAGTTCTTATTGAAGAATCACGAAATCTGAAAATATGAAATAATACTGAAGTTTCTCAAGAAGATGAAAATGGAAACTTACTTCAAATCCATAAAGCAGTTCAGACCCTGCTAGATCTTGTCCAGAAAAAACCTTTTTTCCTCATAGATTGATTTTCAGACATCGATGTATTAGATTTCGAGCCAAATGAAAAATACCGTCTCAAAAAAGGCTTTCCATTCGAGCTTTTCATGCTTGAACTTGTGTTCATCTTTATACCCCTTCCCTCAACTTCACCACTTTTATGACTATCAAATGAAATATCACTATTAAAATCACTATCAACTACACGTTTTCTAGATCGTTTTCTACCCTTTGAATCCATTTCAGCTTTTAATGCCTTTTCAGACATCTTCAAAGTTCGTTTAGCCCCAAAAGTGCAAACTGGGCAAGCAGGGTCATACTTGTTGATTTCAGAAGTCATATACTCTAGGCACTCAGCATGGTAAACATGCCCACAAGTTAAGACAGAAACCACTGCAATTTCATTAGAAGATATTATCTTTTGGCTGCTCCACCTGCATGAAGACCTCTCAGTTAAATTCTTCGTACAAACACCACAAGTTTGTAGATCAAAAGAAGGAGATCTCGAATTTCGCGTTATCTTTTCTCTACTGAAGCTTAAGGTTTCACTATCAAAAGACCACCTCTCTCTCCGAGTAGACATGAGGTCAGAGAAAGCAGGGATTGACCAACTGTCAGACGAGCCCCCATTGGAGCCACGGGCTGATTCATTGGCCCAAGCAAGGGGCAGAAACGAAGATGGCTCTTCGGAAATTGAGAAAGTTGGGGACTTGTATTCAGGAATTGGGCTATCAGATACTTGACGTAATAGACAATGTCCTGGAGAATGCCGATTCCATCTTGAAAGACTCGAGTTTGGAGGAAGCGGAGGAGATGTAGATATGGATGAAACTGAAGGAGATAGCTTTACAGGTGACGGGTAAGAAATGGATGGAGATTCCGTTGACTCCTTCACCTAGAGAATGAAAAGGATAAGGCAGTTCAGAAGGGTACTTTGATTAAATATACTCGCAAGTTTATATGGACTAGCAATCAAGAAATATCAAATTAACTTCATCTATACTGTCCACATACCTCTACCGAATTCTGCAGAGTAGCCTGATCTGGACAAAAAATACAAAACGAAGATATTAATACAGACCTACAGAAAACTCCCATCTTATTCTGTTTTTCTATGCAAAGAATCAAATAATCAATATAATTATACTATGAGGCATTGGAAAATACAATAAGGCTATGTTTGATTCTTGGATTTCAGTGAGTAAAACGCTAAGGAAAATGTTTTCTCTTGCATCTAGTGACGCAACGTTGAGCTTCATTTATTGTTCATTTGCACTTTACTTATCATTTTACTCACTGAAATCCATAGACCAAACATAGCCTAAGTGACATGCTACTTCTCTTGATAACTTGTCTTTGATAGATATATGAGAAATATAATTGAGATCTTATTTCCTCTGACGTAATCACCAGAAGTCATAATATAACTCAAGAGTTTCACATGCTCTAATACAGATTTCTACCCTTTGCAAGGAAAAAAAGGCAAAATCACTTTGAGAAGAAATGCCTTGATCAATATAGAAGAACTGTTTCTATAAAGAAGTTGATAGTGGAATAACCAATATGACTTCAAAAAAACTTTTTCACAAGAATCCTGCACATGGGTTTAGTTGAAAGACATGTACACTTTACTCCTCGACATCTTATACTCTTATAGAGAACAACGGAGACACTTTTCCATCTTTCCTTAATATATTAATGTCCTCCACAATTATAGATGCAACATGACGAAAGGATGAAAGCCTTCAATTATATATATATATATATATATATATATATATTAGAACTCAGAAGAAAGGAAGTGCCATTAGTGATTTACCAGAAGATGGAAGCCTCAAATTTCCCGTATTCCCTTCAGAAACTGGGGACTTTTTCCACGCATGTGACTGGAAACTATCTAATGGACTACCCTCCTCAGAAGCATATGCAGTTCCAACATTAGTACCGGATTTGATTTCCAACCTATCATTTAGGCCACCTCCATCATGTAACCAATTTGCAGATGTTTCTTCCCCAACTACTCGTCCACGATTATCCCATCGGAAACTCCAAGATGGAGAATAGCGTGTGTGCCTCTGCAAAGTTTCGCTAGGTGGTCCATTTGTTATAGTTCTATCTTTCGCAGCGATACAACAAGCAGCCCCCATTTTTCTCACACAGAGACCAAGGAATTAATAACTTATGGTTGATTACCTTTTACATAAGTGATCTCAGATGATACTCAATATGAAAATCATCAGTTGAAGTTTAGAGCATAAATAACCTGCAATGGTAGAAAAAAACTCAGCAATCAAAATACTGGTACTCATTCATACGTCTGTTTTAACAATAAAGTTGTACAACATAGCATCCCCAGCAACAAATTTTCATAAGCCTTAAATATCATAATTATAACATGACTCCATCGACCAGTCTAGATTGACAAATGAAGAAAATACTATTATCAATAATCTCAATGTTTTCTAGCATAAATCAGATACATCTAGCATTTATAAGGAGAAATAGATATCATTAACAAAACATTAATCAAACAAAGGTGGCAAAAAAATTGAAGCAATGTAATTCGTGCCTTCCCTAACCATATTTTATAACAAGTACGTACTCACTTATACTTCCGCTTTAACATTAAAGTTGTACAACATAGCATCCCCAACAACAAATTTTCATAAGCCTTAATGTTTGTGCCACTTTTTGAGCAAACACTTGAATATCATAATTATAGCAGGACTCCCTCGACTAGTCTAGACTGACAAATGAATAAAATTACTAATATCAATAATCTCAATGTTTTCTAGATCCCAGAAACAGCACTAATCAGATACAACTAGCATTGATATGGAGAAACAGATATCATTTACAAAACAATAATAATCAAACAAAGGTGACAAGTAGAAACTGAAGCACTGTAAGACAAGACTTCCCTAATCATAATTTACGCAGAAACCACATAGAATTCCAATAGCGTGACGCGTCACTAATAGAAAAACAAAAACCATAGAACAGAATTTAACAATTAACTAAATCAGAATCACTGCAAAATTTCCTATTGAACAGTTAAATTACTTTTTGCAAACTATCCACACCTTCGACAATTCAGACTAAGGCTCCCTCAGAAGCTACAAATAAACACCAATAAATGATACATATAATCTTTGGAAGATCTAATATAACAGCTCACCATCCTCAGAGCAGCTATTCTTCAATCCATTCAAGCAAAAAGTATATATGGAAATGTTGAGGGTGAATAAAATAAAGGACTTACTAATGCTCAAATTTCAACTGCTATATTTAGAGGAGAAGACTGGTAAAACCCCTAAAAGTATGAAGAGAACGACACTACATGGGTCAAAAGAGATCCGAAATTCATGCCTCAAACATATTAAATAACACAGTTAATCTAATTTAAATAATCTCCATTTAATTCACACCTCCTTGTATCATACTTTTACCAAATAAAACAAACAAAAAAATTTTAAAAATTAAATCGACATCACAGAAATAGCAACTAAATTATTCAGTCACCGTATAAAACAAACGAAACTTACGTGATTGGACGGCACCGTTCCACTTTTCCCAAAACCTAAAATAAAGAGAGAGAGAGACTATGTAACTGGGAGTCAGTGCTTACACATAAAAATATTCATTTAGGGAGAGAAAGTAGAGAAAAAATTATTTTGAGTCTTCTTCTTCAAAACCAGAGTTATACAATTCCATACGTTAGTTGGTGTTTAGGTGTCACTGCGATAATATCAGACGGCGGAGGGGAGTATATGTAACGGCGTTAATGGGCAGTTGTCGTAAGCATGCTTCTTTCTAGGGGATTATTATGATTCATTTAAATACAATTCATAATCAATCATTACATCATAAATTATTTCAATAATTAATCAAGTACAAATAATTACTACAGTAAATCATTAGTACTAAATTAGAGGAAAATCCACAATAGTGTAGTTGAACTCAAGACCAAGAGGTCATTGTCCTATTTGTATTTGGAAGAGTTTTGACTCGATTTCACGAGTCTTGGTATCAAAAAAATAGTTGTATGGTTTCGATGAAACATTTGAGAAGTCTCATTTTGTCACGTTTTTTATGTTGGCTTTTGTGATTTTAAAAAAGTTGAAACCCCATTTCAATTGAGTTTGGATATTGGCGTTTGGAGATAAAAGTAGGTGATAAGTGACAAATCAATGTCTTTTTTATAGAAATTTAGAAGAAAAAAATATTAGGCCATCTCCAGCCGAAGGGGGGAGGCAGGCAACAACCCCCTCGTCGGCTGGAGACGGAACTCCCTTCGGAGGGCAGGCAGGCACACGTGCTGCGCTGCGCGCGCGTCCAAGCTTATTTTTTTTATTATTGTTTTTGTTTAAAAATTTAATTAATTTAAATGTGTAAAAAATATATAAAAACTTTTTAACACTTATTAATTATGATTTAATGTTTTCTTAAAAAAAAAACTTAACCATAATTTTGAAAGAATAAATATTTTCTCCTTCATATTTATACTACTAGAAGACCACTCAAACACTATTTTCAAATCAATGTGAGATAAAAACTTAACTCTCCTTATCCCACATTGGTTTGAAGATAGTGTTTGAGTGACTTTCAAGTAGTATAAATATGAAGGAGAAAACTTTATATCTTGCAAAATTATGGTTAAGTTCTTTTTTTGAAGAAAACATTAAATCATAATTAATTAGTATTAAAAAGTTTTTATATATTTTTTACACATTTAATTTAATTAACTTTTAAAATTAAAACTAAAAAATACACTTGAAGGATGTAATATTTTTTCTTTCCCAGTATTCAATCTTACTAAATCATGCTTGATTGACTCATCTTAAATAAATGGATCCATTCAAAATCATTCAATGTGAAGTACAATTATAGTCGCTCAATAAATTAAATATTATTAACGTTTTCAAAAGAAAAAATATTATTAACAATGATAAAAATTATTATATAGTAATCGATGTCAAATTTATTATTTTTTTTGTCACTTTTATTAATTTATAAATGTCTTAGTTTAAAAAAATATAGTATGAATACAAAAATATGACTTAATTATATTTATTATCATTGCAACTTAATTTAAAAATACAATTTAAAGATCAATTAAACAATTTAACAGATGCGATTACTAAGAAACACCTAATTCGAAGAAATGTTTACTAAGATCACTATTATTATTGTTGTTGTTGCTGTTGTTGATGGTGTTATTGTTATTATTATTGTTAAGTGAGAGTGGGAAAGTTTGAAATTGAAATAAATGTTTTGGATTGTTGGTTCGGTTGGAGATGACAGACTAGGCAAGACAGGCAGGCAAACAGACAGGTAGGCAGACAGACAGGCATGAGGGGGCTCTTGCCTGCTTCGGCCGGGTATGGCCTTAGGTGTCAAATCAAAGTTTTGGCTAGCGATACTGCCAGAGCAACAAATGTTACTGCCAGAACAATTTTTAAAAAGTTCTTATTTTACCCGTGATGGTCAAAACACATTAATTACATAACCATTGTTGAAAAACTTCTCTTTCTACATAAATATCACCTTTCTTTATTTCATTTTGCACTACTTACCTTAATCATACAATCATTAAATTAATTATACTTTACCTCTTCATTTTTTTTCTTCTGTTAGTTAGCTGAATGAGAAGAAAAAAACTTCTGCAAAATTGCAAACTCGTGTCATTTCTTAATAATTATATAGACCATTTGTCCTTATTTTCTTAAGATGACACAAATTAAATTGTACTTTCGATATGAGATATTGATCTGGATATGACCAAAAACCTAAGATCACAAGTGAAATTTGTCTCAATTATATTTCAATTACATATAGATTAAACAATATTGGAAGAGAATAGCAAAATAGAAAGGTTAAAGAGAATATTTTGAATTTACCAAATTTATTTTTTATTTATTTTTATTTTGTGATCAAATTTTAATTTAATATTGCCATATCTAAATAATTATTCAATTACTACAACTATGATGAATATTTCTAATGAAGAATATTTATATCACAATTGTTCATTTCGACTACAAATGATTTGAATCCCATGAATATATACTACTTATAGTTTTTGTTCATTACAAATGGAGTCTATTTCCGCATAGTTTAAATCAGTAAAAATAGATTTGGAAAAAAAAAAAGAATTAGCAAAAATAAGAAAGAAATATTATAATTCAATAAAAAAATTAAAATCAATTATTTTTTCGAAACTGTATGGTAGAATTTCAAAAACATAATTAAAGAAAGAGGGACATTTATGAAGAAAGAGATAACACATTTCGTTTATAAATGACTATGCAATTAATGTGTTTTGACCATCAAGGTTAATTTAGGAATTTTTCAAAAGTTGCTCTGACAGCAACATTTGTTGCTCTAGCAATATCACTAGCCCAAAGTTTTATAGATTTTAAGAGTTTCAGTGTAGATTTATAAATAAATTTATGCTGAGTTTCATGGATTTTGCCAAACTCCTTTTGAAATAATTATTGTTCAGTTTCGCGAGACACACTAGACCAGACCAAAACTCATCCAAATAGGGCCCAAGGGATTATTACGCTAAACTTCCTTTTTAAAAACTATTTTTACTAAATGTGGCTGCTAGCGAAAAATTGTGATATTGGGGTGGTACGTCAGTCATGGTAAATTGTACTTCGTCGAAATTTTAAGAAAATCTATCCTTAGCATATGTATCACAAAATTAAGAAGTTGATGTTACAAAATACTTGTGTAAACACATACTACTAAATGTTGATCAAGATAATATTGTATCCCACGGTACGGTTTCATATGTTTTACGAAATAATTATAATTTTTCGTTATTTTTCATTGACCGAAACATAACAATTCAACACACTTTTATATATACCGTTAGTACATCAAGTGTGACTATCATTTCTATTTTTTCTTTTTTTGAGGTAAATGACTATTACATTATTAATATCATTACATCAACATCATTGAATAAAAAAATCAATTGAATTACAAAGAAAAAAAAAATTAAAAAAAAAAAGTTGATCCATGTTGGCCCATGACTGACCCCTAAGGCCTAAAGGGTATTTAAAGTCACAATTCAGAACACAATCTAAATCGAGTATGAATATTGAATTTTGTGGGTATTTAGAAATGATATGATTACGACCCCCAGAGGCGAGACTCAAGTTCGAATCCTACTGGAGACATCACACTGGGGAGGACCTATACCCTTTGCACTCTTCGGTCCGAGCTGTAATTACACAGTCTAGTAGATCAAAAAAAAGAAATGATATGATTATGATTAACTTTGAATGTTAGGGATTTGAAGACAAAAGATAAATAGTAATAATTAAATTATTGATTTTTATAAAGAAAAAGTTGTATGTATGTGACAAATCAATTTTTTCTATAGATCCAGGAATTATTATATTTGAATAGCCTGAGTATTGCGAAACACAGTCTCAAGCACTATTTAGATTAATGTTCCAATTTAGAATTTCGTGAAGCTGGAGCAATACTAATTCATATGGAGCCAAATTTTGGTTAATCCATTTAAGCAAAAATTAGGTAATATTTTTTCTTCATATTTTTGTTTAGATCCCATTTTCGTGTGAAAAAATGCAATCTTCTTGGGATACTTGGCAAATAAGTATTCTGCATTTTTTTGTTTTTTGTTGTTGTTATAGTTGCATTTATTATGTGAGTCGATTTTGTTAAATTAGTTGAGAATTTTCTGCGTTAAATTTCGTATGAATCTAGTAATTATTTACTAATTAGAAAAATTGTTTCCTTAAAATCAAACATCAATAGATAGAAGCTGATAAAAGACGTAATCTCAAAAGATCCTAATTACGACCAAACGGGTTCTCATGATCCAGATAGCATAATAACTGGCAACATGTACTCATCTTGTTGCCATGTCAAGGAAGCAGTTGAACTTTGCACATATATTATAACACATATGCATACGTCCATAGTTTCTTCAAAGTAAAATGAGGCTCATATTTCATAACGGATTATTTTTTTTTTTTTTTAGTTTCTTCCAAACCTTAATATACGTATACACGAAAACTCAGCAAATTCATATGCATTAATTGCATAATATATATATATATATAGAAATAAGTAATACATGCATCTTATACACACATTATTTATAGTTATCCAAATTTAGCATAATATAAATTAATAATATAAAGACAAAGATACGTCAATTTGGAATGAGTTTGAAACGAGGTTTAACCATAGTTGGTGCAGGATCATATCTTCCATAATCATTTGTTTTCACTTTAAGAACTCTTTCGTGTATGTCACTCACTGCATTGTGGCGTAACTGTTCCCATGATTCCAATTCCTGACGAAAGTATTCAAATATAAAATTTTAATTACAAATTTCTTCAAACATTAGTAAAATTTGCACATTAACTAGTTTCATAGGTGCAAATACCTCTTTAGTTGTACTCATTTCCTTAGACTCGACTAATTCATTGAATGGTCGGCCTGCATGAAAGTATCGAGCAAATAAAACCTAAGAGAAACAAAATTGCACAGTTCTTTTTAATCAAAAGTCTAAGCTTAAAGAAATAGACTGAGATTAGGAGTTTTTGCTACCATGTTCTTTTAATACTATTCTATAAATACATTCTTTAGTTAGCTATTGTAACGTACAAAAAAAGAAAAAATCTTTAGTTAGCTATCTCAATATTCGAAGAATATTCACATTACATTTTCATCAAAATAGATTTTAAATGCATGTGGGACGTAAAATTTCATTTTTGACCCTCTAAAGTGGTCGGCAGCGTTTCAAAATTGGTCATTTCTTGTGGTACCTCGACAATATACATCATTTATTGTGTCATCATCATCAATTTCAGTCCTTATTGCCGAAATTTTTTAATTATCGCCGGAAATCATCATTAATGTCTTAATTGACCGGAAAATTAAATTTTGTTGGCCGAAAATCACCAATTTATGTCTAATCTGACCGAAAAATTTAATTTTAGCCAAAAATATTATTTGTCGAATGACACTTAAAAATTAAGAATTTCATATTCAGACTCCACAGTTTGAAGTCCAAGTCATGTGATAGGTCAAATATGACATAAATTGATGATTTTGGGCGATCATTAAAATTTTCCGGCAATAAGGACTGAAATTGATGATGATGACACAATAAATGATGTATATTGTCGAGGTACCACAAGAAATGACCAATTTTGAATAAAATTTTGCCGGGTCGATATCCTCTAATTTATCTAGATGAAGATTATTATGGAAATACAAATTATAGATGAAGAAAATTGAGCTATTGATCGAGCACCTATTTAAAATGATCATTATTAAATTACAGGGAGATAAATTGGAGGTGAATTGCCGTTAACTCAAAAAAAAATTATAGTCCCGATCTACTAGTCTACTTTATCAGTTACAAAACAAAAATACACATAACTTGTATTTGAGCACTTTTCTGTTATAAAAGTTATCATATTACAAAAGAATAATGTGTTGTTTTGCCTTGTGAATAATTTAGATGCTATTGAATCAGGTTTGAGCTAGCTATAACAGAAATACGAATAATAGCAGAGACGGAAATTGTGTTTTCTTTCCATCACTTAGATTTAGAATTTCTCAAAGTCTAAACTATAAAGTATCAGATAAACATGTTGAAGTAGAAGTTACTCCATATTTTTGTTTTGATTAGCCAAAAAACAGAAACAAAAAATATTTTGATTTGCCGGAAAACATAAAAGTTTATGTATTTTTAGTGGAAATGTAAATAGTTTACATGCTCAATATAAAAGTAATGGAAAAGCAAGATCCTCAAATAGAAAACCTACTTGCAATAGATGTGCAATAAAGAACTGCAGAAATGAGGAGAAAAAGAAGGCTAATCTTCTTGAGAAAAATGAAGCCCATCTTCAACTTCTTCTTCATCAACAATTAAACTTTTTTTTTTCTCCAAGGCATAGGAGAGGATTCTCAACTTTTTTTAATTGCACACTATAAGAGAAACAAATAGTATCACTCCTTTCTATATTGTAGCACAACAACCATAAATTCTATTTTTCCACTAAAAAAAACCAACATATAAAATGCAAAATGGTATTTTATTCAAAAGAAAGCCATCTTTAAGCTTTTTAGTTGTAAAATTCAAAATGCAAAGTTATATATGGGGCAACGCTTTATTGTTGTTGGGGCACTAAGTCTACGCAAATAGTGGATTAATAAATGTTAATAAATGCAAACACTAATGAGTAAAGTGACATGGACCCCTAAAAATTTATCATTATCAAATCATATCATGAATAATTGCATGGAAATTAGTATTGGAATGAAACATTAATATTCAAACATTGAAAAAAATTCCCAATTAATGACAAGTAGTTGAATTACTTACATTAGTTCACTGCGGGATGTATTTCATATCAAGGGGTTACTTAATTCTCACCTATTTTATTTCTAAATAAGTGAATTACAAATTTACAATCACATATCATATTTTCAGCAAATTGCATGTAGAAAAGTACACATGATTCACTCTCCAAATTAATGGTTCATGCACA
Source organism: Penstemon newberryi var. newberryi (assembly GCA_030819805.1). Classification (NCBI taxonomy): domain Eukaryota; kingdom Viridiplantae; phylum Streptophyta; class Magnoliopsida; order Lamiales; family Plantaginaceae; genus Penstemon; species Penstemon newberryi. The sequence goes on along the minus strand of JAUALY010000004.1, from coordinate 9,065,662 downwards.
TGGCTTTTATTGTAATTTCTTTTGTCAAAGAACCAAATTGACCCCATAAACAATTAAAAATAAAAATCAACTTATAGCACGTACGTACTATTAAATGTGCATTTCATAAAAAAAGAATTGAAAACTAAGTACATAAGTTAACACCAAATTACATACGGAGTATATTACATGCATGCATGACCAATTGTAAAATAAATCTAACATTAATATCATGCAAACACAACTGTAGGTACAACCATTCTCTCCCAACATTAATTATGTTGTTGGGTTCATGTGAGAGCTCTATGGATGCCTATATTATATACACTTGTACTTTCACTAAACTTTAGATGATCACATTCGAATCAAATTTGGCAAGTTTAACCATTCACAAGGTAGGTGCAATGAGTAACTAAAATGCCAAAACATCATCGGTGCTTTTCTGTTAATTCGCATAAAATCTCATGTACTTTATTTATTAGCAAAACCGATCTTGTCTTAATATTTTGTTAACAAAAGACCTTATATTAACATTTAACTCTTTGCTAATAAAAATAACACATGAGATTTCTGTCAATTAAATAATTTTAATCACAGGGTATTTTTACATTGGACTCTAATTTCAATACATTTGTATTGTGATTGATTAATTTTACAAGAAATTGAACAATCCTAAATATTGAGTGGGTCGTAATCAATCGAAATCTGGACTACCATTCAATCTCCCTCCATGAGGAAATTCAGTTTTGGATAAAAAACACCATAATGGGGACTTGAAATTAAATAGAACAAAGAATTAAAGTTTTAAAGAAAGAAAAACATCAAGAACAAGGTTAAATTAGGTTGGTACGTCTAAAATATCTTTTGTAGAAGGTTAGTGCTTTCAATTTTAATTTATCCAAAACGAAAAAGACAAAGCACCAAACCCCACTCCAAATTGGACAAGACATTGGTGGAGGAGAATAAAGTTTAGAAGCACTAACAGCTTACATCCTTTTAATTAATTTATTATTATTACTATTACTCTATCAATTCATTTAATGTCTTTTTTTGTTTTCTTTCCAAAAGTAGTGTTAGGAATTAGGACGTCTCCCTTGAAACCATGTAATCTAGCTATACAATTATTTGTCGTGTTAATTTCTTCCATAAGAATACTTTATATTTATATTTGAGAGATTGAAGTTTTGGTACCAAATTTTATATCGATTTTAATTTATGGTATCAAGAAAAAATTGGTCAATATATTTGATAATAATTTAACAAATCGTTACACGTTCAATAACGTCATTAAAAAAAATTGGAAATCACCGTGAAGTTGGTGACAAGACCGTTAAGTCAGTTTGAATTATTGCAAAATTGATGTCATTATTTATGTTGGCTGATAATCCTACCCATAATATTTTGGGCTCACAAAATAATCCACATCTTCAAATTTCCTGGTAACTTTAGTCCACATTATTGCTCAATTTAAAAATTGGCACCAAATAAGATCACGTGCAGATCGATTTGAAGATTTTGCCAAGTAAAATGAACCTGTGATGTAATTGTATTATGGGGCCGAATTTTTTACCCAAATATAGCCGAATCATCCATGGCAGTAAATTGGAGCACAGTTTGCCCAATTATGTGTCTTGTATTTTAAGCCCATCAGAAGTGTTTCCTGAATTTTCAAAAGAGGTATTGATTGTGTGGCCCAAAAACCCATTATAAGCCCAAATATGAGTCAGACTTGTGATTGATGGGCGGCCCACGAATTTACAGCGAAATGTGAGCAGTTAACACACACAATGAAAACAGAGGACCACGGCCTTGTTTGATTTCATTTTATTGATTAATGTTGAGTTTCTCAAAAAAAGAAAAAATTAGTTAGCTATCTCAATATTCATATTCGAAGAATCACATTAAATATTCATCAAAATAGATTTTAAATGCATGTGTGGGTCGATATGGAAAATTCTTGTCCAAGCCTGGTTTGGCCAAACTCATCCAACCCCCAATCAAGTGTATTGCACTTGCTTTGTGATTGGTCACTCTCCTAGAAGTCACATCCAATCACAAAGCAAGTGTATTGCACTTGCCTTATAGTTAATTTGGGTTTTGGCAAACCCGGTGTGTGTAAGAATTTCCGGGGTCGATATCTTCTAATTTATCTAGGATGAAGAGTATTATGGAAATACAAATTATAGATGAAGAAAATTGAGCTAATCCATTTACCCCTTGAATTGTGATATTTATAATGTTCAATTTATCCCTTCTGATTTGGAAAAAGAGCACTTTACTCCCTCGTGAAAATTTTAAAGGAGCAATTTCTTTCCTTCAATCGGAGAGTGTAGCTCACACGCCGAAATTGAGAGTGTGCATGCAAATTATTTTTGTATCATAGGGGGTAAATTGCAACATTTATCATAATACAGGGGATGAAGTGTCACATTTATCATAACACAGGGGGTAAAGTTTCATATTTATTATAATACAAAGGAGTAAAGTGTCACATATAAGAGGGGTAGTTTGGTCAATTCGTATCATTTTTAAGTTTAAAAATGTCAGAGAGACAGTGTGAAATTGTTATAAGTTTATATGGGGTAAAACGCTATTTTTCAAATCACAGGGAGATAGATTGAACATTATGCATATCACAGGGGATGAATTGCCATTATCAGTCACAAAACAAAAATATTTACACATAACTTGTATTTGATCACTTTAATGGAAAATTCTTATGGTCTAGAAGCTTACTTATAGACCTTGTGGTATAGGATTTATCAACTCATTTAGAATTATTAAAAGCTAAATTATTAGACTTAACTAACCCAAGTAGACTAAACTAGAGTTAAAGTAGAAACAAACATCCTTCATTATTTTCATAAAATTTTAAATATCATTAGAATCTAAAATCTTCAATTTGTTTTAGATGAATCTAATTTTATTTTCAGTGTGTTATCATTTTGCAATTTATGTTCAATATATATCATAGTGTTAGAATTAGACAATATACCAAAAAAAAAAAAGCTATAATTAATGCATAAGTCAAAAATAAAAAACAATAAACGGCTCTAATTTTAGTTTTGAAATAGCAGAAAAATTACACAATTTATCAAAAAAAAAAAGGTCTAATTAATCAAATCCTTCTACACAACCAATTTATAAATTTCCCAAAAAGAAAAAGAAAAAAGAAGTTTGAGTACGTGATGAGTATACCATCTTCACTTAATTACTAAGTTGTTTTAGCATAATATTATCTTATACGTGATGAGTATACCATCTTCACTTGGATTCTCACTGATATTTAAAATTTTATGAAAATAATTTAGGGCATCTCCAATATAAAACCCACCCATTTTCTTTCATATGCGTCAATTGACAAATATATATCTAACATCGTAAATTTCAAGAACGACATGTACAATTTGTCGATACATTCATACACGTAACACAAAATGTGAATGAATATGCAGTAGTAGTTCTTGTATAACAAATTTCACATATATATACAATACAGAAAAAGATAATAACAAATAATACTCACATACCATATATTTTTAAATTTGGGTCATATATATATATATATCAACACGGCCTCTTCTTGCAACTTAATAAATATATATATATATATATAAATATATATATATATATATATATATATATATATATATATATATATATATATATATATATATATATATATATATATATATATATATGATCTAGTGTTTAATTTTGAGTCCAAATTTGTAGGTTTTGCTAGGGTTGCAATTGAAATTTTTATCGCCTCCAAATCCGTACTTGGTGTTGTAACCAGGATAATCACGTTGTTTAAATTTGACTGCTTGAATTAGGCTAAGCCCGTGAGAAGAAGCCATAGACTCCACATTCCACTCGCTATGGGAACCATTTGTCTTGTGGGATATGTGAATTTCACCATCGTCACTTAACATCTCTTTTGCATTCTTCAGAAATAGGCTCACAAGTCTTCTGTGGCGTCTATACAAATATTTATCAAGGTTAATATATAGCATTTTCTAATATTCGAAATATAAAATTTACTTCTAAAACACAATTAGCTAGGTAAAACACTTAATTGATACTAATTTCATCATCTTCTGAGAATTTCAATAACTTATTTTTTAGCTAGATTGTCCATTTGACATACTATATCATAAATTTAAATCTAATGATCGATCAAGACTAGCATGCAATAAAAAAGTTAATAGAACAGTAGTGCCTGACCGAAGCACGGATTCGTAGGACAAGTTTGTGAAAAATCCAGCAAATGGGAAATTGAATATTATGCGGTCAAATTTGATATGTCCAAGCGAAGCATGTTTGGCTATTTTAGTGGCATTGATGCCATGCATGACCTTGCCACCCCTCATCCTTAAATTCTCAATGTTGGATGCCGCTTTCTCATAATTTTTCTCCAAAAACTCTGAGGAAAAAGAAAAAAGAAATTAAATACACCCGGTACTCCATAAAATTAATTAATTAATGTTAGCTAGCTATCCATGTCTTCCGGTACTTAAGGTCATCTCCAGTCGAAGCAGGCAACTCCCTCTCTTGCCTGCTTGCCTATTTTGCCTATTTTGCCTAGTTTGTCATCTCCAATCGAAACAACAATTCAATACATTTAATTAAATTTCAAATTTTCCCCACTCTCACTTAACAATAACAATAATAATTATAATAATAATAATAAAATAATAAAATAATAAAATAATAATAATAATAATAATAATAAATAAAGCATTCATAAAAATAAGAAAATAAAAAACAACTAAACATTATTAATGGAAAACAACAACAATTATTATAAATGCACTTGGAGTGAAAAGAAAAAAAACAAATATTACACACCAACGACTAAACATAATTTTCGAACGAGATGAATACGCCGATGAGGACTCTGGTGATGATGAGACCGATCCTCGTAGATCTCGTAGGGCTCGTGCAGAATTTTATGATCAATCAGAAAAGATAACTACTACAACCGTAGAATTATCCACAAGATCAGGCGACATCGACTTGGAATTATGTATGATGCGTCGTGACAACACTCAAAATAAAGAACTCAATAGCCAATTGAAAAAAGATTTAGTCGAACACTTGTGGCAACACACGGGCCATTTTCGAATTTGGTGTTCGTAATCGTATTTGTTTAGTTGTTTAATTGATCTTTAAATTGTATTTTTAAATTAAGTTGCAATAATAATAAGTTAATTAAATCATATTTTTATATTCATACTATATTTTTTTTAAACTAAGTCATAATTTTACAAAATACACCCAAATTTTTTACACACACACATATATTTTATTTTATTTAAAAAAAAATGAACAATTATATGGAATTGACCATTTAAAAAAAAATGACCAATTATATAAAATTGACCATTTTTTTTACACAAGTTTTACAAATTTTTACACACACACACATATTAATTAAATTAAAAGATGTAGTGTTTCTCCTTCATGTTTTATACTATTAGAAAGTTACTCAAACACTATCATCAAACTAATGTGGGATAAGGAGAGTAAAGTTTTTATCCCACATTGGCTTGAAGATAGTGTTTGAATGGTCTTCTAGTAGTATAAAACATGAAGGAGAAACATTATTTCTTTCAAAATAAATCATAATTAAATAAGTATTACAAAAAAAATTAAAAAAAAAAGAATTAAAAAATTTCCATAGATTTAAATTAAATTTTAAAATTAAAACTACAAAAAAATAATAAAGGGTGGTTGCCGCGCATCAAGGCCATTGCCTGCCCGCAGGCAGCCAAGGGGGCTCGGGGCCCCGGGGCTGCCCCTGCCCCCACCCCGAGCCCTGCCTGGTCGTCTGCAATGGCAGGGCTCCGGAATGGAATTAATTTCATTTTCTTCCTTTACCCACTTTCACCTATAATTCTAGTTTTAATTTTGTTTTTAACATTAATATTAATATTAATAATACTAATAATTATTTTATTAATATAATTAAATTATTAATTATATTTAAATATTAAAATTAAAGAGAGTAAATAATCATAAGATTAAAATTGATACATAATAGGAAATACAACAAACAAGAAAGGAAATACAAGTGTGTATTTAAATATTTTAAAATTGAATTTACTTATCTTGTTAATTTTAGTATGTATTTAAATATTTTATTATTTAAGTATTAATCTAAATTATTTGTATAAGTGTTTAATTTTATTTTTAACTAATTCGGTATTTTTAAATATATATAGCCACCACCAATATTGTAGTTAAATGATTAAATTTTTAATTACAATAAAATATATTAAAATAAAATGTTTAATTTATTTATTAATGATTTGTCCAAAAATAAATTTAATTACAATTCTAATAAATTATTAATGATTTTAATTTTAAAAAAATAAATTTTATTATATTAAATAATTCAATTAAAAATTGGTGACTACATATATTTATTAAATACTAGTAAATATACAATAAATATACTAACAAATTTGATTAAATAATTCAATTCTGAAAATTTAATTTAATTTAGGAGGAAAATTTAATTTTATATTTATTTATTTAAATAATTTATTTTTTCCTATTTAAAATTATTAAATAAATAATTTTTAATAAAGAAATTAAAAAAAAAACCAATCATGGGACGCCAAGTGGCGTCCCCTGACTTAAAGAGGGGCGCGTGAATCTCATGCGCCCCTCTTCTTCCTCATTAATCACACGCGGGAACGAGCCTCGGCCTGGGCTCCGCGTAGCCCCGGCCCCGGCCCGTTCCCGCCCCGCCCCCAAGCCCCCACCACTGGAGACGACTTTCCGACCCCGCCTCGATTCAAATTAGTAAGAAGTAGATATCTTGTGGATAAATGTTAATCCAAATTAAGTGTGACAGAGATCCAATATTTCCCTAGCTAGCTAGTGTATTAATTAATTAGTTGGTACGTACCTTTGGAGTTGAGAGAAGTTGCGATGATGTTGGGAGCCCGACCAAAGGCGAGAGCCAAACAAGCAGAGAAGGAGAAATCTCCCTCGCCTACCAACAATATCTTGTGTTGATTATTATAATGTTTAATTCTCTTCAAATCATTGATCACCACATCAACATTATTATTATTATTATCTCCTCGCGATCGCCTCTGCCTCTGTCTCTGTCTCTGTCCCTGTTTTTTAATTTTCCCTGAGATATTATTAGTAATAATAGTGGCTATGATCTCTTCAAGAGCTAGAACTAGATCAGGAGGAGACATTATATAATTATTTTGTGGAGAATCATGATCATGATGATGACGATGATGATCAGTTTCTTCTTCTTCTTCTTCAAGAGCTAGAGCTTGAGCTAGATCAGGAGGAGACATTATATAATTATTTCGTGGAGAATCATGATCATGATGATGATGATCAGTTTCTTCTTCTTCTTCTTCAAGATCAGGAGGAAACATTATATAATTATTTTGTGGAGAATCATGATGATGATGATGATGATCAGTTTCTTCTTCTTCTTCTTCTTCTATTACATGGGGATTGGTTTGGTTTACGGAGGAGGTTGATTGAGAGTAGCTAATTTCCTCTTGACAAGAATTATTAGCAACAACAACTTGAGTTTGAGTAGTAGTAGTAGCATAATTATTAGCACAGTACTCCAATTCTTCAGATAAGTATCTGATGACATTTTGCAAGATTAGTTTAATTAAACCCATTTAACTTTCTTGATCATCGATCGATCTTCACAAAAATTAACTTGCAAGTATGTTATATGTGTTTGTATATAAGGATTTGGTGTGTGGAGGAGAGACAAGGATTTGAAGATGTGGTAATTTGTACATGTTGTGAAAAAATAGTGATTTTGCTAATAAAAATAACGCATCAACTTTCTGTTAATTAAATAATCACACGGTATTTTTACATCGAACTCTAATTAATTTCAATATATTGAGTGGGGGTGGGGGGTAATCAAGCAAAATCTGGACTATAGTTCAATCTCCCTCCCTCTATGAGGAAATTCAGTTTTGGATAAAAAGTACCATAATGAAGACTTGAATAATTAAAAAAGAAGAAAGAATTAAAGTTTTAAAGAAGAAAGCATTAAGAAGAACAAGGTTAGGTTAAATTAGGTTGGTACGTCTAAAATAGCTTTTGTAGAAGGTTAGTGCTTTCAAATTTCATTTATGAAAAACGACAAAGACAAAACCCCACTCCAAAATGGACAAGACATTGGTGAGGAGAATAAACTACTTTTTCTTTTTTGATAATTGGAGGAGAATAAAGTTTAGGAATTAATTTATTATTATTACTCTTCATTTGATGCCTTTTTTTTTTCTTTCCAAAAGTAGTGTTAGAGATTAGGACGTCTCCCTTGAAAGTTGAAACCATGTAATCTAAGCTATACGATTATTTGTCGGCCGAATATCTTCCATAAGTATACTTTATATTTGAGAGATTGCATTTTTGGTACCAAGGCAAAACACGTCAATATATTTGGTAATAATTTAATAAATCGTTCCATATTCAATACTGCCTTTGAAAAAAATTAAAATTACCGTAAAGTTGGTGACGTGACTGTTAAGTCGATTTGAATTATTGTAAGATTGATGTCATTACTTATGTTGATTGATAATTCTACATCATAATATTTTGGGCTCACAAAATAACCCCACATTTTTAAATTTGCTGGCAATTTTAGTCTACTTTATTGTCCAATTTCAAAATTAACACCGAATAAAACGACAAATTTGAAGATTATACTTATTATATTTACATAATAACTAAAATGAACATGTGATGTAATTGTATTATGGGGCCGAATTTTTTACCCAAATATAGCCGAATCAGATTTAATTTATTTCTACACAATAAAGAGCCTAGTGGCTAGTGGTACTGGTACCATGGCAGTAAATTGGAGCACAGTTTGCCCAATTATGTGTCTTGTATTTTAAGCCCATCAGAAGTTGTTTCCTGAATTTTCAAAAGAGGTATTGATTGTGTGGCCCAAAAACCCATTATAAGCCCAAATATGAGTCAGACTTGTGATTGATGGGCGGCCCATGAATATACAGAGAAATCAAAGCAGAGGACTATGGCCTTGTTTGATTTCAATTTATTGATTAATGTTGAGTTTCTCGAAAAGACAAAACAAAAATGCATCAATATATATTTTGTTAGAAAAACCGTCATTATTATTACCCTAAACTCTAGTTATAATCAAATTTCAAATTATGTATAGTATAAGGAACCAACAAGTTTTTGTAAGAGTAAATTATAATATTTAGGGTGTACGTGAGTTGAGCAAAGTCAAAATATACCTTTTTACTGTTGTCATTTTTAATTATTATTGAATTTGAGATTATATTTAAACTTTGTATGATTGTCACACAAATCAATTTAAAACAGATTCCGATTGGAATTAAACATGAGTCTAGCTCAAATAGTTGGATATTTTTATATTTATCTTTTATGACATATTAAATTAAGTTTGAACCAAACTTTAAAATTTGTGGAGCAAATTTATTTTGGCAAATCAAATCCAAACCAGCTCAATTATGTGGATCCAACAAAACTGAAAATAATTATTCAGAAGCAGTATCATGTATAGTTATATATGTTACTTTTGCATATGATATTTTGGTGAAACGCCATCTTGTCATGTAATATGCAAGTGGTATCTTGAGTTGGCTTGTCTACATCGGATACAGCTCAGGTTGTACTGAAAAACAAGTTTTTGTGCAACAAAAATCAGTTTGAAAAATAGTACGAACCAACTTTTTTTACACCAATTGCATTCTCTACAACTTGGTGATTTTATGGTATCTTTTTGCCTTTATCTATCTCATGCTAGCCAGTGATATAAATATGAGTTATATATGTACATAACATAATAATAATACATCCATGTATGTATATATTAGTTTTCATAGCCAAATTAATCTCATTAAGAAACCAACCATATATATATATATATATTATATATATATATATATATAAAATATTCTCTCATTTTAAGTAAAGCATCTAGATCTTCGAAGACTAGTATGGCTGGCCACATGCTACCATAACCTCATTAAGAATGTCCATGAATTCATTACCGTTTATAATATATTCTCACATACTAAAAGGCATAATAATATTGTAGAAGGGGCGTTTCTATGTATACCCCCTCTTTTAGACAAAAGATATAGCAAATTCTAGAAGATTGAACCATCATCGCTATTGGTTATGCGCTTTATAAATTTATGCAAAAAATAGCAAAAATCGCACATTGTTCGAGTGAAACACACACGCCTTAAAAATTGAACGAAAGGAGACGAATTGAGTGTTTTATGCAGAATTTTTAAAAGTTTGATACAAAAAAGATTTCGCATGGTAGTTTGATGTAAGTATTGCATTACACAGGGGTAATATGGTGCGTTTTACTCCCATTCATAGGAATGAAACTACATTTACTTGACAAATATGGCTTTTAAAAATAGGACATACATATTCTAGCTGCCAATATTTAATTGGCTTGAAATGCTGAAAGTCAAGGTTGATTGTAGAATCAAACTTAGAATATTTAGACACTAATCATGCAGATATACTTTAATTAGGCATTTTCTGTTTATGAAAATAATTGCTGTAATTTGTGTTATGACGTAAAGTTGTTCCATAAGAACTCAAAAGTCTCAAATAAAAAATGTTTATACTTGTTTACGAGTGAGAGTTTTAGTGTGGACTTTGTATGATTTGGAGCTATGATCACATTTTAGATAAATGCATTTGGACATTCATTACATAATTAGAACCATTAATATATATTAAATTTAAAGATCCTAAAATAAGATAATTTCTGAAAGGTACATATGTTTGTAACTGAAAACTTTTCAAAAAAAGAAATATTCTAAGCAATAAAAATTAAGAAAAGATAATCAAATTTGGGTCACAAGACAAAAGGGCATATATGAAGGCATAAAAACGAGTTTGATTAATGTGAAGCTTTCGTCGAATTATTGTCGTTATGGGTTTTTTTTTTCTTTCTATACATAAACCTTGCACTAGAAGTCCGTTGGAAAGTTTTAGCTCAAACTCAATTTTTTTAACATTTAAATTTAATTATAGGATAATCATAATATATATGCTTGTCAAGTAACTTTACTTTAAAAAAAAAAAAGACAGTAATAGATAATAAAGCTAGTCTATGCAAATAAACACGCGTTAATATTTTCTATAATTTCATATAATTTAGTTGGGGATATCAGATATGTATTGATTGACTACCTAACGTCCTAGCTAAGCTAACATATACTAATGACTAAATTTAAAGAATGATTGCAGTACTATTCTATTCCTCGGTTCTAATCATTGCTCTGATATTTTTTTACGAAAGGTTATTTCAATTCTGATAAATTTTGTCGTAAATGCGTTACAAGTCGGTCGTAATTCATGACAATTGTAGGCCGTTGCAAATTTTTTGTTACGTATGCCGAAATTTCTAGTAATTATTTATTTTAGTTCTAAACTTCTAAATAAAAAAAGGTAAACTTGCAACCAAACAAATTAGTGATTTTGGGCGAACTATAATACCTCATCGAATTTCGTCCCGTAATTTAATATTTTTTCGAAATATTGTTCCAAACTAATTACTAATTTTGGTTTTTCGTCCCAAACTATATTAACTCGTCAAATTTTGTCCCATAATTTACCATTTTGCATGAATTTAGTCTCAATATTAAATTTCTAATTAAATGGAAATGACAGTTCAATCTTGTAATTAGTTTGGGACGAATTCTGCGAAATTGTACAATTGTTCATGCTAAAATTTGCCACGTCATGACACATAAGCAACCATGTGGCAAATTAATGGACACATGCGCAATTTCCATCTCATGATTAACAGAGGAACGATATTCCAAAAAATTATTAAATTTCAGAACGAAATTTGGTGAGGTGATATAGTTTGGGACAAAAATTCAAAATCACTGATTAATTTGGGACGTTTTCTGTAATTTTGCCTAAAAAAACTAGAGTCCTTATTTATATTTTCAAAGACTTCTTTATGCACTAATTCTTGTATGTATGATCGATTGTGATCAATATTTATCTTTTCTCGTAAAATAATATATAAATTTTTAAAATTACATTGATAAAAAACAATTATTTATTGTTAGTGTTGTCGTAGACCAATAGCAAAACTTAGATCCTTACACCAATAGGTCATAATATTCACATTAACGTGGCTTTTCTTCTAGTTTCATACTAGTTTTTGGTGTTTTGTTTCTATGTGATTTGATTATTAATGATTTAGCGATATTGATAAAATGATGTATTATAGTTTCATTAAAAAAAAAAAAAAAAAAAAAAACTGATGAAAATAATACAAACGTTTAAGTTAGAACTAACAAGGTGATGTAATTTGTCAATTTGTGAATAACCCATTCTAGAGGTCTTATAAATAGAACCCGTTTTATTTCTCTCTCTCTTGAAAGGAAAAAAAAACTTCAATTAGGTAACTGCAATCCATTAGATAATGACTAAAACATGATAGCACTCGTTCTCTTGCAATGTTTGTTTCCTTTGCCAAACAAAGAATCAAAAGGACAAGTGGGATTGATTTTGTTTTCACTAAGCATCTTTGGAGCATTTTGTTTCGTTTTCTATTACTTGAAAAAGGGGTGAATGAGTTATTGGACTCTAAAGAAATTCAATAGCATGTTTCTCTCTAAGAAAACAAGTTGCCGCCCCATTTGCTATGTCTTCTTGTCTCTTTTTAATAAATGAGAAGAAAAAAAATGTTGTGAAATTTACCTTACTTGATCGTAAAGTGCTTAGTGGTTGTCAATTTTTACATCTACTTCAGAAAAACGATAGACTCAATATTTCGAATTAATTATATGGAGTTAGCAGTATAAATCCGTCTCTCAATATGAATTGTTTCGATCTGTGATGATGATTGTTGGTTCTGAGTGTGACAATAGCCATATATTATTGAAATATTTCAATAACTACAAATAAATCTATATATTTTATATTTATTTTGTTAATAGAATTTTAATTAAATACCCATAAGACATGTTTAAAGAAAATAAATATATTATAATGCACATATTTAAGCATTAAATATATCATTTTAAATATTTCATAGGATATTTATTGAGTTGAAAATAAAAATTGAGCAAATAAAATTAGGACTCTGGTTTAAGAAGAGAAAACAAATGACAATTTATCTTTTTTGTGTTACAAAATTATTACATTTTTTTTCCTTAGGAAGTTATGAGATAATATCCAAGCTACTATACATTTATAGCACAACACAGACATTTGAAAATCATTTAAAAAAATCATCTACCATTATTAATCATGCTTATATGGGTCTTGCTACGTGCATGGGTTTCATTTGTTGCTATATTTCTTTAAACACGAATTTTTTTATTTTTTATTTTGAGGGAATAAACACGGATTTATCAATTCAATTAAGGCAGTATTTCGGAAAAAAAAAAAGAAATAGCAAAAGTGAAATTGCAGAATGTGAAATATTTCCTCCCTATGAAAATCAAGTATTGGTAATAAAGAAATTAAAAGTCAGTACTACATGATACTGAAACTGAGGGGCATGGCACGATTAACATGAATAATTAACATTTTCTTGTGCAAAATGCGGGAATTAATCAGTGAGGTTAACGTGTCTAAGTACTTATTAATTATTATAATTAAGAGTTAAGACCGACCATACCTTTAATACGTACTTGTTCCCTGCACGTGGAATGGTTCTCCAGAGTTCAGATCTTATGAATAAATAAGTAGAACATTAATCAGTTTTCTCCTCCACAGGAAAAAATAAATAAATAAAAGTGTTTCTTATTTTAACTATGGAGCGTGTGATAGTCGATAGATTTGTGTTTTTTTCAGATTTGTTTTTATTCTGTATATTTAGCTTTGATCTTTTTTCTTTGGAATTGCAAGATCTTATTAATCATTTTTTATCCAAATTGAATTTGTTTAAATACAAAATAATTACATAATAACTAATAAGTGCAAAACATTCACTTGCTTTAACATGGACCACCAACTAAAATCTACATACAAAGTTCAATGTAATAAAATTCTACGGAGCGAAGTTTTTACTAATAATATTAGTGCAATGACATTTTTTTTTTATATATAACTAAAAGCGACACGTTTTTTATTTCACTAACAGTACTTATATTGGCTTATTTATATAAACACATATGGACCGTTTCAATCGAAAACTTTCGTTTTAAACCAATATAATCTAATAGTAATTCCAAAATTATTTGTTTGTCACTTTCTTATTTTACTTAATAATTTTCTTTTATAATTTTTCTTAGTATTTTTTCAATATTTAGCTGATCGAACATACAAAAAAAATGAAACTTTAATCTATGTTATAAGGCAAAATTGCAGAAAACGTCCAAAATTAATCAGTGATTTTAAATTTTCGTCCCAAGCTATATCACTTAGCCAAATTCGTCCCGTAATTTTATATTTTTTTGGAATATCGTTCCACTTGCCGCATGGCTGCTTACGTGTCACGACGTGGCAAATTTTAGCATGAACAATTATACAAGAATAATTTAATGGAAATGACAAACTATATTAACTTGTCGAATTTCGTCTCACAATTTGTTATTTTGCATGAATTTAGTAAATTTATAATTTAATGTAAATGACGATTCATCTTTTACTTTTTTAAGGGACTAATGGCAATTTACACCATATAATATTGATAATATTCAATTTACCCCTTGTAATTTAAAAAGGAGCAGTTTACCCCTGTGAAAATTTTAAAAAAGTATTTCATCCCCTTGAACCGGAGAGAGTGTAACTCAATTGCATAAATTGAGAGTGGGCATGCAAAGTGTTTTATAATAAGGGGATAAATTGCTACATTTATTATAATACATGAGGTAAATTGCCACATTTATCACAACACATGGGAATAAACTGTCGCATTATCATAACATAGGGATGTAAATTAAACATTATGAATATTATATGGAAATAAATTGCCATTAATTTTTTTTTAAAGAAAAATAGAATGAATTTTCAAAATTCCTATGCGCTTTTGTGAAAAAAAATTATATCTCAGTTCATTAGGAAAAAATTGTGCATTTTTTTTATTAATAAATAATAAATATTCATAATTAGTTTGGAAATAATTCTTTTTACTCATGTCAATTCAATTACGGGACGAAAGTCGGGGTGTTGATATAGTTTGGGACGAAAAATCAAAATTTGTAATTAATTTGGGATGAATTCTACAATCTTGTATAATTGTTTATGCTTAAAATTGTCACGTCATGACACATATATAAAATTACGGGACGAATTTAACTAAATAATATAGCTTGGGATGAAAATCCAAAATTATTAATTAGTTTTGGACCTTTTTTGCAATTTTACCATGTTATAAACATACTTGCACGGGTTATCCTTATAACTTTCCTGTAACATAATTAAATTTCAACTCAACGATAAAGAGAAAATTTTATTCATTACATAATTATCAGAGACCAAAATTACAATCACAGAAGTTCTTGAAAAACCATTCCTTAGTCCTTACACCACAAATAACAAGAACCCTAATACCATAATATTATTAAATCACCACTAATTTCCAAATCCCACCAAATAATCATAGACCCTGCCACATAACTAATTATAAATCCTACTTAATTCTCTCCACCATCAATAATAAAACCCAGTACCGGCTTCAGCCGCCGCCGCCGCCGCCGTAACAATCGGCTGGCTAAAACAATTCCATGGCTCATTCACAAACCCACAAAATTCACCCATCTCGTAAGCCGTATAGCCGCCGTCAATTTCAGCGTTCAAGCCGTTCACAATTTCGTTCAAAGACTGAAGCCGATGGCTCAGCTCATCGGCTTGAGCTCTAAGAATCGTGTTCTCGGCTTCAACATTAACGTAATGTTGAGAAGTTTCGTTCAAGCCGTTCATAATCTGCTGATTCTCCTTTCTAAGCCGAGCCACTTGAGCCATCAACTCATCTAATTGCTTCTGTTTCCTGAGCCGGCTACGCCGAGCCGATTCACGGTTCGAAATCATTCTTTTTCTCTTTCTTTGGTCAATTAAATCAATACTGGATGAATTTGATGAAATCCCACTTGAGGAATCCATTAAAGTTTAAATCTTTGATGGAAAATTATTGAAATTATTAAGTAATTAGCAGGACCCAGATGATGATTTGTGTTTATTAAGCTACTTTAATTATATTTATAATAGACTACTATACTATGATATAATGATTTTATAATTAATTATTTTTGTAAACTATAGTTGTAATAACGATGAGTAATTATGAAATTGTAAAAATCATGAAATGAAGTAGAACCAGTAGAGAAAAACAACAGAGAAAGATTGAACTAAATGGGTCCTTCGCCTGTAAGTAGAATTTATCATAAACCCGGAAAGGAAGAGTTCACTCAGAATTAATGCAGACATGAATATTAAAGATTAAGAAGAATAAACTGAACATGAATATTGGCTAATGAAAAAGATCTCAAGAAGAAGATTGTGACAGAGCCTAAAATTTTGCAATAGAGAACAAATTAGAGGGACTTAAAGATGAAGGGAAGAGAGGAGGAAAGAAAGAAAGAAAGGGGAAGAGGGCTTATGAAGGTGGTTTGGGTGTGATTTTATAGAGCAAAAAAGGTTGATGAAAATATATACTAGCTAGTAAAAGAAAGATTATTGGACAAGTGAGATTTAAATTAAGACAAAATCATGTAAGTAGTTTGGAATCTAGTTGTGAGAAAAAGGTTGTGAAGAGTGATGGGACATGTGGGGTGAGGGAGGAAGTATCTGCAACTGCCTATAACACAGCTGGGAGGCAACATTTCGGAGGATAAATTAATTAATCACAGGGGGTGTTCATTAACCCGTTGCACCCGACCGACTCGAGCCAACACGCCTGCAACCCGTTCGTTTTAATTTTTTTACTAATTATTGGCAGAGGATTACTTGGTCATCCGAAAGTTATGGGTCGAATTACGGGTTTGATGGTTAGAAACGCAACCCACCCGCAACCCGATTTTGCTTCTGTAAATCTACGTTACTTAACTTCCTAGCATTATTGATTTCCCCATTTCTTCTCAAAAAATATCTTAGTACTCAATCTAAAGAATTACTCTCAAGCTACTACCAAATTAAAAGTTTATTGAATGAATTTGTTAATTTGAAGACCATATTTAGAATTTTTTTTAATCTGTTATACCTTTTAAATAAGATGCAACTCACTGTAGACTTCTTTCTCAAATGCTTTTGAATTTTCTCGGATTTGGGTTCTTTATTTTTTTCCGAAGATGTGAATGACTAATTTGAAAATAATTGTGATTTTGTATGTTTCCTTTAGGTTTATACATGTAATGCTTACATATGGGCTTTATTATGCAGTGTATTAAGCACAGTTGTCTTTGGTCTGTTTATAATTTTGTATTTATGATTTTGTATACCTGTATTTGAATTGGAGTTCATAGATCATCGAATTATCTACGGTGAAGTTATGTGTAGTGTTCAACCCGTCAACCCGCCCATCATCCATGCACACCCGATCAACCCGAACTGCACGGTTTGTGAACATGACGAAGTGGGTGCGGTTTGTTGATTTAGCAGCCCATTTGCTTTGGTCAGGTTGAATTTTTAGTTATACTCGTCCAAATCCGCCCGTGTTCACCCCTAGTAATATGTGAATCATATATAAAAACTAAACCTATAGTCTTCATAGGAATTGTATTTTTCTCGCTTTCACTTTATTTTAATTTTACAAAAATAGTTTATGTGGAAGATTATATCGATTAAATTTGGTTATTAAACTTTGTGATTTTTAAAAATTTGATAGATAATTGAAATTAAGTTTTCTTGTTTAAAGAGAAAAAATAGCTATCTTAGGTATCAAATTAATTTTTTTTAGTTAAAAATAAGTTCAAGTTTTTATTAGGTTTAGGCAAACTGAGTTAAGTCTAATCTGGTGAAACTCGGATCTAAATGTTGTTTAGATTAGTGTTAATCCAATTTCATCTAACTGCAAAATCAATTTATCTGATCGAATGATTCTAATTTCTAAGCTTAAAAAATCATTATAATTTAGAACCCATGATGAGAGAAGCTTCTCCTCAACAAAAAGAGACCATTTCAGTAGTTTCAAACTTCATTGGGCCTTGTTTGACAATTTTTGTTCATGGGTTATGTTTTAGTTTTCCCAACTGAGAAAACATTGATATTTGAATATAATATGTAGATCTAAAAAAAAAATTTGGATATATTTATAATATCCACCTTGGAAATGTGATCATATCTTTTTATAAAGATATTAAGGACCCAGTAGAAAGATAAAACAAGACAAATCAATTTTTCCACAACCATTTATTATTATTATTATGTATTTGACGTAAAATAATTCATTCCCCACTCTATTCAAAGAGTATTATTTTATTTTCATATATATATATAAAATATTGATTTGATATCCAATAGCTCATTTTCGAAAAAAATACATCTTTTTTGTTTTATAAAAGAAAAACAAACCAAACACTTTCATGTCTAAAAATACAGTAAATCACTACACTATGGTAGTCAATTTCTTTAAACAGCTAATTCCAGTAAATTTTATACTTTTCTTGGACTTCGTAAGAATTATATCATAATGAAAAAACTTTAGAACAATCCAAACGAGCATTTTAAATCAAAATCTTAAAAGAATCACGTGAGAAACACACATCCAAATGGAGCCCACTCTATTATTTGGGAATGCACAGCACAAGATACTGAAAATAGTTACCAACTTAGAGGTAGAGCCAAAAACATTCCATGTGCTTTGTCTAACTATTAAAAAAATTTCTATTTTATTTTAACTCTTAAAAATTTCATTGTGTTTGATTTTAATTATCACACTCAACTCCAGTAAAATTTTACTTTTAGATTTTGTCGAAATGACAAAATTACCCCTCTGTGTTGTTTTTTTTTTAAATTTATTTATTCGTTTTGAAAACATAAGTATATACTACTTGGGTCGAGTGTGGTATTTAAAACCAAATACAAGGGGTTTTTTGGGATTTAAAATAACACAGGGAATTTTTTTGGGAGTTAGTCAAAGTATATGGGGTGGTTTTGTCTTTCGATGTCAGGGGTAAAATTGTCTTATCAAAAGAATAATGTGAATAAATACTTGCAATTTTTCGTATTTAAATCACACTCTCTTTTTCGGGGGTGTATTTGACACTTACTTGAGATCACGTGGGGGTTTTTGGGAGTTAAAATAATACAGGAATTTTTTTAGAGTTCGACAAAGTATAAGGGGTGTTTTTGTTTTTCGCTCTACCAACTTACCACCATCTTATTATATATAAAAAAAGTATTTTTTTTATTTTTTTAGAACACCATCGTCTTAATTACTGGGCACTAGAAGTGAACAAACGACGTCGTAAGAGCTCTTGCCAAATCATTGGAGGAAATAAATATGGTGGGGCTGTCAAATTAAATGCGAAAGAGAATTTTTTTTTTAAATAATTAAAGGGCAAATGTTTAATGTTGTATTAATTTTTATTTATTTTTAATCAAATAAACTTTGTTGTAGACTGTAGGACCTAAGTCGGCTTTTAAATGACAAAGAGAAACTTGTTAACATATTCGAACCTTCTATCTTCTGTGCCAAAGCCCAACCAATTAATTGGGGTTGAGTTTCTTGGGCCATAATTCGACCAATATTGGACTATTGTTCTTGAAAACGAAGTTGTAAGTCCGTATCTTTTTGTCTTCTTACTGTTCTTACATCTTTTTAACATCCTATATATATAACTACTCCATATTATATTTTATTTTTAGTAACCCCTCGTCTTCAAAATTTAATGGAGTAGCTTTCTACAGCATAGGCTAGTCATTTTAAAATATAATAAAATAATTGTTAGCTGGCCTGGGACATGGGTTTATACGTAACTCAAATTGCATTATCTTCAATAGTCAACAAAACAATAAGACTTGGTTTGCGACCAACAAAAAAAAAAAAAAAAAAAAAAAAAAAAAAAAAAAAGAAAGAAGACAGACGTTCCGTTCAATTTCATTTCAAATGAGGTCCCTGATAAAATAATTGAGCTGCGTCAAGTCAACATAATATGCCATTTTTAAAACAATAGTAATCAATTAGTTGGTAGATTTCTAGTAGGGTAGTTGGACAGTTGGGACCAATTTGCAATTAATAATGTTTAAGCTACTAAAAGAAAACAAAACAGTCAATCATTTTAGATGTTTGTAGGCGGTGGAAATAGACTAATTCCTTAAATAATGTAATGAACTTAAAGCTCATATGTACGCGGGAGAGTTTCGATATAACACTTTTAACGCGATTTATAATAAATTAAATTAAATTGAACATTTGAATACATACCACTGAGATATAAAAAAATATATTTTTTCCTTTTACTTTTTCTTTTACTAATATTTATTCAAAACTTTATATCATGTCTAAAAAAGAGCAAGATATTGAGATATAGAAACTTATAATATTAATGTTTTATCACACGTGATTGTTGTACTTATAATTTCACATGTTTGTAATTTTACTATTTATTTATATTTTGATGAAGTAACATATTTAGAAATATTTTATTGGACAAAAAACGTAACAAGAAAATGTTTTAATCATTCATGGAAAAACCACAGTTCCTATTACTTACACAAATGTAAAGGTAATTGTGATTCGTCTTTTCGTAGTCTTTCTTGCTCTCTTATATTTTAGAATCTCTGAGGTAGCCACTTAATGTGCACAACCCGCCTCGAAAGAGATTAAACCCTTGAAAAATAAAAAAAAATAAAAAACTTCCTTACCATAAAAGAATAAAAATAATTAGTAAAAAATCACGTGCCTAATAATAGCACAGTACTGCAGAAAACTCACGGTAGCGTAACAAAATCATTACTCAATCACTATTACAAAACCCTTTTCTTTGTCTTAATACCCAAACACCGCCGGCACATTCCTCATATTTTATCCTCCGCACTGCTCCTTCCACCACGTGTACAGGACCCGTAGCCCTTACCCCATTGGATTCTCACCCTTCTCCTCCCTCTCTCTCTCTCTCTATATTACTCTAAATAAGATAGTACTGCTAGTGGTAACAATTGCCTTTATTTTGTTTCCTTTTTTTTTGGCCCATTTAATCCTAAAACGACGCCGTTTTGGATTTTTTTTTCTCAATTTGAACTGTCCAATATTTTATTTTCCATTTAAATTTCACTGAGTATTGAACGTGTTCCATTCCTCCCTGGGGCCCGCTTCTTTATTTTGCTTTCTATTCTGCGTCTTTATTTTATTGTCTACTGATTTTATTTTCCTCTCTTCCTTCAGATTTCTGTTGGAGCTATATCACCCAGATTCTTCTTCCACTCTTCTTGTTCAGATTTCTGTTGGAGTAATCATCACCAAGATTCTTTTTCCACTGCTTCCATTACATTCTTGTTCCCTATTTCTCCAACACATTACCCTACCTTCTGACGAGTTCCTGGTTTTGCAACGGCCTGTGATGCATTCATTCTTTTTTTCATGGACGAAGGGGGTGAATCAGTTATACTTCTTTTCATTGCAACCCTAGCCTATCCATACGGAAAAAACTACTTGTCTAATTTACACATTTAGGGTTCAAATTTTAGTTTTTTTTTTTTTTTTTTTTATAATTCCAATGTTCTATTAGATATTATTATATTTCTGTTCCATGTCATAATTGAAACGGTTTTGCTAAATATGATTGTGTTTTGCGGTTATGGGCTTCCGGATTTCAATTTTTTATTCAATTTTCAGGTTGTTTCATTCCTTCTCAGAGGTTTTGTGGGGAAATTTGGCAAAAAAAAAGAAAAAAACTTTATTTAATCCACTATCTCATCATTGCGTCCTTTGCAACTTGCTTTCCCGTCTTGTGCTATTCATCCTTTATATGCTGCCTCGCCTTGTTTGTAATTTGGGTTTAATTTACACATTCACAAGTTACTTTTACTTTTAAATACTGTTGTGTAGCTTGTTGTTACAAATTTAAATCATATTGTCTCTTATTTGTCCCAATTGTTCCAATATTTCTTATCTGGTAATGCTGCTTTACAATTTCTAATACAATCTTTTATTTTGGCTTGTGTTATTATTGATTTTGTTCCTTTTTTTGTTGTTGTTGTTTGTCCAGGTGATACTGATTCTGCGTTTTTAGAGGTGAGTAGCCTTGTGGTTCTTGTTTTGATTCTGGTTAATAGTTTTCGTTTGAGATTCTGAATTCCCTTGCTTTTTAAAGCTTCTTTATTGTTAATTTGGTGAGTCCTTCATGTGTTTTTCCATCTGATATTCTAATTTAATGTTTTATGCAGGTTTTTTTGGTTCTTTTATTTTGGTCAGGTTAGTGTTTATTTTTGGATACTTTTATTAGGGAACTTTTAAAGGATCTAAATAGTGAGTACTTTATTAGTACTTATACATGTTACCATGTAGTGGTGTGTTTTTCATTATCCAAACAATGTAACTTTTTCTTATTTAAACTCCAAAATTATAAAATACAGGTGCTTTAATACATTGAAGAGGAGCTTTTCTATTGTTCGTTAAGATTATAAAAATCATATATGTATTGAATTATGAACTTGGCAACTCTTTTTCTTGTCTTATTATGCAGGGCCTTAATGTCTTGAATGTGGATATTCTGGTACAACTTTAAGTGCTTCAATGGTGAGTGAAATTTAGCTGGGACGTTCTGCAAGTTCTTGCTATTGAGTTTCTCGTCTTTTTGCTTAACATTCAAACCGCTTGGGTAATTTCTTCTTGTCTAAACGCCGTTTTTTAACTGTTTCCAATCTGTCCTTTGATTAGTGTTTTCTTGCTTCCCAGCTCTTGCATTGAGTTAGTGTTAGTGTCTGTAATTTATTTTCAGCATTTTCTCTTTATATGCAGACGGTGCACAAGACTTGGTGTTTTCTTGGGTTATAATTACAAACTATCCCGAATCTGTGGGGCTAACTTGTTGGTGGCCTATTTTTTATCTGAAGCTGAAAAAGATTGATAATATATGATACTAATTTCTCATTTAAATGCATATGCTTCTTTGTTAGTTTTGTTTTAATTTCGTTGAAGTTGATGTAACAGTGTCGCTGAGGCTGATAATTGATGAAGCTCAATATAATATGCAAGTTATAAGGGCAACACGACATTGTCACTTTAGTGATTGTGTCATTTTAGCTTATTGGATATTATTACTGAACCGAGTTTCAAAATCTTTCACCCGTTAGATATTAATGTTCAAAGTTGGTTTGTTATGTACAAGTTAAACGTATTTTTATCTAACGAAGTCAAGCCGAATAAAGGTAGAGTATACAAGATTGGGAAAGAGGTCTATTATTTGGTGGATGTATGCCAAAATACTCAGTTTTTTGTTCAATGTATATAATGCGAATCACTAACATCAAATCTTATTTAAGAGCAGAACTTTTGCTACATAAATAGACAACTAGCATTTTTTTCTGTAAATGATTTTATCTGTATATGGATGAACCATATTTGACATTACTCCAGTATGAAGGTTCAAGTTAGCTTAAACCCTTCATTATTTGTATTAATTATGAAGTAAAGTCACATGCTTTTCCTTTTTTGCAAAATGATAATACAATGATATAGCAGTAAGAGTAAATAGGCCAGTGAATCATAGTTTATGTGGTAAAACTAGATACTCTGAGATGATGTTGATTTAGCCATGCATAGGTTAAACGGAGCGGCTTTTGGTGAGTTTGGTGATATGGTGAACCACCTCATGAGCTTTAAGCTTGAAAGTTCTTTTGATTATTTTGTCAAATTGATGAATTAAACATGCCCTGGTTGTTGTATGGGACATTAAGGTGATGTGTTAAACCTTTATATGGATGTGGATGCTTAAATGGAATTCTGTTTGTTTTTGATATTTTGTTTAGATTTCCATCTTAACGATTTTATAGCATTGAAGGGTGCTTTAAAGTAGCCTTCTTTATTTGTGCTCCACTTTTTCATTCGCCAAGAAGTGAGTAATACTCATTTAAGTTTTTATCTGGTTATAATCTATCTTTTACTTATAAATAACTTGGTTCGATATAGTCAGAGGAACTGCAGATCGATTGTATTTGGAATTGAAAACTTTATCATTTTATCAGCTTATAACACTGTTAGTGCTGATTTATGTATCTTGTCAGATTTGGTACTTTGCATTTCTCATATTAATGCAGCTCTTCAGGAAAAAATGCTAATTCTATGCAAATTTGATTGTTGGATCAGAAAGTATAGACAACAATTTGGTGACAAGGAATATTAATCTTTAGTTGAACTACTAATTTTATTTACTGATCCAAATGTTCCAATCATGTTTTTAAGTCTTTTGTACCTGCTCTATGTGTTGTGAAATATCGACTCCAGTGGTGACTTATGCCTCGGAACAAACCAATATGTATTTTTAGTGTGGTGGTTGTGAATGGGAAATATATTAGAATTGCTTGTGTACATATTTATTTGTCAGCTTTTGTTAAATACGAGTAAATCATAAGTTGTTGAAATTGAAATTGTTAATAAGTGTACTGATGTTGGTTGGTTCTTGACAATCTATTAGTAGTGTAGAAGTATTACTTGGCAATCCATTGCACACTGATTTACTAAAATTTCTTCCTTTAAAGGAGATTCGAGAAAAGATGGAATAGGAAGACGTGTTTCCAGAACGAACAAGATACGGGAGTTAGCAAAGTTAGAAAGACCTGCCCTTCTTCAACAGTCAAGAGGGATCGTGAAGTCACCGGATGAATTGCCGAGTAAATAGATCAGATCCGGACGCGGCTGTTGCTCCGCGGCCCTACGGACTCGACCCGCTCCTACCCACCCTACCGGGGTCCGGAGGTTCCTCGTAACCGCAGAAGCTACGACATGGGCATAGCTAGGTGCTAAGGAATTATTCTTCTCTTTCCTTCCCCTTTTTTTCTTTTCTCAAATAGTGATGTTCTCCAAGATAATCAGATCCCAATTCTCGCTTCTTTGAAGGCAGGTATTTCACCATCTGTGGACCTTTAATGTTCTTAAATTATGTTTTTGCTTTTAATTGGTGATTCTATTTCTATTTTCCTTTTTTTTAATCTCGGTTTCTTGTATTATGGGCTTATTTTAGTATGTATGATAGAGATTAGTAGATCTGTTACAAGTGTCTTCTTTTAGGATGCACAATTTATTTAAGACGAGCTTTCTCTGCAATCATGGAAAATGGTTCAGGTTTAGAGAAAGGCATCCCCGACAACGTTAAAGGGAGAGGTTCAAAAGCTTCTCAAAATGTCATAGTTTATAAAGCTTTTAATATGATAATATTGTTTGTGTCGAACTTTCCTTTTTCAGTCAAGCTTCCTTTCTACAGATGACAACTCTCTTGGATACAAGACAACTTCTTTTGATTAGTATCTGAGAGCATCTTCACCAAAGAAAGCAACAATTTTGTTACATGTTTCGAATGCAAGAAAGTCTTTACTTTTTGTTGTTTAAAATTATTGTTGTTGCATTTTCCTTGGCAATTATGTCTATAAAATTGTATTTGCAGCCGCATTCATGTCGTTGAATGCATGCATAATTACAACCATGTTTTCCCCTAGATTTTGTGGTCTTCTTTTCGTTGTTGTATTGGTGTAATCCTAATAGATGATTTCAGTAATATATTGGACTTTGGAAAAGCTTTCAAGCTTCTTTTTACAAATATTCACATCATGCATCCCATTCCACTATTTTTAAGTATTTTGTGTGCATCTAATAAATTTTACTGTACCTCAATGATACTAAATTACTATTCATAAAAAATAAAATAGAGCAATTGTCCAAAATACAACATCGGAACTGGCACACAGCACCGCGCCTTGCGCGGTGCCTTTCCACTAGTATATATATATACGGCGATACATACAAGTCACTTGTATATAAATAAATTAATTATTTTTATTTTTGTCAATACTCTTTTTCCCTGTACTGTACATTTCCCTATCCACAAGGAATAATTCAGCTTACGGTTACGTATTTTTCAAGCATTAATTACCGTCTCTTTGGTTTACTCTTAACAAAGTACTGACTCTTGAGCTTCTGATCTTTTGTTGAGATTAATTAATTAATTAATTTTTCGATCGTCAAAATTTTAAGTTATCGGTGATCAACAACTGGAGATGTCAGGACCATTGGATCGATTTGCAAGGCCTTGTGAGTGAAATTTTATTTTTTGTAATATGCATTTACTACTAGTTGAATTTTTCGATTAGGGTTTTGCTGTTTACTGAATTTATAGGTGGAAATTGGAGTTGAATAATTGGTTCTATTTTGCCTGCTTTATGAAGCGTTTTCTTTTCACATGTTTAAGTGCCGGAGCTAGACTAGACACTGTCTGCCTGTTAGTATTTATTTCTGTTAACATTTTTACGGGCTTCTCTCTACTTAGAAACTTCTTATGTCATTGCTAATGAATTGAATAGAGGTTCAAGTAACTAATTTAGTTGTGAAATTGAGATAAATTTTGTAGGAGCTATTTGTTTCTTTATTACCTGTAGGTGGAACAAATGATTCTTGTGTTTCGATAATAATTTTGGAGTTAAATATGAACTTTTTCAGCTTTATATTTAAGAGCAATGCGCTGTCGAACTTTTTTACCGGTTTGGAGAATCAGGGGTGTGGCTAATTACTCTGAAAATATGAATAATAAGTGACTCATGGTGTCCTTTTTTGATTTCAAAATGTTTTCTCACATGTATGATGTATCCTTATTTGTTTCTGGTGGAACAGGCTTTGAGGGGTCATCTGGCAATGATGAGAGGAAAGAAAGAAAGTCTGATTTTGAGAACTCGGAAGACGAGAGAAGGACAAGAATTGGCTCTTTGAAAAAGAAAGCACTAAATGCGTCTACTAAGTTCAAGCATTCTCTCAAGAAGAAGAAGAGCAATAAGAGAAAAGGTGATGGTAGGGTCAGTTCTGTTTCAATTGAAGATATCAGGGACGCCGTGGAACTCCAAGCTGTTGAGTCATTCCGACAAGCCTTGATATTGGATGAGCTTCTTCCAGAAAAGTTTGATGATTACCATACAATGTTGAGGTTAATATTTTTGACCATTGCTAAATTTTGTTAAAATGCAACTTATATAATAGAAACCTAAATTTGTCAGTTGGAAAGGAAGCTTCATAAAAGGGACTAGATCTCTGTCTTATTCATGTCCTAGAGCAACTTAAAACCATTGATTGAGGAAAGATGCTAAATTCAATTTTATTGGGATTTTGACTCTATTGTATTATAGTGTGCTGAATGAATTTCGAGTACAGCTCCATTTTGACCGCAATGGAGACTCGCTTACTTCTTTTGTTGGACAAATATTAAGCCAGCCATTTTAAACTGACACTTTTATTTTGTTTAAGCAATAATATTATATTTTTGTTTGCATTTTACTTGACTAAGTTTTTTTGTCTTAGAAAATTTTCTGCTATGTTTCAGTTTAATATTACGTTCTCTGCATTTCTTGCTCTTCTTATGATGCAAGTTCAACTTTTTCGTAAGATTTACAAGAAATGTGCATGCAGGTTTTTGAAAGCAAGAAAATTTGATATTGAGAAGTCGAAGCTCATGTGGGCTGATATGATCCAGTGGAGGAAAGAATTTGGTACTGACACTATAATGGAGGTAACTAGACTTAAATTCCCAAAAGTAGTTCTTCTTATGCGTTGCCAAACTCTTTTGGTATTTGTTATCTTATTTTGCTTTATTGATTTTTTTTCTTACATATTTTGTGCCTTCCATCAGGAATTCGAATTCAAGGAGTTGAATGAAGTTTTGAAGTACTATCCCCATGGATATCATGGAGTTGATAAAGAGGGAAGGCCTGTATACATTGAAAGACTGGGGAAAGTTGACCCAAACAAACTTATGCAAGTTACTACCATGGACAGGTACATAAGATACCATGTGAGCGAATTTGAGAAAACCTTTGCCATCAAGTTTCCAGCTTGTACGATTGCTGCAAAACGGCACATTGATTCAAGCACGACAATTTTGGATGTTCATGGTGTGGTATGTGTCGCACTTTTATGTTTACTATTTTTCATGATTTTGTGATTCAGTTGTCATCTATCATCTCGTGGAATTATGTTAGTTATTCTTTTACTCTATTCACAGGGGTTGAAAAACTTTACTAAGAGTGCTCGAGACCTCATTACGAGGCTCCAGAAGGTTGACGGCGATAATTATCCTGAAGTAAGCACTACATTCTTAACCTTCATCAATTTATTATGTTTTTTCATGGTTTTGATAAGTTATTTATTATGTTTTCATAATTGCAGACACTCAATCAAATGTTTATCATCAATGCTGGTCCAGGTTTTAGGCTACTGTGGAATACTGTAAAGAATTTTATAGATCCAAAAACTGCTACCAAGATTCATGTATGTTTGGTCTTACTTTTGTCATTTGGAAGCTTTGAAATACTTGGTTGATCTAATGGCTGCAACTTACAGTTCTCTCTCTTTTCTGTTATCTTTCGCAGGTTCTTGGATATAAATACCAGAACAAGTTACTTGAAATTATAGATGCCAGGTGAATGGGAATATGAAATTAGGCATCTTGCTTGTAACTATTTTCATGATCTTCTTGCATAATTCTTTACATTTTCTGAATTGTATAGCGAATTGCCAGAATTCTTGGGAGGGATGTGTACCTGTGCAGATCAAGGGGGTTGCCTTCGCTCTGACAAAGGGCCATGGAAGAATCCACAGATACTGAAGGTCCAAAATTTGCATTGGTTATATAATTACTTATTTTGTTTCCCTTTCAAGCTGTTGTCTTAACTTTATTACATGACTAATTGACTTAATGGTGCAGATGGTGCTTAGTGGTGAAGCACGCTGCGCCAGACAGGTTGTTAAAATTCTCAACAGCGAGGGGAAGATAGTATATGCTAAGCCTCATTACTCATTGGTATGGCTTCTCTGTCTTTGTTACATCTTTTGGCACTTATTCTTTTCAGTGTCTCTGATTTGAGTGGAGATATGTGATTTTTTTCGGTTGTTGCAGCAGTTAAGAGGCAGTGATACATCTACAGCAGAGTCTGGTTCCGATGCTGAAGATATCACTTCACCAAAAGCCATTAGGAGTTATTCACAGCTTCGGTTGACTCCTGTTCGTGAAGAGGTATGCTAAAGCCTAGGGAGTTATGATTAGAGATAGGATTTTGGTGGTTTACAAAAAAAAAAAAGAACATAGTAGAGAACTCCTTATTAAGTTTTAAGTTGATGGTATGTCTTGGAAATTCCTGCCACACCCTTGAAGAATATTCATGATGGCACATCCTTTGCAGCTATTTAGTTGAAATATAAATTGCATATTCACAAGCCTATTAGCCCTAATCATTCACACTCTCCCTATGAATTTATATTGTTACATTAGGTTTGTTATCTTCATCTAGATTGTCTAAGTTTGATTAATTGATATCATGTCTATTTTCTAAGCTCGAGATTTAGTTTTACACATGGTAAGATTATTATCCAGTTTATGAAGTGGTCTTGATTGGTCTTTCTTTCTGTATTGGTCATTCTGACAATCTTCTTATGGGAAACTTGAATTATATCCAATTTTACAAGAAGTTCACCAAGAGGTTAAGATTTATTTCTCTTATAATATTACTCCTGCACTGTTAAGTTCCAGACTCAGTTCATTAAAAGAAAGATTAACCCATGTGTACAAGGTTGTTTATCCTAACTCTAATTCATCTATGAGCTACACTAATAAGGTTTTCCTAGATTATGAGCTTAAATAGACAAGTGCATAATATCTCATCAAATCCTAAAGGTGAAAAAGGTTTCCTTTATGTGCTCAACTCATACATGTTTTGCCTTAATACCAGATCATGTGAAGAAACATTCTGACAATTCGAGTATGTGACTACTCCATTTTCTGTGTTATAATTTCTTTACTCTCAGAAGTTACTAGAGGGTTGAATTTTTATGAAAATGTTTTGTCAATATTTCTAAGGAATAGTTCCCTAATTTTTCAGACTAAGGCTATTGGAACAGCTGGGTATGCTGGTCACTTCTCAGGATATGATGAGTATGTTCCGATGGTTGACAAGGCTGTTGATTCTGGATGGAAGAAGCCAACGTCCCCTCACAAGCTTTATGTTTCGAAAGGTTGTTATGATCGATTTTGAAGCTCTATGTTTTCTAGACTCTCTTGCATTACATCTTCATTAATATATGATCTCATACTTGAATTGAGCAGATAATCTACTAATTGTGTGATCTGCTGCCTCACTATATGATATGATCTCATACTTGTGTTGTGCTTTATTGACATTATATTCTGCAAAATTCTCATTCATTTTCTCCCATTTTATGATATAATGATATACAGTTTGAGACGAAATGGGAAGTCAGTTTCTATTTTTACTATTTCCTTTTAGTTATATTTACTATCTATTTCATTTGTATATTGGCTGCTGTTTTTTTCTAGTGTTACTAAATTTATTCTTCCATATCTGCTCTGTTATAATAGTAAAGAACCATGGTCTTGGATTTGGTGAATGACCCTGAGTAGTTTATTCATTCTGCCTCTATTTTCTATTTCCGGTAGAATTAGTGGTAATATCATAATATATTGATTTTTTCCAATCTTTTTACTCAGACTTGTTACCAAAACCTGATTCTCAGAAAGCACCAGAAAGATTTCATACTCGATTTTTGGCAGCTCTTGTGACCTTCTTCATGACCATTTTCTTGTTCTTCCGTTCAATATCATCCCGTGTTACCAAGAAACTACCGGATGCTTCGTCGCAGCACGAGCACACCGTTCAGGAATTTGCTTTTGACTCGGTCCCCAAGGAAGACTTCAGACCACCATCCCCAACACCATCTTTTACTGAAGCAGAACTCCTATCTTCTGTTCTGAAGAGATTGTGCGAGCTCGAAGAGAAGGTCAATACTCTTCAAGATAAGCCATCTGAGATGCCCTTTGAGAAAGAAGAACTGCTGAATGCTGCTGTTTACCGTGTGGATGCTCTAGAGGCAGAGTTAATTGCTACTAAAAAGGTACCTTAACTGTTACATCTGTCAATGGATGCCATCTTCATCTATGTACATTCTCTATAATGACAAATTTGTTCAATTTTATCTAGCAGAATTAATAGGATAAAAGTTAGAAACTTACCACATGGCAATCTTTAGAAGACATAATAGAATTTGTGGATGGTGAAGAGAGGAAAAAGAATAATTATGGAGTAATATAAGTCACTTTTAGACTTTTACTACTTATTCATAGACTAAATTGCACTTTTAGTAGACACTAAGCACTTTTTGTCTCGCGCTTTAAAAAATTGAACTTTTGGTCCCGAACCTTTGCAATCTGCTTGCACATTTTACCCTTTCCTTCCTTTGCATCTAATTTAGACAGATACAGTCCTTCAATGAGAAGTGCAAAACCCTAATAGTTCTTATAGAACCAGAAAGTGCAAAACAGAGACTGTTCTATGTATCCAAAAGTGCAAAATATGGATGGAAAGGGGACGATGGACGAATGTGTAGATTATTTTAAAAGTCGGGACCAAAGTGTTATTTTCGAAAGCAAGCAGGGGACTAAAACTAAAAGTGTCTTGAGTGTCAAGTCTTGTAGGACCAAAAATGCATTTTTGCCCTTGACATAATAATACTCGAGTGCTAGAACTGAATCTGTTTTTCTCTTTGAGCAGGCTCTGCATGAGGCCTTGATGAAACAAGAGGACTTGCTTGCATATATAGACAGCCAAGAAAATGCTAAGTTCCGGGTGAGTGTGTTTGTTCTCGACTTGAACAATGGAAACTTTTTGCTTATTTTAAGTTCATATCTTGTAATATTTGGTTCTAAAAATTTTTCTGCTTCTTTATCCAGAAGAAGAAATTTTGCTGGTAAGTTCATCTTTGGAGATTCGATGGTTGATGTCTTGATGATATAATTTTGGATGTACTGGAACCATCAATTTGAGTTGTAACTGAAGGTGTAAATTTCATACATACATACCATAACTATTTGTGTGGTTTTATGGTTTGTTTAAGTGAAGATATGAGTGATATTCAACTGAAAAGCGACGTTTTTAAATATTCTACTTGGGTACACTCTATGTATTGTATACTTTTTTTTTTTTTTTTTTTTTTGTGTAAGTTCTATGTATTAATCTGTATTGTATACAGAACTAAATATTAACACACATAAATTTATACAATGTAGGCTACCATATTGCATGGGTAATTCGGTGTTCGGGTGAGGTAGGACATAAAGTAATTAAACTTTAAACAACTCTTTAAAACCCCTAAAAATTTTGAAGGAACAATTTACCTCTTTCGACTGGAGAGTATAACTCATTCGTCGAAATTGAACGTGGGCATGAAAAGTATTGTTTCTACCATAGGGGATAAAGTGTAACATTTATCACGACGCATGAGGTAATATGTCACATTTATCATAATATATGGGGTAAATTTTCACATATAAGAGGGATAATTTTATCAATTTGTATCATTGTTTTAAGTTTAAAATTGTGACGGAGGAAGCAGCGTGAAACTTTTATAAGATCATAGAGGTCTTTTACAAATCATAGGGTGTAAATTGAACATTAATTTTAAAAAAAATACTCCTATGATAAATTAAATTTAGAACATGTGATTTTGGAATTAATTAGGTAAAAGAAACAAGAAAGATGCACCAATTAATCCATCATTACTTGACACCACATTGATTTAGATATATGTAATAGCAATAGAAATCATTGCATACTGAACCGCAAAAACTATTGATCTCGCCAAGAAGATGTTTGGCCTGCTGCCAATGGTTGCACAAAGTTCTGTACAACACAAAGTATTACTTACAAACTACAAACAACAAAGAAAGTGTAGTAATTTACAACAGAAAGCCTTTAGATTCACATAAAAACAACAACTCAAATCATCTGTATTGAGGATAACTAGATGGATGGTATTTGTAGATAAGCCATCTCTACCAGACCAGAATCAATACACTATTATCATCTTATAAATAATAAGTATTAATTACTACTATATTTTCTTCATTTAGAAAGCAAAGAATTTCTTCTTCTTCTTCTTGTTCTTTTTCTCCATGAAGGCTAGGAGCTCCTCTTGTCGAACAAGAGCATCATCAAGACGCTGCAAATTAGTAAACAAAATTTTCAGCAAAGATTCAATACTAGTTAAAACTTGGTCTCATTAACCTTCTCAGTTTTGCGCTGTCAAAAATACTACTTTTAGTCCCCACTTGTAACTTTTTTTGCACATTTTCCCTCTTTTCTATCCTTTTCTTTTTTGTGCAATTATGGTCCTATAGAACAATCTCTGTTATACACTTTGACCCCAGCAAGACTATCTGTTTTGCACTTTTAGCCAACTATAAAAAATCTTTTGAACATATCGTCATCCCCCCCCCCCCCCCCCCCCACATCTAATCTTTGCACTTATGGTCCCCTAAGACAGTCTTTGTTTTACACCACATGACTATTTCTGTCTTGTACTTTGGTCCCAACTTTTAATTTATTTTTTGCACAATTCGCACTTTTCCACCCTTGTTGTCCATCGTCTGTGTTTTGCACTTTTGGTCCCTTAAGACTGTCTTTGTTTTGCACTTTTGATCCCGAAATGTGCAAAACATAAAATGGTACCAAAAGTGCTATTTTTTAAGAGTGGTACTTAAAGTACCTGTGTCCAGTTCTATGGGACTAAAAATGCATTCTTGCCGTTTCATTAATGTAAGAAATGACATAGAGGACTTCAATACCTTTTTGGTTGCGGAAAGCTCTTGCTCCAATGTATCAATACGGTTCAGAGCATTATTGAGCATCTCTTCTTTTTCAGGTGGCATGGTTGTTGGCTTCTTGGTAAGAACACTCACCTTCTCCTCGAGTTCATTCATACGCTTCATCATGGTCATGTAATCGGAGGTGGAGATGGCGGGTTCTGGCAATATGTAGGGACGAGATTGACCTTTCATCATTGCATCAACACCGTACATTGAACTAGAATAAAGGGTAGCATCTGTGAGCTTCTTAGGCATGTTACGTGTCATACGAACCATAGTAACGACTCCCATAACGAAGGTCATCACGCCAGCGAAGATCTGGTTGCTAAGTCCATCAGACGGCTTACAAGCATCGCGCACAGGGAAGTAATCCGTGGCTAGATTTAGCGAAAGGGAAATCAGGCGAGTTATAGAAAATAAAAGTAAGTTTATTTTCTACTAAGATAGTGTGGACTTCTACTTGGATTGTAACCTCCAATCAAATGAGAAACAATGAAGTTAAAATGATAAATGTATGTTTGGTATTATATGATGGTTATATCTTTATGGGATAGTTAACCTCACACCTCTACCATGAGGTGAGATTATAGAAACAACCCCTAAGTTTCAATAATTATCAACCCCTGCAACTGTCGCTAGTTGCCGTCCAAAAAATGAGAACTGACAGAGGGGAGGTGTTGGTAATTATTGAAGCATCAGGGGGTATCTAGGTAATTATCCCTATATTGAAAACACACACAATATTAGGCAAAATTTATGATCACTATGCTCATTAAATCCATTCAAATTATAATGTTAATATATCCATGGAATATCAAAATGAAAACTTTCAATGTTTATGAATTTAGCTAAACATGCATATTTACCTTTAGAAAAGTCGTCGCGTTTCTCTGATTTTGGCCAAGTTGTAGTTACGCTCTTGTCAACAATGGGAACATATTCATTAGGCTGATATTCACTCGAATGGTTTTTGTTTAGCTGAGGAGAAATTATTATCAATTACATAATATGAGCCAAAATATTCATCACGGTTTTCCTATGGCTATAAATAAATAATTAAATACTTACTTCTTCGCAAACAGGGGGGAGCTGTGGATGTGCAATATAGCCTCTTGGAGAGTCTGTCGAGTTGAAAGAGCTGTTGTTCTTCACATTCTACATTTCAAAAATTGGAGGTCGTTTTATATATTAATGCTTGAATTACCTAAGTATCATAGATTTTCAAGAATTATTGAGAATCGGAGATTGTAAAAGACTTGGTACCTTAAAAACAGCATTCTCATCCTCTGAGATTGTCTTTTCATCCACAGATTGAATGACGACTTTGTTTGAGCATTTATGATCACCGTTGCGGACCATCTTGCAACCAAATTACGATTTTTTTCAGGATTTGTTATGAAAAAAAACTAAAAAAATCTTAATATGAAATAGATACATAATAAAAAAAATAGTTTTATAAATTACCTTCATAACCTCAGCATCATTCCAAGGGCCTTTATCGGAAAGCATACAACCACCTTTATCAGCACAAGTGCATGTACCACCCAAGAACTCTGGTAGCTCGCTGATTCAAGATCAAATCAATGAATACTATAATAGAAACATTATATTGTTTTGATTTTCATAGGAAAAACGAATCCTGAAATTTTATTTTTTCAGTAACACTTACCTTGCATCAATGATCTCAAGCAGTTTGCTCTGGTATTTGTTACCCAAAACCTGATAAAAAAAAATAAAAAAATTTAACAACATTATATGATGAAATCGAGCAAGAGATCAGATTATGTTTGGGAGATTTATAATTTTACATACATGGATCTTAGCAGTGGTCTTTGGGTCAAGAAATGACTTCACGGTGTTCCACAGGAGCCTGAATCCAGATCCTGCATTAATTATGTACATGCGACATAGGGTCTGAAAGAAAATCAAAAACGATAATCATTACTGCTACGTGGATTCTTGGATTTTAGCGAGTAAAATGAAAATGAACAAAAGGTAAAGCATAATATTCTATCCCTTTTTATGCATTTTATTCACTAGAATTCAAGAACCAAACATATGATATTTGATTAGAATTCAACATGTTAAAAATTAAATGAAGCAAACGTTATTACATCAAGAAAAGAAAAGAAAAGGGCGGAGGGGGGGGGGGGTTACCTCAGGGTAGTTATCACCATCAACCTTCTGAATGCGCTGAATGAGATCCCTAGCAGCCTTGTTCATACTCTTCAGTCCCTGAAACCAAAAACCTTTATTTGAGAAAAAAAAAAAGATTAATCATAATGAAATTATATAATGCTCTGAGAAAAGAACCTCGGAGTAGAGCTTACCACTCCTTGGACATCCATGATGGTTGTGCTCTGGTCAATGTGTCTTTTGGCTGCAATGGAGCAAGCTGGAAATTTATCAGCAAAAGTCCTCTCAAATTCTTGGACATGGTATTTCATATATCGGTCCATTGTTGTGACTTGCAGGAGTTTGGTTGAGTCAACTTGACCCAGTCTTTCAATGTACACCGGTCTTCCATCTTTGTCAACACCGTGATGCCCTTGTGGGTAGTGTTTAAGGACCTCCTCTCTCTCCTTGAAATCAAAATCCTGCCAAAAATCGATATATTTGATTGATTAGCCATTCAAGATTACGTTTCTACTATCTAAAATAAAGCATACATACCTCCATAATAGTGTCGACACCAAATTCCTTCCTCCAGTGAATCATATCAGCCCACATTTGCTTTGATTTCTCAACATCAAATTTTCTGGCCTTCAAAAACCTTCATATAAAAAATAAAGTGGCGTAACCGATTTTACAGAAACCACGAAATATGATATTCAGAACTATGGAATGAGACATATATATATGTATATAAGATTGATTACCTTAAAAGCATATGATAGTCATCGTGTTTGGCAGGGAGTAATTCTTCGAGGATAAGTGCCTGACGGAAGGCATCCACGGCCTGTAATTCCTCAGCGTCATGCTCGTCATCAAGCACAACTGAGATAACTCGACTATTCCGCCTCCCTTTTTTGGTAAAAGAGTGTCTGAATTTTGAGGACGCATTTATTGCCTTCTTCTTCAAAGACCCAAGCCTTGTTTTCCTCTCATCCTCTGGGTTCTCCATATCAATTTTCTCAAGACCTACAATTTTTTTTGCCAAAATGCAATAGCTTTTTATTGATACTTGTTATCTTGAAATTTCATGGTCAAATTTCAAATAAAAAAAGTCGAATATCTTACTTGGCCTGAATGGGCGTTCGAGAGGTCCTGACATAGTGTCACTCATGATTATTGATTATAGTTTGCAAGATGACTGCGGAGAATTTACACGATCAAGTTACGAACATGTAGATTGCCTACACCATTTTCAAAAAGCTAAGTTCTATGTTTTTCTTTTTACGAAACATAATACTATTAGAAACGCATATTGCCTCCATATTTGCACAACGAATATGTATACAATGCATCATTTAATCTTTTTTGTTTACACGATCACAATTCACCGTATATTTCCTGCAAATATAGATAAAATGAACAAAGAAATCCTCTATACGGTTTTGCTTCATCAAACAAAATCTCAGATTTCCTTTGTATCATTTACTCAAAATTGATTCACAAGAAGAGAAAAGCAATAAATGAAACAAATATTCCTCAGGAGCCACAATGAAATTGTACAAATGTAGAAAAGATATAACCTAATTAATTCAGAGCCTCACAATAACATGAAACAAAATAACCTTATTTATAATGATATACAAAGATGACAAGAAAAAAAACAAAAACAAGAATCATTACGCGATAATAGAGCTGAATTTGGAAAAATCTTGTGGAAGAAAGCTAGAGAGAGATAAAAAGGAAGATATTATGTTTTGTACCTGTGACAGAAATGGCAGGGCTTTGAGAAAGAATGTGAAATTCCACCGGATTATTTTCAATAAAATTGTGGTTTTTATTGTATAATTAACGGCTGCCCATTATTCATTCGCTCCCATTCTTTCTTCAAAGCACCACCGCAGAATTAAGCTAAGCTGCTTCTAGATATACAGAGACTGATTGTGTATCCAAATATATAAATAGTGGATAATTAATTAATTAATTAATTGAGTAGATATTACTATTACCTTGCTTCTTCTCTCTGACTGTGTGTGTCTCTTCTCTTTGAGTAGATATTATTTCTGATATTTTTTCCAATAATTATTACTGTATAAGTTTGTGTGTGAGATAGAGATTTTGTGCGGAGTGCAAGCCACTCCTTTCTTTCAAATTGTTTCCCGGGAAAATGTTTATTTTTTTATTTATGGACTTTCTTTTTTAATTATAAGGTGGTGAGAAACAAAATACTCCGCTATACATTAATTGAAAATGAAATCATTTAATACTGTTAAAACATTTACTGTGAAACATGTCATATGCAATATTTGCACGGAATTATTCCTCGATTATATAGCTACAAAATGATGATGAATATATTACCATGACCGGCTTTTTAGTTCATTTCTAGAAGAAAATACTTCTTTCTTACTAAAATTATTGGTTTCATTGTTTTACAAAAACAAAATTTTAATTGGATAAAATAAACTTTAGAAAACAATATATGAGAACTTCTCCCCATGTAATAGAACAATTATTGTTCACCAACAACCGTTGACAGATATGACAGAGATAAGATGATAGAATTAGAATTAGAAGATGGGTGGCCATCAAACCAAAGAATTATAACCCAAGGTGGTTGGGCCAAGTGGAAGTGACTTGCGACCCCCAGAGGCGAGACTCAAGTTCGAATCCTACTGGAGACATCACACTGGGGAGGACCTATACCCTTTGCACTCTTCGGTCCGAGCTGTAAATACACAGTCTAGTAAATCAAAAAAAAAAAAAAAACAAAGAATTATGGACAAATTTGGATAATGAATAAATAAATAACTTGAAAAAATATATTTACCACCCCTCCCTCATTGGTAAATTGCTCATTATTTCATATCACAGGAAAGTAAATTGATCATTATTTCATTTAACAGAAATATAAATTATCTATTTTCATATCACATAAAGGTAAATTGTCCATTAAATACAACACAAACTTAACTATGAGACATATCTAAATATAATATGTGTTGCAATTGAACAACTTCAGTTAAATAAAAAAGATACTTTGAACCTTCCCATTTCTTTTCTCAATTACGTACGAAGTAGTGGTGATCCACTATTTTAGAGTTGCAGCCGGATACTTTAGAAAAAGCAAAAAATATGTATTAAACTTTCTCCCAATTTCTCACAAAATTATATGGAAATAAAATATTAGTATTATATGGGTGATTGAGACACGCTAAAATAAGGTATATTAGTCCATGGTAGGTCACTGCAATTATATATATATAATAATTTTATTTCTGATGTTCTTTTAGCCATGTCAATTCTGGTTGTTAAACAGGCTTATTGGAAATAAGTTAATACAGATTTGGCACGTATAATCTTCTATTTTTCATTAAAAAAAAAAAAGAAAAAAAAACCTATATTTGTTCGTTTGGGTCAAGCGTAGGCCTAATTTATTACTAGCAGGCGGCCCATAAGACCGATAGTAAGACAGTGTGTATGAAAAGGCACTATGGTATATCCGTATATGTATTCAGCAAATAACCAGCACCATTTAAATGAATTAATTGAAAATTTATTGGTATAATTTATAATCGTAACATTTACGACATTTAAACTAGCAAACGATATATTTAGAACATATTATGTATATGCATAAGCGATATGTTTATGATGTTAGTTGATAATTCAAATTATATTTAACGATAATGAAAAAACTTTTATAAATCATAAATAAAAAGAAAAAGAAAAAGAAAAAAAAATCAACCATTCTATTCTTATTTAACTAATTATCATTTTGAATCTTTACTTTAGGATATAAGTCTCTTCCATTAAATCACTTATATGTTCGTATAATGATCATTAATGTTATATTAGTATACAGTTTTATAAACATTCAATTTATAAGGTTATTATAAACATTTTTTTTTTAATTTTCGCAAGTTTATTATAAACAACGTACTAAACTATTCACATTTTTAAGTAAATTAAATACTCCGTAGTCCGTATGTATAATACTCCGTATTTAGTTTTAAACATAAGCAAATCAGACAATTATCAAGTAATTAAATGAAGAATCTCAAACTGTAGTATTTTAATTTGTATGTTATTTCCGTAAGAGTGTAAACCTAGAGCTGCACTTACAGTAGAGCAGCTAACACACGAGTTTCAGTCATTTCTTGCTTCCAACAAACAATGGCGGCGGCGGCGGCTTCATCAAATTTCATCTCTCAAACCCTGCCTACAAAAACCCTCAAACACACCCCCTACCCGTTCTCTCTAAACCCTATTTTACCCTTCAAACTCAAGCCCATTTCAAAAACCTCAACTTCTCTCAAAGCCCGAATTCCAAGGGCAGTTCTGTCCACTACAGAACTCAAAACCCAGAATTTCCATCATTGTTTCTCGAAATCCGAAGATGGGTTCCTGTACTGTGAGGGGATTAAGGTTGAAGATGTCATGGAAGTTGCGGAAAAAAGGCCCTTTTATTTGTACAGCAAGCCGCAGATTACTAGAAATGTAGAGGCATATAAAGAAGCATTAGAGGGATTGAATTCGATTATCGGTTACGCGATTAAGGCCAATAATAATCTCAAAATTCTTGAGCATTTGAGGGGATTAGGATGCGGAGCTGTTTTGGTTAGTGGGAATGAATTGAAGCTTGCTCTGAAGGCTGGATTTGATCCTACAAGGTAGTAATTGTTCTTGATTTTTCTGGTATTTTATTGTTTGAGATTACTTTTACTTTTTATCTTGATATTAAAAGAATTGTGAGACTTTTGTGCAGCTTTATATGTTGACATATTTTTTCAGTTTTTAGCTCATTGAGTCGAGTTTCGAGAAACAAATTTGTTGAAGCAGTTGAACTCAAACTAGCTTCTATTTCTCAAACTCAGCCAAATATGAGTACCTAAATTAGCTTCAACCCTCTTTTGTAGCATATATATAAGTATTGTAGTTTTGTTGATATTCACAAGTCAAAATTGACTCCGACAACTTATATGATCGAAGATGTCACAAGAAATATTCAAGGGGATTTAACTGTCATTTCAAGTAACAAACTTTTGGCCACTTGAATGATGGTTAAAACTTGATTGATCTTTGTTTTTCACTTAGGTGTTGTTTGCAATTGTTTATGCAAAATTTAAATTTGATGCATTTTGCTTTAAGTTTCTAATTTGTCCTAAGCGACTGAAAAAAAAAAGTCTTTTGCAAACCAATTTCGGCATTTCTGGTTTTGGTGTATATGTTTATAAATGAGCAATTAATCAGAAGTAGTTAAGAGCAATCTTTACATGCTTTTTAACTTTTGGGTGTTTTTGGATTATCGTTTATGTGACACATGCTAAATCACTGTACCTAATACTAATAAATAGCTTTTAAATTTCAAAAGCTAAAAATATTTTCTCGTGATCTTAGAAGCTTCTGTAAACAGTCCCTGCACTTTGCTGGAAGATAAATAAATTGCTGTTTTATTATACAGGTGTGTATTTAATGGTAATGGAAAATTACTTGAAGATCTAGTCTTGGCTGCCAAAGAAGGTGTTTTTATCAATATTGACAGTGAATTTGATTTGGAGAACATTGTTAATGCCGCAAGAATTGCTGGGAAGAAGGTTAACGTGTTATTACGTATTAACCCAGATGTTGATCCTCAGGTAATAATATTATATAAAATGTCTGACAAAGGTGTTGTTAGGTTTGAGATTTTGGATGCTATTTATTTGAATCTTCTTCGTGGAAGGAAATTTTCAATTCATTA
The DNA here is from genome assembly GCA_030819805.1 of Penstemon newberryi var. newberryi. Taxonomy (NCBI): domain Eukaryota; kingdom Viridiplantae; phylum Streptophyta; class Magnoliopsida; order Lamiales; family Plantaginaceae; genus Penstemon; species Penstemon newberryi. Next base: position 9,024,043 of record JAUALY010000004.1, on the reverse strand, counting down.
TTTGTGAACTTAATAACTAATATTTAGTGGAACTTATGTAAAATAGGTACATCCTTATATTTCCACTGGAAATAAGAACTCCAAATTTGGGATTAGAAATGAGAAGCTGCAGTGGTTCTTAGATGCTGTGAAGGCATACCCTAAAGAACTGAAGCTTGTTGGAGCTCATTGCCATCTTGGATCTACCATTACAAAGGTACTTTTTTCTATAGAACTCCACTTAAAAGCAACTATAGAATAACGTTGAAAATATTAATTATGTCGTCACAAATCCGATAATAATAATTTTTATTGGCTTTTTTGGTATCAGAGGATAAAGCATAGATTATTTGTAAATTAGTAAGATGTGGCAAAATTCACCACCTAAATGAAGATTATATTATTATGAGTTTAGAACTGTTTTGACTCTTTATTAGATGAAAGAAACTTCAACACCTAGTCCAGTGATCTTTCCCCTGACTTGAAGTTATTATGTTATTAATTAACACTTTTATTCTAAGACCAACCGGCTCGATTGACATAGACAAAATACTTTATGCAGAAATAAACACTTATTATAATAAGAGATGACTTAGCAGGTAACTTAGGCATAATCTTGTGTTGGTTTAGTTAAAACACATTTTATTAACTATAATCACCCACACATATACACAATTTATTTACATACAAAATCATATATTAATAAATGCACTTCTCATAAAAGATAAAGCTATATCAATTGGCATAAGAAGCTCTAACTTATTATTAAATAAGCCAAGGCCACTCGTACTCTTGCTCGTTTTGAATTTTAACATATTCTCACAAAAATACCTTATCTATTTTTTTTGGTATAAAAAGAAAAGATATTGTGTACAATTTATAACATTTTTATTTGTTGAATTGTTTGTATTTTGAATGTGATAGTTCTAATTGAAAATCCTAGCTGTTGCATTTTTACTCTCAAACTTTATGCAATAAGATAGACGAATATCTTTAGAGGTTAATTATGTAAAAAAGGCTGCTGATTTAGTAAGAGTTGATTTTAAATTTTAATCTCCAGGTGGATATATTCAGAGATGCTGCTGTATTAATGGTGAACTACATAGACGAGATTCGATCTCAAGGCTTTGAGATCAGTTACTTAAATATCGGAGGTGGATTAGGAATTGATTATTATCATACAGGAGCTGTCCTTCCTACTCCTAGAGACCTTATTAATACCGTAAGTTAAATGTCATTGTTTATGGATATCCTGAGTATTTTTTTTAAAAAAAAATCTCAATTTTTTGTATAGGTGCGCGAGTTGGTTACTTCGAGGAATCTGAATCTCATAATTGAACCAGGAAGGTCACTTATTGCGAATACTTGCTGCTTGGTCAATCGTGTAACTGGAGTCAAAACCAATGGGACTAAAAACTTCATTGTAATCGATGGAAGCATGGCTGAACTTATCCGTCCGAGTTTGTACGATGCTTACCAGGTGAGTTTTTTTTTTTTCATTTATGAATCGCCAATAAACACCTAAATTGACTTTCTTATTTCCAGCACATAGAGCTGGTTTCGCCTGCACCTCCAGATTCCGAGGTTTCTTCTTTCGATGTGGTGGGTCCCGTTTGTGAATCTGCGGATTTCTTGGGGAAGGATAGGGAACTACCCACACCACCTAAGGTAAGTAATGTGATTATTACTTCTTTACTGGTGATAACGTCGACCCTATATTTAAATCCGTCTTACTGATTTAAGCTATATGGCTTTTAGGGTGCTGGATTGGTAGTTCATGATGCAGGTGCTTACTGCATGAGTATGGCTTCAACATATAATCTCAAGATGCGTCCCCCCGAGTATTGGGTTCGTTTCTAATCATATTCTTCCTTTTTTTTTTTTTCATTTTATTTATTCTGTTATATAGATTTGGATTACTTGTTAAGTTTGCACTGAAATTGTGCTCATTTTTTCTAGGTTGAAGATGATGGATCAGTGACCAAAATCCGACATGGTGAGACATTTGAAGACCATTTGAGATTTTTTGAGGGTCTTTAAGTTGCTAGAGTTAGTCTTTCAGCTTTTCGAAAAAATAACGGTAAGAATGCTGACTAGTTTCTTGGGTGCATTCTTGTGCCATTGATGCTGTTGTGTATCTGATTTCTTTTTTAAGCAAATTGCTGATTAATGATGAAAATGCTGAAATGGTATTTTCCGAATCAATTTTTTAGCAGACTGCGTAAATCTTTCACCATCTATATTCATTTGTTGGAACAAAATCAACATCTACCATTTAGAGTCGAAAGCCTAGGATGCAAATTGCAAAGATTATATATAAGCCGCCGCATAACTCACCTAATGACCGACTATGAAACACATTCTGATAAATAAAGGGTGATCGTTCACTGAACATGTGCAAATATATATATTTGTTTTGAGATTGGATAAATTATTAAACTAGAATTATCAGTATACTTAGTCATCTCAAACAAAATTGAAAAGGATAGTGTAATTTTGGCAAGGAAAAAAAACGAAAATACTAGAAAAATTACCAAAAATTGTTCTTCCTAAAACATAAGCATCTTCTTACTCACAATCCTTCAGATTTTCATCCTTCTTCACTATCAATTCTTCAACCCCATCTGGGCTATTAGTAACATTCTTCGTTTTTCTCACTCTCTTCTTCCTCCAACCTCAGGTACTACTTCTCTTTAGTCGATTCCGCACTTTCCTTTCTAACTCTTTCACTCTCGATTTTACCCTTAAGAAACTTGATTAAACAACTCAACACAATTCCAGGATCATCGCTCTTCAATAGCTGCTCGCCTACTTCAGCAGGAGTCACTTTTGCTAAGGCTATAAGCTTCTCGGCCTCCAATGTAAGGGGGTGTGGATCGTTAGTGATTCCAAGGTAATTGGATACGAGCTTCTTGAATCCACACGGCGTGCAATAAGACATGTGAATATGCACATCCATGCGGCCAGGCCTCAATAGTGCTGGATCAAGCTTTTCTTTGTGATTGGTCGTGAATATAATTATTCGTTCATCTCCACAACTCGACCATAGCCCGTCTATGAAATTTAGTAGCCCTGATAATGTAACCTGGGGTACGTAGAGAATCACACTATATATTAGTTTTTAACTTATTTTTATTCTACTAAGAGTATGGATTAAAATTTTGTTTTTAAGACGTGTTTTGTACTAGTAAATATTAGAATAATTTGTAAACATGCAAAAATACCATGAAAATAAATGGGGAAAAGAAAAAAAAAACCTTTGGTTTACCCGAGGGGTCAAGCTTTGGATTTGCCTTCTTATTGTTCCTATCAGACAAATCAGTTGATGCATCAATGTCTTCCACCACAATTATAGATCGGTTCGAAGTTGACATCAAAATTTTCGTCAAATCGGAATTATAGTTAATTTCAGCCAAATCCAAGTCATAAATATCAAAATTCAAATAATTCGCCATCGCTGCAATTAAACTTGATTTCCCGGTCCCCGGAGGACCAAACAGCAAATACCCTCTCTTCCAAGCTTTACCAACTTTTCTATAAAGCTCTTTCCTCTTCAAAAACCTATTCAAATCATCAACAATCATATTCTTGATCTCATCATCCATTGCTAGGGTTTCAAAACTCGATGGATGATCAAGAATCACTGCAGCTTCCCATGGATTTCTTCCATGCCTATTATAATGTAGACTATGCAATTTTATGGTCTTGTTCTCTTCTTTAAGAGCTACTGATTTTTCCAAAACATAAGGCAAATACTCATCAACAACCTTGGTTTTGTGCTTCTTATGAAAGGTTAGAACCAAGTATTTATCTTCGGTTTTAACACTACAAGAAAATCATGTATTAGTGACGAAATATTAATCGACAAAGTATGCGACACCAATACAACGACGGTAGTGAAAAAAAAAAACTATTTCTTAATTCGTCACAGTAATAACATTTAGTACTAGTGTATGGCAATCTAAGTTGTCCTATTGATAATTAGTGACACACTAGTTAATTGTCACGATGATTTAGTGGTAATATTTTGATTGACCTATCACTAAATAAATATCAATACTAACAACTTAATCACTTGAGAATTATAAACATCTTGTGAGATTGTACGTACCTATGCATATTAGGGAACTGTGGAATTTGCGGTTCTGTTTTTTGGTTAACCACTCTCCATGTTAGCTCGAACCCACAAAATTTATCGGTAATTTCTTCGTTTTTACCTATAGTGACATTGATTTTCGCCTCTTTTTCAGGTAGTGAAGCGCGGAATCTTTTGGTGACGGGGCTAGTGATGGAGGCTAAGTAAATTTCTGCAGCGTAAAAGAGTTTGTTTTTGTTGAGGCCATCATATTCGTCGATGGTTATTGTTATTTCATTGGTGAATGTAGACAAAAAGGTATTAAATTTGGTGTAGATATATTCATTGATTTCTTGAGGGATCAAATCTCTGGACACGGAACGGACGAGCATGACCGTAGCCGCAACCGAAGCTGCGGTGGAGATCACCCTTTTCACGGAAGGGCGTTGAATTTTTCGAAACATGATTCTTTTGTTTAATTAATAATTAATAATTAATTTGGTCTTATAAAATCAAGAAATTTTTGAAGATTCAATGTAATTATGTTCGTATTTATAGATTTGAAATTCTGCAATACTATTGTATAGAGATTAGAGGTAGAATTCTCCTCGGATTGGGTCTTGAGTTAACCTTTCCCACGACATCTAATGACCTAGACTCCCAAAAGCACTAAATTAGATTTTTATTAGGAGCGGGAAAAAAAAAAAAAAAAAAAAAAAAGAATTCTATACACGGGAAGTCACCCCATTAATATCGGAAAGAATCTTTTTGTGTCTTTGGATATGGTAATAAAATTTCTATACATTTTCATATAGAATGAAATGTAAAAATACCCCTATGCTTTATATAATTGCAAAAGTCTGTCTTTGTTATTTCTACCAGTCACGTGTTATTTTTTATTAGCAAAAACTCGCTTACAATCTGAACTATTTATTTTGTCGAAAAATGACAATTATACTCCCATAATAAAATGCAAAACATCCAATTTAACTATCTAGAAATTAAATGATATTAATTCTCCGTGTTAACTTTGAAAATTGCCTAACCCCCTAACCTTCCTATTGACTTATGAAGGAATATCAAATGACGTTTTTTGCTAATAAATATTAACCGGGAGAGTTTTCAAAATAAAAAAAACGCAGTGGAGTTTTTATCAATTAAACAAAATATATGGGATATGTTTGCGCGTACTTAGCTATTTTTATATTATACAAAGTATGGAAACGTTTCTAGTTTCCAGTCATTAGAATTTAGAATTAGAAGATGTAGTAAATTTTAATTTTCCTTAAAACTCCCTTATCTTATGAATTTTTTTAATGAAAAATTACAGTTTTCAGCGAAGTCCCCCCCCCCCCCCCCCCCAAATAATATTTTTCATTTTTAGCTTTATTACTAACTCTAAATTAATGCAATGCTAATAAATACTTTGATTGGCTTTTCCATGCATTTTTCTTTTTATTTAGGAAATTGCCATGTAATATAAATTGTGATTTATTGGGTACTGAATGAGTTCTAAATTTTTAACAGAAACTCAAAAATTGCTTTGGTTCTTAAATTATTGGTAACTTGATAAATTATGTGGTGAATTGGGCTTAAACATCTTTAAGCCCAAATAACACATTTGGGCTATTCAATTTTTTTTGTTAAACAGACTCTACTATACTATTAAAATTTAAATTTGAAGTTCTAAAAAGTATTTTGGCCCTAACTAAACACTCTTCCAAACATATTTGATTGAGATGGGGCTCCTACGACGAAACCTCACGTAAGGTAGTCTCTTAGGAAGCGTTAGATTAAGAAATAATTGATCCCTGTCGTTCAACTTTTGAAAAATTTGCCAGCTATCCAGGTGAAAATACTTTTGATATCAATTTTTTATCCAAATTAAACATTTATATCAAGTTTTCTGGAAAAAAAATATTTGTACCATGATTTATGTTCTCTTTACACATTTTATTTGGCCGTCAAATATTTAACATAATTCATCACGTGCGCAACACATGTATGTTAAGTGGCACGAATTTTGCATGTGCAGGGGGTCAAATTTTATTTTTGATAGCAAATTTTTACCTACTTTATACTTTTTGTATCAAACCTTCAAAAAAGACACATTTAATACAAAAATTGAAAGTCGTTTGACATATTGGCTTTGACCATCAATTTTTTGGACGATAACGACCACGTGGCCGTTAAGTCACCAAAATTGAATGCTTTTTGCACGTGATGTGCTCGGGCATGAAGTATTTGGACCTAAATTTTGTCATGACTCCTTCTTTACAAAGCCAAATTTTGTGTTCTTTATTTGGTTGAAAAATTCTTGGCGAGAGCTTTCTAATGGTACAAGTTTCAATTCATGCAACACAATTTCATTCATTAAAATAGAAACCGAAACTTTGTTAATTTTCTGGATATTGAGCAAAAATCAAGGCACTACTCTTGATTTTGATCCACAAATAAGTCTCATATCCCTAGAAGATTATATGATCCGCCGTCACCAGATATGATATGTAGATGTCAATCGGCAACTTCTAAAGGACTTAGTCGAAGATGTGTGGGACACACAATGTCAAAATTAAGGTCTATGATTCGTCGTATGTAATCGTAATTATGAAAACATATTTTGATTTCAATATGTAATTCGTAGGGTCGTAATCGTATTTACAAAAACATGTTTGATTTTTTTTTTATCTACTAGACTGTGTATTTACAGTTTGGACCGGAGAATGCAAAGGGTAGTGTGATGTCTCCAGTAGGATTCGAACTTAAGTCTCGCCTCTAGGGGTCGCAAGTCACTACCACTTGGCCCAACCACCTAAACATGTTTGATTTCAATATGTAATTGTCATGATTGTATCGTATTATTTTAAATGACTTATTTCTAAACAACTAGTATAACGAAATTAATTCATATGTTTTTCACAAATAAAAAATAAAAATAGAAATAATAGATTGACCAAAATAAATTACATACATGACAAAGATAATTATTTTGAAATAATACACAAATTATAGGAATTTTTTTTAAAAAGAATTATTTTTGAGTGATAAATACAACCCCAAAATTATTAAAACAAATCAATATTAAAATAATAATATTAATTAAATTAAATGAGAATTATATTTTTATAATTAGAAATAATAATCTCCAAATAATATATAAATTTTAGAACTTTTTTAAAAAAGCTAAAAAAAAAGAACAAAATCAACCAAAAAAAAAAAAAAGAGCATCTGAGGAAGAGAGTTAGGGTTGAGGATGCCTCTAGCTTATTTGCCTTCTCCCCCTTTCCCCACTTTCCCTCTAGGGCATTTCCTTCATATTTATTAGAGCTTATGTGTTGTAAAATATATATCTAATTTTCTTTTCTTTTTGGCTAAATAAAATAAAAATAAGTCATATACACTATTTTCGCCAGCAGCTACACACACCTATGGCAACAGTGAAGTCGGAGAAGACGATGGCCCCCACCCGAAACCCTGTGCCTCCGATTTCAGAATATAGCTTCTGCCGCCACAAGCTGTACGGTTCACCGGCTATTGATAGCTCATCCTCGCCTTTCGGAGAAGATGATGGACCCCACCCGACCCCCCGTACGTCCGATTTCAGAGTATCGCTTCTGCCGCGCCAAGCCATGTGGTTCCCCGGCAACTGATCGCTCTTCCTCTTCCACTTCCACTTCCAGCCCTTTAAAGAAGAAGGTGAACCCCACCCGACCCCCCGTAGGTCCGATTTCAGAAAATAGCTTCTGCCGCCACAAGCCGTACGGTCCACCGGCAATTGATAGCTCTTCCTCTTCCACTTTCAGCCGTTCCAGGAAGCTCGATCCCAAGGTCTCAGCTTATTTCATCTAACTATGATTTTTCATTTTATTATTATTATTATTATTCAGTTTTTATTATATTATTCTTATTTATAATAATTTTAATATTATTAAACTACCTAATTAGAACTCATCAAAAGTTGTTATTTTTTTAATATCTGCTAAGATTACGAAGATGCTTATATAGGTGATAATTTGTATGCCTGTGCTGATGGATGGTTTACTGCTATGTCTTTCTTACAGGATCCACCAGAGCCTTCAAGGGATCAAGAATATAGGCAGCTGTTACGTCTTCCACAAGATGAAGTGAACATCTTTGACTGAACTACTCTTTATTTTTTATTTTTTTTCTCCTTGGTGATCTGTCTTATGGCTGTACCTCCATTTGTTGTAATTATGCACTGCTTCTGATTTGAATGTTAAACAGAAAAAAAATAAAGATGTTTGATGGCCAGCTTATGTAATCAGTCTCATGCCAGAGTCAGAGTTCGTTATTGTCGTAGCATATCTCTTTGTTGATGCTTGATGTTTTCTTGTTGATACTTAAACTCTGTGGTCTGCGTCCTATGGAACTACGGCTGTCATAACCCATTAGATATTAAAGAAGAAGTAAAACATTATATGTAATCTGATAGACGCGTGCACACATATTCAAAAGTAAAGCCTTCTAAATGCATGCCATTGTCTATCTGACTATAAGTTTGGTTTTGAAATAATTCTGGTCTCCTCAACTCTGATATTTTTTTTTTCTCACATTATTTAGTTCATTGTCCTTGGAACTTACAGGTTTTCATTCAAGATTTCATTTGTGCATTGCAAGACAAAATTTTTCTTCAGGTAATTCATTGTTTCCAAGTTAGTCTATTAATTTACATTTCCTTTCAGATTTTTAATCTCGTTTGCTGCATGATGTTGAAAGGTTATTTGGCTGTTAGTCTAACCCACTTTGTTTCTCTCATTAACTCTCTAGCTTTACAGCGAGCAGATTGCTTTCAAGGCGGTTGTGTTTTCAAACTTACTTAATATATTGAATTTTTTTCTTTCTTGCAGGGTCATATATAACTATGTGTCCACTATATCTGCTTCTATTCCAACCAGTTTGGATTCGAGACAAAGGTTTGTTACTTAATTGATTGTACTCTCTGAAAATAATATGAGATGCACTTGAAGTTGGAACGTTGGACTCATGTTGTCTCTTTGTTGCAACTGTGACCAAACTAACTTTTAAGCGAGCTGTAATTGGCCATATTGGCCATGGAATAATATCATACTATATGAAAGCATATATGTCCTTTTAGTGTGCATATGAAACTGAGGTGATTATGTTGTAATCATCTTCTTAATCCGTTTCAAGCAATAATACACTACAAAATCCATGTATAGAATTAGTATACGAACATACCTATTTCTTAATCAATTTCTGGTTTAACTGTGATTCTTCATTATCCGACGCCTATCCTGCTTGGCATGTCTTATCTCCCGTTTGTTTTCTGGTTGTTTTCTCAATGTCTTGACCCTAATTGACAATTTGAAATTTGACACTAGAAAATTATCCCATTTCATGAAGTCACATCTGTACGAAGAGTCAAAGCAATATCTGTCTTTCCGAATGCAATAGAAATAATAGCTGGGGGGAAGAAGGTAAAAACCTACTTCCCTTTGTTTTTTTTTTTTTTTTTTTGGTTTCCCAAGGATTTAATCCCCTCCGAGGCGCGTCGGGCACATAAAGTGGGAACCTCTCCCAACAGGGATTCGAACCCGAGTCCACTACTTTGTAGTGACCAGTCCCTTCCACTAGACCAATCACTTTGGTCTTCCCTTTGTTATTCTTCAAGAATGAATTTCCAACAGTGTGGCCTCTGCCTTAAAACTCTTCTCTTTCTTTTGCAGTACCTCAATACCTCTATTTTATCCCGTGATGAAGCTTTTAAGCTCATTCATGATGGTTGGCTGCAGCACAACAATGGGCCTGAGGCTCAACAGGTAACTAAGTGATGAATGACATAAGTTCATCTGTAAACTCTTGATCACTGTGGTTCAAAGTTCAAACTTAGATTTTGAGCTTGATTTACTGAGGTGCGTCCTCTGTTTATAATTTGCTTTTCTTTGAACTCCAGATAAATTCTTTGCAGATAATTATGTCTCCTTTTTGTTCTAATACATGTATTGTTTTTGCCAATGGGTGGAAGTGTTTTTGATATAAAGTCGAAGTACTGTTGTGTCAAAATTTCAATTATTTCTTTTCTTCTTTAAAATCATGTGATATCTTTAATGAAGATTTTGCTGGGCAAATTGATTTCTGCTAATCATCATTCAGTTGTTTCTTAATGTCGGACTTTTCTTCTTAAGCATTTCTTAAAAGTGGAAAAAGTCCAGAGATATATTGTTGGATGTTTGATCTTATTTCTGTCATTCGTGATTCACTTGCATACTAAACATAATACTAGCAACCAATCCTGATGCTGGAATGTCACCTTAGAACTCTGTATAGATAACATTAATTGACTCATTAGTTTTGACCAAATAAAAATAAAAATTGACTCATTAGTAATAGATTGATAATTATGAGATATAAAATAGTAAATGACCACCAATTTTTTACCTAAAGATTTGGTAAACAACTTGAAGACGGAAAGATAAGATGTTATATATATATATATATATACACACACATAAATATATAAAATTTTAGTAATATAATAGGGGATAGATTAACATAGTAGAAGTTGCGCCTAATACTTAACTAAATAGTAGGTAATACATAAGATCATTAGGGAAGGACTCGACCTATCTGCTTCTCAGCTATACCAACAAAGACAATTAATCAAGACAAGATAAACGACGAAAAACCATGTCCTAACTACTCATTTCTTGGTGTTATATCCGAGAAACAAATAAAGTTGGTCATAAATTTCTTGATGGCACATAAAGATCTGGGAGCTTTAGTGAGAGGTATTGCCATTATAGCTGACTTTGTGCTAACCTGATGGCTGTCAAAGGAATCATTTGATGGTTGAGGACGAGATGGACTGAAACGTGTTATCAAAAAACAAGGTAGACTAGGGACTTGGACATTAAAAAACCTAGGATAGATTAGGGACTTGTACATAGGATATTTCTTGAAAAGCAGGAAGGGAGTTACAACGTGATATTCTTAATTCATGAAATTGAAAATTATTGAATTGAGTAATCTAACTGGATAAAAAAAATCCATAACACGGATCATGCAAATATTAATTCACTTGTTATTCTTAATTCATGAAATTAAAATTATTGAATTGAGTAACCTCACTGTATAAAAAACAATCCATAACACGGATCATGCCAATGCCAATTCATCCAATACAGAGCCTTTGTAGGTTACTTATCATATTTGAGAAACTAAAAATGTTGTTAGCTAGCATATTTGTAATCTTGTATCTGATGAAGTATTAATATGAAATATGACTACTTGTTGCTACAGTTTTAAGGGTTCTCTGTTTCTTATTTTTTGTAGGAGGTAATATCTGAAATAAGCAGCCCAGAGAATGGCAATAATTTATCTGAAGAATCAGGTGGTTCCAGGTTCTCCGTGGATGAGTCTCAAATCATTCGAAGGTATTTCATTTATATACTATGTACCCCACAATCTTTATATAGGAAATTACATGTATCTATTTCTCTTCTGGAATTGTAACTTTTACAGTTTCAAATTGAACGTGGCGTTTGACTTTTCTAGTGATTTGAAGCTATGTAATCTTTGAAATCCTAGATTTTCAATTTTGAATGTTCAAAACTTTTTAAAATCCATGCTTACTCTTAATACTCAAATCATCTGGTTATTTTCAGGCTACAATCAAATTAATTTATATTAGCTTCGGTATTGTGGTTGAAACTGAGTGAGGTAGATCTAGGAAAACTAGGACTAATGCTTGGACATTTTTCCAACTACAGAATTGTGGTATTGGTTTTCCATTGTTGCATAACGGCAGGATAGGTCATTTATTGATATCAAAATATGACCGATAAGTTAAAAGTTTTGAAATGCAGTTAAAAGCTAACAAGATAAGACTTGTCTGAATGTGTGACTTACAAAAGTAGACAAGCTAAAAAGAAAACGCCAAAGTAGGATATTGATCCGAAGCATTACCTTTAAAATACAAAAAAAAAAAAAAAGAAGATATCTTTACTGGTGAATAAGGATATTAGTCATTGCAAAGCAGTATTATAAGGATATTAGTCATTACCTTTAAAATACAAAAAAAAGAAAAAAAAGAAGATATCCTTACTGGAGAATAAGGATATTAGTCATTGCAAAGCAGTATTATAATTGGGTAACTTTTTTTACCAACATAATAAGAACCATTTGAATTTGTTGATAAAACTCAAGACCTTGTACTGTAATCTATAGATTTAGTTAATTATGAATTGTCGGTACTTGACTTGGACTTCTGTTTCTCCATTTTGGGCTATTTCATTGGACACGGTTACTGTATTTTAACAAATGTAACAAGCATGTAAATATCCGCTTGAAAGCTCCATTAATAAAAAGGACCTTAAAAATGCTGAACAAAGTAGAACACTTGATGTTTGTGAAAGTTAGAACTTCCTAAAGTTGATTTTTCTTGTCCGCTTTACTTATGTAATGATGCTTTGTGTACAGTGATGAAAAGACCCACATTTCGGAGGACTGCAAACTTCTTGTTGATGGTGAACCCAATATTGACATATCATCTTTGGGTACGAAAGTTAATGAGGAAGAAAAAGCAAAAGATGACCGAAGAAGCGAGGCAAAATCCGCAGCTTGGGAGCCCGAGGATGCTGATGCACCTGAAGGTTAGTCTATATTCTTCTCCCTTTTAGTATAAGCTAGTGGAAGCATTTTTACTTATATTTATATATGCATATGTATGTGTGTGTGTTTTGTGTTGCGTGCGAGTGAGTGTATATATATATATGTTACTCTTACTGATTGTTACGTATGACATGGGGAGAGGTAATCCTGTAATGAATTCGTTTGTTTGGTACTATGAATTAAAGGTGCAAGAGGAGATCATATTTTAACCATTTGCCATTTAACCCTTTCCCCTTGTTTCAAGATTATTATTTTTTTGTTAAAATAATTTTTAATAAAAATAATCTACTGATAAATTTAACATTCAAGAAAGATCTCTCTAGTAGTCAAAAACCATGAACGAAAATGATATTTTTTCTGGATGCTAATATTAAATATTATGAAGACATCTTTTGTCTTTTTGATAAATCATTATAGAGGCATCTTATTAATTCCGAACTATTAACAGTGCTTGTAAATTTAAATTAGAACAAGCAAAGGTGCAAAAAAAAAAATTTTGAACTCAAATATTTATATTGGCGAGGGAAGATGTGGAAAATTAAATGCCAGAAATATTTTTTTGTGGATAAAAATAAATTGAGGAGTTGATGCTTTTCATTTTTCCGACCGATTTCGGACAGAAAGAAAGAGTTGTGTTCTGAAGGGGTTTCTTATGCATCCCGTCTTACTTCCAGTTTCTCTTAATTTCTTCAAAAGACAGGGTTGATGTGAACTTCCATTCACTCCGACCAAACTCCACCTTGCTGGAGTCATTTGTTCCCTCTGTTGAATCGTGAAATTTGAGTGCCTTCTTTTCAGTTACGTTTTTATCATGGTCTCCAAATTTTGCATACATAATTTTGCATTTTTATGTGTGTTTATATATGTATATGTATGTGTGTGTGTGTGTGTGTTTTGTGTTGTGTGAGTGAGCGAGTGAGTGAGTGTATATATATGTGTATATATCAAGATGGAGCATGTGTAGACATGGGTGTGTGTTTTGTGTTGTATGAGTGAGTGAGTGAGTGTATATATATGTATATATGTGTATATATCAAGATGGAGCATGTGTAGACATGGTGAGTACATGGAGGCTGTTCTTAGTGGTTAATACAGTACATTGTTAAATCTTCACAGAGTATGTGCATTTTTTACCATTCCATGTTTACAAACCTTTGGGCCATGTTTGGTTCAGTTAGGGGAAAACTGTAAAGTATATGAAAGTGCAAGAGGAAGTTACTTTACCAAGGGGAATTATATTACTTTTCCTTCAAGGTGTTATAGAATGACCAAATTTAAAAGCTTAAGTTGTTAGATAGAAGAAACATTGAATATATATTTTTTATAGCACGCCCATAACGTGTAGGCAAAATATTCTTTCCACTCAAGCTTAATACGTGAAACTATTTTTCATTAATGGGAGAATCAAACACTTCATATATGAGAGGCATTAAATATTTGTTACTCTTAATGATTGTTATGCATGACATGGGGAGAGGTAATTCCGTAATGAATTCGCTTGTTTGGTACTACGAATTAAAGGGCAAGAGGAGATCATATTTTAAACTATCTAGCCCTTTCCCCCTTTTTCTAGATTTTTTTTGCTAAAATAATTTTTAATAGAAATAATCTACTGATAAATTAAACATTCGAGATATATCTCTCTAGTAGTCAAAAACCATAAAGAAAAATGATACTTTTCTGGATGCTAATAATAAACATTGTAGAGGCAACTTTTATTTTTATTTTTTTGGATAAATCATTATAGAAGCATCTTATTAATTCCAAACTATCAACGGAAGATGTGGAAAATTCAATGCTAGAAGGATGTGGAAGGCGGAGTAATTTATCGTGTATAAATTTAATGATAGAGTTTGTGTTTCTTCATTTTCCCGACCGGTTTGAGACAGAAAGAGATAGTTGTGTTCTGAAGGGGTTTCTTATGCATCTCGCCCTTCTAGTTTCTCTTACTTTCTTCAAAAGGGTTGATTAAATTTCCATTCACTTTTACTTTCCTCTCACTCCGGCCAAACTTCACCTCTGGCTGATTTCTTGTAAAAAATAATTAGGCGCGTGTTGATTCTTGCTGGAGTCATTTCTTCCTTCTTTGAATTGTGAAATTTGAGTGCCTTCTTTTCTGTTACGTTTTAATCATGGTCTCCAAATTTTGCATACTTAATTTTTTTCATTTGTTTATCACCTGTATGTTAGGCCATCTCCAATGATCAAGGGTGGAGCAAGTCAAGGTTGGCTTGCCCTATCCTTTAGTCTTGAAGTCAAATATATTTTCTTTTTTCTTTTTATTTATTTTTAGCTAATAAAATTCTTTATTTTTCTAAATAAAAATTTTCTTTAATTTATTATTAATTTTAAAAAGGTTCATTTTAATTTTAAAAATGTAACCTTTATTTAAGAAACTTAAATACAATTTTATTATTAAAAATTAAACATTAAAAGACGTAACTTTAATTTAAAAAATTAAACATTAATAGTCTGTAAATTGAATAACATTGTAAGAAACTTAAATCTAATTTATTATTATTATTATTATTATTATTATTATTATTATTAAGTGATAGTGGGGAAAAATGAGGATTGAAATTAAATGGAATAAATAGATTGAGTCATTGGAGATGACTATGAAAATGAAAGGGGAAGTTGGACTTGGAATCTGAGGGGAAGCGTAGGCCGAGGAGTCATCAGAGATGGCCTTATATTTATTCACCCTTTCCACTCTGTCGTAATGATGAAGTTCTCGAATACTACAAAGAAACTAGTATCCTGTCCAAAGTATACTTCTCCACGGACATATGGTACGTGATATTGAATGTTATTGAGGGTAGGGAGTTTGTGGGAAATGGGAAGCTTTTAGTTTGGGAGGAACTAGGGGAAAGGCTGCAAATGACTAAGCATGGAAATACGTTTCTAAATGCCAACACACAATGGAACCAAGAGTTGGTTTTTGCCGCGAAACTCTTTGACATGGATCTGATTTTGTGTGTGCGTTGTGAGACAACACCAAGGAAGACCTAGGTCGTGGGTGAGTGCACAATATCATTTAAGGATGTTGTAGAAATGAGTGGTTCTAAGACTCCGGTTTGATACGATCTTGCGAGATCGAGGAAACCATAACATAATACTTTGAGGTGTGACAACCTCCACTTGAGGATCAACCTACACCGTGAATATCATTTTCTCGAATTTGACACCCTTTAAACCAATCATCTTACACTGGTGGTTGGAGTTCCTTTCGGAGAAGTGGAGTTGACTATTGTAGGCGCTAAGAATCTGATTCCTATGAAGAATATGGACGGGAATGAGTTCACCGACTCGTACTGTGTTGCCAAGTACGGGCAACCATATATGAAAACAAAAACAACCCTTAATAGTTTCAACCCGCAATAGAACACGCAACAACTCTTTGATGTTTTCGATAGTAGCACCTTCATCACCATCACCGTGTTTGACAACTCTCACCTACGAAGATATGGATCTTCGGTTGACTCGAGAATGGAGAAGGTCATGCTCCCTCTTTTCGACCTTGTAAGCAATCGCACATACAACAATACTTACCCACTTATGGTTGGATCCAAGAGAATGGGTGAGATTCAGCTCAAGGTAAAGTTTTCGTAGTCCATATCCCAAGCAAAAAGGATGAAGACGTATTTCCACTCGCTATTGGCTGAGATTTAATGCGATGAGCCTCTACACGATTATCAGACGGTGTATTTGAGGGACCAAGTGATTGAAACCATCTCCGAAAAACAGTGTCTTGTGGAGCCGCCACTGCAGAAAGAAATGGTCGAGTTCACCCTCGAGATGCCAAAAGATTCCAGTGTTTTGGCTACTCAAGTGAATAGGATGTACAATGTAATCCGGTTCAAAGATAGACAAGCATCATTCCTAGTTTTCTTCCTTTGTTTGGTGCCTGTGATTATGGTGATTTTGGGGCAAAATCAAGATTCCTTATTTTGAAAAAAACATGTGGAAGAGGTTGCCACCGAAGAAAAAAGAAAATTCCTCCATGAGCAAGCCCAAGGCCTTATGATCTACTTGTGATATGGACTGCAAAAAATTAACATTGAGTTGAATCTCGCCCATTCTCTTGGCTCCGACCATAAGTGGGTAAGTGTTGTTTTAAGTGTGATTGCTTGCAAGGTCGAAAAGAGAGATCATGACTTTCCTCATTCTCGAGTCAATCGAAGATCCTTGTCTTCGTAGGTGAGAGTTGTCAAACACGGTGATGGTGATGAATGTGCTAGTATCGAAAACATCAAAAAGTTGTTGCATGTTCCATTGCGGGTTGAAACTATTAAGGACTGTTTTTGTTTTCATCCATTGTTGCTCGTAGTTGGCAACACAGTACGAGTCGGTGAACTCCTTCCTGTCCATATTCTTCATAGGAATCATATTCTTAGCGCCTACAATAGTCAACTCCATTTCTCCGATAGGAACTCCAGCCACCTGTGTAAGATGATTGGTGTAATGGGTGTCGGATTTGAGAAAGTGATATTCACGGTGTAGGTTGATCCTTAAGTGGAGGTTGCCACACCTTAAAGTATTATGTTGTGGTTTCCTCGGTCTCGCTAGATCGTATCAAACTGGAGTCTTAGAATCACTCATTTCTACAACATCATTAAATAATATCGTGCACTCACCCACGACTTTGGTTTTCCCCGGTGTTGTCTCACAACGCACACACAAAATCAGATCCATGTCAAAGGGTTTTGCAGCGACAAAAACCAACTCCTAGTTCCGTTGTGCGTTGGCATTTGGAGCCGTCTTTCCATGCTTAGACATTTGCAGCCTCTCCTCGAGTTCCCCCCAAACTGAAAACTTCCCATTTTCGACCAACTCCCTACCCTCAATAACATTCAATTTCACGTACCATATGTCTGGCTTTTCCCATTCACTATAACCCCATCTATTTGCCTTGCCTGGAGCAATGCATCATTCTCCTCGGTTCCTTTCCAACACTGGAACACCAGTTGTGATTCATTTACAGTCTCACCTCTCTTGTTAATTAGCACATGAGCTATAGATTGCTCGTGGTGTTTTGATATTCTTCGTTTTGGAATATCTGCAACTTTGGCTATTGTCAGTCCAATCAAATGGTTGCCATAAGTTCCTTGGTCCATCACCATAAATTTAATGTCATCAACCCCCTGATCGATAAGTTGATTCGTTGAAATCACAAACACTTCTTATAAACATAAATCCCTTGCTTTTACTTTAACCAAAAAATTATAATCGCTGCTGCTCAGGGGGCAAATATTGTGCTTGAATGACTTTTATGAAAACATACGGAGTAGTATGCAATATTCTATATTCTTCGTTTTACAAGCTCTCATTCTCATATATCACATCTTTAGGGTTCATCTTCACACAAAAATTAATTAGAAAATGAACATCTCATAATCAAGATTATTTCAATATAAACACAATTAAGTACTAGAAAAACAAAATAAATTCATTAATAATCATTATTCAACCAAAAGATACTAAAAAGAAGAAAAAAAACCATAGAAAAATCATATGCATTCAACATACATCAAAACATTAAAAGGAAAAAAAAAATAGATGCACTCACTTACCTTGTGGCTTGAGAGAGACAGTAGAGAGACACACGAAGACGATGAATGAGTTGTGGTGTAGTGAGTAGGGTTGAGCACGGTTTGGTAAATCGATTGAACCGAACCGAATCGAAATAAAAAGTTCGGTCGGGACCGTTTATCGAAACGAAATTCCGGTTCAGTAAACGGTTCCCGCCCGAAAATCGACCTAGGTTCCACATCGGTTTTAGGTATTATCGGTCGGTTTACCGAACCGAACCGGTAGAACCGAATTCTTTTTTTTTTTAATCCTAAACCTAATTACACTTCTCAAACCCTTCTCATTTCTCACTTCCCTTCTCATCTTGTGCCACAACCCCATCAACCCACAACCAGCACCGCCGCACCACCGCCATCTTCGGACCACCACCGCCATCTGTCCTAACGTGAAGTTGATTTGTTCTCCATGTGACCGGTGTCACCCTCTTTATCTTATTAGAAGTGTCAAAAGTTTCTTCTAATTAAAAATCTTTAGCACTTCATCTTTTTCTTTAGTAATTCTTCATCTTCTAATAAAGTGCTCAGATTCAGATCCCCAATTTCGACCCAGATCCCCAATTTCGCTAACCCTAAGTGAGACTCCATCTTCAATTTCTTACACCTAAGGTATCTATTTTCTTCTTCTTACCCTTATTTTCAACAAGAATCAAAAGTTATAATTTTCAGATTCTCCTTTGAATTTTTGCCCTCACTTCCTCTGTTCTCCTCACATTCCAGATTCCAAAAGTTATAATTTTCGATTTTTTTGGACCGCCGGAACCGGATCGAACCGAACCGTTCGATTTTTTACCGAACCGTGGTAAACTGTCCATGGTCTGAAAATTACTGAACCAAACGAACACCGAAATTCGGTCCGATTCGGTTCTTATCGAATGCTCGGCCCTATGTTCAAATGATTCATT
The DNA here is from genome assembly GCA_030819805.1 of Penstemon newberryi var. newberryi. Taxonomy (NCBI): domain Eukaryota; kingdom Viridiplantae; phylum Streptophyta; class Magnoliopsida; order Lamiales; family Plantaginaceae; genus Penstemon; species Penstemon newberryi. The sequence continues at coordinate 9,004,844 of JAUALY010000004.1, read as the reverse complement.
AGTGAGAGAGAGAAAATGACTAAGACATAGTATGTGCACTTTTTTTTTGGGTACAAAAGAACAAGCAAACAAAATGAAACGATGGTATGTGCACTGTGTCACAGACTTAACTTCTCTTAAGTAACCCGTGCGGCCTATTAGCCACGAAACACCCCTAGCGATCGCTTCCGCCCCTCTGTCGGAATCGGCTAAGTCAGCCTTACTCGTCCCGAAGGAAAGTTGCTAAGTAAGGTTGTAAGTGGAAATGAAAGATAGTGCACTTGAGAGAACTTGGGAATGCTTATTCACACAAACTTGGATGAATTCTTGGATTTCTTGGATGGTTACAAATGAATGCCTACCTACCTATTTATACAAGTATGCTAGCCTATCTAGAAAGTTCCCTATATCTAGAGCATTCTACCAAGCTCCTATGTACATCCTACAAGTTTCTAGAACATTCTACAATGTTCTACTACATTCTACCCATATGTTTCTAGAACCTTCTATGAGGTTCCATAATCTTCCGCAACCTTCTAGAGTCTTCTAGAAGTTTCTCCAACCTTCTAGAGTCTTCTACAAGGTTTCTCCATCCTTCTAGAAGGTTCCCCAACCTTCTAGAATCTTCTACACACTTCTAGATTGTTCTAGGATGGCCTAGAATCTTCCACATTCTTCCATCCATGTGTAGAGCCTTCCGGAATGTTCCGCACATGGGTAGAACCCTCTGGACCCATCCGGAACAGCGTAGATCCTTCTGGAGACTTCCCAGAACCTCCATTCCCATGCAAATCCGCCCCAAGGACCAGCCCCATGGGTCGAGCTATCCCGGTCCCTCGGTTGTCCATGCCGTGCGCCTGCCGCGCCCGTCCCATCCTTGCTCTCCCGAGCAGCGTCCCGTACGTGCGAAGCCTCGCCCCTGCTTCGCTCCGTGTTCCTGCAAAGTCCTCGGCATGTCCTGTCCCGAGCTCTCCGAGCCACGCTCCCATCCCCCGGGTCCCCGTGTCGCGCCATTTTGTCCCTGTAAAATGTCGGGCCGTGACATCTGGCTCTCCAAAAGTTAATCATACTAGATTAGTACTCTTCTAATTTCTTTTAATTTAATGTAATATTCAAAATTATTTGTTTGTCTTTGAGATTTTCTTTTTTCTTTTCATTTTATAACTTTTTACAATTTTTTCTATTATTTTAGAAAAGTCCTTGAAAAATTTATAATATTTAGATGATCGAAACATACACGAGAAACAAAATTCTGATCCCCGGTATGAAGAATTGTGAATTCATTTGAATCGATAAAATTAAAAAACTCATAAATATCGACTTAAGTTATTTAAACCACACCAACATTGGATACACCATGGCTCTATGTGGATGAGTTTTGGCCTAGTCTCGCGGGTTAGCGAGATCGGTGTAAACCCTTTCAAATGAGTTATCGCTAGATCCATAAAACTCATTACAAATTATTCAAAATTAATATTCAAACTCTTGATACTTATAAAACATTAATTTGACATTTACTATCAATTCTTCATCCCCCCCACACACTCTCTAAAAAAGACATTGATTTGACATTTACCACCTATTTTTTTTCTCCCACACTCCAACATTCAAAATCAATTCAAGTGGGGTTTTAATTTTTCAGAATCACATAATCCAACATAAAAAATCTGACCAAATGGAATTTCAAAGGTTTCACCGAAATCATCCAAACTATGTTTTCAAAATCGAGACCTGCTAAACCAGAACATAACCCATCCAAATAGGCCCCTATTATTTTGAAATCAAAGCAGACTTCATTGGAAAATATATGTTATTAAATCATACTTAACCATAAGTAACCGTACTCGAATTACAAAATTTATTCAACCAATCAGATTTGGATGTACATGGATTGTGGACTAAAATGAAGGAGAAGATTTAACGGTGGAAAGTCTTACTATTGCAAAGATTTCAAGTTTAGTCCGTTAACTTTTAAGTTGTGACAAAAATAGTATTTATCTTTTGAGCTTCAATATATTTGGTCCTAAATTCTTCAAATTTGATCCTTCATCTTTCAAGTTAGTATAATACATTGTTCATTTTTGAGTTGGACACATTTAATCTTCTACCTAACCTTTTTTAATTCTCTAAATGTGCACATCAAACCCCCCCCCCCCCCCCCCCCACCCCCCACCCCGGCGTGTCGCCCTGAAGTTGCATGCTTTGGCACTTTACTATCCGGAAGTTAGCAGATTAAATGTGTCATATTCGTATTATTATTATATTTTTCAATACAAAGGATTTGGATAGTCGTGTTCTTGTATACATATTAATTGCGTGTAGTTAATAACTCACTTAATTTACATGGGATCTCTTCGTGGAGTGACACAATGATTGAGTCTATAAATGGGACCTTTTCGCATACAATTGTGCAATGCGTTACATTTCATGACGCAATGAGTTAATGTCAATTTATACCGTGAAATGCATAGTATTCAATTTACTCTGTAATTTAAAAAAAAAAAAGACTTTACCCCCTTGTAAAAAATTTAAATAAGTAATTTACCTAATTCAACCCGAAAGTGTAACTCACTTTGTTTTGCAATGACTTTTAATTCTTCTTCTTCATACATGGTAAAACACGCCCTACAAAGTAGAAATGGTTGAGACTATACTAAGTTATGAATTTTGTCTTGAGGATGACGATACAAAACGATGAAATACACATTTAAATTATTTAAAACAAAAATCATTGTTTCAGATGCTTTATATTCAAATATTTATAAATGATGAATTAATTTTTGAAAACTATAGAATTATTTTACATGAGTTCTATCACTAAATTTATTGAGTTGAGTTCAAACTGAATCTGAAAATTTATTGAGTGACATTTGTTGTTAAAATTTGATTTGATTTGATTTGATTTGATTTGTATATGAATCAAATTCAAATGAGTTGAACTCGAATAAATATCAAATAAATTTATCAATTGCCTATTATTAAGAAACTCGACTCCATATTCATTACATTTGATGAGATAAAATAAGATTTTTTTAATAAATACAAAACTCTACGAAGTTTATGTCACTCTTGTAATTTTCAAAAATAGTGTGGATGTAAACTAGATTAAAATAAAATTTCTACTAAACTGTTCTAAAAAAAATTCAGCTAAATCGGATGAATGGATAGTCGGTGGAGCAATCAATTTCCTAAGCAATGTGATAGAGCTGTATGGCTACAACTCTGTTAGAAAAGTCTTTTCCTTAATTCTTTTTAGATTTATACTTTTCATATTAATTATTCTAACTCTTAATTAAGTAAGATATTTATTTTTAAATGATGACACTATTTAATAAAAAATTTAATTCATCTATTATGAAATGGAGAGAGTACCAAAATTAATTTAAAGCCTTGAGTTTACGACAAACAGAAAATCAATTATTAGCTCAAATTCAACAATAATTGCCTTACAAGTTGCAACTAACCCTAACTTCCTAATTAGTTAACTCCAATTCCATCAACGTTGCACCATGACGACCCCTCCCCCCTCCCTTAAAATCACGTTTGATTTAAATTACCCAATTGTGAAAATTTTAAATAAGTAATTTATCTCATTCAGTTGGAAAGTGTAACTCACCACATATAAAAATGACAGAAAGACGGTATGAAATTTTCTTTTATAAAATTATAGGGGGATAAGATACTCTTTTTAAAATTACAGAGAGATAAATTGAAAGTATCATTGGGGGGATTACAAGTAACTCCAAGATATATTATAGAATTGAGGCTATGATCAAGGTGTAATGGGTCAACTATTACTAGTGTATGTATTTCTCTAGTTTAATAGTAGTCTTTGTTATTAGTTTATCTATGTGCTTTGATTCCATTTAAATAGATTCGATATAGTATTGTGATGTTGAGTGGATACTGGATTTTCGAATATGGCTTGCTCCGCTTCAAGAATTTGGATAACATGTACGTCAACATCTGTAAAACAAAAACTACACACCAATGTTGGTGCTGGCGGAGCCAACCTACGAATAAATAAGCGGGTTTTCGATTTGAAACCCCATTTGGATGTTAGGTTTTGTAGTTTTGAAAAAAACTGAATTACCATTAGGAATGATTTGGATGTTGGGGGTAGGTGATATGTATCAACTCACATCTCAGTGCCCAAAAAAAAAAAATTGTAACCCACCTGCAAATTATTTTCCATGCAATTCTAATTTTTCTTTCTAGCTCCCCCTTAATTTTTATCGTCAACGGCAGCAATGCATCCAATTTGCAACGAGTTCCGCACCGCCCTCTTCGGACTTTATTTGAGCAACTCACTATGTCAAAATAAAATAAGAAAGAACATTCAAATGAAAACAGTAAAAAAAAATCAATAAATAGTTTCTTCCTGTTAAAAGAATAGTGTGGCATGTACAAAGAGAAACAAAAACAAAAATGGTTGGGATGGGAAATGTTGGTTTAATTGAGAAACACAATTAATTGGATTGAGTCAAATTAGCCAAAGTTCATTACACCTTAATGAATGAATTAATGATAAGAGAAGATTGTGTATCTTCATCTCACATGGGAAAGAAGGAAAAAGTTGAGCTACAAAATTGCTATAAAGAGGTTACCAAACTTTCAAAGGGGAAAGACTTTTGTAGGAATGAGCCTATAATTATCTCAGGGCCTAATAATTATTTAAAGTCCAAACTTTACATAAAGCCATGGGTGATCCGAATAGGATCCGCGTGTGGGGACCCATTTCTAGAAGGTCCGAGAAGGATTCGTGTTGCCCGCTCAATTTTGAATGAAAGGGTGTGTTTGGTTGGATTTTGAACCAAACGGGTGGCACACTTTCGGACCGAACCATTGCTTAAGTTAAATTTGAACCGTTGTTGTGACCCTCCATCAACACTTTTTCAATTGCTATAAATAGGAGAAAAATTTGGGCCAATTCTTCACACTATTTTTTCAGCAAATAAAGTAGATTTAATTATATCTCTACTTTTCAAATTAAATAATTTTCTAGTCGAAGTTCTGTTTGTTCCAACTCTTTCATGGGGTCTGTGTGTAAATTGATCACCCTTAAAATTCGCTGGAACAAGTTGTAGCCCAATCTTTGGACCAACACCATGGATCCTGAAGTTGAGCTCATTTTCTAGGTTGAAGATGATGGATCAGTGACGAAAATCCGGCATGATGAGACATTTGAGATTTTAATTTGAGGGTCTTTAAGTCACTAAAGTTAGCCTTAAGCTTTTAAAAAAATAACGGTAAGAATTTTGAATGCTGACTAGTTTCTTGGGTGCATTCTTGTGCCATTGATGCTGTTGTGTATCTGATTTCCTTTTTAAGCAATTTGCTGATCAAATCAAATTTTAGCAGAATACATAATATCTTTGATTATCTATATTCATTTGTTGGAACGAAATCAACCTAGACCAATTAGAGTTAAAAGTACAGGATGCAAGATTATGAGTTGTAACATAACTCACCTAATCATTCACTGAATATGTGTAAAGTAAATATATATATATGCTTTCTGATTGAATAAATTGTTGTCAGTTCATATTTAAACTAGAATTATCAATATAATTTGTTACCTCAAACAAATGTGTAAATATATTTACTTTGTGATTAAATAAATTGTTGGCAAATCATATTTAAACTAGAATTATGAGTATCAATAATTAGTCATCTCAAACAACAAAAGAATAAAAAATACTGAAATCTTCCTAAAACATAAGCATTTTTTTTACTAACAATTAATCTTTCCCATTCTCATCCTTCTTCACTATCAATTCTTCAATCCCATATATATATATATATATATCAATTCTTCAATCCCATATATATATATATATATATATATGGGGCTATTATTATCATTCTTCATTCCTACTCTCTTCTTCCTCCAACCTCAATACAACTTTGCTTTTAGTCAATTTCGAACTTTCTTCTTTAACTCTTTCATTCTCCATTTTACCCTTAAGAAACTCAATTAAACCACCCAAAGCAATCCCAGCATCATCGCTCTTCAGTAGTTGCTCTCCTACTTCAGCAGGAGTCACTTTCGCTAAGGTTATAAGCCTCTCGGCCTCCAATGCAAGGGGGTGCGGGTTTGTTATTCCAAGGTAATTAGATACGAGTTTCTTGAATCCACACGGCGTGCAATAAGACATGTGAATATGCACGTCCATACGTCCAGGCCTCAGTAATGCTGGATCTAGCTTTTCTTTGTGATTGGTCGTGAATATGACTATTCGTTCGTCACCACAACTCGACCATAACCCATCTATGAAATTTAGTAGCCCTGATAATGTTATCTGGGGTACATAGAGAATCACACCATTTATTAGTCTTAACTTATTTTTATTCTAGTAAGAGTATGGATTGAAATTTTGTTTCAAGGCGTGTTTTGTACTACTATTAAATATTAGAAACTCTTGAAAATAAATTGAAAACATGCAAAAATACCATGAAAAAAAAAGAAAAGCTTGCCTTAGGTTTACCAAAGCTGTCAAAATTTGGTTTTGTTTCCTTATTGTTCCTATCAGACAAATCAATTGATGCATCAATGTCTTCCACCACAAGTATTGATCGGTTTGAAGTCGACATCAGAATTTTTGTCAAATCAGAATTAGAGTTAATTTCAGCCAAATCCAAGTCATAAATATGAAAATTCAAATAATTGGCCATGGCTGCAATCAAACTTGATTTCCCAGTCCCTGGAGGACCAAACAGCAAATACCCTCTCTTCCAAGCTTTACCAACTTTTCTATAAAGCTCTTTCCTCTCCAAAAACCTATTCAAGTCATCAACAATCATGTTCTTGAGCTCATCATCCATTGCTAGGGTTTCAAAAGTTGATGGATGATCAAGAACCACTGCAGCTTCCCATGGATCATACCCCTGCATATTATCATAATGTAGAGTATGCAATTTCATGGTCTTTTTCTCTTCTTTAAGAGCTTTTGATCTTTCCAAAACATAAGGCAAGTACTCATCAACAACCTTGGATTTGTGCTTCTTGTGAAAGGTTAGAACAAAGTATTTAACTTCGGTTTTAACAAGGCCACTACAAGAAAAATTAGTGACGAAATAACATTTATTATTAAAAAGTTATCAAACTACATGCAGTTTTAGTGAAATTTAATATTAGTAACATGCAAGGCGTATGACAATTAATTAGGTTGGACATTAAATTACATTAGTGTCCATCATTAAAGAAATGTCAATTGCGACAATTTAATCACTTAATAAATATGATGTAGGTACCCGTGTATATAATTACGGCGTGCAACATCTGTTTCTTTGCTAACCATCCTCCATGTCAGCTCGAACCCACAAAATTTATCTGTAATATCTTCATTTTTACCTATCTTGACATTGATTTTGGTCTCTTTTTCCGGGAGTGAAACGCAGAAGCTTTTGGTGACGGGGCTAGTGATCGTGGCTATGTAAATTTCTGCTGCATGAAAGAGTTGGTTTTTGTTGAGGCCATCATATTCATTGATGGTCATTGTTATTTCGTTGGTGAATGTAGACAAAAAGGTGTTAAATTTGGTGTAAATATATTCATTGATTTCTTTAGGGATCAAATCTCTGGACATGGTACGGACGAGCATGGCCGTGGCCGCAACCGAAGCTGCCGTGGAGATCACCGTTTTCACTGAAGGGCGTTCAATTTTTCGGAACATGATTCTTTTGTTTAATTAACTTGGTTTTAGAATCAATCAAGAAAATTTGAGAAATTTTAATGAATGTTAAATATAATTCACGTATTTATAGATTGAAATTTTGGAATATTAGTACGTATAGAGATTTTAGAGGTAGAGTTCTCCTCGGATTTGGTCTTGAGATTAGGAGTCCCAAAAAGCATCCAAGTAGCAGGTTTTTATTAGGAGTGGAATTCTATATACGGGAAGTTACCCATTATTATATGGAAAAATCTTTTTATATTTTTGGATTTATAAAATATACGGAAACAAAAAAGTATGAAAACTTCTCTAGTTTATACTCATTATAACTAGAATATGTAGTAAATTTTTATTTTCCATTAACATTAAACTCTGTAGTTTTCTTAATTTATTTTGAATGAAATATTATTATTTTCAGCAGTAGTACTATTTTTTTCCTTTAAATGAGTTGTAAATTAAATTTATAAGATAATCTTCGGTTCTTGGATTATTGGTAACAATAACATGATAAATTATGTGGTGTATTGGGCTGTGAATAATCTTTTAAGTCCAATTACTACATTTGGGCTATTTAAACATTTTGCTAAACGGACTTTATTATATACTACATTACTATTTACTCCTATATCAAGCTGCGAAATTTGAATTTAATGCTACATAATCCTACATCTTGTACGATCCATGTCTCCATCTAAACCGAACTTAACCTTTTCTTTTGCTTTATAATAATAATCTTAAAATAACTTGAATTTGTTGACTGTTGAGTATGATAAATTGGTTTATTGGATCCAAGTAGGTTTTGGTTCAAAATGGGTCCAATAGATTGTTCAAGGCAGGTTTAGGAATATCAGTGCATCATAATTATTGATGTAGGAGCATCCGAAGTAGACGAGATTTGATTGCACTTAATTATTTATCATTGGAATATTACGTGTTTGTGGATTAATGCAAAAACAGAAGATAATTGAAGTTCATTTTTTAAACTTGGCTCTTTTCGGCATGTTGTACTATTTTGACTTTAATTTTTGTTCGATTATCATAATCGTGATAAAGATCACAATTAGAATTGGGCTCTTTTCACCCCCTTGACATCAATTTCGACATTAAAATTCCTTCGTTTTCCTCTTCAAAATGTGATTTTAGATATTCATTTCAGTTTGATTTTAATTAAATAATTAGGATGTCGATTTGAACTCAGTTCATGTTAATTTTTTTATCTTATTTAATTTTGCACTTTGACTTTTAACATATATTTACTCTTACCTTACTGACTGACTATACAATCCAGCTTTTTGGTTGTTTTGTACGAGTTAGTTAATTTTGATATCAGCATAATTATTTTATTATACCAAACAAGTTCAAAACATATCATTCAATTAATCACGTACTTGTAACTTGTCTTATGGACAATTGATCAGGTCCGATCATATTTCATTTGGAATACAATTTCTGAACACCAGAACTGATTAGATGAAACGTAAGTTATTATTATCTTTTGAGAATCAGAAATTTTAAACCACTGAAAACTGCTTGTGTGTATCAGGAAAATTCCAATAAAAAGATAAAGCAGACCATCAAGTGGAAGACAATTAGACAAAGTTACGTTGTTGTGACTTGTGATGTCTCCTTTGAAATGATTTTGCAGACTATCCCTAAGTTACGGACCATAAATCTAATTACAAAGTATTTCTGGGCTTAAATTAAAGATTCCATTTCTTTCTTTCTTTTCAACTTTTGTTTTTTATGGAAGGATGAATTAATTCTGCTGAGTAAGGATTGAGTCATATGAGAAACAGTATATAACCAAAATTTAATTTATTCATGTCTAGCTTTATACTTATTCTTTTGATTTAAATAATTAGTTAATTATCACATCAAACCCTTCTGTTTGTTATATATTTTTACGTCTGAAATTCCAAGACGAGATTGGGAATACGGCAACAAAGCATATATGCGCATAGAACAAGAATTAGAATTAATACTAATTTGATGCATGTTCCCCTAAGTATTCCATATCGTTTGATTATCCTAAAAGATAAAATACTATTAGACATATTTGGCTGTGGAAATACCTCAAAATTTTATGCTAGCTACATGTAATCTCTTAATCCACCAATATTTTGTGGGGCTCCACTTTGTCTAAATTATTTGCATCAAATTTATGGTTTGACACAGGGTAAAATCGTATAATGAGGTGTCAAATTCAATTCAGTACAGAATTCCTCGAAGTGATCTCGAAACTTCCAAAATGAGTGGGGACCGATCAACGCTCCAAGAAGATCTACTAGGTAAGATCGGGTTCAAAATTTACATGAAGATGATTGAGCTAGAACAACTCGAGCTGGACTCAGCAAAAGATTTGACCTACCATTTTGTAGTGTGATTCATGTGTGTTTGTAGTAATAAGTAAGGGGGTATTTATAGATGATAAAGTTACACGAGTTGACCCGTTTAGTCGAATATTATCCGGGTAATATGATGAGCGCTACGGTGAATTGTGTATGGTTGGTCTAATATGGGCGTACAATAAGTGACATGTGACGTACCGCGCTTGAGGGATTTACGGACGTCCTATCAGACTCCATTCAAAAAGATCTTGTTGGTCGACCTAGGATATACACCGTTGAGCTCATGTTCAATCTCACACAGTCAGGCTCACCTTGATCGAGCTCATGGGCGATGAGAACAAGTCAGTCGGGTCGAGTTTGTTGGTAGGTCCATAGGGACTGTCATGTAGGAAGTGATTAAGTGTCATATAAGGATATATTTGATATATTATGATTAATTAGTACTGATAATTTTCATAGGGAAGCCAATTTATGTAATATATATTTATACTTTTATTGGTTTTTCTATTTTTCCATTGGTATTCGGGTATTGAACGGATGCGGATAAATTAAATATAGTTACCGTGTAATTCAAATACGAATGAAGTGAATCTAAATTTCCTCTTGTGAACATTCACTTGAGATTTATTAATTGAATTTTGTTTCCATTACAAAAAGAATTAATCATGGATCAACATTCAAATCTAGAAAATAAAAATTACCCAGACGATTTGTTACAAGCATTATAAAATATAGACAAATAAATAAATACTTTAAGCCCCAAGTAAAATTTCAAAATTCCCATTGCCATAGATGATCTAAAATCATATACATGCTTTTTTTTTACTAGCACTATTTACTATTAACTATTAACGTTTTCTTTTTTAATTCTGTATTACCACAGACTTTAAATTACTTTCAAGTATCTATAATGAAACCACAGCAGCTGAGAACTCTTCTTCTTCCCTGAGAATCCTCTGCTGCCGCGCTATAAACGCCTCCACCGTTCGCCGGAACTCTTCGCTACTCATCTCATCTTCCGCGAAGGTAGACGTACAAGTACCCGCCGCCGCCGCCGCCTTCTCACTCTTACGGCATCTCTCCGTCATGCTCCGTCTCAGTTCGCGGCGGCGCTCGTCCCCATTCACCGGGGGCGGTACGCGAGCCCTCACAATATTCTCAGAATGACTCCTGCTTAATTTAATTACCTTTTCGTCAGAACAAACAGTATATTGACACGATTCCGATGCTTTTTTCTCTTCTTTGTTGCAGGTTTGCAGATTCATTCGACATTTTTCCACATACTCCTCGTAAAAATCGGTACTTTTTCCACCATTTTTGGATGAGAATTGCCCGGAAATTAGAAACAGAACGAGTACGATCACGTTCCCGAGTATGAAAACAAATTGGGGGCTAATTAGGGTTAATGAAATTCCCCTAAAATACTCCGCCGACAGATTGAAAGAAAAAGCAAATTGAGTGGAAAACCTAGAGACGACGATCAGGAAAACAAAGAGCTCCAGGAATCGAAACAGAGTCGTTATTCTCTGAAATCTACGGTACTTTGAAATCGCGTTTGCTTTCTCGGCTTTTATGTCCTGGAACTTGAATGAATCCATTTGACCCGAGACCTAATGGATCGGATCGTACTATTTACTAGTATTTAAGAACTTAAAAGGGCTTTTTTTTTCTCTCTCTCTATTTTTCTCTGTTTTTGGTATTCACTCGAAAGAGTATTGGATAAAAAATTTAGGTTGAGCACTGAATTTGAACAGAGAGCAGAGGTGATTAAGATTGTACATAGTTTAATTGTTTTGAAAAAAAAAATTTGATTAATTGTTTTGTGTTTTGGTTTGGGGATTCAATTAATGGAGGAAGTGGTGATATTTATAGGATGAGAAAAAAAAAATAGATTCTTCGATCCATCTTTTTCTCTTTTACTTTATCAGTTGTGGTGGTTTTTAAATTCTTTTACTTTTGAAGAGTGGATTGATTTATAATAGTGGGAGGGAGGGTCTACCACTTTTGTTGGGGCCAGTTCTTGAAGTAATTTGAAATCACCAGCTGGTGGCTTATGCTCAAATTTCACTTATAAATTCCTTAATTTGGATAAGTAGGGAATCAATAATTGCTTATGGTGGATAGAGGCAAGGGACAAAAACGTCAAATAATATTATGAAAGGAGTAGTATTGATGTGGATTAAGTTCTATGGAATTTGGTTTTGGAGGGATCCTAGCTAGAATGAAGCTTGATTTCCAAATCAGTAATTATATGTGAATTTAAATGTTCAAAAAATTTAAGATATCAATATATTGACAAGTGTTTCAACTTATAATTCGTATGAGCATACATGTAGAGTCAAGTATATATACACCATTAAAATGTGTCACAAACTATATGATAGAATTTTTTTTGTCATGTTCGATCAGGCTGGTTTACATGTTTATGCTTCAGTCAATTATAAAGTGTCATTTAAATTTATTTTGGCAAAAAAGTTCGAGAAATGGCTTGTTTGTTTGGCGTTTTCCAAAATTATTTCGTGTTTAGAAAATGCAAAATAAATCATAAATATTTTTTATTTTCTGAAATAAATTTTCATCTCTCAATTTTCTCAAACTACAATGTTCACTGCTCTCACAAATTACTTTCCCAAACAACAAACAAACATGCCCTTAGTGTTTTAAAATTATGATGCAGAGTTTTGAAGAAACATGTGAATACAATTAAAAATTTGTGCGTATGAAAATATAAAACGAGTTTTGGTTATTTTTAAATTGATAAGTGATATGGTGAGTTATTTGTTTACATGGAGTACTATATTTTGATTTTGGAGTCTAGAAATTTGAAAATGTTAGGCCATAATAGAAGTAAACATGGCCTTTCTTATAGACTCTTTTGATTTTTCTGTGTGCCTAATATAATAATTCTTAGAAATTGTCATAATTCTCTAAAGCCATTTTATGCTAGCTATCAAATAAAACATATTTTTATATATCAGAGGTATCGTTAAATTCGCAAATCAGTGAAACTTATGCAAGTAAAATTAAAAAAAAAAAAAATCATTTTGTCATAATTCATATGGTTCAACCAAATCAAATTAAACCAATATTCCACAAAATTTGTGCTTATCAGTACTAATCATCCGTAACAAATTAATTTTATGAGATTTTTTTTTTGTCTGAACCTTTCAACCAACATATTATGCATCTAAGCTTATAATTGCATACTAGATAAATATGCATAATTCTATATAATGATATCTTAATCCACCTTTATTTTGATAATACAAAAAGAAATAGGGTGATTTATACTCAGACCCCCTCAGGTTTGGGCATATTACAAGAAACCCCCTATTGTTTCAAAAATTACAGGGACACCTCCTCAGATTTGGGCATATTACAAGAAACCCCTTACGACGTTAAAAACAGACGGAATTTGATGACGTCAGCAAAAAAAAATTGATTTTCTGAATTTACCCCTGACTAAATATACCCACAGGGGGTGTCTATGTAATAATATTATACCACAGGGGGTGTCTATGTAATAATATTATACCAGGGGGTGTATTTGAAAGATTACAATAACTTCAGGGAGTTAGTTGTAGCCAACTGTCATATTTTAAAAAATGACCGTTGGATGTTACTGTTGACCACATATTTTGGTTATAAATAGCAGTCCAAATGTTTTTTATTTTCTTTTGCATTTCATCCCACAAATTTGATAATGTCGTCATCAAATTCAAGAGGTAGTGTGAGATGCTTTAAATATCGATAATCAAAATATTCATGTGTAGGGTGTGTGAAAAATGCACCCATAATGGTTACAGATGCCCGCCAAGATTTAAAGTTGTATCATCCCTACAAGTGAACATTTTGATTTATAGTCAAAATATATGGTCAACATAACATCCATTGGTCATTTTTTAAAATATGACAATTGGCTATAAGTATCCCCATGAAATTTATAGTCAAAATATATGGCCAACATTAACATCCATTTGTCATTTTTTAAAATATGACAGTTGGCTACAACTAACTCCCTGAAGTTATTGTAATCTTTCAAATACACCCCCTGTGGTATAATATTATTACATAGACACCCCTTGTGGGTATATTTAGCCAGGGGTAAATTTGGAAAATCAATTTTTTTTGCTGACGTCATCAAATTCCGTCTGTTTTTAACGCCGTAAGGAATTTCTTGTAATATGCCCAAACCTAAGAGGGTGTCTCTGTAATTTTTTAAACAATAGGGAATTTCTTGTAATATTCCCAAATTTGAGGGGGTCTGAGTGTAAATCACCCAAAGAAATAATCAACAATTAGATTTGCTTAATGGGTTTTGATTTGACAGTTCTTTTGCTCCTTTAATTTATGCCTAAAATTCTTGGAAAACTTACCTCCAAGTGGAGCATGTTCATTGGATTCCTGAAACACAGGCACCTTTTTTAATTCTGTTTTTTGCTTTCATTTTCTTTCTTTTTCCTTTAGTTTTATGTTGTTTGAGACTTTAATTTGAGAGGGGTAAAATTATAATTTTAGGTTCTTGTCGGGTCATTTTGTTCTTCCTTACTACCTAAGAAACTGCCACGTTACATCTAATTTCCTTTCTTGAATTTCTTCACCAAGACGCACCAACGGTAACGAGTGAATGATTTTTTACGTGGCAACAAAGCCTTCAAATTATTTTCAGCAAGGACCCTCCTAATCCTAAAGGTTTGGCTTTGTTAATTTGGATCTTTTCTAAAATTTCGGTAATTTCTGAAAGACTAATTAAACATGCATTAGCTTTTCTTTGCAAAATATTTTAAAAAGCCATTATCGATCATTTTCTTATTCTCAAGCCATTTGCAATGATTAGAAATAAAAAAAATTATCTTAAAAATCATCAGTTCATCACTAACTTTATTATATTAGTTAAAAGTTTCAAGAATCAATCCAAACATTTTATTCAGTTAATTTTCAAGAGTATTTTAGAAATTCTCCTGTGTTTGAAATGACGTTCCAGAAAACTAGCAAAACGAACCCTTTACAGTTTGTTTTCTTATTAATTATCATCAGTCTTTAGTTTTCGGACCTGTACGTATAATTAATTTCCCTTTTTTTTTTTTAATTAATGAATGTGTTCTTTAATTTATAAAATCGCTTTTCACAGTTATTATTGGTGACAGAAGTAATAGCTTAGTTCATAAAAGAATAGCATCGTCGATCTAAGAATATTTTGTTGACATTGGTATTTTGCATTAGCTAGTTTGGTGGAATTTTAACTTTTAATGCACATATTTAATTTGTATACCTTAAAACATGGAGTAGAAGATATCAATGGCAAGTCATAATTTAGTGGTATTAGGTCAAGCTTAGCTAAGTGTTGTTTGAAAGTCTGAGTCATGCACATGGAGTAACATTATTCCATATATATTCAAGTGGAATTTATACTCTTTCTTGGTAATACTCTTTGTCCCCATATCTTTTATCTATTAATTAGGATAAGCATATATGGGAATCAATTAGGGTGGGCACGAGACGAGTTTGGGGTTAGAGATATGGTATAGTAAATTTTGGGATTGAGATATTTCATCCCAAAGTCACTCCGTAATATTTCAGGTATCCAGAAGCGGACACCCAAATCATTGTGGAATGGCGGATCCATATTCTTTTTAAGTCATCAATTCTTCATGAATCTAACAAAATTAAATTACAGTATTTCATATAAAACTTCGTATGTAATCGACTAGTAGTAGTAGTAATTTAATTTGTAGAGCAAAAAAAAAAACCAAAAAAAATAATAATAATTGTGTGACGTGGCGTAGGTGGGAAGAATAAGAAGTGGTGGCGAGACTATAAAAGTTTTTAGAACTTAGGCAAACTTAATGTATTAATAACTAGTGTAAGATTTAAAAGGAATATTAGGGTAAAGTAAAAAATGTATTCATTAGATGATGTTAATTAATTACTTAATTGATGTATAAGTAAAGTGTATAATTATATAATAATAATAAAAAAATGTAGACGGGTTCGGGTATTCGGGGTTGGAGAAACTAATCCCAAATCCGTCCCGTATTCCCGTAATAAAATCTATACAAATTTTCAAGTTCGGGCACCAAAACCCAAAAAAATACTTGTCCCATTGGGGTATTTTATAAACGGGACGGGTCGGGTTTGAATTACCCGAACCAACGCCCACCCCTAGAATCAATCATACTGTCTTTGCAACTTTTGATTAAAATATGGATTTAATTACTGCAAAAACTTTTTCATTTGAGATAATTCTGAATTAATATGAATTCCAAATTATTTAATAATTAATTATATTGTTTAGAGTACTCTCATATGAAGATTTTAGCTATAATACTTCAATTTCATTATTTCATATGATTTTAGGTTTACATTCTAAATAATTGTGTTTCTCAGCAAGAAACATTTTATTTTCTTTATCTAGGGATCGAAGAGGCAAATTTGACCAGATTCATGGAAAGATTTGTGAACCGAGTGCATGTAAAAACCTATATACATACAAAGAATTGAAAAGCGAGTTCATGTAAAACCTATATTTCTGAATATTTTTTTCCAAATTTTTGCAAGTATAATTTGGTAAACTACCATAAATATATGCAAATATGTTTGCCTTTTTAAATAGTATTAAAATCATGAAGTATAAATGTATAATGGGTAACATTGCCATTTTACAATTGAAATGGAAAAAAAAAATTATTTTCAAACATGCATGTTTAAGTAATATAAACGAGTTTAGGATCAACTCCGAGGTCCGAACATAGAAGTAATAAAAATAAGCTATTTTAGATGTGCATGTACTTCCAAGCAACGGTAGCATTTACCATTATATATGTGTAAGTAACTAGGCCAAATTTTCAATATTCCAAAAATCTAACGGTGAAAGGTTTTCACTAGATAATATCACATGCTCATATGTGGTGTATTCTAGCGGTCTAGCAAAAAAATATTTTTTTTTTATATATTAAAATATGTTTTTACCGCGCAGACAAAAAAATTGCATTAGATATATGTCCTCCTTAATCACTACAAAAAATTTAAATTTTAGTGACAAAAGAGTAAATGACAAAGTCACTAAAATGATGTATATAGACACACTAGTGACAAGAAATGTGAAAAAGTTGTCACTATTGACATTTAGTGATACCCCAACAGTGATAATTAAAAAATTGTCACTAAATTATAGTGACAATATTTATTGTCACTAGGTTGTCGCTGAAAGGGTGTCACTCATTGTCAATAGTGACAACTTAAGTTCCATACACTTGTCACTAATAGCCATTAGTGACAACTTTAAAATATATTTTGTCACTATTGCACTTGTCACTATTTTTATTGTGACAAAACTTATATTTTTGTCACTAAATATATGAAAAAAGTGACAATTTCATCAATGTCACTTATTATTTTGTCACTAAAATTCATTTTTTTTGTAGTGAATGTAATGTCAATAGAATTCTAACTCGTATTTCGCCTCTATGAATCACAAATTACAGTCACTAGCCTTAACCACCTTAAATATAAAATATATATTATTTATTTTTGTTTAAAGTTATGGACCCACAATCCCAGTTTGACAATAATTGGGCTTTTAACTTCAAATGACCCAGATTTATGGGCTCCATGGAATACTTTGATTAGTAATAATACCCATCAGTAGAACCTCAAGTGGGAGACATGATTTTCCAAAAGCATTTCGATTTTATATTCCTATAATTTTGCAGTGAAGTATCATTTTATATTGCAGAAAATGAATTTCATATACAATTTGAGATAAATAATCTGATAAATCTAAATTGTTACTCAAATCACGGCCATCAATATTTTATCTTAATTCAAATCATATAATTCCAAAGTGAAAGAAAAGTGGGGTATTAACTATATACTAATTAAGTCGAGTTGAGCTAAAAAATAATAGTTTGAGTTTGAATTAAATTTCTTACAGTTTCTTATAAATGAAATATAAGATTATGTTTGAACTTGATTTAATTGTTAAACGAACTACATGAAAATGAGTTTGAATTGAGTCAAATGCGCACGGCTCAAACTTAAATTATTTAATCTTTCACAAATGAAATATGTTTTTATTATTTTGAACTAATATAACTCTAGAATTTTATATGCGATCAAACAATAAAACATTTTTATTATGGAATCTAAAATTTAAATAACTTGGTTTAATTTCAACATTTTCCTACAAAAAGAAGATGACCACAATCCATAACTTGATAAATAACTTATGTAAATTTATATCAAACTTTCAGTTATTTCAGCATTATCTATCCATCAATATCAAAATATAATGATTACACTTCCAAATCCAGCCTAATTAATCCAAAGTTAATCGCACTGATCTGGAGATACTAAAGCAACTTTTTTGCTTCTAAAAGAAGAGATAAGGATGCAACCATCAAACTGAAACCTAGTTGGTTTAAGCAATTGACTTCTGATACTATATTGTTTATTTTAATTTTAAATTTAAAAAGTTAACACACAGACATGGGTTTTTCAATTTAAAAAAAAAAACAAACTATCAATATATATACGATCTGTTTTGTTTCTCAAATTCCAATATTCTTAAATTAAATTAAATTAAATTAAATTAATACTTACTACTGACATAAGGTATAATATGCTCTTAAAAGATGCCCACGGTGGGAACACGGTGGATTAAGAAAATCTTGAGTCGGATTCCACTAAATTTTATTTGGGTAAATTACGAATACCCCCCTCAGGTAAGCCCTAATTACAAAAATCACCCTCACGTATTGGATATTACAAAAATCCCCCTCAGGTTTGTCACCTTCTTGCAATTAACCCCTTGCCCATAAAATATTCCAATTTTGCCCTTGGGTGTTATTTGTATTGTTTGTAATGTCTTATAAATGTTAAAACTTGGGATCTAATTATTATATCTTATTAATTAGAAAAGAGATAATTATATATTTACTACCAGAATAATTGATAAAATTTATAATTGTCCATAAGTTTTAATAAATATTGCAAAAAAAAGGTATTTATATATTTATTAGCAATTTAAATTGTAAAATATTAAATTAAATAGAATTTTAATAATATATTTTATAAATATGAATTGTTTACACATTAGTTAAATGAATTTATTTTTTAAATTAGTAAATTTAATAAATTATATTGTATTATAAATAAGATATTTTAATTTATTAAAGTTTATATTGTATTATAAATTGAAATATTTATTGAAATTTATGCGAAATTATAAATTATATCAATTATTTTGGTGGTAAATATATGATTATTATTTTTATATTTACAAGATAAAACAATTAACACCCAATTTTTAAAATTTATAACATATTATAAACATTACAAATAACTTTCAAGGGCAAAATTGGAACATTTTAGGGACAAGGGGTTAATTGTAAGAATGTGACAAACCTGAGGGGGATTTTTGTAATACCCAATACGTGAGGGGAATTTTTGTAATTAGGCCTTACCTGAGGGGGGTATTCGTAATTTACCCATTTTATTATCTGCTAATTATTTCCGTATAGCCTTTTTGGAATGGGTTTTTGGCACTTTGCCCCCCTTAACATATGAGAAATAGGTACTTTGTACCCCCAAAACACAGAATTAACACTTTGTTTCATGAGCAGTATTTAGGTAGATTTTAAAGAGCATAGACATATTTTTAAGGGGATAGTGAAAAAAATTAAAACATTTAAGAATATATCCAGATCTTTAGAGTATAACGTACAGTTGTTCTAAAAAAAAAATGCAATGCACATTTAATTTTCCTAAAAAATTGAAATAACCAGATAAATGGAACAATTAAATAAAGTGTTTAATTGTTCTAAAAAAAAATTGAATTCACATATTTAATTAATTCATTCATTTATAGAATAAAATTATGATCCAATCCCTCCCCCTAAAAAACAATTAAATAAAGTGTTTAATTGCTCCTTTGAAGCTACAAATTCTCGATTAAGGGTGGAGTGCTACTGTTAATCAAATAAAAATTGGATTTTTAGGTGGTTAATTAATTAAGTGTAAAACTTGATACTTCTTAGGGTTAAAATGTAAATTGATTGTATTATTCTATTAAGCATCTCCTTTTTCATAAAGAAAATATACTAAGCATCGGTATATGTTCTTGGACGAGTGTTAATTATCATGATAATTAGTGTGATAAGTCTTTGGTACATGTACAAGGCTGAATATCATCGTGAAAAGTCTGGTTGTAATCTATTTTGAATATCGTTACACTTTCAACTTTAGTCTTTTTTTTATTATTATTATAAATTATCACATTTATTTTCAGCAATATAGATGAATAATATATGTATTTGTGGCAGTGGGTTGTTTCGGAATAAATATATTCACCAACACCATAAAAGAAGAATAACAACTTTATTTAATTTAAGGCAAAGTTGCAAAAAAGTCCCAAACTAATTAGTGATTTTGGATTTTCGTCCCAAGCTATATCACTTAGCCAAATTCGTCCCATAATTTTATATTCTTTTGGAATATTGTCCCACTTGCCACATGGATGCTTTCGTGTCATGACGTGGCAAATTTTAGCGTAAACAATTATATAAGATTGCAGAATTCGTCCCAAACTAATTACAAATTTTGATTTTTCGTCCCACACTATATCAACACGCCGACTTCCGTCCCGTAATTGAAATGACATGGGAAAAAAGAATTCGTTCCAAACAAATTATAAATATTTATTATTTATTAATACAAAAATGCACAATTTTTTCCTAATGAACTGAGATAAGATATTTTTTCTCAAAAGCGCATGGAAATTTCAAAAAATATATTAATGTCGGATCCGGATTTGCACCGATTGGGATCCAGTGGGTGGGTTTTCAATGTCTTAATCCGTTAATCGCATTCACATCCATCAAATAATTGGATTTCAGATGAAATTTTGAATTATGTGAAATCTTTGCTCTCAAAATTTATGCCACTATTTTTGTCCATAACAAGCAACGTAATTATTAACTCGTCTCACCAACTTAAGCTTTTTACATTGCTACTAAGTGCTAACATGAAAAGATCATTTCTCGATATCTTTAAACAATTGATATAAAATATTCATTAATTCTTATCGAAGAACTTATTCACGACATTAGGAGATGAGGCAAAATAAATGAGAATACAAAGAAAATATTAACTCATGACAATGTAAACTAATACTAATAAAGTTAATGACAATATATTGCATGTGATATTCACAATGTTTAATTTATATTTTTGTGATTTGAAAAAGAGCACTTTATACCATATAAGTTTATAAAAGTTTTACACTGTCTCTCTGATATTTTTATATGTAGCACTTTACCTTCCTATGTTATGATGATATGGCGGTTTACCCCATGTGATATGATAAATGTGACAATTTGTCCCTTTATGCTACAAAACACTTTTTATGCACATTTTCAATTTCGGCAAGTGAGTTACACTCTCTGACTCAATGGGGTAAATTACTTCTTTTAAATTTTTACATGGAGATAAATTGAACATTATGAATATCATAGGGGATAAATTGCCATTAACCAAATACTAATATATTGTTCATATCACTTATATAAGTTAGATATTTTGCATATTTCTTAATTTGTATATTTATTGTTAAGGTACCCAATGGATCAGATCAAGCGTAGTTTAATATTTGTTCCATAACTTTTTCCTCGTGGATTTTTTAAACTGGATAAAATCTAATAAGCTTTGAATCGGTAAAATGATGATACATTATATTCGGACCGGTATCCTTGTGATATTGGGAAAATTATTGTCTAAGTTCGGCTTAGCCAAACTCATCCAACCACCAAGCAAATATATTGCACTTGCTTTGTGATTGGTCACTCTCATGTGAGTTACATCCAATTCCAAAAACGTGTGTTACACTTGTCATATAATTACTTTGTGTTCGACCAAACCCTGCATAGATAAGAATTTTCCATAATATTGACACAACAGACAACGATACGGCAATCTTGTCTTTATTGGTAGTAGTATCTTTTAAGATTTTCCTTTTTCCTTTGCAAAAGAGAGAGAGAGAGAGGGGAAGATAATATTCCCAAAGAACCAATGGCCAATAACATACTTAAAGTTTCAACGGGCCTTCATATAATTCATTAAGGCAGGCCTAATAAACAAATGCTAAAGCTAAGGCCCCGAGACCTAAAAGTCTTGGGCTCCAATCTAATCAAAGTATTAGACTTTTTTCGAATTTAATACTAATTTTGTTAATAATTATTTATTGTTAGTAGATATTTTTTGTATTTATTTGTTGAGCTTTCTTTCTAGTATACTAGTTATCTAATATACTTATTCATGTAATGATGTTCACCGTCACACTAAAACAAAATATGGAAGATGGAAAAAAATATATTCCATTTTGTAGCAAGTTATAGTTTACCATACTTAAGCTTGCCCCAAATATTCAATGAAATCAACTTATAAATTCATAAATAAATAAATTTCCATACTGTATAATTAAAACATTAATTTAATTATTTTTCATTTTGTATTAATTTTTCAAAAAAATGATGTAATCAATACCATATCCTTTAATTGAGCCTTTAAACTTCACTACAACATGAAACCCAACAGGTAAGTTTTAAGTCTTGGGCCAGCCCAACCCTAAACCTAATCAGTAATACGACGTCGTAACATGTGGTGAAGCAAATAAAAGCCCTACTAGGTTTTTAAACGGGTAACGGACATCATCTCGCTTCCCCTCTTCAGCTCTCCGCCGCACTCTTACATCTCCCCTACTCACACCCTCTCCGATGGTGCGCCGCCTGTCTAAATGTCCATTTTTCAATTTGAACTCTTAATTACTATCGATTATTATTTTTTTTTTTTATTGTTTTGTAGGCGCCTAAGAAGGATAAGGCTCCTCCACCGTCGTCCAAGCCAGCTAAGTCTGGCGGTGGCAAGCAGAAGAAGAAGGTCGCTGACTTACTATATTTAATCTTTTTTGCTCGATTTTCCTATGTATTGTGCTCATTTATCAACATTTTATGGTGAATTTGTAATAATTGCAGAAGTGGAGCAAGGGAAAGCAAAAGGAGAAGGTGAACAACATGGTGCTGTTTGATAAGTCAACCTACGATAAGTTGTTGACTGAGGCACCCAAATACAAGCTCATCACTCCATCTGTCCTCTCCGATCGTCTCAGGGTAATAAATTTGTTTGATTTTTGATAGATCAGCTATTGTTAGGGTTTACTCAGTGCCGGAAGTTAGAAATATTTCTTTATGCTAGTGATTCTGAACTGTATATCCTTTGTTGTGCTCTGTTAAGTTGATTAGTTCGATTATTTTATTGATTTTATAACCTGGAATGTAGCTTATTAGAAACAAATTTTGATTCGGTTTATTTTATTATTTTTGTAAATCAGTTCTCTGTTTTCCATTTTTAAAACCTGAAATCTAGCTGAGGAAAAGGGACAATTAAATGTTTAGATAAGAATTATAAGTTTCAAATTGATGAAAACATTTTTATATAGTTGATTGTTAATATACCCTATAAACCAAACATACATTTAAGATTGTGAAATGTTATGAAAGTTTCCAAATTTATTAGTTGATTGAAGGATATATTGTTTGAAAATTACTATCTAATGGCAATAAGCTGTAATAGAAAATGTCCATGTTGCATCAATAGTTGCTTGAAATTGCACATATGTGAGAGTGGGAAAAAAAAGAATCTTTCTGGTTTGTAGTATTTGTAATACACTAATGAAAATAACACTTTTCATTCAGTTTCCACTGTACACTAGAAAAATCTGAATTGTAGGTACTTGCCTACATTTATTCTGTATGTTTCTGAAAACGTATATGCCTTTTGTAATATAATAGTCTCTTTTCAGGTTTCAATTTGATCATTTGAGTTGCATAACTAACTTAGGCAGTAGTGTATTCAGAATGTGCTAGGCTAATAAAAATTAGATGACTTGCTGTGGAATGTATTTGGTTTTTGTCTTGAGACTTTTATCAAACTTTTCTCTTGCTCTCATATTAATTTGAAATATTATAACATAAGTATTAATATTTTCATTGATATATTTACAGATCAGTGGATCACTGGCAAGGAAGGCAATTAGGGAACTAATGGCCAGAGGTTTGATCAGAATGGTGTCAGCTCATTCAAGCCAGCAGATATACACCAGGGCCACTAACACCTAGGTGTTTTGTTTTACTTTGTTACACAGCTTGAACTGGATTTTGTCAATGTAGACCTCTGTTTAGCTTTGTTTTTCCTTTTTTGATGGATTAATGCATTGATTTGCGTATAATTTTTTAATCAGAACTTGTTATGTCATATAATTATTTTTAGATGGGTGGTTAATGATCTTAATATGCGATACTTTATGGGTGAATCCATTCTGTTATTTCAACTGCATTATCTTTGATTATAATCCATTGGATGTTTCCTCGTATGATTTGCTAGTACATTGATTAAAGTTACGAGTTGCACCGGTCCGACATATTGGGGTGGTCCTAGGCGAAATTTAGAATAGCTGCTCCATTTTTTTACTGAAGGAAAAAAAAGTGTATTGTTTCTTACTTTTAAAACTAATTAATGCAAATAGTCGCCCTTTTCTTTTCTTTTCTTTAATACAGTGTATGGTCTCCAAATGTGGAGATTCATTTATAGTAGAACCTTGTAGCTTTTACAAAATTTCCATGTATGCTATGCAATCTAAAAGAAAAAAAGGAAAGGAATGATGAATTTACAGATAGCTATCCTTAATCTCAATAGCAGCGTATTTCCAATGTTTGCAACATGTTCTTCAAAAAGATAATTGGATTATCTTCAAGCACCTGATTTTATATTTATCTTATCTTCTTTCGTTTCAATATTGCATCCATGTATCTTTCAATAACAAGGTGAAGTTAATTTCAAGTGATGCTTCGTGTTTGACCTTATAAACATGTTTTTTTTTTTTCGGGATCAATATAAAGGGTGTAACGCATCACTATTTTTCGAAACGGACACTTAAGAAAAAGGGCACATGCCTTGCCTAAAAAACTTACAGAAACATCAAACTTACAAACATCAGTCAGACTTATGATATTAAATGTACACTAATTTAAGAACAATGGTAATTGTTCGTTTACAAATGGTGCACTTAGTAATTGTCAATTTGCAGAAAGATATGAAAGACAATTTCAACTTCCGTTGCTGTTGCTAGTGCCACCATTGTTGCCGGAGGTCTTTTCAGAAATTTCACCTTGCAAGGGACATAATCTTACAGAACAATGAGAATGAGAGTGTCAATGGTTGTTGTATATATTCAGATTTGGACTAAAATATTTTCCTAGTCGAAATGTGAACACAATTGCATTTTTAATACCACATATCTAATTATCCAAACTAAGGCGGAGAAATTTTGGACAACTATCATATATTCTATTTCTACTCGCGTTTGGCTGACTGGCTAGGAATTTTGACATGCGAATATATAACTGCAATATATCAAGTAGTACAATTTTAAGATCAAATTTAAATTGTCATTAAACTAGCATAGGTTGACACTTAGTGACGTATTTTCAGTGACAAATTTGTTGTATTGTTGTACATGTACATAATACACTAATTGTCGATGATAACTTCATGAGAGTTTTTTCCATAGGAAAACAAAAACTGAAAAAAAAAAAAAAAAAAAAAAGTCTACAATCATTCACAAATGAATAACGAATAAAAGCTCTTACCTTAACTGACGTCTCTGGTATAAGATACAGTAAGAGTTCTTTGTATTTCCATAAGAAAATACACTTTTCAAGGTGTAATAATATTCATAAACTTTCTCTTGGCAAAGGCCAACCACCATTTATTTGGAGTTCCATTTGGTCGATATGCCACACTCAATAATCTTCCACTTGTTTCTTCCCTTATCTGCTTCAAATAATTTCTGAAGAGCTCTGTACTCAAAAATCATGGAACCAAGAAACTATGTGAACAACACTTCGAGAAAATGATAGATAAAGACAGGCAACGACTTAATATGTACCAAACCAAATAAGAAAAATACGATATTTTACCTGCTTCTTGTTGAGATCGTGGAAGAGCAAATAATCCTGGAAACGGAAATCCAGGCTCTCCAGGCACAGGAACCTTTTCCAGACCCAGATTAATAATTGCTTTCGTTCCTTCAGCCAAAGTTCTGCAACCTTCTAGCCTCTTCAAAGCGGTATTTATATAAAATGTTAAGTATATAAGAAGCTTATCAGCTGAACTCTTGATGTCAAAGTTTCTAAAGAAGACGTTTGCACGAAAGAATGTGATTGCTTCATCGACAATATCTGTGCTATCTGCATACAAATTATTGATACAAAATCTTTATTATTTCTTGAAAATTTGGCAGTAAGGAATGAATCTGACCTTGTTCTGAAACTGGAGCTGGTCCTTTTATGTGGCTTTTTAGGGGAAGTAGAGGGCACCCGCATGCTTTAGTAATATCATCATCATCAACAAAACTGGAATGGTAAACCTGCCATGTAGAAGAAGATAGAATATATGTATCAGGAACAATGAGACTTCATACCAACAGGTGATTGGTCTAGTGAACGGGACTATTCACTACAATGTAGCGAACCCAAGTTCGAATCCCTGTTGGGAGAGGTTCCCAATTAATGTGCCTGACGCGCCTCGGGATTAGATCAGTTCTAAGACCTAGATATCCTTGGGAAACATAAAAAAACAAAGAAGACTTCATTCTTATTCCTCTATTTTTAATATGCTAAATATGAGAAAAGGAAACCACTGTACTAGCATCTTAAGCTCAAAATGGAGATATCAAAGTTGTAAACAACATTTAAAAGTGTGAATTCCTTCAGTTATATTTTGTTTTCCCCTAAGTTAAACTACAAAATCAAGAAATATGCCTTATAGTTTAGTATAGTCTAGCTATATCTCCCGATCCCCAACTGATCTTGAAACAATAAAGATGCTTCTACTAGAAGATCTGATAATGGTTGATCAATTTTCACAGGTACCTCATGAGACTAAAATTAAAAGGAAGCAATGTATCTGGAAGCAATATTGAAGGAAAATTTTCGATCATCGATTTTTCAGTAATTCTTATAGGACCATGGTATAAAATGAAATCATTAGTTTGATGTACTTGAGAAGTGAAGTTCAATTGATAGTTAAAGCCTAATTGCACACACATCAAAAATATTTACATGTTTACTGTTCTACAGAACAAATTCATTGCTTTGGTACTCGATAGGTATAATGACATCAGACTGAAAATAGAGAGAAAAAAATGACATGAAAGAGATCGTCTGTAAACACAAAACAGGGTAACGTGATCTCACGGACAGAAGAGAGTTTACAGTACCCTCCAAGCAGAAGTACAAGTAACAAAGTTTAACAAGATTCCTTACCATGTCAATCTTATGCTAATTGTCCTTCTTTTGCTTAAGTCACCTCCGCTGAAGCATGTAAAATTATCTGCAGCAATGGAATCATGATCATCAAAATACTATTCAGCCTAACAATAAGGAAGACAATATCTGTTTTACTGAACAGCCACATATTAAAGCCCCCTGTCTTAATTATTTATGTTTCTCTTTCTGCATATTACAAAAACAGAGGAAGAAAATGTCTGTTTGGTTTTTAAACAAAACAAGGATATGTATGAAACCCGAAAGAGTTATCTTGCATGATTCCAAAGACACAAAACTTTGGTTGTTTAATGCAGCTAAATCGGGTTTAAAAAGGTTAGGATGTCAGATTACAATCCTAACTCCTAAATATATATATTTCCCTTGAGAAATTCATCCAATAGCTCCTGCATTTTTCTGTCAAATTCACCGCTGCACAACAACCAGGGCCGGCCTGACATATTACGGCGCCCTAGTCAATTTATAAAATTGGGGCCCTCTTTTACAAATTAGCTGATATATTTTAGATTCAATCATAATATTTTTTTATGACATTTCATTCTTAAATTTTCTCTTAACAAAAGCAGTATCGTGTGCATATATATATATATGTATATATATATATATATATATATATATATATATATATATGTAGATATATATATGTATATATATATATGTATATATATATATGTATATATATGTAGATATATATATGTATGTATATATATATTGAAAATTCAAGTATCGTGAATATAGTTACATAACAAATATTTTTTACTTGTCAGAATCAGTAAATAGATAACAAATATTTTACTTGTCGGAATCATTAAGTTAACAAATATAATTTTTTAAAGTAAAATATTTCTGATCTCGCTACTATCTTAGGTAGGGCTGTGCAAATGGTATACCGAAACGTACCAAAATTTGTTATACCGGCTGGTTCGGAATTCTGAAATCTCGTATACGGTTTGATCTGATTCGGTACATTAAAAACCGAAAAATTATTGAATCAAAAATAATTTGTCTTGAATACATATGTAAATAATAATATGCTTCCTACCACTCTAACAATCCAATGAAGTTGAATAGAAATTGTAAAGAATACATCAGAGACCCCCTAGCCTTAGTCCCCTCTCCAAAAATTACTTTAGCATCATTCAAGTTCCCAATTTATTAAGAGAAAAATCAGAAAAAGAATAAAATTGGGCATTTAGAATTTCGACTGTACCTCTGTAAATTACAAATCTGGGCCGAGAGAGAGATGGTGGAGGCGCGATGGGGGTAGGTGGTGCGGCGGCGCGGTGGGATTTTGAATTGAAGAAGAAGATTTGGGTTTTGCTCTAGGGCAATCCGTAGAAGAAGTGAGAAGAGTGAATTGAAGCTTGGATTGGAAAATTGGTACGCTGACTTTAGTACTTAGTAATTGGGATTTAACAAAAATGGGTATACCGGTTCTGGGTAGAAAATCGAAGCTTATAATTATATATATATATATTTTTTTTTTTTGTTAGGTAACGTGGCTTATCCATGGTTTATCGGATAGTGCACCATCCTAATTTTTGGGATGTGCATTCAATATAATTGAATCATATCAATTTTTGATATATAGTCTAACACGATAGTTTTAAAATTTGTACAGTATATCAAATTAAACTATTCAATTGGATTATCAAACGGTTCAGTAAGATACCAAAAAATCGAGATGTGTATATAATGTGAGTCTACTTTGTATTAAATTAATATTAAAAACTGTAGCTTGACTCAAACTCGTTGAATCTAAGTTACATTAAATGCTAATTTAATTTATTAATGCAAAACAAAAGTATCATAATATTTTTTTTTCCAAAATACTTAGATACAATAAAACAAATATCACTTAGATACAATAAAACAAATATATGTGTACTATCAATTAGCATATACTCCCTCCGTTTTTTTATTCGCTTTGGATGATTGCACAATGATTAAGAAATGTAATAGTTAGCCACTTTTTTAAGTAAAAGTCCCAAAACACCCTTTTAATCATAAGGTAAAATTGGTAGAAAAAAATCAATTTTACATTGAAATCTTAAAACGACAAATAAAAAAATTGAGGGAGTAATCTTTAGTATTTGACACCAATAATATGAAATAATCATTTTTACATAAATTAGTTCAACATAGCTTACATAACAAACACAAGAAGAATTTCAATAGAATGTGTACTGTTAATCGAAAAGTTAATTTGATAGGTTAAATTTATTTTAATGTCGCGCACTGATCATTGTCCAACACATCCGAACCAATACATGACACATTAATGTTAATATTTGACTCAACATTAATTGATCAATTAAGTATGATCCAGTATATGATTATGCATAAAGATATATAGGACATTCTTTTAGTATATACATGGTTCTAGATTATGGAGTAAAACATTCTATATAGTATATATGAAAAGTCTCTAAAATATCAGTTTTAGACACTAGATCAAGTTGATTTTCACCGTTTGTTCGAGAATATGGTTATATAAATAGGGCAAGACCTTATTTGAAAATTATCCAAGTTTATTGCATTCTTACATCTTATTTGACAAAAAAATTATCAAATATAAAGAAACTGAATTACATTTACGAAATAATTTTTTGAGGCTCCTCTATAGTCGGGGCCATAGGCGATGGCCTAAATTGCGTAGCTATAGAGCCGACCCCGACAACAACCAGCATTCCATCTATATATTCATAGCTTTCAATTCTACACACATTGTTGTTATGGTTTTATATTGCGGAAAAGCTGAAAATAACGATCATTTCGACCTTTTTTATGAAAGAAAAAAGGAAAACAAATAAAATGTTAAGGGGGTAAACGTTTTTCCACTCATAAGCAGAACTGCATATAATTCTCACTCATTTCTTAATACTCTTAACAATCGAAAATTCATTTCCATGCTATCGAAAATCAATAACTGAAGAATTTAAGGGAAAAACAAAAGTAAAATGGCGAGATATATTCATTACGATTAGAAATTCGTGCACCCTACTGAAACTACAACGAACTAGGTGAATTAAAATGGATAGATTATTTACCTGAGGTTACTCTATTTCTCTCTCTCTCTCCAGGGTGTGTGTGAATTGGGGGTAGATGATTAGATCTCCAATTTCATTTTAGTAGACGACGTTTGGATGTTCAATGCAATGCTAACATCAAATTTCAGTGGATCGGATTCAGGTGATATGTGGGTCGGGATCGGTCCAGTCATCCAGATTGGCTTTGCTCCATTTATATTGGGTTGCATGCATGTTGGTTACGGATCGTCGGAGTCTATTAGATTTTGTTTGGATTTGATTATATTTCGAAATTTCATCAAATTCAATAATGATTTTATCTTCAAAATTTTCATTATTACATATTTTTACAAAAAAATTGTTGATGTTACATCATCGATAATTCAATTTAAATAATCTATTTATCCTTTGTTCATAATCTATTGAGGTCGAAAATAGTATCTATCTAAGTAGTATTTATAGTAATGTATAAAATTAATTCATGTTGTTATGTGAAAATATGCATAACCAGATAATGGATGAAATATTAGTGTATGCGTTATTAAATCTGATTGATAGCACATTATTAATGTTATTATTTTATTAAAATATATGATCTTTAGCATCTTGAATATTCTAATCAATCCAGATAAATATACGCTTGATGTATTTGAAGCAACAAAATTTCCTAATCACCATTTCACATTTTCGAAAAACTCATGAATTTATTATAACCATGTAGTGGTATATTAAAATTTTACGTCAAGATGAATACCAAATTATTAGAAGAAGATTGTAAAAATCGAAACATTAAGATACAAACTCTCAATATTTCAATAACATTTAATCAATCAGTTCGAAAATATTCCACAAGTTGGACTAAATAGTCAATAAGAGTAAAAATGTAAAAATATTCTAAAAATGGAAAAATCTAAAAACTAAATAAGTTTAAAGCACGAAATAAAATAAGTTACTCAACCAAAATTTGGCCCTAATCGGGTTCAAATCGACCTCCAAAACCATAACTCAAATATTATCAAAATGGCAAAAACTGGAGCCGAAATAAATCAATGATTAACATGCAGGCACAAGATGAATACCAAATTACCAGAAGAAGATTGCAAGAAATGGAATCATAAGAGACAAACTCTCAATATTTCAATACAAATAACCAACTAGTAGAAAATAGTCCACAAGCCGGACAAAATAACCAATATGGATAAAGATGTAAAAAATATGCCAAAAATGGGAAAAAGGTGAAAACTAAGCATGTCTGAAACCCGAAATAAAATAAGGCACTCGGCAAAAATTTAGCCCAATTCGGGTTAAAATCGACCTGAAAAATCATAACTCAAATATTAGAAAAAATGACAAAAATAGGAGCCGGAACAGATTAACGATTAACATGCAGACACAAGATTAATACCAAATTATCAGAAGAACATTGCAAGAAAATGAATCATAAGGGACAAATTCTCAACATTCCAATAACATTTAGTCAACCTGTTTGATAATAGTCCACAAGTTGGACTATTTAGCCAATAAGGGTAAAACAATAAAAATATACCAAAAACGGCAAAATTCAAAAACTAAACAAGTTAAAAACACGAAATAAAACAAGTCACTCAACCAAAATTTTGCCCAAATAGGGTTCAAATAGACCTCCAAAACTAACACTCAAATATTATCAAAAATTGAAAAACTGGAGGCGAAACAGAGTAATGTTTAATATTTAGGCATAAGATGAATACCAAATTACCAGAAGAAGATTGGAAGAAACAAAACCATAAGATACAAACTCTCAATATTTCAATAACATTTAACCAACCAGTTCAAAAATAGTCCAAAAGGTGAACTATTTAGCCAATAAGTGTAAAACAATAAAAACATGCCAAAAATGCAAAATCCAAAAATCAAACCTGTTTGAAGCAAAAAATAAAAGTAGTCACTCAACCAAAATTTGGCCCAAATGGGGTTCAAATCGAC
Organism: Penstemon newberryi var. newberryi; assembly: GCA_030819805.1. Classification (NCBI taxonomy): domain Eukaryota; kingdom Viridiplantae; phylum Streptophyta; class Magnoliopsida; order Lamiales; family Plantaginaceae; genus Penstemon; species Penstemon newberryi. The sequence goes on along the minus strand of JAUALY010000004.1, from coordinate 8,972,448 downwards.
CTCCAAAATTATAACTCAAATATTATCAAAAATGGAAAAATTGGAGCCGAAACAGATTACTGATTAACATGTATGCACAAGATGAAATACCAAATTACCAGAAGAAGATTGCAAGAAATGGAACCACAAGTGACAAATTCTCAATATTTCAATAACAAATAACCAACCAGTTGAAAATAGTCCACAAACCGGACAAAATAATTAATAAGGGTAAAACTGTAAAAATATGTCAAAAATTGAAAAAAATCGAAAACTAAACATGTTTGAAACACGAAATAAAATAATACACTCGGTCAAAATTTGGCCCAAATAGGGTTCAAATCGACCTCCAAAACCATAACTCAAATATTGCCAAAAATAAAAAAATTGGAGCCGGAATAGATTAGTAATTAACCCGGAGACACATGATGAATACCAAATTATCAAAAAAAGATTGCAAGAAACAAAACCATAAGATTCAAACTCTTAATATTTCAATAACGTTTAATCAACCATTTCGAAGATAGTTCACAAGTTGGACTATTTAGCCAATAATGGTAAAACAATAAAATTATGCCAAAAATGGCAAAATTCAAATACCAAACCTGTTGAAGCACGGAATAAAATAAGTGACAAACTCTCAATATTTCAATAACAAATAACCAACCAGTTGAAAATAGTCCACAAGCCAGACTAAATAATTAATAAGGGGTGAACAGTAAAAATACGCGAAAAATGGAAAAAAATTCGAAAACTAAACATGTTTAAAGAACAAAATAAAATAAGACACCCGGCCAAAATTTGATCCAAATCGACTTCCAAAACCATAACTCAAATATTATCAAAATGGCAATATATGGAGCCGAAACAAATTAGTGATTAACAGGCAGACACAAGATGAATACCAAATTTTCAGAAGAAGATTACAAAAAACGGAACCATAAAGGACAAACTCTCAATATTTCAATGACAAATAACCAACCAGTTGAAATAGTCCACAAATCGGACAAAATAACTAATAAGGGTAAAACAGTAAAAATATGCCAGAAATAGAAAAAATCAAAAACTAAACCAGTTTGAAGCACGGAATAAAATAAGACACTAGGCCAAAATTTGGTCCAAATGGGTTTAAATTGACCTCCAAAACCATAACTAGAATATTGCCAAAAATCGCAAAAATTGCAAAAATTGAAGCCGGAACAAATTACTGATTAACATGGAGACACATGATGAATACCAAATTATCAGAAGAAGATTGGAAGAAACAAAACCATAAGATACAAACTCTCATTATTTCAATAACATTTAATCCACCAGTTCGAAAATAGTCTACAAGCTGGACTATTTAGTCAGTAAGGGTAAAGGAATAAAAATATGCCATAACTCAAATATTACAAAAAATGGAGCCGAAACAAATTAGTGATTAACAGGCAGGCACAAGATGAATACCAAAATTTCCCGAAGAAGATTACAAAAAACGGAACCATAAAGGACAAATCTCAAAAATTCAATAACAAATAACCAACCAGTTGAAAATAGTCCACAAGCCGAACGAAATAACTAATAAGGGTAAAACAGTAAAAATATGGCATAAATGGAAAAAATCAAAAACTAAACATGTTTGAGCACGAAATGAAATAAGACACTCGGCTAAATTTGGCCCAAATAGGGTTCGAATCGACCTCCAAAACCATAACTAAAATATTACCAAAAAAAATCATTTTTCCCCAGTTCAAATCCGGGTGTCGCCTTATCAACAAACAAAAAAAACTCAAAGATTTGAACAATGAAAATAGATGGCGAGTGCCGTCAAATCCCAGGGCTCAACCCTGGACAGGCGCTGGAAACTACCAAGCGGTTCGACCCCGTCCTTGGCCTCAAGGAGTGGTGAGCAGCACAGAAATTTAATAAAAAAATGGCGGCTAATCCCATGCCTATTGTATGGACCTCTGCAGGTCGCCTGAATGTCGAGTCTTTCTCTGCCGTCAACTCGAGCGCGAAAATTGGTGCCGGAACAGATTAGTGATTAACATTGAGATACAAGATGAATACCAAATTATCAAAAGAAGATTGGAAGAAACAAAACCATAAGATACAAACTCTCAATATTTCAATAAAATTTAATCAACAAAATAGTTCACAAGCTGGACTATTTAGCCAATAAGTGTTAAACAATAAAATTATGCCAAATCGGAAGTCCATCATCTGTCCAATATTTCCTCTCAATATTGCAATATACATCAAGTACAGTATATGTCTTCACTTCGGAGTTTTATTCAATTCTCAATTAAAGAACTTGCATCCATTTTCCTTTCACCCCTTTTACCCGAGCAAGAGTACTTCATATAGTGATATTTACAAAATCCAGTACTACAAATGGAAGATGCATGTAGACCAAGTTCAAGACATTTGTGCATGTGTGTGCTGAAATTATGTCGGAGTGCTTGTGATATTATTGTGCTTATGTACATAAACCCTTGTATATTTTCATACAACACCACCAAAGGGAATATTTGTGCTTGTGTGCACTACTCTTTAAAATGCAACCAAGAACGCCCGAAAGCAATCAAGAGAGGTAAATAAAGGAAAATAAAGGACCTCTTAATACAACTTGGAATTCTGCTCATTGTCCAAATACTTAGGCCACCACTGAAGCGCCATCCCATTTTTTTAGACATTCCACCAACCTTAACACCTATACAATATGTGATCCTCATGGTTGAAAGCCAAAGTTATTCTCTCCATCTGACGTACTCCAAACCCAGTTGCTCCAAAGCAACCTTAGCTCTCATAATTCTATCACAATCATTAGGTAATAAAATTTTGCTTTCAGCCAAGAAATCTGTTGAACTATTGCCTTCTCTGTATATGTGTGAGAGAGAAATGTCCATTATTTTCAGAGGGAAAAACACTTTTGATACCAAACTTTAGTCCAAAAAATACATTTGGTACCAAGCTTTTTCAAAAAATACATTACATACCATAATTCACACAATCTTGACACATTTAGTTTTGCCGTCAATTTTCAGACGAAATTTAGCACGTGCCATTCATGTGTGGGTCTTTAAAACCCGTGCATATTCTCCATCCCATTGTCAATTTAACGGGCACATGAGCGACATGTGCTGAATTTCGTCCGAAAATTGACGGCAAAACTAAATGTGTCAAGATTTTGTGAATCATGGTATGAAATGTGTTTTTTGAAAAAGCTTGGTACCAAATGTGTTTTTTGGAATAAAGTTTGGTATCAAAAGTGTTTTTCCCTCTTATTTTCATGAAAGTTCTGATTTTTTTTCGTAATTTTGATGTATTTATGACATCCGATATCTTCATGAGCGATTATATTTATTACAACTCTAGCATCCACTTGAACAATTATTTTCATCCATCATTTATCTTGACAAAATTGTAATTTTCTCAAAACACCAATTAACTAAATGGCTGAATTATCCTTTATTCCAAGGAAATAATGAAAGGCCAACTTCAATCACCTGCCTCCAGCTGCAGCTTGTCTTGGATTGTCCCTAGAGGCTTTTCATCCATTCCGGTCTCACATTATTATACTTTTCATTATTCCTAGGGTAAATTACGAATACCCCCCTCAGGTAAGCCCTAATTACAAAAATTACCCTCACGTATTGGATATTACAAAAATCCCCCTCAGGTTTGTCACTTCTTACAATTAACCCCTTGCCCATAAAATATTCCAATTTTGCCCTTGGATGTTATTTGTATTGTTTGTAATATCTTATAAATGTTAAAACTTGGGATCTAATTATTATATCTTTTTAATTAGAAAAGAGATAATTATATATTTACTACCAGAATAATTGATAAAATTTATAATTGTCCATAAGTTTTAATAAATATTGCAAAAGAAAAGGTATTTATATATTTATTAGCAATTTAAATTGTAAAATATTAAATTAAATAGAATTTTAATAATATATTTTATAAATATGAATTGTTTACACATTAGTTAAATGAATTTATTTTTTAAATTAGTAAAATTAATATTATATTGTATTATAAATAAGATATTTTAATTTATTAAAGTTTATATTGTATTATAAATTGAAATATTTATCGAAATTTATGCGAAATTATAAATTATATCAATTATTTTGGTGGTAAATATATGATTATTATTTTTATATTTACAAGATAAAACAATTAACACCCAATTTTTAAAATTTATAACATATTATAAACATTATAAATAACTTACAAGGGCAAAATTGGAACATTTCAGGGACAAGGGGTTAATTGTAAGAATGTGACAAACCTGAGGGGGGTTTTTGTAATACCCAATACGTGAGAGGGATTTTTGTAATTAGGCCTTACCTGAGGGGGTATTCATAATTTACCCTTATTTCTATCTTGCCAAATATACAATCCAATCAACATTGGTATCATGATTCTAATATGCCCCTTGTTTCTTTCATCAATTATGTTCTTAGGGCATCTCCAGTGAGTATGGACTCCCCTTCCCCTTCAGACTCATCTATTTATAGTCATATTCAATGATTTAATCTTCTCATTCTATTTAATTCCAATTTTCATACTTCCCCACTCTCACTTAATAAAATGATAATAATAATAACAAATAATAATAATAATAAATAAATAAATAATAATAAAAATAAATAAAAATAAAAATTAATAATTAATAATTAAGTCAATAGTAAATTAAACATTGGCATTAATAATAAGTAATTTAACATTGGCATTAATAATAACTAATTTAGCATTGACATTAATAATAAAAAGCATTTAATAATAACATTACAATAACAGTACAATAACATTACAATAATTAATAATCCATATATGGAAATTCATCGCCGTTGCCACCATTTATCACCAAGAAAGAGGCACTACTTTGGATTTGAATCCAAGAACAAGTCCCATATCCCTAGAAAAATATATGTTCCGTCGTCACCAGATACGATCAGTAGAAATCAATCGCCAACTTCAAGCCGACTTAGTCGAACGTACGTGGTTAACACACGGTCCAAATGGTGGTCATATGCAATAATTCCAATATATATTTGATAGGGTTATGTCGTTTCAAATTTAATTTATCGTATTTAAATTATGTAATCAGTATTATATTTTTAATCCACTAGTCGTATTTAATTTCAATGTATTTAATTTCCACAATTTTTTTTTTTTACAATGTGATTAAATTTCAAACAGTAAATTAAATTAACGTTGAGTTTATTACATAAAAGTTATAATATTACAAGTAATAAAATTAAACTAATGTTAAGTTTATTACCATTTATTCCACAAAATTTAAATTCTCATATTTTTCCACTCTCACTTAATAAAATTAATAATAATATAGTTAAATAATAACAATTAATAAACATTGTACATAAAATTAAAATATTACAAGTTATAAAAGTACAAATTATACAAGTAATAAAATTAAATCAATGTTAAGATTTAAAAAAAAAAATTATAACATAATTAACATTAAATTAAAAAACAAAAAAAAATTTAAAAAAAAAGGAAAAAATGGGGCTGGCACACCTCCCTCCCCTCTCCTCACCAAAGTTCCTTTTTTCTCCCCCTCCCACCTTAGCAATGGAGATGGCCTTAGATCGAGACCAAGCCTCAAGATAACTTCTAACATTAATACAAGTAAGTAGTTTAATCTGGGATTTAGTTGCAAAAACAATGCCAAACAGGAGAAGTTATTTTACCGGTACAAAGGACATGATCCAAAGATTCTTCCTCGCTACAACATTGACACTTTGAAGCAGTCATGAATCCTTTTTATTTAAGTTTCATATCTATAGGGATGTATCTCTTAAGTGCTTTCCACACAAAAAAATGAGATTTTGAAATGGATGTGCCTATGTCAAATCACTTTATAAGCCTTTTGCTGCTGATTCGTTCAGGGGTGGAGCAAGGATTTAAAATCAAGCGGGGGCGAGATCAAAATTTAACAGTCTACTTATAATTGTTTTATTTACACTGTAAATACTATTTGCCAATTAATATTTATTATATATAAAATATAGATGATGCATGCATGTTGATAACGACATATATATTATCTCAGATTGTATTTCTAAGTTGAAATACCCGATGAGAACAATTATCGTATATTTAGAGAGCACAACGAATATAATAAGTAAGTCATATAATAAAATATGAAAGTGGAACTTAACAAATCAGCGTATTAAAAGTTAAAACAATGTTTTGATAGTTCTACAAAACTCATCTACTCGGAAGCAAACTATGAAACGAACCATTTTAAAAATACTTTTTCCAGTATACTATTTAAATTAAATTAAAAGTAAACTTAATAATTGAATCAGACCAATCTACTTGACAATTGGGTCAAGTTCGATTAGATAAGTGTTAATTCTATTTTGGGGGTGTAAAGTCCCAAAAATCCAAAAGATAAACTATCAATTTTGCCCATAGGATTTTTTAATCCAGTGGTCAACTCTGCCGAAAAATAGAATAGTTCATATTTTTGAGATGTAAAGTGCTAATTCTGTATTTTAGGGGTGTAAAATGTTTATTTTCCATGTTTTGGGTGAAAAAACCCAAAAAAGAACTATGAAGGGGGTGGTGGACCAATGGGGTAACTGTTAAGTTTGTAACATGCCATGTGAGCTTTCACGTGTCTCTCCACCTAAAATAGGCATGTAGTCTCTTGTACCAATTTATCTTTTTTGTCTTTTCTCCTCGTCTAATTACTCTCATTAAATTAGATATAATAAAATATTCGAGGACTCTTCAATATTTTTGTCAATTTTAAAATGGGAATGGATCATTGCATTATTGCATTTCATCATACATTCTGCAACTATTTTGGGAATGGCGTCATGGCAGTATCTCATTTTCTGAAATATTATTCAACTTGTACCCTCGAGTTTCTCTGGCTTTTGCTTTAATTTATTAATGTGAAATGTAAAATCCAGCCCTTTCCTGTAAAAAAAGTTATATTTGTTTAATTTACTCTTTTAAAATTTTACTCCAGCTTAAAGCTAATTTATTGTCAACTCAAGGTCGATATTTTCTTTTTAACAATATTAAGATGTGGGGTTCTAACCATTATATATTTAATGTATTCAAAGTTTTTCAAGAAATTTGAAATGTTTTATAAAGATGATTCCAAAAAAAAATATTATAAAGAAATATATATATATATATTGATATGAAATAAATATATTGATCAAGATTTACCTCGTAAAATAAATTATAATGAAGTCCAAGTTGATGACTCGTATACTTATAACTCTCATATGGCCAAGCCATGGGTTGCACCTCAACTCAAAAGATGGTCAAACCATTATACCAAACCTAGATTAACACTAATTCATAGTACATTGACATTTAATTATATGAAGCCAGATAGTTCTCACTTCGTCTCTTCCACATTATTTTAAATTTATTTGTCAAGTTATTATTATGTCTTTTGACAAGATTAATTAATCGTAAGGTTAATGTCGGGCTCTCCCCTTTTTGTGGATTAATTATGCCTGGACTACACTATTGGAGCCATTCGAAAAACATCTACATCAATAATAACAATTAAAGTGCATGTACTTAAATTAAAGTGTTATGTCAATAGATCACTATTGACATTTCGTTATTTGGACATTAAAAAGAAAAAAATATATATATAGTACTCCGTTTTCCCAATTTATGATTTCACATCATAATTTCTGAATAGTTAAAATTGATGGTGAAATATCACTTGTGATCACAACTATGGTGCACATTTACAGTCAAAAGGAAAAATAAAATTATGGACTACTCCTACTTCATAACTTATTAGTAAGTAAAATAGTTGTCTGAAAAAAATATTGTATGAAAATAAGTTTCACAATTTTGAGGAGCGATATGAGCAACACGTGTTCGGGCAGGAAATTTATATCATTAATAATTGCCAAGGCAACAACCCCATCAACGTCAAATTCTTATACCTTTTCCTTGGACTTGTTAACCATAAATCATGATTCAGCCATGACCCTCCTTTCAATTTCCAATCAGTCATTTTCACCTTTATTTTTGTTTAATAAGATGATAGATATAGTATATAGTAAAACTTTTTTTAATGACAATTACATGACTTGTAATATACATTACGGTTATATTTGAGTATTCGGTTATATTTGAGTATTTTACTCCCTCGTTGCATTCTTTTTTCTAATTTTGGTTTGAACAACTTAATTTCTTAAAATTCATGAATACAAGTTGGAAAATTATATTTTTGTTTGAAAAATATATATGGTAAAAAAAACTAATTTATAAGGAGACGTCATTAAGATTAAGGAATAGAACATGATATTATTTTTAATTGAAAATTAAATTTTAAGAAAAACTCTTTTTTCCTATCTATCATTTTTTAAGCAAATACTATATGCTAGTATGAGATATAAGTACTCTTATATTAGATCTCCAATTAATAAGATCATATATTACATATTTTTTTGAGTGATTATAAAACAGTACTTTACAATACTTTTATTTCATTTTAATAACCATATATTAATCAATGAATTATAGATCAGGATGTAAAACATAGAACTACGTTAAATTTAAATTTATGTATAATTATCAAAAAAATAAAAAGAAATTGAAATTTCTGTCTAATCATTTAAAAAGAAAATAGTCCAAAAAGAGTGATCAGCAAATTGCATCTATAAGTGTGGACCAATGGATGATAAGATTTTACGGTGGTTACTACCATATGTTGGAACCAAGTGCAACATACAAAACTAATTAGATTATTTTCTAATTTATAATGAAATTACCTTATTGTGCTCAATCTTAGCTATATCATATGTTACTATTAGATTAAAGAAAAAAACACATCACTTAATGTACAACTCTTCATTGCCAACGGTGTTCAGGGATTCCCCAACTTAATTAATAATGATTAATTTGAGCGACTAATTAGCGTAATCGTTTGATTGTACCTTACTAATATTGAATAAGACCCATAAATTAGCTACGAATCGTTCATTATAAACCAAATATATTCATCAATTGTGGGTTGTGTATTAGGATTATTGTACTAAAATAAAAAATTGGGATTTTTCAAGATCCGAATATACTTCCAAGTTTGGAATTCGGGTTGGTAGTTTTCAGAGGTTGCACATGCAGATGCAGAAGTTAATTTTGCAGGGTAGGATACGAAAATATGTAGTAACAGATTTATATCTTGTTATTGATTCCATCAAGTCTTTTTTTTTTTAGGGGAAATTCCATCAAGTTAAACTAACCGATGATTGTGGATAAATTTCATATTGGTGAGTTGAATTTATTAGACAACATAGTCGAATTCCGGCTAATATAATTAATAATCTAATACAAATAAAAGTAAGGATCAATATGAATTAGGGATTGATCTATTGAAAAACCTAGACTTTAAAATTGGCGGACTGTTAAAATATCAAAATTTCATATGAATAATTCAGAATTTAGAAATTAATGGTGGAGGGATTCGAACACATGATCTCTTTGAGCTTGAGCTCTGATATCATGTTAGAATTCATCATATGGATTGAGCTGAGTCCACTTATATGGTTTGTGTCTAACTCAAACTTAAAAGCTACCTTGTAAAATGATGATTGTCCAAGACCTTATAATGTGGATTTAACTATGATTTTCAATCCGTGGACATTTATTCTCAATACTAAATATTTGCATCTCACCAAGTATAAGAAAACATAGCCAAAATATATGTATTTGTAATTCTCGTCGACATTAGAATAATGAGTTAATTCTCATTTACACCTATGTGCTATGTATAATGTTTAATTATCTCTCTGTGGTTTCGAAAGAAGCATCTTATTCGTTAACAAATTTAAAAGGATCATTCTACTACCCTCTGTTGGAGGGTGTAACACACTCGCCCAAGACTGAATATGTGGATGAAAAGTGTTGCGCAAAAAGATAAAATTATCCTTCTGCATATAAAATAACACAGAGGAGTAGCTATATTTATAATATCATATGGGTAAAGTGATACATATTAAATATTACATGGAGTAAATTGTTCAATATAAAATAACACAAAGAGGTAAACTACTTCATTTTTTTCATAGATCTAAGTACATAGTATATAATGGAAGATATTTTTATCAAATCATATTTTTAAGGTTTAAAAATGTCAGGGGACAGCGGGAGATTGAGTCCTATATTAGGTAAAATACTTATTTTAAATTACATGAAGATAAACTGAATATTATGAATATTAAAAGGAGTAAGTTGTCAGTAACTCTTAGAAAAATATTATATTTTTATTGCTATATATTTATTTATATTTTTAGTTGCTAATTTATGAGTTTTTATACTGTATTAATTAAAATATGCTGAAAGAAATTTGGCAACAGATTATTGGTGACATTGTCATAATATTAAGTAGTACTACTGTATAGGAATAGAAGCACTGTACATTACAAAAGACTGAAACAGGTACACTGCCCTCTCTCGTGTGGATGCTGAACCAGCTCTTGAAACGTGTACGATGGCAATAAACCCACTTCCTTTACACAGCCTACCTATTATGGGGAGAATTCTTACATAGACCAGGTCTATGAGCTTAGTGGTAGGCCTTATGGTTGTAAATGCACCACATCATACATTTTGATGATGTCATGCTCTCACAATGTATGATGTGGTGCATTTACAACCACAAAGTCTATGAAAAGCTCATACACCAGGTCTATGCAAGAATTTTCTTATTATCGGCTACAACTTTTTTTTTTTTGTGAATGAGGTGATGACGCAACTACAAAAATTAATTATTTAAACTACTAATTACACGAATTTCTCTTAAATGCATGAATAAATCATTTTTGTTTTCATACGTATATTATACAAAATAATTTAGTGACATTTTACACGCACTTCAATGTGTGTGATAATATTCTAATCTTCACTCAAATTAATATTTTTTTGTTATTTTAAGTCATGTATATTGTATAAGTTTTACATCCGATGTAATAATTTCTAAGCACTTGTCCAACATGTTACGTAGTTTTCACTTCTAACAAGAATTTGAACATTAGTTCACCATATTGTAAGAACTAGTATCTTCTACTAAATTGATTTAGAGAAAATTTTAACACAAACCGAACTTGACCGAACTCATTCAAATCAATTATCATCCAAAAAAAAAAAACTCATTCAAATCACAAAAGCAAATACAATACAGTTATTTTAAGATTGATTAAGTGTATCATATAATTATTTTGAATTTGAAAAAATTCGATTTGAGCAAAAATAGCCCTTGATTTAGTTTCTATCTATAAATACTAGAGGAGTAGTTGTGTCATGAGAAATAGAAATAGCAAGAGTGCAAAAATTCTCGTGAAAAGCTCACAAGCCAATAAAGCTACCACCTCTACTTGTGTGGCATTTCATGCAATTTTCCAGAAACAAATTTTACTTGTTTCTAAGACCATCTCCAACAGACCTCTTAAATTCAGGCCTTTTATTTTAAAATTTAAGGGGTGAACAGTGTTATACATTCCTACTTTTTACTCTGCACTCCAACAGCTTGTTTATATTTTAAGATTCTACTTTTAAATAATCACACCACACCACTCCACTCCAACTTTAACACACTACTTTTACTTTTAAAATTTCACTTTGAACTCTCAAATATGAGAGTCCAAACTTATAAAAATTTGACATTCTTATTTTTTAAAGACTCCCTTGGAGTTCATTTTTTGTGCAATTATTATAAATTTTCTTATATTTTGGGATATAAAGACTCCCTTGGAGAAGGTCTAACCAATTACTCATTAGTACTGCAATTCAACCACCAACTTTTCTAGTATAGATTCTCCTTAGCACCTTGCTTTTTCAACTTCTTCTTCAAATAAATTTCACTAATTTTTCTTTTCAAGCCCCAGGAATTAATTTCCCTTTTAACCAAGAATCTTGGATTTTTTAGATCATTCTGCATTCTTAAGTTCGAACAAGATCTTCTTATTCGCTTTTGAGGTACAATTTAATTTTTTATTTCGAAATGTTGTACGATATACGTTAGTATCAGAAACAAAATTTTGATTTTTATATAATTACAAGTTACTTTGATTCTGGGTTACCATGAATTTTATACTTCATTATTGCTTAACAAGTTTGCATCTTTTTGTGTTTTATACTTTACTTGGTTACTTAGATTGAAATTTTTAATTGTTTTCTTTACTGGGATTTTTGTACTTATGCTTAAACATCATTCATCCAATTTTAGTGCTAATTCTTTTAATTGTTTGGATTAGTGAGCAATCAGTGATGGATACTTGCTGTGCAACATTGAAATCCACGACCCATTTAGCAACTGTGAGCAAAAATGGATTTTTGGGGGAGAAAATTAGAGGAAGTTTAGATAATTCTGTTTGGGCTAATCAATTTGGAAAATGTTTGAGTCTTGAGAAAAGGGAGAGGAAAATCAAACCTGGTTTTGCTTATTCTGTTCTCACCAGAGAGAATAATGTCAAAGAAACTCTGGTAAGTGTTCATTTCAATTTTCTTCATATTTTTAGTTTATTGTAGTCAAAGTACTACTGTTGCTTTTGTCTAGTGTTCTATTTCATTATGATATGTTTGTTGAATGGTTTTCTTTTTTTGTTAATTTGTGGAGTCTAATTAACTCCATAAACAGTTTTTCGTATGCTATTATTGACCTTCATGGTAAGGTTATTCTGGCGTTGTCCCCCTCGGGGATTAGGGAGCAGCCCCAGATTCAAGGGTAGTTTAGATATTTTAGACAATTTGTTCGGTAAGGTTATTGTGTCGTTTTTCGTATGCTACTATTGACCTTCATGGTTAGCTCATCGCAAGGTTGCCCATCTCGGGGATAAGGGAGGATCCCCGAATAAAAGTGTAGACGATTTTTCGTCAAGGATAGTTTCGATTTTGTTCTTCAAGGGTAGTTTAGAGATGTTAACAGATTAGTTAGTTTAAGGTAGTTTAGACGATTTGTTTCTTTACGGGGTAGTGTAGAGATTTTTATATTTGTAATTTGGGTGCTTATCGTTCTTAGAGTTGATTATATGGAATGAAAAGTTGTTGTCTTCAATTTTTTGGATTAAACTAAATACGTGTTTGTTGGAATATTTCAGACTTTACAAGCACCAAGAATCGAGAGACGAAGGGCAAACCCGAAGAATGTGGCAGCTATCATTTTGGGAGGAGGTGCAGGCACGCAACTCTTCCCTCTTACAAGCAGAGCCGCAACCCCAGCTGTGAGAAACTATATCCTTGATTAATGCATTGAAATTCACATGAATTGATTTAGTTATAAGATTATAAAAAATATATTTAATTTTCTTACCCACTTCCGGAAATATTGAAAAATGGATATATAAGTCCCACATCAGATAATTAATGATTTTTTTTTTGGGAATGCAGGTTCCAGTGGGAGGATGCTACAGGCTTATAGATATACCGATGAGCAATTGTATCAATAGTGGCATTAACAAAATCTTTGTGCTTACTCAGTTCAATTCTGCTTCTCTCAATCGTCACATTTCACGTACATATACTGGAAATGGTGTCAGCTTTGGTGATGGATTTGTTGAGGTCAATATTTTGATAATTATACTTTTTTGTTGTAGATTGAAAGTACAGCACTCTAATGCATCTCAAACAATTGTTGATTGTGTTTTATTATAGGTTTTGGCTGCCACACAAACGGCAGGGGAAACGGGAAATCAATGGTTTCAGGGGACTGCAGATGCTGTTAGGCAATTTACATGGCTATTTGAAGTGAGTCTTTATAACTTTAACATATTAGTATTGTCTTAAATTGATTTTTTTTTTTTTAAATTTGGATGTTGCTCATTATTTTGAGTTTTATTTTGACTGATTTTTCCAGGATGCCAAGGCAAAGGATATTGATAACATATTGATACTATCTGGGGATCATCTTTATAGGATGGACTATATGGACTTTGTTCAGGTATATTCTTTCAAATAAAAAAAGAAATACTTCGTATATAAGTATATATGAACTATTTGGATATATAACCCAATTTAATGTTCATACAGAATCACATTGACAGAAATGCTGATCTTACACTTTCATGTGCACCAGTTGGTGACAGGTTTGTAAATATTTCAAGTTATAATTTAATGTATTGATTTTTCTAAGTGTTATATTCTTCTTAGATGTAGATTATGGTCTAACCTTTCAATGTGCCAAAATGCATTAAAAAAAAGTTCAATGCTCCAAAATTGACACTTTTTATTTTTCTATAAAAAAACTCACATTTAATTTGAATTTTTCTTCTCAGCCGAGCATCAGAATTTGGACTGGTGAACATTGATAGCAGGGGTCGGATAACACAATTCTCTGAAAAACCTAAAGGTGGTGATAAGAAAGCAATGGTATGCGTTTAAAGTCAGTTTGCATATTTACACTACGTATATATACGAATGCTCGATTCTTGCATTATAAGCTAAACTTCTCTTTTTTCCTTTTATTTTTTATTACAGCAATTTGACACTTCGATCATAGGTTTGTCTCCACAAGATGCAATAAAAACTCCATACATAGCTTCTATGGGAGTTTATGCATTTAAGACGGATGTATTATTGAAGCTCTTAAGGTTGAATTACCCTATGTCAAATGATTTTGGATCGGAAATAATACCCGCTGCAGTGAATGAACATAACGTGCAGGTTTTGAAAAAACTACGTAACTTTTTTATTTTATTCACATCTGTCAGTCTATCTTTAAGATTATGTATGATATTTTTATTGCAGGCGTATATATTCAGAGACTATTGGGAGGATATTGGAAAAATAAAATCATTTTATGATGCTAATTTGGCTCTTGCCGATGAGGTTAATCTTGTTTCCTAGATAGTAATTTATGTAAAGAGTTTATATTTTAGTCATTCTTTTGTGAACTTTTTGAAAGTTGAGATTGGTTTCGTGTTTGCAGTTTCCAATGTTTGAATTTTATGATCCGAAGACACCTTTCTACACGTCTCCTCGTTTCTTGCCACCAACTAAAATCGACAAATGCAAGGTAAGCTAAGTTAGTGTTACATCCTCATATTTAATGATATTTTTACGATATATTTGTGTTTGTTTTAGATTAAAGATGCCATAATATCACACGGGTGTTTCTTGAGAGAATGCGTTGTTGACCATTCAGTAGTAGGTGAACGCTCTCGTTTGGATTCTGGAGTGGAACTCAAGGTAAGCATATTATAGTATTATGTTTCCAAGTATCAACGAAAGGCTTCTGTTTTAAAACTTCCATCATTTGGATAATTAGCTAATAACTTTGTTATTTGGTGATAGGATACTTTGATGATGGGGGCCGATTACTACCAAACAGAGTCGGAGATTGCTTCCCTCCTTGCACAGGGAAAAGTTCCAATGGGGATTGGAAGGGATACGAAAATCAGGTGAGCGGATATGGAATGCTAAATATTTAGGATTTATTTACTTAGGTGCGTGATTCTTGAATTTTAGTTGGTATAGTATAACAACGAGGGGAATATTTCTCTTGCTTGAAAATTATGCTTTTATGTTTGGTAAAATTGCATTTTAATCTCACTGGATTGGACCTTCAACACTCTAATTCAATCTGAAACAATCATGCCTTTTAATATGTTAGGTTCATTTTTATTTTCCTCTCTAAAATTCTAAGTTCAGAATCCGTTTTACTTGTAGGAACTGTATTATTGACAAGAATGCGAGAATAGGGAAAGATGTGATCATCATGAATAAAGATGTAAGTTCAATCACCCAGTATGCCTTTGTGCACTTTGTTATAAATTGAGTAGTTGTAGATATGAAAGCATAGGAATTTAGAGTCTTTTTTATCCAAATGACAATTTTACCCTTTGGCTATGCAGGGTGTACAAGAAGCCGATAGACCCGAGGAAGGATTCTATATTCGTTCTGGAATCACTATCATACCCGAGAAAGCAACAATCAATGATGGAATGGTCATATAAATCGGTCTCATGCAATACTTGCTAGCTTTGAAATTTGTGCATGTAGTGATTTGAGGCACCAGGTCACCAGTTTGAGACGATTGGGGTGACGTTCTTGCATGAGAGCTCATTAAAGGAGTGCTTTTCTTTCTCCAGTAGATGAAATTATGTATTTAAGGTAAGAACAAACATTATGCTACAATATTGCTCGGAGAAAATAAGTTATCAAAACTCTTCTGAATTTATGGCATGTACAGAAGTTTGAAATAATGATAGTGACTTCAGTCCTATAACATTATGAAGTATGTTTGGCAGTTGTTTATTATGCTAAAGATATACAATGACACACCAATGGGTCAACTTATCATGACCAAGCCAATGTATGAAAATAAGAAACCTTGCTCACAGAAAGCAGTTGAATTGATTTCAATTTAGTTAGAAAGTTTAACTGAATAACGAACAACAATCACTCAAAAACTACACCTAATAGATTGACAGGCAAATGGAACATTTACTGAAGAAAACCAAGGCCAATAGTGCCACCAAGTATTGAACTCCAATGCCGTATTAGTTTTTTCAGAAAGCCTTTGTGTTCCAAACAGTGAAAGATCCCTTTTTCTGAAGCTCACACTGTTGAAAACCGTTCATTGCCTTTCCCATAAGTGCCATAGCTGCAATGCTAGGAAACTGCTTCTTTTCAAGGTCCTCCACTACCAATATTGAACTTTGAGGCTCACAAACTTTTTCGGTCTTCTCTTGGGAAGTTTTTGATTCATTACTCATCCATCTCTTTATCCAAGCATGTGAAAACAATAACTCTTTATCCTTCTTTAATGGCTCCACCAAGATATCTTCGTCTTCCTTTGATAAGTCCCCACTCTTACCTGGATTTGGTTCTGGGGTAGTGATGTTATTCTTGATAATTTTGCTATAAATATTGCTCATTTTTTCATGGGGCAAGTTTTCATCCAAATATGAGCTCTTAGAGCCTAGAGAAGGGGTCTTTGAAGTGCTCAATTTCAGACGCTTTACCCATCTGTAGCTCGGATCTTCTGCTTCTATAGAATTTTCCAGGCTGAGATTAAGATTTAGTTTAGGCTGCTCGGTATTTACTAGGAGCGTGTCCATGTCCAAACTCTGGGTCTTTGAGAAGCTACGGCACATGTTCTCTGAGGTAGCAACGTCAACCTTAGGTGGCAAATTTGATTCGGTATTGAACTCCTGCTACAAATGAAAAGATGCATTTAATAAGACATGCAAAAATCGAGAAAGGACATGCAAAACTAATTGGGATACGAGAATAAAAATGCAGCTTATTAGACCTTCATATATTTTTCTGTGGATTCTGACTAATTTGTTAATATTTCATAGAATTATTGCTACGTGGTAAAACCAGAAGGTCTGGCAAGTTTTACAATCTTCTCATTAACCAGTGTTTATCCGAACCGGGCCATAATGTTTAATAATTTCACATGTTTTTCTTTCTTTAGCACATTTTTTAGTTTGTTATTAGCTAAGATCTGAACGTGAAACAGTATTCATCCAAGTAAAAACAGGAGCAGGAAACCTAGAAAGGTATTTGAAAATTATACTATAAAAATTCAAATGGGGATTAAGGCACACATAAGCATAGCAAGAGTACCTTAGTTGGTGCTGTAGAATCTGTGCCTACAGCAGAGTAAAGAGAAACAGCTTAATAAAGACAATATTTTGCTTACAAATATAAACAAGAAAACTAAAAGATGACTTCCAAAAACCATAGCCAGATCAAAGAACATCAGCTTTCAAAAACGATTTAAAAATTCATGCTGCAAAGTTAATACATACCAGTATGCAAATTCTTCTCCTTAAGAAAATCCATGTCCATGGTGTCTGTTTCAGCTGACGATTCATTCTTCATAGTAACTTTAAAAGCTTTGACATCTCTATCATTTCCTTTCCCTTCACTCTCGAAGGAACTAGACAGATTTCGAGCTTTCATTTCTTGATTGCCTTGACCAAAAATGGGTGATAGGTTAGGAATATCGGTCGATGTATTTTCATCAATTTTAGAAAGGACTTCTGTACTTTTAAAAATATCATTTTCTTTGGACAGATTGACATCAATCTTTTGCCTGATTAGAAGACTCTGAGTTGTCTGAGAAAACGTGGGACAACCTCCAGGCATTCCTTCTACAGCATCCACTGTGGTGCGTATTCTCATTGTCTCCACCTCATGGACACACTTGGGCATCTTCTGTAAAGAATAATGATCACTGTGTGATATCTTCTTAGACTTGGTTCTGTCTGAAATGCACTGATTTGGAAACATTCTTATACTTGAACACTTGTGTGTCTTCTGGAACCACTCTTGTTCTACTTGGGGTAAGTAATGATTACTCGTGGATGGAACACCAAACAACAATGTTCTATTAATTTCCTTGAAACATGCGTTCATTGGATTATCCGATTGTGAGTGGCTGTCCATTTTTCTCTCACGCAGTAAATCTGCCGACTGGCCAAAATTTAGCATTCTCAAATTAGCATTTGGCAATTGATTGACGGAAAAAGTGGTTGATTTTCCTTTTTCAAAATCATACTTTTCCCAGTCGAGTCTCTGTGGCACCATCTGCGATGATAATTCAGCAAATGTTTTCTGCAAAGGCTTTAAAGCTACAATGCTGTTATCTTTTGCAGAGGAATGCTTTTTCAACCACTCAAGAGGATTCATCGAAGTAGTACCTGCACCTCCGTTAGCAGCCGGAATCCCAAAAGCCACAGAAGGAAACTCAATCTCGGTTGCTTTACCACGATCTAGATTGTGACTAAACATAGGACTTAATGGTTGCATATTATTATTATTATCAGCCTCTAGATCAAGCTTGAAAAGAGAAGTACACTTTCCTTCAATTCCCAAGTTTTTCGAACTCGGTCTGATACTCTCAATGTTTTTTGTCTTAATGAATCCGAATCCTGTGACGGACCTAGGAACCTCCAACAATCCATTCGCCAAACTATCATTTCCACTATGACTATGTGTTTCTAATGTTGGCATCCAATGTGCCATCCAAGAAGACTTGTTACCTTTGGTATCATCAACTGATTGTCCAATTCGCTCAGACATGACAATTGCAAATCTACCTTCGGAATTTCATCAGAGATTTAAGCAAGATATTAGCAAACAACAAAAATAGAAGTAATACCTAAATAATGCTGATTCAGAAAATCTTATCTACAGATTCATACTTGAAATCAATCCACAACAAAGAAAGAAAACATTTCGCATTTTGAGAAATTTCATTCTGATCCGAAAAAGAAAAAACGAAGGAAATCAAACCAAATGTAGTAACCCAGCTAATGAGCTAATAATTCGAACACCAAAATTGAAGAATAAAAATTCCACGTTGATGTCAAGTCAACTCACCTCTCTGCTGAGTTGATCCTCGACAATTTTCTCAAGTAAATTACGGTTTTTGCAGCAGAATTCAGAGCTCTGGAGCTAATACTAACTGAAAATTGGAATCTTTTTTTTTTTTGGATAATGAGTTCACAGAAAGAATATAGAGCCAAGCTTGTTTTGCGTTTGCTTACTTAAAGCCAAGCGGCTGTGACCCACTTGTCCTGCACTTTTTGTGTGTTGGGGATATATCTTTTTGTTATGGTCAACTAATTTATACCAGATTGGATATTTTTGTTTTGTTTTACAATCAAAGCATAATTAGATTTTATTGTGATTGATTAATTGTTGCAAAAATCGAATTCACACACCGAATAAGTCCTACATCACTCAAATGAGTTCGAAAATAACAACACTAAGAAAGACAAAAAATTAAAATAATTATTGTTCAAATTGAATTTGATTAAACTCATTCAACTAATTAAGATAATTATTCACAAAGGAAAAATTGCCATGAATTAGTGTAGCTCTCCAACCATAATTAGTAAGAAAAACATAAAGATAAAAGAAAGAAAAATAGATTCTCCGGAATTTACTCAATAACTATATTTATTTGGATGTAATGAAAAATCAATGTGAACTTAATACGAAGAAAATATCTAGGTACAGGATCTACACCTTTTCTTTTCCAATGATATAATATAATAAAATAAAAAGAGTAGTACTAAACGGACATGCAGGATGGTTGCCCATTTCCCGTACACGAATATCTAACTGCATAAAATATCTTCTCATGTAGTAGGATTTTTTCGATATAAATAAGATATCAATGATACAAACTGTACAAAATATCTATGACAAAACTGGCCCCACAAGTGAGAGGTCCCATTTCCGTTACGATACATAGCGGCTGGGCGAGTTAAATTCTCAGCCGAGCCGTCTAAAGAAGATAAGATTTAGTTAAATATAGATAAAAGGTTTAAATTTGTTTTCGCGAGCTAAAATAATTTGTACCAGGTTAAGATTTTAAAACTCTCTAATTTTAATAATATCCAAGTTTTTTTATCACCTTTGTCCGTGAAGTTTTCTTTTTTCTTTCTAAAATGAAAAATCATTAATTATGGTAGATTTATCTTCTCTCTCCTTTCAATTCCTTTTCTCATAAATTTTTATTTAAGATATACATTATTACACTTTTTAAACTCTAAAAAATCAACTTTCCACTGATAATAAAATAAAAGTACTTAATCAACTCTGACCAAAAAAAAAAAGAGAAGAAGATAACAATTAACAACAATGATCCATATTCATAAAATAATAATAATAATAATAAACTTTACGGGCCGGGGTAGATGGGCTTCCGAGCCGACTAATGCTGAGATTATCTCCCACTGACTTCACAATGAAATCTAAACCCAATTCCAAAAATTCAGTACGTGAAAAGCCCACTTTAAGCACTTCATCAGAAGGCCCACTTTTAAGGTTGTAACCGAATCCCGATGATAATTTCTTTCATGGTTTTTTTTTTGGGTCTCCCTTTTCTTAAAGAAGAAATAAATTATTTCATTAGTCATTTAAGCAATTGTTTAATACAATTGAAATAATATCGACGGGAAACTAAGTTCTCAATAAACGAGTTCTTAGCAAAATTTATTGACCTAACAAGCAATCCGTATGAAGATGTAATACATTACTTTTATTCTTTCAATTTGATCTAATAAATCATTTAGTTGAATTTAGCTCCAATTAAGATGAGTTTTCGTCTAATAAAACTCTGAAATGTAGCCAAATCCAACAAGAAGTTTTCTTGTTTCTCGATATCCATAAATATATTAAATATTGTCAACCCAAAAAAAAGAAAGATATTAAACGTTATTAAGCAATTTTGCTAATGATTGTGCTTTTGTTAAACTTGAGAGTTGAGAAAACAAGTATGAGAAATAAGAAACGAAGTGTAAATGGAAATAGAAAAATAGTAATTGAAAATACTTATATAAAAGATTTTTGGTAATTTAAAACAATAGCAAAATTCATGTTGATTTATCTATAAAAAAAATATGAATAAAATGAATTTATTTTTAAATTAGTTTAAATGACGATAAAAGCATGTTCCCATGAAAAGGGAAATCGTCGTCGTTTAGTACTCTAGACGAGTTTGTCTTTCCGCAGACTCCCAGTTTTTGATCAAATTGCTCCCATCTAAATTCCTCTTCACGAACAGATCCAAAATCATATTTTCACCTCCGAAAATCCTCACAGGAATTCATTTCTCGCGGAAGGTAAAGCCTAATGTCCCAGCTGTTTTTCTTTTTTTTGTAATATTTTTTGGGAATATGTGTTTGAGTCAAATACGCATGTTAAATGTTTTTTGTAAAATTGGGAATCGGTTGTTGTCAGATCACTCGGATCTGCTGGTTGCTGTCTTTTAGTATCAATGTTTGGGTTTCTTTTTCATTTAAGAAATTTGGTATTATTATTTGGTAAAAAGGTTTATAATAATAGCTGGATTTGAGTTAAGAGTTCTGTGTGATGAAGAAAGTAACTTGAATTTTTTGTTTATCTCATTTTATTCTTCTGCATTTCTTTGGTTGGTTAAATAGGGGGTGGATTTGAATTTTGAGGAGTTTTTTTTCTACTGGGAGAAACTTATTCATTGTTCATGGGTGTTGTTGTCCTATATTGCATTGTTTGATATCTTATTAAATGGATATTTTTAGGATTTTCTTGATTTGTTTATTTATTTATTTGAAGCAATAAAATGCGGCTCGTCAATCTTTATTCGGATTCACCTTAATGAAGTTTTGTATTGGACTTTTTTTTTTTTTTTTGATAATTTAGTTCCGTATTGGACTCGCAGGGTATTGAATTGATTATTCATGGAGGACATTGGAGGTGATGGTCCCTCAACAGCAACTGCGGCATTGAACCAACGAAGACATGAAGCATGGAAGCTTTTTCAGTATTATTTAGATAAATCTACTCCACATTCTCTTTATAGATGGATTGGAACTTTTGCTTTAGTGTCTATTTATGCTCTGCGGTGTTACTATGTTCAAGGATTCTACATTGTTACCTATGGTTTGGCGATCTACATTCTGAATCTGCTCATTGGGTTTTTGTCACCTCTTGTTGACCCGGAACTGGAACCGACAGATGGACTTCTCCCTACAAAGGGTTCAGATGAGTTCAAGCCTTTTATTCGTCGTCTCCCTGAGTTTAAATTCTGGTGATTGTTTTAGTACTCTAATTTTTTTTAGTATCATGATGTGGTATTTGTTCTGAAAATTGACGTGTAGCATTTTTGGCATGTTCCCTTCCTTCTTAGCAGTTGTAGTCTACTTATTCTTATCTGTTAACTTATTTGGTTAATGTAACAGAGATATTTTTTTTTATCTTTTTTTTATCTTCTGATTGCATAAGTTGCTATAACTGAATCATTTGGAACTTAATCTGATACATAGGTAAGAATATGTTGGTGACGTCTTGGGAGGATCTGAGAACAGTTTGGTTTGGTTCTATTTAGATCACATAATAGTTGTCCTTGTTATACTTCACTTTCTGTTAAACTGTTGAAAGTTTAATATATGGTTTAACAGTGTTTTCCTTCATGACTTTGTTTCTAGGAGAATTACTTTTGTTTGATTTGTTATCTTTTATTCGAGAATTTGCACAGCTAATGACATCTTCCTAATTCCTTGGAACATGAGTTTCTACTTTATTATTAGCTCAAGTGAGCAAAGATTTTTAATTCTTATAGATCAGTAGCATGGCTTCTATTTTTTTTGTTAACTATCTTCGATCCTTCACGATTTCACAGTACATAAATGGGATCATAATTTGATACTTATGATAATTAATTGCAGGTTGGAATTTTTGTTCCTCTATTTGTGTGTCATTATACTATAAATGCCTTTTATTATGTATCAACTTTGGGATGGCTTTGCTTCAAGTGCTTATATTTATGTCTCTTTGCCGCTAGGCTTATTTAAGCTGCATTATATTTAACCTATCTATTGACTTTATGAGGAAGACCAGCTAGCATTGCCTTCTTGTTGAATCTTTTATTGATATTTGATATTCTTGGTGTTGCTTCACTCTTTCATCCCCAGTATATGAAATTGGGTATCGTAGTAGTTAAAAGTGCATTAGAGAGCTACATGATGGATTTGAATGAAGCGAGGGCTTTACCTCGCGCACTTTCTGTGTGAAGCAAAACGTGAGGTAAAGCGTGTTTTATTTATGTAGAGATTTTGAGGGTTATTTATTAACTCAACGGTCAGAATCTGTCTAAAAGGATTCAGGAGCCCCAAGCATCTAAAATCTGCTTTTTATGCAAGTATGCCCCCCCTCACATATTCTTGCTTTTTGACAGTTTTGTTGATATATTGTTATAATAGACTCTGCTATAGTCTTTCGAAATATGTTATATTTTATTCCTTCTTGTGATTGTGTGCTAATTAAGTATGTGATTTTAGGGTTGAAAATATTTGTTAAGTTCTGGTTTCGGTGGTTAGTTCTGAAAGTGTTGGGATTTGTTGGAATCCATTGGTATTCTTGATATACACTAAACATATGTTTTTATGCGCTTTACTTTGATGACTTCTTGTGCTTTATGAACTACTCAACCAACTATATTCTTAGTTATAACTAGCTTAACCTTGTGATTTACGGTGTCTATTCAAATGCAGTAAACGGTATAAGCAAATATATTAAATATTGATGTTATTTCTTGCTTTTGTGTTTCTAGGTATGCTATCACAAAAGCTTTCTGCGTAGCATTTGCGATGACCTTCTTTTCAATGTTCGATGTCCCAGTATTTTGGCCTATATTGTTATGCTACTGGCTTGTTCTTTTTGTACTAACTATGAAGCGTCAAATCATGCATATGATGAAGTACAAATATCTTCCATTCAACATAGGGAAACAGGTAAGCTCAATAAAATTATTATGCAATAAAACAAAAATGATTTATTTCATATTTATAGTCATGGTTAAACATACTATTGTCGACATTGGTTTCTTCTCTTCTTTTTAGTGTTTCTTAGAGTGATTATGTGGTTTTATAACAGACGTACAAAGGCAAGAGACCCGCTGGTCGAGCTAGCAGCCCCCGAGCTGATTGAATTTGGCTGGTTTATGACTCCAATAGATCGTGAAGAAACTAAAGGTATTTAGGAATGGAAAGAAGAAATGGATTATATGATTTTAGTTTTGTGGAACTTGTATTAACCTTGAAATATTGACATGCACGGGAATGCGTAATAGTTAGCATGCATATAGTTCAGTTGTAAGCTGTTAATTTGTTATGGCAGCAAACTGTTAATGATGCTGGGCCTCATTTTTTTTGTTATGAACACAAAGGAGGAAGACCTTATTGTAGTTAGTTTATCATTCTTTTTTGTAAAATTCTATTTCAACTTAAGCAATTACTTATTCCACTGGGGGGTCCAGTACTCAAATTTTTTTATTTTTTTTATATAGTAGTAGTTATTTACATTTTGTTTTTTGAAAAAAGGCTCAATAAATTGGTCAAATTCGAAATTTCCAACTCAAATAAAATTTAAGTCCAATTAATAACAAAACTCACTCTAATAATACCTAACTCTACCTAACTCTTAGTCCTAAATTTTAGGTTGAAAGGAATTGGTGATCTTGCTAAGAAGATGGTTGCAATTAAAAGACATGTCGCATTCTGTATGGTTTGCAAACTTGTGGCATTATCGTTTATTCTACCCGTTGCAATTGTATTAGTGGAGAGATATTTTTTTACTATGAAGATATATAGTAAAGAATCGATTTCGTAATCGAATGGGCGATCAATGGCTAAATAATTTATGTATATTGAAATAGAGTAATAGACTAAGCTATTAGTCATACATCACCCAACTAATTGACTATTATAAAAGAAAATTGTCTAGTATCTTAAAACTAATATACATTATGAACATTATACATAACATATCCCATTATAAAATGAATTATTTTGTGTTGCGGTTATATATAATACAAATTGTGGTTTGATGCCTGATATTGTTCTTAGCAATTGTGGTGATTTTGCAAAAAAACAATATTGAAAAATGTCTTGGATACACTAAATGAACAAACACACGTGTCCAATTTTTCTTTTTGATTTTCTTTTAGATTTATGGACACGCCACGTGGAATGTTGAATATGTATCACACGAGTATCCGACGCTGAGTTTTATAAATTTTTGAAGTATATCATAGAAAAATAACTCACTACCCATATATATCGATGATAACACGATAAATCACTATCCACATATATCAATTATAACTAATGTAGTTGCATAAGGGAAAAAAAAAAAAAAAACAAAAAGAAAAAAACATATGAAAGTTACTTAAAACAAATGGTTAAATAGATTGAGAGAGCGAGGACTTTGCTTTGTTTAATATTTTATATTATGAATTACAATTATTAAATTTATGCAATTTCATGCATTAAGTAAGATTAGTCTATTGATATGCATTTTATGCAATGTCTATTTTTTATTTGTCAAGTAAAATTTACTATTGCAAGCTAGTTCGACATAAACTTGAAATCTAAAAAATTATATGAGACGAATTTCTATCACCGCAAAACCGAATGGTATATGAGTTTGAGCGAATAGTGGTCATAATATTTGAATTTTAACCATTTAATACATTGACGATGACGGCTCTAATTTCGGGTGAAACCTAAAAGGACACATTGAATCCCTTAAACCCTAAAAACAACACTATAACCAAACCCCCTTCGTCTCCAGAAACCCCAGCCACACACAACACACGCCGCCATTCATCCATGGGGAAGGTAAAAGGTAAACATCGTTTGGACAAATACTACCGCTTAGCCAAAGAACACGGCTACAGATCTCGAGCCGCGTGGAAGCTTGTTCAGCTCGACTCCAAATTCGGCTTCCTCCGTTCGGCTCGCTCCGTTCTCGACCTCTGCGCCGCGCCGGGAGGATGGATGCAGGTCACGGTCGAACGCGTCCCCGTGGGGAGTCTCGTGATCGGTGTGGACCTTGACCCGATCCGGCCCGTCCGTGGCGCGATTTCGCTGCAAGAGGACATAACTGAATCTAAATGTCGAGCCTCCGTGAAGCGGATTATGGCGGAAAATGGATGCCGAGCATTTGATTTGGTGTTGCACGATGGTTCGCCTAATGTTGGTGGTGCGTGGACCAAGGAGGCTACTAGTCAGAATGCGCTTGTTATTGATTCCGTTAAGCTTGCCACTGAGTTGTTGGCTCCTAAAGGAAATTTCGTCACCAAGGTATCTATCTATTTTTTTTATATATATATAAATACATGCATAGATAGAAGAGAATGTGATTTTTTCAAACATTTGATTTTCAGTACCTACACCCTAAAACCACACTGACTCAATTATGTAATAACAAACATGTTATGGAATATAAGTCGTACGTTTACTCTTTTGGATATATTAGTTCAGCATTTATATTGCTTAATCTGCTCTGTTAAATTAATTTTTGCAGTAGTGAGCAAAAAAATATGATAAGATTCATTCTATGGTGTTGTTTTCTGTAGGTTTTCAGGTCTCAAGATTATACAGCTGTTCTGTATTGTCTTAGACAGGTAACTTTATTATTTATTTCTGAAAATAAAGAAAATCTATTTCAATTTAAGATGATTTTTGATAAGAGAATGTGCTGCACAGCTGTTTGAGAAGGTTGAAGTGGACAAACCCCAAGCTAGTAGGTCTACATCAGCTGAAATTTACATTCTTGGATTGAAGTACAAGGCACCTGCAAAGATTGATCCTCGTCTTCTCGATGTCAAGCATCTGTTCCAAGGAGGAAAAGAACCTCCCAAGGTAAGTTTGGATCTCCTTTTGAACTTAGTAGCCATGTAAGTATTGCTTTTCATATTATTTGAGATACTTATCTGTATGAATTATTACCAGGTTGTGGATGTACTCAGGGGAACAAAGCAAAAGCGGCACCGTGATGGGTACAGATTCTTTTAGCTGCAGTGCTGTTTTTTTAGTTTGTCAATTGTCACGATAGAATTGAGATATTCTCTTATTAGGCTAAAAGTACTGATGGCCAAGATATTGCAGCCTTTTTGCTAGACAAGATTCGGATATGGATATCTATTTCCATTTCATTTGCTTTTTACATGAACATTTATTTATTTGTCTAAATTATCTACTCTAAGTTTGTAATTATTGAAGGGTTACCTTTGCAGGTATGAAGACGGTGACACAACATTGAGGAAGGTTTGCTCTGCATCCGAGTTTATCTGGTCTGAAAGTCCTCTTGACATTCTCGGTTCAGTCACGTCTATAACCTTTAATGATGATGCATGTTTGCCCATAAAAGATCACACGTTAACTACAGAGGAGGTATGTTATATCGCAACTAAATTGATTATCATTTTAAATATACAGTCATCTGTTTTGTGATTCAATAATTAGCTGGCTAATCAACATCATGTTCTATTAAATAATGAGACAGGTTAAAGCTCTATGTGATGATCTGCGTGTTTTGGGGAAGCAAGATTTCAAACATCTTCTAAAGTAAGCCTCTGCTAAATAACATTATCAAATATTTGATAGATTTTAATTCTCGTGATAGTAATTCTGATCCTTCAATTGCTTGTTTTGTCTTTTAGGTGGCGTATGCATGTGAGGAAGGCACTGTCTCCTTCAGAGAAGGCTACTAAAGTTACTTCTACTGTAGAAAGTGAGAGCAAGGAAGATGAAGATGAAGATGAAAAGGTTCTTAATGAAATGGAAGAGCTTACAAATGCGATGGAGCGCAAGAAGAAGCGTGCTAAGAAAATTCTAGCAAAAAGACGAACCAAGGTAATGCCTATGCTTGAAAATCCCCTAGACCAAGGCTCTCAAATATTATCTCTGCCATAGTAAAATTACATTACTTGATAAAGAAGTGGACTATAAGTAACCATAAATTATCCCATAAATCTTCTTCTGCTGTTTTGCACTTGTACTAAATCTTTTTACTTTCTTTAATTTTGCATGACTGCCATTTTATCCTCATTTTTACTTCTATAATTGTGTGCTTTAATTGATAATTCTTCCATCTTATTTTATCAGGACAAATCTAGGAAAGCATTGGGGGGCAATCAAACTGATGCAATAGACGATGGTTACACTGATTTGGAATTGTTCTCTCTATCTTCCATTAAGGTACTTTCTTCATTTTCTTATTTCATAACTTTTCGGCAGTTGTTCTGGCCTTTAGCCTTCGTCACATAGTTTATGTAACTCCAGGGTTTAATAGTTCAATCATTGAAACTTTGTAACAGAACCTCGTCACAAAAAAACAAAGTTAAGAAAGAGAAAAGAATGAATGGGAAATTACTTTTCCTTATTTTTCAAAATAATGTCAGGACTCAAGATCTTATTAGGTTCAAACTTGTAAATATTGTCAATTTCGTCTGATTCATCATTCAGGGAAAGCAAGATCTTGTGGCTGTTGACAACAGCGAATTTGATGATGCTGGTGACACCAAAAATAGTGAAAGTGAAGAGAGCCATGATGAATCCGGAAACACATCTAGTGACATGGACTCTGAGGAAGAGAGGAGGAGGTAATTTTGTTAAATTGCTTGAATTGAAGCTTGAACTACACAACCAAGTCATTTTGTGAATCTATAACTGATGATCTTTCCTGCTCTCAGATATGATGATCAGATAGAAGAATTACTTGATGAAGCTTATGAACGATTTGTGGCTAAGAAGGATGGAAGTACCAAGCAGAGAAAACGATCAAAGCAAGCATACTCAAAAGATGATGATTTGGAGGTATGCTCATTATGTCATTATCTCCAACCCCTATTAACCAATCTCCCTTTCCCATACATATATTTTTATTAAAAAGAAATATATATTGTACTATGAAATATGATATTGGATCTTGGCATCCCTTTTGATTCATTCTTGCAGGGTGATGGTGATATCACGATTCATTCCGATCAAGACTCTGACAATGAAATGGCTGGTCGTGAAGCGAATCCTCTCATAAGACCGCTTGTGGAAAATGCACCTACTCAAGAGGAGATTGCAGCACAATGGTTTAGTCAAGACGTGTTTATGGATGGAGATGAACACGAGGAATTGGACAAAGATGAAAGTGAAGATGAAATGCCAGTGGAACGTCCCAAAGTTACAGGGAAGAAAATGGTTGATTCTACAGAGGAGCCCATCAATCAAAAGAATAAAATCTTGAATTCATCCAAACCTCCCAAAGTAGATGATGGTTTTGAAATAGTTCCTGCTCCAGCTACAGATTCAAGCGATTCTTCATCTGATGAATCTGATGAAGATGACATTGGCACAAAAGCAGAAATACTAGCTTGTGCAAAGAAGTTACTTAACAAAAAACAAAGAGAAAATATGCTTGATGATGCTTACAACAAGCACATGTTTTACGATGAGGGATTACCCAAGTGGTTTGTAGACGAGGAAAAGAAACATTACCAGCCAACCAAGCCTGTAACAAAAGAGGAGATAGCTGCAATGAAAGCACAATTTAAAGCAATTGATGCTCGACCAGCCAAGAAGGTTGCACAAGCCAAAGCCCGTAAGAAGCGGGATGCTCATAGAAGTCTTGAAAAGGTTAGGAAGAAGGCGAACTCTATATCTAACCAGGAAGATTACTCTGATCGTTCTAAGAGTAAAATGATCGAACAACTTTATAAGAAAGCAGGGCCGAAAAAACCGGAAAGGGAATATGTTGTGGCTAAGAAAGGAGTACATGTGAAGCCTACCAAAGGAAAAGTTTTAGTCGACCCACGTATGAAGAAGGATTCGAGGAAACGCGGGATGAACAAACAAGGAAAAGGGAAGGGGGGAAAGCAGAAAGGTAAAGGTTCTATGAGGAGTTCAGGAAAAGGAAAGGGAAAGAAGCCACAAAAAGGGTAGTAGTAGTAGTAGATGGGGAAGAACTGGGTTTGGAGAGATTGACGAGAAAAATGCTATTTCCTTGAACATTTTTATTTATGTTTTTTCATTGTGCTCTGAAATCTTATTAAAGCATTATAAGGTGTTCATAGTTCGGCAGTTTTGTTTTCACCTTTTTATTATATATCGACATTTCTGTTTTTAATGGATAATAAGAATTTTGGGTTTACCGAATTCATTTTAGTGGAGGTCATACATTTAATAATTCATAGTGTTTGAGCTTAGGTGTGTTTACGAGTTGAGTTGAGTAAGATTTATTGTTGAGTTTGTTGTTTATGCGAGGTTTGATTTTCTTGCGGGAAAATTTCACTTTGCCGCCTATTCTTTAGAGCTTTTTTCATTTTGCCTCCCTATTCTTTGAAAAATTATAGTTAACTACCCTACCTTTCTTATTGACTAGCGATATTGTCAGAGTAATAATTGTTGCTATCCATGAACATATTTGCGTAAGGAAAATGATTATATGAAAGTCCAAACATCACGGTCTTTTTTAGGTTTTTGAAGTTAATTGTATTATTTACTACTTGTTTAACATGTTTAGGGTTTAAAATTTTAAGGTTTAAGGTTTAATATTACAAACTGGGTCTATATTTTCTTGATAATTATTTATGTGTCATATAATTAATTTTAATTTTTTTCAAATACATTAAAATATCTAAATGACAAAAAAAAAAAAAAAAAAAAGAGAGCCACAATTGGTTGTATATGTGTACAGTCGGTTGTGAGCTGTAGAAATAGCACTACTCATAAGCAGAGGAATCAAATATCAGAGTTTTCTCCATTACCTCTATCCCTTTTTTTCGCTTTAACTGATTTTTTTGCAAAAATAACCTGGAAGATTGAAATATATATCCAAATTTGTTGATGAAAACACGACAATTTAAATTTTCTTTTTGTCTTCAACTCCATTTATATTACCTTGTTTCAATTTCTTTATTTACTGAATGAATCTGGAAGAAACCTCCATAGTCTAGGCAGTGCAAGAGCAAAATTAATTTATTCATAGATATAAACTTTAATGCAGCCAAACCCGATGTTATTCCCTAAAATTTATGGCAAGAGGCCACCTTTCTTAATTGAATTCAAAACATTGTTTTTATTTTTTATTTTATTAAAGATCTCGACAATGGCTTAAACCCCAGTAAACCCCAACCCACCTCTATCTGAGAAAAGGGAAAAAGAAGAAGGAAGAAGACAAAATTTTTTGCAGTTCTAATTGTCTTTGTTGATTTTCCAATAAAAACGTATATATTTTACCTTAATTAAATTGTTTGATTGCCTTAATTGATTTGCATATCATTCGAAATTAAGGGGAGACATTATTTGTTTTCTTTCACGGAAGAATTAGAATATAAAATTAAATTAATTCTCTTGGCCATGGGACTTTAAAGGGCATTTTGGAAATTTTGAAGAATTTGCTGCTATGACAATATCGCTAGCTTTTCTTATTAGTTGCAGATTGGCTACTTGAAATTCTGAAAATTGTATATTCAGGTAGGAATCATTCACGTGTTATTTGTTAGGGAAAGAATACCAAATTAGTAACAACTAATATCACAATGGAAGCAATTCGTTCTTTCCAACAAATATACACGGATTGAAATTGAGAATAACATGATCAAATATAAATCCTTGCACTAATTGACTGATTCAAACAAGAATTAATGTGCAGGAAAGTAAATAGGCACACAACAATTAACGTGGAAACCAAAACCGGAAAAAAACAACGAGATCGTAAATCGATCCAACTCAACCACTATAATATAATAATAATGGGTTTACAAAATCCTCCCTAATCTCACCAACAAGGTGGAAAACCTCAAGTCACTAACTTGGATAACCGAGAATAAAACAAAGAACAAATATGATAGTTTGAGCCACCTTTGTGAAGATTCTCCGATTGAATCTGAGCTGAAATCAATTACCAATGGTACATTAATCTCTCACAAATCCCAATAAAACTCCTATTTTTCTCTCCTTTTGATTCTCTTGTCAGTTTTATTTTTGTTATTTCTTGGTGTGTGTAGCACACAACACACGCAACTGATCAACAATTCATTCAAGTCGTCGTTAGCCCAATGGGCAAAGCCTATTTTTTTGAACCGAGCCAAGCTTTAATATTCTCAAAACGAGTTTAATTGAGCTCAATTTGAGGAGTTTAATCTGTGTAATTACCGGAGTTGTAAAATAGTATGTAATATCCTGATTCCTTTGAGAACATACTATTATTCTATATATAAAATTTAACTGATGGAATATTTATTGGGATAGAAACATGTATGTTGTTGTAAGAACTTAAAACTGTCTTAAACTTGATAGATGTTCCTAAATCCTAACAATCTAAAACCAAACAGTTTATCAGAACTCTATACACGCACAAATATAGTTCAAACCAATTTCTTCGTGTTTATTCAATCGAATTTGAACCAAATCTTGATTTGAATTTCATCATTTATATTTTTCTGTAGTTTATTTAGGTAAAGCAAAAAGAACATTGCTTATCAATCAATCCGGCTTATTATTTGCAACAATCAGCCCATAAAAGCCCTTTTTTCCATGCATATCACGAAATTCTCTTCTTCTTTGGCCTTCTCTTTGTATATATATATTATTGCTGCTACCCAAACACCTCAGGACTCAATGGTCATAATTATTGATAAAAGAAAAGGAACCTGCAAAAAAAAAAAAAAAAAAAATTTCAAACATATTCGTCAAGCATCTCATCCACCGTAAAGTATTTAACATCAGGATAAAGCTCCGATGCCTCCACTCCAAACGACGGTTCAATCTCAAAATTGGTCTGATCTCCCTTTACAAAAACAGAGTGGCCAGTTGCTAATCTCCCATTTAATGGAGCCGATGCTTCTACAAGATTCATGATTTACAACGATAAAACAATCGAACCTTAACACATCATTGTGGGAAAACAAAAATGTTTGTAATCTATATTTAAGATAGCCAAAGATCTAAAAATTTGAAGAGTAAACAATCTAATTGCAAATTCCTAAATACAAGGAGAGAGAAGAGTTTTATGTTACCTTGAATGTTTTTTAGAACTTGGTCCTCCGGAACATATATTCGTTCGAGGGTTTGGCCAATCTTTATCTCCCACAAGGACACCAAGTCATTCATAGAAATTGTGTTCAAAGGAGGTTTGATGTAGAGAATCTTATTCAAGGTTCTTGGATCATCCACAGCTTTAATTGTATAATTGGCAATATCTTCTTCTTTGTTATACACAACTGAATATATTAAGACAAAGCAAAATAGTTGTCAATTCATCTGCAACAAATATTTGATCCTTCTTTTTCCTTTGATAGAATTGCATTTCTAGTCCCACCAGACAAGACCCTCCTATTGGGCGTTTTACAAAACTGCACTTTTAGTCCTGCTTTTTAAAAATATTGTATTTTTGGTCCCATAGTCCCATTTCCTCTCCAATTTGGGACAAAAAGTCCAAACTGAATAGTCCATAAGTGGGACCAATCATTTTGCCACTAGAAGAATGTGTTTTTTCTAAAGAATCTCCTAATTGTTCCATAGCAACTAGAAGGAGATTTTTTTACCAATATCAATTTGGTTCAGATATCTCCTAATCATAGAAGATGGAATCATCGACGATCCGACCTTGTCAAACTCTGTTTGTAAGTGAAACTCACTAGACATTGGAGCAAAAGTGCAAAACTATAGGAACATTTGTGCAAAAATTGGATGGAGAATGGTGCCATAGGACCAAAAGTGCAAAACATTTTAAAAATTTGGAACCAAAATTTGGGACCAACCTAAAGTGGCGAAGTGCAGATTTTGCCTTTTTATTTCAGTTTAAACTGGGAAATAATAAGAAAAGAACCAACTTTCTTCATGAATGAATGCAAAAATAAGAAGGCTTTGTGACATTGCACTCGTTGATTGATTTGATTGATTTTGTCGTAAATCACAACTATTATGTACCTTTGGTGTTTCCATCTTCTAAGATTACAACTTTGTCCCTTGGTGGGGCTGTGGCATCCATCTGTGACAAGGATTTGATAAATATACCACCAAAACAATTGCTTGAGATAAATGTGTATGGGATTCCAGTTGCCTCAACAAGTCGCCGGAATTGAGCCTTGTGTTCAAACATTGATTTTGCTGGTTCAACTGCATGCACACGATCTACATCCATTCCAAATTCCGAGGGAATAAATCTCTGTAATAATCAGATCAATAAGATTAGAAATACAGCCGGAGTAAAAAGAGAACAATCAAGAATCATTTGATTACAAAATTTTATATTCCATCCAACATGTAAATTTACTTCAATAATGAAGTAAATGATCATATTGTTTAGATACAAGGTTGCCTTTATATAGACATAAATAACTAAATTTTCCTTTGGTTAGTCAAAATACATCTTGCCATAATCATTGATGGTATTCAATAACATCTAAATTTAAGTAAGGAAGATGTTTGCTACATGGAATTACAAGAATGCTTCAATAAGTATGGAGCTGAATATTCCTACCAATACCAAAGGGAACTTCATTGAAGATGTTACACATTTTTTTTTTGGATATGATTTGGACAATGCAGAAGATTCTACAAGGAAAAACACGATTATTGTGGTTTCACGGTATACCCTTATACACACACACACACACACGTAAAAGATCATCTCATGAAGACTTGTTAAGGTTTTCAAACTATTAAGTATTAACAAGTACAATCCTCCTAAACGAGGATTAGGAGTACTGGCCCATGAAATCTATAATTTTTGCCCTCATTGTGTTTTGCAAACCTTCATTAAATTAAATCGCGGTTAGGCTTCACACCTACCTCCGTAATTTAACCATTTTTTAATAAGTGAATGAACAAGAACAACATAAAACATAA
Source organism: Penstemon newberryi var. newberryi (assembly GCA_030819805.1). Classification (NCBI taxonomy): domain Eukaryota; kingdom Viridiplantae; phylum Streptophyta; class Magnoliopsida; order Lamiales; family Plantaginaceae; genus Penstemon; species Penstemon newberryi. The sequence continues at coordinate 8,937,328 of JAUALY010000004.1, read as the reverse complement.
GAGGATAAAAAACAAACTATTTAAAATGTGAAGGAACAAGAACAGTGTAAAAATATATATCCCACAATATATTCATACAATTAGGAAACATACAAACACAAAACAATCATTCAACTCCAAAAATCTTTTCTTCTTAAAATGAAGAAAGAAAAAAAGCCACAAAATTAACTACCTTAACATTTCCAGCTTCTTTAAAAAATAATACTTTTACAAAATTACACCCATTTCAACTAAAAAATGATACTTTTACAAAATTTCAGCAAAATTGAGTTCCGAAATTAATTAAACAGAAAATAGGGAAATTGAAGTTACTTGGATGAAGGTGACGCCGGAGTTTTTGAAGCTTTGGATGAGAGTGAATTTGTGGGGTTCAGGGTTTGAGAGAGTGGATTCTCTGATTAAAATGAAGGTGTGATGATTGGCCTTTATGCTAGCTTCGACGATGAATTTTCCTATGTATCCAGTACCACCGATTATCAGAATCTTAATCTTCTCGCCCATTTTAAAGAGTAGAATTGGACTGGTTGGATGTCCACTTTCTAGTACTTCCTTTCTTTACTTCTGATATTGTGAGTTTTATTTTAAGGAAATTAAGAAAGTCAAACTTTTTAATATTTTTTCAATGAATAAATGGTTGAAAATACATTATATCAAACAAACAAAAAGTTAATTGGAGTTTTGTCCCTGTTATCTATCTTTTTCGAGGTGTAATCATTTCTTAGGAGTGGATTCAACTCTAGTTTAAGGAATAGTATTTTCCACTAAACCAATTTGAAATTTTTTGTGCTAGGCTATGTGGGTGGAACAAATGTAAGATTGATAAATTTGTGGTACTATAAAGTAGTAGTCTGTAAATTGTAATGACTCATTAGTTTAAAAGATAAAAAATCATCAATTTCCAACCAACAAATCACATTTCTCTTTCTTTAAATCAAGCAAGTGTAAAACAAACTGAATGCATTCATTCACCCCTGCATTTTGCAGCAATTATTAGAAATTCCTTCAAATCAAATAAAATATTCGATCAATTAACAAGGTGGAAGATCCTTTGGCGGAGGCAAAACCGAATAATCCGAATCCGGCCCGTTTTCCACGACAAACGCCGTCTTCAATCCCCAACTTGTATGAACCTCCAAATGACAATGCATAAACCACACTCCCGGATTATCAGCCCTAAACCTTATAGCAGTCCACCCACCAGTCGGAACTCCGACAGTATTCCTCTCGGGCGGGTCAACCAAGTTAAACTTCGCCGGGTCATTCTTCGGGTCAAAATTCCCAATCCCGGACCCCACAACAAAGAAATTATACCCGTGAAGATGAAACGGATGAGATTCAACAGATAAAAGGTTAGTGTCCTGTAAAACCAACTCAACCGTCGAATTAAACGCTACTTTACTCAACCGTGGTTGATTACTTTGAGTCGTTTGTAAATTAGCCGTCAGTGGTGCATTCGTGAAGTTAAATGGCTTTTGGGGACGGTCAGGAAAATCCGTAGTGAAAACTCCTTTAAGTTTATAATAATGAGCTTGCAAAAGTGCAGTTTCAGGCATCACAAATGTTATGTTGTTTAACGAAGCTGTTAGTTTTGTTCCGTTTTGGCAAGTTGGGCATGGGTTTATTCCTAACCCTATAGTGTAGAAAAGGCGACGGTTTACATTAAGTGGCACGTTAGCTGGGAAATTTGGAGTGTTTAGGCTACGGAGTTTGGCGTTGTAGTTAAGTGCAAAGGTACTGTCGTTTAAAGCGGGTAATTGGGGAAGTGTTGGGATTATTGAATTTGGGATGTTTTTGTATTGTAATATGGCTGTGGCGGTTTTATTGTCTACGGAGATTGGGGCATCCATGAAAGGTTTTGTGGCCATGAAGTATCTTCCGGGTGCTTGGTTTGCTCGGACAAGTACGTTAGTTGTTTGGCCAGGTGCGATTAAGATTGCGTTGGTTGTAAAGGGTTTTGTGTAGACTGCGTCTATTTCAACTACGGTTAAGTTGTGTCCGGAAATGGCGAAGAAAAGCTCGTCATTGAGTGCTGCGTTGATGATTCTTAAGAGGTATGTCTTTCCTTGCTCTACTTCTATGGCATATGTATCTGCACATAGCAAAATATATAGAGAAAATGAGATTATGATAATTGTGTTGTTTTGTATTTGTCAAATGTCAAGGAAATGAAATACGGGATGAATATTCTATCTCGCATTTCTTGCTTTGGTGTATTTCAAGTATTTACATCTAAAGACAAATGTATCAAGTTAAAACTTGTGAGCTTTGTGAACTAAATTGCAATTTTGCCCTTCCAATTTACTTAGAAATTTCTCAAGTTATTAGACATCAAATACGAGCTAAATGCAAAAAAAATCCATGTGCTTTGCCTAATCGGCAAAAAATCCTATGTTATTTTTATTAGCAAAAACCCCACTGTGTTATTTTCTTATTAGCAAAAAACTCTCATTGGAAATTCCTTGGTAAATATATAGGGATGTTATTGCCAATTTTTCAAGTGAACAAGAGGTTATTGCCAATTTTTAATGTTAACAGAGGGTAATTGTCAAATCTTTTAGGCGAATTTCGCATGTTTTGGTGGGGATAATTGTAATTTTTGCATTTCACTCCATCAAATACGTTAACAAAAAAACACATGCTTAGCGAGAAATCTCTGAGTTTTATGATCGAACTTACTCTTTTGGGAACATGGAAAGAGTGGCCCTGGCTTGCCATTGATCGTATGCGCATCCGACATTTTTGGAGGCAATCCGAGTTTGTTCCCTTGTTTAACAATCTCTTCAACATCATCATTCCACCATTCTCCTATATATGTCAACAAAAAGACAACCAACTTATCATAAATTTCTAATCACTCAACATAATATGATCATATATATTCTATCCTTTTTGATTATTTAATAGATTTACCTAAGATTAAATTGTATTCGAATTCAGGCTGAGGGAAAGGATATGGAGTCCCCAATTTGGGCATAATGACAATGGCACCATAAACAGTGGCTCTTAGCCAAAATATATGTGCATGCCACCACAATGTTCCTCTTTGTCCTGTTACATTGATATCGTATGTGTAACTTTTCCCTGTCTGAACTGGACACTGTGTAACGTATGCTGGCCCATCAGCCCATCCATTGCGATATTGCTTTAATCCGTGCCTGCCCAGAGAAACAAAAATAGTATTGTATTTTGTTAATAATATTCCCAAAAGTGCTATTTATTAAGTTTTTGAAAATTTTACCAGTGAATTGACATGTTGTATTGTGCATGATTAGTAACGTTAATAAGAAGTCGATCTCCTTCTCTAACGTAGACTGTTGGCCCTGGAAACATTCCATTTACGGTCACAATTGGCTTGGCATGACACAATCTGCTTACATTAGTTACTTGAATCTGCATATTTTGAAGAAAAAAGTTATCAGCCAAGCTATAAATGTAAGGCGAAATTGCATTGTTGAACTTGATACAAATCATGCAAACATGTACATTTAGTACCGGAATTTAAGTGGACATTGCACATATAGTAGGAAATTTGCATTTTTGCACAAATTGAACTGTGTGGTACCAAAAAAGAGAAAGCAATTTTGGTGTGGTGTTTTTCTTACGTCGAAATTGTATGATTTCACTGCAGCTTCGACTGGAGCGAAGACATAACCCATAAGACAAAGGAAAAGAAAAGCAATAGTCCAGTGAAAAAGGATGTCTTTCCCCATTACTCGAGCTGGTATATATACCTGAATTTGTTGAAATATTGTATGTTGAATTTATTTATGATGTATGAGAGACATGTATTCTGAGTTTTTATAGAGGTAATGAAAGAGGGGGTAATGGTTAGAATAAGACATCAGTTTGTTAAGGAGAGAGCTGGTTTTGCTCATTAGGTGGAGAATTGTAAAGGCTTGCATAGCATAGTAAAGCTTACAAGCAATAGTTTGATAGAGACTTTTAAATGTGTGTCAAAGCAAAGGAAATTGTAGAAATAAAAGTGGTGAAAAAGTTTTAAAACTTAGTATTTTTGTTTCTAAAGTATGTACTTAATTTGAACATGAGAGGTACATAAAGCCAACCATGATCCCGAGCTTTACCTTTAAGAAAAAGGTTTGAATTTTTTCTTTTTTTTTCCTTTTCTCACGGCATAAGGCGGTGTAGGAAAGAAATTTCTAATCTAGGCCTAAAATTAAATGGATGTTGCATGTTCAAACACAATTCCTTTTTTTTGGAAGTTGAACAAAATAATTTTAGGGAGTTTTAAATGTGCCAAATATGAATGCTAACTTCGTATTTTTGTGCCTATATTTTTTCTTTTAATTTATCAAAACTTAGTTTAAATGATGAGAAAAAGCTATATGGTCCATGGTTGCATCTTGACGGGCTGTCAATTGAGCATATTTTAATTTGTGTTGGACTCCGATGCAATTTGTTGCCTAGGAATTTAATCGAGTAGAGTAATCCATATGATATAATTAAAAATATTTATATTCCAATATATGGAATTCGATAATATATATACAAATAATAAATTATACATACATAATATTTTTATAAAAGTAATATTAATAATGTTTCATTCATAAATTAATATTTTTATCATATTGAGCTCAATGAACAATGAAGAATAATGGGGATTTTGTCATAGCATATAAGCTTAATAATATAGAATAATGGAGATTTTTAAAGTGGAGGTTCAATCGCGTAAAAAGTTGTGTCTAAAATTTGACAACATTGTGGTCTATTGGGCCTTCTCGGTATTAACTATTTGGGTTATGGAAAACTTGTTAAAGATTTGGGCCCATTTGATTAAGAAAACTTCCATATCATATCAATCCTTCCATAAAGGCCCAGTCAGTTAACCTAATATCTTCTCTTTTTTTGCTATAAATACACACACAAATACAAATACACTAAGTTGCTGACGCTTCCAAATCTTAAATCTCATTTCAGTTGCCGGAAATTTGTTTCTTCGTGCACAGTTAAAACACACACACACACACAAATATTTGTGAAAGAAGAGGTGCTATGATGAGGTTATGAATAATCTCGTTAATCTGATTATTACTGCGGAAAACTCTCAAATCCATCTTCTCTGAGCACCCTCTTTTTCATTACTCCAATTTTCTCTACTATTTCAGTCGGTATGAGTTTGCCGTGTGACATTTCTTTTCATTTTCTCATTTGAAATAACCATTTATTTAGGAAAATTAAAATAACCATTTCTTTTAAATAAAATAAAAATAACCATTCATCGGGATTGTTACACACTGCTCGTATTGTTCAAAGTTGATTAGCTTTATAAAATTTGAATTAATTTCTATTTTATGTGGATTTGTATGTAAATGTATTTTTTAAATAAAATCTCATAGTAATATTTTAAAAGAATATTTTTTGCATAAACTCACCTTTAATTATATTTCAGTAATTCTTTATTATAATCAAATACCATATAGATTTTGGGTAACTCAAGACTTACAGAGGTCATATTGGACGTGGAAAGGTGGAAGAATCACTATTTTATAAATTGAAAGGTTGCCCTTTTGGTTACTTACTGGATAGATTGTTTTTACCATTAATTCAGTCGGTGTGATGATATTATGAAGTAATAATTATCAACTATTTAAAAAGATTAATTCTTATTTATACATTTTCGGTTTTAACTGGACATGAACAATATTAGTTTTGAAGGTTTGATCGGATTGAATTGACAGTCAATTAATAATTAAATTAGTCGAGCTGGCCGGTCCTATTTTTAAAACACTAGTTCGATTGTTTTCCAAAAAATATATTACTAGTAGTTAAGTTAATTTTATTGATTATTTTTTTGCAAATATGAGATAAAATTAAATTTCACTATTCCTGTTTGGTTTTGTAATGGAATCATTGGCTATTTACGTTAAGAATCAATAATATCAAAGTACAAAGAAAAATTATCAGCAACACTATACATGTATAATTGATATTAATGAAGGCTATTAAAAGAATTTTGCAATGCCTAAAACAATTATATACATGTTTGTTGTGCCTTCTTTAACTATGAAAGTGAATGGTCCAGAAAACCCAATTCAAAGATGTCTCATAGTTTGATTCTTTTCAAATGTAACTTAAACAAGCACAAAATAAGTTGTATCTAGAATTCTAGATTAACATTTAGACTAAGTTTGAAATTTGGATTTCGATCATTTGGATTAACTACTATATTAAGCCTGAAATTTGTATTTCATAGAGTGGAATAATAATGAAAATAAAAAGAAACAAATAGTATTAAATATAGCACTAATCTTAGACATTTTTTGTAACCTAATAAAATGGAAATTTGTGGATAAAGTGTAAATTATTGTCGAAAATTGAAACGCGGGAATTAAAATCAACGGCGCGTAACCTAGTGACTAACCTAACTCACGTTTATCTTAACAAAAAGAGTAATCACATTTTGACACGCCATTAATCCAAACCCCAAAGGCGGCTAATCTCGTGCCTCTTTTGCCTACTAAAACCATTCGTTACACTTACACGCAGTTGTATTCTTTAGGTGTTTTGATCCGCCTGATTTCTAACCAAAATTGAAAATGGAGACGTTGATGGAGGGTGAAGAGTACAACTGGAAGGAAGTGATTTTACCGTCGCTTATACCTGTTGTACCCGAACCCGATCTGGAGAGAGAAACCGGCGAGAGGAGAAGGGGACGCGACATAATAATCGCTGTTGATCACGGGCCCAACAGCAAACACGCTTTTGATTGGGCCGTTACTCATCTCTGCCGCCTTGCCGATACCATCCACCTCGTCCACGCCATCTCCAGTACACTTTCAATTCTTAATTTTCAATCACTAATTATTTCAATGTGTTTGTTTTTGCTAAATTTAATTTCATTTTTTTTAAGGTTTGAAGAACGAGATTGTACATGATATGACACAGGGCCTGATGGAGAAGCTTGCCGTGGAGGCACTTGAGGTTGCTATGGTGAGTTTTCTCAATTAGGTTTTTCATTTTCTTTTTAAAAACACTTTTTCCCCTGAATTATAGCGCATTTCAGATAACATTTATTACGTCATTGCATGTTGATTATAATTAAGATAAGCTCACTTTAAGGAAGTAAGTAATTGGACCAAAAATTGATCAAGATTGAGATGGATTACCATGTTTATAATTTGTTGTAGCTTAGCGACCTCGATAATGAATAAAGCTTATTATATTATGGTTTACGGTTTTTTGAGCTCAAGTCATCTCAAAGTTTTGTTTTGTTTGGTAGTAGCTTGTGTTAGAATCAAACCAAGCTCACAGAAATCAAACCAAGATTGAAAATAATCTTTTGTTTTCCTTGACACTTTTATTGAGGTCGGTAGTGGATTAGGAGGGGAGAAGTGTATGATATATGACATTTGTATTGGAAACAAGTGAGAAACCTTTGGAATTAGTCAAAGAATACTTTCTGTTCATGGGATACTTTTTAATGAACTCGTAGTTTATATGGTTGTGAAGTGTGCTTGGTGCCTTTCCATTTTTCGGGAAATGCCTAGTTCATCTTCAATAATCGACAGAGGGAAAAATTTCTAAAGCAAATATTGGATACAGTTTAATCAATTAAATTGAATTGTACAGAATGCACTTATGCAGAAAGATGTGTAACCGATTTTTACCAGTTAGCAAGTTTGTTTGAAATATCATTTGCTCTGTACTCAATTTGGGGTACAAGTTTGAAATAGATAGGCCCATCAAACATAAACTTCATATCCTCTAATAAAGTTTTCCATGGTTTATAAGTTTCTCCAAACCATAGAACATTCATACTTACTATATCCCTTTTGGGCTGCAGTAATATATCATTAAGAGTATATTATCCTTGTATTTGGAGATCAATTCATTTTGCTGCCCCTGAATATGCTCCTTTTCATGTGAATTCCTTCTCTACATCATTTTGGACATGGATCATTCGAAATCTATTCAATTTGTTTTATATATTACGAGTTAATAGTACTTCAAAAACTCCAATATGAATCTAGGTAAGGACAAAGGCTAGGATTGTGGAAGGAGATGCAGGCAAGGCTATATGCAAAGAGGCAGAAAGGTTAAAGCCTGCTGCTGTGGTTTTGGGCACCAGGGGCCGAAGCTTGATTCAAAGGTCGCTACCTCGCTGTCTCAACATACAAACATTCTTTATATATCTACTATATGTATAATAAATTATTTATTTTTAAATTTTAATATTTTTTGTTTTGGTAATGCAGTGTGTTGCAGGGTAGTGTGAGTGAGTATTGCTTCCATAATTGCAAAATAGCACCAATCATTATAGTTCCTGGGAAAGGTATAACTTTGTTCTGCAACTATCCTTCGTTTCATCAACTTTTGTATGATATAGTTCTGAAGAGTTATAAAAATATCAATTTAATCAATAGCAGATGCAGGGGAAGAATCTGTGTTATAATTGGAATGAGCAAAGGATGAACAGCTCAAGATTCATTGGCAGCATGTTTGTTAGTTGCATCTCTTGAAATGAAGACAGGATATTTCCTTCAATTGGATGCAAGTGTAACTTTTATTAGTTGGCTATCTAATGATGTAATATAGTTTCTTCTTTTGCGTGATTAAACATACAGTGTTAGTTTGCGAGTGTAAGTAGTTATTGTACTAGATTGATAACTACTTTTGTTGATATATTTGCATTTTCTTATGTGACTATATTTTGCTCGTCTTTGTTACTTCACCATTGTAAATTTATTTTATGGAGAATATTGAGCATGTAAACCTATGTCATTTCTGAAATCATTTGAAAACTGCAGGCCATCCTGGTATTTTTGGAGATACTCTTGGAAATTCCTTGAGATTCTACTAAAGTAAAAGACTCAAACGTGGGTGCTAATTTGTAGATTTTAGCCTTTGTTCTTTGTAAGTTGTAATAGTATGTGTCTATGTCAAAGTTAACAAAATAAATTCTAAGAGCCTAGAAAAGCTTTTTTAAACAGTTGAATGGACCCAAGAACTTGAACATGCACATTTCTCGGTCATTATCTCTTCTTTTCTTTAATACTATTTTGGATAAAGTTCTATGCTAGCAAAATTATTTTTCACCATTCATTGGGGCAAAGAGAAATAAAGAGATTCGATTCATGGATGTATTGTTGGCTTATATTACAAATGGCTTGAAAATGAAGGTCATGATAAGGCTGCCTTTGTGAGGTCCCTATACAAGAATTTAGTGTTCTATAGGCATAAGATACATTTACTTTTGCTTCTACATTTAGTTGTTTTATTGGGTGGGTCGAACCTTATTTAGGGGGTCCAACGGGTCGGATCGAAGAAAAAGTGGTGTTGGATCGACAAGCCATTGACTCACTTTTCCTAATTAGATCTTGGGTGATCCTCTGAATAATGATTCGTCTTATCTTATTAATCATACTAAATTTCCTATTGAATTCTTATACATAATGAGAATAGAATTGTGTAGCATATTATACTTTTGACCGGAAATGGTAATAATGTTAGTTTTCTTTCTTGAATTTCATCATTGAAGTTTGAGTCTCAAAAGACTGCAACTGAAAGCAAATATTCAAGCTGATGTATGATTGATTTTAAAGTTAGTCATATAATTCATGATAATGACTTAATGAGCGAGATATCTCATTTTTATCCATTGCCAAGTCTAACTTAAATTGCCAACCCCTAAAAATCTAAAATTTAGATAATGGTATTTGATGTATCAAGCTTTTATTTCTGAATGGTTGATAATAGGCGGATATTTTAGTTAGTCCAATAAAAGTTTGTATGCTGCTAGACGTACTTTGGATACGAGGGAAACCGTTGCTACGGTCCATTTCCTGTTTGTTCTAACTAACAAGGCTAATTCGGTCATTACACAGTTATGAATGGCATTACGTTTCTTTTAAGCAAAAGCGCGACTTCAAGTTAGTTGAGAAGCTGTTAAATACCCCGGGGGGGGGGGGTATTTGCTATATTCATCAAAATATCTCTGCATGTAATTTCTCCTTTAGTGTGTGTTCTTCGTGTAGCTTTGTTCAGTTCCAATTCTCTTCATTTGGAGCTTAGAAGTTGCATTGTAATCGTTCTAGTTTGTAAATACAAGTGCATTGTTGTTGATATTTGGTTAATTCATTTAAATTTCCCGAATTAGTCATTCAATTGGTATATATATATCATATGTCACTTATGTTGTATTAGGCTTTGACTCACTTTGGAGTTTATGCATAATCTATGAGTTGATTGTGCCAAGTATGTGCTAATTTTGTGGCGCCGGGCGATTGTACTGTGTTAGTTTCCGAATCAAGAGGAAGTGAAAGCAATAATTGCCAAGGAAAAAAAAAAAAAAAAGATATAACCTCCATAAACGACATTAATAAAGGAAAATACAATACAAAAATTGGTTACTTCTCATTATTTGTTACTAGATTGTCTAGTGTACATAAAATATATACAATTATGCCCTTTTTGAAAAGGTAAAATGAACAAGACCAGTTACATTTGAATTGGACTGGTTGAATGATTATTATAGTTAGCATTGTGGCTCACATCTCCATCTTCACATGGCCTGATTCAATATAATCTGCAAAATAAGGTGAATAGAGTTAATTATTAAAAATCTTAAGAACCGAATTCAGAATTTCAACTTGTTCTAGATTTACATTGGTTAATTAAATGTGTCAACATTTATGAGTCCTACAATGAAATTAAACTTAGAATTCTTGCCTAACTACTTGTTTTGTAATATGGTTGAGAATTATTTACATAGAAAAAGAAAGACACCTAACTAACAGTTATTATTAATTTAAGGACCACATAACTTTATGTTGTTATGTTCCTTAGTTTTTGTGGGGTTTCTGGTCTCCTTTTATCTACTTCGTTTAACTTGTGAAGTTATCTGAAATTGAAAGACATGTTTGTGTACCTGTAAAAGGCTGAGAAATAAATGATGTTGATCTTCCTTGTTGGTATTCCATGTTGTATAGATTTTGTAATTCAGCATCCCATGTTAATTGCTGAATTTGCTGCAAGTAAAGTCTTATTTAGACAAAATTGACAACGAACCTTAAATATAATACGTAAATCATACAAACTATATATCTTCGTAGTATGGTCAAATTACAGGGAGACCCTTATTTCAGAAATTACACAAACTATATACGAATCTGACTTTTCGTTAAAAAATCCTAGCGAATTAGCTGGACGTACATAAATTCCCTCGTTCTTATTTATAAAGTTTCACTCGTTTTATAATTAGTTTGACATCCCTCCAGCTATACATTACATGATAAGGTGTAAAGTATGACGATTACTCTCACCGACATAGGCGAGGGTATTTTCAGAAAAATCAATTTGATTTTTGATGATCTCATCAATTTCCCTTAGGAATCAACATCACAGGATCATAAATGCAGTGAATTACATACCTCTATGATAGTTTGTGTAATTTCTCAAATATGAGAGAGCTTCTTTGTAGTATTATATTACCTAAGTGGGTTTTTAATTAATTTATATACCCGAAAGAGTATATTCAAATTATATTAAAAAAAACTTACATTCATACATGACGAATCAAGAATTGCATCCGGGATGGGTATGGGAGCACTTATGGTCCTCCTTAAAGCGACATCTGATGGACTTAAACCCGAACACGAGACTCCTTGTCCTAATGCATTGAACTGAACTTGACCATGATTATTAACCATATCTGATGATACTCCAATTGTCTGAAACATCTATAAGCATAAATATATAAAATCTTATTAGCAAGGTAGCAACTTTATCTTTCCATATGGTAATGGAGAAGATTCAAATCCCATTTTGTATTAACATTTTATTTACCTCTTTAGGTAAATAGTTGTTGATATCAAAATCTGGCTGCTGATTTATTGCAGCTAGTTTCATAGATAAGAACTGTCATGAAAGATTTACTAGTAGTAATTAGTCTTAAGGCTACATAGATGAGTCTAAATAATGGTTAAAGGACAATGAGTTTTGTTTTGTTTCTACCTCTACTTGTCTTTGTAGAGATTGGACATAGTTGATTATTTCATCGAGCATGCCAGCTTTCCCAGTGATTTTGTTGCATCCAGGAACTAAATCTTGTAAGTAATTCATTCTTTCACTTATTTTTTCCCTTCTTACCTGGAATTATAAGCCAAAAATTCATTTATCAGAAAAAAAAATTCCCCAAACAAAAGAAGGTATCAAATTATAGGGCAAATGCAACCCAGCATTATTTTTATTAGCAAATACCCCTTGTGCTCATAAAAATGTAGCAATAAGACCCATATATGCACTAAAAGTCAAATGTTTAAAGCATGCTGTCAATGCATCATAATCTGTTTGGTTATGAACAAAATAATTCATATATTTTTATTATGTTAATACTAAAAAATAGATTTATCATTTATATTTTCTTCATTGTATAGGTCAAAATCTTTATAATTGATTTTATTTATTGAAATAATATATTCAACACTTATAGATGGATAATTGCTTGTTTCGTTTTATTCTAAAATGTATTAGGGCTATATATTATGATGACAATCGAATATTTGCTAATAAAGTAATATTTGTTAATTAAAACTAACACAAAGGTGTAATTTGCGAATAACTCAATGTTTCTTACTCTTTCAGCCAAGCTGTGGCTATCAGTGGCTTGACCTCGACGAGCTCGAACATGAATATAATCCTGTTTTGGGACCTCTTTTAAATTATCTTCTATAACAGTATGTCCCTTCTTCTTGTTGGCGGCGGCGGCGGCGGTGGAAGTGGTGGTGGTGCTCTTGGATTCATCCTCATCTGCACATCCCTTCATCTTTTTCTCCTGGGAAGATTTTACATTCTCAGATAAAAATTTAAAACAGAGCATGAAACAGAGTACGTAAATGAATATATAATTTCACCTTAATATGGTTTTGATTTTTATAATCAGCCTTTCTTTTTCTGAAACTCTCTCTTCCGGTGTCAGAGCTCAAAGTCAAAGCAGCATCCTTTTCAGTTCTTGGAACTGAATAACTCATTTCAAACCCAGACCCGTTTCCATGGTTCCACCCGTTTTCGATCCCCGGGTCGGGCTTCATTGCCCGATCCATTAGCAGATCTCCAAGACTTTGATCGTTGTTTCCGAACAGAAAATCACAGCCCAATTGTTGTTGGATTACTCTCTGCCGCTCAAGCACGCTCATTTCAGTATTTTCTGAATTAGTGTTCAGAAAATGTAATATTTCTGGAAAAGCACCGCCGTTGTTCATTTTTCGCGACACTTTTCAAGAACTCTGTTATTTAGTTATTATTACAGGTACCAAGTGTGCTCTTTGAGGAGATACTTCCTCTTTAACCTTTCAATGATTTCTTGTGGATTAAAGTTTATGATTTTGTGTGTTTGTGAAGGAAAAATAGTGGCCAGGTTTGCCTTATATATTGTTTTGGGAAGAGGGTGGAGAGGTTTGGCTAAAATGGTTTTAGATTGGGAAATATTATTGTAGGGTCGAGCGCTAAAAACTATAGTTGATAACCAAGGTGGAATTTTAATCTTTAAATTTCATAGGGGCTCAAACCACAAACATCATGTTTTGTCTGTGCAAATCCATACCCCAATTCTCTCCACCACGAGGGTAATTGTTGTCATACACAAATTATCAATATACATCCCAACAGTTGTTCCTATGGAAGTTGAACCCGTGACCGTGACTCTGATATTTATTGTAAGACAGAGTGTTTGCCTATATCCGATAGTAATGGGGTGACACGAACTTAAATCGTGCATAAGGTGAAATGCCACGTTTTTGGTTGTCATGACTCAATACCCCGAACCTCTCAACCACAAAGAAAATTGTTGTCATATCTAGACCAACAATTATCTTGTTTAGTAGTTGCTGTAACAATGTGGTGCATCTCATATCCTTAGGGTATGTGTGTTTGGCATTTTGGAGAGTAGTTTGTGAGAGTGATTGGAGTTTGTGAAATAATCTCGATTTGCGTAAAGTTGTTTGTTTGAATTTTGGGAGAGTAGTTTGAGAAATAAGGTGAATGTAGTTTTTTTTGGAAGAGTTTGGGTTGTAAGTTTAAGATGTGTAACATCAAACTCGATTCAAGTTAAAACTACTCATTGCATAATATGATTCTCCTATAACGTAGGAAAATTAGAGATAAAGTGATAAAAGTGTCTGCATATGATTTAGTGTAATTAAATTAGTTTATGTATTATAAATACGATAGAAATAAGATCATGAAAAATACAATCATTATGATTTCTATAGGATCTTTGAATCGAATATTCGGATTGGGTAGCACATGTGATGATCCTATAGGATCTTGGATCAAATTCGGATCCAATTTATAATTTTTGGATTCTCTTCGAGTCCAACCCTAACAATAAGATATGAGTTAATAAGCTCTATTAAAATATGTAGTGGAATGACATTATAAACGATTATACACGTGTTCTAAAATTTAGTGTTCTAAATTTTAGAAAGTTCTAACATTATTGCTAATTGTTAATGCCGTGAAAAGGGGTAAAAGCAATAATAGTCTTTTAACTTTGACAGAGACGCGAAAATAGAACATTTTTAGTTTTCACAGGCAATTTACAACATTAATGTTTTAAGTTATCACATTTTTAGTCCTTTTACCCGCAATTTAAGTCCTAAATTAGCCGGAATTAAAATTATTGTCCATAAATTGACACATAAGCAAACAATTTGAGGCATTATAACATTTTTTCCTTAATACTTAGTAGGTAGGGGAAAAAATGGAGGAAAATAAGTTGTTATTTTTCCTTCATTTTAAGCTAATTAGTGCACATTAATTGCTAAGTAAACAAATAAATACGTAAACAAATAAATTGGGGGGTTTTGTCCCCTTGTCTGCCATGCGGTGGTAATCCAACACGTTACATTGTTGTCAGACAATGTAACGTGTTGGATTACCACCGCATGGCAGACAAGGGGACAAAACCCCCCAATTTATTTGTTTACGTAGCAATTAATGTGCACTAATTTTAATGCCATCAAATTAGGATTAAAATTGCGGATAGTAGAACTAAAATTGCGGCAATTTAAATTATACTAAATGATGTTACTAAATTTGTTTTTTTTTCCCCCAAAAAACGTGTGTGGGTCGCTGCAAAAAATGGTTTCTTTTGAAAAATAAGTGGCCGGAAAGTCTGACAAAGGCTGCCGGAATCTGACACAAATATCCGGGGTAAATAGTAGAGATGCGGTGAGGATCCTCTATACCACTATTAGTGTACCATACTTGTGTACCACTAATAAGTAATTGCCACATGTATATGTGGCAATTATTATAATTGTTACATGTACATGTGGCAATTACTTATTAGTGGTACACAAGTATGGTACACTAATAGTGGTATAGAGGATCTTGAACCGTAGAGATGGGGAGAGGGGAAATGCAAGTGGGCCAGAGATGGTAGGTGGGCCCATTACGACATGGCTAGCCACGTGGGCTTGCCCAAAGCGTCACACACCGTGGGAGAGGAGAAGAAGACCATTTTGAAATATGACCCTTACAACGGAGAAATTCTTGTTTGATTTAAATCATAAAATTTGCTCATGTTCTGTTCTCAAACAATATTATAGGCAATTCAATCATATATTTAAACTATCACTGGACTAATTTATTAGTAAACATTTTGAACAAACTTTTGAAGGCCTAATAAATAAATAGAAATTAAATTTTGACAGGCTAGGCCCTTATATAGTGTCAATAATATCGGACTAATTTATTAGTAAACATTTTGAACAAACTTTTGAAGGCCTAATAAATAAATAGAAATTAAATTTTGACAGGCTAGGCCCTTATATAGTGTCAATAATATCGGTATATATATATATATATATATATATATATATATATATATTTATATTCTTTTTAGCTAATGGTGAGATTTACTTGATTTCATAATTCAAAGGGGTACACGTCGTTGCTAAAAGTAGAGAGACCATTTTACTACAGCTTTTTAATCCTAAATTACTTGTCATTAATAGCATAGTAAATTTTCCTATAAAGCCCTATTATATTTTTCTCGTTTTACCAAAATAAGTATTTTCTTCATAGGACAATTTGACTCGAGGACCACAGGGTGTATAGATTTTCTGCACTGTCTTTGTCAAGAGACAAACATGATCTATTATAGATTTCATATCATTTTCAAATAGTGTTTATTTCTCAGCCACCTTTTTATACTGAGGATGATTCCCACTATCAATTATAAATTATAATGTTTTTATGTTACTCTTATTATCTTTATATAGTTTATGTTGCGATTTATGTACAATCATACTAATATATATAATAGCATTAATAGTTGAAACTAATACTAGACTATTGCAAAAAAACTTGTCATTTGGGTAGTAAGTTGACAAAATATCTTATTTTTGGAAATTAAATTAGGAAAATGTCTATTATATAGCAAACATAATGAGATACATAATTTATTTCCCCGTCTCGCCGCAACTTGACTTTGTATTAGTCTATAATTGTACTTATTATAAGTAAAGATCACTGTCAAAGATGATTACAATTATGATGTAGGAAAATAACTAATTGAATTGTTGAAAGAATATCTTAGGGCCTGTTTGTTTGGCGTTTGGGAAAGTAGTGGAGGTTTGTGAAATAATCTCGATTTGCGTAATGTTGTTTGTTTGGGTTTTGAGAGAGTGGTTTGAGAAATAAAGTAGGTGTAGGTTTTTTTGGAAGAGTTAGGTTGTAGGTGTAAGATGTGTAAGACTTTATGTCAAATTATGTTTGTTATGTGAGATAAATTGTGTAAGAGATAGGTTACTTTATGTCAAATCAAAGTAGAGTTTGTATAAGTTTTCTTTAGAGATAAACAAATTGTTGTTTGTTTGGTTTTTGAGAGAGTAGTTTGAGAAAATTAATGGATGAAAAATTTATTTCGGAAAATAGAAAACATGTTTGTTTGGCATTTCCCAAACACGAAAAAAATTTGGAAAACGCCAAACAAACAGGCCCTAAGTTTTTCCCCCTAGTTGATGTTTCACATGCAGTCACTATTTCTTTTAAGATGCCAATTACTTATAGGATAAGGGAAATATGATGCCTTGCAGTTTAGGTCATTTGTTTGCAAGATTTTTAGTGTGACTTGACTAGCCTCGTTTTATATGCATCATGCATAAGTTACATTGCACAATGAATTGATGTAGACATTTCAATTTTCAAAATATAAAAAAATTGAAGGTAGGGGCACCCAAATAGAGCCCGATCCGGCTTTTCTCGCAACCCCTCTGTGACTTGTCTATACTGAATGACCAGTTACGTAAAATTGAATACATATTGTTGATTTGGTTGTTATCGAGATTGAATTTTGCTTGATTATTACATAAATTAACAAAATTCATGAAAAGCTTCTATCGATCACGAAGCGGATGTCGACCTTTCTTTGTACTCTACTTGTACTCATAATAGATTAGATGATGGTGGGAGGGAATGGCTCAAGAGAGAAAATAGTAACTTTTCATAAAGGAGCGAATCTTTTAGAGACAGATGAATAATTATTGACTTTATACTCATTTTTAACAAGATTATGTATTAGAATTCACCACATGAATTGGACTAAGTTCACTTACATGGCTTGGGCCTAACTCAATCTCAAAAGCTAGCTTAAGAGGTGATGATTGTCCAAGACCTTATAAGATAGACTTAAGTTTAATTTTTCACCGATGTAGGATATTTAGTCTCAATATTATGTGTCAAACTATTATTGAAACTAAAATGATAACATGTATTATATTTTCCTTCTTTTTTTAGGGGGGGGGGGGGGGGGCCCAACCCCTTGTTAGGTCCGCCAATTGGGGTGGGGAAGAGAGGGGAATTTTTTTTTGATAATTCAAGGGAAGAGAGTGGAAATTAACCATTGGCAAATTGTTACAATTTCTCAATCACTTTCTATGTGGGCTAACGCAAAAAGGGAGCTAGTACCTGTGTGCCACTATTTTTTTCGATTTTTTCCCTACTCAAATTCTTCTCATTGCAATGATTTTATTACACTAATTAATGCCAAGTACAATGCATGGTGCTGTCATAAGCCAGCATAATAGAATTCCATTTGAATCATTTATTTGGTACAAATGCCCCACAAAATTATGAGTACTGGTTCATATTTCAAGGCACTCAATTATATTGTGATTTTGGGAAAAAAGTTACTCCCTCCGTTTTAAAATATCTGTCTTTTCACATATATGCACACAAATTAAGAAAACCATTGAATATAGCTAAATTCTTAGAGGAAAAAAATAAAAAAGACTAAGATACCCTTTTAATTAAATATCCTCCACTAATATTTGAGAAAATTTATGAGCATAAAGGGCAAAAATGAAAAAAGAATAATTAATGCTTTATTGGAAATCTAAAGTGACAGATACTATGACACAAGAAAAACTCTTCAAAGCGACATATATTATGAAACGGAGGGAGTAACTAGAGAACTATGGCTCTATTTGGATGGGTTTTGGCTCGGTTTTGCGGGTTTCGGTTTAAAAAAAATGGTTTGAATGGTTTCGATGAAACCTTTGAGACCTCGTTTGGATGAGTTTTGGCTGTTGGGTTTTGTGATTTGAATAAGATAAACCCACTTGGATTGGATTTGATTTGGATGTTGGGGTTTAGGGGAAAAAGTAGATGATATGTGTCAAATCAATGTCTTTTTTAGTGAGATTTGGGGGAAAAAGTAGGTGATAGGTGTCAAATCAATGTTTTATAGGTTTGAAGAGTTTGAGTGTGAGTTTCTGAATAGGTTTTTGATGGTTTTATGGGTTTGACGGAAACTCATTTAAAAGGGTTTTGACTTGATCTCACGAAATCCACGAGACCGGGACAAAACCCATCCACATACACCCTATATATTCATGGGTTATTTTGATTAGATAAATGAGCATTGTTTTTTAGGGGGGTGAATTATTTGAGAGGCTGATGACAGCTATATTTATTAGAGCTCTTCCTTTTGAAACTAGTGGCCGTAAAATCAAATTTAAATATTTAACATCAACATTAACTTGACGAATAAAATATTAAAATATTTTTTTAACTCAATTTGGTATACATTATAAATTAATTTTAAAATTTAAATATTTATTTTATTTGATAATACTTCAAAATTAGTTCGATGAAGACTTAATATTCAATAAGATAAAAGCAAGTTAATTTTGTACAAGTCTCAAACTAGTTGAGTTCAATTCGTTTTTAACTCAAGTAAAACTCTTTTAATCTCTTTAAAAAGAGTTTTTTTTTTTTTTTTTTTTTTTTTTTGAGGAAAAGAGTTATTTATTAATCAAATCAAATAAAAAAACAAAACAAAGTCCCGACTCAACTCAAACTAATTGGCAGAAATTGAGATTAGGCATAAATAGGAATAACTAATAATATATATGCAAAAGTCCCAAAAATATGATAATGCATGTATATATATTTATTTAATAGTAGGATATTTGTTTCAACTCTTATCTTGTGGGGATGAATTTGATGCAATAATTAATACAAGAAGAAAGATATATAAGTCGTGGGGTTGATAAGGAACAAGGAAATTGGAGCAGGTAATTAGCAGCAGATCCAAACCTTTTCACGTTAGCCATTCTTTTCACACGCAAACAAACTTTATTGGAAAATCTTTAGTTTATGTCCCAATTAAAATCCATTCTAACATAAAAATACGCACTAAACATACAAGACGCCCACTTTCTTTTTTTCTTTTTTATGTTACATTTTCAATACATTTTATGACGTGTGTATTACGGAAAATTTTATTTTACAGTTTTGTTGTTTGCATCTACAAAACAATTTTATTTGTACATACATTTTGGTGCGTTCTGTTGAATTATTTCAAAACTAGAATATCCTATAAATTACTTGGTCTTTTTGGTTGAAATTCATTTGGAATACTATTCAATTTTTCTTCTTGATAAAACCATGCATAGGTATGGAAGATTGTACTATAAAACAAAGAAAATGTCACGTGTATAGCATAGGGCTTCGAGTCGGCACTTTTTCTTTTAATAATTAATGTTGTAAGAAAGCTAGCAATTTTACCTCTTCCTCAAGTTATGGGCTTCGAATCTATCTTATAAATGTCATTTACATTATTTATGATACTATTATTTTATGAATATGTTATTTATATTTTAGAACAGTTAGATGCTTGCGTTACATTGCATGTGATATAACGTAAGATTTTTATTTGAATTTGTACAGTTTTAATTAATCAAAATATATCACCTTCAATAATTTTCAAATACCCACAGTTTCAGAGTTTTAAATATTTAACGATTTTATTTTAAATCACTCTTTATTTATTAAGTGACGCAGATAGTAGAAACTTTTATTGAAGTAAATATGAGGAGTTGATTCAAAAATTTAAAGCACAACAATTTATTCATGGAATTCAGTGAGGGGATACGTCCACCTTGTCAATTTCCAAGATTTTCAACTGAATGCTGCATATTTTAAACGCCAAATATTTAATCATATACGTAATAAAAGCTGCAACTTTATATTGTATATATATATATATATATATATATTTAATGAAATTTGTAGGTATTGTAAGAGTGTAGAATATAGTAGGAAAATGATTATATCACAGTCTCAAACTTCACAGCCCTTTGTACAGCCCATTTTTTATTTTTTTGAAGGTAAATGTGTTACCTACTACTTGTTTAACAGGTTTTTTTCTTCAAATAATCTTTTAATCTATTAACAACCCACTCAACTTTCAAAAATTACAAAAGAGCACATAAATTATACAATATTACTCATATAAAAAATAATTCATTCATTTCCAAATGATAATTTATCATTTATCAATATTTGTATATAAAATATCTTAAAAATTACAATAAAAATATAAACTCATAATTTAAAAGCACTTGCAATGCCTATAATTTAGGGTTTATTACATAATGTTTAATTTAGGGTTTGATTTAGAGTTTAGGGTTTAGGGTTTAGGGTTTTAGGGTTTAGGTTTAGGGTTTTAGGGTTTAGGGTTTAGGGTTTAGGGTTTAGGGTTTAGGGTTTTATTTTAAAATAATATTTTCAAGTTTTTCTTGGCAAAAGTCGTAGATATGGTTTGAAATTGATGAATTATTTTATAAATAGGGTTTATTTTTGTTTGATCATTAATTATGGGTTTTTTTTGCAATTTTATATTATGGGCTGTGATGTTGGACTGTGATAATTGGCTGTGATGCTAGCATAGTCCAATATAGTATTATTTCTTATTTGCATAATTTTGTGGGTAATTTATACCAGAACGTACGTGCCCCCAATGTTTAGGATAAATGATAAAAAAATGAAACTTGTTATATGTGAAATTCCTTAAACTCCCATTGGAATTTACATTTTTTTTTTAAAATACATTAATCATCAATCATTGCATTATAAATTTTTTCAATAACTGCCCAAGTACAAAGATTTAAAATAATAAAACTATCAAACACTAGTATTAAACTAGAGGAAAACCCACATTAGTAGGAGTTGAATCTATGACCTCTTGATCCTTGAGCCTCAGATTTGTCAGTGATTACCACTAGACTATAACCTCATTGGCCATTGGAATTTACTTCGTCGTAGAAAATCTCACTTTTGCCGTTAATTTGTGGCTATCAACAGAAGTATTTAATCGTTTTCCAAATTATCCCTAGTCAATTTGGGGTTGATAGAAAATTTTTAGTTGTACAAGGGTTGCTTTGTTTAAATAAAATAATTAAATTTATCAGGAAAATATATATTAAAAGCACACATTTCCACTTAAGCAGTAATATCAACTTGAATTTTTAATAATACATATAAAATTATTAAATCTTATGTTTGATAAAGGTAGTTATACTCATACCCATCATTCAAAATAAATCAATGATTTTTTTGCTTAGGCAAACATCTATATAAATTTTTCAATAATAAAATATAGGATTTTTAAAACCTAAATAGTTGTCTTATTTCAAGTTTTCAACTGAAATATAGTCATACGTATGAATTACTTTCATGAAATAAAATAATAAAATATCCTAGAAGTGTGAAATGCAATTGAGCCCAAAAATATTCTAAACTTTCACTTGATTGTTGTACCTTAAACTCTTTTAACTAATTGTTGTGTGCAGTTTAGAAGTAACCATCATATGGCAAACTCTTGATATGTTTTATTAGCTGATAAGTAAAATTCTTCATTTAAACCTATATATTTTTAACACATCAATAATGTGCATCTCAAATTATCTAATATTTTAGTGATGCTAACTGAAATGTCAATTTGATTATAGCTCTAACTACAACGTCAATTTTTTTCTTGTTATTTTTATATTTATTCTGAAATGACGATTATTATAAAAATGGTTATGCAATTTTCCTTATAAAAAGGTACAGCTACACACGGTTTTGTTGCTTCAAATACAGATGGCAAGCATCTATAGGAAGCAGTATTAATTCCTGTTTTGGATAAACCTGAAATGGGCCACACTTCTTTTTGCAGCTGGAAACCAAACATTTAGGGCCCATTTTTATATTTAATGGGCCCATTAAGGAGACAAGCATAACTGTATAAGAAAAGCGAGTCATGAAAAGCATCAAATAAATGCTGATTTTTAAGTATGTCTTTTATAATTATGTCTTAAAGTTGATGTGCTATTATCGAGTTAATAAAATAATAGATATTATTAAGTTTTTATATATAAAACAAAGAGTACTATAATTGAGAAAATTGGTATGACTGTAATCTTATCTAATTTACTCTACACGAATTTCAGTTTTATTTTGGGGCAATTACTATATTTGTTTAGGTAATTAGTGATAAAACTTTGGAATTTTTACCTTTGTTATTATTATTATTATTATAATTAGCTAAACTCTAAAATTTAAATAATGTATGATTCAACTCACTAAAATGAAATGTATTAAAATATGGAATACTATTTATAAATTTTCGCTGAATAAAGAAAATTAGAAAATTAATTAAAAAGCATATCATTTGTCAAAAAATGTCTACAAAATGTACAAGTCCATACGGATTTGTCTCAAAAGTATAAGTCAACATTATCATGCAAAGATATGTTGCCGCTTGAGCTTTGCGTTGTACCTAATAATAATAATTGTAGATCAAGTATGTAAATGCCAGACATTTTCTTTATCTTCTTTTACTTTTGTTAATTTGTTTTATATTACAGACACTTATATAAAAATTATAATAGAAGCCAACACGTGAACTTTTTTCTTTTAAGAGAAACGATGATTACTTTAATATCGATGAATCAGAAATTTATTGAAGTATAATCAAATAAAAAAAATCAGTAACTAAACACTAGTATTATATTAGAAAAAGATGAACTCATGACCTTTTGATTCTGAACCTCGACCTTATCAACGAAAAATTGCCTCATTGACGAAGCCAACACGTGACTAAATGTTGTTTTCTCGAGATTAAAGAATTATTGTTATTAACATTGGGCCTTCTGTTCGGCCCAAAATGAGACCTTCTAAGAAGATTGTACTTAGCCAATGTTCCAAAATCATGTTACCAAAGCCAGTTAATCTAATGGCCCAATAGTATGTCCTAATTTTATTTGACCCATGGCTCACCAAATTTGGACCAATGTTCAACTAAATAGAGCTGTCAATGGGCGGACTTTTAATTCGCTTTGCACTCAGTCCAACTTAGGTGAATTTATCCAAGTGGAGATTTAATTAAGAAGATTCGTAGGTCAGAATACATAAAATGAATATGAATGAATTTAGGTCGATCCAATACTTTAAAATATTAATAAGATAATGTGCATAATCCTTTATTTGTAAATATTAATAGTGTTGACCATCAATTAACAAGCTAGCAGTTAATCTTTCATTAATGTCTCAATTTTATGCGTGTTTTCATATGAAAACGTGAATTAATTACAATCGATCTGAATTTCGAGTTTATATGAAAAACACCTAAAATTCTAGTTGAAGGCTTGAATTCGTCTTTACTAAACTCTTACTTTTTTATAGCTAGAAGATCAAGTTGGATCTCTCGAGCCGAATTCAATCCTAGGAGCTAATACTTAGGTCCAACTAATTGAAGTTTCTTCATTTAACATGTTAAAATGCGTCAGAATTGCTTGGACTCAATTGCCTTTAGACCATTATATAAAATTAATAATTCTTCCAAGATGATTCCCTTTGTTTGGCACACAAAACTTGTACATCTATCTACTTATCTTCAAATATATGATACTCCTATCCACTTGTCCTCTTTGGCCCATTTCAGTCCCATATTCTATTCTAATTATACTCCCGTTCTCTTTTCTTTTACTTGGCCCAAATTGGGCATGGGACCAATTGTGAATGGTGGTTGACATCTTCTTCGCTTTCTAGGATCCCAAAAAGTTGTAATTTTGAAAATTATTACCCAATGATTAGAAAAATAAAGGGCTATTGTAATGATCGAATCCTTCAAAAAGTCTAGTCCTTGAATCTTGAAAAGGGTCCTAATTGTTAGTGTGGAAAGATTTCCCTATGGTTAGAAACGTGGATTAAAATTTTCACCGTTTTCGTTGAAAACTTCCAATTTTTTTCGTTTTTAATCAACTGGGGAAAAAATAAGGTGTTCGAAATTATTTGTTTGTCTTTTTTTTTTTCCATAAAAAAAATTACCATTAGCATTTTGTTAAAAGATTTAATTTTTAAGCAAATAGATTAATTATTTATTTGTCTTGAAACTCTGTTATTTTACTTATTTTAGCAAATAAATTACATTTTTTCCTATTGTTTCATAAAAGTTTTTAAAATTTACTGATTGAATACACAAGAAACGAAACTGTGATCCATGGTTAGAAGACCATCGACCAAATTAGATTCGATCAAACAAAATCTAATTACATAAATTAATATTTTTTTTAAGTAATCGAATTACAAATCTAGTAAAATAACTTTGTGAAATAATCAATTCGGACCTTAGTAAAAAGTTTACCATACACCAATTTACACTTCTCAACTAGGAAAAGAGTTTCATTAATTGAGAGCATTATTACGGGAAAATTCTAGTTGTTCCGAACAAATCAAATTCACTTAATCACAAAATAAATATGCTAATATATTTGATGATTTGTTCTTTTTTATATCTTCGTATTCAAAGTGAACAAATTTGGGTTGGAATATGAGTGTTATTTACCTACAACTACATGATAACTGTATTTTATTTTGATTTTGATCAGTTGAATCATTAATCGAATGTTATTTGGGTCTTAATTAACCCATTGAATGACTCGATTATGCATTATATTGGTTGTTCGAGTAGGTAGACCATGGACTAGAACTTTTGACTTGATCGTGATCTAGCTACTTGTTTGCAAAGCCAATGGCTTGCCAAGCTGGGTAGTTGGTTTTTTGGCTAAGCGATCGATCTACCTATATAATTTCTTTTATAGTGTTATAATACTTGAGAAGAATAGTCAGCAAGTATATATGTATTTGGTTTTTTATTTTGAAGATCGATTAATATTCAAATCATTTTTGGATATTCCACGTCCTCAATTTGGTAAAAAAAAAAACAACTTATCCATGTTCAAGAGGATGAAATATATATCATGTTTACCATGTTTTTTTCTTTTTGAAAATTTCATTATTATTTAGCTAGCTAGTGTTTATAAAAGAATAATTGTAGGGGAGCCATGGCAATGACCTATCATAAAATATTTTTGCAATCATTGGGCTCCATCAATTACTTTTTGCTACAGTATCACTTTATCCTGAAATTACATCCTCTTATTATGTATAGACAACAAACAAGCTAGGGAAGATGGAAAAGGAAATTTATAAAGTTTTGGGCCAATGTCTTTGTTTTTACTTTTGTTTGCTCTTAAGGGCTTCATCATACAATGGACCACTTCTCTAGACCTAATAAGCTAATACATATCAGACCATCTCCAACACACTGGAGCAACCCAGGGGCATCTCATCCCTCGAGCTACCTCGTCTCCAATCGTCCGGGAGTAGTACTATATTAATAACAATAATAACTTTCCCACTCTCACATTTTTTCCAATAATAATAATAATAATAATCGTATTTCTACGTTTTGTCTAAATTGTACATTTAAGATTTTAAAATTTAAACTAGCAATGCTTATACTACAATGTTATTAAAATATGAAAAATCAAATTTTAAATATTTATACGTTTTGTCTAAATTTTACTTTCGAAGATAAATTTAAAAATTCAAAATTAAAACTAATAATGTTATATCTTTAATTTAAAATATAATGTTATTAAATCTTACACAAATTATAAATAAATTTATCCACTTTTATTTAAGTTTTTAAAAATATTAAAAAAATCATGTTTTTTAATTTAAAAAAAAAAGAAATTATATATATATATATAGCAGGTGGCGCCAAGTGGCACCACTCGCTGCCTCGGGTGGGCTGGATGCACCAGTTTGCTGGTCCAATAGCCCGGGGGTTGCCCTGGGGCATGAATATCCTAGGGCTTTAAAGCACCCTAGAGCCGGCCGTTGGGCATCCCCCGAGGCATTTCCCACCCACCAATGGTTGGTTGGAGATGCCTTATAACTCTCTACTCACTTCATTTTGAATTAAGTCTAGCTTCACTGACTTCAGTGCTTATGCATATACTTGAAGCTAATAAGTTAATTTCTTCTATGATAGTTTGTGACTTTGTTCTCCCAACCTATAATTCTTTTATTGATACTAGGGTCACATATTGAATATATTACATATAGACTAAACCAACAATATGGGTGATGGTTTTGAGAGAGATCGATGCCTCTTTTTGTAAACTTCTTATATGTATTTTTATGCTGGGGATATATCCCTTAAACTATGATTTTAATTTTCAGTATTCATTCATGTCTAATTCATAAAAGAAAATTAAAAACAAAATATCAAGGACTCAAACAAAAAACTTACTAAAGTAAATTAAATGGACCAATTCGACGCAAGCATGACCAAACTATTCATACCACTATTGCTCAATCCTTTCTTTAACTAGTTAACCCCAAGAGGTTAACCTATTAAATTATGAGGTTTATTTTCGCATTACATTCTTGCTTTCGAATCCCTAAGGCCACTTGACAATAATAGAGTTAATGATAATTTATCCCATGTGATATGCATAATATTCAATTTACTCCCTGTGATTTAAAAAAAAAACATTTTATCCTCCTATAATTTTATAAAAGCTTCAGACTGTTTCCTTTACATTTTTAAACTTATAAATATTGCAATTTACCCTCCTATGTTACAATAATACTTTTCATGGCCATTCTTAATTTCGACGAGTGAATTACACTCTCCGGTTGAGGGAGATAACTTATTTCTTTAAAATTTTCAAATAAAAGTAAAGTACTATATGTTTCAAATAACAGGAGAGTAAATTAAATATTATAAATATCACAAGGAAAAATTTGACATTAGCTTGACATTAACATACTACTTGTGGCACTGCCACAAGGACGAATGATCAATTTTTTTGTCTATCGTAGACTTTACTAATGTTCCCAAAATGAGGTGAGCTTAAGTACAAATGAATGGTAAAAAAAGTTTATCCTTTTTAAACTTGTTAACAGAATCCTCTCTCCAAAAACAAAAAAAATTAAGAGAAGATATTTTCTTCTTTTAACCCGACGATCATATCGATCATCTATTTTTAACCTCCCACAAAATTGTCTCATTCATTGTATACATGGTTTGGTTTTGATATTGAGGTGGGTTGCCACTGCAGTGCCAGCTATAAATAACCCATTTTGGAATTTTGTTTAATTAATTTCAGAGGTACGAATAAATTAAGCTCCAATTCCAATGATCTTTCAGAACCAAATGAACTCCACACTCAACAGCGCTAGCTAGGTTACTTCAATTCATCTGCATTTTAATTAATTTCTTGGGTGCCAATAAACAACAATCGAATTGAATACTTACAAAATACCAAAATTAAGCAGTGTCCAAAAATATATATATATATATATATATAATATATGTCAGATCGAATAATTCAAATAACTAAGCCATGAATCCAGCCATGCAATGCAAGTATATATGCAACAGTGTTTTGTGCCTGACACGTAAAAGATTCGAAATATGACATTGCAATTCTTGGTATCTGAGGAAATCGATCGCACGATATATATAAACCTTGTCTTTATTAACCATATATGAATTATGCATGGTCAAAATCATGATCAATTTTCTTTTTATTTACTGCCACTCTACATACAACTTTTAAATGCTTAATTAAATGTGCATGATGAGGATTGAGATTTGAGCATGTGCCAATTAATAATCTTCTTCATCAGAATCTTTACGTTCAATTACTCGATCCACTTTTGTCATTTACTAGTAATTATTAGATTAACCAAAAAAAACTGAAAAATTAAACTAAGTGTGATTTGAATTTTTGGTCAAAATTGATTTTTGTGTTATTCAGCTCTCTAACTGATACCACCCCTATACTTTTAAGAGCGAAAACTGTGTTTGAGTAAACAAACAAACAACAAAGGAGAAAACGTTACATAATACATAAATATGAATTAAGAATTTATCTTCCAAATTTGGTACGTGATTCCTCTCCCCATCTTTCAAATTTGCAATCTTGGTCCTGTCACTTCAACGTAACTTTAGCCAAATACAAGTTCCTCCAAATAAGAATTAACCACAACCCCCTACCCCACCTAACCTTCCCTTCCTCTATATATGATCAGTTAGTCTGCATGAAAATGAAATGTAATTTTCAGTACCAATAACCCTCAATATAATTCCCAAATCCTCATTCATTTAATTTTTATAATTAAAAACACACATGGCTTCAAGTTCACTGAGTTCACGTAGACCCGGTTCATGGACACCTCAGGAGAACAAACTGTTTGAAAAGGCTCTTGCCCAGTTCGACCGGGACACACCGGACCGCTGGCTGAACGTGGCTCGGGCGGTGGGAGGCGGGAAATCGGCGGAGGAAGTGCAAAAGCACTACGAGATTCTCATAGAGGATCTCCGCCGTATAGAATCTGGCCACGTGCCCATTCCCAACTATAGCAATAGTACTCCTGCAGATGAAGAAAAGAGGTATATATTTATTTTGTAGTCTCTTTCCTTCTCTTTCAGTTTCGTGCATGCGAAACAACAATATATATGTAAGTTATTTATAAGAATATTTTATTAGAATTATATCAGATTTAAGACTTAAATACGAGGTGGTCTATGACCACAGTATATATAATTGAAAAAGAAAAACACTTTATACCCATATACAGAAAGATTCTTTTTCTTCCCCACTTATTTTTTCCCTCTAGTTGAAAGCATAATTTTATACCCATGCTTAAATGTAGGCCTGTCAATCGGGTCATGTGAGCCGAGCCTTTAATTGCTCAAACTCAAATACCGTCGGGCTTCATGTCTATAGGCTCAAACTCAAATGCCATCGGGCTTCACATCTATGAGCTCAAACTCGGCTCATGTAATTTTTCGGGCTTCGGGTTTATATCGGGTTTGCTCACTCTAGCAAATTTTACTTAACAAATAAAAAATTACGCATTCTTTAAATGCAATATATAGACAATTTTATTTAATTCACAAGAATATACAAATTTTATACTCTTAATCAATAACATAGAACATTAAATATAATTGTAAAGTGCCAATACTCCCATTTTTTCATCACTTATTTTTATTTTTCCGTTTTTTCTTTTTGTTTATTACGTTCCCTTTGACCTGCGGAAACTTTAGTTATAATTCATATATGTGGTGGATTATTTGTAGTAATTAGTATACTTATAACAATAGTACCAATAATTTATAGTAGTAATATTTAAGATAATAATATATTCGGGCCTTATTCGGGTTGAGCCTTGTAAGGCTCGAGCTCGGCTCATAAATTAATCGGTTTTAGTATAATGGCTCAAACTCAGCCCGGCTCACAATTATTCGGGTTCGGGTCAAATTTAATCGGGCCAAGCCATCGGGCTTCGGGTAGGCCCGGCTCAATTGACAGTCTTACTTAAATGATACCATGTATATTTCATATTTAAGAAACAAATATTCATTAAATGCAATATATTATGTGTAACAACTGATCATAAAATATTTTTCCCTCACTTAAACTAGAATTTTCAATATTTTATATCTATGTATTTAGCAAATTAATTACTACATACGTACTTACTAGTATAGTACGTAGTACAACTACATAAACATTTTATTATTTTGCTTAATTTTATACTGTTTTTAAGAGCCAATTTTTTTTCCCCTAGCTATATAGCCTTCTTGGTTACTAATTAAGTATATTTTTTGCTTGTTTGACAGGCTTCTAAAGCTTCTCAAGATGTAAATAATTACATGAATACTCATCAAGAATGTCGGAGGAGTGCAGTTTTTTTTCTTTTTCCCTGTTGTTTTCTAAGTATCATATATACTAGAATTAATATCCTCATTCTAGAAAAGTTCGAAAAGGGAGAAATGATAAATGGAAGGCAATTCCCTCTATAATAATTCACAATTAATATCCTGTGTGTGTATTTTTTATTTTATTTTTAGGAAAAGTTTGTTATGTTTGTTGAGTACCCAATTTTCTGGGGGAAACTGCATATTACTACCCTGTGATATCGAAAACCTGCAAAAAACTACCCTGTGAAATTTTTTTTGCACTAGACTTCCTTGTGTTTTCAAAAACCCTGCAAATTACACCCATTCTCCGTTAATCATTGACACCGTTAATTTTTAATTGAATTGCCTAAATTACCCCTTATATATTAATAAAAAAATTATATTTTTATAAACGGAAAAATGCATATTACTACCCTGTGATATCGAAAACCTGCAAAAAACTACCCTGTGAATTTTTTTTTGCACCAGACTTCTTTGTGTTTTCTAAATCCCTACAAATTACACCCATTCTCCGTTAATCATTGACACCGTTAATTTTTAATTGAATTGCCTAAATTACCCCTTATATATTAATAAAAAAATTATATTTTTACAATTACAAAAACTCTCACTAATTTTTCTCTCTCGCTTCTCATATGGAACAAACAAAGAAAAGAAGAGATATTATGTGCGAAGTTTAAAAGATACAAAATTATGGGTATAGTATAAAAGTATAAGGGAGTTTGAACAATCGTTTAAAAGTACAACAATTTTTTGCGCAAACATTAAAAAATATGAGTTACTTTTCTGCAAACATTAAGAAAAACATAGAAGTTTTTTGCAAACATTTCAAAGCATAAGGAAGTTTGACGCAAACTTCCAAAAGTACAAGGAAGTTTTTTGCAAACGGTGGAAAACACAAGGAACTTTTACGCAAACTTTAAAAAACACAAGGCAGTTTTCTGCAAACTTTAAAAAACACAAGGAGGTTTTATGCAAACTTTAAAAAACACAAGGAAGTTTTCTGCAAAGACTCAAAGTTACAAGGGTATTCTTGTCATTTTGAATGAAAAATTACGTCAGGAACAAAAAAAATCGCATTTTTGGCGCGTAGAATACACGCGCGTCAAAAAATTGACGGAGGGAGACGGAATGGGTGTAATTTGCAAGGTTTTTGAAAACACAAGGAAGTCTGGTGCAAAAAAAATTTCACAGGGTAGTTTTTTGCAGGTTTTCGATATCACAGGGTAGTAATATGCATTTTCCCCAATTTTCTGTAATTAATAATGTGAAGCTGCAAACTTATGATATCTGGCTTGGTTATTTTGACCATTCTGGCTATGGGATGAATTTGGATCGATTGGACAAGAGCTTACTTAGATTTGGCTCCATTTATATCGAGTTTGTATTGGGGTCGGGCCAAAGTTTTGCTTCTATGGAATTTTGTTCTCATTCAGCTGATCAATTTCGGATCTTTTGCTCGTTGTATGAAATCTTTATTTCCAATATTCCCGTCAATATTATCTATACAACATGATACATTTTTCAAGATGTTCAAGTTTCTTCATAGTTCACTAAGCTCCAACATAGAAATAGATTAATTAATTAACTCGACACATTTAACCAATATTTAAACAGATGACGTTGAAAAATAGTGGAAATGATATAAATGTATTAAAATAATTCATGTTGTGAGAAAAACTATTCATAAAAATGAGACCATTAATGAAATATTAATTCACACCTCTTATTAAAATAGCTATAAAACATTATTAATGCTGCCTATATAAATAAATTATTAAGTGCATATATAATTTATTTTATTAAAATAGCGATAAAACATTATTAATGCTGCCTATATAAATAAATTATTAAGTGCATATATAATTTATTAGGATTTTTAACGTATTAGGATTAACCTAAAGCTTTCGAATTTCATGATTTATAATTGAATCAGACAGGTCGAATACGAACTGAATTCAAATTAAAGTTCGCTAAGCAATCCCTACTATAAATCAATGGGATGCAGAACACAAATGGGTTGCGCTAGTGAAATGAATGGATTATCAATGCGTGCCCTTATTCTTCAAAATAAAAAAACTCTAATATTGCATCATCTAAATTATTACAGAAATATAACAAAAGTTGTATCTTGTAGTTTGTGTAATAATTCTGTAGAGAATTTGAGCATTTAATTCTTACTATGTCCTTTTGTTGAAGCTATATATATTCCTAAATTCCAAGTGGAATTTCAGATTATATCTTTCAACAATTGGGCCATAAAGGATGGATAAAAATCAACACTGATGGGAGTGTCTTAACAAACAAGAACAGTGTAGCTTCGGTGGAGTGATTAGAGATGATGAAGGATGTTGGATTGTGGGTTTCTCTCGTAATTTGGGGATGTCTCCATTACAGCAGAACTTTTGGCTGCTAGGGAAGGACTCAAGATAGCTTGGGAAAGAAGATTCCGGAGAATTGAGTTGGAGGTGGATTCCGAAGTGATCTTGAAATTAATCCGTGAGGCAGACACGGGACAACACCCATTGGGTAACATAATCGAAGATTGTCGGAATCTTCTAGGCATGCCTTAATTGGGAGAGCAAAATTATTCATACTAGGATAAACGGAAATACTTGCGCAGATAAAATAGGGCATACGCTAAGTCGCGGAGAGCACATCTGGAACATCACCCCAGAGGATGTGATCACTTTTGTTGAAGGGGATATTTAGACTTACTGTTTAGCCTTTTGTAAACCAAAATAAAAATAAAAATTGGGCCATAAAGAAACGAATTTCTTCTCTTTTGGCACCAGAATTCTACCTTGAGTTCCTCAGTTTTTGCCTCATCACCATGGATCAAATATGGAAAGTTGTCCCGAATATGCAGAAACTTTCGAATAGATGCAGCTCCTTGCATGGCTACTGAACATGTTGCGGCTCAAACAAGGAAATCTACCATTGCGTCATGTTCTTTTCTTAGCGACGAATGGTACTTTTCCCCTCCTCCAAATTTGTACAAAATTAATGTTGATGTTACTTTTTATCCGGATTGTTCTGCCCTTTCTCTTGTTGTTCGGAACAATTGCGGCTCCTTAATCTTTACATCGGTTACACGGACGGCATCTGTTTTGTGACCCTACTGCCGCCGAAACTTCGACCATTTTGAATGCACTCTCAATTGCAGATCAATCAGGATATGGGAAAAACATTAGGGATAATTGCGTCGACCTCCCCTAAGGTTTGGGCTAATTATTGTCCAATTCCCTCGCAATTTCATAATTACATCCTTCTCCCCAATGTCTGAAAAACCTTACAAAATAATGTGAAATGACCATATTGTCTTCGTCAGTTTAAATTAAAAAAAATTAGATTAACAAAATGTCATATTTACCCTTGCAAGGGATAATTACATCAACCTCCCCTGAGGTTTAGGCTAATTATTGCCCAATTCTCGCGCAATTTCATAATTACATCCACCTCCCTCCATATTTACAAAATCTTACAAAATGATGTGAAATGATACAAAAAATTATAATATTACCCTTGCAATGATACACAAAATTACAATACTACCCTTGTAAAAATTAATTGTATACATAAAAAAAGACTCTAACCCTAACCCCACCTCCACCGCCCCAACCCCGCAGATATCCTCCAAGGTCGTGTCGTTGGCCTGGCCTTCTAGGCCGGCAGCACGGCCTGGGAGGAGATTAGCTGGGTTGGGGACTGACGGGTGCGGGGTCGGGGGGTTATGGATGGTGAGGGTTTTTAAAAAAAATAATAATAATTTATATTAAAATAGTTTATTGATTTATTAATATTAGTATTTTTATATAAATAAGATATGATTTTAATATTATTGTATTTAAGTAAGAAATATTGAAAAAATATTTATGATTTTATAATAACTATTTTATTAAATCAAGTATTTTTTATTTTTGTAAAAAAATTATTGATTTTATAATAACTATTTTAGTTAAAAGTTTAAGAATTTTTTTAGTAAACATGTGAGCATTTTTATAATGTATATATAGTAATTATTGTTCAAGTTTTTTTTTCTTCTCATGATTAAACGTAATTCATTAATTTATCCTTGTACTTTAATTATGAAAAAAATTAAAATTATTAAAATTACGGGTTAAATGTTAAAGTCGAATGTATTTACATTTTTTATTTATGTTCTACAATGTTTTTTT
The DNA here is from genome assembly GCA_030819805.1 of Penstemon newberryi var. newberryi. Taxonomy (NCBI): domain Eukaryota; kingdom Viridiplantae; phylum Streptophyta; class Magnoliopsida; order Lamiales; family Plantaginaceae; genus Penstemon; species Penstemon newberryi. The sequence continues at coordinate 8,902,789 of JAUALY010000004.1, read as the reverse complement.
CTTATAATTAACCATAATTTATTTACTTTTCCTTGTACTTTAATTGTAAAAGCTTTATGAAAAAAATATGGAAAAAATCATTGATGTGTTTTTATATTTTTATTTTACGAATACATAAACACTAATATTAAAATTCATTTATTCTTTTAAACCTAATTCATTAATTATTCTTTTACTTTAATTGAAAAAGAAATTGAAATTATTAAAATTACGGATTAAATGTGAAGTTGAATGTATTTACATTTTTATTTATGTTCTACAATGTTTTTTTTCTCATAATTAACCATAAATTATTTATTTTTCCTTGTACTTTAATTGTAAAAGCATTATGAAAAAAATTGGAAAAAAACGTTGATGTGTTATTATATTTTTATTTTAAGAATACATATACACAAATTAACTAATTATAAGCTTCATGTAAATTTATAACATTTGAACCCATACTTATACATATACATTGTAAAGAAATCCCTCCTATGTACCAAACATAACAAGTAGGGGTGAACGCGGTCGGGTTTGGGCGGGTTTGCATGAAAAAATCAACCCGACCCAACACGTGCGGGTTGCCAATTTTTTAAACCGCACCCGCATTGTTATTTTCATAAACCGTCCGGTTCGGGTGGAATGGGTGCGGGCGGGTGGCGGTCGGGTTGGCGGGTTGAACGGAAACAATGTCATAAAATCTTGACATCCAAATATAAACAATTAAGCATATAATCTGAAGTTCTTCAAACAACAAATAAAATGTGTCAAATGTGTTCACTGTTAATTTTAAAATTAAATCCAAAAAGCAAAAAATACAAAACTATAATATAATCAACGATTTCTTACTAATTAAATCAATAGTCTCCTCAAAAAAAAATATTACAAATCCTCACAAAAAAATTCATTACAAATCATCACTCACACATTACAAACAATAACAAATTAGTGAAGTTTCTTCTCAATTTTTCAACAACAAACTCTTTAGGAAATAATGTGCTAACATATTTGTACCATTAACATTAATATAAACAAGAAACTTTAAGAAAGTTTGTTTATTTGTTCTTATTCATTTGTTAATAAATGTAATTTATTTCACACTTTTATTAAACAATGAATAAAAAGTACATCAAGGATGATTAAGTGCGGGTTGCGGGTGGGTCGGTTTTTTAACCATCAAACCCGTCACCCGACCCATAACGTGCGGGTTTACAAATTACCAACCCGTACTTGATTATTTTAAAAACAAAACCGGCGGGTTGCGGGCGGGTTGGAGCGGGTCGGGTGGGTGGGTCGGGTGGGACGGGTTTATGAACACCCCTAATAACAAGGATATAATTGTTCAACAAAATAGCTACAATAACTTCAAGGTTAAAATAGGAAGTTTAATAGAAATTCGGCGATGACATCATCAAAATGTAAGGTTCTTGAAATTATGAAATTGCTAGAAAATTGGGTAATAATTACCACAAACCTCAAGGGAGTTCCCTGTAATTATCCCAAAACAGTATTGAATGTGACTCCCTAAATGCAGTTCAAATGATCATTATTTCCTCTCTCTTTTGAACGGGCTAGTTCTACCGAAGCTAAAAGTGCAGGGAGTCTGCTCCGCAAGTGGCCCACATAGAAAGTCAAAAAAAATTCGAGACTCGGCAACAAAGTATTGAGACTAAATCTCTCACATGAGTTGAAAATAATAGTTAAGAACACCTTATAATGTCTTGTTTTTTAGGTGTGTTAGGCACAAACCATGTAAATGGACTTAGTTCAATCCATGTGGTGAAATCTATATGGTATTAGAACCCCATATTAGTGTGGGTCACCCCATTCCGTGATAGGCTCTTCCTGTGGTGGGCTTCATTATTCTTCACACGCACAATTCGTCCAGATAACAAAGGTCTGGACGGTCATTATTTATGTGTTGGGGCCCATATATCGCAATTCGCAAGGTTGGACTTTAATATGTCATGTGTTGGGCTTGTTTCACACAAAGATTTAACCCGCCCACACGTGAAGGAAGAGTATTAAGATTAAATCTCACATGGGTTGAAAACAATAATTGTGTCATCACCTCAACTAGCTTTTAACTTTTGAGATGTATTAGGCCCAAACCATTCAACTGAATTTAATCTAACTCATGTGGTGAAATCTAAGAAATCTAATACAAAGTGACATATACCCTTCGAACATGAGCGCTTTATTGTAATTGGAACGATGTTATTCAACCATCCCCCTAATGTTTTGAAGGACTCATGTAGTTCTAATTTTGCTCGAAATGACTCTTCTATTCTATTTAATGATTAAGTATTAATTATATTAAAAAAAAAAGTGTCAGTGTCTCACCCTCTCCAACTTCCCACCAAAACATAAGAGCACGTACAATATATTACGTGGATTGTGTTATTAATGTATAGGTAATTTTGGTAGTAGGTAAAGTGAAATACTGATCAGCTACTTGGATTATTTTGTCAAATCAAGATTAACATAAACTCTCATAGATAAATTAATAAATCAGATTAATTGGAAAAAATATTTTGAGCTGCCACAACACACATATTAAATGATATCATTTCCTTGTATAAAAAAATAGTCCGTCATCCAATTTTGAGTTGTCGGAAAATATTTCCACTGTTCAGTTACAAATTATTCTTCCTAAGGTTAAAAATTCAATAATTCATCAAAAAAGGGGTAAAAAAATTCAATACTCAGCCGCAGATCATCATTCTAAGGTTAAAAATTGAATAATTTAAAATTATCCTTATTTTGACCTAGTTGTCAACTACTCATAAAAAAATTAGTCCGATCCGAACTTGAATTCGCTACCTTGTAATGATTAATCCATTCCACTAGACCAATCGCTTGTTGGTGTGCAACCTTAACATTCATTTATGCAAAAACTAAGCAAATAAACCTTAACCCAAGTGTAAAATAAAGTAGAGAAAATGAAACAAATAACAAAAATAAGTGATGACCAAAATAAAAGTAACATTAATATACAATAATTTACAGAGAAAATGAAAACAATATAAGTACACTCAAGTTGCATTTAAAATTACCGACCCAATCCATTCCTAAAATCCCAAACTTCAGTACACCATCTCCACCGGATAACTGTCAATGCAGTCAAGCCACGGACTATTACACGACGGCTTCACATTCCGTAGCGCTTGCCAAACCGCACTGTTACACTTAAATCCACTCCCAAATGCAATCTGCCACACCCTATCCCCTTTCCGAACCCTTCCCTTCGCCTCACTATAAGCCAACTCATACCAAATCGAACTGGAAGAAGTATTTCCAAATCTGTGCAAAGTCATTCGCGAAGCCTCAACATGAATCGGCTCAAGGCTCAAATTCTTCTCCAGTTCATCGATTACAGCTCTCCCCCCTGCGTGTATGCAGAAATGATCGAACGCCAGCTTGAAATCGGGTATGTACGGCTTAATATTAGGGTTTATGATTTTTCTCAAAATCAAGGTTATGAAAAACAGGAGTTGTTCCCTAATCGGAAGAACTAACGGTCCGAGGGTAGTAATATTTGTTTTCAATGCGTTTCCTGCGATTTTCATGAGGTCTTTTGATAGTGAAACGCCGGCTTTTCCCCTTTCGTCTTGCTCTTGGTAGACACATTTGAATGCGACGTCGCTTGATCCCTTATGAGTTCTGACTACGTGGATGATTCTGTATTTGGATCTGTACTTGTCGGATCTCCAATTGGATAATAGAACGGCGGATCCGCCGACTCGGAAGAGGCAATTGGGGATTAGCATTGATTTTTTGTTACCGAAGTACCAGTTCTGGGTTATGTTTTCGGTGCTCACTACAACTGCGTATGTGTTTCTGTGGAGTAGAAGCATGTCTTTGGCTAGATCAATGGCAATTACTCCTGCACTGCAGCCCATACCGCCTAGATTGAAGGTTTTTATGTTTCCTCGGAGCTTGTATTTGTTTACGATCATGGCAGAGAGGGAAGGTGTGGGGTTGAAAAGACTGCAGTTCACTACGAGAATTCCGATGTCCTTTGGCTTGATTCCTGTGGCGCTGAAGAGATTGTCTAACGCGCCAAACATGACCTGTTACATAAAGAGATTCAGGTACTTGCAAAGCACTTCAGTTCTTCGACTACAGAAGATTATTAGTGCAACTATTATTTATAGGAGAAAGAGAAATATATTTTGCTTTGATGCATGTGACCTTTGAGCAAATCCTATTTAGTATTGTTATTTATTTATGCTTAAAACGAAACATGACTCTTCACAAATTCATTTGAAATGATACATTGGTTCAATTTTGAATTTCAGCTGGTGGATCGCTGATCGGATAATCTAACTGTCTCATATAATTATCAGTTTTATGTATAATTACTTTCGCAACCATTTCAAAGTTTGTCTTATTGAATAATAAACATTAAATTTGACCGTACAATTTGAATTGTGGCAATTAAATGTAATCGACAATCCTCACCAATGAGTGATGCAGAAATTCTATCCTGAACCGAGTTTCGTTAAACCCAAAATATTTACATGGCAGGTGCAATACATTTACCTTGTGATTGTATAATAGTGCTAGAAGAGGGATCAGTTGTATGACAAGTGTAATACACTTTGCTATATAAGAAATGCAATACACTTGCATTATGGTTGTTTTGATTTGGCCAAATCAGGTTTAGATAATAATTTTCCGCAATGCAAGACTACTAAGTGTAAAAAGTGTTCTAGCGCCCTACAACATACGAGCTTCAGACACATACTACTTTCGCTTTTCATGTCAAAACTATTAAATCGTTAAGACACATTTAATATTTATGGATGAACACTTACAGCCCACAAGCATTAGAAACAATACCACTTGCACTTATCTTTTGAGAACCATTAATTAGTATTAAATGCTCTCGTATATAAATTGATTTTCAAATGAACATTCCTGTTGTTGCCTGTTGGATCTTGTGTTCCTTTTCATAGCGTAACTTCAACCATGACAAGTTGGATTTGTTATCACATAGTTGTGTCATACATATGCATTCATTGTCAAGTTTATGTTACCACTTATAATTTATATGGGCTTACATATAGAATTTTTTTGATTGGTGCATGTGTTATGAATATATAATAGAAGATCTTGGGTGCTTTAAGCCTTTAATTGGGGTACTGTAATTTTCTATCACAACTTCACTTAGTTGACTTCAGACGTTAATGTTAACTATATTGGAAAAAATTCAGATTTTGGGAATGGATTCAGTGATTCAAGTCCTCTTAATTACCTGCTCAGCTTCCTCACGAGCAGCCGTGATCGAAGGTATGGGTGGGATTTGATGCATTGCTTCAGGCAGGTACGTTTGCTCCCCGAGGCCCGAACGCTCGAGTATCTTGCGTTGAAACTCGAGTGACGACTCATTAAAATCAGGAATGAGGCGAGAGTGATCCATGAACTTTTGGTTCTTCACCTGGAGGTGGTCTGGTGGGCGGTAACATGCATAGTCCACGAGGTAAACAGTTCTGGGTCGGGACATGTAGTAGACAGTGAACCCAACAACGACCAAACAAGAAAAAGCCACGACGGTTGCAAGAGTACACTGTAACTTGAGGTAGAGATTTTCGAAATCTTCGTACTTCAGTTGTAAAGCTTGAGTTAATGTGATCGCAATGAGAGTGACTAAACATAGAAATAAAAAGTGGGTCATCAGATAATGGTAACCTAGTTTTATACTCCTTTGTAGGTGGTCTCGGAGAACAATGCTGGTGGTGCTGCTGCAGGACGCTGTGGTGGAATTGGGTTCTTTGCTTACCATCTTTTTTATGAGTTTTAAGTGTAAACAAGCTTGTGTGTGAGAGTGTAATATATGGTGTTAGGTACTGTTGAGATAATATAAATGTGTAGATGTAATTAAATATGATTGATGATTGATGAAAATGATAAGTAACGTATACCTGTAGTAAAAGGACAGGTTGGTCTGGAATGGAATGGAATGGAATGGAATAGGGTTGGGTGGAGGTTTGGAGATGGTAGTTGCAACTGTGACAACGGCCCATAAATGCATAAACTTGAATTCAAGAACTTATGTAAACACATCAATTAAATAATAGTACTAATAATAATTTAAAAAGAAAAGACTGAGTCCATGTATATATGTATGTATAATAGATGAAAGTTCGTATCTTATAGGAGCATGATATTTTCGTTACATTTGGACTAGCTTTGTGCAAAAGTTGGGGTAAATTAATTTGTGCTTTTAGCTGTTTTGGTAGTTTGGTGCCAGAGAGACTGTCTTGTTTTATGGACAAGACATACATATATATGAGGAGCTCATGTGAATTTACTCCATGTGAATAATGTTTAATTTACCATTATGTGAATAATTTTCAATTTATCATTCTATGAAAATAATAAATAAATGAATAATTAAACAAAAAAAAAAAAAAAATTATCTCTTTCAGCTGGAGTTGTCGAAATTGAGGGTCGACATGAAATGTGTTTTTGTAACGTATGGGGTACAGTGAAACATTTATCATAATTTAGTGGAGTAAATTGTCACATTTATCATAACACAGGGGATAAAGTGTCACATTTATCATAAGGGGGGTAAAGTGTCATGTATAAGAGTCAGTTCATGTTTTTTTAAGTTTGAAAATGTTAGAGAGACTATGTGAAACTTTTATATAATTACAGGGAATAAAACATTATTTTTCATATCACAAAAATGTAGATTAAATATTTTGCAAATCACAGTTGATAAATTGTATATATATATATATATATATATATATATATATATATGTGAGCTTATGAATGCTTGGAAATTGTTGATTTTGGCTTTACATGGCTTTAATTTGTTCATGTTTTTTGTGTGGGAAAGTCTAAACTCGTCTAATGTTTATTATAATGTTACAGGTGTTATCAAGAATGGAATGAAATTTGAGATGAAAATAAAAAATAAAAAAAAAAATACCGTGTGATAGTTCTAGAACATCCTCATAAAATAAAAATTCAAACAAAAAAGGCCTAAGGTTACTTATGAGAAATTGTTACTGATTCAGAAACTGAAGAGATCAAAAGTCCATTGTGAATTTCTTCTTTTTTTTTGGTTCGGATCCATGTTCATGTCACTCCTTGATTAATTAACAGTAACTTATTGTTTAAAGAAGCCATCGTTATAAAAAAAAAAACATCATTTATCATTGTTTATAAATAAAAAAATAAAAAATAAAAAAAAAGCCATCATTGTAATGTAAACAATGTACTTCATTTAAAAACCCTGCTCTGCCCAGTTTTTTTTCTTCATGTTTATGAGGCTTTCTCTCAATTATTGTAACGGACAATACTTATAAACTAGTATTATTTATAGAACACAAATAGCAGCTTTATATTATAAAATAAATGTATTAAATTTGCACATGGAAATAGGGGGTACAAGACCACTCAACAAACGATGATGATCCCACACGTTTTAGTTTTAGTTGTGAAATGTGGATATCCTATTTAAGGCAGATTTTTAAAAGCAAGTCAGTCCAAAAACATTTAAAAGAAACTCAGTTGAGTTAACTCAGAAGGAATTCGAGCTAACTCGGAAATTTATAACGAATCCGATAGGCCGTTCACATGTGACCCGTTTTGGTAATTCTAGCAATTATTAACCAAACCAAGAGAGTCAGAGATTAGGGTTGTTTGCAAAATACATTGTTGTTCTTAATTCATTTTACTTATCAAATGCACGCACGTATTATATTTATTAGCAGGTATTTACTGTATTATCACTTGTACCTCCGTATTATATAGCACTTACCAACACTAGTTACTACAATGTAGAGAATTCAAGTTCAAATCCCTGTTGGAAGAGATTCTCACTTAATGTACCCGACACACCTTAAAAATGATTAAACTCTGAGAAAATAAAAAAAGAAAAAATCTACTAGCACCTATTCTCTTGTATTGATAAAAATGTAGCTAATATTTCTAACATTCGTTGATGTTAAAGAAAATATTCAATTATTTATCCATGTATCTAATATTCAGATTTTTTTTGTTTCAATATTGCATAGAATCAAAAATAAATAATTAGATAAAATCATGACTCTATTTTCAAGACAGATTTTTTTTTTTTAAATGTTAAAATAAATTATCCATGTATAAGTGTTAAACATATTAAAAGAATTGTTTTGCATAATTCATAATTTGGTGGATCCAAATTAAGATCTTAGGCTTTTACTTGGAAGAGTTTTGGCCTGGTATCGCGAAATCGAGCCAAAACTCTTATAAATAGAGTTTGAAAAAATTCATAAAACTCAACTCAAACATATTCACAAACTCTATTTAAAACTTATATAACAGTGATTTGACACCTACCATTTATTTTTTTCCCATAATTCTGTTTACTATCATTTTTTTCCCCAAACCTCAATATCCAAATTCAATCCAAAATAGGGTTTCAACTTAAAACCACAAAACTCAATATTCAAACTCAATTCAAATGGGATTTTAAAGATTTCACTGATCAAAACTATTTTTTCGAAATTGAAACCCGTGAGACCGAGGCAAAAACTAACCAAATATTACCTTAAGATTTAGTAAGATTCACATCAAGATTTGGTACAGGAGGCCATAGAATTGGATTTAGGCCTCTCATACAAACGAATTTGGTCCAAGTCCGTGGATAATCGATTAGAACATAATTGGAGTTTACTGAAACTAGAAGGCCCAATTAGACCACACAAAAGCCCGTCAAGCCTTCAGCTTGTTCACCAAGACAGAAGGTAGAACTCAGGCGCTTCTCAAATAACCGCATAATTATCTCTTCAAGTCTATTTTCATCCTTATCAAATTTCCAGATCATTCTAATCGCGCTGTAAAATACATCTCTCGATTTTTTAATCAAAAAGGTACCCTAATTCATCCTTTTAATGTCATATATGTTCTCTGATTGATGTTATTTTAAACGTAATTTCTTCGTTTGAGCATATTATCGAACATTTGCATACCATGTATTAATCGGTGCTAAAGGTCCAGAGGATTGAAATTGAGCTACCATTCCGATCCTTCGTTAATATGATGGTTTTTATCCGTTTAATATTAGCACCAATAGCTAAACTTGATGCTAAAACAATTGCCGTAGGGGTTAGTGGACTTTGCATTTGTGGTGTTGAATACGGTCTATTTTCTGTTGATGTTAGGAATTTTGTAAAATTTTCTCTTACATATATGAAATTCTCATTCTATCATTTTATGAGCTGGGTTATTGTTATTTATTATACTGGTAAGCAAGTAGAATTCACTGGCTATGGCTATGTGATTGAATATCACCACAAGAGAGAGAGACATTGAATTGCCTTTTGTTCGATCTGTTCAAGCTTTGTTTGGACTGGAATTTTCCGAGTAAGAGAATTGTACTCGAGTGAAATTTTGTGATGTTGAATGTCGCTTTTTGTGATTTTGAACTAGGGGCAAGTATGAATGCTATTTTTACATTCCTTTAATGCTAAACTAATACATAGAAGTATGTAAGCAAAACAACCAGAGCCGGTTTGATTCCTGCAACGAGTTAGAGGTTTTTCAGTTACGTTTTTAACTAACATGATTGTTTGACAAGAGAAACTTTGGAATTGAATTATTGGTGAAGCTTTTGTAGTTTTTAATGCCTTTTTAGGATCTAATTAGCCAGTTTAATTGATGGTTCGTGTCCTAATTTACTCCATGCAAATTTCGTCTACTTAGCTGATAACATTCATCCTTTTGTCTTTCACCTAGTTGTGACGTTTGCCTCGTGTTTATTTTTACTTGATGCTTATCTAGGTAGTACTCAGTAATGGCAACTGAGAAAAGCCCAAGCGAGAAGGTACCACCATCTGGAGCTGCAACCCCAGCCATGACCTCATGTCGGAAGAAAAAGAGTGAGGAGGCGTCTTTTCTTGAAGATTTAAAGGATCACATTGACGAATTTGTTCATGCATCTATGGACGAACACAAAACTTGTTTTCAGAAAACAATCAAGAAGGTTTGCTTTAAGCCTTTTAACCTTGACAAGCAAAAAAAAAAAAAGGATGTACACCTTTTGCTTTGTTATGTTTTTCTAGACACAATACTGATGATGGATAAATTTACACATTCTTAGATGTTTGGCATGTCAAAAGCTGTTGCAGAAAGGAGTTTGGAAACTAAGGAAGTGGAAAGTTCTCTGCCTCTTCGAACAACATTGGCCGAGTAATATTTCTGAAATCTTAAAGAGGGTACTAATTTTAGATTTGCGAATGTAAAACTTGTTAAAATCTTGCTTGCTCCTATTTGAATAAAGTATGTAGAGAATAATATAAGCAGGCCCAGTTTGCATGGTTGCACCATATATTATCACTCATTTTATGCGTTAAGGCACTGTAAACAAAAGTCTATGACATGATGAGAGCCACCAGCATCTTGTGGACCGTGGTCCCTTCGGAAAACATGGTAGGCAAATTCATTGAGTTTGACTGATGTACTGATTCAACGTCTCAATGTGAATTGTCAACTTCTGTTTAAATGATGAGATGGTTGAAAAGATTGTGGAATTTTTATAAGCTAGAGGATTGTTTTCTGATTAGTCTCAACTCCTAAACCATAATCGTCTGGGGGATTTTGAATTGACGGAGCACATTGATCGCAAATCCACTACTATGATGTAGTAGCTCATGATCGTGATTCTATTTAACAATTAAATTATTTAGTGTGTTCAAAATATCCATTTGTTTGAAGAATTATTTCGTGTTGAAGTTGCATGTGATCCGATACAGTCAACATGTCATCTAAACTAATTAGAAATAGAAGTCTTGCCACCTTCACAAAGTGACAGTCTTGGCACCGGTGTCTACTCATTATCAATTTGCCACCTTGTACTTTGAATTTACGCTATACCTAACCTATCTCATCAATGAAACTTCTTTCAGTGAAACTCAAAACTTAAATACCTATAAAAGATTTCATTTATACACTTCCAAAATATAATTATGTTCGCATAAATCTGTGCTGAGATGGCTAGTTTTGATTAAAAGCAGAGTTGAGATTGGATACTCAACACATAATTCAATTTTTTTGAGATATTTAAAGTTGATTCGATGCATGTGCATGTTTTAGTCTGGAATAGGTTGTTGAACAAACAACACCTAACACCTCTCACTTGATCAACAATTCCATTTCTCCCTATCATTTCCAAATTTGGAGGCTTAAGTCATGTAATGTGATTGGACATTTTACGTTAGCTCATTTACTTAATTTGCTGCAGTTGAACTCGATTGTTGGACATGCGGAGTGACACTAAAAATATAACACAGAGTTAAGAGCTTGTCCGTAAATGAGATCTTTAAATTGCAATTATTGGTCGTCTTCTCCGCGTAATTAAAAATGGTAGCAATGGGAGTCTAAGCGCCATCACATCGGCTAGTACGAGTGTCCCAATAAATCATTTGTGCAACCGTGCAAAAACTGAAATTCTCAGCTCAAGCATTTTCTACCAAACACGGTATAACTAATAAGTCAAAATAAAACAAGATTACTATATATCCACATTATTTGTGCGATACTTTCAGTTGTGTCAATGGAGGATTCGGGCTTTATGTTTTGCACTTGGAGTTTAGGAAACTGGAGAGGTAATAAAACTCGAAAGGCAGATTTTGAAATGATTAATGGTTTGTTCTATTTGCATCATGGCATATTAGTCTATGTACAAGATTAATTGATTGGAACATAAAAAAGAAATATAAAGAGAATCCCCACTTTAATTTTCCCACAAATTAATTCACTCATTTAGCATGTTGGGTTAGGTTTTAGTAGGTTTTCGCCATGTCAAAGCTAATGAAGATTGATTGGATCATATACAATTGTCTAGTATATAAAGTAGCAAAGTAGAGACGAGTTGGAGTTTAAATTAATATTAGCTTTCTCAATGTATTCCCCTTAGATTTTTTACTACTCTAACTTGTAATTTGATTTTATTAGTTAATTTAATGTCAAATACATGACTCTTACAAAAAAAATTCTGGTTCGAATTTTGCAATTCATGTGGTTCGTTATAGCAGAATTCATAATCGATGAACTTCTCATTTATAGCACGTTAAAAATTACAGACAGGAAAGAATTCAGATGCTTCCTCCCCCAAACTATGAATTCATAGAATCCAACAACGTTAATTGGAAATTACAACTTGACAATTATGTTGAAAATTCACTATATGATTCTCAAATTACTACTGCATTAGTGCATTAATACGTCTTGTGCATGTTCCATGCATCTTTAATTATTTCATAGTCGCCCGATTAGGACTCTAATTACGCAGCTTCAGGTTTCTCATCCTGCACGGAAACATGCATAATCAATGTAGTTATAGTTGCATACAAGAGTAAAAATCCTAGTTAATCAAAATTAAAAAGTAAGAAAAAGTATGCATAGATGCTTTTGTTCGGAATTGGATGTGTATTGGATCGTTTCAGTTCAGTTTGGGTCTAAGTTCGACTGTCACGTGTGACCATAGCGCTATAATACAAATCCCCCCTTGGAAAATCATAAAATGCTACGACAATATTGAGTATAAAAAGGATTTCCATGTACGCGAAGCTGTAAATCCACAAGAGTACAATTAAAAGATCTAATTTGAAGCATTTAGTACTACGATTAGTACGTGTAATCTAGAAGATCCCTCTAGTGAAAGGCCATTTGTGGTGATAAATGAGTCCACTTTGTCTATATTGCGAAAATAGGTGTAATAGTACATTCTTTATTGTTTTGAAGCATATATAAGGTACTTAGGAAGGCATTTGTTCTCATCCATGCATAGCAGCCTACGTTCCCGGGTGCCCACGAGTATCGACAAGACACACACCAATTCCCTTGCCTATATAATCATAAATTTCCTAGGTTAATTTAGTGTCACCTACCCAAATTAATGCACCTGATTTAAGAAAAGATCTTGTTTGTAGAAGTTTATGGAAATTGATTCTTAGCTTTTATCTTCTGGAAATATATTAATGTTTGGAATTTGTGTTTTTTGTTATGTTAAAAAAGTACCCAAAAGCTAGGAACAGTTAAGCGTTGTTTCTGGCTTTTGCTGGTTTAGGAAAAAACAGACACGTTTGAGAACAAGCTCTTGGACTTTTACAATGCAAAAACAAGAAAATTGACTTGATGTGACATTATCAAAAAAATTAAGTATGTTAGTTGAAATTAATGTACCTTTGCTCTTCATCTCTCATGTTACCACCTCCTGCACTAGTAGTCCTGTAGTTTGGGAAAGGTACTTTGCCACTCTCTATATATTTGATATCTTCAAGTAAGATATCGTAATGCATTTTCACTTCTTCCGGGGTTCGTTGCCCGATGGCTCGGGCCACGTTCGACCAACGGTCGGGGGTGTCCTTGTCGTAAACGGCCAGTGCCCTTTCAAAGGCCTTGTTTTCCTTAGCCGACCACGCGCCTGCTGAGCCACGGGCCTTCATTGAACTGGATGCCATTATACTATTGAAGAAACTTAGTTCATTAATGTTTTAAATCACTTGTATAATGAGCTGAGCTGAGATGAGAATGGTGCAAAAGAAGTGGGAAATTGCTGCTTTTTTTATAGGGCTCCAGGGGTGGGGGTTGGGGGTGGGGTAGTGCCAGTTGGACTATGAACTTGCAAAATGTGAAGAATTTTTGGTGATATGTATGGTTAAGAACCACAACATTCAAAATCGAAGAATCTTTATCCTCGTGAAATGTTATTCCAATGAAGAAAAGAAAAGAGTTAATTTTCACTATCTTTTATTACGGTTTGGTACATACTTTCTTTATTTGTTTAGATCACAATTCAGGAAAGATGTGTTTGTTTTATCATATTAATTTATTGTATTCATCTAGGAATCTACACAAACTATGTCCTTTCTTTAGGATTTGACTTCCTTGTTTAGTATATTAATAATCACTTCAATTATTGTTCACATATGGTTGGTTTCTTGGGATAGCCTAATTCATGTGTTATTGGGATAGTTCCTTCAAAAACAAGCACATATGTATGCCACTAGACAAAATATCTAGTTTTACTAATTGATGAAAATTCTACGACCCTTATGAATCCAAGTGAAAATACACTAGGTATGTGATTGGAAATTTTTCGTTTGTTAGCGGAGATTATTTGAGATTTGGTAGCTAATCAATCAACCTTTATCTCTTGTTTGATATTTAGCTTTGATAAACAAGGCAGGTCGACCTATAAGTAGGGTTGTCAATGGGTCGGATCATGCTCGTCAAGATCCGGCTCCATTTATATCGGATTAGGACCTTGTCCAAATATGTGCTCGGATTTAGATTTTTTTGTTTCAATGGATCTTTGTCGGATTTGACCGGATATCGAATCTTTTCCGGATCCAAGAAAATTTTCATTTAAAAATTTACATTAATTTTTTTCCCTAAAACATGTTTATTAACTTTAGAATTTATTTAATTTTACCTCACATGTTCAAACATCATTTACAAATATTCATATTTTAGATGAAAATATTGGTTTAAATAAATTTATAAACGAGTTATAAATTACTATCTTCTTAAATTAACAGTGAAATATTATTAACGGATCGAATCGACCTAAATTCATATTCACTCCATGTATTTTGAATTACGGATCTTTATAATTGGATCAAGTTCATCGAATCTCTAATCGGACAATTATCCTAATAAATCGGACCGGATTCGAACGAATCCTGATTGAATTCCGTCCCATTGACAGTCCTATCTAGAAGCATGTTAGTCCGACGACCACTTTACACACTAAAACAAATAAAATTATTATTCTACGATGATCTTTATACAACAACATATTTAGGTGGTGAATTTTGTCTCATTTTGCTGATTTGTCACTAATCTGTGCCATAATTCATACTAGCGAACACATTTAAAAATTATATTAATATTTTGCCACAATAATAGACTAATAATTAATATCTTAACCATTACCTTCTAGTTGTTGCCAAAGGACTTCTTACAAATAAAAAATGACGAATCACGAAATATGTGTAAATTGCAGATATTTGTGCTTGATTAAGTTCAATAATATAAGTTCAATTGAACCGAGTTTGGGCAAGAATATAAACATTGCAAAATCAATATAGTAGAGATGAATGTATAACTCACTATGTTGCATAAATGCGCAAGTTACCATAGCAAAATCAAAAGTGTATACCAATGCTATAAGCCTATAACATTCTTGTTCACACAATATATTAGACAAATAAAGAAACATAAAAAAAAAGGAAAATAATTATCTTACCTAAAAATCATTAGAGGACGAAACAAAAGGACTTGAATTTTAAAAGGGGGTCCAAAATAACCTAAATGTACTTACCTGAAAGGTTTATCTTATGGGCCTGCGCACAAAGTTCAGTTGTGAAAGTTAAAGTACCAATATCTCCATTTTGGTCCGTGAGTTTAAGAGGATATGTACCATTTTGGGCCAAAAAACAAAAAAGCATATTAATTTAAGTTCTCATTGCACTTAAAATACCATGATCGATATTCTAATTCGTAGGTTTAATCCCTTCATCTAAAGTGTATATATACAAATTAAGTTCAAAAAAAAAAAAAGTGTATATATATATATATATAAATTGAATAGAGTCGAAAATATATTTTTAGATTTGACATGATTTTCTTATTTTGGACAGGAATTTATGTTTGAATGTGATTTGATTTCTAAGTTAATCGAGTTTAGTTTAAGTGACTTGATTTTTAAAATATTGTTTTGTTCATTTAGTTGGAAAAAATTATACTTTTTTGTCCTATAATATTATTGGGCTTCCAACACTTGTAATCTCATATAATTCTATAAAATTACACTTTTGGCCAAGTCTGAAAATATTTTTTACGTTTGATCCTATCAACCCCTTTCCGTCCGGCCAATCAAGGACCAAAAGTGCAAAATCGAGACCATCATATCAAAAGTTCAAAACTGAATAGAAATTTATAAGGTGATAAAATCAAAAGTGCAAAACATCATAATTAAGATTTGAGGCCAAGAGTGCAGTTTAGTAAAGTGTATAACCAAAAGTGTAGATGTTTATCGAGCTTAGCTGAAAAGAGTTTAAAAATTAATCAAAAGATAAATTCGATATACAGGGGATTACGATTCATGACACTGCTATTCAGTCATATTATTACGTACTAATAAAAAGAAGTAGAAAAATATAAATCATCTTCTCTAAATAAACATATAACCACAACATTTGAGTGGTAGAGAATTTTGTTCACCTGACCTCACAAATCACAATTTGTGCACTTAAACTCCTGAAGTCTTTAAATGACGCAAATCACCTCATAATATTCCACTAATAGGGGGTAATTAGAACCACTTATAAAAATACAAGGGTTAAATTAATATGAGGTTATTGCATTGACCATTAATGATTTTTGAACTATTTGCATTATCCTAACTTTCGTAAATTTCTTTAAGGATAGTGTAGTGGACTTTAAATTATTTGAATTTCGAGGGAGGTAAATGTAATTCACCTGGTTGAATACACAAAAAAGTGTGCCTTTGAATTTTTCGTCCTTATAAACAATATTCCAATAACTTCTGTCCAGCCAAAATCCGTACAATGATTGTGTTCAACTCGTGCATCTTAGAACGTACGGAACCATAGCTGAAATTTTTCTATGCTTAAGCAAAGGGAGAAAAAGGACTCCGATCCGATTTAATTTAATTTGGAATAATAGCATCTATCTCTCCCGGATTTTTTACAATTTGTGTCCACCTCCCTTAATCTTTGTAAATTTTGCAAATAGTTTCACCCATTATAATTATTATCTCTTCTCGTTTTTGTCTATTCAATGAATACTAAATCATTCTCAAATGTTGAATTAAGATTTAATGATGTAAAATAAATGTTGTGATATGGTAGTACGAAATTAAGGCCTAGAAAATAAGCCGATATCTTCTTTTTCTGAGAGTCTAGTCTATGATCAAAATGTATCATGATATATATATATATATTCTTGCTGACATAATCATATCATGCAATTTTTTGTGATAGAATCCCTTTTTCATGGGATACTTTGGCTTATACTGACATGGGTGCAAATTTCTAGTTGGGTCAAAATTTTACCCTTCACACCATTTGATTCTTGGTATAAAATCTTGAAAAGAGATTATGGAAGATAAGGTGTTTCATTCTTCTGGGACTTAGCTGCTTTTTGTTCTTCTGTAGTTATGGTAAAGAGTCAATATATATTTGTCAAAAGAAGTTGATCAATAATTAGTTTATTTAGATTGACTTAATATATGGGGCCATGGGGACCTCCGCCGAAATTCGAATTTGGACTCATCACATTGTGGGGGGGGACTAGTCTCTTTTAATAAACCGAATACCTCGAATCGAAGTTGAAGAATTATTCGCAAGGTTGATAGTAATGGAAAACTAAAGGGTAATTGGTTATAGATTGTATATAGCTTTTATTAGTTGAAGCATATTGGCCCAATGAGGAGCTAGCCTATAAAATTGTGGAGGCTGTCCCTAAATAAATATTAATACAATAATAAATCTTGATGAAGTATCTAGAGTGAATACCAAATTATCTCTTTTGTGTTATTGTTAAATGTCAATTTATCTTATTGTGAACAATAAAAGGGACTAAGTTAGACTTAAAGACCCGAATACTCTTTGATAAACCAAAAAAAAAATGATCACTGAAAAAATGCATGGAAATGGAAAAGTTGTAGTATGCCATGAATTCCAATGATTAGTTGAAAGTTACATATGCAACTGGTTGAGGAATCTGTAATAATTGAAAATTGAACTTTCTAAAAAAGATATTTCGATCTCATCCTTGCCGTTCTTCCATAGAGAAAATAAGTGGATCTTTGGTCCTTATCACAAGTTGGAGGAGCTAGAGAACCTAAATTTGGAAAGTCAAGAAGCATTATTTTGTGAATTTTTTGGAAGTGAAAATTGAGTATTTGGCCATCTCCAAGCACACTTGGTGTATATGTTATATACACTTTTTCATAAAAAAAATCAACTCCAGCAACTCTTTTAAATCTAAAAAGTTGTGTATTCAAATATTAATTGTTCATATGTTTTATTTTGATATAAACGAACAAAATATACAGTAAATGTTAGAGATAGTCGTATAGGCTAGAAGAATTCAAATATATAGCCCAAAGTATTTCTCTAGTGTATTAGCTAGCATTTGAAAAAAGAAAAAAAAATTGACCAAAAATCTGTTTGGTCTACGAAGAACAACCAATTAGGAGATTCAGGTAGTACGAAATGCTAGTATGAGATTTTTAGAGTTTAAGTAGAAATAAAATGTGAAATATCAACTTATGTTTTATCGTAAATACTCCGTATATGTTTTATCTCTTGCCATGACAGATAGGGGTAAAAATAAAATGATATCTTAGGAGAAGACGTTATTCTTTTTTCTTTTTCCCATTATTATTTGAATGTAAATCTAAGATAGTGTGCATTTAATTCTAAATTTGCACCTAAGGTCAAATTTGTATATATTCAAGATTAGTGAAATGGAATATTGGCATGCACAAGCAAATAAAGCACAAGATTTCCATCTGCGAAAAAAGAAGGAATATTAATTAAATGGCACTTTTACGATATCCTTGAGCAATGTCGTGGAAGTTTTTTTTCGTCACATATGAGTGAACAAAAGAAAATGAGTTTTTCTTTTTCATTTATTGATCTATCCATTTGTGGCTTGTATATGAGATAGATTCCAAACATGCCACAAAAAGAAAAAAGGTGGAGTAAATATGTGTTGAGGATAAGAATTGAATGAACAGTTTTAAGTTTAGTGAACTATGATATTTTATATTCGATCCCAATAAAAATTCTTGGACCAAGTTGTTGAAAATATCAAATGTGAATTATGGTAATTTTCAGAAGAGATTCAAGGCTGCAAGATATTGAAATTTGAAATTATAAGAATCTGCAATTAACAGAAGAAAGATATATAGATTCTTTGAGATGATGTCAGCAAGAATTCCAATAAAGCTTTTTTTTTTTTTTTTTTAGTATGGCCTAGAAAATGAAAAATAAACAAATTGTAAATCTAAAGTTAATTATATCCGTCTAACGTACATACTGTTTTACTCACTAAAATTAAATGACCAAACATAGGTTAAGTTCATTACACTGTTTTCAGATAAAATCATTATTATAGTTAGATATGAGTGAACAAACATATATATTTGAGGTTCATTCTTGATCAAATAAGGTTTTACTTAGCAAATGAATCCAATTAGATTCCTGGTTTGGAATTGAACATAGATCGCAAATAATTTGAACAATTGAAAAGGTAAAAATAGTTGTTCAATGAGCTAAGTGCATCAATGTAGATGCATCCTTTGTGATTGTAATTAAAAAAATATAATGTTGTGCTTTTTAGAGTTCCAGGAAGAAGAAGAAGACACCAATTCTCTTGTTTCTAGAAATAACCGGAGGAGAGGTCCAGAGGGGTACGATTAGAACTGTAAATAGTTTAGTTGAATAGAACAATGCATTCCTTCTTTAAAATAAAGATTGTGGTGAACTAAGAATTATCTATAAACTTGATTCCTTTTTTTAAATAAAGTTACGTCGAACGAGTTTCAACTTTCAATCGAACCGCATTCAAATAAGCTTGAATAGCTTGAGATTTGTACCAATTTCGTGTTATTTCTTGGTTTTACCAAAGTAAGCTTGAACCGAATTTCAGAAGCGATGAAATAATAAAGAGTGTTCAAGTATGATTCATCTAAAACCCTTTCAAGGGAAGAAACTCAATTCTATTCAACTTACACAATTAATAAGTACAAAAACTTACAGTAAAAATAAACAATTCTCATCGTTAATCATTACTATATGAGTTGTCAATGGGTAGGATTTCAATCTGAATTTGTTCCGAATACCACGGCCAAATTTTTTAAGATTTTTTTCTATTAGAAATTTGATGGATAAATGTGATGGAACTAATTCAATTACAATGATTTGTAATTCGATATGCGTGGAACAAATATGGATATAAATCGATATGTACCTAACAATGAAAATTTGTAATATATAGACATAATGTAAGTCATATAGTAATAAATAAGATTAGGAGTAATATTTAACATCAATTTAATTATATCTCAATATTTACAAAATTTAATTATATGAATTGAATTTCCTATATGAATGCTCTGTCAAATTCAATTTGGTCAAAAAATATCACATAACTATAAGAAACTCCACAATAACTGGGCTGAATAGCCGAAGGCATTGACTTAAGAATTGGGCAAAACAAAAGGAATACTGACCCAACAGCACAATAATACATTAAAGAGGCTTTTGTTGCGTCCATTGGGCTGAAACAATATCACCCGTGGCGTCCGAGGTATAGGGACTACAAGTCTACAGCTATATTAAAAAGTAAAATATGATCGTGGAATTGCAGATTCAAGAATGGAGCAATTTGATAAAAAAAATAAATGAATAGGCATCATAAAAATAAATAAATTTAGTTTGATATTCTTTTATTTAATGAATTATTATTAATGAAGCAATTTAATGAATCCCGTCATCCGGTAATAAAACGTAATTTACTTCATTCCACAGAATTCTGTAAAACTATGATTAACAATACATGGATAGAGAAACGGTAAAAAAGTCCAACCGAAGGTCAAAAACAAAGTAACAGGAACCAAATAGAGAAACAGAACCACAACAATTCAATGTTTAATTACTATAATCCTAATCCCTCCAGTTTCCATCACCACCGCTCCTGGAGGAGTATCCACGGTCACCACCGTAACCACCACCATAACCACCTTCACGACGGCCATATCCACCGCCGCCTCCACCGTAACCACCACCACCGTAACCTCCACCGCCCTCACGACGTCCGTATCCTCCTCCACCTCCATCACGACGAGGTCCACGGAATCCACCGCCACCTCCGCCTCCACTTCCGCGCGATTGAGCTTCATTTACGGTTATGTTACGTCCGTCGAGGTCCTGACCGTTCAACCCCTCGATTGCATCCCTCATCCCTTGTTCATCCTTAAAAGTGACGAATCCGAAGCCTCTAGATCTTCCAGTCTCGCGATCGTTAACAATCTGCAGAAACAAAATCAAAAGACACATAAATCAATCAGATCTGAACAGATCAAGACCAGATCTAGAAATATGTTACGAAATGGAAACTGAAAATTGATTATTCGTTCTTCGATCCCTTCGGTCAAAAAAGGACTATAGAACGTACCGATTCAGGTGTAAAATAGTAACAGTAACAATGGTAATTCAGAGTAACAATAGTAACAGTAGTAACAGGAACTTTTTTTTAGTAACAGATCATAGGTCGAAGAATCGGGTACGGATCCGATCTCTGCGACAAACGGACCTTCGATTCTAAAACGTCGCCGTATTGAGAGAACGCTTGCTCGAGAGTCTTATCAGTGGTGGCCCAAGCCAAACCACCGACGAAGCATCTATATTCAACATCTGCCGCGGCCATTGTTTATGATGATTTAGAAAAAATTTAGGAAGAAAATAGAAAAGAAAAGGTGTGAAGAGAAATTGGATAATGTTGGGAATTTATAGGTGGAGAAGGTTTCCGCAGTCCGCAGCGTCAGTTACGGAACCTTGGTTAATTGTGGTCAAAAAAGCATTATTAGTCCTTTAACTTTTGTAGAAATGCAGTAATGGTACATTTGTAGCTATGACAAGCAATTTATATCTTTTATATTTTAAGTTACTGTAATTTTAGTACACTTACCCGTAAGTTTAGTCCTAAATTGTCCGGAATGAAAATAAGTGCTCAGACGGAAACTCTATTGTTTTTGTTCTAATAATCAATAGGTGGTGGGGGAAAAAATGGAGGGAATAATGGTGCTATTTTTCCTTAAATTTAATATGATTTCACAAGGTGACGTGGTCGGTTACGATCGCGTGACACACTATGGATTAAAATCTCAACTTGTTTGTTTGCGTGACAGTTTTTAGGCACTAATCTTAATTCGGACCAATTTAGGACTAAAATTATAGATAAAAAGACTAAAATTGCAAAAACTTAAAACATTGTAAATTGTTTGTCGGAATTATAGGTGTCATGTTTTCGCTTACAATTAAAGGACCTATATTGTTTTATTTGCCATTGCACAAACTTTTTAAATTTGACCAAGAATTTATAGGGCTATTATATTATATCTTATCGAGAGAGAAAATGCTAAGTAAATGTACTATAAGGAATTTGTTTTGTAATGTGTATCAAAATATTATCCAAATGATCTAACATAAATTAGATTTCACCAAATCAGAAAATTTGAGGATTTTTATTTGCTTAATAAGCGAGATTTGAAAATTTCATATGAGTTTTCTTCTACCAACAATTCTGATCGTAAAATATATTCATTCTATTAAATTTAACTTGTTAATTTATGTACTAGTCTTACATAAGATAAAAACTATACTTAAAAAATATGTTGAGTTATTATAGTTCTGAGAACGAGTTTGATTTAACAGTTAAATAATTTAAGATTAAACAAAAAAAATTCAATAACTTATTGTAATAATTTATTTTGTAAAATCATTTTTCTCAAAAGTCACACTGTGTGGCTTCTAAACTAGGATATTTTTGTAGCAAAATAGAAGACGATGATTTTTGTGTTGTTGCTTTTAAAATCCTACACAATGACAGGGGTTCAAAAATTTATAAAAATCACAATTGACCAACAATGATTTAATTCAGGAAAATAGAGATTCAAAACTGATTTTAAGAACTCTTATTGGTGTTATTGGTGTGATGGTGTCTAGTTATCCAAACTGGGTTTAAACTAGGGTTGAGAAGATATTTTCATGTGGTCCATGGTCACTTGAAATACTGGTTTTAGTTCTACCTAAACAAATAAAAGAAATACCGGTTTTGGTGGCAGATATTTTCTCTTTGTTACAAGTGGAACTTTAATACGTACTAATTGGCGATATAAATATCTAAACCAAAATATCTCCCCTGGCTTATCCTTCTTTTCTTGATTATTATCTTTCCGTGGCCTGTTTGTTTGGAGTTTCTTAAAAAGAAATTATGTTTGAGAAATATCAAATAAACATATTTTCTATTTTATAAAATAAAAATTTTATTTCTCAATTTTTTTAAAATACTCTCACAAAATACAAACAAATAATAAGTTTATATCTCTAAACAAAACATATGTAAACTCTACTCTAATTTGACATAAAATAATATATCTATTACACAATTTGTTTCACATAATAAACATGATTTGACATTAAATCTTACACCTACAACTTAACTCTTCCAAAAAAAAAAAGTTAAAAACTTACACTTACTTTATTTCTCAAACAACTCTCTCAGAACCCAAACTATCAACATTACGCAAATCGAGATTATTTCACAAACATCCACTATTCTCCAAAACTACTTTCTCAAACACTAAACAAACAGGCATTAGCATTTGAATAATTTCATTTTAGATGGTAGTATTTTCGAGAAGAATAGATGATATATGTCTATTTTCACTTTTTCTCCCTTTTTTTTTTGTTTTTTTTTTTTCCAATGGTTTAATTCCTCTCAAAGCGGGTTGGGCATATTAAATGGGTACCTCTCCCAATAAGGATTCGAAGTTGAATCCGTTACTTTTTAGTGACTAGTCCCTTCCACTAGACTAATCACCTGTTGGTTTCTCCCTTTTATTTCTATCTAGCACAAAACAGACTTAACAACAAAATGATTTCTCTATTTATGAATGATATTTAGGGATTGCATTTTACTTTTTAAACTGGAAATATCTTATTACAGGCATATTTATTGGAAAAACATCTCAAATTAAAAAAGGAAGGGATAATTTATCCGAATTCTGAAAATAACAAGAGGTAATTTCATGGAATTTTTTATTTTTTTCAAGAAAAAAAAATTCTCATAAAGGAGAAGTTATCACATACCAAATTTATTATGACATAATTATGGACATTATCTCTTTCTTCTTCTTCATCTAACATCTTTTTTTTCTTCTTCATCTAACGTCTTCTTCCGTCCTATTACTCCTCTATTTTTATAATGGAGATATAAGTGATTTACATGTTTTTGGCTCAAGAAATAAGATAAAATTCAACACTTAGCTCAAAAATCTATCATTACATGAACCTCTACAGGTAAGGATGCATCTCTGTTTTTCCGTTTATAAGCTTATGGATATTTGTTTAGAAGATTCTTAACTTATTTAACAAGAAAAAGGACGTATTATACGTATTATATTAATATATGTATAATAATTACTGAGTACTATTTACTAATTTAATAATATAGTTCACTTAAGAACTATCCTATAATATTATTGGGCTTGGGTAGCGCCCATTGACACGGGTACTTCAGCCCAATACTAAGTCCCGCAAGAAATAAATTATCAAAAAAAAAGGTCCCGCAAGAAATTTATAATTTATAAGGAATTAAATAATATTTTCACCATTAAAGTGTTTAATTAAGAAAATTAATCTAATCTTACAAAACAACGAAATAGAGAATATAACAATCAAAAACTATTAATTATTCTGGACTTACGTGTGTCCAATTATAAATTATTTATGCCTATTGGGAACGCTTATGTTATGCATGTACTTAAAGATTCATAATAAATGTTAATTAAGATATATTTTATTAATTATAAATTATTTAGAAAAATGAGTTAATACACAACAATTAAATGATTTTAAGTTGTCAAAATAGGCTTAGAAATAAGATGGTAGATGAATTGCTTGATTACTTGCAATGGTAAGAAAGTTGTTAATGAATTTTATACATATATATCATGAACGAATTTTGTGATAGAAAAAAACTTACGCGCAATTTTAATAATTTTTTATTAATTTTTTTCTAACATTCAATAGCAATAGTATATTATTTTTACCGGATGTCCAAATAAAATATTTTCAATATCATTGTTAGGGGAGGGCGTCGGTTTCGGGTACCCCAAACCCGACCCGTCCCATTTTCTTAAAAACCCGAACGGGACGAACATTTTTGGGGTTGGGATTGGTCTCTCCGACACCGAATAACCAAACCCGCCTATATATTTTAATTTTAATCTACTTAATTAATTAACACCATTTAATAATTTTTTTTATTTAAACTTAATATTTCTTTTTTAAATCTTACCACTCTAGTACATACATAATACACATAATATAGTGCAACTCTAGATAAATATTTGGTATTTGCTATAGCTAGTATGGACTGAATTTTTTTTATTAAGACATTCTTTGGATCGTATTTTGGAATTGCTTAATTATATACTTTTAGATCTTTGGATATGTTTGAAATGAAAGTTAATTTGTTATGTTAATATGTTTTATGTATATAATAGAAATAAAAATCATTTTAGCAAAAGAAAAATGATGAAAATTTGATAATGTAATTTACTTTTGTTATGTTTGTGAAAAAATTTTGTAAAAAAAATGGAATCTAGAATCCTGACCCGTACCGCAATAATACGTGTACCGCTATAACACAAGGGTTTGAAATTTAAAGTGTACCCTTATTATACCCGTATCTCTAGTCCCAAACCAGTCTCAAACCCACCATGTACCCACCCCTAATCATAGTCAATAACTATAAGCATACTTAAGTTCTGCCCCTAACATCTCAATAATGAATTCATCCATGACAAAAAAATCCTTTACAAACTAGATCTTCCAAGCATAACTCAAAATTTAAATGTTGTATTCTATTATTTAATAAAGTGAAAAGTTTCTTTCTCATAAATTGTAGCTATCATATCACACAAATGAAAAGACCAATATTCGAAATGATTGGATTTAAGTAATAGCGGTGTATAGTCCCACTTCGAATAAAGTCATTGGACTCGAGAGAACATATACCAATGGTATTCTTCGATTTGAGTTGTGCTTCACAGTTAAAACTAAAAAAAAAAAAATATATATGTTTGGTTTGGAGCATTCTTTTAATTTAAGGATTCAAATTTGAATCTTGTAAGTCGTAAAAAGTCTATCAACAAGAAACCATCTGCAAGAACAAAAAACCATATTTTAGATCAATATTTTTAAGAACAAGTTTAACAATCCTTTTTTTCTAGTCTCCGGGGCAGGCTCTTTTACCTATTTTTCCATAGAACTAATTAGGAAAATTGTTAACTAAAACATATCTAGGAAAATATGTTGAATTTCATAATACACATCCAAAGAAAAATAAACTTGTATATTTCTTGTATAGAGAATTTACAGAGAGAGTTTGTAAACTTGAATTAAAAGGAATGAAAAACTGTGTACAAATAAAGTGCTAATTACATCCATATATATAGATAGATTCCTAACAGCTATAACTAACTTAACTAAAATACAAGTCGGTGACTAATAAAATAGAAGAAGCTGGATATATGTGAAATTACTCTTCTGCCCTTTAATTCATATTTGTTTCTTGTACGCTGATTCTTAATTTAGGGATTGCTTCTTTGAATTGGGGATTTTCTTCGTTCAATTTCTTCTCTTCTTTATTATCTTCTGATTCTTTATCTAATATAATATTCCTTGACATTGACTAAAAATCTATGTTGTACGAATACGAATATGGCGATACAAATGAATACGATACTGCGATACGAATTTATAATTTATAAAATACGATACGGCTAAAATACATGTATATATATTTAAAAATATATTATAATAAAAAATCATTGTTTTAAAAATATATAATAAAAATTATGTAATATATATTTAGTTCACTTTTTATTTCATTTTAAAATGAACAATGTTATTTCTCACTTATATAAGTATTCAAGTAAACCAAAGTATTAATATCACATGCAAAGTCTTTGGCGCTTTACAGATTTTTCAAGAGTTTTATGTAGATCACTTTGATAATATACATAATCTAAAAATTATTTGTAGAAATAAATACTTTTAAATATTCTAGATATTTCCGATACGCCTTCCTGTGTATCCGATACGATATTCTTTTTATTTTTTATTTTCTTATTGTTGAAAACACCACAATAGAGTATTTCACAAATATTATACGAGTATTTGAATATCTAAGGGCATGTTTGTTTGGCGTTTGGGAAGGTAGTTTGGGAGAGTAGTGGAGGTTTGTGAAATAATCTCGATTTGCATAATGTTGTTTGTTTGGGTTTTGAGAGATTGGTTTGAGAAATAAAGTAGGTGTAGGTTTTTTTGGAAGAGTTGGATTGTAGGTAGAAGATATGTAAGACTTTATGTCAAATCATGTTTGTTATTTGAGATAAATTGTGTAAGAGATATGTTACTTTATGTCAAATCAAAGTAGAGTTTGTATAATTTTTGTTTAGAGATAAGAAATTTGTTGTTTGTTTGGTTATTGAGAGAGTAGTTTGAGAAAATTAATGGATGAAAAAATTATTTCGAAAAATAAAAAGCATGTTTGTTTGGCATTTCTCAAACACAAAAAAATTCTGAAAAACGCCAAACAAATAGGCCCTAAGCATCCGAATATTCAATATGCATACGATATTGAACATTGTATAATTTCAAAATATCCAACCTAGCTGAAAAATACACTACAATATATTACTTGTAATGATGTAACGTTATTTATGTAAGGCTAGCGATATTGCTAGAGCACAAAGTATTGCTGCCAGAGCAATATTTAATAATTTCCAAAAATGCCCTCAGCATTAAATTCTATTGAATATTTTTATTTGTTAATCTTTTAGGTATCAGTTCAAAAGGTAAGGCCTAATTACAAAAATCTCCCTCACGTATTGGGTATTACAAAAATTCCCCTCGGATTTATCACATTCTTACAATTAACCCCTTGTCCCTAAAATGTTTCAATTTTGCCCTTGGAAGTTATTTGTAATGTTTATAATATGTTATAAATTTTAAAAATTGGGTGTTAATTGTTTTATCTTGTAAATATAAAAATAATAATCATATATTTACCACCAAAATAATTGATATAATTTATAATTTCGCATAAATTTCAATAAATATTTCAATTTATAATACAATATAAACCTTAATAAATTAAAATATCTTATTTATAATACAATATAATTTATTAAATTTACTAATTTAAAAAATAAATTCATTTAACTAATGTGTAAACAATTCATATTTATAAAATATATTATTAAATATCTATTTAATTTAATATTTTACAATTTAAATTGCTAATAAATATATAAATACCTTTTCTTTTGCAATATTTATTAAAACTTATGGACAATTATAAATTTTATCAATTATTCTGGTAGTAAATATATAATTATCTCTTTTCTAATTAATAAGATATAATAATTATATCCCAAGTTTTAACATTTATAAGACATTACAAACAATACAAATAACACCCAAGGGCAAAATTAAAATATTTTATGGGCAAGGGGATAATTGTAAGAAGGTGACAAACCTGAGGGAAATTTTTGTAATATCCAATACGTGAAGGTAATTTTTATAATTAGGGCTTACCTGAGGGGGATATTCGTAATTTACCCTATATTTTTTATACATTCAGTACATAGCTTCTTCCTTTTTTTCTTCTTCTTCACTTAACCAGGGGCAAATGATCGCCATTATCACACTGCAGCTGCAATCCATCCACCCACATCAGCCCTCTACTCTACTCTACTCACCCATGGAAGAAGACAACACAATAAAATTTATTTTTCCTTTCTCTTTAAAATTTATTCTCTTTTGTAATTTGAGGATAATCAGTCAATTAAACTATGGTACACGTCAAGAAATTAAAGTTATTACTTTTTAGTCGTAACCTTCAACTAACGAATCAAAAAGAAAAAGATAACCTTGTTTTGAATTGATGTTGAAAAAGGAAGAATATTATAATTTATTCAAAGTAAATTCAAAACAATCCCAAACCATAATAAAGGAATAAACCAAACTTCCAAAAGATGCAATAGGAGGTAAAGCGTTAAGCACTAGACAATTGGAGGATGTACATATCTCAATATTAATCTTTTTTAGTTCTAAACAACTTAGTAAAAGTCAAGGTTCAATTTTAATATTATTTTGTCAAATATATCTGAATTTTCTTGATAGCTAGGAACATGGGAGAAAAGATCTGTAGAAGAAGGCGTGAGAAGAAAGAGAGAATTTTCATTTGAGTAAATTGGTAGTTAGAGATATTTAAGTGGGAAAAGAAGTAATTAAGAAGAAAGAGAAAAATGAACAATTAAGATAATTAATATATTATGCCAATTGTGATTTAGATTTAGGGTAAATTAAGTAGTTACTATGACAACAACAATTTGTGCCAATATCGCTTGCCTTAATGTAAACTGTTTGAAGCATTTACAATCAATAAACTCCCTTGCTTCTTGTTTATGTTTATGTTTCGGTTTCCTTCGTTTGTGCCTCAACTCATGAATACCTTTTATCAAATGTCAACAAATTTGAGGTTGACAGATTCAAAAATTTTGATTCAATTTGTAACTTCACGATATAAAATAAAATAAGAATCACAAAATTGTTGGGATAAAGAGAAAACACATTTTTGTAGCATTTAAAGTTATATATAATATAATTATTAAATTAAATTAAGACAAAAAAATAATTAACCATTGATTTGATTTATATTAAGATCTCTCGTATATGATCTTGATATCATTTTCATAGCATATAATTTAGATTTAATATATTCGAAATCATTATATATAAGGTTTAACCAATTGATTCGGTCTAATCAGAATTTCAATGATCAATCCATCACTTACGATTATATGCTTGATTAGTTCAGGGGTGCTTCATAAAATTTGATTAAACAGTAATAGAGAAATAGGAATCAGTCCATTAAAGGTCAAATCCAACGGAATCCAGAGATAAACGGAAGCATAACATTTCAAAGTAAAAGTACTAGTTCAAAAACCTAGATCTAATCTCTCCAGTTTCCTCCATCACCGCCCCTGGAGGAGTAGCCACGGTCACCACCATAACCACCGCCTCCCTCACGACGCCCGTATCCACCGCCACCGCCACCGCCACTTCCACCGTATCCTCCACCTCCCTCACGACGTCCGTAACCACCTCCTCCACCGCCGCCATCACGACGAGGTCCACGGAAGCCGCCGCCGCCGCCTCCACCACCGCTTCCACGGGACTGAGCTTCGTTAACGGTGATGTTCCGGCCGTCAAGATCCTGACCGTTCATCCCCTCAATAGCATCCCTCATCGCTTGCTCATCCTTAAAAGTCACGAATCCGAAACCCCTAGATCTTCCAGTCTCACGATCGTTCACAATCTGTTGAAAGAAATAAAACACTAAATCAGATCCAACGAAATCAAGACGAGATCTACAAATAATTCACAAACATAAGCTGAAAAGCGATTATTCGTTCTTCGATCCCTTTGGTGAAAAAGAGGAAGAAAGAACGTACCGTTCCAGGGGTAAAATAGTAACAGAAACAGTAACACAGTAGTAACTCAAGAGTAACAATAGTAACAGTAGTAACAGTAACGAGTTTTTAGTAACAGATCAGAGCTCGAAGAATCGGGTACGGATCCGATCTCGGCGACAAACGGACCTTCGAGTCAATGACGCTGCCGTATTGAGAGAAGGCTTGCTCGAGGGACTGGTCAGTGGTGGCCCATGCCAAACCACCGACGAAACACCTGTATTCAACATCAGCTGACGCCATTTTTAAACGAAGGTGAAACTGAACAGAGAAAGAGAAGATACAAGAGACTGAGAGACTAAGGTGTGGAAGAAGGTGAAGCAGGATGGGGGGATTTTATAGGAGGAGAAAAAAGGTGCGGCTAGGTTAAACCGTGTGCGCACTGTGCTTTCTGGCGTTGATTACGGAACCGTGGTTAGGTGGAGAAGATTTTTTATTTATACAAGGAGTTGTTTGGCTGCGAGTGTAGATTTTCTTTGTTAAATTAGCATGTTTGAAAGACTAGAAAGGGGGAAAAGAATTTGCCAAATACAAATTAAAGAAAAAAAGGAGAATTTGTAAAAATATCACATAGGTTCAACTGAGACACTATTTTATATTTATATACCATAAATACATAAAAATTGACGTTAATTTATTGGTTGTTCTTAAATAGATTACAATTTTCATAAATTTGCATCAAATTGAAAATTTTCAACTTTTTTATTTTCAACTGATACACTATTTTATATTTATATATCATAAATACATAAAAATTTACGTTAATTTATTGGTTGTTCTTAAAATAGATAACAATTTTCATAAATTTGCATCAAATTGAAAATTTTTAACTTTTTTATCTGTAATATTTCAGCATTTTCTCAAATTTTTCAAATAGATTTCAAATATTCATTATATTTTAATTTTGATTTGACTAAACATAATTTCATAAAAGAAAAAAAAAAACTAACCTAAATATAACAAGAAAATGTTCAACGAGTTAAGCAACCTAGAATAACTTCTTCACATTAAAATATATATAGACAAAATATAATATAATATTTTAGCTTGAACTCATTCCTTTTTTGTTATAGCTTAAACGTTAAAAATTATTTCAATAATTTATAAAAAAAAAATCATTTGAACACTCTTTTGATATAAAGAAATGGGGCCCAGCCCAAGTAGAGTAGTGAGTAGTATATATCTCTGGGTATTAAACGCAGAATAGTCGCAGATACGCTTAACATGTACCTTTACTCCAGTTGAACCAGGGTTAGTTAGATATTTTCTTTCAAATTGTGGACCCATGGTCACGGGACGCTCCCCAGTAGAAAGAGGGCATTCTCTCGGTAGTGGCGGTGGTTGTTGAGGACTTTAATAGTATTAATTAAATAATTTTCTAATCAAAATATCTCTGATCTCAATAATTGAATAATTGTCAAAATATCTCAATCAAAATATCTCGGCATCAATGGGCTGTTTGGATTCATCTCAATGAAGTCCCCAATTTTGCTTGTTCAATCCAATCATGTTTTCATGTTTATTCTCCCTTCAAAACTTAAGCATTAACAGAAAAATCAATTTCCCAATAAAAAAAATTCAATTAAAGTTTAAAGGTATATTTGGAATAGTTTTGGTTCAATTTTGCTGTTTTGGTTTCGGGAAAAATTCATTTGGATGATTTTGATGAGACCTTTGAAACTTTATTTGGATTGAGTTTGAATGTTTGATTTTGTGGTTTGGAAAAAAAATGAAATCTCATTTGAATTGAGTTTGAATGTCGTAGTTTGAAGAAAAAGAAGATAGTAGGTGTCAAATAAATGTTTATCTGTAGACTTTTGGGGAGTGGTGGGTGTACACGGTATAGGAGTGCACATTATATGGTTTTAGGTTATTTATTAACAAAATTTGTACCATACCAATTACTGTGGTTTTAAAACATCTAAAACCGAACTACAGTTTTATAAACCATACCAAACGCTCGGTTTGGTGCGATTTCGGTACGATACGGTACAATTTTGCGGTTTCTTCAAGCAATTTTTAACTAGTCAATTAATTTTCTTAAATATAGCCACTTACTTAGTTGACAAAAATGCTATATTTTCTTAATGAAACAAGTTGATAATACATGTTCTTTCTTTATCATACTGATTTTTTTTTTTTTATAAAAGTTATAATAATATATATATTACAAACTATTACATTAAATAACTCACCAAAAAATAAAATAGTCACAAATTTGATGACATAGTGTGGCTTAATTGAATAAAATTAATTGACTAGTTATTTGATCATTGTTTTTTATTTTATGGAGGAACTTACTATTTGGTATTCGTTGTCTATTGAGTCTTTGCATATTAAGTTTTCAACATATAACAAATTAAATTTGTGCTAAGTTCATGCATATATTTTTTTAATTGAATGCGAACATGTAGTAACAATAAATTATGATGGGCTATAATATAAGTTATATATAATGTAATTATAAGTTCAAAAATAAATGTCATAAAATTTAGTTGTAAAAATCAATAAATGAATTATTTATTCATATTTCTTTATAATTTCGGTATGGTATAGTTTTTTTGCCGGTGTGAGAGGTCTAAAATCGAACCATACAAAAAGACTCGGTACGATTTTCGTCCCAACCAAAACCTTTAGTTTTGAGAAAAAGCCGAAAAATCGGTAAACCAAGTGCACCCCAGCTAGAAATGTCAATTGAGCCATATATTTTTTAGTTTTTTAAGTGATATGATGAATTTACAAGTCGAGTCTAATTTTAATTAAAACCAGTTCAAATAAGTTCGATTAGTTAAGATGCTTAAATAATCTTCAAAACATGGGTCTGGATCAATTTGCCTCTACTTTATTCAATAAAGAATTATAGTGCAATCAATTATGCATAATCAAGTATAGAACAGTATAATTTAGGCCTATGAGGCGGTGAAGGAATATATGTAGTCATCATTTATATGCACATTTTTTTTTCCTAGAGAACGATTTAATTTTATTCATTCAAATATAGTTCTTAGTCATGTTTGGGAATTCATTCCACACATTACTATAAATGTGACTGGCACGAAGTCCTCTATATTAATTCAAAACAAATGGTATATTATATCCGTATATGGGCTATAATTATTCATCCTCAAGGTCTAGTGCATGCCTGCCTCTCTTATCACTATATATAATAGTGCTTATCTCCTTGAAGATATATAAGGCCATCTACAGCTGAAGGGGGAGGCAAGCAACAGTCCCCCTGTCGGCTGGAGACGAGCTCCCCCGGATGGGCAGGCAAGCATCTGGGGGGAGTTGCTTGCCTGCCTGCTTGCTGCTGAACGCACTTCACTTATTTTTTTTTTTTTTTAGCAATTTGGTCAACTAGTGAAACGAGAGGGAGAAGGAAAAGGTGAAGAAATATATGCTGAACATACGCAAAGTTGTGTTTGGCAATTTAAATAATACTTTCATTATTTGGAAAAAAAAAACTTCTACAGGTCATGAAAAAAAAAAGCTTTCTACATCTGAAACGTCTATATGATTGGTTGTAGATTTCACTCATGATTAAAGTTAACACTTATTAACACTTGAAAATTATGGTTTAATATATAAAAACTTTTTAACACTTATTAATTATGGTTTAATATTTTCTTTAAAAAAAAAAACTTAACCATAATTTTGAAAGATACAATGATTTCTCCTTCATATTTATGAATGCCTTATTATTATTATAATTATTATTATTATTATTATTGTTGAATGTTTTGAATTGTTGGTTCGGTTGGAGATGACTGACTTGGCAAGGCAGGCAGGCAAGCAGGCAGGCAGGCAGGCATGAGGGGGCTATTGCCTGCTTTGACTGGAGATGGCCTAAGTGCATTCAAAACTAATATTCATTGGCACTAGCAACGATATGAACCGTATTATATACGTTATTGCACTCTTGAATCATGTCTAGAGGTTGAGGATTCACACCAAATTCACCCTAAATCTCTAAATTTACATCCGTCTACAACATATTTATTAACGCCACAATTTGTCCAATATAAAAAGAGTGGTCATCATTCATTTATTCACTTTCTTCAAAGTACTTATTGATCAAACCTCTTCCAAAAATATGCTAAAAAATTTATGATTGAAGAAATATTAACACATGTATTATTAGATGGATGATAAGCACGACTCATGTTTCTTGCATAAATAAAGATTATGTGTACACATATATCCTTTTAACTTTATTATCGGATTTAGATTCTTGACGGATCATATCTAGTTAAAATTATATTCGTTCAATGCATGTATGCTATATTACAGGTTTTCTTAATTAGGCAAGATTTACTAGATATTTACTAGTACCATTCCTTCCATAACTTTTTTTTCTTTTTTTTTTTTGATCTTTTGGTTTAGATAATAATTTGAAAGTTTCATATAATAAGGTTTAAAATGACACAAATATATATAAAAAAAATTAATATGATAAGTTACTTAATTATTTTTTTTTAAATTGACTCTACATTATGCATAATGAAGCGAAAATTTTGGAAGCTATATAAAGTTTTTTAAGTAGGGTTGAATGGGCCGGATCAGGGCAGATCCGGATCTGAGTCCGATTTCCATTTATTCTATCCGGATCCGGATCCGTGCGGATCTTGAAAAGTGGCAACGGGATCCGAATCCGGTGGATATCTCGGATCCGGATAAATTATCCGATTTATCCATATCTGTTTAGCATTTTTAGCAATAATTTTTCTTTTCATTTTCCTTCAAATCACTTGTAGATTCCACCACTAATATTTTACTTATTTTATCAAAACTATTGTTAGAAAATTGTAAAAGATGGAATATGATGGACAAATATAAACGATAAAAATTAGAACAAAGGAATAAACAAAAATATGAACTAAAAAAG
Source organism: Penstemon newberryi var. newberryi (assembly GCA_030819805.1). Lineage (NCBI taxonomy): Eukaryota > Viridiplantae > Streptophyta > Magnoliopsida > Lamiales > Plantaginaceae > Penstemon > Penstemon newberryi. The sequence continues at coordinate 8,867,552 of JAUALY010000004.1, read as the reverse complement.
ATAGAAATTGGGAAAAAAAGAAGAAAACCCAATAATGGAAGAGAAGAAAAAAGTTGGACAAAAAAGTAGTGGAAAGATGGCGGCTACTACATAGATGAATGGATATGGTTTTGATTTTTCTTATTAAATAGCATAAATTAATATGATTTTGGCCCAATTAGTTACCAGGTCAGTCCAACAGCTCCTCTCATGCATTTCTTTTTAAGATTATTTTTAATATAGTAAAAGATTTTAGTGGAATATAAATAGTTTTATTTTTATTTTTATTTAAATACATTATATATAAACAACATATAGTAATATATATCGGATATGGATCTGTAGCGGACCGGATTAGTCTAGATCCATATTCACTCCATATAATTCGGATTACTTATCTTCTTAATCGGATTACTAATAAGATAATTATCCTAATAAATCGGACCTGATTCGAATCGAATCCGAATTGAAATCCGCCCCATTGACAGCCCTAGTTTTAAGTGGACTATGTTTAAATCAAAATCAGGTCTATTAACAGGTGAAAAACAGGTACTAGCTGAAGCTAAATATGAGGATGGTCACTGGTCAAAGCCCAATAATATTATTTACAATTTCACACAATCAAACAAAATCGCTAACAAACAATCAATTCAGGGGTAAATTATAGTATTTAATTTTGGGCCAACATACATATTTATCCCTTGAACCCATTGGGCTATCCATTACCAAAAAAATACCAAATTCTAATTGATTCCTTAAGCAATTTTAGTTAATTTGTAAATTAAGATAGAAGTCCATCCTAACACAGTCCAGTCTCAGGAAATTTGGGGCCATAACTCATGGGTCAGTCCAGACCCATTATCCAGTACCTGGATTTGGATAAAATCCACCAACAAAAGATAAAACAATTTTCTCAACCCAAAAAAAAAAAAAAAAAAAAAAAGAGCAAGTTTAGTTACTTAAATATGACAGAAAAGACCCAATGACGTCTAGTTTGTTTTCTTCAACCATTAAAAAAGCATGTACACCTAGTATTATATTTTGGCACAAATTTATATTATCGTATACCCTAAAAGTTTGGTTGTAAGTAGGGATGTTGGTTGGTCGGGTATGACCCAGTTCAGATTCATCTTCATATATGCGTGATCTTGCATGGATCTAACTTTTTTTTAGTCCATCGAATTTTGTACTTTTTTCCAAAATATGTTTTATTAACGGTATTTTTCTAAAAAGAAAGGGTATAATTTTATTTAATTTAGCTAGCTTACTTGCTCAAATTTTCTAAATTAATTTTCATATTTAATAAAATATGCATATAAATAAATTATTAACTAATATCTTTCGAAATTGATAGTTAAATATTATTGATTACTGATTTCTTATTTAACGTTACGTTATATATAAATCTTTATTGGATCGGATCGACCTAGGTCCATATTTATTTTACGTAATTTGAATTTTGAATTACTTATTTCTATCGTTGATCATATATGATAGGACAAAAGTCATAATCGATCGGACCATATTTAAATACAATTCGAATTAATATTTGCCCAATTGACAGACTAAAATTATATACCCAGGAAACCATTACTGCATGACTAAACTTTTGACTGGCTTGGGCCGGCGGCCCATCTCTCATCTTAGGATAATTTTAAGACGTCAACAAACTTCGACATACATATTAATTCTTACTGCATAACATAAATATATCAATGTATTAAATATAGTTTGTATAATATGTGAAAGTCAGATGGTCTGTCGTTTCATTTTCATTTTCATTTTCATTTATTGACCTGACTTTGTGTGGAGTCCTACTATATATTTTGTTCCTTTTCAGTCTGATACTATAAGAAGGTCTAAAATCAAATTTAATTCAGTTGAAGACTAAGTTATACTTCTTGAAATAATAATTAGAAGTTGTTCAAATTTCTTCATAGGAATTTTTCAACTTGTACGAATAAGCTAATTGGTTGCACATTATTTTATATTATCAATTTATAAGAACATTTCAGGATAATTCGATTGAATGTCACTATGGACTATATTTTACAGATGACTGAATATTAAAGAGGCTCTTTGTTGACCAAATTAACACATTGATCGAATTTTGTCTACCTATGATAATTCAAAACAACAGATTAAATAAATTAAAGAAACTCCCAAACAGAAATTCATACACGTCAAACAATTATTATAAGATAGTTTGTCTTCCTTTCCCAATAATTAAAGTATAAAACGATAAAAAAAAGATGGTGTACCTTTTCGAAAAAGAGAAAAAAGAAGAGTCTATCACAGAAAAGGAGAAAGAATCAGAAAAATCCAGGATTTAAATAATCATCTTTTCACGTGTACTTACCTACCCTCACACATTAATTAATCAATTATCCTCTTAATCATCAAATAATTATCTAAAGTGCATAGACTAGTCAAATTGCATGAAAGTTGATTATTTAACTAACTAACTAAAATCAAGAAAATGAAAGGATAATACTAGTAATCATAGACATGACAGAGTGGGGTTCATGATCCCAGACTTGTATCCCGTTCATAAAATTAATACTTATATTGAGTTCCTACATTTTACCTTTTAATTTCATATTTCTACAAGTGACAGTGACATATATATATATATATATATATATAGGTCTTTTCTTCCCGGAGTTATTTTATAACAATTATTTTATTTTTAGCTTAATTAACTTTATTGAGCAATTTTTCGGCCTCAGATTTGACTCAATGAGAACTGTAAGTCTGTAATAGATCAAATATATATGTTAGAGCACACATTACTTATATGTTAAACTAAGCCCATTAGAATTCAGATAAATTGAAAATCTTGTAGAAATTAAATATCCTAACGGAGCCTAGTGTTATCTTGACAAGAAAATTTGGATATGATAACAGAAAATACTAATGTAAACCATTTTCTTTAGCATTTCTCAGTGTATATAAATAAGTAATTTTTTATTTGTTTTTTATAAATTAGAGAATTGATGCATGAGGATTCAAGACATATGAGGTTGAGCTGTCAGATTGCACATTTTTTTATGTTGAACTACCATGAGTTGGCGTATTAGTGCAAAAACATGAAATGATTGTGTTATTTCCCTAATAAGGGGCATTAGTGTATTTTTGTATTTTAACCATATTACTTTAACTACGGTTGTCAGAATTACACTCATGAACCCAAGTCAAAAAGCTTCTTCCGGTTAGGCCGAAAATCAAGTCAAATTACTCGATACTCGTTCAATACTGCTCGACTCATTTACACCCCTACTTCCGGTGTTCACGTCGTGGTGACCGAGTGGGCGTCTTTTCTGACCCGTTGTTTCCCCCCTCAAAGTTATATTTTTATTTATTTATTTGTTATTTTCTACTCCAATTATCAATTAGGAATTGTTTTTAAACTCGTTTTGGTCACATTTTTTACAAAGCACTTATTTTATTCCGTATTTCGATTTGCCATGATTTTGGGGATTTTGCTTTTTTTGGCAAAATCCGTTTATCGCTTTTGGTTGCAAAGTCAGCTTGTGGACTAATTTGAATCATTATTGACATTTTGGATAGAACGATTTTCTTGCAAATAACTGCTACAATGTCAAACTTCATGAATGTAAAAAAGATATTCCAGAATAATGTGGACTATTTATAAAGTTTTTCTTAATTTTATCTTTGAAGAAGTGAGTATTCATAAGATCCTATTAGGTTATGTTAATTTGATTGAAAGGCATTTTATTAGAACATGCACTGATGAATTCTACTGGAAGAGAAAGGAATCTTTATATTTAAATGAAAATTAAGTAAGACGCATGCTATATATGTTGCAAGAAGGATCTGCATATTAAATTTGTATATAAAAGTAGATGACAACTCTACAGCCAAATATATATGTAGCACGACCTAGTGAAAGCAAGTGGTACAACTAAGCAATGCACCTTATCTAATAATGGTCATTTTAAAAAAAGGTGAAGAATATTACGTAGTATTATGTTGGCTAAATATTTGCTTATGTACATATAAATATATAGTTAACGGTATGCACTATGAACTTGTTCGTAGTCTGTGAAGGATCTAGTTTGCACACACCAAATAATTAAGAGAGAACTCTGGGGGCTCAAGTGAGGAGATTGCTTCAATAAAAAAACTTGAAAAGAAATTGGAATATATAAAACAAAGAAGTTGAAGAAACTTCTTCATGGTTATATTAAGCGTAATATGAAGAAAAAAAATGATGACATTTGGAATAAAACTCGTTAAGTTTCTTATTTTCCATTATTTTATAATTAATTCCAATAGAAATTTATTGTAATTCTCTTTTATATATGTGAGATATTACACCAAACGATCATAGTATGTATGATATAGTACAATAATTCTAAATATATTTGTTTCCGTCTATTCTATATATTGAAGTATGTAACTTAATTTAACGAGTATTATTCAATTTACCACTTAACGTTGTTGAGTGTCCGATTTAAATTATATATGTTGTTATTATGACACCAAAGAGACCACGAACCATGACCTTAAAGTTATGTTGTTGTACGTTCTTGTTGCTTTTTTGTGGTTTGATTTTGTAAAAAACAGTAGTTGATGTTTGTTGATTCTTAATCATTATTTATACTTTATTATATTTTTCCACATGCCTAGCATTAAATGTATGCATTGGCAATAATTTGGCATTCACGGTATATCTTTTGGTATAATGTCAATAATGGCCTCCATTCATTATTGCATATTCTAGTACTGTCATTGTGTAAAATATACTCGATGAAGTAAGTGATCAGTACTCACTAGCCATTTAATTTGATTATTGTAAATTACTTTCAATATGACGGTACGTTTTATTAACTTAGCTTATGTGGATAAAGTTCATGTCATATTCACAACTTTTTGAATATTATTACATTTATAAGTACTAGAAAAGTGCACGTACGTTGTACGTGTTTAATTTTAATTTCATGGGTATTTTTCTTAAATTAAAGTAAAATTAGCAATTTTTATGTCATAGAATATCATATATTTATGACTGATCAATTTATTTTTATTAATTATTATTGGTTTGTAAAAAAAAATGATGGCTTTGAATAATTGTAATAAAATATAAAATGATGACTGATTTAGTCATTAAATCTTATAAAATTGGTTCTAAAATAATATCATAAGAACATTATTTAGTTCATTCCATCATAGTAGTTTTCATGTCAAGTTTATCCGTTATTCACCAATGACACAGGTTTCATCCGTTTCTTCATAAATTTCACCCGAACTTTCATCGATTTCACGAGCATTTTTTCTTACTGGTTTCACCAGTTTTTTTACCAACTTCACCAGTGTTTAGTAATTTCACCCGAAGTTTCATCGATTTATATGTTTTCACTCGATTCATATGTTCTCGCTGTTTAATTCTTTTATCGATTTTTCCGCTTTTTAATCGATTCTAACATTTTTTTTATCGTTTTCCCATTTTTCGTCGATCTTTTTTCCAGTTTAAACCATTTTCTTTCGATTTCACCTTGTTTTTGTCGGTTAAAGTTTAACTCGTTTTCACCTATTTCACTGATTTCACATGTTATTCACCTAAATTTTTCATTGATTAAACATGTTTTCACCGAAACTTTTTTGGCTGATTTTATCTGTTTCTTTACAAATTTCAACCAAACTTTCATCAATTCATATGTTCTCATTGTTTAATGTTTTTTTACCTATTCATTTTTTTAGCGATTTATCCCTTTTTCTTTATCGGTTATAATATTTTTCATTGTTTTCTCATTTTTGGTCGATTTCTTTTGTTTTTTTCTTCAGTTTAAACCATTTTTCTACCGATTTCACCAGTTAAACTCTTTTTTAACTAATTTCACTCATTTTTACCATTTTAAATCGTTTTTACCTATTTTTCATGTTTTTTCACTAATTTCATATGTTATTCACCTGAATTTTTCATTGATTAAATATGTTCTTACCAACTTTACGTTTTTGACCGATTTTACCCTTTTTTCCCTGGCTTTACCCAATTTTATTGGATTTAACTGGTTTCATCATTTTTCTTAGAAATTCCATTCGAATTAATTTTCATCGATTTCACATATTTTCACCAACTTTACCTTTATTTTAACCGATTTTACCCATTTTCATCCATTTTTCACAAATTTTACCCAATTTTTTTTTATCAATTTCAAATATATTTAAGATTTCACATAAAAAAAATTTCACCGATTTAAAATGCACATACGTTGTACGTGTCTATTTAATTTCACTGGTATTTTATTGTAAATCAGAGTAAAATTAACTTCATTATGTCATAAAATAGCACATATTAATGACTACTATTCAATTTATTAACTTCATCATGGGTATTTTCATCGATTTCTTTAGTTTTTTTAAGTTTAAACCATTTTTCTAATGGTTTGACTTTGTATTTGTTGGTTGAACTTTTTTCTTTTTATTGATTTCACTCATTTTTACCAGTTTAACCAATTTTCACATGTTTTCACCGACTTTAGCCTTTTCACCGATTTTACCCCTTTTTCACATATTTAATCATTTATTTTATGTAATTTCATCGTTTCACCGATGTCATCCATTTTTTTCGCGAATTTCACTTGAATTTTTATCGATTTCACATGTATTTATCGAATTTTCAAATCAAATAATTATACATCTTCAATTAATTTTAAGTATATCTCAAATTATTTCACTTACCTTATCATTTGAAAGATATTTCTTTGCCAATCTAAGCTATTTCACTTATTATATTAATTAGTTAAATTCAATTTTCATTGATTTTTACTGGATTTATAGTTTTTACTGATTTACTCGTTCTCGATCAATTATAACCTATTGTCCATTGTTTTTCCTATTTTTCATCGATTTATTTTGTTTTCTCCTATCCAAAAAAAAAAAAAAAAATTCTACTGGTTTAGTTCACACTATTTTTGCTAGTTAAACTTTTCCCCCCCCCTGATTTTACTTATTTTTATCAGTTTAACTTATATTTCACTAATTTCACATTTTTTTAAATCAATTTCAATTGAATTTCCATTGATTTCACATTATTTCACAGACTTTAACATTTTTTCAATGATTTAACCCATTCTTCATATATTTCACCCGTTTTTCACTGATTTCATCGATTTGTTTCCCATGTTTTCACAAATGTCACCCGAATTTTCATCGATTTCACATGTATTTATCGATTTTACCAGCACTTTTTATTGCCGATTTCACCCATTTTTCACCTATTTCACCAGTGTTCATAAATTTCGTCCAGATCGATTTCACATGTTTTCAATCAATTACATAAAATTTATTTGATCGGTTTCACCAATTTTCATCTGTATTTTCACTTATTTCACACGTTTTTCTCGAAAAATGTTTCTCATGTCAAATAAAGATTACTTAGTTCACTAAATTATAAGCATTTTTGTTCATTCATAGGTAAGATGCGATTCTACTTTAACAGATTTTATGATATTTAAGAGAATTTGATTTTTTTAAGTAGTGACATATTGTACTAAATCTTTAAATGAAACAAATAATATTTTTAACATAACAACATATTGATAATACATTATAATAATTTTACATAAATATTTTGGCAACTATTCAAAATAATAGTGTTTTTTTATTTATATGTGTTATAGGAGAACAATAATGAAATTGTAAAAGTGATGTAAGAGTTAATTTCTTAATTATTGGAGTTAATGTAGGAAATAACTATAATAAGACTTCATGTCTAATTTGAATATACCTTTGTTTTTCTTCCATATTCATGGTGCTTGGTTAGGAGGAAAGGAAGTTACATATTTTCTTAAAATATTTTCCTACCAAATTTTTGATGAGAAAAATTAAGGAAAATGCACGTCTAATTATATTTTATTAATATACTTTACAACTTGAATAAGGGCATTTTTGTCTTCACAAAAAAGAAAAAAACTTAAATTATTCACACTTTTAGTAAAAAAAAAAAAAAAAATTAGTAAATTAGTAATATTAGTAATTAGTATTAGTATTAGTATTAGTATTAGTATTAGTATAGATATAGATATAGATATAGATATAGATATAGAATAGATTAATTGAATTCAATGTAATGTTAAATGACACATCAGTGTATAAATCTATCATTATCTTAATAAATAAAGCAAATACACCAAATAACATGGAATAAAACTCTGTTATTTTTTTATGTATAAATTGTTGATGTTTTTAGTATATATCATATGATAGGAAAATTCGAGACAATCTGTCCGACTTTAATAACATGAAATTCAATTAATCATAAAATTGCTACTTTGTCCAACCTTCAATATGTCTAATAAGTAAAAGTTGGTTCATGTTTATTGAGACAACAATAATTAGTATTTATATCCCAAAAAAAAAAACAATAATTAGTATTTCTCCTCATTTATTCATTAAATGAAGTAACCATTTTTCTGCTTGACCTATCCTACCAACAATTCAAATACATTACTTTACATCCACCTTTCCACTAAAACTAGCATCATTATTTTTCTTTTCTTTTGCTTTAAAATCCACACGACAGATTTTTCTAAGCGCAAAGTTTTAATTTCCTAGATTTATTACAAATCTAATAAGTACATGTTCAAGTAGATGAATTTGACTAAACAATAAAGTATTAAGTTTGTCAAACGCGTTTGAAAGATGAATTTTGTAAGAATAGATTTAGTAAAATTAATTTTTGGCAAATAAAATACTTGATTTGAATATGAAAAGTTCGAAAATTGAATAAGATTTGCTTTTTTTTTTCTTCTTTTTTCCCCATTCAAATCAGAAGTACGATTTTTTGTTTAGCTACACACTATGAATAAAGTATTATTTTTCTGCAAAGGCCTCTTTTCTACTTTCCTATTTATGCAACTCTTAACACGTACAAAATACATAACAAAGGTATATAAATTCCGAGGAACTGCATCGCTCACTATTATACCTCTCGAATCATTCTCCTTAGTTTAAGGGATTTTTTTTCATAAATATCAAAATGCGTTCATATTCTATCATGTGCAAAAAATATTAATGAAATCATTGACAGTGTACCATAAAGTAAAATGAATATTATGATTGTAAAAGGAATAAATCTAAACAAGATTATAAAATACAATTCATATATACATGGTTCAACTATTAATTATTTAATCTATATGCACAAATAATCGGTCTAAAAGACCAAAGTATTTCGATTTTTCTATTATTACAATTACAAGATATTGACAAAAATCTATTCTTACAAATTCATCACTCAATACAAAATAAATAGGTCTAACACAACTATAAATATTGAGTTGACTCAAATTAAAATCATAACAGTCCCATGATTCCATCCTCTTCACCATCTACCCAACTAGAAAATTAAAAACAAAATATCAAATGCAATAAATACAAAAATTTAAAGATTATTATTACAGCCTACAGTCCAATGAGACAAACAGAAAGTACAATCTACTATAGCGTGAGTAGTTTCCAGCTTAGCTGTACTCAACGAAATTTTCGGCGGTCAACCCATTACAGAAACACTCCGACCCGAGCCCGAAACCAATCGCCTATAGTAATGACTCATTAAACCCGACACCGGCCGACGTCGTTTTCTGCCAACGCCGCCGGCGTAAGTTTTGAACTTAAGGAAAACGAAAGAAGAGAAAAGATTGCTTTTTCATTTTTTTTGGAAAATATATAAATATACAAATGTCACCTTTTTTGGCGCAGCAGTGTTTATTTAAGAGAGAGAAAGAGATGGAGACTGGTCTTCTTCACACTTTCTCTCTCTACAACTATCAATCCATTCACTTACCAATAATAATAACACAGTAGTAGTCGTAGTAGTATTCAGCATTCAGTATTTGCAAACCCCCCCCCCATTTTCATTTCTGAGACTCCACCCAAAAACCCAAAATATTTGACTTTTTTATTTTTATTTTTAAGATCCTTTTTTTTTTCTCTCTCCTTCGTCAACTGAAGCAGAATTAGGAGAGAGAAAGTAGAAAGGAAGAGATTTTCATTCATGATTCTCTAAAGGTAAGCTCCCTTATAAAGTAGAAGCTTCTCTGTTTCTGCAGACCTTTTTTTAATTTTTAATTTTTCAATTTTCCAGGTAACAACATACACCAAATGCGTACACAAAAAATCCCTAAATTCTGAGTGTATTCTGCATATATCTGTATATATATATACATGAATGCGAGGTGGGATTTTCTCGAAGTTCAATGAAGCTGAAGCAGAAATGGTGGATCGGTGGAACAGGGTATTTTCGATTAGTTTAATTTTGTTTTTCCTGCTGTTTAATTGTACATTGGGTCAACAATTCTTGGTGTCTAGTCAAGAAAGATTAGCGTTGCTTCAGTTAAGATCTTCATTAGGGTTGAGGGCTAAAGAATGGCCTATAAAATCCGACCCGTGTTCTTCATGGGCGGGTATCCAATGCACCAATGGCTCAGTCACAAGTATAAATATCTCAGGGTTCAGAAGAACAAGAAGGGGAAATCAAAACCCTCAATTTTCAGTGGATGCCCTTCAGAATTTGACCCTTTTATCCTCATTCAACGCTTCTAATTTCGCACTTCCAGGGTCTATCCCTCAATGGTTAGGGTTGCAGCTGCCCTCAATCGAAGTTCTTGATCTTAGGTCTTGTTTGATCAATGGTGTTATTCCGTTCACTCTTGGTAATTTGAGTAGCTTAGTCGAACTATACTTATCTGATAACAATTTAACCGGCATTGTTCCTTCGAGTTTAGGTGACTTATCTCGCCTTTCAGTCCTCGATCTTTCACAAAATTCGCTTACAGGGTCGGTTCCAGTGAGTTTTTCGGATCTTGGTAACCTCACTTTCCTCGATATGTCTTTGAATTTCTTGTCTGGAGAGATTCCGAATTTGTCGAATTTGTCGAGTTTGGAGTTCTTGAATCTCTCGAGGAATAGTTTGTCGTCTTCGATACCCGCCCAACTCGGTAATCTTACTAGTTTGATTGACCTTGATCTCGGATTTAATGCTCTCTCGGGATCAGTGCCTCCGGAATTAAATGGATTGATAAACTTGCAAAGAATGTTGATTGGGAATAATTTCCTTTCTGGTCCTTTGCCTAGTAATTTGTTTCTTTCCAATTCTTTGCAGTTTGTCATTTTGAGTCATAATGGTTTTAGTGGCGATTTTCCGAATGTACTATGGTCAATTCCGTCATTGCAATTCCTCGATGCATCTGCAAATAATTTTACCGGCATTCTACCTAATATTAATGCAAGTGTTAATGCTACTAGTGTTGCAGTATTTAACATTTCCCGTAATTTATTTTACGGAAACATTACACCTGTGGTTAGGAGGTTCAGATTTATTGATATGTCGGGTAATTATTTCGAGGGTCCAGTTCCGGTTTACGCACGTGGTGCCCATACGTCTCTGAGAGAGAACTGCCTCCGAAATCTGACCAATCAGAGGACAGTTTCAGATTGTGCCTCGTTTTATGCCGAAAGAAACTTGGTGTTCGATAATTTTGGAGAGCCAAACGTGGCTCCCCCTCCTCAAAGTTCCCACAAAAGGAACCGTAAATTAATCATCATTTTGGCTTCCGTTTTCGGAGGTATTGGACTCATGGTAATTATTCTCATACTGTTTATTGTATGCAAACGCAAGAAGAGGAGCACAACAAACCAAAGAGGTAGTAATACTGGTGTGGGGCCTGCTCCTAGCGGCGGGAGTCCTCCACCCCCTGGGGGGGTAGTATCGTTAAACTTTTCGAGTCTCGGAGATTCATTTACATATCAGCAGATACTTCAAGCGACAGGTGAATTTAATGATGCGAATTTAATCAAGAACGGTCATTCGGGCGACCTTTATCGTGGAACTCTTGAAGGCGGGATCCCTATAGTTATAAAAAAGATAGATTTGAATTCGTCTGTTAAGAAAGAAGCGTACTTGTCGGAACTGGATTTTTTTGGCAAGATTGTTCATCATCGATTGGTTCCTCTGTTAGGACACTGTTTGGAAAATGAGAATGAGAATGAGAAATATCTTGTGTATAAATACATGCCAAACGGGGACTTGTCTAGTTCTTTGTTCAAGAAAACTAATTCGGATGATGACAGTTTACAGTCGTTGGATTGGATAACTAGACTCAAAATTGCAACTGGAGCTGCAGAGGGTCTTTCTTATCTACATCATGAATGTAGTCCACCACTTGTTCACAGGTACTATTCAACTCACGTTTATTTTGTTGAGCTACTTTATGTTAGTAGTAGTAGCATCATTATCTCACTAGATATAGTTTTGACAACTTAGGTACAAAATAATGTATAGTTATTCAAGAATGAAATTTTATGGACGCTTTAATGTGTGTAATTAATTTGACAACTTAGGTACAAAATATATTTTTTCTGCATCTGTTTTGGCCCTTTAATCTCCTTCCTAATAATGTTATTTTATTTGTTTGGATGTTTTTAAGGGATGTTCAAGCTAGTAGCATACTTCTTGATGATAAATTTGAAGTAAGGTTAGGAAGCTTGAGTGAGGTTTGTGCTCAAGAAGGAGATATTCATCAAAGTAGGTTCACAAGGTTGCTTCGGTTGCCACAGTGAGTATTTCTCCTTGTCTTTGCAATCACTACTTGCAGATTTCGTATCCCGAATTATATTTATTCTAAAAACGGAAAAATTACTCTTTTTTACAACCTAAAATTAGCATTTTTCTTATCAGTATCATTTAAAAATACTCTCAATAGTGTTCATTGACTTTGTAAATAGCTGTGTCGGTCTCAAAAATTATGTTATTGTTGCACATGATTAAAATGTCTTATTATAATTTTGACTTAATACTTTTTGTTCGTTGTATGCAGGACATCGGACCAAGGTGCTTCAGGTATCTCTACTTTCTACTAATTGTGATTCTCTTTATTTTATTATCTTTTTTCGTGTTCTCCTTCACTGCTAATAGAAACATGCTGCCAAAATCTTGACCCAAGTTTTTTTTTTTGGTTCATTTAAAGAAATCTAATTTTTCTTTCATCTTGCCTTTGCACTTGTATTCTTCATCTCTCACTAATTGAGCTTTTGGCACACTTAAATTTTCCCGTCTTGGCACACTTAAGTATTATTTTCACATGTAAAATGAATTGAGTTTAATAATGTGCTGGGATGAGAAAGGCAAAATTATATTCTTAGTCCTACATAATGGGATCCTCATCACTTTTTGTCCTCGCTTTACAAAATTGAACTCTTGATCTCAATTTAAAAAAAAAATTGTACTTTTGGTCCTATCACCCCCTTTTATAATCTTTTTTTTCCACTTTTGATACCATAAAATAGGATGTCTTTTTGCACTTCTGTTCTCATAGGACTATTTCAATTTTGCAGCACTTTTGGTCATATCGCCTATTTTTTCCATCTAACTTCTGCACTGTTAGTGCTATAGGGTAGTGATTGTCTCACTAGCAATTTTGTATCAAACTGGATGGATAAGGGTGCGATAGGACCAAAAGTGCAAATCATTTTTTAAGAAATTGGAGCCAAATGTACAATTTGTAAAAAGTGAGACAAATAATGCTGAAGGTCCAGTTCTATGAGACGAAAAATGCAATTTTACCAATGTAAAATCTATTTCATGTGGGTTCATTTTTGGAAAAATGCAAGATTCTATAACAATTTTTCTTGATATATACACTTTCTGTGATAAAAAAAAATAACAAATTCACTATTGCCTGATTCTTGGGAGTATATATAATTGATAAATTCTATCTTAATGACCAGGTACGCCCAATGCAACATGTGCCTACGATGTATATTGCTTCGGAAAGGTGTTACTCGAACTCGTAACCGGAAAACTTGGCATTAGTTCATCTACAAACGACACCACAAAAGAGTGGTTAGAAACAACATTACCTTACATTAGTATATACGACAAAGAACTAGTCACAAACATCCTCGACCCATCTCTAATCATAGACGAGGATCTTCTAGAAGAAGTGTGGGCCATGGCAATTGTAGCTAAATCATGTCTTAATCCCAAGCCCAATCGACGGCCCTTAATGCGCTACATTCTTAAAGCTTTAGAAAATCCTCTTAAGGTTGTAAGAGAAGAACACACTAGCTCTGCAAGGCTTAGAACCACTTCATCTAGAGGCTCGTGGAATGCAGCTGTTTTTGGAAGCTGGAGGCATAGTTCTTCGGATGTTGCGGGCCCACAAGCGGGTACTTCTCGCAAAGCTGAAGGTACAAGTAGTTTTAAGCAGTCCGGGACTTCGGGTTCACAAGGAAGTGGTGGTCATAATGGTGATGGGAACGGTCATTCTTCCTCGACTAGACGATCGAAGGAGATCTTTCCAGAACCTTTGGAGGAACAGGATTTAGAGAGAGGAAACGAGGGTTAGAGAGAGAAGATTGGTGTTCCTTGATTCTTTGCAAATAATGTGACAAGCTTTATATTCGGTTACCGTGTACATTCGTCTCCGTTCGGGGGCAGTTTTGTTGGTTCTTGGGGTGTGTTTAGACTGTTCCTTTTGTTTCCAAGAAGAATGACAGTCAATTGATTTAGAAACTGCAGGGGTTTAGATAGGGGTGGATTATTTGTGTTTATTTGTTTAAAAGGGCTTGTTTTAGGTTGAAACAAGCTACAATTTTTCTTTAATTTTTTTCCCTATTAATCCTTTTGGTGAATTTGTAAATTATCATACTGGATATGTGTTCTTGGGAATTGGAAGGAGAAAAGAACAAAATTACATTGTTGTCACAATCTTGATCAATTTATTCTTGCATTTGATATTTGTTTGAAGTTTGAACAACTTTCACAAAATTGTGTCCAAAGTGCTGGTGCAAGGATTGTTGTAATTTGCTGCAAGACATACATAGGCAACCAGTTGAACTTTCATATGTTTCAAACAGACAATATTTAGATTGAAAGCTGGTCTGAACACCTTTGGTACAAGAAAAGATGAGATCAATTTTCAGTCAGGATAATCGAGAGTTCGTTGAAGGTCAAATGGGAAACATCGATCCATCTTGTGTGGATGTATTTTGGTTCGGTTTCATTTGATTTGGCTGACATAGTTTGGTACATATTCTCTGTGAAATAATTGAAACATGTCTTGGATGCAATTCGATTAGAATATTTTGAATGTAAATAACTATAATTAAACTTATGGTTATAGATATAATTATCCCATAGTTACGTAGGACCTGTACAAGGATCAATAATCTACAGATTATCCCACAAGACCTAGCAAGAGACGCCATTGTCATAGATAATCTGTAGATGGTGTGTTCCATAGATAGAGCGTTCTTCTCTTACCACAATCATAGGATTTATCAAAGCTTTAAGAATGTAACGCATACTAGACCTTGGATTAAGGCAACACCTAGCAAGAAACGCCATTGTCTGCTTGGAGAATCGGAACTGTAAGAAAATTTTGCCAAGAAGAAGAAAAAGAGCAACTTGCCGGAATTCTTCCCGGAGATTGTAAGTTTAAGTTTATTGATTATGATTGAATTTTTTAATGTACAAATTTAGTTATTTCAATCCATTGATCAATTGACTTGGAGTTTAGGAGAGGAAGCCAGAGTCATGATGAATAAATTACAGGACAAAATATACAAAAAACCAGAATGAGTGAAAGCTGACAAGAGACCTGACCACTCTTGCAAAGAAAATAAATCAAAAAAAATAAAAATAAAGGTCCCACCGAGACTTGAACTCGGGTTACTGGATTCAGAGTCCAATGTCCTGACCACTAGACCATGGGACCGTATTTAAATACAAACGTTCATAAATAAATTTATAGATTTTCTAGGACTAGATTTTGTACCATTTCCATATCACACACCAAACAAAAGCTTGTCATATTTTTCATAGTTTCACTTTCGATTTTTTTTTTTTTATCCCAAGGGTTTAATTCCTTTCAAGGCGGGTTGGACACATTAAGTGGGTGCCTCTCTCAACAGGGATTTGAATCCGAATCCGCTACTTTGTAGTGACTAGTCCCTTCCACTAGACCAATCACATGTTGGTCACTTCTGAAATTTTCATGGCCTTGCTCGATATAGAAATTATCGATACCATTATTTCGATTTTGAATTTGAAATAAATTTCTTGATAGAAAATATATGTGGGAAAAATCATACTATCGTGTACTTCTGTTTGTGTATTCAAATATATTAGAAAAATATACGTAGATAGTACAATTTATAAATATAAATTCATGATCATGTCATGTGACAAAAATAAGTGTCATTTGAGTATTATGTTCTTAAATTTAATATATGTTAGTCGACAACGAAGGTTTTGACTATGAATTACACGTATAAACAATGAGTTTCAGGTCGAAAAAATTATATAGAATCATATCTGGTTTGTCAATTATATTATTCATGTGAGAGCCAAAAAAAATAAAGGTGTATCTTACAATTTGACTGTTAGTTTGAGGGTGCAATATCATTTTTATCTTCTAGGGTATAATTTGCCAACTCGGTTCGTGCCAAGGGTGTAAAATGTGTTTATTTAATTTTAAAAATAGAATTTACAATTTAACCCTCATATTCCCGCAATTTATTTTTGATCCATATTTATGACATAAACCCATTTCAAACCCACTCTATCCACTCTCTCATACTCGAAATATGCTAGCATCCCAACCTCAACACCACCTCTCCACCACCCTCCTCCACCTCCAAGACTACCGCCGCTATCCTCCACCCGCCACCACTCTCCACCCTCCGGCGACCTCTTCCAAGCGCCTCCACCTCTCCCCCGTCTCCTCCACCTTTAACCACCACCAACATACTCTCTCAGACCAACAAAACGACGACGTACATAGCAATGAAAACAAAAATCCCCGAACCCACAACGCCAAATCTACCGCCCTCCTCCTCCGTCACCTCTCACCTCAAGATCAGCAAAACCCAGATGCAGAAAGTCAAGAAAATTACATATCCTTATTACAAAAACAAGATAAAGAAAAATTACTTGAAGTTTCACTAGTGGGTAAAAGGACCCCACAATTTCCGGGCTCAATTTATGCAAACACTTCTTTCCCTCTTGTACGGAGTGTTTTCGAAGGGGAAAAGAGTAATATTGGTTATGTTGATGATGAAATGCTTGTGAAGGCGCTTGAGATAAGAAGGAAAGTTACTAAGGAGATCTTTAAGGAGGCTATGAAAAAGGGAAAGTTTGGGATTACTTATTGTGAGAATATGATTTCAGAAATTTCAGATTTTATCGATTATGTGATGATTAAGGCTGCTTCTATGAAGAATTTTCCTCAATTTTCGACATCTTCCTTTAATGTTCGTGCTAAAGTCTTTATTCAAGAATCTGAAGTTGTTCCTCTTATAAGGTACATACATGGTCTAAAATATATTGATATTGAGCAAGAAAATTTGCTTTACTCTGCAACTTATATAAAAAGATACTATTAACTTTTGTGTGATGTAGATATTATGATTCGTTACTGGTCACTTAATATCTTGAATGTATAAGTTGTGTGTGTTGCAATGCAAGAGAAATATTTTAATTCCAAACGTTGCTTACTTTATGAATTCTCTGTATATAGGTGGTTGAAACACAATTCACTTTCATACCCACAAATTGGAAGGCTTATATGTGCATCAAAACGAAATCTTGATTCCATTAGACAATTAGCAGAATGGTTAAAAACGATCCATGTAAAAGGGAGATTAATAGGGGTCGTACTTACGCGATCAGGAGAAAATGTATTTGAAAGAAGCTTAGAAGAATTGGAAGAGATTGTTTGGCATTTAGAAAGCAACTGTGTTCGGAAGGATTGGATGGGTATTGTAGTTACTAGGTGTCCACAAATATTGTCTTTTAGCATGGAAGAAGTGAAGTCTCGTACTGAATTCTATTTAAGTATGGGTATGACCAAAAACGACTTTGGAACAATGCTTTTCGACTGTCCCATGGTGTTTGGTAACCTCTCTATGGAAGAGATGAACCAAAAGGTAAGATGCTAAGCTTACTATCTTTGGGTGAGAAGTCCAAATATTTGATTGTGAAATGAGATGCTTTATTCTTAATCTAGGTAGCATATTTGAAGGAGTTTGGCCTTAATAATGAAGATGTGGGGAGATTATTAGCATTTAAACCACAATTAATGGCTTGTAGTATTGAAGAAAGATGGATGCCTCTTGTTAAGTATTTCTATTACCTTGGGATTTCCAAAGATGGCATGAGAAGAATTCTCACTATGAAGCCATGGGTTTTTTGTGTTGATCTAGAGAAGACTATTGCACCAAAGGTATGCCTTAACAACATTCTCAAATTCATACAGCTATTTTTATCTAGTGTACGTTTAATTGCCAATGCTACTTGGATACTCTAGATGCTTACAAACTCCTTTTTGTTTCTTCAAGGTCCAATTTTTACGAGATATTGGTGTTCAAGAAGATGCAATTGGCACTGTGCTTGCAAGATTTCCTTCATTGATGACATATAGTCTCCACAAGAAGATACGGCCAGTTGTATGTTCTATTCTTCTCTTTGTTCATGCACGTTTATATTTTTAATGCTCAAGAACGAAAAATTTACTCGCATATTAATTGACTACTTTCCGGTTAATTCTAGTCCAGACTGGGTTCGGATGCACCAGAACAATGCACTTGCTTTGTGATTGGATGGGTCTGGCCAAGCTGGGTCCGGACAAAATTGTCCCTAATTGTCATCATTATGAATTTTAGTGTCACATAGATGTCTTGTTTTGATCCTCAAGTCTCTCTTCCCTTGATTGGCATTCTTGCAGGTCATTTTCCTTTTGACGAAAGCTGGGGTTTCTCAACAAAACATTGGTAAAGTGATAGCTTTGGGGCCCGAGCTCTTAGGATGTAGCATAGTAAATAAACTGGATCACAATGTGAAATACTTTTTGTCACTGGGCATATCACTTTCGCAATTGGGTGAGATGGTTTCCGATTTTCCCATGCTGCTCCGGTATAATATAGATGTCCTTCGTCCCAAGTACCGTTATTTGCGAAGAATGATGATTCGACCTTTACAGGATGTGATCGAGTTTCCAAGGTATGCATTATCAACATAGACTTTCAATCATATCTTCTCTGTACACATATTCATGTAGCTAGACCAACATACACATAAAATGGAAAATTGCACTTTGACTCCTTACCTTTAAGCTGTTTCCATTTTATAATAAAAACAGGTTTTTCAGCTATTCACTTGAAGATAGAATAATCCCTCGACACAAGGTTATGGTAGAAAACCGGGTTAATTTCAAGCTGCGTTATATGTTGAAAAGTAGTGATGAAGAATTTGACATGAGAGTGAAGGATGCAGTCGAAAGACGAAGAAGATTCGAATCTGGTGCTGCTTTAGAGCAGCCATCAGACTATCAAAATGATGACATGTATGTTTCCCAAACAACAGAATTTTTAGAGAGTATATAAATTCAGGAAATCCAATATGAAGATTCATCTTGATTATTGTACATCTTTGCATGGTGTTGAATTCACTTAAATACTTGATCAACTAACTGTTATGTATATTGTACTAAACTTAAGATTTAAAAGATTCTATCTTGGGAACAGGCATAAATATATTTTGCATCTCAAAAGTTGCACTACGTGCTTTCACTAATGAAATTTAATAAAATAGAGAACCATATTAAACAAAAAAATCTGTTATCAACAACGAGGTAATACTTATATTTGTGAGTCCATTAAAACAAAAGTGTAAATTAGTTTCTACTTCAATCTATTTCTTAATATATAATAATGTCTTACGTTAATATTTAGCATCGTCTGGATATTTTGCTTGGAGCATAATAATGAAATTTCGGCCGACACCCGACTTAACTATATCACGAACACCCATATGCTTGACGTGTATTCATAATTGATCACCATCGATATTACCAAATCTTAAAACAATTATATTGACATCAAAATTTGATTTGTAAATCATAAAACTCATACCCCTGTTGTTTCGGATGTTAAAAGGACACCCTTTTGACCTGATGTTTATGCTGAAAAATGTGTCACCTACCCTCCATTATATTCAATATTTACACACGGAAAGACAAATCAAACCCTCCTCTCCCAATTCCAACTCAAATTCAAACCCACCCCAACCCAAGATGTATAATGGCACATTGGTTCGTGCAGATAGAACACCAGACGTAAGCAAAAAAAATCCTTTATAATACAAAGATGCAAGAAATTCAGACCAAAAATATCATCCACATGAAAAACTTCGTGAAAAATTTTACAAATCGAGAACACTTCATGAACATTCAAATTTCATGCCTTCTCATCCTGGGTATTGTGAAGAAGAAATACACTCAATTAGAGCTCTCAAAAACATGATACATAAGGTACATAAAATAACTATATCCCTTTATTTAACACTTTTCAAGAGATTCAAGTCCAGTTTTTGCAGATGCAGAATGAAATAATATTCAACGATATAGGCTTTCAGATCGGAGATTCTCAGCAATCTCAGTCTCCCACCGGTCACCATTTTCCAAGAGTTTCTCCTTGTCGTAAAGAAGTTCCTATTATATGGAGATACACGTACTTAGTTTCGTGTTTTTAATTGATAGTTAAGCCAAATGCAGTAATGATATTATGAGTGCAAACCTCGTGGGTCTCAGTAGCAAATTCGAAGTTTGGCCCTTCAACAATGGCATCTACAGGGCATGCCTCTTGGCAAAAGCCACAGTAAATGCACTTTGTCATGTCAATATCATACCTGCAGAGTAAGATAAAGATCTGTAAAAGAATATCAACACATAAGTAGCCAGCACACACGTACAAGGCCAGTGGTACTGATCCTTTTCAGAGTCCAAGTCTAGAATTTTTTTTAAAAAAAAATGGCGTCCCATTACAAAGTTGCATATCTTATATAAAATTTATTTTTCTTGATTTTGTAAATGAAAAATTAAGAAATAATTTTTCAATTTATTTTTTTCTAATATCTTTTCTATTATTAAAATTGTCAATTCATTTAATCTTGACATTAATCTTTCTTGAGACATAGTCCATCTCAAAAATGTTTTTATTATGATAATTTTGTAAAATATTTAGAAGCGGAATGGAAGCAATTGTTACATGTGGTATTCTATAATAACGAATGCACGTTGGTAGAATGTACTTGTGGCTTATCAAGACCAATCAATAGTTGATAGTTATAACGTATATAGACTTTTGGTACTCCTATAACTATTTATACTATCAAAGGGGTCCATGAATCTGATGTGATGGATAAACTCTGATATATGTCACTTATGAAATGGAAAAAATGAATTACATGCATTTTAAGATAAAATCAGATTTATAAAATTTTGGCCCTTCTAGAAAAAGGACCCTAGGCAAACACCTAAGTAGCCTAGGGCTTGGGCCGGCCACTTGCACTCACACAGAGACAAAAGTATACCTGGTTGTCCTTCTGCTCCCATCTTCTCGTGCCTCAGCTTCAATTGTGATTGCTTGAGCAGGGCAAATCTGTTAAAGACCAATTAATTCAATTGAATTTTTTTCTCATTGGTGAGACTTAAAGCTGCTATATAACCAAGCAAAGACTATCACATAAAATTAGCAAGGGGAGTTACTTTTGTTGAATGGCACACTATATTAACTGCAAATTTAAAAGTTAACATCTGTAACCAGTTTGAATGAGGAAAAAATTTAAAATAAGCATAAACCATAGAGCCAGTTTTAATGCCTCTGCACATGCTGCAACCACAAAGTTCATGAACAATCAAACACGAGTATACATGCTACCAGTGGGACTAAAGAATTCACAAGACCCTCTTTTGAGGGTAAGATATACATGTTATACTATAAGCAAGTAAAATGTGCTTTAGCAAAAAGAGTGCTAAAATCTAGTCCTTACAGCTTCACACAGTTTACAAGCAATGCAGCGTTCCTCTCCAGTTGAGTAACGTCGAAGAGCATGTTCTCCACGAAAGCGAGGACTCAAAGGACCTTTCTCGAAAGGATAGTTAATCTGCACAAGAAAATTCTCTCATAAACTTATCTGACCAACAGCCAGGAAGACCAAGGGTTGGCCTAGGTTCCCCTTTCACCTCCCCAGATCCACCATGAAAAAGTAATAAATAACAAAAGGACATGCAATCTCCAAAGAATGAATTGAAAAATAGAAGAAGAAAACCTACTGTAACTTTTGGTTCAAAGAAGTATTTGAGCGTCAGCATCAGACCCCGAACCATTTCAGTAAGGAATAAAGTATTTACGCTTCGCTCAAAAACTACAAGTAGGTGTATAAAGGAACAGGGTTAAGACTGCACATAGAAGATTGAAAGCAGAAGAATCAAATGCAAAGATGATGTAAAAAACTTGGAGAAAGCCTAATTACCAGAACTCCAATCTTTTGATATCTCTTTTACAAGCTTTTCTCTTTCCTCATCATCTGTAGTAAACAAGCCCCAGAAAAAAAAAATAACACATGACGAGTGGACATTCCAAGAAGTAGATTCCAACATATAAATACTTATTTAGAAGAATAGCATGTGCATCTTATGGGGACAAAAGGCATGCTTAATCATCTGTTAAATGGTCTGAAGCATTCCAGAAGCCCCTGACTAGGACTTCCAGCCAATGTAGAATTCTTTTGTATATAACTTTATAAACTCCTTCCATGACAAATAACACAGAAAGTAATGCCTTTAATGTTTCAAGAAGTGAGCATTCTGCTTTCCCATCCAGCCATCCCCCAGACCCTCCATTAAGAAATGTCAGTTTTTTTCTTTTTATTCTACTTAATTACTGTTATTAATTTTCTATGTTTGGGGGGGGGGGGTGTTAAATTAGCTTATTGATCCATAAAAGTTGTGCTTATTTTCAACTACTTGTTCATACGATGATGCAATTCAAGCTGGAACATTTCTTTTTTCCTGCGTGCACTAAAAACTGAGGATGAAGTAATAGGAACTTCTAAGCAATCAAATGAAAGTCGACTAGTAGTGGGGTGATTAGCGAATTATTGTCCAGCTAGAAGCCATCAAATCATTACCTTGTTATTTTTCTTAAAGAATCTAAATTCAGTATATAGCAGTAAGTACTTCATCAGACAGAAGATGTTCCCATTGTCTGAAAGATCAGATCCCAATTAATTAATAAAACCAAAAAAGTCCCTGGCGGAAAACAATCCAACTCACCATGTGCCATGAGCATTATAAACATTTACAACTGATAACTGATTCTACAACCTACTAAGAGTGTCTGTGCTGCTAAAATATTTGTGCTGCAGAAAGGAGTACACAGAGAACCAAAACTGGGGGAATATGATGCAAACCTTTGTCAGTAGAGAATGCATGCTTAGTGGCAAATGAGCGTTCACCATATATGGTCCCAGTATGGTTAGATCCCTGCAAAGATTGTCCTGCCAAAGCCTACCCAAAGGGAAAAGGGATCCCAAGCTTCAGTATAATTTCCACCTAAGAACGCATGTAACTCCTCTCTAAGTTCACATAATAACTCACAGTAGTGCAACAACACAACATGATACCAATGCTAAATATTGAAACTAAAATTTATAATCCTTAATCCACATCATGCAGAAGAGCACGCGCTTTCATAAATTTTTTTTGGCAAGTTGACAAATTCTCTTACGCAATGTTTCAATTGAGTGCCTGATGTCTGCTGGTTTGGTACACATAAATCGGAGGAAAAAGCGTGATATTATTCATTCCATGCTATTAATTATTTAACTGTAAACACGGGTTGATCCACAGGAATTTAAGAAAAAAGTGTGATAATATGTGTATCATGCTATGTACTGTTGTTCATGGAATACAGTAAAAGTGCTAAAAAAAGAATATTTCCACTGTATTCAATTTAACAGAAATCATATTGTTATTATCCTTGAACAATTGGGATCCTATCCAGGGTAAACCCTAGGAACAAATCGATAAAAATTACATTTCAAAATCTGTAGCTTCCACTCACTCGTTTTAGCATAAAATAAACAAATTAGGGCTCCTACAGAAACCAATTTTGCCCAATTTCAGAGTCGTAAAAATCTATAAATAAATCTGAAAAAGACTAGAAAAAATATCGAAAGAAGTCTCACCAGGTGACGAGCGCGAAGAACGGATAGAGATTTGCGAGCTAACATGGATGCCATTCGCACACTTGCAGGTGTTTATGAGATTCCCACTCTTCTAATTCCAGAGAAGTGATTGGAGAAATAAAATAAAAAGCTCGGTCACAGGCGGTGAAGCTAAATAATGCAGATCATTTTCATTTCTTTTAATTCATTTTAGCCTCACATACATTCAATATTTACACTCGCAATTTTTAAAGTTCAATAATTAATTATTATGAATTATTAAAAAAAAATTAATTAAATGTTCACCAACTGCAATTCTATAAATTGCTAAAAAGAAACTGCAATTCTATAAAATCGGTTCTTTTAAATTTATCTCTTTTTTTAATCAAATATTTTAATAAAAAATTATTATAATCATTTTTGTAAATATTTATCATTTGTTAAATCACACGAACAAGTGAAGTAATTTCAGAAGATTATCATGTGCCATCACATACAATAATTTTATTTTATTTTAGAATAGATAACTATTACACAAAATGTATAAAAATATACTTATATATTATACTTTTATTTAAGCAAAAATGAGAAAACATAAATAATAAGAAGAAAAAAAGAGAGTATCAGTATTTATTTTCATACTACCCCCTCTTTTGATTATGTAATAGTAATATATTTCAAAAGGTCAAATCGACATTCAGTCAATGCCATTCTTATGATTACCACTCAAGTCAATGCCAATCAAACAAGACACATTCTCCGATGCTACTGCTGCTGAAACTTGTGCAATTAAAGAAGCTATGCTCATCATCAATCAAGCTCGTTGCATGTTTTCTATTTTCGAAAGTGACTCAATCAATGCCATTCTTATGATTACCACTCCTACTCCTGTTTTCGAATGGTCAAGCAAAACTGACGCCCTCTTTGCTCGTCAAATCCTTGGTTTTTGGCCCAAATGGAAAATCAAGAAAGTCCCAAGACTTGGAAACAAGGCCGCCCATAACTTAGCAAAATGGGGAAAATCTTGTAATTGGAATGGTTGTGTTCCACTTTCCCTCATTCCCCCCATTGTTTTTTGTGATTCCGGTAGCCCAAAAACAACTGTAACTATTGACTTTGATCCGTTTTATGATTAAGTTTTATTTACCAAAAAAAAAAATCGACATTCAGTCCAATAACATTTTTTTAGTAATAGTAACAAGTCTAACTATAACTAGGCAAAATTGCAGAAAATGTTCCAAACTAATTAATGATTTTGAATTTTCGTCCCAAACTATATCACCTTACCAAATTTCGTCCCGTAATTTAATATCTTTTTGGAATATCGTCCCAAACTAATTACTAATTTTGTTTTTTCATCCCAAGCTATATCAACTCGCAGAATTTCGTCCCGTAATTTACCATTTTGCATGAATTTAGTCCCAATATTAAATTTATAATTTAATGTAAATGACGGTTCAATCTTGTAATTAGTTTGGGATGAATTCTGCAATATTGTATAAATATTCATGCTAAAATTTGCCACATTTTGACACATAAGTAGCCATGTGGCAATTTAACCGACACATGTGCAATTTCCGTCTCAAAATTAACGCTGAGACCATATTCCAAAAAAATATTAAATTACGGGACGAAATTTGATGAGGTGATATAGTTTGGGACGAAAATCCAAAATCATTGATTAACTTGGAACGTTTTCTGCAATTTCGCCCTATAACTATAGGAGTTATTTAGTGTCAGTACTCTATGACAAATAAACCAAACATCTGGGGTTATATGTATCATTTGTTAACTAAGGGGTTTAAATGTTGGATTCCCTTTAGTTGGTGGGTTTTTTTGTAATAATCGCCATCGGCAGCCTTTCAAAACGACGACGTTAAGCGATTTCGTAAAAGCCCTATTAGAAAGAGAAATTCGATTGAAATGCAGGGTTTAAGGTGACTGCTTAGACACTAAAACCTCTGGATAGAAACTGAAATGGCATCGGCGTGCAGATCCGCTGCGACGATCTGTAAAAAGTCCCTGTGCACTCGCCCTAACGCCATACTCAAAACCCTAGCTCCAAAACCCATACCTGTATCCGCATTCTCTTCTCCGGCCAGACCATCTCTTCTTGCCGCTTCAAGGTACGCACACAGTTTTATCATCTTCCGTAAATTTCAACCTTTTACTAAAGATTATTGCTTATGAAATATATAACCTTCCTTGAAATTAACTTGTTTTTGGTCATTTGACTTCACTATTATTCAAATCCAAAACGAAGCAATTTAGACAATTAAGTGTTTTCTATAACATTGAACTGCATAATAAGTACAGATTTACAAGTTTTACA
Source organism: Penstemon newberryi var. newberryi (assembly GCA_030819805.1). Taxonomy (NCBI): domain Eukaryota; kingdom Viridiplantae; phylum Streptophyta; class Magnoliopsida; order Lamiales; family Plantaginaceae; genus Penstemon; species Penstemon newberryi. The sequence continues at coordinate 8,841,207 of JAUALY010000004.1, read as the reverse complement.
ATAGAAGATAAATTAAAAAACAATTTAGTTAAAAGATTAAAAGTCTGACGAGTTATCACTTTATGGATGATTGGTGAAGCAGGTTTGCTTCAGTTTTGGGAAGTGTGGAGACAATGCTGCCGCTCCATAGTGCAATTGCTGCTGCTCGATTGAAGTCCAAGATCGCCACTGATACAACCTGCTGGAGTTGGCTCTCACAAGGTGACATTTTTGTCTCCTTTTTACCCTGATTGTTTTCTCAACTGGAGTTAGTTTTACCTTATGATTACTTGTCCGTGTCATGTATTAAAAGCCACCCAAACTTTCAGTTGGTCAAAAGTTGATTTATGTTATAATAGGCGACAGTCCAATGACTTTGTTGAAAAACGTCAGATATTTATATGTTAACTATGAAACTATTGTGGTGTAATTAAAGTTATCTCTGTGTAAATTGCAAAGAAAATAAACTAAGCCATGATTGTTCTAGTTATTTCCTTTTTATTGGCGTACATCTTAGCTACCTAAAGACGTAGCTCTTTGAGTTCTGCCAGGGGTCAATGCTTTAATTGTATCATGATTATATAAGCTATCCCGATAATGATACTTCACTTAAATGAAACCATGATATTGTTTAGTGGTCGAATTCAATGCTGCAAATTATAACATGGCTTAAATTTCTCTTCTTTTGCCATAAAATATCAGTTGATTATGTAGATATTATGTACTAAAACTGTTGGTTGTTAATTTACATATTGAGTGTGTCGTGATGCAATTGTTGGAAGGCATACATGCTTCATTTCACATTATTGGTTTAAGTATGTGTTTGCAATGAGATTTGTTCAATTCCCACATTCATTCTAATGAGTTTCCTGTTCTACCTGCGGTAATAGGATTTGCAATGACATTGTAGCTTGGCGTTTGCTGCTCATAGAGAAAGATAGACATATCATGTGTTTGGCATCTTTCTGAGATAGAAAAAAGTGGAAGACTTTTGTACTTGTTTTTGTTTGGATATTATCTATTTTTGGGACTCCTTGTTAAGTTTGTAATAGAGTGCTTTGTTCTATCGGTGAAATACTTGAAAGCATTTATCAATATGTGCAATAAATCGAAGATTTTTTTATTTGTAGATTTATAGATTGGGTTTTAGAATTGGTATTACTTGCCACTTCTGTTCTTACTTTTACCCTTTTGTTATCTTTGATGATTAGAGGAGTTTTGCTATTTTACTTTCATTATCAACTAGTTTGACCGTGTCCTTCTCCTGAAGGTTTAAAGAATTTCTAGAGTGGCAATTATAGGGTGGATTTTGTGTCCAAACACCAGCCCTTGATTGATGCATTACACTTCAAAATGTCGTACTAGGTTTATCTAGGTGATCTAAATGTTTGTTTTTTAGGCAACCGGAAGTGCAGAATTACAACAATCTTTGTAAATTCCTCCACTTTCTTTTGTGACTGCTGTTTTGTATGTACAATTTTGTCCTTTCCACTGATTTTCTACCTCTCTTTCTTCTCTTATCTATGCCTTAGATTTTGCAATTCCTCGGTGACTAAAGATCCAGACTGCCTTGAATCAGACCATCTAGGGCTCCAACCTGAATGAATCACTTTCTCCATCTTCTGCCATTCCTTTTGTACTTCTATTCTCCATTGTCAAATCCACTTCATGGTATGAGTCTTCACATGATTCTCAAATAAAGATAAACAACAAGCATGACTTATTGTTAGTTAGTTTACCCTTTTAATGTTTATTATGATACTAAGTGATTTACTCATATATCATTTGTGCTTTTGATTTTTTAATTTGTGTGAACTAATCATGCTGTATACATCTCTTGTTGCATCTTGTAGTTTGCCTTTTATGAATGATCTTGTTATTGCAATATTCTCGTATGATTGATGCAAGCAATGAGCTTGCACAATTCATTCAATGATTCTTCAACATCATCTTAATTGGAACCTCTATTTAATTTCAACCAAGTCATATATCTTGTCCATAAGCAATAACAATTATCCTACTAATCGCTTTCCTTTCAACAAATTTGAGTTGTATATACAATACATGTGATTTATTTTTATATGCAGCTTGGAATTGTGTTTGAATTTTGTTTGGTTTTTAAACTAACAAATGAGCTTTAATGGAGTTGAATAAAAGTTGTGTTCGAGTAAGTTGATATTTTTATGCATATTTAATTATTAAGTTTTAGTTTATCGAGTTGATGAATATTGTAAGAACCTCAAACGAAGAGGTCATCCCTTTGGAAACTGTACTGGTGATTGTTGATATTGTCAGACTCTTCCCATGCCTGGTAATAACATCTGTTCTGTAACTGCATTTTTTTTTTTGCAAGGAGACCTGATTTCAGAATATAACTTGGGGTCTTATGGTATATAATTTACTTTCATCTTGAAAAATAATGGCCAGTTGCTCAGCTACAGCCCTGGTCCATTAGCTATATCACAGAGAAAAACTTTCAACATTTAAGTTTGTGCACTTGTTCCACGAATGTTGTGGCACAACAAAGGAATAATTGAAAGATTCCAAATCTCCATTGTGTATCTTTCTAGGTCCTTTGCTTTTTCCGCGTCGTTTTTGTCGTGGTTCGGTGATTGCATTATACATCGGAACGTAGAAAAAAAAAGCTCAACTGTCGGTATAGAGAGACGCAAAACGCTAGAGACTAAACAAAAGAGGATGCCAACTCGACCTTTCAACTTAGTGCGTCCGCAACTTGAGCAACCGCATAAAACTATTTCATAATGTGGATTCTTATTTTACAATGAATTCCACAATAAAGATTTGGTATACGAAAATTGAATGGTATAAATATTATCTATGTATTGCATCACATCATTGTCCTAGTAGATACATGAAACAATATCTCAATTGAAAAACCACTAGTGGAATGCAATGAAGTTAGGGTTTTTCCTATGAGAATACGTGTATCCCGCTCATAATTAAATTGAACTTCAATAAATAATTTCAAAAATATACTCATATATCGAAGCACAAACTTAAAACATGTACTAAATGGTAAATTATTTTGGGGTTTGACCAAATCACTTTGTCGTTTCTTAAAAATGAAAAAGTTAAATAAAAGGGCAAAATGCATGGCCCGTATATCAGCAGTCCACGTGATGATGGCATGAAATAGGTGTTTGTTCACGTGTTGGTTTCCCCCAAGGCCCAATTCTCCAGAACACTATCACTATTTAAAATAAAAAGATGCTATATAATTATAAACATATACTACTATTATTGAACCGTCCAATTTAAACAATACATTTCAAGTATATTTTCAAAAATATAGTTTCTAAAAATATTCTCATTATTTTCTAAAAAAAATAAAAATTCTGATACATTAAAGACTAAAATTAGAATATATGTTGTATGATGCTAATTGGAACCTCAATTCTTGAAAATATTAAATTCTTTACTATCAATTAAATTAATTTGTCTTGTTTTAACCCCAAAACTTTGAATTATATTACTTTCTATAAGAATTGTAATTTATAAGCTTAACCAAATAAGTTATTAATGCTTCACCATTGCCGTTTGAGTCCTCATGCAAGTAAATAAGTAAATACTACTATAATCTAAAAATTTTAATTACCCCGGAGTCAAATATTTTGATGTTTCAAGTAACTTATCATCTTATATTTTTATTATTTATGATAGTGTACAAACATTTCAAATTCAAAACCCAAATTTGAGAAATTAGTCATTTGATTTTTGTTTTCTTCTCGATTCCGACTATAATTTGTGAGAAGTGAGAACTAATTTTAATAGCTGAATCTCCATCCTTTTATTGTTGATTCAAAACATCACCAGAGCCTTAATTATTTCGATGCCGCCAAAGTTGTCCTGATTCTAAAGCTAAGTATTCATTGCACTGGTGAATGTGTCGTTTTGATTAGTACTGGGTATGTCTTTTTGTATTTTTTTCAATCTGATTAGTACATTATTACAGCGCAGTAATGGCCTTTTTACAACACGAAATCATTATTTACTGCTCCAAATAAACAGAGATGTTGTTTCCATTTTACTGTAGATTATTCGTTCTGCGTTTAATGTATTGTCCTTTTATATTTCTTCGTGTATTATTCAATTTTTTTATTGCTGGGATATTTTTTTAGCTTAATATGTAATGTAGCACAAACTAATACACTCCAGTTTCTATTTTTCTTTATCACAGATTTGCCCCCGTCTTATATGTATATACCTCACTCCTTTACCTCGGCTTTATCTCCTTATTTCCTGGGTTCCCCTCTGCCAAAGGTGGTTGCTTGATTTTTGCTTTTTCTTTTGCTTTTCCATTTATTTGTTGCATTCATTTTTAATTTCAAGAAGAAAACAAATATATTTGCATATTGAATTTTGTCCGGTCTTTGTTTATCTCTGTTTCTTGAAATGTCTTAACAGGGTCTTGATGTAATATCTCTCTCTTATATGGGATTTTATCAATTTAGCCTTTAATGGATTTCAATGAAGAGGAGGAGGTTTTGATTTCATTGAGAAACATGGACAATTCCAATGAAGAAGAACTCAATGAAAATCCCGTAATCGCAAATGGTCACACAATCATCAGATCACACTCCTCTTATGAACCCAACATCAATCTAACCTTACCATGGTTCGATTTACGAGTCTTCTACGTTCGAGTTAGCAAATGTGTCATCCACAACAATTCAACTCCCGGGCACCTTACCTTAAACCACGTTCCCTTAAATCGAGACACCCTTCTCGAATCCAATGGTGTAAGAACTGGCATATATTCCGATGGTGCATCGACTCTACTCAAAAGGGATAGACTGGATAGGATTTCTGAAGAAGTTACGTTTGTGAGTACCGATAGTATAAAAATGACCGGAAGTGTGAAGTTTGAGGTGTTTCATAAAGATGTTATGGTTCTTTTTGGGACATTAGAATTGTGTCATAGTAATGGATTTATTGGTGAGTCGAAGAGTCAAGTGCCGAGTTGGATTATGAATTGTGAGTCGGATATACATAAGTCCGATGGGTTTTTTCAAACGGGTTTGGAGTCGGGTTCACCGTCTATCGAGGTTTATGTGGCAGGTTGTTTTTCTGGTAGTCCGATTATATTGACTAAAACATTGGAGCTTAGTCATAGGAGGAAACAAGTGAGGAAAGGAATGCTGGAATCTATACCAGAATGCGAGGTTAATCAAAATCGGAAGGACGATGATTCTTCGAGCCTTAGAAATACGGTATGAGGATTTTAAGCTTATAAAAATTTCTTAATTAGGGATTTAATTACTCTTTGCTCCATTTGGTTATTCTGTTGTGGCATAAGCATTTCCTAAATATTTTTGGAGCAATCTTCTTGGTAGTACAAATTGTTTCTTGGTAGCACTATAGAAAAACTTATCTTGGAGTGTTCAGGACAACATGAGACTGGCACATGTTTCTAAGCAAGTAATATTCAATATAATATTTTTTATCCCACATATATAGTTTTCATTTTTCTTATGGGATCTTGTGTGGATAACATAAGATATAACTAATTACTATTAGTAATTCATTAAATTTGTACATGTAATGTTGTGTGGATAACATATGATTCTTAATTTTCACAGTCGAGGTATGATCACCCGGATTACATAGCTGAAGAAGAAATATTTTGCAGTCCGTATTCAGGAATAGAATACTTAGAAAGTGAAGACGGAGAATTATCATGGTTCAATGCTGGAGTAAGAGTGGGGGTTGGTATAGGCCTCAGTGTCTGCCTTGGACTTGGAATCGGAGTGGGTTTGCTCGTTCGAACATACCAAGGAACCACAAACTTCAAAAGGCGCTTACTTTGATTGCTTTAATTCTTACTAATTAGTCGTTCTACTAATCTGACATGTTGCAGATATATTTGCTCAATGTTCGTGCAAATCAAGGTGCGAAAATAAAACTTTTGAATTTTATTCATAACGTAGTTTTTCCGTTTTAGGATTTCTTGATGGCTCGAGATCTTCTAATGTGGTTGTTGGATGAGATTATGTTGGTCTTAATCTTAACGTTTGATTGATGAAATTTAAGCTCCTTTCATTTGGTGTTTGATTATATCGTTTATATCCCGTTAATATATCCTGTATTAATTAAAAGAATATTCATCAAATGATAATTAAAAGTCTGGGATTGATTGCGTAATAAGTTCTTAATTATTTGGACATGTAAATTATTAGATGAACTCTAGAAAATGTCCTTATATCAAACAGATTTTAGTTTTCTCGTTGTTATATTTAGTTCAATCATTTTTAGGGGGGAAATAGGCCGGTGTTATCTAGTTAATAGTGTCGACAAATGGGCCAAAAACCTCATTTTGTCTCTGATCTAATTTTTCTGTTGGGTTGTGAATTGTGAATTGTGTTGGATTTTATAATTAATATATGAATAAATTAGTTGAGAGTAATTAAGGGTCGCGTCTGTTCGATCTAAAGAGGTACCATTTGGACCGAAATAGTGCAATTCAAGCGATGTGTCTCTTGCGAAAAGACATTTATGTGTCTATAAATAGGAGACTTAATATGGCCAATTAAGTATCATTTTTTCCGACAATGATTTTCATTTACTCTCTACTCTACTTTAAATTTATGTGGAATTTTCTGTTTGCTTCGGTTCGCCGTGGGTTCATTATTTGTGCAAATAATGAACAACAGACTGTTGTATCTTGGGAGACTACCGGGAATCAAACTGTATGCACCGTGGCAGCCCCGGAAATATTGTCTTAAGGAAATTGTTTCGGCAAGCCTCAGTCTCATTTCCTAGTTTTCATGTATTGATTGAAGTTTTTTGGTTTATTTCGATCCAAGTAAGTAGTTTTTACTAGTTTTTTACATTGATATATAATCTAATTTTATTAAAATTAATATATGTTAGATTATCTATATTTATTCTATGATGATCTAAGTTAGAAATATTTTTTTATGCAATATTCAAATACACAGATTGTTAGACACCAATAAATTGTGATTTGTGAATAAATTTAACTTCTTTTTCTTTTCGAGTTAGTGATGATCAAATATTATTATAAATAAACTGTCCAAATAATCTTTAAAACAAAGTAAATTATCATTCAAGGACCAGCCCAATCAAATATGAACTAGTCATCTGGCAACCCAAGTAGTTAAAAGTTAAAACACGAATCATCTAACTCTTACATGAACTATATTATCATGGACCTAAATTTTATTTTTAGTGTATGATCTGTTTTGTTCAACTAAATATTAGAAATTTTTCTCGAATTTTTTGGAAAAAAATCAAAAACACTAAGGAAAATTTATAATAAATTTACTAAATCAAGAAAAATAAGAAGTCTCATGGTAAACACACAGTTTCAGAGTTACAACTTTTTTTCGTTTCCACTGATTAGAAAATGAAATCATTATTTTCGACGGGAACGGTGAAAATTTTGATCCATGTGTAATACCACATTTACTCATGGATTAAAATTCTCATTATTTTTATCGAAAATATCAAAATACTTATGTTTGGAATCAAATTATAAAATGAAAATAAGATGTAAGTTCAAAACACTTTGTTTGTCTCGAGACTTTCTTAATTTTTTTAATTTAATATGTTCTTTTGTAATTATTTATGATGTTACCGATATATCTCTAAAAAACTTTCAATATTTAACTGATAAAACATACAAAAATGAAATATTGATACATAACGTAGATAATAATCTTATGTAACAACTTGTGGAATTACTAAGAAATTGTTACTAATTTCGCGTAAATTTTCGTAGAGTCTATGAATTGAATATTAGTTTGTACAAAAAAAAAAGAAAAAAAATTAGATGTGACTCAAATAATTAAGGCTTTTTTTTTTGGTACAAATTGAGTAGTAGAAATAGGGCTGGATAGATACCCTTATAAAATTTTGACATTTGGCGCTCCTCCTTAATGAAGAATGCGAAAGTTTTTAAATAGAATTTTCATTTATAGTCCCACAAACATTGATGTTTAAAGAAACTTGTAATGTTGTCACATATCCAGCAAGAAACGTTGTACAATCTTTAATGATATATATATATTTCACGCTCATAATTTCTCAGTAAATTTTCTGACCAATTTTCTCGGTAATATGCTCTTTTTCAAATCACATGAAGGTATACTGAACATTATGAATATCATAGGGGGTAAATTATCAATTTGCCATTAACTCGAGTTACACTCTCCAGCTAAAGGAGGTAAACTGCATCTTTAAAACTTTCACAGAGGGTAAAATGCTCTTTTTTAAATCACAGGGGTGGGGGTAAATTGAACATTATACATTTTACAGGGGGTAAATTTGCATTAGCTTGTGTAACTCGCTTGTCAAAATTGCGAGTGGGCATGGAAATTATTTTCTTAACATAGAGGGATAAATTGTCACATTTATTATAAAAATGATCACATTTACCATAATACATGGAGATAAACTTCCACATTATCATATCACAGGGGGATAAAATGCCATATATAAAAATGTCAGGGATGCGGTGTGAAACTTTTATAAGATTAAATGGGATAAAGTGCTCTTTTTTAAATCATAGGGATGTAAATTGAATATTATGAATATCACAGGGGGTCAATTGCCATTAACTCTAATAATAACATCTAGTATATCTCGAGACGATAATTTTGGGCATGTTTGTCTCACATTTCCGAAAAAAATTATGTGTTTGGAGAAACTGTGACAAACCCTTTTTTTTTTTACTTTCTGAAATAAATTTATCATCTTTTAATTTTCCCAAAGTAATCTCCCAAAACTCAAACGGACAACAATTTTCCTATCTCTTACACAAATTCTACATTGATTTGACATAAAGTAATATATCTCTTACACAATTTATCTCACTTAACAAACATGATTTGACATAATCACATAAAGTCTTACATTTCTTGCACCAACAATCTAAACACTTCAAAATATTTTATTTTCCAAACCATTCTTCCAAAATCTAAACAAATGCAACACTACGCAAATTAAAATTATTTCACAAACCTCCATTATTCTCCCAAATATCAAACAAACATACTATTTATCTCTTACTCTTAATTAGGAAAATATATAGCATGAGGTATCCCCAACCTAGCTCGCATGTTAAAAAGGTCATGTGCACTTTCACCCGTAAATACTATTTTTAGTTGGGATGGTCTATTATGACTCTTACTTCAAAGTGAGTCACCAATAACTTTAATGAAATTCAATTAGATTTGGACACGTATTCATGTTACAATCACAATCAACTAACGTTCAACCCTAGCTAACCTGTGAAATACCCAATCTACCCTTACTCTTTATTTTGTCAAAATACCAATATAACCTTTTATTTAAAAAAAAAAAAGAAATAAGAAATATTTAAATTATTTAAATAGAAATAAGAAATATTTAGATAAATTCTTCCCATTTTTTGAATCATTTTTTTCTACAAAAATTGCACATTATTAGGTATTTAAAATTTTAAAGCAAATCCTTACTTTCTAAATAATTAAAATATTGTTCTATAATTAAATAAAAATAAAGAATTTCTCAAATTTGAAAAAAAAAAAATTGGGATGTTCTTCCTCCTTAAGGAAGCTTGCTATTTGCTGAATATTTATGTTTGAACCTGCAGACAATTGCACTTTGTCTTTTGGTTCCTTTGGTATGAATTGGTATAGAACTTGGACAATTGAAGCAAGCAGTCAATTCATTATTCCTTGAATTAGATCTTTCAAAGACATCAGGAATTGATAATAATTCTCAGTTTGGATGTATTCTGCTGAAGTGCTGCCTTTATTAGCTCTTACAGCTATGGCAATATTCAGTGCTGGATGTAAGTTGAACTTGGACAATCAAAAAACATCATTAAATATTTAATGCAATTCCTTATTTTCCATATTTAATCACAATATTTTTTATCTAATTAAATAAATAAAAAAGAATTTCTCAAAATAAAAACAAAAAAGGGGGATCTTCTTCCAAGTAAGGAAGCTTCACCAGTGAAGCTTTACTCTGTTGTGGTTGCGGCCAGAACGGGGGCGGCACCATTCTGGTCTCTACCAGAATGACAGCGGCGAGTGAAGTGCCGCCATTCTGGTGGGGACGAGAATGGAAGTGGCACTTCGCCATCGCCTTCCTCATCGGACTAGAAATAGAGAGGGAGGAGGGTGGTGGTGGTATTGGTTAGGGTTTGAAAAGGGTTTTGAAGAGAATTTGGGGGAGATGAAATGAGAGGGATATTTTGGTCAATTGAATATTTCTATAAAGGTGAACAACGTAAAATTATTGTTTACAATGTATTGATTATTAAATTTTTGGGTGTGATACACAAAATGTTGGGGTGATACACATTTGTACACAATTAAATGCCAAGATAAATCTTTTTTTTTTTTCAAGGGTTATGATTGATTTGTTGTGGTGACTCAAGTTTGGGATGAGAGTCACGATCTATGATACACAGATACTCCAAAAAAATATAAAATACTGTATCGGATACACGGGGGATATGGATACGCGTGGGATACGTATCCGATACGTTACATGGCGTATCGGTAATAAAAATAAATAAAAATTAAAATAGATACGTATCTGATACACTAGTTGGACATCAGGACACTCCGGGAGGCTTTTATGTAATACTATGGGTCAAATTTGAATTATAAGGTGATTGGTCTAGTGATTGGTCTAGTGTCACTACCAAGTAGCGGATTAAGGTTCGAATCCCTATTAGGAGAGGTACCCACTTAATGTGTCCCCAACCCGCCTCGAAGGGATTAAACCATTGAGAAACAAAGAAAAAAGTGTCTAGTGCTAAACATAAACGACTAGTACCACTACTCAGTCTCTTATTTAAGTCTCTCTCCTAGGTCATGAAATCTCAAATATTAATTTATTCCATTGTTGCGATATGTTAAGAATGAATTTTGTTTGATTTTGTTGTTATATAACTTTTGTTTATGTTAAATTGGATTATTTTTTCTTCTAGAGCTTGAATTGAAAGATCTAGTTGCTTATGCATAAATTTAAATTATATTTTTACGTCTGTAACCATGTTGTATCATATTTAATAAATTTCAAAAATCAGTATCGCCGTATTCATATCGTACTGTATCTGTATCCGTGTTCTTAGTTTCACTTGAGGGTGTTTATTTATATCTACAGTTTGCCTTATTTCTTAGCTATAACAACTTTATACTGATTTGATCGTCGTATGGTTTGAATCGGGGATGTCACCTCCGATTTTTCTAACCGTTTGTGGGGTGTGGACTATATCCAACTTTTTGGACAACATTTTGACATTTGTCTCCCATCAACATTTTCAACCTGCATTGTAAATTTCAGGTATAGCTCTTACAGACGTCGATACGCTTTTCTTTGTATTTTACTCAATATATTTTATTTTTAATTCTTGAAATTAATTTTATTTAGAAAATGTTCTTATGGTATGTGAGACAAAAGATCATTGTAGTATCTACTCATAAACCGTAAGATTTAATTAAGCAATCAAATGACACTTTTGTTCTTTAATTTAATTTCTTTTGTGTGTACCAAGAAACGTCAACTAGTTAAATAGTATCATTCTATCAACTACTTAATTAGTTAGATATTTTTCTTAGACGGTGAATATATCATTAGATCAATCACTATATCAGAAAATATATTCACATCTATTTCATCGGTATCAAAGTACAAATATAAACTAATTACAAAAACTGATATTAAACTAGAGAATATTAAATACATAAATATGCTCATCTAAAAAAAATAAAAATAAAATACATAAATATGCTCATCTAAAAAAAAAACATAAATATGCTACTAATTGAATAACACACGATTTTTGGCTGACTATATTAACTCAACAATTTTAAAATTTACATAAATATGTGTGAAGAAAAAACATCTCTCCCAGCTCAAAAACCTCCAATTTCTGCCCTTGTATTGTACATGATGTTTTTGGTAAGTACAAGAGAATTGTAATTATTTAACCTCCAATTCTCTGATAATTTCAGAAGAGCTGGGATGCAAAGGAGATATTATCTGGAGACTGGAGTTAACTCTGGAAAATTGAAACTGAGGCCCCAAAATTTATTGGTACGATAGGCTAACTTGCACTTTTGGTACCATTAAATACGAAAATGCAAAATTGGTACCATATGATAGGTTTTCATTGCAATTTTGGTATCAAACCCAATTTTTCTACAAAGTTAATGGCAATTTACCCCTCTATAATTTAGAAAAAAATCAATCTACCCCCTTTAAATTTTTTAATGAAGCAATTTAACCCCTTCACCCGGAGATTGTAACTCACTTGCCGAAATTGAGAGTAGGCATGCAAACTATTTTATAACACAGGTGGATAAATTGCCACATTTATCATAACACAAGGGGTAAAATGCCACATTATCATAATAAAAGTGGCTAAAGTGCCGCCTATAGAAATATCAGGAAGGCGATGTCAAACTTTTACAAAATTTTAGGGGGTAAAATGCTCTTTTTTAAACAACGAGGGGGTAAATTGAATATTATGTATTTTATAGGGGGTAAATTGCCATTAACTTTGTAGAAAAATTGGGTTTGGTACCAAAGTTGAAATGAAAACCTATCCTATGGTACCAAAATTTGCATTTTCGTATCCAATGGTACCAAAATTACAATTAGTTCTATCCTATGGAACTAAAAAAGCAATTTCCCCAAATTTATTGTTACTGAAGAAGAGCAAACAACTTCCCATTTTCATTTGGTGGGTGGCAAAATTTGTACGGATTACGTACCTTTGTAATTTGCAATAAAGTTCTTTGTAATTTACCAATTTCCTGGCCAACTTTACCTAATTAATGTGATGTTGTTGCATTTATTCTGTCAAGAGATCAAGCTAGTTTGAGGTTTGCTATCGGGGAATGTTCGCATAAGTCTAAACACTTGGGTCTTCCTTTTTGTAAACCGAAATCTCGCAAGCAAGCTTTTGGGGACTTGGTCCTCAAACTCCAATCAAAGCTTAGTGGTTGGAAAAGCCGTAATTTATCCCAAGCCGGTAGAAGTGTGTTAATCCAAGCGGTTGCTCAATCTATCCATATCTACCCTATGTCTACATTCCTCCTTCCAAAAGATATTTGTTACCAACTTGACAAGCATATTCGTAAATTTTGGTGGGGTTCAAACCACATTGGGAATAGCTTAATGTTGAAGTCGTGGGATAGTTTATGTTTGCCTAAATCTGCAGGTGGGCTTGGCTTTAGGCGCTCGGCTGATTTCAATTCGGCCCTCGTCGCCAAATTAGCTTGGAAAGTGGCCGCTGGAGCGGACAGCCTTTGGGTCCGTGTTCTGGCCTCTAAATACACCCGTGAAACCCCTTTCCTTGAGATCAAAGTGGCGGGTCAACATGCTTCTTGGCTGTGGCACGACCTCATTGTTTGTCGGGACTTGATTGCTAAAGGCGCCTGCTTTAAAATCTCGGTGGATTCTAAGGTACTTACTTGGAAAGAACCTTGGATTCCCACGGTTCCGGGGTTCATTCCCTCTCCCAAGGATGGCTTGGTTGATCTTAAAAATTGCTCTGTTTTGGTTAAACACTTGATGTGTGAAGGAAGTAACTCTTGGAACTTGGATATTTTGTTGGATCTCTTTCCTCCGGAAGTGGTCTTCGAAATTAGAAAGATCCACATATCTTCCTCCCCCGAGCCTAAAAGGCTCATTTGGACTCCATCTTCGTCTGGAGTGTTCTCTTCAAAATCAGCTTATCATTTGTCCCAAAAGTGCCGTTTTGGTGCCTCGCTTGGTGTCCTAAATTTTATCTTCAAAAACTTATGGGCAGCAAAGATTCATAGTCGATCGAAGCTTTTTCTTTGGAAACTTATTCACAATATCCTCCCCACCAAAGGTAAGCTTCGATTCCTTTTCTCTGTGGAACTTATTAACTGCCCTTTTTGTGACTTGGAAGAGGAGTCGATTGAGCATCTCTTTCTCCGGTGCCCTTTCACGAAAGCTGTGTGGTTCAAATCTAAATGGAGCTTTCGGATTGATTCATTTAGTAATGAACCTCTTATTGGCTTTCTCATTTTGATCCTTGACACTAAGTCTCGTCTTTTTCCCGGTGAATTGGATTGTTTGGAATTCCTTATCTTCGCAGCTATTCTTATGGAATTTATTTGGGCTCGACGCAATCAAATTGTCCACGGCAAACCAATCATTGAATTTGACAAGTTTCTCAAACTAGTTGAAGCTATTAGCGCTGAACACTTTTTTGCTCAAAAACTTTGGATCACTTCAAGTAAAGCTCCTTCCTATTCTATTGTTTGGTCCCCCCCTAGGCCGAATGGAATTAAGGTGAATTCTGATGCTTCTTTTAAAGATGGTCTTGCTGCGTTTGCGGTCATCATTTGGAATTCGAACGGTTCTATCCTTTTTGCTGCTGCGTCTAAGCAGCCTTGTTTATCGCCTTTGGCTGCTGAATGCCTCTCTCTTCACCTAGCTTGCTCTATTTTGATGAAGTGGAAAATTGATGAAGCTTGCATTGAAAATGATTGTCTTCAAGCCATTTTCGAAATCTCTAATGATTGGCAGGCTGCGGATTGGTCAGCTCGTGATTTTATAGAAGAAATTCGGAAATTTTGGTCTTGTTGGCCAAAATGGAGATTCAAGTTTGCACCGAGAAATTCAAATTTTGCTGCACACAATCTTGCGGCTTGGGCTTTTGATTCCGGTTGGTCGGATCCTTCTATTTGTATCCCGTTTAGTTTAATTCCTATTAATGTTTGTTGCGATGGGGGCTACCCTCTTTTTGAATTTGTAAAACCTTTCTTTTAATTTGTTGGTATTGATTTGTTAATTATCAAAAAAAAAAAAGTAATATTAAATCAGACATCAGGAATTGAAATTAGTAGTTATGGGGAACACAATCTCACTACTTTCATTTAATTTTGAACTAGTTTACGGAAATTTTTCTGTAATTTCTGGAAAATATTTGAATACAATATAAATAAAAAAAAAACATATTGAAATGAAAACTACTTTATATTTTTGTTCCAACTGACTCAAAAACAAAACTTTTCTAGCATATCGAAATTTTGACCCATAATTCTTGTCTCTATTAAGACTTTAAGCTCACTCTTGACGTTCATTTATAGTATGTTTATTGAATAAATTGCGTATAATTAAAGAGTTCAATGGCGTAATTATGAAAGAGTTGTTAAATTATTGGTGCGTTAATTCTTTAATAACCGTTGTCAAGTTGGTGATATTTTATTGTCAATATATTCATTTTTCTTCGTTGCTTGACTTGCATGTATTTGGCACTTTGCTAATTAAAATAATGCAAATGTAAGACTTAGGTCATAGACTCATAGTGTATCTTGCTTTCTGCAGTCCTTTTCAATCCCAATCTATTAGAATAATTTTTGGATTTGCAGAATTCAGTGAAGGGAATATAGATTAATCGATATCATGAAGGGGACATATGCAAAAATAGTTACAACCTAGGTAACTAAGTCGCGGAGCGGGTGCGAGTGCGGGTGCGCGAGCGCGAGCGCGAAAGCGTTATATATTAAAACTTTGACATATGAGAGCGCCTATAAAGCGTCTTAAAAATAATATTAAAATAATTAAAATATAATATAACAATTAAAAATACTAATATTACAAAAGTGTAATCTACAAAAAAAAATATACTTTCTAAATAAATATAGAACTAAAAGTAATTATTTTAATATATTTTGTTACTTATATTCTAATATATATAATATGTTTTTTTTTTCTATACATTTAAAAGTTACATAGAAATTGTAGTCCAATAAATCTGTTACAAAAATGACAAATATAACTAATAAACAAAATGTTATTTCATTAAGTCCATAAAATAAATTTAGACATCAACATGCAACGTGTAATTTTAAGCCAAGTGGATTTTTTTTTTTTTTTTTTTTTAAAGTTTAAAACATGTCATATACATTTTTTATAGAACATTATTTGATTTATAAAATGTTAATGTTTTACCTTGATGTATGGAAAATAGTAAATTCTCATTCTCGATATAAGTTCAAATTGCATGAAAATGAAAAATTTGTAAGTAATTATACTTTCTGTCCAGTTAATATGTCTCTCTGTAGCTTGCTTTCAATGGGTTTATTGTGGTGCTTTGCATTGTAAAATTCAAATAAATAATATAGTAATATTTTATGTTGTTTTGGTATTCCCAATTTATAGTCATGATGTTGATGTCATCATTGCAGGACATCATGTCCATAACCCACTTTCCATACGGCTAGGGGTATAAATGAGTCGAGTTGTATCAAACGACAAATTGTTCAAGTTTGATTTGAATTTTATCGAGCTTGAAATTTTGTGTTTGAGTTTGGTTTGATTTCTTAATGAACCGAGCTCAAACGAGCTCGAGCCGAGTATTGAGTAGCTTGATATTTTACATGTGTTTTTTTTCTTCAGATTTTAGCTTATCGAGTCGAGCTCGAGACGTGCTTCAAAAGTTATCAAACAAGAAATCTTGTTTGATTAGTTTGACGAACCGAGCTCAAACGAGCTTTTATCGAACGAGCTCGTATCGAACGAGCTCGAGCCGAGTATCGAATAGCTTTTTTTGATTTTCAGTCCTACATACGGCTTTACAGAGATAGCATAAAGCTATAAAATATTTTTATGTACAAGTGTTAGATGTTTATTGGCTAATATGTGGGATGCGCGAATTTTGCTTCACAAGAGCGCGCACCAGCTAAAGATAGTGCGCGAATTTTGCTTCATAAGAGCACGCACTATCTTCAGCCAGTGCGCGAATTATGCATCGAATTTGCTTTTCGCGCTCAGTGCGCGAATTGGGTGCGCGCATGAGCCTCTCCCACGCGAATTTAGTTACCTAGGTTACAACTATCGAGAATATTACCTTCTCACTTTGATGGGGTACGTTATATGCAAATTACACGTATGAGTTATATATAGGTTTTTGTTGATGAATATATGTGTATCTTATTATCTTATTTTTATTAGCAAATATATCTACATAGAGCAGCTAGATACTCTATATATGTAATTATTCATCCATAACTATAAATTTACGGGATTATTGCATTTTTGGTACCACAACTATAGCCCATTGGCATTTTTATCCCGTAACTTTTCGGACTGGCACATTTGGTGCCACAACTTCAACATTAGTGGCAATTTTGGTGCCATTTGAGGTCCAATTTTGAAATTGGCCCGAAATTCCCCCATGTACGGGCCATGTGACATGAAAATTGGGGATTTTGATCATTCAACACTTTTTTCATGAATGAAAAAAAAAATCCACTCACCAAGAACTAGGCTACTTGGATGTTTTTATTTGGGGAAGAATAAGAAAGAGGGTAACAATTTAATTAAGGGAATGTTTGGTGAATTTTATAGGAAAAGTTAGGATTTTAAATTTTGGTATTTTTTTTATTGAAAAAGACGTTGAATAGTCAATTTTGATATATTATTAAATCACATGGATCATATGGGGGAATTTCGGGCCAATTTTGAAATTGGGCCTCAATTGGCACCAAAATTGCCACTGATGTTGAAGTTGTGGCACCAAATGTGCCAGCCCGAAAAGCTACGGGGTAGAAAGGCCAGTGGGCTATAGTTGTGGCACCAAAAATGCATTAATCCCATAAATTTACTATATTAATTCCTGTATTTCATAATATTGAGTCAGGAGAGAGCAATTAGTTTTATCTAAAGTTACATGTAATCAAAATTAGCATATGGATTTCACAAAACCCTCTATAAATTAAAAATTTGTGATTAAGTGGTAGACAACCGACAATATCAAATTAGATATAACCATAACCACATAAATTAATATTGTAATTTTTAGTTTCCATTTTTAACTTTAAAAAAAAAAAAAAAAAACCTAATTAGTAGTTCGATAAAAAAGATCCAACTAAAATCAAATGAACCAAACGCTAACTATAATTAAAACTTGATTTTAGGACGTTACTATACATTATTGCTATAGCTTTTTCTTTTCATTGTTTTTGTGTGACAAATAAGTTTGTGAAGTATAAAAAATATTCTTACCATACTTCATTAGTACGCATTGAGTATCGAAATTTTCTGGCAATTCTAATAAAGCTCAAGTCTTTTAATTAATGATTTTTTCTCATAAGTATTCTCTCAAAATAATGATATGATATTGTTCACTTGAGCTACTAAATTCATGTCAAAAGTTGAATTTTGGATATATACATATACACGTGAACAAGCGACAAAGAAGTTTTCTGATTTTTAGCCCCTAGGGGCATTGGCGGATTGGTAATGACTGAGGTGATGTGGGGAATCTCTCCTCAGGCAATGCAGGTTTGAACCTCGTGTGGGGCAAATTTCAACTGAAATATTGTGGGAGTTTGTGCTGAGGTTCGTATTATGTTGGTTCTCTCCATCAGAATCCTATATATTATCCGTGACTTCCCTCAATTTAAATACTGCATGGTCAATGGGCCTTTGACACAGAAGGATTTCTCCTTTGGGATAAACCTTTAAAAAAAAAAAAAAAAAGACAGTAAAAAGATGGAGGAGCATTTCATATTAATTATTTGAATCAAGTTAACGGAAAAAATGAGATGTCAACAAGGGTACATTTATCAGTTGATAAATACCCAAGCGGTGGGCGCGGGAGACGCTCCTCTTGAATTTTGTCTCCTTGTCCACTGGAAGATATTATGTGGTGCATGCTTTGTATGATAGACATGCATTGTATGATTGACATCACGTAGATAAAATTTATTCAAATCAGTTTATGCTATGAATATATGTTGAAAATGAAATCATGGAGTCATATTATTTTTAAATTTAAAGGTTAAAAATGATAATTTCCATAAAAAAAAAATTACTATTGTTTTCTCTAAAACATGGTAACATTTTAGTTTTTAAATCAATAGAATCAAAACAACACTCTTTATTTCATTTTGGATGTTTTTATTTTTCTTGATTTAGTAATTTATAAATGATTTCTCTAAATGTTTCTAAAGTATTTTCAAAAAGATTTAATATTTTTTAGAAATTAGTTGATCGAAGCATACACTAAAAATAAAATATTAATTAACGTTCCCATCCGAAAAATACACAAAATAATATTTTGTCCACTAGATAGTTCTCACTTGTTACAAAGCCCAACTTCACTAAAACAATTTCTCTGACATGTTTGTTTAACTTTTGGGAGAGTAGTGGATGTTTGAGAAATAATATCGATGTTCATAATGTTGCTTGTTTCAGCTTTTTGAGATTAGTTTGAAAAATAAGATAGGTATATATTTTTTTAGAGACTATGAAACAAAGAGAAATAATGTAAATAATAAGTTACTTGTTAGTTTGTTTAAGAAAATTGAGAGGGGATAAGTTTAATTTTGAAATCATTTATGTTGTTTGTTTGTCTTTTGGGATAACACCAAACTATTGTCCCAAAAGCGAGACAAACAGGGGCCTAAATCATACTTATTCTCCAAGTATAAAGTGTAACACTTATGTCCCTCTTACCAAAATTTTTACACTTAAGTCCCTCTAATATAAAATGTGTTACATTAATCAATTGTTCGACACGTCTCGGGCGAAAATACAATCACGTGCAAGTCAAGTGACTTTTTGTAAGGGTATTTTCAAGTTTTTATGTGTTGTAATATATTTTAACTTGATCAATGTAATACATTTATCGGTGTAATTTGGAATAGTGCTTGAAATTTGATCAGTGTAACATTTTTTATATAAAATGACCTAAGCGTAAATTCTTTTATAAAATGAATATAAGTGTAAAATATTTTATTTTTGAGGAACTATGATTTAGCCCAAACAAGACATGTATTACTATATTTTAATTTTTTTTTCCCAATGGTTTAATCCATTTCGAAATGCGTTAGACACGTTAAGTGGAAACCTTTCCCAACATAGATTCGAATTTGAGTTCGTTACTTTGTAATGACTAGTATATTTTAATTTTCCATTGAATGATTGAATTCCTAAATCCTTGCTAGCCAACACGGCAACACCTCAATGGAAAAAGGCCCACCCTTTTTTTCATTTTCAATATATATTTAATCCATTTTCATCTTAAATTCAACAAAGATAAAATGCCAATAGACACGGAGTAAGCCATTTTCTCCTCTTCCGCACACACAAACACTATTCGATCTCGCCGGTAATAATGGCGTCCGCCGGGAATTCCTCCGGCGACAATATCCTGACCAGAAAAACTCCGATTCTAGGGCAGAGACTCTACGTGCTCATTATCGCTACCGTATTACTCGTACTCGCCGTCTTCATTTTACTTTTCCTATTCCTTCGTAATCGGAACTCCAAACGACGTCGCATTGGCATTAAGCAAACTTCCGGGCTGTTACCTCTGGTCTCTAACGAGATGAGTGAGGTTAAAGATTCAGATCGAGTTAAAGCAACAGCTAAAGTTGTTACTGAAAAAAACAAAGTTTTTCTTATAGATGACGTAGTAAAAGGGGTGGGGATCGAGTCAGGGTGTAAGAAGGTGAGTTCGGGAAGCAACGAGTCGAGTACGACTCGGAGCGAGTCGTCGTCGGCATTTTCGGCGTCGACCGACGGTTTGGGGGGCTTCGGGTGGGGGCGGTGGTACAGTTTAAGAGAGCTAGAAATCGCGACGAATCAATTTTCCGTTGAGAATGTTATTGGTGAAGGAGGCTATGGCATTGTTTATCGCGGCGTCTTGCACGACGGCTCTGTAATCGCCGTTAAAAATCTTCTAAACAACAAGTAAGTTTACCCACTGCAATTTGATTAAATCAGTGTTTAGTACTTGGAATTAATCGCATCAGAATCAAATTATGTTGACAGCTATTATATTTTAGTTTAATTAATGATCTTAATTTTTTGTCTTTTGGCATTAGTATGGATTGTTTAATAGAATGGCAAGGAAATCAAGCTTCGTAGATCTGGATTTTATTGAATTTAGTGCGTGGGGAACTAATTTCTTGTCTCTTTTGACTAAGGATTAAAGAAAAACAAAGTAAACGGTAGCTTTTGTTTCTTTATTTCTTATTGTTCTTCTCCATTTGCTACAGGGCAAACTTTAAACCTGTTCCTTTTTCCTTCAATTAATTTTAAAAAAATCAATATGTTAGCTTTATTTTATCTTGATTAGCTTTAGCCTTTTTTTTAAAACCCAGTTTACTTAGCTTTCCCTATTTTGGGTCCTTTTTCTTTTTCTTTCCCTAATTTATCTTAGATTTGATTGAATAATTAGTAATGGCCTTTAATACTTGTTCAAAAAGAAAAATATTTGCATTTTTTGGTATACTAGAAAGGTGCACATAAGGTGCATGTGTCTGGTTAATTTTACCATTGAATGTTTAAAATTAGTGTATGATAACCTAATGTAAAAAATAGCTAAGAAGCACCAAATGATTGAAAAACAACCTAAGTAGTGAATGATACAAGTGAGTTATAAAATATTAAAATATAACAACCAAGATATATTTAAATAATTCAAACTTTATGCACATATTATTGAAAGAACTAATATTACAAGTATGTAATAATTTTAAAAATATTACTAAGAATTTGCGGATTCTCATGATTTTATTTAAATTTTGAAGTATCTTGCTCTAGGTTTCCCTTTAAAAGCCATAACTACAATTTTGGATTTTTCAGTCATGAATTTTATTTTTCTAATAATTTTATATTAATATTATATTTTCTTTTTTTGTTTTTGTTTGTCTGATAAATTTCTTCATTAGCCCTCTTAAGAGCAGCAACATTTGTTAGAATTAACTTCAATGGTCTTGTGAACAGGGGTCAAGCAGAGAAGGAATTTAAGGTGGAGGTTGAAGCCATTGGCAAAGTAAAACACAAAAATCTCGTGGGTCTAATAGGTTATTGTGCAGATGGTGCGCAAAGGTACCCCTTTCTTTCTATTTGCTTTCTCTCCATTAATTTTGTACTAATTGTTATTTCTTTAAATTATTTTACGGATCTTTTTATTTGAATCAGGTTGCTTGTCTATGAGTACATTGATAATGGCAATTTGGAGCAATGGTTACATGGTGATGTCGGACCAGTTAGCCCTTTAACTTGGGAGATCCGAATCAAAATTGCCATTGGGACAGCAAGAGGGTGAGACATATAACATATTTTTATCCAAATCAGACTACATAATTTCAACTTAGTTGATACTTTTGCCCTTGAAAAACCATCCTCATACTTTGTGAATTTGTTTGGTAGCTAATATTAGGTATTTTTATCCACCTTTATCTCTTGTTTGGTAGCATTGATAAATAAAGCGGGCCTGCTCATAAGCTAGTGAGGATCCGCCAAATTTAGACACTTTAATCGTATTATCACATGTCCAACGCCAACCATATGATAATAGGATATCTATGGTACAACAACACATTTAGGTTTCGCACTTTGCTAATTTGTCTGTTATATATATTTCAAACAGTTAAATTATACTACCAAACAAATTGAAAAATCATATTATATAGTCCGCAATAACATAAATACTAGTTTCACCATTATTTTATAGTTGCTACCAAACGAGCTCTGTCTGTTTTGTCATGGTCTTTGGGAATTTGGAGGTACTTCAATTTTGGGAGTTGATATATGATAAATTTTCTATCCAGCGTCCATGTCGATGTTACTTTATTTGATATCTATTCTTTAAGGATTCATGTGAAATGAAGGATATAGGATTTGTAGAAAAGATTTTAAATGGCTCCTAGTATTGGTGGATTTTAAAGCCACCATTTTGGTAAAAGAATATAACAAAATGAATGCTTAGGATTTGACATACAAAATCATTGTGATCCAAACACATACTATGATCAAAATGAATCGTGTGACTTTATCAGGATTGACGGGTTTTGAATTGCAGAATGATTTTTTTTTTTGGTAATTAATTTGCAGAATGAATTTCAAATGGCTTCAATATTGGGTGATTTTTTTTTTGATAAATTGATGTTGGGTGAATTTCAAGTTCATCATTTCGGTTAAAAGAATAGCACACATTTGAAATCAATACAATATTGATCCAAGCAAATGCTGGCATATCTTTGGATTAACATTAAGCACTGAGAGATGCTAATTAAGGATTGTATTATTCCTTTTCTCGCTGACTATGACTTTTATATTTACACAAAAAGAAATGTGAAAAAGAATCATAGAATTGGCATCTCCCAAATGCTTCAAATGTTAATCCAAAAAATTCTATCGGTCCAAAAATATATTATTGTGTTTCCTTCAAATTCATTGGAAATTCTTTGTTAAATCTATGTAATGGAGATCCTTTAAATTCATTCTAATTGGAAATGTTGCAAAGAAGGGGAAGTTAACTTGTTACATGACCTGTATATCAACCCATGCTCTGAATAGTGTCTTCAGACAACATATGTGTTCAGTCTTATTTCCTTTCATCTTACATGTATATTAATTTTTGAAACTTTTCATAGACTGGCATACTTACATGAAGGATTGGAACCCAAAGTTGTTCATCGTGATGTGAAATCCAGCAACGTTCTTTTAGACAGGAAATGGAACGCGAGAGTATCAGATTTTGGACTTGCCAAATTGTTGGGATCTGAAAAGAGCTTTGTTACCACACGAGTGATGGGAACATTCGGGTTTCTCCTGTTCTTTCCTTTGTCCTATGATTTTTCTTTTAAGACTGTCTTTCTTCCTAATTGATTGTCTGTTTATTTATCCCAGATATGTCTCCCCTGACTATGCAAGTACGGGTATGCTCAATGAAGCAAATGATGTATATAGCTTTGGGGTTCTACTGATGGAAATAATTACTGGAAGAAGCCCAGTAGACTATTCTAGACCCCCCGGCGAGGTGAAAAATGTTTCTTCTCCTTGTTAACTTTCCGCACTCGACTATACATGTTAACTGCAAGATATTTTTATGGATTAAAATTTGTTTTACATATCACCAAAAATGCGAAACAATTTCTTTTTTTAACTCAGCGAAAACTTAAACATGTGGTAACTTCACAATTTCCTCCGGAACTATTATCTTTTCCTCTTAACTTTTCAAATAAAATCCTAATATTTTAAAAACTAAAAAGAGTATGTTTTCCTCTCATAGTAATGCAAAGGTTTCTATTTAAGTAGCAATGTAAAAGGATTTCATAGTATTATAAATTATGTTAGCATCCAATAAGCTAGCGATCATCTATATGTAGCTGCTCTGATAGATAATTCATCTCACATAATGACATTTGTACATTGTGCTTATAATAGTGAGAATTTCTTGGTTTGATGGAATAAAAGGAATCTAACGTATGATATGGACACGGTCAAATTTAGCAATCCATTTTTTTCATAATTTTGATTAATCTCCAATTTTGCAATTTTTCCTGGTGTTTTCTGATAAGTTTATAGTAAAATTTTGTAGCTCGTAACACACTAAACGAAATTTTGATCTATGCATATTGTGACTCCCTTTTTCAATTTCAGATGAACTTGATAGATTGGTTCAAAACTATGGTGGGTAATCGTCGTGGTGAAGATTTGGTAGACCCACTAATTGAAGTTCCTCCTCCCCCAAGAGTGTTAAAGAGAATTTTATTGATTTGCCTTCGCTGTATAGATTTAGATGCAAATAAGCGTCCAAAGATGGGGCAAATTGTCCACATGCTCGAGGCAGATGAGATTCCTTACCGCTCTGTAAGCATTTGTCCTTTAAGGCTTTGTGTCTTGCAATTTACTACTAGCTCTTTCTTCAGTCTTATTAAAACTTGTCTAAATTTGACTTTACTTCCTCTGACTATCCTTAGTGTGTCCCCTCTAACTATCCTTCGTGCTTCAGTTGCACCAGACCATTAGTTTCAACATATTTCCGTCAAAGTCTGTTACTAAAATTTCTCAAATTTCCCCTTTAACATAAAAGTAGTGTACATTTGATTTTCTCTCCTTATTATCAATAACATACCAAACCTGAATCAATGTGAGAAACTCTTATTATATTTCTCAACATGGATATTGTGGATAATACAAATTTTGTCTGAAGTTTTATTTTAAGTTGTTACTTGGTTCATTTCGTGTGAATTCTGATATAATTAGATGTTTGTACTTTTTAGGAACCTCGTTCAGTTCGCGATATAGCTCCTCTTCATCCTCAATCAATTGGTGACGATAAAACTTGATCAGTGGTGAATGATGAAGAAGAAAACCTTAGATGGAGATGAACGGGTAATTCGTCTGGGCACATTCCACACATCTTCCAAGATAGAACATTCTTTGATGATGCATAAAAGGGTATACTGGTTTATTGTGTGTATGTATGCTTAGTGATCATATATCTGAGATGGCAGAGCTTCGTTACCTATTACCAAAGAATATTTTCAAATAATTGTCAAAATCCGTACTTGGAATATATGTAAGAGACTTATATTTAACTGAGGTAGTAAATATATGTATGTACGAAATATCCTTGACAATATGTAAACTGCACGACTTATATGTACACTGATAGAACTTTTTCCAGTAAACACTATTCTTAAATCATGGAATTTTGTTCTCCATAGGAGGTTTTGTCAAACGTATCTAATCATAGAATAAGTATATTGCATTTCTCATTTGATCCGTAATCTTTTTAGAAGTGTTACCCAATCACATAACAAGTGCATTATATTCCATGTATTCAGATGTTTTGGTTTACGTAAGAATTTCCCAAATAGAATATATGTCTTTCGTCAAGTTTGAGTTTGTAATAAATAACAGCCTATTTCATGAATTTAGAATCTTAGATATGGGGTGAATTACCAGTGCCTCCCTGATGAGGTAAGGCTTAATTTGGGGGATGGGGGGACCTGGGGGTGGGGGGAGGAGGAGACTGTGGAGTCCTAGATAACTAAATTCGCGCACCAAGGGTAGCCGCGCGCTCTCAATTCGCGCTCTGAGCGCCAAATGTGAATTCTAGGCTGAATTCGCGCTCTGTGGAGATATAATTCGCGCTCTGTTCAGAATAAATTCGCGCACACCTTGCATCACCTATTAAAAGTTGACATATGTCCACAAAAGCCTATGCTGTCATCTATCAGCTTCGCGGCTCTACTTCCAAAATTCAAGTGGGCTACAGCTGTAAGCTTGTAATATTAAATCAATAGCATTAGTGGGCCCTTTAACTAATGGATATTGGAAATTCTATATTAATAGCTGTATTGGAAAGCTATATTAAATTGCTCTAAGAAAATTAATTACTGCAAATTGCTTATCACTATGATAAGAAAATATTTAAATTAAAAAAGATTAATGAGTATTCACTTATTAGAACTTATATAATTGTCTATTTGGAGTTAAAAAATTCAATTTATCATTACATACTTGATATAAAAATATTACATCTACGGTTATACCTTTTGGGTTGTAAGATATACACAATATTTCATACATTATGTATACATTATAAATTAAAAACATCAAATTCAATCAATTTATCCATCAATATATTTACTTTTAATCTTATTTTCAGTAAAAGTTAATTATAAGATATTTTATAGTTCTCATTTTTAAAATATATGTATATATTTATTATTATAATATTATTTTAAAGACGCTCTTCTGACGCTCTCATGTATTAAAATTTTAATATATCGCGCTCTCACGCTCTCGCTCCCGCTCCCGCACCCGCACCCGCTCCACGAATTAGTTACCTAGCTGTGGACTCGTCATTTTTGTGAGTTACCATTATCCCCCTGATGTTTGTTACAAAATCTTTCATATTTACGGAGCAAGTGAGTGCGGTGTCTTTGCCCCGAGTTCGAATCCTCTTGCCAATATTTTCTAGGTCGAGCTCGTCACACATGGTTTTTCTAGTGTTGTTTACATGTCTCATGTGGTTTGCGAGCTATTGCATGAGAGCGGGGTTTACCTTGTGCACTTCGGTGGCTGGCTGCGGGTTCCTTTGTCAACCAAAAAAAAAAAAATCTTTCATATTTCACGAAATATATATTCCTTTCTAAGTTTCAGTTTTTTTTTTTTGGGATAATTTTCTAAGTTTCAGTTTTGAATTTAGGGATATTTGTAAGGTTTGTAATATAAGGTGATATTTAGTTATTTACATCTGAAAAAATTGGTAAAATCGTAAAAATTGTCAGTAAAATCGGTTAGTAGTGCTGATATAACTAAAGGTCTTTGTTCTAAAAATTATTTAATTAATTTTATTTTTTTTTGGTGTCCCAGTGTTTTGAATTTAAGGAGTCATTTTTTTTTTTCTGTTTTGAAAATTTTAAGGAGTCATTATGATGATTACATTCACTTCATACAGTTATTTTATGAGTGAATGGCAAATTAACTCCCTATATTACTCTTAATAGACAGTTTAACTTAGGGCTGAGCACGGTTCGGTAAACCGACCGAACCGAACAGGACCGAATGGTTCGGTCCGGACCGATTACCGAACCGAAAATTCGGTTCGATAATCGGTCCACGATTTTTCAGGACCGAACCGATTGAGAACCGAAAATTCGGTTCGGTTCGGTTCGTACCGGTTCGTACCGAATTTCACTTGAAGTAGGATCGAACCGTGGAAAATTTGATTGTTTGTTTGTTTTTTTGGACCGAATCGGAAAATTTGATTGTCTTACCGGACCGAACCGAACCGAATTGGACCAAACCGTTAAATTTTGTGATAAAAATCGGAAAAATTTAAAAATCGGGAAACCATGGACCGAACCGGACCGTTCGGTTTTTGTACCGAACCGAACCAAAAATTTCGGTCTGATAAACGGTCCATGGATTTCCAGAACCGAATCGGCCAGGAACCAAACTTCGGTCCGGTTCGATCCGGTTCGGTCCAAATGCTCACCCCTAGTTTAACTCCTTGTGATAAATAAAAGACAAAATATCTTCCTTTGTTTTTATAAAAGAAGCATACGGCCTCCCTCTTGATTTTTACATTTTTACAAGGGGATAAAATATCCATTATGTAATATCACAGGGAGTTAAATTGTCCATTTACTCATATTACAGGGAGGTAAAATGCTTATTTACGCATATCATAGGGGTAAAGTGAGATGAATCTGTTGTCAATGGTAAGGTTAAATTTGTCATTTTTTAACATGAAAATGAAGTCTCAGTCGCATTATAGTAATATCACAGGGAGTTAAAGTGTCCATTTACGCATATTACGGGGAGGTAAATTGCTTATTTACGCATATCATAGGGGTAAAGTGAGATGAATCTGTTGTCAATGGTAAGGTTATATTTGTCCTTTTTTACATGAAAATGAAGTCTCAGTCGCATTATAGAGTGTGTGTGCTACACATTCACTAACAAGGAGGTAAATTGCTCATTATTTCATATCGCAGGGAGGTTAATTGCTCATTATTTCATTTCACAGGGAGGTAAATTGATTTTTGATATCACATGGGAGTTAAAATGCCCATTAGACATATCTCGAGTTAGGCCCAAACCATGTATGTGGACTTAGCCCAATTCATGTGGTGAATTCTAATAGATGATAAATCTTTTACAAAGACCTTGAGGCAATACTTGTCAAAAACCCGGTATGTACAAGCAACCCATTTAAAATTCAATCCCAACTTAAATTTTTACAATCCCCTTTGGCAACTTGATTAATACTTGAAATTTATGTTAACTTTTATGCATTTATCATAACAGTGTTAACTTTTATATATATACATGATGCAATATTAATGTTTTGTTTAATTCTAAGTTTCAATACTCTCCCTTCATACGTGGGTGGATTGAATGTGTGGGTGAAATAAGCCCAACACGTGATACTAAAGCCCAACCTTGCGGATTGCGACATATGGGCCCCAACACACGAATAATGACCGTCCAGGCCTTTGTTAACTGGACGAAGAATAACAACCTAGACCTTTGTTATCTGGATGAAGAATAATCCCATCATGCAAACAAGAAGGAGTCTGAATTAGGCTCAAGCCATGTATATGGACTTAGCCTAATTCATGTGGTGAATTCTAATAGATGATAAATCTTTTACAAAGACCTTGAGGCAATACCAAATGTCTCCAGTTATAGCTTCTGAGATTGAGTTAGACTCAAGCCATGTAAGTGGACTTAGCCCAATTTATGTGGTGAATTCTAATAGACGATAAATCTTTTACAAAGACTTTGAGGCAATACCAAAGGTCTCCAGTTATAATGACCATACTAAGCTAAAAGTGAAATAATCTAATACGAAAGACTTTAAGCCCATGCCTAGTACCAAAAAAGGTGAGAATTTTTTCACAACATATTTTGAGCCTAGACCTAGTGCTTCAAGCTACACTGACGATGTCAAACCAAAAGGCGAGAAATCTTTCACAAAAGACTTTGAGCCTAGGCTAATTCATCGAATTATAACGAGGATTCTAAACCAAAGGAGAAGAAATCTTACACCAAAGACTTTGAGCCAAGGCCAAATCTCTCAGCCTACACAGATGATGTTGTTGGAGTGCAAACAGAGAAGATTTTCGAGCCTCACCCAAATCTTAATGTTTATAAGGATAAGGCATCAAATGAGAATAGGTGCAACCTACCCGCATTTGATGAACGAGCAAAAAAATGGTTCATGTTTGTTTTTTCAATATGTGGCCTTTAAGAAGGGGATGTGTAAGATAACTGAACAAGGTGTGTGTACCTATGATTTCATCTGAAATTGTACTTGCCAAAATTCTACTTATAGGGTCGTGCTTACTCATATAGACGATTTGAACCTGCCTTCTCACTTAATTTTTCTGATGCCTTAGGCTTCTTCATGTTTATGCCTTGTGTGTGACTGCATACTGCTCCTAGTCTTTTTTTGACCTCCAAGTATTAGGCTTTTGTTGCATAACTCTGCGTCCACAAATTTGTATTGTTCTAAACCGCTATCATATATTTGGTTTGTGTTATTTTGGCACATATTTTTGATAGTTTAGAGTCCGTTTGATTCATTCACTTGATCTGGGGCGATTAAGAAACAAAGTTATTTCCTATGATTGATATTTTTGTGGTTATGAAAATGGTAATAATCAGAATGATACTCTTATCAGATATGTCCTATATTGATTCAGACTCTTTAATTTTGAATAGAACCAGCAATATTATAGAGAACCTGCATTGATACATATCTAGCTATTTTTCAATTTTAATATATTGCCTTATTTTTAAATGATTCCCTTGCAACAAAATCAGAATTTTTAGCTTCAGAAGGAAACAACCGGAAAATCCTACAGCGAAACATATATATATAGAGTACGAAACCTTCACATCTAAACAAGGTGAAGAATATAACGAGGAACAAAAAAACACAAAGCACAATAAATTTAATATTTACCAAATGATTCATATCATAAATATTTCAACAGAACAATAATATGTGACAAATGTTGCAATCCACCAAAGCTTTCAACACCCCACCCCACCCTACCCTAAACTTCTTTGAATCAAGAAAACAAATAGACTTAGTAGCTAGGTTAAATATCAAAGTATTCAAATAACAGCATCCTTTCACAAAATAGTGTTGAGAGAAAAGAAGCTCGGAACGTAACCAAAGAACATGACATTTGCCACTTCATGATCGATAATTTTGCGACACTCCTTTGTCTTTTGATTGTAAGATATTAGACCTTGCGAACTGAATAATGAGAAGCGGGACAATAATAAATCTCCGTTTCTTAATGTTGTAACAGGGATAAGTTGATGATAGCATAAATCAAATGGAATCCAACTCTTCAAGATGGTTTCTCTCGACCAAGATTCTACATCACCATATCGTTTCATTGTCCATATAACTAACTGATGATTAGTACTATTGTCCGATAGACAAATATTACCATTACATACCGCCAAGGCAGTATGTCCCGGATGCCCCAAAAGCTGAGATGGATATGAGATTTGGTGTCCTCTTTCTTCCTCTATGTCAAAAGCAAATATGCGCCTAATATTAGATGCAAAGTGAAGGAGTCCATTAAGATTAATCCCCCATGGATATACTTCAAAAGGGAGCCAAGAATCCTCGACATATCTCCATTTGTGATCGACTCCAATGGTGAAAATCTCACCATGTCTATGTCCATCACGCTTCCTACTAACAAGTCTTAGGACCTTGTAACGTTCACTTTGTGTGCTAAAGCCGAAACCATAATACACAAAAGTCGTATCCTCTGTCTGATTAACTTGTGGAAGCATCGTAACTTCTCCCAATATAGGATTCACAATATATACAATTTCATTGTTGAAAACATACTCCCGGTTTTTTTGAAATTCTACTCTTGGTCTTTGCACCAAACAGAGTAATCCGTTGCACGAGCCTTTTGAATTTAAAACCCACCCACTTTTTTGAAAATTCAGCGCTTTTGGATTAAAGGGTGTAGGCGTGATATCTCCATTCAATCCAATTTCAAGAAAATACAAAGAGTCTCTGACGATTCCGTCGACCATTCGACGTTCAGATTTCACAAGAATATCAAATGGAGGGTTTTTTAAATAAAGAGTAGCAAAATAATTTTCTGAAATGAGGTTGTTCCAAGTTCTACAAACCAATCTACATCGGATTATACTTTTGATTGGAAGTTTCAAAAGAATTTCAAAGATTATGAAAGAGGGCAACTCACTGACACTAGAAGAACTGGATTCTTGATAATCATAGCCGTTGGGATTGCTTCCGCCAAACGACTCTGTAGTGTAAAGTGAGATTTCTATGTGTATACGGACAGGTTTTGAATTGTTTGGATAAAAAATGGCTTTGAGGAAAGAAGATGAAAATGGAGAAAAATATGAGAGAAGAAAAGTGAATTTCGACGCTATTTATTAGACAAGAATGTGATCTAATTTTTGAAAATTGACGAAGGTAAATGTGCCATTTGAAAGCAATATTTATGTAGATTTATGTGTATTTATGGTTTTATTATTTATAATACAGTCAAACAATTTTATGCACGCGGATTATGTGCGCTGATTACTAGTTAATGTAACAATCAGAATTTCATTATAAAATAAGTCAAATTTCTTTTAAAATGTTTGGTAATTACAAAAAATGAAATCCATATTTATTATATATCGATAAAATTACTTACATATATTATGTATATAGTATATACTATAATTTTTTATCATGTGATACAGTTGACCAATCAACTTGTCTAAATTTTAAATTTTAATAGTAGTATTGTCTTAAATAATTTATTTCAATAATAACACGTATCTATCTATCTATCTATCTATTCATCAATTAAACAACACACCTATCTATCTATCTTTTTTACCCCAGTTGAGTTTACTTAACCAAATTCTAATTTTATAGAGTTTTGAATTTAATTTATTTATTAAAAATGTTTGATTGGTTAATCCGTCATTTACAATTTTGAAATGTTTTTTAAATTTTTAAATTGATTAGCTTGAAATGAATCATAACCAAACTAATTTTTGCAGTAAAACATGCCAAATAATTATATAGTCATATTTCTGGTCGAATTGGGATTTTCTACCACTGTATCTAGGGCTGAAAATCAAACCAAGCTATTCGATACTCGGCTCGAGCTCGTTCCATAAAAGCTAGTTTGAGCTCGGTTCGTCAAACAAATCAAACAAGGTTGAACAAGATTTCTCGTTCGATAACTTTTGAAGCTCGGCTCGAGCTCGTCTTGATAAGCTTAAAATTGTAAAAATACATGTAAAATATCAAGCTACTCGATACTCAGCTCGAGCTCGTTCGATAAAAGCTCGTTTGAGCTCGGTTCGTTAAGAAATCAAACCAAGCTCAAACACAAAATTTCAAGCTCGATAAAATTCAAACCAAGCATGAACAACGTGTCGTTCGATACTACTTGGCTCGTTTACACCCCTAACTGTATCTGTCAAAACATCTTCCCCTTCCAAGCAAAAAATTAACTGTAATATTTGAAGGTATTAAACCACTACCAAAGTTATTATCGACTTTTATTTAAATATTCAAAACCAAACTAGTGTGATAGAATGAATTTCTATGGGATATTTAGTCGAATAACTCAATTTATCACACCATATTGCCAAAAATGACAACAATGCTCATACTGGACAAAAATCAATCTTCAACATTACAAATTTTTCTCAAATTTATCGTATAACAATAAAAATAAAAATAAAAAAAATAAAAAAAACCAGTTTCTATATTTAAGCCCAATATTGACTTCAAGACTAAATTTGAGATTAATTTTAAGACTTGAGTCTTGAATAATACAAAATGACAAAACATCGTGAAAAAACCATTTTCAATATTTAAGCCCAACATAGACTTCAAGACTAAATTTGAGATTAATTTTAAGACTTGAGTCTTGAATAATACAAAATGACAATTCATCGTAATTAATATTTCACATTCTTTATATGAACAATTTTTTTTTTTTTTATTTAAATGCATTCTACTCTAGTAATTCATGTGCCAAATTATCTTCTCTTTTGTCATCATTAAAACACTACTTTTTTTAAGATAAAACTTCTTACATTTTTTTTGAAATATTAATTATTTTTAACGAAAACTAAAAACCCTTTTACATGAAAATATACAAAGAAATAAATAAAGATTTTTTAACCAAAAATGAACTTAAGAAAAGTCACGCAAAAGAAATGAAATGATTAAAATAAATATTTAAGGAATGTTAAAATTTGGATCCATGAGTTTCATCTACGGGTGGGATCGGGACGGGATTTCGGGATTTCGGGTAATTCAGGACGGGATTTTTGGGATTCGGGTTTTGATTTTTACTACCCAAATTCCATTTAAATTGATTTGATCCCGGTATTTATCGGGTTTTCGGGATCGGGATTCGGGTTTCCCGAAAATAATAATTTTAAACTCCTATATGGTAGAAATATCACACTTTTCTTTATTTTGCTCCTTCATAGCATTATATTTTTCTTTATGGTCATGAATTGTTAATTTCAAGACCCTGGGGTAGGTGATGGGGCTTGGATTTGGGATTAAGAGATTGATTGAAAGGGGTAATTGTTTTGTATGATAAGAAATTCGGGATTCGGTTTTCCCAATCGGGTGTGAAATACTTCCCGAATACCGTCCCGATTTAGTTTGTCGGGTTTTCGAGTTTCCCAAAACCCGAAAATCAATCATACTTCCCGTCCCAAACTACAAAATCCCGATCGGGACGGGACGGGTTCCTGAAACCCGATACCGAATGCCCACCCCTAGTTTCATCTCAGATCAAGCCATGTATTGGCTCTCATGGACATCTATAAAATCTTAAAGTTGTCGTTTATCATTTGGGTTAATTTCACATACATTCCTTGTACTTTTATTAATCCTTCACCTATTATCCATATATTATTAAAATCTTCAGTTACCCCCTTGCCGTTAACTTTTCTGTCAGAAGACCGTTAGCAATTGTTGACGTGACAAATATTAGCTACACTTTCGGATTTCACTCTTAATTGTTAATTTCAAATATAAACTCTATACTTTTATATACTTTTAACTACCTCTGCACTATAAAAACCTTCAATTACCTCGTAAAAGTTAAAAATCTATTTTCTTTGATAAAATTCTGCTAAATAAAAACCTTAATTATGTTGCACTTTTTTTAGCAATTACAAATATCTTAAGTGGTTACACTTTCTAAGTGCAACACTATAGTAACAAATTTTACGGGAGCACAACGTAAATCTGAAAATCAAGCCCTCATTCGTATCACATGGACAACGATAAATCGGGGATACATTTATTATATTTTACTAATATTGTGAGTTGAAACATTTACTAACTTTTAATATTTGTACTAATTAAAATATATGCAATTGAATCGAATTGTGCAAAATAAAAGGTTCGAATTTATGTAAATAAAAAAATAAACAATATGAAGAAAAAAATTAACAAAATTGTGTGTCTACAATATTTTAAGGAGGATAAAATTAGTTAGGGTAATTCAATTTTAATTAAGCAACATTGTGTCAAAGAAAATAAAATTGTTAGCTTTCACCATGTCAAGAGGTAATTGAAAGGTTTAATAGTGCAAGAGGTAGGTATTCTATAAAAGAGTACATGGGTTGATGTATATATGTGAAATTAACATTAAGGGTAAAATTGGAAAGTATAATTAGTTTTTCGCCACATCAGCAAATGCTAAAAGTCTTCTAAAAGAAAAATTAATGGCAGAGGGGTAATTGAAGGTTTTATCAGTACATAGGTAATAGGTGAATGATTGATAATAATACATGAGAGGTATGTGAAATTAACCCACAAAATTTTCTAAAGAATGAAATTGTGAGAGAGTTGTTTAGGTATTTATGCATGTGAATTGTTTTAATTTCTAGAGATATTAATATTTTGAAGCTTCATATTTAGAATATAAAAATAGGTAAATCTTTCAGTTATTTATTAAAAAGTCACTCTTTATTTTAGGGAACTTTTAATACTATAAAAAATAAAGAAAGTATTTCTTTTCTTGAGTCCATCAAAACAAAAATATTAAACAATTCTTATAAAAATATATTTCTTTTAGTTAATAATTTATCTTCTATAATCGCATATTGTAATAATTGTACCCTTAATCACCTTGTGATCAGTAATGAATAATGATGGAAAACCAAAATTAGTTCCCGACATGTGTTGAGATTTGAGAACACTACTTATCCGACATGTGTGAACCCCATTTCCCTCCACCCGCAAATTCTCCAGTCTGGGTATTTCGCATCGACCTCCCTTAGACTTTAGTCATTTGGCTGCCACACCCCAAACCTTTGAAATTTTGGCAAGCATCTCCTCTCCACTCACTCTTCCTTTTGTTTTTATTTTTGGAAATACACATTTGCCCTTGGTGAGCTGAAAATCTATTTATAAATATGTCATTGTCTCCTATTAATACTTTATCAAATACTAAAATTCATTTTTTTTTTAATCTACATTCATTTGTTGCTTTCATTATGTTTTTCTTCTTCTTCTTTAATATACTATCATCTAAGGGCATCTCCAACCGGTCATGAGTGCTTTGACACACCCCGGGGTGGTTGGACGCGTTCGAAGCGTTTTCAGCTCACTCCCTAAGCAGGTGGCCCCACTGCTTCATTTTTATTTTTTTAATTAATTAATTAATTTTAAAAAAAACTTTTTTTAAATTTTTTTGTACTAAAAATGGACATTTACATTTATAAATTTTGTGTAAGGTTTAATAACATTATGTTTTAAATTATAGATGTAACATTATTAGTTTTAATTTTGAATTTTAAATTTTTTAGTAAAACGTATATATAAGATTTTTGCGTTAATTTTAAATAAATAATCTTATTACTATTATTGACATTATTATTATTAATTAGAAGGTGAGAGTGAGAATTTTTTTTTTTAATTAATTGGGGATAATACCCCGGACTGTTAGAGGTGATGTTCAAGGGGTGCAAGATTACTCGGGGTGGAGGATAACACCCCGGTGAATGATCCCCTACCATGTTGGGGATGGCATAATGTGCTCAATATGTTGTATGAATAAGAGGAAAAAGAACTACTTCAAATAATGTGCCAGTTATCTAAAGAATATTATAAAATATCAAGACATTACTTTTCTTCTCTAAATTCCCAAGGATAGTTTTTTTTTAATAAAAAAACCGCATAAATAATTATATGAATCGAACCAAAAAAATAAATCTTTCATATACTTGTAAGACGAACATCTTCTTAATCTTAAAGGTAAGATTTTAACAATGTTTTTTCTACAAACCCTAAATTAATTAATTGTCTATGTCCGTATGTTTTGGATGGAGATGAAGAGAGGTGTATTAGAGCATCTCCCATGTTACACCAAATCCTATTTTTTTCACCTAATTTAGATGTTTTTAGCCTCCCACCCTAAATCACTAAATCACCATAACACCAAAAATATAGGGATTTTTTTTTAGCCTCCCACGGTGGTCAACTACCATTTCACCAAATCCTATTTTTACATCAAATTTTGTGGTGAAGGAATTTACATCTCCCACCATTCCACCATTTCACCATTTTTAACACCAAATCATATATTTATCACCAAATATAGGAAAAGAAATAGGATTTGGTGTAATTGTCCCTATTTGATTAATTAGCATCTAATTGCATGATTAGCAACGTATTGACATGTTTATTATGATTTATATGTATTTAACTATATTATTTAATCGGCTTTTATTAAATATATACATTAATTATTATTAATAAAAAATTATTGTTAGTAAAAATAAATATTCTTTACATTATTGTTAATTAATTGTATATTTTTAGGTACAATAATCAATTAATTTATTGATTTTTATCAAATAAATACACTAATTATCATTAATAATTAAAATGCAATAAACGGAAACAAATCCTTTAATGAAATACATTGTTAATAAAACGACAATAAGCTACATTTATATTATTAAACCTAAATAATACATGAAAATAAAATACATGACGACAAACTCCTTAATGAAACACACATTTAATTGAACAACATAAAAAGATAATAAACGAAACTAGAAATAATACGAAATTGAAATACTCATAAAAAACGAAAATGAAATTTCCGTTCTAATAACTTACCCACTCGTTACGATTATTTCGTTTTGCAATGTTGTTTTTTCTTTATCAGTTTTTAATGTTGTTTAATTATGCAAGTGTTTATGAAAATGTTGTTTATGTTATGATTTTATTATATGTATAACATTTTGAGTTAATTGTGTTACATGTTTTAATGATTTTTCATAACTTATATAGCATAAAATTTAATTAACATAGTTATAAAAATTTAATACTTTTAAAAATGATTTGTAATTGTAAATAGCACTTTAAAATTGATAATATTGTGTTGAAAATTTTAATGAAATAAAATTATGATAACCATCAAATTTATTATTTGGTGACACATTTGGTGAAATACCATGGGAGATCAAACCAAATCTTATTCTCTAAAAATGGTGAAATATTATTATTTTATAATTTGGTGTAAATTTTGATGAAAACCATGGGAGGCCAAAAACACCATTATTTCACCAAAAATGGTGAAATGGTGTGCTAATCATGGGAGATCAACTCATCTCCATTACACCAAATATAGGATTTGGTGAAAAAAATAGGCATCACCATGGGAGATGCTCTTAGAGTTGTGATGTATTCCCTCATGTATATTAAGTTACGTCTTACGTGTTGATTTTTTATTTATATATTGTCCCATTATATTTACAACCTAAGTGGCTGCAAATTAATATGCATAATAAAAATTCTATACGATCACTCACAATAAATTAATTATCTATTTATTTATGGATAATGCAATTTACCCTTCAAACTAACAGATTATTGATGGAGAATGAGTGGAGGGGAGGTGTTTGCCAAAATTACAAAAGGTATGTGGTGTGGTTGCCAAAGGACCAAAATGTAGGGAGGTTGAGGCAAATTACTCATTCTCCACTCTCCTGAAAAGACCAAAAAAAAGAAAAGCAAAAAGGAGTTTGGAGTTTGAGATTTGGCACAGCACACACCACCATAAAGCTTTCGGCGAGAAAAAGTCGTGAAATATACACTTTACCAGCACACGCATTCATTCTGATCTGTTCTACCTTAAATTCTAACCTAAATTTTTAAAGAGAGAAATTATTGAGCGGAGGCAAATATGAATGAGGATTTGATAAAGAGGTTAGAATCCGCTGTGACGCGGCTGGAGGCGCTTTCTGCGGGCGGCTTACAGCAAGGAGGTGTGGCGGATGATGCGGCGGCGGTGGCGGCTATGGATCCGTCGATTTTGGCGTTTGACGATCTGATTTCGCAGTTTGTCAGTAGACTCACGAGCGCTGCGGAGAAGATTGGAGGACCTGTTTTGGACATTTCGAAGATAATTCAGGAAGCATTTAATGTGCAGAAGGAGCTTCTTGTTAAAATCAAGCAATCTCAGGTTAATCGCTTTTTATTTTTTCGTTCAGTTTTAATAGGAGTTTTAATGCGATAAAATACTGCTTTATTGTTGGCGTTTGTGATTCCTTCTTGTGTTGATAAGTTGCGGTTATATTTTTTATTTTTCATTCAGTTAAACACTTAAACTTCTACTTTGCATCTGTATTGGAATATGTAATGCTTTTATAATTGACATTTCCTGTTATATTATTATGTTTTGACCAAGATAGAATCAGATTACACATACTTCAAATTTTATTCAGTTTTACTTATACATGTCATCTATGTTGTATTATGTAAATACTGGAAAGTTTTGAGGAATGGATCTTTGTGGCATTCATAATTTGTTATTGTGTTGCAGAAATGTGGTTAAATGTGCTTTTAGAATTTCAATAGCTTCTGTAAATTGTGATGTATATAATCATTTTGATTGTACCAATTTTTATCATGGACATAATGTTGAATGCTTATACAATGTACTATTGAAATGAAAAACATTTGAAATAGAGAGGTGACGGTAACGTTTTTCATATTGAGGGAAAAGTTATGTCGAACTTATATCATCATTTTTTATGTCCAAATAAAAAAAAATCTTAGTATGGTAGAATATATCTATTATTTTGGCCTGATTAAATGACAGGTTCTCTAAAGCACTTATTCAAATAGTATAGTTTCTTGATTATGTAAAATTGGTCGGATGACAAGATATGATAAAGTGATGTCGTGTTATTGTAATTCCAGACGGAAAAATAAATGAGTAGCAGAGTAATGGCATTGCATCATGAGTTGCTCTAATATCCATAGAGGAACTTAGCCGTTTAGCATCCGATTTCATTTATTTCAATTGGTTTTCCTCATCTTTTTGGTATTCTGATGCTTAATCTATTTATGCCAAGTGTGCAGAAACCTGACATGGCAGGGTTTGTGGAGTTCCTTAAACCGCTGAATGGGGTCATATCAAAAGCTTCTGGATTGACAGAGGGAAAACGATCTGATTTTTTCCATCACTTAAAGACTGGTGCTGATAGTCTGGCAGCTCTGGCATGGATTGCATACACAGGAAAAGATTGTGGTAAGATATCTGAACAATATCTGTCTTCCATTGTTTAGTTAGCTCATTGTCTTCTCGTTTTCCTTTTAAAATTATATCTATTCCCTCATTGTAGGTATGAGCATGCCTATTGCACATGTTGAAGAAAGTTGGCAAATGGCTGAGTTTTACAATAACAAGGTAATCATATTATTTTCTGTCTTTGTCTTTCACTAGTGAGATAAACAAAAGGAAACAGTGGAGCAAATGATTGAAACTTTCTTTATCATTCATCCGTACCTTGTGTTATCTTGATGTTCTCCTCTGCTCTAATTTAAGTAGTAGCAGAGGAATTCATGTTATGCTTATCAGATAAATCTCTTCACATTTATTTGGAATTTAGATAATGTGAATATGCTGAGTCGTGGTTGTCAATATTATGCTATTACTTCATTTTTTATCGTTCACTGAAAAACTTTGATGTTACATACTAAATTTTCTTATTAGTATTATCTTGATTCTCGATATCTTTCGTGATTATAAAATGAATTTGAAGAGTTAATTGATAAATCAATATTTTGGTGAAGTGGGTTAGACAGCCGGTAAGTTTGAGGATATTTTCTTGGCAGTGAATTAGAATATATATCAAAAAAATTGTAGAAATAATTATTTTGCTCTATCAGAGTTCGTTCTTAAAAGATATTCTAGTTATCGAAACTTACTTTTATGTGGTTTCTGGGTAATATTAATGCATTGATCACTTGCTAAAGTTGAATTATGAATACTAATCTTTGTGTTAATCTAGTAAAATGCGACTGAGACTTGAAAAGGAGGGCCATTCTAAAGTGGTGCATTTGCCCATCATCGAATTGATTAATAATTTCACATTGCAATCATCGTGCATTGTACTGATTCATCTAACCATTTAGTGCTCTGTGGACAAATTGCGAGTAGAGTGAAAAAAGTGAGGATATATTACAGAAAACATATATGGCCATATTCTGTTTCATAGCTTCAGCCTGTTCTCTTTAGATTTGACGACTGAGATGAATAAAAAAGGGGATAGTTAGAGAGAATTATTGAAATGCATTAGTTAGTGAATACCTTTGAATCAAGATGTTTGAACCCTTGAGTGATGTAATTATGTAATTTCCACTTTCTCTAGCCATAAGTGGGACATGTTAAAACTTAAAACTATTATGAGGTGGAGCCTTTGCTTCATATGGTTAGTTCATGTTTTGTACCGTCCTTGTTTTAGAATATTATCCTGCTTCTTTGTATTTACATATAGATGCAAATCATTCCATAATTGATTCAGTTTTTAGATAGTTGATAACTGTCTGCTCTAAAGGTTCTGATATCTTTTCATTTGTTGTATAGATTCTTGTGGAGTACAGAAACAAAGATGCAAATCATGTTGAGTGGGCCAAGGCTTTAAAGGAGCTTTATGTACCGGGCTTGAGGGATTATGTGAAGAGTAATCACCCACTGGGCCCTGTATGGAGTGCCACAGGGAAGACAGTAGTGTCTGCCCCAACAAAAACTCCTACTCCAGGTACTCCTGCACCTCCACCACCACCACCACCTGCTTCTCTTTTCAGTTCTGAAACGTCCCAGCCTTCATCATCACGCCCAAAAGAAGGAATGGCTGCTGTTTTCCAGGAAATTAATTCTGGAAAGCCAGTTACTTCTGGTAATTATCTCTCTTTTTATTTCCCCCATTTATATTACTGGATTTCTTTTTTTGTCATCTCTGTTTGTTGTACCTTTTTCAAGGTTTGAGGAAGGTCACAGCTGATATGAAAACAAAGAACCGTGCAGACAGAACTGGAGCCGTCACTATTTCTGAAAAAGAGGGTCGTTCCGGTTCACCTTCTTTCTCGAAGGCAGGACCTCCAAAACTAGAGCTTCAAATGGGTCGTAAGTAAGTACACTCTATGGCTATTCTTATCTACATACACATGATGTTGAGTTAGATCCTTTGTTAATTAACAACTTGTTTTGTAACAAATAGTAGGTGATATTATGTCTTCTAACAACCTTTATCACTTTTTGGTAATAAATAAAACAGTCGACTCGTAATGAAGTAATAATCTGTCAGTTTGAGGCACTAACACAAATATAATTATCTCTCATCCAACCTTATGATAATACTATAATTTTCGTGGCCCACCAACGAGCAACAAACATAGGTTGTGAATCTCCCATTGGACTAATTTGCTACCAAACAAGTTCAAACGTTATATTACATTATTCATGATGACACAATTAATAATTCATCAAAACAAAAATTACATAATTAACATTTTCACTGTATTCCATAGCTGCTACAAAACGAGTTTAAGTGTTTATTGCATGCAGATGGGTGGTTGAAAATCAAATCGGGCGAAACAATTTAGTAATTGATGATTGTGACTCAAAGCAATCTGTGTATGTCTTTGGGTGCAAAAATTCAGTT
Source organism: Penstemon newberryi var. newberryi (assembly GCA_030819805.1). Taxonomy (NCBI): domain Eukaryota; kingdom Viridiplantae; phylum Streptophyta; class Magnoliopsida; order Lamiales; family Plantaginaceae; genus Penstemon; species Penstemon newberryi. Next base: position 8,798,931 of record JAUALY010000004.1, on the reverse strand, counting down.
CTTCAAGTCCAAGGTATATTTTCAATTACTACTTTACATATAATATGCCTTGCTTCACTCGGGTCCTCTTTTTGCGAATCATGAAAAGCTTAACACAAGCACATAACCTTAAACAGGGAAAGTTAATAACATTACAGTGGACAAGTGCACTAAGATGGGAATAGTATTCAAGGTCAGTTCGGCACTTATCCAATGAAGAACTGGTTTCTGAATTTAAGAATCAAATCACTCATTTTCTTTTGAAATTTGGGGACTAGGATGTTGTGGCAGCTTGTGAGATTGTCAATTGTACATCTGTGGAGGTCCAATGTCAGGTAATGAAAATTTGTTTATAATATTGGAGGTTTAATCAGCTGGAAGCAGTGTTATTATTAACATATAATGTCTTTTGCAAAATCTTCTTTCTTAGGGATCGGCTCCAACAATTTCAATAGACAATACAGCAGGTTGTCAATTGTACTTGAGCAAAGATTCTTTAGAGGCTTCTATAACAACAGCAAAGTCGAGTGAAATCAATGTATTGGTACCTGCATCTGAATCAGATGGTGATTGGGTATGTTTCATCTCCTCTAGTTTCCTGTTTAGTACAATAAGTGCTTCATTAATCTCTCGAGATAACCAAGTTTTTGTGCCCACAAAGTATTTTGATGATTCAATGTGCAAATATAGTAGTGTGCTCATGGTTCAATGTAATTATAATAGTGTGCTCGGCACTTCATACTTTTATGGATAAATTATTTAGACATCCCCTGATGTTATAGGTGCAATAATAGGTTTATCCCTGAACATAGCCGAGATACCCCTGACGATAAATGCCTTTTAGAAAGTTAATACCCCGTAAAAGGCTATTTAAATTATATCCTCCATCCTATCTTTGAATTTTACTTTAGAAAATGTTGAAATACTTAAAATATTAAAATATAAAATGAAATATCCCTTAAAGTGGTCAATTTTACTTTAACAGATCAAATAGTTAACAAATTTAACGTAATTTTAAAATATTTTCCTGATGATATCAGCTCTAGCGTATAATGCGTATTTGTATAGTGAAACTTAAAGGAGGAGAAGTTGACCCTGAATCTCACTTAATCTCAGGGGTGTTTACGTAATAATCATACTTTAATTAGTTGTAAAAGTATAATCTCCTCTTCTGTTTTAAGTTAGATAAAAGAACTGGTCCTGGTTATACTATTAGACCAATAACAATACAGTATCTACAAAATTTAATTTGTGTAGAATCGTTTAGAGTATGTGCATTTGTGTTGCAGGGAGAGCATGCTTTGCCCCAACAGTACATTCATGTCTACCAAGACGGCCAATTTGTCACAACTCCAGTGTCCCACTCTGGAGGCTAAATCAATCAGAAAATCATTGAATTCCCTCTGTTTTCCCCCCTATTCTTTTACTTTTTCTTTTTGAAATGCTGCTGGGGTTACTTTCTCATCTTTATTGATTGATTGATTGTTACAGCTATTCAATTTTTATTTATTATTTTCTTTTATGTAATGTAATTGTTTGTTGTACTGTGTGTGTCCTGCGTGTAATTTGTTTTTGGAGAATGATTAACCAACCTATTTCTTCACTCGAGTCAGTTATTTTTATAAGAACTCGAATTTCTTCAGATGTTATTCTTTCGTAAAATCTTTACACACAGTTGCCATCTTTGGACGTTTGCAATTAAATTGTATTAGCTCCTCCCGTCTGGACTGTGATTGTAAGGAACTTTAAGCTCTCAAGTATTCTGTTATTTTTGTTTTTTAATAATAAGTTGCGACTCGAATGGTACTTTTACTATGCCTAGAAGCTTTATGCCGTAGTTCAAGGGCTTTTTCACGAATAATGCATTGTACTTGAATAAGAAAAACAAAGATCCCAGAAACTGTAAATGGAAGTCAATTAATTAGTCAAGTGTTAATAGATTAGGGGTAAACGAATAAGATTGAATGTTACCATTTTTTGCTACATTTTAGAAAATTTATTAATATGCCTTATCAACCAAAGCAAACTAGTCCCAATAGCTAATTATGCAATGCGTCATGTTATTTTTGAGCCATTGAAACGCCAAATTTATCTATACTTGACGAGAGGATTCATTGTTTAGTTGAATAGTTAATTAGAGGACCAAAACCAATTTATCTGCATGTGATTAGAAGGATGTAACATTTCTCTAACGTGAACTGATAGGTAAAGCAAGAAAGGAGTTCCATTGAGGTTATGACTTATAAGCTAAGTATTTAATAGGGAAAAGTAAAAGATGCATCGTGTAGTTCAAAAGAAAAAGTGAGGACCTTTTAGTTTTCCCTTATTTTAATAACAATCACTTTTAGTATGATCATTTGAACTTGTATAGTATAACTTCTTTGAAGCCTATATATGCAAATAGAATATAAGCTTACTTTATGAGTAAAATTTAACATATTTATCAAAGAAAAAAAAAAAATTTGAGTAAAATTTAACATCTATAATTTAAATATAAAAGTAAGATTTGACATTTTTATGTCGTATCCTCTAACTAATAAGAGATTATGTTGTACAACACTTGTTCATAACATAGTGTACTTAATTCACTTTTCATACAATTAGTCTTATAATACAATTACTTCTTAATATATAAATAATAACATAATTTCTTCCGTACCATGGAATATGGATTACATAATTCGTGGGATAATGGTTTGGATATACAAACATATGACTATTCTAATTTTTTAAGACTAATTTGTGGAATATGTTGTCCCTTCGGTTACGTAATTACACATGCCAAAAAGTGTGCTTTTGCTTCTCACCTGACCTCCTTCGATTTCATGCTCTATATGATTTGTCTACACAATGATCTAACGGAAAAGTTGGCAGTCCTCATATCAAAATGACCAGAAGGAAGGTATATATACATTTCTTTAGCTCTTTCTTTGTTTTCAAATTTTAGTGTACAACTACAACACTACAAAGTACCCAATTAGTGCTGGAAAGTGAAAAGTAGAGAATTTATATGCCCTTTTTTCTTTGGTGCTAAAGTGGTATACAAGGACTCCCAACATACTTTATGACTATTATTTTCTAGAAATGTAATCGAGTTCAAATTTCAGTAAAATTGTTTTATATTTTATTTCTATAAGCTAGTGTGTTTGACTATGCATTGATTAAGTCAGAACTTTGTAGGACTGATCGATTATCATTGTGTTAAATGTTTAACTTATAGCAACAACGTAATTGGAAATTTTAAACTAAACAATAGTTCAAACGTCACATTTCAATTTCGCATAACAATTTTGACTTTCAATCGCAAGACAATTATTACAATATTCAGGCCGACTAAGATGTTAGATCTAAATATTCTTGAAAAACTATAGATTCAAACAAATAAACTCAGTCACGGGATCTAACTTATACACAATTCTTCTACTTTTATCCATATATCTAGGGTTGGGCGCGGGTCTGGTATTTCGGGAATTGTGTATTTTGGGTCGGGTATCCGATCTGGTGGGTATTGAATTTTCACACCCAAAGCCCGATTCGATCTGGCGGGTACCCGAAATTTTCGGGAACCCAAAATTTCACTTTTTTATATATATATATATATATATATATATAAATGTACAAGAAATCTTATTTTTTTTAACATATATGTATGTAAAATTGTAAAATAAATGAATTCAAACATTGAATTGTACACAATAACTTCAAAACAAACACAACACAAACGTCTCAAGGCTTCAACAATATATATATATATATATAAATGTACAAGAAATCTTATTTTTTTTAACATATATGTATGTAAAATTGTAAAATAAATGAATTCAAACATTGAATTGTACACAATAACTTCAAAACAAACACAACACAAACGTCTCAAGGCTTCAACAATATTACAATCAAAGATTCCTAACAAAACACAACATACAAAGTCTTAAGTCTTCAACATTCAACAATATTACAATCAAACTCCAAGCATCAACATATCACAATCAAATTAAAAGTTACAATAGACACAAATATAATAAATCGGTTAAAAAAAAAATTATTCCACACTTGAACGGGTGTAAATGTAATACCCACCCGAAAATATATTTCGAGATGTCAAAAAACTCATTTTTCAGTCCCAAACGATAAATACCCAATCGAATTGGGACGGATCCCCAAAAAACCCGACCTAAACACCCAACCCTAATATATCTATACCTATCCTTTAATCCTTATATTTCCAATTTATTTCTTGATCCATATGCATTTACATATCCTATCATCTTTCTTTTTCCTCTTCTCCACCACCCCATACTCCCTTTTTCTTTATTTGGTAATTGGTATTATTCCAATTGCAAAGTTAGTAGTATAAAACTTCACACTGCAATTTGCTAACCACAAATACTTTACCCCACCGGCCCACCCTCAAAGAGCATTTCCCCTTCCTTAACTTACCGTTGCAATATTCCTTAACCTCAACTCATCACTCGTTCAATATTCTCTCTTTGAATCTTCTTCCTCTTATAAACATAGTGGTCCGAATAAGATATAATTATCCATTTTCATTTCTCCAAATATGCGGAAATCTTCTCATATAATACCATATTTTCTTCTTTGGTCTTCACTACTCTGTTTTTACTCTGCCAGTAAGTCAATTTTGGATTTAAGGTCCATATCAAAATAATCCCTTTATTTCAAATTTTCACTTATTGCTGATATTTTACAGGAGCAGAGTCTTTCATCGGAGTAAATTACGGGATAGTGGCGGACAACCTGCCGCCGCCGGAGGCGACGGCGAAGCTATTGCAGTCGACGAGCATCGAGAAGGTGAGGCTTTACGGTACAGAGCCGGGAATTATAAAGGCGCTTGCCAACACGGGCGTCGGAATCGTGATCGGAGCAGCGAATGGGGATATTCCAGCGCTTGCATCAGACCCGGAATTTGCGGGTAATTGGGTCGGGTCGAATGTGGTGGCTCACTACCCGGCTAGCAAGATTATCGTTGTTACTGTCGGCAATGAGGTGATGTTGTCAACAGATCAGAATCTCGTGTCTCAGCTATTGCCGGCCATGCAAAATGTCCAAAACGCCCTCAATGCAGGTACATGTTAGTATTAATTTTGTTGTGTGTTGACAAATAAACATTTAGGAAATACTTCGGGTGAGTTTGGTCAAGCGGTGAGAGCACTTCTAAATCTCTATTGTGATTTTAAAAATGTTTAGTCCCAATTATAAAATTTATTTTTGGTCAATCGTGATTTTCATGGTGTTTGACCCCAATACCATAATCACTTTTAGGATCTCCAGAAGTTAAAAATCAACTTATTTTAGAAGCTCCTAAAGTATTACTTTTGCAAAAGCTATTATACAAAAACAATTATTCCATAATTAATTTGTGTTATAATCAATTATTGTCTCCTAGAATTGCTTTTCAAACCTCTTGGTCAAACTATGAGTAGGTGGTCATCAAGTTTTAATAAACAAGATTCTTTAGGAGCAAAACTGCAAAAGTATAATTTGATCAATAAAATTGGAATATAAAGTTAATTCAAAAACTTTCAACTTAAGAAATTAAGTAGATTTAAAATTAAATTTTTATTGAAACTTTTAGAATATAAAATAATATTGAGAAAGTTAGTATAATTTTAAAAAATGTAAATTTAGTTTTGAGTTTCGACGTGAAAAATAGATGACATATGTAGGATTATTTATTTCGATAAAAATATTATACTCGGTTTTATTTTATTTTAAATATAATTATAAAAACATTTCAATTGAGATTGGTCTAATCTATCTCAAAATAGACCCAAAAACATTTCAGGAAGTCTTAAATAGATTCTTTTTGTTATTCGCTGCAAGTATCATGTGGTATAACAATTAATTTAATTTCTACATATCATAACATGATGAAAATAAGATTTTGGTGCTAATAACTTTTTAAACTTAAAAGGTATATATAATAGGAGTATTTTCTTGGGAGAATCATGAATACGAATGTTAATGCATAAAATATTTTTCGTCGTCAAAGACAGCTGAGTTGCTCATGATTCATTTATTTGTAGACCCCTCTTAAATTATGTGAAGAAAAATGCTGAACTTATTAGCAATTTTTTGAATATAAAGTATGGTGATGGATCATAATAGTGTTCTATGGTTAATTTTGAAAATCAATTGCAGCATCATTGGGCGGCAAAATCAAAGTATCAACAGTACATGCAATGGCGGTGTTAAGTCAATCAGATCCACCATCATCAGGAGCTTTCAGCCCTAAAAATGGCGATACAATGAAAGCACTACTAGAATTCCATAAAGCGAATGGCTCCCCATTTATGATCAATCCATATCCTTTCTTTGCATATCAAGGTGATTCTAGGCCCGAAACGTTGTCGTTTTGTCTATTCCAACCAAATCCAGGACGAGTGGATTCAGGCACTGGCATTAAATACATGAACATGTTTGATGCACAGGTAAATACTTTAAGATATATGTTGTAATTTTGATTCTACCAGCAAATTAACCAAAAGAAAACGAAAATTGGTATCCTACCGAAAATTAGGTTCTGCACTGGTTTACCAGAGCTGATTTTGCTTAATGCTTATCAAGTGTTTGAATTATTGCTTATGAGAGTGAGTTCTAATTTATTTTGCTGGTATCCAATTTTATGTTTTAAGGTTGATGCTGTGCACTCTGCTTTGAAAGCAATGGGATTCAAGGACATTGAGATTGTGGTTGCTGAGACAGGGTGGCCTTATAAAGGAGATTCAAACGAACTTGGTACGAGTATGGACAATGCAAAAGCCTACAATGGCAACTTGATAAACCACCTTAGGTCAATGGTTGGCACACCACTTATGCCTGGAAAATCTGTTGATACCTATATTTTTGCACTGTATGATGAGAATTTGAAACCCGGGCCTGGCTCAGAACGGGCGTTTGGACTTTTTAAGCCCGATCTTTCCATGACTTATGATGCCGGTCTCTCAAAGAGCACACAGGTATTACATCTTAATCGACATTAGAAATTTTTCTTTTTCATTCATTCATATATATTAAGCAGAAATGTGGATTGGTATTGACTGGTGTGTGACAATATCAGATAGTATCTTTTTCATTTATTAGTATAATTATATGTGTTAGTGCCTAAAAATAGAGGGTTATTCTGGTACTAGTTATATTGTACTCATTTGTTAGTATAATTATATACCAAACGAGCGGACAATATAATTAACACTTATAGAATATTATACTAATTATGTCATTTCAAATTACATAATACATCATAACTCTGGAATGTGTTTGGTAACAGTTTCTAACTTATGGAGTGATGGGAAATTGGAAAAATTAGACAAAATTCACCACCTAACTTGTTGTTTCGTGATATCATAAAGTTGGGCTTGTGATAGTTATATACTCCGTGTTAGTGCCTAAAAGTAGAAGGTTATTGTTGGTTTATTGGCTTGACCTGCTTTATGTGTCGATACTACCAAACAAGAGATAAAAGTTTATATAGAAAAAACAAGTTATTATAGTAATATTATTTAGCTTTCCCAGTAGAAACCAAGTTTAGTGTTTTTTTACCATTGAATGCAAGTATTATATAGAAAAATTCTAGCCCAGGTCTGATTCAGCCAAACTCATGCAACCACAAAACAAATTTACTTGTCATGTGACTCTCCTATGAGTGTTACCAACCACAATGTACTTGTATTACACTTGCCATGTAATTTTTTTGGGTTCAGCCAAATTCAATTTGGGCGAGAATTACCCAGAGCATTATAACATTTGAAACGAGAAACATAGTATTGAATTTCATGTCTTCAGCTCATTATTAAATGATTAACGTGTTTATATGTCTTGGTCAATTTGCCTAGAGTCCTGCACCATCCCCAGATATTCCTGCTCCATCGGCAGCACCTCCTGCACCAATTACAGTGACTCCGGCTCCAACAACTCCAGTAGCTCCATTAATACCAGCTCCAACAATTCCCACGGCTCCAATTATTCCAGTAACACCCATGAATCCAACACCAAGACCTGCAGCAGGTTAGCAATTCTCGATTACGCCTATGGCCACGACATGTATTGTAGCTAAACTCAGTACTGTGGTGCCTGTTTTGCTATTAATCTTTTCTATCAATCTGTTGGCAGGAATACGTAGCATCGCAATCTCTTGCAGACCGCCACACTCACTACTACTAATCCTTGTAAGTTTTTTTTATGTCCAATAGATAGTATTTCACAAACTCTACATGTACGGAATTCGATATATAGTTCAAGCAATTGGCAATATCCTTACACTCGTGGAACTAGAAATTGGTTTAGTCTTAGAGCTTGTTTGGTGGTAGCTATAGAATAATGGTGAAAATATTGATTGTGTCATTACAAATAAAGATAATATAATTTTTGAACTTGTTTGGTAGCAAATCTAAAACACAAGTGAATGTCAAATTAGTACAATGATGCAAATTCACCACCTAAATTTGTTGTTCGTAAATAGAGATTATATTCTTACGAGGTTTTTTTTTTTTTTTTTTTGTGTTAGTATTTAAAAGTGGTGGGTTAGCGGGTTATTACTTATTGATGGTTGGCCCACATTCTTTATCAGCACTACCAAACAAGAGATAAATGTGAAAAAAAATATAATCTCACCTATTCTAGGCTACCTAACAATCTAACATGTCGTAGTACTCTTGTTGTCTGAACTGAACATTTTTGGCCTGAGGCCAATATTGTGTGATTTATTATGCATGTATCAAATTTTATCATTTTTGTATTGTGACTATGGTTCTTCCTGTTGCAGGTTATGATTCTTGCATTTACCTTGGTGGAAGTACTTGAAGATTAAATAGGAATTTTTTTGTGTTAGCTAAATAATCAAAGGAATCATTGTAGAGGTAGTAGAAATTTGTGTAATTCTATGTAAGAATAATATCCTAATTTCTAACCTGTAAATGTCTCCTCCTTTATCTAGTGTTTGATACTTTTGCAGTCATATCCACTCAATCAAGAATCTATCTCTTGTAGAGCTGGCAAATTGTCACTCAAAACTCATGAGCCGACCTGATCCAATCGTCCCAATCTTAATGTTTTGCTTGGGTTCTTTAGGTTTGGATGGGGTGGATTAAAATCGAGTCTGGTTAAGTTAGAATATGTTTGTTTTTTCTAGTAAGGTAAGACCACTAACAACTAATACATCAATTTGCCCAGACTGATCCTAATTCAGGCATATCCAACCTAATTTGACATGTTATTTTTTATCCATCTAAACTCGATGAGGTTTATTCAAGTGTCACTTTTAATTTGTTGGAGATTATGAAGCAAACCATGTTTTTTTTTCTGATTTGAAATTTAAATATATGGTTCAATATGAAAATAATTTCAGAAGTTCTGTGACTTTGTGACTGCATATTTAGTGGTGATATGCAATGATTAAGAAAGGGGGAAAAATTAATCATTTGTACCATGTTTTTTACATTTCAATGATGAGAAGGATCAGTATGGTAGAATTTTTGAGTTCCCCTATCAATATATATCTATATTTTGCACGATTAAATATACATAATCAAAATTTGTATCTCATAATATAATTGTTCATATTGTTCTTCTAGTAAATCATGATTTAATTGTTTGTGTTGTTTTTCGAAAAGTCTGTCTACTCATTATGAGCTCTCATTTTGTGTATACAATAAAAGAGATATTTTTAAAGTTTGTTATTACCATAATTTTCTTATAAAACAATTGCAAGTATTTTCACTATTCCAAAAAAAAAAAAAAAGACACTATAAAAATCCTTCTCTAACCTCTAAAATCTAAATTTAGATTCCCTCCAATTGTTTATGCTTTATTAAGTTATAGGTATTATGTGCAAAGGCTTAATATAAATCCGTTGTCGTCCAGCGGTTAGGATATCTGGCTTTCACCCAGGAGACCCGGGTTCGATTCCCGGCAACGGAAATTTTTATTTTCATTTATATTATTTTCTGTAAATATGTTTAATGGAGTATTTTTTTTTCCCCAAACATCCTCCTTTCCCCTCTAAGTCTCAACAGTTCACCCCTGACCCAAGATCACTCTTCAGCTTCTTCAGCCTTTGTTTGATTTACTTTTAACATGTTTGAGTCTGAATTGCATACAAGCACCATAATTGGGCTCAAATGAAGCTGAACGGATAGTTTATCTTCTTCCCTTTGCCCTAAATTTCGGAGAAAAAAGAGAGAAGATGTCAGTTACAGAACTGAAAGAGCGACATATAGCTGCCACAGAAACCGTCAATACTCTCAGGGATAGATTAAAGCAAAAGCGTCTTCTTCTTCTCGACACCGATGGTTCTAAATTTTTCTACTTAAATTTTGTGATTTCCTGATAGTTCAATTTATAAAGTTAAATGTCCTTAGATCTGTTTGTTTTATTATGAATTTATGTTGGGGTAATGTTTGTTGACAGTTGCGGGTTACGCCCGTGCCCAGGGGAAGACTCCGGTCACTTTTGGTCCAACCGATCTGGTTTGTTGTCGGACTCTGCAAGGGCACACCGGCAAGGTAATATTTTAGTAATATTTTTTATATCATCTTTTAAATTTTCTGCAATATTTGAAAGTACATATGTGCATTTATTTGTTTTCTGGTTGTTTTTTCCGATTCTTATTAAGGACAATTAATCTAGTGATATGGTTTTCATGTGTAGGAATTAGGAGGGATTGTATAATAAATAGTGTGTAGTATTCCATTTGGATAGTTCTGGCGACTCAAAGAAGTTTTCAAGGCTTTGAAATTCATACCTAATTACGGAAATCCAACTTATATGGACCTTTTTTTCTCTATAACCAACAAATAGTGTTTTGTGGCCATTCCTCTCTATTTTTTGGCCCACTTTTTATTATGCATTATTATTGATGAGTTAGCTCGTTTCACGTAATATGATTATGATTTATTCGTCTGTTGCTATTTCTACCACTGATAGAACTAGCTTAAACTTAAGTTGAAATCTTTTGTGTTCCATCTTTGCGGTATGTAATCTGCGAATGTATCTTAGGTTTATTCACTGGATTGGACTCCTGAAAAGAATCGCATTGTCAGTGCATCTCAAGATGGAAGATTAATAGTTTGGAATGCTCTCACAAGCCAAAAGACTCATGCAATTAAGTTGCCTTGCGCATGGGTCATGACCTGTGCCTTCTCTCCTAGTGGGCAGTCAGTTGCCTGTGGTGGCCTAGATAGTGTATGCTCTGTCTTCAACCTTAACTCTCAAACCGACAAAGATGGGAATCTCCCAGTATCCAGAATGCTTAGTGGGCATAAGGGTTACGTCTCTTCATGTCAATATGTTCCAGACGAAGATACACACCTTATAACTGCTTCTGGTGACCAAACATGTGTTTTATGGGATATAACTACTGGACTAAGGACGTCTGTATTTGGAGGCGAGTTTCAATCTGGGCATACTTCTGATGTTCTAAGGTATGTGAGCATCTTAGTTAAGATGCATCGCTCAGCCTTTCAGAGCTTCTCGGTTGATACGGAAAAATTGTATTTCTAGTCCCATGGGATTGAACCCTAAGCAATTTGGTCCTCGCTTTACGAGAATGCACTTAGGTGCCAAGTTCTTAAAATGGTTTGCTCTTTTAGGTCTACCGCCCAATTTTACATTTTTGTGTCACGTGCAATAGTCTGTTATGCAAAACAGTTTAAAAACTAGGACCAAAAGGGCAACTTTTAAACTACGGGGACCAAAAGTGTTGAGGGTCCAGTCCTGTGGGACTTAAAAATGCATTTTTGCTCGGGTTATACTGTTACTTTTAGCAAGGACTTTAATGTGTGGTGTTTTTGGTTCAGTGTGTCTATTAACGGATTCCACTCAAGAATGTTTGTGTCTGGCTCATGTGATTCAACTGCTCGTTTGTGGGATACCCGTGTTGCTAGTCGAGCTGTTGGTACTTTTCATGGTCATGAGGGAGATGTTAATACTGTCAAGTTCTTTCCAGATGGGAATAGATTTGGTACAGGTTCAGATGATGGAACTTGTAGACTATTTGACATTAGAACAGGGCATCAGCTCCAAGAGTACAGTCAACCAAATGGTGAAAATGAAACCCGTCATGTAACGTCAATTGCGTTTTCCATCTCCGGTCGGCTCCTCTTTGCTGGGTACACCAACGGTGATTGCTATGTGTGGGACACTTTATTGGCAGAGGTATATTGAAATTACTTGATTTGAATTATATTGAAAATCTAGGGTAAATTACACAAACTATCCCTGAATGTGATCCGTTAAAATATTCCTTCGGTTTAGCTGAGAGTACATAAATGCCATCATTCCTATTCACGAAAATTTAACCTATTATTTATTACTTAGACACCCGTCCAGTTATACAATTCTTACGAAGACACCCTTGCATTTGAAAACTTTTAACATATTCCCCTAAAATTTGTGCTATATACAATATAGTTATAAATGTAGTGAATTGCATACTCAGAGAGAGAGTTTGTAGAAGTTTAACTTTTGGCTTACGTTCTCCACAATAGATGGTTTTGAACTTGGGATCTCTTCAAAATTCACATGATGGTCGGATAAGCTGTCTGGGTTTGTCAGCTGATGGGAGTGCCTTATGTACAGGAAGTTGGGATACAAACCTCAAGGTTAGTCTTAATCTGCGACACTTGTGTGTATTTAATTTTGTATAGACTTAGTTTTTGTTATTAAAAAGATAATTAATTATATGTAATGTGGAATTTAACATCTTATAAGTAATTTAATCCCGTTGCAGATTTGGGCATTTGGAGGGCATAGAAGAGTGATCTGAAATGTGAAGACGTTGATTTTGGTTCCTCAGGAAAATGTGCATTCTCATTATCTCTGTCAAGAATGATACTACTTCCATTAAGATTTTCACTGTCCCAATTGTGAGGTGTATTGCTGTAATTGTGTGCTATTTCCTTTTATCTTTGTGATTGATTGTTAACAATAGGATACTGTTGATCATGGATTACTAATAAGGTAATCTTATATATGCTTAAACCTTGGATTTCATCGAAGAAAGAAACAGTATTTAGCCAATTATGCATGAGTGCAAAGATCAAAATCTCTGAAACAGTCGTTTTTTGTTGAGATATAGGACCTTTTCTTTTTTACTTAAGTGTGGAGTATATAACTTTACGATTTCATTTTCCCTGTCGTATTTTCTTGAATCCCTTGCCGGAAAATTTGCATATATTTGACAATATATACTCCTACTAGAGTATCTATAGTTGTGTCGAATAAATGGAGGAAAGACGTAGATTTGATTATTTCTTTAGTTTTAGCGGGAATGACGATGGGGGGCATTTAGATATGATTTCTTCCAATTTTTGTAAACAGTGTAGAAACTTTTAGAAGTTTCCGTTTCTTATAAAAACTTTTCTACTTGAGTTTTATTTATGCCTCCTAGATAATTTTGAAGTTAATTAAGTGATGAAGAAGAGCAAGTAATATACTAGTATATTTTAATATAACTTAATTCTCTGATAGACAAATGAACTTTTGTAGATTGATACAAGAAAATCATGCATGCATGTGTATACACCCTAGCTAGTACAAATTGCGCACATAATTCATTAAAAACAAAATTGGTTCAGTTACAATAAAATCTAAGAAGTTGATCTTCTCCTAATATATCGTACTTACGTCAAGGCTAGAGTAAAAAATGACTAAAGACAAGCAAAAGTAATTCTTCATTTACATAAGTACTTATAACACACATACATATATCTTACAAATTCACATATTTAGTATGAGCAAACCCCGACACAAGAATATTTGAAAATATGACCCCAAATTAAGAAAGACAGTACGTACTGTTAAAAGGTGAAATTATTAACCTTTAAATGCTACAAATTCTTCATCTTCATATATGTGTGTGTCTAATTTAATTTAATTATGTTTCACATATAAGTGTATATTAAAATATTTCCTTCTTCATCATGTCCACTACTATTAAGGACTGCGGATGCGATTACCATCGTTGTAGTGAACGAACTCCCCTGTAAGCCCATGCTCACTGCTGGTGAACTCTTGGCTGGACAATGTTCCCGGCTTTCTAATTTTTTTCATGTCTGGGTACGAGCCATTGTCATACTCGGAACTTCCCCCCGACCCAAACATTGCACTTTGCCCGGTCTTGATGCCATCATTTAAGTCATCAAGAGAGGCATCGCCTTCTAGAGCACGCACAATCTATTTATATATATAGGCAAACTTAAATTATGATATGAAGAGTAGTTATAAAGTATACTTTAAAATATATATATATATATATATTTGGAAACCTGGCTCATTTTAGGGCGTCTCCTTGCGGAATGCCTAATACATGCAGCAGCCGAAACCACCATACGTTGCATTTCTTGATGATCATAGTTGTTCCCTAGACGGGGATCCACCAACTCTTCGTAGCTTCCTCCTTCTGTAACTCGGACTAGAATAGGCCTAGCCTGTCTCGACGTTTAATCATATATATATATATATATAGAGAGAAAAAATATTTAATTAAATTACGATATGATCTAAGTCAAATTAACAAAAGAGATGAACTTAAGCTATATATTAATTGTACCCAATCAACTAGGCCATCATCATCACTTGTGACGTCAACTGGGGCTCGTCCAGTAATCAGCTCTAAAAGCATGACCCCGTATGAATAAACATCAGATTTTTCAGTGAGTTTTCCGCTTGATGCATATTCAGGCGCCATATACCTATACATGTTGATCACTTCAGTTATTTGCTAATTTTTATCCAAAACAATTAAGAGTAACTTAATTCATACCCGAATGTTCCCATTATTCGAGTTGATACATGAGTGTAGTTGTCTGAAGAAAGTTTAGCCAATCCAAAATCAGAAACCTGCATACATCAATTTGCAATTTTAGAACATATATTATAACTAATTAATTACAAGTCACGTATAATTAAGAGATCGATCGAGAGTTGATACAATGATCGATGCGATTGTAAAAACATATATTTTTTTTTTTTATATATATATAAGAGATCGATCGAGTTGAGGTATATACATATGACCATTAATTAGTACGTACCTTTGCCTCATAATTGAAATCCAACAATATGTTTGAAGCTTTTATGTCTCGGTGGATAATACGGGGATGACCTGCAAATTAACTATGTGGATTAATAACCATTAATCGGAACTTATATATTAAGCAAGATTTTAAGTAGAAAATTAATGGTAAATTAAGGTAGAGAATGAATTGCATACAATCTTCATGAAGGTAAGCAAATCCTTTGGCTGATCCTAAAGCAATTTTAAGTCTGGAAGACCAATCCATAGCAGGAACATCAGCTCCTATAATTAAAATCAAGTAGTACGTATTTAAACATAAGGATCGAGGATGATCGGAAGCTAGAAAAAGAATAATTAGTTGTTAAAATCAATTAAGTACATGCATACCGTGAAGGTGATATTCAAGTGAGCCATTAGGCATAAACTCATAAACCAACATCCTTTGGGAGCCGGCAATGCAATATCCAACCAAAGACACCAAATGTCTATGATGAACTCGGCTAATAATATCAACTTCAGCTTGAAACTCGCGTTCGCCCTGTCCACTATTAGCCTTCAAACTCTTCACAGCTACTTCCTTCCCATTAGGCAACACTCCTTTATGCACATACCCAAACCCGCCTTGTCCTAATAAATTCGCCTTAGCGAACCCCCCAGTCGCAACCGCCAAGTCGTCATAAGTGAAGTTGCTTTGATTGAAACTGAATGCCACCGCAGGGCTGGGCGGCGGACGGGCTGTTTGGTGTGGGCCCGAGAATCCCGCAGAGCTTAGTTCACTGCTGCTCATCATTGGTGGCGGGGGTGGTGGTCCGATGGGCCAGTTGAGTTCGGAGCTTACTTGGGCGCTGTTGGGGGTTGGTGGCATTTTCATCACGTGTTCGGAGGGTTGCCCATTGTTGGTGTTCCACTTTTGGTTCTGGTAGTAGTCATTGCCTTCATCATCAAAATGCATGTCATTTTTAGTTGAATATGAAACATATATGCATGTGGATTGATGTCGATTGGTTACACTAGCAAGCTAATTAAATATGTCTATTGACTCAATTGTAAACGGTAATGCAATTTTGCTACTTTATATGAACCATTAATTCATTCGAGTTGAGTTAATTAAGCAATAGAGAAACTAATTGTTTGGAATTCAAAATTTCAATTAAATTCTGCAACATACTTTGATTTCCATGTGAATTGTCTCTGTAGTATTTCATCTGATCATGCGGCTTTCGTTTCCTCCTCCTAGCACAAGATGCTAAGAAGACAATCATTAATAGTAGTAGTAATCCTGCCCCCGCGGCTGCTCCAATTATGATGGTTCTTTGATTAGGGGATGAATTGTTATTTGATGATGGTGGCTCGCTCCCTGGAGGAGAAAGTTGTCCAGCACCATACGGTGGTGGTGGGGGTGGTGGAGGTGGGGGTGGTGGGGGCGGAGGTGGTGGAGGTGGTGATTTCCATGAGCTTGAACTGGGTGGTGGTGGTGGAGATTTGTTGTTGTTGTCGTTGTTGTTTTTGTTGTTGTTGTTATTATTATTATTGTCATTTGTTGAAGTATTGTTACTTCCAGGTGAATTTCCGCTAGAAGGCGGAGGAGGAGATGTGGAATTTGAGCCAGAAGGTGGAGGTGGTGGTGATGGCGACGGGTCCGATGGTGGTGGAGCTGACGAGTTTGTTGAATTTGATGGGGATGGTTGTGGTGGTGGTGAAGAAGACATTTTCACAATACTCTTATTTTGCGAGATTCGTCAAAACACAAATAGGCCCTGCCGATCTCCCAAGCATAACCCTGATCAATATTAATGACATTTCATCATGTTTCCGACATTCTAATCAAATGAAGAATTAAACATTTAGATAAAGATTATGATCAGCTACGATTTTTCATTCTTTCAAAACTCTTAACAGAACAATGAAGCATTCTGTTCAAATATGATGTGAAGAACAGAAACATCAAATCAATTAATTCAATCAATTTTTGGATTCATGGCCATTAATCTCTTTCTTTCATACAAAATATGTACATGATCAAATAAAACTCTTGAGAAAGAAGGGATGGGGAGAGGAGAAAATAAGAAGGTACCTTTAGGAGAAGGGCGGGTGGATTCTCTAAGAAAAAAGACAGAGAAATATGGCGCATGGTAATATTCTCAACAAAGAAAATTATGCCATCTTTCCATCCCCATAAATCTCCTATAAAAGAGGAAATGAAACTAAATTTTGTGAAATTTTAGTATAAGTTTAATTTCACCAATTAACTTTCTCAAAAAGTATACATGCATAATTTTTGTTATATAATTGAATAACACTTGTGAAAAATTGACCAGTTATAGTTTAAGTTTTTCGTGTGGTTATGCAAGCTAGGCCAATTCAGTCTCCACTTATTAATATTATTCTTACTAATTGTATTTAGTCATTTTGAAGTACTCTTTAAGTGCATGCAATAAACTTGGTCAAAATAATACTATTACATAACCATTAGGAATTGAACTTATTGGGTCTTTCTTGATGTCCACCCATTGGTCAACTACATTCAAGATACAAAAACAGCTTCTACATACGGCCATCCTCACACCAACTAGATCTAAGTTAATGGCCTAACATATGTCATTATTTTCCGTTTCTGGCGCTATTATGCTTAAAATTAATTTGATCGAAATAAATGTTTCTATTCAAATTTCATTCATCCAGCCGTACAGGGGTACTCATCATGTTAATAGCTTATGCTTATTATATAAATAATATTTTGAAAATTAAGTGACCAATTATATACAAGACGCACATTGATTGTATTCCATAACTAAGTGTGAATAATGTCAGTGTCGGATCTAGGATTTAGGAGCCGAGTTTTATCATATATTAATAGAAATATTTTATTAATTTAAATTATATACATGACCTAAAAATATTAAATTGAAAAAGATATTGTAGTTGTAGATAATATTTTTCCATATCATAAATCAAGTATGATACAATCAGTATGAAATTTCTTAACCATTTCTTCTCAATGTAAGTAATCATAAATTAGTAAAATCGATCATATTGAACTCATATATTGTCTCTAGCTAAGTCTATTTTTCACAAATCAAAATTCATTACTTCATATATATAATAAATAAAAGAAAATATGAAAAATATCAAATACTAATACACAAGTTATAAAGAGCATACAAATAACTAGTTGCAAATAAAATCTCGTTTCACTTATAATTTAGCTAAAAAACAATAAATATTACAAATTACATGTTTAGAATTAAATAGATTTTCAATTAAAATAATAAATTCAAATAACATAAATAAAATAAGCTAAGAACGATTCACAATTAAATTACTATACTAAAAAAGATGACATATTTTACCAGTGCAAATCAATGCGCTACTATTACATTTACAATTACAAATACACCATGTAGGATGAAAAAAATTACAAGCCTCCCGGGGCACAGCTCAGTTGGTAAAGGAGGTGAACTCCGGGGCTCACTCCCCCAGGGTGGGGAGTTCGAATCCTGGGAGGAGCAGCCAAGTGTTGTAAAATCTTTAAGGGAGGATGGAGCAGCTTGGTGTTGTAAGTTCCATGGTAGTAGGCTCCCTTGGGGGCCAGGAGTATAAAGAGTGAACAAACCCTGACCAACTCAGGCACATCCCGCGATTTACTTCCGCACATTGCTGAGAGGCCAGTGATGAATGGTCCAGGACTCAACCTGGGTTATCAAAAAAAAAAAAAAAAAAAAAAAAAAAATTACAAATCCTGGGGGCGCCCCAATGGGGTATGTAGATCTGCCATCCAGAAGTAAGATTGACTATTGCTTACTCGAAAAGGTTAAATATTCGACAACTTACCATGTTGTATCATTGTTTATTATATCTTTTTTTTATTATATCTTTTTTTTTTTTTTTTTTGAAGTAATGTTAATTTTTCTTTAATTTTCACACTTAATTCTTTATAAGTACATTTTTTGCTTTAACCACTCAAAATTTGAATAGTGTAGACACGTTGCTATAAATTAATACTGTAATTCTTTTTCTGTCTTTTTTTAATAAGCGTTTCATTTTCTGCATTCTAACCAAAGAAGAAAAACAATATTATTATTATGAGTTGATAGATTCATACACGACAAAATATTTTGATTATTTACGTCAGTTTTATATGTTATATATGTTCGATCAAGTTAAATCAAATCACCAAAAATTATTGTGAATTTGGAGAGAATAAATAATATTGTCCGTCACTTAATGATAAAATTTTAAAAATTTATTTATCAATTCATGATATACTATAGAGTTCCGTATACTCGTAATTTTTCCACAAAATATTACACACGTTGTAATTAATTTTTTGAATAAGAAGGGTGGCATATGAAACTTTCTTTGTGATATAGACTTTTGTATTAGAAAACTGACAAAAATGCTAATTAAATGAACATTTAAGCAGTTATTCTATAAATGCAATTCGTATATTATGATACTATATTTCAATTTATTAAATGAGTTCATGTTCAGGACTAGAGTTACAAAAATATCTGTAAATTAAAAAAAAGGGACCATAAATAAAACCCGGAAAAATAAAATTAAAGAAAAAAAAAACCCGGTAAGAATTTGAGCAGATGGGACAAGAAAGAACCACATGTCGGCCAACTGGTTTGTTGTTTAGAGAGAGAGAGAGAGAGAGAGAGAGATCAATTTAATCGAATCAAAACCTCAAATCGATCTCGTCTCTGAAAAGTGAAAACACGCACACACACAGAGCGAGAAAGTTTTACAGTCCAACAAGAATCTTAGATCGAGTCAAGAACCTGAAACGATGCCGTCTCGCAGAAGAGCTCTCCTCAAGGTTATCATCCTCGGCGATAGCGGGTTAGTTTTCGGACTTATTTATTTATGTAAACGAAATTGTGCTTTCTCCGTGTGACGTAGATTATAGCTTGTTTTCGATTCGTTTGGAGGGGAATTTTAATTTCATGGTCTATAGGGTTGATATTTTGGTGTTTTACATGTTCAATTTAACTGATCTGAGTTCGCACAGCGTTTATATCGTAGTTTTTGCAAAAATAAGCGAAATTACGTGTTAATTATGAAATGTACTGCGGAATAATGTGGAATTAATTTGTTTGATTTATGTATGATTTGCAGGGTAGGAAAGACCTCATTGATGAATCAGTATCCTTGAGAAATATTTATTTTGTAATCGCAAAATTCACTTCCTTATAAATTGATTTTGATTGTTGGTATGATGTTTCCTTGACCTGTATTAAAGATATGTAAATAAGAAGTTTAGCAACCAATACAAGGCAACAATTGGGGCAGATTTCCTGACTAAGGAAGTGCAGTTTGAGGATCGGCTCTTCACTTTACAGGTCAGTGTCGAATTTTATGATTTTTCATGAGAGAAATTCTAGCATGTGATTATTGTTGGTTTATGAGGAACTTTTTTTTTTTTTTTTTGGGTAAAAGTTTATGAGGGATATTTTTTCTCTGGGTAAGAGAAACTAGAAGGTTAATTGAAAGCCAAATTTCTATAATCATGTGACTGTTAATTATCAACCGAAGCATTATGACTGAACTTAGATGATGATGCATTTTTTCAGACTTACCATTGACATTTTCTTTCCACTAGAAGCAGAACTGCCATCCTTTTCAGCCGATGCATCATTTCCTGTGCTTCATTGACCATTGCTGGGATTAGGCAACAAATTTTAACATTTGAAACATGTTCCTTTTCACTTTTTGCCTTTGTTATGTTCCTTTATGCAATTTTTATTTCACGTAAGTAGATGCTCGGCTCACAGAAATATACTTATGCAACTCCCCCTCCACCTAGAGTGGCGAACCCATGTAGGAGTCCCTCTGGGAAAGGTCCCTGACAGTGCCTCAAATTTGGATTAAGTAAAGCATTAGGCTTGGATACCATTGGGAAACCAAAAAAAAAAAAAATTCTTATGTGGACTATGCAAACCCTTATACCATAATTATGTTGGTTCAGCTAAGAAGATTCTTTACTTTATATAGATGTCAAGTGTGTCATTTTATAGTAAATATAAGAAGGAAAATAGATGAAGGATTTTCCACTTTTAGGGCCCATTTGAATAGGAGAATTTGAAATGAAGAGGGATTTCAAATTAATGGATTTGAAATTCCAATGATTTGAAATCCATTCATTTGAAATCTATTGTTTGGATAAATTACGAATATCCCCCTCAGGTAAGCCCTAATTACAAAAATCACCCTCACGTATTGGATATTACAAAAATCCCCCTCAGGTTTGTCACCTTCTTACAATTAACCCCTTAGGCCCTTACCCCTAAAATATTCCAATTTTGCCCTTGGGTGTTATTTGTATTGTTTGTAATGTCTTATAAATGTTAAAACTTGGGATCTAATTATTATATCTTATTAATTAGAAAAGAGATAATTATATATTTACTACCAGAATAATTGATAAAATTTATAATTGCCCATAAGTTTTAATAAATATTGCAAAAAAAAGGTATTTAAATATTTATTAGCAATTTAAATTGTAAAATATTAAATTAAATAGAATTTTAATAATATATTTTATAAATATGAATTGTTTACACATTAGTTAAATGAATTTATTTTTTAAATTAGTAAATTTAATAAATTATATTGTATTATAAATAAGATATTTGAATTTATTAAAGTTTATATTGTATTATAAATTGAAATATTTATTGAAGTTTATGCGAAATTATAAATTATATCAATTATTTTGGTGGTAAATATATGATTATTATTTTTATATTTACAAGATAAAACAATTAACACCCAATTTTTAAAATGTATAACATATTATAAACATTACAAATAACTTCCAAGGGCAAAGTTGGAACATTTTAGGGACAAGGGGTTAATTGTAAGAATGTGACAAACTTGAGGGGGATTTCTGTAATACTCAATACGTGAGGGAGATTTTTGTAATTAGGCCTTACCTGAGGGGGTATTCGTAATTTACCCTAATTTTTTTTACAAAGTATTGAAATCCATTGTTTGGTATATATCATTTGTGGTATTTGAAATTCCCAATCATATCTTATAATTTGTTCTATGAGTTAATTCTTGCTCGTTATTTGTTGTTGATATCGGGATAAGCATAAATAGATTTGGGGCAAAATTATAATTTTTGAAAATTGAGGGACAAAAAGTGCAAATTCGAATTTCAGAAAATCTGGGGCCGAATTGAAAATCTTAATTTTCTGAAAATTCTGGACAGAATTGCAACTCTGGGTTTTTCGAAAATCTGGGGTCAAATTGCAATTTCTGAAAATTAAGGGACCAAAAGTGTAAATTTTGATTTCTGAAAATCAGGGGCCAAATCGAAAATTTTAATCTTTCGAAATTAAGGAGTGAATTGCAATTCTGGGTTTTCGAAAATCTGGGGTCAAATTGCAATTTCTGAAAATTGAGGGACCAAAAGTGTGAATTCGGATTTCTGAAAATCTGGGGCCTAATTATTTTTTTTTTATTTTCTGAGAATTCTGAACTGAATCGCAATTCTGGGTTTTTTTGAAAATCTGGGGTCAAAATTGTAATTTCCGAAAATTGAGGGACCAAAAATGCAAATTCAAATTTCTGAAAGTAAGGGGCAGAATAAATTTTTAATTTTCTGAAAATTCTGGCCTGAATTGCAATTCCGGGTTCTTTGAAAATTTAGGGTCAAAATTGCAATATCCAAAAATTGAGGGACCAAAAGTGCAAATTCGATTTCTGAAAATCAGGTCCGAATTGAAAATTCTGGACTGAATTGCAATTATGGGTTCTTCGAAAATCTAGGGTCAAAATTGCAATTTTCGAAAATTGAGGGACCAAAAGTGCAATTCAAATTTCTGAAAATATGAGCCGAATTGCAAATTTTATTTTTTTGAAAATTCTGGACTGAATTGCAATTCTAGGTTTTTCAAAAATCTGGGATCAAATTCCAATTTTTGAAAGTATACAATGTGGACTTTTTTTTTTCCATAGGATTTCAAATGACTAGGATTTAGGAAGAATTTTAAATCCACTTAAAATTGGGCTGAAATCCATTGGACTAAAATCCAGGATTTCAAATGTATGGATTTAAATTTTGTATCCAAATAGCCTGATGAATTTGACAAGGGATTTCAAATCCACCCAACCCAAATCCATCCATCCAAATGGGCCCTTAGATTCTTTGTAATTGTATCTGAATGTGGACTTAGGATCAAGATACCATTTTTAGATACATCATACAATGCCATTTGGAGATGGATATGATAAACCAACATAAATTTAGTAAAGCCACTACCCTTTCATATTTTCAGTTGTATTTCACATGAAATTTAATGACATCAATGGTTTTATGCCCTAATATTGTGTTCATTGTTCTGTTAAGATATGGGATACAGCAGGGCAAGAAAGATTTCAAAGTCTTGGGGTTGCTTTCTACCGTGGTGCTGATTGCTGTGTGCTTGTCTACGACGTCAATGTCATGAAATCATTTGACAATCTTAACAATTGGAGAGAAGAATTCTTAATCCAGGTACCTATGCCATTTATTTTTCTTCTTAGAATGCCCTCCTCCTAGTCAATCTTGTCTATTCCTTTAAATTATATTGATATAAGAATTCCCTTGCTGTAACTCTTATACTTCTTTATCCAACCCTAGAAGAGAAATTGGATGATATAGTGAATAAGGGTAAAATAATTTTCAGGGCTTGAAACCTCGTATCTTTAGAAATATGGGTTTGTTAATCTGTTACTTTTTTTTCTACTTCGTACTTATTGTGGGGTGACTAGACCAGGGTATCTGTTGTATCTGTTGCATCTGTGAGGTTTTGAGTCTTCAGAACCTTGATAGACATTTCCTGTTATTGCTTGAGATTATATCGCCTTGGTGCAATTCAACTGGTTACCCATGCTTTAACATTATTGTTGAATAAAACTTTATCTTCCTGCGCCATCCTATTTCTTTTAATGTAATTTGGCTATCTTGAAAACTAATGAAACCAAAATTTTTCTGCAGGCAAGCCCATCGGATCCCGAAAATTTCCCATTTGTTGTGATTGGTAACAAGGTTGATGTGGATGGTGGAAATAGTCGAGTGGTAATCTCTCCATATCCCTCTGTGTTTTCATGCTTGTCTTGTGTATTTTTTGCTTGGCCCCTTTGCTGCCCCAAACCTTCGTAGCCCTGAATACAGGCTCCTAAAAAGGGTCTGTGCAATGTTAGATCATGTACAAAAAAGCCATAGAAGTGTTACTAGTGAAAGGAAAAGGGAAACTAGAAGAACCCTTTCTCCAATTTTCCTGCATTTGTTTCTTTTTGGTTTCGCTTTATTTCTCTTATTTCCTCTGTTCTAATCTCCTTAACTATGAAGTCTTATGTAATCCTTTAATTGGTTTGGATGTGTTACACTAGGGGGTTGTTTATACATTATTTCCTTTGAGAAACTGAAATACTGTTGGACTACTTCGTGTGTGGCCATGCGGGTTATGAGCTTAATATTGTTAGAGTAAATAGTGATGTAAATTTTCTTATAAACAGTACATATGGAACTGTCAGTACTCTAATGAAATAACAATTAGAACCTCTTTTATATAATACTTTCTTGGTAAATGGACATTTAGCTTTGTCCTTCTGTTTAGGGGTAGGGTGAGGTCATTTTGATGCTCATCAGAGTTTTTGGTTAACGAAGATGAACTATTTCCGTTTGGACTGATCAACTTTATGCTACTTTGTTTTCAATTTAACAGGTATCTGAAAAAAAAGCTCGAGCTTGGTGCGCCTCAAAAGGGAACATTCCCTACTTTGAGACTTCCGCCAAGGAAGGCATCAATGTCGAAGAAGCTTTTCAGGTTATTGCAAAGAATGCCCTAAAGAGTGGTGAAGAAGAAGAAATGTAAGTGGCAAATACCCATCTGATCTCATTTGCATTACTTTTCAGATATATTTGTTTGCAATGCATGTCAATACCAGTTTGTTTGTTGACAAGCTACTATTTGGTAGATTTGATCAATTTATTTCACTTGCCACAAGACAGCATCTAATTTTATAATATTAGTTGTATGAAAGATAGATAGGTAATCAAAATCTCTATGTTTTCGAGTTAGTTCCTTGTGTGGGGTTCATCTTAATTTGGCACCATAATTGTCATCCTTTCCCGTCCCTAATTTATCATAATGCTGCCTCAGTGCATTACTATTTTGCTTCCTCATTTCTATAGTTTAAAATTTATGAATAAACCTTATCGTTGAAATTAAACATTACACTAATTTGTAAATTATTTCTTGTGTTCTCTTTTCGGTGGACACTCTTGATGTTGGTATAGATACTTGCCCGATACAATCGATGTTGGAAGCAGCAGTCAACAAAGGTCAAGCGGATGCGAATGTTGAAAAGTTTCCTGCAAAGCACCAAGAGCAAACTGATTATCCTGTGTGTTTTTCTATATCTATAAGTTCACACCTGTATACTAGTGTTTTTTTCTTTGTTGAACTTGGTTGCTTGGCCATTGTCAATGTTATGGTATGTATGTCTTGATTCAGACAAAGTTGGATTGGGTTTTCCAGGAGGGATTATTATTATTCATTTATGTGAGGCTTTTTGTGTCAATGTGTTCTTTGCCTTTTCTGCATGTATATATCTTCAATTCTCCACTATTGGTGTACTGTTTAATTATTTGTATTTTGATTAGTTCCAATACATAATTGCGTCCAACATTGATCCAACTATTGGGTCTAAAATGAATCCATCTGCAGGTAAGACGTGGTCCAGATTAAACATAAGTACATGCATGAAAAATCAAATAATATTTGTATGTACACCATGTAAATTAATTTTTATAGGAAATTATCAGCAATTTCATAAACCAAACCTATTTCTAAAGTTTGATGTTTAGTATTGATGTCTGATTGCCATTTTCCTTTTCAAGACTTCCATTTCTGGACTACAAATTTAGAAGTAAGAGATAAAATTACCAATTTTTTAGTTACACTTACTATAACTATTAGGGCGAGTTTGGTCTAGTGGGTAGAGTTTTTAAAAATACTTTTAAATCTCTATCGTGATTTAGAAATTGTTTGACCCTTTAATTTATAAGTGAGATCTTCAAAAATAAAATAAAAAATCTAACTTATTTTAGAAGTCAATAAAGTGATGCTTTTGACAAAAATAATTATATTATAATTAATTTTTATTTTAATCATTTATTAGTAAAATTGATTTTGGTATAATAATTTTCCTAATCACCTTAGTTTCATGCATGTACTTATATTTTTCATTTCACGTATTTGTATTTTCACATCAATTCATTCATCAACATATACATACTACTATATATGGTAAGCATACACACAATAACTAATTTTTGCAATTACAATTTCACATAAAAACATAAGTACACACACTTTATTCAATTATCTTACACCACATGCACCTTATTAAAGGCAACATATCGAAAAGCAAACATGAACCGTTTTTTAGCTCTATAGTTCATCAAATGCAGCAGGTTGCACCTATTCTTGATAGACTGAAACATTTGGACGAGGCTCGAAAGCCTTCTCTGCCTGCAGTACTCCATTAATTAACATCATCAGTGTAGGCTGAGACATTTGGCCTCGGCTCAAAGTCTTTGTTGTAAGATTTCTTCTCCTTTGGTTTGGAATCCTCGTTATAACTCGATATGTGCCTAGGCTCAAAGTCTTTTGTGAAAGATTTCTCGTCTTTTGGTTTGACATCATCAGTGTAGCTTGTGGCACTAGGTCTAGGCTCAAAATCTGTTGTGAAAAATCTCTCTCCCTTTGTGGTACTAGGCCTCGGCTCAAAGTGATCTTTCGTATTAGATTTCTTCTCTTTTAGCTTAGCATCGTCATTATAACTGGAGACGTTTGGTATTGGCTCAAAGTCTTTTGTAAAAGATTTATCGCCTTTTGATTTCACATGATCATCAATGTAGGTTGTAAGACTAGGCCTAGGCTCAAAATCTTTCGTAAAAGATTTATCGTCTTTTGATTTCACATCGTCAATGTAGGCTGTAGTACTAGGCCTAGGCTCGAAGTCTTTCGTAAAAGATCTATCGTCTTTTGATTTCACATCATCAATGTAGGCTGTAAGACTAGGCCTAGGCTCAAAGTCTTTTGTGAAAGATTTCTCGTCTTTTGGTTTGACATCGTCAGTGTAACTTGTAGCACTAGGTCTAGGCTCAAAATCTGTTGTGAAAAATTTCTCACCTTTTGTGGTACTAGGCCTAAGCTCAAAGTGATCTTTCGTATTAGATTTCTTCTCTTTTAGCTTAGCATCGTCATTATAACTGGAGACGTTTGGTATTGGCTCAAAGTCTTTCGTAAAAGATTTATCGCCTTTTGATTTCACATGATCATCAATGTAGGTTGTAACACTAGGCCTAGGCTCAAAGTCTTTCATGTAAGAAATCTCACCTTTAGGACGAACATCAACATTGTCGGTTGTGAGAGTGGAAGTACGGCAATGGCTCTTTTTGCCGGAGACATTAACAGATGTAACTTTACCTACATCAACAAGGCCTTGGATTACTTCAGCCTCATCTTTCATTACACTTGTCCAATATTCTCCGGGGTCTTTTCTTGCTTCAACATTGCTACCAAACTACAATTAATTCACATATATGAAATAATATATATATAAGAACTTACAATTAAAGAAAAGAATATATATATATAAGTTAACATAAAATTTCAAGAATTGATCAAGTTGCTAAAGGAAAGTAAAAATTAAGTTGGGATTGCATTTAACATGGATTGCTAGTACATACCAGGATAAATAAGTAGAGCCCAGCTAAAAGAAGAAGTGATTTCATTTTCTTTTTCTCCCGATTGAAAATTAGAATCTATTATTGGTGGATTAATTGGATATCTTGAAAAATGCAAACACTTCTATTTATAGAGGAAAAAATAACATTATAAGCCAGCTGATGGCCAAAGATTCATATTTTCATAAAAAAAGATTACATAAGATCACCAATAATAGAGATTTGGAATAATGAAACTGACCCCATTTGCTGATTGATAATACACTACAGAAATTTCTATTAAAAAATTGCAAAAATTAAAATTGTTAAAAAGATAAATAGTCACTATACTTTGCCCCACGGCCCACATGTGTTTTGCATTATTGCTCGGGCCAATTTTGCAATTGGACTCAATTAGGACTGAAATTGCTTCATATTTAAAAATTATGGGGTAAACTTATCTGCTAGAAAACATATGTATTCAATAAGATTCTAAAATGATGATGCTCTTGAGTTGTCACTAATAAGATTTATCGACAACAATGATAATAACTTATCCACACTAACTCTCATTGGTGACGAGGTTTTTTTTTTTTTTTGCACTATATATTTGTAAGAGCGTTTGAAATACAATTTCAAATTCATAAGCTGATTTTCTGCACAATCGAATAGAATACGTCATTTGCTTAGACTCCATCCTAAACAATCTCATGTCATGACAACATATATAATCGGGTTTATCCAAAGCTGATGGGCCCCATCACGAATACGTGGCATCTTTTTAATATATTAATATGGTTGGCTTTATTGATCCATAAGATTAGTTGTCGTTTGGTACATTTCATAATCAATTAATATATATACGTTTTTCTTTTGTTTGATATTGATAATTTACAACTGTATTATTTATGGATGAGATGTTAGTCATATTAAAGATACTAAGATTAAATGTTTCTCTATTAAATTTGGGTAGAGTGTGGGCTATAGTATATATCCTTGTGATTATATATATATATATAGCAATAATCGAAATCATGAAGATCTGGTTGTCGATTCACATATCTTCAATATATGTCGAATATTATTTATTAATATCACATGATTTTCACTGAACAAATAGCAATCTGGAGCATGAACTAGTACTGGTTCCACGGGAATACTTGAAAACATTTCATTGTCCAAGTTGATTGAGAAGATATAGATTTTGTTAAAGAATATATATAATTCGATCGAGAGGACTAGCTAGTTAAATATTATTTCTATGCAGGGGCGGACCTAAACCAAATATTTTGGGGGACCAAGATTCCTTTTGTAACAAACTCGATATTTGATGTTCTGATACATTGATAAATTAAGTTAAACTAATACTATAATTTTATCAACAAATATGAAAAATATTGACAATTTTTTTCTTTTAAAAGTACGTATTCTTATACAATCAAAACAAAATGTTCAACATGCAATTCATTTAGACAGAAAATAAATAAATGTCATTTAGGCAAGAAATAAAAAACTCGAATGTATCACTAATATGTCAAGACAATATATCAAGCATAAGTTAAGATTTTTGACCAAAAAAAAAAGGTTTGCATAAATGACATGAGAAACATCGATTTCCAAACATTGTAAAAGAGACGATATAAATGAAATTAATGACCTCAGTTGTTTAACCGAGGAGGAACTTTCAACTAAATTCCCACCTTTTTTAACATCACACTCTAAGATTCAATTACAAAATAAATGATTCAAGAAACTAAAGATTAATTGAGAATACATAGAAACATTTTACCTAGATCTGTAAAGAAATAATGTTATAATAACAACTACCAAAATTGAATGCTTAAAGTATTTTTTAGTAATAATAATTCACATCTATCATTAAAAAATATAGTAAGTGAAGAAAAAGTTGTATGATTATTTTTGAATTTATCATACATCTAAAATAGTATTGTAAACTTGTGTATAACTCCTTTTATTATTAATGCGTGCATATTAGATTAATTAATACCAAATTAATAATAATCTAAATATGTCAATTATTATCTTTTTATTTTTATCTTTTTCCGCTGGCCCTGAACGAGAAATTAGACCTCCCATAGTCCCATGTAAATGAAATATTAAGTTACTGCAGAAATGAGGAATCGAACCTAGATATCACTAGACATTTTAAAGAAGCTTCCCACTGCGCCAACTGACCTGATATGTCTTTAGACTTTAATTACATACCTATATATACTTAACATCAGTTTTTCTGGGGGGACCATGGCCCCCCCCAGTCCCTCTTATGGTCCGCCCCTGTTTCTATGTACGTTGCAAATTTATGGACGGAGATGAAATTTGCTAATTATTTGGCTTGTAGCCGGGCACATAAAGTGTACCTGGCTAAATTTATTTTCAAAATTTCCTTTATTTCTAGTTGTCCTAATTGTAAATTAGAGGACAGTTATATTAGGTGCATCACGCGTTTAGTATAGTGTTGATACTAGTATGGTAGCTAGGACTAGTGGCGGAGCAAGACGTGAATTATTGGGGGGCGAATTTTTTTCTAAAAGCGCATTAAATAAAGAAAATAATAAGAAAGCAATATTATAAAAAAATAGAAGACCGTATTCTTTTACAATTATGAATAAATATTTTTTTTGAAGCAGTGTAAATAAAGAAATATAGAAAGAGTGCACTAAATAAATATAATTATAAGGAGGCATTAGAAAGAAAATAAAAAAATCACAATTTCTTTACAATTAGTAATGATTTTTTTAGGAACAATGCATTAAATAAAGAAAATAACTGTATTATAAGAACAATAAAATACCATATTTCTCATTCAAAAAGAAAGAAAAATTAAAAGAAGGGATAAATATTGAGATTAAGAGAGAAAGAAAAATTAAAATAAAGGCATATATATTAAACTAAGGAGAAAGAAAAATAAAAAGAATGCATGAATATTGGGATTAAGAAAGAAAGAAAAGAAAGTGTTCAAAGGGAAATTCGAACCTAGATCTCATGACAAACACAGCAACACCTTATCCAACCGACCAAAGGTCTATATATGTTGCATATTGCCTATATTTAATGGATATATTTCTTGGGGGGGGAGGGGGGGGGGGGGGGGGGTGTTCACCACAATATATATATAATATATACCCGTACGTAAATTAAAATATATATTATCCCTATATATGCATTAATTCCATCGAGATATATATAGTAAAATAAGTATGACAATATATAGACTTTGTTTCAATTGTTTGGCCATCTTATATGGTCTTCTTCTTCGATCTTCATTTTTTTTTCTTTTTTTATTCGAGTTTCAACTTGAAAGGATATAGTTGTTTGGTCAGAGGCCGTGGATGGTGAAGTCAAAGGGAAGAGGGTTTGTGGCATTTTGGCAAGTCACAAAATACTGGTGGTATTGAAAAACTAAGTTGAGAACACAAATTAAAGTGCAGCATAAATACTTAAACTGGTGGATGCAATGATATTTTTTTCTTTTTAATATTCATAGTAATAAATATTTTATGGTGGGATTTTTGTACTAGTAGAATGAGTTTAGTTCCTTATTTTTGAAAAGCTACAATTTTTTTTTTCAAAAAAAAAAGTCGAATATAGGGCATATATTAATGTTCTTCTTTTTGTTGGCTTGTTTATTTTTTGATTTTGATTTATGTGGTTAAGCAAGTTGATGTACCATATTTTGGATATTATTACATGGCACTTAGTCAACTTAACACGTGGTAAAAACACTATATAAGATCGACCAAATCAATCATATCAGTGAGATCGACCAGATTAGTCAGATCAATCATATCAACCAGAACATGATAGACTTGATCCTATCATCGATTCTTCTATAAGTACATGCTACCACGTAGATCAAACTACATCGTTGTAGACTTGTTCTAGCATCAAATATGTTCCAAATATATAATCACGATGTACTAAATAAATGAATCATATTGAGCTGCACGAAACCATGTCGATTGATGGACATGTACATCTCAATTCAGACAAACCGATTAAGACTCGACCGATCCGAAAGATCTGCTTTCAACTTCTATAAATACCCCCCTCATTTTATAAGTTAGGTACACTTCTGTGACTTAACCTACTACATTTATGCTACATTATGCTATACTTCGAATTGATCTGATTTAAGCATCGGAGGGTCAGCGACGGGTCAATCACCAGCACAACCTAACGAGTTGCACAGTGTTAGGTTCCTTGAAGTGGAGTCCAGATCTGACCAGCTTAGGATTCCATACTGAAGAAAGGAGAACATCAACACGTGACACTTTTTACGTTGACCAAGTCCTTAGACTAAAATCTCCTTAATCACAAGTGGTTCTTGCGATTTGATGCAGGTTATTTTCTATTTAAGTTATGATGCTATGAATATATTCGGATTCAATTTGAATCCAGGAAGATTCGATTGAATTTGTGAATGATTTTAACTAAAATAGTAGTAATTTGTTGTGGGTTTGACTTTGATTCGATCAAAATTTCGTCCAATTTTAATTCATGCATTGTATTTATTTGAATCTTATTCACAGGTATTTGAGTGGTCATCATATAAGTTGGAGTTGAGTCGCTTAGGCCAAACCCAATGGAGGGTTGGGCTGCTGGAAATTATGGGGGGAGGGGGGGGGGGGGGGGGGGGGGGGGGGGGAGAGATAGCTCCCCAGCTACCCAGGCTGGCGAGTGCGCCCAGACAGCAATCAGGGGACGCCACTTATATATATATATATATTGTTTTTTAGTTTGGTTTTTAGTTTGTATAATTATTTAATAGTGTAGGATATTTATGTGATTTGAAATATAGTTTTTAGTTCAAATTTTTTTGTTTAGTTTTTATTGTTCATATTTTGTATGACATTTTAATTTATTGAATTAAAATTTTAATTTTATTTTAAAAAATGACAATTAAAACTAAATCATTTAATTAGAATATAAGTGGTTATATATATATTTGAGCAATATATTTTTTCAATTATTTTGAAAATATAATTTAAACACTTAGACAAAAAAATTCAAATTCATACTTTATTTATAATATTTTTGATAACATATTTTTGTGTTGAAATTTTTGTTAATATATTTAATTCAATGATGTATTTTAGTGTTGTACTCCGACAATTTAATGAATGCTTTTATTATTATTATTATTCTTAATTTATATATTTTAATATTATTATTAATTTAATATTATTATTAATATTATTATTAATTTAATTATATTATTATTATTATATTTGTTATTATTATATAGTTATTATAATGGTGAGAGTGGGGAAGAATTAAATTGAGATTAAATGGAGTAGGAAGCCCCATGATTGGATTTGGATAGACAGGAGTTGGGACTGGAGACAGGGGCAGCTGGGGAGCTCCGGAGCTCCACCCCTAGCCCCTAGCATTGGGTTTGCCCTTATCTTATGGCATGGGGATGAATTCAATTGAGTTGAGCACGCATGGGGATGCTTCTTATTTCGAGATTCGATCGCTGTGCTTTGAATTTCTTATCAAAACAACTAGAAATTATATATATGGGTTATTTTCTAGTAACTTACTAGTCTTGTTAATAGATAGTAATTTTTATATTTGTTGGTTGATCATTCTTTGCACTTTGATAGTAATCGAACAGATTTAATCATATAATGATGTATTTACTATTCACCGTTTCATGAAAAAACAAATTCATAATCTTAATAGCTTAGATGAATTATTTGTGCAGAAATGGAAAGTCATATACTCATTTGCCAAACAAGAAAGTCTTTCTTGATTCTACGTACAACACTTTGTATGGGCATTTCACTTGGCTTAATTAAGTTTAAAAAAAAAAAAAAATATCAACTTTATCAATCTTGCTAGCTTGAAACATGAATTTAGCCTATCCAAATACAAAATACCATAAATCTAAGTTCATGAGAAAAAATTGCTATATACCTATTGCAAACTCAAACTCAGACCCAAGTTACATAAATAACCAATTTAGTTTTGATATTGTATCACTTAATTGTTTTCACATTAATTCTTTAACCATTCATGCAGAAGCAGCCTTGCCTCTGGTACTTTTTCAGAATGATCAAGATGATGATGAGTGTGATAAATTATAACATTAGGGTTGATATTGAAATTATTTCTTACAAAAATAATCTTATTAGAATCTGATGATCATGAGGCCAGGGTGCAGCATGATCGATTCACAACATCTTTGATTGCCTTAGGCATAATTGCTTCACCATTCATTACATTACAGTACTCTTCTGGCCAGTAGTCTAGCTCCTCGATCGAATATCTTTTCTTGCAATCTGAAAACTTAATATAAAAATGAAATGAAATTATGAAGAACAAATTATATATATATGAAATAAAGCATTAAATAGAAGAAATGCATGGATATATTGGTATAGAATCATTACTTACTGACTGATATAAGGGAAAAAACTTTTTTCCATCTTCAGATAATTACTTAATTGATAGTACTTCTCTAACTTCTTCTGTTAACTAACTGTACAACCTCTCTGACTTTAATTATGCATGCATGATATAACTATTCAATATTAATATTTAGTGAGAGAGAGGACTATCTATATGTATATATATATACAAATTAAATGCACTTAATTTCTGGTATATGGCATGTGTTTAGTGTGTTTGATTGATTGCTACTTAATTACATTACTAGTACTATATCTATATATTTTTAAACCCACTGATTGGCCATATCAGAAGCCTGACAAGCCCAAAGTCAACCAATGCACAACCATAACTCAACAAGCAAATTATCAACATTATTATATGAGCTAATTAAATTATCCCACCTGAAATGTATAATATTCAATTTATCATATTTATCTTAACATATGAGGGAGGGAGGGAGGGAGGGAGGGAGGGTAAACAATCACATTATCATAATACAATACATGAAGTGAGGTGCCATATATGAAAATGTTAGGGAGGCGGTGTATAAGATTACAACAGGAGAGATAAAGTGTTTTTTTTTTTTTTTTATCATGAGGAGTTAAATTGAACATAATGAATATCACATGTTTTAAACTTATAACATACTGTATATATGCGTGTGAAAAACCTTAAGTTATATATGTAAAAATGTTGATTTTACAATGTCTTTGAAATCATTATGCAGTAGTTTTGACTTTCGGGTGTTAATTCATGATACTTGTATAAATGTGCTTCTATAGATCTAGTTCACACTCTCACGTTAAACATTCTCAAATCAGAAAACGAATCTTCTAGGGAAACCTTTAATTCAAGGCATTAATCTAATTATGCATGCTTCTATGTGGAAGACTCTACAATTTGCAAGTGGTTCATATGTTAATTGGAACCAATTAATATTCTAGCAGCAAGACAAGTTTGAGCTAGTGGGTTGACTAAATATATATATACCTTCCACTAGTAGTATATATGACCCCAAAATGATTTCATGTAATCTGACATTCAGTCCAATTTTTCCTTCATTTCCATATTGTAGCTAGGCCTAAAGTTGACCTGCAAAAAAGTGACATCTACAAAGTGTTTATTTATTGGTTCCTAACCTTTTCAAACATTATAAATAGAAATGCGTTGTCCCCACTCTGTAGTGGAGTTACATAGTCAAACTGATAAATTATATCAGATTTATTATCACTTTCACTTCAATTAAATAACTAACTATATCACATATATTTAATTTCCGAAAAATGGGATTAGTTAATTAATTAAAATGATGATCTAAGCAAAGATTGTTATATATATATATATATATATTCAGAGACCATGTCTGCTATTTAAGCATGAGAGATTCTAAATCTTGAATTTTAAATAAGGAGAAAAGAGTTGACCCTCTTCTGTTTATCAAGAGCCTGTTGAGATTTTCCAAATCAGCAATAGAGAACTCCAAAAACTGTTCAATATTCGATCTTTTCGTCCCAAAAGCCTCCTTCAGAAACAAAAGATTATTGACAGATTCAACAACTCCAAGAAAAGAGCTATGGATTTTGGATTCAACTCTTCAATATTCATCCTGTATTCCCTGCTTTTGTTTCAGGTAATATGTCAAAATATCATTCCCGTAGAATTCATCATATTCCATCACAAATTTCCATTAAATTTCTTACCTTATGTACTTTATACCATTTGCAGCGTCTCCAAATAACTGAAGGGCACCTGAAAATCCATACACCAAACATGAAAAATGATGATCATATGGAAAACCATCTTCGATTTCGAATTAATCAAGAGGGTGATTCTGTCCAGAATCCAGACAAAGTTTCATCTTTGTCTCAAATGGATCCTGCACTAAATCTGTTCTTTAATTACAATGATCTCAAACTTGGTAATCAAATGTTTATCTACTTCCCCAAAAAGGACCCTTTAACCTCTCCTCATCTACTAACCAAACAAGAATCCGATTCCATCCCTTTCACCTCGTCCCAACTACCGTACATTCTTCAACTTTTCTCGTTCCCCCACGGCTGCAAACAGGCCCTAGCCATGGAAACCACTCTCAATCACTGTGAATTCCCACCAATCAAGGGTGAAAGTAAGTTTTGTGCCACTTCATTGGAGTTCATGCTCGATTCCATCTATAATATATTCGGTTTCAATTCGCGTTTCAAAGTTTTGACAACAAATTACGTTACTGAATCAATATCCCCACTCCAAAACTACACAATATATGAACCTCCAGTTGAAATATCAGCTAAAAAGATTGTAGCTTGCCATACGCTTCCTTACCCCTATGCGGTGTTTTACTGCCATGGTCAAGTCAGTGACAATATGCTTTATAAGGTTATGCTAGATGGAGAGGATGGTGGTAGAGTTGAAGCTACTGCTATGTGTCATATGGATACCTCGCAGTGGGACCCTGAACATGTTGCGTTTCGAGTACTTAAAACTACGCCTGGTGCCTCGCCTGTTTGTCATTTCTTTCCGGCTGATAATCTTGTTTGGATTCCGATATCCTAGAAGTGGAATTTGAGAGAATGTATATGGTTTTGGAATTTGGGCGTTTAGGGGGGGAAATTCTTACCCAGACCGGGTTTGGCCGAACCAAAATTAACTACATGACAAGTGTAATACCCTTGCTTTGGGATTGGTTGTAACCCTCATGAGAGTGACCAATCACAGAGCAAGTGCAATACACTTACTTGGTGGTTGGTTGGGTTTGGCCAAATCAGGCTTGGACAAGAATTTTCCGTTTAGGGGTGTTGGATTGTGATAATATGATCCCTATGGTTTTTGGAATCTTTGGTTTAATTTGAAATCTTATAAATTATGTATATAGTGTTGTTTGCAGTGTTGACCATTGCTATGTGTAAAAACACTTTGTTTGTTGTGTAAGATTTATGGGCGAGATTGTACTTTTGTTACTAATACTAGAAGGTATGTTGTAAACTTGTAGTAGTACTAGTATTTGTAAAAAGATAGATGTTTAATAGTAATATAGTTCGAGAGTGTTTGCAAGTTTGATAGAAACTAGGCAATAACATTCTTAGGAGTACTATTTTCCATCATGAAGCTCGATCAATTTTTCCCGAATAATAACACAATAAACTAAAAAGGCATGAGGGAGAAAGAGAGGTAGATATTTTATTACTTCAGATTTTTCACGTGGTTATATAAATATGTTTACATAGATTGAACACGAGAGTCCTTAACCCAAAAAAATCCAAAAAAGAAAGTTTATATATATCAAAGTTTTCACTACAAATGCACCTCAGCAACAAATATGTGATTCTTGTAAACGGCGTACAGGCTTGAGATATACCAGCTTATTTACCTGGAAATGAAGAACAACAAAGTGAATAAATTTATAGAACATTCAGCTCAGGTTTATGTTGAGTAATACAAAGCAAATTTATCACATGTACACAGTACGATGGCGTTTCTTTGATTTTGTTCATAAGGGGAAAAGAAACCTAACACAACTTGGAACCTTTTTCACCATTGCAATATCCTGGGAACCATTGAAATAGACCATTCTGCTTTAGTTTTGCTTTCATTTTATTTGTTTGAGAAGCAGAACAACTATTACAAATGGCTTTGCAGAACCTTAGGGATTAAACCTCTGAAATGTTTCTGAGAAATTTACATCTCTGTTTCTTTTTTCCTTTATCTTTATTAATTGTCCCAATAATTTTATCGTTTAACAATTTAATAGGTTTATACTAGGTTGGATTACACACAAATTTAACAGGGAGTTGTTCGATCCTGCACACATAAGCTTATGGAATTGTAATGGATTCACATACCATAGTTTTGATGCACCATAGTGAACCTACGAATGGCTTTAATAAGGGCACCAATTCTCATAGACTTCAATGGTCCCATGTGCCTGCAGCCAAGAATACAGCACAAAATCCAGAGTTCAAAAATGTTCAAATATTAAAAAGAAAAAATCCCACGCTTCTGCAGTTAATTGCAAACTCGGAAGAATCTTGTCCAATATATATAACTAGACAAAGTATAATATATTCTTTGTGGTTTGAAAAATGTCACTTGCTAAAGTGAATTGCCCTTTATAAAGTTCCCAAAACAGTGCAAAAAGTTGGTTAGTAATAAAGCATACTACTAATACTTACACAATCTCGGTATAACGAATTCTCCAAGCCGGAAATCCCAGATGGCACCTTGCAGGAGCATAAATCAACATGAGATCAGGGTCTGGACCCCCACACCCTGGTTTCACCAAAAAATGGATACCTTTGTTAAACCTAGAGCAAAACTTATGCATACTATCTGTATATACTGCTAATACAGAAGTACTAAAACTACAAACCTGTTGCTCGAAGAGCATCTGTGATGTCCGACTCCGTCAAATTTGGCTTCTCAGTACTGGCACCTAAATATTGCTTCTCTAAAAGAAAATTAGCTGCTTTGGCGACAGCATGTTTCCCGTCGGAAAAAGATACGACTTCCAAATTCATATATTTCGGCTCAAGAAGCGGTTCACTTGTTGCAGTTTCCTGTACAAAGATAATTCAGTCTTGATTTAGAGGAAATTCGTTTTAGCATCTTTAGATATGGTAGGCAAATAACTGTTTTCTAACATTTTGATTTACTTTATTGATATACGAAAGGAAACACTATATCAGTGTGAGGTTAAAAAATATCACCTTAAGAATAACTATTCATGTTTTAAAAAATGACAAAATTTAAATATTAATAAGCCTTCATTTGCAGTAAAGGGAAAGGCGATTGAAACTTTCACACACACAAATATTTCATGAAAATGATATTTTATTCAAGACGGCAATATAAATAATGATCCAAGGCCTGCAGAAATGTGAGACATTATAGCCACTAATGGATTTCAATAACCGAGAATGTAGAAGATGCAGAAGTGAGAATCGTACTTTTAACATTTTTTCACTTTTCAACCATAACGTGAGGGCATCTTTAGATTTCTTCAGCACTCCTACAACATAAAAGGAATATCAATCATAATTACATCTGTAAAGCTGGCAAACATACATTTGAGTGGCATTGCCAAGGTTATTTTTCCGTGTCATGGCATCTGTACCTTCTGTATCATAGAGGCATACATTTTTCAATCCAATAGCTTCAAGCCACCGCAATAGTTCAAGAACTTTCAGAGTCTGAAGAGCTTCTTCGCTGTCTATAACTACTGCCAGGTACTGAACTTTACTAATATCAAGATTTTTAAACCTCTTCAACAATCCACTGGAGATAAGAACGCTCTCTAGTGCACTCACTAGACCCAGCAGAAAGTACCAAATGCTCACAATCAGATGCATAATGTGCCATATTAAATGAAGCCCAAGATTGCCACTCTGGAACAAAATTTGCATCTATAAAATTTCTGAAATAATGTAGCAAAAATGCCAAAAAGTATCATACATAGAACCAAATACATCTAAAATCACAAGTCTAAATAGTCCACTTACATAACATATTTAAAGACCCCTGACTCAAACAGTCCCTTAAGTATGGTCTACAATGTTGAGGATATGTCTAGCAAAAGCGGAAAAAAGCATTATTCATAACTTCTCCCCAACTTAAATTTAGTTTCAGTGAAAACAAATGTAACCAACTGCCTTGTGACTTAATCAAGAACCACAAACTTGCAATAATAAATTAATAATACGAGATATGGCAGGTAGCCGAGGTCCAAAAATAATGATGCATGTGCAACATAGGGGATCATTAAATTCTGAATTTTATGGATCCAACTCCAAACCAGTAGCATCCCAGCACTCCATAGAAGTTGAATATCAAAACCACCAGACCCCAAATTATATGGAAATAGAATAGCATAAGCTTAATTCATAGGAGCAAGCAAGATACCATTTTAATCTGTTGATTAACATAAGGAGGAACAAAAAATATTACTACAAGAATTTCCAGTTTCTTACACATCAATCAACATCCATTAAAGAAGAATAATCACTTACCGAACAGATCCAACCGCAGACCTTGTGCATTTTGTCCCCTAAATCCAGAATTCTGTAAATAACAAATCAAAATATATAAACAAAAAACTCCTTAAAAAAAAAACTAACACACTTGTAGAATCAAGTACTACAATTTTTAATAATAATAAACAAAAAAAGTAAAATAAAATAGAAAAAATCAACGCATATATAATCAATCACTAACGTTGATTCAAGCCAGCGAAGAAACGTGATCAAACGAATGAAGTCAAGCTCCAGCCTATCCGATTTCTTACAAAGCTTAACATTAAATGGGGAAATCCAAAAATTATCACTAACCATTGTCAATCGTCCTTTAATCTTACCAAAACGGAGAAATTGCAAACAGAGATAAAGATTGAGGGCAATTTAATTATGAGAAACAGAAATTATGTGAATAAAAAACGAGGAGGAAATCAAGGGAGATGGAGAAGAGAGAGGTACCTGTAATTTCTGCTTCTTTCAGGAACACTTACACTGCATGACTCGGGTTGCAGTTTTTTTATTTTCCCTCGTGTGCCTAAGCCTAAAACTTTTTCTGATTTTAATAATGAATAATATTATGGCTATTTTGTAGCATTTCGCAATTTTTGAAAACTTAATATTTATTTATTCATATATGTTGGATATAAAAAAGTGTTTCAAATGCGTAAGTCAATTTGACTAGTAGTACTCTCTTTTTTTGGTGTGTGCTTAAAACACAAATGAGGAGATTACTAGGAGCATACACTATGTTGCACAGACACTGACTCGGCGACTCGGACTCGACATGATTCGGATTCGGCGACTCGTTTTCTAAATTTTTTTCAAGATACGACACGGCATGGATACCTATATAAAAATAAAATAAATTAGCATCATAGTCAATGAATTAACATTCATTCTAATACTCCAAAAACAAAATCAAAAGAAAAGATCACAAAAGATGTCGAAATTCACGCTAAGCACATCGTAAATGATTCAAAACAAGTTTCACATGAAAAAAAATATCAAAACAAGTCTCATAAGAAAAATAATCACTCCAAGTACATAACAATTAGTCAATTACACGAAAAATTGTTCAAAATCTTTAAATAAAATTAGTTTTTTTATTACAAGATAGAAATACCACCCTCTTTTGTTTTTCTTCTTCTTTTGCTTCAGATTTTTTTTATAGCAATTACCTAGAGATTAAAAGATAATACATTTCTTGTCAAACAAAGAGAAAGAGTATGGTTTAGGTGCAATGGAGTTTAACAATGCGGCACCGACACTGAATAGAAATACTAAATAAAAGAACTTCAAATAACTCTAATTTAGGCCATAATGTCAATATTTTTTGTAAAAGAAGTACACATTGATAAAAACCCAACTCAAATTTCAAGGAAATAAAACATAATTGCACAAAAATGAGGTAGAGAGGAAGAGAAGTACCTGTAAATTTGAATAAATTGGAAGAGAATTCTTGAACTAAGGTTTATGAAATGAATGAAATTGGGGAGTTTAGGAGTTGTTTAATTTGTGTTTGGAATGACGAGGAAGAGTATTCTGTAGAAGTTTAATCGACTAGTTCACAAAAGTATTTTATGATTTTTGTTAATTAAGTTTCAAATTTTCAATTTAAACCCACAATTTTAATAAAAATTGCAAAAAGACCCCCGCCGTGTCCAAGACCGAGTCCGAGTCCTTGACCGAGCATTTGACCGAGTCCTTGACCGTATCCTCGCCGAGTCCAAAACCGAGTTTTCTCGGACTCGCCACGTGGCGAGTCCGACGCGTGTCCGAGCCGAGTCGCACGCGTGTCCGAGTCCGTAAAGAGTCCGACTCTGCATACTTGAATTTTTTGAAGTATCCGTGCTTCATAGAGCATACATAAGGGCAAACCAATGCTGGGGGTAGGGGGAGGGCTCCGGACCTCCCCAGATGCCCTTGTCCCCAGCCCCAACTCCTGTCTATCCAAATCAAATTATGGAATCTCCTACTCCATTTAATTTTAATTTAATTCTTCCTCACTCTCACCATTATAATATTTATATAATAATAATACTAATAATAATAATAATAATAACAAATATAGTAATAATAATAATAATAATAATTAAATTATTAATAATATTAAAATATATAAATTAATGGCCCAAATATAATCAAATTAAATCGTATTGTTCCAATTATTTTTCATTGCAAGTTATTAAATTTCATGTTGGTGATTTAATGTGATAAATATATTAACAAAAAATTCAACACAAAAATATTATAAATAAAATATGAATTTGAATTTTTTTTGTCTAATCGTTTAAATTATATTTTCAAAGTAATTGAAAATTTTATTGTTCAAATATATATATAACCACCTATATTCTAATTAAATGATTTAGTTGTAACTGTCATTTTTTAAAATGAAATTAAAATTTTAATTCAATAAATTAAAATTTCATAAAAAATATGAACAATAAAAAGCTAAACAAAAAAAATTGAACTAAAAACTATATCACAAATTACATAATTATACTACACTATTAAATAATAATATACACACTAAAAACTAAAATAAAGACTAAACTAAAAAATTAAAAAACAATAATAATATTTTAATCTGGGTAAGCCACTTGGCGTCCCTTGATTGTCATAGATGCGCCTGCCAGGGTAGCAGCAGCTACCCCTAGCCCAACCCTCCCCATTAATTTTTAGAAGCCCAACCCCATTGGGTTTGCCCTAAGATGTTTTCAAATTGAATTGGACTTGATTTCGGAAGATGTTAATATTAGTTCAAATGAATATTGCTTGGTTTGTACATTTATTACCAATTAGTACATGACTAGTATTCTGGTAGAAATTTATAATTGAAAAAAGTTTTAACCCAATGTGATATGTGTATAATTAGTAAAAACTTGTATATCAAGCTGTCCAATATAAGGTGGCAACTTATCAATAATAAATTTTCATAAACTTTCCTTGGCCAAATTAATTCATGGTCTGATGCAAACTTCAAAACAAGAACTGATAAGTGAATTTTTCTAAAGAACTGATATATATTTATTATAGAAATTAGTAAAATTTTCTGGTTGGAACGTTCTAAAAAGTATAAAAAATGAAAAGTCTAAAATTATTTGAGTTTGAGAATTTCCCAACTGTCTACAAAAGTAGAGTCGTCAACGCATGTATTTTGTGTTGTGAGGGACAGCAAAAGCTAGAAGGTGGTTCTTGTTGGGTAATTAGTTCCATTTAAAGAGTTGTTTGTTTGCAAGTTATAACATACTCCAATATTCACGAGTAAACGCAACACATTTTGTTTGGAAGCTCATTCTTATTCTTATTTCTAGTGAGATGAATGAGGCTTTCAAGACTCTTGTCATTTCCATTTTCCGGGATCCCCGATTGAAGCTTGGTTGTCTTTTGAATATTTGGTCTGCTCAAATCATGTACATACAAACACATCTCAATCATGGCAATTGTCTGTTTTGTTTTTCTTAAATTATGTAGTTTTTTTACAACTTTCCTTGCTTGACAACATATGTTTCAAACAATGTTTTCCTGCTCGGGCTAGTCGAGAGGTGACTGAAGCACAAGCAAAATCTTACCCGGTTTTTGATAGAAGATGGTAAAAATGAATGCTCGTGTGACTTATTATTAATTGCCTATCATCATTACAAAACCATAATTATTGCCTATCTCATGAGAAGCATTGGTATCACTTTCGGAACTCAATTGGAAGGCCAAAAACATAATTATTGCTTTCAGTTTCAGGTTATGTTCCCATGCCATAAACATGTTTCAGACTCTAACAGATGACATATAAGAAATCCATGCATTTTACTCCATATCAGCTCAACATTGCAAAGCTTTAAGGAAATAGATAACACTATATGTTGTCCATGATGTTAACACACACACACACACACAACCATCCATGTATTGCAGGAGGAGGTATCTAAAAGTGACATCCAGTCGGCATGTTTCAGCTTAAATCTGTCCTAAACAAAGCATATGTGAGGGTTCACTTTAAACATTCTAAATGACACTCAACTTATAATGTTTGAGTTGCCCACGTTAACCCTCATCGCCATCTTGCTCAACCAAAAGCCATCATGAATGTTAAACGTAGAAGAGCCAATTCATGTATCCTTAAGTCATTACAACATAACATTCCTCTAGATTCAATTGCTATATCTAGTAATGTTCACCAAATATCAGCCTATTATTTTGCCTCCATCCAGC
This sequence comes from Penstemon newberryi var. newberryi, assembly GCA_030819805.1. Lineage (NCBI taxonomy): Eukaryota > Viridiplantae > Streptophyta > Magnoliopsida > Lamiales > Plantaginaceae > Penstemon > Penstemon newberryi. The sequence continues at coordinate 8,754,554 of JAUALY010000004.1, read as the reverse complement.
TAAACATATTACGGATACAAATTGTTACATTCAAATTCTCAGGAAAATAAGTAAATTTAGTTTAAAAATTACTACACTTTTGTTCTTTTTAGGAATTAATAATACAAGGCATTTGAATTACCTATTGAGCAGCATCTTCAGTGAACCTAGCATCAAAAGGAGCCGTAGAATTTGGATGCGATGAAGCACCTCCAGCACCTGATCCTTGTTGCAATTCAATCACAAGCCATCTAACAGCCTTACTCATTTGCTCCAATCGAACAGCACTAATAGGTGGAAGACCACTTTGAACAGGCTGCCCTGGTGTACTAGTGACAGAGCCAGTGGCCTCATCCACGAGACACTCGGACCCTATCCTCTGCTTCACAGATTCCACAAACTCTTCAGCTTGATCACAAGCAACTCTGAACAATTCCCATCGTTGCTTAAAGTTTTCAAGTGCAGCATCGGTGGCTGGAGTCTTTTCGCCACCCGAACTTGCTTTCGCCTCTAAAGCACTACCTGCTGCTGAGATAAAGTCCTGATATGCATTGTTCAGTGAATCTACTATGTTGTCCATGAAAGTTCTTCAAACTACAAAAAGAAATTATGTTAACAACTGCAGCTACGGTGAACAGGGCCGCCCTTACATATTACGGGGCCATAAACGAAATTTAAAATTGGGGCCCTCTTTTACAAATTAGCTGATATTTTTTAGATTCAATCGTAATATCTTTTTATGACATTTCATTCTTAAACTTTCTCTTAACAAAAGCAAATACTACAAGTATCGTGTGTATATATATATTGAATATTCAAGCATCATGAATATAGTTATATAACAAATATAATTTTTTACTTGTCAGAATCAATAAATAGATATAATATGAAAGTAGAAAATTTCTGCTCTCGCTACTATCTTAGGTAGGGCTGTGCAAACGATAAAACCGAACCGAACAGAAACGTACCGAATTTCAGTATACCGGCTGGAAAATTTTGGTTTGGTTTGGTTCGGTAAATTACAAATTCGGTAAGGTTCTATTTGATTCGGTACAAAAAAACCGAAAAATTATTGAATAAAAAATAATTTGTCTTGAATACATATGTAAATAATAATATGCTTCCTACCACTCTAACCATCCAATGAAGTTGAATAGAAATAGTAAAGAATACATCAGAGACCCCGTAGCCTCAGTCCCGTCTCCCAATATTACTTTAGCATCATTCAAGTTTTGGGTTTTAAATGCAATTAGAACCCAATTTATTACGAGTAGTGAGAGAAAATCAGAGAAAGAACAAAATTGGGCATTTAGAATTTGGACTGTACCTCTGTAAATTACAAATCTGGGCCGAGAGAGAGAGATGGTGGAGGCGCGATGGGGGTGGGTGGCGCGGCGGCGCGGTGGGATTTTGAATTGAAGGAAGAAGAAGATTTGAGTTTTGCTCTAGGGCAGTCCGTAGAAGAAGTTAGAAGAGTGACTCTTGGATTGGAAATTTGGAACGCTGTCTTTACTCTTTAGGAATTGTTGCGATAACAAAAAAAAAAAAAAAAAAAAAAAAAGGGGGGGGGGGGGGGGTCGGTAAACCTATCGGTAATATCGAAAACTGAAATTTATAATGGTACGATAATGGAGTTCATACCATATATCGATTCAAAATTTTGGTTCGGTATACGGTACATACCGAAACTTCGATTTCGGTACGAAAATCGAATCAAAATTGTTAAGTATGTCAAACTGAACTATTCGATTTGATTACCAAATGGTTCGATCCACTACCAAAAACCGAGGCGTGTATGTAGTTTGAGTCTTCTTTGTAATAAATTAATATTAACAATTATCAATTGTAACACTTACACCATTTGTTATAGTTTTATAGTTTTTATTCCAAAAATACCCCGCCCCTTTTATAAATAATAAATTTCTTTATTAATTTATCAAAATAAGATTGTTTCTTTATTAATTATGAATCCATTCATCCACCAAACAACATTATGTTTTTTTTTTTTTTGTTACCTTCCTTTTTCGATCTCAAATTTTTTCTTCATTTTCATCTCATTTTTTTATAACCAAAGGAAACAAAAGAAATGAAGAAATTGAAATTTAATATTATTTGGTGGATGGATGAATTCATAATTAATAAAATATAATTGATGAAGAAATGAATAAATTAAAACATAATATTATTTGGTGTCAAACTTGAATTTTGTGAGAAAAAATTTGAAGGAGAATTACTCAACATTTTGAATAATAATTCGTACCCAAAAAAATGAAATAATTATCAACAAATAAAAACATAGAAAAATATAAAGAAAAAAAGTTGAGATAGAAATAAAAAAAATTGAGATAGAAATAAAAAAAATTGAAACATGAAATGAGAAAATTAATTGAAACAGAAATAATGAAAGAAAAAAAAAGATGAAAATAGAGAAAAATTTTGAGACCATAAAACCGAAGGAAACCAGAGAAATGAAGAACTTGAAACATAATATTGTTTGGTGGATTGATGAATTCGTAACTAATAATTTTTTTTTTTTGATAAATTAATAAAGAAACAATTTATTTGTTTAAAAGGGACGGGAGTAGTTTTAGAATAAAATGTTCAATACTATAACAGAGGAGAATAAGTTTAGGGGAGGTAACTGATACCACCCCATATTGGCGGGGGGGGGGAGGGAATGTATTTCAATTTTACATAAACATTTTATTCCTTTTCTTGATGCATGTATTTCAAAGGCATCCATCCAAACAGATTTGATTTAACAACATTTAAACCTTTGGTGGCCATAAATGACCAATTTCTTGAATTGACTTATCATCTTCAACCCTGCTCTTCTCAACAGAAACAGAACCATCATCCTCTTGAAACTCATGCATAATATTTTCATTCAAATTTTCATCAATAAGATCGCCACTTTCAAAACCACCACCATCAACGAGAAACTCGTGCACAGTTCTTTCATAAGTACCTTCATCAACTGCAGATTTACATGCAATTCGTTGCTTCGTATAATTCACAAACTCATCAGCCTGATCACAAGCGACTTTGAATGATTCCCACTTGTGAGTCAAGTTCTGTAGAGCCGAATCACTAGCGACGCTTCTTTTGCCTCCACCATTTTGCTTTGTTTCCAAAAAATTGGATATTTCATTAACAAGCTCTTGATATGCAGAATCAATTGAGTCTACAATGCTGTCCATTTTACTGCAAAATCGTGGATTATTGATTAAAACTAATATGTAACCAAGGCTCTTTAATTACTCCAAGAAATTAGCAGTAAATCAATGGCAATTAACTGAGGAGTTCACTTATTTGAAAGATATTATAAAAATAAAAACAAAAACTTATTTAAACAATGAAATCCAAATTATTAAAAGGAAAAAATTGCATCAAACCCACTTGTGTTTTATGAAATATGCACAGAACCTCTCTTTATTAACTTTTTTTTAGAAAGGAATCCCTTATGTTTTACAAAATGTTACACAAAATCTCTTTTCCATCTAAACTAACGGATAATGTCTATCACTCGCCTTTTATGAGACTGAAATTCAATTTTCATCAGTTTAAATTGATAAATTATCAAAATACCCTAAGTTTTAAAAAAAAACGTTACAGGGGATGAGGTGGTTTATCGGGCTGGGGTAGTATTTTTTTTTCTTAAATTCTAACAATAATATATAAAATTTGTTATTTTCATTAATAGTATATAGATATTTGGATACTTCAATTTTATATCAAAATATTTTTTAAATATTATATATAAAATAGAATTAGTTTAATAGATATGTAAATATAATAAGTGTGGAGGGTAAAATAGTATTTAACCAAAAAAACTAAGGATGATAATTATTTAACGACGAAAGAGAAATCTGCACATTTTGTAAAACACAAAGGGATTCCATGAAAAAAAATATTAGGGAGTTTCTATGTAAATTTAACGTTATTCAAAATAAAACATATTTTACCCAAGTGTTATTACATTTACGGGTGAATAGCAAATTAAGTCCCTATATTATTCTAAATAGGCAGTTTAACTTCCTCTGATAAATAAATGGGCAAAATACTTCCCTGTGTTTTTATAAAAGAAACACATTGTCTTCCTCTTGATTTTTATATTTTTACAAGGGGGTAAAATGTCCACTATGCGATTTATAGGGAGTTAAAGTGTTCATTTATGCATATCACATGGAGGTAAATTGTCTATTTACGTATATCACATGGGGTAAAGTGAGGTGAATATGTTGTCAAGTGTACGGATAAATTGGTCATCTTTACATAAAAATGAAGTTTCAGTCGCATTATAGAGTGTGTACAACACATCCACTAGTAAGGAGGTAAATTACTCATTATTTCATATCACATGAAGTTAAATTACTAATTATTTAATTTCGCAAGGAAGTAAATTGCCTATATTCATATCACATAAAGGTAAATTATTTATTTAATATAACAGGGAGATAAATTGCCCTTAGAAATTACAGGGAGTTAACTTGCCTAAAACCTTTACATGATTCAATTCTACAAGTGTGGGTAAGAAATAATTCAGTAAGCATGATTCAATTCTACAAGCGTGGGTAAGAAATTACGAGATAGAATTAATAAGAGATCACTAGATCTTGATTTTTTTTGTGCAGAAGAAGTCGCATGCAAATTGATCTACGTTAATCTTACAGGAACCTTTGGAAAATGCCCATCAGAAAACACTAAAATTTTCTTCAATGAAATGATAAAGAGAAAGAGAAGAGTGAGAGACCTCGAGAAAGCGGCAAGTCGTCAATGGAGAAATTTTGTTGCTGAATGAATCATGAATGCGGAGTGAGTGATGAGCTGTTGAAGAGGTGACGGTTACAAAATGAGGTTGGATTTTTATGTAGGGTTGGTGGGGTTGTTAGATGGACAAAAAAATTTGGAAAACTTAAAAAAATTATATAAGCCCAAAAGTTGGCCCATCACTCTGGAGAATTAAATCAGTCCTATTTTTCTTTTAGCTTTAACTCATTACACAAAGAGTAATGAAAAAATTTAGATAACGTTTTAATTTCTGTATGAAAAATCAAGCAAATATTTTTTTTTTAAATTTAACATAAAGTAACTTTACGTTATTTCTTTTATTTCCATAATATCTACAGAAACATACTCAATTCTATAACATTTACAAACTATTTGTTTAATCTCAAAAAATTCAATAAACAACGTTGAACTTTTCTAAAACCTTAATTTATTTCTGAAACCACGATTTCAGTAAAGCGAAATAAACAGGTTAATTTGTATTATAGAATATAGATATTGAATAAGATTGCCAAATTCATAAAAAAAAAATAATTAACATTAGTAATAGATCGATTTTAATAAAAAGTTGACATGTGTTGGATCATGATCATGCAAAATAACAAACAACGGTTGCTTTTAAGTTTATGGTTGTAAGTTGCTATTCTGTTAAAGTTTTAACGAAAGAAATCATGTTGAATGTAGAAAGAAAGACACGTTTCATTCAATTTTGTCGGACTCTGCATTTCTTCATTTTATGGAGTGTCCATGCAACATAGGTTAGCAGCCACGTGTGTTTTGCGTCCTAAAATTAATAAAAGTAAATGAAGGATTAAATTGTACAAGGTAAGTGAAGGATTTAACTAAAGGATTAAATTGTACATGGTGGGAGAAGGATTAAATTGTACAAGGGAGGTAAATGAAGGATATATAAATAGTATTAGGGAGGATAAGTGAAATTAACCCTTATAAATTTTCCTAAATCCTTGAGATATATATTTGATTTGTTTTAATATTATTCTAACTGAAATTCAATAACTTTAAACAATTTTATTTTCTTCTCAAAAAATAAATAAATTACATTTTGGTTGATTTTTTCAAAAGAAACACGAATGTATGATATAAATAATTACAAGTCTTAACTCTCGCTCTTTTCGTCCTCTTTATGGACCAATTTTTGCACATTCGTCTTTTTTAAATTTTTCGTAGCAGATTCGTTCCTCTTATCATTGTAGTGTTACACATTTGTCCCTTTTAAATTTTTTGTAGCAGATGAATCTGTTGGTGGCGTTTAACAATCTGTGTAATAGAAATATACTCAACTATATTTCTTATAATTATAGTAATTATTAATTATCGTTCAATTAAATAACCAAATAGTATATAGCATAAAACTATATATACATAAACTTTAGATACTCAAAGTAGTGGAGATTTTAATTTTAACAAGTTTGTTTCAATTTAAAAATAAAGTTTTTTTATACGAATTAAAAGGAAAAACATTAACTTAGTTTCAATGTAAGTAAATGAATTCAATTTATTTGAATAAAATAAAACAAGTTCTTAGACTTAGAATCCGATTAGTATACTTATACTTATATGAAAATTATAGAAACTTAAATAGGAAAATTTGACTTTATTTTTAAAAGAAATAGATTCAGTTAAATTTACTCGAGAAGATTTTAAACTATATTTGTAAGTTTTAAGAACATAATCAAGTATTTATAAAACTAATTTAACTCACTGAATTGGTATCGGAAAAAAAAAAATGAATTAAGACTGAGGCTGCGGATGCAATCTCCTTAAGACAATATTTCCGAGGCTGCCTACGGTGCAATCAGTACTCCTCGGTAGTCTCCCAAGATACAACAGTCTTGATCCTTGTTGTTTTGCACGAACAAAAGGCCACGGGCGAGTTGGAACAAACAGAACTTCGACTAGAAAATTATTTAATTTGAAAAATAGAGAAGAGATAATTATTTTATACTTTATTTGCTGGAAAATAGTGTGAAGAATTGGCCAGATTCCTCTCCTATTTATAGCAATTGAAAATTGTTGTTGGAGGGTCACAACATTTCGGATTTAAATTAAACAATGATTCGGTCCGAACGGGTGCCACCCGTTCGGTTCAAAATCCGACCAAACACACCCTTTCATTCAAAATTGGGCGGGCAACACGGATCCTTCTCGGACCTTCTAGAAATGGGTTTCGCGGATTCTGTTCGGATCACATGCGGATCCTAATCGGATCACATGCGGATCCTAATCGGATCACCCACGGATCTTGTGTAAAGTTTGGACTTTAATAATTATTGGGCCCAGATATAACTCTAGGCCCATTCCCACAAAAGCCTTTCCACTTTGAAAGCTAGGTACCCTTTTTATAACAATTTTGTAGCTCAACTTTCTCCTTCTTTTCCATGTGGGATGAAGAGACTCAAGCTTCTCTTCACATTTCATTCATTAAGGTGTAATAATTAACTTTGGCTAATTAGACTCAATTCAATTAGCTATAATTAATCCCATTACACCAACAAAATCTCTCTCAAATCCAAGTATATCCATTTAGGATGTATTTTAGATTTAAGAGGGACGAATATGTTACACTATATTGATGAGAGGGACACATTTGCTATAAAAAAGTTAATAGGGACGAATGTGTTACACTACATTGATAAGATGGATGAATGTACTACAAAAAATTTAGAAGGGATGAATGTGCAAAACTTGACTCTAAGAAGGACGAAAAATGCAATTTACTCTCTAATAAAAAAATAAAAGAAAAAGAAGTCTCAACTCTTTATCTATGTTCGCGTCTGTTTCTACTTCAGCATACATTGCAACTCAATATTTGTTTTTTTTTTAGGGAATCATTAATTTGTAACTATTTCCCACGCCTTTATTAGTCTCATCAATGAATTCCATCGCTTTAGTTGGGGCCGTCCCACTCATTCGTACTCATTCCACCGGAAACCCTTGTTCCGCCGTTACAACAGCCGAGAATTTTGCAATAGATTGCCGGAATCTCAGCTACTCAGTAAAAACTCGGCAAGGAAAATTGATACCAATCCTCAATGATTGCTCGCTCAGTATCCCATCCGGACAGTTTTGGATGCTCCTCGGCCCCAATGGCTGCGGAAAATCCACACTCCTCAAGGTACGGAAAAATACTATGCATAATTTAAGTATAAAATTGCATTTCAATTTATGCGCATTTTATAACTTTTGAAGTAAAGGTACTACCTCAGAAGTAGAGTGTAAAACTCAGCTATTTCGCTTGTTGCTTTGTGTGCTATAAATGTTACATTGATGTTTGAAAGTAGAATTACAAATACTTGACTCAAAAATTCGAATGGATTCATATGGTTTCCAACACTATTAAATTATGCAGATTTTGGGTGGTTTATTGAATCCAAGTGGTGGAATTTTGCGTGTGAATAAGCCGAGGAGCTTTGTGTTTCAGAATCCTGATCATCAGGTTTGTTTTTTACAAATCTCAATTATGTTTGTACAATTGCTCGGTGTTAAAAACTTTCACGTAGGACTATTGATGTGTGAGTTTGTATCAGGTTTCCCCTTATCTATTATACAATGATGTGATCATATTCCGAATGCCATAGTTTCTTATATACCTCTTGGCGGCATGACTTTTTCTTTTACAGGTAGTTATGCCCACTGTCGAAGCAGACGTGGCTTTTGGCCTTGGTAAGTTCAATCTAACAGACAATGAGGTTACGTCTAGAGTGGCTAAAGCTTTGGATTCTGTAGGCATGTATGAATATTTGCAAGTACGTTGAAAAGAAGAAAGATTTTTTAAATTACGTCATACACTTGATGTTGCAATACATGTATGACCTATTATTTTACTCCTTCAGAAACCAGTTCAAACTCTTAGTGGTGGTCAAAAACAAAGAGTTGCCATTGCTGGGGCTCTGGCAGAAGCATGCAAAGTGTTGTTACTGGATGAACTCACATCATTCTTGGATGAAAATGATCAGGTTTGGATTTTTATTGTCTCTTTTCTGGGTTGCAGTTGGATTGAGAAGAAATTCTTTACGTACTCTTGCAATCTGAAATTATTTATACTTAATTTGCTTATGTGGATGATCCCACCGAGGATTATGATACTAAATTGTCGACAAAATCGAATTATATGAAAACATCTTTCATCTAAAAAGGACCAACGAGATTACAATCACTTTTACTGGTAATTCTACTATGATCTAGCACATTTTGTTGATAATGAATCTGAAGAAGATTTTTTTGTTGTTTGGAATAGGTTGGGGTTATAAGAGCAGTTAAAAACTCTCTGGCTAGTTCCAAAGGAACTACAGCACTGTGGGTTACCCACCGTTTAGAAGAACTCGAGTATGCAGATGGTGCCATATACATGGAAAATGGCAGGATTGTTTTGCAGGGCAATGCTTTAAGTATAACAGATTTTGTTGAAGCTCAGCAAGCCTCTTACATTAAGCAAATCAACTCTTGAATAATTTCATGTATATCTCATTGGGAGCAGTTTTACTTGCTCTAATTTCAATATCCAAGTAAATATATACTCTTCTTTTTCTTCAAGCAAAATCTTAACTGTTCTTTTTAGTCTTATGATCTGGCCTATATCCTTAAATAGCAGTTAAGCTTTAATATTCAAGTGGATTTTTTTGACACTAAAGCTGTTGTTCCAAAGGAGTGCATCTGATGTTTTAAATTTTATGATAGCAACAGAAGCGGGGGAAGAACATTGTTAGGTCATTAAGAGATGACATGTACATTGCAAAAATAATTCTTAAAGTTTTATGTGTATGACAGTAGTAGAACTAGTATATGTTAGTCAATTTCTGGATCCATAATCCCAGTTTTCCGTTTTGATCTGAGGCCCAGATTTATATGTCCATATGTTTGCCGCTCTTCAAGTAATTTCGTTGATTATAATGTGGGAGTTTTGATATTAGTTGTGTATTTCTCAGGATGGAAATGAGAAACAGGCAGTTGGCCTATGCAGCTGTATGCCAACTATGTACAAGATTTGTATGATTTCCTTGACAAGCCGAAGTATCTGACATGACGATGTTGCTCCTATTCATTCGGACTCCAGAGGAAAGGGATGCTTTAGTTCCAGAATTATTTAGATTTTTTAGTACAAAACTATAATATAAATACACCATTTTAATATGTTACTCTACTTTTAAACTTATACTTTTTAAGGTTTATTATAATGTCACCTCAAAATTGCGCAACACAAGAAAGGAACTACTCATTCTCTCACAAACCTCTATATCAAATTGCAATGTTTGCTTGTTTCCTCAACGGATCACCTACATTTGTTGAGTTCTTGCAGATTGTTGATGCCATTTCTCTCAGGGGACAAGATAAATTGGTAAGTAATCAAGAAGTTCCAATTGGAAGTGACAGTCGGACAATTTTTTTCCACTATAAAAATGATCTTGGTTTGTAAACAGTGAACTATTATATATTTAAAAACCTTGCATTATTTATCAATGCTATAATATATTAACTAACTAATCATTTCTTTCTCTCATAATAGTCAGCATAAGTGAAAGCTACTACTATAGAAATCCATGATGTTATTCTTAGTTGATCACTTGTTAAAGGAAAGATACTTCTTCCGTTCAAGTATTCATTCAAAGTTATTTTTCTTCTTCATGTTCTCTTCTTCATCGGAACTGGTGGTGTTTTCATTGTAGTCAGGGGTTGGCACAAGGTCAGCTTCTATTTTTTGGATATCCTCTAATAGAATCTCATAGTGCTTTTTGACATCCTCAGCTGTTTTGCCGCCGCCCACTGCCTCAGCCACTTTTTGCCACCGGTCAGGTGTGTCTTCTGTGAACTGGGCTAGTGCATTTTCGAAAAGTTTGTCCTCTTCGCGGGTCCATGGTATGGAGCTACCTGAACTCTTTGGACTTGAAGACATGTTTCAAAAGTGAGTTGAGGGCTGTGAATTGTGATGATTGAGGATTTGGTGGTTTGATATGGGATTAAATTTGAATTATATATAGGAAGGTATCACACCATTTCTATTCTAAGTAATATGTGCATTCCTTTCAACTGATAGTATCATGAAAAGCGTCCCAACTCTCATACATGGAGGTTAGTATTTTTTCTCTTTTTCCTTGAAATTCATTTCTTAAATTAGCAATAGCATTCTTATATATAATGGTTTCAAGTTGATGAAAATTAAGAACCCCTGACTTTACGATTTTAAATGCTCTTGGAGTTGTAGTATTGAGTTTGAATTTTAAGGAGACATTTTTGTAGGTATAAATGCAAAAGGATCTGAAGAATTAAAAAGAAAGAACAATTTACAGCTATAATAATTCAACATTTGGATGACACTGAAAATGAGACTCTAAAACACCCTTACTGCATGCACTCATACAGAATGCATGTAAACAAAATTGTTCCCTATAATGCCTAATGTTTGTTGCGCAGAACCAAACTTCAGGTTGCTATCATTGATTTTAGAGGTTACTAGCACATGTGAAACCTTAGGGTTATTTTTATAAACTAAGAGAAGACACCATAAATACTGAAATTCAATATAAGGAGGGGAGTAATGCCGAAATCTCTTATTTAGGATAAGCTTCTTATTAATTTATTTAAAAAAAAAAAAAAAAGAGAGAGAGAGAGAGACAAGCTTCTTATTCTGGGAAAAAATAGATCCTTGAAAAGTTATCAAACATGAAAGTAGATATTGTATAAGTACGTATTATCAGTGCTTGATTAAGAAAAGAGAACGGTATTCATATGAGTTAAAATCGACTGTGCAAAACAAAAAAAAAAAAATTGGACTATAGACTAGGGCTGTAAAGACCTTGACCCACTTCTGGCCTTGTCAACATTGTTGGGCTTTAGTCCACTAGCCCAAAATGCTTAAGCCCATGTTGACAAGTAGAAGTAGGTCAAGTCTTTATTAATCATTCAAACAATTCATCCACAATCAATGTGGGATTGGGGTGTTACAATCTCCCCAACTCAAATACTCGACGTCATCTTCGAGTCTAGATCAATAGCCCAAGACCGCCCTCATGGTTAACACCACGAAGTCGGCTCTGATACCATTTGTAAAGACCTTGACCCACTTCTGGCCTTGTCAACATTGTTGGGCTCTAGTCCACTAGCCCAAAATGCTTAAGCCCATGTTGACAAGTAGAAGTAGGTCAAGTCTTTATTAATCATTCAAACAATTCATCCACAATCAATGTGGGATTGGGGTGTTACAATCTCCCCAACTCAAATACTCGACGTCATCTTCGAGTCTAGATCAATAGCCCAAGACCGCCCTCATGGATAACACCACGAAGTCGACTCTGATACCATTTGTAAAGACCTTGACCCACTTCTGGCCTTGTCAACATTGTTGGGCTCTAGTCCACTAGCCCAAAATGCTTAAGCCCATGTTGACAAGTAGAAGTAGGTCAAGTCTTTATTAATCATTCAAACAATTCATCCACAATCAATGTGAGATTGGGGTGTTACAAGGGCTGTCAATGGGTCAAACTCGGATCGAATCAGGCCCGATCCGTATTCAAAATTCACACCACAAGTTAACATCACAATTTCGTTTTATTTTGCTCGCGTATTTCATATTTGTTTAGCTAATATTCATATTTTTGCATGAAAATAAGCATAAAAATTGTAAGTTGAATGAATTATTAACTTTTTTTAAAACTGATTCTAAAATATTTTTAATGTTATTTATTTTAATAATATATTTTTTTTAAAATTTATTATTGAATACGGATCTTGTACGGATCTGAACGATCTAGATCCATACTCGCTCTACATAATTCGTATTACATATCTTCATAATATGATAATATCTATCAAATCTCTAATCGAACAAATATTCTAATAAAGTGAATCGGATACAAATTGGATTCAGATTGATATCCATATTCCGTCCATTAACAGGCCTAACTATAGACTAGAGTTTATCATTCTGAAATATAAATGTTAAGCCCAACTCAGTATTTTCACTTATATTCAGACCGATTAAGATAATTTGCACATTTGAGCAAAAAGATAATAAGATAGCCCAATGAAACTGGATTGCAAATATAGTGTACGGTATAGGCCCAACATATTATTTATTGGGTTCTTTGTTTTTCTGGATGCGCTGTCTTTATGTGAATTTGCCAATAGACCAATAGTCCTGGGAAGCAATCATTTGTATCTCTGATAAAAGAAGAGGTTATCTGTCTGTGGAACTACAAGTGCATAAATGGAAGACGAATTACAAGTTACAATTATTATGTCAAAAGAATTTGGGGGCATTTTGGTCACATGTACAACCATTCCATGACAAGTTACTTAATCCAAAAATTAGTAAGACTGAAAAAGGCTCAATCAAGCTTCATCAGTATTTCGATCATCAGACAATTTAATTCGAAGTAGATTATTGGATTCACTATTCATCAAGAATAATTATTTCATGTAAGTTAAAGGGATGAATTCTGTAACATTTAATATCATGGAAAATTAGAGGATATTTTGGTCAATTGAAATCAATCTACGATGTACAATTGGATTCACGAGGCCAATACCTATTATGAATGCACGAATGTAGAGATTAAATTTATAATTAGCACATACCAGCATGTGAGTGCAAGGAATTAAAGAACAATTCAATCATTTCACAAAACATTTCATATAATTTTTTACGCTCTTTAGTTAAATTTTAATACTATCCGATACAGTTTCTCTTATGTGGTTCAGCGAATAAATCAATAAATATATGTAGTAGTTTTATCCTAGAAAGTAGTTAAGAATCAATATTTTATATGATTACTTTATCTCAAGTTGGAGAATGTGGCATTTTTTGGAAAAATTATTTGGTGCATGTGAAATAGAAGAAGATTGAATTTAGTCTCTATATTTAAGATAAAGTGACTTCATGATCTTATCCCACTTTGCAAGCGATGGACGAAATAATCTCTTTTCTTGTTTTGAGTCTTATGGAACTTCAAAAATGTCAAGTGGTCCTTAGTTTTTTAGGCTTTATATCCCTTTCTTGCTTCACATGCCTAACAGTTATGTGGCTATTTAAAATTATAGGTTTTGAACTATCAAGTTAGAACAAATACTGTGAACATTAAACAATAAAGAAGCCAGCTTGATTAACAACTGTCCTTTAGTTCACACTTTTCAACTTATTATTTTAACATCTTCATCTCATGACGCATAATAGTTTGACTTTTCATCCCCATCACTCTCATCTGTAATCTAACCCCCACAATTTCCTCACAAAAGAGCTAATATATAAAAATATAGCTCATCACCCATCACAAGTTAACTTTAAAATAACATATATTACAAAACTACCCATAAAACCTAACTACCAACATAACTAGAATTCCCTATTAGCCCCGCCCCATAATAACTCTCCCTCTTCTTCTTTTCCTCTAATGCCCTCATAGTTGACCTCCACTTAAAGAAAGTCCCAAAAATACCCTCCATTTCCTCCAATGTCTTCCCTCGAGTCTCGGGATACAAAGTGTAAAAGAACACCCATCCAACAGCAGCGAATGCCGCATACAAAAAGAACGCCCCTCCAATACTTATCGCATCCGACAAGGATATAAATGTCATTGCAATCACAGCACTAGTAACCCGATTCGATGCGATACCCATACTGCACCCTTGGGCCCTCAATCTCAAAGGAAAAATCTCCGAGCTATAAACCCAAGTAATTGGGCCCATCCCTATAGCAAACCACATCACATAAGACACAAGTGAAAGCACACACAAAGCTACAGCCCATTCAACCTTATGATCAGCCTTTCCAACAATTGTAAGCCCAAAAGCCAGGCTCACTAAAGAGACTACTGAACCCGCCACACTGGATAAAAGCAACTTCCTCCTCCCGATCTTATCCAATAAAAACGTAGCAACAAAAACACACATCAGCTTAATAAATCCAACGGCTATCGTCGCGAGTAGTATCTCATTATCGTTTTTTATACCCGCCTTTTCGAAGATCGTAGGGCTGTACAAAACTACGGTGTCTATCCCACTTGCTTGTTGGAAGAAGTGTATTCCAACACCGCATAATAGGGCGTGGCCGACGGAGGGGGTGGGGCGGAGGATTAGATCTGTCCACACGCTGTTTTGGTGCTGTTGTTTGGGGAGTGAAACGACGTCGTCGGTGCAGTGTTCGGGTATGCCGACGACGGATTTGATTTCGGAGAGTCGTAATTTGGATTCTTCGAGTGAGTCGGAGGTTTTGTCGAGGACTTTTTTGGCTTCGCCGAGTCGACCCTGAAGTACGAGCCACCGTGGGGATTCCGGCATAAAGATGATGCTGACGGAGAGTAATGCGGAGGGGACGGCGGCGATTCCCAGCATTAATCGCCACCCGAGGTTTAATGGGAGCTTCGAGAAGGCGTAGTTTGAAACGTAGCCTAATAGTATGCCTGCAAAAGAGAAACATTGCAAGTGGATTTGATTCGTTTTGATTAGTTAAATGACAAATTCTTCGAAAAAATAACAACACTTTCAAAAATATTGGAAAAATTGTAAGTTAAAGAAATTTATGAAAATAAAAATTACATTATATTTTTGTAAATTAAAGAAAAAAATAATTTATTTCATGTTCTAGATCGAAATGTATGAAAATCTTAAGATAGGTGATTAAACTGTTGTATTTATTTTTATTCATTTCCTTTCCATATGGGTAACAAGTTAACTAAAATAATTTTTGAAATTATTCTATTAACTAGTATATTTAATATTAAATAACATTAATAATATTTAGTTAGATATACACAAGTTATTAATTGTAAGAGTTCAACTTAATAAGCTATTTCCAAAATTAATTTGATTAATATTTTTAAGTTACAGCTGATAATTTCATCTAAATATGAACAGTTTGATGTTTTTACATTGATCTAATTTCTTAAGTAGTTTATCTGTTTAAATAGAATCTATTTCATTTAACTCTAATTTATTTTATATATTAAATTGAGCTCAATATATATTTTATATCTATCAACTCAAAGTCTTGTCTCAAATTAATAAATAAAATTTTCATTTTTAATTTGCAAGTTGAGGACAATATATAATATGTTGTCCCCCCGGGAAGAGTATATTTGAAATTTAGAAGTAGAAAAAAATGCCATACTTCTTATTATCTTGTTAGCCACCCTCAATTATTAAAATGAAGTGAAAAGACAAAGAAATGTAATAAAACTAGTGATGTTAAAATACAACTAGATTGGGTGGATCATATTAAAATCATTATTTAGTTGTATCTGTCGCAATCTTTCTCTAACAAATTGTTTGCTTCTGCCAAATGCCAATTATTTGCAAGAGGGATAGAAGTCTGATTGATTATGTAATTTATGTTAGAAAATTATTGGTGATCAGCTGGAGAAGAATCAAATTTTAGAAATCCTTATTTGTACTACTTGATAAATAATTTACAACCTACTGTTTGATAATATCTCATATTAAATTGCATGTGAAAGCCAATTGTTATTATAATATACTAAATTTCTAGAATGTATCTTTCAACTATTTATCATAAATTTTAATTCAAATTCAATATTTTTCATATTATACCCCGAAAGAATTGTAATATTGTCTGTGTATGAATTTGTTATTGCAAAAATATCATAATTAGCTTTTTTAAATACAACACTAGCAATATATAGTTAAGGACAAAAACAAGTTGAATAGAGTCAAACAATAACATTATTTAATTTATGTTTTCCATTATTATAAGATTATATTTTTAAAGTGATTTAATTGAAAAATTACTGATGAATTGAGCTCAAACAACTTGATAGTTTACAAGTTCTTTATTCTTTTCATATTTTTAATTTATTGAGTCCAACTTATATTAAATATATATATATAAAAAGCCGTTTATGTTTAGTTTATTATGTGTATTACGAACTAATTAAGATTAAGCGATCTGTTATATATGAATCGGCCTAAAACAATCTCAATTAATTTAGTGCAAATAATTTTCATCACTAGTAAATAATGTTATTGTACTCTTATCTAGTAGTACATGAAAAAAAAAAAAAGAAAAAAAAAAAAAATCTACGTATACGTACAACTCAGAGGCCCATAAATAATACTTCCTATGTCTCAAATTATCTGTCGTTTTAGAGAAAAAAATATGTCCCAAATTATTTATCACTTTATAATTTCAATACTACACTATTAATTACATATTTTAGGTATGTAAAAGAAAAAGTAAGAGAGAGAGTGTAAAACTTGAATAACGTGTAAATAGCTAATAGTGAGATAAATAAATAATAATGGTATTTTAGGTATATAATTTATTTTATCCCTAAAACTGATGCTATTTAGTAGGTACATTAATATGTGTGAAAACATGTAATTAAAATGACAAATAATTTGGGACAGAGGGAGTAGTATTATGGAAAAATAATAAGCAATTTGCAATTAAAAATTGAAAATACGTACCAATATTAATGAATACTTCCGGGAAAGAAGTGAGGAAGCCACGACAAGAAGCCGGCGCCACCTCAGCCGTATACACCGGCGCAATCATTAGCGCGTAGCCAACACCTATTCCGGCCACAAAGCGTCCCACCATTAGGAAGGCGAAGTTGGTGGCCAAGCCCATAAGCAGGGCGCCGGCAAAGAAAACGGCTCCGGCGATTACTATGGTGTAGCGGCGGCCCACCCAATCCGATGTGCGCGCGGCTATAGCTGCGCCAATGAGACAATACAAGCTAAGGATTCCCATTACAACCGCCTTTTGTCCGTCGTTGATTTTAAGGTCTCTTTGGATGTATATTATTGCTCCACTCATCACTCCAATGTCTACATGATGTATAAATTACATTATATAAAACTTAATCATTAAATCATCATAGTAATAGAATTTCTATCAAATATATGTGTTAGCATCACATTTATTAACGTTTTGAAAAATGTTCAAATTTATAATTTATATGAACTCATACATATACTTGGCGATGAAAATAAACAAAACATACGTGATTTTTGATATCGGGTGCAAAATTGTCCACCATTTATACAAGTAAGAATTTTATGTATTAAATGTTCAATAATTTCCTACGTTATTCAATAATTTGGTTGTAGATAATCGAGTTTTCAATGTGTTAGTAAGAGAGAATTAACTAACAGTTAAAAAAAAATCAGGCAAATTCAGTTGAATTTCACCTATTGATTAATCACCAGACGACTATATGTACATGTCGGGTAATTGATCACCATAAGTGTTATTCAATGAACAATTTGAAACCAATCTAGACAAATTAAAGGTGATGAGTAGAGCAAAAAATAATTAAGAATCTCATACCATATCCAAGTAAGATGGAGGTCATGCAAGCTAAGAAACAACAAGCCAATGCATACTTGTTTCTTTTTGGTTTCTTGGGTGGGTCAAAATCAGGGATGGAGAAATTCATTTGGTTGTCGAAGGAGAAAACAACTTTCTCGGGTTCGACTGCGGCCATGATCTGAAGGATATATGATAAATGGAGTTTTGGGTGTCTATATATAGAGAAGAAATAGAGAAGGGATTTTAAGCATAAAGCATTATAGCTGTGACATTAAATGTAACATGCAACAAAAGTAAGATATACAACAGTTTGCTATTTTTAAGGATTAATATAATCAAAATGAAGGGAGATAATTATAGATACCTGACGTGATTAATATTAACAACTTGACAGCCATCAATAATTATGGGGTTATGAGTCGGCTTCAAGTCAGTAGATGCAATTAATTTTAGGAGTATTATTAAAATTCAACTTATAATTTTATAGTTTAAACTTAAACTAAACAAACTGATTGGTAGGATTTAAATAACAATGATGAATAACTACCAGTATGAAATTAAACCTTATTTGCTTCCAAATAAGCGTGGATAGAAGGTTTGATGTTGAATATAATGCAGCTAATAATTAGCGCATTATGATATATGATTAGTATTAATTATTTCGGATTTTTTTTTTTTACATACAATCCAACTTGGCCATACTAACATAATTACAACACAAATATAATTAAGAATAATTTTAAGTGTGATAGGGTTCAGCTAGTCCACAATATTTACATATTAAAATACATATTTTTTGTGATTGAGTAACACTCTTAACTAGAAAAAAATATTAATTATTTGCTAGTGCAATTACATTTAATTTGTCTTGTGATAGGTGGATATGCATGTCAATATATTCAGTTGGATCTACTCGAAGTTTGACGACTAGACCCGATATTAAATTTGAGTCGCGAGAACCTACAAAATTAATTGTGAACGGGTGAAATTTGAACCCTTTTATTATATCCGATAAATCTAGCTATGAGTCGATTTTGAGTTTATTTGGCTGCCTCAACCCAAATTAATAAATCTAGATTCATTAGTAATGAAATAATTTCATATTTATGTAAAAATTAAGCAATATCTCTTTATAGTTTATAGATCGAAGTGGTTAAGGAGTACCTTTCTAGTTTTTATACATGTGTATTTACAAGTTTTTTATGAAGTTAATGGCAATTTACCCCTCTTGATATTCATAATGTTTAATTTACCTCACTGTAATTTGAAAAAGAGCACTTTTCCCCCTCCCCCTCCCTGTAATTTGTTCAAAGTTTCACACTACCTCCCTGACATTTTTATATGTAGAACTTTACCTCCCTCTGTTATGATAATATGGCAATTTATCCCCCCCCCCCCCCCCCCCCCCTCTCCCGGTGTTATAATAAATGTGACAATTTACCCCCTATGTTACAAAATACATTACATGCCCACTCTCAATTTCGACAAGTGAGTTGCACTCTCTATCTCAAAGGGATAAATTGCTTCTTTAAAATTTTACAGAGGGGTAAATTTCTCTTTTTCAAATCACAGGGGGTAAACTGTCATTAACCCGTTATTTATGTATTGGCTTTTAATTTCAAAAGGAATTAATAGTATGAAATTCATTTATCGTGTATTATATATGATTTTTTTTTCATGTGTATTTTGACAATTCATTTTTTTTAATGATTTAATTATTTTTTAAAGTATTTAATGCCAACTATCTTAACGTAAGCCGAAACCCAAATATCAATGTAATCCGAGAATGAAAGAAATAATAAAATTAATGAGTTGAGTTTGAGTCTAGAGCAACTCAATAATAATTTGAGCTAACTTGAGCGATTTCAAAACCCCAATTCAAAAAATTCAATTGTTACTTTATTAGTTGGATGAGTTCAATCAAACTCAATCTAATTAAAGATTTTTGCCACCTAGTTTTACAGTTACATAGATTTAATATGAACAACGTACACCATAATTGAATCAAATTGACATGTAAAAAAATAATTAGGGCTTTTCATTTGTATGTGATTGTAGGTAGTGGAAAGAGGAAATTTCATGCCGGTTAACTTAAAAAGAAAAGAACTTCATTTGCACCTTTATATAATGTTTCATAATCAAGGACAAATTAAAATGGGAGCACTAGGCTGGTCAAAATGGCACGTCTAATCCTATTTGACTTGCTTGTGTATAATTGCATGCATTCGTGTATTTTCACCATTTGTAGCCACTTTAATTAATTATGTAATTTATTATTTATTATTTGGTGGTGTTTCCTAACATATTTTATAATTTTCTATTCAGGAAATAAAAATTGGGAAAAAGAAAAGCAAAAACCAATGAAATGCAAAAAACATCCCATATGTTTTGCTTATTCTAAAAAGTAGTCCGAACTTCCACATATATAAGGGGACTTTTAAGAATAAAGTAAATACAATAACTTTTTGAGAATTAAACAAAATATAAGAGGTTCATTCATTGAAAATGGTATTAGAGAAGAATCCATATTTTGATTTTGTTTCTCTTCCTTATACATAAATTGTTTCTTATTCATGAATTGAATGTTTTTCCAATCTCAATTTGTTATTAATTTTAAATATTTTAACTATATATACCACTTTTGTTTAGTTGGATGATAAGTTTAAAAAAGGAATAATAATAAATAATAAATTGGTCAACTATGTATAGGAACGTACATACCGGATAAAGCATTAATTATTAATACAAGTATCATAGGAAATTGGCTCTAGCATCAGATGGAGGATGAGCGGTTGAATGATTTTTTTTTTTTGGAAAATAATGATTTTTATTTATTTAGGTATATGAAAAAGGCTGTATTAATTAAAACTGGGAAGGAAAGTTACACCACACCTTCATCTTATCATAGATTTGCACTCAAAAGTTAGTCGGGACTCGGGATGGTCTATTGTGACTCACCCTTCAAAGTGAGTCACCAACAACTCATTTAAGATCCAATTAAATTCTGACATGTGTCTAAAGTACAACTTCAACCAATTCATGTGCAACCCAACTAATAATGTAAGATACCAATTATACCCTTACCCTTTTTTTGTGAAAGACCCCATATAACCTTTTATTTAAAATTTAAAAAAAAATAAAAAATCTGAGACAACCGCCCAACCCCCATCCCCCTACCCCCTACCAGATCCCCAAATCCCTGCAACTCCACACACTACCCAAGCCCTGGGGAGAAGATCATCAATTTGTTTGGTACTTTTATTGTCCTAGTCCAATTCCATTTGTTGAATCAACAGGAAACTAAAGGAACACAGAAAGAAGCTCAAGCCATCATGTTTGATAGGTTCTGCTGGTCAGATTTGGTAGAATTAGGTCTATTTGCAGCTAAGTTACCTGACTTTCGTGTTTTCTTGGACTGACTTTGGTGGTCACAAAATTTATTTTATAATTAAATAAAGAGAAGGAATTTCACAAAATAAAAATAAAAATTGGGATCTTTCTCGTGAAGAAAGTTTCACCACCACTCCGTTCGACGGATCCGCGACAAAAACGGCGGCAAAGCACCGCCTATCTTCTTGTTCTGACCAGAACGGCGGAGAATTGAGTGATCTGGTAAAATTACAACTCCATAGTGGAATAATAATGGAGGTTAAGTCTTTGTTCTCTGTTTCCAACTCCATTAACATAACATTAGTTTGAACATTGTAAGGTTCTTTTGTGGTGCCCAGAACGGCGGAGGGTGGTGGTTGTTAGGGTTTGGAAAGGGGTTTGGGGTTAGGAGAGAAATTGCTGGAGGAGAAATGGGAGGGTTATTCTAATATTTTTGTTGTTTTAATGTGAGGGTAATAATGTAAAATTACTATTTACAATGTATTGATTATTAAATTTCTGGGTATAATACATACAAAGTGGAGTTGTATGCATTTGTACACAATCAAAGGACAAGATAAAACTTTTTTTATTTTCAACGGTTGAGATTGATTTGTTGTGGTGACTCAACTCTTACCCAAGAGTCACCATAAAAATCCCCAAGTTAGTCACATACCCATATTTATTAGTTGTTGCAGTTTGCCTCTCCAGAGCCGTTGGCGGCAAAATATGCGGCCCGGATTCCAAGAATAATCCAACATGCAAGTGACTTGCACATGCTATTATTAAGAGGATAAATTATATTTTTGATACATTTAACCCCAAATTTTACACCCCCCGTAACTTTAAAATCTTTATACATTCCCCCTATGCTTTTGTAGACAACTTATGCAAATATACTTTAATATTAATAATACAAAACTAAATAGTAAATTCAATTAACGTTGTATAATTATTCAATTGGCCAATCAAATTATTCCACTTGACGAAAGAAAAAAACGTTTAACAAACCAAATCATTTTTTTGCAGTCAAAGAAAGAGACAATCAACAAAAAAAAAAAAGTGTTACAAGGACCGAGTTCTTTGTTCCCAAAAAAAAAGGTTACATTGTTATAAGCCAGAGAATTCGAAAATATTTGAAATGACTATAGGTATTTTATTTATCATACAGTGCTATAATACATTGTATTTGTTTCTTCGTCTCCTAAAATTGATTACATGTTAAGGTTAAGCCATCAAAAAAGAGATATAACTAAATTAGTTGCAAACGCACGGCACAAAAATTAGTCTCTAGTCAACTTTCTTTCATTTATTGTCGTACCACCATTTCTTGGCTTTTCATGCAATCCAATATTTGTGTTCAAGTAAGCAGCCAGGAGGTCTACACTACTCAAGTTTTTATATACATTATCGATATTGGTTCGATTTCAATTTAGGTTTCAACATCTTAGGACGCATGGTTATGGCGAAATCTTCGAAACACGAAGTTGAATTACGGTTGAGTGTTGATTTTGTGAATTTTATAATTTTATAAATTGTCATTAAATGTGGAGTTTGGAGAAAAAGTATAGTCTATAAGGGCCCATTTGGATGGGAGGATTTGAAATGAATGGATTTAATATTTCAATGATTTGAAATTCATTCATTTGAAATCTCTTGTTTGGATAATTTTTTTTACGAAGGATTTCAAATCCATTCATTTGAAATTCATTGTTTGGTATATATCATTTGCGGTATTTGAAATTCCCAATCATACCTTATAATTTGTTCTATGAGTTAATTTTTGCTCGTTATTTGTTATTGATCTCTGGATAAAATCGCATAAATTGATTTGAGACAAAATTATATTTTTTTAAGATTGAGGGACCAAAAATGCAAATTCGGATTTCAGAAAATCTGGGGTTGAATTGAAAATCTTAATTTTCTAAAAATTCTGGCCTGAATTGCAACTCTGAATTTTTCAAAAATTTGGGGTCAAATTGCAATTTTTGAAAATTGAGGGACCAAAAGTGCACATTCGAATTTCTGAAAATCAGGTGCCAAATTGAAAATTTTAATTTTCTGAAAATTCTGGACTGAATTGCAATTCTGGATTCTTCGAAAATCTAGGGTCAAAATTTCAATTTCAGAAAATTGAGGGACCAAAAGTGCAAATTCGAATTCCTGAAAATCAGGGTCCGAATTGAAAATTTTAATTTTCTGAAAATTCTTGACTGAATTGCAATTCTGGGTTCTTCGAAAATCTAGGGTCAACATTTCAATATCCAAAAATTGAGGGACCAAAAGTGCAATTCAAATTTCTGAAAATAGGAGCCGAATTGCAAATCTTAATTTTTTGAAAATTCTGGACTGAATTGCAATTCTAGGTTTTCCAAAAATATGGGATCAAATTACAATTTCCAAAAGTATACAATGTGGACTTTCTTTTTAAGTGGATTTCAAATGACTAGGTTTTAGAAAGAATTTCAAATTCTCTTAAAATTGGGCTGAAATCCATTGAACTAAAATTTAGGATTTTAAATGAATGGCCTGATGGATTTGACAAGGGATTTCAAATCCACCCAGCCCAAATCCATCCATTCAAATGGACCACATGAAATTTGAGATGAAATAAAAGTAGGTAGTAGGTTTCAATATGTTTCATTTAATTTTGGACTAAGTTCCACTTAATTTAATTTTGGATTGAAGTTTGGTTGTTGGGGTTTGGAGGAGAAAAATGGTGGTAGATGTCAAATCAATAACTTTACGTGTAAAAAATAGATGACAGATGTCAAAGCAATGACTTTATAGGTCTCAAGTAGGATTATGTAGGTTTCGATTTGTCTGAAACTTGGAGTTTCGCCTGAGACCTCTTCAAACTTTTAACTTAATGGGGTTTGACCCGGTTTGAGTGAAACCATACCAAGGCAAACTAGATCCATATAGGCGTTGCAAAATCTAAAATCAGGACTTATGTTTCAAAATAAAAAAAATCATATAAACTTCAACTTTCTTACTAGATGCAAAAATATTAATTAATTATTATATTCTAGTTCGTTAGTTTGGGACCCTATTATATTGATTAAGACTGAATTTTCAATCTCGCTCTCAATTTCAATATCAAAACTTTTATAATATATTACTAGATAGTCTCTGAAATAGTTAAGATTCTCGTGAATGAAATAAATTTAATTGTCGATGAGACCCTAACCTAGTCCTAGTGGCAAAGTTGAGACCCCAAGATCAAGAGTAATAATTTTTATTTTTTTGTTTACGATTTCTTTGAGATACCCTCTTGTCTTTCTCTCTCTCTTGGAAAAATACACTTTGAGTTTGAGAACAATCTAATATAATACTATGTGAGTTGTGCGATCGACCTCGTATGACTCACCTTGATTTAAAGCATAGAAGCACCTCGAAAAATTTGAGGCACATTTCCTCAACTTATCAGTTAAAATAATTAAGAATAATCATAGTCCATCAACATTAATATTAAGACCACGATCAATAATCAACCACAATATAAATCGGATTGAGGGAATCAATATTAAGTGAAATAGGAAATAATCGTTGGAAGAAGATCAAGTGAATATCTCATGATCCCAAGTTCCCAACCAACCATTCATGAAGTTACAATCCAACTAAGCGAATTATTCCTAGATGAACTCTCAGTCTCAGACCAAGAACTTTAATATATCAACTTTAAAAATCATGTTTGGAAGTTCTATTTTTAAGTTCTTATTCTAAAAATTCTATAGCAAATAAAAAGATAGCAATAACCAAAAGAAATCTTCATAGTATTATAAAGTGAAATATATATATAGGTACACATTGTTTTCAGAAAATTCCTGAGTCCATCTGTCATGACCTTAAATGACATAAAACTCCTTCTCATAAAACTATATCTACACACCTACCCCTACACTAGTTCCCAGCAGTAGTACTATTCGCCATTTGCACCTGCTCATTACTCTCACCCTTCTTTTCCTTTAATGCCCTTGCTGTAGACCGCCATTTAAAGAAAGTCCCGAACAACGTCTCCATTTCCTCGAGCGTCCGCCCTTGCGTCTCAGGGAGTAGAGTGTAAAAAAACACCCACGCCACAACTGCAACCCCTGCATACAAAAAGAATGCCCCTCCAAGAGAGATAGCATTGTATAGGGATATAAATGTCATTGTAATCACCCCACTTGTAACTCTATTAATTGCAACTCCCATACTACATCCTTGGGCCCTTAATTTTAACGGAAAAATCTCCGAACTATAAACCCATGTAATTGGGCCCATTCCAATTGAGAAAAAGGCCACGTAGGATAAAACCGCAGTGATACAAAGAGCAATGGCCCAAACCACTCTGTGATCTGAGCCCTTAATAATAAAAAGCCCGATTGCAAGGCCCGTTAATGACAAAATCATCCCAGCCACACTTGATAGAAGCAACGGGCGCCGTCCGATCTTATCCAGAAGAAAAGTAGCAACCAAAATGAAGACCGTCTTTGTAAATCCAACCGCCATTGTTACGAGTAATTTATCGGTGTCGTTTTGTATACCTGCTATTCCAAAGATCGTCGGACTGTACAATACGACGGAATCTATGCCGCTGGCCTGCTGGAAGAAGTGGATCCCCACGGCGCACATTAGTATGTGGCGGACGGCGGGGGTGGGGCGGACGAGTAGATCTCGCCACACGCCTTCGCCGTGGTGTTTTTTGGAGACGGTAACGACGTCGTCGTTGCAGTGTTCGGGTATTCCGGCCGCGGATTTGATTTCGGAGAGGCGTAATTTGGATTCTTCGAGTGAATCGGAGGTTTTGTCGAGGACGCGTTTGGCGTCGCCGAGTCGACCCTGCATTACGAGCCAACGGGGAGATTCCGGCATGGCGAGGACGCCAAGGGCGATGAATACGGGCGGAACTGCGCCGATTCCGAGCATGAAACGCCAACCGAGGTTAGTTGGGAGTTTGGAGAAGGCGAAGTTTGATACATAGCCGAGTAGTATGCCTGTGAAGAAGAGAACATGAGATCAAGTCTATGAATTGAACATTTAAGTTTGTCAAATTAAACTTAGGAAATTAATGATTTAGCGACTTCATCACATTCAGTCTAAACTTTAGTTACTAAGTCTAAATTAATTTGTGGACGTCTTAATTAAGAAAAATTAATAGAATTATTTATTAGCTATTTCCCCCAATGAACGACTATAGAATTTCAAGTCATAAATTGTGACAATAATTGAGTAAAGTAGGTTTGAAGGCAACATAACATGGGTAGTCGACATTAATCAAATGAACGATTACAACTTCCATATATAACTATTTTTATCTAAACACATTTGTCGTTATGGGGCTTATGTTATGGGTAGGAAAAAGGATTCCTATCAAGTTGTGGGCACTGGGTACGACACAAATTATTATTGGATCTCACGTTAAAGATTTTTCTAACCAAGAAAAGAAAAGATATGATTCGTTTCGGTTTCTTATAGATTCAATCAATAATTTGTCAAAGCAAGACTAGATTATAAAAAAGACAATTATTGACAAGAATCAAAAACTTATGTGAAACAAGTTTGATTTAATTTGGTAATTGTTTGAATGTTCAATTAAATAAAGTATATACCGCCCTGCCAGTTTAAAGTTAAGTATGTCATTAAGAAAATTATTCATGACTCGAATTGATATACCATATTTTGGATATCCTTACGTGGCACTTAGTCAACTTAAATACGTGGAAGAAAACACTATTTATCATCGATATACATGCATCCATGTCAATTGAACTATGACCAGATCGACATGTACATCTCAATTCGGACAAACCGATTAAAACCCGACCGACCCAAAAGATCCGACCGATCCGAAAGATCCGCTTTCAACTCTATAAATACCCCTCTCATTTCATAAATGGAGGTACGTATTTTTTACGATGCATCTACTACTTTATCTCCTCGATTTGTTCTAACTTAAGCATCGGAGGGTCTTCGCCGGAGACAACCCCTGCGAGCCCTAACGAGTTTCTTTGAGTGCAGGTCAGGTTCCCTTAAAGTGGAGTTCGGATTGATCTGATCGACCGAGGACTTCATATTGTTGAAGGCTCATCGAAAAAACCCTTCATCACGAATGAAGAAATCAACTAGAACTTAATTAAAGTGAAAAAAAAAAAAAAATCTACCTTCTTAATACTACTTAAAAAAAAAAAAAATTGTGTATTGCCCATCATGGGACATTTAAATTCTTTTTAGCTTTACCGCTCATCCTGTATTTTAGCGGGTTCATACTTTTTGAGGCTGTTGATTTTTTTTCTTACTTATAATTTCAAAGTATCAGATTTTATGACCAAATTATCTTTAGGAAGTTTCCTTTTTCCTATTTCATTTTTT
Source organism: Penstemon newberryi var. newberryi (assembly GCA_030819805.1). Lineage (NCBI taxonomy): Eukaryota > Viridiplantae > Streptophyta > Magnoliopsida > Lamiales > Plantaginaceae > Penstemon > Penstemon newberryi. The sequence goes on along the minus strand of JAUALY010000004.1, from coordinate 8,726,782 downwards.
GAGTTAAAATATTGATATGGGTATAATTTTGTTTTTATATCATTAGTACCCCTCCAGTTCATATTACTTGGCATATTTATCAAATTTTTATGTTTTATATTAATTGTCACATTTGGGTTTTCAATGCAATTTTTTACAATTTTGTCCTTCTCTTACATCTAGGTTGGGAAGCTCAAGAATCACTAGGAAGGGTATTTTTGATTTTTTACCATATAAAAGTGATTAATCATAATGTTTCTTAATATTTGTGAAAAGTAACAATGTGCCAATTAATATGACACGGATGGAGTAATATATTGAATATCTCCAAAAAAAAAAAAAAATCTTGACTGATGAGTAATCAAATTCCAAATAAAAAATTCTTCACATGCCCCCTACCCCTTTGGCAGTTGGCATGTAGCTAGCCAACAAATTCAACAAACCAATCATGTTACCTTACCTTCTTGCTGGAGATTTGATTTGCATGATAAAAGACAAAATAAACTACGTAAAATACAAAGACAACCAATTAAAAAAAATAAAAAATACGTACCGAAATTGATGAACACCTCTGGGAAAGAAGTGAGAAAACCACGAGCTGAAGCCGGCGACACCTCGGCCGTGTACACCGGTGCAATCATCAGAGCGTAGCCGACACCTATGCCGGCTACAAATCGGCCTACCATGAGGAAGGCATAGTTTGTAGCGAACCCCATAAGCAACGCGCCGGCGAAAAATATGACTCCGGCTAAGATTATGGTGTACCGGCGACCTATCCAATCGGAGGTTCTGCCGGCGGCGGCTGAGCCTAATAGAGAGTAGACGTTGAGTATTCCCATTACAACCTCTTTTTGAACTTGGGTGATTTTAAGGTCCTTTTCTATGTAGATTATAGCTCCACTCATCACTCCAATATCTACATGTAAGCAAGAATTCAATTGGATATATATGTGTTCATTTCATAAATTGTACGTATCTTTTTTCTTGGAACAAAATACAAACACACCATTAATTAATTATTAACTTTAAAATATTGATAATAGGCAATTATCCCCTTATTATCTTCAATAATTCTCTAGCTAGTTAGGAAAATATTAAAACACTCTGAATTTTCGCTAATAAAAATAATATACGAAGTATATATGAAGTTTTCGTCATTTAAATAAATAAAGCATAATTAATGAGATTGAAATATAGTGCTTTGAAGTGTAAAGAGAAAATAATAATGTTAGTAATGAAACTACATAATAAAGATGATATATATATACATACCATATCCAAGTAAGATGGAGGTCATGGAAGCTAAGAAAGCACAAGCCAAAGCATACTTGTTTCTCTTCGGTTTCTTAGGCGGGTCAAAAGCGGGTATGGGTAATTGTGATTGGCCCGATGAGAGACCATTTCTTTCTGGTTTCCCGTCGGCCATGAGAGAGGAGTTAAGGGAGTACTATAGTTTTATATATATATGTTGGATATTATATATAATTAGCTTTATAGAGTTGGTGTTTAATTTGAGTGGTGGGAGTGCATGTATATATAGACAAGAAGATTGGGAAGATTTTACGGTTCACGTCAACCTTGACTAAGAGAATTTCTAATTGACATCAGCTTCAATCACACCAAAATCATTTGTAAAATAATTAAAATTAAAATTTATGTAATCGCATAAATTCTCTTTAAAATTACCCTAGTGTGCAGTTGAGTTGAAAACGGTATTATAATTTAGTAAAGAGAATTAGAGTTTCTAATGATAAAAATATTAGGTGACAATATTAATTAATTAAACTTATCATTATTTATAGATTTAAGGTATAATAATTTAATCTTAGTCAATATTATAATTTTTGTGATGATACACTCACAAGATTTCTACTGATTCGTTTGCCACTACTAAAAATTTGATATATAGATTGTCACTAATTAATTGTAACAAAAATTTATTATCATTACATTGTCACCAAATATGTGATATTAATTATAAACAATGACAATTAATTTGTTATAAACTTTTCACTAACTATTATTAGTCACAACTTAAAATTAATTTTTGTAGTTGATGCAATTGCCAAAATGATATTGTGACAAAAATAAACACATTGTCACTAAATATTAAATATTTGTAAGGAATAACAACTTTTAATTCTAACTTAATGTCTTGAATATATATGAAAAAGAATTATTATTTTTGCAGTGAGTTTGAGCTAAAAATAAATCAAAATTTGAATGATTGAGGTAGCAAGTTGTCATTGCCAGAACCTGAGGTCAAAGATGAGTGTTGGCCCAACTTCACGTCATCTATTCTTTAATCAGGTTTACAGTTTACACATGATCATGGGGGAAGATCTTGTGAGAAGTGGGCTTTATTTGGATACACAATATTTAAATGGTTCACATTGAAAATTGTACTATTTTTTTCCAATAATTTTCCCTTTTTGTCCACGAGGATTTATACGAGTTATTTTAAGAAATATGCAAAAATTTCCCCTGTGTTATCTCTAACTAACAGAAAATTTATAGTGTTATTTTTATTAGCACAATACTTATGTGTTAATAAGTCAAAGACATGTACCCCATATGTCGTAGTGTGTGGTTCAATTATTGTAGGTACGGTGTGTGTATTTTTCTTTATTTGCAAGGAAGTGACAATTATACCCCTAATTGTTATTCTTTCTTTGGAATAAATGTAATTCACGTACAAAAATTGATAATAATTCCTCTATGAACTTAAATTTTTCTTGTCAATAACTCCTATGTTCTCTTAAGATATAGCAAAAAAATCCCTTGAAATCAACTCTTAATTTTTAAATTGGTGTGGTGAGCTAATAAAATATTAACATAAGAATTTTTTGGAAATAAAATGTAAAACAACATGGTTTAAAAGTGTTAATCTTTGTTTCATAAATCAAATTAATTTGGGTATTAAGTGGTATTGAACTCTTCCTGATTTATAACTCTATGCAATTTGTACTTACACGTTAAGATCAAAACCTAGTAAAACATACTAATGCAAGAGCATCCAAAACAATCTATATTTTTTTTATTAGTATTTCTTGTTATTTAGGTTTATTATTTTTTAGTTATTTAGTTTCCTAACTTTTTGGTGATTTAGTTTCTATAGGAGTCTAAGAGTTATTCAGTTTCCTTAGGAATTATATTTTCTTACAGTTACCTAAGATTAGAGACTTATAAAAGGAGTTGTAATCTTCACTACTTTCAGATATTGATGATTATGAGTTTTTGGAAAAAAAAAAAAGAGATTAGTTCTCTCAAGGGTTCATGGAGTGTCTATTTCTCGTGTTCTTGTAGCAAATTTATCTGATGGAACTTGTCTGCAGAATAGTCGATATTCTGCCCGGCTTCACATACTCATCAAAACTCCAAAGTTAAGCGTGTGTGGGTGAAAGTAGTACTAGGATTGATGACCCTAGGAAGTCCTCGTGTTGCACCCTTCTTTCCTTAGAAAACAAAATGGAGTTAATTGACATGTAACTAGAAAAGTTAGGCCTTTCTGCTATATGTGGCATTGTAGGTGGTGCAGAAAGGAAAACTCTTGCCGCATGCAACTTTTATGATTAGAACTGCAGATATAGTGATATTTACCAATGAAAAAAAAATGTTGAACAAATTTTTTTTTCTTTAATATTGATTATTATGTATGTACAGAATGTCATTAATTATAATGCAGAGTCAGTTAGGGTGAGTTTGGCCTAGCGATTCGAAAAGCAATTATAGGAGAATTAATTTTACTAAAATTGATTTTGGTAATAATTGATTATAATAAAAATTAATTATAGAATAATTGCTTTTGTATAATAGCTTTTGCAAAAGTAACAGTTTAGTAGCTTCTTAAATAAGTTGATTTTTTGCTTCTCGAGATCCTATAAGTGATTATGATCTTGGGGGCCAAACACCAGGAAAATCACAATTGAACAGAAGTAATTTTTATAATCGGGGCCAAACACTTCAAAAATCACAATAGAGATCTATAAGTGATTTTTAGAGCTCTAACCGCTGGGCCAAACTCACCCTTAATTTGTCTTGCTAAGTTGAATGAGTTATTAATTCTCAACAGTGACAACTGAAATTAAAAAATTCGCTATTCTATTTAGTAAAATTATTATCTTGACAAAATTCATAAAAAGAAAAAAGAAGAACATCACTAATATTCTGTCATCAGTACATTTTTTTTTTGTTATTATAGTTGGAGGTATATATGTTTCAACAATTGATTAATGGCGTTGATTTCTATTCTAAGCAATTTTCTTATATAATTTCTCAAAAAAGAAAGCTACACAATGTCTAGCTCAATCAATTAAATTAAAATTTAAACGTAAATCAATATAATAATATTATCAAATTTTCAAATATGATAAGGACAAATTTGTTAAGACTACTTTTTGGTTGGGTGGTCAACAACGACGTGCGCGACTGATACCAAGATAGGATCCGTTTGGCTTTTCCTATGGTCAGATTTGTGTTTCTAAGTTTGTTTCAATGTAGTATAAAAGCAACAGATATTTTGGGAGCAATTTTAACTTTTTCTTATAGCAATTTAAAATTAATGACACTGAACAATAATAATATATACGGAAAAATTTCATATTTGTCTTGTATATTTGACAGTTACTGCAAGAAGTGTAACTTTTAAATCGCCCAATCTAATCTCAATCTTGTAAATTATTTTATTCGATAAATTTGATCCTCTGATAATTTTTTTTGTTAGACAAAACATGTGCTTCTAACGTTTATGGCCTATGTTACAACTCAGAAACTTATAATTCATTTTCTCTATTTTTCATATAATTTATCTTGAATATTCTTTCGTATCAGACAAAATCCTCATTTCACCCAATATAGTAATTGAGCGAAAATTCTATTATCTTAATTTTTCTATAATTGTGTAGAGTAAAAAATCGTATAAAATTATAACATCTTGGTTGAAAATTTTATGTGTGACTGAAGTATTAAGATGGTTGAATTAGTTAGTTTGCATGAAAGTTTTGTGTGTATGAATCATTGAATTGAAGCATAGTGATGATACGTGTGTCCGCTATTATTGTTACAGTGGAAAATTTTCACATTTTGAAATAACTTCTAACCGAAAATCTTGTTGATTTGTAATCCCTAAAATGTAAAATACTAAGTTATTTCCCATGATCACGTCATTTGAAATTCCTTTTCATTTTAAATCCTTCCATCCAAATGGACTGTAAAATTATTGTTCTCCATTTCTGACTCGATTTCTGAAAATTTTAATAATATTGTAAAGAAATGTCGGATTAAAAAATTAGATCCATTGGCCCTGTTGACCAAATATGACAGATAAAATAAGTTGAGTTTTATACTACAACATTTGAAAAATCAAAGTTTTAAAAGAATATTTTACAGTTTTGTTGCTTAAAATAGTATACGTACTTCATAATTTGTTCCTTCTTTATACAACTGATCCTACTAATTTGCCTATTAAATATTCAAAAAAACATTGTACTGATATATTACTGAAATGCCTTGATTCTAAAAAAAATACAATTATGTAATTAATTAACAAATGTAGTTTTTTCTCTTAGGGAGTTGATATAGCCAGAGCAATTTCCCTAATGCCAAAGCAATGTACCGGTATTACCCTCCTTAAAAAAACATTTGAATCCGAATTCCTTATATGGTGTATTTTCAATCTAGTATATGTACAGATATATATATGGTGTAGATGTTCAATTATTCATCTATTGGTGCCCCATAAATTTGAAGTAAGGCTCCTGTTTGTTTAGAAGATGTAAATGTTGGATGAAGTGGATTTCAAGGACTGACAGTTGAAGGTAATGAAAATAAAAACCAAGGGACGATGAGGTTCTTTTATCTTTTTGGTTTTTTTAATTTCAACTAATGGGTAATATTGGCAAAGCACGTAAAATTCTCTGGAGTTAGGGATATTGATCTGGCTATATGCCTATATCACAAGCAAAGTACTATAAGACAAAAGGCATGCACTTGGTTAGAAACAGTGAAGCCCATTTGGATTTAAATATATACTAGCTTTGACTTGGGTACGTTGGAGTACGGGACTTAAATTAATTGTCTATCCTATCCAAACTTGACTGGTAGATGCCTTCTTTACCCCTTCTTTACAAAAACAAATAGGGTAAATTACGAAGACCCCCCTCAGGTAAGCCCTAATTACAAAAATCACTCTCACGTATTGGATATTATAAAAATCCCCCTCAAGTTTGTCACCTTCTTACAATTAACCCCTTGCCCCTAAAATATTCCAATTTTGCCCTTGGGTGTTATTTGTTTTGTTTGTAATGTCTTATAAATATTAAAACTTGGGATCTAATTATTATATCTTATTAATTAGAAAAGAGATAATTATATATTTACTACCAGAATAATTGATAAAATTTATAATTGCCCATAAGTTTTAATAAATATTGCCAAAAAAAGAGTATTCATATATTTATTAGCAATTTAAATTGTAAAATATTAAATAAAATAGAATTTTAATAATATGTTTTATAAATATGAATTGTTTACACATTAGTTAAATGAATTTATTTTTTAAATTAGTAAATTTAATAAATTATACTGTATTATAAATAAGATATTTTAATTTATTAAAGTTTATATTGTATTATAAATTGAAATATTTATTGAAATTTATGGGAAATTATAAATTATATCAATTATTTTGGTGGTAAATATATGATTATTATTTTTATATTTACAAGATAAAATAATTAACACCCAATTTTTAAAATTTATAACATATTATAAACATTACAAATAACTTCCAATGGCAAAATTGGAACATTTTAGGAACAAGGGGTTAATTGTAAGAATGTGATAAACCCGAGGGGGATTTTTGTAATTAGGCCTTACCTGAGGGGGGGTATTCGTAATTTACCCAAACAAATATTTGGTGCATAAACTGCACATACAAGGTTGTGCAACACATGAAATAAACTGAATCTTAGTCCTAAGTTTAAGGAGAAATTAACTCAGTGGTGAACTATGTCATGTAAAAATTAATTTGAATAAAAATTCAATTATTTATTGCACCATATTATTTATGTAACGGATACATCAAATAGTATCTGTTTTTTTACTAATTGAAAGTGTAGAATATATTAAAAGTGTGTAGCATCAATGAAAACTGTGTGTTTGTAAATAGTTTTTGTTCTTATTTTTATTAAAGAAAAAATAAGTTTATCATATTATACAAACATAAACTAAAAAACTAGTTGAGGACACACCTATAGAAAAACATTTTTAGTTTATTATTGTACGTTGATAATAACTGAAATATTATGATATAATGAAAATATTATTATATAACAACTGGTGTATACACCGTCAAATCTATACTTGTATAGTGGAACTTGTAATCATGTATGCAGAAATCTGAGACTTTAGTAATTTAAAAATTTGACATTACCCGACTTCTGGTTCTAAATATTTAGTAATAAATGTGTACCATGACCGAATTTCTGTTAACTCACCAAAATTAAAAATTTGCACTGTTTTTTACGCTCCATGTGACTTTTCTATCAAAATTTGACATAAAAATCAAAATTATAAACATCACTTGATTTATCAGTATAAATGGGAATTTCTGAAAAGATGAAGGCCCAGTAATTTTATATTATCAGAAATTAATTTTAATTTGCCTTTGTGTAGTGTAGATCTTCAACTCTACTTATGAGACCAAATAGCAGAGACATATACTTGTAAAGGTTCGTTCATCTGATTTCATTTTTGACAGTATAGTAGTATACCTAATCCAGATCATTGATTGAAAAAGTGAAGAAAAGAAAATAATTCTATTCTGAACAGCTTAACAGAACCGGAATCTTGTTTAAACATAATTTTTTTCTGCCAGTCGTTATTTTTTACTCATTTATTCCAGTAAGTATTAATTTGAAGAAGAAACTGAATTAAACTAGCATGACGTGGACAAAATGCACTATTTTTAAATAAAATCCACAACTTCATTAATCGGTTGGTGGATTTAAGCAAGACACTTCCAGGAAACAAGTATATCGAATGTTTTTTTTTTTTTAGATGACAAATAATTTTCATTAATGTTCAAAGTACAATGTTTTGGATCATTACATGTACTTCAATCAATAAACATATATGGATCACTTTAGATAACACATCAATCTCATGAATCACTCGATTTCCTTCTCTAAAAAGACGAGTAGCTAGTATTAAAACTCGCAAAACCACCGGGTGCCGGATGCCCTCCTGATATCTTCAATTGTGGTTTCATAATGAGTTCTTGATTAATTATGTGGGATTCGCTATAGCACTTATAACCATTTGAGCCCTCCAAGATCACCTTATTCCAATTGATAGCTCGAGCAAACTACATAGCTATTAAAGCCGCCTCCAAGTTGGATCAAGGGGTTGCTTTATGTAACGGTTCATCCATCCAATGCAAGAATTGGAATATGATCGTACAATAACTCCTAAACAACAATTCCAAAATACTAAGTGTCAAAGTTTCAATTTCAGGATGAGTGTAAAATGTCAATACCCTAAGTATTCATCACATTTTTCCTTACCCATTAATACTATTAAACACCTTTATAAGTTTTCATAACCATTTTACCCTCATTATCAAATTTCATTTTATATAAATAATTTAACATTTTCATTTAAATCATAAATGCAACGAAGAATAATATAATATTTTATAAAATATAGAATTGTATAGAGTGAAATGCAAAAGCACTCCTTGTACTTTGCCTACCTATTAAAAACTTCTCTGTGTTATTTTTATTAGAAAAAATCTCATGTGTTTATTTTTTATTAGCAAAAAATGAATGACAATTATACCCCCACCAAATGATGCAAAAACACCACTTCTAACCTAAAAAATTATCAATAACACTCTGTTAACTTTGAAAATTGGCAATAATCCCCTTGTTCACTTAAAAATTTGACAAAAACCTCCCTATGATATATGAAGGAATTTCAAATAGATTTTCTGGCTAATAAAAACAATAAAGGAAAGTTTTTGTTAGTTAGACAAAGAACATTGATGTTTTTGCATTTAGCTCATTATTTATATGTTAAACAGAGTTTTAATATGATATTTCCTATAATATAAAAAATATAAAATTTTGTTCGCATATTTATTAACAATTTAATTTTTAAATATATTAATAAACTAGGCCACCGACGATATGGGATCGACAAACACATGCCAGCGCGCAGCCTGGGATAGAAGAGGGTGGGGGCACAGGGAAGACGCTACATTTGTTCTTTTCTGTTTTCTTTAATTGAAAGATAAATAGAGTTAGTTGGTCCTTTACTTCATTAATAGATAAAATTTAAGGGCATGTTTGTTTGGTGTTTGGGAAAATAGTTTGGGAGAGTAGTGGATATTTGTGAAATAATATTGATTTGCGTAATGTTGTTTGTTTGGGCTTTGAGAGAGTGGTTTGAGAAATAAAGTAGGTGTAAGTATATTTGGAATAGTTAGGTTGTTCTTGTAGGTGTAAGATGTGTAAGACTTTATGTCAAATCATGTATGTTGTGTGAGATAAATTATGTAAGAGATATATTATTTTATGTCAAATCAGAGTAGAGTTTGTATATGTTTTGTTTAGAGATAAGAAAATTGTTGTTTGTTCGACTTTTGAGCAAATTGAGAGATGAAAAATTTATTCAAAAAAATAGAAAACATGTTTGTTTGACATTTCTCAAACACAAAATAATTTTGAGAACGTTAAACAAGCAGACCCTAAGTTTCGTTCTCATATGAATGTGCATGTAATACACTTACAAAAGTCAAAAAAATTGAATGAAAGAGAAATTTTGTGTAAATCATGATAGTTTTGTGGAGATTTCACTAGAAAATTATGCTAATAATTTAACACATGGAGTCTTGATCATCATTAAAAACTTTATAGGGAATTGGCATTTCACCGGCTATCTTAATTAGTAGGGTCAGAATATACAAGTTAGTCAAAATGATGAGTATTTTTTGTGTAATTAATAAGTTGATAGTCCAAGCTAAGAGTCGGAAGACACAAGTTTAGTCAAAATTAGGGGTGAGCACGGTCCGCTGGACCGACCGGACCGAACCGGAACCGACGGTTCGGTCCGGACCTTTTACCGAACCGAAATTTCGGTTCGGTAAACAGTTCTTGTCCGAGAACCGAACTTCCTACAACCGGTAAATTTGATGATAAATTGAATTTTGTTCAATAAATAGAAGAGGGGTTTTTTTTGTATGGTTTGTATGTTGTAAGATTTTTTTTTTTTTATATATTTTGTGCTAAAAATTGATTTTTTGGTTTTTATAAAAAAAAAATATAAGTTTCGGTTTTTTTAGACCGAACCGGACCGAAATTTTCGGTCCGGTAAACGGTCCACGAAAATCTAGGACCGAACCGGCCAGGAACGGAACTTCGGTTCGGTTCGATTCGGTTCGGTCCGGTTCGGACCGTTTGCTTACCCCTAATCAAAATGATGAGTATTTTTTGTGTAATTAATAGTAATTTAATACTCCAAGAGTCGGAAGATATGGCTTTATAATTTGTGGAATTATTAAATTAAGCTAGAGATATTATGATAGCACAAAATGTTGGTGTGAAAGCAAATTTTATTAATTTGCTAATTACCCTAAAAAAAGCTTATTGTTTTTTACTTATACATGCAAGTGCATATAATTAGGAATCTAATTTGAAATTTCCATTCTGCAAGTCTCAGTATCCCTTTATCTACCATGGAAATTCAAATATATTTCACCTATACTAAATAATAAATAAGTCATTTATGTGAATTTTTTTTATCCAATATGATATTCAAGATTGGATGTAATCAACATATTGGCGACTGGTTAACTAATTGTTGTATATATGGGGATTAATTCTCGATGACTAACAAAATTTTCCAAAAGTCAGGGGATTGGTGGTGTTGTGCGTAGCAAATATCTTTTTAAGATTAGATCCAAACTTCATAGTTGATTATCGATGTAGAGGGTTATGAATCGACAAGGAAATGATTCAAATGAAACCATAGTAAGTGTCGGCCACCTGCTATATTCACTTTTTTTTTTTATAATTTTGTTTTTCTAAAATTGTATTAAATATAAAACCCTTTATTTTTTAAAAATAAATTCCTTTAAAATATCTTATTCAATGAAATGTAACTCTTATTTAAATTTAGTTTTAGTTAATTTGTGTATTATTTTTAAAAAGTTAATTTTAGCTTAAAAAATATAACTCTTGTTTAATAAACTCAATTTTAATATATTAGAACGCTTAATTTAATAAAAAAATCTTTTTATTTAAAAAAAATCCTTAAATTTTTGTATTATTGTGTACCAATTTTATTTCTTATTATTAATGTCAATCTTAAATTATTTTTATTATTCTCAAATCGGTTTGCGTATTATTATCCATTATTAATATTGTTATTTATTATTTATTTATTTATTATTGTTTAATTTTTATTATTATTGCTATTATTATTATTATTATTATTATTATTATTATTATTATTATTATTATTATTATTATTATTATTATTATTATTATGTGAGAGTGGGGAAAATGAGAATTGGAATTAAATAGAATTGATAGATTGAGTCATTTGAGATGACTTATAAAAAGGAAAGGGGAAGCTGGACTTGGAATCTGAGGGGAAGCTGGACTGAGCTGAGGGGAAGCTGGACTTAGGCTGAGGAGTTGATAACGCCGTGAAAACGTCGTTATTATCTATCTCTTTAAGCCCGAAATATCTTGTTTTGATCCGAGTTTCCGTTTGTCTTTGCTTGTTTTCGTGTCTTTTGTGCTTTTGGTCCCTTTGATCGACCTTTGTTCGTTTTTCGTGTTTTGTTCGTGTTTTAATTGAGTTTATCGGTGGTTTGCAGGATTCGACACCATGAAGCAATTTCGGGAGTGTTTACTGCGTGGAGTGCAAGACGCTTTCAACCGAGGGGAGGCCTAACACAAAAGAAAGAGCAAGAATAGAGAATTTAGGCATTTGCCTCACCTCGCCGCCGCGAGATTATTCCTCGCCGCCGCGAGTTAGTGGCAGAGAGTTGTGCAAACTCTCTGCCTCAACCTCGCGGCCGCGAGGTCCTGCCCAACTGAAGGCTCGCGGCCGCGAGACCTGCTCTGTTTTCTGCGCGAGTTGGAGGGGTTTTTTGTACATATCCCCTTTTCCCCCACTTGTATTTCATAACCTTTTGGGGACTCTTTGGTCTTGTTTCCCTAGGTTAAGAGGGTCAAGAGGAGACACAATATTAGAATTCCCTCATACCTTGCCTCCCTTTTTCCTCTCAAGCCTCCATAAACTCTCTCTTTAGTTTTTCTTATTTTTCTTGTATTGAAGACTCCACCAAGGGGGTGAGTTAATCACCACCCTTGGGGAGTGATTAGGTGGTGATGAAAGGGAGGAGAATCCATCTCTCGACTTTATTCCGATTAGGTGAAATCTTTCTATTTCCTAGTTGTCTATGATTAGGATATGAATGTTGTTATTTTCTATTTGGAACAAAGGTTGTGGATTTGAATTCTTTGGATTTATTATTTATGTTATTGTTTGATTAAATGATGTTATGATGATTGGTAGGGTGCTTATATGTGTTTGTTAATCCAATTCCGTGTTTATCGTTCATCTTATGGTTTGACAAACTTTGAGATGAGATTTATTGATTCTTGATTGCTAGACATAGTGATTTTGAGGATTTGATTATGAATTTGGATTGTGATTCGATTTTAGGATAGACATATACCTATGTCGTTTCATAATCGTTTAAGGTTTGAGTTTAATGCATCGATTAGATTTTAATCCACTTAGACATAAATTGGATTAGTTTAACTCGATAGGTTTGTATGCAACTCGGAAGATACATACGAACGTCCTTGAATCCTTGAGTAGCAACACGAACATAATATATTAATTGTCGAGTCATTGTTATCGTTTGATTAGTTATGTTTTGATGTTGGGCTATGTTTGAATTGTTGAGTTTATTGTTTTATCGCACTTTTGGTCAATGATTGTAGTAGATTATTGTTTAAGTACTTTGATTTGCCGTAATCATATAATCGGGTTCAATTCTACCTTGAATGCATCCTAGACATAGGACTTTGAAGGTTAGGCGAGTGACGATTTGTGGATTTCGACCTAGGATAGGCATATACCTAGTGTGGTTCGTGCTTGTATAATGAGTTCATTCGTGAATGCATCAAATAACTTAGATTCTCTTTATTCGGGGATTTGGGTTAGTCTTAGGTCCCGGGTGACAACGGTACGCTTTTGAGCCCTCTGAGAGCATCGAATGACAACGATGTTTGTGATTGATCCGGAGATGGAGAGTTTGGGTAGATTGGTAGAGTTAAGTGAAACCGACAGGGAGACTTAACTAAATTAGAACTCACAAACAACAACTAAACCTAGGATTGTTTGCATAGCTAACCTAACAACCGCATGATTTATCTGCTTTAACTGATTGCTTATAAATCCGCCTTACCGCATAATTAACTCCCCAATTTACTTGCTTTCGTAGTTAGATTTACTTTACCGCTCGTAGTTAAATAAAATCACCCTTATCATATATTTGGGTTCAATAATTTTGTGTCAAGCGTTCATAACTGAAATAAGCCGTCGATTGATTCGTTTATTCCCACCTTTTACCCATTCGTGGGGATTCGATACTCGGTATGTACTTATCGTTTTATATTACTTGTAACGACCGTATACTTGCGTAGTTTGCGTATTAGTATTTGGAACGCAACAGGAGTCACTGGAGATGGCCTAAAAGATGGTAAAGACCGAAGCATGAAATTAAGGGGGAGAGAGAATATAAGATTTTGTTTTTTACTTTAAGGAATAAGGGGCACACTGGGAAATTTACTAATCTTGCTCTGGAATAACATTTTATGCTCTGACAATATCATTGCCCATTTAATAAGAGCTATACGGATATAATTCAACTTTTCTTTTAGGACCTGTTTGTTTTACGGGAATATAATATGATTCTGGGTATTTGATTTCTAGTAATCTGATTTTCAGAAATATGATTTCATTATAGTGTTTGGGTATCACTTGAGATTATACCAAAAAAATTAATTGAAATTATTTTCAAATGTTTGGTAATGACAAGGAATGAATTACATATTTAAAAAGTTCACAAAAATACCCTCACCCATATAATATATATAAATCATATTTTTTTTTTTAACATATATATATAAACCATTTAGAAACAGCATTTATTATATAGTATTATTTATGATATATGTTTTATACAATATATATATATATAATGTATTATAAATTAATTTATGTATTATATCATATAATGTAATTAATATGTAGTAAAAGTTAAAGAATATAAATGAAATCAGTGTTGAGGAGAGTCGTGTATATATATATATATATATTATCCAATAATGTAACTATCACCAAAAAAATTGTGTGTTAGAGAAGGAAATAACGTAAGAATCAAGAAAAATGGCTATGAGAGATAAAAGGGAAAATTACTTTTTTGGTACCATAGGATAGATCTACTTGTAATTTTGGTACCATTGAATACGAAAATGCAAATTTGGTACCATATGATAGGTTTTCTTGCAACTTTGGTACCAAACTCAATTTTTCCCCAATGTTAATTATAATTTAACCTTATGAAATGCATAATGTTCAATTTACCCCCTCGTGGTTTAAAAAAGAGCATTTTACCCCCTGAAGTTTTGTAAAAGTTTCACATCGCGTCCCTGATATATTTATAGGCGGCACTTTATCCATTTTTATTATGATAATGTGGCATTTTACCCCCTGTGTTATGATAAATGTGGCAATTTATCCCCCTATTTTATAAAATAGTTTGTATGCCTACTCTCAATTTCGGCAAGTGAGTTACACTCTCCGGTTGAATGGGGTAAATTACTTCATTAAAATTTTTACAGGGGGTAAATTGATTTTTTTTTCCAAATTATAGAGGGGTAAATTGAACATTATGCATTTCATAGGGGGTAAATTTCCATTAACTTTGTAGAAAAATTGGGTTTGGTACCAAAATTGCGATGAAAACCTATCCTATGGTACCAAATTTGCATTTTCGTATCCAATGGTACCAAAAGTGTAAGTTAGCCTATCCTATGGTACCGAAAAAGCAAATTTCCCGAAGATAAAATATTACGTAGGGAGAAGAAGAAAACTATCATAAATTCATAACTAAGAAATAATATATGGGTAATAATGTCTTTTTTATTTTTAGTATCAAATCCATCATGAAAGGAATCATAATACCATAGAAAAGTTGGGTTTCACATTCCCGTATTTTGATGCAAGATTCCTGAATTTTAGGAATATGTTTTCTTTCCCAAAATTCAAAAAATCTATCCAAACAATATTATTTGATTCCAAGGAATCATATTGCCAAATAATATGTCATTCCCGGGTAATCAAACGGTCCTTACTATTAGGTTGGTTGGGTTGGATTAAGGCTAGCTATATTGTCAGAGCAGTAATTATTGTTGGCACAACAAAATAAACTTTTTCCCTAAAATGCCCTTATCGTTGAATGCTTTTCAGTGTTTATATTATCTAATTTTTCTTTACCAATGTACTAGTTGCAGAGTTTCCGTATTTAATCCTTTAAACATAAATCCCTTCTAAACATAATTAACGAATATTTTGATGCTCAGCTACACTGTAAGTGTCACCACCATCAACATTCAGCAGAATACCCACATCAGCCCCCTACTGGAATCACATAAAACATTTAGTCATAGAATTTATATATATATATATATATATATATATTTTTTAATTTTACTTCCTTCTCGAATCTTATTATGTGTAATGACATGAGAACAACAAATAATAACTACAAAGTAAAGTTAATTTTCAGTCTTTGTCGCTTGAACGAAGTAATGAAAGAAAGAAAAAAGGAATGTTGATGATGAGTGTAACTTTCGTATATTAATTGTTTATGGTTAGTGTCCAGGTGTCAAGTCAAATACGACTCATCAATATGAGGATAAGCAGGTCAATCATGCCTCTCCTCTAAAGTTTAGGGATCTTAACCTGAAATCAAAGATAACTACGTTAGGTTAGTACCGGTGGTGACCCGGTGATAACCCTCCGAAGCTTCAGTCAGTCTTAAGGATAAGAGATATGGTTTTTGTTCAGTATTCAGATCGTGCGTACCTATTCTAATTAAAGAGGGGTATTTATAGTTTTAGATTCCAACTACCGGGTCGGGTTGTGACAAGACGTACGAGTTCGGATATGGATGCGGAAGATTCGACTTGGCCCAGTGGTGCTTGGTTGTGAATTTTCTCAGGATGTCGGCAATCGATATCCTTATCGATTGCGTATTTTCAGTGGTCGACACGTTTATGAAATACCTATATTTAAGGCCACGTCAACATTTATATATATATTTTAAGTATATGTGGGATGCCACGTCAGGAGACGAAGACTTGGTATATCAGTTGACTGAACCAAAACAATGAAAAAGAAGAAAAAACTAGGGTAGCTTAAAAATTACTCTGGACAAGAGAAACTTGAAGCTTTAAATTACGTACTGAGTTATTAATTCAAAATTCAGTTTTTCCTAATCAAAGAAATTAATCTTTTTTTCAAAGAATTATTAGCTCAAGATAATTAAATTAAACTCAAATGCAACTTCTGGGGAGATCTTGAGAAAACATAGAAGAAAGAAGAAGAAGATAATTGTTAGGTAGTCGAAAAGACACCGAAAGAGAATAGAGAGAGAAATTGAGAGAAAATAATTAAGGTAATTAATATATAATACCAATTTAATTTAATTGGAGGGGTATATCAGGTATTTCATAAATTGTGCTATGAAAGCAACAATTAATCCTTTGACAATATCGCTAGCTTTGACTAATGTTAGTGAACGAATAGTTCTAAATTCAGTGAACCAGTATCGAAAAAATCATTTTTGACCTTATTCTATTAGTCCGGACCATTTCCAAATATTAATCAATGATTTTGTATAATCTTTGGGCATTTTTTTATCTCGAAAAACATATATGATATCTTTTAACTAAGACATCTAATAATATAATATTCCTGGTATTATGGGTCATATATCAAATTAAGCTTTGAAAATGCTTCTACCTTAATGTCTCCAAGTCAATTTCACGTGGTCTTGAATTTAATAAGATGTTAGTTTGTAATAGTGAAAGGTTGCTTGCTTCAGTAATTGGAGAACTTTATTGTACCCACAATTTTTAGTCCTTAACTAATTAGAGTTAGTCCGGATCGCTTTTGACCAAGATGCTTTGGTGTTTGGTTGGACTAGAAACAGTTTGGTTGAGCCAAGAAATATATGGTACACAATTGATTGGTCCAAACGACTGAATTGCCCAAAATAGCCCAACCAAAATGCAATGAAGACCATAAACATAGGTAATAGTATATGATTGAAATTAATTCGATTCAACTAGTCGGAAAACAATTCAATTTCAATGGATGAAGGTTCATTAATGAACTCTATTGTGCATAGCAAATTAAATAGTACTAGTTAAATATTTTTAATTTGATTATTTAATTTGATTATTTGAAGGTTTTTTCCTCTTTGTATTCGTGCAAATTAAATATTAAAACTGTGTCGATACAAAAGAAAAATACAAAAAAATTTATAAGATGGAATTAGAATGAATTAGTGAACATGACGGAATTAGGATGTTAAAGGTAATACGGTGACGAGTATCGAGTTAATTAGGTGAACTTAGTCTATTAAAATTATCAAATAATGTTGTTTAAATTATGAATATTAATTATAATATAATTGTTATTATTTCAATAGATTGGTTAGTGTGTCTGTTCATCTTGATAGAATATAGCGTATATAAGTTTTGTTTCTTTGTACCAATATTAGTTTGAGGGAATTCAGTGAAATATTTAAACACAATTCAGATAGTTTTGGTTTGGAATACTCCTTGTAAATATTATAAAAATGTTATTTAATATAATTTGAAAATTCGAGATATGATCTAGATTATTATGGATACTAGAATTGGAGGAGAAAAATAAGTTATAGATACCAAATCAATATTTATATGGTTTCATATATAAAATTGTATTGTGTTATAATTGAGATGATGATTGAAATAATATTTTTATAATTGTGATAATTGTATCGATAATTAATAATAGTAGAAGGTATATCTAAACTAATTATTAGGTGCATATCTTCTATTTTATAATTTATAATATATTAGAAGGTATATCTAAATTAATTATTAGATGCATATTTTCTATTTCATAATTTATAAGAGATTATAAAAAAACAAGTTGGTATAAAATCATTTTAATTTGTATATACCTAATAACAAACACATGATCATTATAATCCATAATGAACACGCAATCAAAAGATAATGATCATTATAAATTTATAATCCATAATGAACACGCAATCAAAAGATAATATAATTTAATTAATTAATTTACATACGCATAACTGAGAGCTGGGCCTATGCAACCAATGCCTGTACAAGCCTTGGGCCTAAGCATACTAAGGAACATCTAGTTAGCCTTCTCAGTTGGGCTTTTGTAGTTCTGTTTCAAATTCCTTAATATTCAATTCAATGAATATTTTTTAATTTTTTTTAGAGTAATGACTTCATATAATGACATAATATTTGTATTTTTTTTCACTCTCCCATAAGTACTTTTTGTATTCCCTCAAAATTTTGACATCATATTAATATTTAAATTATATTGCACATTAGACTCCTATTGTAAATCAGATGGAATGTGTTTGATTTCTTTGTGATCTAATTAGTCCACATTCAAATAATCAAATTTTTCACTATATAAAATCAACTTAAGTTTGGAAGATAACACTAATGGCGGCAAAAATTATATTCATGTGAGATAAATAACTAGTAAAAGTAGTGTTCCATTAATAAATTTTCAAGTATCAACATCGATCTTCTATACTCAAAATTTAAGATAACAGTTAAAAATAAAATTGTATTTTGTCCTGAAAAGTGGAAATTAGTACCTGGAATTAGTTGTCTCACTTTATTATTGTACGTGAAAGAGTAAATTTGAGAAAATAATTATCAAAACGTTAATCAAAGCCCACAAATTATATGATGGCCCAAAATCATGAAGTACTCTGTTTTGAGTTTTCCTCTCAACATTACTACTTATAATTCACAGCAGACAAAAAGAACAAATCAAGAAGCAAATAGAAATTCCCAAATCTTCTCATGGTACCTTTTAACAGCTTTACTTTGCTTTATTGAATTTATGAACACGCGAATTGATTACAGTAGTTGCGTTTCTCGTATTTTGGCGTGTTAATCTCAGGAGTTGATTAAAATGCGGCAAGTTTCAGATAATGAAGCAGAGGCAGTGGTGATAGGAGGAATGGTACTTGACATAAATGCCACTCCTTTTACCATTGCTAATCCCGGAACTACTACTCCTGGAAAGGTCTGCAATTTGTAGTGTGTGTATTTATAGCTTTTGGGCCTTTTTTTGCTAAAAAAGACACTCTGAAGTGTTTTTTTTTAATTGTAAAAGTTTGCGCTTGGAAAATTGATTCTCATATAGTCATATATATTTGATTGTTATTGTTGATTGTTTCAAGTTAATAGTCTTCTAGTACATCAAGGGAGTATTATTTGGTGCATTGGCATAGAGTGGTGCAGTGTGTTTATAATGCAGGGCGAGGACAAGATTATGATTTGTTTTATGCCCGTAATAGGATAATATTAAACACATGTGCAATAGATGCATAAAATAGTTTTTTCACAATGAGGAGGCTAAGTGGTTAATGATTTGTTTATGATAGCACATTTTTGGGTAGTGTCTAATGAAGTCTAAATTCTTTGGAACTCTACGATCCGTGGAAATTTGTACTTTAGAAGCTAGGAAGCACACTATTACATAAAGTTGCTTTAGTTTAATTTTTCTATTAAAAGGATAGAAAGAAAAACCAAGTGAAAGTGCAAAACAAGATTCTTAGGGTAACTTATTTATGTGTAGTCTAATCTACTTCCGTAAGAAAAATATGAATAAACATGCTTGTTCAAGCCTTTACGTGAAATGGAGAATCTACGTTTGTGTTTCCTCTTTTCCTTATAAGATTTCAAATGACAGGAGCAGCGTTCAGTTAAATTTTTCTTTTAGCGTTTGTAGCTAGTCATCCATTCTTGGTTCCTTATTTTCTATGCTGTTCTATTAATTATATATAGTTAAGATGGCCAATTTGCAATCACTTTGTAGATGTTTTATGCAAGCATGTATCTGGAACTTGCGTATTCAGGTTATCTATGCATTAGGTGGTGTAGCAAGAAATGTAGCTGAATGCATGTCAAAGATTGGGGCAAAGCCTTTCATGATAAGTGCTTTAGGATTTGACTTGGCAGGTATCTACTCTGTCTATCTTATATTAATGACTTCAAGTTCATGGTCCAATTACGTTAACTACTCTATTGAGTTACACGGTAATGCCTTGGGAGTAAAACAATTAGGTTTTAAATTATATGGTTGCAGGCGACGAGGATTCATGCTATGGAAGTTCCTAAAGCTCTTCTTCATCCTAATGAAAATAACTGCTAAAATATATATAAACTATCATGTGAAACATGTTACCCAAAATGTGCTGACATACATTAAATACTCATCATATTATCACCATTTTCATTGTTTTTATTTTGTTGAGAGAAAATGGATGAGCTAATTTAGCTAACCCTTGAGATTCAACTATTAGGAACTCGATTCTCTTTATTCAAGAAACTGCTTTAGCCAAAGAGGCTAAAAGGTTTATTTTAACCCCAAGGGGCTGGCTTATTGGTTATAGGGAGGTGCGACTTCCTTGAGGTCTTTGATTCAATTCTCTTGGGAATCTTTTATTTTAGAAAAAGGAAAACTATTAGAAACTCAAGAGTTTATGTTAGTTTTAAGTAAAATTCCTGGTTAAATTGTCACTGGTATCATGTGCCTGCTCTTACTTCTAATAAAAAACATTAAATGATGGAATGCAGTCTCTCTTTTTACTAGGCACCTTGCTGTTAGAAGCCTGGAAATCTGCTGGGTTGTCTATAGAAGGTAAGCATTTTAAAGAGTCACTAAGCTTTTCTTCACATGAACCATGCTCCTGTTTCATTCTGACAAAAACAGTTGTAAGAAATGATTTGGTTTTATTGAGGGCATAAATCTCAAACTTAAGAATTAAAAAGTCTTCAACAGTTTTGTTATTCTCCTTTCAAAAAGAAATGTAGGCTTTTAATCACTTCTATATTATGTAGTTGGTCAGAAATGTTATATTCTGATTCTACAAGTTCTCCCTCATTAGGCATTCGAAGAAATAAAGATACTGAGACTGCTGTTGTTTGCAACATCTTTGACGGCAAAGGTGAATTAGCTGCTGCTGTTGCTAGCGTTGAAGCAATCGTAAGTTTTTTTTTTTGGAGAGAAGAAATCAAAGTTGTGTTACATAATCTGATTAAATGTCAATCCTTTATTTATTTATTTATTTATTTATTTATTTTTTTGACACAACACCAGGAAAGATTTCTTACTCTTGAGTGGATTCATAAATTCAAGTTCAACATCAGCTCTGCTCCTATATTGATGGTTGACGCTAATTTAAGTCTTCCTACTCTTGTAGCATCTTGTAAAAGTAAGTTATAGAATTTCTGTTAATTTTTCGACCTCCTTCCCTACTTTTTGTATAAGTGTGCATTTAAGAATTTGAGGAAGTACCAAAACAATATACGCATAGTGGAGATTGAACTTATTAATGAACTTTGTTACTGCAAAATTATTGGCTTAGGCTATGTTTGATTCTTGAATTTTGTGCTGCATCATGGTAGATCCTTGTGCCTTGAATTTTGTGAATTTTCATTTTCCGTATCATTTTACTCGCCAAAAACCAATTACCAAATATAGCCTTAATGTTCCCTTCTTAAAGTACTTACTGGCTCAATATCTGTCTACAGTGGCATCAGAATGTGGGACTAATGTTTGGTTTGAGCCCGTGTCCGTTACTAAATCCAGAAGAGTTGCTTCCATAGCAAAACATGTAAGTGTTAAGACTCTCTTTGTATAAGTACACTTTAAAACTAGAGACAAAGCCTTTGACACTTTCTGGTGTACCTTTTTTTTTTTTTTTTTTTTTTTTTTTTTAAATCTGTTGTATAGAACAGTAAGGATAAAAATTATATCGGACATGTGATTTTCCTTTTTGCCCTTTAAATTTCTGATACACTAGTACTTGTTTACGAGTTTTATGTTCTCTAATTCAAAGTTCTTTTTCAGATAACTTTCACCTCGCCCAATGAAGACGAGCTTATAGCTATGGCAAATGCTCTGTCTTATGAAGATAAATTCTTACCAATTAAAAGAGATTCAGGCATTGCCAATCTTTCAATACAATCATTGTTCCAAACACTCAAACCCGCAATATGGGTTTTGCTAGAGAAGGGTATTCGAGTAATAATAGTCACCCTTGGATCAGACGGCATATTCTTATGCTTTAACGCTATACATGCAGTCGAAAAATGTGATTTCAAGAAAAACAAACCTTCTTCTCTCAGCAGAAAACTATATGAATGTATAAATTTATGCTGCCCCCCAAGTAGGATTTTAGATTCTCCAAATTCTAATGGAAGCTATTGTATTGCCGTACACTTTCCTGCACTATCTGCCTCAGTAGTGAGGCTTACGGGTGCTGGTGATTGCTTAGTTGGTGGGACGATTGCTTCTATTTGTGCTGGTTTAGATATAATGCAGAGTGTGGCTGTTGGGATAGCTGCAGCAAAGGAGGCGGTTGAATCAGAGAGCAATGTCCCTGCAGAATATGAATTAACCAAAATTGCAGGTACGTTCTTGTTTCCATTTTCTGCAAATCATAGTGTCTGAATTTGTGTTGAATTTTGCTAACGAATGAATGGTTTTTCGTTATGTTCCAGATGATGCGAGATCTGTGTATTCTGATGCCAAAGTTATCTTCTGTGAATCAAAGTTGTAAGGTATGGAGAGCATTTACTTGTTTTCTGCCAACAAAAGACAACATGTTGAAAATCATCAAGTAATGTACCCTTTATAAGTTAACGTGGGCTGATTCAGTGGGAAAATGCTGTTAGTTTTGATTCCTACATGCAAAGAGTTGGCAATCGAATTTGTCATGGCAAATTGGTTTATATATCATAGCAAAGTTGTATCATATCAACCAGTTGTTCCAGCAGCTATAGCTAAGGATGTAAAACGAGTCAAGTGGTATTGAAAAACAAATTGTTTAAGCCTAGTTTGTATTTTCCGTCGACCTTGAATTGTATTTAAAATTAGTTTAACTTAATAATAAATCGAGCTCAAACAAACTTTAATCAAACCGAACACGAGTCGAGTGTCAATAGTTTGATAATTTTATATACATTTCTCACTCTTTAGCTTATCAGTCGAACTCAAGTTTCAAAAAAATAGCAAAAACGAGTCAATTTACAGTTGCTCGTCTTACATAACTATATTAACCCTGACAAAAGAA
Organism: Penstemon newberryi var. newberryi; assembly: GCA_030819805.1. Lineage (NCBI taxonomy): Eukaryota > Viridiplantae > Streptophyta > Magnoliopsida > Lamiales > Plantaginaceae > Penstemon > Penstemon newberryi. Next base: position 8,703,303 of record JAUALY010000004.1, on the reverse strand, counting down.
TTGTTTATCTATGATTCAAGGATTCCAAGTGAACCATAAATCAAAGTGAGAAAAAATGACACGAGAAAAGAAAAACATTAGTGTCTATCATTTTTTAATCACTTAGAATTCTAGACAAATTATTCAAACAAACTTCAAAAAGTTCTAGGACATCTCAAAAAATCTTCCGTATTCTTATCTCATAGCTTAAATATTTTTAGAAAATCAATCGAAACATACCTGAAATAATTATTTTTATTCAGTCACTTAAATTTTAGAAGTAAATGATAATTTATTTATAGGACATCTTTATGCTTTGAGAGCAATTGTATAAATTCAAATATATTAATACATACATCGCCTTGGGGAAAAAAAGAAATATTTTAATTCATATCCTATACTATCAAATAAATCGGCATAGACAAACCTGAAAAAATTAGGCAAATCGGATAAAATAAAACCTTACTTTAATAAGTTAGCCTATAACAACCTGATCTTTTCTTCTCAAACCTTTCTTCATGTAAATGAGAAATCTTAAAGAGGGGCTTAAATTTCACTCCGACGCAATAAAATCTGGTCTCATCCAAATTATTTATAATACAAATCAACTAATAAATCTGTACTCTAAAAATGGTCGTACAAAAGAAGCCCACAAACTGTTCGATGAAATGTCTGAACGTAATGTCTTCTCATGGAACGCCATTATAAACGCTTACATCAAGTCCCGAAACATCAGCAAAGCACAAACTCTATTTGATTCTGCTCCACGTAAAGACACGGTTACATACAATGTAATGATATCCGGATATGCGCAATCTGATGGTTATGAAGATGATTCTATCAAATTATTTATCGGAATGCAGTATGATGATAATGAACCCCGAATGGATGAGTTTACACTTACAACAATGCTTAACTTAACAGCAAAGTTAAGGGTTTTGAACTACGGAAGGCAGTTGCATTCTTTTATGGTTAAGAGTGGAAATGATTGGAGTAAGTTTGCATTGAGTTCTTTGATAGACATGTACTCAAAATGCGGGAGTTTTGGCGATTCTTGCAGGGTTGTTAATGGATGTGGTAATTCAGGGGGGGTGGATTTGGTTGTAAAAAATGCTATGATAGCAGCTTGTTGTAGAGAAGGCGATTTGGAAATGGCACGAGAGATATTTCTGGATGAGCCAGAGTTGAATGATAACGTGTCTTGGAACACAATGATCTCAGGGTATGTTCAAAATGGAAACCAGGTGGAAGCAGTTGAGTTGTTTAAGCGTATGTCAGAGGAGGGATTTCGTTGGAATGAACATACTTTTACAAGTATATTGAGTGTTTGTTCTACTCTAAAGAGTCTTAATACCGGAAAGGAAGTTCACGCATGGGTTCTCAAACATGGAATGTGTTCGAATCCATATATAAGTAGCTCCATTGTTGATATTTATTGCAAATGTGATCATATGAGTTACGCTGAGAGTGTTCATAAAACTTTTGGAATAGGCAGCTTATTTTCTTTTACTTCAATGATTGTGGGATATTCCGCAAAAGAGAATATGTTAGAAGCTAGACGCCTTTTTGATTCGTTATCTGAGAAAAACTTTGTTGTCTGGACTGCAATCATTTCTGGCTACGTAAAATTGCAACAATGTGAGGATGCTTTTGTTCTTTTCCGCGAGTATGTAACGAATGAGACAACAATTCCAGATCATGTGATCCTTGTTAGCATGCTAGGTGCATGTGCCATACGAGCTAGCGTTGATCCTGGTAAACAAATTCATGCATACATATTGAGATTAGGATTTAAAATGGATGAGAAAGTAATTAGTGCTTTGGTTGACATGTACTCAAAATGTGGGATTATTTCATATGCACAGAGAATATTTGAAAGAGTGAGCTTAAGAGACACTGTCACTTACAATGTAATGATTGCTGGTTGTGCTCATCATGGCTATGAGTACGAAGCTATACGCCTTTTTGAGGAGATGATTGAGCAAGGTTTTGAACCTGATGCAGTCACTTTTATTGCAATTCTATCAGCTTGTCGCCACTGTGGATTAGTAGAAACGGGTGAAAAATATTTTTTGTCAATGACGAAAGATTATGAAATTTGCCCTGAAATGGACCACTATGCATGTATGGTTGATTTGTATGGAAGGTCAAATCAACTCGAAAAGGCTCTATCTTTCATGCAAAAGATGCCATTTGAACCCGATTCTATTATATTGAGTGCGTTCCTGAATGCTTGCAGAAAGAACGCAAATTTCGAGCGCACGAGAATAACAGAGAACAAGTTATTAGAAATTGAAGGAGATAATGGATCGAGGTATTTTCAGTTAGCTAGTGTCTATGCATCGGGTGGAAAGTGGGATGAAATGGGGAGGATGATGAGGACAATGAGATGGAAGGAAGTGAAAAAGCTTGCAGGTTGCAGTTGGGTACATGTGGGTAGTGGTGTTCATACTTTTACCTCGGGTGATAGATCTCATGTGGAAGCAGAGGCTATATATAGTACTTTAGGGTGCTTGATTTATGAACTAAATGATAAAGATAATATCGATGAAAATATTGACATGATGCTTTTATTATCTTTGTAAGAAAAAAATTGCCCCTGGTTTGAATAATTGTTCTATGTCAGTGCAAAAGCCTAGTCGTATAGGAGTCTTTGTTTCATCAGGAGCGGTTTATGGGTCAGTTTGTTTGGTAGTAATGGAATTTGTCACAGGGAATTTGATTGTTGTCAATCTGATTACTTTCTAATGTGATATATTGGTTAGGTGCACATATGAACGAAGTTTTGATGTGAGACAAACTTGATCACAGTGTGGCACAGAAGGTATGTAAAATTTATATTGCGTTTGAAAAACATATCATTGCTTAATACAGATATATTGTAATTCTTTACTTATTGTCCACTTGAGTCTTGCTTTCAGGATCATTTGGTTATCTGATACTTTAGAGTCCTGAAAGAGGACAAAATGGTAGAAATGTTTGGAGAGTGAAAGCTTCTATATTATTATTCCCATCCAAATGTGAACATGGAGTTGCAGAATATGTCTTCTTTGCTAAAGGTATGACCGTATGAACACTCACACACAGAGACAGGATTGATGTTGTTTTGAATCTTTAATTTGATACATGATGAAGAGGTGCCACCCTAATGGTCTCGTAGTTGATTACACGCGTGTAGTTATTTAGTCTAAAATCTTGTGAAAAGACATCATCAATCCTCAGAACAGAGAGACGATGATGTTTGTTGAATCGTTTTACTTGTTTACTTCTGCATATTTGCTTTGGAGTTCATTTTTGGTGAAAGATTGTGATCTCTATTCGACAAAAGATAACCTCGAATACTGATGCATGATTCACAAAAGGGCTTGAATTTTTTCAAAATTTGATGTTGGAAATATTGTGTCCTGGGAAGAAAAGGTATAGCCGTTGTATCTTTTTGGTTGGTAATGTATTATAAATCCAAGTGAAAAGCTTGAAATATTCTCAAGCGTGTGTATAAATAAGTGTTGATCTTTGCATTCTGCATATGTGTTTAGCCTTATGTGAGGAAGTTTAGGTTCCACTCAATGTGTCAGAGATGTCTCGAAGTGGGATTATTCTAACTTGAATATCCTTGAAAGACCAACAAAAATAATCAAAATTCACCCATTCTTATTACATACAAGAAAAATATTAAAATATTACACATTTTTTGAGCCGTGATGTGACAAAAATGGTTTTTATTTTACGAATATATGCATTTAATTGTAATTTAAATAAATTCAATTCTTTATCTTTTGGGGTCGATCAATTCAGTGAGCACTTTTAGACATCTAGTCATTATTTTTAAATAGTTAACTATTTTTCATTATATAAAAATGATTGCTCGTACATAAAATATTAGTCATGTTAGTTTAATACAAAATCTATTTTTTTTTTAATCACAAATAACTAAAATTAGTCTTATCAGACTTATTTGTAAAGTGATATAGCAATTGATATATACGAACTGTAAATCAAATATTGAAGAGTAGTAGTAAATTAAATGTGTATATTTGCATTAAAGAATGAAATGAGTTGTGTACATTAGCTGATCAAAGCAGCCCTATATATATATAATTACAAGGGTAATATCGTAAATGTAACTTAACTTACTTAACTAAACATATAGGCGGTATAATTTAACTTAACTATTGAAATCCCTAATTTCTCATTTCCCCAATTTGATTTCACTTTGTTCTTCATCTTCTTCTACTGATTTCATTCTCTGATTTTCTTTATTGTCTATTTCCCCCCCGCAAGATGGAGTAGTAGCAAAGATATTGCGGATACCCATCTTGAAGAGGATAGAATCAAACTGTGGTTTTCGGAGCGGTTTTGTAAGAAGATCGGCCAACTGATCTGAAGATGAAATGGGAAGAAGTTTTAAATGATTTCTGGAGATGTGTTCACGCACAAAATGGAGGTCGATTTCAAGGTGTTTCGTTCTCTCATGGAAGATAGGATTGTGCGCAAGCTGTATTGCAGACAAGTTGTCACAATAAACAACTGGAGGTAAGTGTAATGGAACTTGTAACTCCCTTAATAATTGTGTGAGCCATAGGATTTCACTAGTGATAGATGATAATGCTCTGTATTCAGCTTCAGCTGAAGATTTTGATACAGTAGGCTGTCTCTTGGCTTTCCAAGAGATTAATGAATTTCCCAGAAAAATGCAAAATCCCGTAGTCGATCTTCTTGAATCCAAACACGATCCCCAATCAGAGTCACAATAACCTGTTAGTGTCAAATTGGAAGAATTAGAATAAAATAGGCCTTGACATGGTGTTGATTTGAGGTACCTTAGTAAATGATGAGTAGCTATGAAGTGTGCATTAGTTGGTTTTGCAATAAATTGACTAAGTTTATGAACAGAAAAAGCTATATCAGGACGTGTGATTGTAAGGTAGATAAGTCTACCTATTAATCTCCTATAAGGTGAAGGATCTAGTAAAAGATCATCGTCATCTGATTTTAGTGAATTCTTAGGGTCCATAGGTATTTGAGCAGGTTTACTGCCTAAATAACCAGTGTCCTTAAGGATTTGAAGAACATAGTTTCTTTGTGATAAAAACAATCCATTTTTAGAGTATGCAAGTTCAATTCCCAAAAAATATTTTAGTTTACCAAGATCCCTTAATCTGAAAATACTACTAAGTTTTGCTTTTAGAGTGGTAATTAAGTGAGTATTAGGACTAGTGATCAAAATGTCATCAACATAAACAAGTAAAGCTAGAAAATTAAGACCTGAACCAAATGTAAATAGGGAGTAGTCAGACCTGGATTGAGTGAAATTCATAGATTGTAATACCTCTGTGAGTTTGTTGTTCCATTGGCGGCTAGCCTGCTTGAGACCATAAATAGATTTATGAAGCCTACAAACAAGATTAGAATTCATACCTGAACCAGGGGGAGAGTAACCCTTTGGTAGAGACATGTAGATTTCCTCATTTAAGTCACCATTTAAGAATGCATTGGTGATATCTAGTTGGTGTAGATCCCAATTGTTAGCAACTGCTAATGCAAGTAGAACTCTAACTGAAATTAACTTAGCCACTGGGGGAAAAGTGGCAGTGTAGTCAATGCCCTCTTGTTGAGTGAAGCCCTGGGCTACAAGCCTTGCTTTATACCTTTCAATTGTCCCATCAGGGTTAGTTTTTATCTTAAATATCCATTTACATCCTATAGGATGTTTATTATTAGGTAATGATTGAATAGACCAAGTGTGATTGTTTTTCATGGCTTGTAATTCTGCTTGGATAGCTTTGACCCATTCTGGGTTTTTAATTGCTTGTTTATAACTGGTAGGTTCTGAAACTGTAGATATATTAGCCAAAAAAGCCCTATGATGTGTAGAAATAGAAGAATAGTTCAAAACAGAACTGAGTGGGTATCTAGATGTGGAAGTGTTAGATAAATGACATTGATAATCTTTCAAATAAGATGGTGGTTTATGAATTCTGGAAGATTTTCTGGTTATGGTGGTAGAAGAGTCAGTGTTGTCTGAATTATGAATGGGTAAAGAAGGAGAAAGGGATGGAATAGTAGGGGTTGTAATTGAAGGGATGGTAATGGGATCAAAAAGATATAAATTTGAATCTGTTGAAGGAGTAGTGCATAAATCAGGTGAGTCAGGGTTGCTAAACTGAAAAAAAAAATTTAAATCTGAGAATGGGAATATGTGTTCATGGAAAACAACATTTCTAGAGTGAAAGACAGAATGGTCACTTAGGTTAAGAAGTTTATAACCCTTAATACCAGGGGAATATCCTAAAAAGACACTTTTGGTAGCTCTTGGATCAAATTTTGATCTGTGTTCTTTAATTGTGGAAGCAAATGCTAGGCATCCAAATGTTTTCATAGATGAGTAATCTACTGGTTTATTATAGAGTTTGAAATAAGGAGAAGTATTGGAAAGAATAGGAGTAGGAAGTCTATTAATTAGAAAAACAGCTGTTAAAACACTCTCATTCCAATATTGTAAAGGTAAATTTGATTGGAACATTAATGATCTTGCTACATTTAATATATGCTGATGCTTTCTTTCTACCCTAGCATTCTGTTGTGGGGTTTCTACACAGGAAAAATGATGAATGATACCTAAGTCAGAAAATAGGTTAGTGAAGAACAGTTCTTTTGCATTGTCACTTCTAAAAATCTTAATTGTAGAATTGAATTGATTTTTAATTAAAGCAATAAACCTAGGCATAATTGAATGAACATCAGATTTCTGTTTCATTAAAAATTACCAAGTAAATCTAGTACAATCATCTACTAAGGTGAGGAAATATCTGTATCCATTATAAGAAGGGACCTTAAAAGGGCCCCATACATCACAATGTATTAAATCAAAAGCATGAATTGAAATAGTGGTACTAGATGAAAAAGGAAGATTCTTCTGTTTAGCCAAAGGGCATATGTCACATACATTCTTATGTAAATTCTGAACAGTGGGAAACTCTAAAGTAGATTGTAAAAGTAGAAGTTTATCATTAGCAGGATATCCTAGTCTGTTATGCCATGTATGAATGCTAATCCTATTACAGTGACTTGATTGTGATGGTGTGTTGTGATGTAGTATGTAGAGGCCTTCTATTAAGTCACCCTTGCCAATCTTCTTCAAAGATATTTGGTCCTGAATTATGAAATGAGTAGGTTTAAAAATAATGCAGTAGTGAGAGGAAGTGAGGAGAGCACTTACTGACAGTAAATTGAATTTAAATTGTGGGACATATAGGACATTACTTAAATTGATATTATTATCTAACAGGATATCCCCTTTTAAGTGAGCATGAATGATTAAGTTATTAGGTAAAGTGATTATTGTGTTGTATGCATGTGTTATATTGGTAAAGTAATTTATATTGTTACAAATATGATTGGAGGCCCCTGAATCAAGGATCCAGGAGTCTTTAAAAGTGGGTGATGAAAGAGTAGAGGTAGGTAGTAAACCTGTTTGAGCACTGACTGTACAAGAGTGTGAAGCAGCAGTGGTAGATGATTGCTGAGGTTGTTGTGAACTGGAAACTGGTGGAAAGAATTGAGAAAACTGGGATATCTGATTTGGAGTGAGTTGTTGGATGAAATTTTGAAGTGATGGGGTAGGATTTTGTGTTTCTGTAGAGAGGTTGTTTATTTTAGTGGGAGGTGGGTTAGAAAATCTAGGATTAGGGGGTCTGTATCCAGGGGGAAACCCATGGATTTTGAAGCAAGTGGTGATTGTGTGGCCAGGCATCTGGCAATGGGTACATTAGGGTCTGTTGGGTCTATTTGGATTAAATGGTGATCTGAATTGTGGTCTGAAGCTGTTAGGTGGGTTATTAGATGAAGGTCTGAAGGTAGGTGGTTGAGGGAAGGTGTTTGAAGGTCTTGGAGAGGTGTATGGTGGAGCAGATCTTGTGGCAAAGGCCATAGGATTGGATGGTTCATTGGGTAGTAGGCCATTGTGAACAGCCCTTTTAGTTTCCTCTTGGGAAACCAAAGAAAAGGCTTTGGGAACATCTGGAAGGGGGTCCATGAGTAAGAGTTGACTGCGGGTGTGTGATAGGGATTCTTGTAGTCCCATCAAGAAGATCATTAGATAAAAATTCTCAAAATATTGGTCTAGGAGGCCACAAGTGCATCTAGGTCTAAAATTGCAGATCTCATCCCAAATGATCTTAAGTTTTGAGAAATATGCACTAACTGACAGATTTTGTTGTTGTAAATGTAAAAGATCTCTGTGGAGTTGAAACATTCTAGGACCATTTGCTTGTTGAAACCTTTGTTTAAGTTCTTTCCAAAGAACTGTGGCTGAAATATGGTATTGAACAGTATGGTTAATTTCTTTGGATAGGGAATTTAAAATCCAGGTTATGACAATTGTGTTGTTTCTGTCCCAATAGTTGGCTAAGATAGGATCAGTGTTTGGTCTAGGCAATGATTCATCAATAAAGCATAGGTTATTCTTCACAGTTAAGGCCCTGATCATTGCTTTGGACCAAGTTTGATAGTTCTTATCATCTAATTTTTCAGATACAAGGATGATCCCTGGACCATCAGCAGGGTGTAAATAAAATGGACTAGAGGGGTCCTCTATTTCAGGTCTGATTCTTGTGGATGAAGAGGCAGGGGTGGTGGAATCAGAAAGAGAACTTTCAGAAGACATAGAGGTGAATGATAGTTTGTTCTTGAGACAAGAAAGTGAATTTTAATGGAAATTGTGGTGTAATGATAAAAATAACTGACTGAAATTCCTTTGAATGTGTGCAGGAAATGAATTTATGAAAATAAAACAAAAACAACCTGGAGATTTTGAAGTCTGATGAGGAGCAATATTGATGATGATATGAGTGTATCTGAGGACTGGATGCTGGAATGATGTTTGGATGTAGATGAATTCTGATGGTGATGATGTGAATGGATCTGAGGACTGAACACTGTATGTTAGATGGATTAGATGGATCTGATAGAGAGACTTATGAAGATGTTGATCTGCTGAGAATCTTGAAGTTGGAGAGACGGATTATGGAGTTTTCTTGATTTGCTTGATGAAAAGAAAGGAGTGATTGTGATGAATGAAAGAGGAAAAAGAACTGGACTGTTAATTCCAGTAAAGAGAAACAGAAATGGCAGCGGAATTATAACTGAAAATAAACTGCTGATACCATGTAAAGTGATATAGCAATTGATATATACGAACTGTAAATCAAATATTGAAGAGTAGTAGTAAATTAAATGTGTATATTTGCATTAAAGAATGAAATGAGTTGTGTACATTAGCTGATCAAAGCAGCCCTATATATATATAATTACAAGGGTAATATCGTAAATGTAACTTAACTTACTTAACTAAACATATAGGCGGTATAATTTAACTTAACTATTGAAATCCCTAATTTCTCATTTCCCCAATTTGATTTCACTTTGTTCTTCATCTTCTTCTACTGATTTCATTCTCTGATTTTCTTTATTGTCTATTATTATTGTTCGTCAAGTTTCAAAGTAAATATATTTGAATCGAAATAAATAGAGAACTATAAGTATCAATTAGAAATGAATTTAATGTATTTGATTGATATACATGGTAATTTGAAAAGAAAAAAATAGTGCAACGTCTTAACTCAAAAGATAAACAACTTATACTAATTATTGGAGAATGGGATTGAAAAGAAATTTACCTAAAGTTCAGGTAACTTGTGGAAATTTGATACTTGAAGCATCTCTAGCAATGTCACGTATAATTGATTATTTATATCAAATTATATATTTTACATATCATGTTTTAACTACTCATTTCAACGATCGTTATTCAAATTTTACATAATATTATATTACATTGTATATGTCAAATATAAATAATACATACAAATTTTAATGATTAATTTGTTTTTAAATATAATAAAAATAATATATGTGAAATAAATAATTTAAATTTAAAATCTACATATTTTAACAATTTACATTAGACTATTAAATTCAAATCGAAATATAATTTCAAAATTTCAAACCGATGTTTTTATACAAATCAACTTTTAAATTCAAAATCTACGAGCTTGTTTGTTTGGTGTTTGGAAAAGTAGTCTATGAGAGTAGTGAAAGTTTATGAAATAATCTCGATTTGCGTAATGTTGTTTGTTTAAGTTTTGAGAGAGTGGTTTGAGGAATAAAGTAGGTGTAAGATTTTTTGGATGAGTTTGGTTGTAGGTGTAAAATGTGTAAGACTTTATGTTAAATCATGTTTGTTATGTAAGATATATATTACTTTATGTCAAATTATAGTAAAGTTTGTATATATTTTGTTTAGAAATAAGAAAATTGTTGTTCGTTTGACTTTTGAGATAGTACTTTGAGAAAATTAAAAAATAAAAAATTTATTTCAAAAAATAAAAAAAATATGTTTATCTGACATTAGGCCGACCCTATATATTTGTGAAAGTGGATGTAATGTGTAAATTTACATGTACAAAACCAAGCAGCAAACAACTTGACTGATAGATTAAGAGAGAAGCGGCTAATTACATCTAGGATTTTAACTGATACAGCGAAAACCTAAGTAAAAGAAAAAAGGAATATTTAAATTTTAAAGAAAGAATAGGCGATAAAACGATGTTATTTCTTGCTAATTAGTATTTCCTCATTACTTTGCTCTGATTTTTGAAAACCGTAAAGCCAATTGAAATCCGAGAATAGAAGATTTTGTCGCCAAAAATGGCTTTGTTCGGATCTACCATGTCCAGCGAGGTATGATTTTTCACATGCTTTTGACCTTGGACTCATATTTCCAAGTCGATTTTTCTTTTTAAATATTAGGTCATGATTCTATTTATGTAATGCTATGTGAGTAATTCATAGTATACTTCTGTCATTTAAGTTGTTCTTTTGTTTTGTTTTATATTTCATGTAATTATATTTGATTCCGAGTTTGATGTATGTTGTCTCGCTATCTATGATTGAGTTGAAGTTATTTGTATTATAAATACTGGAGATGTGATTTATGCTGATATATCAGTGCAGGTCGGATTAAAATTACTTCTCAGTCCCCTTGGTTCTAATGTCGTTATACGGACAGCATGGTGAGTTTTGATTTATACGCATCATCTTTACAGAAAAGATTTGATGTTGAGTCTATCTCCTTAGTTTTTATGGCTACTTCAAGATTGGGTCTCAATACTCTTATTTTGCCTGTTAAATCAGTTGTTATGTTAAGAATAATAATTGTTGTATATCTGTTACTTGATAATGTTCGTCATTTTTGGAGCTACATAATTTCGGTGAGACACTTGTTATGTAAAGCAAAACGAATTGTTAATTATTATCTGATGTTTCACATGTCATTCACAGCTGTTCTGTGGGGATTGTCTTACCTGTTTATTCTACTTTCAAGGCTATTGAGGCAAACGACCAAGATGAGCAACAAAAGTGGCTTTTGTATTGGGCTGGTTAGTAATGCTGTTGAAAGTCTTTGATGTGTCACATGCTGCTCGTTATAATGATCAAAATGTTTCTACTATGATAGTAACACCTTTATTTTTCAAGATCTTAAAATAACATTATGTATGCATACTTGTCCAAGTGAATCGTCAAGATCTTTAATGTTTTGTTCCTTAATGTTACATCTAATCTTCTACTGGAGTTTGAATGCTCGATGTTATGATATTCTTATCGTAGTTTTGAAATTTGAATAATCTTTATAAAGTAGCATCTTGGACCCGTGGTGCTCTTATTTATTCAGGTAGACCCGGTATTATGTAATAGTTAAAATAGTGTGTTCGGAATTTGGATTCGTTCCCCAGAAAGTAACAATGAATTCTTTTATCTTATCCTTGTCATGATTTTAATATGTACACACTTATATGCTTGCAGCTTATGGATCATTTAGTGTTGCCGAGGTGTTCACTGATAAATTTCTCCACTGGTACTATTTTGAGCCTATTTTCAGTAGAAGATAAATTTGCACATTCTTACCCACACTTAAGTTCATGAATTAGATGCTTTATATTTTGGTTGATATGTTACTAATGTCATGGAAGCTCTTCTTTGTCTGGTCTTATCAGGTTCCCTCTGTACTATCATATGAAGTTTGCATTTCTTGTGTGGCTCCAACTGCCTACAGTTGATGTAAGCTTGATGAAAGCTTTCTTTTGTCTCTGTTTGCAATATTTTTATTTTATATTACCAAATTGTTATTTGAACTATCATATCCTTTCTTTTTATCATGTTTGGTGGCGAACATGTTTGAAACCAGAGGATCACATACTTTTGCTGACCCACTGATGGATTTCAATTCACCTACAATCTAATCAGAGCTAACAAATTAGTTTTTACCTTTTTAAAGTATCTGTAGACTGCTGCTAGATCTGGGCTTGAACTTGAAAATACGATGCAATTATTGGAAGTTGAACCTCTAATAAAATACTATATCTTGCTTAAGTCTATCGCTCATCTAAGCACCACCAGAGTGATACCTTCACACTTAGGTTGTGGTTATTAGGCTCATTTTTGTTACTCGTAGCTTTATGAGATATAATTTACAATTCCCCTTTTCTGGGAAGATTATTACATTTGTTTGGAACTCTTGAGATCTGGTTTTTTGTGAACTTTCAATTGGATATGGGTAATAGTAACTTTCTTCAATTTCTGATGTCTTCCAAAACTTGGACTTCCTTTATGATACTAAATCTGAAGATAACTTAGAGAATGATAGACCGAAGTGTTCTGATTTTCATATCAATTAGCACGGTATCTTTTTGAATGGCCAACCCATCATTTTAAGTTATTATTTTGTAGATACATTCATTATAGATGGTTTTTTATAGATGGTTTTGATACATTCATTGTAGATGGTTTTGAAATGATCATACCCTTTTGCTTCATATTTTGCAGGGGGCAAAGCAATTGTATATGAATCACCTGCGCCCGTTCCTCCTAAGGCATCAGTCCAGACTTGATCAAATCATGGGTTTCTTCCATGGTGAAATGGTGAATACTTTGTCCTTAACCTTCTGATGGTTTAAATTTTGTAGCTTGGATAATATTTAAGTTTGTTTTCTCTCTCTCTCTCACACACACACACACACACACTGTGTGATGTTTGGAAAAGCAATTTTGCATAGCCTATCAACCATATCTTTTAGAGGTAGCTTGCGAAAGAAAAGGTAGTTATAAGTGTTCCCAACTCAGATAACTTCATTTATAACTTGACCTGCAGGTGAAATTTGTCAGTAACCATGAAACAGAAATTCAGATTGCAAGGTCGCTCCTTATGAAGATTTTTATGTCAGGTAAATCGTGTTTTGTTTGCATTTGTTTGACTACTAAAGTTTCTATGCTGAACAAATCTGTGAAGCCCGTTGTTTGGCAAATGTAATTCCTATGATCCATGTTAATTTTGGTAGCTCTATTTTATATATCCCAATTATGTATTCTCTCTTCTTGAATAGCAAATCACTTGGTTAAAGAAATCATTCGTCCTGGGCAAAGACAATTGAATGGTTCTGCAATTGAAGGTCCTGCAGAACAGGTTGAGACTTCAGAATCAGAAGATGATGATGATGAATGACACATTTAGAAGATTATGAAGCTCAGCAAAGTGTAGAATAGTTTAAGAGTTGATATTTTCAAGAAACCTTGCTCTGGGACTTTTACTGTTGTTTTACAACAATGGTTTGTATATATTTTCTTAAGTTTTTGGATTTGATTTTACTACACATGAACTTCTTTTACATTTCTGAGGTTTGATCTAATTAAGCCATTACCATTTGATGGTAAATGTGTCTTTTTACTGTAAACGTTGAGTTTAAATCAATCCAGGGTGTTTAATGTTATGCTGTTTAATCAGAGCTTTGAAGCTCCCAACTGATCTCAACTCTATGTTTCTCATGTATTAAGAGTGGATTGGAACACAGATTTGAAGTGAAAATAATATGAAATTGAAATTTGATCAGTGTGCCTTTAGAATCAACAAGAATCTCTAGGATTTAAATAATAGTAATAATTAAGTTATGGTTTTATGGTTTTGCCATAAAAGGAAGGGTACAATATTAAGAAAAACACTGTTTACAATGGCAAAATTTCAAAACTGGTCATGTAACTTTGAGATCCTCTTAAAAATTGTCCATGAACTATATTTAACACATATTTCGTTATTTAAATTTCACTCAATTTCAATTCTACTGCTATGTAAAACAAATTTCGTCAACTAACTTTGAGTAAGTTCCAATTTTCGTCATCCAATTATAAATCTTGTCCTTTAACTTTCATTAAGTTTCAGTTTCTTTTATTAATTACAATTTTTTCTCCATTATTAATGATCAATTTTTTAATTGCAAGACGAAAATGGAAACTTATTGAAAGTTAGAGGACCAAATTTATTATACATAAGACTAAAATTAAAAACAAGCCCATTTTTTATTAGATTAAAAAATATTTGTTTCTGAATTTTAATATTAAAAATTAAAAATAAAATAAAAAAATGGAGAATGGTAAGACACTTTGGGTCTGTTTGTTTGGACTTTGGGAGAGTGGTTTGGGAAAATGGTAGAGGTTTGGGAAATAATCTCGATTTGCGTAATGTTGTTTGTTTGGGTTTTGAAAGATTGGTTTGGGAAAAAAAGTAGGTGTAGGTTTTTTTTTGGTAGGTTTGAGTTAGTTAATTATTTGTAAGATAGTGTAAGACTTTATGTCACATCAGTTAGTTATATATAATTTAATTTATTGGTGTATATATTATATGTAATATTTGTGGTAAATAATATTTTTTAATTAATTATTTGTGCTTTCTAAAATAATAAAAAATAAAGTAGATTAATTTTCATTTTTTTGAATTTTTTTTATAAAATATTATAATAAAATCCTTTTAATTATTTTATCGATCCAACAAATTAATTCAAATGACATATTAAATATGCCAGGAATTACACAATATCTTTAAAATATTAACCTAATAGTTATTACACAATATCCACATTAATCTACGAACGGATATAACATATTAAGTTGTCTTCATATTGTCTAGCATAATAAAAATTAACAGCAATTTTAGTAGCAATGAATGTGACTAATTCCACGCAGGTGGGAGTGGACCAATAGTGTTATCCGACCAATCACTAATGTAAAGAGAGAGATGTTTCGAGAAGAGAGAAGAGAGAAGAGAGAAGAAGAAACAGTGCGGCTTGAGATTGTTGACTGAGTAAGTAGACTAGGATTTGTATAGAAAATGGGGTAAAGTAGGGTAGGATTTGTATAGAAAATGGGCTAGCAGCCCATTACTTTGGGAAATAATCTTTGAGAGTAAATTTTTTGGGAAAAAGTTGGACTTGTTTGTCTCGCTTCTCGGAAATGGGAAATAATTTTCCGAGATGCGAGACAAACATGCCCTGAGTTTGTCAAAATACGCTGCATTTATATGTTGACTTCTTGTAACATAACTTTTAGCATCTTACATAAAGTGAGTTATACTTTATGCTTCTAGAGAATTTTGTTGAACTACATGAGAAATATGAAATGTTTCCTAGACAACAGAACAAGAAAGAGCTTCAAAGAAAGAAGAAAGAATAAATTGACATAGTATTGCACTTCTTTCGGAATCAGTCAAATACTTTTACATTTGTATACTTAGAACTCATCTTCCAAACACACTTAAACGAAGATGCTCATTTCCTTTGCCGATGAGATAGTGGACTTGCTAAATGATTCCATGTGAAACTATTAATTAATCCAATGAGGCTGAGGCTGAGGCTCTTTTAAATGGAGGGGAAAGAGATATTGGCCATGGAGGAATGACAAGCAAAGTGACATACCTCAAGGTAAAATTTGTAAGGCAACCATACTGATCCTCTTCAATTTCCAATTTTCTGGTCTTAATGTTATATGAGATCAACATCGAATCTGATCCGATATACACAATGTCGGAATCATATGGATGGAATGATATTGGTAGTAGTGGATATGGTATTGGATTTGGATGTAATATATCAATATATTTAACTCTATGTTGCAGATGCCAATCTTCGGAACTATAATCATTCAGTACCCAAATATCGAAACTGGGGGTGTTGTATCGCAGGCGATAAGATAGTCCAAAATATCTCAGTTGTCCTTGATATGCACCACAGATACGAGCATCAGCTGGTCGTGGGATACCAGGCAAATCAATAATGCGCAATCGACATGGATATTTGCGAGGATTATATGCAAGCAATCCATTTTCATTGCTGAGCATCCAGTGCAAGGTTCCATTGAGACCCACACACTCAGAGTACTTGAATTTAACAGCTGTGTTAGCAAGCAATTCATATTTATTCCATTCACCGAATTCAGATATAAATTCTTCGACGATAACAAGTTTCTCCTCACAACGCAAAAGCACCACAGTGTAACTCACGAGAACTCCATCTTCGACATTTGCATCAAAACCTCGATGAACAGAAGCTTGGCCGTCGTCGCCACCGTGCGGGGGGAAGGGCAATCCACTGTCTAGTTACAGGATTGCATATCCTAATTTTGTTACCGGAAGCAGTAGCGTAGTTTTCATCTAGTGGATCATATAGCACTAAACCATTGCTCACTCCATATATACGGTAATACTTTGTGGGCGAAGGCAGAGGAAGTACGTACAAGCCGAGACATTTGAGGTCGTCAGAATAAATATCCGCCAACACCTTAGGAAAAATGGGATTGGGATAATAAGGACACATAGAACAGGAGGTCATAAATGTGGAAATAAAAGTCCAAGGAGGAACGCGAGAATAGAGACTGACGAAACAAGGGTCTAAAATGATAGAGAGCCATTGTTTGGAAACAAGTTTGAACCTACATAACACCTTTGGCGATAGCCTAAGAAACACCTCCACTAACACGAATCTGATCACCATCCTTAATCCAATTGCTGCCCATTTTCATTAAGGCTAAATTCTGATTCATCACAATTACTTTCCAATCATTCCCATTAGTCCTTTCGATTTCCATTTTAATTAACTCAGATATGGATGGTACCTGTATGTACCACGGACAACAACTAATTAACATGTATTTATTTGATTATTATTATTATATTAGCTGAACAAAAGTTTTACCTCAGGCACGTCGATCGGAAGTTGATGATGGATGGTAAATTGGAAAGGAGCTAGCTATTGGAAGCAGATTCTTCAACTCTTGGCCGGTTGTGATGAAGAAAATCATTAGAGAGCATATATATATTTATATAGAAACCGCAAAAGTTATAAGGAAAGAAGATAACTAGAGAAAATAATTGATAACAATAAATCTTATAGAAACCAAAAATATCAAAAGAAATATTCGATAGTTATTCTCTAGATATGTATGCATTGGAGGCCTGTTTTAACTTTGAAATTAATATTCTAATTGATATGGTATTGAATATTAAAAATACATTTGATAGATTGGATTGAGTGATATGAGTCATATTAATATGATTGATGGAGACCTATATATATATATTAGTATTAGTATTAGTATTTTCTTAACCACTTAACTAACCCAAAAATGATATGTATCAATTAATTAATTTGGCGTTCCTGTTCTTTGATCATGATCAGTTTGAGGATCCGGGTCTGGGTTCTTTTCGTCAAGAGCATGTATTACTTCTGGTCCACATATCATCTTTAGATTTTCCTGCACAGATAATTAATTAGTAACAATCATATCAAAATACACTAGCTAATTCAGTACGTAGAAATATTTGAGGGCGAACCAGTAAATTTGTATTGCTTTCTCTGGTGCGCATACACATTTTAGAAAGTCCCTCCAGTTGAGAACATAACCAGTAAGTTTCATTCCTTAATTCCTCAACTCTAGCTCTTAAACAACTCTGATTTTCCTAGGAGAAATTAAAAAGTTTTCTGAATAAATCAATCAAGGTAAAAAAGTTTCAATTGTACCTTTTATGTTCAGTTTCTATGCAAACCTTGAGTAATTTTTCAGAGTTGATGAGTTGTTTCTGTGAATTAGAACATGCTTCATCAATGGCGATTTGCTGAGGTGATCCTGTTTTTCTGAATCCAAAAGTTTTAGATGACGTCAAAACTGGATATGATGTAACAATAATAAAATAAATAAGTCGATAAATCACCTTTTGGGAGAATCATTATTAGTAGGATCTCTAGCCTTTTCCCTTGTCTTAAATGTTTTCATGAATTGGATATTATGCTGCTGCTTCTTTTCACATGTTTTTTCTTTAGCCTCCTCCATACTCATACTGCAGGTTGAATTAAGACCCTGAGAGAGACCATATATATATATATATTTATAAGAAATACTAAAACTCTATTAAAGTAGTTGATGAAATATTTTTTTGACATTAATAACATGAAAAAATGGAGAAAAATTAAACCTGATGAGTTGGAAAGGAAATTATAATTTTCTTGTTTTCTTTGCTAGGTTCCACTTCTCCTTCTCCGGAAAGCTTGCGTCGTTTCCCACTCTCCATCTTATATATTCTATATATAATTCTGCAGTAACAACCAGATCAAGATTTTTAGTAAAGATCAATTGCTAAAACAGATCTAACATCACTAACAAAGAAAGAAAAGATGTTGCATGTGTTGACTAACAAGTAACTACAAATTTGAAACATTTAAATCGATCAATATGATTCACAGACACCGTATATTCAAATTCATATAATACACTCACTCAAAACTCCTCTACAACTCATCTTAACTGAAAAACACCATTCCCTACTAATTTCTACTTTTCTTTGATTTCCACATATTTCCCAAAAAGTATTAGAATATTTCTTGTATTTATTTAACTGAAACATGCAAAAAAAATATATATATGGTGTTATAATTCAACTGAAAAAAAAAAAAAAACGCGCACACACACAAAAAGCCTATCTTAGATACATTCGGAAAACGCGAGAGAACGTAATTGAAAGAACACGTACCTGTACTCAATACCAATGGCGCCAAGTGTAATTTGAGTAATAATTTCCCTCTTCTTTTATGTATATATATATATATATATATATATATATTTGCCCTTTGAAGTTATATTATGGGGTTAGTATGCACAAATTAAAGACGCGATATTTATTGAGGAAGTTTTTGATAAACCAACTGTGCAGATCAATCTAACTCGAATCTATATATGTTTGTTTAGGGTGGTGAGTACGAAAGAAGAATCCCATTTGAATTCGGGTTCTTGAGTTTATAGGTAACTCTAATATTTTAATTGTGCTACTTATTATATGCCTGCATAGGTTTCTTCGATGCTGGGGTGCACCCATCTTCGTTTGACGCGTGTGTTATTTTTTTTATTCCATTTCCTATTTGTTATTTTCTCTGCCTGCTGCAGAAACCACACACGTGTCAAAAATATTTTCACACTATTTTACCACACTCAACCATGGTTAGTTCAAATAAAAGGAGAAATTTTTCAGTCAGAGCGCGAGATAATGAAATTCGAATTTTAAAAATTTTCAAACCCAAATTTCTTCTTCTTTGACTTTCATTTTCTTCTCTGTAGAAAACTTTTGAACCAAAAAAAAGCAGAGCATCTTCACAATTTTCTCCGGCGAACTTTGCCTGTAAATCACGACCAACAACGACTTCTGCATCTCCGCTTGAAAGAAAAGTTACTTTCTCCCTGATGCTTGGACACCTTCCTCGCTTCTACAACACGGTATCAAAATGTTCCAAGAACACAAGTCCTTCTCATTGATTTCATCAAACAGTTTCTGGGCATTAGAAATGCTCTCGCATTTGCAGTACATATCAAGAATCTTGTTCCAAATAAATATCCTGGGTATAAAACCTGAGCTTTTTATATGGGCATGGGCTCTTCTACCTTCATTTAGAGCTCTTTTTTAATACTCCATATAGTTGCAGAATTGATGTATATATAGTTTACTTTGTTTTCTCCTTAACTAATATTTGCCAAAACTTATAACTTGAAGAAGTTTTGTATAACTGGTAATATAAAAGGTCTAGAAAAATAATGCATAAATTAATAGTCATTGATAAACTTTAATTTCATCATCCTACACATGTGATGATAAAATGTTTCGAACCAAATAACTTAGAAGTTAGAACCATCATCCTACACATGTGAATGGCGATGACTATTTTTTCTTTGAATGATACTGAGTAATTTGCTTGGATCACTTTTATCTTTATTTGATTAAACATATAATGTTTTTATATGCAGTTTCCTGATTCAGTAAAAACAAACATTTCTCGATTATTTTTTCTTCTCATTTTCAAATTATTTTATCCCTTTCTTAGCCCTTAATTTTACCAAGAAGTCTAGTGATAGTTTTGCAAAGAAATATAGAAAATGTATGCAAATATCAACTTTCACCTTGAGCATTTTTCAGTGTGCAATAGTCTATAACTTCTGGGACCTTTTTTTTTTTTCATATTTATACTCTGTTTTGTATTTTAAGGTCCATGTTAGTCATTTGGCTATTTTGATTGCTTTAATGTCATTTTTCTATCTTTTTTTTTAGTTTATTGCATGTCCGTAGCTTATGTATGAAAAGATGTACTAGTACCACAATTAAAGCTTTACATTTCACTAATTGGAGATCCAAACAACCATCTCAAATAGTTATAACATGGCCAGATGAAACTTTCAAAGTTTCAATAGAAACAACGAATATTGACTTGGAAACTACTTATGGAAATCTCCATCAAGTTTCATGCCCCAACATTTTTTATCCAGATGACTAGGACACCATCAAGTCATTGCCCCATGACAATTGAAAATAGATAGTCTTATGGCTAGCACAACATTTCCGATTGGAAATGTTTTCTTTTAGTAAATGTTAAACATTATCAGTCATGAAGTTGAGAATATAATACTATCATATTTCGTATTCTACTTCGGTTGTTCCAACTTATATGAAGCTTCCTACTTATATAATTCATTCATTTAACTAAAAAAATGATGGTTTTTTGTGATGAAGAAACATCAACTACACCCAATCATTTACAGGCAAAAGAGCAAGAAGTATATAAGAAGAATCAAATAGTGTGCATGTAGGTCATACATATGCAGACTAGTAAACAGAAAAAGAATTGAACATTTGCATACAACAAAACTATACAATATCTTAATAGAGAGAGCCAAAAATTAAATATCTCAAATTCTAATGACAACACAAAACATTAGATGCTATAAATTCCAAGTCCACGTCTTCAACCAACAAAAGAATTTTTCAACATTTGCATACTACAAAACCAAGCTAATATCTTAGAAGAGAGCGACAACTCAAATATATCAAATTCTAATTACAACACAAAACATGAGATGCAAGTAAATCCCAAGTCCACGTTCTTAGACCTTTTCATGTCTCTGCACAATTAAATAATTAATCAAATATATCACATGTCAAATACTGCGAATAGAAGCAAAATCAATCAATTAGGCGGCCTCCAATTTCTGTTACCTTGTCCCTACAAAACAAGACAAGTTATTGAATGAATGTTAATATAATTTGAGCTAAAAAAAGTAGGAAATGAAGCAAAAGCTAGAATAATTACACACTTGGAAAATTAGGTAAATAATCAGGTTCAAGAGGCATTAATGAGTTTTGTTCCATTAGGTGAAATAGTGAATAATATCTGCTTGTAAAAAAAAATGGTGTTACACATTGTATCAAGATCTGTTAGTTACATGACCTGGAAAACATTCAATGAAAATCTTGAATGAAAAGAACCCTAAACAGGTGATGGAACATAATAGAACAAAGGGAAGAAAAAGAAAAACGCAGAGAAAAAATAACAAAGTGTGTTATAAACTGGAGTATTCATTTTTACAAACAGTTGGAGTGTAGTATTTATATAGGAAAAGAAATTACGAAAAATGTAAAGCAAATCGCGACTAGACAACCAAAACATAAAAAAGAAACCTTCACTAATGGCTATGAACAACAAATATAATTCTAAAGCAGTAGAAACTTCAATCTTGCATACATCCCTTCAATCCTTTTTTTTTTTGGTCCTAACTTCCCTTAAATCCTGATAACATTTAATTATGATTTTGATTGTATTTCAAAGTAATAAGTATTCATTACCAGATCTAAATGCAGACACGAGTCACTGGAAGCATATCGATTGGGTGACGACGTTCAACACCTTAGAACCTGTCGAGTTGCAGGAATTCCGATGGGCCCTAACTTTAGGGTGAGAATGGAATGGGTAAAATGATGTTGAGATCAAAACAATAGCAGCGGCCTACACTTGCGGTGGGGAGGAGTCGAGGGAGTAATGGAGTGAGAGAGAGAAAATATCTCTACATTTCTTGTAGCGAAACCTTTTGTTAACCAAGGTTAGTCATTTTTTTTAACAGAACCAAGGTTAGTTAAAAAATGTGGTAAAAGAAAATTTTAAAAGGTCGAATGGACACGTGTCAATATTTAATGGAATGAGAACAAAGCTGAAATAAAAAAATGTACAAATATTACAGCGGACACGTGTCGAGTAAAGAGGGGTGCAGACCAGTGATCTGCACCCCAGCATCGAAGAAACCGCCTGCATATTAATTGCAATTTTGGTTATGGAATATTCTAGACTTTTGTCGGCTATGTATAGCCACCAGCTTTTACGTACACTAAAAAGTTTAAGAAACATAGTCATTTGAACCAAAAAAATGAAAAAAAGCAATGGGCATGTTTGTTTGGCGTTTGGGAAAGTAATTTAGGAGAGTAGTGGAGGTTTGTGAAATAATTTCGATTTGCGTAATGTTGTTTGTTTGGATTTTGAGAAATGAAGTAGGTATAGGTTTTTTTTGAAGAGTTAGGTTGTAGGTGTAAGATGTGTAAGACTTTATGTCAAATCATGTTTTTTATGTGAGATAAATTGTGTAAGAGATAGGTTACCTTATGTCAAATCAAAGTAGAGTTTGTATATATTTTGTTTAGAGATAAGAAAATTGTTATTTGTTTGACTTTTGATAGAGTAGTTTGAAAAAATTAATGGATGAAATTTTATTTCAGAAAGTAAAAAACTTGTTTGTTTGGCATTTCTCAAACACGAAAAAAATATGGGAAACACCAAACAAACATGCCCATTGTCTTGCAAAATAGGGAAGATCACATTTTGCCCCTCATTTTTGAACAATTTTTCATTTTGCCTTTTAATCTTTGTAATTTTGCATTTAACCACCTCAACTATTAAATATATCTCAGGTAGTCACCGAAAATGCAAAAAACTAGAATCTAAGAGAATATTCCGTCCAACTTTCATGATGTGGCTTTGAAAGTTTTTCCATTTTGCCACCCAACCTTTGAATGTTTTCCTACTTTGCCACCTAATCTTTGAACATTTTTTCACTTTGTCATACAATCTTTTGACGCTTTTCTAATGTGTCACCCAACATTTGAATATTTTCACACTTTGCCACACAACCTTTGAACAAATTCCGCCAGCGAACATCCAAAAGTAATTATCTGGGATATTTTTAATAATTGAGGGGGCTCAGTAAAAACTCACAGAAGTTAAGAAACAAAGTGGAAAAACGCTAAAAAATTAGGAAGCAGAGTGGGATTTTCCCTCCAAAATTAACCTAAGTTTGCTTAGTAGCAGAATAAATTAAAATTTACAATCTTAATCCTTCGAATTTGTTATAATGACAATTGTTGTCTTTCAACGTTTCTATGCCCCAGAATTCTAGCCATCTTTGATCATTTAATCAATCATCTTTTCCCTAAGAGGAGAAAAACGGTTTAAAGCATCAGTGTTGCAGTTTACCAAAACTCAAGGTTCAAAATCAAATATTGCATTGGATACCTTTATTTCAGCCAGTTACGGGGGGTTTAAAGTCGGGTCAAAACTTTAAACAATGAAATATTGTATTTATAAAAAAAAAATTACAATGAAATATTGAAAGATCAATATGTTGTTATTTTTTTGAGTTAATTAAATAATTGCTAATAAAAAAGAAAAACAACTTGCCGGGGAAAAATACCCCTCTCCCCCTGCCTACAAGGCTCACCATTATTTTTCTTTCCAACACCACTGTTACAATTATTTAATTATACATATTAAACTACCATAATAATAATAATAATAATAACATATACATAAATTATATCGTATTAGTATTAAATTACATTAAAATTTAAACAATTTTTTTTGAGTTTGTACGTTTTATATAAATTGTACAATCGTTGACAAATTTAAAATTCTTAACTAATATATAATGCTAAAAATTTATCTTAAACTACAATATTATTAAATTAATTAAAATTAAAAATTAATTTTTTTCATATTTGTATATTTTGTCTAAATTTTACGATCGTATACAAATTTGAAATTTTAAAATTGAAACTAATAATGTTAAAGATTTAATTTAAAATACAATATTATTAAATCTGCGCAACATTTTGAAAAAATAAATTATGTTCTATGTTAAATTAATATATATTGTTATATATATTCCATTTCAAATAAAATAATTATAAAAAAAAAACTAATTATCAATCCTACTTTTGAGGTGCATTAATATAAACAAAGTCTTTTTTTTTACTCTTATCTAAAATTTTGTATCATAACTAAAGAAATCGAAATAAAAGAACAGGGAAGTAGACGAAAACATACCAAGTTAACACATGATGGATCTATAAAACAAAATGGCTGAGCTGTGCTTAAATTGTTGAGAATTTTTATCATAGTACATCTAAAATTTCCATGTAATATCCACGAATATGCAATCAGACCTACTATCATTTAACATAAAATAACTTATACCTTACACAATTTACTCACATAATAAATATGATTTAATATAAAGTCTTACACATCTAATACGGTTACACCTACAACCTAACTATTCCAAAAAAATATTCACCTCATTTATTTATCAAACCACTATCTCAAAATTCTAACAAGCTACATTACGCAAATCAAGATTATTTCCTCAAACCTTCACTACTCTCCCAAACTACTTTCACAAACACTAAACAAACAGACCCTAAGCTATTCTAAACACAATATAAACTTTTCTGAAACATTTTTCTCATTTTTTTAAAATTACTCTTAGAAAAGGCAATCCAAACGAATCCAATTCTTGCTTCACCTTTATTTAACCCTTCCCTGTTTTACTCAGGCCTAAATAAGTGTACTTGTATTTGGCCTAATCCCTTCTATTTGTCATACAAATTGGAATTATGAAACTCAACAACTAAACTGAAATTACAGGTTAGCTTTCTTTTCATTTCAATTAATTTTGAATAAAGAAAAGGGACAGCTGTGTCACTCTGGTTTTTGTACTTCATTTCATTTCAATAGCTCGGCTTTGAATGAACAGAAGAGACAGCTGTGGTACTCTGATTTTGTGCTCTCTTTTCTCCTTACTAAAAGCGAGAGAGAGAACAATAAAATGATGCGAGGGTTTCAGGCTCATAAACTCCACTCTTTGCTGTATAATCTGCAGTAAAAGCTATGGCTTTTTCCACAGTGAAGAGGCATTGATTTCTGTTCTGATAATTACTCAATAAGGTAAGAAATTTTATGGGTTTTGTTGATTTTGAAATAAATTTATGAATCTTGCTTTAACTTTTTGGCTTTTTTAATTTTTCGTAGATACATTGGGTATCCAAGAATTTTCCTTTCCCTTGCATTAGCTGCATCACTAAGTATGTTCTTTTTCTTGTTCTTTGGGATCTAACTTTCCTTTTTTGGAAGCTCTGTTTAGAAGGAGTGTATTTCCATTCTTATGTTTCATTTGTTGGTTATTCTTGTTGAAAATTGAAAATATTTCAAGATTTTCATCTGGGTTTTAGAACCACATTCTCTTCCTTAAACTTTAATTGTGCTGTAATATAATGTTATAGTGTCTGCTGGAAAACAAACATATTCATTACTTATTGCCAAATAGAGTTAGGGTTTGGGATTGAAATGGTATGATTCAGTCAGCATGTCAGTAAAGGCAAATATATTCCCCGAAATTTGGAATCCGCCTATCATTACCTCCTCAATATATTGAGTGAATAAGAAAACAAAATAGGGAATTAGCTTCATTAAAATAGTGAATAGGAGGAGCTTCTTCTTCTTTTTGTTCCTATTCTTGCAATGCTTTTGGAAGGTTATAATATATCCTAAAGTCAATATTTTCATTTAGTTATGTACTTCAGTTTTAAATAAATACCTGAATTCTTTTCCTTGGAATTCATTACATATATAAAATATAATATAAGAAAGTTTTTGTTGGCACTCAGATTATTTGGTGAGCCACTTATAGACTAGTTAAGAAAAGGTCTTATTAGGGTTGTTGATTTTTTCTCCCGCTCCCGAATGTGTATACTTGACAATAGAATCATCATCTATTATAAATACGGACTACGCTTTAAATCTCATATGCATGCTAAATAATATGGCAATAGAAATCTGTGGATGAGCAAATATATATGGAAATCATTTAAGGTTAATTAATACCACCTTTTTTCTTTATTAATTAGTGTATTATTATTATTAATGAAAACATATATGCGTGCAGATTGCTTTAGTAAACATGGGAGATTTTTGACATCTTAAATCTTGTCACAGGTTAGAACATGAAATCAAAATTAAAAAATGGGTGGCGATCCATTGTTCCTATTCATATGCAAAGCAAACAAGCCACGAGGGTTTGTATATTTCCAAAGGTGAAGTCGTCAAAAAGCTATAGCCCTGGAAATGCTGCTGTTTATCTCAATGTATACGACTTAACTCCCGTCAATGGCTATTTCTACTGGGCTGGCGTTGGCGTCTTTCACTCTGGGGTCGAAGGTAGGCTAATGCTCTGAATTTCTCTGTCTTTTTGCTCCTAAAAGAAGAAATGAGCAATCCTTTCCTAATTTGAGAAGCACTCAGACCCCAAGAAAGACTCAGTTGAATTGACCATTTTATCTAAAATAAAAGATATGTTAGAAAAATTAGAATATGAAGATTTAATCAAATACCTAAGTATCTATAAGAGCAAGAAACGTAAATTTTATATAAGATGCACATTATTTTTAGACACGGGAACTTCATTTTAAATTTTTAATGACATAGGCCTGAATTGGAATGCATTATTAAAATCCAAGATGTATGATTCTTTCTAAGATTCGAGTAAATGTAAATACTTTTCATTACATAATCTACCTTTCAGTCGTTGACTGCATAATACTTCCTTTTACAGTGCATGGTGTTGAATATGCTTTTGGAGCGCACAATCATTCCAAAAGTGGCATATTTGAAGTTGAACCTCGACAATGCCCCGGCTTTACATTTAGGAAGTCAATTTTCATAGGCATGACTTTTTTGTACCCGAACCAAGTTAGAGAATTTATGGAGCACCAAGCCACAAATTACTATGGTGACACTTATCACTTGATTGCTAAAAACTGCAACCATTTTTGCGAGGACATATGCTACAAATTGACGGGAAAACAGATACCACAATGGGTGAATCGACTAGCAAGAATAGGTACCTTTCTATATCTCACTCCATATTTATTTTTTATATCAAATTTACTTGTTCTTAATGCATGATTCTGCTAAAATTTCTCTTTTCTGCTTCCTTTCCTGCATCTCTATGAAATGTTGCTGCAGCGAAATTTCCTTCCAAAATTTTGAATTATTTTTTTCTTTGTTTTTCCCTAATAGGTTCATTTTGCAATTGTATACTACCGGATGCTCTTAAAATAACTAGAGTTCATCAAGATGCGGATTATCAAGATTCAGACAATGAGATGAAGAGTTTGAGAAGCTCTCTAAGTTGCTTCTCCTCAATTTCCATGCACCAGAAGGAGAGAGAAGAAGAAGAAGTATCTATATCATCGGTGTTTTTACGATCCCACTAAAAGAACTGTAAGAGTTAAAAAAAAAATGGAGTGAAATATTTGAAGGAATGATAGATAGTAGTAGCCTTTGGTACTTGGATATGTGGGCAAAGTTTTTCTTTTTTTTGGCTTTTCCTGCTATTTCTACAGTTCTTTGTTTGCCTATTAAATTAGATATCCAATTGCCTATCACATGAGTCCTTTACTCAGCATATGTTACTCATTGTTATTTGTTATAGATTCAAATTAAGAGGAAAAAGAAACTATATCTACTAAATCGCTCATGTCAAGCCTTCAACTCTACTGGACCCGGCCCCTTGTTCATTCATATTACAAATACTATGCACGTTTATTGTCTTTCTCTATAAAAAAATTATTATATCTTTTCATTTGTAAGATAGCTTTTTAATGCGTAAGGTAAGTCTTATACTATATTTAAATTTATGAGGAAAAAAACAATTCGATCTCTGGATTAACTTTGTTCTAAATCGAGATAAACTATGGAGTCATTTGCAAATTTTCCATTGCAACAACTTATCTTATGCCTACACCATGACTTTTATAAATAGCGGTTTACTTTTTTTGGGGTTACACTCAGCGTTGATTGAGGAGCAGCATACAGACTGTGAGCTGCTTTTCTTGTGTCTGAATTGGGGCTGTTTTTCTTGTGTCTAAGAATAACCTTAATTTGGCTACCGGAAAGAGTCTCGTGCTCGAGCAAAGCATTAGCAAGAGCATGTAGCTCATTCTTATTGCGTTGTAAGAATAGTTTGAGCATTAATATTCCACGATTTGTTCCACATTCCAGAACTGGTGGTATATATCGACTTCCACCTGTTTGCTCTTTCTAGAAATGCCAAGTATCACGAGGCAGGGTAGCTATTTTCTTTGCTCTTTCGAGATCGCTCAATGCGCCAGCACAACACACTATGAGTACAAGACTCTTCAGAAGTTGAGCAAGCAATATCCCTGGCATAAAGAAACATATATACCCAATCCGATCCGGCCTAAAAGATGAGGTGGATATTGTCCTATGTCCTTACCTCTAAATTCTTGAATTATTATGGGATGCTGACTACCTCTTTGTCCCTTTTTCTTCAATCATTTTTTTTTAATGTTTCTTTCTTTTAGTTTGAGTCTTGACTCATTTGATTATTTTTCCTGTAACAATATATGTCATAATACATCTATATTCACAACGAGTTAACTCCCCTATTAGTAATATTCATAATGTTCAATTTATCTTCCCGTGATTTGAAAAATAGCACTTTACCTCTATGCAATCTTATAAAAGTTTTTCACTCCGTCTCTATGATATTTTTATATATGACATCCCCCACCCCACCCCTTCCTTCTTGTATCATAATAAAACTTGTAATTTATTCTTTGTGTTAAGACAAAGTTGGGGGAGTATTGAATTCTCATTAATAATCAATGTGTGTGTTACAAAGACAACGTAGGAGTATTTATAGAAGAAAGTAAAATATTCCTAATTCAAATAGAACTCTAACACTCCTACTCAATCTATAACACTAATACTCCAATAACTCTAACACCCTATATGTTACAAAAAAATATTTTTCATGCTCATTCTCAATTTTAGCAAGTGAGTTACACTTTCCAACTGATGAAATACATAACAGCAGGAGAGCCTATAGGCGGTCTATGCGATTACCTCATTGAGCCTGCTGGATTCCCTTGCTCCGAGCACACTGTAATTTTCAACTATTCAGTTCACTAATTAAGTGTTGATTATAAGGATCTGCTATTTAATTATGTTTTATTTATAGCTTAGACAGAATTTCTTATAAAAAATACCTGTTATTTATATCTTGTTCATGATTTCAGTATCTATGTTCCTGAATTAGTGATAACGCGCATAGCTTATATTTTCTTTATTATCTAATTTAATTTCTTTGACCTTTTTTGTTGTTGATGAAACTATGAGGCTAATTAAAGTAATATGTAATATGTGTATGATATAGAAGGTGTAGACTCAAACTAAAGATGTAGTGCCCCAGCAGAGAGGTCCTCCAGTTTTGCTTATTCAGGACTTTTTATGGTAATTGTTTTTGTGGCTTCATTCTTTTAGTTAATATGGAATGGCATTGCAATATATATATGCAGATTTTATGTAGAGTTCTTGGACGTTTCCTTAATATTAATTAATGTTGTGGTCATCTTAATATTTATCCATATGCTAGATTGAGTTTCAAGCTAAAGAGTGGCTGCTTAACCACGCATGCTTGTACCCTTACTTCCATGATGATACTTCTCATAAGAATCAAAGCATGAAGAAGTCAACATTCAATTGGTTCATTGATTTCTTGTTCCCAATTTTTTTTAAATACCTATGCTATGTAGAAGTGGTATAATGAAAAGGAGAGGTGCAAAGCTAATGTAAACTTGTGACATATATGCCTGGTGTCTGATGAGTTGATTACCTCTCGAATCTTTGTCCGAATGATCACTTTGATTAGTTATTAGGAAAATTGCATGCAAAGTCCTTATTCCATTTCAAAAAGATTTATTCTGTAGCTTCCTTTTGTCTGACATCCTTATACTTGCTATGTCCAAGATGGAACAGGCCAGGGGGTTTGAGTGATCCTGTATTGTCCTGTCATTTGTTTAACTTTATTTAGTTTCTCTATGTTTTAGGAATTCTGGAAGAAATGATTCGTTACGTATATTCAGTTACAAACTCCAAAGTATTTGTAGTTGGACATTCACAGGTCTTTCATCTCATGACAATTCCAGTTTTTTTGTGGAATAGTGTATGGAGTAATAGAAAGTTGTTTAACTGATGTGCTTCTTTAATACTTATACAGGAAACAATCATGTCTCCGGTTGCTTTTACTCAACCAGATATTTCAGCCAGGAATGGTTGCAGCTGCTGCACTTGTTTGTCCTATATCATACTTGGAACACATAACTACTCGATTTGTTCTTAGATCATATGCATCTTGATGAGGTCTGTTTAACTTTAGTACTGCCTTCATATTTCTGCTGTGCGGATTTGTTTTCAGTCACACTGATATTATTTATTGCATCATAAGTAATTATGGCGGTGGGCATTCATGAACTCAATTTCAAAAGGTCTCCTTTAATAGTAATTCCATTGTTTATGTTGATCTCTTTTCTGAGTTTATATCTGTTGTTTTTCAGTAATTCCATTGGATATGATGTGTGATGCATGGACACTTAGACTGTGATGACATGCTTAGTGCTATTACAGGTCCTTCATTCTTACTAATTTTTTCTTTTTCGTGTTATCTCACTTCAAAGTTAATTGTTGACAATACAAAAACTATTCATCTCACAACCATTGTCGTGTGAGATTGAGTTATAATGGTCAGGCAGAAAGATTTTCAGTCAACCTCTTTGGCAATTAATGTCTGTCTTATATGGCTCAGCTCATATTTATTTTGCGAGGTTGCACCATTACCCAAGCATCACCTTTACCCTTTCGCTGTTAAATTATTAACTTCTCTAATTTTTTAGATTAAATACTATTTTACCCTCCTTTCTTAATCTATTTACATATATACTAAATCAATTTGATTTTATATAATATTAATAACATTTAATATTAAGGAACTAAGGAATAAGGCAACATACCAGGTTGTTGTAGCATTTAAATATGTATATATTTGTTCCATTCTTTTGGTCGGAACACTTCATTACACTACTATTTTCTCAACTGCCAGCAAAGCTCCGGATTTGAAGATCTAAATTTCAGTTGTCTACAGCACAAAATTTCACTCTTTCTAACCTCCTACAGGTCAGAACTATTGTCAATTTTAATTTCTTTCTCTTAAGGGAAAAAAAATCAATTTCCTTCCCCACTATTCAACTTCATCTGTATTTCAGTTTGTATAGATACCATTTTTCTTCACTACATGATCACAATTCAAGTCATAGCTGTATAGAGCAAAAGTCCAAATCGTGGAGAAATTACAATCTTGAACAATTTTGAAGCTTTCCCATAAGATATATTATGATAAAGATTGAATCTTTATCAAGAATCAGATTTGGGTATTTGTAATTTGTCTCCATAATTGACTTTCCAAAATAAATTATTGATTTGATCAAAATTTATTTCATATGGGTAAAGGAGGAGGATGTATGCCAAGTAAAAACAAGTCATCTTTTGTTGTATCTGATCACGATCCACCTCTTCCACTAAGTGAAACCTCAATCTCAATTGAAGGCCAAAGCCCAACTAGAAATGACCCTCCAGTCCCTGTTCAAGAAGTTGGTAATTCACAAAAGGTCAACAAGAAATTGAGAATTTTCATTGTGTTTTACTCAATGTACAGACATGTAGAAACCTTAGCAAGAAGTATAAAGAAAGGGGTTGATGGAGTTGAGGGTATTGAGGGTATTTTGTACAGGGTACCTGAGACTTTGACACCTGAGGCCTTGGAACAAATGCAAGTGCCCATTAAAAATGATGAAATTCCGGTGATATCCGTGGAGGAATTGGTGGAGGCTGATGGGCTTTTGTTTGGATTTCCTACAAGGTATGGATCCATGGCGGCGCAAATGAAGGCGTTTTTTGACTCGACTGGGGGTTTGTGGAGGGAGCAGAAGCTTGCTGGTGTTCCGGCGGGGTTCTTTGTAAGCACCGGAACACAAGGAGGCGGCCAAGAAACCACCGCGTAAGTCATAAAGTTATTAATTACTACAAAAAAATAATAGCACATGTGTTTGATTATAGGTACAAATCCACCCTTTAAATTCTTGATATTGTAAACTACAAGTGAATTTATAACATCTAATCAGTATTATATCAGAAACAATTTGATTTATTTATCAAGCATACCTCTTTAATACAATACTAATGCTTTGGTTCGTGATTACAATATCGACCAACTCCATATGTTGATGTATGTATGGCAGATGGACAGCAGTGACACAATTAGCACATCATGGTATGATCTATGTTCCAATTGGCTACACATTTGGTGCCGGAATGTTTGGAACCGATTCTATAAGAGGCGGTTCACCTTACGGAGCTGGGGCTTTCTCAGGAGATGGAACTAGGGAATGTAGTGAAACTGAACTTGCTTTAGCAGAGCATCAAGGCAAGTACATGGCTATGATTGTCAAGAGATTTGGTTCACCTAAGTGAAAATTGTTCTTCACTTCTTGAAATGATCCTTCTCACATATTGTTTCAAGAGCAGTTGTTATGATTAATTGGATTAACTATGTGATTTCAGCTTTTGTACATGCATTTGGTTCTTAGAATTCGGTTATGAAATGATTTCACGATTTTTTAGACCATCAGTATATTTAACAGTTTGAGGGGTGTTTTGTTAAATTGAATAGTCCAAGGTAGTGAAATGTTATCCGCCTTAGAGTTGAGGGGGTCGAATATATATTAGCCTTTAGAAAATACCATGACAGATGATCCTCTAATTCTGTTACGAGGCATGCTTGGTTAATCACTGGAATGAAAACTTGAGTGCAGTGTACCCATTTTAAATTTGAATTGCTCCATATATTTAGCCGGGACTAAAAATTAAAATAAACTTTTCGATATTTAACTCAAACTCATTAATAAAATTTTATTCGAGTTTGGTTCAGTATTCATTTGAAACAAGATTGAACAACATTTTTAGTTGGATAGTTTTTAAAGATCGGTTCGATAAACAAAAAATTGAAAAAAAGTATGTAACAAAATCAAAATAATCGATATTCATCTTGATTTTATCCAAAATCTCGTTTGAGTTTGGATCGTTAAATACAATTTCAAGCTAGTCCAAACCAAGTTTAAAACAAAACTCATATTGTTTACATTCCTAGCGGAGCAAACTTTAATACAAGCCTGGTTCAGTTAAAACTTTTAACCAATTAAAAAAATAGAGTAAAATTTAATGGTATAAAAATTCTTGAGGTAATTTTACTGGCAAAAATACACATATGTTAATAAATCAAGCATGTTTACTTCCCTACATAGCATTGTGTTTTACACTTTTACTCACTTTAAGTGTGCAGGGTAAGGACAAATATACACCTATATGTTTTTATTTTTTTAAACAAAATGCATAAGCGTTATTGTTCACTTATTAGAAATAACAATTATCACCCTGTGAAGCTAAAAAAGTTGGGCAATAACCCCTCTATAAACTTAAAAGATTGACTTTAATTTTTAAAGGGGTGTAGTAAACTAATAAAATAATAACAAGGGGTTTTTCCTAATAAGATATTAATACACGAGGTTTTTTTTAATAAAAAATAATTAACAAACTAGTTGGACCCGATCGGATCCGCTATTGGTAGTCTCAGAACAATCAGAGACCAGCCCATAAATTATAGGCCATCCCCTCTGTTCCTACTAATAAATAATATTAGGCTCAACCCCCCTGTGGCCCAAATAAATGTGGTGAAAGTCTGAAAAGTCCTTCCTCTAGCACTGCCAAATTCCCTCCCACTCCTCAATTATTCAAAATGTAACTTTTGGAATGTGTTTCAAATATATATATATACTACCTCTTTTGCTTGTTCGCCCGATTACTCATTTTAGATCGTTTGTATCATAAGTTATACTTGTATTTATTGATGCCCAATTACTCATTTTTATTACTTCATGTTACCTTGTGCAATGTTTGGGCAAATCATTTCGACTTTTCATAATGTTATAGGGAGCTTTGCTTGTACTTGCACTCTACTCTACTGTGTTACAGGCTATGGTGATGGATATAGAGGCTTCACAAAACAATTTATATAGTATGTCTAGTTTGAGAAATAGTTCTCGGAGGGTATTGTTTCCAGCAGAAGAAAATGCACTTTTAATTGCTTTGAAAGAACTGTTTACTAATGGTGGCAGAGTGGATAATGCATTTAAATTTGGTTATCTTCACGACTTAGAAAAGGCAAAGGAATAAAAAATCCCTGGAACAGACATTACAGGGTCGAAGCAAGCATATTAACTCCAATGGTTGGAGCCACTGGCTTCAAATGGAATTCCGGGCCTAAAACAATTGTAGTCGAGAATGATGCATGGGATAAATATGTTAAGGTACAAACGCAAAACAATTACGGTACTCTCCAACTTCATCCACAAATCGTTGAAAGACTTGCCCAAATAGAAACTCAATTGTCAACAATGCATGAGAACATAGAAGCAATGCAATCAAGTCACCGGGCCGAGTTGGAGCAGTATAGAATGATGTTGAACCTTGCTTTGCAAAATCGGACTGGTCAACCTTCGCAACCCAGTCAAAATTTCACAGTTAACGAACCTTTCTGTAATCAGGCTGGCCCATCTCAACCTTTGCAGTTTGTACATATGTCTAATTTTACGCAGTCAGATATTTATCGACACTTCCCTGCTATTAGTCAACCAAACACTTTCCCCATGTTTTTGAATCCTGGTGCTCTAGCTCAGCAACCGCCCCCCTCGGGCCAGTCCCAGATGCCAAACTCGGACGATATTTCTAAAACACAAAATGTGTAGTCTTATGATTATTTAGAATTTTAATATTGTATCGCAGTTGTTTGATGTTTAATTCGAATATTGTGTTATCGAAATATAGGACCCGGTTTTTTCCAACCAATTTTTGCGGTCGGAATTTTTATTTTTTCTAATAGTGCATTGGCATGAGTATTTATTTATATCTTATAGGTGCATCCGGAAATTAGAAATATGAGGTATAAATGCTTTCCTTTCTTGGAAGAGATTGGTGTGAAATTTTTGGAAAGGAGAGGTTAACATGTGAAAATGGAAGAAAAGAAAGTCCGATGAGGTTAGTTCGCCAGATCCCTTGTTAGAAAAGATGAAACACTACATTGATGAGTTTAACTCCGCATGCATGTATTGAAGATTATCCCCAAAGAAGATGCACAAGACAACAAGAGTAAGCTATATATAGTACTTGATGCACTTGGGAAGATACAAATATTGACACAGAATTAGACCCGTATATTATTTGCGTTAAAGATTGTGAAGGACCCACACACGGTCGACCCTTTCCTGAATATGGATGCTGGTTCACAAGGTTTGTTTGTCCACTGGATGCTAAAAGATAATATATATGAGTTAGAGTTTAAGTTTGTGTTTTGGACTAATGGATTTTGAACGTTGGGTACACTTGGATGCTAAGATAGTTAAATGCGTGGTAATTAAGCTATATTAATTGTTCGGTGTTTTGAACTATTTTGGTTGTGTAACATTCGGTGTTAAACAGGATTGTATTTGTATTGGAATATCTGTTTTGCTTAGCATTGGCTCTGTTTGGGTATTGCAATCTGCTTTTGTATTATAATAATAATAATATATTCAAGCATGAAGTATACATAATAATTACTGCGTTAAAGAAGTTTAAAATATAATGGGCATGTTTGTTTGGGATCTAGGATTCAAGAATTGAGGGGGCCGGAACATATTATTAATAAAAAAATTATATTTAAATAATAATATTCAATCTATTTTCGACTATATAAACATAATTTTTTCCTATATTGAAATTAAGAAGAATACTCTCTCTCTGATTTAATTTTCATAAAATTATATCAAGATTTTCAATTGAATGTTGTAGTTATTTGGTTAAGATAAAAATATTAACTAAATCTTGATAAGTAAATCTTGATAAGCATATTGTGTGTATAATTAATTTTATGCAATTGGACTTTTAAAGAGGACAACAAAAATCAATGCAAATAAATAAATATATTATGTATATATAAGTAACTAGAGTAAAAAATTCAAATGGTCCCCGCAATAAGGGTTGTAGATTCGCCCCTGCTTATACCGACAACCTAACTCTTCTAAAAAAATCTACACCTAATTTATTTCTCAAACCATTCTCTCAAAACTCAAACAAACAATATTACGCAAATCGAGATTATTTTACAAACATTCACTACTCTCCCAAACTACTTTTCCAAACACCAAACAAACAAACCCATTCACACCATCATATTAGTATATTATTTTACATAAAAATGAGGGAAAGAAGAGTTTAAGAGCAAACAACAACTATTATTCTTATTTTTCAGTATATTAGTTTTTCCTTTAATTTCAAGAAAACATCATGTATACTACTTGTACTTCTATTTTATATATGTCAAAGCCCATATCAAATTTTCATGCGTATGGACGACCATTACACAAATGCACTAATTTATCCAACAATAAATACTTAAATAAATAATCCAAAATAAAAATAAAAACACTTGAAATTAAGCTCCATATATAAATAAATAAATAACTTTGGATTAAACTCAAAATCAAACAAACACTCAACATCATATTCCGACATTACATTGAATTAGGTCGCACAAGCAAAACAAGAGAAAACTAAAAACAAGTGGAGAAATGCAAATCATCAACTGCAATAAAATTGGCACTAGCAAACACATTTTAGCAACGAACAATTTGAGTGGGATCGCATTTAGTAGGAAGCTGCATGGCACGGGTAGCATTGATTCCAAAAAGAGGCAAATACTTATTGTTCTTGAATGTGCAGAAACACGTGAGGTTCGCATGCGTGAGAGCCGTGCAACAGGCGGAGCTAGGCAGAGGCGAGGCCATGGTGCCGGTGGCCACGGCAGGTTTGCATTGGAACATATCATCTTGGCTCATGCCACATACATCGCCGCTGATAGTTTCTTTTGCGTTCAGAGATATAACTGCAAAGAACACTACCAAAGCTGCCACTAGAGCTAGCTTAGTGTATGTGGCGTTCATCTTACTTGAAGAAATAGTGAAAATATGACAATTTTAGAGTACTTAATTTGTTCTTTCTAAGTGGTGTTCGTTTATTTTCTCCTGGGTTTGGGCCCTTTATAGAAAGATGTGAGGTATATAGAGACGAAACTATGATTATTTTAAATTTTTGGAATTTGGGGAGGGAGAGAAATTTTAGTGAAAATTTTAATTTATATCTCGTGATGAGCCATTGGTTTACTCTACGATTATAGGTCATGGTTGTTTTGATCCAGTATATATTAATGGTGGTTTTAGTATATGAAACAAGGATAAAAGATGCGATACTTAAGTTATATCTATGTAAAGAACGTGAAATGCAAAAATATCCATATGCTTAATTTATTTAAGTAGCAAAAATTTTTAGTGTTATTTTAATTTATTACCAACCCCCTATGATAATTATTGTTAGCAAAAAAAAAAAAAAAATTCGAGCGAAATGATAATTATACTCTCACCAAAAGATACGGAAACATCTTTATTCACTTAAAAAATTAACAATAACCTCTTGGTCACTTGAAATATTGACAATAACTTTGATGTGATTTATAAAACAATTTCAAATAAGATTTTTCGCTAACAAAAATGAAGAATTTTTGTTATAAAAATAACACAGTATTTTTTAAAATTGTCTATTAAACAAAACAGGGAGGATATTTTTGCATTTAGCTCCGATAAAAAAAATTAGGATAGATTTATGAATTGAAATTAATCACCCAAATGCATGAGGGATAAATATATTAAATCCTTATGATTAATTAAATTACTTATTAGATATTCGTTTCAAGCAAATCTGACCATAATTTTGAAAAATCGTAGTTCCTTATCGTTTCAAATACGTACGAATTATTCTGTGGAAACTCAAATAAATTGTAAAGATATGTGTGAAGTGCGATGGAATCACCAAAGCCCATAGAATTATCACACATAATTAAAATGTTTAAACTGATAATGATCTCGTGAGTGGTGCAGGGTTGGCAAACTTGGATGTATACGTCACGGGCATGATTAGTACACTATTAATTGATTATGACTGGTCATTTTAGTTTAATACGTCGGATTAATGATTTTGTCAGTAAATTTGAGTTTTTAATTATGTGCTTAATTAAACATGTGAATCTTTTAGACTTTCATCGTGTCCTCCTAACTCAGTTCTGATTGCTAATGATATACAACTCAATAAATATCATTGGTGTTATTTTGTGCTATTATTTATGAGTGGATGCTGATCTTTGACAAAACCCTATATATATATGTTGGATAAAAATAAAAATCAAGCTTAAATAATTTATTCAGCGCAAATTGTTACATGC
This sequence comes from Penstemon newberryi var. newberryi, assembly GCA_030819805.1. Taxonomy (NCBI): domain Eukaryota; kingdom Viridiplantae; phylum Streptophyta; class Magnoliopsida; order Lamiales; family Plantaginaceae; genus Penstemon; species Penstemon newberryi. Next base: position 8,664,531 of record JAUALY010000004.1, on the reverse strand, counting down.
ATCTTTAATACTACATTAAATTCATGTGTATATTCCAATTTTCTTCTATTTCTTACTTAAGGGAGCAGCAAAATTTTAATCAAAGCAAACCAAATAATTGAAGTTTCAGAATTAAAGTGCATCACTTATTTCAAAGATGTAAAATTCTTAGTTTCAAGTCTAGCTTCTATCTTCTCTTATATATAGCAGGGGGGAAAAGGTCAAAATAGTACTAACGCTGACACTCATTGTCTTTCTTTCATTTCTGAAATAATATTATTTTTTATTGTTTAAATAGCAAAGTTATAACTATTAGGATATATCACACAAGAACCATAATTTTTTCTCTTTTTACATTAAAAAAAAAATAGTTACCATCTCGCGTATGCTTTAATGAAAGTCTTTCCTCCTAATTCATTTTCCAAAGTTCAATACTATATATGCATTCTAGTAAAGGCCATAAATCCATAAGATATTGGTATTTGGTTGCATCAAGTATATAGAGGTTCTCACGATTTCTGAGATGGTTTGTATACTCTTCATGTTAATCATTTTTCTCAATTGCAAAATGTTGGAAGCTAGCTTTAATTTCTTCAATGAACATTATGTTTTCGTTGATGAAGTTGAAGTTCATTTAATCATAAATCATAATGAATTCTGTAAACATGTGCTTGATTCCACAATCTTGAATAATCTTATAGATTATACCTTTGTATTTTGTGTGCAATGTTTATGCAATTATATAGGAAAGGGGGCGTCCGGTTGCCATGAAAAGTCCTCAATTAGCCCACAATTAGCACTCACTAAATTAATTGTGGGCTCAATTTTCAGTTCGGTTGGCACCATTAAATCACGGGCTGCCCGCCCTAATTCGTCTGATTTGTTGGCCAGCCCTCTTAATTGGGTCAATTATAATTGGACATCCCCCCCCCCCCCCCCCCCCCCCCCCCTCTGATTAGATATTGTGGCTCAAATTACCCTTTAAAGATTGAAGTATTTACAAGAAAAACATGACCATTTAAATAAAATATGGAATTATTTTCAGAATCAGATATGTTTCCCTCTCTTCTACACCTGGTTGCGCTACTTTTGTACAACCCTAATACCACCGATGTTAATTATAATTCCAATCTCGTTTCTTGAACTTTTATTTTGATAATATGTTGGTATAAAATCTCAATACTTATTGATAATACCCTTCTTATTGTGCAGATTTGAAGATTTACATTTCTCCATTGTTATTGAAGCTTTTACTCAGGTAAAATTATGTTCCTGAAACTAGATTAATTTGTTTACTTGTAAACCCGACTTTTGTGTATTGTAGCTAGCATCACAGGTCCCCCCCCCCCCCCCCCCCCAATTTCGGCCTATTCTAAAATTTAGTGTTTAATGATTTGTTGGTGTTTCAATGTTTTGTGTTTGTATTTCAATTTGTTGTGGATGTGTTTGACGAAAATGTAATAAAGGCACTGTTTGTTGTATGTTGGGTTTTCTAATGATGCTAAAAACTACTGGGTTATTGTGTAGTAAATAATCAAATTTATGCAGGGGCTGGGGGTTGTATTTCTAGTTTTCAAAATGATACAGGTGGGTATTTGCATATTTTCAAATATATGCATGGGGGTTATTGCTAGTTTTGTGTATTAACAGTTGGGTATATTCAATTTTCCGAATTTATTTAGGGGTGTAGATGGGGAAGGGGGTAATTGCTAGTTTTCAGAATAATGCAGGTGGGTATTTGCATATTTTCAACTTTATGCAGGGGAATTATTGCTGAATTTCCATATAAGACAATTGAATTTCTGCAAATTTTCAAATGTATGGGGAGGGGTATGTATAATTCTTATAATGAATTATGAGATGCTTACAACTTCAGTTGATGCTTTTGAACGTCACAATGCGATTTTGAACTACTTTAATTTAAACTGCTTTATGATTTCTCATCAATTTTGTTATATTCACTATATGGTCATGCTTGTATTATCGGTTGAACTTACATAATATAATTTTTCTCTTTGTGCATAGACTTCTACACCACGATACGGTGACAATACACCAGCCCAAAGGTAGTCACAGGGTTCCCGTATAACTTGCCATGCGTTTGAAGAACAATAATTAATCATTGTTTGAAAGAGATGCTTACAAATGGTTGGAGCTAACTGGATACGGAATCGACTATGTTTTGGTGATAACTAGTTTGGAACTTATTTTCAAGTGTTTTGGAATATTGGTTGATTGTAATGCCTAGGGGTGTATTTTATCTACAAAAGCATGCTCTAATTTTGTACCAAAGACATGTAGATTTTTGCAATTGATGTTTGGGTTATACTAATTATTACTATGCCCATAAATTGTATGATTTGATAGGTGGTAATTTGTGGGAGTATGTTTGCATTGAAAAAAATGTAAAAATACCCTTATGTGTTTAGGTCTATTTGTACAAAAAAAAAAAAAAAAAAACTACATTGTTATTATTGAAAAAAAAAATGCAAAAATGCCCTTCTGTCTTCGAGGGTATTTTTGTCAATTTTCACATTTGTCCTTTAATTAGTCCAACCAAACTAAATATTAATTTATGAGCCCAATTAAATTTGACCGGATTATTAATTGCCGAACAACAAATTATATTATACATCCAATTAAATTATGGGCCCAATTAGACAATTTGCCTAATTGACTATGAGGCCAACCGAACCCAGCCGAATAGTTGCTTTAATCAGGCAAAAAAAAAAACCTTTTTGTTTGACTATCCTCTCTTGACTTATCTTCCCAGATATATACATTGATTTATGTAATTAGCAAAGTTAGATTTAAGAAAGAAAAAAAAAACCCGTCTTCAAACTATTTATTACTCGTAAAAATATAAATCCTTATGATGAAAGATTTAATTTACATCCCAAAATAGGATGGGCGGGCAACGCGCGTGCATTTCACACACATTACACGTGGCTGAATAAACTTGTTCAACAATTCTAAATATATTTGAAATTTGAAATTTCATTATTCGAATTATTCAATTATTTTTTTTTTTGATAACCCAGGTGTCCAAGCTTACACTAGACTAATCCTGGACCCTCAGAACCCTTGCCCTAGAACCCTGAAGGATGTAAATCGCGGGATGTGCCTCCACCAAGCCTCGGGATCCCACCATACTGCTGTACACTCTGCGCACAAAGGACGAATTATTCAATTATTAATTTGTATGAGTGTTGTTATTTTTAATTTGTACAATCCACAAATGAAGATAAGTTTATAACACCAACTCATGAATTAGGTAAGTGAATATATATAGACTCATACGTTATTGTCAAATTAATGTATGGCTTGGTGGGCCTTAACTTCATATTGATCGTCTAGGATCCCTTTTAATTTAATTCCTTGTAATGTTTTTTGTGATGATGGTTATCCCATCTTTGATTTGATTGAACCTTTTGTATGATGTTTGTTTTTTAATGAAGTATTGAATTATAAAAAAAAAAAAAAGTCTTGCACCAACAGGTGATTGGTCTAGTGGAAGGGACTAGTCACTACAAAGTAGCGGACTCATGTTCGAATCCATGTTGGGAGAGGTAACCACTTATTGTGCCTAACCCGCCTCGAAAGGGATTAAACCCTTGGGAAACCAAAAAAAAAAAAAAAAGTCTTGCAAGGTTAAAATCGTCATAATCATTCTTCTTCTTTTGCATAGGGTGGCGACAAAGCAAACATGCCTTTGGGGTTAAAAATTCGGGTCGGATGTATGAAAATTAACACGAATTGGCACATAATATTTGATAAAAACAATGTTTTGTAGGTTAAATATTCAGATACCGGCTGCAAATATCCAAAAAAAAAGTTTCCAATAAAAAAAGGAGCCAATAATTGAGTGGTTTCACAAGATATCCTATTATGAAAGATTTTACATTCTTTTATAAGATTGGCAAGCAACGTGCATGTCACACACATAGCACGCACCTTTTGGGACTCGTGCCCCGACTGTCTAGTGGAGTTTTTGCGTAGGAATTTACAATCCAATGTACATAGAGTAGTTTCCACTTATTCACCTTGTAACATGGACATTAGTTTGAAATAAAATGTGAATGGTTTATTTGTTAAAAAAAAAATGTTTATATGTGTGTTCTTATCTTAGATTGTAGAATCCACAAATCATGGCATGCGTATTACAGTAACTCGTAGATTAGGTAAGTGAATATATATAGACTCATACGTTCGATTAGCAAATTAATGCGTTATGTTGAATGTTAAGTCTTGTTAGGTTAAAACCGTCATAATTTTTTTTTTCTCTTGCATAGGGCGGCGAGGAAGCAAACATGACTCTAGGGTTGGAAATGTAGGTTGGATATTTTTTTTTTTTTTTTGGTTTCCCAAGGGTTTAATCCCTTTCGAGGCGCGTCGGACACATAAAGTGGGAACCTCTCCCAACAGGGATTCGAACCTGAGTTCGCTACTTTGTAGTGACTAGTTCCTTCCACTAGACCAATCAACTGTTGGTGTAGGTTGGATATTTGAAAATTAACTCGAACCGACACAAAAAAATTTGATCAAAATAGAGTTTTTTAGGTTATTTGGATAACTTAAAAATAACCATAATATATTATCAAAAACAGCAAAAAGGGCTATCACTTATCATACAAAGTAGAGAGACGAGAATTTAGCCTTTTGCGGCTTTCATAAGAAAAGAAAATTATTGTCAGATTAACTTGAGTAGGAGAGTACTTGAATTATTGTGTGTCCGACAATTGTTATGTTTATGTGACAATTTATAGTAAAATTGTTATGTTTATGTGACAATTTATAGTAAACTCGATCATTGGATACCCGAAGTATCAAATAGCCGACCTTAAGGCTCTATTTGGATGGGTTTTGGTCTGGTTTCTCGGGTCTCGGTTTAAAAAAAAATGGTTTGGGTAGTTTCGATGAAACTTTTGAGACCTCATTTGGATGGGTTTTGACTGTTGGGTTATGTGGTTTGAATAAGTTGAAACCTCACTTGGATTGTGTTTGGATGTTGGGGTTTAGGGGAAAAAATAGGTAGTAGGTGTCAAATCAATATTTTTTTAGTGAGATTTGGGGGAAAAAATAGGTGATAGGTGTCAAATCAATGCTTTATATGTTTGAAGAGTTTGAGTGTGAGTTTTTGAATAGATTTTTTATGATTTTATGGATTTGGCGAAAACTCATTTAAAAGAGTTTTGGTTTCGCGAGACCGGACCAAAATCCATCTACATACACCCTAAATTTCTAAAACGGACTCCCAACCCGATCCAATCTAACCCTGCACTACACAACTTTCTTTGAGCACAAGTTTCTCAGTTTTAACTTTACCAAAGTAGTGGTAAAATTTTACCAAGTCCTGTCCCCCATTTACGCGTTAAACCGTTGAATTGTTGTCAACACTTTTCTTCTACTAATCCTCAAAAAGGAAAACCCTTCTTCTACTAAAAAGATGCCTATTTTCTTCTTCTAGATAAAGATTTGCAATTACATAATAAATGAATAATACAGTAGTAGAGAAGAAGACATTGCTTCCCGCGTTTTCCATATGCATTTTTTTCTGTATAAATTCATGCGTGCAAGCTATTTCCTTCACAATCTCAACCCACCACCACATTTTATTTTCTTTTGTGGCTTCTCAACGGTTTTAATTCTCTTTAAGCTTCTTCATTCCTAATCAGCCTTCAAAATCAATCTTTATCTACTTCGTCACATTTCCCATTTCTTTATTGTATATATATACAACATCACTTTCCTCTTTTCTCTTTCTTTCTCCATAAAGTTCACATTAATTATCCATCAAATATTTTTCTCTGATTTTCTAATTGATTTCAAGGGTTTGGTACTCCAGTCATTTTCTTGCTGATTTGCCAAGGGATCTATGGAGTAGGTACTTCTTCGAAGCAAAATTGAATCTTTCCACTCTGGGTATGTTTTATAATTGTTTAATTTTTATGGGCTCTCGTTGGATTTTTTTTATTATTGCGATTTTGACTGTAATCCGTGTTTTATTATAATTTGAGAAGAAGGAATGGTATAATTTTGGGAGTTCATTTATCAATGTAGCTATCTGGGTCCTTTTTTTTTTTTTTGATAATATATTTACCTTGATTTTTACCTCCATATGTCGCAAAATTGAATCTTTCCGTTTCTGGCAGGTTTTATGAGTGTATTTTTTATGGGTTTTGTTGGAATTTTTAATTCATGCGATTTGAAGCCCATGTTTTATTATTATTTCTAAGTAAATGATTTATTAATGTAGCTATCTGGGTACATGTTTATAACTTGTTATGCTAATTTAATTAGCTTGATTTTTCCCATTGTAATTAAGCTGATTTATTTTATGGGAATTGTTATTTTTGAACCCAGAATTTGATACAAGGGATTGGAGAAAATGAACTGATCTGTCTTTTGCTTTAGCTTTGAAGCAATCTGCAGAAACCAGAAATTTGAATTTACTATATTTACTTATTTTAGTGTGTGTTTAATTTGTTTGAAGATAAGAGCTTTTTAAAGAAGTAAAATGGGCAGCCACTTGAGCAAGAAGCCAGGAGAGACTTCAAGCGCAAATGCAATCAACAATATGCAATACACAACTGAGTTAACCTCGTACGAGGCAGCCTGCAGGCTAGACGTCGATTTACAATCCTTCGATACCACCCTCCAAGCTCGTACGACAAATGTCATAAATGCCCTTGCTTCAGGGGTAGAAGTACGTGCCTTATCCTTCGATTCCTTAAGGGAAGTCACAGAATGCCTCTTAGACATGAATCAAGAAGTTGTTAAGGTTATTCTAGATTGCAAAAAGGACATATGGAAAAATCAAGAATTGTTCGAGCTAGTCGAGGAGTATTTCGAAAACAGCCTCAAAACTCTCGACTTTTGTGCTGCATTAGAAAAGTGTCTCAAACGAGCTAGAGATAGTCAGTTGCTTATTCACGTTGCCCTTCAGCAGTTTGAAGAGGAAGATGGGATCGAGGGAAATGAGAGGTATTCTAAGACATTGGAGGAGTTAAGGATTTTTAAGGATGCAGGGGACCCGTTCACAGAGGAGTTTTTCCAGATTTTTCAGTCAGTTTATAGACAACAAATGCTAATGCTCGAAAGGTTGCAAATGAGGAAGAATAAGTTGGATAAAAAGTTGAAGAACATTCATTCTTGGAGGAAGGTTTCTAGTATTATCTTTGCAGCCACTTTCGCGGCGGTGTTGATATGTTCCGTGGTGGCTGCTGCCATGGCTGCACCTCCGGTGGCTGCGGCACTGGCGGCTGCCACCTCGATTCCGTTGGGGTCGATGGGGAAGTGGATAGATTCACTTTTGAAGAACTATGAGAATGCTGTGAAGGGGCAAAAGGAGATTATCAATTGTATGAATGTGGGAACTTATGTTACGATTAAGGACTTGGATAATATTCGGGTGTTAATCGATAGGTTGGAAGTCGATATTGAATATCTTCTGAAAAACGCCGAGTTTGCGGTGAATGAGGAGGCTGTGAAAGTTGGTGTGGAGGAGATTAAGAAGATAATGGATGTGTTTATGAAGAAAATTGAGGAATTGGGTGCTCAAGCTGATAATTGCAGTCGGGATATACGCAGGGCTAGAACCGTCATTCTGCAAAGGATCATCAAGCATCCCAACCATTGAAGATTATTATGAAAAGATGTGTTGAGTGCTCTCTTATAGTAACTACATTTGTGATGATACTATTTATCACCTTTGGTCTAAAACCTTGGCCTAATGCAAATTATGCAATAGAATGATTATTATAAATGGATGAATAAATTGGACAGTCTATTTTATTCGTCGATTTTCTAATTTGTCGACGGATTATATATTGTTATTAATTATGTACCTGTTTCAAGGTTTCTAGTATATTAAAATGTTGTTATTTTCATGACATGTTATGTTTAGTAATTTGATATTCAAAGATGCATGTTTTTGTAATAATTTGGCATAGACAAAATATTTATGTTAGTTTTAACTTCCCCGAGGGATGAGGTGTTTGTTATGAAACAGAAAAGTGTAATGACCAATTCACTTATTTAGTTGTCTTTGGCCGTGCCCACAATGTCGTAACATATTTTGCCTCAAAAGCATGACATGCCTTAAAGTTAAAGACAGACCAAATTGAGGTTAGAGTGTTTTTAAAAGCTAGATTTGAATTTTCAATTTGAATATTAAAGAAAGTAAAAGGGTTATTGTTGAAGTTAGGGTCCAGGGAATAAAAAAAGATTTTATTGCTTCAATTTGTTAAGTGTCAAGAAAATAAGCAACTATATATATAGCTCGATTTGCTAGTTTTGACCTTATTCTACAGGGCTGTCTCATTAGATTTCTAAGATTTTTTAAGTTTTATTTAACATGTTTTGAATTTCTTGCATTTAAAATGGTTGTCTGATTTTTTATAGATGAAACGAACAATAATTTAAACTTTTCAAGTAGTGTTTCTCGAAAAAAAAATATGGAAAGAAATAAGTAAAGTAAGGTAAGAATTATGTTACTCATGAATTCATGTCAAATCAAAGTTATTTTGGTTAGACATTTAAGAATATAATGATTAGAAGCTTAATGGAAAAGATAAAGAGTCTCTAATAAGCAAAAAAATTGTTGCTTTGGGTTTTTTTTTTTTAAAGTACAAAATACATCAAAATCAGAAATCTATTCAAGTACAATCAAATTTCAAAGAAAAATAATTAGTATTAATACTAGGGAAAAAACCCACATTTGTAAAAATTGAAACCTGAACTTTATACTTAGTATCTTACCAAAGGACTACGACCTCAATGGTTTGCTTTGACTTTTTAGAGAGCACTAAAATGCTTTTATAAAAGTTACCATTTTTGTTTATAGTATTATTTTGATTAGTTGGACTAAAAATAAGAGGGAATTGCATTTTTCATACAAAACTTTTATCTATTTTAGACATTTGGTACAAAACTTTTAAAAAAGACACATTTAATATCAACATTAAAGGACATTTTTCATATTTGCTTGAGCTTTAGTGATGATTTTTGATATGCTTAAAATTATGCTCCATATTTTTTATCATAGCATGCTTATGTGCCCTATATCATATCTGGAAATTATTATGGCATGACTACTTGTAGATTATGATATATGATTTATTTTTTATTAATATCCCGAAACTTTGTTAATTTTATGTTAATTATTTATTGTGTTTCATGATCTGAAACTTGTACCATTAAGAAGCTCTCGTCAAGACTTTTTCAGCCATATAAAGAACACAAAATTTGATCCCAAAAAATTGACGGAGAAAATAAATGTGAAAAAAATTCTCCAATTTTGATATTAAATATGTCTTTTTTAAAAATTTGATACCAAATATCTAAAGTTGGTAAAAATTTAATATGAAAAACATAATTCCCTCCTAAAACTAATGACACAACTTTGACTCTTTGAGGATTGAGGATGACCACATCAACAAGTAGCCGAGCAATTAAGAAATCTAATCTAATAAAATAAACCATAGCAGATCATTGCTTAACATCCCAATAGAACAACTTGACACTAGACATGAATATGACGTCACTCAGCCTGAAATGACGTAGCCTACTGTAGGTCCATAAATAACTCGTCTCTCATCTTTAATCTGTCTGATTGTAATTTCACAATAAATTTACCAAATGTTACATTCATAGTAGTACCCTTGTCAAATACGCCAACCATTTTCCAGAACCTCAATTATTCTTGTGGAGTCCGAAAATTCGACTACTTCTCTGAGATTTATCTTGCATGGCATTTCCAATGAATTTCAAAGATTAAAATCCTCTATTACTAATCATCTAGACGAGAGTTGTCTTGCACTGCCATTTCCAATAAATTTCAAAGATAAAAATCCTCTATTCAATTGTCGTATTACTCACTAATCATATGAACCATGAATTGTCATATTACTCACAGATTTCTTACATAATAGAGTAAATGATACAAATTCATTAAATTTCGTGTCCTCTATCGATTTCTTATAACTCCGGTATGTTATCTTGGGCTCATACTAGGGATAAGACCATATTATAAGTTTTCTTCAATTAAAATTAATGTGACAAAAGCATTTGCACATATAATTTTGGTAATTTTATACCCTTTGCACTCTTCGGTCCGAACGGTAAATACACAGTCTAATAGATAAAAAAAAAACACTTTTATTAAGTCTTCTTTTCATACTTCCACTGCTCGCTAGCTAGGGGGAGTTTATCAGTATCACATTCTATGTTTTTTATGGGAAAGTTTTGGCTACCAACCATCGGGTGTATTGGTGTAATATCATTCCCTCATGTTCTACTTTTTGGGATATACATGTATTCCCCAATATACAAAAATTGGACAGATATTGGTACTACCCAGAGGGTAACCAGAACTACCCATTTTTTATATTAACTATTAAGATGATTCTTTTTTTTTGGTTTTCTAAGGATTTAATTCCTTTCGAGACGCGTCAAACACATTATGTGGGAACTTCTCCAAACAGGAATTCGAACATGAGTTCGCTACTTTATAATGACTAGGACCTCATGATTAACTGAACTTGAGAATTGGGCTATCAACACAACTAGAAAAGTTTAGGAACTAGTCTTCCCTGGGCCAAAGCGTTGTTAATTTTTTTTAGTTAAGTTTAGGTTTAAGTCAGGCCGGAAATCGTATATGTTCAAGGTTCAATATTGTTTGCACTCTTGCCTTATTTTTTTTTGTTTTCCAATGATTTAATCCCTTTCGAGGCGCGTCGGGCATGTTAAGTGGGAACCTCACCCAACATGAATTCGACTATGAGTTCTCTACTTTATAGTGACTAGATCGATCACCTGTTGGTGCACTCTTGCCTCCTTTACTAACGAGCGATTATATCAATGACTGGAATTTTAAGAAAATATTCTCTATTTTTGGATTTTTTTTGGGGGGGGAGGGGGTGGTTCCCAAGGGTTTTTTGGTTTGAAAATGCAAAGTTCGATTTAGTTTAAAATTATGGTGTTTTTGGTTTGAAGACGGCACCGTTCGGATTTTCTCAAGTAATTTACACACTAATTTTAAGAAATACTGTAGAATTTTCCAGTGTGGGCTGGCCCATAAACACCAAAGGCCCATATAAGAACGAAAAGAATAAAATTGCACTACACCAAACTTGGAAAGCAAGCGATAAGCCACAAAATAGAGTTTTTCTCCCCAAATTCGGTTCACTTCAGCTGGAGAAAATATTATCTTAAACCCTAATTTCCTTTGGAAGAAACATGAATAATGTATCTTCTATGGAGATCGACTCTAAAGAGTATCAACTCAGATGCCAACTTCGAGGCCACGAAGACGACGTAAGATCTCCCAAACCCTACTGCGCGCAATTGACTGATGTACTATGTGAAAATTTTATTAGATTTTATTGGAGTTAAATAATAATATGATCAATTGCGCCAAACACCAAGAAAATACCTTTATTCTCACGTATGGCGTTTTAGGGACTTTTTGATGATTGCTTCACTCTTCTGGAACTGGATTAAATGAGGATACCCCTATTACTCTTTCTGGTCATTCCTAGAGTTCCTATTTTTCCTGATCATGAATTTAGCTTGACATAAAGAGGAAGAAGCCATTAATTTACTTGTACTGCCTTTTACGGTTTACTTGATGATACTGTTAAAAATGTGGATTAAATACGAATACCTTTGCTCCTCTTTCCTGATTTTATTGGAGTACTAATATATTATATGATCAGTTGAGTAAGCATCAGGAAGAAACTTTTAATTTTTCTATAGAGAGACTTACAGTCGAGTTGATGTTTGCTTTACTGATTGATAAAGTGTCTCAAATAAGAATACTATACAAACACACAACTGCATAATCTTGTATTCACAACATAGTACTCAATTAATTTCTTGTACATTATTTTAGGGACGTCTTTATGAATGCTCTACTGGTCAAGAAAGTGGATTCAATTTGATACTTTTATTCTTCTTTCCAGAATTTTTTTGAAGTTACTATTTTATTATGTGATCAGTTGAGCCAAGCATCAGTAGAAACCTACAGTGTTTTAGGGTCACATTGATGTTTGCTTTGTTGTTCAAGAAAGTGGTCAAATTCGAAGACTATCAATATAACTACGCAACTTCATAATATTATTATTGAGAATGGAGTATTGAGTTGAACTTAATGTGCTAATTCGATCTGTTTATTACCATGCTTTACTGCATTCCATTATCTTTAGGCTCGTGGAATATGCATATGTGGAGATGCTGGTATAGCGACTTCTTCAAGAGATAGAACTGTTAGATTTTGGACTTTAGATGGATCAGAAAAGCGTGATTACACAATTTCAAAAATATTGTTGGGCCACACTAGTTTTGTGGGACCATTGGCTTGGGTCTCGCCAAATGAGGAGTTTCCGGAGGGTGGGATTATATCTGGTGGGATGGACATGCTTGTTCTTATTTGGAATTTGGCCACTGGAGAGAAAGTTCAGACGTTGAATGGTCATAAGTTGCAGGTGACCGGCATCACATTGGATGGTTTGGACATTGTTTCAACATCTGTTGATTGGTATGTCTCATTTTTGTGTTTAATGATTATGTTTCTTGTATTATGTTTTCCCTGCACTGCAAGTTTTGATGGTTTTTGGTTATCTATAGTCCATGCCACTCAAGATATCCAATTCTGGGTTTTAAAAAAATATAAAATATGAATATTGTTATATTTTACCGAAGTATATTTGAATGCTTATTCCTTCAGGTTTTTTCTTATTGAAAACTGATTGTGGAGTTAGTTATATATAACTGTATAGTTCTAGTTTTGTATCTAGTTTAGTTAAATACTTAATACTCATACATATCATATTTTTCTTTTGCTTTGTAAGACCTGAGGTTAATGATTCTAGTTTGACGTGGAAATTATGGTCTTCGTGCATACTCTTAATGGTCCTTGTAGATGTTGACAGCATAATAATTACCAACTCATTTCTGTACTTGAAAATTTGTAATTAAACGCGATATCATTCATTTAAACCACAAGTGAGGATTTGGCCTTCTTTTTCTTATCGACTAGCAGACAGGGGGACCAAGTGAGATTTGGTGAGTGTAAACATTGATTTCTGGGTGAAACCATTGTTATTGCCAGCCATTTTTATGCTAGGAGAGCTGTCTGTGGTTGTTCGATGTGGATAGCGTGGTTTGGTAAGTTCACTTGATGCTATGCAAGAACGCAATTTGTTGCCTAGTTTTAAAGGACATGGATTTTGTTTCTCATCTTCCTCGAAAGCGGCAAAATAGTTTCTGTGAAGCAGCCAACGAACGAGGATGGGAAATCTGGGCCTTAGACAAACAGTTCTGAGCAGGCACACAAACAAACACATTTAGACATGAACAAGTTACAGATACAAATAGAATTATGATGGTTTGTATGCATCGATCTTTCCGTTTTTAAACCATAAGCCCTATTAAGGTTACCAGCCCACTCTCTTCACCTGATACAGTGCAGTCTGAGTACCCAAAAGGCAGAATGTTATTGTCACACTTTTTCTTTTTAATTTGTGATGTTTTATCTCTAATAGATTCTTTTGATTTAACTTAATTTGGGATCTTGAAGCTCTGATGCATTTCCTGATTTAAGCTTTTTTTTGGCTTCATTTTAGTACAATAAGGCGGTGGAGGGGAGGCCAAGAGGTTGAATCATGGGAAGCTCACAAGGCAGCAATTCAAGCAATTCTTAAGCTTCCTTCTGGCGAGCTTGTTACAGGTGTAAGCCATAATGAATTTAGAATTCATTATTTTTTCAGCAGTTGTTTTTCATTTTTTTTTTGTTTTTTATGTTCAATAAAATAAAAAGAAAACCGGGTCCTCATTTTGAAATTTCGCAAGGTCTTTTGCTTCTATACATGTGCATAAAATGTAAAATGGTCAAAAAAGTCGCCATCCGATTTTGCTTCTGTGTGGATATATGTACTTTTTATCTTGAAATTGGTGACCTTGCAATAACTTTTGATATTCATTCCCATTAATTCTGATGTTTATCCAGGTTCAAGTGACATGACTTTGAAGCTCTGGAAAGGGAAGTCATGTACCCATACATTCCAGGGTCATACAGGTTTAATTTTAACTTTCTTTCCACTAGTTTTGATGTTTTGCTCCTTTATTATACATTCTCTTCAAGGGCAATATATAACTGATATTATGATCCTTTTTTTCTTCTTCATAAATTGGTAATGATAAATTGATAGATGTGTGTGTTATCTTATTTATCGATGTGTGACAATTTGAACTCCACTCTTTAAGTTAGAAAATAGTTTACTTCATATTCTGGGATTTTATCATTCCTTAATCTGCACCATTGCAATTAGATTATATAATTTAATTCAAAGATGAAGACCATGAAATAGTTTTTATATTTGTTTATAGATATAATAAAGTGTATATATATTTCTCTCTGTGTGTGTATTGTGTAATATGGTTTTACCTAGTTGGGAAAACGAACCCATGAAGACATGGCAGATTAGGATTTACTTATGCATACGTGTTGAGCAGGTCAATGGGTGCCTGTCATCAGCCTAGTTTGTGAGAAACAAGAGATGAAACCTATTAAGTTCTCTGAAGCTAGGCTTTAGGAGTTACTTGATGTTTGAAAATCTTTAATGTAGACATGGAGACCTACTCATAGGAAGATGACTACAATAAAATTGTTTGTTGATTGTCTGATTATATTCATTGTTCTCTTGCATAAGCGCAATAATTTTTTACTTCTAGCTGTATTTTTGCAGATACTGTTCGAGGATTGGCTGTGATGCCGAGTTTAGGAATCCTTTCGGCATCACATGACGGGTAATATGTTGCTTCTTTGTGAGTATACATTTTAACTCCATTTAGTAACTGCTATGATGAATTACTTGGACCCCAAAAACGTGCCTTTGGATTTGGAGTTCTGCTTAATGGCTATTGTTATCTAGCACATGAAAGTAATCATTATATCACACCGACCTAACTGTTCCCTTTATTTGATAATGGACTTCTAGAGTATCATGAATTTGAAATTTCATTTCTCTGTGCTCTTTATTCCCTCAATAATCTGGTTACAAACCCACATCTGAATGCATTATGGTATACATACACACATGCACACGAACAACCAGGTAAGTTCTCTGTGCAATTTGTTGTCTTTGGAACAGTTTATTAAGTTGGTATGATTTTATAAGATGAGAATTTCTGGTTTCATAACTTAATGCAATAGTTGTTAGGCATTAGGAATACAAGATCATTCTTTTGTGCTAATATTTATGAGTGGATGCTGATCTTGCGTAACTTCTCTTTTTAAATATGATGTTAAGCCAGATTTCGTTTTAAATGTAATGGTAACTGTTGACGGCATGTAAGGAAGTGTAAAGCTCTTGCTGGACAAAAAAAGGAAACTTGGAGAATAGTGACGAGAATAGTAACTTAGTGTGTACTTTAACGTCATTGATGGCACTGGAAATAGTAAAAGGATAAAAACTGAAGGAAAAATGTTGAATTGCAATATATTATCCTAAAATGTTTTAAGCTTGTAATTTAATCCTTCTGTAGTTCTTGAGAGCTCTTTTTTGAACTTATTGTACTTGATCTTTGGCATAAGCTTTTCCTCAATTTCTCGTTTACTTTGTCTTTTACTACAGATCTATTTGTTCCCATGAATGAACGCTATTGATTCCATCCATATTTCTTCTAACTTTATAGCTTTGGCAACCGTCACATATACACAGATGTTAGGAGTGTTCTTTATTTGTTACTTAATAGCTAAATGAGAATTATGTTATGTTTGGATTGTCTAACAATTCTTATTTTATTGTATTTTCTGAAGGTGGAAAATAAGTGTGTGTACCATTTTTTCCTTTGTGTTTATTTTTCGACTTTATTGTTGTATTTCTAAATCATTTTTATTTGCGAATGGCAGTTCTATCAGGCTATGGGCACTCAGTGGGGAACTTTTGATGGAGATGGTTGGTCATACATCTATAGTCTATTCTGTGGATGCTCATGCATCTGGACTTATAGTCAGTGGTAGCGAGGATTGTTCAGCAAAGATATGGAAAGGTTATAGTCATTTGGTTGATGTGTTCATTAATCGTTTAACTGAAATCTGGTAGAGCTTCTCTGTGATTCTTAATAAGTATATAATGTCTTTTTGAAGAAAACATTGGAGATGGCATGTGACCAAAAATCTCTTTCTTTAATATATTTTCTTGAATCAAAGATAACAAAAGATATAAAAAGGTTACTTTCTCATGTCCCATGACAAGACTGAACTTTTAGATAGTCTTTGGATTTGGCTTGATTATTGTTTTCCTTGTTTATGGTCCCTGAACAGTTGAGGTAAAATTGTGCTAGGTTAGGCTTTCCAATGTTTGCTGAGGATAAAGTTTGCCTTTAGAAAGTGCTAGTATCGACACAACAATCATTCTATTTTGATTGCTGTGTTAAATTAATTGTGGCAGAGCTTCTCAATGATTTTGATAATAAGTAAATAATGTGTTTTCGAAGAGAACATTGGAGATGCTGTGTGACCAAAATTTCTTTCTGTAATAATTTCTTCTTGAATCAAACATGATAAAATATCATATGCGGCATCAGATTTAGCAGCAAAAATATATTGCTTCAGTTGTCCTGAGCTTCTTTACTCTGTACATGAAAAATCGTGTAATGTTGCAGATGGAATTTGTGTTCAAAGCATAGAGCATCCTGGCTGTGTTTGGGATGTCAAATTCATGGAAAATGGCGACATCGTGACTGCTTGCTCTGATGGCATTGTACGTATTTGGACAGTAGATCACGATAAGGTTGCTGGAGCAGTAGAACTTGATTCATTTGCTACTCAACTTTCTCAATACAAGATCAGTCGGTATTGTATCTATTCGTATTTAGTTTCTTTGGTCAATTAATTTTGAAGATCAATTGCTGTTTGTATTGTTTAAGTTGGATAATGTAAAGTAAATTTGCAACTGGTAGTTGTCAAGCTTGCTGATTATAAATTATTATGATTCTCGTGCTAGGAAATGGACTTATTTCAGATAAACAGATGATATATTTAGCAAATTATCTCTACAAGCACCTTATTTTTTAGTTTTGAGTTCTTTTAATTTCGATAACCATTTGCTATCTTTCCCATTGTACTAGGAGACGTTTATACCTAATTTTATTTTATCTTTTGTCAGCTGCTTTTTGATGCTTTCCTATGTATCTCATGAACTGGTTTGGTATTTATAGCTTGAATTTAATTGAATGACAAGATATTGGACCTTTGTAGTCAAGTTTAATTGTTATTGAATAACTTATTGAGTCACTTTGGAATATCTAATTCACTGCTTGATCTCACTATCATGTGTATTTCATTTTGCTCCAGGAAGAGAGTTGGAGGGCTGAAATTGGAAGATTTACCAGGTCTAGATGCCCTAAAGACTCCAGGTATGATGACTTGCGGTAGTATTTCCTAGCTTTTATGGAACAGGGGTAATGAGAATAGAAGTGGTTTAGTAGTGTTGCTCGATTCGCAATTAAAGGATGTAGACTTTTTACCAGAAAATTTCTTTTATATTTAACATGCAAAACTGTTTCTATGACTAAAATGATCAGGAACTAGTGATGGGCAGACAAAAGTTGTTCGAGAAGGAGACAATGGTGTGGCTTATGCATGGAGTATGAAAGAATACAAGTGGGACAAGGTACTAATCTATCGCATTTCCTGATCTGTGCTCGTCTTAAATTATATTTTCTGATGATTGTAGAGTATGCTAATGCTTGTCTTCGTATGTTAATGCTATTGGCTGAAAATATTCTAATGGTTAATATGATTCTTGATATTCCATTTTTGTTCTTTATTTGTTAGTCTCGTTGGTTGTATTGTACTTTACTAACTGATATGTGACTTTATATGGAAAAAAGCTTCTAACATTTCATATCGTCCAGCATCTTTTGTTGAGTCCATGATAATTGACCTTCACATTTCATATAGATTGGTGAAGTTGTTGACGGACCTGATGATAATTTGAAGAGTCCTGTGCTTGATGGTGTTCAATATGACTATGGTTTGCCTTTTCTACTCTTAACTTACTTTTTTGATTCATCTGTACATTCCTTTTCCTTGTCAACTACAATCTGTGTTATGTGTTGTTTCAGTGTTTGATGTTGACATTGGAGATGGTGAACCTGTGCGGAAATTGCCTTACAATCGCTCAGGTATGACTATTCGTGACGGAAAAAATTGAGAAACTATACAAGCATCTTTATAATTTTGGGTAATCAAAGTCATGCATGTGTTACTGAATGTGAGTTTGATATACAAATTATACATTTTTCTTATTTCTTTGTAAGCAGTTCCTCTGGATTTTTTCTTTGGTTTATATATTTTTTCTTTTGTTTACATTGCGCCCTTATCGGAGTCTTATTTTTTATTGACATTGTGCACAAATTTGCAGATAGTCCATATGACGTGGCTGATAAGTGGTTACTCAATGAAAACTTACCTCTTTCTTATCGGCAACAAATTGTGGAATTTATTCTGCAAAATACAGGACAAAGAGATTTTACTCCAGATCCATTATTTCGAGACCCCTTCACTGGCTGTAAGCTAAAAAAAAGTGTGAGAGTTTGGAGTTAGGTTTGATGCACCACTCACATTAACTATTTCTTTATTCTTTTTAATGATTCAGCTAGTGCTTATGTACCCGGAGCACCATCTAAATCGACAGGTTCCTTTTCATTGTGGACCTAGCTTTCAGTTTTTTCCTTTATTCTGATTTTATTTGTGAAAGAGAGGTTGTGAACTGCTGCTTGAAAAAATGCAGGTGTATTAAAGCCCTCTTACAAGCACATTCCCAAAGTAATCTTTCTAACTGTTATCTTTTTCATTGTTTGATTTAATTCTCTACACTTTAACTTCATAATGGCACGCTTACACCAAGAATATGGTATTTAACGTATCTGGTAAAGCATATAGTAGTCTTTATTCTGTTGAGAATAACAAACACGATTAGTCAAGATAATTTTTTTGTCCTGTATGTGTACCTTCACATGGACCCTTATGAAACTATAAACTGAACCAACCTCGTAAATTCTGGTTGTGACATCAGGAATGATCTAATGACATCAGAGAGGCGTCTAAACTCTTTGTGAATGATGTATTTGTAGATCGTATATGACAGTGTAAAGGGAATCATTCTCAAATCGAATTGTGGGAAAAGTGTGTAGGAAGTAGACACGAAGGTAATAAGGACGGACTGAGCATGTGGGGTATAATTAGTCCATCTAGACTGGACAAGAAACAATTGATATTGATTATGTAAACCTTTAAGCTCTATCATTCAAATAGAAGGGAACAAGGGCAGCTTAGATATGAAGAACCGACTTACCTCGGCTAGAGCAAATTTAAAAGTCTGGGAAAGACTATGCCAGGTCATTAAGGAAGACAGATGGAAGTTGAATATGATTGAGATGGGAGTACTTAGATGAATATGTTGTACAGTTGCGTGACAATGGTTGGTAACATTCATCGTATGCGGGTTATAAAATCGGACTATTTTCTGTAGACATGAAGAAGGTGACCTAAAATCATATAGAATGAGGTTATTGGAAAGGATTGGAGGATTTATTTTTTCACTTTAGCGGTGACCTGTGATAGAATTGTGGTGGAAGAAGGTTAATGGATGTAGCTTACCCTAGATTATTATGTGATATAAGAGACGTCGTGGAGTTCAGCTGAGTTCAAAAAAGTGTATCTGTGAAAAAAGTTTTTTCCAAAATAAAGTGTAGTTTATGAAAGCAAGAGTTGTGGTCCAAACTAATTATGAAAAACACAACTCAACTCTGGGTTGTTAGATTTGAAACTCACTAGTTTAAATTTGCTCCTAATCATAAATATTGTTCAACTTTGACAGTTGAATCATTCAGTTAGGTGGTAATTTTTTGGCACTTTGTTCAAAAACTTTTGATTTGTTAGGAATATTTGTTTGTTTAAATAAAATTTGGAATGTGAGTTTAATTTTTTGAAAATATACAGTGATTTACCTAATTTTGTTGATAGTCATTAAGATTTGGCATATTTTTTTCACTTTATGTTTCTGTCATTATACAATGTAGATTGAACTAATGGCTGATGATCTGACCAGTGTCTTGTTGAATTGGGATCAATTGGCTGTCTCAGAATGTTCAGACATTGGTTCAAATGACTCCTTTGAGATCATTAAAGAATCTAGGCTTGACGAATATACCCCTGTTAAATAGCGATGATATTGTGTCTTTAATGTAAAGTGGATAATATCCACCAATTGACTGTCCAATTGGGACTTGGGCAATCTAGGTGACGCTGAATTAGAGAGGTCAAGTGACTGGCTGCCCAGCTAATGTTTTGGAACTAGCATTGGCTTTTTAAAAGATCTTTTGTTATTTTCAAAACTAGTATTAATATATTGTGTTATAAAATGCGAGCTGCTGCTTATGACATTGGATACCAGGAGTTCATTCTTTTTCCTTTCTTTTTTTATCTTTGGATGTCGACGTTGCTCTTAGTGTTAGTTGTACATTTTTTACTCCTGGCAGTTAATCTTAGAGAAATAGCATAGGGTTTATTTGATTTTTATTTAAAGCAGTTGAATTCGTTAGTCATTAATTATTCTTGGAAAACTGGGATCACATAAGCTAGCAGCAGACATTCATCTCGGAGATATTTTGATGTTGTAACATCTTATCTTTCCTTATTATGAATTTTTTGCTTGTTTACATTTAATAGTTCCTAGATTTGATGTAAGATAAGATGTTAACTAACAATATAATTTAGATACTTTTGTAAGTACTTGTTCTACAAGTAATTTTCTTATGTAAATCTGACAAATAATTTCTTCCAGAAAGGGATGCTTGTATTTGACGTTGCTCAGTTTGATGGAATTCTCAAAAAGATCTCAGAGTTTAACAACACACTGCTGTCTGACCAGGTGAACTGTTTGCTTTATTATTGAATTTATGATTCTAGTTGTTGAATTTATGTGATTTACTTTGTATTGTTGTACTTTTATCTCTTATCTGTGAAATGTTCATCCCACCCACAACCCCCCCCCCCCCCCCCCCTCTGTAGTAAATGTCAATTGTCAGTGCTTGCTGGTTGGTTTTATGCCTGACTTAATTTCCTCTTGAAGGAGAAACAACATCTATCGCTGAATGAAGCTGACATGTCAAGATTAAGTGCCATTGTTAAAGTCTTGAAAGACACATCCCACTATCATATAAGTAGATTCTCAGATGGTGATGTTGCTTTAATGCTGAAATTGCTGGAAACATGGCCTGTTGCAATGTTATTTCCAGGTAACTATGTTTAGATTTATTTATTTCCACTAACGTATGCATTATTTGCCTTATCGGTATATTTATGAAAATCATATGAGGAGAAATTGTATTCGCACAGAAAACAATTTGATAATGCAGAGGCTTTTAGCCATTCTATAATCTGTAAACCGTGCTGGTATGAGGTCAGTAGCGGTTTGCAGTTTGCAGTTTGATTAGCCTGGGTATTTGTAGTGTACCCTGTGGTGATAGGATATTGTGAATGCAATGGGTATCTCTGGAGAAGTTCATTAAGGGAATGAGGATATTTTGGGTACACAATCATAAAAGGCAATATAGCTCATTTAAAGTTCATGATGCTTGTTAATTTAAAGTACGAAACATTGTTTAAACAAACAAGCTGCATGCTCAAGTATGCTTCCTTTTAAGTTTAGGTTGTTACAGGTAGCATCCACCCGAAAAAGCAAAAATATATCTCCAACTCCCACTATTAGCATTGTAAGATAAACAACTCAAGCATAACCTTAGCATGCTCAAGTATCATGAGAAGCCAAATAAAAAGCAAGCTAATGTCTTGTCAAAGTGAAGCTTATAAATCTAAGCCTGTTCAAGCTTCATTTTGACAAGACTAAATTAGTTTGCTTTTTATATGGCTTCTCATGATACTTGAGCTTGCTATGCTTGAGTTGTTTATCTTACAATGCTAATAGTGGGAGTTTGAGAATATTTTTGTTGTCCGCGTGGATGCTACTTGTAACAACCTAAATTTAAATGGAAGCATTCAACTTGCTAGTCTATTAGATCAATATGCAATAGAGGCTGTTTTGCGACACGAGGTGATCCCAAAGTACAATACTATTCACAATTGTTCTGTATGGAAGTCATCCAAATTGTTTTTTTCATTGCAGTTGTTGATGTTATTCGAATGATTGTACTGCACCCAGATGGAGTGAGCAAGCTTCTGCAGCATATCAAGGATGAAAATGGTATCTATCTGTACTTTTCCATACCTTTTCAGTTATTGTATATGATTCATATTGAGGTGGATCTGGGGTTGTACTATTACAAAGCTAGTTGTGTTTACATGGTTCTTATAACAAGTTGTTTGTTGTCTTTTGTTATGAATGTTAGTAGCACTGTCTTGGGCCTGTAAATTGTATTTTACTCTCATTTCACTTTGTTGATGTACTGTTCTTTAATTTTCTTTCACCAGATTTTGTTATTGAGTTGATAAAAAAGGTTACTGCAAGTCCTCCACTTCCTGCAAATGTGCTGACCAGCCTCCGCGCAGTGACAAATCTTTTCAAAAATTCAAGCTTCAGTGAATGGTTACAAATTCATCGGGCCGAGGTTAGTTTATTTGATAGTCGGAAATGCTGGATGTAATATATGGAGAAAAACTTGCGAGGCTTTTATGTCATTTTAGAATGTTGTGTTATTACTATTATCTATAACTATTATTCCTTGGCGGTACACTTGCCACTGGTAGGTTATACTCAGTGCAGAGTTCTTCATTTCCTATCTTGTAGATTCTTGATGCCTTCTCTAGTTGTTGCTCCTCTCCAAATAAGAATGTGCAGATATCTTTTGCAACTTTAATACTCAAGTAAGTATCATAGAGAAATGATTAATGTTTATGAAGTTGCAATGTTTTTCCATAATAATAATAATAATAAAAACAAAAAAGATTAATGTTTATGAAGTTCTTTAGATTTCTGTGTGTTGTTTGCTCTTATTGCTTGGCATCTTTCTATGCCCCCAAGTTCTTTTAGATTTCCTATAATACATGGAAATATTAAATCATACAATTAACTTCTTTTGTACTGTATGTTAAATTCTTGTGATTTGAATTCAAAAACCAATTTTAGTTATTTCGATTTTCCGTCCTGATGATCTTGATATTATTTTGCGCACTTCTTATTCCGACCAGGTTTACTGTCTTCATTCACTTTCTTCTGCATTACATAATTTATCCACAAATCTGACCTTGTTCCAGCTTCTGTTGCTCTAATATTGCATCTCTCTCCTTGACAACCTGAATTTGCAAATATATACATTTGGTGCAAACAAATTCTTCTTCCATATCTATTGTTCACTTATTCCAAAAGCTATACAAGCTCTGTACGCATTTCGTTTGCTAAATTTAGATTAGGTATTTAGAATTTATTGAGATGGATATTCAGATTCTGATCATTTGGGTGCCACCTTTTTTCTTCCAATCTCTTTCCTACACCATAATTTTCAATCCCCTTACGCAACAATAAAGATAATAGAATTTTTAAGATCAGCCATCTACAATTTAGAGAACCACTTTCAGATTACTCTGGGTAACAATGCATGTCTAAATTACATTTCCTTAAAAATAAATAATGATCTGATATTGTGATTCATTTCTTTTTGTTTTTAATATATGGGTTCGAGTTGATATTTTTATATCTGCAGCTATGCTGTTCTTTTGGTTGAGAAGAAGGATGAGGAAGGCCAATCTCAAGTTCTTTCAGCGGCATTCGAGGTACCTTTTTGATGCTTCCCTTTTCATTCTGAAACACATTAAAGCTATGTTTTGTCCTAAGCTATCCACGAATGAGTAACGGTCGGGTTGGGCCAAATTTGAGTCAAAATTGAGTCAGACGGGTCGACTCGTCCTTTAAGCTTTGTTATATTATCTTGTTCATTACATACCCCAAAATTATAAGGAATTTTTTTAAATGTTCACATATACATATTTGGCAAATAAATGATAAATTATTTATTTATTTTTTTATTTTTACAAAAAGTAGATTAAAAAGAAAATTCATTTGCATTAAGGAAAAATGTATTTTATATTTAGTTCTAGAGACATCTAATGGCTCGTGATTGGAGGTTATGTAAATTAAGAAAGAAAAAAGTGTTGAGCAAATTTTCTTTATTGAGTGTTTTTTATGTACTTGATATGTGGTTGACTCGGTTTTAACCTTTTTTTGTGTTGAATTTTGGTGTGTGTATCAATAAGAAAATGTTTGTCTTGCATCAGTTTTATTCTTCAATATCATTTCTTACTCACCGAAATCCAAGAACCAGAAGTAGTCACAGAAAGCAAACAAGACATACATATATAAATGTCCATGGGAAAGATTGATAGAAAGCCCTTGGATGTAATTCATTGACATTTCCCTGATGTTCTCCCCTTTTTTTTTTTTTTTTTTTTTTTAATCTCTGAAGATGGCAGAAGAGGGAACTGTTGATTCTGATTCAAGATTCCGGGCTTTGGTAGCCATTGGCTCACTGGTACATTTCTATCTACTCTTAAAATTTTGCTTTTTACACCGTTGAAAAGTAACCAGTTGTGATTTTGTTACCAACAGATGCTTGAAGGCCTGGTAAAAAGGGTAGCTTTGGATTTTGATGTTGTAAATATTGCCAATTCTGCGAAGGCATCCAAGGATGCTAAGATTGCCGAAGTTGGAGCTGACATTGAACTTGTTGCCAAACAGAGTTAAATCATGATTAAAATCCAGGTAAATTTACTATTACAATTAACAGTTTTAATTGACAGATTTAATGTACTGCATTATCTGAAATTATAAGAGATTATAGTTTTTTTTTGTTGAATTCCGTGTTATTTTTCTTCTACAATTTTTCTTTACAGGTTCTGTAATTTGAAATTATTCATAGCCGAGAATGATCGATTTGGCTGGAATTATCACTAAGTGAAACGTTAGATTATCAATTCTGCCAGGATTTTGGATATTGAAATGTTATTTTAACATAAGGTTAAGTTCTGGTTTGTACCTCAAAAATTGGGTTTGGATAAATTATGTCCAAAAATGTGGATGTAAATGTAAGATACGATGCCTGGAAAACGTGAAAACATGTGATGTACAGACAAAGATACATTTATTGATTTGGTTTTTATTTAAAATTTTCGGGCTCTCTGGGTAAACATAACAAAATGCATTATTTTCTTATGAAAAATATGTCTTATGTATCGTTATTCTTCTATTTTTAAAATTTATACCCTATTAATTTTACGCCAAAGAACTCAATTTCAACGTACTTTTTCTGTTAAAAAACATATCAAATATATTTATTTCTAAAATAACAAATGTTACCGTATGCTTTATTGGTAAAACTTGAGATTAACTCAAACTACGTGTCCTTGTTTGTCT
Organism: Penstemon newberryi var. newberryi; assembly: GCA_030819805.1. NCBI lineage: Eukaryota > Viridiplantae > Streptophyta > Magnoliopsida > Lamiales > Plantaginaceae > Penstemon > Penstemon newberryi. Next base: position 8,639,116 of record JAUALY010000004.1, on the reverse strand, counting down.
TGCATTTTTTATAGTATTTTTTGAAATAAATTGAGGTTTATGAAAACGTCTAAATTTCTTAATTTTGTTTACATTGTGAAAGTACTTTCATGAATAAAATTTTGTAGGTTTTTTAAGAAATTATGAAAAAAAATTAATGTAAAATATATGTTATTTTATGTCAAATCATAGTTAATTATGTGAGATTAAGATATAAGCTATTTTATGTCAAATCAAAGTAGAGTTTTTATTTTGTAAATGTTCTTTTTAGAGACAGAAGATTGGGGGTAGGCGTCGGGTTTGGGTAACCAAAACTAGACCCGTCCCTTTAAAAAAAAAAACCCGAATGTGTCGGGTATCTTTGGGTTTGGGTCCCCGTACTTGAAAACTCCATATTACGGAAATACGGGATAGGTTTGTAATTGGTCTCTCCAATTTCGAATACCCGAACCCGCCTATATTTTTTAAATATTATATAACTTATACACTTTTCAATTCCTTCCACTCTAGTACATATACAATACATTACGACTCTAGATAAATATTTGGTATTTGTAATATATAGTATGGATCTAGGTAACTAAATTCGCGCATCAGCCCCTGACGCGCGCTCCGAGTTCGCGCTCTGAGCGCGAAATGACGATTCGCTGCAAAATTCGCGCTCTGTCTGGAGAAAATTCGCGCACTGGTAAAAGAGAATTCGCGTTCTAGATACTAAGCTATAAACTGACCGCAAGTTTTGAAATGTTGTCTTATTTATCTAGTATAAAAATGTGTGAATAGAAATAATGGGGTCCACGATTGATGGACATGGGTTAATGATGACACATTGTCCGACAAACTCACACACATCAACATTTAGTAAATATCAAATCGGCAGAAAAGTAGTGCTATTTATTTAAATATTTAGTATTGTATGAACTTTTGTTACAGTATATTTCATGTTACCATACTAATTCTTGGTATTTTATCAAAAGAAATATATACCAATTCGTGGTCCTTTCTTTATTTCAGGTTGGTGCATAGTTTTAATTTATAGACAAATTATTTTAGATCACTTTATATATTCCGTAAATAGCAGTACATGAAATTACTAGTACCGAATTATTATTTTATATTAAAACGTAATTTCGAAAATCTAATTCAATTTTAAGAAATAGAATGAAATATGGGTAAACAAATTGCGGCAGAAAACCTCCATTAAGTAAAAAGGAAAATTAATTCTTATACCTCTAATTCTATATGAATGTTGTATTGTTTTTAAATACTAAATTTTTTTAGGCACCGTCCTTAATACTAAATTACATATATCCATCAGTGCCATCACGTTGTTAAGCATGCTCTTAGACAATGCTTCTAACTTGTATTATGTATATTCTTAATTATAAGTATGGAAATCTATCTTTTTATCAACCAATACAATTATTTTGATTTTTAATTCTTGACATTTTTTTCGAACTTCTAACTTCTAACTGTTATATAATTTTTTAATTTTAATATTATATTTTAATTATTATAATATTATTTTAAAGACGCTCTAGAGGCGCTCTCATATTCTAAAATTTAACCATCACACGCTCTCACGCTCCCGCTCACGCACCCGCACCCGCTCCCGCTCCGCGACTTAGTTACCTAGGTATGGATTGGAATTTTATTGAGACATGCATTCTTAGATCGTATTTTAGTATTTGCTCATTACATAGTTTTTAGATGGTATTTGTTACATTTGAAATGATAGTTAATTTGTCACATTGATATGTTTTATGTAAATAATATATAAAAAATGATTTGTATTAGCAAAAGAAAAATGATGAGAAATTGATTACGTAATTTACTTTTGTTAGGTTTGTGAAACATTTGTGTTTAAAAAATATACGGAACCCGCAATCCCAACCCGTCCTGTCCTGCAATAATTCGAATACCCGAAAGCGGGTACTCGAATTATTACGGAATGGGTTTGATATTGAATGTGTCAATCCTGAAATTTACTATACATATGTCTTTAGTCCCAAACCCGCCCCGTGCTCATTAGGGTTGACCCTGAGTTTTCAGTAGCCTAAACTGACTTTAAAAATGTAGCTCTTAAATTTTGATGTACATATATTAAGTTAATAATTAATTCATTTTTTAAAAGCAACCTATTAAACTAAAAATATAACTAGTAATTAGAAAAACAAGAAACAATAATGAATATTGAATCAAATATAATTTCACTTTGTAAAAAACATCATTAATACGAGACACAATTTTATTTAATGTATTAATTTTAGAATATGAAACGACAAATTAATATTAAAGTCACGTCACATAATATCCATTAATGATATAAAAATATTAGAATAATTTATTTAAATTTGTCGAAAAGGATGATTAGATATGCAAGGTTGAACACTAAACCATTTAAATTCTGATATATTTCTATGAATTCCTTGGTCAACTCCAAATAAATTTGAAATTGCAATATCAAGATTTTTTTTACTTTTTGATTTAGACAATATATATCTTAACTTATGGGGTCAATTAGTCTCTAATATAGGGTTCCACTAAATTATTTTTGTAAATGTATTATGTCTGATTTTCAAAACTTCAGTAGTGCATTTGAGCTTCCATACTAAAATTTGGGCTCCACAAATAGCAAAAATAAAAAGATAAAACACAACAATTTGAAGATGTTTCGATTCATGTACCTCTATCATGATATGCAAGCGCTCTACCAATTGAGTTGCAACGCCTCTTGAAACAATATATATATATAAATATTTTTTTTCGGAGGCCCTAAGCTATCGCATGTGCATCTTACACTCAAGGCCGACCCTGGTGCCCGCCCGGTCTTTTTATAAGATGCAATTTAATTGTGAAAATTAAGATATGATAAGTTTTTTTTAAAGTAAAAAAATATTGTTTATTTGACTTTTTGAAAAACGTGCGAGACAAACAAACCCTATAGGGCCCGTTTGTCTCGCATCTCCGAAAAAAAATTTGCATTTCGAAATTGCGAGACAAACAAGTGGACTTGTTTCTGAAATTATCTCCCAACTGAGAATATTTCAGAACTTGTTTTTACATGTGGGTTTAACTTGACCATTTTATGAAGAAAAAAAACCCTACTAACTTTCCTTTCTCCTCTGTCTTCAGTTATCACCGCTCACAACACTAGAGTCAACAATGACTGCTCTAAGCTATCTTTATGTGCTACATTAATTATAAAATATTTTATTTGCCACATATATTACATATATTTTCTCTGTCACATTTTTCTTTATCCATTGGTACAATTGACCAGTCAAATTGACTAAATTTATAAAAAATTATAATAAATAATTTAATTAATATATTTCACTAATAAGCTGATAATATCATATGATACTATATATATTAATATTTAAAAGGTTTAATACACCACATATGTGAATAATTTAATATCATAAGTCGCTTAAAGTATTGAAAAGTTTGATCGGGTATTGTAGCTAATGGAGTTAAAAAAATGGGACGGAGGGAGTAATATATATAGGGGCCGTTTGGTAGGACCTAATAGGGGGTATTAGATCATATTATATGGGTCAATATGGGATAATACAACGTTTGGTGGCATTGCTCTAATACCGGGTCAAATGGATTAAATCCTTATGACCCGGTATTAAGACTAGATTATAATCCACCCAGACATGGGTGGATTAGTTAATCCGGGTGAATATGGGTTCGATGAAATGTCACTAATAACATCAAATTTACATATTACCTATTATAACATATCATTAAATATCATAAATTATTCTTAAATCTCTGAAAATATATTAATATATTCTTAAACTTATAATTCCCCCAAACATATTACAGTTTATTGCTTTAATGTAATATGACTCAATCAAATCTACCAAACGTATTTTTAATATGACTTTCAATCTGGCTCTGATCTAATCCACCTTAATCCCATACACCCTACCAAACGGCCCCATACACAAATAACTTTAATCAAACCAACCAATCTTATATAACTAATTGATGTGACATAAAATCTTACATTATCTTACACTTAATTAACTAACTCCCTGCAACCTAAACCTACCAAAATAACCTACATCTTAATTATTTTCCAAATCAATATCCCAAAACTCAAACAAACAACATTACGCAAATCGAATTATTTCTCAAACCTCTATAACTTTCCCAAACCACTCTCCCAAAGGCTAAACAAACATGCCCTAAATACTTCTTCATTTCTAGAATATCCAAAGAAGCCCTCTCGTTTCCGTAAATAGTCGCCAAAAATTCGATTAAATTCCATGATATCCAGCTACATTTTATCAATATATCTAAATACTCGGTGCTTGTATTTGGCATTGCTCTCTTGAAATTCTGTTTGTTGAGATATTAATTTCTTTGCATGTAAAATGTGAATATATCTTGCAATTGATTTAGTTAGGCTAACTTAGTGTTAGTTTCTCTCGCTTTACTATACTCGCTTTTCTTGGTTGTCGTTGAGTTTTGGGTAAAAGTAAGAATAAATTAGTAGCTTGAAAATGTGTGAAATTATTAGAATTCACTACATGAATTGGGTTAAGTTCAACAACAGGGATTTGGCCTAACTAAACCTCAAAAGCTAGCTTAAGAGGCAACGATTGCCCAATATCTTATAAGGTGTAATTAACTATTGTTTTCAATCCATGTGGAACATTTAATACTCTCAATAGAAATTACATTACATTATATGAAACGTGAGCTTTCGACTCTAGAGGCGAAACTCAAGATCGAGTCCTACTGAAGTCACCACAATATGAATGACATATATTTCAATGTCCTCTCCTGTCTGAGCTGTAAATACACGGATTAGTATATAAAAAAAAAAAAAAAAAGAAATACGAAGGTTATTAAGAAAAGTATAATTTTCTTTCTGGAAAACGAACTTTCTTGGGGAATTCTAAAAAAAGAGAAGAAAAAAAGCAAACATAACTTGGAATGATGAAGAAGAATTTTTATTAGTTTAATAATTTTCTCGTAATTATAACTCCGGACACTGACTCCTGTGCTTTTCTAGTGAAATTACTAATACATTTTCAAACTTTGTCCCTAAACCTTTTATATTTTATTTTGACAACACACGATCCATGCAATTACCGGATAATTACATGCATTTGTCTTGCAATCTTCAAATTCAACCTAATCAAGACGTTTGTGCCTAATTTTTTTATATTTTTTATATTTATATATATTGGGAGCACATGGGCCATGCCACTAATGATCAATCAAGAAGCTGTTATTTACGTATAAACCCTTAGAATAGCCAATGATTTCTTTGAAGTTATCTTTTCCATTGACGAGCCACACCCACAAATTTATCACTTATTTACGTCATATGTTTCCAATTGCCCCCAATCCACAATTCCAGCTGGAGGAAAATGAGTTAGTTTCTCTCCAATTTTCTATTCCTTTAAATTGTCGTATTCATTATATTATGAATTTGAGTTCGAATTATCTATAATATAGATCTATGCAGCTCCTTTTTACTACTTTCTGGTAAGTTTAACAAACTTTCGCCGACAGCAATATTTCCTTAGCTATTTTGTGTCATCGGATTTGAATTGTTCATTGATTCCATTATATGTTGTTTGCTATCTGATAATGGTTATTTGAATTTAAATGATAATAACTCTTTTTGCGTGGTCTTTGAAACTATGAATAAGTAGCAACGATTTTTTAATAGAGTTAATTTTGTTGTACTGTGACTTATTTCTGGATAATTGGAAAGTTTAAGATGGAATTGATGTAATTTTTGTTCGGCAGTTATAAATTAAGAGTAGTTATGAATTGGATTAGCCTTGTAATCTGGATGGGATTCAAGGTAATTAGATTCGTACATTTAAAATCTGATTTTACTTGTGGCAATGTTAAATCTTACTGTAACTTGATTTGTTTATTTCTGTCGTTTTGAATATTTTGGTTTGGAGATTTGTATTGTTATGTGTGTTTCTTTATTAGTTTGGTTTTGAATTTGTTGATCAAATTGAGTGGTGAAGGAACACGTTTATATTCTGCCACTGTCGTAGCTGGACTATATTATTTATATACAAATTGATTTGTTTTGATTTCTCTTGTATACAATGAAGAAACGGACTCGAGGCACGAGCTTGTAGATATGGATTCTAGGATGAGTTTATCAATGGATGCTTCTTATTCAGCCGATGTAACGTCTGATGCAGCAAACTTTGAATGCAATATATGCTTCGAATTGGCACAAGAACCAATTGTGACACTCTGCGGCCATCTTTACTGTTGGCCTTGCCTTTACCAATGGCTTGAAGTTCACTCATATTCTCTTGAGTGTCCACTTTGTAAGTCTATTGTACATGAGGATAAATTAGTACCTATATATGGTAGGGGTAAAACAAATTGTGAGCCAAAACATCGACTAATGTCTGGCATTACTATTCCAAATCGACCGATGGGACAAAGACCACAAACTGCTCCACGTGTAGACATAAATAATGTCCAACCAAATGAGTTAGATGAATGGGGATTCATGCCAATGGCGGCTGCAAGATTTGGTCATATGACTTTATCTACTATTTTTGGTGCATTACCAGCCATTTTTAGCTTTCAGTTTCATGGATTTCATGATGCTACTGTGTATGGAGCAACCTCTGGTGTCCCGTATATGTTCTCAAGTTCCTTCCATGGAGGTTATATTCATGGGTTTAATCCTTATCATTCGGTTCCGCTAGATTGGAAATCAATTGCTTCGAAGATTATTTTTGTTCTTATTAGTTGTTTCGTACTTTTGCATCTAATCTTTGCATGAGGTTGGTTTCTTTTTTTTTGGTTTCCCAAGGGTTTAATCCCTTTCGAGGCGCGTCGGACACATAAAGTGGGAACCTCTCCCAACAGGGATTCGAACCTGAGTCCGCTACTTTGTAGTGACTAGTTCCTTCCACTAGACCAATCACCTGTTGGTCATGAGGTTGGTTTCTTGATGGGGGTAGGATTTCCCTAGTTATATTTTAGTTCAATAGGCCTCAACTTGTGTGTAATAAGCTACATAATTTTTAGTTTAAAGATGTTGTATTGTAGTAGTGTTCAGAGTGTATCTGAAATTGTAAGTTCCACTTTGTATTTGGCTTTGGATTCTGAATCAGAGCTGAAATATATAATTTGGATACTATATATATATATATATATATATATATATATATATATATATTTGGCTTTTGTTAATTGTTAGTTATAGACTATTTTTTGGGCATGAATAAAACTTATTGATAGTTGAATTGAATCATCGTAAAGACTAAAGAGTATATCAATTTAGTCATGAGTTACTTTTACCTAATTATGTTAATTTGATTAAAGTGGGTTATTTATTTGCTGAAGTAGATGAATGTCATATTTAAGCTGGAGAATGAGACAAGTTCAAAGACTTTTATGTTCAATATGCAGCTGATAAAATCCAGAATTTTGGTTCAGTTTCAATGTTATGGATTGTTTTTAAGATTCGTGTGAAACATTTACAATTTTGTTTTGGATATTTGTATTTTTATTTTGTAAATAATAAAATTATAATTTAAAAACGAGTTAATGGAGTTTGAAACTGTATGATAAAGTCTCAAATAATAATGTTTGTTAAGTTCTGTGAAATTGTTTTTCTATTACTATTAAAGTTGGTTCAAAATGTAATAATTAATGTGATAAAAATGCTGGGCTTATTTGTTTTAATTAAATATTCATAAAATTTCCAAGTAATAAATCCACATACTGATCCAGAATTTAACTCTACAATAAATTAGTATCTTATCTTATTCTATAAGCTTTTTTTAAATCAGATATTTTGCAAACACGGAAAAGAAAATATCAAGAGAAATTCTATTTCCCCCACCTTTTTTTTCCCTTCTTCCGAGGCTCAGTGGCCGATAACTAACCTCCTCTTTGTGTTGTGGATAACGAGCCATTAATGTTACATCTCCTGCCTTTTAGTATATCAAATCCAGAAATTTTCTCGTTAAAATGAAGACTCTGTATTCAACAACCTTACCAAGATTTCAAACTCAATATATCAAACATGCCTTCAAATTCAGAACCCATGATTCTTTTCCCAAAAATTATTTTATCCACAATTCCGAAAATAGCAAAAGACTCATACTTTCTAAGCTCGAGACCTCAAAGAATGAGAGTAATATGAAAGGCAACAAGAGCAGGTTGCTAATGCCCACAAAGACCAAGATTTCCGCGCCTGAGCCGGGAGCACCGCCTGTTTCCGGCGGAGGAGGTCCGGTGGAGCCGCCGCGGAGTAAAAAAGTTGGTTCTGGGCTGTTGAAAAAGTTGCCTAAAAAGGTGTTATCAGTTCTTTCTAATTTACCTCTGGCTATTGCTGAGATGTTTGCAGTTGCTGCTTTAATGGCTTCAGGTATTGTACCTTTAATTTTTAAAGACCTTAATTTATCTTTCATTGTCTTTATTAAATTGATAGATAATATAAACAGTATATTGCTTTATTTGATTGTTCTTTTACTGAATTATTAACAAATATTGTAATGTACTACTATTAGTTAGCAAATAACTCATGGTGTTCATAGGAATATAACAATTAGACCCGTTTGTGCGACAAGTGTGAATGTGCAATTGATCACGACCTTATCATGTCTAATTTATCCCAGTGAATCGACCTCAAGATATTTATATTGTGTCGTCGATGCATGTTAACGTTTTTTTTTTTTATAATAGATATATATTTTTATCATTTTCTTTAAAAAAAATTGAAGTCATAATTTTGTCTTAATAGTTTTTTTTCATAATTCTACTATATAAAATAGTGAAATACAACAATATATATAATACTAAAGATAGGTAATTTGCAATTTTTTTTAGGTTTAACATGTGTTGAGGGTACTTTGCTACATTTATGTCACTAGAAAGGGTTATGCGACAACAAATATAAGACATGGATGTGTTTTTGTTAATTAGACAAACAACAAGAGTGCATTTTGCGAATATCTTCTATATTATATAAGATCCTCAAAATTATTTAGTTTTCATGTTGCATTTTTTACACTCATCTTTCTTGTAGGCAATCATTAATTTGAGTATATATTTTTCGAAGTTTCCTTGAATTACTCCAATATTCAGATTCGGAAAGTATAATAAGGCTCTGTTTGTTTTCATTTCTACGCAGGAACTGCGATTCAGCAGGGAGAGTCTTTAGATTTCTATTACCGGAATTACCCTGAAGACAACCCTGTCCTAGGATTCTTTACATGGAGGTGGATTCTCACCCTCGGATTCGATCACATGTTTTCGTCTCCAGTGTTCTTGGGAACTTTAACTCTCTTAGGAGCATCACTTATGGCTTGCACGTACACAACACAGGTTCCCATAGTGAAGGTAGCTAAAAGGTCTGATTTTGTATCTAATAATAAGTATCTTTTTTAACTCCTTGTGTCCTTAAAAGACAATAACATTTTCGATTGTACATTCTTGTTTTTAGGTGGTCCTTCTTACATTCAGCTGAGTCTATTCGTAAGCAAGAATATTCCGATACATTGCCCAGTGCCTCCATTCAAGATTTGGGTGTCATTCTAATGGGTGCTGGATACGAGGTATAATGCTTTATATCCTTGTATATTGTCTTTCCATTTAAATCTCCTTTTGGTTTAATGTTTAGCATTGTAGAAGTAATAATCTGTTAGATATATCTTCGTTCTAACAGTTTAAACTTTTAGATGAGATGGTTATTCTATGATGGCTTTACCCCAGCTTTTTGGTTTATTTGAGTTTGCAAGGAACACTTAGGCGTAGATTTTGATTAAATGGATACATTTTAGATATTTTTATGAAAAAGTTCTCTTCAAGCTCCAAGATGGCTCGTTAAAGCTTTGATTTTTCTAATTGAATAGAATTAAGGACAATAAAACAGATGTAGACTCTTTGTTTTTCGGGTCTGCTTCTTGTAAACATATAAATAATCTTCTTCTAAATATTGCCTACATTGCTTGTTATATTCTAAAAGCTTTTTAAGACTACAAGATAAACACAAAAAATGTTCGATTTTTAGGTGTTTCTAAAGGGGCCATCATTGTATGCCTTCAAAGGGCTCGCGGGTCGGTTTGCCCCGATTGGGGTCCATTTAGCATTGCTCTTAATAATGGTTGGTGGAACTCTAAGTGCCGTTGGGAGCTTTAGAGGTTCCGTAACAGTTCCACAAGGTTTGAATTTCGTTATAGGGGATGTACTGGGACCCGTTGGATCTTTCTCGATTCCTTCGGAATCTTTCAACACTGAGGTACATGTCAATAGATTCTACATGGATTACTACAGTAGTGGAGAGGTAGGCTTCTCTTAAGTTTTTTTTATTTTTATTTTTTAAACTAAATTGAGCATTTTTATTTATTTCGTTTTATGGTGTTAGGTGTCACAATTTCATAGTGATCTTTCTTTATTTGACCTTAATGGGAAGGAGGTAATGAGAAAGACGATAAGTGTGAACGATCCTTTAAGGTATGGTGGGATAACTATATATCAGACAGATTGGAGCTTGTCTGCCTTACAAATTATGAAGGATGATGAAGGACCTTTTAATTTGGCTTTGGCACCTTTGCAAATCAATGGGGACAAGAAGCTTTATGGAACGTTTTTGCCTATTCAAAATGCCGATTCTAATAATCTCAAGGGAATGTAAGTGCCTTTACTAGTCAAATGAATTTAGAGATTTGTTTTGTGAAAGTCAAAAAAATCATCACGATGCTTCCCAAAGAAACAAATAAAAGCGCAAAATTAGAAAAAAAAAAATTCATTGTCATCGTGGTTAACTTGTTTTAGAAATTAAGTAACAAGAAAAAAAAAAAGGAAACCACACTTGATTTCCTTTCCTCTGAGCTGTTTTGCACTCTTCCCTCTAACTGTTTTAATTGCACTTGCCCCTCAGCTTTTTAGATTGTTGCAGTCCACTACCTACCTTTTGGGCATTCCACGGTTAAGGATTTAAATGTGAATTGGTCAAAAGTTCACACTTTTAGAGAGTGAAGTGCAAAATGGTCGAATGTTAAGGTGTTAGTAAGGTTTTTTCTTATGTGATTGTTAAATTTTCAATTATAATATGTGGTTGTCTCCACTGCCAACCTGAAAAATGTTCCGAATTGCAACAATTTAAAAGTCGATGGTGCAAGTACAAATGCAAAATATACTAGTATTAAATGTTGGGTCTCTTTCTTATTCTTCCCCCCCTTCCTATTATGATCAGATCAATGCTAGCTCGTGATATGCAATCGATTGTCCTTTATGATCAAGAAGGAAAATTTGCAGGAGTCAGAAGGCCAAATTCGAAACTCCCGATCGAGATTGATGGCGTAAAAATCGATGTATTAGATGCTATTGGTAGCACTGGCCTTGAACTAAAGGTGATTGTAGTTTGAAAAAGAAATAGAGTACTAGCATTGTACTATGAAAAAAAACTATCTTCTTTCTTTTAATTAATAATAATGGTAGTAAATTTGTTTCTACGTAGACTGATCCCGGAGTGCCAATTGTTTATGCTGGCTTTGGTGCTCTAATGCTCACCACTTGTGTCAGTTTTCTATCCCATACACAGGTAAATACTTTTTGGGTTTGGATTTATTGATGGAGAAATTGCACTTTGCCCCCCTAACCTTTGGCTATTTTTGCACTTTACCCTCTTAACCGTTTTTTGCATTAGCACTTGTGATCCCCGTCAACTTTTTAATTGTTGCAATGATTGATATGGAATTGGCTCATAGTATTATTATCATAATAACATTCTGATCTTTTGTTTTCTTCACGTGTTGCCAATAAATTGAAAGATATGGGCATTACAAGATGGAACGACAGTTGTTATAGGAGGTAAAACAAATCGCGCAAAGGGTGAACTTCCAGATGATATGAATAGCTTACTTGATCAAGTTCCTGAAATAGTCGAGTCATCTTCTTCTGCGGAATCCAACATTATCAGTGGCTAGCTTTAACTATATATGAGGAAATTGGAATCATGCCACTCTGAGGAAAAATGAAGGGAACCATTACATATATTGATTATACAAAGGAAGACAATATATCAAGAATATCCCAAGGTGATTAATTGTTTGCAAACATTTGAAATAAGAGAACAATTTTCTTTAGGCCAGAGTACCACAGCAGTATAATTTAAATGCATTGGCAAGGATTTGTTCTGTTTTCTAGAACATATATGTACATCGTATTTTAATTACACGGACAACATATTTTGATCAGGAAATTAAGAGTAGATTCTGAGGAGGTTCTTCATTAGCAAATATCTAGGATGCTTACTTGCTTCATGTTGAATATTTCATAGTTAAAGTTTACTATTTAATGAATATTCAACCGATTACCCTTTTTTTTTTCTTTTTCTTGGGATAATTTGATTTCCGTAATATCGCTTGAGTTGATTTTTACGTTATGTGATGCATCCCACAAATTACTTTGCCCATAAGTTAATTTGGTCGTGCTATTTTATTGGTCACCCATTTGTTTTGTAACTTTCAAATTTTGGCCAGTTGAGAATGTTTGGTTTCGCCCAACAAAAACAACTAGTTTATGACAAGTGAGGTTGGAAGATCAATGCATATACGATGGCATGGATATATTAATGTTGCTTTAGACCTGCTTAAAAGCCTCTCACTAATATAAGAATTATGTGTCATATCAAATGACGAAAGATATGTTGAAATGTCTAAACGTACGCCAGTTCTTCAAACAAAAAAATAATTGAAGAGAGATGGATAAAGATGTATTTGGTTGGAGATGTAAATAAATATGTGAAGCAATTATATTATATAAGTCTTCTTAATTGCAAGAATATTGAAATTCGAGACTGTCCAAACCAACATTGAAAAATTTACAATACATTTTAATAAATAGTACTACTCCATAACATATATAATCTGATTAATTCATCTAATTAATTAAGATTTAATTCCAGGTTTCAGTAGCATCAAGGAATCCCAAGCAGGCTTTACCATCATTCCATTCCCAGCAAATTAATCCATCGGAGTCAGCTTCACCAGAAACTTGTTGCAGTGAATCCTCATAATTAATTTGTTGCAGTGAATCCCAGCAAATTAAGGCCCCTCATTCCCGTCAACTCGGAAATCTTCAAAATACGGAGAAGTGCATGCTCAGATTCACGAGGAACCAAGATATGAGTTAATACCAACACCGCAGTTGCGTGTCACGACCCGACATTTTGCGGAGACAAAATGGCGCTACACAGGGACCCGGGGGACGGGAGCGTGGCTCGGAGAGCTCAGGACGGGACATGCCGAGGACTTTGCTGGAACACGGAGCCAAGCAGGGGCGAGGCTTCGCACGTACGAGACGCTGCTCGGGAGAGCAAGGACGAAGCGGGCGCGGGAGGCGCGCGGCATGGGCAGTCGGGTGGGCAGCCCAACCTTTTGAGCATGATAAGGGACAACCGAGGGACCGGGATAGCTCAACCCATGGGGCTGGTCCTTGGGGCGGATTTGCATGGGAATGGAGGTTCTGGGAAGCCTCCAGAAGGTTCTACGTTGTTCCGGATGGGTCCAGAGGGTTCTACACATATGCGGAACATTCCGGAAGGCTCTACACATGGATGGGAGAATGTGGAAGATTCTAGACCATCCTAGAACAACCTAGAAGTGTGTAGAAGATTCTAGAAGGTTGGGGAACCTTCTAGAAAGAGGGAGAACCTTGTAGAAGACTCTAGAAGGTTGGAGACTCTTCTAGAAGATTCTAGAAGGTTGTGGAAGATTATGGAACCTCGTAGAAGGTTCTAGAAACATAGAGGTAGAAGGTAGTAGAACATTGTAGAATGTTCTAGAAACTTGTAGAAGTCCTTGTACATGGTAGGACATTCTAGATAGTTGTAGACTTGATAGAATAGTCTAGAGGTAGGAACTTTCTAGATAGGCTAGCAACTAGTATAAATAGGTAGTGAGGCATTCATTTGTAATCATCCAAGAATTCATCCAAGTTTGTGTGAATAAGCATTCCCAAGTTCTCTCAAGTGCACTATCTTTCCTTTCCACTTACAACCTTACTTAGTAACTTTCCTTTGGGACGAGTAAGGCTGACTTAGCCGATTCCGACAGAGGGGCGGAAGCGATCGTTTGGGGCGTTTCGTGGCTAAGTGCCGCACGGGTTACTTAAGAGAAGTTAAGTCCGTGACATGCGGCTAAATTGGAGGGGAAGTGGTTGGCTAAATCGGAGGGGAAGTGGTTGGGCACGGATGGCGCTGATCATTAATTAAGAAAAAGAAAAATTATATATACATGGATAAAAAAATTTAAATAAAACAATCCAAAGTTAAAATAAAATGGACAACGTACCATTCCAGTAAAATTTGAGGAGATCTTTGACAGTTCTTTCAAATTTGTTAATATCAACTCGGATGCGATCAAGCAAAGAAAGTCCATCTAGGGCCGCATGCATCCATGTAGCATTTGATGAATGAAAGTGGAGTGACCATTGCATCAACACCCACTTGTCCAGAAATGATGTTTTTTGCCTCAGTAATTTTTTCCTCTTCTTCATCAATATTGATGCCATGTTCTTGTACCTGTTATCACATTAATCCACCCATTAATCAAAATCAACTATTCTTAGTAAGTCTTTGTGCCTTGCAAAACATTTTGATAATAGTACTACTCCATTACATAATCTGATTGATTCATCTAATTAAGGTTTTATTTCAGGTTTCAGTATTCAACTGATCATCAAGCAGGCTTTACCTTGGCTGAATTCAATGTAAGACATTATCTTAGTTGTAAAAAGTCAATTTAATCAAGCTGCAGTTTGTATATATAACTACTCCTAAATATATAAAACATTTAAAATAAATTATTGGCTTTACCTCTGCTGAATTCAATGTAAGATATTATTAAAATTGTAAAAAGTTAATTTAATCAAGCTGCAGTTTGTATATAATTAGTACTCCTAATTATATTAAACATTCAAAAAAAAAAAATTACCAAGAAATTCTTGAATTTCTCAATCTTGATGTCCATGCCAAAAATATCTAAGAAGCGCATTTTTACCACCAATCTCCAAAGCCTGTGATGGTAATATGGTAATGGTTAGTTGATCAAACCATAAAAAACTTAATCTAGTATATTACAAATTAACTTAGAATTTACCCTGGCGCTTTTAACATTTGTCAGGTATCTATCAAAATAGTAGATGACCTCAAAATGGGCACTGATAACCTCATCTCCGACAGCATCCAAATGTTTAGTGCACTTAAAAATTGAAAAAGCCAATCATTAATAAGTACACAGTTTCAAGAATAATAATAATAACTTAATAATTCACTACACAGTAGGTAGACCCCTTTGGGGGCTGGGGTCCCCAGGAAAAAAAAGGGAATATGTTTATATACATTGGCTTGTAAGAATAAATAACATAAACTTCAATTTCGCTGAGTGGTAGTGTATCTATTCAATTGATAATTTGGCCGTGTTCGATTACTTTGTGATCCAGTGCAACTATCTTTTTATTTTTCAACGTATATGTTCAATTTTTCCCCATTTTGGTAGATACCTTTATCTTTTTTATGGTTAGATCCAATTTTTTTCTCCATTTTGGTTTATGATATTTTTTATTTATCTTTGTATGGTACTATCTCTTTTAATGGTGGTTCAATTTCTTTTCCCCATTTGACTTAGATACATAGATGAAAGTTCTATTTTCAATGTATTGTTTCGGTTAATTGAATATTGTAAAATTTTCGAAAACGTTTACGGAAACGTTGCGAGAAAATTAGGAAAAATTATGAAGAAAGTTACTCATTTAAGAGAAAGAAAAAGTTTCAAGTAAAAAATAGAATTTTAAAAGTACACCTTATTTTCGTTATCATTGATTTAAAAACATAAAATTTTCGAAGGAAAATATGAAAATTTTGAACCATGCTTAGGAATGAAACTTCTATGTATATATGAAATTGCCCTGATATCTTCCCTATATCTTTTCCATTTTTTTGTTTTTGTTTTTTTTGTTTTTATGATAATTTACGTATAGTTTTGGTTGCTAATTATGAAATCACGTCTTGATAATATAATTTCACTACTTCATCAAAATATGTACCATTTCACGTATACACATACACGATAGTTCAAACTTCAGAGGCTGTAAAAGTATAAAGACATTTCATCATTTTCTCTCTTTCATTTCATCAACAGAAAACAACCATTATGTTTCAAACAAAGATCTATATTATTTTCTTCAACAAAAAAAGTAGATCGAGATTTATAACTTGATGAAGGGAATTTTCGTCTAAGTGACTGGTCCACGTCCAATGTGCCACGTAATGATGTTTTCTTCTCCTCAGTATGGAATCCTAAGCCGGTCAGATCGAGTTGGACTCCACTTCAAGATTCCTAAACCTATGCTCAAAGAAACTCGTCAGGTTGTGCCGGTGGTTGACCCCACGCTGACCCTCCGATGCCTAAGTCAGATCAATTCGAAGCATAGCATAATATAGCAGAAAAGTTGTAGTTAAGTCGAGCAGAATGTACCTTAAAATGTAACAAATGCGGAGTATTTATAGGAGTGAAAAGCGGATCTTTCGGATCGGTCGGGTCTTTCGGGTCGGGTCGGATTTTTATTAGTTCGATCCAATTGATATCTTATTGGTCGAATATATGTGCTCATAGGTCAAATGAAATGATCGAAGGTACCTAGATCAGTTTAGTTCGATCATATCGAGAAGATTTACTTGATATATGTCGAATAACATGGACCTGATTTGATGTCTTGTTCGACATATGTGTATGTCGAACTACATGAGGTCAATCATATGGACCAGCTTTGATAATCTCTATTAGGACCAGATTTGGTCTATGTCGATTAAGACGGATATTTATTTGATCTATGTTGAATAGGACCATATTTGGTTTATGTCGATTAAGACAAGAATAGATTTGATCTATGTCGAATATGACCAGAGTTCGATTGTAAATCGAAGTTTTGAAGTTTGTAACTTTGAATTTTTGAATTCCTAGTATGTCAATAGTCCCCCAAGTTCTAGAGTTCGATAGTAGATCGAAGTCTGGAAGTTATAATTTTGATCTTTACATGTAATTGCGACTCTTATTGGTTTGAGAAGCTCGAGACATTTATAGTATTTGGTGACCTTTTAGGTTGATCGAACTTTTGAAGCTGTCGATCGCATTTTTGGTCGATGTTCGACCTATTCTTTGTCGATATTTGATGTCGACCTCTTCTGGTCGATGTTTGAATAATTTCGACCAGTTTCTTCATTAATATTTTTATTGTGTTTTAGGTCGTTTATTCAATGATGTCAACCTAATTTTGGTCGATGCTTTTAATGCTATCGATCAGTTTTTCTGGTCGATGCTTTGATGTCGAACATAATCTTCTTAACACTTTTATTGTGTTTTTTGGTCGATATTTTTAAAGCTATTCGACCTAAATCTTTTTGGTTGATGCTTTGATGTCGACCAGAATCTTCTTAACACTTTTATTGTGTTTTTTGGTCGATGCTTTTAAAGCTATTCGACCCAAATCTTTTTGGTCGATGCCTTGATGTCGATCAGATTTTTCATTAACACTTTTATAGTATTTTTGGTCAATGCTTCTAAAGTTATTCAACCTAAATCTTTCTGGTCGATTCTTTGATGTCGACCAGATACTTCATTAACACTTTTATAGTGTTTTTTGGTCGATGCTTTTAATGCTATTCGACCTAAATATTTCTGATCGATTCTTTGATGTCGACCAGATTCTTCATTAACACTTTTATAGTGTTTTTGGTCGATGCTTTTAAAGCTATTCGACCTAAATCTTTCTGGTCGATTCTTTGATGTCAACCAGATACTTCATTAACACTTTCATAATATTTTTGGTCGATGCTTTTAAAGCTATTCGACCTAAATCTTTCTGGTCGATTATTTGATGTCGACCAGATACTTCATTAACACTTTTAGAGTGTTTTTGGTCCATGCTTTTAAAGCTATTCGACCTAAATCCTTCTGGTCGATGCTTTGATGTCGACCAGATTCTTCATTAACATTTTTATAGTATTTTTGGTCGATGTTTTTAAAGCTATTCGACCTAAATCTTTCTGGTCGATGCTTTTAAAGCTATTCGACCTAAATCTTTCTGGTCGTTGCTTTGATGTCGACCAAATTCTTCACAATGTGTAAGGAATTGAGGCTTTGAAACTTTTTATATGTCGACTTATCACTTTTATAGTGTAAGGATTTGATGCTTTGAAAGTTGTCGAAATGATTGATGCTTTGAAAGCTATCAAATGTTCAACTTATCACTTTTATATGTAAGAAATTGAAGCTTTGAAGCTTTTGATTTGTCGACTTATCACTTTCATAGTGTAAGGATTCGATGCTTTGAAAGCTGTCGAAATGATTTATGCTTTGAAAGCTATCAACTGTTCAACTTATCACTTTTATAGTGTAAGAAATTGAAGCTTTGAAGCTTTTGATTTGTTGACTTATCACTTTTATAGTGTAAAGATTCGATGCTTTGAAAGCTATCAATTGTTCAACTTATCACTTTTATAGTGTAAGGAATTGAAGCTTTGAAGCTTTTGATTTGTCGACTTATCACTATAGTGTAAGGAATTGATGCTTTGAAAGCTGTAGATCAGTTCATCTTAGTGTTTCTCAATGAAAGATTGAGTCTCCTTTTCGATTGTTGAGTGATGATCGATTTTTTTTTTTTTGCTATAGAATTAGTATTTCTAGAAAGTCTGTCAAATAAATAACTTGTAGTTGCATTTCATCAACTCGTTTATCGATGTAGTTGATCGAAGCTTTCACAGTTGTCGATCACTTTTTGCTTTCTTGTCGAAGATTATCGCCGAGCTCCTCTTAAGTAGGTAGATCAGGGCTTTAACTGATGACTGACATTTTGCTTATTGATCATCAATCTTGCAATTGATGATGTCGAACTACACCTACATAGCATTTGATGAATTTGATCATCGATGATGTCGAACAACACTTTTATGGTCGTTGATGTCGAACAAGGCTTTCAAAGCTGCTTGTGACTTTTTGCTCTCCTCTTCATTGATTTGATCATCGATGATGTCGAACAACACATTTATGGTCGTTGATGTCGAACAAGGCTTTCAAAACCTGCTTGTGACATTTTGCTCCTCTTCATTGATTTGAACAGTATTGTTGTTTATGTGAACAACATGACAATTTGCTCCTCTTTGTTTGATATGTCGAACAACATGAGATTTTGCTCCTCTTCCTTGATATGTCGAAGAACGTGACATTTTGCTCCTCTTCATTGATTTGGTCATTGATGGAGTCGATCGAATGCTTTTCAAAGATGCTTATGTCGAATAAGGCTTTGAAGTTGCTTGTGACATTCTGCTCTGCTCTTTATTGAATTTGTTTATATCGAAGAACATGAGATTTTGCTCCTCTTCCTTGATATGTCTAATAATATGACATTTTGCTCCTCTTCATTGATTTGATCATTGATGGAGTCGATCGAATGCTTTTCAAAAATGCTAATGTCGAACAAGGCTTTGAAGCTGCTTGTGACATTTTGCTCTGCTCTTTATTGAATTTGTTTATATCGAAGAACATGAGACTTTGCTCCTCTTCATTGATATGTCGAATCTCCTCTTTTACGTCGAACAAGTAACTTGTGCTTTTTTCTTTTATGTCGAACAAACAACTTTTGCTCTCTTCTTTGACGTTACGTCGAACAATCAACTTGTGTTTTTTTCATCATCAAGCTTTTCATTTATTTAATCATCGATGATGTCGAACAGCACTTCCTTCGATGATGTCGAAGAAGGCTTCCATTGCATCTGATGAATTTGATCATCAATGATGTCGAACAATGCTTTCAAACAATGTCTTTATGTCGAAGAAGGCTCATCTTCATTGCTTTTATCATCGATGATGTCGAACAACACTTCTTTCGATGATGTCGAACAACGCTTTCAAACAACTTCTTTATGTCGAACAAGGCTCATCTTCATTGATTTGATCATCGATGATGTCGAACAACACTTCTTTCGATGATGTCGAAGAAGGCTTCCATTGCATCTGATGAATTTGATCATCAATGATGTCGAACAACACTTTCTTCGATGATGTCGAACAAGGCTTTATACGTTGAACAACATATTTATGTCGAAGAAGACCTTTTTGGCTTTCCTCATCAAATTTGCTTGTTCATCGATGTGGTAGTTCAAGACCTTTATTGTTGATTCATCACCTTTTGCTTTCATTTTCATCAATTATACATAAGTGTCATCGATGAGTTCCTTCAATTCTGGTCGAGTAACTTGATAAAACCTCGTTCTGGTACTGAAGGGCTTTATATTTGGTTGTTCCTCATCGCATATGCTTATTCGATCAACTTATATGTTGTCTCCAATCTGATCATACTCTAGTGTTGCTGCTACTATCCTTGATCTGATCGTCGTTCTTGTTCGAGCATTGGTTAGAGGTTCCCACATACGGCGCCAACTGATGAAGGCAATTTCGTCTAAGTGACTGGTCCACATCCAATGTGCCACGTAATGATGTTTTCCTCTCCTCTCCTCAGTATGAAATTCTAAGCCGGTCAGATCGAGTTGGACTCCACTTCAAGATTCCTAACCCTATGCTCAAATAAACTCGTCAGGTTGTGCCGGTGGTTGACCCGGCGCTGACCCTCCGATGCTTAAGTCAGAATTCAAAGTATAGCAGAATATAGCAGAAAAGTTGTAGTTAAGTCGAACAGAATGTACCTTAAAATGTAACAAATGCGGAGTATTTATAGGAGTGAAAAGCTGATCTTTCGGATCGGTTGGGTCTTTCGAGTAGGGTCGGGTCAGATCTCTATTATTTCGATCCAATTGATATCTTATTAGTCGAATATATGTGCTCATAGGTCGAATGAAATGATCGAAGGTACCTAAATCAGTTTAGTTCGATCATATAGAGTAGATTTACTTGATATATGTCGAATAACTTGGACCAGATTTGATGTCTTGTTCGACATATGTGTATGTCGAACTACATGAGGTCAATCATATGGACCAGTTTTGATAATCTCTAATAGGACCAGATTTGATCTATGTTGATTAAGACGGGAATATATTTGATCTATGTCGAATATGACCAGATTTGGTCTATGTCGATTAAGATAAGAATAGATTTGATCTATGTCGAATAGGACCATATTTGGTCTATTTCGATTAAGACAGGAATAGATTTGATCTATGTCGAATAGGACCAGATTTGGTCTATGTCGAATAGGACCAGATTTTGGTCTATGTCGAATAAGAGCAGATTTTGGTCTTAGTTTGACTTTATTCTAACATGTATTTTGCCATGTCATTGATTAAATATTTGGTATATCATAACTTTTCAACAAAAAAATAAATAATACCTGAGAAAGAAATTTCAAGCAAGATTCCCTTTCCGTTAATCCGAATTTCTCTGGAGGAATTGTTATCGAGGCTTGGGACTCAAAAAGAGCTCTATACGGCTCAAAGAAAGCAGCAACAACAGCAGGGGGGCCGGCGCCGGCGGCAACGACTTCAGCTGCTTCTTGTGACGACTTCAGGATACTCACGTAGTTTCTACACAGTCGCTTCATACCCATCATTGTATAATTGAGTTCCTAAACAAAATAAAAAATAAGTTAAAGGGTTGAACCATATTTTCTTCAAATATGAGTGAAACTTTTGTTTATCATCTTACAAAATCGTAAGAGGAGTCTGTCATTTCTGAAGAAAGAAACCATGTTTCATATATTATAGAGACAACCACCTTTGCTTGAACCTCTAGAGGAGGAATCCTTGAATTTTTTAGAAGACCTACAACAGAAATAAATGAATCACTCAAGATAATAAAAAAATTAGAAGAAAAAAAATAGAAATAAAAGATAAAAATGATTTACTCTTTAGGTAGTTGTACATTCCAACAAGCAGTTCCATTTGGTGAAGAAGAACAAGAGGGAAGACTGTGTTTCCCTGGATGAAAGGATCGATGTAGTGATTTATGAGTTGTCCCAAATTCATTGCTCTAGGATGGGAAGAAGAGAATGAGAGAAGGCAGTGATCAGAGAGGAAGGGTTTTGGAATATGTGTGAAGTTAAAGTAAATTAAAGAGAGATAGAGAGACTGAGAGTGCTCTTATATATGTGAAGTAATATGTATCTATAGTTAGGGATTGTCAATACATATATTGTATGTATAAAAAAACTAGGAAAATGGAACATAAAGCCTGCAACATAAATATTTGATTTGAGAGTACTCTGCATGAGCAAGAATCATGTTATAATATCTGATTTTATTCTATAAATAGTGGTTGGGCACGAAAAAGAGCTATTTCCATTTTTCAGCTAATAAACTGCAGTTGGCCATGCATGCTATAGGTTAATTAATGACCCATTTTTCCAAAACTTTGTTTATTTTCTTTTTCAAATTTTAATCTTGAGGTAAATTTTTTTAACTCTATTCATGATTTGTTTGGTGTCAGTTTATATTATATACATGCAATATTTTTACTTTCCTTTAATTAATTCTTTCAAATATTTAATTGTGTAAGTAACGCTATTTTTCCCCTTTAAGTCTGCATCTTTAGATTGAATTTGAAATGGTTATTATCTTTATTTTTGACTTTATTATTTTGAGAATTTGCGGGTATGATTATATTTGTTGCCTTTGATTCATTACTGGCACATGTTAGAGTTGAAGCCGTAAGTTATTCTTAATTATTTGTAAGTGCGAAGTGTATGTTGAACGGATACTACGACACAATATGAATACGGCAACATAATTTCTTAAAAATTTATCGCATACTGACATGAATACGGATCTAAAAAAATACATGTTTATGTATTCACGCATATTGAAAGAAGTAAAATAATATATTTATATATTCATACGTTTTGAAATAGATCAAGTTATATATGTTTCATAAGTAATACATTACTCAATTACATAACTTTTAGAAAGAAAAATAATTGTTTAGTGATTCAATACTATTAATTGTACATCATGCTCATTGTTTTATTATGTTATTATAGTATAATACATGTCCTCTTATATACGAATTATTTTGTATTGCAATTGTATATAATACAAAGTGTGGTTCGGTATCTTACATTATTTTTTATCAATTGTGGTGCCTTGGCAAAATTCAGAATATGAAATATGTTGGATATACTTAAACAAGTATCCGATACGTGTGTGCAATTTTTTTTGAACTACATTTACCGGCATGCCACGTGGAGTGTCGGATATGTACCCCATGAATATTTGAGAAGTATCGTATCCGAAAAATAATCGACATAGCATTTTATAATTTTTTGAAGTCATACCGTGAACTATAAGAGAACGATATTTAATTTATATAGTCTGAGGACTAATGGGTGCCATCATTAAATTATTATATATAAAAGTGATATAAATATTATAAATTTTAGAGTTAATGTGATATTAATTATTAATTTAGGGATTAAAGCGTCAAAAACTTTATAATGTAAGAACAAAAAAATTCTAAGCTCTGGCCATATAGTATCTCTATCATTGCCAAAAATGGCGGGGCCTATGTGTGCTTAGCGTGTGCTTAATGTTAGTAGCTACTGTTGTGCAATTGTACTATACTCCTTGTAGAGAGGCAACCCTTTCTTTATTGGAAACTCAAAATCAACACAACACGCACTGACGCGCCTATATGAATGTCTTCAGGGGCATTCTAATGTGAGATTTTTTTGGGCGCTGGGTAAATGAGATACCCTCTCACTTTGTGCCACATGTCCCTCAAAATTAATGAGCAATACAAAGTAATTAATTATTAAAAGATATTTTTACCCTTTCAAAGATGTTCTTATTACTTTGACTACCCATCAATTATTTACTAACCCCTTTTAAATCCCTAATTCTCTGATTCTCTCTTACCCATCAATTAATTATTTACTTAGGAAATAACTTATTTTTTATTTTATACTATTAAAAATAAATACAGTCATGTTTTTTCATAAACAAAGAGATCTATTTTCTTATTTTCATTTTTAATACAAAATAAAATTTTAAGAATAATTTTTTTCACTCCATCATTTAAACAAATTTTAAATTTGTAAAATTACAAATTTTAAATACATTAGCATAAATTTTTAATATTATCAAAATTATTAATATTTAATCAATTAGGAGTAAATTGGAAAAAAAATTAGGTATTGGGAATAATTGCTTAATTATTAAAAAATTACATGTAACAAAAAGGAAAAAAAATTGTATCCACCAGCGCCGGCCATGCCAAGGCTAGGGCTGGCCTTCTGTGCCGACGTTGGCCACGCGAGCCAGCACATGTGATGAAGGGAATTTTCGTCTAAGTGTTTGGTCCAGGTCCCACGTAATGATGTTTTTCGCTCCACAGTATGGAATCCTAAGCCGGTCAGATCGAGCTGGACTCCACTTCAAGGTTCCTAACCCTGTGCTCAAAGAAACTCGTTAGGTTGTGCCGGTGGTTGACCCGGCGCTGCTCCGATGCCTAAGTCAGATCAATTCAAAGCATAGCAGAAAAGTAGTAGTTAAGTCGAGCAGAATGTACCTTTAAAAGTAACAAATGCGCAGTATTTATAGGAGGGGAAAGCGGATCTTTTCGGGTCGGGTCTTAATTGGTTCGATCCGGGTGACAAATACTTGATCGAATAACTCTGCTCATAGGTCGAATGGACTGATCGAATAACATTACTCGAAGGTCGAATTGCTCATCAAGGTCGAAGGGAATGATTGAATGTACCTAGATCAGTTTAGTTCGATAATATAGATCAGATTTGATCATAACGGAGCATACTGGTGTATGTCGAAGAAGAGCATATTTGATATATGTCGAATAACATGGATCAGATTTGATCATAATGGAGCACTGGTGTATGTCAAATAAGACATAAATATATTTGATCTATGTCGAATAGGACCAGATTTGGTCTATGTCGATTAAGACAGGAATATATTTGATCTATGTCGAATAGGACCAGATTTTGTCTATATCGATTAAGACATGGTTTGGTCTTGATTTTGACTTTAATGTGACGTGTAATGTGTCATGTCATAGATTGAATATTTGGTATATCAATAGTCCCCCAACTTCGAGAGTTCGATTGTAAATCGAAGTTTTTAAGTTTGTAACTTCGAATTTTCAAATTTCTAGTATATCAATAGTCCCCTAAGTTCGAGAGTTCGATTGTAAATCGAAGTCTGGAAGTTATAATTTTGAACTTTATGATGCAATTGTCAGTTTAATGGGTCTTCAATTTTACTTTCTTGATCGAACTGTTATTGAGGCTCTCATTGGTTGAGAAGCTCGAGACATTTATAGTACTCGGTGACTTTTTAGGTCGATCGAAGTTTTTGAAGCTGTGGATCGCATTTTTGGTCGATGTTCGACCTATTCTTTGTCGATATTTGATGTCGACCTATTATGGTCGATGTTTGATGTCGATCTATTTTGGTAGATGTTTTGAATAATTTCGACCAATTCCTTGACACTATATCATTACGTCGATCTATTCAATTTTACGTCGATTTATTGAATGATGTCAACCTAATTTTGGTCGATGTTTTTAATGCTATCGACATGTCTTTCTGGTTGATGCTTTGATGTCTACCAGAATCTTCTTATCACTTTGATAGTGTATTTTGGTCGATGCTTTTAAAGCTATTCGACCTAAATCATTCTGGTCGATGTTTTGATGTCGACCATATTCTTCATTAACACTTTTATAGTATATTTTGGTCGATGCTTTCAAAGCTATTCGACCTAAATCATTTTGTTCGATGCTTTGATGTCGACCAGATTCTTCATTAACACTTTGATAGTGTATTTTGGTCGATGCTTTTAAAGCTATTCGACCTAAATCATTTTGTGCTTTGATGTGGACCAGATTCTTCATTAACACTTTGATAGTGTTATTTAGTCGATGCTTTGAAAGCTATCAATTGTTCAGGATTCGATGCTTTGAAAGCTGTCAAAAGGATTGATGCTTTGAAAGTTATCAAATGTTCAACTTATCACTTTTATAGTGTAAGGACTCGATGCTTTGAAAGTTGTCGAAATGATTGATGCTTTGAAAGCTATCAATTGTTCAACTTATCGAAATGATTGATGCTTTGAAAGCTATCAATTGTTCAACGTATCACTTTTATAGTGTAAGGATTCGATGCTTTGAAAGCTGTCGAAAGGATTGATGCTTTGAAAGCTATCAACTGTTTAGGATTCGATGCTTTGAAAGATGTTGTTGGTCCCAAGTGGTCAGATGAGGTTTAGAGGGGGGGGGGGGGGGGTGAATAAACCTCTTTAAAAATTTGCCTTTTAAAAATCTCTAACTTTTCTGTCAGCAGACTAAGCTGATCAAGAATTGTAAGCAGACTAAGCTGATCTTGCACAAAGCTTTGAACAGCAGAGTTGACCACTCTTCTGATTTTACTTAGCTGATTTTATCAAAATCAGAGTTTCAAAATTAACTATCTTGCAGCGGATTTATCAAGTGTTTTTCACAAGTAGTTTACTTATCTTAGAAAAAGTTTTATCCCCAGTTTTAAACAAACTTCTTTTTAAAACTTTTCAAACAATTAACCTTAAAGTGTTTTCAGTATGCTGTTATGGATATGCAGAAAATAATGCAAGTAAAAAACACAAAGGATTTTTATAGTGGTTATATGGATGTAAATCCTTTAGTCCACTCTTCCAAGTCACTTAGATCTTGGGTTATACTATAGTCACAAAGATTACAGTACACTCTGCTTGCGCCAACCAACAGATGAACTGGCCACAAGTTCGTAGTAGGAAATCACAAAGAAATTCCTAACCTCTGAAGTAATATCGCTCACAAAGATTGATATCTACTCCTCACAACACAACCTAACAAAATCACTCAGATTTTACAAGTATTTTCTGTTTTTCTCTCTATTTGCTTCGTCAACGAATGACTTAGCTGATGAGTGTTCTGTTCTTGAGTTTTGAGACTTAGAGAAGTTCTGCTTCGAATTTTAGCTCTCAAAGTGTGTTGTCTCAGTGTTGTTGTTTCTTCAACTCATGAACTGAACTATTTATACTTGGAGATTTGAATTTCTGCCCGTTGAGAGATTGACAACTGTTCAAATCCTCGAGTACTGGTCCTTCCTGCAGAAACGGCTACCTGCGACTGAACACTGTACACTCTGCTGTACTTGCTGTCAGATCGCATTAAATGCACCAATCTGATACGAGGTTTCTCTTCAATCATTTGTCATTAATACCCTTCCTCTTCATCATTTATTACTCCAAGTGCATTTATTACCGTTGCACTGATCTTCTGATCTACTTCCACTCAGCTGATCGAAATTACTCGTCTGATGTATACTCGGCTGATCCCAAACTTGAACTAATCTGATTTGAGTCGGCTGATTTTCCACCAGTCTGATTTCTTCTTCAGCAATAGATCAGTAGTCTTCTGGACCATATTTGACTAGTCTGAATAAGTCTTCCTTAGTCAAATATTTTAGAAGGTTTTTACTAAGCTTCCATACTTAGCTGATTCTGATGTTTTGGAAATCATCAAAACCTCCCTTCACTTTATGTCTTCCATCTTCATCTTCATCTTCATCCAACAATTTCCCCCTTTTTGATGATGACAAAACTTCAGCTAAGTACCTGTTCCTAAAGCTAAAGTTTAAGTCCTCAAAAATTTCTGAGATAGAAATGATTTGTTGGAAACTTGAACTTTTATAGATATGTCAATTTATTACAGATTACAAGTTCAAATGATGAAGTAGCAGAAAGTAAAATTTTACAAGTTTAACAAAAAGATTACAAGTGACCTAGTCTAATGACTTAGTCTAGTCCTTCTTCTCTTCTTGTGTTTCTCCTTCTTCTTCATTTTCAAGGTCTTCATCTTCTTGTTCAGAACTAGAGAGATCTTGTTCAAGCATTTCAAATCTTCTTCTGAGATCCTCTATTCTTTTGTACTTGACGTATGGATCTAACTGTTCAGTAGCAGAGTCCTTGGAAGCAGCAATCTCCTTATCAGATTTTACTGGTTCTTTGGGCTCTTCATCAGCATCGTTGTCTGCCTCGGTTACTTCATTGTCTGGTCTGCTTGTATTTTTATCATCAGCATCCTTTTCAGCAGAGTCCAACTTTTCAGTAACTTCAGCTGATAGATTAGCATCAGCACCCTTCTTCTTCGTTGTAGAATCTCCATCTTCCCCCTTTTTGTCATCATCAGCAGGGTAGACGGGTTCTTCAGGCAGAACAGGAGTGATGTTAATTGCGTCACAAATCAATCTGATGTTTTTATCCACCGCCAGAAGATGATTTTCCCTCTTCAGTTGCTGCAATGTGTTGTAGGATTCAATCTTCTTGAATGTAAGATCCACTTGATCACAGAGTTGAATCTGAGAACTCAGAATCAAGTCAGCTGATGTAGTGAATGCTTTCAGCATGCTCTCAGCTTTTACTTCATGAGCCTCCATTGCATTTGCAACAACTTCATTAATGTCCCTCCAACCAGCTGTGTTGTTTTTGACCCTTGCACCAAATGTCTCCACATCCAGTCTGATAGCTTGTACTTCATTTTTGATGTTTGCCATTTCTTCCACTATCAGAGGGCTAGGATCAGCAGCCTTTGGGACTTTTTCAGCAGCAGCAGACAGCATAGTTAAGGCTACTTCCTTAAAAGTTTTCATTTGTTCTCTATGCCTGTCTTCCATTTCCTTCATTGAGTTGGCAATCAGCTGATGGATGGACTCCAAAATAGCTGGTTGCAAGTCTGTTGAAGTTGATGGAGTGGCTGTGCTTGCTTGAGCAATCTCAGGAGTTTTGTCAGTCTCCTTTGGTTCATCAGTCAGAGTAGTCTGCTGTTGGGGCAACTTCTCTGATGATGTTGAGATTTCAGCAATCTTCTGTTGGACCTGTATTGGCTCATTTATCTCTGTAACAACATCAACACCATTATCAGCAACAACAGTTTTATGTGTAAATATAATAGCAGGTGTAAATGGTGAAGTTGTCTGTTCAGGTAAATCTTCATATGTTTTGATAGCCGGTCCAAAGACGATCTGTTGTAAGCTTGGCATAGGTAACAGTGAGCTGGGTTGACCCTTCTGATGTCTGGTCTTCTTTGCCCATACTTCCAAAGTTACAGATAATGCCAGTTTTACCATTCTGTTCTTTAAATTTTCATCTGAAGCAGGAGTTTCAGGAACAGAACTTTGTAGCAGCTTGGCTTCAGACTTTGCCAACTTCCTCATTCGATAGTGAATCATATCAAAGAAGTGGTCTGAATCCAATGCTTGTCTCAGACATCCAGTTTCCAGAAATTGCAGGACCCATCTTTCCTCAGCAGCAAAATCCTTCCACTGTACTATTTGATCTTTGGTCTTTGTCAGACGATACTCTCTCCATCTGTTGTATCTGATCTTTTCCGTAACAAAGAGACTCTGACGGACCAAAACGTCGTTATACCGCTCAAGATCTGCCACAAACTGTTTGAACATCTCTGGATCATTTTGAACTATGTTCAGAGCATATTTCAGTTCTGATCTCTTCTTCTTTGGCAGCTTGGGTGTTGGCATAACAGCCTTTGGCTTCTTGGGATCTCCAATTGTAATTCCACCACTGTACCTTGGACCTTGGGCATCCTTGGTACTGGCTTCAATAGCCTTAGCCAAATACTGAGCTTCTTTAGCAGCTATCTCAGCTTCAGACATGTTTTTAGTCTGAGCCTCAAGCTCCTTAAGTTTACGAGCGTTTTCTTTTTCTTCTCAGCTTCATCTATCTTTTTCTGCTCAGCAGCAGTGATCACTTTAACCTTTGCCTTACCAGTTCTCTTCCTTCTGGCGGCAGGTGATTCAACTACTTGTAGTGGAGCAGCAGCAATTGGTGTAGGATGAATGAGTGGGACATTCTCCTCTGCTGGTAAAGTAGTCGGCTGTTCAGTAACAGCAGACTTGTCAAGAGATTGGTCCTCTGCTGTCTCATCTTCTGCAGCTTTTTCTACTGCATCCACCGGTCTTTCAGCAGCAGGGTTTTCTCTGACTTGAGTAGTTGGAGCAGTGGTAAAGGTAACTCGTTGACCACCCAGAGTTAACTTTCTTTTTGCCTTTGGCTTGGGCAAAGCTTCAGGTTGTCGAGGTTCAGCAATTCTCTTCACTGAACTTCTTGTTCTTTGTCCAACTTCTTTTATTTGAACTGGTTCGTCAGACTCAGTTCTTTCTGGAGATGTTTCAGTACTCATCTCACTAATTTCCTTAGTCACCTCAGTGACTATCTTGTTAGCAACATCAGCAGACTCTACTGATCTGGCTTCAACAGCAGGGTTTGCTGTTTGATCAGCAGACTTCGTCTTGATGGTAATTTTGGGTTTCTTGGCAGCAGGCTTCTCTTCTTTTCCTTTTGCCTTTCTTTTAGAAGTAGCTCCAATCTTAACTGGTTCATACATTTTCACTTCCTTCAGCTTGTGAACTGTCTTCCCATTCACCAATGGACATCCCAGAGCTGAGAGTAGATGACTCATCATCACCACATGTCCATTCTTCTTTAACGCCAGAAGATAAAAGTAGTGAATAGCCCAGTTAACATCCAACCCATAGTAGATGCAAACCATTGTCTGGTACCTTCTCCTAGGTAACCCATCTAAGGAGCTCGTACAACACTCCAAAATTTTTGCAATGATATCAGCAAACCTTTGAAACTCGTCTTTCAGCTGAGTTTTCATAAGGCTTCCAGTCATTGGTTCTCCATCCTTCGCACAAATGAACCAAAACTCTTCCTCCTTTTCTTGAGCCAGAGTGAATACCTCTCCTCCTTCATTTTTCAGACCATAAATTTCATTCAAAACAGCAGGTGAGACACATATAGTTTTACCTCCGACAGTAGCCACAGAAATCATTTTGGTTAGGTCATTTTTCCTTGATTCGTAGTAATCAGCAACATCTTCAGTGAAAACATACTCCTCATGAGCTTCCAAAACCTTCACCAATGATGCCTCTTTAATTTTGACCAAGATTTCCTTCATTAGAGGAGTTCCAGAAGCGTAGAACTTCTCGTAATTCAAATAACGTCCTTCAGCTCCGGCCATTTTGAAAAAAATTTGAAGTAGCTTGAGAGAAATTAAACACTTTTAAGGCAGAAAAGATGAGTTAGTAACTTCTTTTTCACTTAGAATAATTTTGGGTGCGTAAGGTTTAACCCTTCTGATCAGATCTGGATTTATAGATTTCGAAATGCTTCGGTTTCCGTGTTATACGCGGACGGTTTGATTTGATCTGTCAGTTTTTAATCGTGCGGGCGAGAATCGCGGAATTCAAAATTTATTAATTATGTCAGGCAGGCGGGAATTTGAAACGCCACTTGTCTGTTACTTATAAAAGCGTGCTTTTGATAAAACGTTTTTGCACAACACTTTAAATATAAGATGACATAAATAATAACAGATGAGTAAAGTAATACTTATCTGATAAACGACTTGTCTGATACAATATATCACTAGTGAAAGCCAATATCTAGTGATCTTCCTTTGCTGTTTGTCAATCCAGCAAGATAAATGGTCTTCGAATCTTCAAGAATTAAGAACAAATCTTCTGATTAAAACAACTTCAACTAACTGTCATTGAAGATTTCATCTTTAAAACAAGGGTACCGCTAGTCTTACACGTTCCCCCTGAATTCAAGAATTCATCAGTCAACTAGTCTGTTGAGAGTCAGTCTTCTTGAAGTGTAACGCTTGTTGATGTCAGATTAGTAAGCTGTTGAACCCAGTCTTCTGATAGGTTCCCCCTCAGCTTATGAATCCAATTTTAACAAGCCTAATTCCGCTCTTAGAGTGGAGAATCTAGCTTCATTCAGTGGTTTGGTGAAAATGTCAGCAATCTGATTGTCTGTATGAACATACTCAATAATAACATTTCCCTTTTCAACATGGTCTCTGATGAAGTGATGTTTGATCTCAATATGTTTAGTCCAGGAATGACTAGTAGTATTCTGAGTAAGTGAGATTGCACTTGTATTATCACAGTAGATAGGGATTCCACTGATCTTGAGATTATAGTCTTCAAGTTGATGCTTCAACCAAAGTATTTGTGCACAACATGCTCCAGCAGCAATGTATTCAGCTTCAGCAGTAGATATGGATACTGAAGTCTGTTTCTTACTCATCCATGAGATCAGACGACTGCCTAAAAATTGACACGTACCTGTAGTACTCTTCCTATCAATTTTGCAGCCAGCAAGGTCAGAATCTGAATATCCAATAAGTTCAAATCCTGATTCCCTTGGGTACCACAATCCCAATTCTTGAGTGCCTTTGAGATACTTTAATATTCTTTTAGCAGCTAAGAGATGAGATTCCTTAGGATCTGATTGAAATCTTGCACAGACCCCAACAGAATACATAATATCCGGTCTGCTAGCTGTTAAGTATAACAGTGACCCAATTATGCCTCTGTATTTGGTGATGTCAACTGATTTGCCACCTTCATCCTTGTCCAGACAAAGTCCAGTAGACATAGGAACAGTAACAGATGAGCTAGTTTCCATACCAAATTTCTTAAACAGATCTTTTGTGTACTTTGCTTGATTAATAAAAATACCATCAGGCAGCTGTTTGACTTGTAAACCAAGAAAGTAATTTAATTCTCCCATCATGCTCATTTCAAACTTGTTCTGCATCAGCTTAGAGAATCTTTCATACATCTGTTTGTTAGTTGAACCAAAAATAATATCGTCTACATATATTTGTACCAACAATATATGATTATCTCATTCAATAGTAAACAAGGTTTTATCTACTTTACCTTTGTGAAATCCTTTAATTAAAAGAAAATCAGATAAAGTATCATACCATGCTCTTGGAGCTTGTTTCAGTCCATAGAGAGCTTTCTTCAGACGATATACCTTATCTCCTTGTTGATAAACTTCAAATCCAGGAGGTTGTTCAACATACACTTCTTCTTGCAATTCTCCATTGAGAAAAGCAGACTTCACATCCATCTGATAGACAGTGAAGTTCTTGTGAGCAGCATAGGCTAGGAACAATCTGATTGCTTCAAGCCTTGCAACTGGTGCGAATGTCTCATCAAAATCAATGCCTTCTTCTTGGCAGTAACCTTTGGCAACTAGTCTTGCTTTGTTTCTGGTAACCATACCATCTTCATTCATCTTATTTCTGAAAACCCACTTAGTGCCAATTACTCTTTGATGAGTGGGTCTGGGAACTAAGTACCAGACTTCATTCCTTTCAAATTGATTCAACTCTTCTTGCATAGCTTCAATCCAGTGAGAATCACCAAGAGCTTCATCAATTATTTTAGGCTCAATTTGTGAAAGAAAACTTACAAACATTGTTTCATTTGCAGTTGACCTTCGAGTTCTCACTCTGTCCAAGGGATCACCAATCACTAACTCTGGTGGGTGATCTCTGAGCCATCTGAGATCAGGTTGCAAATCTGGATGTTGTCCTCTAGATTGATCTTGCAACACCACTGTTGGAGTCTCAGTAGTAGTCTGTTGAACAGTTGTGGTCTGTTGAACAGTCTCTGGTCTGTCAGCTGTTTGCAACTCCTCTGTTAGACAATCAGCAGACTGATTTTGAACAGCACTTGAGTTAACAGCTTGAGATAAGTTGGGTAGTATGATGGGTACATATTCTTCCTTTCTTTCCACATTCAATTTCTGAAAGTCAGCAGATATCTCAGGGTTTGCACTTTGATTCTTTTCAGATGATTGACTTGGTTCATCAAATACTACATGAATAGATTCTTCTACAAGTAAAGTTCTTTTGTTAAACACTCTGTAAGCTTTACTAACAGTAGAGTAACCTACAAAAACAGCTTCATCAGCCTTCTCTGCAAATGCAGTAAGGTGATTTTTCCCATTGTTCAAAACATAACATTTACAACCAAAAATCCTAAGATAATGTAAATTAGGCTTTCTGTTGTTCCATAGCTCATAAGGTGTCTTGTTTTGACTTTTGTTGATCATACACCTATTCTGTGTATAACATGCTGTGTTTGTAGCTTCTGCCCAGAATCTTTGGGGCAGCTTTGCTTCAGCTATCATTGTCCTGGTAGCTTCTTCTAGAGTTCTGTTTCTCCTTTCAGCAACTCCATTTTGTTGAGGGGTTCTGGCAGCAGAGTACTCATGATTGATTCCTCTGGAATTACAATACTCTTCAACAGTAGAGTTTGTAAATTCAGTCCCTCTATCTGATCTGATCTTCAAAATTCTTTGACTCTTCTCATTCTGGATCAGTTCCATCAGATTTGTAAGATGTTCCTTGGTTTCACTCTTCTTCTTCATGAAGATTACCCAAGTAAATCTTGAAAAATCATCCACAACAGCTAGGCAGTATTTCTTTCCACCATTGCTGATTGGATCAATAGGGCCAAACAAATCCATATGCAATAGCTCCAAAATTCTGGTTGAAGATTGGTGCTTCTTGCTTTTGAAAGATGACTTCACTTGTTTACCCTTCTGACAGGCATCACAGAGCTTGTCTTTGCTCATGACTGTCTTTGGAATTCCTTCTACCAGATTATTCTTTATCAATCTGTTGATGGTCTTGAAATTCAAATGATTCATTCTTTTGTGCCAAAGCCAACTGATTTCACTTGGTGTAGATGCCACTAAGCAAACATTTGAATTCTTGTCCACAGAATTCCAGTCGACTACATAGATGTTTCCTTGTCTTCTTCCAGATAAAATAACCTTCTTTGTTCCAATTTGTTCAACATAACACTTATCTGATGAAAACACCACGGAAAATCCTTTGTCACAAAATTGACTTATGCTCAGCAGATTGTACTTCAGGCCACTAACATATGAGACGTCAGATATCTCTATGTTTCCTTTGATAAGCTTTCCAACAGCTACAACCTTGCCTTCTTTGCTGTCTCCAAAAGTAACTCTTGGACCATTCACAGCAACAGCATCTGCCAGTTCATATATGTCTCCACACATGTGTCTTGAACATCCATTGTCCAAGTACCATTTCTTCGCTACTTTACTCCTACTCCTAATCCTAACCTACAAAACAAAATAAAAATGTTTTAGGTACCCTTTATTGAGAGGGTCCTGGTGGATTAGTATCACCTTTGACAACCCAAGATGTTGAAGTCTTAGGCTTCTTAGGCTTTGCAGTCTTAGCAGGAGCATGAGCAACTTCATTTACATCATAATCAGCAGACATATTATGTTGATAATCATTATGATGATGATAAGGCTCATAAGCAGGATATGATGCATGATAAGCAGGGTAGGCATGCATTGTTTGATGAGCAGGATATGCAGCAAAATGAGGTGGATAATGAGGTGCAGCATAATATGGTGGATAAGCAGGTTGCACATAATAAGACTCATTTCCATAGTAAGCATTTTTGTTGTAATTTCTTTGCTTCTTAGGTCTGCTCTTTACTTGCTCTTTAACAGACGACTTAGCTTTACTAGTCTGATTGGTTTTACTCTTATCAGCAGACTTCTTGGGACTACTCTGCTGTTTGGTTTTACCAGTCTGTTTTTCAGTTTCAGGCTTTTTACCCTTCTTAGCCTTAGGAGTTTTTATCTCCTTTTTCTCAATCTCAGGTGAAATGGGTTTAGTAGTCTGAACATACAAGACAATATTACTATTATCAGCAGATATAAATTTCTCAGCTTTGTTCAGTTCTAAACTTTCTTTTACTAAGGGAGTACTCTGTTCAGTTGGTTTATCTATTGTCACAACAGACGACTTAGGAACAGACGACTTATTATGCAAAGATATTCTAGCTTCAAGTTCTTTGATTTGTCCCTTGTACATTTCACATTCAGCTCTCAGAGATTCACATTCATGCGAAAGCTTTTTATACGTGACTGATTCTTCAGGTTTTTCAACCTTAAGTTTCAGTTTAGCATTTTGCTTTTTCAGCAGAATCATCTCGTCCTTAAGCTTAGCAAGCTCATTAACAACATCTACTTTGTTGTTCATCATTTGCTCAAATGAGTTAAACAGTTCAAGCTCACTTTCAGAGAGTATTACCTCATTGTCAGAATCATCAGATTCCTTTGCCATGAGACACAACAGTGCAGGTGTTTCGTCAAAAACAGAGTCATCACTTGAAGTGCCAGATTCTGTGTTTGATGAGTGGATGGCTGCCATCTTTTCAGCTTCAGCCAACAGCACCTTGCTCTTTTGGTATCTCTTCTCTCTTCTTTCTTTTCTTTGTTTCTTTTCCTCCTCTGTGTACTTCTCCGCTTTAGGATATGGGCAGTCCTTGATGAAGTGTCCCAATTTCCTGCAATTATAGCACATCATTTTGGATTTATAATCATCCTTAATGTCATAAGAATTAGAGGTAGGTTTAGAAGTAGAAGCATTGTTATATTTGTTCTTCATTTTTCTCTTGTAGAACTTTTTGAACCCATTCAGTAACAACGCAACATCGTCAGCAGTATACTCCTTTTTGCTCAGTACTGGGGCCTCATCAGATGAGTCCACTTCTCTGCTTTTTCCAGACGATCTTCTTGTTCTTTCTGCAGCAACCAGTGCAGCAGTGGGGCCAGAAGTTGAGGTCTCTTCTATTCCCATCCTTGGCATTTTATACTCGTACGCCTTGAGTACAGAAAACAGCTCCGTCAGAGAGATCTTCCCCAGATCCCTAGATTCTTCCATTGCTGTGATCTTCATGTTGAACTTGGGTGGTAGCGCCTTCAAGACTTTGAGAGTGATCTCTTTGTCTGTGAATGTCTTACCCAGCTTTAACACGTTGTTTAGAACTTTGGTAAACCTTGAACTCATCTGTTCAATGGTTTCTCCAGGCTTCATTTTGAAGTTATCAAACTTCTCCATGGCAACACTTAGATTGTGTTCCTTGATGGCTTCGTTTCCTTCACTCATATCCCTGACTTTGTCCCACATCTCTTTTGATGTTTTACAGTGTTTGACATAGTCAAACCTTTCATTGTCCAGGGCTTTAGTCATTATGAAGATTCCAACTTTATCAAGATTTTTCAACTTGATTTCTTCAGGTGTCATCTCTTCTTCATCTTTATCAACTATAGTATCTACGCCATCGATTTTGATTGTCTTGGTAATCCTTATTGGACCTTTTGTTATGCATCTGTACATATTATCGTTGTAAGCAGCAAGGAAAATTTCCATGCGTATTTTCCAGTCCTCAAAGCTCATACCGCCTATGTGGGGAACTAGGCTGATACAATCCATTTTTCAAAAAGGTTTTGTTTTTCAAAAAAAATGCTCTTTTGAAAACTTTTGAACACCTTTGAAAAACACTTAAGGATCAAGCTCGTTGATCAGTCATATGATTCAGATGAACCACCTGCTCTGATACCACTTGTTGGTCCCAAGTGGTCAGATGAGGTTTAGAGGGGGGGGTGAATAAACCTCTTTAAAAATTTGCCTTTTAAAAATCTCTAACTTTTCTGTCAGCAGACTAAGCTGATCAAGAATTGTAAGCAGACTAAGCTGATCTTGCACAAAGCTTTGAACAGCAGAGTTGACCACTCTTCTGATTTTACTTAGCTGATTTTATCAAAATCAGAGTTTCAAAATTAACTATCTTGCAGCGGATTTATCAAGTGTTTTTCACAAGTAGTTTACTTATCTTAGAAAAAGTTTTATCCCCAGTTTTAAACAAACTTCTTTTTAAAACTTTTCAAACAATTAACCTTAAAGTGTTTTCAGTATGCTGTTATGGATATGCAGAAAATAATGCAAGTTAAAAACACAAAGGATTTTTATAGTGGTTATATGGATGTAAATCCTTTAGTCCACTCTTCCAAGTCACTTAGATCTTGGGTTATACTATAGTCACAAAGATTACAGTACACTCTGCTTGCGCCAACCAACAGATGAACTGGCCACAAGTTCGTAGTAGGAAATCACAAAGAAATTCCTAACCTCTGAAGTAATATCGCTCACAAAGATTGATATCTACTCCTCACAACACAACCTAACAAAATCACTCAGATTTTACAAGTATTTTCTGTTTTTCTCTCTATTTGCTTCGTCAACGAATGACTTAGCTGATGAGTGTTCTGTTCTTGAGTTTTGAGACTTAGAGAAGTTCTGCTTCGAATTTTAGCTCTCAAAGTGTGTTGTCTCAGTGTTGTTGTTTCTTCAACTCATGAACTGAACTATTTATACTTGGAGATTTGAATTTCTGCCCGTTGAGAGATTGACAGCTGTTCAAATCCTCGAGTACTGGTCCTTCCTGCAGAAACGGCTACCTGCGACTGAACACTGTACACTCTGTTGTACTTGCTGTCAGATCGCATTAAATGCACCAATCTGATACGAGGTTTCTCTTCAATCATTTGTCATTAATACCCTTCATCTTCATCATTTATTACTCCAAGTGCATTTATTACCGTTGCACTGATCTTCTGATCTACTTCCACTCAGCTGATCGAAATTACTCGTCTGATGTATACTCGGCTGATCCCAAACTTGAACTAATCTGATTTGAGTCGGCTGATTTTCCACCAGTCTGATTTCTTCTTCAGCAATAGATCAGTAGTCTTCTGGACCATATTTGACTAGTCTGAATAAGTCTTCCTTAGTCAAATATTTTAGAAGGTTTTTACTAAGCTTCCATACTTAGCTGATTCTGATGTTTTGGAAATCATCAAAACCTCCCTTCACTTTATGTCTTCCATCTTCATCTTCATCTTCATCCAACAGATGTCGAAAAGATTGATGCTTTGAAAGCTATCAACTGTTCAATTTATCACTTTTATAGTGTAAGGAATTGAAGCTTTGAAAGCTGCAGATCAGTTTATCTTAGCACTGTTATAGTGCAAGGGATCGATGCTTTGAAAGTTGTCGACTGTTCGACTTGTCATTTTTATAGTGCAAGGAATTGAAGCTTTGAAAGCTGTAGATATAATTCTTCGTGTGTCGATGAAATATTGATTTCTTTTTTATTCTTTTGCTACATAATTAGTATTTCTAGAAAGTTTGTCAAACCATAAAGTTGGTCAAGCTCGCCATCGATCGAGGCTTTTCATAGTTGTTAATGATTCTTCATTGATCTCGTCATCGATGAGGTCTATCGATGCTTTCA
The DNA here is from genome assembly GCA_030819805.1 of Penstemon newberryi var. newberryi. Taxonomy (NCBI): domain Eukaryota; kingdom Viridiplantae; phylum Streptophyta; class Magnoliopsida; order Lamiales; family Plantaginaceae; genus Penstemon; species Penstemon newberryi. The sequence goes on along the minus strand of JAUALY010000004.1, from coordinate 8,600,106 downwards.
TAGCTACTTAGTATCTTTGTTTTCTCGTCGATGTTTATCGTCGAGCTCCCCTTTAAGTAGGTCGATCAGGGCTTTGAGGCAACTGATGACTTTTGATTTCCTCTTCATCGATCTGGTCATCGATGATGTCGAACAACGCCTTTATGACTATTTGATGTCGAACAAGACTTTCAAAATCTGCTTGTGACATTTTGCTCCTCTTCATTGATTTGAGCAGTACGGTTGTTTATGTGAACTACATGACAATTTGCTTATCTTTGTTTGATATGTCGAAGAACATGAGATTTTGCTCCTCTTCCTTGATATGTCGAAGAACAGGACATTCTTCTCCACTCTTCGTTGAATTTGTATATGTCGAAGAACATGACATTTTGCTCATCTTCAATGATTTGATCATTGATAGAGTCGATCGAATGCTTTTCAAAGATGCTTATGTCGAACAAGGCTTTGAAGCTGCTTGTGACATTTTGCTCTGCTCTTTATTGAATTTGTTTATGTCGAAGAACATGAGAATTTGGTTCTCTTCCTTGATATGTCGAAGAACATGACATTCTGCTCCACTCTTCAATGAATTTTTTTATGTCGAAGATCATGAGATTTTGCTCTTCTTCCTTGATATATCGAAGAACATGACATTTTGCTCATCTTCATTGATTTGTTCATTGATAGAGTCGGTCGAATGCTTTTCAAAGATGCTTATGTCGAACAAGACTTTGATGTCGAACAACACATTTTACGTCGAAGAAAGGCCTTTTTGACAGCTGATGACTTTTTGTTTTCTACATCATCAAGCTTGTTATTGATTTGATCATCGAGAATGTCGAACAACACTTTATTTGATGAGGTCGAAGAAGACTTCCATTGCATCTGATGAATTCGACCATCGATGATGTCGAACAAAGTTTTTCATGTCGAACAAAGCCTTTTACATCTAACAAGGCATTTACGTCGAACAAGGCCTTTTGCTCTTCTCTTTATCATCAAGCTTGTCATTTATGACGTCGAACAACACATTTATGTCGAACAAGGTATTTTGCTCTCCTCTTTTACGTCGAACAAGGTCTTTTGCTCTCCTCTTTTACGTCGAACAAGTAACTTGTGCTTTTTTCTTTTACATCGAACAAACAACTTTTGCTCTCTTCTTTGACGTTACGTTGAACAAGCAACATGTGCTTTCTTCTTTTACGTCGAACAAACAACTTTTTCTCTCTTCTTTGACGTTACGTCGAACAAGCAACTTGTGCTTTCTTCTTTTACGTCTAACAAACAACTTGTGTTTTTTTCATCATCAAGCTTGTCATTGATTTGATCATCGATGATGTCAAACAATGCCATCGATCATGTTGAACAAGGCATTTACGTCGAACAAGGCCTTTTTGGCAGCTGATGACTTTGATTTCTTCATCATCAAGCTTATTATTGATTTAATCATCGATGATGTCGAACAACACTTTATTTGATGATGTCGAAGAAGGCTTCCATTGTATCTGATGAATTTGATCATCAATGATGTCGAACTACACTTCTTTCGATGATGTCGAACAAGGCCTTTTGTTTTCCTTCGTCATCAAGATTGTCATTGATTTGACCATCGATGACGACGAACAACACTTCTTTCGATGATGTCGAAGAAGGCTTCCATTGTATCTGATGAATTTGATCATCAATGATGTCGAATATCACTTTCTTCGATGTAGTCAAACAACGCCTTTACGGTCACTGATGTCGAACAAAGCATTCAAAGTTGCTTGTGACTTTTGCTCTCATCTTCATTGATTTGATCATCGATTCTGTCGAACAACACCTTTATGGTTGTTGATGCCGAACAAGACATTCAAAGCTGCTTGTGACTTTTTGCTCTCATCTTCATTGATTTGATCATCGATGATGTCGAACATCACCTTTATGTTTGTTGATATAGATTTTAGTTTGTGATTTATCTATGTAGAATGGGTTTCCATTTTCAGAGATTTAAGAAGAATTTATGATATTTAATGATATGTTAAAATAGGTAATATGTAAATTTGAGGTTATAAGTGACATTTCATCGAATTCATATTCACCCGGATTAACTAAATATCTATGCTGGATGGATTATAATCTAGTCTTAATACCGGGTCATAACTCGGTATAAGAGCAATGCCACCAAACGATGTATTATTCCATATTGACACATATAATATGACCTAAAATATATGGTTAATGTAACTTAACTTATATGAATAAAACATAAGTATATGATCATTAGTTTCTCTTTTCTTTTTATCATTATTATTATTACTGATCTTTTAAATTGGAGTTGAAAATTGCTAAATTATAACTAGGGCTGGGTAAATGGGACCGGGTTTCGGGTACCCGTCCCGTCCCGATCGGGTTTTCCCATTTGGGACGGAAGAAAACGGGTTTTTTTCGGGTTCGGGACATCCCGAAACCCGGTCAAGAAAAATCGGGACGGGTTTCGGGTTTTGATCCCATCCCGATCGGGGAACCCGGTCCCGATTAATAGTTTAATTAAAATAGATTTATATACAAAAAAAAATTCAATTATCCAAAAATCTAATACCTAATAGACTTTATTATGACTTACAGGATATGTTTGATTTGCACACTTTACTTTGGTAATTTGGATTGTTGAACCATGTTATTTGGAGTTGTCACTTTGGTTTTACTAATTTCATTGTGTTGTGAGCTTGTGATAATATATTTTTCTTTTTTTGAAATGGTTGTGGTGATATGTTTGAATTGGTTTGTTGTACAGTAGACTAGTAGTCATGATATTTTTTGTCATTTCATTTTAACAGTTAGCTCCAAAAAAAAAGTTTAATTTGTATAATTTAAATTTGCAACTTAGATTCCCGGGACTCCCGAACCCGTCCCGAAATCCCGAAATTAAATCGGGTACCCGAAACCCACGGGACCTTGGTTGATCTACCGGGTTTCGGGACTTAAATTTGAAATCCCGAAACCCGAAATCCCGTCCCGAAGTACCCGAATTCCCGAAAACTCGTCCCGATCCCACCCCTAATTATAACAATCCCTAGCTCCTTAAAAATGGGCCGGTCCAACATAATAAAAAACCGACTTTGCTTGTTGGGTTATTGGACTCTTGAGTCAGCAACTAAAATGCAGCCCAACAGAAACACTCCACTCTTGCAAGAAGCACAGCCCCCCCTTCATCAATGAAGGGGCAGAATAGTCAAGGTCTTTTTTTACATACAATTTCACGCAGGATCAAATAGTGTCTTCAATTACATTAATTAAATAGGATACTGATTTTTAACATGATTTACAAATAGTCACCAAATAATTGTAATCTCTTTCTAAAAATTATTTATAGCCTTTTTGGTAGAGTATGACTTATATATGATAAAAATCACATCTGTAAGATGTATTGTTGACCTTGTCAAATATCACATAAAATTCACTAATTGCTCACTTTAAAACTAATTCAGAATTTGAGAATTGCTCAAATCACATAAAAGTCACTAATTGGTTTTGATATACAATCGACGTGAGACTTTCTATTCTCAAAGACTCAAACTTTATCGAACTAATTGAACTTTTAGATCAATTAAGTGTTTATTGAATAAAATTGGTTCTAGGTAAAAATTAAATAATAACCCATTTTACTATTTTAGTGTGCTTTAATTAGAACATCGTGAAAGATAGAAGAAACTCTTTTTCATGGACCAATAAAATAATGGATAATTTGATTAATTATTAGTTTTATATTCATGTATGGATTACTTTGTCATACTCATTCATAGGTCGTGTATGGACGTGTTTTCTTGGAACTTTTGACAAAAAATTAAATGTCCAAATTCTTTGTCCCAAGTCCAAGAATTACATAAATCAAAAGAAAAAAGGGAACAAATTAAATGGAAGGAAGAAAAAAGAAGAAGACGATGGCTGATTGATACAGACAATATATACTATTATAGGAGTATTTGTTATTTCTGTCAATAATAAAAGGAAAAATAAACATGGGAACAAAATGGGTCGGTGAGTGGGGTATCTTGAAATATAGAGGAGAAAGTCAAATTGCCTTTTCATAATTTCACCAAACACTTTTCATTATAGTCGTCTTTAACCAAATGCTTTGTTGTCATTTCTCAGAACCGCATCTCTGCTGATTTGCCAAATAATTAACGTCTCATTTTTTTTATTTTCCTAGAGTGATTTCAAAGATTTTGTGATAATTTTCAAATGCATTTGGTTTTTGTACATTTAGAAAGAAAAAAAATTGTTTGAACTTTTAGTATATAACTATATAGCAAAAATCTTGAAAAGTGAGAGGATACTTTCTAAAATATAAGAAACAAAACCTTAATCACCTAGATGTTCGAAAAGTAATTATTGGAGAATTAATTTTATTAAAACGGATTTTGATAATAATTGATTACAATAAAAATTAATTATAGAATAATTGTTTTTATATAATAACTTTTGCAAAATTAACAATTTAGGAGCTTCTGAAATAAGTTGATTATCAGCTTCTGGAGATTGAAAACGAGATTATGACATTGAATGTCAAACACCATGAAAATCACGATTGACCAAAAATTATTTTTATAATTGGGGTCAAAACACTTTAAAAATCACAATAGAAATATAGAAGTGCTCTCACCACTGAGCCAAACTCACCCTAAATAATTTTTTAAAATACATTGTGTAAGTTCAATGTAATCGAAAAGCTTATAACTTATGAGTTTAAAATAGTTTATTTAAAAAAAAAAAAAAAGTTCTACAAACACTAAATCGCTATGCTTAATTTAAAAAAACTTGAAACTAAAATTATTTTTCCAAACACTAAATCGCTTGTTTGAAATAGGAAAAACTCATAATATATTTACAAATAATTTGCAAACACAGCCTTAAATATTTCTTTAACCCAAAAATCTCATTTTTATTCATTATTAATTTCTAAAAGCCGATAAGCGCGAAGAATTTTTAAATAGAAAATACTTGAAAGTCAAATCATTGATGAGTTTTTGCCAACCAAAACACCTTTGCATAATAAACAACAACCTATCAACACCTAATCGTTTGTTTTTAGTATATATAGCCATTGCTCTACCCCAGAACAACCTTTGTCTTAACAAAAGTCTTAGTGGGACCTAAAAAATTGTTGAGAGTTGCTAAACAAATTGATTTTTTAATTTCGAGCTAGTACAAATACACACTATGAAATCAGAAAACAAAGAAACCCAGCAATTGCTGCCCAAAATGGACCCAAACATTTTCGAGATTGAAACAGTAGAAAAAGATCATGGTACTGGAAAGAACATCAGAGAAAAAACATGGGAAGAATCGAAGAAAATGTGGGAAATTGCAGCTCCGGCGGTTCTTACGACGGTGGCACAGTTTTCAATCGGATTTGTGACGATTGCTTTTGTTGGGCATCTTGGAGAGGTTGAACTTGCTGCTGTTTCTGTTGTACAGAACGTGCTCGAGGGATTTGTTTATGGTATAATGGTACGTTTCTAGTGTGAGAAAGTAATTTAGTTTTTGTGTGAAAGTTCTAATTTTTGTGAATGAAAAGAGAAATAAAAGGTGTGATGTGCATATATTTCCAAAGTTTTAGTCAAAATAGATTGGACTGCAATATACGAAATTGGAGTATTGATTTTAAATTTTGAAAATATTTTGCACTTTTAATCATATCTTTCATTTTCCATCTAGTTTCTGCATTGATTGCATATAATAGTCTTCAGTTTTTATATGTTCTTATAAAATAGCCTCTGTTTTCACTTTTCGTCCCCATATAAAAGTCTTTGTTTTCAATTTTGGTCATATAGAATTGTCTCAATTTTGCACTTTCGGTCCCAAATCTGATGGAAATTAAAATGTCAATATGATCAAAAGTGCTTTTTTTTTTTTTTAATTAGGACAAACGGTGCACTTTTGTGAAACGTGCGACCAAAAGTTCTGAGGATCTAGGCATCTAGTCATGTGACTAAAAATGCAATTTTTCCTTCCTAATACTTTGTGCACAAATTTTTTTCAGGGGATTCTATGGTGACTCTTGGCTAAGAGTTGAGTCACCACAATAAATCAATCCCAACTCTTGAAAAAAAAAAAAGATGTATCTTATCCATTGATTGTGTATAAATGTATACAACCCCACATTTTATATATTACATCAAAAAATTTAATAATTACTACATTGTAAATAGTAGATTTACGTTACTACCCTCAAATAAAAACAACAAAAATACTCATTTTTACTAGAATATCCTCCCATTTCTTCTCCCCCAATTTCTCTCCTAACCCCAACCCCTTTCCAAACCCTAACCCACACCACCACCACCACCCTCCATCTCCCTCTCTGCTCCTTAATCATATCAGAACGGCGGCACTTCACTCTCCGCCGTTCAGAATGGAGGCGGCACTTCGCCGCCGCCGTTCTGGTCGCGAAGCTTCCTTTTTTTTTTTTTCAAGACCAAAAAGGCGGCACTTTGTGTTTGCTGGATCTAACCAAGAAGCTTGTTAATCCATTCAACCAAATTGTTAAATTTTGTATCTATTCTTCCACAAAATGTTTATCTCACTTCTGAGTTTCATCCATCAATCGATTCTCCGGAACTACTTGCAAAGCTACTCGTGCCAGGGCCTCATTTTCATTCTCGGTTTTGGTCAATTGATTCACCGGTGAAGCTTCCTTCACGAGGAAGAAGCTTCCTCATTTTCATTCTCTGTTTTTCATTTTCTAATCTTCCTCAAACACACACAAAAAAGACAAAAAAAACTCCCGAGCTCCGCTGGGGCGGATAAAGTTCCGTTACAGCGAAACAATTGAGGAAGTATATTATATATGAAATAGATAAAGGGTAAGTTGGGAATTTTGTAAAATAAAGAGTAAGGGTATAATGGGTATTTCAAAGGTTAGCTGGGTTGTAAATGAATTTATTGGGGTTGTAATGTGGACACATGTCCAAATTTAATTGGCCAAGAATAAGGTTGTTGGTGACTCTCTATGAAGTGAGAGTCAGACCATCCCAATTTTCAGTATGTAATTTGCACTTTAGCTTTAAAAACTCATTGTGTTTAGGACATATCAGAAATTCAGAATGTGATAAATGCATGTTCATGCTAATGTGATTTTTATGATACTAAATTGTCAAAGCTAGTTAAAACTTGTATATGTTTATTGGCAGAGTACCACAATTATCTAAATTTGAGATATATAAAAAACTCCTTAAGAGCATGTTTCATTTTTCCCAAGAAAATTGTAAGAACTTGATATACAATGTTTAAGTCCCTACAATATTTAAATTAATTCTTAAATAATATATTGCTAATTTCTTGTATTAGCTAGGAATGGGAAGTGCCTTAGAAACGCTCTGCGGGCAGGCAGTTGGTGCTGGACAATACGATATGCTTGGAATCTACACCCAAAGATCGTGCATCATAACTCTTACTACAGCCTTACTACTACTACCTCTTTACATTTTCACATCACCAATATTAAATCTTTTTCGACAAAGTAAAAACATTTCAGAGCTAGCCGGAAAATATGCTTTGTGGGTTGTACCTCAGTTATTTGCTTACGCATTGAATTTCCCTATACAAAAGTTTCTTCAAGCACAAAGTAAAATATGGGTTATGACCATAATGTCATTAGTTGTATTGGGATTTCACGTCCTTTTGAACTGGATACTTGTAATAAAACTCGAGAAAGGTCTACTTGGTGCTGCTATAGCCGAGAATATATCATGGTGGCTTGTCGTTTTAGCTCAGATTGTCTATGTGGTCTCTGGTTACTTTCCCGATTCTTGGACTGGATTTTCTTTGTCTGCTTTTAAATCCCTTTTTAGCTTTTTGAAGCTGTCTCTTGCATCGGCTTTAATGCTTTGGTAAGTGATTCTTGAATCCAAACGCACCATTTTAAAATAATTGATTATAGTTAAGTATTGATTTTTTTTTGGTGGATGCAGTTTGGAGCTATGGTATTACACTGTGGTGATTCTTATGGTTGGTTGGTTAAACAATCCAGAAATTGCAGTAGATGCTATATCCATTTGGTTAGTTGTACTCCTTAATTAATATCTACATCAAGTTTAATTGTTTATTTACATGGTCTTATCTTTTCTTTTATTATATGACAGTATGAATCTGGAGCTTTGGACATTAATGGTCACTTTGGGTTTTAATGCGGCAATAAGGTATTCTTTTAAGAATGTTCCTTGTTGTTCATGTCAAATGTGATGTAATTCCTCCTAATGTATCAATATATCAGCTTATTTATGCTTTCCAATTGAACAAAATTAAGTTTTGAACAAAGAAATTAAGATGAAGTCTTGAAAATATATTTTATCTTACTCACACAAGTCTTGAATAATTGTCAGTGTTCGTGTTTCAAATGAACTTGGAGCGAATAATCCTAAAGCTGCAAAGTTCTCTGTAATTGTAACTGTGCTTACATCAACAGTATTTGGAGTTATATTCACAGTTGCAATTCTTGCAACTAAAGACTATTTTCCGAGATTGTTTTCTGATAAACCGCAAGTCATAAACGAGACGTCTAAGTTGGGCTATTTCTTGGCTACTACTATTTTCCTCAACAGCATTCAACCTGTACTCCATGGTAATATTACTAATCCTATTTTTGTCGATTTTGCCAAAAATATTCTAATTATTTGACTACATTTCTTTGTGTGTGTATGTGAACTGTGAAAAAGAGATTTGACCCCCGTTTCTTGCAGGGGTGGCAGTAGGGGCCGGATGGCAATGGTCTGTTGCATTAATAAATATCGGATGTTATTACGTATTTGGCCTTCCATTTGGCGCTTTGCTCGGTTACAAACTTGATCTTGGTGTTAAAGGGATCTGGTTGGGGATGTTAGCTGGTTGTTTGCTCCAAACAATTGTATTGATTTGGTTTGTACTTCGTGCTAATTGGAGTAAAGAGGTTTGTTTGTGCATTATACTTGATTTCATTTGTTAACCAACTGCTAAAAAGCCAAAAAAATTGTTTGTGTCAAAAAATTCATCGCAAAATTAGTCTATACGTAGCAATGGCAAAAATGTATCTTTAGTACTAATGGGTTGAATCATCTGCACTCTTAATCCCACACTTTACAAAAAAGAAAGTTTTGGAAACGTTTTGTACTTTTGGTCCTATCCCTTCATTTTCCATCAAAATTTTCCACCTTTGGTCTTATAAAATAGTCTTTGTTTTGCACTTGTGTTCTCGTATGATTGTTATAGTTTGGCACTTTAGTTCCCAAATTGGATGGAAATGGGACGACTGGAACAACAATTCAAAAGCAAGTTATGAACGAAAGTCAACTTTGTAAAATGCTGATAGTCCAGTTCTTTAGGATTAAAAATGCAATATTGAATGTTCATGTATATCTTTGATCTTTTTTTAATGCAGGCTTTGCAAGCTGAGGCGCGGGTTATGTCCTATGCAGACTCACCTTTGCCACTAAATGAGAGTAGAGAAGATGGATTAATGATTATAGAAAATGAAAGAAAAAATAGTGGTTGAAAAGGAGATTATTGAAATTGGCTTGTTAATCTACTAAAGCAAAAGGTAGAAAACATTCTGTATAATTCAAGTGTTTCTCATTAGAAATATTTATTGGAGTTGATCAGATATTACCATCTTTTACTTAGGTTATAAAATCAAGGGTAAAAGGAATCATTAATTGGGTTTTTGGCATTTTGCGCCCTGAAAGTATGAAATTTTGGCACTTTGCACCCTGATTTAATTTCTTTTGCACTTTACATTATGAAAATATAATTTATTTAGCACTTTGCACCCTAGTGTGTGTTTTGGTGAGAGAATTTCCATGTAGGAAGGGTGGAATTGTCATTTTTGAATTTTTATGGCACTTTGCACCTTGAAAATATAGACTTTGGCACTATGCACCCTAAAAATATAGAATATTGGCACTTTGCACCCTGGAAATATAAACTTTTTGCACTTCCCACCCCAACCTAACAATTTTGGCTCCACTTTTTATTTTAACTACATGTGAGTCTTATAACAATAATATCATGCAATATGATAAGTTGTTAGATATGTAAACATATTTTTAAGATAAATTGTCAACAATTTAGTGAATACTCGGAACAACACGAATACAATGTCTTTTTTCACTTGATCGATCTAAGTTTTACTTAGAGAAAATGTTAAAAAAAATTATTCAATCTAAAATAAATTAAGAATAACATGTTAATATTTTTTTATATATATTTAATTAAGATGTTTAAGAATGAATGTGTCACAAAAATTAGTAAATGAACTTATTATTTTTTTAGAGAAAAAATGCTATAAAAACCACAATATCAAAATTTAATCAATACTTTTATTATGGAAACAAGAAAAATAAATTTTGTGTCTATGGTATGAATATCACAATTAATGTACATATAATTTGTAAAAAAAAAAAAATTATGATTTACTTTTGTGATTGAACTAAAAATAAAAATATCTTCCTTATTTTTTCATTTTCCATTTTCTATTTTTTATGGTTGTACAGGGAAAATGATTATTTTATCTCTCTACCGACGACATTCATGGGCTTTTTTCAAAGGTAAAAATATTAGGGTGCAAAATGTCAGAAAATATATTTTTCGGGTGCAAAATATTAGAAAATATATTTATAGGGTGCAAAGTGTCAAAGTTTTTAAAATAAGGTGGAATGTGCCAAAATTTTATATTTTCCGGGTGTAAAATGCCAATATTCTATATTGTAAGGGTGCAAAGTGTCAAATCTATTTTTCTAGGATGCAAAGTGCCAAAAAAAATTAAAAATGACTATTATACCCTTTATCACTAAAACACACACTAAGGTGCAAAGTCCAAATAAATTATATTTTCAGAGTGCAAAGTGTCAAAACTCTATATTTTCAGGGTGCAAAATGCCAAAAGTCCTTATTAATTTCTAATTTGAGATTTGCTTAAAAGAAGATTGATTACTTGAATCTTGCAGTATGCATGATCCAAAAGGCACATACCTCTCCTAAGAAAACCTTACAATTTACATACACACTATTGCTAAAGGAATTCACAAGTGTACATATTTTCTTACTTTTAATTAATTAGATTATTATAAACCGTACTAATTGACAAACTTTTTGGTAGAATATCGTCTTCCTCTTATTATCTAAATCTTAACTAACTAGATTAATATAATTTGTATCTACTCGACCAACTTTTTGTAGTCTATTGTCTTTCTCTTTAATCTCTTAAAGAATGCAAAATTACATTGTATATTATCTAAATCTTAACTCAGTGATCACCTCTATATTCTGACAATCATTTCGAAAATCTCAATCAAATCTTTATGACCTCTAAACATCTTAATTGATAATCTCTCCTCCTCTTCTTATATACATACGACACAAGACCAAAGTATACATGCTAAAACCAAGTTGCAAGAAAAATTATATAAATATGAATATATTTGTTGCATTAGTATCTCTACTATTGGTTGTGACAACAGAGGCAAAGGGCGGGACATTGGTCCTGGATCCAGTAACAGTAGTTGTGAAAGGTGATATAGTAGGTGAAAATGTTACAATTCATTGTTATTCCTGTAATGACGATGTTGGCACCCACACACTCTGGTATGGCCAAACATTCACTATTCACTTCAAATTGAATTATTTTGGTAATTCAAAGTTTTATTGCGACTTCAACACCAAACACGGCTCTGGAAATTATGCTGTTTACGATATTAAATTGCGGAAGAGGAACTGTGGCTTTGATTGTCATTGGAACATACAGGCTAATGGGCCATGCGTGCAAGGGGGCGTGACCGGGACACCTTATTGCCAAAATTGGAAGAAACCACCTCCTCAATTTCATGGGTTGTCGCCCAAAATTCTCAAAGCTTGCTTATGAGATTATTATTGACTAATATTGGTTAAAGGCTGGCACATATATGATATGATAAATCAAGCAATTAAAACATTTTATCTAAAGATTAATTGAACCTTTTCTCTTTGACTGGGGGATTGAAAAAATTGTAGTTTTGAAATAAAGTTTAAGTAATCTCTTTTTCTTTTTCGTACAACTCTTTCTTTTTTTATTTGAAAATATTCAATTTCAAATTTCAAAATAAGAAAGAAAATAACATTTGGCTCACATTTTACCAATTGATTGAAATGTCTACGTCAGAATGTTGTAGCAACAAATTTGAGACTAGATAGTAGAATACGACTCACCTAACAATTATAGCATGCCAAATTCAATTAAAAACAATAAAGCCAACACATTTCATAAACATGGTCTTTTTCTTTGGTCGGGACCGAGCCACCGCATGGTCTACAATAATTTAATGCAAGTGATGGTTCACGAGCGCAGGTAGGGATAAATTACGTACCAGACGCACACTCCAAAACTCCAAACACCTTGCGTTATCAAAAAAAAAAAAAAAGAGAGAAAAAACTCCAAACACCTTTCGACTAACGTGCGCACGAAGCTAACTTCACCCACATGGCAATTTCTCTGCAGTTCTCTCGTATCTCCACGCGCACGGACATCTCCGTGCCGGAATCCAGAATATTCCGGCAACGGAAACCTTTCATGGTTCGATGTTCCGCCGGAGAAGTTGTTTCTTCATCGTCCGCCACCGCGGAGTCGTCGGAATTCGACGCCAAGGTTTTCCGCCACAACTTGACGAGAAGCAAGAATTACAATCGCAAGGGGTTTGGACACAAGGAGGAAACTCTCGAGCTAATGAGCCAAGAGTATACGAGTATGTTTTCCTGAAATTCTCCCGATTTTGTGGTTTTACTATTTTTTTACTGTTTTTGATGGTCAGAAGAACACGTTAGTTTGACTTAGTCTCATAATTTGACGTTCACTTAATTACTTGTTAATACTGACTTGCTCGATACATCTCTTAATTTTCGCTAAATCTTGTATGGATTTGATCGTTGCTTTAGTTTACAAATATTTGTATATGTATATAAATCCTTTACAGCGGTTAACAAATATTTGTAATGTTGCTTTTAAAGTGATCAGCTTAAATAACTTTATCTGAGGATATCAATTATGCTCAAATTGTTTATGCAACTGATCTGCCTGTTTATCTCAGGTGACATTATGAAGAAATTAAAGGAGAATGGGTATGAATACACATGGGGGAATGTTACCGTGAAGCTTGCTGAATCTTATGGATTTTGTTGGGGTGTGGAGAGAGCCGTCCAAATTGCTTATGAAGCTAGAAAACAGTTTCCAACTGAGAAAATTTGGATCACTAATGAAATTATTCACAACCCCACTGTTAATCAGGTTTCTTGTTTTCTCAGCCTTACTAACACAGATGACTTTGATCCAAATGTTTTACATATATAAGAAGAAATGAACCTTCATCCAGTAAAATTTATTAGAAAGTTTGATTTGATTTTCTTTTCACCAGAGGCTTGAAGAGATGGAAGTCAAAAACATTCCTCTTGACAATGGTAAGAAACAATTTGATGTTGTTGACAAGGGTGATGTAGTGGTACTACCTGCTTTTGGAGCCGCTGTAGATGAGATGTTGATTTTGAGTGAAAAGAAAGTTCAAATAGTGGATACAACTTGCCCATGGGTATCTAAGGTACTTCCCATTCTTAATATATTTTAGAATGAATTATTCTCGTGTGTTAACAAATACACGTTCTGGCTGGTTATAAAGGTATGGAATAGCGTTGAAAAGCACAAGAAGGGAGATTACACTTCAGTAATTCATGGTACATATTCTCATGAAGAGACTGTGGCTACTGCTTCTTTTGCAGGGAAGTATGTCATTGTTAAGACCATGAAAGAGGTAATTTTGATTTTCTATTTGATTCTAACTTAAGTCTGTTAATATAGCATTATTCTGTTATCAATAAAAGTAAATAGTGACGGCTTTGCAGGCAACATATGTGTGCGATTACATTTTAGGTGGTGGACTTGATGGATCCAGTTCAACTAAAGAGGCTTTTCTTGAGGTATGTTATATACTGTTTTCAAATTTTAACATCTACTTAATGCTGAGATTACAAATGATTTTCTTGTTTGCAGAAATTCAAATTTGCAGTATCCGAAGGGTTTGATCCAGATAAAGATCTTGAAAAAGTTGGTATTGCAAATCAAACCACTATGTTAAAGGGAGAAACAGAAGAGATTGGTTAGTGAATTTCCCTCGTCGTCTTTCCTCTGTAATTATAATAGGCAACTTAATATACTTTTTCTTTTTCTGCAGGAAAATTACTTGAGAGAACCATGATGCGCAAGTTCGGAGTTGAAAACGTTGACAACCATTTCATGAGTTTCAACACAATATGTGATGCAACTCAAGTAAAAAATCCTACTCCAAAGTCAATTTCTCATATATTCCAGTCTAAATTGTGTTACTGTTGACTGTTCTTCTCAACACATTGTCTCACATTTGACCGTTCCTTGTTGTAACAATTAGGAGCGTCAAGATGCCATGTATAAACTGGTCGATGAAAAGATGGATCTAATGCTAGTTGTAGGTGGATGGAACTCGAGCAACACTTCCCACCTACAAGAAATTGCAGAGGAGCGTAAAATTCCATCATATTGGGTTGACAGTGAGAAAAGAATAGGCCCTGGAAACAAAATAAGTCACAAGTTGATGGTAAGTGTTTGCCAGTCGTTCTATCTTGTAATTTTTGCTCTGAGTTAAACGGACGTCCTTAATTTTTTCTTCATGTTGCATTTGACAGCACGGTGAGTTGGTAGAGAAAGAGAACTTTCTACCAGAGGGTCCTATCACAATCGGCATAACATCTGGTGCATCAACTCCTGATAAGGTAATTCTACTTCTTTTCTTGTTTCTTTTTCCCAAAATCTAGCACTGACACATGGAAAGTCCCTAGCATAAAATACCACAAGAAATATGTTTATGGCCATTTCTCATTAGAAGAAGAGAGCCAGCCGCCAGCTGCGTAACTTGCAGCAATATCTCAATCTGCTAAAATTATTAGTTGGTTTTAACTATTATCGTTTTGAATGGTTTTGTCCAGGCTGTTGAAGATGTTCTTTTGAAGATATTTGACCTAAAACGGGAGGAAGCTTTGCAATTGGCATAGGCACTGTCTTAGTCTAGCACTGTATATGGGATTATTAAAGGAACTTTTATTGCCCCACATTATGTATGATCGATGTAACATAATGAAAATATGCAATTGAATTTATTTTTAAATTATAAATGTGTTGTGGAAACCTTCTCTAAACTGTTTGGCAAAGAGAGATCTCCTCACAAGAAGGTTGACTCTTAATAGATCAGCAGCAGCAAATCAAAGAAATTGAAATAAGGAACGAAGAAATTGAAGAAGGAATGTTGATGAATTGAGTTTCTGATTTGGGGAAGAAAGAGACGTTAAAAGTAAAGAACAATTAATTAAAAGGCAAAAGTGTTACTCAAATAAATTAATTAGAATAGCAACTTTAGTTACATTATATTTCACCGCCTTAGTGGCAGTTAGGAATTGTTTATAAATAGTTGATAGTCAGCATAGATTTTCATTCCTGTCAATTCATATTTTTTTGTATATCAATTTCAGTCTTGTATACAAAATATCATTTTTCAATACAAAGTCATTATTTTCATATATGTTCAACATATAGCTTAATATGGTATCAGCAGTTTAAACATTCTTCCGTTGCATTCAATTTTTTTTTTTCAAGAAAACCTGCTTCTTCTTCCTCACTTCAAACCTCCATATCAGATTCAATTCAATCTTCAGTCTTTCTGTAGTTGTTTAGCATCAAGAATCCATTTCAAGAACCCATATTCAAGTCAGATCCATCATTGCCTCCAGAAGTCTTCTTCACCATCTTCATTCCGGTTTTCACATTCTTCATCAATCAAGATCCAGTTCTTCAAAACAGATACATCCTACAAACAATTCACAAACATTCAGAAATATATTCTCACAAAACAGATAAGTCATAATCCTTTTTCAAGATTCTATTATTTCTTTATAATCTCATATACACAATCACTTTCTTCCTCATTTCTTTATCCTTCTCCGCATCATGACTTCATCTCCACCTGACACCACCACCAACATACCCTCCACCAGAAATCAACTAGAAGACCCCACCAGTCCATACTTCCTCCACCCAGCTGATGGACCAGGTCTCAAATTAGTTTCTGAACTCCTCACAGAATCCAACTACCAATCTTGGAGCCATTCCATGATACTTGGGTTAAAAGTCAAAAACAAACTTGGCTTTATTGACAATTCCCTTCCTAAACCAACTCAAGATCCTATTCTGATAAACACTTGGGAAAGGAACAACACTATTGTTGTTGCCTGGGTTTTTAATGCTATTTCTAAAGAAATAAACTCCAGCATTAGATATCACTCTATAGCGTCTGACCTATGGAAAGAACTTGAGGACAGATTCATGCAAGGTAGTGGAGCAAGACTTTTTTCCCTAAGAAGAGAGGTAGTCCAATTGACACAAGGCACTGACTCGGTTAACACCTACTTCACATAACTCAAAAGCCTATGGGATGAAATCAAAAATTGTAGGCCTGATTGCACATGTGGAAAGCTGGAGTCCTATTTCCAACATGAACAACTAATGTCCTTTCTAATGGGACTCCAAGACTCCTTCTCTAACATTAGTTCCCAAATCTTGATAATGGATCCATTACCACCCCTAAACCGAGCACTTTCTTTAATAATTCAAGAAGAACAAAAGATTCTCCTGAGATCTCACAATAAGGACAACCCTCTTCATAATTCCATGGCTTTCTCAGTCAAACACACCCCATCTTACCCTTCACAAAGACCCTCTAATAACAACACTCTTTCATCCACTTACACCAGACCCCCCACTCCTCAATTCAGACCTAACACCTACCCTAATCCTCCTTACAGACCTAATTTCCAGTCTACCCCATCCAGACCAAATTTTAATAATCAATTCAAAAGAAAGGAGAGGCCCTTTTGTACACATTGCAACATGCCAGGCCATACTATAGACACTTGCTTTAAAATCCATGGGTTCCCCCCAGGTTTTAGACCTAACTTTCCTAGACCACCAGCCCCCTCTGCCAACCAGTTCATATCCAATTTACCATCCAATACTTCCAACACCCCTGGTATGTCTGACTTTATAAATAACCTGAAACCTGATCAGCTATCTTACTTAGCCAACATGTTCTCCACACAACAACAACAACAACAATCACAATCTCAAACAGGTGATTCAAACACCAATACATTCAATGTTACTACAGTTTCAGGTACCATTTACTCTACTGCTCTACCTACTTTTCAGTTTCATGACAATGATTGGATTATAGATTCTGGAGCTTCAAATCATATTTGCACTAATATAAAAATGTTTCACTCAATATCATTTACACATAACACAACTGTTTCTCTTCCAAACAATGCAAAAATTCAGGTTTATTTTATTGGTTCAGTACATATTAATCCAGACATTACTTTACACCATGTTCTCTATGTCCCATCATTTAAATTTAATCTACTCTCTGTTAGCTCACTTCTACATCATAATAATTACTCTATAAGTTTCAAACATACTGACCTTTATATACAGGACATCAACACCAACAAGATGATTGGTCAGGGTAGCTTGACAAATGGGCTTTACATTCTTCATCAGGAGATTCATCCAGCTGCCTTAGTTGACTCTTCCTGCAATAAAATTTCAATTAGTACTTGGCACAATAGATTAGGCCACCCTTCTTACAAGAAATTACATGTACTACAGGATTCTCTACAGTTTTCTAATAATAACACAGAATTTAACAATCATTGTGATATATGTCCATTAGCCAAACAAAAGAGGCTTTCATTTCCTTCTGATAATCATATATCTCCTTTTCCCTTTGATTTAATACACTGTGACACTTGGGGACCTCATCACATTCCCTCTCACTCTGGATTTAGATACTTTATAACTTTGGTTGATGATCATACAAGATTCACTTGGATATATCTTATAAAAACTAAGTCTGAAGCTTCTGTTGTTATTCCTACTTTCATAAGAATGATTCAAACTCAATTTCACAAAACA
Organism: Penstemon newberryi var. newberryi; assembly: GCA_030819805.1. NCBI lineage: Eukaryota > Viridiplantae > Streptophyta > Magnoliopsida > Lamiales > Plantaginaceae > Penstemon > Penstemon newberryi. The sequence goes on along the minus strand of JAUALY010000004.1, from coordinate 8,582,093 downwards.
ATAAAAACATTTAGGTCTGATAATGCAAAGGAATTTCTATTCACTGACTTGTTTTCTAAATTAGGGATATTTCACCAATTCTCTTGTGTCCAAACTCCTCAACAAAACTCAGTAGTAGAAAGAAAACATCAACACTTACTCAATATTGCTAGGGCTTTGATGTTCAAATCTAACACTCCTATTGAATTTTGGTCTGAAAGTATTCTAACCTCTGTGTATTTGATGAATAGAACACCTTCTCCCCTATTACATAATAATTCTCCCTATTCTCTCCTTTATGATAAATCTGTTAATTATGGTATTCTAAGGACTTTTGGTTGTTTGGCCTATGCTTCAACTCTTCATGAACATAGGACCAAATTCCTACCTAGAGCTAGAAAATGTGTCTTTATGGGATATGTTCCAGGTATTAAGGGTTATAAACTTTATGACAACAATACTAATGAATTTTTTGTCTCTAGAGATGTGGTGTTCCATGAAAATATATTCCCTTTTCAAGATAATAATGATAATCAACAGGTTACTCAATTACCCTCTACATTCCCAGATTCTGATCCTATAGACAGCTCCTATGTTTATCCAGTTAGTACAAGTAACTATACCCATCCTATTACTTCACAAAATCTTTCACAACAACCTACTGTTACAGACCAGCTAAATTCACCAATTCCTCATTTTGATCCTTCTTTAAGGAGATCTTCAAGACCTACCAAACCACCTTCTTACTTGCATGATTATCACTGCAATCTACTCACAAAAACAGGACCACCTATCTCCAAATATCCCTTATCATCTGTTATAGATATACCAGATTGTCTCCCTCTTTTTCATCTTTCATTGCTAACATCTCCATTATACCTGAGCCTCATACTTATACCCAGGCTATTAAGTTCCCTGAATGGGTTCAAGCTATTCAAGAGGAACTTAAAGCTATGGAGACTAACTCTACTTGGCAGGTCACATCATTACCTCCAAACAAACAACCTATAGGTTGTAAATGGGTTTTTAAAGCAAAAAGACATCCTGATGGCACAATTGAAAGATATAAGGCAAGACTAGTTGCCAAAGGTTTTACACAGCAAGAAGGTGTTGACTACACAGACACTTTCTCACCAGTGGCAAAGCTAGTTACTGTTAGGGTGTTACTTGCCCTATCCATGGCTAATAAATGGTTCCTACACCAACTAGATGTCAATAATGCTTTCTTGAATGGGGACCTAACAGAAGATGTCTACATGGAACTTCCAAAAGGTTACACTCCACCTATTTCTTCTACTTCAACAAGACAGGTATGTAAACTTACCAAATCTATTTATGGTCTAAAACAAGCTAGCAGGCAATGGAATAAAAAATTAACTGAGGTCCTTACAAGTCTTGGTTTCACAAAGTCCTTATCTGATTATTCTTTGTTTACTAAAGGCTCAAATTCTTCTTTTATTGCTCTTCTAGTATATGTTGATGATATAATACTTGCTAGTCCAAACTTAGGTCTAATTACAGAAACAAAAACTCTTTTAAACAGTCACTTCAAACTTAGAGACCTAGGAAAGCTTAAATATTTTTTAGGTATTGAATTAGCCTATTCTAGTCAAGGTTTGGTAATTTCTCAAAGGAACTATACTTTACAACTATTACAGGACACTGGTTACTTAGGTACCAAACCAGTCTCCTTACCTATGGATCCTAATACTAGACTAACACAAGATGATTCAAATTTATTAGATGATCCATCCTCCTTACCTATGGATCCTATAGAAGATTAGTTGGTAGATTAATCTATTTAACAATTACAAGACCGGATATTTGTTTCACAGTTCACAAGTTAAGTCAATTTCTAGCAAAACCATCAATCACTCATTTGGAAGCTGCTCATCATTTGCTAAAATATCTAAAGGGAAATCCAGGCCAGGGCATTTATTATTCAAACTCTTCTAATACTACCTTATCTGCATTTTGTGATTCAGATTGGGGTAATTGTTTGGTCACACGAAGGTCTACAACAGGATTCTGTACTTTCTTAGGGGATTCACTAATCTCATGGAAATCAAAGAGGCAACACACAGTTTCAAAATCCTCAGCTGAAGCTGAGTATAGGTCAATTGCAGGAGTAACAAGCGAAATTTTATGGCTTACCCAATTGCTAAAAGATCTCCGAGTTCCAATGGCAGCACCTCCAACCATCTTTTGTGATAATGCTTCGGCTGTTCATCTAGCTTTGAACCCAATCTTCCACGAACGAACTAAACACATAGAAATAGATTGTCATTTTGTCAGAGAACATATTAATCGAAGAAACATCAAATTGTTACCTATTTCTTCCGCAGCTCAATTGGCAGATATTCTAACCAAACCATTGCCCAAGCCTCCGTTCCAGCGAATTTTATCCAAGATGGGAGTAAAAGACATTTACTCGCCATCTTGTGGGGGAGTAATAGAACAGCAGCAGCAAATCAAAGAAATTGAAATAAGGAACGAAGAAATTGAAGAAGGAATGTTGATGAATTGAGTTTCTGATTTGGGGAAGAAAGAGACGTTAAAAGTAAAGAACAATTAATTAAAAGGCAAAAGTGTTACTCAAATAAATTAATTAGAATAGCAACTTTAGTTACATTATATTTCACCGCCTTAGTGGCAGTTAGGAATTGTTTATAAATAGTTGATAGTCAGCATAGATTTTCATTCCTGTCAATTCATATTTTTTTGTATATCAATTTCAGTCTTGTATACAAAATATCATTTTTCAATACAAAGTCATTATTTTCATATATGTTCAACATATAGCTTAATAACTCTCCATCTCTTTCATATGTAACCAAACGTTGGACACCAAAATAAATCTCTATAAGAAATTGATGAAGTTGAGTTATTGAGTTCAATTGCTTGCCATTTCAATTTTACTTGGGATTAAACCCTTGTGGGGGGGAAGTGTTTTTCTTGCTTGGTTACTAAAGTCTTGGACTAGTTATAGTTAAGATTTGATAATTGTATTAGAAAGTGTTACCTTAGATTAACATAAGCCGTGATCTACGAAGATATCCCTATAAATATACTTAGTATAATGTTGTTGGACAATTCTCTCAGTACATTGAAACATATCTAATGTTTTATACGGCATCTCCCAAAAATAAAATAAATTGAGAAATTCAGACATGACATGAGACACTTATCGGACATAATAGAAATACCTGTAAATTTACTTGAATTTGAATTTGTTAATGTTATTAGTTGGATTTTAGCATGCTATATTATTTGTTTTTTATTTATTTATTTATTTTTTTGGGTGCATTAACGATCCATATATGATTTCATGAATTTTGCACCCTGATCTAATTCCTGATTAAGAACTAATTCGGTAATTACATTTTTCATGAACTTTTAAAGTAAAACGTTTATTTCATCAATATATTCCTATAATCTAAAATTACTGTATGTCATCATCATATTTCAGTGAATTGAATAATTTTTCACATTTTTTTAAGAGTGAATTGAATCATTATTATCAAGCCTCCTTTTAATATGTAACACCTGTCAATAAGACATGATAAATAAAATAGTGATGGACTGGCCACTTAAAAGTATGGGCTCGTTATTTATGGGCCAACCATTATTAAACAAATCGCTTTAAGCCTATTATTGGGCCAAATTGTGCCCAAGGCCCCAAGCCATGTCTTTCTGGGTTCTGATCTATACTCAGAAAAAATATATTGAAGCAAATGAAAATGAAAAAGTAAATAAAATGTTAAAAAATCAAAATTAAATTTATAAGACACCTTTTTTTTTTTTAAATAAATTTGTAAGACACTCTTGTCAACTCACACTAATAGTAAAACCAATTTTTATTTAACAGCATTCTAACCAAAATTATTACAATCAGTAAATAATGTCAAACATTATCAACGACGACGATTGTCAAACCTTTTTTTTTCTTTTTTTTCTTTTTTTCTTAATGTAATTGCTAGCTTGTAATTGGCAAAGAAAGGGGGTATACAAAAATGTGGCCTTGATTTTCTTGCGCTTGGCGGGGACCAACTGTAGGACAGGTAGTAACATGTCTTGGATTTGGATTATTTGCCAATTGAACAAAATAGAGCTACACAGATTTTCTTCGAGATAAACTGGTAATGCTATTTTCTTGACAAAGCTATGGAACTCCGTTGCATACAGTATCCTACAGTGAGCAGCATTCCTCGAAGTGGGTTGATAAACAAGTCATTTTTACATGGGCGCACTATTATCAAGTTGCCTACTGTTACTGTTAAGAAAAATTTCCCACATGTCCGAAAGATTAAATTGCTTGATTTCAGAGCTAAATCATCAGGTATTGTAACGATGGACTGGTTGTGTGTTCTTATGATTTCTTGTGTGTTTTTTCTTGAACCCATTTGGGCTCGTTTTTACTGGAGTATTATTTTGTGTAGTGTGGAAATGGAGGAAGTGGAATTAGATTTTAGTAGTTTATTTTTCCGTGGAAGGTTTACTTGAAGTTGCTTTTCTTGTCTTGGAAATTTGACGTTTTGTTGGAAACTGAGAATTGAATCTTGCATTATTGGTTATATGTGTTTTTATAGATTTCTCTGTATTCCTATTGTAGTACAAAATTTAATTGATCTGATTATAATGAAATCCTATTTCCATTCATTATTAGCCTGATGGCAATGATGACACAAGGGTAGAAAGGAAAGGATTAACATATACAAAAAACACGGAAATTAATGGTGTGTTCTATCTTTCGCTTTGGCTTTGGCTTTGGCTTTGGAATTCAATATTCTCTTATAGAGCATAGCTGTAGAGAATTTGACCTCAGAGTTGCTTACAAAACTTAATTCAATACCTACATGGTTTATCTCCTAATTTTGATGTGTCCCGTATTTCTCTACTCTTCCATTAGGCACCACGAGAATCAAATCACAAGCACAAGCACAAGATGATGCCACACCAAGTGATTTTGGCACAAAGGGTGGAAATCTCGTGTTTGTTGCTGGCGCTACTGGTAAAGTTGGATCACGAACCGTGAGGTACACCTTTAACTTTGCTGCTCAATATGAAGCTTCGTGACTATGAACTTAGGGTTCATTTTGATTGAGGGTTTTGGAGCTACGGATTTCAAATCCAAAATAATAAATACATGTCATTGTTTGGATAAATTTGATTTCCTATGGATTTCAAATCCACAAGTAACCATTTTGTGCTCTTCTAATTAACCAGATTCGTGTAATTTGGGATCCATCATTTGAAATCCTTTATCTAAAACCTTCCTCAAACTCAAATTCCATCCATTCTAATGAAACCTTCATAAATCATCTACTAAAACCTTGATGTTTCTTGCAGAGAACTCTTAAAATTAGGATTTAAAGTTCGAGCTGGTGTTCGGAGTAAACATAGAGCTGAGTCCCTTGTCCAAGTATGATCTCTAATTATTGAGTAGTTTAAATTTTTTAACATATGTGATTGAATGGCCCTAAAAATGAAAGAATCAGTTTCATATTTCATATAATCTCCTGTTATTAATAGTTTTCTTCTACATAAACAGAGCGTTCGGAAAATGAAGCTCGAGGATGTGGCAGAAGGCACTCAACGTAAGATTAAGAGCTATTTTATTGCTAATATATATACAATAAAGTTATGACTGGTGATATCTATTCAGTTGATTTTGTTTGGGGACGAATCATTTATAGTTGTTTGGTCTTTAGCCCAGCTATAGATAAGCTTGAACTTGTGGAGTGTGATTTGGAGAAACAGAATCAGATTGGACCAGCAATTGGAAATTCGTCAATAGTTATATGCTGCATTGGTGCCAGTGAAAAGGAGATTCTTGATATAACTGGACCATACCGAATCGACTATCAGGCAACAAAAAACCTGATCGATGCAGGTAAAATAATCAAATTCAGGGTCGGAATCTGGATTATGTTTTTAGGGACATAAACTTTTGATTTTTTTTTTAATATGGTAATGCTGAAATGGTGTTGATTTTCTATGCAGCCACTTCTGCAAAAGTCGACCACTTTATTTTGCTCACATCTCTGGGAACAAACAAAGTTGGATTTCCTGCTGCAATCTTGAAGTAATGCTAAAACTTCCCTTCTGCCTTATAGTAATACTTTTATAGCATAAAATACTCTTTAGGCTGTGAAAAATATTTTGGTTTCAAATTCTTTATTAACTCGTTTAATTTTGCTTCTGTTGCAAAAGCTTGTTCTGGGGAGTTCTAATTTGGAAAAGGAAAGCAGAAGAAGCACTTCTTGCCAGTGGTCTTCCTTACACAGTGAGTTCTTTTGAAGTCACTACATTTATACTACGTAAAAGGCTATGAAGATGCAATATCTTTTTATTTAAACATTTTTTTTTTCTATAAGAAATCACAATGTGGTTGCAGATAGTGAGACCTGGGGGGATGGAAAGGCCTACAGATTCTTACAAGGAAACTCATAATATTACGTTATCCGAGGAGGATACTTTATTTGGTGGCCAAGTATCGAATCTTCAGGTTCTCTTCCGTTTAACATGCATTTATATATATGACCTATTACTAAGCTTTGTACATTACTTACTGTGAGTTGACTTTTGCTGGTTTATACCATACCAGGTAGCAGAATTAATGGCATTCATGGCAAAAAACCGCAGCCTCTCATACTGTAAAGTGGTGGAAGTAATCGCAGAAACTTCAGCTCCTCTGACTCCCACGGGAGACCTCTTAAAGAACATACCATCTGGCCGTGAACAAGTCTTTCCTTCCAAGGTAGTTTCTTCTAGTAGCTTTTCAAGGACAAACATTACTAAAATTTCATTTATGATTAGTCTATCGTATTACTTAGGTTACTGGTATTTGAAGGCTTTTTTGCTGGTAGGTACAGCACATTTAGTCTCTTGCTTTAAAAAATAGAACATTTGGTCCCAACTTTTTAATTTGTTGCACATTTTGTTATTTATCCCCTTTCCATCCATTTTATCGCAATTTTTGACAGTCTTTGTCTTGTACTTTTGGTTCCTATGACTTTTGATCACAAATTAAAGGAAAGGGTGCAAAAAATTAAATTCAAAAGTGCTATTTTTGAAAACAAGGGATTATGTGTTGGATGTCATGTGAGATTAAAATTGTGATTTGTCATTATTTGTTGCTTGTTAACTAGGATATCTTATACAAATTCTTTGCAAGTGAAATAGGTATTTTTGATTGGTTACAGAGCTATAATTTTTATCTGGTTATTAGGAAACAGACAATGCAGATGGATCCAAGCAGGTTCCGAGCAGCACTTATGTAGAGAAAGAACCTGAAAAGGTAGAGGCAACTGCAGAAACACCGCTATCCCCATATACATCGTGAGTTGCAAGAACAACAAAAAATATCTTAAATTGCATTTTTATTCTGAGAATAACAAGTGGATCATTTTATCTTCTTGTAGCTATGAAGATTTAAAGCCACCGATGTCTCCACCTCCTACCCCAAGCATTGGCTCTGGTACCACCAAAGATAGTAAGATTGAAATCACACCTGATGAAACAAGCTCCATCTCTTTGTCTAAAGAAGTCAATTCTTTGGAAACGTTAACTATTGTCATTGACAATGTAACTCCTCAAATTGAACCAAAAAAACAAAATCCCTTGTCACCGTACACAAAGTAAGCTCACTTGCCATAATATCAACCATTTTTCTTATTCACATTGTCAGCATTTGTAATTTTCTTCAAAGTTTTACTCTATCATCAATATACTTGGAAAAAAGTCAAAACTTGATGTTTAAGGTACCAAAATTAGGAAATAAGTTAAGGTCCCAAATGAAGGGATTTGATTAGATGTGATTTGCAAAATTTGATTAGATAATTTTTCCTTATTTTATAGCTTCAAATATGTGTACATATAGAGCTCTATAGACAATGTAAAGTAACATGAGAAAATATGGAAGTGTTATATTCCATGGATGTAGACTGCATGGGCAACATAATTGCAGAAAATCTATGAGAAATCTGGCAAAAAATAATTAGAGAGTTGGATTGTTTGAGGGACAAACAAAAGTAGTGATTGGGAAGAAAAGATTTGAAAGACCTTCAAATTGTGCTGGTCTTGGCCTTATCAAAAGATATATATCCCATTCAATTCCAATTATTCTTGTTACATTTTCAAGATCCCATAATTGACGATGTTATTAGCATAAAATTTTATTGAATTGCTATTACTTGGAGATGACCTGCAAATTTTTTCATCTTTCTTGTAGCTATGAAGATTTAAAGCCACCAAGTTCTCCAATTCCAACCCCAAGCACTGGCTCTGGTGCAACTGTAGCAAGTAAAACAGATATCACGCCTACTGCAACAAGCTCCGCTTCTTCGTCTACTGAGGACAATTCTTTGGAAATTCCTGACATTGCTATTGATAATGTAACTTCTCCAACTGCACCGAAGAAACTAAGTCCCTTATCACCATACACTAAGTAAGTTCGTTCACCATAAATCGCTTGAGTTGCATTGAGTATATTATATTATACTATAAATATTAGGATTACTTCCTAAAACTAACCTGTACATTTTCCAACTTGTAGCTATGAGGAATTAAAACCACCAAGTTCTCCAACTCCTACCCCAAGCATTGGTTCTGATGCCACTAAAGCTAGTAAGATAGAGATCACGGCTGATGCAACAATTTCCACCTCTTCGTCTGTTGAAGTCAATTCTTTGGAAACGTCAACTTTTGACATCGATAATGGAACTCCTCAAATTACACCAAAGAAACAAAATCCCTCTTCACCGTACACAAAGTAAGCTCCTTATAAAGCATCCCTGTATGTTTGAGTCAATGGAGGAAATTGCATTTTTAGTCCCACTGGACTGGACAATCAGTACCACATTCAGTCCAACGCTTTAAAAGTAGAACTTTTGGTCCCAACTTTTTTTAATTTCTTTTGCACATCCACCCCCCCCCCCCCCCCCCCGGTTTGATTTAGTTAGGGACCAAAAGTGCAAAAAATTGATGTCTATTCGGGTTTTAACAACTGCTTTGATTTTGGCAGTTATGAAGACTTGAAACCACCTAGCTCTCCAACTCCGACACCAAGTGGTTTAAGAAAGGAACCTTCTGTCGTGTGCACTTCCGAAGAAGTAGCATCACCTTTTACTGGAGGAAACGAACTTGCAAAGAGTGACACTACTTCTGAACTTGGGGAAGATCCTACAGAAACTTCTGACCTCAAGCCCCCTTCATTCCCATCGATTGATGAGAAATCAGGCGATATCAATCAACATACTGAATCAAAAGCTAGACCCCTTTCACCTTATACCATGTAAGTACAATTCTGTTTTAGAAATACACACATCACAAAAAAATCATAAACCTTGAACTAATTTCGTCTTTGTTTTGACATGCAGGTATGAGGACTTGAAGCCACCAAGTTCTCCCTTGCCTTCTCCAAAGAAGCTTTAAAATGTGAAGGAAAAGGAAATGTTGCAAGCCAAATACAAGTACTTTTTTGTCCTTTTTGTAGCTTCATAAAATTGAGCCTCGGCAAATTCATGAAACATCAATTCTTGTAAGAGAGATGAACAGTTCGAAAAGTGGGAAGCATAAGTATGTGAATGTGATATTACTATTTGTAATTGTCCCTTGACCATATTGCTTATTATGTATCAATTTTATTTTATTTATTTTTAAAAAAATCACAAAACACAGAGATAAATGGCTGAATTGCGGGCTGTATCAATAGCTTTTATTCTTTAAACAGTGTTTCTAAAACAACAATAATAAAAAAAAAAAAAAAAAAAAAAAAAAAAAAATAGATTTCTATGCGTGAACTTAACTGGAAATATCAAATATATATGTTGCTATGAAAAATTGCATGCTTGAAGTCTTGGCTTCCAAGCTGTGGCAAATTTGGGGGTAGCCACTTGATTGCTTGACTGAATTAGTGGCTTACATGGATTAAGATTGTAAAGAAAATGACTTTTATGATACATTGACAGAGTTTGTTTACTTAATATCTGAGAGTTGTTTTAACTCTACAATAGAGGTACTGATGAAATTAACCATTTTCCGACTTCATTGTAACACAAGCAATTAGCAAATTCGAGAAAACTTTTTCTTCTGAGAGAAGTACATAATTATTGTAAAAGAATACATCTAAATATAGGAATGAAAAAAGATGGTACAGACAAGTTATGCTAGTATTCAGAAAACATCAAAAAAGGAAATATAATATAATAATGTCAAAAACTTCGCTAGAAGGAGGGGTCGAACCTCCGACCTTGTGGTTAACAGCCACACGCTCTAACCAACTGAGCTATTCCAGCACTTGTCACCAATTATAAAATTTGTTTTTATATTTCTATCTATTAGTAATAATAATAAAATAATAAATCATTATTCTTTCAATTAAATAAAACTTGACTTGACCCAGCAAAATATTATACTCTTAATCCTTTGACCTTACGAGAGCCGGTCAGCCGCCAGACCAACCACACACATCGAAACGCCGTCGTACCTCTTAAACCTTCCATAACACACTTCCCGCTAACGACGCCGTAAACTCACTCACACTCCCAATAAGCTTCCCTGCAAACCCCAAATTGAACAAATACCAAATTCACAGCTCTCTTTCTCTCTTTTCAATCGCCGGCAGAATTTTACCTTAACATCTCCCTGCCGATTTGTCGCCGGAGTCATTAACAATCTTCTAAATCGAATTTGATTATTGATTACTAACCAATTTTTGTAAGATATATAGAGAGAGTAATTTAATTTAGTATTAATTATGGAGGACGATTATTATATGAGCGGCGATAGCGAAGAGGAAGAAGATTACTATTCGTTCGATCCTGATGCAGAGTCGCTTGTCGGAATCGAAACAGAAGATTCCGATCCTCGGTGGGTCTCAACCAAAGCCCCTTATTCTAAGGTAACACACGAACGAACCAGTTTGTATTTGATAATTCATGCCAATATTTTATATTTGTAGTCCACATTTGATGCTATCATGGGCTTGCGAAGGTGAAAAACTCTTTCTTTTTTTCTCTCTTTTTGTTTCGTTTGATTGGATAAGGGGTAGTTTATTTTTCCCATTTCTTTAGTTTCAGCTGTGATGATTTTGATAGCTTTTCAGTGGAATTATAAGAATTCATTATTTTGGGAAAATGCGGTCTTTTTTGGTTCCTTGAGTGTGGAAAACTCTGAGTTTCTTTATGTCAGCCATTATGCTAATTTATTTGTATTTGTTGCTTCTAGTTTATCCTTCCTTGTGGCTTTTGGTTAAGGGATATTTTTTGCATGTAGTTTTTGTTGATTTTTTGTTGAAAGGTCCAATCTTAACTTGTGCGGAAGTTTCACAATTCTGAATTTTTACGGACTTTTCATTGTGCCTCTTTGCAGGTAATTACAGAAGAGTCTCTATTGGTTGCACAGGTAGTAATGAATTTACATAATCTGTGATTTTCTTTCATACATGCTTGTTCATATTTCCATTGTGGTTGACTTGTTTTACTTTTGGGTTGCTAGTTTATGCCAGCAATGAAACTCCCTCTATACTTAAGAAGTTTGGACTGTGAAAGTTTTTAGGGACTATCCCTTCCTCAAGCTAGTCTTGGTCAAACTTTTACTAAAAATTAGAATGATCTTGAACATTGCTATGTTTCATCCACCAGGATCCCGTCTTGGTGGAAATTTGGCTCAGAGATTACCATGCACTTGTTTTTATATTTTAATTTCCACTTAAATTTGAAGTCAATTAGGATGGTAGTAGAAGATTTGTTATTTTGGAAACTTAGAAACAAAATTTTGTTCTCTATGCAGAGAGAAGATTTGAGAAGAGTAATGGATTTGTTATCTGTGAGAGAACACCATGCCAGAACTCTTCTCATACACTACAGATGGGATGTGGAGCATTTGGTTGCGGTTTATGTGGAGAAGGGAAAAAACTACATGTTTGCTCAAGCAGGTGTTACTGTGCTTGAATTTGTTGACCTTGACCCGCCAGAGTCTTCCTGTGCAGTGATGTGCAATATATGCATGGATGATGTGCCAGCAAAAGATGTGACCAGAATGGACTGTGGCCACTGCTTTTGCAACAATTGTAAGTACCATTTCTTTCATATCGATCATGTACCAGGTTTCTCTTCTGGAACATGGAAAATGGGTAAATATCGCAGAAAATGATTGCAAATTTTGTTATCCTGTGTGTTTTTGTGAGTCAGAAATTGGATTTATGTTGAGCTTGCAAGCTGTACTGCCTACATGATTCAGTTCTTTATTTTTCCCCCCATTTTACGAACTATACCTTTTCTCTACTTAAAATTAAATTTGTCCATGTGTAGTTATTTATGTAAAAAGCCATATTAAAAAGCCATATATTGAAAACTTTCAGGTTGGACAGAGCATTTCATTGTCAAAATAAAGGAGGGGCAGAGCAAGCGGATTATGTGTATGGCTCATCAATGCAACTCCATCTGCGACGAAGCAATTATAAGAAAGCTAGTTAGTGTGAGGCACCCAGATTTAGCAGAGAAATTTGATCGTTTTCTCCTTGAGTCGTATATCGTAGACAACAAAATGGTTAAATGGTGCCCTAGTACACCTCATTGTGGGAATGCAATACGGGTAGAAATTGATGAATTTTGTGAGGTGGAATGTTCCTGTGGTTTACAGTTTTGTTTCAGTTGTGCGTCAGAAGCACATTCCCCTTGTTCTTGCTTGATGTGGGAGCTGTGGACAAAGAAATGCCAAGATGAATCGGAGACAGTTAATTGGATTACTGTACATACAAAGTCTTGTCCTAAATGTTACAAACCAGTTGAGAAGAATGGTGGTTGCAATTTAGTTAGTTGCATATGTGGGCAATCATTTTGGTAATAGTTCTCTTTTGGCGGCGGTGGTGCCTTTTCTCATTCCTGCATCTTGCTTCATATTTGAATTGTTGCTTATAAGTATTTTACTCTTTAAATTTAAATTGTGATGCTTCTATAAATTCATTATCTGATTACGTGTACTGGGCTTCAAACTATATCTCTGTCTGTCAAAATTGTGATGTCCTCACATATTTGCGTATATGTGTGTTCTTGCAAAAGTTATATATCTGAAGTTGCTCCTATTAGAATATAAGACATTCTCATCTTTTGCACTTCTGCATCTGTACCTTTTTAACTTCTTAATAGCTCAGATTCACATGCCAGATTTTTCTTATTTGTGTTTCTTGTTATTGACATTATAATGTTGTGTATATGGTGTCATTTACTATACTATCCTCACACTATTCTTATTATGTTTGTTTCCTATGTAATGCCACTTACGGCCCTTTTCTTTGCGTTTTAGCATATACCTTCCCAGATCCCAAGAAATGCCTGTATTATCTGGTCTAGTTTTTCTTACTGTTTTATGTCCTGCTCTAGTTGGCTTTGTGGTGGAGCTACGGGCCGAGATCATACCTGGTCAAGTATTGCTAATCACAGCTGTGGCCGCTATAAAGAAGATAGTGAAAAGAAGGCTGAGCGTGCAAAGCGTGATCTTTATAGATACATGCATTATCATAATCGTTATAAAGCTCATGCTGACTCCTTTAAGCAAGAAACTAAACTGAGGGAGACCATAAAAGAAAAAGTATCTAATTTGGAAGCAAAAGACTCAAAATTAAGAGATTTCAGCTGGGTTTCAAATGGGCTTTGCAGACTCTTTAGATCAAGACAAGCTCTTTCGTATTCATATCCATTTGCATATTACATGTTTGGCAATGATTTGTTCGAGGATGAGATGACTAAAAAACAAAGGGAAATAAAACAGCATTTATTTGAGGACCAGCAGCAGCAACTTGAGTCAAATGTTGAGAAGTTATCCAAATTTCTCGAGGAGCCATTTGATGAGTACTCTGAGGAACAAGTCACACAAATAAGGATGCAAGTCATTAATCTCTCTGTGATCACTGATAACCTCTGCAAAAAGATGTAAGTGTATTTGTTCTTGAAGGCCTTAAGTTTGCAGTGAAAGACGAAGCTTATACTCTTGCTTGTCTTGCAGGTATGAATGCATCGAGAATGATTTATTGGGTTCACTTGAATTTACAATTCACATTATAGCTCCGTACCAATCAAAAGGCATTGAGAAGGCAGAAGAGTTGAGCGTTGGATGGAGTGCTCAACCAAACAACAAGAATAGATCTCAGAAGGCAGCTGATCAGTCCAATGGTAACGTGGGTTGAACTTATCTCTTTCTCTGTACTTTATGTAGGAACTTAGAGAGTAATGATATTAATAGTGCATCTTTTGCCGAACGAGTAGATTCTTTGCAGTAGATTGTTTACTTCATGTTGTCGGAAACAAATTAAGTATGTATATGATTATGTTCACAGAATGAGAACAGAAATGCAATTAACTGTATACCTGAAAGGTGGTCCAGTAGAATTTGGCAACTATACATTGCATCACCAATAAACCGTGAGACACACTACATGACCCAATGAACTTTTTTAATTTTTATGAAAATGTTATATTGTTTATAATTAGATGAAGTTTATCCATTTTTCTTTGAAATATTTGTGCCGGGAAAATAAGAATATATTATATATCGATGAACTGATTGTACTAGGTTCATTTTTTCTTTAGTTAATAAATTATATCTTGAGGATCAGTGGTGAAGACTGAAGATATTATTTAAATATCTGAATTTGTCATCTTAACCATATCTGTACATATAATTACTACTGTTCTCAGTGTTACTCTGCAAGGTTTTATTGTTCCACTGATACTTAATAGTCTAGTGTATCTTTTCACTAATTTATATATTCTGAGTAAGCATTCTAAAAGTGTCAAGATAATCATAAATTGCCTCTGATGAAAGACATATGCGTGCCTGCATATCTAGATGATTTAGTTTGTGATCTATATGCAGTTTCTGGTTTGTCACTATTTGTAATGCAAGGCAAGGTTGCATTTGTAGCGTATATCTTGTACACCATTACACCTACGTGCATTCTGATGCCCCTTTTATAGTGCTTGTTCGACCCCTACAAGTTCTGATTGTATCTTTATATTTCTTATTCAACTATCTTGTGGCATGGCATTTAGCATGTCCATGTTCTAGGGATTAACGGTAAGAATTGTTGGATTAAAGTAGTGATCACTTAAAGCTAATTATCATAGTAAACTGAAGGATTGAAACTTTCTTAAAATTGTTGCAGTAAAAATGATTTTGTTTTTCTTAGTATTTACATGAAGAATGGAATGTTCGCGCTCTCTGATGATCCTTTTTATGCATTATTTGTAGGAGGTGTGGTAGAAAGAGGCCAAGCATCGACATCTGGGACTTCAGACGACAGTCTAGAATTATCACGGAAACGTGCGAAAAAAGGAAATTCTGCAGGCAGTGTGTTCGATCTCAACTTGCCTGCAGAGGTAAATCATGCAAATTCTTGAAGTTGCTATCTAACAGGGGAATGGCTTATCATACAATTCTTTTTTGTCTTACGATTTGGCTCTCTCTACTAAGAGATGCCAATAAACAGGAAATTAGCTTCAACTATGTATAGTCTTTTATTTGGACTCTTGATATTGGTGAATAATTGTGTATATTTTGTGATCGAGTCCATTTGAAATATTTGCTGATATGATAGGCAAAGAAGTGGGATATGAATATGATAAGCCTTTACCAGTTATCCATCCAATATTGAAATGTGACTATTTTATAATCAGATCGAAAATGCAATTTTCCAAGAATAATTTTAAGAGTTACGCACTTCCCAAGGAGTTGTAATAGTGATAAGGTTGCAAGCCCAAATTGGAGTTTCAAGAGTTTGGACAAAGATTTCAACAAGTTTGGATGAGTCCGCTAGCTTTGTCCAAACTCCATATTATTTTGATCTTATATTAACTTAATCATAGAAGAGAACCTATGGAAAGGAGGAGGAGGAGTCCCACTAGATTTAAGACTCCTAGTCCTTACAGAATACATACAAATAAATAAACAAACAAATCATACATTACATAAGTAAAGTAAAAACAATCTCTATATCTTTGTGAATTCATTCAGGCAGCTATATTGGTCATGGAATTCTCTGCAGCAGAAAAGATAGAGTTCAATGATGACTTACTGATGGAAATACTAGTCCGAATGCCGCCAAAATCAATCTTCAAATCCAGGTGCGTGTCAAATAGATGGAACAGTATCATCGTCCATCCTCATTTTCTTAAAAGTTACAGCAGCGCCGTCAAAACAAGAAAAGATCGAGGGGATAATAATAATAATGGTATGCTGCTAGTGCTACCATTCATCCAGTTATCAAGTAAAAGAAAATGGTTGAATATGAAGCCAAAACTGGTGCCGCAAAGATTAGGCGTTTTCATGAATTCCTCTAACGGACTCGTCCTCTGTGGTTGGAGTTCGGTCAAACACTATGTTTTAGATAGTAGATTTCCGACCAAATTCAACACCTACTACGTTCTCAACCCTATGACCAAAAAATGGGTATGTTTGCCACCTCTACCCATAAAGAAAACCAATATTGTTAATGCAGCTCACCGACGACTAATCGCGTTGGCGTGTGAAGAAAATACCGAGATGCTCGAACCAAACTACACAGTTGTGGTGACTCAATTACTTGCAGAAGAGGTCGCTACTATGGACATTCAAGTTTACTCTTCCAAGACTGGTATGTGGGCCACGTCCACACTAGTTAGCACTGGGAACTTCTTTCTACTTGCAAAAACACCCCTCGTGTGGAATGGTGTAGTCCATTGGTTTACGGCCGATTCAATTGCCGTTTACCATCTCCATCATGATCATAATCATCTACAGCTGATCCAAAAGCCTACTTATCATGATGGGGGGAAACATTGTGACTCGAGTTTAACAAGGTCAGAATTTGATGATGTTCTATGGTATGGCGACTTAATTAACCGTGAGAAAATGCAATTTTGGATGCTTCCCAAGAATAATAATAATTGTAAGACTATTAATTACAGTCGGTCCAGCACCATACCTGCAAATGAATGGATGCTGATGCACACAATTAGTACTCGTGATGAACCCGAACAACATCCTATGCTCTTCTTGGAAAACAACTATGTATTCAAAAAGAAGAATAGATCACAATCACAGTACTACTTTTCGCTTGAGGCATTGATTCCATACAACCACACGAAGATCGTTGCTGTTCTTAGGTCGGGGGAAAGATTATATCTTTATAACTTTGAGACCAAATCATTAATTGAGCCACAGCCACCTGCTGCAGTACTTTTGTGTAGTAAGAAATCTACTAGTTGGTGGTATCCCTACATGGAGACCCCTTATTTGTCTTCATATGCACTTAGACCGCGAGCCGTCTAGCTGCCGGCTGTATTGTATGTATGTGTCTAGCTAGCTTTTTATTTAATTACATTATATCATTGCATTCGAAACATCTTAAATTTTGTCTTTCTAGTTTTATTTATGTGAAATCATCATTTATTGCTGTGGATTCTCGAACAAGAACAGGGGATGAATCTCTGCCTTTTCCATTAGTAATTTGGATTGGATGTAAACATGAATTGGTCGTTTGCTTTTGTTTTATCAAAAGTAATTTGACTGCTGAAGAGAATGATACGAGCGCAGAAAATACTTTTGATAGCATAGCATTGAAAAGTCAACCTATCATGCATGTTAGAGTAGACATAGGAAATTAATTAGGCTCTTCTTCTCTTTCTATGTAATACTATAAGGGCCCATTTGGATGGATTGATTTGGGTTGGGTGGATTTGAAATCCCTTGTCAAATCCATCATGCTATTTGGATACAAAATTAAATCAATTCATTTGAAATCCTGGATTTTAGTCCAATGGATTTCAGTTCAATTTTAAGTGGATTTGAAATTCCTCCTAAAACTAGTCATTTGAAATCCACTTAAAAAAAAGTCAACATTGTATACTTTCAAAAATTGCAATTTGATCCCAAATTTTCGAAAAACCTAGAATTGCAATTCAGTCCAGAATTTTCAAAAAATTAAAATTTGCAATTCGGCTACTATTTTCAGAAATTTGAATTGCACTTTTGCTCCCTCAATTTTCGGAAATTGCAATTTTGACCCCAGAATTACAATTCAGTCCAGAATTTTCATAAATTAAAATTTTCAATTCGGACCCTGATTTTCAGAAATTCAAATTTGCACTTTTGATCCCTCAATTTTCGAAAATTACAATTTGACCCCAGATTTTTGAAAAATCAAGAATTGCGATTCAGTTCAGAATTCTCAGAAAATTAAAAAATTTCAATTCGGCCCCAGATTTTCAGAAATCCGAATTTACACTTTTGGTCCCTCAATTTTCAGAAATTACAATTTGACCCTATATATTTGAAAAACCCAGAATTACAATACTCATTCTTTCCACTCCTCAGTCATAGAGCCCTTCAAAATGTTCAAATATCTAAAACCTACTTGTAATTATTACCGCTTGTCTTCTCTGTTCTTACTAGTAATTCTTTAACCAAACCAAAGCACATCTTTAATTTCACCTTTTCCACACACACACACATACTAATGTACCATTCTTATTGTACCTAATATTATACAATACAAAGGTACAAAGTACAATCACTAAAAGCAGCACATTTTCTCTAAGTCTGTGGAGGAAGCTATGGAAATGGTGAGATTCAGAAGTTGCTGCATTGTGTTTGTACTACCACTACTACTTTTAGGCTCATTTTTTAACTTGGGTTTTGCAATGGTCAACGTCACGCTCCCTGGTCAACACCCCAACCCTGAAGCCGTTGTTCATGAAGTCCACAGGCAAGCTAGACACAAATATGCATTCCACTTTTCCTTTTTTTTTTTCCTGGGCTCTGCCTTTTCAATGTCTTTTTTTTCACTTGAAATCTTAAAGAAGGGTTCTTTGCATTTTGGGTTTATGCTATGTACTGTTTTAGTGTGGAGAAAAGAGTTAACTTTTTTTTTTTTTTTTTTTTTTTTTGAGTTAGTAATTCTTAAATGATACTATCAGTCATTGTAATGTACTACTCTTTGACTGGCAGTAAATGCACATCAGAATTCCAAGGGTGTGTTTTGGCTTTCACATGAAAGATTTTCTGTTTCTGGGTTTAGATCTCTGCACTACTTATTATTTCTTTGTCTGCTGGCTTTTAGAGTTATATTGAAAAGAGTAAATTATGGGTAATTTGTCTTTTTAAAATTTTTCGTAGCAGATTGGTCCTCTTATCAATACATCCCCTTATATTTTTTGTAACAGATGCATTCTCTTATCAATGTAGTGTAACTAACACATTCGTCCGTCTTAAATCCAAAATACATCATTTGGTACTAAAATTCATCCTAAAATGAACGAAAATTGATGTATTTTGAATTTGAGAGGGATGAATGTTTTACACTACATTGATTAGAGGGACGCATCTGCTACGAAAAATTTAAGAGGGACGAATGTGTTACACTGCATTTATAAGAGGAACGAATCTGCTACGAAAAATTTAAGAGGGACGAATGTGTAAAAAATTGTCCATAAGAAGGATCAAAAGTCCTATTTACCCTATTGAAAAACACACACCATGTGCTAATTAACAACAACAATTTGAATTGCACTTTTGCTCCCTCAATTTTCGGAAATTGCAATTTTGACCCCAGAATTACAATTCAGTCCAGAATTTTCATAAATTAAAATTTTCAATTCGGACCCTGATTTTCAGAAATTCAAATTTGCACTTTTGATCCCTCAATTTTCGAAAATTACAATTTGACCCCAGATTTTTGAAAAATCAAGAATTGCGATTCAGTTCAGAATTCTCAGAAAATTAAAAAATTTCAATTCGGCCCCATATTTTCAGAAATCCGAATTTACACTTTTGGTCCCTCAATTTCAGAAATTACAATTTGACCCTATATTTTTTAAAAACCCAGAATTACAATTCAGTCCATAATTTCGGAAGATTAAAATTTTCATTTGGGCCCCTGATTTTCAAAAATTCAAATTTTCACTTTTGGTCCCTTAGTTTTCAGAAATTTCAATTTGACCCCATATTTTCAAAAAACCCAGAACTGCAATTCAGTCCATAATTTTCAGAAGATTAAAATTTTCAATTCGGCACCTGATTTTCAAAAATCCAAATTTGCACTTTTGGTCCCTTAATTTTCAGAAATTGCCATTTGACCCCAGATTTTCGAAAAACCCAGAGTTCCAATTCAGTCCAGAATTTTCAGAAAATTAAGATTTTCAATTCGGCCCCAGATTTTCTGAAATCCGAATTTGCACTTTTGGTCCCTCAATTTTCAAAAATTATATTTTTGTCCCAAATCGATTTATGCGATTTTATCCCGATATCAACAACAAGAATTAACTCATAGAGCAAATTATAAGGTATGGTTGAGAATTTCAATTACCTCAAATGGTATTATACCAAACAATGGATTTCAAATGAGTGGATTTGAAATCCTTTGTAAAAAAAATTATCCAAACAAGGGATTTCAAATGAATGGATTTCAAATCATTGGATTTTCAAATCCATCCATTTGAAATCCCTAGTCATTTCAAATCCATCAATCCAAATGGACCCTAAGATTCATTATATTTACCTCAAAATATAGGAGTATTACTGAAATTAGAGCTAGCTTAACTTAATCGATATATGCACTCTTTTCTAATTGGTGTGTTACAACATAGTTAGTTGCCCCAAGAGCTTGTTGGGAAGTTCTTTTCCAAGGTTATATACTGTTTATTCATATACTATAACTTAATTATATACTACCTTGCCTATAATAATATGGTAAAATTGTGTACTAAGGGTGGGAGATCGATCAACCCATTTTATCAACACCAAATATATATAGGACTTGGTGGAAATTAAAATGGTGTTAAGAATTGGAGATGCTCTAATAATACTTGTAAAATTTATAACAATCTTCGTGAAAAATCCTTGATATGCTAAATGTATCATTTTCTAGTATAACTATTTAAATATCTCTTTAAAAATAATTATATGTTGAATAGGTATTATCTTTTCCAGTTAAAAATCATAGCCCCGCTCCTGCTTCCAATTATATATTGCTTCATTTGTTCAATTCATGGATTAAAGTTTCATTTTCATAGTATGTTTCAGTCAATTATTGAACATTAGCTCTTTGGAAATCTTCGAGAAACGTTTGGAAAAAGTGAAAATCAAGAATAATTTTGATGTAGAAACTACTCTATATTTTCGTTTCAATTGACTCAAAAACATTAACTTTTTTTGTTTCACAAAAAAAGAACATTAACTTTTTCGGTGTTTTAGATGAACAAGTATCGAAATTTTGATCCATGGTCCAGACCCTTGATAAAAAGTACATACCTGAATAAAAAGTACCACACCTGAATAAAAAGGCATTTTCTATTTTGAACTTCATTTTTAATAGGGGTGGCAAATGGATCACCCGGATCGGATCCGGATCGGATCTGGACGGATTGGATCTCAAATGGATCGGATCCTAAATGGATCCAACATTATGGATCTTATATGGATCCGATCCAATTGAAGAATTTTCACATTTAATATGTGGATCCATGGTGGGACTCATGTTGGATCCAAATAATCCTCACTTTCCCTCTTATGGTCTCACCATTTTCGACCCGCAACCTCACCTACCCCACCCTACCTCACCTCACCCTACCCCCATCCACCCACCCTACCCCATCCACCCACCCACCCCACCCTAACCCACCCCACCCACCCTACCCCCACCAACCCTACCCCACCCCACCCGATTTAACTTATTTCTTCACCGTTTGCATCAATTTTATCACTAATTTCAACAATTTGAACGATTTTTGACCGTTTTAACCCGTTTTTTCACTAATTTCATCGATTTAAATTACTTTTTACCGATTTAATCCATTTTTTCACCGTTTTCGCCCAGTTTTTCACTAATTTCATCGATTTAAACCGTTTTTTATCGATATAACTCCTTTTTTCACCATTTGCATCGCTTTTTTCACTAATTTCATCGATTTGAACGATTTTTTACAGTTTTAACCCGTTTCTTCACTAATTTCATCGATTTAAATTATTTTTGACCGATTTAACCCATTTTTTCACCGTTTTTGCCCATTTTTTTTACTAATTTCATCGATTTAAACCGTTTTTGATCGATATAACTCATTTCTTCACCATTTGCATCGATTTTTCACTAATTTCATCGATTTGAACGATTTTTTACCGTTTTAACTCGTTTCTTCACTAATTTCATCGATTTAAATTATTTTTGACCGATTTAACCCATTTTTCACCGTTTTTGCCCATTTTTTTTTTCTAATTTGATCGATTTAAACCGTTTTTTATCGATATAACACATTTCTTCACCATTTGCATCGATTTTTTCACTAATTTCATCGATTTGAACGATTTTTTATCGTTTTAACTCGTTTCTTCACTAATTTCATCGATTTAAATTATTTTTGACCGATTTAACCCATTTTTTCACCGTTTTTGCCCATTTTTTCACTAATTTCATCGATTTAAACCATTTTTGATCGATTTAACTCATTTCTTCACAATTTGCATCTATTTTTTCACTACTTTCATCGATTTTGAATGATTTAAATCGATGAAATTAATAAAAAATGGTCAAAAACGGGCGAAAAGGGTGAAAGAATGGGCTAAATCATTAAAGAACAATTTAAATCGATGAAATTAGTGAAAAAAGGGGTTAAGTAAGTCAAAAACCGTTCAAAATAGATGAAATTAGTGAAAAATTTTGATGCAAACGGTGAATAAATGAGTTAAATCAGTAAAAAAAACTGTTAAATCAATGAAATTAGTGAGAAAAGCGGGTTAAATCGGTCAAAACCGTTGAAGTTGATGAAATTAGATAAAAAAATCAATGCAAATGGTGAAAAATGAGTTAAATCAGTCAAAAACGATTTATATCGATGAAATTAGTGGAAAAAAGGGTGAATATAGTGAAAAATGGGTTAAATCGGTCAAAAAATAATTTAAATCGATGAAATTAGTGAAAAAAACAACGCAAACGGTGAAAATATGAGTCGAATCGGTCAAAACGGTTTAAATCGATGAAATTAGTGAAAAAACGACCTGAACGTTGAAAAATGAGTCAAATTGGTCAAAAACTGTTTAAATCGATGAAATTAGTGGAAAATGGTGAAAAATTGGGCTAAATCGGTCAAAAACAATTTAAATCGGTGAAATTAATGAAAAAATTGATTAAATTGATCAAAAACCATTCAAATCAATGAAATTAGTGAAAAAATCGATGTAAACGGTGAAGAAATGAGTTTAATCGAAAAAAAAGGGTTTAAATTGATGAAATTAGTGAAAAAATGTGCGAAACGGTGAAAAAATTGTTTAAATCGGTCAAAAATAATTTAAATCGAAGAAATTAGTGAAAAAATCGATGAAAACGATGAAGAAATGAGTTAAATCGATCAAAAAATCGTTCAAATCGATGAAATTAGTGAGAAAATCGATGTAAACGGTGAAAAAATGAGTTAAATCGATCAAAAACGGTTTAAATCGATGAAATTAGTGAAAAAATGGGCGAAACGGTGAAAAAATTGTTTAAATCGGTCAAAAATAATTTAAATCAATGCAAATTAGTAAAAAAACGGGTTAAACCGGTCAAAAATCGTTCAAATCGATGAAATTAGTGAAAAGATCGATGCAAATGGTGAAGAAATGAGTTAAATCGAGTGGGGTGGGTGGGGTAGGGTGGGGTGGGTGGGGTGGGGCAGAGTGGGGGTTGGGTGGGTGGTGGGTGGGGATGGGTAAGTGAGGCTGGGGTGGGGTGGGGTGGGGGTAAGTAGATGTGGATGATGAGTTGAAATTTTTAATTTTTATTTTTTTTAAGTGGATCCAGCTATAGATTCATATCGGATCCACTACGGATCCATTCCAGAATCCATTATGGATCCACACTAGAACCACACCTTTTATGTGTGAATCCATAGCAAATTCAAATTTTGTTGGATTTCATCCGGATCCGATCCAAGTGAAATTTAGTGGATCCATTGTGGATCGGATCCATCGGATTTGGATCGGATTTGGTTCCGATCCATGGATCCGATCCATATTGCCACCCCTAATTTTTATGTGTTTGGTCATTTTATTTCATTCAAATAAGAGATGATGTTATATTGATAGTGAAATTACAACATTGCTAATGCAATTAAAAGTTTAATTCGATATAACAAGGCAGAATATTATTGCGTCAGAGGTACATTAAAATTTCATGACTTCTTTGAATAGTCTCTATTTTTTAAAATGACATTTCAGGTTTCTCTACGTCCATAAAAATCTTGAACAATTTTTTTTTTAGGTAAAGATCAATATATTTGCATAAATTGTAGTCGAAAGGAGTGAGGTTGATGCAAATTGAAGGATAAAGACATGCTGCTAATGCATTAAAAGAGAAAATGGAATTTAATAACTCCCAAATAAATTAAAAAGTTACCTCACGAAAGAATCCAAGAAATCAGTTTCAAAAGAAAAAAATGAATAGGATGATGAATCATTAGTAATCAGCAGCAAGGAGTAAATGATTTGACGAAACGTTCAATCTCATTATTCTATAACAGCCAAAATGCTCAATACAGAGGGTACAAGCAATCAAAGCGTCACGATTCAGTATGGTTTCTCATTGTACAGTTACCTACAATTCACACTCACTACAACAGTCGACCAAAATCAAAGTCCTTGATGATCTGCAACATCCACCGTCGATTGCATGCCAGCTGGCACATCAGCTTCAATCACACAGATTCCACGATTCCAATCAAACTGATTGCATTTGGACCGTTGGATCTCAGCAGAATTGCTTTCCATCTCATCGTAAAGCTGATGATGCATGTGCGGAAACGGAGACGAAATTCCATGAATCACAAGCTTAATGTTGTGTAGCAGATCAATGGTGGTGATCTTCACATAGTTGATCTTCATCGGCGCGAGAGGTCCTCCGCCGCCAGCGGTGGTCACCACGAGATTGTTTCCAGCATTCATAGTCGGCAACGACGTCGTTGCAGGCAAGCTAACGAGTTCCGCCGCAGTCAATCTCCTGTTCGGCACCACATGATACCTGAAGTTCGACAAATAAGCATATCCCCCGCCGGAGAAGATAGCAGAATCGTCGAGTGCGAAAATCGTCATGGATTTCAACTCAGACAGATCTGCGTACTTAACACGCAGCGCGAGTGAAACGACGCTGTATCCAGTAGCTTGGAGTCGAAGAATAGCGTCCTTCAGCATCAGGCGCATGATAGACAGCGACATAGGCTGTGCAGATCCCGAGGAGAGAGACGAAGGAAAGGACAGTGACGTCATGCGCTCGACGTTGCACGAGAGCGGAGAGAGATGAGATACGTAACCTGTGATTCCATGGATGATGATAAGGCCGTTGTTGAAGAGGTCAGGGCGCGTGATCTCCACACCGTTGACGAAAACCTTATCATCCTTGCTGTCGGAAGTGATTGTGAGGCAGCGGTTGGGAGCTAGGGTTTCGATTTTGGTACCGAAAATTAGGGATTTGAGGAAGTGTTGGGGGTAGAAGCCGGGGATAGTAAGCTCCTGGAGAAGGAGAGTGAGGGAGCATGATGTGCAGGTGAGGAGGGAGGCGTCACCGGGGGCGAAGATAGTGAGGGGAGTGGTGGCGGAGATGTTGGCGGAGGCTGTGGCGGTGGAGAGCTCGTTAAAGCCGAGGGTGGAGAGAATGGTGGCAAGGAGAGTTGGGGGATAGTTTGCGGAAGGATGGAGGGATGATGGGGATGGGGCGGTGGCGGTGACGCCGTCTGGGGCCGCGGTGGCGGCGGAGATGAAGAGTGAGATGAGCAGTAAGAGGAGAAGGAGGATTAGGAGCTGGAATCGCAGAGGAATCGCCATTGAGTAATGATCAAAAACAGTGTGTAAATCAGAAATGTGTGTGATTGTGAGTGAGTTTATAATTTATAGTGTAGTAGTAGTGTATGTAACAGTGGGGGTGATGTATAACGAACTAATGGCGGGAAAATGGGAAACAGAATTTGCAGTGACGAGTGACTGAGAGTCTGTTACAGGTAAAGGTCAATTGACGAATTTGCCCTATATTTATACGCTTTTCCTTTTTCCTTTTTCCTATCTGAATTTGCTTGCTTTTATTGTGAGCTGGAGTGGGGCTCTGCAAAATTAATTATAAGAGTTGGGCTTTCTGACAATTTGTGGTTCAATAAATTTGGGTTTCATTTTGGGACAATTTTAAGTTAGAGGTTGGCTTTTAGCTATTATTTTTAAAAGGTGAGATGGTTTCTTATTTGGACTGCCCATTTGCAATATTTAACGACGATTATAAACCTTGATTTAATTAGATTGTTTTACTGAAAAATACTAGTGTTTTTCTTTTAACTGCCTATTATTGGAAATAGTATCCGATAGTATTTATCACATTTAATTTAGAGTATCCGAAAGTATTTATGACATTCAGATAAGGTTAATTTCCAATTTGCTCCCTAATTAAATGTCAATTTTGTCTGCCAAATTATCAAATGTATATCAATTTATTCCATTCAGCAATGAACTAATTATGCTAGATGAAAATCTTGGATTGATTTTATGCTTTTCTTATCATATTATTAAGAAATTATGGAGTATTTATTTTGAAGTTCATAGATAATTGATTTCCAGCTAAACACTTACATGCAACTGAGGTATCATCTATTCTGCAGATTGTAACTTCTTCTCAAAAAAAAAAAAAAAAAAAACAAACTTTTAACTCTAACTTTTCCCATTCTATGTAATTGCAGTCTTTCTCCAACCATTAGACTAATGCATAGACTGGATTTACACAGGTTTGCACAGATTCCTTTTCTTCCTTTGACTTTTATTACTGCTTGAATGCCTTTGGAAAGTTCACTAGGATGTCTTTACTTTTATGATCTTTTTTTTAAGTCCAATTGTTCAGTAATCTAGGCTTAAAAAGATTCTATCAATTTCTTTATAATAAACTGATTGAGATTAAAAGAGTTGTCTGACTATTGAGAATTTGAGATAGATAGTCAAAACCATAGTTTGATGAATTTTCTTCCCTTAATTTGTAGTAGTATCTAATTTATGAACAATAGATGGACTAAAAGTGGGACAAAGTGTTGTTTTTCTTAGCATTTGTTTGACCTTTCAATTATATCCAGGCACTCAGTCAGTGATTACTCTGTTAAAACAAAATTACTTGCAGAAATTTATTTTCTTGTTTTGCCTCTCAAGAATATACTATGTATTAAATCACTTTGGAGTTTGTATAATCTAAGTAATATATTGGTGACAAATCAATGTAACTGGTGAGGAGTTCCATGTATTTAATTAATTGGTCTGATAGCATATATGTCCGTAAGATTCTTTAGGAAACTGATAATTGACTTATTAGAAGACCTGTTGCTTATTACTAATAGTATAACAAATTACTCTATTTGTTTTTACATAGAAATACCAATTAGAGTCTCCTAATAATGACAAAAAAATTGCATGGATTTCGTAAATCCAACATTTCACAGTTGAACAAAATTCAAGGCCTATTAAAAGTCAACAATTTGTAATATACTTGGTACTACTAGACTAGTAGCATTTATTTGTCTTGAGTTTTTTTTAATTATCAATTACTCAATGTATTATATGTAATTATTAAAAAAGTTCACATATGATATTTTAAAGAACAAAAAACACAATATGTTCTGTTTGGGTTACAATTTGTGTAGTACAGATAATAGAAGAATAAGACCAATGAAAGATGCACACAAGAATAACAATCATCTGAGATAAAGCATTCCCTTTTCACCTTTTTGTTTTGGCCTTCGCCTTTCAGCCCTTTTGAGGTGAGCTAAACCCCAATACCTTATGAAAACTTTTATCCAATTGCTTGCTTCCATGCATTTAAAAGAATAATGTATGATTGGTTTCATTGTTTAGTGCCTCTTTGATTTCATAATTCTTTCATTTAAACTATCTACTTAAGTGTGTGCGTGTGTGCATGAGTGCTAATCTTTGGAGCAATATATGAAATTAATTAACAGTTGCCATGTACATAAGGTGCAACAAGAATTTTCAATATTTAGACCATATTTTGACATAACAAGATATGAAGTAATTCCCTTTTCTTGATTATGTTTTGTAATATTAATCAATAATAAAAAAGGGGGATCTATAAAGTAAAGTTCTCCTTAGCCCCCCAAAAAGGTGCAAGAAGATATAACTAGGTATAAAAAAGATATTTCTCCATTACAAAGGAAGTAATTAAAGTGAAAGATGTGATATTCCCTCCTTTAAGCTTTAGTCAAATCTTTCTTTACATGTTATCTATTCTAATGACTGAACTTTTTGTTGATGATACAGATAAAATATTTTAGGCATCAACTGAAAAAATACATTTTTTTTTTACTTTTACATTTTTGCTTATTTGCAGTTATCTTTCATACCAATCAAAAGACCCCAACTAATTTACTTCTTTTGATGCAGAAAAAGCCTCACTATACAAAGGTGGTTTTCTACTCGTCCTTTGGATAGATTCTTGTCTTTCTAGAGACAGAGAAAAAGTGGCTATATAGTCAAACCATTGATTAAATTGGCCATCCTTTTAATTTCTAGTCCCATCCGCATGTGTGCATAAATAAGCATGATGCCATTCAATATGTAAAGGTACATATCCTACATCCTTTCAATATGTAACATGTCTTATTTATTATATTTGGTAAGTTCTTTCATTTAAACTCAATAAATTGGCAAAATCCTAAGTTGTTTATAATAAAAAAAATCAATTTTTTGATTGCTGTCTTATTCCAAGAGCACATGTATCGATTATTGGAAGTAATAAAGGTTAAAGTCTCTTCTAAGTAACATAAGTATTTAAAGTCGTTCAATAAGAGGTCATGTGTTCGAATATCTTGCCGCCTACACATCTTTGTGTTTAAAAGTATCTCCTCTAACAACTTCACTCATCAAATAACTTTTTGAGAATATATCTTGAAAGAACTAGTCGCCTAATAAGACACTTTCTGGTTAAAAAAATGTTTTTAAGATGCTTCAATTTTACTTTATATTTGTTGTATGCCATTTTATTCCCAACATATTATAAGTATATATGTAGTTGCTAAGTGGCGTTTGGTAAGTTTCTTTATTCCAAATTGAGAATATCAGTTTGAATCCATTTGGTCATCACAAGAACAGATTCTGATTCAGATTTCCAAGACCAACTCTGTTTTTGTGTGTGAATGTATGAGTGAGTAGTCTTTCTCTTTATCTCTGCATGTATTTAGCTTTGTTTTCACCAAATTAATGTCATTTGGAGTTTTCTAGGATGTTTTTGTTTCTAGTTATGCAATTGTCACTTTCTGTTGGAATATCTGCTTTATGCATTTAATGGATTTCAGAGGATTTTCCTAAGTAATCTGATTCAATACATTTGTGTGGAGATTATATTCTTGTTAAGGAATCTGCATTTAATTTCTCCTTGATGCATTTAATGCTTCCTTCAATATAAGTCCACTCAAAATTAAAGAATTCAATTTAAAGGAGTAATTATTTTAATACTATTAAAATTTGTGTCTATATATGAACTTCTTGATTTCCATTACAAAAAAAACAAACACAGGCACAGACACAGACACCCCCTTCATTATAAAATGCTTCTGAATTTCAATTTGCTGATGACTGCACAGTTGATCAATTGAACTTTTAAAGTCTAGAAGGATTCTTTGGTAATTAATTTAGTCGTTGTAATCGATTATGGGGCACTTGAAGAACTTGGAAAACAAGAAGAGACAACTTCCCCAAAATTTGTTGAAAGAGGAGGTAAAGCTCTTTTCTGCTTTTCTTTTTTTTTTTTTTTAAAAAAAAAAAACTTAATGGCTATAGTTTATGTATTGTTACTTGTAATAATTCTGTTTGATAAATGAAAAACACAGATGAAATGTTCTATGTTTTGAACACAATAAGGATTATGAATTGTAGTTTCTTTCATTAAAAAAAAAAAAAAAAAAAAAATCAGGTTTTGACATATATATTCTATCTTGTTTATGATGCTATGTCCAAAACTTGTAGATTATACAGCTTCAGAAGGAGCTAGAGGCCCATAAGGTGGTACGATCTGCACTAGAGAAAGCAGTGAATCATCAGCCTCTCTTCGAAGAAGCTATTACTCATGAATCACTTTCCCAGGTTCATTTTCTTATCATTGTGAAAGTTTCCCTGATTATATTCTTTTTGTTGTTGTGCTAATTAAGTAATTGAATTTTGCTCATGTCGATCTCCAGCCTGCCGAGAATCTGATCAAAGAAATCTCTATTTTGGAGTCGGAAGTTGTGTACTTAGAGAAGTATCTTCTATCTATGTACCGTAAAAATTTCTCAAAAAGATTGTCTACCTTACCTGCAATATTGGACGAAAGACCAAAAGAAAAAACTGAAACTCATAATTTGATGTCTTCCAAAGCTAATTTACCTTCTTCAGTAAACGAAGATTCAAAAGAAAAATTGCCTACAAAATGCAATGAAATTTCCGGATCAGAGATGCTGGTCGATACTGGAATACACAGAAGTCACTCATCACTATCTCATCATTCAGCTTATTCTTTAAAATATTCATGTGAAACCGAAGAAGCTTTTGAACCATACCATTCTTTACCTTTATCAATGCTAGAGGTATTGAATATTTATTACAAAAATATCCAGTTCTCGTTGTTATGTAATAAAATTTGTTTGTTGTGTTTTCTTACCAGAGAGCGGAGTATATCGGCAGCTCAAGTTATCCATTTTGTGTTAGGGAAACACCAAATTGGCTTTCCGAGGAGATGATTAAATGCATCTCAACTGTATATTGTCATCTTTCTGAAGAAAATTCATCTTCTTTTAGTAGCACTTCATGGATGAACAATTCTTTCAATGTTGAAGAGTTCAAAGAATATAGTGAATCTTTATTCACAATGGTTGAAGTAAAAGGCTTACTTAGAGATTCCTCATGCCTAAAAACTGTTGAAGATTTGCTTCAAAATTTTAGGTACTCCAAATCACTTTTGCTTCTAGTGATAATCATTATATAATATGCTTCTTTATGAAAAAAATTTGGATTATTTTCTGAGTTTTGTTAATAAGAGTTAACCATCATTATTACTCTGTCAGGATTCTTGTTTCTCGGTTGGAACAAGTTGATCCTGGGAAATTAAAGCATGAAGAGAAATTAGCATTCTGGATTAATGTTCACAATGCACTAGTTATGCATGTATGAATTGTTAAATCTCAGTTTAGTCTAATCATTCTCTTAGTTACATTATGAGCCCGAACCTATTAATATGTGATTTTCCAGGCATTTTTGGTGTATGGGATTCCACGAGGAAATCTGAAGAGAATCTCTTTAGCCCTGAAGGTAATAATCCAATTATATTGTTTTTCCACTGATATGTTTTTAATCAGCTAATAAAAAGTGTTTGGGTTGCTTTTTGCTAGGCTGCATATAATATTGGAGGCCATACCATAAGTGTGGAGACGATACAGAGTTGTATCTTGAAATGCCGTTTGCCTCGTCCATCTCAGGTATTTTGAATCAATTTTCTCAAATGAATCACTATTTTCTTCTGAGCATACTGTACTATATTTTGATTTAATATACATAGTTGGCCTAATGGAACTTAATTCTTGTTTATAGTGGCTACACTCATTGTTGTACCCCAAGGCAAAGTTTAAGGTCGGAGACCGTTTTAAGGCATATGCAATAAAGCACTTGGAGCCTCGTTTACGTTTTGCACTTTGTTCGGGATGCCAATCAGATGCAGCAGTTCGTATTTATACATCTAAAAATGTGTTCCAAGAGCTAGAAATGGCGAAAGAAGAGTACGTACAAATGAATATAAAGGTACATAAAGAACAAAGATTGTTGGTACCAAAGAACATAGAGTATTTTGTAAAGGAAATGGGCTTATCTTCATCAGCTACTGTAATGATCCTCGAGCATTCGATACCCGATTCTTTGAAAAAGAATTTGATCAAGAAGTCCGAGCAAGGAAAAATATGGAAAAGAATTGATTGGATTCCGCACAACTTCAGCTTTCGTTTCTTGTTTTCAAATGAATTAGTTAATTAGGTGATAATGAGTATGCATTTGCAGTTCATCAGTGAAATGACATCTTTGTTAATAGGCTTGAGAGATTCTAAAATTATTTCAGATGAAATGAGGATTTGTTTGATACAGTTTTGATTTTTAGTATTTGAGTTTTGAAAAGCTATTCACTTTCAGATGTTTACTTGAATTTGAAGGAGTCAATGTTGCAATTCAAGTTTTCCTTCTTTGTTAGCAATACATAGAAAATAGATTTCCATTTCAAAAAATGGTCAAATTAAAAAAATTCACCTCACTTTTCATCTATTATTATTAAAAAAAATATCATGATACATCGTATTGGGACATGACACATAATAATATTATACTAACAGAACTTGGCTCTACTTATACCTCAAAGGCTAATCAAACATCACTAATTTACTGCTCCAAATTTAAAACACACACACACACACACACACACAGACACATAGCACTCTTTCTCAAACACCAATTATGAACGCCTTGAAGATCAATAATGTTTGTTCCAATTCCACCATGCTACACTACAATGGTTGGTATTTTCTTTTTTTTGTAAAAATAAAAAATAAAAATTTAATTTTAATGACAGTACTATTGCTCTCATTTCTTCAGCTTTTTAATTACTAGTATTTTCTTTGCAGTAGATTCTAAGTCTGGATTTTCGCGAAATCGGTCTGTTAATCAACCAGCATGGCTTAAAAGGGATGCTTCGGAACTGTCTTTGTTTGCTCGGAAAACTCCAACGGTTCCAAGATGTAAGATCACTATTTTTTGGTAAATGCAAGAACACCCCTGTATTGTTTTTAATTGACAGAGAACCCATTGTATGATTTTTATTAGCAAAAAGTCCTCAGTTTACTGATTTGGGTGTTTTTCTATTGATCTTTTGGGAGTAAAGGCATGGAGAAAAGTGGAAGGGTGATTAGAATGGAAGCTAATTTTACTGAAGAACAAGAAGCTTTGGTTACTAAATCATGGAATGTAATGAAGAAAAATGCTGGAGAGTTGGGCCTTAAGCTCTTTTTAAGGTGAATATCACTTTGATTTATCTGAATCTTGATTAGATATATGTTTTAAGTATATATGAGAGGTTGAATTAATTGGTGTAATTTGCAGAATATTTGAGATTGCACCATCTGCGCAAAATCTTTTCTCATTCTTGAAAGATTCAGATGTTCCTCTGGATCAGAATCCAAAGCTCAAACCTCATGCCGTCACTGTTTTTGTCATGGTAATTAGCATTTCTGTTTCTTATTTTTGCTAAACATTTATGCATTTAACACCAAAAATCGTGTTCGTCTTCAACTTACCCCTTCATATTTCAGAATTTGCATTTTCCATCATTTTATTAATTTATTTACCGATCACGAATAGATAATTATTGTGCACATATGAAGGTGTGTGAATCCGCAGTGCAACTACGCAAATCTGGCAAAATTACCCTCAAAGACTCAAAACTTGAAGACTTGGGCGCTACACACTTCAAGTATGGTGTTGTTGATGAACATTTTGAGGTATACGCATCATTTTCTGAATTTTTTTACAAGTTTTTATTAGTGCATAAAATCATTAACAAAATTGGAATTACAAAAAAAAATTGAACGATTACTACATCATAAAATAATTCTTTTGGTTTAGAACTACCATATGTTAAAGATATAATTCCTCAGAATGTGTGATTATATTTTTTCCGGCAAATATAAAGATGGAAGTATAAGAATTGCATGTTGTATTTTTCTTCAGGTAACAAAATATGCATTGCTGGAAACTATAAAAGAAGCAGTGCCGGAAATGTGGTCACCGGAGATGAAGAGTGCGTGGAGTGTAGCTTATGATCAGCTGAAAACTGCAATCAAGACAGAAATGAAGCCTCCAGCTTCTTGAACAATATATATATTTTCAAAATATTAATGTTCCTTTCAATGTAATAAGTTATTTGATGGTATTATCAAGTTTTAAACTTTTTATACTTGCCAATATCTTTGTAATTTTATAATTTTATATTTTAAACAAATGAATTCACTCAATTTCATATTTACAATAGTTATCTACGAGTCATTTTTTTTTTTTTTGTTTATCATCCCTAAAACTAAATTAAAATGGATCATAATAAGATTCAAAATACATAAAGAGGCTCGAGCGAAAGGAACTTAGAATCGATCCAAGCCCAAAACCGAATGATGATGTGATGAGGTCATCATTTTTGGACCTCTCAGAGCATGACGAGCTACGTAGGATGGACTGACTTCAATAAAAGTGATGGACATATCTGATGCAGGAGGATTTTTGGAATGATATCGATATTTCGTTTATTTAGAAGTTTTAGTTGTTATCTTTTGTTTCCTTTTGAAGTTTATCAATTTTTAGTAGTTATTTTATTTTAGCTATAACTTAAGCCGGACATAATATCATCAATTATTCTGCAGGTAAGTTTTATCAAATAAATTTGCTACAAGAACACGAAAAATAGACACTCATAACCCTTTGAGAGAACAAATCTCTTCTTTTTTCAAAAAATCATAATAATCATATATATCTCATAATAATGAAGATCACAACCCAATCAATACAAGGTACTATTATCAAGAATGAATACACTACATTGCATATTTTATGAAATTTCTTTGTTTTCAAGGTTAAGAAAACTACATTTCATTTAATCATCATAAGGGTTTCGCGGAATTATCGTATACCTTAACCTCACAATATTCTATTTTCTAGGCCTATATAATAGATACAAATCGAAGTCTGAGTTATTTATTAAACATGGGTCGATAATGTTATCCGATTCTATCAATATATGTTATCCACATCATCATTATCAAATTATAAGTTTTATTTTTTTTAGAAAAAGCAAATAAGTTTTTATACCACTATATATACCGTAAATGGATATATTTAGACGAACCCGTCACCAAGTAGACCCAAAAAAACCACGTTCAGCCGCCGTCGAACAGCCCCAGGTTTTCTTTCAAGTTGCCACATGAAGCTGGTCAATTCTCCACCTAATTATTTCTCAATTTCATGATTAATTAATTTAGATCAATTTGTTTCCTCGTAGTCATAGGCTATCCATTCTCATGAATGGCCAATTAATATTCACTATATAATGTTCACAATCAATGCATTAATTGTTTCACAATATTGTGCCTATACATATTCTTCTCTTCACAAATTCATAGAAAATATTTGCCATACCAAATTAAAATCATGAGTCAAAATTATGATGCCATTAGCCATGCTAAAGGTTTGTATTGTTGTTTCTTATTATTCCTTTTATGTGCTAATAATAAATAAATGTTTATGTTGTTGAGTGGTACACATGCATTTTATATTCATTCTTCATAATTTAATTTGTTTTTGTACGTGGGTAGTATCTATTTTTGTTTATCTCAATCTTACACATGAAACTTTTTCTTTAAATCTATGTCAAGAGATTCGAAATCGGAGTCTGAGGGTATTTTATGTATTCATTGCGCGGATGATGTGGTATATATATATATTTATATAATTTAGTCAATTTGATTCTTGCATATATACTAGTTCAATATGGCATCAAGATTAATCTTGAACTCAACTATTCTTAAATTTAGTTTATGTACACACCATGTCATTTGTACGCGGATGGGCACAATGTTTCCTCCTTAATTATTGCTTAGCTCCAAAATTCAAATATACATGTGTCCAGCAAATTAAAAAGTATTTGTCATTACATTAATTATTGGTTTTTTTCTTTTCTTAAGATGGAGAGATAATCTATGAAGGCGGCGAGGGAGGGGCTAGTCTTTTCACAGAAGAACAAGAAGCATTGGTTGTGAAATCATGGAACTTAATGAAGAAGAATGCTGGAGAATTGGGTCTCAATTTTTTTCTCAAGTAATTAAATTAAGACATTAAATAATCAATCAATAATCCTATTCTTATGGTATTCCTTTCATAATCATATACAATGCATTATTAATGATTAACTTTATTATTGGATGATGATTTAATTTCTGCAGAATCTTTGAGATTGCACCATCGGCTCAGAAAATGTTCTCATTTCTGAAAGATTCAGACCTCCCAATTGAGAAGAATCCAAAGCTTAAACCACATGCCAAGTCCGTATTTGTCATGGTTAGTCTAATTTTATCTATACTATAGTCCTATTAAATATTATACATGCACACCGTACGTGCAATAATCGAACTTCAACTCTTAATTCAATAGTCTCCGAAAAGTATGTAAGTACTCGTTAGATAGCCTATAGAAATAATAATACAAATATATTAATTATATTATATTATTAAAAGTAAGGCAATATAAATATTAAATTTGTTTGGTAAAACAATTAATGAAAATATAGATTTAAGTGTAAAATGATAAAATAAGGCAAAACTCACACCTATTTATTTTCACCAAATTAAATGATTGACTCTTGCAGACATGTGAAGCGGCAGTTCAACTCCTGAAAGCAGGTGAAGTCGTGATTAGGGATTCAAGTCTCAAAAAGATAGGTGCCGTCCATTTCAAATACGGCGTCGTGGATGAACATTTTGAGGTACTAGCTACTACTAATACTTAAAAACCATGTTGTGCTTAATTAAATTTTTTGAAATATTTAATAATTAATTGCATGTTTTAGTAGGAATTTATTTATGCAAAAAGTTCTTGAAAAACATATATAATAAATAATGAATAGGTGACAAAGTATGCATTATTGGAGACTATAAAGGAAGCAATGGGAATCAGCAGCATGTGGTCAACGGAAATGAAGAAGGCTTGGAGTGTGGCTTATGATCAATTGGTTGCGGCCATCAAGACTGAAATGAAGCCATCCGATCCTCAGATATCTACCTAGATCTACTGCATGCATATTATTTATTTCATTATCTCTTTCTTTTCTTTCTTTTAATGAATAATAATAATTTGGTTGTGCGTTATTCTTCTTGTATATTGTTCTAATTGAATTGGAGAAATAGGTGACAGAGTGAGGAGAGAATACTAAATCATGTGTCCAAACTCCAACGCGGGCTCCAATTTCAGGAGAGTTTGGGCCGTCAATTATGAACCCCAAATCCAAGTATCTTTTATTTCCAATGGGCTTACAATGAAGCCCAATTAATGAGCTCATTATACATACACATAAGCTATTTCACGTTTCCTCTTTGAGAACATTGCACATGCCATTTTGTGTAGCTTGAGCTGTTGAGTATAGTATATTTATCAATTTACATGTTTGCTTGTGTAAAATTATACTATCTATTTGTGACCCACATAATAAAATGAAGTACAAGTTTGTTTAATTGGGGAAAATATATTTATTTTTTAATATTTAATATTTAATGTAGGTCTTCATGATTTATTTATTTTTGTGAGGCCAAGCATGCCTAGTTTTAATTGTTGAGACTGGGACTCGACCTCAAACTTGTCTGGCTAATTTAAAATCTTGAATAAATAGTGAAGAAGGTTTGAATTTCATGTCTTAGTCAGGAATTAATAAAGTTAAAAATAAACAAATTTCTGATAGAGATATTTATGCTCTACAATTTGATCCTATGACGAAGTAGTTTTTTCTTTTCTTTAAGTTATTAACACAAAATGACATGGGTTCACCACTAAAACAAATATATATAGTCATTAATGTATAAAAGTCTACTGATAATTTAGAAGCAATACCGCTCTATATACATAACGGATGGATCATACTTGAGGTTTTAGAGATTACACACTATCGATTTGACTTCTAATGTCTTATTTTCAAACATCTCTCTTTGTTAGTACTAAATAACATTATCATATAATCTCTCCTTTTTTTGATTTGTCGTTTTGGAGTATTGTGTACGGATTAAAAAATATAATAAATAGTTATTTTTTTAAGCAAAAAATCAAAAATGCCCTTTTAATTAAATAATCACAACATTAATTATCATTAATTACAAGCATTAACAAGAAAAATAAAATTGGTAGAAAAAATTTAGTTTACATTAAAATAAACGATTTTATTTTGCCAAAGCAAAAAAAAAAAAAAAAAGAAGGGATGGAGTACCTTATAGCTAGTCAAACTTATTCAAATTAATCCTACTATTTGTACATCTTTCTAAGATATTTCAATTTTTTTCTAGTTTATAAAACAACTCTGATCAGCAAATCAAATGAAAGGAGTCCATAATCTTCGGTTTTATGACCATGTTTATGTTATTCTATTGACGATTCATTAAAATTTAGGTGCTTTGTGGAAAAATATTTTTCCAGAAACCCTTTTTCTTAGTGAGAGGACCATTCACATGTTAGAAAAAAGTGTTGCGCCTGCATTTATTGTGTAATCTCGAGAAATTTGAAAAGATAGCAACCATGTGATTTGGCAAATCATAAAGAAATATCTCATGATTATGCAGAAATTAATTAATTATTTGATTGTACCAATTTAAATTATTCAATTACATTCCTGCAAGTGTGATCTCACATGATGACAATAAATAAATCATCTAGTATTATCCAATCTACCTTTTGATAAAGGAATTATCTATAAATTATTTTTTAAATTTAGCTAACTAAAAAATCTGCAAGTGTTAATAAACATTTCTTAAAAGGAATTTGCTTTCATATGTCGAATGTAGACTTGTAGCAAGCTAGAGTTATTAGCTCTAACAAATCATTACAAGATTACAAATATGCCCTCCATCGTTGAATTCCATTATCCTTTCAAAGATGAAAAGTACATAAAAAAAATACCCCAACTGGTACTATAATATGTCCACTTCGACTTGTTAATTTAAATAAAATAGTAAATAATTTCAACAAAAAAATTAAATAATTAACATGTTGCAATATCCCTGCAATTTCCAGCAAGTAACTTGACAACTCTTTTGTTTTCATTCACAAATGGGCCGGAATTACTAATGCCAAGTGCGGTGCTTGCTTTAATGGCCAGAGCACATAAGTCTTGGAGGGAGAGTGGATATAGTGATTTCG
Source organism: Penstemon newberryi var. newberryi (assembly GCA_030819805.1). NCBI lineage: Eukaryota > Viridiplantae > Streptophyta > Magnoliopsida > Lamiales > Plantaginaceae > Penstemon > Penstemon newberryi. The sequence goes on along the minus strand of JAUALY010000004.1, from coordinate 8,543,126 downwards.
TGACTGGCATTAGGAAATAAATCTGGCCAAATTGCAGGACGTGGTCTGCAGGAAGTTGGGGTGCATATGAGTTGATAGTAATGGTGTCTGAGCTACAGAGGTAACAATTTGGGTGGCGGGAGAGTAGCTCCGCCGTCGTGATCCGCCGCCGGAACTCCTGCAGCCGCCCATCTAGGTGCACCACCTTGGCTGACGGAAAATTTATGCTTCCATCCTGTCTTGCTGTTAGGTCAGAAGATGCACAAGTGCCCATGGGGGTGGGTGTTGGAGATAATGAGGGAAAAATTAAAATACGAAAAAAAAATGGATTTGGTGTGATGGAATGAGAGCAGCTTGGATTGGAATTTATTTATAAAAAGAATTTGGGGGAAAAAAAGATCAACGCCAAGGTTTGACTGGATAACAGTAATTAATCAGTGCTAGTCATTTAATTTCATTAAAAATATATAAAGTTTTGTCAAATAATTAATGTGCTACTATATTAGATGCATATTATTCAAGATGGTTGGACCAAGTGGTAGTGATTTGCGATTCTCAGAGACGAGACTCAAGTTCGAATCCTACTGGAGACATCACACTGGGGAGGACCTATACCCTTTGCGCTTTTCGGTCCGAGTTGTAAATACACACAAAAAAAAAAAAAAAAAAAGTTAGATGCATATTAAATATATGTGATTTTGAAGCGTTCACCACAAGTGATGTGTATGCAAAATTTGAATTGTTTCTCTTTTTAGTAATTTGCAAATTACTAAAAAGAGAAACAATTCAAATTTTTTGCAAATTATTTTTCTGTTTTGTTTATTGAATCGAACTTGAGTCGTGTACCAAAAGATATTAAAAACTTAATTATTTTTATTAGCAATCCTAGTGTGTTCATATACTCATACAATCCTAGTGTGCGATAATCCATCTATAAGTATTAAATATATCTTTTTATATTAATGTTTTATAAAAATTGAATTGGAGAAACAATTAGATAAAACGATAAAAGTAAAACAAAACCAAATGAAAATCAAGTTTTGTAGTTTCAAAATAATATAGCATAGGATTTTATTGTTTTCAAACAGATTATTATGCATTGGCAGAAGACCACATGAATTTAAATGATATTTTACACACAAAATATAAAAGAAAAAAAAAACGAAAAATAAAAAATCATCAATCAAAATTATCCAATCGTCCATGGTTTTTAGTGCGTATATTGCTACATTTTTATGGATACAAATACAATGGAGTTTTACAAATAAAAAGTACAGAGAGTATTTGCCATTTAGAATTCTGCAAGTAATTTCAATTTCTTGGATTTGAATTCCACTAGAAGTTTAGATATTTTTTCTAGTTATATTTAATATTAATCTTGTTAGTTGGGTATCTTTGTAATTGTTAATTGAATATTCTTAGTATTTTGCTTAAGGGTCAATAAGATTTTCTAATATGATTATTTATTCATTCTTTCTCTGAAAAATCGAATTTAAACTTTAAAAAAAAGTTCCTAATTCCTAATCATAAATTAACCATATCAATGTATAGGCCCGCTATTATCTGTAGGAAGATAGATTTGAAAGACATTCTTTTCATGTTTCCCTTTTAAAAAATGTTCATATTTAAATATTGACCAATATTCCGCTTTCAAAATATTTTAATCTTTCTTGTATGAACTGAAGAAAGCCATTATTTAAGCAAAACGATAAAAAGGTAATGAGGTTATTGTAATAACGCGTAAATGGAAATATCCTATCAATTACAACTTAGCTTCTTTTATGGCAATATTTAGAGACACAAAATGATGGGATTTGAAATATATCTTCCCCAAACTTTGCAAGTTTGCATGGTGAATATATATATAATCCATATCCATTGTATTGGATTTTTTTAGTCGACCTTCATTAAGTTCATACTAGATAATTCATTTATTTATTGGGCTAACATTCAAAGCCACATACATTTGATTAGACTCGACCCAAATATAGTCGAGACGAATAACTAGACCTTAGAAAAATTTGATTGAATTGACAATTCTAGCTACTTATATATATATATATATAATTATATCTTTGGTAAATTTCATTTCATTTATATAGGTCCTTGCTCTGGTCGCATGGGCCTACAACATAGGAAATGGGAAAGTAATTTTGAAAAATGAAATAAATATGTAAATGGGTATATATTTTGAAACATACATTAAAGACATTAAAATCGAAGGTCATTCTCAATTAAACACCCTCTGGTTCAGCTGTTAATTACTGTGCTATTACAATTTTAATAATACTATATTTCATGATATCTGTCTGAAAATGAATCTTCAATTATTAGTTGCGACAATGTCAAAAAGACAAGATAACAAAATTGTAATAGCAATTTATGATATTTAAAGTTGATTAATTGGCCGGTGGACGAAATGAACTTTGATTAGAAATGAAAGGTTATTATAAAAGGCCAATATGGGTAGAGGCTTCGTGGAATGACCTTTCTGGACAAAACAAAGTGCATATGTACAAAAGCCTATGGTCTAGACAGCCAACTCAGTTTTCTGTTCATATTTTTATAGCTTTAATTTTGAGCCCATAGTTCAAATTTTGTTTCAATTATTTGTTGATCGTCTCCTCATATTATTATCATTTAATTCTTTATTAATTCTAATTTCCTACAGCATGACGTAAATATATGCACATGGTAATCATATGGAAAATATATTATACTTTCAAAAAGTATATAATATGAATTAAGTTGAAGCAAATCTTAATTAAAAAAACCCGGTCTTCAATATTTTTAATATATACAATTTGTAACATTACAATGTACGAAAAATAGAACCTTACAAATCTATACAAAAACATGCATGCTCAGATGAACATAATCAACTCATGAAATTCTTTATATTCATATTGGACATGATGGACAAATTACTCTTCGCCTAGTCAATAAAAAAAAAAAAAAAGAGGAAAAAGAAAATTATGATGAAAGTGAATATCCCACGTTCACTTATGATGTATTAAATTTTTTTAATTTGAGTGACACTACTAGAAAAATTCAAAATTGCAACCGAAAATTTGCAACCGATTTAAATCAGTTGAAAATTTGAGTAAAATTGCAACCGAAAATTTTTCGGTTGGAATATATTCCAAAATTGCGACCGAAATTAATTCGGTCGCAATTGTGGGTTGAAATTGCAAATTGCCGCATACAAATTGCAACCGAATTTAAATCGGTTGCACATTTGGGTTAAAATTGCAACCGATTTAAATTCGGTTGCAATTTTAGACTAAAATTGCAACCGATTTACAATTCGGTTGCAAAAAATTGCAACCGAATTTTAAGTCGGTTGCAATTTCCCTTCCCATAAAAGATTGATCGAGCCATTTGGAGAGAAAGAAAAATACAAAATCTTCACCTCACCTTCGTCTCCAACCCGCCGGCACCACCACCACCTCGTTTGTGTACCATCCTCTCCACCGGCGTGAGCCCCTAGACCCGGAAGCCACGACCACGGGCCTACCACCACCATCTTCAACCAAAGCTTCCACCACCACCTAGATCTGGAAGCACCACTACGCACCACCATCTCCGTACGCAGCACCGCCACCACCACACACCACCATCTCCAGACGCACCACCACCACCACCACCACCACCGTGCACTAACACCTACCTTCTACACATTTAGAGGTATACTGCTTTTTAATTGCTTTAGTGTTTGATTAGGGCTTAATTGCTTTAGGGTTTAATTAGGGCTTAATTGCTTTAGGGTTTGATTGAGAGTTTGGCAAAGCATAGGATTTGATTGAGAGTTTTGCATTTTTTCAAATAGAAAGAGAGCATACCCATTTACAGTAGCTATATGGAGATGCCCTTCTTCTTCATGATGCTAATTAATTAGGTGCAAATGATATAAATACATAGATCTAATTTGCTAGAATTTTGTATTTGTGCTTGTGATAAATGTTGCAGCCACTACTAAGAAAGATTAAAATTAACAAAGAAAGATTGAGAGTTTGGCAAAGCATAGGGACTGTTTTTGCATTTTTTCAAAGTGAAAGAGAGCATAACCATTTACAGTAGGAGAATCGACAACTATGGACTGTTTTTGCATTTTTACTTCGATTTTCGGCATTGATTTGGGTTATTCCAATTAATTTGAAAAGGTACTACAATGCCTTTTCTTAGGCAGCAATGCTAAATGACCATTTATTTTTACAGTAATTTGAATATGAATGAATCAAGTTTTGAATTGAAATCTTCTTAAGAAATTAAATTTCAAATAAAAGCTTGATATGTGTGATATTCTAACATAACATCTATATGAAAGATTTTTGCTATGCGTAAATTATCGTATTTTGTTTGCTAGTTTTGTATATATATCATGATTCTTGGTCTTATCTGCCTTCTCTGTTTTCATTTGTTTCTAGTTTTGGTATGTAGAATTGAGATAAGATTTTAAAAATGAATGAATGGATGGTAAAATAATGCATAGAGATCTGTTTATGCATAATGGTGAGAATTATATAGGTTGGATTTTTTGTTCCTCTAGCTGTGTCATTATATACTTAAATATAAGTTTGTGGTCTTGTTTTTTTTTTTTTTAATAGGTATGGACACAAATCCAAGGTATATGAAGAAAAAACGAGGCCCCCGCAGCATCCAAATCATGAACCTTCTCAAGAGGACTACTCAGAGCAGCAAAATAGGGATTGAATCGAGTACTTAGGTGTTTAAATTTAGTGGTGTATTTGTTGGTGTTTAAATTTAGTGGTGTACTTTTTGGATTGTGGATTGTGGATTGTGGATTATTCGACTTTTGTTTTGTGGATTATGTTTATGTTTATGGTTTGTGTTTATGTTCATGGATTGTGTTTATGTTTATTTTCATGGATTGTGTTTATGGATTGCATTGGATTCAAATTCAATTTATTAGGGTTTATATTGTAAAAATAAAAATAAAAAATAAAAAATAAATAAATCAACTAGAAATATTCCAACCGAAAATAACTTGTTGGAAAATCGGTTGAAATTATTTCCCGGGGCCATTCCCAGGCCAGCCCCCGAGCCAGCCCGGGCTCTGGGTGATCATCTCCACTGGTGGTCTCCAGCACTCAATTTCTTCCAATTTTTTTTCTTCCCCACTCTTACCATTTTTATAATAGTTTTAATATTGTTTTTAATATTGATATTAATAATAATAATGATGATAGAATAATAATTATTATTATTTTAATAATATAATTAATTTAAAAATATTATAAAAACATTAAAAAGGCACACATAAATACAAGATGGAGGTTACAACAAACACGAATGGAAAAAAAACAAAGAAGATTACAAACTTTGGATAATTATATTATTCGTCATGATGCTATACGATCCAAAGAAGTCAACCGTAAACCATTATTTAATTTTAGTATTATTACACCATTAATAATTTTAATTTTATTCTTATAAAATCAATAATAATAATATTTTAATTTATTCTAATTTTAACAAATTAAAACAAATATTACAAATTTTATTCTAATATTAACAATTATTAAAAAATTTAATTACAAATTTTACACAATTAAAACTATTTTATTACATTTAAAACAATTTACAAATTAAACAAAAAAATGGACCAATCAGGTGGCGCCAAGTGGCTCCACCTGACTTAAAGAGGGGCGAGTGCTTATTTCTTCCTTTTCCCTCACGCGGCCACCATTCCCCATCCCATTCCCCACCTAGCCAGCCCCGAGTCGCCCTTGCCCCGCCGCTGGAAATGACTTTTCCTCCCAGCCCAGCCCTTACGCGCACCCCGAGTTCGCCATTGGAGATGGCCTTACGTCCCTTACAACCACGACTTTAGCCCCTCTCCTCCCATCCTCCGCCATCGTCCATCGCCAGAAGAAGCCTCTGTTTCTCTTCAAAAACCAACATCATAGGCTCAACTTTTCTCGACACACAACAACAAATAACACACTCATCATTATAGTAGTACTACTATAGTTAAAGCAAGCTACAATCGCTTTCACGGCCAACACAACTATATCCTCAGCATGCATGCATCCGTTGGTTCCGCCACTCCATCGATTGGTAGCTCAAAGTAAACCTCCTTGGCCGGCTTTAACACCTCGTCTCTGCTAATCTCCGCCACAAATTCGTCGAATTCCATATCATCGGAGTTGCATATGAAGCAATCCGGATTTTGTTGTAACAAGCATGAAACTTTGACAGGGATTGAAAATTCTTGAATTGCCCGTTAAGGAGAATTAATTGGCCGTGACAGTGGACCTAGACTTACAATTTGAGGGAAAAACACTTTTGATATCAAACTTTAGTCCAAAAGGCACGTATCCAACATAACTTTCAAAAAAATACATTTCGTACCATGATTCACACCCTCTTGACACATTTAGTTTTCTTGATCAATTTTCGGATGGAATTCAACACGCTCCCGTTAAGTTAACAATGGTGGGTCTTTAAAACCCGTGCACGTTTTTCCTCTCATTGTCAACTTAACGAGCACGTGATCGGCACATGCTGAAATTCCGTCCCAAAATTGACTGCAAAACTAAATGTGTCAAGAGGGTGTGAATCATGATATGAAATATATTTTCGAAAAGCTTGGTACCAAATTTATTTTTTGACAAAAATTTAGTATCAAAATTACTTTTCCCTCCTTATAATTTCCCATACTTTGAGAGGGGATTACCAAAAAATATTGAAAATTAATGTTATGGTTTCAATTATTAGGCCATCTCCAGCCGAAGCAGGCAATAGTCCCCTCATGTCTGCCTGCCTGCTTGCCTGTCTGCCTTGCCTAGTCTGTCATCTCCAACCGAACCAACAATATTCAAAACATTTATTTCAATTTTAAACTTTTCTCACTCTCACTTAACAATAACAACAATAACAACAACAACCACAACAACAACAACAACAACAACAACAACAACAACAACAATAATAATAATAATAATAATAAGGCATTCATAAAAATTAAAAAAACAAGTAAACATAATTAATGAAAAACAACAATAATTATTATTAATGCACTTGGAGTGAAAAGAAAAACAACAACTATTACACACTAAAACAAAACATAATTTTCAAGGGAAACACCAACAAATTAAACATATTTAAAGCAACACAACAAACACTACAACAAGTTGGATCATAGGCATATAGAGAGAAATCACGGCTAAAATCGGAATTGAAAAAAGATTTAGTCGAACACTTGTGGGAAACACACGGGCCATTTTCGAATTAGGTGTTTCTTAGTAATCGTATATGTTAAGTTGTTTAATTGATCTTCAAATTATATTTTTAAATTAAGTTGCAATAATAATAAATATAATTAAGTCATATTTTTACATTCATACTATATTTTTTTAAACTAAGACATAAATAAATTAAAAAAAATTGACATCGATTACCATGTAACCATAAATATTTTTGTCCAAGGATTTTTTTTTTATTATTTTTGTTTTAAAAGTTAATTAATTTAAATATGTAAAAAATATATAAAAACTTTTTAACACTTATTAATTATGATTTAATATTTTTTTCGAAAAAAAACTTAACCATGCATAATTTTGAAAGATATAATGTTTTCTCCTCATATTTATACTATTTGAAGGTCACTCAACACTATCTTCAAACCAATGTGGGATAAGGAGAGTTAAGTTTTTATTCCACATTGATTTGAAACTAGTGTTTGAGTGGTCTTCTAGTAGTATAAATATGAAGGAGAAAATATTTTATCTTTCAAAATTATGATTAAGTTTTTTTTTTAAGAAAATATTAAATCATAATTAACAAGTGCTAAAAAATTTTTATATATTTTTTAGATATTTAAATTAAAAATTAACTTTTAAAACAAAAATAATAAAAAAAAAAAAAACTTTGGACGCGCGCGTCCAGAACAGCCTGTCTGCAGGCAGGCAGGCAGCAACCAATGCCTGCCTGCCTGCAGGCAAGCAACTTCCCCCGGATGCCTGCTTGCCCTCCGGGGGGAGATCCGTCTCCAGCCGATGGGGGGGTTGTTGCTTGCCTCTCCGGTTCGGCTGGAGATGGCCTTATATATATATTAAAACTAATAAGGGTTGATGCATTTTCACACAATAATTCTGATTTTAATTTTCATATAAATTTGCACTATTTAATGCCTAAATGTTGACGTTTTAATGATTTTACCTCTGATATGCTCTTCTCCTAATTTTAGTTTCTCTTTTAATTTGGCTGTTTATATTGTGGTCGTACGGTGTCTGTGGGCCATGCCTTATTAAATTTTTTTTTTTAAATTTTGGAAAGACTTCTTCCATACGATATGTCAAAAGTTTGTACAAAGCATGTGCAATATATTTTCTCTCTCTTTCTTTTTCCTCCATCTCTGTCTCCTGCCCAAAAGATCTCCCCAAACCCTAAAAACTGTAAGCGATATCTTCAAGCAGATGAGAGAAATAGATACTACTAATGAGATATAGCCATACAAGGGATGAGAAATTCCCTCAGAGTCGATGATGTACTCAGCCCTAACCTCAACCACGTCGCCGACGAGATCACTATTTTATTTTCTCTACGGTGAGTTCTTCTTCCATTTTTCTCTCTTTTGCAGTGACTTTAAGCCTAAATTGGTATTAAGGGTTGCAAATAATGAGCAAAACCTATATGAAGTTTGTATGGAACAATTCAGATTAAGATGTGGAATATAAGGTAGATTCATAAATTACACGACTATTTCTGTTATTTCATAGCTTAGTTGCCATACTTCAATGTATGTGCTGAGAAAGCATTAAGTTTATCTGTAACTATTATCTGCCATACGTGCTTGTTGGGATATGTTGTGAATATGGTAATGAAACTTGTTGTACAAGTCGTTTATGGTTTTATGCTAGAATAATCTGATTGAAATATTTCTTTTTGTACAGGAGCACTGCTTCCCTACTTTCTGGAACCAGTTTATATTTCCTCTCTACCTGTTGGTCCATCCCATTTTGAGGAAGACGCGGCGGATTCGAGGAGAATACGGGACAGGACTCCGGAGAAGGAGATGAAGATGATGGGTCAATTTTAAATTTCGATATAAATAAGCTCTGTTATTCAACAACTTAATCTATCCTTCCTCTGTTTTAATTTCAGATTTATTTCAAAGATGTTGCCGGATGCGATGAAGCAAATGAGGAAATTGTGGAGTTTGTTCACTTCCTAAAGAATCCTAAGAACTACGAGGATCTGGGAGCCAAAATTCCAAAAGGTGCTCTATTGGTTGGACTGTCTGGGATGGGTAAAAGCAACTGCTGGTGAATATGCCGTGTCTTTTCTTTCCTTGTCAATTATGATGTTTTCTTCTTCACTAATATTGAAGCTTGAAGGAAAAGAATATGATATGAAATTTGGTTTTCTGAAACTCTTTCCAGCGAGAATCTGAAATTTAGCTCAAAAATGTTGTCAGTTTATTGGTTGAATCAGCTTCATGATCCTCTCATCAAAATCTTGAGTTAATTAAATATGCGTCTAGATTTCTTTTTCTCTTCCCTTTATCATCCAAGCAGTTTTTTTGGCTGCGTTTAATTTAAGGACTTCTTCAGCTGTTCTATGCAGGCATTTATTTCTCTTTGTGGTTATAATGGAAGGGAGTTGATGGAACCAAGCTTAAGGGTTCATAGGCTTTAAGTCGGAAGAAAATGATCGATAAGGTAACAAAAGTATCCAGCCATTTTGTGATAGCTTTGCTGCAATCAGTGATGGATATCTTCGGATTTTGGCACATGCTATGTTCATTAGTTTTCCAAAACAAATTAGTATACTCTCTCTTGTTTGTTTTTTTATTTTAAATTGGGTTCGTTACAGTTTTAGTTTCATACGAGATGATTTATGATAAATTATCCTCGCACTTATCTTTATGACATTTCCGACTTTTACAATATACAACATAAATATACCTGAACTATGGGAATCATGAAAGCAACAAAGTTAAAAACAAAAATACCTGAACAATGGGCACCAAACACCGCGGGTGATGCCCACCTAGTATATATATATATGTATATGAAATTAAGTAGTGGCTAGCTAGGCGTGTATCCTTAACCATCAATTGAAAAAAATTGCAGTAATTACAAAAGGCACGTACGTGTCGTGTATATGCATGCGAAATTGTCACACAATTTCATTATTAATGTCATCATGTCGTTTTCTGGACTTATGTTTGTTGGACTAAGTTTTGATTGCTATATATATGCAGTACGTACTTGGAGTCAACATTTACAGATAAAATATCAATATCATTAGATTAATTGTCTCATTACTTTGATGCTGTACGTAGTGATGGCATTAAATCTGTCTTAATTAAAGAGGTTTTATACTCGTTTTCTTTTTTTAGTTAATTAATTTGAATTCACCGGAAAAAAATTATGTAATTATTTATAAGATGTTAAATGACAATATGAAAGTTGATATTTTTATATGTTTTTACTTTTGATAAACAAGTTTAGACTTGTAATTATAATTATTCACTCGTATAATAGTGACAAAAATAGTATTTAGATGTCACTAAAAACTACTATCGATTTAAGTTGTCATTGTTGAACCTTTTTTTCTGGGATAATGTTACAGACATCAGTGATGAATTCAAATATTGAGTCCCAATTTTTTTGTGACAAAAGTTCAACCTTCTCTTTTCCAGAACATGTGCGAATACATATATATATATATATATATATATTAATTACCACTAATTAAAATGTAATAATTAAAATCTTCTAGATCGGTAGGAAAACCACATTTAATTTTCTATGTTTCATTTAAACACACAATATCACCAATTTTTTTCAAAGTTATGGACATGTTATAAGGAGACCGATCGAGTGGCACCACTCTATTAACATTGGACTGTAAATTCAAAAATAAAATATCCACTAGACTGTCGGGACAAAAATATCAGAACACGAAAGGATCCTAATTTGATGTGATCTATTTTTTGTTTAAGCTATGAGAGAAAAAAAAATGCAATATGTTAATTACATACATGATAATTTAACTTTTTTTACATAAATTATAGCATTATAAATAGGGTTAAATACTTACCTCCTTAAAGTATCAGTTATAATACTTATCCCCTCTGATATGGTTTTGAATTTTTTTATTTCAAAATTAGCCTTGCCCTTTTATAACTAAGAAATTGTTTATTTCAAAATTACCCTCGCCCTGAAACAATTTATTAATTATAAAAGAGCAGAGGTAATTTTGGAATAGAATGTCCAAAACTATTGCAGAGGGGTAAGTATTACAACTGATATTTAAGGGTAAGTGATATCAACCCCATACTTTAAGGAAGCAAATTGTAATTAACCCTTATAAATACGACATAAATTGAAATGCTCATCCGTGCATAATTGCGATTACATACTGTATATATTCCAATTACATTATAACCATGGTCGACTTAAATAAGCATCTTAATTAATTTTCTCATAGTATCTTAATTATTTGACATATATAATTAAAGTTATACCATATTTATTTACTATTTTGACATTAATTTGCCTACGACCATCTCTGCGATGAGGGAGGTGGGATCCCCTAGAACAGCAGATACCACAAATTGCAACGCCAAGCCAGCCATCTCGCAGCATTTTTGTGCTTTACCTTTACCTTTCTTATGATTAATGTGAGTCTGCAGTGTAGCTTTCAAGTTGGGAATCTGATTCTCAGATTTCCTGCCTTCGGTGTATGTGTTTTCCCCTGCACCGCCAGATCTTTTGTCATAGATTTTGTGCCAGCTGTCTACAAGCATCTCCCTCACGCACGCCACGTGGAGGTTGTAATTCTTGCAGGATGATCTATAGCTCCAGCTCCTCCCCTTTCTCCCGCACCTTAATACAAGTTCGAAATTAAGAGCTTATATTGTACGTAGTGCAAATAGATCAAATTCAAATCTATATTTATTTTCTTATTATAAAAAATTCAAAACCAATTCGGACTATATTTATTCATTAATGGAGATATACAAGCTATAATAATAGGGAATAAAATGTCACGTAATACAATACAAAATGTTTTTAAAATATCAGTATGGGAAAAAATAAAATTGGCCTCACAACTAATGGTCTCCGGTAAGTTTGCCTCACAAGTATTAATGCCGATAATTATACCCTATGAGTCACAAATCTGAAGCAATTTTATGACTTTTTCGGCTCAATTTGCGAAAGTGAACATTACGCGTGGCCAATTGAGTTTAAATTTGAGGATTTGTGGCCCGTGCATGATGTTTACTTTTGCAAATCGAGCCGAAAAAAGTCTTAAAATTACTTCAGATTTGTGACTAATAAAGTAAAATTATCAATACAAATATTTATGGGACAAATTTGTCAGAGACCATCAATTATGAGGCCACTTTTTTCACATATGATATGTAATAGTTTGTAAAAGATGATAAGTCGGCACTTTATTCAATTGAATTTTAGAATATTATTAATAATTTTGTAAAGAATTAAAATATTATTCGAGTAGTTCATAATTATAACTAATTAATACTGTATTTCAAAAAAATATATTATGGTAAATCCAATTTAGATATATAATTTAAATTAAGAAAACTAGTAAATATGCATGCCTGTCACACGGGGAGCTAACTTTACTGTACAAATACAATTTGATTTCATCTGCAGCATCATCCAACAGTACCATCGGCAGTTTAGCGCAGCACGGGTGAAGGTCAAACCCGCACGATTGACAATGGTAAACAAACCCCGCCACGCTCTTCTCACAAGCGTTGCAATAACGCGCCACCTGTCCCGGCGTCGGACTCAGGAATTGGAACGAGCACTTTGTGTAAAAAGGGTGCGTGATGGATGGGGTTGGAATCGCACAATGTGTGTGTAAGTCGAAGTTGCATGCGGAGCACTTGTAGTGAGAGCCGATGCCGAATTCCTTGCAGCCGTCGCACTTGAAGGGTGCCTCGGTGTAGTCGGATTTGAGGTTGTGGTTGGAGTGGCTGAAGTGGGAGATTTCATTGTATTTCATGGTGTGATAATAATTAATAAGGGGTGCATGGTGGAATTAAGATAATTAATGATGTAACGATTTTTTTTTTTTCACGATATATATATAACAGAGTTTCATGTGTTAGACTTTTTTTAAGAAAAAGAGACAATACACTATCGGTACGCAAGAGAACACATTATATTATGACGTAGCAAAAGAAAAAAATTACATATATGGTTTCTTTCCATATATGGTTTGTCTATATTCTTTAGAGTGGAATATTTGCAAACGATTGGAACTGATTCTTGGTTATAGAACAAAATTTTACTTAACTTATAAAATGAGTCTAAAGAGGTAAACTTAATTACACGTAATATATATAGCAAAAGCATCACCAATTGTTTAAGCAATCTTCTACAATCACTCAAAACATCTTTCTTAGTGTCGGAATCACTTAAATGAATAAATGAAGATTCAAAATATATATACTAATTATATTCTTGGATTAAAAGACATCAAATAGTTACCTTTTTCTTCATCTTCTTTTTTGTTTCCTCTAATCTAAATTTTGTACGTAATTGGAAAGAATATCAAAAAGGGGAAAAAGAATCTGATTCTATAAACTTAATTTCAAATGACTAATCACCTGCTCCCTCCCTTTTTTGCTAATTATGAGTTTACACAATTAATAGTTAATACAGTTATCCTTTTTTTTTTTTGTTTATGGCTAGCTCTTAAGCGTCACCAAGATTCTTACATGAGACTATGCATTACGGGAATATAACACATTTAGAGAAATTGCGTATACTTTCTAAATTTGAGGAGAAGTTAACTTCATGATCTCATTCTCACTGTGTATTGATTTAATCGTATGTTGAACCATCTCATCTATGTAGCGAATACATCAAATAATCTCTCACATTTTGAACTATAAGTTATTACTGACACTTTAAAGGAATCATTTTTTTTACTCATAAAAGAGTGAATTTAATACCATATTGCACAATAGTCTTATTGTAGTTAAGAAATACTTTCAATTTTAAAGCTCACAGTCTTGTTATTTGAGTGAAACACATTGTTTTGCTTTTTTAATTTAGAAAACTTTCCTTGTAATATAATTCTATGATAAAGGTTTTCCTTTTTTACTCCTCTTTAACTTCCTCACTCGCAAATCGCAATAGTTTTATTTTCTGTTTCGATGAAAAAGCCACAAATAAAAGTTAATAATATTTCGCATCTGAATATTTCAAGAAGCTTAAATGCAATATGACCCAATTCTTTTTAGTCTACCCTTATTGCGGGTCCAAAAGTTTGGGTCAAATAAAAAAAGTAATCGCTACTCAAATGGGCTAAGTTATTGGCCCATATAACTATCATCTGAAAGTTGCACAATGTCCGAAAATTAATGCATACATACAACTGTTTGATTGAATGCCTGACTGAAATCAATGGCATTTTTCCAATCAATTTCCAGAAAATCCTTCCCTTTCCCTTCACTATTCACCAAAACCCACTCCATTTCTTCTTCAGCGCCGCCACTTTCCGAAGACACCTTAGTCTCCGCCGCCGTCTCCATACTGAAACACCACCGCTCAAAATCCCGGTGGGGACACCTCCGCTCTCTCCTCACAGCCTCCAAAAACAACCACCTAACCTCATCTCAGTTTTCCCAAATTGCCCTCCAGCTCCGCAACAATCCCCGCCTTGCCATCCGCTTCTTTAACTTCACGGTCCAACGCTCTCTTTGCTCGCACTCGCTCTTATCTTACTCCACTGTCATTCACATTCTTTGTCGCTCAAGGCTTAAATCCCAAGCTCTGTCAGTAATAAAATCCGCAATGTGTGTGTTTACTGAAACCCATGAGCAAAATACTGCAATACCAGTTGCAATTCTTGAAGCACTGATCAAAACTTATAGGGTATGTGATTCTGCGCCTTTTGTGTTTGATTTGTTGGTCAAAGCTTGTTTGGAGTCGAAAAAAATCGATCTTGCTGTTGAATTACTTGAAATGTTGAAGTCGAAGAATGTGTTTCTGAGAACTGATACTTGTAATTCCATGATTGAATTGGTTTCAAAGAGTAGAGGTGGTTTTGCTGGTTACGATTTGTATAGGAATATATTTGATCTTGATGTTGATAAAGTGAGTAAAAAAAAGATAGGTGTGAAGGTTGTCTCCCCGAATGTAAATACATTGAATGTAGTTATGGTCGGGTTTTATAGAGAAGGGTTGGTGGATAAGGTAGAGGAAGTGTGGGAAGAAATGGAGAGAATGGGTTGTGTTCCAAATTTATATAGTTTTAATGTGTTAATGGCGGCATATTGCGATGATGGAAGAATGGAGGATGCTATGAGGGTGTGGGAGGAAATGGAGAATAAAGGGTTGAAACGTGATTTGGTATCATACAATACGGTTATTGGTGGGTTTTGTGGAGTTGGAGAAGTTGTGAGAGCTGAGGAGATTTATAGGGAAATGGTGATGAAAGGTATAGAGAGCACTTGTCTTACTTTCGAGCATCTAATAAAAGGGTATTGTAAGATTGGAGATGTTAATCTTGCTATGTTGTTGTACGAGGATATGTGTAGGAAAAGTTTTAATCCTGAGAGTTCAACGGTTAATGTAATTGTTAGAGCACTTTGTGATAAGAATGAAGTTTCTGCAGCTCTCGAGTTTTGGAGCATGGCAGCTAAGAAACACGAGGCTGTTATGGAGAAGGAGAATTACGACAGCCTGACAAGGAGTTTGTGCCAGGAGGGGAAAATGGAAGAGGCGTTAAAGCTTCAAGCGGAGATGGTAAGGAAAGGGTTTGAACCAAATTCAGGTTTATATGATACATTCATTGATGGCTATATGAAACAAGGGAATGAAACAATGGCTAGTAAACTGAGGAAAGAACTATTTAGTAAACAAATGTCCTAGGAGGAGAAGTAAATCATTATGTAATTCATTCTTTTCTTGCAGTTTTAACGAATATATACACTTATTTCATGCAGAATGGTTTCTCTATAATGTACAAGTTTCATCGAAGGAACTATATGATTTATTGACTACCATCTATCTAGAGATCTTAAAGTTGTTCTGTTGAGAAGTGAAGATATTGCTTGGACCCTTTTGTTTTCCGTTCGATACTTGTTCTGCTTCTTCATATATATGAATTTTGTTGCAAGGGAACTTTTATACAATAATCTTTTTCACCATTTGAACACAGCTTCTAGAGATACTAGCTTCTGTAAGCTTTAATGCACCACTTTTGTACAATAATCAGTTCTGTAGGTCATGTTTGGAAGTATTTTGGTTCATGTATTTCAAAGTTTTGGAGCGAGAATAAAAATTGAAACAGGGTTTGGATGAACATGAGAGCTCAATAGATGTTTGGTGGGTTCGAAAATGTGTCTGAATGTCTTTTCAGTGTTGAGAATTTGATAAACACGTTGGGCCAACAGAGTTTTATAGGATTTATAAGTGTGAATTGGTCTTGGTAAATGTTGGGTGTTTGAGAATTATGTGGCGGCTATATGTTTTTCATATGAATATGAAGAGTATGAAGTTTTGTGTTTGAAAATGGATCCAAACGTGGCCTACATAGAACTTAATCAGCATCAGAGCGAAGGAAGTATCCAGAGATTGGTGAGGGATGAAACGAGGGAAAGAAACCATGACAAGAAGGCCATTACTGCAGAAATTTGATATCTACTGCAAAACCTTTGAGAACAAAAGGAGACATCATCAGCTTTGAGCAAAAGATCAACAATACTGGCTGTTGAGCTGGCTGCTGCTAGTGTAAGAATCGATAATACCTGTAAAGATCAACAACTATGTTACACTACCATATCTTTCTTTATATGTGAATCAAAAGAATAGGAATTAATTACCGAGTCTCCTGTAATGACAACATGCAATATTCCCGAGTGGCGTAAATGGCATTTGGCTAGGATGGAATATCCATCAAGAAGTGCTAAAGTGAAACTCCATGGAATGACTAATCCCATGACTGTAACTAAGACGCTGTTTGGATCGATATAGGTAAATGTGAAACGAAGTTAGTTCATTAATCATAGAGAAACGTATTTGAATCATAATGTACATGCTAGTGGCCTTAGATTTTGTGCAACTGTATTTGTGTTATGTACCATTTGGTTTTGCCTATATGTGTAATGAACAAAGTGTCGTGTGATGATATATCAAAAAGTTTGTGCATTTTAGATGTATTGTGCAGAAAATCTTGCCTCCAATATAAGTAGGAATTTTGAATTTAAATTTCACTGATTAATATGATGTAGATATAGACCTACTTGCATGTACCAGAATCTAACTCTTATCTTTGGAACTTGGATTTTACCGAGGAAAACGAATATGAGAAAAATGAAAAATTGAAATCTAGTTTTCTGTAAATGTGACAAAATATTGTTAAATTAGTAAAATCCAAGAACTAATTATAGTTCAGAAAGATTACCAGAAGGATGTGTAGCTGTAAAATCCTACTCCTAAAGACATGAAGAAAAGAGATAATGAAGCAAAGATAGCCTGGCCCAGTCTCAAAGCAAAGCTACCACAGGTTCCTATGGATCCTGGCAAAATTTTCATTGCCTTATGCAGTGATTGCACGATATTACGAAATTGTCATTAATTATCACGTGCAATGCTACTCGAAGTCGAATTTGCCATCTTTGCCACCCGCAAACTCGTGCAAATTTGAAGGTAATCCTTTGTCAAACTGGGATTTCTCGAATACTTTAAAAAAAGAATTGTGATTTTTTAATTCCCTTATAAGAGTTTAAATGTGATTGAGTGTCATTTGGGTAGAGCAGGTTGGTGGCAGAGAAAGAAAGAACGTTTTATAGGATTACTTTACGGATGCTATATTTCCTAATATGTGTTTTATCTCTGCAAGTGGGATATTTAGTTGTTTAAGGAATTAAAAGGCTTTGTTGATTGCAAATGTTTAATTATTAGTGATGTTGGATTTGACATTTGTGTTCATTTCTTGATAATTTCATTGCTTCATACTCACTAGTATCTTGAATTCTTCTCACTCTGCCGACATATTACTAAGTACAGTTTTCCAAGTATGATTAAATTTGTTTTCCAATTTAATGAAGCATAATTGATGATGATTAATTTGAAATTTTAGATATATTCTTTGATTAGATGATTAGTCTTAAAATAATTCTGCAGTACCAAATGTTTTTGTTGAGAATGGGGCCAAAATGTTTTTCAACTGGTCAGATGATCGATAGTTTCTTTTCTGAATAAGATTATGTTACAAAACTTAAATGTTCCATCAAGTCAAAAACCATTTCAGTGGTACTTGTGTATAGGATGATTCAATCACTTGTTGATGCTCAATGGACTTGATGAGAAGAATTAACTTTTTTCTTATTGTAGAATTTTTGAAATTTAGCCTAGTTTGGCACAAGAATCTTTCTTAAAATAGGAATTACTTATACCAAATAAATACTTTCCCTGTCCTTTTAATTCTCCCCTTAATTTTGATGCATAGTTTTAAGTAATAGTTAAAAAAGTTACTTTATTCAAAAAAAAAAAAAAAAAAAAAAAAAGTTAAAAAAGTTGCTAATTTAAGTTGAATTACATTTATGCCATAAAACATATTGATAGAATATTATGGGTGTTAAATTATAATCAAAAGTTAATTATCAAATCAGTAATATAATAAGTACCTTTATAATACTAGTAAACAATTAAATTAATATCATTTGAAATTTTATGATATCACATGAATACATTAAAAAAGACTTGTACAATAAATTAAGGCTATCAATGGGTTGAACTTAGGTCGGATCAGGGTCAAATCAAATTCAATTCTATTTATATCCTTATCTTTCTTGAAATTGACATTTTTTTATCCCATCAAATCTTGGCCCAAATAGACCAAAAGCATGGTCTTTTTTGGATTCAATTAAATCTTTACTTTCAAAATTTACAATTGTATTTTTTTTAAAACAAGTTTGCTAATGTTATAATTTCGTAAAATTTAACACACGTGTTCAGACTTTCTTAATTAAAAGTCATGAATTAGATTACAAAACACATAAAAATGAAATTATGGATGTATTATTAATCAATATCTTATTAAATTGATAGTAAAATATTATTAATACTATTTTATCTAATTATAATATTATGTAATAATTAAAAAAATCATTTATTAGGTGCAAGTCTTTAACAAACAGATTGTCCTAGATCCACGTTCGCTCCTTGTGTTTTGAATTAAGATCTTCATAATCAAATCAATTGAATCTCTAACGGGATTAAAAGTCTAATAAATTGGATGGCTTCGAAGAGAAATCCACCCCCATTGACAACCCTAGAATGAACTATGGAGTCGACCCACATAAGGACGGACCTCATGTACCAAACACAGGCTGCTATGATATACACCTTCAACTTGAATAATAACACTCCAACGCTGTTCTTTTGATTAAGAATTTTGGAGCAACTAATTTAATTTTCACATGAGTGAAATTCTTTATGCTAAATATAACACCATATGGAATTAAGGTCATGTCGACATCTTCATAAAACCTCAACAGCAGAAACAAACCCACAATGATTCTTTATCTGAAATGTTTCATCTTCTTTTATGATTCAATACATAGAATGGTAGACAATGAAAACAATAAACGAAAGTAATAATTGCCAATCTAAGCTTCTCCTTCCAGTTCACATGCCTGTATCTGCTGCAGGAAAATCACCAATTTAAATTAGCAGGCAGACTACCTAACAGGTTACATCAATAAAAAAATCCCAATGCAGTTCAGGAACAGCTAGTGTAAAGATATATATAAGTTCACCACTTCAATAGATAATGGTAAAATTTGATTCATGGACGAAATATTACTGCAAGTTGTAGAGGCTCAATTGCCAGAATATTAAGCATCTTTAGGAATATAAAAAGAATGAAAGCAGAAAATTTAATTCTGAAGGAATTTTGGGTTTTAGTTGTTCCACTCTATCACACTGCAGCACTAGGGCTACTTTGTTTTTTTCTTTTCCTTTTATGACGAAACCCAAGTTCTGAATCATCTTTTTAGCTTCCATGGAACAAAACAATTTGACAAAATAATGATTAGTGTAGGAAAAGGCTGAAGCCAAATTGCAAATTTCCTTATTAAGTTTCAAATAACCTTTAAAACACTACCCAGTAGCCAAAATCTTATGTGGAATAGTTTAATGAATCTTAGAGAGCAAAATATAGAGGATCTTCTTCTGTAACCAACAGCAGGAAGTAGGTCCTACAAGCTTAGTGTCGAAAAACATCCACAATCTATCACACCTTTACTGATTTAGAATGCAATAGCGTGATCAACATCCCACATCAGCCAATAAACTGAAGCAGAATCTGCTACTCCCTCTCCACAAATTACTTCTTCATTGTGAACAACATAAAGTCAAACTATCAAGCTGTTTACCAGCTTATCTTACATGATATTGATTCTTTAACAACATTGATATCATAAAATTTTGCCATAATAATCATTATGTATTTTAAACATAGATATTTTTTTTAGATAATTAAAAAGTTGATCGCAATACGCTTATAAAATAGCCAAGTTGATGAAAAACAGTGCATCCACTTCTGAACAGATCTATCTCCATCAACGACGAAATGTCTAGTTTCAGATGAAGCATATGTCAATTGAGCTACTAATCTTTACTTTGTATTGTATCATAATTTACACACAAAAAAAGGAACAATTCGACAAAATAAATTAGTAACAAAGGGAGTGTATGGCAAGTAAAAACAACAAACAACCCCAACAACGACTAACAAAGTCCATATTAATTCAAGATTAACTTTTTCTAACAATGCTAATTCAATAAAAAAGCACAAGCGAAAATTTAGAGCTTCATCAAAATTATAGTTATCAATACCTTTTGAGAGTAAAACTAAAGCTCGAGCTTGAGTTCATCTTTTTGGTCGGAGAAGTAGTGGAGAACATAGGGCGTGACCCGAATAACGGCGACCCAAACTCCGAACATTGCCACGTGGCTCTTCAGCTGCTTCAGCGCCGCCGTTTTATCCGGCTTCCGCATAAACATTCCGGGAAACATCTTTTCGGCTTTTCTGTTTTCTCTTCCTCACAGAAATACAGAGATAGAAGTGTGCGTAAGAGAATATCGATCTAAAACCCTAACCCCTCTTTTATTTTATTCTTTTCTTTTCTTTGTTTATAATCTTGGAAACTTCAGAACTTTTATAGGCCGGTTCAATTTGGTCTATTTTGAGCTTCATTTCAGTCTTTTAAGCCCATTACTTATTGGACAAACTTTCTTTTAGGCGTTTTTGGGTTCTAGACACACAGGACAATTTGGGCCAGTTTACCTAATTTTATTATAGTTACAAGATTGAATGTCAAATTAAATTATTTTATACTCGATTTAAGCTCGTTTGATAAATTTAGTTAGCCATACACATTAAATAAGTTTGAATATCATTTTCTTAATAAAGCTCAGTTCGAGTCAAACACGATAAACTAAAAATTGATTAAAATATATGTAAAAATATCAAACTTCTCGATATTTGAATCTAACTCGTTCAATAAAGTACTTTTGAGTTTGATTTATTTGACAATCAAATCAAACTCGAAAAAATTCAAATCAAACTAAAATTATGTATCATCCGATACCACTCAACTAGTTTGCGCACCTAATTATTTGTAGTTCATTCCTAGTTATGATCGAAGCCAATCTCTATTTTGAGCACGCTTTTCTTTTTTTTACCGTTTTTAGCCAAGTAAGAAAATATGAAAATGGAAAAGCGATGATATAATAAATTAAGCTGAATGCGGAAAGAGAAGCCCAATTGTCCACTTACAATTATTAACCGAATTAGGCTGCGTTCGGTTTGAACAATACCCAATCAGCCCAATTGTGGTTTCGGGCCATTAAAATAATCAGCCCAACTAATTAGTCACCCGTTCGGCAGATTATAGTGGCCCGGATTTGAGATATAGCCCAAACATTAATCCAACGTACGGTTGGCCCATTAATAAATTTAGGACAATTTTACCCCCACCTTCGCGATTAGATCCGTCCGTCCCTTTGAAATGATCCTGGCCATTGAAAAAGTGGTATATGAGTGCATAGTCAAACCCTAATCCAACTTCATTTTGTTCTTTCTGTTTTCTCTCTCAACTCCTTCGCGGCGCATCTAGGGTTTTCATCTCAAATCCGTGGCAAAATCTAGGGTTTTCACCTCTAATTGTTCATATCCGCGGCTCCTCTAGGGTTTTCATCTACACGCCTCCATTATAGTGGTTCTAGCGAAGATTTGTCAATCCACCGTCAGACCCTACGAATTTGGGTTTTTTTTTTATTTGGTTTCTCGCTCGTTAATTTCCCTTTAATGGCTTCTCTTTTGCCAGACCACTTGTCTCTGTTTTGTTGGGTTTAAAATGATTACGGTTGTTAAGCTTTCTTGTTCCCCGTTGAGGGTTTCTCATTTCCCAGGCCACTTTTGTAGCTTTTCTATTCTTTAATTCACTACGGTTGTCTCTTTTACTAATGTTTATTGTTCTTTGGCAGAAATGGAGTCAATGTCTAACCCTAACTCAAGGATTCGTTTAGGATCTTCATACTGCTCATGTGGGTTTCGCGTGAGAATTTACACTTCATGGACGAAGGAGAATCCTGGCCGGAGATTTGCTCGCTGCCAATGTTTAACGGTAAAAAGTATTGAGTTTTAGTGTTTTTAATCATTTTTTTAAATAATTTTTGTGATACCTTATTATGATTTTTCTAATCAAACAAATTTTTATATGTTAGGACGAACGGTGTGATTACTTCGAATGGATCGACCCAATAATGTGTGATAGGTCCCGCGTTATTATTCCTGGATTGCTATCACGTGTAAATCGCACAGAGGCTGAAAATGCCCGTGTTATGCGTGAGTTTGATGAAATGTCTACCCAAATGCAAGTTCTTGTTAACTCTTTACACAATTTGGAGGCTGAAAACATGACATTGCGTCGCAAGCAAAAGCTTGCGATGATCTGTGCCATGATTGTGTTCCTATGGTATTTATGTGTATGATTTGCTGTTGAAGGTTTGCTGGAACTTGCTGACTTATATATGTGTATGATATGTTAATTCTGTTATGTTTATGTATGGCATGTATATTATGAGTGAGCATCTAGGATTGATTGTATGTAGTTGTATTGGATGTTCTTTGTTGAATTATGTTTATGTAAAATTTGCTTCCATCAACTCATATGTGCTGATGTTTTGATATTAGCAGAATTTTGTGATGCAGCTCTGTGTTTTCCCTTGGTATAAATCCCCTTTTCAGTGGCCAGTTGTTATAAGTTAATGGCAAAATGTGATGCTCTTGTGTGCTGATGTATCATATGTGGCAAAATGTGAGACTTATATTAGCTTGTTCAAAGACCATATGATAATAACTATTTGTGTTTTGATGGTCTTGTATGTTGGGGGTTCATATGATCATGTTAATATGATTTTGGGTTTAGGGCAGATGTGTGTTTTCCCTTGGTAGAAATGCCCTCTTGTTTGATGAATTTAAACACAATATTGGGGCATTGCTTGTTTCCAAAATGTGATGCTCTTGTCTGCTGATATATGATATGTGCTAATAGAAAAATTAATATTAGCTGGTTCATAGACCAAATGATTTTTCCACACATTTTATGATGGTCTTGTATGTACACTGCTCATATGCTCATGTTTATTTGATTTTGGGTTTGGTGCACTGTTGAGTATGCAATGTTGAGTATGTCTTTGCATCCTGTGTACTCTATCATGAAAGTACCCCCCTAATTTGAAATGTATTGCATTAAACATGTACATACTGTTTTTACTTTGACTCTGGCCCTTCATTATAATCTATATCAGCATGCTAGAGGCAACAATTTTGGAAACTGAATGCAGCCTTAAATATTTTGGCCATGGGATGATTTCTTTTTTAAGCTATCTGATGGTAATACATGTTGTAATAACTGGATATGCATTGTTGAAGTAGAGTGAAGATGATTGCATTTTTTCATGAAAATGATGGTAATGGTATACCAAAGTAATGCATTATATTCCAACATTGAGTTACTTGCAAAAATGTTTGTAGAAACAGTATACTTTGTGCATTATAATAAAAAATTATAATATCATCTCATAGTTTATTTTATAATTTTTATGAAATTGTTCTTTATTGAAAACATAATCAGAAAACATATCAGATTTTTTGGGGGATTGGTGAAGCATATCAGATTTTATTTGGTTTAAATATTATGTGCATTAAATGGTTTACTTGACCCTTTGTATTTCTCATTTAATACTTAACCTGACCCTTTGTGAACTTGCTTTAAATGCATTACTTGCCCCCTGTAAATATCAGATACATTACACATATTCCCACCCTGCATTTATTGAGTTGGTTGAACATAAACCCCTCTATATAATCCCAACATTCTATCTCCCTTTTTGTATATCTTCTCAACCCTTGAAGTCAAGTTACTCATATCCCTGTAAGTGGCAACTCTTAAACTCCTTTTCTTTTAAATTACTTTCTTCTTTTATTAAATTTAACTTGTTCATCGTTTTATATTTGAACTGCAGCTTCTGAAACTATCACAACATGCCGAGGACACGAAGGATGAGGTCTGATGAGTCCAAATTGAGTGATGGATGGAGCTTTGAACAAACTGCCCGTTTTGTGAACTTGTTGTACCATGAGTGTAAAGCTGGAGATATGAACAACTTGGAACTACTGTCTGGAGCATTGCAGCGTATATCTTCTGACATGTCAGCTTTGTATGGCAGGAGGTTCAGTTTTGTAGGTATTAAAAAGAAGCTGGAAACTGTGAGACACATGAATGAATCTTTCAAGAAATTTCTGGAAACCCCGGGGGTATGTTACGATGCTTGGAACTGCGAGTCTCGCGTGAACAATGACTACTGGAGAGTCATCCCTGCTGCTGTAAGTTAAATATATGACAATTTTTTTTTTCATTACTGAGTGTTTGTTCTATGCTGATCCATTATTGTGTTTGTGTTTTATAGCAAGAGTCCGAATGGTTCAGAAACTTTAGGTTGCACGGTCAGCCGTTGCATCTTAAGCTCGAGTTCATCTTTGACAAAGCCGGCGTTGGTACTTTTCCTATAGACCTCACCGGATCACCCGGTTGGCCCATACACGTCCGTGACTCGGACGATGATGAGCTTGCCGTGGTCCCTGTTGGTACACCCGGAAGGAGGTCTGCTATTCCATTTGATACTGGGAATGAGATGGTTCTGGGCCAGAGTGTAGCTGCTGAAGCTGGTCCAAGTTCTGTTGGGGGCGTTGGTTCAATGGATGGACCAAATGAAAGTGGGATGTTTGGGAATTCCCTTTGGATGGTGGATTAGGACCTGTTTAAGTGTTAGCAGTACCCTCTAGTTTGTTGTTGCTCCAAGGACCTTTTTATTATGTTTTTAGAAAAATGATATTGTTTATGTTTGTTCCCTGTTTGTTATGTGATTACATGGCACAATTTTGTGTAAGTGCATGTAATTACATAGTTCGAATATTATAGGTTCCTTTCATGTATTTTCCTATTTCATTCCAGCATTATTAATATGAATGGGTACTGTTTTTAGTAAGTCAGAATGTTATTTACTGGTTTGAATGTACACTTCCAAGAAAACTTAAACAATCTACCTAAGTAATAGGGAACAACTACCTTCAAGTACTAATTTTGGTGAATAGATCCAAAAATAGTCCTGCAAAAGTAAACATGTCCATAAAAACTGAAAAAAATAGAATCAAATCTCCTTTACATGCCAATATCTATGCCTTGTCAACTTTATTTGATAACACACTGCCAAGCTAATCTAGTATGATTAATTTGCAAATAGGTCCTCATAAGGTAAGTAATTGTTGCTAGTAGCTACCCTCAATACTAGTATAAATACCCTATACACTTTGTCCATCAAAACCATAGAAGAAAAATCACCTGAGGTAACAATTGTTCTCAATCTTCCCAAATGACCAATTTCGTCCCCCGTCCTCAGTCCCATTTCTTCTACTCTGATAAATGGCCTAAAGAAATTGATGATTACTTGATTGAGTTTTTAGCAACCGAAAATTACTACGAAAACGGAATTCTCACCTATGGTGTGAGCCACGTTGTGCGAAAAGCTCGTGACGAGGTTAATGTCTTCTTCCGTAGTTCTTTCTCAACAAAGGAAATAATGGCTAGAGTCGAACGGCTAAAACGACGACATGCCTTATTTTCGCACTTAAGGAACTTATCCGGGTATTCCTTGGATCCTATAACCAACACGGTTGGGAGAGATGGGTTGGAAATTGTAAAAAATCTGTGCATGGTAAAACGTTTCACTTGTTCGTGTACACTTGAAATTTACCTTTTGTTTTATACGTACCCTAATTTATTTTGGTGTGTAGGAAGCTCCATTTTACGAAGCGTATGCTGTCAATGGAGAACCGAAGTGGAATGATTTGTGCGAAATATTCGGATACCCAAACGAATTCCCAGTAGGTCCACCACCTGCTTCACCAATCAATCTTCAATGGTTCGAGTTAAACGATGAACCGATTGTCGGACAAGAAACACCAATACGAGACCCCATCAACCCGCCTCAAATTACCTTCTCACCGGATGCAAATGACAATTTTTGGATTGATTTGGCTAGTTATAATAACACAGAAGCGGAGTCTGAAAATGACGAGACCAAACCGTGATGGATTATTGTTCTTCTCGTTTTATTTTATGACCAATTTCTTGCTATTGTTGTTGTCTTCATGGTCTTTTTATTTCTACTTTCATGCTCCTGTTGTTGTATTGAATTGCGTGTTTAAATGGTATGTGATAACTGATAACCTTTTGTTTGGTAATGTATTCTGTTGTAGATACGAAACATATCCAAATTCATAATCATACAAATTCAATAAAATTAGACCTTATGATAAAGAATAATAATAAAAAAACATGCAACATAAACAATCCAAGTTATAATGTACGCAACCCACGCGATAAGATTAAGGTTAATTACTACTGTTCAAATATCAACATACTAAAATGCAACCCATGCAATATTCTGAAAAATCATGTAACTGCCAAAATACAAATCAAGTCCATAGATGAAATCACCAAACCATGCATATTACAATGTAAACACATAATTCCAAAAATACGAAGTAAAGGTAAAATGTACGAATTACCTTTGTCAACCACCAACTTCCGGATAATAATCAAGGCATCTTGTTGTTTAGCATCATGTGCGCAATGTGCTCTCGGTTCTTTTCGTTCGATTTCAAGAACAAACTCACGTGTTTCGCATTATCCATAATCTTGAACGAGAGGAAAATTCTGTTCTCATCAGTGAGCGACTCGATACGGTCGAGTGCATCTATAATCTTCTGCGCCTTTTCATCATAAGTGTCCTCCTCTTTGGCAAAGCTATGGCTAAGATCACCCCACGCAGACTTGGCTGCATCTATGAACTTGTCCATATCGCCTCCATCAGATTCCGGCGTAGGCGTCGTCCTTTTCCTCTCAAATTTTTGCTTCTTTATTTTCTCCTTTTTAATCTTCTTTGACAACTTTGTGATCTTAGGGGTGACATTCTCAAACCCCATGTTGTACGGCGGAATTTCGGGCCCAAAGTCCCCACAATCCGATGCATCCGTCGTCAAATCGACGCAAGGACTACTGTACATACACTCATCAGTCGTGGCATCCATTATAGGTTCCTTTCCTTTCGCATTTGAGTCCTTAGTCGGGTGACTCCTTACCAAGTCTTCCACGATCTCAACAAAGTCCTCCGCACCGTCTCCGGTGGCTCTATCCTTTCCAAATATCTCAACCCAGTCATCGTAATAAGGGTATGTCTTAAACCGCATATTGGCAACCTCTGGGTGTGCCTGCGATTCAAAACAACAATTATAAATTTCATTTGAAAATATAATGTATGACGGGGGTTAAATGTAAAAAAAATTACGTTAAAGTCACCTTTACATATAAAGCCCACACATCATCATCAACTGTGATTGTTTTACCACTATCGTTCCACCCGAAACCACTTGTCCCCTGCATACCCAAAACCTGATAATAAGTTTTCTTCCACACCGTCAATTTGGAGTTGATATGCTTGAGTAGTATCTTCGAGTGCGGAAGTCGTGCATTGAGTGCAAGTTCTAGAGCTTGCAGGTATCCTGGACGAAAACCATTATCTGCCTTCCACCCATTTGAAATTAATTCCTTCAAGCACTCTATCAATTCCGCCTCTTCGATTGCATTCAACGACCTTCGGGAGCCCTGGGTCTTTCGTTGGCTAGGAGCCGCATCCCCGTAGCGTGGAATGGAAGACATCTCACGTCGACTATGCATACACAATGAAACGGTTAAATAAATTATGCAATATACACTTTCATACATACTTAATTGCACGCAAGTGGAGATTCACATATAAAGTACATAATGAAAATAATAGGGTACAAATTAATAGGTGAAAATGGAAAACGGCTAGCCAGATGCACGAAAAATATATCAAAGTAATATATAATATTCATAATACAATAGAATACAAATTCATAATCCATTTCACAAATTGTTCATTATTTTAGGCAAACAATCATTCACTGGGCCGAATTCCACTTCGTGAACATTTCACGGGCTAAGTTATCACGGAAGTTGTTCCAAGCGTGTGACGTTTCGACCCCTTGAACATAACCTTCTCCAACCGGCTCATTCTCATCATCACTCGAATCACTTAAATCACGCAACGGATCCAACACCATGACGTCATCGGGAGATGTTTTAAGCAAGAAGTTATGAATCAATAACAAAGCCATGATCATCCTATTTTGTGTTTGTAACGGGTAAAAAGCAGGACTCCTTAATATTGCCCAACGTTTTTTTATTTGACCAAAAGTCCGCTCAATCACATTTCTAGCTTGACTATGTTTCATATTGAAAAATTCTTTTTCATTTTGAGGGGCGTCCATACCAACTCCCCACTCTTTAAGATGGTATCGTACTCCCCTATACGGCGTAAGAAACCCTTCTCCGTTAGTATATCCGTTGTCACACAAGTAATACGTTCCTACAATTATTAAATAGCAAAGAGTGAGTGTTGTATCACGATGGCCCAATTGGGCAAGCATATTCGTAAAACTAATTTTTACCCGTGGGCACTCTCAATCCATTTGGCCGATTCATTGCATCTCTTAACACACGCCCATCAGCAGCAGACCCTTCCCAACCGACGAGTGCATAGGTGAAAACTCCGTTAATATCACAAGCAGCAAGTACATTGGTAGTAATGTCACCTTTTCGTGACCTATAACGTGGTTTATCAATGGACGGAACTTGAACATGAACATATGTTCCGTCCAGAGCCCCAATGCAACCCTATACATACGCAAATGCTCTATTGTAATACACAGTATAATAACACCCAATGTACATAGGAATCTAAAGTTTTATCCTTACCGGAAAACAACTCCACCTAGCGTCATCATAATCAGCTGGTATTGGGTCTGGTTGAGCTAGTAATATTGGATGGAGTTTCATCAAACATGTAAGAACACGGTAAAAACATTTGCTAACAGTGTCACCGGATCTTTTGTAATCAGTGGCAACAATACGATTCTTTTTGTGATGAGCAAAAACCGTCAAAAACATGGCTACTTGTTCTCTAACGGAAACGTACTTAGTGTCTTTTAAACCCCCAACGTTATGTAGGAAACAACAAAACTTATCAAATGAAGAAATATTAAGACGTATATTACTCTTACAACGTATTGTATTTTCTCGGGTAATATAAAATAGGTTTTCCGCCCATTTGCGCCTCCTACGGATAAGGCTATATCGTACGGGTTGTTTACTAGATCGAGTACGGAGTAATTTAGCACGAAACCATATAAGGAAAATGCCCATCCAAAAAAACCGATGAAATAACATAATCAATTGTTTCTTCCGTTCATCCATTTGTATAGCCTAGAAAAAAAGGGTAGAAAATATTCTTACTTTGATGAAATGTATTAAAGACAAGTAACACAAGTTATAATAAACTATATTTCAAAATAAATCCCAAATATATAATTAACAAGTAAACACAAGTTTATTTAAAACTATAACCCAAAAACTCAATTTCCAACATACAAGTCACACAAGTTATAATAAACTATATTTCAAAATAAATCCCAAATATATAATTAACAAGTAAACACAAGTTTATTTCAAACTATAACCCAAAAACTCAATTTCCAACATACAAGTCACACAAGTTATAATAAACTATATTTCAAAATAAATCCCAAATATACAATTAACAAGTAAACACAAGTTTATTTCAAACTATAGACCCAAAAACTCAATTTCCAACATACAAATCAATTTTTCCCAAATTATACAACCCATAACAAGTTGGAAATAAAATTTTACAAAGCTTCGGAAATTAACCATCTAAAACCAAGTAATTCACAAATTTACCTCGGATTACACTTCCTATGTACTAAAAATCCAAGATACGGGCCTCCAAGTGTTTGATTCTTCTTCTCTGTCACAAGAAAATTGAAATTAGCTATAGGAGTAAAAATGCTCGTACGGCATATAAAATGTGAGTCGCATTTGAAGATTTGAACTACCAACAACAATGTTTACAACTCCGCAGCTAGCACTGTTCGCCCGCGTTACTGCCAAATAGAAAGAAAAATAATAACTCAAACTTGGATCTTCAAACAAGAGTAACACATCAACACCAAATAATAGTTCTTCAATGGGAGAAATGGAAGGATTATTTGTGCAATTTAACCTACAATTTCAACTGCAACTTGCATTCACCTGGAGTTGTCTTCTTCGTCTGGATTTGGAATCACTGTTCCTCAAAGAGCGGCACCTCCAGGGCTGAAAAATGTGAATTTGAAGTAAATCTCTATTTGGTTTTAATTAATTTGTTATGGTTTTTTTGTAATTCCTTAGATCTAGAAGGGCAAAATCGGAACAAAAATGTTAATTTGGGCCACTATTTTTCAATCTCAGGGGTTGAGGTCCAATTATTATCGGGACAATAAGCTGGGCTGGCCCACAAATCGGACCGAAATGGACGGGCAGCCCGTGATTTAATTTCCCAATCCGAACACTTAACTAGCCCACAATTAATTTAATCCTGGCCCAATTGAACAACAATCGGGGCCTATTTTGGCAAACCGAACGCAGCCTTACAAAATTATCTACATATTTGCAGAGCAATAAAATATAAAGGTAAATAGTTGGCCCATGCAGGTCTCGAACCTGCGACCTTCGCGTTATTAGCACGACGCTCTAACCAACTGAGCTAATGGGCCTGTTGTAAAATAACTTGCGTGTTTTTTTATTTCACTGTACATGACTACATAAGTTATTTGCTGCAGAAGCTAACGTCGTATGAGTTTTATCTTTTTATGATACACGAGTAGTCAATTCATCAGAATTATTGTTTAAATATATTCCATCAGCAAAGAATCAAATAAATAAAGCATGATATATACTCCACATTTTAACTTGTATTCTTCCACCCAGGGGATAAGATCAATATCGTGCATTAGGAGGATTCAAGTAATGGATAAAATCCGGGCTGGTTTCGCAAATAGGGCTGTCAACAAGGCGGATTTTTTTTTTTCTTTTATTCATGATTTCATTTTCATATTATAGTTAACATAAATCAATCTTAAAAACATTATCAAAACCTCTTTTCCGCATTTGATTAAATGGTCAAATAAATTCATGATTGTTTTTTTTTTTTTTAAGCTCAGTATAGAGAATAAAGTTTTAAATTACATGTATTATGTTGTTGATAAAAGTGCATCAAGAAACTATATATTAGTGCAGATAGCGATGAATCCAAAGTTTTATTAACGTAAATGTAAATCCAGATACAACAAGATCAGAATATGTCTGATCCCAGTAAATTAAATTTATGAAACCGGATCCAAATTGATGCTATTCGATCCGACTCATTAACAACCCTATTGCAAGCATAATCAATCCGTTATATATATAGATAATAATAAAGAAAAGTAAATGACAGTAAAGTAAGGAATGTGGAGAAAGGATTGAGACAAGAGAAGAACACATATATTTCCAGCCAAACACAAAAATAAAAACATACAATGGAATAAATAGTCTCATATAAACCGTCACACTCAGGTGCAGTCCAGTGCAATTGCAGGCTATAAATTACCTTATTTTCCACACAAAATCAACAAAATAAATCACACATGCATTTTCTGGAACCGAAGCTCATCCATATCCGTTGATGTTTGGTCTAAAGAAAGTAAAATATGAGTGCCCAAACTGGATATACCAATAGAAGAATTATCCCAACGGAGTTGGATATGCCATTGCTCTTTGTAAACGAATTTCTGAACCCACCCGATACTCTAATGTGTTCTTGCAAAAGGTAACATCCAATCGCAAGGCAAATTGCGATTCCCACTATGTGTCCCCTTACGTGATCAGCAATGAAGTCGGGAGCTACCACAAGGAGGAGGATCAAAGCGGCCGGCAATTCCAGCCAATCTGCATCATCCACAGAAGAACGAATAAACATATGCATGTGAGGCTAATTCAGTCTTTTTATCTTCACAAATGTCATGGTGCTCAATGTGAGTATTACATAGAGTTTTCAATCTCGATATCATATCATATCATACCTGGAAATTTTCGAGGGAAGAAGAGGCGAAGCACAATTGAGACTAAGGCAATCCACTTTCCAACTTCACCACTGTAAAAGTTAGTTATAAAACAAGCAAATAATTAAAGAAATTATATCCAAGAAAGAAGAATAAGAAACAAGTGACTGATAAGTATTACCTCAGCAAGTTGAATAACCATGAAGGAAGACTTAGGTAGATGTAAGGAATTAAGAGGGATGTAAGCATGTTGGTTTTCCAGTTTGTTCTGTCCAAGATCAGTAAGTAACTGCACAAGAAACACGACATATTTAGTACTCCGTCCACGAAAAAGAAAATTATTTAGCTGTTCATGAAATCAGCTACATTGGGACTATAGCCATGATTTTAAGCCTCTCCTTCTGCTTACTATAGAATTTATCAATAACGAATGACTACTAGTATTAAACTTCGTGCATGAAATATTAATGGCACATTTGGTTCTTCATATTAGATAAGAATAACTTGTCCAAAATCTTGTTTGGTATTGTGATTTGAGTTGAAAGACAAAAAAGTCCCCACCTTCCATGTTTGAAATCGGAGTTGATTTTGTTAATTAAAAAACAAAAGAGGGTAAAATGAAACTATAATGTCCATTTAAAATTAAGAGATTCTGATAGTCACTCAATCGCAGGCGTTGTGGACAACCAAACACCTCATAAGCTCAAATAAAATAAATAATACTATATCCAAATGTGTTCTACAAAGAATAAGGGTGAATTATATGTTTATCAATTACTCTGTTACGGTATAACCACCAGTTAAAAGTGGACATGAATTTCCAATGGTGCCATTTGGACAACATCTATAGATTTTTAACTTGATGGACATTGTTTGCAGTAATTCACCTCACCTCACCTCACCTCACCTCACCTCACCTCAGGGGTGTCATTGTAATTTCTTATTCCAACAAAAATCATCGATGCACAATTACAAACTGCTGTTATTTTTTTCTTTGACAATCAATCAACACTAGTACAAATAGATATAACAATTTTACCTCATCTAAGTCAACGGTTACTTCTTCCACGTGAATGTTTCAATAAATATAAATCCAATGTAATTTCTGAACCCAAATACATACTCAATCATAAAAATAAATAGAAATCGTGATTCGTTGTGTACTAAAAAGGGTCAAAATTAGGGTAAAAACAAAAAAGTACTTACATTGCTGCAAAAGCAGCGACCCATTTGACGAATGAAGTCCCAAATCCAAGTGCACCTAACTTGATTGTGTGGTTGGCCAATTTTTTTACTGCATTCCCAACTTCCTTCAGATCGGAGCTAATCAGTTCATTACTTGCTGCATAATCAGTCTTCATTGCTAAATAACTTTTCTTTCTTTGATCCATCTATTTTTATTTTTATTTTTATCAAAAAGCAAAATCGAAAATATGGAATTTATGGATTTGTTTTGAGTTAAATAGTGAAATACAGAGAAGGAATAATAATTGATTTGTGGATGATATCAAGTGTTGGGATGCAACTTGCAATATAAAGGTCAATGAGTGATGTCGGCTAATGAATTTGGGGTTGCCATGTGGATTTCCATTATTTTGGTAGGTCTAGATTTAAATCTGAACAATTATCAAATGTTGCCAGTTGTGCTGTTATGATATCCAGCAACCAACCTGTCATGTGCATATTTTTTTCTTTATCTTTGCAATTTAACACATCAACAAATTAAAAAAATCCAAGTAAACTTTTTGAGATTTGACATCGACAATAATGAAATATTCAAAAAATAAATTAACTGTATTACATCTATCTATCTATCTATATATCTACGTGCAGTCCACGACACAATTAAACTTTTATTAAAAATATGAAAATATAATTTCTATCAAAATGTAATGAAGCATTCTTCAGTAATTCTAAGATGGTAATTATGTTGGATACATTATTTCTATAAACTATACTTGGATTATAAACTGAGCTAAGTTGCATTGAAATGTAACATTAATAAACCTGATGTATATTGGTGAGAATTCAAAATAAATAATTTTATAATTTGATTTTTTTTGAATTCTAATCGAATATATGCAAGATCCAAATCTGATATTGTTCTGACCCGTATAAATGAATCTGGATTTGGGTAAGGCTTGATGCTATCCAAATCAGACTCCAGACAGTTACAGTTTTAATTACGGGCTGATGGTAATGGGTCGTCGAACATGAGAGCAAAAGTAGTTAGTTGGGCCAACCGCCGATGTAAATAAAGTGCACTAATAGGTTGGGTCTTAACGGGCCTGGGCGAGTCTTGGTCGGCCCATTGGGTCCAGACCCATTTTGCCACCCATATATACACGTATGATTGGGTTCTTTCACTTTCGTGGAGTGGGCTTGGGGCCTTTAGGCTATGATGATTTTACGATAATATTGGGGGCAATTTTTCGGGGTATTAACGCGATGATGATATAGCAGTTGACTTTAGGGTAACTAGGTTAATTTGGTCACAATCTTTCCATGTCTTAATTTGATTCCTAAGATCGTGTTACTTCATTTTTTAAAAGCTGAATATAATATTCCTAATACTTTAAAACCTAATAATATTTAACTTGATGATCAAACAACTGTTTATATAATTTGTGGTTGCTAAATTATTGATATTTTTGTACACGAAACGATAAGTTAGAAGACTTTTCAGATTTAATTGGTCAGTTGAAAAAGATAGAGTTGACATTTAATTTGGAGCCTTAAGTGATAAAAATCATAAAACCAACATCTGACATATTCAACAAAATATGATATTTGTGATTAAATACTATTATTAAAATTTGTAATGTCTGATAAATGACGAAATAAGATATATCAATATATGGTTGGTAGTTATTTATTTTGCAGCTGAACTCAAATTGAGTTGAATTCAAATCGAGCTCAAAAGTTGGCTTAATATGTATAATGAATCGAACTCAAATGAGATTTTTTAGCTTGCTTGGAATCGAGTCCAACTCGAATAGGTTAGTTGATTTTCAGTCTTAAGTAGCTTTGTGTACCTAAAATCATAGATGAGTCCCTTCAAACATAGTTATAATGAGTACGAGCTACAAGTTTATAATTACATTATAACTATCAACTCATGATATAAAACCAAAAAAAATAAAAACTATCAATTGATATTAGTAAATCAAAAGTCATATTGTAATAACGTGCATTATTATAAAACAATACTTTTTATACTTGAAATCCTTGATTCCGTAGAAAGATTTTTCTTTTGAAGTTAAAATTAATGAGAACATATCTACTATTATGTCACAAGAAAGAGATCAAATAAAATTTTCATTTTATCTATTCGAAAATTTATGATAAAAACACAGAATATTAATTAACATGAATCAATACTTCCATAACTATAATAGTGAATATATTTTATATAGATTTTTTCATAGAACCCCAAAAATACTAGGAAGTCGAAAGCTTGAGAAGTTGTAACCAAGTGAAAGTGTGAAACATGCCATAACATTTTAACTCAGATATAATTATTATTTAACCAAAATACATCCATAACCTCAATCATTATACAAATATCACTTCATAAATCAACAGCAAGTACACCAAGAAAAGTGCTTGGTATAGTGAAAATGATTAGTCACTACAAATTAGTGAGCTCATGTTCAAATCCCTGCTGAGAGAGGTTCTCACTTAATGTGTCCGACACACCTCAAAAATAATTAAACTCTTGGGAAACCAAAAATAAAAAAATCAACAAGTACATCTTCATCATAACCTCCCTGGAAGAGGTATTTTTAGGTGGAGTTAATTTTATATACATTTTTTTTACGTAGTAACGTGAACAATAACTATTTTCAGTTACTGAGTATATATATAATATATCCTTATTTTATTTATACTGTCCAATTTATCCTTGTTTATAAATCTCCGTACGTAAATGTAGTTTGAAGGAAATGCTAATTCTTCCATGCATGTCAAATCAATATTCTCCATATGTTAAATTAGAGTAATTAAGGAAGAATTCTATTTCATAAACACACTTTTTCTTCTTGGAATTTTAATAACAAATGAGTTATTTATTATTATAATATACCCGTTTTTTCCTTCATAAAAAAAAGCCAATATTGGAGGGGTTTAATTAAGGGTTTCCCCAACAGGTTCAAATTAATGTGATGGACCTGTTTGGTTGTAAACAATTAAAAACCCGGCCGCTCTAATACATAAAATCACAATTATGGCTCATAGGCCTTGTGGGTAATATTTTTAATAAGGTCATGGTTTAATGCTATTCTCTTCTCTTCTCTTGCGCTGCACTCAGGTCGGCATGTGGAGAGTTTCTTATGAACGAAGAAATGGAGACTTATATATATACCAAATTTATGTATATATGTGAATGCATATCTGTATATGAACTTAATGTAAATTCGGTGCATAACAAGACTTACATATAATTATTTAGTATGTAGAAGAAGATACAATATTAATGGTGGAAATCCAATTAGCTATATAAAAGGACTAAATAAGTATAGACTTATTGGGAAATTAGCACTAACTTACACACTAATTTTTCAATTTCTGAGTACTTTTTTTTTTTTCTTGGTGAGATAATTCGGGGATTTTATTTTACTTGTATCAATTCTTCACTAAATTATTTGTTGGCCAGTCTTTTTTAGAAACGGTATTACACCAATCATTGTATTATAAATCTATATATTCATTCTCTGTACAGAGATAAATAAACTACTAAGACTAATATTGAACTAAAGAAATACTCACATTAATGAGAATCAAACTCAACGGGCTCATCGGCCAATTATGATGTACTCGGGAGTATGTCATATTAGGTTGCTGCACCTCATCAAATACAAGGTTAATGTTGGGTGGAAAAAAAAATTACAAAATGTCCGCGCATCCTAACAATTTGGTAATAAACAAATTTTTATTTGCTATAGCATATGCAACTCAAACAAAGAAGCAGCAAATAGTCAAATTTGATAATAAACTTTATTCTCCGAAATCAGTTTTCATGTCATATTTGTATATTTATGACCTTTTAAAAAAATTAAATTTAATATTTATAGTGTTAGACAATATTGATTAATATTAAGATAAATTAAGTAAATTTATTAAATTGAGTACTGGACAATCATACCAAAAAATAAAAATAGGGAGATTATTCAAATTACCCCTAAGGTTTAGTATAATTATATTGATCACCCTCTATATTTAAAAAAATGCACAAACTATCCACGAGGTATTATATTCATTACAATTAGGAGTGTAAACGAGTAGTATCGAACGCCACGTTGTTCAAGCTTGGTTTGAATTTTATTGAGCTTGAAATTTTGTGTTTGAATTTGGTTTGATTTCTTAACGAACCGAGCTCAAACGAGCTTTTATCGAACGAACTTGAGCCGAGTATCGAGTAGCTTGGTATTTTACATGTGTTTTTTCAATTTTAAGCTTATCGAGTCGAGCTCGAGCCGAGCTTCAAAAGTTATCGAACGAGAAATCTTGTTCAAGCTTGTTTGATTTGTTTGACGAACCGAGCTCAAACGAGCTTTTATCGAACAAGCTCGAGCCGAGTATCGAGTAGCTTGGTTTGATTTTCAGCCCTAATTACAATTATCCCTTCACATCGTTAATTCCTGATGGAACATGCCGACATCATCAAAAAAAACCCAGAAGCATTTATGGAATTCAAACTTTTTTTTTTCCTTTTTTTCCAAAGCATTGTCGTGTAGAAGTGTCTAGTTAAATTTCAAAGACGACTTTCCGTCAGAAGAGTAATTATCAGAAATTTTGCTATAAGTTTTTATAATTAGCATGATTTTTCCATAATATGTACTCCCACATTGCACATGGACAATGCGTGAATAATATTCAACATTGAGTTTCAGTACTCCAAGCAAAGTGAACAGCTTCACAACCAGTCAGTATATTTGTCAATTAAGCCTTGAACGTCTTTGGAAAATTATTTTCAAAGGATCCATTGAATGATGACATTTTAATTTAAACCTAATATTGGCACATTTCAAATGCCATTAAACCTAATTAATATTTTCAATAATGCGAGAAGAAGAAGAAGTACAAAAATTAAAGTTAAATTTGTGGTATTAAAAGTATTATTATTAGCAGTACGAGATCAAAAGTATCACCATATTATTTCAAAGTGATTTGTCCTCTGTTTAGTCGAATTTTCTCTGAAGATGGCATTTTTCCTTAAGTAGAGAAAAATCAAAATTTGAGACCAAGAATTCGAGATGGTGACTTCCTTTGACAATTACTGGCTGCTGTATATGCAATTTGATCCAGCTCGCCAAATTATAAAAATCGCCAATATCCGTATTCTGATTTTGTAATTTTTTTTTTCTCCAAATAAAACGATCACCTTATTTAATTTTAATTTCTTGTCACATTATCGATCAAATATATACATATATTCCTATCAGTTTTACCTTTGAAAAAAATCTTTTAACTTACAGAAATGTTACACATAATGTGAATATTATATTACAATAAATTCACATGATTAGGTGCTACTTTTAGTTTCATCAATTAATAGTTGAGATATCTGAATAAAATCTTAATAATTATATAACTATGATATAAAAATACCCATATATTCGTCATAATTGATAGAAATATATATATATGTCATTTATTAAAATTTAGAAACTATAATGTTTGTAAATTTATAAAGAAAGATCAACTTTAGAAGATTTTAGATAATACCCAGAAGCATTTATGGAATTCAAACTTTTTTTTTTTTTTTTTTTTTATGAAATTAATGCCGTAATGGGATAACTGTTATGAATATAATGTCTTAGAGGTAGGGGTGGCAAACGGGCGGGTCGGGTCGGAACGGGTCGGGTCATTAATGGGTCTGCGTTAATGGGTTGTAAACGGGTCGGGTCATAAATGGGTCGGGTCTTTGCCGGGTCGGGTCGGCCCTTTATCTTCAGCTTTTTTTTTTTTCTTTTTTTCCCTTGAAAAAATCCACAAAAAAAAACGTTGTAACATAGGTTGAAAAATGCGAGTAATTGATGCCGAGATTTGAAAGAATAAAATTAACATGCAAATTAGGAGACATTAATTACATGATTTGAAAATATAATTTTTGTTATTCTCTTATATCTAAGTAATATAAGGGAATAAAAATATAAGAAACCCTTTCGAGAGTCGATATCAATATTTTTATTAGTTAAAAGTGGCCATAAAATTGATATAGAAAAGACGAATGATATTTTAATAATTTAATTTTTTTTCTCCAAAATAATGGATTAGTAATTACAAAATAAGAAAAGTTGTAACTAGGCCTTGAATTTTATGATAGCAAACAAGATATGATATGATTTTATTTTTGGAATTAAAGATGGGTAGTCAACTTGCTTTTAAATTGGGCCCATTAATTAATTTTCTTTTGTTTTTATAAGACCCATTAACTGACCCACTAGGAGACTCATTAAGGACCCATTAATTATAAGGCTGACACAAGATCAACCCAAACCCAACAAACATAAAAATTAAAAGGTTGGGTCTGGACGGGCCTGGACGGGTCACGGGCCGGCCCGCGGGTCCAGACCCATCTTGCCATGCCTACTTAGAGGTAATTTGAGTAATTTTCCAAACATAGAGGATGGTTAATATAATTACACTAAACCTCGGGGTAGTTTGAGTAATTTTCCCTAAAAGTTAATTGCACGAAAAGTGTACATAATTTGACTAAGATCCTTTTCACAGTATAGCTATTTTTTTAGGTCTATTGAATCCATTTCAAAGCATTGTCGAGCAGTTTTTGTATTCAATTCAATATTGATACCTATTTTTATCAGTTCAATGAAAACCTGTATTTAAACTTATACTTTACTTACTTTTTAGCCCGCGCGTTAATCTCTGCGCACCCATTCAATTCGAACTGGGCGGTTTATGAATTTAACAACATGGATGCAGTTTGACAACCCGCATGTATTGGTCAAGTTGGTTTTTTCATACAAACTCGTCCAAATCCGCGTTCACCCCTAGAAATAGGACCAAAATTTAATTGCATGACGCAAAATGAAAATTATTGAAAATTAGAGGATAAAATTTGTTATGCATATGACTAAAAATAAATTTGGGTGAAAGTTAAAGGACTAAATGTGGATTCACTATAATTACATGACTAATTTATAATTTTGCCTAAACTCCTTATCAACTTGCAGTATTCCAGTAATGTACTTGTGCAAAGAATAATGACAACTTTCACGTGAAATGTGAAACACAATAAGCAAGTGTCCATCCATCATTCAGAAACAGTCAAACTAATACATGCGTTGCAATTTAAAACTCTGATTCCTTTTGATACAACTCAGATTAGTTGTTATACTATATAGTAGTATTTAAATCCCTATCTATATATTTATTATTCATTCAAGCTCTCCATTCCAATTTAATTTCATCTACCTAAACAGTACACCCATAACAATGTCAATGCTTCCAGCCCGAGAAATCCCCGGCGACTATGGCCGCCCATTCTTCGGCCCGATTAAAGATCGCTTCGACTACTTCT
This sequence comes from Penstemon newberryi var. newberryi, assembly GCA_030819805.1. Taxonomy (NCBI): domain Eukaryota; kingdom Viridiplantae; phylum Streptophyta; class Magnoliopsida; order Lamiales; family Plantaginaceae; genus Penstemon; species Penstemon newberryi. The sequence continues at coordinate 8,501,986 of JAUALY010000004.1, read as the reverse complement.
ACAACCAAGGGGAACTCGACTTCTTCGAATCCCGAATGCAAAAACACAAATCCACAGTCTTCCGCTGCAACATGCCACCGGGCCCATTTGTGGCCCGAAACTCTCGCGTAATCTGCCTTCTCGATACCCTTAGCTTTCAAACCCTCTTCGACAATTCAAAAATCGAAAAGAAAAATGTTCTCGACGGAACTTTCATGCCCTCCACCCAATTCACCGGCGGGTACCGCGCCTGCGCTTTTTTGGATCCTTCGGAGTCAAATCATGCGACTTTGAAAGGATATTTTCTTGCTTTGCTTGCCAAAAAGCACGATAAATTTATACCCATTTTTCGACAGGGTATTTCGGGCCTGTTTTCGGGCCTTGAAGATGAAATCTCTGCTAAAGGGAGTGCAAACTTTAATGATTTAAGTGATGCGATGTCGTTTGATTTCGTTTTTCACCTTTTGTGCGATAGAAAAGCTTCAGAAACCAACGTTGGGTTCAATGGCCCGAAGATGTTCGACAAATGGATTTTTTGTCAGCTAGCTCCATTAGTCAGTTTGGGCTTGAAATTTGTCCCAAACTGCTTAGAAGATTTAGTTCTACACTCAATGTCATTGCCATTTTTCCTTGTGAAATCTGATTACAAGAAGCTGTACGATGCTTTTTACAAGAATGCAGGTATGAGACTGATTTTGATCTATAGGTTGGGTCAATCCGACCCGTTCCATCCGAGTTCAATTTTTATTTTTCTTGATTCTCGTTGGGCTTGATCTGGTTTCCAGTGAATTAAAATAAGGTTTTCAAGACCATTTTTCTTTTTTCGAGTCAATCCCAAATGAAAATAAAAAATAACTTTTACTACAATATGTTTCTTGAGAGAAAAACACTTTTGGTCCCAAACTTTACCCCAGAAAACACATTTGGTACCATGTTTTGCAGAAAAACAGATTTCGTACCACAATTTACATACTCTTGACACATTTAGTGTCTCCGTTAAATTCTGTATGGAATTTTCGCGCGTGATAGGCACGCGCCCGTTAAGTTCAAAATTGTCACGAGTTTTTCACGTGATAAATCGATCAGGGGGTGAAATGCAATTTGCGCAAGAGGAAAAAACACTTTTTGTCCCAAACTTTACCGCATAAAACACATTTGGTACCATGTTTTGCAGAAAAACAGATTTCGTACCACAATTTACCACTACTAGAAAAACTGTTTTTAGCGACGGAATTTAATGGCGGAAAGGAATTCCGTCACTATTTTTTACTAAAATAGCGACGGAAATTTCCTTCGCTAAAATACTCCGTCGCTAAATCGGACCAAAACAGCGACGGGGCATTTATTCATCGCCAAATTCCATCGCTAAAACTTTCAGTCTTTAGATCCCTCGCTATTTCCGTCGCTATGGAACTGTCTAATTAAAAAATAAAAATATTAATTCAGATTCTGTCGCTGAATTAACAATTTTAGCGACGGAAATATAGTTCTGTCGCTGAATTAACAATTTTAGCGACGGAAATAAAGTTCCGTCGCTGAATTGATATAAATATAGCGACGGAAACTTATTTGCCGTCGCTGACTTAAAAATATTAGCGACGGAAATAAAGTTCCGTCGCTGAATTGATACAAGTGCAAGTCAAAGTGCACCAAGTCAGGTATCCAAGGTACTTTTGTTAAGAATATTTTCAATGATTTAAGTAAATTTTGTGATTTTTATCAAATCTTTTAGAGAAATTGTTGTCTGTTCATTATATGTGATTTTTATCAATTTAACGAAGACACTAAATGTGTCAAGAGTATGTAAATTGTGGTACGAAATTTATTTTTCTGCAAAGCATGGTACCAAATGTGTTTTCTAAGATAAAGTTTGGGACCAAAAGTGTTTTTTCCTCTTGCCCAAATTGCATTTCACCCCCTGACCGATTTATCACGTGCAAAACTCGTGACCATTTTGAACTTGTCACGCGCGAAAATTTCATCCAAAATTTAACGGAATGACTAAATGTGTCAAGAGTATGTAAATTGTGGTACGAAATCTGTTTTTCTGCAAAGCATAGTATCAAATGTGTTTTCTGGGGTAAAGTTTGGGACCAAAAGTGTTTTTCCCTCTATGTTTCTTTGATTTACAAGTTTTCCAGACGTTTCTAAAAAAGTTCTAGAAAAATTTCTTGAAAGTTATAATATTTAATTTATCGAGACATCATAGGAGAACAAAATTTTAAATCCTAGTTAATACTGAATTTTTGGTGTGTAATAAACGTGCCAAGTATATAAAAAAAGTTCAATTTGGTACACTACACTAGTTTTTCATCAAACAAATATATTACCGCACTTTTTCCGACCCGACTGGACTTAATCCAAACAATATTTACTTGAAAATAATTTTTATTCCTATTTTATGCCAAATATTATAATTTCTTTATTATAATTATGTCAAATCTAATCAAATTCTAGTTTTTCCATGGTATATTAATCTTAAAAGACATGTTAAGATGTGTAAATTAGATCATTTAGTTTAAACTATTCACGTGAATATTCAAAGTTGATTTTCAATTATGAGTATATTAAAGTCTAGTTAGATAAAATAGATATAACCAACATAATTGGTTTTGCCCAAAATATTTACATGACAAATGTAATTAATACATTTGCCGTGTGTTCGTATTAATCTTTTAAGAGAGTGACCAATCACATATGATATAAATGTTATATACTTGTTTTATGGTCTGATGAATTTGGTCAAATCAATGTTTTCTAATTAACTAAGTCTACAAATGAAAGGGCAAATGGATAGATTGGTCCAACTTAAATCCAACTCATCTCTAACCCAATCTATTTTTTAACCTGCCCATTTGGCAATTGCCAATATTCTTGCAGGTCCCATTTTGGATGAAATTGAGAATCTTGGATTGAAAAGAGATGAAGCCTGTCATAACTTAGTGTTCCTAGCAGGGTTCAATGCTTACGGTGGAATGAAAAGACTGTTCCCTTATTTGATCAAGTGGGTTGGCACCGCAGGAGAGGATTTGCACCGCCGTCTGGCTGATGAAATCAGGGCCGTCGTTAAGGAAGAAGGTGGGGTCACACTTGCAGCACTTAATAAAATGAGCTTGGTTAAATCTGTTGTTTATGAGGCTTTGAGAATTGAGCCCCCCGTGCCTTATCAATATGGTAAAGCCAAAGAGGATTTTGTTATTCAAAATCACGAGTCTTCTTTCTTGATTAAGAAAGGGGAGATGTTGTTTGGGTTCCAACCAATTGCGACCAAGGATTCGAAGGTTTTTGAGAACCCTGATGAATTTATCGCGGATAGATTTATGGGAGATGGAGAAGAATTAATTAAGTACGTTTACTGGTCGAATGGAAGAGAAACTGATGATCCAACCGTTGAGAACAAACAATGTCCGGGGAAACACTTGGTTGTGCTACTAAGTCGATTGATGTTGGTTGAATTTTTTCTTAAGTATGATACGTTTAAGGTGGAGATTGAAAAAGCTTTGCTTGGTTCAACTGTTGCATTTAAATCGCTAACTAATGCACTACATGAAGACGAGTGAATTATCGAGGAACAAATATTGTTTTATTAATTTAAATTGTTGTAATGAGTTTTTGTGATTTTTCTTAAATTGTTGCCTGGATGATCCTATGCAATTGCAATGAAATTAATTATAGTTTGATTGTGATTATGTAAGTAGTATCTCGTGGATTGATGCCGGGCTTCAAACTTTGTTGCCCTAATTGGCTATATAATTTTTCAATAATGTACCTTTTTTTTTAGTTTCAATTCAGATAATAGTGACACACACTCTTTAATTTAATTGTCTTTGACTTTACTATATGGTTCAATTTCATTGTAGTATCAGTTCATTCATGCATATTTTTTTTTTTTTTTGTGAGAAAAAAATACTTGACATGCTTATTTTGTTTAAAGCATCTGAGAAATCAAGCATGGGAGCTCATTTCCATTAAAATCATCTATACTATATACTTCATTCATGCATTGACTTTCTTTACATTTCTATATATTGAAAATGTGGATGAAGTTTCGAACATATTTTTTTTTAACTTCAATTCAATAGGCCTAGTTTTCTTAATTACTACCATTGTCTATAAAGTTAACAAATAATATCGGATTCAAATTTGATTGAATATAATTCAATTACCAAAATATTCCACATCCTTATGTTCAATAGATATTAATTTATGTACCAGTAAACCGGAAAATGAATTTCTAAATTGAGATTATACGAAAGGAAGTTCTATAACAAATTAAGAGATATTGGGCCTGTTTGTTTGGTGTTTGGGGAAAGTAGTTTGAGAGAGTAGTGGAGATTTGTGAAATAATCTCGATTTGCGTAATGTTGTTTGTTGGGGTCCTGAGAGAATTTTTTTAGAAATAAAGTATGTGTAAGTTTTTTTGGAAGAGTTAAGTTTTTATGCATAAGTTGTCTCCAAAAAAAAAAGTTGTATGTGTAAGACTTTATGTCAAATCATGTTTGTTATGTGAGATAAATTGTGTGAGAAATACGCTACTTATGTCAAATCAGAGTATAATTTGTATAGATTTTTTTTAGAAATAATAAAATTATTGTTTGTTTGACTTCTGAGAGGGTAGTTTGAGAAAACTGAGAGATGAAAATTTATTTTAGAAAGTAAAAAACATATTGGTTTGGCATTTCTCAAACACGAAATAATTTAGAGAAACGCCAAACAAACATGCTCATTATTTTTGGTGAAGAAATTATAGCATATATAATTCATTAAAATACGAGAAAACTAAATTGTATTCATTTTTAATTACAAAGTTAGTAACTTTTTATTTTTTTAATAAATACAAATTACATCAATATCAAAATTTTATTGTCGTTGGAGTTTTCCCTGTTAATATAATAATTCACACTTGTAAGCACCCTTGATAGAAAATCGTGATTATTGCTCAATCATTTCCAATTGGCCAGTCACTGTTCACAATATTTATTAATTTCTATGACATGTGATTCGTGATAAGGCATTACAATTTGATTAAGATTTACTTGATGCGTATAAGTGACTTCGTGTGTGAGTATTAATCTCGATTTTCAATTAAATTAGTAATTAAATTAGTGTGCATTATTGCCTGATCTTGCCATGTGAAATTGTTATTTTCAATTTGTTCATTATAGGAACTGTATATATTATGCTGCTCAACTAATGCGTGATTATTTGCAGCATATATGGGCCCTATAGACCTCATGAATGAAAGTCTACTATACAATAATTAATTTATGTACCAATAATTTATCCAAAAAAAAATTATGTACCAATATTAAATACATATATTGCATGCAGTGTTTTTAAAACAGGACTGGATCGGTCGGTTGACCCGGTTTAACCGCTAACCGGTCCCTAATTCGGTCCGATTTATCCCTAAAAACCAGTCTCCTAATTAACCAGTTCGAACCGGTAAAACCAGTGAACCAGTGGTTCACTTAATTTTTTTTTTTTTTAAAATTTAGAGATTTTTTGTTATTATTATTTATTTGAACGCGAAATTTTAAAAAATGCCATAAACGAATTAAATATTTAAAAATTTCAAAAAGGCCACAAGATTAATTAATCAACTAAACTAAATTAATTAACTCTTCTTAATTAAACTAAACTATAACAAATATACCCCAAAATTTTAAAAATTCAAAATCAACCCCACCCAAAATCAATTCAATTTCTCTCCCAAAATCAACCCCAAACCCTAACCCAATTCTCTCCCACAATTACTTATTTTCACACAAATTTCTCTCAAATCTTGAAGAAAAGGAAGAAGAAGAACATAAAAGGTAAGCATTTGCAAGTTACTTGAATTTTTGATGTATTATTGAGTGATTTAGTTCGCAAAATGGAGAAAATGTTTGTGCTGAAATGTTCGCGTTTTTTGGCGTTTGGCATTTGGCGTTTTCCAAACGCCAAACGCCATGCTTATCTTCATGGCGTTTGGCGTTTGGCAAACGCCAAACGCCATGAAGATAAGCATGGCGTTTGGCGTTTGGCAAACGCCATGCTTAGCTTCTTGGCGTTTGGCGTTTGGGAATGAACAAACGCCAAACGCCAACATGGCAGAATTCAAATTCGAGAATGCATTTTTTATTTAGATAGTTTGTGTATTAATTTTTGTTTTTACTTGTAGGAATGGACAAAATTATAATAAATCTTCGATATGGCGGTGATTTTACACGCCAAATGGATGATAAATGGTATTGGAGTGGTGATAGAAATTCTGCGAAAGCAATAATAGTGGATAGGAGAATTTCGTTTGAAGAACTGGTTGATAAAATTTACGAGAAGTTGAATTTAGATAGATATACTGATATTTTTGAGATACTGCGCAAATGTGTTGATAACGAAATAATGAAAGTATCAGATGAAGAAGATTGGGAGATAACAAAGCACTATGCTCATAGCTCTATTGATTTAAATTTGTACTTGATTTTTTCTCCGAGAGAAGAAATTCTGAGGATAGAGGCAACTCCGGGGAGAAAAGAGAATTCGAAGAAACTTATGACCCGGGGTAAAGAAAAAAAAATCATAGACAAAGTTAATTTCAATTACCAACTTGATGGATGTGATATAGGAGGATCAAGTGGACAAGGTGATGTTGTTGAGGAGATCATTGCCTCTAATCCAACTTTACCTACAGTGGAGGAAGTTGAACCACTATGTCGTACTCCTGTATATAGTCAATGGTCTCCGTTTGACAACGAAGGTGGTAATGTTGGTTATGACCACCGTAACTATGACGGAGAAGGTGGTTATGCTGGTGCTGATGTAAATGGTGAACACCGTAATTTTGACAACGAACGTGGTGATGTTTGTGGTGATGTAGGTGGTGATGTTTGTGGTGATGTAGATGGTGATGTTGGTGGTGGTGATGTAGGTGGTGATGTTGGTGGTGGTGATATAGGTGGTGGTTATGGTCAAGCGCCAGAATTTTACGAACCACCTAGCCATGAAGGCTTTGATAACGCTGATTATGTCGCAAGAAATTATTCGGGATCAAATTCTAGTCAGGGGAGGAGTGATCGATCAGGATGGACAGTTGGTCAACGGTTTAGAAACAAAAAAGATTTCACAAATGCACTTGACAAAACTGCTGTATGTAAAAAGTGGGAATATACATCGTATAAGTCTGACTCTGATAGGAAGATAGCTCGGTGTTCCACAAAGGAGTGTCCATGGCGAATATATGCGACTAAGGAAGTGAACGGTGATGAATTTGTTATTCGGACATATACAGACGTTCACACTTGTGGGATATCGAATAGAGGTGCCGATCATAGACAAGCATCAAGTCGTATGGTTGGTTTACGGACGTCAGGATTATATCTTAATGCCAATGAACCCCCAAAACCAGATGCACTGATAAACTTCATGCGTGCCGAATAAAATGTTAGCATTAGCTATCAAAAAGCTTGGAGGGCGAGACAATTTGCTCGAGAGCATATTATGGGGACATTCGAAGAAAATTTTGCCGATATACCCGCCTATGCTTACATGATTGAGCAAAAGAATCCTGGCACGTACACTCGCATCCATACGGACTCCGAAAATAAGTTTAAATATTTCTTCATGGCTTTAGGAGCGGCTATTCGAGGATTCCATTTCCTAAGAAATGTAATTGTAATTGATGCAACATTTATGGGGCACAAATATAAAGGAACCGTCCTAATTGCAAGTGCGACGGACAGTGAAAATCGCTGTTATCCAATTGCATGGGGGGTAGCTGATGGCAACGAGGATGGGGCGTGTTGGACTTGGTTCCTAGAGTGCTTGAGAGAGGTTGTACCAGACAGAGACAATCTGGTTATTGTTTCAGACAGGGGCAAAGGGATTATAAAAGCGGTAAAAGATGTTTACCCTTTAGCTGATCATGAGGCATGTTACTTCCACCTCAGTACGAACTTGATAAAAAAGTTTGGGAGAGATGGGGTAACCGGGTATTTTTACAATGCTGTTTTCGCGTACACTGAGAGTGAGTTCCAAAAAATTTTTGGTTACTTGAAAACCAAGAGTCCAGCATGTGCAGATTGGCTACAGAACGAGGTGACGTTTGAGAAATGGGCAAGAATCCACCATCGCGTGAACAGATATGAGGTAATGGCGTCTAACCATGTTGAGGTCCTTAATAATCGGATCAAAGATGCCAAAAATTATCCCATATGTTACTTCCTCAAATTTATTATTGATTTGATGGGAAAGTGGTTTAGAGAGCGTCGTGAGGAGGCTGGGAAATGGATGTCTGTACTTACCACATCGAAGGAGGATTTGATAAATGAGCGATATGAAAATGCATCCAGGTGGCGCAAATGTGCATTAGGGTATGAAAGATGGAAAGTGGAATCTACTGAGTGGTCTGGAACTGTGGATTTCGAGGAAAGAACTTGTTCATGTGGCGTCTTTCAGATTGAGCAAATACCGTGTGAGCACGCAATTGCAGCTGTCATGGACAAGCGACCAAGAGATAGTGGTCAGTATGTGTATGAGCTTGTTAGCCAATACTACAAGGTCATAAATATGCGTCAAGCATACTATGAGCTCATAGAACCCGTTCCAACGAAAGACCAATGGATGAGCATCCCTGATGATGTTATGGCGAGAGTAGTGTTACCTCCAGACGCCGTCATAACCCGTGGAAGGCCTAAAACGTCACGATCTACCTCTCCCCTTGAAAATTTGAAGAAAAAATACAAGTGCTCAATTTGCAGAAATACCGGTCACAACGCATCTAGATGTCCTCAACTCCCCCAGAGTTCGGGCAATAACGAAAGTGAATCTTAGATGTTTAGTGAACAATGTTTGTTGTATTTGATGTTTATTGAACAATGTTTGTTGTATTTGATGTTTATTGAACAATGTTTGTTGTATTTGATGTTTATTGAACAATGTTTGTTGTAATTGATGTTTATTATTGGCATGTACTTGAAAATTGTTATTTTTGAAAAGTTAGGGACCAAAATGCAAATTCTTAGTGAATGAACATTTTTTATTCACACCGCGGTGTAACAACTCACACCGCGGTGTATTTTGTCCAGAAACATTCTGCAGCAGTATACACCTAGGTGCAAAAAGTTGCACCTAGGTGTAAACTGTTCACATACCAAATGTCAATGTACATGACATTTGGCGTTTGTAGTTCAAACGCCAAATGTCACTGCACATGACATTTGGCGTTTGATCACAAACGCCAAATGTCAATGAACATGACATTTGGCGTTTGATCACAAACGCCAAATGTCAATGAACATGACATTTGGCGTTTGAACTACAAACGCTACATTGACATTTGGCGTTTGATCACAAACGCCAAATGTCAATGAACATGACATTTGGCGTTTGATCACAAACGCCAAATGTCAATGAACATGACATTTGGCGTTTGAACTACAAACGCTACATTGACATTTGGCGTTTGTGATCAAACGCCAAATGTCATGTGCAGTGACATTTGGGGTTTAAATCCTAACCCTAACCCTAACGTCAAATTTATCACCCGAATGGAGAAGTAACACTCACAGTTACATTATATCCTCCGTAAATCATAACTTCGTACAATTTATCCAATTTTGTAAGATTTGGTCAATTTATCACCCGAATGGAGAATTAACACTCACAGTAACATTATATCCTTCGTAAATCATAACTACGTACATATTATCCAATTTTGTAAGATTTGGTCAATTTATCACCCGAATGGAGAAGTAACACTCACAGTAACATTATATCCTCCGTAAATCATAACTTCATACAATTTATCCAATTTTGTAAGATTTGGTCAATTTATCACCCGAATGGAGAAGTAACACTCACAGTAACATTATATCCTCCGTGAATCATAACTTCGTACATATTATCCAATTTTGTAAGATTTGGTCAATTTATCACCCGAATTGAGAATTAACACTCACACTAACATTATATCCTCCGTAAATCATAACTTCGTACAATTTATCCAATTTTGTAAGATTTTGTAAGATTTACCCCCAAAATTGCGGTTTTAACCATAATTGCGATTCAATCCATTAGTTGCACAAAATTAAAAGTTTCATTCACTACGAATTTGCATTTAACCCGAATTTGCATTTTGGTCCCTAATTTTTCAAAAATTACGATTTTACCCCCAAAATTGCGGTTTTAACCATAATTGCGATTCAATCCATTAGTTGCACAAAATTAAAAGTTTCATTCACTACGAATTTGCTTTTAACCCGAATGTGCATTTTGGTCCCTAACTTTTAAAAAATTACGATTTTACCCCCAAAATTGCTGTTTTAACCATAATTGCGATTCAATCCATTAGTTGCACAAAATTAAAAGTTTCATTCACTACGAATTTGCATTTAATTTGAATTTGCATTTTGGTCCCTAACTTTTCAAAAATTACGATTTTACCCCCAAAATTGCGATTTTAACCATAATTGCGATTCAATCCATTAGTTGCACAAAATTAACCGTTTCATTAACTACGAATTTGCATTTAACCCGAATTTGCATTTTGGTCCCTAACTTTTCAAAAATTACGATTTTACCCCCAAAATTGCGGTTTTAACCATAATTGCGATTCAATCCATTAGTTGCACAAAATTAAAAGTTTCATTCACTATGAATTTGCATTTAACCCGAATTTGCATTTTGGTCCCTAACTTTTCAAAAATTATGATTTTACCCTCAAAATTGCGGTTTTAACCATAATTGCGATTCAATCCATTAGTTGCACAAAATTAAAAGTTTCATTCACTACGAATTTTCAGTTAACCCGAATTTGCATTAAAAAAAACTAATTACTTTTTCCTAACATTTGTATCATATGGACTTCTTACATGTCTACTAGGACATCTTATCCTATCTTCTCTTCTTTTTTAACTTGGCTCACTCCTCTCCGAAGTATCATCATTATCGACTCCGAGATCACCATGATCAGAATTATCTTCCGCATTATTTCCCTGAAAATGCGTATATTAAGAATTCATATCAAACATTATATATCAACAATCCAAAATCAATTTAATAAACACATATCCATCATTTAGCTAAACACAAATTCCAAAACCAACCTAATTTCAAAACCAATCTAAAAACAAGTCCATTATTTATCTAAAAAAATCCAGAACAATAAAATTCAACACAACAATTAAACCTGATCTTCATCATCATCATCATCATCATCATCATCATCATCTTCATCATCATCGGCCTCCACTTCATCATTAATCCCTCGGGCTTCGAAGTCCTTCAGCATCATTTTCTGGAGTCGATGCAAAGTTACCTGGAGTTGCGACTGAGTATCCTGCATAGTGGTCAGCTGCCCAACTAATCTCTGTTCCATCTCGTTTACACAGGCAGTCTGATGAGCTGTAAGGCTCTGCTCCATATCACGTGCCCAGGCAGGAACTTCTTCATTTCTTGGTTCCGAAGATGATGGTTGTGGTTGAGCTTGAGAAGTAGAAGCACCATCGTTTCTTAGGAAACGCTTCCTTTGTCGGCTACCTTGAGTAGGAGCAGGAGCAGGAGCACTGGCATCAGGGGCATCATCATCAATCGGTTGGTTGGGTGGCCGGTTGAGGCATTCGGGAGCTCCCTCATCATCCCGAACAACCATATAAACCTCTCCGAAATACTCAGTCAGTACACGGTAACTGGGATAGCGGTTATTCGGCCTAACACGGTCGAAAAAATCTTTTGTCAACATATAATAGGCCATCGTCGACTCCGTGTCATCCGGCAGTAGTCGTGGGATCACAGCCTGTAAAAATAAAAAGACACAAATTATTTAAAATAAATATTTCAAGTGATATGTCGGAAAATTTTTATTAATAATTACGATTAACATACCTGGACCTTCCCAAAGAACTAGTCCATGTCATCACAGTTGGGCCAATTACCGCCCCCGATCTCCCAACGTAACATTCTTGGATATCTTCCTAAGAACTCTTGCCTTCGAGAATAATTGGCCGCATCGGGCAGGCCTTCAATGGCTTCCAACATCCAAAACTGTTCAAATTCAAAACATATTCAAAACATATTCAAAATATCCAAAATTTACGAAAAAATAACTAAAAAGAATATATGAAAATCAAGAATTGATTTTACAAACATAAAAGTAAAATGTGTGGGAATCCACCCGCATTCCATCTACGGCAGCGGCCAACGGAGAAGGTCATATGGCGGTCGGAGGATATATGTGGCATAAGCTCATCTACAGTGACATTCCATATCTTGATTCCCCAGGGATATCTCTCGCAAAGCTCGAGATCATTACATACCTTCAATATAAACAAATTTATAGAAAATTATTTTCAAAACTTTAAAGAATTAATAAAAATATTATATTAAAGTTTACTTACCGCGAAAGTATGGTTTTGAACCACTTTCACGGGCCGTGCAGGTAACAATAATGCTGATAGCACCCAGACGAAGAATAACTTGCATATACTCGCAGGATTAACATTGCGAGTGCTATTCAACAGAGAAATAATCTTCGTTCTGAGAATCTCAACGGGAACCTTCGTTGTACCCCACTCAGAAAAGTATCTGTTCTTCAAGTTTCCCCCTTCAGCGATAGTTTGGGAGTCAGCATCACTCGGATGGCCAAATCGCAACCCCGATACCAGACTAAATTCCTCTACACCGAATCTGACTGGCTTTCCACGTATCAAAAACCAGTATTCGTACTTACTAATTTTGTCTTCCCTTCGCAGGCATAATCGGAGCATCAGATTGTGCAAAACCGATGCCTTAAATTTGCCCTTTCCGGTTAGGTGTAGAAAGCTCCCAATCTGGGGGTAAGCATCTATTATTTGCCAATGTTCATCTCGTAGCATTAGTTTCATCTCCGCAAGTTCACTCCATGCCGAGCGTTGTCACCTTTCCATTGGGGACCACAGTCTCGTAGTGAAAGGGAGGTAATTCTGGCAGGGCCAAACGCCAAACGCCAAACGCCATGAGTTTGTTCATGGCGTTTGGCGTTTGGTAACCCCAAACGCCAAACGCCACGTACAGTTGCATAAATATATACAAAGATGTTTATGGCGTTTGGCGTTTGGGGTTTCCAAACGCCAAACGCCATGAACTCGTAAATAAACAGGTGCCGAAATTGAATGAGAAGAGGCTCGAAACTTACCCCAAATGGCCATTCTTCAGCGTTTCTCTGAGCATCATCGATTGCCATCATATTCGCCATCTCCAATTTGCAAGAATTTTCGAAAATTTGAGAGAGAATTTGAGAGAAAGAGAGTTTGAGATAAAGAGAGTTTGAGTTTGAGTGGAGTAGGGATTTTGTTTTGTTTGTTTTGTTTGTTTTGTTTTGTTTTCGGGGTTGGGTGTTTTTGTTTTGTTAAAGAAAAATGGGGGGTAAGTTGCAATTGTTAAGAATTATTAAGAATTTTTTTTTTTTTTTTAAACTGAAAAAAGGCCTTTGGCCTTTTTGTAAATTCTGTTTTCAGAATTGGCTTTTGTGAAAATGACTCTATTTGAACTCTTGTTTAACATTTAATAGAATTAAATTTATATACTTTAATTGGAATAACATTCATTATTTTAGTGTTTTAACAATCAATGAGGAACAATCAATGCAATATTACAATGTTTTTTACATAAAGAAGTACATAACTATTTTCTCATTATTGTGAATAATATTATTTTGTGTATGAAATTATGCAAATCAATTACCATATACACATCAAGTTACAACAATAGAACCCAAATGAACAAGCCAAAACTTTGAAAATGTGATGAACTTTTAATTTTGTTGTCTTGTTTTGAATATATGTATCTTTGAGGGATACTTGAGATTTATATTTTTGATATTGATCTTAATTTTTAAGACATTTTGATTATTTGCATGAAACAATAAAAATTTATATTGACAAAGAATGATAATTTTTTGAATTATAATTGTATTTTAGATAATCTAAAAATATATATATAAATATTACATAATAATAAAGTCACACCGGTTATACCGATCGAACCAGTGGTCGACCCGATCTAATCGATCGAACCAGTAACTAGTAGGACTTCCGGTTCAATGACGGGTCCGATTTTAAAAACACTGATTGCATGACTGCATGTGACCAGCTATCTATATATATATATACTGTACGACAGACAAAGAGAGATAAGACGTTTAAAATATGGGGAAATTAATGATTAGAGCCGAAAGTAAATATGATTTCATGTTGTACTTTTCTTTTTGAACTTTTGTTCTGTATATTCAAATTTGGATAAAAGGTTAATAGTAAAAGCAAAAGATGTTGGCCACAAGAATCAACTTCAACCACATGCACACATTACAAATATCTTAGCACTTTATTTATACAACATTTTAATAATGTAATTAAGAAGTACACTAATATAGTGCATACTATTTTTAAATAACGCTGTACATTTTTTAAATCTTTATAATGCCTTAATAAGTCTTAAGAATTTAAATTAAAGTTTGACATTTTTCTTTTTGAGTGAGCTTAACGAAAAAACTTGGTAAGATGGCATGTCCGTTGGACGGTTGGAGTTTCTTCAATGGACTCACTGTTTGGGATCTTCTATTTAAAAATTATGGGCTCAGCTTTTAGAACTTTTTTCTTAAACCCTCTTCATGTTTACAGATATGGGCCACGCAGCCCAATTTAATTATCTGCTAGTGAATTGGGCCATCATTCTTTTTCTTTTTCTTTTTTGAGATGGTAATTAATTGGGCCATCATTCAAATTTATCAAAATCAAGCTAAAAACGTAACACAATTTTATGATCATGCTCCTCGAGCTGAAATTAAGTTATTTCCCACCCATTTACATATATGGAAATAGCAATTATCATGTAGTGATTAAAAAACTTATATTCTACTATTGATAAAATTAAGTATTTTGAACCTTTGGTCACATCCTATTCTTTGGAATCAAAACGCAAAGCGGAGACAAATTTGAGATCAAAATTGTTAAAAAGGGTTTTAAGATTAAAAATGTAAACTATTTTGAAAAAATAATTTAAAATCGAGTTTTATGAGTCCGGAACCAACAGCACTGAGGGTCCAGCCTCGTAGAACTAAAATTGTGATGTTGCCCACATAAAATAAAGGAGAGAAGAAAAAAATCATACTACTTAATTTTCGAAAGCTATTCATGTATAAGAATTTGCAGTTATTTTAGTGGGCTGTAGGTAAAAGAAATGTCCATATTCCAACATTTTAAGTCATTGGGGCTTCTTTAAATGGAGTTTCAAAACTCTCTTTATTTCTAAAAGTTTAAGCTATTTCTACATCGATGTAAATGGCATTTCTTAAAATTGTTTATTTCAAATAATAAATAGAGAGATTATATTCAATATATATACTCCAATTTCTTATGTATAATATTTTTAAGACTAAATGTCCCACATGAGTTAGAAAAAATAGTTAAGCTCATCTTATAATGTCTTGGCAATCCTAACCTCTTAAATTAGCTTTTGAGGTAAAGTTACTTTCAAACCATGTAAATGGACTTAGTCCAAACCATGTGGTGAAATCTAATAAAACCAATCATAAAAACAAATGACTAAGCTGCAGGCCAGGTATATATGTTGTTTTCTAAAACAATCCAAAAGATTTCCCTGTCAGCTACTAGTTGTTGAACAACGTACTTATTCATGCATGTATTAAATTTTCTTTTCTAATGAATCACGCATGCATGATTACTTAATTCAAAATTAATAAACTTCCAAAGTAATCATACGTACAAGACATAGTGTTAATTTGGTCTATAAATCTACGCACAAACAATAGCAATTTATTCTCCAATTTATAAATCCTCCAAACAACTATAACAAATTAATTATTAACCAAATGAAACCACACATGATCAAGACAACAAGTCAACAAATGTATGCCAATTTACACAAAAGTAAACAAATCAATTAAAGAAACCAAAGATCATATAGCCTTTGTTACAGACTTAAACGTGACGGATGACCCAAGAAGAAGCTGCCCAACTTCAACACTAAAAGTATCATACCTTAGAAAAAACTCAACCAACATCATTCTTGACAATAAAACCACCATATCTTTTGCAGGGCATTGCTTATCATTAGCCGTTGGGTCATCGCTCTCTCTCCCGTTTGACCAATAAACGTACTTGATAAACTTCTCCCCTTCTCCCACAAACCTATCAGGCACGAACCCTTCAGGGTTCGTAAAAATCTTAGGATCCTTAGTCGCAAAGGGTTGATACCCACAAATTGTCTCTCCTTTCTTGATCACATACGATGAGTCGTGGCTCGTAATTGTTATGTCCTCCTTGGCCTTGGCGTACTGGAACTGGACCGGTGGCTCGATTCTTAAAGCCTCCCAAACGACCGATTTGGCCAAACTCATTTTTTCCAAGGCCGCAAGGGTGACACTTCCTGCAAAAACAATATATATTAGCAACAAGATATTAATTGATAATATCAAAACGACATGCAATTTTTAGTTTTTTCACTGTATTAATTATAACAATTTATTCAAAAGTTTTCTCACTAATTAATATGTTTGATAATGTAATTTATATTAATGAAACAAAATTAAAAACTAGTAATTAATTGGAGTGTTTTTTAATTAGTGAACCTAGCTCGCTCACCTTCGTCCTTTACAATAGTCCTGATTTCATGAGCCAATCGACGGTGTAGATCTACTCCTCCCGTTCCAACATACTTCAACAAAGCAGGGAACAAAACCTTTGTACCGCCATAGGCATTAAATCCAGTTAAAAACATTAAATTATGAGAAGCTTCATCTCTGCCCACTCCTTCCTCTTCCGCCTCATCAATCAAATCTTTTAACAAACAAATTAACAAAAATGAACTTTTAGTTTCAAATCAGGTTAATTTAAGACCATATTAACACGTATACACTTGAAAAGCAATAAATCAAAAACCAAACCTTTAATCGCATCATGGAACGCGTCATGCACCTTTTCGTACCCCGATTTCACTACAAAATACGGTAACGGAAACGTATGTAGCAACAAATCCTCCACGCAATTCGGTAAGTACTTCAACCCTAGTGTAATTAAAGGAGCCAACTGAAAAAGCAACCACCTATCGAGACTAGTATTTCCGGTCCCTCCTACCGTCGTATCATACGAACTCTTATTACCAAACAATCGGAACAAGAAATCGAACGACATCTTGTCACTAATGGGATTAAAACTCGCTTTCCCATTGTTATCCAACTCAGTCTCGAGGTCGATAAACAACTGAGTCACCGAGTCACGAAAACTCGGTATGAGTTTTTTGTGTAATTTATCGAGTAATTTTAAAAGTAACGCCTTTAGTGTTTGGTGTTTCGACTCGGACGGGTCGAGGTAAGCACAAACTCGGTACCCACCCGTGAAGTGAGTTGAAGGCATGTACGTGCCAATGAACACGTTCTTTTTTTCGACTTTTGAAGTGTCGAATAAAATTGGAAAGCTGACGGCGTCTAGAAGAATGATTACTTTGGAGTCTTTGGCGTTGAACGGGCCTGGCGGGCTGTTGACTCTATAGACAGTGGAGTTGTATTTCTTAATTCGGGCCCGGAAGTATTCGTCTTTGCCTTGGCGGTAGTAAAAGTCGAGACGGTCTTTTATTGGCCCGAAAAAGGGTAAGCCATAGTCACCTGGGATTTCTTTGAACGGAAGTATGTCTGAAGATGAAGAAGGCAGCTTGTCGGAATCATGTAAAGGCATTTTGTTTAATTTGTTCCTTCCAAATTAAAATTGTTGTATATATATATGATTAATTATAGATGATTCTATATGTTGGAATTGTATCTACTTATATAGATGGGAGAATTATTATTTATTAGTGCGCGCGCTTTGATTGGAGTTACTTTCATCAAGTGAATTATACACCAAGTAAATATATAACATAATTTCTTATGTTATTTTTAGGGATAAGAGAAATTGTTTAAGATTGAGATTATTTTTTAAAATTAAGAGATAAACTTGTGGGATATTTAAAACAAAAAAGTTATTTATTTAGCTTTTCGGAGAGCACTAAAATATTATCTATGATCTTAAATTAAATAAGAGGTTTACCTTTTTATATATTTAACCTTTCAAATATTTAATTCTGTGTTAAGACTAAAATGTCCAACATAATATTAATTAAATTAGAAAAAACTCATCACCACACTACTTGTCCCTTTTTTCATTCACGAGGAGGTAATCTGCATTTCAATCAGGCATATCTTGAAGAGGTAAATTGCTAAAAAGAGTGAGTTATAGCTGGATTAAAATTGCATTTTCACTATATATAATGTGTAGAGTCCGATTGCATTTTTACGCGTGTGAACACTACATGTTTGAAAAGACGTATAACTCATTTTTCTTCTTCCTTATAGTTGGATCTATTTTTTTTTTTTTTTAATATACAAGTTAAGCATATCTAGGAATCGGGTCAAAGTGATAAAAACCCCATAATAAGCCAACATGAAATATTATTATTATATCAATATGAATTTGCGTAATAAGCTTTTAAGCTGCAGACAAGAAGCGTGTTAAAACTGTTTATAAGACTATTTGGCATTTATTTGGATAGACTTGATTAAAATTTTCATTAGCTAGCGTATGTGAGTAAATTTGTAATTTTTTAACGAAGAAACGTCAATCTGAGTGTTTTGCTAATTAATGTAACTCAAAATGTTTACATATATATGATGGTACACTAGATAAATATCCACACTAGTGATGATACTCGAACTTATATCTCTTGGGATCTCAATTTTTTTAACACTAAGACAAGACTAGCTTTATCGACGAAATACACTCGTGGTTGGATAATGATAATAAATATATATATAGGACCCGTTGAAGTCAAGTATGCATTAGAAATTCTTGAATGGGTTAATTTGATTATTCCTTCAATTTTATCAAGCTAGGAATTTGTCAAAAGGTAGCAGCCCTAAATTAAAGTGGTTGAGACTAAGAATTTTAACACTAGCTAGCCATAAAGTGGTTGAGACTATATAAGTAGTTACGTGCCCACAATATATATTTTGATCAGTTGAGGGCATGGTATAAAATAATATAGTATAAGTTTTGGAAATTTGCGTTTTGATTGAGACAAAAACCTTCACGTCTTATAGTAGTTGGGTACATAACCATTTCCAAGAGCCCACTTATATCTCAAAATTTAACAAAAAGAGCAATGTTTTACAAAAATGTTCACTCCTAAAGGGTCTGCAGTCAAATATTTGATTTTGGTCTTTTGAGGCCAAACTCAAATGCTAAAATTTCGGCAGATATTTTTATTGACTTTTGTACTTTTGTGTAATAATAAGAATTAAAAATTGCATGTTAAAATATAAACTAATTATTGAAGTGAAATATTATGATTGTTTAAAACTGACTTGTTAAAATATAAATTGGATATTGAAATACTATGTTACAAAAGTCATGTTCACTACTTTTTTTTTATATATAAACTAGCAAAATTTGAGAGATGTTGAAAACTTTTTTTCTACAGGTTGACAAGTCAATGAAATCTTGTCAAAAATAATTTTGGAAAAAAAAAAAAAAGAACTTTTTGACTATTTAAGTTTACATGTCAAACTCATCTTCTGATCAAAATAAATTGGTTCTTCTTTATTCTTTAATGATATAAGGTATGTGTCGGATTGAGAATTCTGCAAGACCATTGGTCTTCAAATTTATCATTTTAATTGAAATAATAAAGTTATACAAAACAAGTATATAAAAATTTAAAATTCATCCAAATTCAAAATTATCCAAAAAGTGTGATTAATTTGTTATTCTAATTTTAACACAAATGAAGTAAGATTTATTATCATATTCTTTGTTATACATGGCATCAATATATATGTGCCCTACTTTTCTACAATTTGTACAACAACGTGGTTTAAACAAGACATAGTTTCGATGTTTACGGCAATGACTTAAACAACACAAGACTTACATGGGTGGTTGCATGATGGGTGTCATTGTTTTGTTAAAAAAAAAATTGTCTTTCTACTAAGATATTTTAGAGTTCAAAATTGCTAAGGTTTATGCTAATTATAAGAATCACCCCTCTTTTTAAAAAAAATTACGTGATGTGATTTACAATATCTTACAATTTTTTTTTTTACAATGTTAGTGATTTACAGCAGGTGATGGCATCATTAAAAAATACTCCTAAGATCTTGAAAATTAAAAAGTCTACTTTCAATAACACCGAATAAAAATGTTATTTTGTAATTAGATAATTTTAGCAATTCAAAATTTCAATAACATACATCATTTTCGTATACAAAAATAAAAAGCACTCATATAATTCAATGAACTAAAATAATTTATTTATTTTGTCTTAAATAAGCTATTTAAAATTCTGAATAAATAAAATAATAAAATGTACTGTTCTACTTAATATATAGAATTAATTATACATGTTTTACATATTTAATAAAGAAAAGACAACAGTACGAGCACCCTTTCCCCCACACCCCTCGCGGTGGTGCCCTAGTCTTGGATTCATGATCAATCCATCACAAAGGCCTTCACAGACGATATGATATTCTGCTTAGGGCATCTCCATTGATAAAGGGGGAGAGAGAGTCCATGGGAAAAGGGGAGAAAAAATGGAGTTTAGTGAGGAGGGGGAGGGAGGGAAGGGGAAGGGTGGGTTGGGCGGGGGTCACCCACCCACACACTTCACTTTTTTTTTTCTTTTTTTTTTTATGTTAATTAAATTATAAAAAATGTATTTTTTTTAAATCTTAATATTAATTTAATTTTATTACTTGTATAATTTTTACTTTTATAACTTGTAATATTGTAATTTTATGTACAATGTTTATTAATTGTTATTATTATTTAGCTCTATTATTATTAATTTTATTAAGTGAGAGTGAAAATATATGAGAATTAGAATTTTGTGGAATAAATGGTAATAAACTTAACATTAATTTAATTTTATTACTTGTAATATTGTAATTTTTATGTAATAAACTTAAAGTTAATTTATTTTATTGTTTGAAATTTAATCACACTGTAAAAAAAAAAATTTGAAAATTAAATACATTCAAATTAAATACGGCTAGTGGATTAAAAATAATGATATGTTACATAATTTAAATACGATAAACTAAATTAGAAACGACATAATCCTATCAATTATATATTGAAACAATCACATATGACCACCATTTGGACCGTGTGTTAACCACGCATGTTCGACAATTTTATTTTATTATTATTTTTATTTTATTATTATTATTATTATATATTTGTTATTATTATTATAATTTTATTAAGTGAGAGTGAGGAAGTATGAAAATTGGAATTAAATAAAAGGAAAATATTAAATTATTGAAGATGACTATAAAAAGAGGAGTCTGAAGGGAAACGAGAGTCTGAAGTCACTGGAGATGGCCTTAGCCATCCCAAGAGCTGAACTCCCAAGAGGTTTCCCAAACCACCAACTCCTTTTAGCCAATCCCTACTAACTTAAGTAACAGCGAAAATTTTCAACTATGTATTTGGTAGCATTAATTGCGTATTAAAAAGCTACTGTAATGTTTCAACTAGCAGGTTCAACTCATTTATTACACATTTTTTGCCGCTTTGAGCTATTTTTTCAATTTAAGTTGACCGGAAAAATGGTCAAACCGTTAAAAATTGATAAAATCGATTGAAAAATGAGTATTAAATATAAAAATGAATGGGTTAATCAGTTAAAAAAATGTTACAATGGCAAAGATGAGTTAAACCGACAAAGAATGATGAAATCAATAATAATAAAAAATGGGTTCAAGTGAAAAAAATTGTCTAATGGCACTTTACCATTCACCTCCCTGTAAAAATTCAAAAACCAAGAGGAAAGTAGTGTGCTTCTTTTACAAAAACACATGGAGGTATTTCGCTTTTTTATTTATCATAGGGAGATAAACCGCGTTTTAACAATAACACAAGGAAATAATTTGCTATTCACTCCATAAATGTTCTTCATATTTATCTATTTTCAGTCTTATAATCTTTGCTTCTTATTTGGAATAGGCTCAAGTGTTTGGAAAGGCTGCTAGCAAGTTTATACTAGAGGACTTGAAAATGGATTACGTTTACGTTTATATGTTTCATTTATTGAACCGAGTATTCCAAGTTATTGAAATACAAGCCAACTGTGCCTGAGAGAGCAGTCGATATTTGTTCAGAGTCGATGGCTTGTAATGCACAAGGAGTTGAGAAGAGATTTATGATCGATTCTTTGGTTAAAAGTCCAAGCTTTTCGGCCTCCACCTTATGGCCCTTCATGGCTTCATCTCTTCATTCTGTTATACAGAGGAGAGATCCTGCTTGTACCTGAGATCCTGAGGATGTTTATAACTTGGTCTGATGTGCAAGCTCCCCCATTAGGCTACAGATTGTAGTGTGTTTCCAAGACAGCCGTAGGTATGTAGTGAAGCCTTTAAAGCATTTGTAGCTGGAACTGATTAAAAAGAAAAACCATAATGAAACAATCCAATTCTCAAATTTCATTGACCTACTTGGGAACTAGTAGCTTCCCTACAGATGAGGAATGGATCAGCTTAATGTTGGACTCAAACTTTGCTGCAAATGATAATGTTGACTGGACAGCCTTCTGTACTGAGCTCGGTGTATTTGAAAAACGAGAAGTCTTTAAAGAAGTGGACATATGTGCATTCTTCTCAGCCGCTGATTGATCCCAAGAACCACCAAAGGAAAGGGAAGGCATTTGGATGGTACCTTGAAGTTTAGCTGCAGTATTTTGTACTCTCTCTGTTGCATTTTGACTTATCTGCCCATTGTCGAGCGACAATGAATGAGTCTGTCTCTGTTCGGCAAAATCACCTAAGATTGACTTTCCTTTTTCATTATAATCAGATGATAACAAGTTTGAGAACGTCTTATAGCTAGTATCATCCAATGAAGATTGGGTAAAAGAAAGAAAATTTATTCCTCGAGGTCTCTTTGGAGCCGCTACCACAGACACTTCTTTCATCTTGTTAATGCTAACAGGTACTTTATGAGCCTCATTAGTGAGATCACCTGCCTTGGGAGATGATCCATCTTGTTTTTGCTTGCTGGTGTCACCGGGTGACATACCTCCATGCAAAAGGAAGCTAACTCCTTTTGGTGTCTGCCTAGCAGTCCTTAAAGGTTCCACAAGCTGTTCTGCCCTCTTATCAGGGGCATTCCCTCCGGAGCTGAATTTAGCATCAACCTTTTTATTAAACGTCCCGTTACTATCTGCACTATTACTTGAGTTTGAGTTATTCAATTGGGATGTTAACTTAGTGCTAGGCTGGGTGACCTTTGATATCGTAATGGATCCTCCTTCTTTTTGCCTAGCATGCTGCTCGGACTTCAACTCTGGCTTGGAGGCACTTGGTGTCATTGAGAAACTCTGTTTGACTGGAATCTGAGACGAGGTCAATGACAAGGAACAAAATCAGTTTGATACATATAATGCGAAACAATTGAAACACAGATAGTAAGTATAATTACTTGGACAACCAGAATTTAGAGAAGAGGATATAACCTCGTGTGAAAACAGACAGTCGGAACCTCTACTGCAAAAACCCTTCAATGTATGATTGTTGCAAGGGTACTTTGAGAGTTGATGGTCAAATGGACAGTCATCTCCTTTCATGCAAGACTGGCGGGCAAAATATGAACATGGCTGCAAGATATTCGCATAAGCAGTTTTAAACGCTATCGACCGAGAGTCAACAAATTATTATAATATCTATGACAAATGATGCTGTGAAGTAACTTAATCTAAATCACGCAAAATATCATCAGGAGTTCAACTTTGATTTGTTATATAAAAACTTATTTTGTCGAGTATGCAGCCTCAAATTAGAGGCTAATATGTGTCCAAAAGGCAACTGGGTTAATTAGGAACCACAGAGCAAATGTGTTATGTAGGATTGAATTATACGACTCTGTGAAAAATAGAAGATACATCCTCTTTTGGAGAAAAATGTATTTTGAATGATTACAAAGATAAATCAGATTAGCAAAAGCCAACTTTGTGCGGTATGAGAAACAGTTCAGACAATCTTCTTTACAAGAGCATAACCCTTGGACTCCTACCACAAGGAGTGCTTACAGTTCTTGTCGTCCACAGAGAAAATAATATTTAGGGTAAGGGAGTAAAGAGAGATATGCCGCTTCTTGTCCTTTCGTCCTCAAAAAATATGTTGTACGTGTTAAGTTTGTTAAGTTTCCCTCAATTTATAGTTGTTTTTATACTTTTTGTCTACTTAAACATGGTACACATATTTCAGGAGGAGATATTGAAGTGATACTATTCAACAGATTAAAGATAGTCAAGTTAAGTGCCTTCAGAGTTTTATCTGGTTGGTATTCCTGTCGAAAGAACTATGTGTAGGGTAGCCATATGGACAACGATCTATTATGAGACAAATGTTGGGTCCATCCAAAAACCACATTGTACATGAGTTGAAAATGTAAAGGTATAGAATCGATTAAAAAAGTTGAAATATGAATTGAGAATCCTTTACGTGGCAACTAGAGCCCACCTAAGAAAACTCGCAGTAGATCATTTGATATAAAAGGAGAAACAAGGCAGCCTAAAATCAAAGATTGTAGGAAAAGAAAAAATTAAACTTGGTATACTTTATAAATCAGCCCTTTTAGAGAAGTGTGGAAGGAAAAGATGCAACAAATTAGCCCTGAAGTGAAGGATAAGGCTTTCTTGAGGTGACATCTTCCATGATATGTGCATTTGCAAACAAATTGAACCCTTACACGAAGATAAATATAATGCAACACCATACCTTCGACTTTGTCAAGGGAACAGTATCATGTGAGAATTTGCACTTTTCCCCCTGTAAAAAACACAATGAAATAAATAAGAGCAAGTTTCAAGCTATTATTTCAACCGCTGTGTGATTTTTTAATTGGTATGGGAAATGAGCGGAGAGCATATCTAAGCAACCAAGATGTGATCCCAATACAATAAACTTAGAACAACGTGGTGTAAGATTCCATACAACCTCATGGCATCTTCCTTGTAGATAGTGGCGGCAAAACGTTACTGTCTTAGGTTTCAAAACTGGTTGCAGCTTCAATCTTTTGATCCCTAGTTTTCTGTTATTTTCTGCTCTTTTAATCCTTTCTTTTCGCTGTAAAATAACATCGCGTTACTGATAATGAAGGCAAGAAAACACACACAATAGATTGAACTCTGTATTATAAGAATTATTTGTCTAATGGAACTGATAGTACCAAGATTAGTTGAATTTTCATGCTGGTAAGAAATAATGCATGTAAAAGATAAATTTATTCCTATTGTAGATTTTTCGATACAAACCTTTTTCTTTGCTCTTCTTTCCTTGGTCAAAGGACCCTTCTTCCTTTTTTTTTTGTTGACATCAACATCCTGCATAAATTTGACATCAGATATGACCAACTATGCAGGTCAAATATGCAAATATAGGTCATGGATCTGGTAAAACAGAATGCATGCAACTCCAACCACTGAGCAATTTAAAGTGAGCAGAAGTACATAATGCGTTGATAACCAAATATTTTATTGAAGACAGATACTGTATCTCCATCTCCCCCCCCCCCCCCCCCCCCACCTTAGATATAGCAACCAGACTGACATAATTTTCAGCAGAACAGAGGACCGAACTCTGTAGAGAAGTACCAAATGCCATACAATGAGTATCAATACAATTCCAGAAAAGAGAACTTTATATGTATCATGAGATCGTTAGAAGGAAACTCATATCACCTATCATTTCAACAAATGTCCTAGTTTCATTTTTGGTGATTTTGACTACTTTTGGAATGAAAGTTCTTAGCATTCATTTAGAAAATCTTATATGCAGGCACTGGATATATGACTAGTTCGAAATGAATGTTCAACCAGGGCATCCACTTCAAAAAAGGATGGAAAATAGAATATTTGTGATTATTTTTCAATATAATTCAGAACAAAGATGGCAATCAAACAAATAACATTCATCTTTATTATGTCAACGATGGTCGTATAATTGCTAAAAGAATCTAGAATCTAGGTTGAAGTCAAATTAAAAAAGAAAAGGAGATAATACTCATATCGTACCTCCATACTGGCATCAGAATTTTGATTTTCAGTAGCATTCTCTTGGAGAACTTTGTCAGATGGGGGTAGACTTTCCAAACCAGGTGAGGTAGGACCAAATCTCCGAGTCTCCATATAACTATCACAAAAAACATTTTGAGCATGAATACCTTGCGTTTCTGTGGCTGTTGATCTGCTTTCTGCCATCCTACAATCACCATCACAATTTACTATATCAACAATATCATCATTTCTCAAACGACCTCCCTTTTCATCTTTGCAAGTGGACTTTTCTTTATCAACAATATCTTCAGAAGTATGCGCCAGTGCTGTAGTTTTATCTCCCAGTGATATCAAATCTTCAGATAATGCATTTAACAAATCGTCGGTAACTCCAGCTTCCCCTGAAATCTCCCCTTCTTCAATATCTTCATCTCCAGATACACCACAAAATGAATCAACCGAACCCAAATTAGATATGAGTTTCTCCAATTCCATTTCCTTGACCTGCAACTGATGTTCAGATTCTTTTGGCACACTCTTCACCAAATCCGGACTGCTTTCTTTTATGTCCTCTCCCTCTTTTGATGATTCCACGACCATATCCATACCATAACAAGAGTCAAGAACTTCAGATAAATCACAAATAGAGAATGCCTCGTCCAATTCTAGCTGTCCCGTAGGACCAAAGTCATCCATCCGAAAATCGAGAATGCTATTCATATCTTCTTGCTCCTTCTCGATCTGAACAGCACAATCAGCACTTCGGTTGTCATCCACCAAGAAGTCCGCAACGCTATTAATTGTTTGAGCAGCCTCCTGCTCTCCATTCATCCGTGAGTTCAAGCCATCTGATTCTTGCACTGTTCTTTGTTTATTGTCAACACCTCCATCCTGACAGCCAAGAAATTCTTTATTCTTACCAATGTCAGTTTCTTGAACTAATGCATCTTCCAACTCCTTGTAAATAGGACTCGGACCTAATACATCTGTTGACTTCACCTTATCATGATTGATCGATCCATTTTCTTCAGTTACTTGATTAGATTCAACACCAACACTATCACCTTGGAGAATGACGCAACAAATAATCAAGATAAGGCGATCAGAATTTCAGTAAATCATTCAAATATTCCACTTATAACAGGTCCGGAAGGCAAGTGCGTTGCAAAGTAAATAAAGGACTCAAAATCAAATCAAGCTACTTGATACTCGACTCAAACTCGTTCGACAATAGCTCGTTTGAGCTCGATTAGTCATTCACATATCAAAGAAGCTTTAGTTTGATAACTATTTTAAGCTAAAAGTTGACAAAATACATATACATATAAGAAAATCAAGCTACTCGATACTCTAACTCGAGCTCGTTTAGTAAAGCTCATTCAAGTTCGATTCGTTAAATAATCAAATCAAGCTCTAACACGGTTTTGAGCTCGATATAAAATTCGAATCAAGCTTGAACAATGTGTTTTTCTACAATAATCCTTGTTTACACACTAAGTAGGACAAAAACCAAAAAATAAAAAAAAAAAAACAAATAAGATACACTGTCAAATAAATAATTGGAAATTTGTCATTTACCTCAAATACTATACTGAAAATTAAACGCCAAAGTAGGAAGTAAGTTATACGAAGTACGGTCCATGAACGCTTATTAAATTGAAACACGAAAAGAAAAGGAATTTGCAGTGATGATACCTTGCGTATGGGGCTGAGGAAATTCGGTGGTGGTGCAGTGAGAGAGAATTTGGATGAGAGTGTGGTACGTGCGGCTTCGGAGTGGCCGCCGGCGATAAGGAGGAAGAGAGAAGGCGGCGGTGTGTGAGGGTTCTTCTAGGGTTAATTTTTCCAGCTCTGTCGTGTCTTCCATTGAAACGGAAGCCCTCCCTGACTCTGTTGTTGCCATTTGAAAAGGTATCAAGCTTGAAATGCCGCTAAATCGCTGTAAAGCTACAAGTCGGCGCGTATAAATTGATAAAATAGCAAAGTGTTGGGCTTAATCGTTTAATTATAATGTTTTTAGGTTGGGGTAAGTTAAGTTGGGTTTTCATCTTTGAATGAATTGAGTTAGACTAATGTATTTTTAATTCACTTTTATACTCCATATATATTCAAATAGGTCTGATTTAATCTGAATCACAGAAGACAAATAGCTTGATTAAAATTTAATTTTGTAATAATTTATTAATTTATTTACTTTAAATTTAATTAATGTTACTCATTACTTGGCTCGTAACACATTCAATTAAAGTTCGTATGATTCGTACATATCAAATAATCTTGAACGATATTCATTGTCATATAGTAATCTAATTACATTGATTAATAAGCTCAACCTTAAAAAAACCAACAGTAATTAAGCATAAGTAGGGGTACTGTTAACATGATAAATTACTAGTATAACTTAGTATTGCTATTGAAGTACTAAATTGGTTATAGTATAATTATCAATAAAAAAAAATGGTTTTAGTATTGTTATTGGAAAAAAAGGTATTTTAGTAAAGAAGTGAATAGCAGCTAGGGCTGTAGGCGGATTTTAATTGGAATTTGATTTGTATTAGTTTGATTATAGAATCATTGTTCGATTAGAGATCAATTAATCTGATCAGATCATGTAATTAAATTCGTAAGAAATACGTAGAGCAAATATAGATCTAAGTAAATTCGATTTGTTCGAGATTCGCCGACAATAAATGGAAAATTTATGTATACACGTGATATTTTATTATGATAATTAACATTAATAAGATCTTAGTATCTTACCATCAATTTAAGAAAATATTATCTAAGAATACATTCATAATTTTATATTATGCATATTTTCTTCTAAAAATATGAATTTCAGTTAAGAAAGTTTGAACACATGAATTAGATGAACCGACATTGTAATGTTAACAAAGTTATTTTGAAAAAAATAACTTAGTCTGAATTTAAAACTATAGATTCTATGAGTCCCAAAAAAATAAAATCTCCGGATAAGATCCAATGGACTCAAACAATTAAAGTTTGAGCAAAATCTAAATCCAACCTGAATCCGATATAAAAGGATTTGAATCTGGATTGAGTCTGATTATGCCCGCATTCAACCGAGTGACACCCAATTGGTAGCTGTGCTAGATTGTTTGGGCTTTTATTTGGGCCTCCCGCTAAGGCCCATGTAAATCCTGGGCCTTAATTTTTTTTTCATTTTAATAAATGATAGTAAAACTCACTCTTTCTGTGCGCCCAAAAATAAGAATGAAGTTTATGTCAGGCCTTTAAATTTGGGCTACCGAGAAGGGAGCTTTGTGATCGAATGGCCCAGAGATCATCCTGGGACTAAATCTTATCTTCTATTTATATTTTTTTTCACATATAATAAAAGTAGGAGTTGGTAAAAAAAAAAATATTCCATTTTTTGTGAAGACTAATGTACCCTATTTAAATTATATTGTGATATTTAATTATATGGCAAAAAGGTAAATAAAAGAATCCTAGAAGTATAACTAGACAAGAAGTCTCTCTTATACCAACCTTATAATTATCTTATAAAGTTTTATAACTCATTAAAATATTATTGGTAAAAAAAAAAGTTAATAATAATAAAAACTATTACTCTATATTTCTTCGAAAATTTCTTAAGAATTTATTACTTGAATCAAAAACATTGAAGAACCTAAAAAAAAAATTATGCCACATTCGTGCTACATGAATAAGAAAAATGTACTATTTAGTTAACTTAAAAACTTATAATTGGATTAGGAAAAAAAAATCAAAACATAGAAATGGTTAAAAACGGGTAAAATTAGATTAAAAAATACATGATAAAAAATGGTAAAATCAATGGGAAAACGGGTTAGATAGAAAAAAACAAGTTAAAGCAAAAAAAAATGGTGCAACTGATAAAACAACAAGGTAAATCGGCAAAAAATTGATAAAACCGGTAAAAGAAAATGAATGACATCAGCTAAACACGAGATAACACAAAAATGGATCAAATCGATAAAGAACAAGAAAACACACAAATGAGTTAAATTGGCCAAAAAAAGGTGAAATATATGAGAACATAGGTTAAATCAGCAAAATAATAAGTAAAATCGACTAAAATTGGGTTAAACCGGAGAGAATGAGTGAATTGATTAACAAATGAGATAAATTACAAAAAAGGGTGAAATTGATCAAAGAACTGGTTAAAATAACAAAAATAAAATTGTAAACTCAGTGTAAAAGCGGGTGCAATCGATATTTCTTTCGACAATTCAAATATTAAAGAACCAAAAAACATTAAAGAATCTCAAAAAAAAAAAAATTCAGCTTCATGCTAGCTATATGAATAAAATAAAGTACTACAATGTAAACTGAAAAACTTATAATTGGTTTAAGTAAAAAAAAGTCAAAACATATAAATGGTTAAAACTAGTGAAAACATATCAAATTCCATTAAAAAAATATATGATTAAAAATGATAGAACAATGGGAAAATGGGTTTAATCAAAGAAAAACGAGTTAAAGCAACAAAATGGTACTATCGATAAAACAACGGGGCAAACCAGAAAACAAGGGTAAAACGGTAACAAATGAATGATATTGGCTAAACACGGGATAACAAAAAAGAGGTCAAAACGATAAAAGAACAAAAAAAAATGAGTGAAATTGACAAAAAAAAAAAGGAAAAAAAGGTGAAATAGGGAGAAAATAGGTTAAATGAGCAAAATAATAAGTAAAATCGACTTAAATTGGGTTAAACCGGAGAAAATGAGTGAATTGATTATTAACAAATGGGATAAACAAAAAAAAAGGGTGAAATCGGTGAAATAACAAACTAAGATAATATTAAAAGAGATGGTAACTCAATGTAAAGCGGGTGAAATAGATGAAAGAACATGTTAAAATAACAAAAGAAATAATGGTAAACTCAGCGTAGTTAAAACGATAAAATAGGTTTACTATGACAAAATTGAGGAAAATTGATAAAAAAAAAGGGTTAAATTGATTAAAAAATGGATTCGGCATGTAATTGAAAACGGATGGACTCGGTAAGTTAAAGAAAGGTATAACCGATAAACTATTGGAATCGATAAAAAAAATGGTTTAAACATGTGAAAATTGGTTTAGATGGAAATATTTTGGTCAAGGAAGAAAAGAATTGATGTTGTATATTCATTTAAATGGTGGTTTTAGAATAATAATTACTTAGACATGTAGTTTTATGTTAGAAATACTTCGTAATTATACTTCGTTTTTTATTTTCAAGTTTTGGTTTTATGTATTTATGATAACAACCTTGTAACAACATAATAATTAAAGTGATTTAGTCAAAAAAGTTATGTGGTATGTAATTAAGATGATAATATGATGAAAAATGATTATATGATTGATCAACTAATATAAAAAATTAGTTAATCACATGTACGTGCACTTTTCTAGTATTGAACGTGCACTTTTCTAATAATAATAAAAGTCGTTAGCATTATAGTGACATAGCCCATCTTTCTTAGATAATTACTTAAGTCCATCACAATAGAATGACGATAGTATAAGTCGAGTAAAAAAAAACATTGTTCAAATTTGTGTTTTTTTTTTTTCGGATTGATTTTTTAATTTTTTAACTTGTTACTTATAAATTAAAGCTTGAACAAATATATAGGGAGTTGAACACAAATCTCTCGTAAAAGAAAAAAAGAAAAGAAGAGAAAAAACATAGCTAGCTATTTAAATATCACAATGTCATGTCATGCGTGTCCAATACTCCTATGTTATGGTATTAAAAATAAAGTGCAAACACACAATACAATTATTTGCTAATTATTTTCGAGATATATACGATTTGATTTGTTGAATGATTAATGTATTGTAGATATGTTCACGTTTAGATCCATATGTCAAATGCCTTGAACAATTGCCACATAGTTAAAAAATGATGGATTTTATCTAAAATCAAACATTGTTTTCTTAATCAAAAGTTCGTCAATTTCAAAACTCCAATCATAATCATCATTAGCATCACCACTATTGTATTAAGTGTTGATTCATTGTATTAGTATTTTGCCAAATGGCTGCTCGGAACCTGGTAGATCATGTCACAGCACACTAACAATATCATTTCAAATTTTAGAGGGACCTATTCCATTTGACTATCCAATATTATGTCTCATTTCAAGAAATATTGGCACTCAATGCATGTAAAGAACCAAAATGTCTTATTCATGCATGAAATATTTTGGGGTATATGCACCTGAATTTATTTATCCAGTGTTTATAGTTTATTTTAGAGTGATAAGTAAATTAATTCCCTGTGTTATTTTAAATAGACATTTTAATTCTTTATGATAAATAAAAGAAAAAAATATTTCTTTGTGTTTTTATAAAAGAAACTCAATGTCTCCCTTTTGATTTTTACATTTTTACAAGGGGGTAAAATCTCCATTATGAAATATCACAGAGAGTTAAAGTGTCCATTTATGCATATCACAGGGAGGTAAATTATCTATTTAAGCATATCACAGGGAGGTAATTGCCTATTTACGCTTATCACATGGGGTAAATTGAGGCGAATATGTTGTCAAGGGTAAATTAAATTTATCAGTTTTTTACATGAAAATGAAGCCTCAGTCACATAATAGAGTATGAGTGCAACACATCACTAGCAAGGAGGTATCTTGTAAATTATCCATTACACATATCACATGAAGTTAACTTGCCAAAAATCTGTTTATTTTATTATGTTTTATGATTGCTTTCAATAATATATTTCGTTTTTTAGTGATTAAGTTTATGATTGCAATTTTTTTACTAATTAATAACGTTGCTTCGTTAATTAGGACACTCAATTTATTTGCTAATTTACACATGAGTTGAATTTTAATTTAGTGAAATGATGTGGTTCCCTATTATGCAAACAAATACTGATTCAAATTTTTATTAATTTATCCAAAAGTCTTATCTCAAGATATTATTTTTTTGCAAAAAATTAATAATCTTGAGTGAATATAATAATTTAAATATATAATGACTCACTAAAATTGATTAGCTTTGCTTCTGTAATACCGACATCAACCTGCTTATTCATTAAACAACTAAAGTAATAATTTATTGTAAGTAAAGCTAGAAGACTTTTAGCATCATATCGTGTCGACATATTCTACTAACACATTGCACAATCTTTTTTTAGCAACCATTGAGTACGTAAAAGTAGAAATTAAATGGTGATTAAAAAAAATTGACATACGTACATTGTTGGTTTATCACCACTAAGCCTAATTGATATTTAGTTTTTACCTGCCAGCTGTTGTTTAGTATCATCACATGCAGGATCTACTCAATTTGGGACTTAATTGGACTATTAGTGTGTGCATATAGTTATTATGTAGCAAAACGAGATTAGATTTTATTTATTTATTTGTAGTTGTCCATATTAATATTGATGTGTTTATGAATTTAATTTCTTGAATACAGTTATGAAATAAATAATTAAATATAATTCCTAATTGAAATAAAATAAAACATGGAAAAAAATGACATTTATCCTCAATTAATAGTAAGAAAAATAAAGATTATTTCTAATAACTAAACATTATGAAATACAGAGAAAAGAAGAAAAAAAACCCAACGAAAATATAATGGGTAGTTAATTTTTTTTATCACAAATTCACAACTATTTTCCCTCTTTTTCCTAGCCAATTTACAGGAAGCTGCTAAGTCGGTATTAATTTGATAATTCGGGCATATTTCAAGAAAGTTAGCCACTAATATTCCCACAAACCAAACTTTTTATTGCGCCAAAATCAAATAATTTTTTCTTCGATTTCCTTTAAACAATCAAAGTGTAATTAAGGATGTAAGTGCGTTGACTAAAGTTTCTTGTATTGACATTAAAATTGTGTTCAATATTAATTTAATTATCAAGCAAATCGATTTTAGATTAATTTTGAAAGAGTTGAACACATGTAGACCTCGAGTCAATTGGACTTAATATTTGGGCTCCAAATCGAACTTTAGAATTGTGATATAATGAACATATTCTAATTAAACTTAATGTGTTATGTAATGTACATTAATTAATTCATATTTATCGCACTTTAACTAAATTTTAAATAGGTAGTTTATCTAAATTCAGCCCTAAATAATACAACTAATTAATTTTATATATTGATCAATAAGACTTAAGGCTATCATGTTCTTTATTATGGTCAGATAAAGTACCTTTTTTTTGTGTGAGTGTGTGTGTGAGAGAGATGGGTCACGTAAAATGCCTATTGATAATAATTTTCGTTATTCTAAAAATGCTCCCCAATAAGGCCATCTCCAATGGAGAGGGCCCGCCCCGGGGCTCCGGAGCCAGCCCTGCCTGGTCGTCTCCAATGGCAGGGCTCCGAAATGAAATTAATTCCATTTTGAAGACTTGCCCACTCTCACCTATACTTTTAGTTTTAATTTTGTTTTTAATATTAATATTAATAATAGTAATAATTATTAGTACTTGTAATTAAATTATTAATTATATTAAAATATTAAAATTAAAGAGAGTACATAATTAAGTAAATTAAAATTAATAGCCCATATTTACGCAAAATACGGTTAACAATGAATGTAATTGTTTGAATTTACTTTCCTTGTCTATTTTAGTATGTATTTAAATATTTAATTTAGATTAAGTATTAATCTAAATTATTTGTATAAGTGTTTAATTTAATTTTTAACTAATTCCGTATTTTTAAAAAAAATATAGCCACTACCAATATTGTAATTAAATGATTAATTTTTTAATTGCAATAAAAGAAATTAAAATAAAATGTTGAATTTAATTATTAATGATTTGTCCATAAATAAATTTAATTACAATTCTAATAATTATTAATAATTTTAATTTAAAAAATCAAATTTTATTATATTAAATAATTCAATTAAAAATTGATAACAACATATATTTATTAAATACTAGTAAATATACAATAAATATATTAAAATATTTTATTAAATAATTCAATTCTACAATTAATTTATTTAGGAGAAAATTTTAATTTTATTAAAAATTACTTTAAATAATTAATTTTGTATATATAAAAATCTTAAATAACAAAAACAATAAGAAAAAAAAAAAAAAGAGGACCAGTCAGGTGCCGCCACTTGGCGGCACCTGACCTAAAGAGGGGCGCGTGATTACACGCGCCCCTCTTCTTCCCCACAAAAGCCACGCGACCCCCGGGCAGCCCGTTCCCCACCCCGCCCACGAGCCCCCACCGCTGGAGATGGCTCCTCGTCCGCAGCCCGACCCCTCCCCCAGCCCGGCCATCTCCATTGGAGACGGCCTAAGAACAGAAAATAAAATGTTTAATTTCTGTAGCTTTTTTTTTTTTTTTGATAAATAATACTTCATTTCACCAACTCAAAAGGACGGCACAACAAAGTTTACAATGGGGTAACCCCCATCACAAAAAATATTACTAGGAAGTAAAGAAAAAGGAATACAACAAAAATGATCTTTCCAACACAAATCATCAGCCCAAGCGACAAGGTTATGAGCTGCAAAATTGAAGCCTTGAGTGATGTAGCGGAACTTCCATTTAAGCCAACATGCCCAAAAACATCTGATTTATGTAGCTGATGATACAAAACTTAGTCATGTTTTTTCCTACTGCACGTAAGAGAACAGTCAAAGTTGATTATCTACGCAATATATAATGACAATTCGACAGTTGTAACAATATTTATATTTATTTTTTGCTTTTTTTAAATGGAGATTTGCAGTTGGAAGTTGAGACAAAATAATTGATTAAGATTTGGGAACAAGTTTTAATCAAAAAATATTCGTTAGCTAGTACTCCCTACGTGGTCGTATACTAGCAATAGAACTCGTGAAAGTCAATAGGATTGTTTTAGTTTAATTATTTTTTATGCAAGTACTACAAATAAAAAATTACTATTCTTTACCTACCAGCAGAAATTGAAGAAAAATAAATTGAAGATGCAAAACAAGTGGGATTTAACAAGATTTGTGATTGTGACTTTCGATGAAGTATTTTAGGAAACGAACAAGTTTAAGATAACATAATTAAAAAGTGACATCATGAACTATATATATAGTTAAAGGTATGCAACATTATTAATTATGGGCAACAGCATACAAAAATTAAAATGATATCATAATATATGGTATTGAAAATACATTAGCTAGTTAACCTTTTTTACTTGAGTTGATTGGTTAAGGCCACTAAATATAAATATTTCTTTCCAACAGAAGTAATACATTTTCACCAAAAAAAATTACTTTATTTTTTGTGCAATTAAATAGCTACACGCTCTCCAAAAAAATCTATATAACACGTATAAGTGTATAACATTGAAGAGGTTGTGATTATGATTTCATTGCATATATGCTTGTTACAGTCAAACGACAACTGACTAGAGTTAAGAACAAAAGATATTTCAAGATATTTCATGTGTATAATAAACAAATCATATGCTTAAACTAAGTTTTATTGTCTATAAATTAAGCTCAAATTAACTCACTTCATGTAGCCCAACATGAATTACAATTTTTGAATATTCAAAATTACAAAGGTGATACGTCTCAAACCGAAGCCTTTTTTTCCTCCCTTTTCCCAATACTATAGTTAGTTTTAAAATTTAGATTTGAGTTGTGTTTCTATTCATCAAATATCATCTTTTTTTATTCAATTACGTCAATCTTGTAAACAATTCTGTACTTTTTTTTAAGCATACACATTATCATGTTAAACATATATGAAATTTTACTGAGTTTACATAATTTAATCAAGAAATTGCATCACAATATTTAATCAAGGAAAAATAGAGAAAATTGCGCTTTCTCCCCCAAACATATAGTTGAGTTGTACTTTCCCCATGAACTTATATGCGTATTGCATTTTTCACCCTAAACTTTTGTGTTGCACTTTTCCCCCTGGACTCTTTGGTCGGAAAAGAGTTCAGGGGGAAAGAGTAACATTAATGTAAGGTCAAGGGTGGACAGTGCAAAAAATTAAAGTTCAAGGGGGAAAATGCAACTTGACTATAAGTATAGGGGAAAATTGCAATTTTCTGATTGAAAGAATTGTTTTATTTATTTAATTTATAGGTTTACCTCTTTATTCTTGAAATGTTAATTATCAACTAGACAATTCACGACTTCAGATTGTCATTTTTAATTAAACAAATTTTAACAACTTGAAACTTCATTTCAAGAATATAATTCAAAACTTGCAAGATACCTAAATATGAATTATGGTGTATGCTCAATTTTATTCTCACTCTTAATGTTCAAATATATTTGTATCTATTTTATATTTGTTAATTTAGTACTATTTTTTTTGCTTTTTATGTATTTTTATATTCTAATGATAATTATACATAATTGTTAAAATTTCATGTTTTTTGCCCTTTGAGTTATAATTGATTGCAAAAAACTGATTTTTGCCCCCCTAAACATACATCAAAGTTGCACTTTTTCTAATCTTACACCCTCGTTGACTTTTCACCCCAAACTTTTGTGTTGCACTTTTTCCTCTGAACTCTTTGGTCGGAACAGTGATCGGAAAAGAATTCAGGGAGGAAAGTGCAACATTATTGTGAGTTTAAGTTTAATTGAAGTTCGGGGGGTTGGGGGGCAATGCAACTTGAATGTAAATTCATGGGGAAATTGTGATTTTCTCTAAAAAGATATGGTGAATTCATATTGAACCCCTATGAAAGATGTACACCTAATATATCCGATTAAATTCAAAATGGAGTCAATTATTTCTAAGAAATGAATACGTTTCCGGAACAAAAATAAATTAGTTTTAAATCTTATACTATATGCCAGTGCTAATTTGGTAATTATATTTATAAGCATTTTTTGGCGCTGACACGAGTTAACTTTATCCGATTTGGTAGTTACAAATGGTTGACATTTTCGTTTCATGTTGATAATAACCATCTTTAAGATGAGGTACAATTATTGTGTGGAGGAAAATTCCTGCTCATATTTGATTTGGTCAAACTCATTCAACAACTAAGTAAGTGTATTGCATTTATTTTGTGATTGATCACTTTTTTAGGAGTTTTATCCAATTTCAAAGCAAATGTATTGCATTTGCAATGTAACTATTTTGGGTTCGGCCAAACCCGTTTGAGATAAGAATTGACATGATGTAGAACGTATATCGTGGCACTATGCCACTATATGAATGGCTATACTGATTCTACAAGAACACAATCTTCGTATGGAAGTAGTTTGGCTAGGTTTTGCCTCACTCAAATCGAGTCAAATTAACCTGATTAGCTAAAGTGTTTGAAGGATTTAAGTCTAAATCTGGTTTCAGCTTAAACCGAAACCTATAAAACCTTACTTGAAATTATAAAATAATTGATTTGACAGTTGTCAAATCTTTTTCACACATATAAAATTATTGATTTGATATTTATGACCTATTTTTCTTCTCCAAACTTCAACAACCAAACATCAATCAAAATTACATCTCAAGTTTTCAAAACTCACTTGCTATTACCTATTTTTTTTAATATCTCACCATTCTATTAAAACCATTAACTAAATCGAGTTTTAAAGGGCCTGTTTGTTTGGCGTTTGGGAAAGTAGTTTGGGAGAGTTGTGGAGGTTTGTGAAATAATCTCGATTTGCGTAATGTTGTTTGTTTGGGTTTTGAGAGAGTGGTTTGAGAAATAAAGTAGGTATAGATTTTTTTGGAAGAGTTGGGTTGTAAGTGTAAGATGTGTAATACTTTATGTCAAATCATGTTTTTTATGGGAGATAAATTGTGTAAGAGATAGATTACTTTATGTCAAATCAAAGTAGAGTTTGTATAGGTTTTATTTAGAGATAAGAAAATTGTTGTTTGTTTGGCTTTTGAGAGAGTAGTTTGAGAAAATTAATGGATGAAAAATTTATTTCTGAAAGTAGAAAACATGTTTGTTTGGCATTTCCCAAACAAGAAAAAAATCTGGGAAACGCCAAACAAACAGACCCAAAGTTTCTCCGAAAATTCCCAAACCACTTTCTAAAATCAAACCGAGATAAAACCTAGCCGTG
This sequence comes from Penstemon newberryi var. newberryi, assembly GCA_030819805.1. Lineage (NCBI taxonomy): Eukaryota > Viridiplantae > Streptophyta > Magnoliopsida > Lamiales > Plantaginaceae > Penstemon > Penstemon newberryi. Next base: position 8,462,928 of record JAUALY010000004.1, on the reverse strand, counting down.
TCTATTATAAGCCAAATGTCGCTCGGGGTCTATCAAACGGAGATAGGATTCTGCCAAAAATATCACGTTATGTGGCAGCTTGATTACGGATCAATGCCACACTGTATCATAATCTCACAAGTATGAGCCAAGCCAAAATACCGCGTCTGCCGGTTAAAGCGTTGACCTTTAAGCACGTGAATCAATTTGAAACAGTCAAAGGCATGTTACATTCATCATATACAGATGAATTATATTCATAGGGGTTGTATGATAAACATATGTGCATAAAAGGACAAAAAATTGTCCTCTCACATACACTTGTCGCTCATCCAACACTTGGAGTTTCTAGGCAAAATTGCAGAAAACGTCACAAACTAATCAGTGATTTTGGGTTTTAGTCCCAAACTTTATCACCTCATCGAATTTCGTCCCGTAATTTAATATTTTTTTGGATATCATCCCACCGTTAATTATAAGACGAAAATTGCGCATGTGTCCGTTAAATTGCTACATGGTTGTTACGTGTCATGATGTGGCAAATTTTAGCCTGAACAATTGTATAATATTGCATATTTCGTCCCAAACTAATTACAAGATTGAACCGTCATTTTCGTTAAATTAGAAATTTAATATTGGGACTAAATTCATGTAAAATGGTAAATTACTGGACGAAATTCGGCGAGTTGATATAGTTTGAGACGAAAAACCAAAATTAGTTATTAGTTTGGGACAAATTTCCGAAAAAATATTAAATTACGTGACGAAATTCGGTGAATTGATATAGTTCGGGACGAAAACCCAAAATCACTAATTAGTTTGGGAAGTTTTCTACAATTTTGCCGAGTTTCTATTTATATTTCGTAGCTTTTACAAATTATGTTTTCAACCCTTAAATCCTTTAATTCTTATTCATCAAAATAAAATAAAAAATCTTACTCTTATTTTAAATTCTTGAAATGTTCCAAAATAGGCTACATTTCTAAAATGAAATTATTATTTCTCAAAATTACTCTCTTACATAAAATAATAATTTGGCGTCACTAATTTCATCCGCTAGTCAAGGACATAAATGTATAGATATCAAAAGTTACACACTTTTCAACTTTTATAAAAAAATTCGTTCAAAAAAGTAGACTGAGAAAAAATTTAGGAACGGAGGGAATAATCATATTGAAAGCATGTTGGTAATTATATTAAAAATTAGGTCAATTAATAGTATAATACTATACAATAATAACTTTTAAAATTTTAAAATTATTCCTTTAAGAACATTAAAATATATTGTAGATGACTGCATGCAAATTATATCCTGAAACGGATTTGTTCGAAGTTAGAGTAACTAAGTGCAATACATTTATTTTCGGATTGAGTAAAATTTCTAGGAGAGTAATCAATCACAAATCAAGTGCAATACAATTGCTTTGTGGTTGTATGAGTTTGATCAAGACAGATTTGGGCAATAAATTTCCATGCAACCCAATAACAAAGCTAATATGAATATATATTAAATGACATCTATAATTTTCGGGAAATTTTTACCCAGACCGGATTTGGCCGAACCCAAAGTAACTACATGGCAAGTGTAATACACTTGCTTTGGGATTGGATGTAACTCTATGGAGAGTGACCAATCACAAATCAAGTGCAATACACTTGTTTGGTGATTTGATGGGTTTGGCCAAGTCAGGCTTGGACAAGAATTTTCCATAATTTTCTCAGAATTTAAGCCAGAATTAAGAATATATAATTTCTATCAAATGTGTAGTGAAATGAACACAAAGCAAGTTGGAAGAATTTATATTATACTTTTATCACAATAATAATTATAAATTATCTTCGGTAATATAGTAGTTGCAACTTGCAACTGTGTAGGGTTGTTATTGTTTTGCTTCAGTCTTCAGGGTTTGATTACTAACTATACATGATGCACATACCCACACAGAATAGGGTGATTAACTTCAAAATAGTTACTTTATTGTAAGAGAAAAAATCATAAGAATGAAAATTACGTAACACTAATTTTTAAAAGTTATTTTTCTTATTCGTTACGCTAACATAAAGTGAGTTAATTTGAATACAGGCACAATAGGAATTAAATGAGAATGTTGGATTTTCATTTCTTGCTTTGTGGGATTTTACCTAATTTGCTGTCCAAATTAAAGTAAATATTCTTGGCATGTGTGTGTAGTATAGCTCTACTTAATTTCTTCTTTACAGTACTTACTAGTAAAGTCATATTTTAGCTTAAAGTTGTGATATCTTATTAAATTTAGAAAAGGATAGATGCCAATGGCATGGTCTTCTTTTAGAATGTTTCTCACGGTAAAACACTTATCAGTTTCTAAATAATTTCCTAAAACTAGAGTAATCTTTTATTAATCTCAGTTCTGTCCTTCCCATATTAATAGGCATGCCAAAAACAAGCAATTACTATTTTTAAATGGAAATAAGAATTCTCCCCCTTTTATATAAAACTAGAAAAGTACACGTGCGTTGCACGTGATTAACTAATTTCCTACGTTAGTTGAATCATATAATTATTTTTCATCATACTATGGTCTTAATGACATACCACATTATTTTTTTGACTAAATCACTTTAATTATTACTATATTTTTACCAAGAATTTAAAGTTGTTATCATAAATATCTAAAATCAAAACTTGCAAATAAAATATGAACTATAATTATTAAGTATTTCTAATCTTAAAGTACATGTGTACATGATAACTATTTCCATTTAAACAATTTTCACATGTTTAACAATTTTTTTTTATCGATTTAACCAATTTTGCTGGTTATACATATCTTTTACTGAGATCATCTATTTTCAATTACATGTCTAATCCAATTTTTAACTAATCTAACCGTTTTTACTAATTTTCCTCAATTTTGTCGAGTAAACCTGCGTTTACACTAAGTTTACCATTTTTTTTACTATTTTAACATGTTCTTTCATCGATTTCATTTGCTTTTACATTGAGTTTACCATTTCTTTTTATGTTATTTTAATCCGTTATTTCACCCAATTTTGTGGTTTATCCATTCGTTAATCAATTCACTCATTCTATCTTATTTAACCCAATTTTCGTCGATTTTACTTATTCTTTTGTTGATTTATCCTATTTTCTCGACTATATCACCTTTTTTTGTGTCAATTTAACTCGTATTTTTGTTCTTGTTCTTTTTCGATTTGACCTTTTTTTGTTATTATGTGTTTAACCAATTTCATTCATTTTTTACCGATTTACCTCGTTGTTTTATCGATTGTACCATTTTTTGTTGTTTTAGCTCTTTTTTATTCGATTTAACCCATTTTTTCATTGTTTTACCCTTTTTTATCATATATTTTTTAATCGAATTTTAACCGTTATCAACAGTTTGTTTTGACTTTTTTTAACTTAACCCAATTATAAGTTTCTCAATTAACTAAACAATACTTTGTTTTATTCATATATCACAAATGTGGCTTCTTTTTATTTTTTTTGGGATTAATTGATCATTTATTAAGAATTATCCAAAGAAATATCAATTCCATCTGCTTTAACACTGAGTTTATCATTTTTTTTTGTTATTTTAACCCGTTCTTTGATCGATTTCACCCGTTTTTGTGTTTCATCCCATTCGTTAATCAATTCACCCATTCTCTTCGGTTTAACCCAATTTTAGTCAATTTTACATATTCTTATGTTGATTGCGTAATTCAACCCATTTTCTCACCTATTTCACATTTTTTCCAATTTAACTCATTTTTTATTTTTATTCTTTTATCGATTTGATCCCCCCCCCCCCCCCCCCCCCCCCCCCCCGCCCCCCTTTTTCGTTAACCCATGTTTAATCAATATCATTCATTTTTTACCAGTTAACCTTTTTTGAAGACTTACCCCGTTGTTTTATCAATTGTACCATTTTTTTTGCATTAACTCGTTTTTCTTCTATATAACCCGCCATTTTCCATTGATTTACCATATTTTATCATATATATTTTTAATCATATTTTTTTTTATTAGTTTAGTCCGTTCTTTCACAGATTTCACCATTTTTGTTTGGTTTGTATCCCCATTTGTTAATCAATCCATTTATTCTCTCTAGTTTAAACCAATTTTAGTCAATTTTCACGTTTGCTAATCAATTCACTCATTCTCTTCGGTTTAACCAAATTTTAGTCTGATTTTACTTATTTTTTTACTTATTTAACCTATTTTCTCACATATTTCACCGTTTTTTTGCCAATTAAGTCATTTTTTTATTCTTGTTCTTTTATGGATTTGTTCCATTTTTTTGTTATCCCGTGTTTAGCCGATCTCATTCATTCTTTTTTACCAATTTTTCCAATTTTTTTGTTAGTTAACCTTGTTGTTTTATCAATGGCACCATTTCTTTTTTGCTTTTGCTCGCTCTTCTTTCTTTCTATCTAACCCATTTTTCCATTGATTTAATCATTTTCTTTATCATATATTTTTAATCCTAATTTACTTATTTGCCGGTTTTAACAATAGTTTAGCCGATGTCATTTATTCTTTTACCAATTTTACACAATTTTTTGTATGTTAACCTTGTTGTTTTATCAATGACTCCATTTTTTTTTGCTTCAACTTGCATTTCTTTCAATCTAACCCATTTTCCATTGATTTTACCAATGGACGACATCAATTATTTTATTTCTTGACCTTGATATTTCCATCTAAACCATTTTCACAGATTTAACCCCCTTTTTATTTATCGATTTTACCAGTTTTACCTGATATACATGCCTTTTACTGAGTTTATCCATTTTCAATTACATGCTTAATCTATTTTTTAAACAATTTGACATGTTACCAATTTTCCTCAATTTTGCCGAGTGAACCTATTTTATCGATTTAACCAGCTTTTACACTAAGTTTATATATATATTTTTTTTGTTATTTTAACATATTGTTTCATCGATTTCATCTGTTTTTACATTGAGCTTACCATTTTTTTTGTTATACTAAATCGTTCATTCACCGATTTCATCAATTTTTGTAGTTTATCTCATTTTATAATCAATTAACGCATTCTCTCTGATTTAACCAAATTTTAGTCGATTTAACTTATTCTTTTGTCGATTAACCTATTTTCTCGCATATTTCACCTTTTCTTGTTCATTCATCGATTTGACCCTTTTTTATCCCGTGTTTAGCCGATATCATTCACTTCTATCGATTTATCAGGCTTTTGTCGGTTTACCATGGTGTTTTATCGATTCCACCATTTTATGTTGCTTTAACTTGTTTTTCTTCTATATAAACCATTTTCCACTGATTTTACTATTTTTTATCATATATTTCTTTTATCGAATTTTACTCGTTTTCAACGATTTTAATCATTTCTATATTTTGATTTTTTATTGGTTCAAGTCCATTTATAAGTTTTTCAGTTAACTAAATAATACTTTTTTTATTCATGTAGCACGAATGTGATATAATTTTATTTTTTGATGAGGTTCTTTAATAAGTGATAATTTTTTAAGAACTTTCCACATAAATATCGATTTCACCCGCTTTTACACTGAATTACCCTTTTTGTGGTTTATCCCATTTGTTAATCAATCCACCAATTATCTCCGGTTTAACCCAAAATTAGTTGGTTTTGTTGGTCCCAAGTGGTCAGATGAGGTTTAGAGGGGGGGGTGAATAAACCTCTTTAAAAATTTGCCTTTTAAAAATCTCTAACTTTTCTGTCAGCAGACTAAGCTGATCAAGAATTGTAAGCAGACTAAGCTGATCTTGCACAAAGCTTTGAACAGCAGAGTTGACCACTCTTCTGATTTTACTTAGCTGATTTTATCAAAATCAGAGTTTCAAAATTAACTATCTTGCAGCGGATTTATCAAGTGTTTTTCACAAGTAGTTTTCTTTAACCTTGAAATAGTTTTATCCCCAGTTTTTAAATAAACTCCTTTATAAAACTTTTCAGCAGTTAACCTTTTAAGTGTTTTAAAACTGTTCTTTCAAATATGCAGAAAATAATGCAAGTTAAAAACACAAAGGATTTTTATAGTGGTTATATGGATGTAAATCCTTTAGTCCACTCTTCCAAGTCACTTAGATCTTGGGTTATACTATAGTCACAAAGATTACAGTACACTCTGCTTGCGCCAACCAACAGATGAACTGGCCACAAGTTCATAGTAGGAAATCACAAAGAAATTCCTAATCTCTGAAGTAATATCGCTCACAAAGATTGATATCTACTCCTCACAACACAACCTAACAAAATCACTCAGATTTTACAAGTATTTTCTATTTTTCTCTCTATTTGCTTCGTCAACAAATGACTTAGCTGATTAGTGTTCTGTTCTTGAGTTTTGAGACTTAGAGAAGTTCTGCTTCGAATTTTAGCTCTCAAAGTGTGTTGTCTCTGTGTTGTTCTTCTCTTCAACTCATGAACTGAACTATTTATACTTGGAGATTTGAATTTCTGCCCGTTGAGAGATCGACAGCTGTTCAAATCCTCGAGTACTGGTCCTTCCTGCAGAAACGGCTACCTGCGACTGAACACTGTACACTCTGCTGTACTTGCTGTCAGATCGCATTAAATGCACCAATCTGATACGAGGTTTCTCTTCAATCATTTGTCATTAATACCCTTCCTCTTCATCATTTATTACTCCAAGTGCATTTATTACCGTTGCACTGATCTTCTGATCTACTTCCACTTAGCTGATCGAAATTACTCGTCTGATGTATACTCGGCTGATCCCAAACTTGAACTAATCTGATTTGAGTCGGCTGATCGTCCACCAGTCTGATTTCTTCCTCAGCAATAGATCAGTAGTCTTCTGGACCATATTTGACTAGTCTGAATAAGTCTTCCTTAGTCAAATATCTTAGAAGGTTTTTACTAAGCTTCCATACTTAGCTGATTCTGATGTTTTGGAAATCATCAAAACCTCCCTTCACTTTATGTCTTCCATCTTCATCTTCATCCAACAATTTCCCCCTTTTTGATGATGACAAAACTTCAGCTAAGTACCTGTTCCTAAAGCTAAAGTTTAAGTCCTCAAAAATTTCTGAGATAGAAATGATTTGTTGGAAACTTGAACTTTTATAGATTATATCAATTGATTACAAGTTACAAGTTTAACAGATGAGATAACAGAAAGTAAAATTTTACAAGTTTAACAAAAAGATTACAAGTGACCTAGTCTAATGACTTAGTCTAGTCCTTCTTCTCTTCTTGTGTTTCTCCTTCTTCTTCATTTTCAGGGTCTTCATCTTCTTGTTCAGAACTAGAGAGATCTTGTTCAAGCATTTCAAATCTTCTTCTGAGATCCTCTATTCTTTTGTACTTGACGTATGGATCTAACTGTTCAGCAGCAGAGTCCTTGGAAGCAGCAATCTCCTTATCAGATTTTACTGGTTCTTTGGGCTCTTCATCAGCATCGTTGTCTGCCTCAGTTACTTCATTGTCTGGTCTGCTTGTATTTTCATCATCAGCATCCTTTTCAGCAGAGTCCAACTTTTCAGTAACTTCAGCTGATAAATTAGCATCAGCACCCTTCTTCTTCGTTGTAGAATCTCCATCTTCCCCCTTTTTGTCATCATCAGCAGGGTAGACAGGTTCTTCAGGCAGAACATGAGTGATGTTAATTGCGTCACAAATCAGTCTGATGTTTTTATCCACCGCCAGAAGATGATTTTCCCTCTTCAGTTGCTGCAATGTGTTGTAGGATTCAATCTTCTTGAATGTAAGATCCACTTGATCACAAAGTTGAATCTGAGAACTCAGAATCAAGTCAGCTGATGTAGTGAATGCTTTCAGCATGCTCTCAGCTTTTACTTCATGAGCCTCCATTGCATTTGCAACAACTTCATTAATGTCCCTCCAACCAGCTGTGTTGTTTTTGACCCTTGCACCAAATGTTTCCACATCCAGTCTGATAGCTTGTACTTCATTTTTAATGTTTGCCATTTCTTCCACTATCAGAGGGCTAGGATCAGCAGCCTTTGGGACTTTTTCAGCAGCAGCAGACAGCATAGTTAAGGCTACTTCCTTAAACGTATTCATTTGTTCTCTATGTCTGTCTTCCATTTCCTTCATTGAGTTGGCAATCAGCTGATGGATGGACTCCAAAATAGCTGGTTGCAAGTCTGTTGAAGTTGATGGAGTGGCTGTGCTTGCTTGAGCAATCTCAGGAGTTTTGTCAGTCTCCTTTGGTTCATCAGTCAGAGTAGTCTGCTGTTGGGGCAACTTCTCTGATGATGTTGAGATTTCAGCAATCTTCTGTTGGACCTGTGTTGGCTCATTTATCTCTGTAACAACATCAACACCATTATCAGCAACAACAGTTTTATGTGTAAATATAAGAGCAGGTGTAAATGGTGAAGTTGTCTGTTCAGGTAAGTCTTCATATGTTTTGATAGCCGGTCCAAAGACGATCTGTTGTAAGCTTGGCATAGGTAACATTGAACTGGGTTGACCCTTCTGATGTCTGGTCTTCTTTGCCCATACTTCCAAAGTTACAGATAATGCCAGCTTGACCATTCTGTTCTGTAGATTTTCATCTGAAGCAGGAGTTTCAGGAACAGAACTTTGTAGCAACTTGGCTTCAGACTTTGCCAACTTCCTCATTCGATAGTGAATCATATCAAAGAAGTGGTCTGAATCCAATGCTTGCCTCAGACATCCAGTTTCCAGAAATTGCAGGACCCATCTTTCCTCAGCAGCAAAATCCTTCCACTGTACTATTTGATCCTTTGTCTTGGTCAGACGATACTCTCTCCATCTGTTGTATCTGATCTTTTCCGTAACAAAGAGACTCTGACGGACCAAAACATCGTTATACCGCTCAAGATCTGCCACAAACTGTTTGAACATTTCTGGATCATTTTGAACTATGCTCAGAGCATATTTCAGTTCTGATCTCTTCTTCTTTGGCAGCTTGGGTGTTGGCATAACAGCCTTTGGCTTCTTGGGATCTCCAATTGTGATTCCACCACTGTACCTTGGACCTTGAGCATCCTTGGTACTGGCTTCAATAGCCATAGCCAAATCATGAGCTTCTTTAGCAGCTTTCTCAGCTTCAGACATGTTTTTAGTCTGAGCCTCAAGCTCCTTAAGTTTGCGAGCGTTTTCTTTTTCTTTCTTTTTCTTCTCAGCTTCATCTATCTTTTTCTGCTCAGCAGCAGTGATCACTTTAACCTTTGCCTTACCAGTTCTCTTCCTTCTGGCGGCAGGTGATTCAACTACTTGTAATGGAACAGCAGCAGTTGGTGTAGGATGAATGAGTGGGACATTCTCCTCTGCTGGTAAAGTAGTTGGCTGTTCAGCAACAGCAGACTTGTCAAGAGATAGGTCCACTGCTGACTCATCTTCTGCAGCTTTTTCTACTGCATCCACTGGTCTTTCAGCAGCAGGGTTTTCTCTGACTTGAACAGTTGGGGCAGTGGTAAAGGTAACTCGTTGACCTCCCAGAGTTAACTTTCTTTTTGCCTTTGGCTTGGGCAAAGCTTCAGGTTGTCGAGGTTCAGCAGTTCTCTTTACTGAACTCCTTGTTCTTCTTCCAACTTCTTTTATCTGAACTGGTTCGTCAGACTCAGTTCTTTCTGGAGATGTTTCAGTACTCATCTCACTGATTTCCTTAGTCACCTCAGTGACTATCTGGTTAGCAACATCAGCAGACTCTACTGATCTGGCTTCAACAGCAGGGTTTGCTGTTTGATCAGCAGACTTCGTCTTGATGGTAATCTTGGGTTTCTTGGCAGCAGGCTTCTCTTCTTTTCCTCTTGCCTTTCTTTTAGAAGTAGCTCCAATCTTAACTGGTTCATACATTTTCACTTCATTCAGCTTGTGAACTGTCTTCCCGTTCACCAATGGACATCCCAGAGCTGAGAGTAGATGACTCATCATCACCACATGTCCATTCTTCTTTAACGCCAGAAGATAAAAGTAGTGAATAGCCCAGTTAACATCCAACCCATAGTAGATGCAAACCATTGTTTGGTACCTTCTCCTAGGTAACCCATCTAAGGAGCTCGTACAACACTCCAAAATTTTTGCAATGATATCAGCAAACCTTTGAAACTCGTCTTTCAGCTGAGTTTTCATAAGGCTTCCAGTCATTGGTTCTCCATCCTTCGCACAGACAAACCAAAATTCTTCCTCTTTTTCTTGAGCCAGGGTAAATACCTCTCCTCCTTCATTTTTCAGGCCATAAATTTCATTCAAAACAGCAGGTGAAACACAGATAGTTTTACCTCCGACAGTAGCCACAGAAATCATTTTGGTTAGGTCATTTTTTCTAGATCCATAGTAGTCAGCAACATCTTCAGTGAAAACATACTCCTCATGAGCTTCCAAAACCTTCACCAATGATGCCTCTTTAATTTTGACCAAGATTTCTTTCATTAGAGGAGTTCCAGAAGAGTAGAACTTCTCGTAATTCAAATAACGTCCTTCAGCTCCGGCCATTTTGAAAAAATTTGTAGTAGCTTGAGAGAAATTTAACACTTTTAAGGCAGAAAAGATGAGTTAGTAACTTCTTTTTCACTTAGAATAATTTTGGGTGCGTAAGGTTTAACCCTTCTGATCAGATCTGGATTTATAGATTTCGAAATGCTTCGGTTTCCGTGTTATACGCGGACGGTTTGATTTGATCTGTCAGTTTTTAATCGTGCGGGCGAGAATCGCGGAATTCAAAATTTATTAATTATGTCAGGCAGGCGGGAATTTGAAACGCCACTTGTCTGTTACTTATAAAAGCGTGCTTTTGATAAAACGTTTTTGCACAACACTTTAAATATAAGATGACATAAATAATAACAGATGAGTAAAGTGATACTTATCTGATAAACGACTTGTCTGATACAATATATCACTAGTGAAAGCCAATATCTAGTGATCTTCCTTTGCTGTTTGTCAATCCAGCAAGATAAACAATCTTCGAATCTTCAAGAATTAAGAACAAATCTTCTGATTAAAACAACTTCAACTAACTGTCATTGAAGATTTCATCTTTAAAACAAGGGTACCGCTAGTCTTACACGTTCCCCCTGAATTCAAGAATTCATCAGTCAACTAGTCTGTTGAGAGTTAGCCTTCTTGAAGTGTAACGCTTGTTGATGTCAGATTAGTAAGCTGTTGAACCCAGTCTTCTGACAGGTTCCCCCTCAGCTTATGAATCCAATTTTAACAAGCCTAATTCCGCTCTTAGAGTGGAGAATCTAGCTTCATTCAGTGGTTTGGTGAAAATGTCAGCAATCTGGTTGTCTGTATGAACATACTCAATAATAACATTTCCCTTTTCAACATGGTCTCTGATGAAGTGATGTTTGATCTCAATATGTTTAGTCCTGGAATGACTAGTAGTATTCTGAGTAAGTGAGATTGCACTTGTATTATCACAGTAGATAGGGATTCCACTGATCTTGAGATTATAGTCTTCAAGTTGATGCTTCAACCAAAGTATTTGTGCACAACATGCTCCAGCAGCAATGTATTCAGCTTCAGCAGTAGATATGGATACTGAAGTCTGTTTCTTACTCATCCATGAGATCAGACGACTGCCTAAAAATTGACACGTACCTGTAGTACTCTTCCTATCAATTTTGCAGCCAGCAAGGTCAGAATCTGAATATCCAATAAGTTCAAATCCTGATTCCCTTGGGTACCACAATCCCAATTCTTGAGTGCCTTTGAGATACTTTAGTATTCTTTTAGCAGCTAAGAGATGAGATTCCTTAGGATCTGATTGAAATCTTGCACAGACCCCAACAGAATACATAATATCAGGTCTGCTAGCTGTTAAGTATAACAGTGACCCAATTATGCCTCTGTATTTGGTGATGTCAACTGATTTGCCACCTTCATCCTTGTCCAGACGAAGTCCAGTAGACATAGGAACAGTAACAGATGAGCTAGTTTCCATACCAAATTTCTTAAACAGATCTTTTGTGTACTTTGCTTGATTAATAAAAATACCATCAGGCAGCTGTTTGACTTGTAATCCAAGAAAGTAATTTAATTCTCCCATCATGCTCATTTCAAACTTGTTCTGCATCAGCTTAGAGAATCTTTCACACATCTGTTTGTTAGTTGAACCAAAAATAATATCGTCTACATATATTTGTACCAACAATATATGATTATCCCATTTAATAGTAAACAAGGTTTTATCTACTTTACCTTTGTGAAATCCTTTAATTAAAAGAAAATCAGATAAAGTATCATACCATGCTCTTGGAGCCTGTTTCAGTCCATAGAGAGCTTTCTTCAGACGATATACCTTATCTCCTTGTTGATAAACTTCAAATCCAGGAGGTTGTTCAACATACACTTCTTCTTGCAATTCTCCATTTAGAAAAGCAGACTTCACATCCATCTGAAAGACAGTGAAGTTCTTGTGAGCAGCATAGGCTAGGAACAATCTGATTGCTTCAAGCCTTGCAACTGGTGCGAATGTCTCATCAAAATCAATGCCTTCTTCTTGGCAGTAACCTTTGGCAACTAGTCTTGCTTTGTTTCTGGTAACCATACCATCTTCATTCATCTTATTTCTGAAAACCCACTTAGTGCCAATTACTCTTTGATGAGTAGGTCTGGGAACTAAGTACCAGACTTCATTCCTTTCAAATTGATTCAACTCTTCTTGCATAGCTTCAATCCAGTGAGAATCACCAAGAGCTTCATCAATTAATTTAGGCTCAATTTGTGAAAGAAAACTTACAAACATTGTTTCATTTGCAGTTGACCTTCTTGTTCTAACTCTATCCAAGGGATCACCAATCACTAACTCTGGTGGGTGATCTCTGAGCCATCTGAGATCAGGTTGCAAATCTGGATGTTGTCCTCTGGATTGATCTTGCAACACCACTGTTGGAGTCTCAGTAGTAGTCTGTTGAACAGTTGTGGTCTGTTGAACAGTCTCTGGTCTGTCAGCTGTTTGCAACTCCTCTGTTAGACAATCAGCAGACTGATTTTGAACAGCACTTGAGTTAACAGCTTGAGATAAGTTGGGTAGTATGATGGGTACATATTCTTCCTTTCTTTCCACATTCAATTTCTGAAAGTCAGCAGATATCTCAGGGTTTGCACTTTGATTCTTTTCAGATGATTGACTTGGTTCATCAAATACTACATGAATAGATTCTTCTACAAGCAAAGTTCTTTTGTTAAACACTCTGTAAGCTTTACTGACAGTAGAGTAACCTACAAAAACAGCTTCATCAGCCTTCTCTGCAAATGCAGTGAGGTGATTTTTCCCATTGTTCAAAACATAACATTTACAACCAAAAATCCTAAGATAATGTAAATTAGGCTTTCTGTTGTTCCATAACTCATAAGGTGTCTTGTTTTGACTTTTGTTGATCATACACCTATTCTGTGTATAACATGCTGTGTTTGTAGCTTCTGCCCAGAATCTTTGGGGCAGCTTTGCTTCAGCTATCATTGTCCTGGTAGCTTCTTTTAGAGTTCTGTTTCTCCTTTCAGCAACTCCATTTTGTTGAGGGGTTCTGGCAGCAGAGTACTCATGACTGATTCCTCTGGAATTACAGTACTCTTCAACAGTAGAGTTTGTAAACTCAGTCCCTCTATCTGATCTGATCTTCAAAATTCTTTGACTCTTCTCATTCTGGATCAGTTCCATCAGATTTGTAAGATGTTCCTTGGTTTCACTTTTCTTCTTCATGAAGATTACCCAAGTAAATCTTGAAAAATCATCCACAACAGCTAGGCAGTATTTCTTCCCACCATTGCTGATTGGATCAATAGGGCCAAACAAATCCATATGCAGTAGCTCCAAAATTCTGGTTGAAGATTGGTGCTTCTTGCTTTTGAAAGATGACTTCACTTGTTTACCCTTCTGACAGGCATCACAGAGCTTGTCTTTGCTCATGACTGTCTTTGGAATTCCTTCTACCAGATCATTCTTTATCAATCTGTTGATGGTCTTGAAATTCAAATGATTCATTCTTTTGTGCCAAAGCCAACTGATTTCACTTGGTGTAGAAGCCACTAAGCAAACGTTTGAATTCTTGTCCACAGAATTCCAGTCGACTACATAGATGTTTCCTTGTCTTCTTCCAGATAAAATAACCTTCTTTGTTCCAATTTGTTCAACATAACACTTATCTGATGAAAACACCACGGAAAATCCTTTGTCACAAAATTGACTTATGCTCAGCAGATTGTACTTCAGGCCACTAACATATGAGACGTCAGATATCTCTATGTTTCCTTTGATAAGCTTTCCAACAGCTACAACCTTGCCTTCTTTGCTGTCTCCAAAAGTAACTCTTGGACCATTTACAGCAACAGCATCTGCCAGTTCATGTATGTCTCCACACATGTGCCTTGAACATCCACTGTCCAAGTACCATTTCTTCGCTATTTTACTCCTACTCCTAATCCTAACCTACAAAACAAAATAAAAATGTTTTAGGTACCCTTTATTGAGAGGGTCCTGGCGGATTAGTATCACCTTTGACAACCCAAGATGTTGAAGTCTTAGGCTTCTTAGGCTTTGCAGTCTTAGCAGGAGCATGAGCAATTTCATTTACATCATAATCAGCAGGCATATTATGGTGATAATCATTATGATGATGATAAGGCTCATAAGCAGGATATGATGCATGATAAGTAGGGTAGGCATGCATTGTTTGATGAGCAGGATATGCAGCAAAATGAGGTGGATAATGAGGTGCAGCATAATATGGTGGATAAGCAGGTTGCACATAATAAGACTCATTTCCATAGTAAGCATTTTTGTTGTAATTTCTTTGCTTCTTAGGTCTGCTCTTTACTTGCTCTTTAACAGACGACTTAGCTTTACTAGTCTGATTGGTTTTACTCTTATCAGCAGACTTCTTGGGACTACTCTGCTGTTTGGTTTTACCAGTCTGTTTTTCAGTTTCAGGCTTTTTACCCTTCTTAGCCTTAGGAGTCTTTATCTCCTTTTTCTCAATCTCAGGTGAAATGGGTTTAGTAGTCTGAACATACAAGACAATATTACTATTATCAGCAGATATAAATTTTTCAGCTTTGTTCAGTTCTAAACTTTCTTTTACTAAGGGAGTACTCTGTTCAGTTGGTTTATCTATTGTCACAACAGACGACTTAGGAACAGACGACTTATTATGCAAAGATATTCTAGCTTCAAGTTCTTTGATTTGTCCCTTGTACATTTCACATTCAGCTCTCAGAGATTCACATTCATGCGAAAGCTTTTTATACATGGCTGATTCGTCAGGTTTTTCAACCTTAAGTTTCAGTTTAGCATTTTGCTTTTTCAGCAGAATCATCTCGTCCTTAAGCTTAGCAAGCTCATTAACAACATCTACTTTGTTGTTCATCATTTGCTCAAATGAGTTAAACAGTTCAAGCTCACTTTCAGAGAGTATTACCTCATTGTCAGAATCATCAGATTCCTTTGCCATGAGACACAGTAGTGCAGGTGTTTCGTCAAAAACAGAGTCATCACTTGAAGTGCCAGATTCTGTGTTTGATGAGTGGATGGCTGCCATCTTTTCAGCTTCAGCCAACAGCACCTTGCTCTTTTGGTATCTCTTCTCTCTTCTTTCTTTTCTTTGTTTCTTTTCCTCCTCTGTGTACTTCTCCGCTTTAGGATATGGGCAGTCCTTGATGAAGTGTCCCAATTTCCTGCAATTATAGCACATCATTTTGGATTTATAATCATCCTTAATGTCATAAGTATTAGAGGTAGGTTTAGAAGTAGAAGCATTGTTATATTTGTTCTTCATTTTTCTCTTGTAGAACTTTTTGAACCCGTTCAGTAACAACGCAACATCGTCAGCAGTATACTCCTTTTTGTTCAGTACTGGGGCCTCATCAGATGAGTCCACTTCTCTGCTTTTTCCAGACGATCTTCTTGTTCTTTCTGCGGCAACCAGTGCAGCAGTGGGGCCAGAAGTTGAGGTCTCTTCTATTCCCATCCTTGGTATTTTATACTCGTACGCCTTGAGTACAGAAAACAACTCTGTCAGAGAGATCTTCCCCAGATCCCTAGATTCTTCCATAGCTGTGATCTTCATGTTGAACTTGGGTGGTAGCGCCTTCAAGACTTTGAGAGTGATCTCTTTGTCTGTGAATGTCTTACCCAGCTTTAACACGTTGTTCAGCACTTTGGTAAACCTTGAACTCATCTGCTCAATGGTTTCTCCAGGCTTCATTTTGAAGTTATCAAACTTCTCCATGGCAACACTTAGATTGTGTTCCTTGATGGCTTCGTTTCCTTCACTCATATCCCTGACTTTGTCCCACATCTCTTTTGATGTTTTGCAGTGTTTGACATAGTCAAACCTTTCATTGTCCAGGGCTTTAGTCATGATGAAGATTCCAACTTTATCAAGATTTTTCAACTTGATTTCATCAGGTGACATCTCTTCTTCATCTTTATCAACAACAGTATCTACGCCATCGATTTTGATTGTTTTGGTAATCCTTATTGGACCTTTTGTTATGCATCTGTACATATTATCGTTGTAAGCAGCAAGGAAAATTTCCATGCGTATTTTCCAGTCCTCAAAGCTCATACCGCCTATGTGGGGAACAAGGCTGATACAATCCATTTTTCAAAAAGTTTTGTTTTTCAAAAAGATGCACTTTTGAAAACCTTTGAAAACCTTTGAAAAACACTTAAGGATCAAGCTCGTTGATCAGTCAGATGATTCAGATGAACCACCTGCTCTGATACCACTTGTTGGTCCCAAGTGGTCAGATGAGGTTTAGAGGGGGGGGGTGAATAAACCTCTTTAAAAATTTGCCTTTTAAAAATCTCTAACTTTTCTGTCAGCAGACTAAGCTGATCAAGAATTGTAAGCAGACTAAGCTGATCTTGCACAAAGCTTTGAACATCAGAGTTGACCACTCTTCTGATTTTACTTAGCTGATTTTATCAAAATCAGAGTTTCAAAATTAACTATCTTGCAGCGGATTTATCAAGTGTTTTTCACAAGTAGTTTTCTTTAACCTTGAAATAGTTTTATCCCCAGTTTTTAAATAAACTCCTTTATAAAACTTTTCAGCAGTTAACCTTTTAAGTGTTTTAAAACTGTTCTTTCAAATATGCAGAAAATAATGCAAGTTAAAAACACAAAGGATTTTTATAGTGGTTATATGGATGTAAATCCTTTAGTCCACTCTTCCAAGTCACTTAGATCTTGGGTTATACTATAGTCACAAAGATTACAGTACACTCTGCTTGCGCCAACCAACAGATGAACTGGCCACAAGTTCGTAGTAGGAAATCACAAAGAAATTCCTAATCTCTGAAGTAATATCGCTCACAAAGATTGATATCTACTCCTCACAACACAACCTAACAAAATCACTCAGATTTTACAAGTATTTTCTATTTTTCTCTCTATTTGCTTCGTCAACAAATGACTTAGCTGATGAGTGTTCTATTCTTGAGTTTTGAGACTTAGAGAAGTTCTGCTTCGAATTTTAGCTCTCAAAGTGTGTTGTCTCTGTGTTGTTCTTCTCTTCAACTCATGAACTGAACTATTTATACTTGGAGATTTGAATTTCTGCCCGTTGAGAGATCGACAGCTGTTCAAATCCTCGAGTACTGGTCCTTCCTGCAGAAACGGCTACCTGCGACTGAACACTGTACACTCTGCTGTACTTGCTGTCAGATCGCATTAAATGCACCAATCTGATACGAGGTTTCTCTTCAATCATTTGTCATTAATACCCTTCCTCTTCATCATTTATTACTCCAAGTGCATTTATTACCGTTGCACTGATCTTCTGATCTACTTCCACTTAGCTGATCGAAATTACTCGTCTGATGTATACTCGGCTGATCCCAAACTTGAACTAATCTGATTTGAGTCGGCTGATCGTCCACCAGTCTGATTTCTTCCTCAGCAATAGATCAGTAGTCTTCTGGACCATATTTGACTAGTCTGAATAAGTCTTCCTTAGTCAAATATCTTAGAAGGTTTTTACTAAGCTTCCATACTTAGCTGATTCTGATGTTTTGGAAATCATCAAAACCTCCCTTCACTTTATGTCTTCCATCTTCATCTTCATCCAACAGGTTTTATCACATTTGTTAATCAATTCCTCCATTCTCTCTGATTTATCCCAATTTAGTCGATTTTGCTTATATTTTTTGCTAATTTAACCTATTCTCTCACCTATTTCACATTTTCATGCCAATTTAACTAATTTTTTTTGCTCTTGCTCTTTTATCGATTTGATCATTTTCTTTCTTATTATCCCGTGTTTAGTTGATATCATTCTTTTTTTTACCTGTTTTACCCGTTTAACACGTTGTTTTATCAATTGCACCATTTTTATTTTGCTTTAACTCATTTATCTTCTATCTAATACATTTTCTGATTTTCCATTTTGTGTATCAATTTTTTTAATCGAATTTCATATGTTTTCACCGATTTTAACCATTTCTATTTTTTGACTTTATTTTTCTTAAGTCAATTATAAGTTTTTCTGTTAACTAAATAGTACTTTTTTTTTTATTAATATAGCACGAATGTGGCATTTTTTTAGGTTCTTTAATATTTTTTAAGGTTATTTAATAAGTGATAATTTCGTATGTGTTTTCCAAAGAATTGTCGGTTTCGCCCGCTTTTACACTGAGTTTACCATTTCTTTTTTGTTATTCTAGCTTGTTCTTTCACCGGTTTCAACTATTTTTTATGGTTTATCTCATTTATTAATCATTTTTTTCACTCTCTTCGGTTTAACCCAATTTTAGCTGATTTTTATCTCATTAGCTAATAATCAATTCACCCATTTAACCCAATTTCAGTCGATTTTACCTTTTTTTTGTTGATTTAACCTTTTTTCTCACCTATTTCACTTTTTTTTTTCCAATTTAACTCATCTTTTTGTTCTTATTCTTTTTATCAGTTTGATCCCTTTTTCTTATTATCCCTGTAGGACCTCAGGCGCTACCAATTGCCCCAAAACCAATTGGTGTTAGGAAATGCGCATACCCTTACCTTATAGTGCATTCACACAAGCGCCCACGATATTCGATTGTGACTCCACCCGCACACTCAGTTTGGGTGCCACAGGACAATTGCTGTCACCCGCACACACAGTTTGGGTGCCCAACAATCTCCCCCTCAGCAATTGCTCCAGCTGGGAATCGAACACGTGACCTTGGCTCTGATACCACTTGTAGGACCTCAGGCGCTACCAATTGCCCCAAAACCAATTGGTGTTAGGAAATGCGCATACCCTTACCTTATAGTGCATTCACACAAGCGCCCACGATATTCGATTGTGACTCCACCCGCACACTCAGTTTGGGTGCCACAGGACAATTGCTGTCACCCGCACACACAGTTTGGGTGCCCAACAATCCCCTTTTTACTTGATTTCAGTTTTTACCAGTTTTAACCGTTCATATTAGTTTCCATAAGCAACTTTCTAAGTTTCTATCTTTTTTTGAACTTTACCTATATTATTAAGTCCACCAATTTTTTGTATTGTCCAATTTTTATTTTATTGTATTTACTATTATTTTGATACAACAATGTTTACACAAAATACTATATTTTGATATAAGAGTGTTGTACTAAAGTAGATTTATTTTTCATGTAAAAGTTATGATTATTTAATTATTTTATTTATCATATAAGTAGAGGTATATTAGTCATCACAAAAAAGGGAAGAAATTCTCTGGATTAACCCGTACTTTTATATGTATATAGATTTTTTGAACTTTACCTACATTATTAAGTCCACAAATTTTTTGTATTGTCCAATTTTTATTTTATTGTATTTACTATTATTTTGATATAACAATGTTTATACTAAATACTATATTTTGATATAACAGTGTTTTTACTAAAGTAGACTTCTTTTTCATGTAAAAGTTATGATTATTTTATTATTTTATTTATCATATAAGTAGGGGTATATTAGTCATCACAAAAAAGGGAAGAAATTCTCTGGACCAACCCGTACTTTTATATGTATATAGAAAATAAGAAACAACTTAATAAAATATGATTATTTTAATATACACATTATTTATCGCCAAACTTTTTATTTGAAATTCTACCTAACTGCTCTTAGTTTTATTATTTAAAATTATCTTTTCTCGGAGATAGTAGTTATCATATATATATACTCCCTCCGTCCCTTTTATTTTACTCCCTTTATATATTGAGGAGTATTATACAATTAATACACAAGTTAAACGAAATTTGATACTGTATTTCATAATTTCGTATAATTTTTCCTTTAAAAATTCTTGAAATAATAAATAGAAGCACTTTTTAAACATACAAAATTATTACGTTTTAATAAAAGAAAATATTTACGTTAGTATAGAAATTAGAACGCATTTTGATTCACTTTCGGTTTGATTTTTAGGCACTACACAAAAAAATGTGTGTGTTACATTTGAATATCAGGAAAGCTACGTTAAACACATGATCAACATTCTATGTAACCAAGAAATTAGTCTTTCATTATATGAAACAATAGTTCACAATTTTAAGCACAAAGTTTGAAATAAAGTACTCGTCAAAAATGGGAACCAAGCCATGGAATCAGCCAAAGAGGTCAAAGGTCAAGTGGTCAACTTCTTTAGTCCCCAATTTTATAAAAAACATGTTGAAAATCGAACTGCTATTCTAAAATCCCGTCGTTCACGAAAAGATTCATGTAATTAATCATTCATCATCTACTTTCCACGTCTTCTTCTAGAATATATAAAAAAAGTTCCACAGACGTGTAATAGTGAAATCAAATACTTCTTCCGTCCCAATTATTTTTATCTCTTGGTACAGTTGATCAGTCAACTTGATTAAATTTATAAAAATTATAATAAATAATTTAATTAATATATTTCACTAATAAGTCAATAATATATATTTATATTTAAAAGGTTTAATACTCCACAAATGTGAATAATTTAATATGATGAGTCACTTAAAAGATTGAAAAATTTGACCGGATACTTTAACAAATGGTGTAAAATAAATGGGACGGAGGGAGTATATAAAGAACATTATTATAAAATTTCATTAATTCATCGAAGTTAGTAATTATATGCCAATGAAGCCATAATTTATTGGTAAGATTAAAATCACACGAGGTATTGTATTCAGCTTCCATTAATATGTATTTTTTAATATTAATATTTTATGTATATTTTCATAATACAGGCTAATTTTTATTTTTGAGGGATAATACAGGCTAATTTGAAACAAATATAATGGGTTCATGATCATGCCAAATCATATTTGCATATTCTTCTACTTCGGGAGCCTCACGTATGATCACACCACGTGTCCATTAGCTTACCTGCTAGCTCACCCATTTCCTCCTCTCCCTTTATATATATACACCTCGTCTCCTCCCTCCATTTCCAAATTCTCAAAAAAAAAAAAATCAAATTCCCCACCTTCCAATAATTTCTCATTTTCACACCCCACCCAGAAAAATTCATTCACCCAAAATCACAAACATCGTACACACATATGTCGATGAAGAAAATGAATGGATCCCCTAATTCCCCGGAGAAAAACAATCTCCGACGGCGGAAATTAGGAGCCATCCTCTTCTCCGATCCTTCCATTCAAGATAACACCAATAATTATACTAATTATTATGATTATAATGATCGTTCACGCCGTAACAGTACAGATAATTATGCCTCGTCCCTTTCCTTCTCTTATATTAATAATAATAATAATAATATGAACACCACTAGTAATTCAAATCCAAGCAGTGTTGGTTCTTCTCCATTCACCATGTCCCCCTGGAGCGAACCTTCACCCTATGCTAAATCCCCATGGACCCAACAACAACCCGATTCGGATGATGAATTCGACGACAGATCTGAAGATATGAAGAATTTCACCAAACACGGCCTTATCGGCTCTCTTTTTCGTGAAGAGGGTCACATTTATTCTCTCGCGGCTTCAGGGGATTTACTTTACACTGGTTCGGATAGTAAGAATATAAGGGTATGGAAAAATCTAGAAGATTTTTCCGGGTTTAAATCCAGTAGTGGATTGGTGAAGGCTATTGTTGTGTTTGGGGACAGGATTTTTACTGGTCATCAAGATGGGAAAATCCGGGTTTGGAGTCGTAAAAAGGATGATAAATACAAGCGGGTCGGGAACTTACCTACGACCCGGGATTTATTAATGAAGTCGGTTAATCCGAGAAATTACGTTCAAGTGAGGAGGAAGAGAAATGTGCCGTGGATAAAGCACTACGACGCCGTTTCATGTATGAACGTTGACGTGGAAAAAGGTTTGTTGTATTCCGGATCTTGGGATAAAACGTTGAAAGTGTGGCGAATTTCGGATTCCAAATGTTTGGAATCCATTCACGCGCATGACGATGCCGTAAATTCTGTCGTCATTGCTTTCGACGGTTTAGTATTTACGGGATCAGCTGATGGTACCGTGAAAGCCTGGCGGAGAGAAATAGTCGAGAACTACACTAAACACACGTTGGTCGAGACTTTATTGAAACAGGACCACGCGTTGACGTCGTTAGCCGTGAACCGAAACGCGGGTGCGGTTTACGCGGGCTCATCTGACGGGTTGGTCAGTTTCTGGGAGCGTGAGAAGAATTTCATGTCTTACGGTGGCGTTTTAAGGGGACATAAGTTGGCGGTGTTGTGTTTGGCGGCGGCGGGTAATTTAGTAATTAGTGGATCCGCGGATAAGAGCATATGCGTGTGGCGGAGGGATGTGGGTGGGGTCCATGCATGCGTGGCGGTCCTGACCGGGCATAGTGGGCCGGTGAAGTGTTTGACGGTGGAGAAGGACACGGTGGCAGAGGAGGAGGAGGAGGAGGAGGAGGAGGAAGAGGGTGGCGATGAGAGGTGGATTGTGTATAGTGGGAGTTTGGATAAGAGTGTTAAGGTTTGGAGAGTTTCGGAACATGCACCAAGCTTGAAGGAATTGCAAGAGGAGTGAAGGGTGAGGCGCGTGTACTCCACCCGCCGCCTTAGGAGGTGGTGGAGGTCATTTGTTTGTTATTAGACAAAGAAAGCTTCACATTAAAATGGAGGCAAAGTTTTGGTGACAAAACCGTCCAATGTGAACAATGGGGGGTCCAGAAGTCCAGATTGTAATTTGGGAATGAATGCCAAGAAAAAAAGATGAATTTAGCTTTTTGTTTATTCTTTATACTATATATATAGTTTCAGAATATGCTTAGTTTAATTATTTTAGTTTAGAAAACTGAAAATATTAGGCAAGGAAGAAAAGCGTACTGAATGTGTATATAACATATATTGCTTATACAATATTGTAATATCTCTTGTCTTTATTTATGTGTAATATGTCATCAATTTTTTTGCCGGAACTTTTTCATTTTGTGTTTGAGTTGTTGAAATTAAATTGATTTTTAGTTCCAAATTGAAAAATGAACTTACTTTATTTTATATTCTTTTTTGTTTTCATAAGGGTTGACCTGCCAATTTTTTTTTCTGGATAGGGAGTTTAATTGTATTGTATATATAATTAAAGTTGAAACAATGCTCCATTTCTATTTCTTGATCAAAAGTAGGTGACCGGTCACTAGCTAGTTATATGCAACAAACATACTGGTAGGCTGCAAACCAAGGGGTCAGTTTATCTTCTTCATTATTAATAAACAATTACTAATTACTTGATTATTCTACAGGAATGAATGAGTAAATATGATAATTAAGGATGTCATTTCAATTTAGGAATCTAAATTTAGTTCATCGATCCTGGACCATGCTATGAGACTAATATACAAGTGTGACAAATAAAATATAAAAGGTAAGCAAAGTCCCAAGCAAAGCTAGAAAAGTGAAAAAGTACTTCAACAATCTGTAGGGGTAGTAGCTAGCCGGACCACAATGGATTCAATTTTAAATGTGATAAAACTTTTTATTTATAAAGTTATCAATAGCTTAAAACTTTGGGTATTCATATGCAAAATTTTCCGCAAGTATAAGTTCTTAACAAAGATAAATACTACTTCTAAATA
Organism: Penstemon newberryi var. newberryi; assembly: GCA_030819805.1. Classification (NCBI taxonomy): domain Eukaryota; kingdom Viridiplantae; phylum Streptophyta; class Magnoliopsida; order Lamiales; family Plantaginaceae; genus Penstemon; species Penstemon newberryi. The sequence continues at coordinate 8,438,995 of JAUALY010000004.1, read as the reverse complement.
ATATTCACATAAAATGGATAACTATTTGGTTTTGCCACATTCAATAAAAAAATATCATGTATAACCACTGCACGAGTGACAAAAATCAATGAAAGTACATTAATTTAGATTTAAGGAAAAGTGGTTATCGGTCCTTTTTCTAAGTAGGAAGGATATTCATATTAATTACATGCTTTACAAGTTCAAATACTACTATATTTACCAGGTAATGTCTGTAGCATTAGTTAATATAACAACTGTAGTATTTCCATCGATTGGACTAAGGCACATATGAATTAATTGCTGTGCATTAGATATTCGGAGTAGCATTTACAATAGATATAATTAATAGGGTTTTTAAAGAAACATTTACTATTTTTCGCAAATATGTTCTTAATTATATAGCTGGCCGGCCACCTTACTATATAGGGATTGCTTTGCACCGCCCATTCATGACATAATGTCACATTTTACTGCGTATGTCCTTTTGTTTATACAGGTGTTCGGTGTGCCTCGTCTATCACACTTCCAGTTGCATTTTGCTTCAAGCTAGATATTCAAATCATTTGTAATTTGGTGAACTTATGGGAAAAATTAAAACAAATGAAATAAATAAATGTTGCGAAATTTGTTGTCAAAGACAAGAAAAAAGGAATGATATTTTGTTCAGAATTGTGATGAGGGTCAGAAATGATCCGGTCATGTTTTAGTTTGCTTAGTATATTGTTTTGTTTATTTGACTTGTTGTTGGTCCCATAAAATTTAATTTAATTCAACCAATTTTAGAATATGAATTTAATATATTAAATCACAAAGGGTTTCTACATTAAAATTAATCAATCAAGGAAATTAATAAGGTTCATGCTAGGATTTAGGAATATCATCATCACCACATAAAACATTGATGGGTAGAAGTAAAACATCAAAACAACCATGAATTTTCTGAAAATTGCGGTTGCTTGTTCGACGTTTCTTTATATAGAGATGTCAAAATTCATGTATTCCTGTAATATATTTTTATAGATGGAGAAAAATGAAATATTGATTCTTTTTTACAAACTAGTGCTGAAGCGCTCTCTCTTTTGCTGGTTTTTAGTGTATTATACTACAACTACAACAGTGTGATTAAAGAATCTTGCACTTTAAGGGCCCAATCACTTGGGCTTATTAGTGGACCTATCAAAATTACAAAGGTAAACCCCACACACCTGACCCAGTACTAAAACTTATGGCCCCAAGTCCACTTTAATGAGTCAACTTCCAAACTTGGCTCATTCTAACTTTCACCTTTAGGAAATTTTAAAATCCGACATCTAACCTAATTAAATTCAAAGATTTTACATAAACCATCCAAACCATTTTTTTGAAATCAAAATATTAAAATGTATATCTATATTGATTCAAATTTGGTTATCGGCATTGAACAGGCGATAAAATCGGGGAGCCACTCTAACAGGCTACTACATTTTTCAACATCTCCATAAAAAAGCTATTCCGACTATAAAAATCCACACGTTTGATTATCATCCAAGGCCGCGAGAGATACAGAAACAGCTCTCGGTATCAAATGTGTTCACCAATGCTCTATGGTTTCATCAATCATGGGTATCGTGTCAAATGTTGCTCATAATTTCTTCACAGCTTTTTGATCCAACGGAGATTTCGGTAGAATTAATGTTGGTTTTCTGACTTTGCTCCATCTTTTAATCAATCTCAATCTCTTTTGAGCGGCAACTATCACTGAAAAAAGCTTTCTCACCTCTGTGGAAAACCGAACAAACAAGAAAGTCCCGTTAAGAGTTTCTCACGAGACAGATAAGATTGCATTTTTAGTCCCATGTCCATTTTTTGCACTTTTGGTCTCAAATTTGATACAATTGGGAAGGATGGAATGTGCAATAAAAAATAAAAAAAGTTGGACCAAAAGTGCTATTTCTCAATGTGTAGGACTAAATATGCATTTTCCCATACGAGACATTATTTAAATTGCAAACAGAAACACGAATAAAGTGAGGAATTCCGAAGCTAACCTATACATGTATATACTTCATCGTCCAAATTCTTATGGCAAGAGTAACAAAATTTGAGGAAATAGTTAGGAGTGCAAGATTCAAGAACATACACAGGCCGGATAGATGCTTCAAGGGTTGCAATTTCATCTCCACTTTTTTTGGAAAAATCAGTTATTTCCTCATTGCGATGTTCCAAAATGTAGTCACCGAATATATGAGTAACTTTTGGATTTGGTCCATGAGTTGTAACACATGTATAATCCTCAGAAAGCTCAATTTCACTAGCAACCAACAAAACCACTTCCAGAATGAATCGATTTAAGACTTCCTCCAAAAATCGGAGACTCCGAACCCATAGGGTTTACTTTATTCTCAGGAAGCAAATCATTGGACCCTAGTCCACACTTACGGTTACCAAAATTGGTAATGTGATCTGTATCTATACCCTCTGGAATCCAATGAACAAGCTCGGAAATTCTCAAATGGCTCTTGTTCAAATTGGGCATCTCCGATTTCAAAAATAACATCAGAATCGCCCCTTTGGACATGGCTACAAATAGACTCATTTGTCGACCAAAAATAATATTTTTACTATCAGATGGCCGGATAACCTTTCCCAATTCCTTAGTTTCATCAGCAAGAGAATCGTCAATGCTTAGGCCTACTTTGCTACAATCCCAGCTCTTACAAGAGCCCTCGTTTTGCGATTTTGGACACCTAAAAGGATTTCCAAAACTCGAAAATATCCTGAAATCTAGATTCCGAGTTTTTGGGATTGAATCCTACAAATAAACCAGGCACATTAAAAAAGGAATTATTCTTTTTTTGCTTCTGACTCGAAAAATCATAGGACTCCGATACAACATCGTGCATTAAGTGGTTCATGAGTTGATCTTTTCGATATGATCTTGTCCTCTTCCTTAGCATCCTTACAAAACCTCACACCTTCAACATGAACCAACCTACAAAATTAAAAGAATCCCTCATAAATTAATGCATTTCCAATTAAATAAAAGAACCCACAACATAGAAATATTAGTTTCTAGTCACCCCTCTCATTTCTGACAAATTATTTTATGCAGCTTACGTAATCTATTGTTTTTATCTTCAAATAAAGGCTATGTAAACTATTAATTATTTATTTCTTATTGATTAGCCTTTTATTCAAGTAAAAATTTTGAGATAGAAGAGGTATTGCAAGTTAAATATGCACGTGCAAGGGAATCCCAACTTTGATTAAAAAAGTACTTGGATTAAATTTTGAAAAGGGAATCCCAACTTTTTGTTCTATTTCACTTTAGGGGGAGCGATGATTCATCACAAAACAACAAAGCTAAGAAACATTAGGGGTCCATTTTTTAGGTACTCCTACTTGTTTTTTGGCCATTGGCAGAGCAACAATTGTTGTTGCCAAAGCATAATTTTCTAATTACCTATTTTACCCTTCATTCAATGAAGATTCAGTTGACAGATCTATCCAACTTCCATTCAGAAGCTTTACGAACAGAAGGCATCAATGATAGAACATTACTTCCCTTCACTGGTTTTTCTTTTATTTTTTGGATATATAGCCTGGCTGAATTATGTTAAATCGATTAAGAAGCTTTTTTGGATATAACATTAAATCGAAGAGACTAGTGAAAAAAACATGTTAAGTAGGTTCAAAACGGATAAAAATGGTAAAGTTAGTAAAAAAAATCGAAGAAATCAATAAAAAATGAGTTAAAATGGTGAGGTCAGTGAAAAATCGGGTTAGATCATTGAAATTAGTGAAAGGACGACGAAATAAAAACGAGTTAAATTGCTTTTGGAAAAGTAGGAAGCACATTTTGGGTTAAAAAGGTGAAATTGATCAAAAAAATGAGTTAAATCGGTTGAATTGTTGGATCGGTGAAATGAGCTCGATTGATGAAAAATTGGGTCAAGTTGATAAATATTGGGTAAATCGATGAGATTGGTGAAAAAACATGAAATTAGTGAAAGGACGACGAAATAAAAACGAGTAATATTGTTTTTTGGGAAACTAGGATGCACATTTTGGGTTAAAAAGGTGAAATTGATCAAAAAAATGTGTTAAATCGGTTGAATTAGTGAATCGGTGAAAAAATGAGCTAGTTTGATGAAAAATTGGGCCAAGTTGATAAATATTGGGTTAAATCGATGAGACTAGTGAAAAAACATGTTAAGTAGGTTTAAAACGGTAAAGTTAGGGGAAAAATCGAAGAAATAAATAAAAAATGATTTAAGATGGTGAGGTTAGTGAAAAATCGGGTTAGATCGTTGAAATCAGTGAAAGGACGTCGAAATAAAAACGAGTTAAATTGTTTTTTGAGAAACTAGGATGCACATTTTAAGTTAAAAATGTGAAATTGATCAAAAAATGAGTTAAATCGGTTGAATTGGTGAAAAAATGAGCTAGATTGATGAAAAATTAGATCAAGTCGAAAAAAATTTGGTTAAATCGATGAGACTAGTGAAATAAACATGTTAAGTAGGTTTAAAACGAGAAAGTTAATGAAAAAATTGAAGAAATCAATAAAAAAAGGAGTTAAAATAGTGATCGATGAGACTAATGAAAAACATGTTATGTAGGTTTAAAACGGGTTAAGACGGTGAAATTAGTGAAAAAATCGAAAAAATCAATAAAAAACGAGTTAAAATGGTGAGGTTAGTGAAAAATCGGGTTAGATCGTTGAAATTAGTGAAAGGACGACGAAATAAAAATGAGTTAAATTGTTTTTTGGGAAAATAGGATGCATTTTGGGTTAAAAAGGTGAAATTGATCAAAAAATGAGTAAAATCGGTTGAATTGTTGAATCGGTGAAAAGATAAGCTCGATTGATGAAAATTGGGTCAAGTTGATAAAACAACTGGGTTAAATCGATGAGACTAGTGAAAAAACACGTTAAGTAGGTTCAAAACTGGTTAAAACGGTAAAGTTAGTGAAAAAAACGAGAAAATCAATAAAAAATGAGTTAAAATGGTGAGGTTAGTGAAAAGTCGGGTTAGATCGTTGAAATTAGTGAAAGGACGACAAAATAAAAACAAGTTGAATTATTTTTGGGAAAGTAAAATTGATCAAAAAATGAGTTAAATCGGCTGAATTGTTGAATCAGTGAAAAAATTAGCTAGATTAATGAAAAATTGGGTTAAATCGTGAGACTAGCGAAAAAACATGTTAAGTAGGTTTAAAACAGGTTAAAACGGTTAAGTTAGTGAACAAATCGAAGAAATTAATAAAAAATGAGTTAAAATGGTGAGGTTAGTGAAAAATCGGGTTAGATCGTTAAAATTAGTGAAAGGACGACGGAAAAAAAAGAGTTAAATTATTTTTTGGGAAAGTAGGATGCATTTTGGGTTATAAAGGTGAAATTGATCAAAAAATAAGTAAAATCGGTTGAATTGTTGAATCGGTGAAAAAATAAGTTCGATTGATGAAAAATTAAGTTAAATCGATGAGACTAGTGAAAAAACACGTTAGGTAGGTTTAAAACGGCTTAAAACGATAAAGTTAGTGAAAAATCGAAGAAATCAATAAAAAATGAGTTAAAATGGTGAGGTTAGTGAAAAGTCGGGTTAGATCGTTGAAATTAGTGAAAGGACGACTAAATAAAAACGAGTTGAATTATTTTTTGGGAAAGTAGGATGCACATTTTGGGTTAAAAATGTGAAGTTGATAAAAAAATGAGTTAAATCGGTTGAATTGTTGAATCAGTGAAAAAATTAGCTAGATTAATGAAAAATTGGGTTAAATCGATGGAACTAGTGAAAAAACATGTTAAGTAGGGTAAAATTAGTGAACAAATCGAAGAAAGCAATAAAAAAAATGAGTTAAAATGGTGAGGTTAGTGAAAATCGGGTAAGATCATTGAAATCAATGAAAGGACAACGAAAAAAAAACGAGTTAAATTGTTTTTTGAGAGACTAGGATCACATTTTAAGTTAAAAAGGTGAAGTTGATCAAAAAATGAGTTAAATCGGTTGAATTGGTTAAAAAATGAGCTAGATTGATGAAAAATTAGGCCAAGTTGAAAACATTTGGTTAAATCGATGAGACTAGTGAAAAAACACGTTAAGTAGGTCTAAAACAGTAAAGTTAGTGAAAAAACCGAAGAAATCAATAAAAACGAGTTAAATTGTCTTTTGGGAAAGTAGGATGCACATTTTGGGTTAAAAAAATGAAATTGATCAAAAATTAGTTAAATCGGTTGAATTGTATAATTGGTGAAAAAATGAGCTAGATTGATGAAAAGTTTGGTCAAAAAACATTTTTAGTAGGTTTAAAATGGGTTAAAACAGTAAAGTTAGAGAAAAAAGAAGAAATCAATAAAAAAACAAGTTAAAATAGTGAGGTTAGTGAAAAATCAGGTTAGATCGTTGAAATTAGTGAAAGGACGACGAAATAAAAACGAGTTAAATTGTCTTTTGGGCAAGAAGGATGCACATTTTGGGTTAAATAAGTGAAATTGATAAAAAAAAAAATGAGTTAAATCAGTTGAATTGTTGAATGGGTGAAAAAATGAGCTATATTGATGAAAAATTGGGTCAAGTTGATATAATTTGGGTTAAAAAACATGTTAAGTAGGATAAAAAAGGGTTGAAACGGTAAAGTTAGTGAAAAAATCGATGAGAAACGAGTTAAATTGTCTTTTGAGAAAGTAGGATGCACATTTTGGGTTGAAAAGGAGAATTTGATTAAAAAAACGAGTTAAGTCGGCTGAATTTTTGAATCGGTGAAAAAAGGAGCTAGATAGATGAAAAATTGAGTTAAAAAACATGTTAAGTAGGATAAAAAAGGGTTAAAACTGTAAGGTTAGTAAAAAAATCGAAAAATCAATAAAAAACGAGTTAAATTGTCTTTTGAGAAAGTAGAATGCACATTTTGGGTTAAAAAAGAGAATTTGGTTAGAAAACGAGTTAAGTCGGCTGAATTTTTTAATCGGTGAAAAAATGAGCTAGATTGATGAAAAATTGAGTCAACTTGATAAAAATTGGGCTGAAAAACGTGTTAAATAAGTTTAAAAAGGGTTAAAACGGTAAATTTAGTTAAAACTCGAAGAAATCAATAAAAAAAGGAGTTAAAATGTCTTTTGTGAAAGTAGGATGCACATTTGGGTTAAAAATGAGAATTTGATTATAAAACGAGTCAAGTAGGCTGAATTTTTGAATCAGTGAAAAAAGGAGCTAGATTGATGAAAAATTGGGTTAAAAAACATGTTAAGTATGATTAAAAAAAGAGGGTTAAAACGGTAAAGTTAGTGAAACAATCGAAGAAATCAATAAAAAAAGGAGTTAAATTGTATTTTGAGAAAGTAGGATGCACATTTTGGGTTAAAAAGGAGAATTTGATTAAAAAAGGAGTTAAGTCGGCAGAAATTTTGAATCGGTGAAAAAATGAGCTAGATTGATGAAAATTTGGGTCAAGTTGATAAAAATTGGGCTGAAAAAACGTGTTAAATAGGTTTAAAAAGGGTTAAATCAGTAAATTTAGTGAAAAAATCGAAGAAATCGATAAAAAAACGAGTTAAAATGTCTTTTGAGAAAGTAGGATACACATTTTGGGTTGAAAAGGAGAATTCGATTAAAAAACGAGTAATTAAGTCGGCTGAATTTTTTAATCGGTGAAAAAAAAGAGCTAGATTGATGAAAAATGGGTCTAGTTGATAAAAATTGCGTTAAAAAACATGTTAAGTATAATAAAAAAAGGGTTAAAACGTAAGGTTAGTAAAAAAAGGAGTTAAGTCGGCTGAATTTTTGAATCGGCGAAAAAATAAGCTAGATTGATGAAAAATTGGGTCAAGTAGATAGAAATTGGGCTGAAAAACATGTTAAATAGGTTTAAAAAGGGTTAAAACGGTAAAGTTCGTGAAAAAATCGAAGAAATCAATAAAAAAAAGGAGTTAAATTGTCATTTAAGAAAGTAGGAGGCATATTTTGTTGTTAAAAAGGAAATTCGATTAAAAAACGAGTTAAGTAGGCTGAATTTTAGAATCATTGAAAAAAGGAGCTAGATTGATGAAAAATTTGGTTAAAAAACATGTAAAGTATGATAAAAAAGGGTTAAAACGGTAAAGTTAGTGAAAAAATCGAAGAAATCAATAAAAAACGAGTTAAATTGTATTTTGAGAAAGTAGGATGAACATTTTGGATTAATGTGCATCATTTAATTAAAAAACGAGTTAAGTCGGCTGAATTTTTTAATTGGTGAAAAAATGAGCTAGATTGATGAAAATTGAGTCAAGTTGATAAAAATTGGGCAGAAAAACATGTTAAATAGGTTTAAAAAGGGTTAAAACGGTAAAGTTAGTGACAAAATCGAAGAAATTAGTAATAAAACGAGTTAAAATGTCTTTTGAGAAAGTAGGATGCGCATTTGGGTTAAAAAGGAGAATTTGATTAAAAAACGAGTTAAGTCGGCCAAATTTTAGAACCGGTGGAAAAAGGAGCTAGATAGATGAAAAATTGGGTCAAGTTGATAAAAATTGGGTAAAAAACATGTCAAGTAGGATAAAAAAAGGTTAAAACAGTAAAATTAGTGAAAAAATCGAATAAATCAATAAAAAAAGAGTTAAATTGTATTTTGAGAAAGTAGGATGCACATTTTGGGTTAAGAAGGAGAATTTGATAAAAACGAGTTAAGTCGGCTGAATTTTTTAATCGGTGAAAAACAGAGCTAGTTGATAAAAATTGGGTTATAAAACATGTTAAGTAGGATAAAAAAGGGTTAAAACGGTAAAGTTAGTGAAAAAATCGAAAAAATCCAAGAAAACGAGTTGAATTATCTTTTGAGATAGTAGTATGCACATTTTGGGTTAAAAAGGAGAATTTGATTAAAAAACGAGTTAAGTCGGCTGAAATTTTTAATCGGATGAAAAAGGAGCTAGATTGATGAAAAATTGGGTCAAGTCGATAAAAATTGGGTTAAAAACATGTTAAGTAGGATAAAAAAGGGTTAAAACGTAAGGTTAGTAAAAAAATCGAATAAAATCAATAAAAAACGAGTTAAATTGTCTTTCGAGAAAGTAGGATGCACATTTTGGGTTAAAAAGGAGAATTTCATTAAAAAACGAGTTAAGTTTGCTGAATTTTTTAATCGGTTAAAAAATGATCTAGATAGACGAAAAATTGGGTTTAAAACATGTTAAGTAGGATAAAAAAGGGTTAAAAAAGTAAAGTTAGTGAAAAAATCGAAAAAATCAATAAAAAAGGAGTTCAATTGTATTTTGAGAAAGTAGGATGAGAATTTGATTAAAAAACGAGTTAAGTCGGCTGAATTGAATCGGTTAAAAAATGAGCTAGATTGATGCCAAATTGGGTCAAGTTGATAAAAACTGGGCTGAAAAACATGTTAAATAGGTTTAAAAAGGGCTAAAACGGTAAAGTTAGTGAAAAAATCGAAGAAATCAATAAAAAAAAACGAGTTAAAACGTCTTTTGAGAAAGTAGGGTACACATTTTGGGTTGAAAAGGAGAATTTGATTAAAATACGAGTTAAGTCGGCTGAATTTTTGAATCGGTGAAAAAAAGAACTAGATTGATGAAAAATTGGGTTTAGTTGATAAAAATTGGTTATAAAACATGTTAAGTAGGATAAAAAAGGATTAAAACGGTAAAGTTAGTGAAAAAATCGAAGAAATCAATAAAAAACGAGTTAAAATGTCTTTTGAGAATGTAGGATGCACATTTTGGGTTGAAAAGGAGAATTTGATTAAAAAACGAGTTAAGTCGGCTGAATTTTTGAATCGGTGAAAAAAGGAGCTAGTTGATAAAAATTGGGTTATAAAACATGTTAAGTAGGATAAAAAAGGGTTAAAAAGGTAAAGTTAGTGAAAAAATCGAAAAAATCCATGAAAAACGAGTTGAATTGTCTTTTGAGATAGTTGTATGCACATTTTGGGTTAAAAAGGAGAATTTGATTAAAAAACGAGTTAAGTCAACTGAATTTTTTAATCGAATGAAAAAGGAGATAGATTGATGAAAAATTGGGTCAAGTCGATAAAAATTGGGTTAAAAACATGTTAAGTAGGATAAAAAAGGGTTAAAACGTAAGGTTAGTAAAAAAATCGAGGAAATCAATAAAAAACGAGTTAAATTGTCTTTCGAGAAAGTAGGATGCACATTTTGGGTTAAAAAGGAGAATTTCATTAAAAAACGAGTTAAGTTTGCTGAATTTTTGAATCGGTTAAAAAATGATCTAGATAGACGAAAAATTGGGTCAAGTTGATAAAAATTGGGTTTAAAACATGTTAAGTAGGATAAAAAAGGATTAAAAAAGTAAAGTTAGTGAAAAAATCGAAAAATTCAATAAAAAAGGAGTTCAATTGTATTTTGAGAAAGTAGGATGAGAATTTGATTAAAAAACGAGTTAAGTCGGCTGAATTGAATCGGTTAAAAAATGAGCTAGATTGATGCCAAATTGGGTCAAGTTGATAAAAATTGGGCTGAAAAACATGTTAAATAGGTTTAAAAATGGCTAAAACGGTAAAGTTAGTGAAAAAATCGAAGAAATCAATAAAAAAACGAGTTAAAACGTCTTTTGAGAAAGTAGGGTACACATTTTGGGTTGAAAAGGAGAATTTGATTAAAAAACGAGTTAAGTCGGCTGAATTTTTGAATCGGTGAAAAAAGGAGCTAGATAGATGAAAATTTCGGTTAAAAAACATGTTAAGTAGGATAAAAAAGGGTTAAAACAGGTTAGTTAAAAAATCGAAAAATCAATAAAAAACGAGTTAAATTGTCTTTTGAGAAAGTAGAATGCACATTTTGGGTTAAAAAGGAGAATTTGATTAAAAAACGAGTTAAGTCGGCTGAATTTTTTAATCGGTGAAAAATGAGCTAGATTTATGAAAAATTGAGTCAACTTGATAAAAAAATGGGCTGAAAAACATGTTAAATAGGTTTAAAAAGGGTTAAAACGGTAAAGTTAGTGAAAAATCGAAAAAATCAATAAAAAAAAGGAGTTAAAATGTCTTTTGTGAAAGTAGGATGCACATTTTGGGTTAAAAATGAGAATTTGATTATAAAACGAGTTAAGTAGGCTGAATTTTTGAATCGGTGATAAAAGGGGCTAGATTGATGAAAAATTGGGTTAAAAAACATGTTAAGTATGATAAAATAAAAAAAAGGAGAATCAATAAAAAAGGGCTAAAACGGTAAAGTTAGTTAAAAAATCAATACAAAAATGAGTTAAAATGGCTTTTGGGAAAGTAGGATGCACATTTTGGGACAAAAAGGAGAATTTGATTAAAACACGAGTTAAGTCGGCTGAATTTTTGAATCGGTGAAAAAATAAGCTAGATAGATGAAAAATTGGGTCAAGTTGATAAAAATTGGGTTAAAAACATGTTAAGTAGGATAAAAAAGGGTTAAAAATGTAAAGTTAGTGAAAAAATCGAAGAAATCAATAAAAAAGGAGTTAAAATGTATTTTGAGAAAGTAGGATACACATTTTGGGTTGAAAAGGAAAATTTGATTAAAAAACGAGTTAAGTCGGCTGAATTTTTGAATCGGTGAAAAAAGGAGCTAGTTGATAAAAATTGGGTTATAAAACATGTTAAGTAGGATAAAAAAGGGTTAAAACGGTAAAGTTAGTGAAAAAATCAAAAAATCCATGAAAAACGAGTTGAATTGTCTTTCGAGATAGTAGTATGCACATTTTGGGTTAAAAAGGAGAATTTGATTAAAAAACGAGTTAAGTCGACTGAATTTTTGAATCTAATGAAAAAGGAGCTAGATTGATGAAAATTTGGGTCAAGTCAATAAAAATTGGGTTAAAAAACATGTTAAGTAGGATAAAAAAGGTTTAAAACTGTAAGGTTAGTAAAAAAATCGAAGAAATCAATAAAAAACGAGTTAAATTGTCTTTCGAGAAAGTAGGATGCACATTTTGGGTTAAAAAGGAGAATTTGATTAAAAAACGAGTTAAGTCGGTTGTATTTTTGAATCGGTGAAGAAAGGAGCTAGATTGATGAAAAATTGGGTTAAAACACATGTTAAGTAGGATAAAAAAGGGTTAAAAACATCTTAAGTAGGATAAAAAAGGGTTAAAAAGGTAAAGTTCGTGAAAAAATCGAAGAAATCAATAAAAATGAGGTAAACTCTATTTTGAGAAAGTAGGATGAGAATTTGATTAAAAAACGAGTTAAGTCGGCAGAATTTTTTAATCGGTGAAAAAATGAGCTAGATTGATGAAAAATTGGGTCAGGTTGATAAAAATTGGGCTGAAGAACATGTTAAATAAGTTTAAAAAGGGCTAAAACGGTAAAGTTAGTGAAAAAATCGAAGAAATCAATAAAAAAAGAGTTAAAATGTCTTTTGAGAAAGTAGGATACACATTTTGGTTTGAAAAGGAGAATTTGATTAAAAAACGAGTTCAGTCGGCTGAATTTTTTATTTGGTGAAAAAAGGAGCTAGATTGATGAAAAATTGGGTCAAGTCGATAAATATTGGGTTAAAAACATGTTAAGTAGAAGGTAAAGTTAGTGAAAAAATCGAAGAAATCAATAAAAAACGAGTTAAATTGTCTTTCGAAGAAGTAGGATGCACATTTTGGGTTAAAGGGTTAAAAAGGTACAGTTAGTGAAAAAATCGAAGAAATCAATAAAAAAACGAGTTAAAATATCTTTTGAGAAAGTAGGATACAAATTTTGGGTTGAAAAGGAGAATTTGATTAAAAAAGGAGTTAAGTCGGCTGAAATTTTGAATCGGTGAAAAAATGAGCTAGATTGATGAAAAATTGGGTCAAGTTGATAAAAATCGGGCTGAAAAACTTGTTAAAAAGGGTTGAAACGGTAAAGTTAGTGAAAAAATCGAAGAAATCAATAAAAAACGAGTTAAAATGTATTTTGATAAAGTAGGATGCACATTTTGTGTTAAAAAGGAGAATTTGATTAAAAAAAGAGTTAAGTCGGTTGAATTTTTGAATCGGTGAAGAAAGGAGCTAGATTGATGAAAAATTGGGTTAAAACACATGTTAATTAGGATAAAAAAGGGTTAAAACGGTAAAGTTAGTGAAAAAATCAAAGAAATCAATAAAAAAACGAGTTAAAATGTCTTTTGAGAAAGTAGGATGCACATTTTGGGCTGAAAAGGAGAATTTTATTAAAAAAGGAGTTAAGTCGGCTGAAATTTTTAATCGGTGAAAAAATGAGCTAGATAGATGAAAAATTGGGTCAAGTTGATAAAAATTGGGTTAAAAACATGTTAAGTAGGATAAAAAAGGGTTAAAAAGGTAAAGTTAGTGAAAAAATCGAAGAAATCAATAAAAAAAGGAGTCAAAATATCTTTTGAGAAAGTAGGATACAAATTTTGGGTTGAAAAGGAGAATTTGATTAAAAAACGAGTTAAGTCGGCTGAATTTTTGAATCCGTGAAAAAATTAGCTAGATTGATGAAAAATTGGGTCAAGTTGATAAAAATCGGGCTGAAAAACATGTTAAAAAGGGCTAAAATGGTAAAGTTAGTGAAAAATCGAAGAAATCAATAAAAAAGGAGTTAAAATGTATTTTGAGAAAGTAGTATGCACATTTTGTGTTAAAAAGGAGAATTTAATTAAAAAACGAGTTAAGTCAGCGCAATTTTTGAATCTGTCAAAAATGAGCTAGATAGATGAAAAATTGGGTCAAGTTGGTAAAAATTGGGTTAAAAACATGTTAGTAGGATAAAAAATGGTTAAAAAGGTAAAGTTAGTTAAAAAATCGAAGAAATAATAAAAAACTGATTAAAATTATCTTTCGAGAAAGTAGGATGCACATATTGGGTTAAATAGGAGAATTTGATTAAAAAATGAGTTAAGTCGGCTGAATTTTTGAATCGGTGAAAAAATGAGCTAGATTGACGAAAAATATGTCAAATTGATAAAAATTGGGCTGAAAAACATGTTAAAAAGGTTTAAAAAGGGTTAAAACTGTAAAGTTAGAAAAATCGAAGAAATCAATAAGAAAAAGAGTTAAAATGTCTTTTGATAAAGTAGGATGCACATTTTGGGTTAAAAAGGAGAATTTGATTAAAAAACGAGTTAGGTCGGCTGAATTTTTTAATCGGTGACAAAATGAGCTAGATTGATGAAAGGTCAAGTTGTTAAAAATTGGGTTAAAAAACTTGTTAAGTAGGATAAAAAAAAAGGGTTAAAACAGTAAAGTTAGTGAAAAAATCGAAGAATTCAATAAAAAACGAGTTAAAATGTCTTTTGAGAAATTAGGATGCACGTTTTGGGTTAAAAAGGAGAATTTGATTTAAAAACGAGTTAAGTAGGCTGAAGTTTTGAATCGGTGAAAAAAGGAGCTAGATAGATGAAAAATTGGGTTAAAAAACATGTTAAGTAGGATAAAAAAGGGTTTAAACGGTAAAGTTAGCGAAAAAATCGAAGAAATCAATAAAAAACTAGTTAATTTGTATTTTGAGAAAGTAGGATGCACATTTTAGGTTAAAAAGGAGAATTTGAGTAAAAAACGAGTTAAGTCGGCTGAATTTTTGAATCGGTGAAAAATGAGCTAGATAGATGAAAAATTGGGTTAAAAACATGTTAAGTAGGATTAAAAAGGGTTAAACGGTAAAGTTAGTGAAAAAATCGAAGAAATCAATAAAAAAACGAGTTAAATTATCTTTCGAGAAAGTAGGATGCACATTTTGGGTTAAATAGGAGAATTTGATTAAAAAACGAGTTAAGTCGGCTGAATTTTTGAATCGGTGAAAAAATGAGCTAGATTGATGAAAAATCGGGTCAAATTGATAAAAATTGGGCTGAAAAACATGTTAAACAGGTTTAAAAAGGGTTAAAACTGTAAAGTTAGAAAAATCGAAGAAATCAATAAAAAAAAAGAGTTAAAATGTCTTCTGATAAAGTAGGATGCACATTTTGGGTTAAAAAAGAGAATTAAAAAACGAGTTAGGTCTGCTGAATTTTTGAATCGGTGAAAAAATGATCTAGATTGATGAAAGGTCAAGTTGATAAAAATTGGGTTAAACATGTTAAGTAGGATAAAAAAAAGGGTTAAAACAGTAAAGTTAGTGAAAAAAATCGATGAAATCAATAAAAAACGAGTTAAAATGTCTTTTGAGAAATCAGGATGCACGTTTTGGGTTAAAAAGGAGAATTTGATTAAAAAAAGAGTTAAGTAATGAATCGGTGAAAAAAGGAGCTAGATTAAAAAATATTCGAAAAAAACGAGTTAAAATGTTAAGGTTAGTGAAAAATCAGTGAAATTAGGGAAATGTCGATGAAATCGACTAAGAAGGAGTTAAATAGTCTTTTGGGAATGTGGGATGCACATTTTGGATCCTAATTTCTGTTTTCTGATTTTTCTAATAAGGAATCAACAAATATGTAGGTTTCTAATTTATAAGATGTGAATCATATAGAAAACTGCTAGAGGACAAGTAATTTAGGTTGAAACTAAGCACAATTTCAATATGGGGAGAGAGACATGTACGTACCTGCTGCCAATATAACCCTCAGGTAGTTCAGCCGTCCCCCTTCCAAGTGCACCAGTGCCATTCTTTGCTTCTCAATCGACTAATGCTCTCCTTCCATGAAACGCTGCCCACATCGACTAAGGCGTTAAAAGTATGAAGATATAATAATAACAGTTGTGACATATTTAAAGTTACCAAGAAAAGTGACCTACCTACATTGTTATTCACAGGACAGAGAGAGATCTTTTTGTCATCTACTAGTCCGAGATAATCCATCCATTTTCTGTTCTAGTTACTGGAAACAAAAGAAAAGGAATATCATGTGTCAGTCAAAAACTTTGAATCCCATATGTTTGAACTTAGCTGCTTTATTATGATTAATCGGTCCCTAAGCATAAAGTATTTCCATGCAAATTCAAGATGGCATACTTTTCAAGTTCTAAGTAGTTAAAAAGAAAGAAGAAAAATATACACAATCTATCTAGCATAGTTATATAATCAGTGGAGTAAGAAAATAAAATGTTTTGAAATGTATTATTTCATATATTAAAGAGATGTTTTGCAGTTTATGCAGTTATTTTCATCCGTTTTCGCAAGATTCAACTTTGATGTCTTCACATTCAAATATTAACAGTAGTAGTATTTCGTAAAAGTATAAATTTCATGATTTCAAAGCAATTGATTACACAAATAGTTAAATTAGTAGAAGAGATCATACCTTCAAATCTGAACAAGCAACAACACCGGATGGATAAATGAATCTTTGATATGCATTCGAGTAACAAATTCTTAGTGGTAAATTCAGAAACTTTCTTGGATGTTGATTCTTGAAAGAGTTCTTTCTCCTCTATTATGCTTGAGGAGTCTTGTTCCTGAAAGGCAAAAACAGACAGCTTTACAAGTTAAATAGGCAATAAAAGGATCATAAAAGACAATCAATATCAGGGATCTCATTGGCTTCCATTAAATTATGATCGTCAAACAATTTTGTAAAGCTTCAAGTAGAAGATAGGCAATAAAAGAATCAATTCATTCAGTACCTAAGTCCAAAATAAAAATAATTTATTTCTCAATCTTGGAACAATTTCACAGAAAACACAAGTAATTATCAGAATATGGAAGAATGACAATCTTGGAACTATTCTTTCTCAGTCTTTCTTTTTCTTCCAAAGTAAAACAATCAACCCAACAAAGTACCATATATGGGATTGGGACAGTGAGATAAAAAAGAAAGTACATAAATCAATCTTACAATACTGTTGACACAATCTCCCAAAAGAGAACATACGGAGTAATAAAAAAACGAATTCTTGGAATGAAGAAAAGAAGCAAGAAAAAAGGGAAAAAATTATAGTATTACCTGGCCGCCAAGTCTGAAATTCTCCTTTATCAATACAAATCTTGATGAGAATGGTCCTTCCTCCCCCCACACCCCCACCCCACCCATTATCTTTATCTCTGCTCTGGGTTCGGGATTTGAAACCAAGAAACCTAAAAAACTAAGAAATCAAGACGAATTTAAGAAAAATAAGACAAATTCAATGCAAATGTATATAGATAATCGACCTGCTCAGTTTCAAGATTCCCCTGTGCTTTCTCTGATTCCCTCTCTCTCTTATACGGATAAAGAAGAAGAAAAGAATATATGAAGAGACTGGTGTACCCACATAATTTATAAATGTTAATTTCTGATTTAACATGTTTCCATAAATACATGATATATTCCTACTAAACATCAGCGTCACTAATATTTATTTTCTTTCGGGAAGTGCAGTTAGCCTGTTTGGGCCGGCTCAAATAATTCTTTTTGGGCTACAATTTCTCGGCCCAAATATTAGGAAGGATGACTTTAGTTTATTTGATTATCACGCCCATACATGTTTCTGACGTTAGGTGTTGAATTTTCAATTGGTATTAATCTTTTATTTTTTGGTTCCCAGTTATTAGTTGTTAAATTCTGACGGCTTCTAAAATATTTCCTGGAAGTACCAATTTTGCCCTTGAAATTTTAATTGTAATGGCTTTAATATTTAATAAAAAATAAAAATTGAGGGGGTTTTGTTATATTTCATAAAATTATAAAACTTATACTCGTATATTTATCCCAAAATTTTGACAAAATGTATAATTGGCAAAAAAAAATTAATAGGTGTTAAATAATTGAACTATAGTATTGAAATAATTATCTACACACCCTAAATAAGTGGGGGAGGGGGAACTGTTAAATTTTCGTTGACAAAAAAAATCATTTTAAGATTCGATCTGACAATTAAGTCTTGTAATTAAATTAATTATGCAATTGCAATCATATTTCAGATGGAAATTCTTAATTTCTCAAATTTGAGTCACGTGTGAGTCATGTGACTCAATACTTGGAGGGGGAATTGCAAAGATCATCTTGTAACTAAAGTTTGCTAGCAAAATATTCATGTAGCTAAATTAATTTGACAATTTCATTTGTTCATATCTGATAAAACATTCATATATAGAGCAAGAACGGGCCTAATCCGATCTTCACATGTGCTTATCGGGGTAGTTTTGGCCGAGCCAACAAGAGTTTGGTTGCAAGCGGCGTGTCCATAGGCAAATGCTTTTGGACTATGATGCACGGATACTTCAAAGAATTGTAAAATGTCGTGTCGGATACTTCTCGGATACGATACTCCTCGGATACTCGTGGTATACGTATTCGACACTCCACGTGGCGTGTCGGTAAATATAATTAAAAAGAGAAAATGGACACACGTATCGGATACTTATTTAAAAGTATCCAACATATTTCATATTCTAAATTTTGCTAAGTCACCACAATTTGGCAAGAACAATGTAAGACGTCAAACCACATTTTGTATTATATAATACAAGATATTTTGTCTATAACGGGACATGTTTTATATAACATAACAAAACAATGAACATGATGTATAATTAATAGTATTAAATTACTAAACAATTTTTTTTTTCTAAAAGTTATGCAATTTAGTACTTATGAAACTTAACTTGATCTATTTCAATATGTAAAAACATATAAATATATTATTATACTTTTTTCAATATGCATAAACATATAATATATATTTTTTAGATCCGTATCCAAGTCGTATCGTATCCAGTAAATTTTAAAAATCCGTGTCGCCGTATCCGTATCGTGTCGTATTCGTATCGCCGTATCCGTATCCGTGCAACATAGCTTTTGGATAAGGTGAAATGTTGTGGAAATTAGGACTGTCAATTGGGTCTTGTGAGCTGAGCCTTAAATTGCTCAAACTCAAATATCATCGGGTTTCACAACTATGTGCTTAAACTCATATACCATCGGGTTTCACGGCTATAGGCTAAAACTCGGCTCATGTAACTTTTTGGGTTTCGGATTTATACCGGACTTGCTCACACTAGTAAATTTTACTTGACAAATAAAAAATACACATTTTTAATATGCATATATAGACTATTCTAATTTATTGCACAAAAATATATAAATTCCATACTGATGGAGTTTGTAAAGTCTCATGTCTCTCAATTTATTCGACCATTTGTTTAAACCTTTTCTTGTTTTCCCTTTTGTTAATTAGTTTCCCCTTTAGCCTATAGAAACTTTATTTATAATTTGATATATATGATTTATAAAGTTATAATTAATATATGTGGGCAGTGACTTATTTGTAAAAAAAAATATTGTTTTAAAATACTAATTAGTACACTATAATTTTAATACCATTAATTACTAGAGTATTTAAAATAATTATATGTTCGGGTTTTATTCGGGTTGATCCTTATTAGGCTCATGCTCGGCTCATAAAGTGATTGTGTTTAATATAGTGGCTCAAACTCAGCCCGGCTCATAATTATTTGGGTTCAGGTCAATTTTAATCGGTCGAGCTTCAGATGGCTCAATTGACGGTCCTAGTCTAATCATGTTTGTTGACATGAGTTTGTGAAATGATATTATAGAATGTCATAATCTATCGAAAAGATTAACTAAGCCGCCTAAAATGGACCACCAAAGTATATCGCAAAAACAAATGAAGCCACTTAGAATAGACCACCAGAGTAGGCAATGAGCTCCATCACTCCATTTGTTCTCCTTTCTCAAATCATTGGATACATGTGGATGGGTTTTGGCCCAGTCTCGCAGGTTTCGCAAGACCAATTCAAAACTCTTTCAAATGAGTTCTCGTCAGACCCATGAAACTCATCACAAACATATTCAGAAACTTACACCAATACTCTTGAAACCTATAAAACTTTGATTTGACATCTACCACCTACTAAGGGGTGGGATTGGGATCGGGACGGGATTTTTGGGATTCGGGTTTTGATTTTTACTACCCGAATTCCATTTGAATTGACTTCGTCCCGGTATCTCGCGCGGTTTCTCGATAAATATCGAGTTTTCGGGATCGGGATTCAGGTTTCCCTAAAATAATAATTTTAAACTCCTATATGGTAGAAATATCACACTTTTCTTTATTTTGCTCCTCCATAGCATTATATTTTTCTTTATGGTCATGAATTGTTAATTTCAAGACCATGGGGTAGGTGATGGGGCTTGGGTTTGGGAGTAAGAGATTGATTGAAAGGGGTAATTTATTTTGTATGATAAGAAATTCGGGATTCGGTTTTCCCAATCGGGTGTGAAATATTTTCCGAATACCGTCCCGATTCAGTTTGTCGGGTTTTCGGGTTTCCCGAAACCCGAAAATCAATCATACTTCCCGACCCAAACTACAAAATCCCGATCGGGGTGGGACGGGTTCCCGAAACCCGATACCGAATGCCCACCCCTACACCTATTTTTTCCTTCCCAAACTCTATAAAAAAAATATTGATTTGACATCTACCACCTATTTTTTCCCCTAAATCCCAACATCCAACCCAATCTAAGTGGGGTTTCAGCTAGGGATGTCAATGGGTCGGATTCTGGTCGGATCAGGCTCGTCCAGATCCGGCTCCATTTATATCGGATCGGATTATGTCGAATTCAGATCTTATTCGGATTGTGATCGGATCTAGATTTTTTGAATCCAATTGATCTTGATCGTATTTGACCGGATATCGGATCTATTTTGGATCCAATAAAATTTTCACTTAAAAATTACATTAATATTTTTTCCTAAAACAAGTTTATTAACTTTACAATTTTATTTAATTTTAGCTCACATGTTCAAATATCATTTACTAATATTCATATTTTTAGATGAAAATATTGATTTTAAATAATTTTATAAACGAGTTATAAATTTCTATCTTTTTAAATTGATAGTGAAATATTATTAATGGTACTTACTTTTATAAAATATTATATATATATATATATATATATATATATATATATATATATATATATTTATTTATTTATTTATTTATTTATTTATATCATTCTTTTTACTTTTATCGGATACGGATCTTTAATGAATCATATCGACCTAAATCCATATTCACTCCTTGTGTTTCGGATTACGGATTTTTATAATCGGATCAGGTCCATCGAATCTCTAATCGGACAATTATCTGAATAAATTAGACCGGATTCGAATGGATCCAAATTAAAATTCGCCCCATTGACAGCCCTAATTCTCACGTAGTTACGTTTTGATTAATTCAAACTTCTTGAAATACACAAACTCAACATCAATTGAATTGAATACTAAATGCAAGCTTAAAAGACAACGAAACATTTCATAAATATAAATATTAGATAAAGTAAGGTAAGGTAATCAAAGATAATACGATTGAATCTTAAATACAACGTCTTTCCCTGTTTAAAAATGTCCAATTTTATATATTGTGGTACGTGAACGAATCAGTTGAGTTGAACAATATATTATTCAAACTCATTTACTAATTTATTGAATTTGAGACAAATTTGAAATTTGTTTGATTTTAAAGGGATCAAGTTTCAAGTCGGATATTAACTCTCACATTTTTTTTCAATATTTGTAGCTTATCGAGTAAAGCTCGAACTCTTAAAAGGAATCTTGGTTTAATTATATTTTAGAAAATGGAGCTATGAGAATAGATATAGTCCAGAGAGTAAAAGTTGCTTCTGGTCGGTCAGTAGAGGTATCTTTGGATCAAAATATTACATTGTTTGGAGTCAAATGAGTCAAATTCAAACATCATGTCTCTTTCGAAAAATCATTTTATGTCTATAAATAAGAGGTAAATCTGACTAATAACCATTCCTGACAATAATTAGACATTACTACCTTCTTCATATTTTTGTAGAAATAATGTATGTGTTTGGGTTTGACGTGAGTTTGTTTTGTGCAAATAACAAACAATAGACTATTGTATTTAGGGATACCCTCAATAATTAAATTGCATGCATTGTGGTCGCCACACAAATATTTTCATAAGGACATTGCTATTGTGAGTCTCGATCTTAATGATTTTGACTTTTCTATGGATTAATATTCAGTTCAAATATGTGTTATATACTTTCTCACTATATTATTCTAATAAAATTATTGTGAGTATAAATATTAGACATATATTTTGCGTTACATAATATGTCGTTCAAGAGAGACTTGATATATATATATATATATATATTGAGTATACCCTAAACTTATATTTAATCGAATTCAAGTTTAATTTTTATTAGTTTGATTTGATTTTCAACCTATAATAATTGTGATGTTTGTGATAGAGACTAAGATAAACATAAGAATGTATATCCATCAAATCCAACAAGTTTACATGAGACTACAATATAATTGTCATATTATTTGATTGAATCACATAATATGCAAAAGGTTACTTTTTGAGGTGGAGGAGCTTCATCAAGAATTAAATTGTCCGACTTGTATTACTAAATCAAAAGTTCAAAACTAACATTTCCTCATAGTATATTGATAATTATAACCTATGTCATAATTCAAACTTATCACAAATATAAATAAATTTTCTTTAGCAGCCTCCCAAGTCTCAAGTCAAACTCAATTACTCAAGAAGTCATAAAGTAGGTTAACTGTTACTTCGTATTATTATTTTTCGAATATTTAAATCAATCAGACAATCACCTATTCTATTTCCTCTGTTTTTTTTCCCACCACCACACTTTTATGTCAAAATTTCTTGCACACGCGTTCACCAAGAAACGCGTTGCGTTGATCAAGGAAAAAATGGGTCCTCCAAAATTTGATCAAGATCAGTCTTTCAAAATTTTCTAGTCTTCTCCCCCACCCCCAGGTCTCCAAATTCTTATTATTGTTATTCCCCTGTTTCTTTCCCCCAAGATATTTCAATCAAACACAAAAAATGATCTTCAATTAAATTGCATGTATTGATTAATACATATCAAAATTTACATAATCACTTGCTTATTGGTTAAGATGACGAGTGTATTGAGGAGTATTTTCCCTAACTCATCCCCAAAAGAAGAGGATAATGATTATGATGATGATCATAGTGTTGAGTACTCATTTGCTATGGAGTATACTGGCCCTCTAGTCAGTCATGATATTCCTCAGGTGGCTCCGGTCGATGTTCGCCGGATTCCGACGGCTGCCATGGCTGCTACTGCTGTGATGGTGAGTAACTTATCCTTACCAGTCATTCAACCAATAGTTAAAAAAACCAATAATTCTCCTCGTGTATGTTCAACAAAATTGGAGAATTTTTCTCGTATTGAATCAAATCTAGAAAATAGAACCCTAAGTTCAAGTAGTTCTGGTACATTAGGGTTTTCGGATAACCTTAATGATTCGAATTGTGTATCTGGAAGCTCGGATTTGGACAAGGATTGTAATAATCATTTAAATCCCATTATTTCCGATTCCACAAAATCGATATCGAGATCACAAGAGCTTTCCTCTGAACATTCATCTTGTGGAGGCGTGGAAGCTTCTAACCAAGGCAATAGAACATCGGTAGTGACTTTCCGCGATTTGCCCTCAAACAATTCATATTCCGAAGAAACTGATCTTGATGAGCCAGAATCCGTCCCACATAGGCCAGCGGTCCCAGAATTGAAAAAAGGATTATGCTATAGGTGTAATAAAAGGAACCGATTTTCAGAAAAGGAATTTTGCATTGTTTGTGGAGCTAAGTATTGTAGCAAGTGTGTTTTCCGAGCTATGGGGTCTATGCCGGAAGGGAGAAAATGTATTCCGTGTATAGGTTATCGTATTGATGAGTCAAAACGAGGGTCGCTCGGAAAATGTTCGGGGATGTTAAGGAGATTGCTTACTAATGATGCAATAAAGCAAATTATGAGCTCTGAGATATCTTGTGGTGTTAATCAATTGCCACCTAATCTTGTTTGCGTAAATAACAAGGTCTTGTCTATTGAAGAGTTGGTTTTATTGCAAAGCTGTCCTAATCCTCCGAAGAAGCTAAGACCAGGACGGTATTGGTATGATAAAGTATCGGGATTTTGGGGAAAGGTAAGAACTTTCTCCCACGTATTATAGGTTATAAACGTAAATCCCTTTTTCTTTTTATGGTAAATAATAGTTTTGGATTAATTAATTAAACAGGAAGGAGAGAAGCCTATGCAGATTATTAGTGCCGATTTGCCAGTTGGTTATCAGATTCTACAAGATGCTAGCAATGGAAACACAAATGTACTTATTAATAATCGGGAGATTACTAAAGCGGAGATATGGATGTTGCAGGTTATTGTACTTAAAAAAGTTCATGTGTTAATATTATTAATATTTTTTATTTTTTTGAAGTATGAAATATAAGATTTTTGTCGATTTTCTGTAGGCTGCTGGAATCCACTATGAAGGAAATCCTCACTTTTGGGTTACGGCAGATGGATCTTACCAGCTTGAGGGTATGAATTACGTGATGGGAAAATTATGGGAGAAGGTTAGTATAATTTTTCTTTATGATTTCCCACTTGATGCATCTTACTCTTTGTCCTTTGTGATTAATTATGCTGATTTTTTTTAATTTTTTTTTCAGAAAAGAGTGAAGATAGTATGCACTGCTTTGTCTTTACCATTTCCTTCAGATACTTCGATTTCTAATGGTGAAGAGGTTGCCAAAGAAACGAATAAAGTTAACTTAAAGAAACAAGAACAAAGAATGATGAATAAAATTCTTTTACTTGGTTGTGATCAATCAGGAACAAGTACCATATATAAACAGGTATACAAGAATATTGAAATAATTTCAAGAACCTTTAAATTTGTATTTTTATCAGGCTCTTTGAATTGGATTTTCAAATTCTTTTCTTAAACTAAAAATCATGTTTCTT
Source organism: Penstemon newberryi var. newberryi (assembly GCA_030819805.1). Taxonomy (NCBI): domain Eukaryota; kingdom Viridiplantae; phylum Streptophyta; class Magnoliopsida; order Lamiales; family Plantaginaceae; genus Penstemon; species Penstemon newberryi. Next base: position 8,414,382 of record JAUALY010000004.1, on the reverse strand, counting down.
ATTTCAAGAACTTCTAGAATTGAGTATTTTGTTAATTTCAATGACACAGCTTGATCATTGTTTAACTCTCTTGTTGGGTACAGGCCAAAATTTTGTATGATGTCCCTTTCTCAGAAGATGAAAAGCAAAACATCAAATATATGATACAAAAGAATTTGTATAGTTATATAGCTATTCTGCTTGAAGGGCATGAACATTTTGAACAAGATTATTTGGTCGAAATGAGAAGACGATGTGCTGATGAACCAAGTTCTTCAGGTACACATACTCATTTTCCTATATATGTTGCAATCCTTAACTTAGTATATAATTATAATTCCTTGAAGCATTGCAAGAAACATACATATACATAACTCAGCGATGTTTCAGGGGATAAAATTGAAGAAAAGAATATGTATTCGTTTAATCCACGGCTAAAAGAATTCTCAAGTTGGCTACTCCGAATTACGATGTCAGGCGACTTGGAAGCCATATTCCCAGCTGCTACTCAAGTGTATTCACCTTTGGTAGAAGAGTTATGGAAAGATAAAGCTTTTCAAGCCACTTATAAACGGAGAAATGAACTAAATATGTTACCTAGAGTTGCTAACTATTTCTTAGATCGGGTAATTAGTTGTGCTTTATAATCTTCTTTATGAGGCGCTAGTTAGTTGCGTTCATTTGTTATTTATAATCAACTTTCTTTTTGCTATAAAAAGGCTGTTGAAATTTCGCGGATGGATTACGAGCCCTCTGAAATGGATATGTTATATGCGGAGGGTGTCACTAGTTCTAATGGTGTTGCATCAATGGAGTTTACTTTTCCAAAGTCGTCTCAAGATGGGTACATGGAACCTTTAGATCAAAACGATTCCTCAACAAGGTTAGTTCTTTATAATTGCAACATTTACTGGGGTAAAATAGTCATTTAAGAAAAATCGGTTCCTTTCTCTTTTTTATTTCACTTTGGCACTTTAGGTAGAGTGAAATTAAAAAATGCACCCTATGCCCCCTGTGATATTTTTATTACAAAAAGTCCCACCTGTGCTAACTTTTATTAGCAGAAGAACCCCTCCCAACCCAAAATGACAATTATACCCCCACCAATGGATTCAAAAACACCTTTATTCACCTAAAAATTTGTCAATAATCCCCCTGTTAACTTTGAAAATTGACAACCAACCCCCCCCCCCCCCCCCCCCCCACATTCACCTATAAAATTGGCAATAACCTTCCTAGGATTTTTGAAGGAATTTCAAATGCTAATAATAAAGAACACAGGGTGATTGTTTGCTAATAAAGCACAGTGGGTATTTTTGCATTCAGCTCTAATCGAATGCTTATAAAAGAACCCGAAATTAAGTATCGAAGCATCATATTCCCGATTTCTATTTTCTTTACATAATGAAATAATATGCATGTACACGAAACAGCTACACATTTGGCTTATCGCATATCTTTTGCCTCAATTGCAGCTACCAACTTATTAGAGTTCATACAAGCAGCCTTGGAGAAAAGTGCAAATGGTTAGAAATGTTTGAAGATGTTGACCTCGTCATCTATTGCGTTTCCTTAACCGAATACGATGAATACCATGAAGACATAAACGGAAAACGAACAAACAAAATGTTAGCAACGAAGAGACTCTTTGAAACCATTGTCAATCACCCAACTCTATCAGAAAAACATTTTCTTCTCATCCTCAACAAATTTGATCTTCTAGAAGAAAAAATTGAACGAGTTCCATTAAACCAATGTGATTGGTTCCAAGATTTTACGCCTGTGATTAGCCATAACCCACACAATGCAACTAGCAATAATAACACGCCTTTGGCTCAACGTGGGTTTCATTACATGGCGGTGAAGTTTAAAAGGTTGTTTAATACTTTAACAGGGCGAAAATTATTCGTGTCAAAGGTTACGGGATTGGAGGGTGATAGTGTTGATTTAGCCCTGAAATATGGGAAGGAAATTTTGAAATGGGATGATGAGACACATGTTGTAAGTACGAATGAATTCTCGACTGAGAGTATAGAGCGTACGACGTCTATGTAGCGATTTTTTTATATGGAACGTAGATGTATATTAAGTTTGTTTTTGTTGTAATATAATTTGTTGATTTAAGTGTATATATCCAAGTTTTGATCAAATAATGTAATCATGGAAAAGGTCTCTTTGAAGATATATATGAGAGTATCTCCAGATAAGATATATACTGAGTTCAAGAAAATTCTTTTGTTCAATCTGGCTGGTGAATTTTTCATCTGTGGATTTATTTTATCTGTTGTTTTCATTAACTTGACATTTTGTAAGGTATTTCGTGTAAGAATATTGTGGCAACTTTGATTTTAACACACACATAATTCTTAAGGTTCTATTTAGATGAAAATCAACTTGATGAGGAAGAAGTCGAGTTAGATGCTAAAAAACATTTATGTACTTTTCCTAATTGGTAAAAGTATCCTCTATTATTGTTATCAGCAAAAGATTGCTATGTCCAAAAGTATCTCCTTTTATATCACAATGTACTGCAGTTCAAGTATTATTCACAATTTATGACAATAATTTTTATTAATCTAATAGTATTAAACAACCTTAGTAATAATGTCCTTTAACGTCATATTCACTTAAAAAATTACAATCAAACTGGGATCGATTAAAACTTCATTTTAAGGATTTTTGGATCATTTCAAACTTTGCTTGAATTGACACACAATTGTGGATATTGTAATTAAATCTTGGACCAACCTCATAAGCACAAATTTTACTTAAATGTCCTATATATATATTAATCTAAAAATCGAAAAATTTATGTAACCTGAAGAAAAGTGCTTCACAATTGCTAGTAGTACTTAAAAGAACATTATACTATTACAGAAAACATATATATATTCTTAAAAAGATCTTTCCTCATTTATAATTTCAACTCGGTGCAAATCGGTCCATGAGCAAAACGACAGTCGTTTCACACATAATATCTTCACTTTTGGCCTTCAATCGTGAAGATGATGAAGAAGAAGAAGACTCTTCTTTTGAAACTTCAATTTCTTCCTTTTTTCGAGATATTAATGAGAAGGGATTTCTGACTTTGACCTTTGCTCTAAGCTTCGTTAATTCTCCAATGCACACATCAGCTACGGCTGCCATTGTTGTTTCTTGCTCTTGGTATTTAATACTTGTAATGTATATAATAAAGTATTTTTTTTTTCAATAAGAAAATAATTATTACTGATGAAATAAATATATTGATGAAGATGAAAAATTAGTTAATGAAATGGGAATAGTTTTTATAGGCAAGGAATTGTACATGACATGTGGTATACAAATCAGTGTGTGGACTGGAAGCCCATTGTTATATGGTCCCCTTTATAATTTTGGAAACGAATTAATTTGTTCCTAGGAATATTCTGGAATTAAGTTCAAGATATTTTATGTACAAAAAAAAAATTACAAGGTAAGAGTCAATAAAACACGTCTTGAAAAAAGACTTGATTCATTTTAATTTTAATTTGTTTTCCCACTCTTTTTTCTTTCTTATAGAAATTGATTGATTTCCCTACTTAGGTAAATATAAATTATAATACTCCCCTCTTGTCTCTTATTTAATAGTATATCTATACTTAGATCAGATATTGGAAATTGTATGAGGAAGATAACATTAAAGAATTGAACGAGTTGAGTCGAATAATATTATTTATTGTTAAAAGTTCGATTTAATTTTTTTTTGTTTAATTGAATTGAATTAGATCGATATGTTTTATATGATTTGAGATGAAGTAATTTGATTTTATTCACTGTTTGTGGAGTTGTTGTTGTAAATTTTAGATTTTTCAAGTGTTTTTTAGGGGACCATATAGGCATATAATAATATCATGCATGTTCAATCAATGTCTAAAGCTTTACCATTCATTCAATTTGATTTAAGAAGACAAACTAGAGGCGCATGAATCTGCAGGCGCTGTTTGTTTTTGGCCCATTGAAAATGATGTGATCGAAAATAAAAGAGAAAGAAAAAGGAAAAAGAGAAAAGAGAAAATATAAAGTGTAAAGAGATATTATTGGTCAATGGCTACCGTGTACGAAGATTTTTGTTTTTTCTAGAATAATGTATGAAGACATTTGTAAGTTTCTTGGATAGATATAAAATTGAACACATTTTATTAAATTCACAATATGATATGGGCGCTCGAAGCATATTTTTTTAAAACATATTTATCATTAATGATTGTACATAATTATTTCAATAACGGTTCAAATATAAATAATTTCAAATAATAAACAATTACTAAAAGTGGGCATTCGGATCAGAATTCGAGATATAATGAACAAGGGCTAACAATCACTAACAACCTCTAGGACAAGCGTCCACTCGAATTACTCAAAGATCTTCTAAAAGTATCTTCTCAATGAAATGACTTGGAAAAAGATATTCAATCAAATTTAGGGCCGTATATTTAGACCACTAGTAAGGATATAATTTTGAAACATAAACTTCATGCCCAAAAATTAAGCAAAATCCTGTGAAACATATAGGCATATAAAACTATAAGGTACAATTTTAGCTTAATATTTTTTACACGTCGCTTGATAATTTTTAGTTTATCGAGACGAGCACAAATCGAGTTTTAAAAATTATTAAATGAAAAATATTGTTCATGTTTCTTTGTTTCAAATACGACGAACCAAACTCAAACAAGCTGAAACAAATATCAAGTAATTTAGTTTGATTTTCAGCCTTACTTATATAATCCTAATAATGGGTATACTTCCATCATTTTATGTGAAGATGTCCTTTATCAATCTATTCAGTTATCAAAATAATTATTCCAGAATTAAATTGAGCTAAAATGTAATAAGCTTTTAAAAAAGATTAAATCAAGCTTTATTGATTTATTGGGATGTATATATGAAGCGTTGCAAGAATGATTCCAACAAAGGGGGTGTAGCTCATATGGTAGAGCGCTCGCTTCGCATGCGAGAGGCACGGGGTTCGATTCCCCGCACCTCCATAATAATAATTTTTTTTTTCCTGAATTTCTTTTAGGTAGTATTTAACAACTTTTTCCTCAGCATAAATTTCCTTTTCAGTTACAAGTATATTAAACTTATGCAGAAGATTCAATGATTTTCATCAAACAAATTACATACTGTAGTAAAAATATTTGATAATTTACATGAGCTTAATTTTATAAAAACAACCAAATCACCCACTTAGATCTAAATATATTAAAACATAAAAAAGCAAACAAAAAAAGAACATACAGTATAGAGTTAGAGTAGTAACTTTTAAGCACTAATACATTCCATAATGATTGAAAGTGAAGCCTCAGAACACTTGAAACCAGCCAACTTGTTAACTAACATGGCCATTGAGCCGCTCCTCCTTTCATCTTCACAAGGCAGTACTACCTTTGCATGGCTAATTGTAGCCGAGCCACTCGAGGAATCGGCTTCACCCTTATTTCTCAACTTGGCTTTTTCACTATTCCAAATATCTACAAGTGCAGACATTCTTTCTTTGTCAATTCGTTTTTTCTTTTGGCTTTAGGAGATATTTTGTATTTCTTGATTTGATGATATTTTTGATACTCCTATTTATACATATGGAAAATATTATTTTTGGTGGGCGCAAAAGGTTGTTTATATAGGCTTTAGTACTGTTGATTCATTCAGTGGAGATATCTGTGGGCTTCTCTTGATATTAATGAGTAGTAAAAATAGATTATTAGAATATTCTGTTTGGGTGTAGTTTGTTTGTTTCAATGACCTTTAAAACAGTTAGCAGAGCTGCAAGTGGTATTGTAACGTTTGTTCTATACAGATTGTGGGCTTACCAATGATTTTTGCCTATTTGGGCTCCAGCAATTTCATGTTTTGAACCAACCACCTAATTTGTGTGTTTTCATTGGTCCGAAACAGGTTAAAAATTGTCCAAAACTTATTGGCGTTCACTCAATCAATGTATGGTGATCCATGGGGGCTGTGAATCGATCGGATCAGATCTGATTCAAATTCAAATTCAACTCCATCAAAAATCAAGTTGAATTCGCGCCAATTCTAGGTCTCATTAAATACAAGAATTCCCGAGTAAATACAATCTTGTTCGAATTTCGGATTCAATAAAATCTCACCAATATCTTTTTCTGTAACAAATTTTTGGACATTACATCTTCATTCAACTTAACTCACAGGTCCAAACTTTTTTGACAACCCATTAGTAATCTCCAACATAGACAAAGATCAACTTATACGTATAACCACATTTCAAATGCTTTAACAAATCACGAGGATGATTACATACTGAAATTATCATAAATGTAAGACCATGAAAAGACATGGTACTAAAAATTACTGTCGCCAGCCAGTATGTATAACTTACACACCACATTAACATGGTAAAGTACACCACATTTATAGATTACAATAAGGGTACACCTCTTCTTTGAAAAGAACACCAGTACTGAAACAAATAAACCAAACGCAGTCAACAATGCAACATCTCCAAAAAAAACTCCAAACAGATCCCTACCTCAGACACTTACAAAACATAGTAGAAATTCTGGTAGCATAAACTTCATGCTGATAAATACTGAAAAAATCGGTATCTTTCATCATGAACACATCACCAACATGGTATTTTTTCTCTATTTGATGGCCTTCATGGGAATTGTTGAACTGCATTCGATTATTTAGCGTGCGTTTATAAACTTTGAGCCTTTTATTTCATCAGCCAGACACCAGGAGTAAATCTGGATGAAAGCATTATCCATGAAAAATAGAGTAAATTCACCCAAGCAGTCAGCTCATGATAGCATCACCAACTTCGAAATCTAGACAGTATCTCACATAAAGTCGACATCATAGCACTGGTCCACTGCAAGCAAAATGCCTGAGAAATTCTTTAGCATTCAGGATGAGCAATACCTGAACAAGCATAGCCTCATTCATGTCCCTGATTATTAGGCCAAATGAGATTTGTATCGCTTTTGGCCTGTCTTGCTGGGCCAAATTCCGAGGGTAAACTAATCCAAAATGGCCCATTGAATCTCCAAATATGAACATTAATTCCAATATAGGGTACATCATTTCTTGGAGGACTCAAAATGTGGAACTTGTGTAAAACGGATGATAAGCTTCCCGAATCAAATCCAAGGTGTCCAACCTTCATACATATTACAAAGGTTGTCTATATTTGTTGCTTGCTTTAGTAGAAAATCTACATGCTCTGCAACGCTAATTTGCCTGAGATATATAGAAGAGCACGACAGTCAAACACCAGATCCGTTGGTGCAGATTTAAATGTTCAGCAAAGGAGAAGCAAATACCTGCTATCAGTGATATCACGACCATCAAGTTTCATTTCTACTCGCCTTAAAATTGACATTGCATAGGCATTTTTACCTGTAAAGATTATGATTTTTTGAAGTACCTTTAAGAACTGACATAATGTATTTGTTCATAAAACCGGTGGGAAACTAGGGGGGAAGGGGGGAGGAGGAGGCACCATCAGAAACACAAGGAAGTCTAATGCAAAAAGAAAGATTTCTTACACTTGTGTGCTTGACTGCCAGTCTCTATAGTGGAGGAATTTTTTCGAGATTCTTTCTCAACTTTGTCTTGGTTCAACTCAGATGCTTCATCTTTAGACACTAAACACGCATCAGAGCTTTCCTGATAGAAAAGAGAGTTGTTGAGGCACTGAAAAATATATCATATGAGAGGACGCATACACCAACATATCAGGAATAGACTATATCTATCACAAACCTGCTCATTTTTTGAATCTGTCTCCTCAAGTGGTAATTCCTGTACTTCTGTCACGCTTGAAGGAAAACTATGCAGAAAATCTCTATTCTCTTGGCTACCAGAGCCACCTGAAATTGGTAGAGTTGTGTCAAGACCAATGAAGCTATCTGCAATATTTTCCTCAGGTGACGTAACACCTGACTCTGTGCTGCCACTATCAATGCTTTCAGGAGGAGATATCCATCCTTTATCTGTTAAAGCTAGTTCTTTCAAACCAACAGAATCCCCATCATTTTCAATTTCACCATCAGGTTTGAAGAACATCTGACTCTCCTGGGAATCGTACTCAGATCCGGGACCAGAAAGATTTGCCGTCAATGGATCAACATCCTGTGACCTTCCTTGCAGACTTTCTCCTAGTCCTTCAAGAGCCTGGAAAATACATAAACATAAAATGGTATCAAGATAAAAAGACTAAAATCTCAAAGTAAAAGCAACTATTTCTTTTTCATTACTTTATGAAGATTTCCAGCATGTAGACCTGCAGCCCTTGCTAGCCTGGTCAACAAGGAGTAAAGCCCCTTAATAGAAAATATAAGAGATGGTACCAAAGGCTTAATCACTTGTAAAGTCTCCTTGACCCTATTGTGATATGATTGGAAAATGGCATTTCCATGAATGGGGGCTATCTCCAGTTTTATCTCTTTTTCCCGAGCCATAGCATCAGTCATAGCAGCCACATCCTTGGACAGTAGAGAATCAAGTGGAATAAGGACTGCATTAGCCTGTTTAGGTCACAATGCATGAACAGTTAAATGTGGAGTTCCCTTGATTCATCTATACTCGAACACAAGGGTAAAAATATCTAAAAAAAAAAAAAAAGAAATTTCACTATTATAACAAGGGTAAACCTTTGAAAGATCTTCCATCAGAGAAAGATGTAAGCCAGCAGCCTCTTTCCCTAAACTGTGAACATCAGGTAGACCTTCTGTTATAGCCAAGACCTACAGACAGGCTCATGGGTCAGCAAAGAATCTCTTTTCAATGTGTCTCCCTGTATGTGACTCTACGTGTATATATTTGAATTCTGAATGTGTGTGTTTCTATATATATATATATATATATATATATATATTTGTATTTGTATTCATAAAAGAGGAGACTTCATGGGGAAACTAACAAAACTAAATCTTGCAACCAATTGTATTACGTCTCATTACATAGTGTTTTATACCTTCTTGCTGAATGTTATTGCATGAATACATGCAGTTGGGAGCTGGATAGCGGTAGGATCAATGGGCTAATACCATATATCAGCCTTTGTTTCTCACTTTCTGGTAAATTAACAAAACTCTCCGGTCTTTTATGCTAATGAAGTCATCTTGTGTGCATGACAAAATTCAAATCGACAGCTCTCTTATGATACGAGTTCCATATCTCAACACCGACTATTAATTAAGATCAAATACTAAAAAAATACTCTTATTGAAAATGTCAATGGCTAATAGATATCAAAGTGTACTTCTTAAGTCTTATCTAAGCTTAAATCTCTAGATAATTGCTGAAACGAGGATCACAATCAGTTAATGGAACATAATGTTGGAGCAAAATAGCTTGACAAAATTCTACATTTTACTATGGATTAATCATTGAGTTTCACTGCAGATTATCATTTAACTTAAACAATACATGAAATTCAATATTTATGTAGAAACACAATTTATGTATATATTACATACCTCTTCAAGCATGGAACCACATTCAGAAGTCAGAGCACTATGGCCTCGAATAATGCCTCCATATGCAGATAGGGCCACACTGGCTTCACAGGCAGAATCCCTCATTGCAAGAAGAGTGCTCTGCAAGTCACCTGCACAAGATCAACTTCAGCAACTGCAACTTTGACAACTAACACCCACTCAAAACTCGTGAAGTGCCTAAAACGAATAATAACAATAATATTAATTTCTAATGACAAAAGATATCTATCCAGTAAGTGATCCGGATGGTCTCATCACGATGTAACTCTTGAGCATTTTCTTGATGATCTTACTGGATGCCAAGAATCTAAAGTCGTTTCACTCTCTTTAAGAATCTGAGTTATTGGGGCTAGTATTAGTTAATTATTACAAGGAACTTTCTAATACTGACTCACAGTTGACAAAAAGAATATAAAATAAAATACGCAATCTTAATATTCAATTCTATGCATTTTTTATATTACTAATAAAGATTGGAAAATCAGAATAGGAAAGTGTTAGGTAAAAATTTGTGCCTTTTGATATGCCAAACAAATCACTAATGGAATGGGAAGAAAATAAGGCAGAGCACATCTCTGAGCAAAATTAAAGAGTTGAAGTGGTTAATGTAGAAAACTTTGTTAAGATAGCATTCAGTATTTCAGGAATTGACAATCATTATATAGTTGATCACACCTAATCCATATTTATTAGAATGACCTTTCACCTGATGCAGACTTTGCTTTTACTGAAGCAATGCAAAGTTCATTAGATGCAGAAACTAAACCACTTGAAGCCGCTTCCATGTGGCTCTGTGCCTGCTTCCATTCTTGTTCAGCCCCTGAAGAAAAAACAAAGAATTTCATCCTGACAGCTGCATGTAAACCTGAAATTAGGATGTTGCATTGCATAATGAGATAGGAGAAGACTTGAAACTGACGGGTAAAGGAATGATAGGTGACATCCAGTTTTGTTAATGCACTTAGGTAAGATTGTTGCCACATTCCGCCATCTGCTCCAGATCCCGATGCAGAACTTTCACCTGTAATCCTAAAAATGCCATCTCTTGAAGCTTCAAACTCCAATATGGAGATGCAAACTTTCATTATGTCTGATGCATTTTCTTGAGCTTCCTGCAACAACCGTCTCCTATGAATCAAATGGTCATGGAATTCGGGAGGTATTCCTGAATTTCTAGCTGAAACATTTCCAGAATTCGGACCCCCACAAGCCCAGCTCATTGCCCTCTCAAGCTGCCCTTCTACTGTCACAGAAGTTCCTTCACAAGATTGCAGGCATTCCATTGACCTAGCTATTTTTGCAACTGAAGATTGCATACTTTCCAGCAATTTTGGTCTATAAATGTTCAATATGACTGAGAGTAAGTTATCATCATCATGAAGAAATTTATGAGATTTTAGCCTGGGATTTTCAGAGGGTCTCAAGGAGACGGAGTACATCCATTCCAACTGAGTGATTTCCAAACTGGTTTTGACAAGAGCATCTTTAAGTTCATTAACCTGCCTCTTCATGATGGAGGCTGCTGATCTTGCTGCTCTGAAAGTTTCATGTGCATTACAGTAATTTTCAAGCATGACTTCCACTTTTTGCACAAACTCAAAATCTGTTTTAAGTTGACCACTTGCAAATTCCTTACTTGATTCACTCTTTTGCCTCAGAGTTTCAATTTCTGTGTCTAATCTTGTCAACAGAATCGGAGCAACACGATCTCTCAAGTATTTGCAGATGTGATCCTGAAGTTGGTTCCTAATCTTTTTCTTCACTAAATCAACAAGTTGATCAAATCCTAGATTTTGATCAAAAGATGTAGCAACATCATGTGTGCAAGAACCAAGCAAAAGATCTACCATAGACACCTTCCAAATAAAAAAGGAATGACTACGCAGTAAACCAGGAAACTTCCATATATATTCAGATATGGAGCATCCCGAGTTTATCAGGTCTGCAAGGTAAGGAACTCTACTTGAACTATATGAAACTGGCTCAGCAAATGACATCAATACTTGATCAACCGATTCCAACTCGGAGAATGGCTCAACTAAAGCTGCCAAAAGTGCTTTCCTTCTTGAGGCATGTGGTTCCATTTCTTGTTCAACAGTAATGAGAGATTGAAACTGGATTTCAGAAGCAACCAAAGTGCTATTTATATTAGTTTCCTTCCTCGTAAGTGATGAAGTTCGCAGGTCTTTCTGGTTCCATGTACGATGGAGATTATCCAGCTGCACTCGGCAAGCTTCTTCTTGAGATACTAGCTCCTCAGCCTCTTCCCAAGATAAATTATCTCTACCTTGGACAGAAGCTTCCTCAAGAGCCAATTGCTGCTCAGTGATGAGACCTACCTCAACAAAGTAGTTAGACTCAAGTTCATTAAGAGAAACCCTCTCAAGTTCAACTTGGATAAGTTGTTCGAGTGCTGTATCCACAGATCCCCGAATTTGTGAGATGGATCCAAAAGTATCCATAACATCGGAGTAAAATGAAATAACAGATTTTGTCACACTGGGTACAACCACTTCAGTCATGTTCCCAACAAGGTTTCTACATATTAGAAGAGTTGTCTTGAAAACAGACGCCCAGCTTCTTTGTGCATCAGCCTCTCTGTCATATATATCCAAGCCAAAATCATGCTTGAGTTCATTAAGAAATTCCGTTACAAGTACACAATTTTCTATGTGTTCTTCCAACTCACAAAGAAAAGATTCAAGATCAGACTGAGAGCCATTGTTTGAACTTCTTTCCCCTGCAAAAAGCTCCAGGCTTTTGTGTATTCTGTGCTTAACATCAGAAAACAAATTGCTCACTGCAGCATCCAAGATATTTAGAATGCTTTCTTTTTTCCCCTCCAGCTCTCCAAGCAATGCAACATTCAGTTTTCCTTCATGTGCCACTAGTCCCGAAACATAAGGATTTTCTTTCCTCCTGAGAACTCCATGCTGCATGTAGGTTACGAAAGCGGATAAAAGATCCTCCTTGGCCTTTGATTCAGTCCCTGGGCCAATGGTGATCACAAGTTCTGCGTACTCTTCTTCTAATCTCTCTATATCCGCAGCATACTTGGTCACCTTAAGGCAAAGATCATCGTAACTGTTCTTAGCAGAGCCAAATCCATCAGTACGTCTCTTAGTGACTAGTTCAGCACCCTGCCTTCGGGCAACAGATATGATGTCAGATGAGAGTGCATTAAGAGAGAGAAAAACTTGTGCCCAATCGTACACTGGGCTGGTTGTAAGGTAATTCAACGGTAGGATCCGCTGTAAAGCTAATGAATACATTTGGAGTGCTCCAACTGCTGAAGAAAGCCCATGATGCAGCTCAGCCACTAACTGAGAAACTTCCCTATCAATGTCATGGCACTGGATTTGTGTGGGTTCAGGAACTACTGTAAATGGGATTCCAGCCCCTAAAACTGCAGATTTCAGAGACAAAGCTTCTTCTGAACCATTCAGCTTTCTGAAGACTTTAATTTCTGGAATTGAACTACTTCTTAAAGCATCAAGAATCCTTGCATGCTGCTCAATCCAAGATGCTGCTTCTTGGCATTTCTCCATTATCACGGCCTTTGCAAGAGCGAATTCCCGAGCCTGGATTTCGAACAAGGCACTAATCTTTTCAGAATTATAAGTAGCTTCAGCAACAACCGATTTGGCAGATGTCTCATGTAGAATAAGGTTAGATCGCTCTTGATCAGCATGGTAGAAATGACTAGATACAATCTCATACTGGTTTAGAATGCTGGCAAACCTCTACACATGATTTAGAAAGAATTCGGTAAGTTCAAACAAGTTTTAAGAATGATAGATAAATATGGAAGAAGTAGCAACAAACCTCAACGGCAGATTCAATAGCTGGAAGGGTAGAGAGTAAGAGATCATGATGTTCCTGGGCACAAATAACAATGAGTCAAAAATCTAAAACACAGTGCAGCTAGAAGTTCATAAAACTCGTTGCTTTATGTCTTCAAGAGTAAGCCTTATATAATGTGATGAAGACCAAAAGATATTTGGATCCAAACAAAGACGGCAACTGCAAATTGAAACTTGCCTATGGTTGAAACACAGACCAAAAAATTCCAAGCTGGAGTAACAAAAAAACGAAAAACGAAAAACCCTAATCATATGCATATTGTGGCCTATTTTGAAGCTAGTATTTGTTTGTTGCTTATTATATAAATACCTGCAACTGAACGCGGATTTCTTGGACACGTGACGCGAACAGACTTAAGCTTACTGCAAGCTCCATGCCCTTTCTTTCTTCACCAACAACGGCAGCATCATCGTGAAAATTTGCACGTGTCCATTCCACGAGCGGATCCCAAACAAAAATTTCCAATAACATCAATATTATATCCTTGTTCTTCCTCAAAACACCTAAAACAGCCTCACAATTAGCCCTGAAGGAACCTTCGACGCCAGTTAGCCCTAAAGCTGCTTCAATAGTCTGTGTAAGGCGAAATGGAACAATTTCAGGAATTTTTAATCTCTGACCCTTGTCAAAGCACACATTGTAATCAATATGCACAACATCCCCACTACAAAAATCTATAAGGATATTATCCAAATGCCTATCGCCAAGTCCCAGAATGTGGCCAACAATACTCATGGCTGCTACACTCCCAGAATATCTGCAATGAAATGAAATTATTAGAGCGAGTTAACATATAAGGCTCTATCGTTAAGCAAGAATTGAGTAAGAAAAACCATCTATATTTGTCATAGCTTAAGATGTCCAATGGAAGTCTGATTTCTAATTAATAAGCAAGATATCAATATCACTTAATCTGTTCCAAGTCTCAACAGAAGACCCTTCTTTTCATTCATCATAATAGTTCTTAGTTGTTCTCAACACCGATCTATGTAGCTATCTCCCTCATCTTTCTCATAAAGATCTTCTTCTTTAAGGATTGCACCAATCTTACAAAAGGAGGACAAAAAGATTAAGTTTTCCTACCCACAGTCACTGTTGGCCACTTTAAATGTTACTCCGTCCATGCTTTTATTTTTGCTCTATTTCCTTTTTGGAATGTCCCAAAACAACACTCCCTTTCCTAATATGAAATTATTTTTCTCAAAAGTACCCTTTCACATAAAGTAATGATTTGACACCACTAATTCTTTACCACTACTTTTAAGGGCATAAATGTAAAGATGCCTAAAAGTTCCCCTTTTTCAACTCTTACCTAAAACTTCGTGCTAAAACTTGGGGGAGCAAAAAAAAAGGGAAGGAGGGAGTATAAGAATTTTCAAGACTGTTGAGAAGAAAATTGCAATTAAAATGTGCATAATAATCTTATGTATATTATGTTATGAAAACATTCCTGTGTCTTAAAATGAATTAGTAGTACAGCTTTCAAATATTATGGTGCAGAAACCCTAGAGTGTCGGAACAAATAATTCATAATCATAGATATTGTACATAGAAAGAAAAGCTGCTAAGATATCAATGCCACATAGAAATGCATAATGATATATTTTTAGAACCCTTAATTTGTGTATATCCTGACTGCAGCAACAATTAACTTGAGGTGGTCTTTAAGGTCAATGCAAAGCACCTCTTCAATTTTGAGCTGAAGGCTCTGAATCCTTCACTGGCACACCAAAGCTCCTGATGAAGAAGTTGCTTAGGAGTTTCCTTCATGAGATCTAAAAGAACCTTTCGCTTAACATCCTGAGGCCAGTCTCTTCTCGAAATCACTCTTCTTATGCCTTTCTCTTTAAGTGCCGGTATAATTTTGCCATAAAACATGTCACTGGGTCGAGGAACAGGAGGAACTGCACTATTTGCATCAGTACCCAATGCAGAAAGCTGTGATAACTGGACTCGGTTTTGCCATGATTTAAAAACACTATAAATGCTAATCACGTTATCTACCCACTGGATCAAACCAGCTCGCCCACTAATAGGTGTCACAGAGTAATAACGAATGCCAAGTGACTGACCACGCGTAGCGGATGATGACTGCAGAAAACCATTTACAGCTTGCAGTAACTGCATAATTCTGGCATCAAGGCGGAGGTCTTCTCGTCCTTTTAAGAGATATGTATACTTCAGACCGTCAGAGCCCACTATAACAAGTTTTTTCGGCTTAGTTTTGGTTGGTAAAATAGCTAACTGTTCAGAGAAAGAAGCAATTGTCACGATTTCCTGGTGTAAGCTATCCGAGTTACTCTCTGATTCAGATATTGTAATTTGCTTCTCAAGACCTGGCATTGGAGCATCAGAGGACAACAGTGAAGCCAACTGTGGAGCAACTTCTCCCAAAGAAATTGACGACTTCCTCTGATAAGATGCCAAGGATGCAGCAAGGGTCTCAAATGATCGCCAAACATCCCCTAACCCCGCGACAGATGCAGGAGGAGTCTTAAATTTTGTGACAGCTGATTTAATTCGTTCATGGTACTCCTCGAGGAACCACAGTTCATGAGGCGTTTCAGGTTTCCGAGAAGTTGAAGTCAAACGACGCTCTAAGACCACCACAATGGGTGCCATCATGGCCGAATACTTAGCAGCATTAATCTTGTTCTTCTCCGCGTGACTCAGAGTTGTATTTTCTGCAACTCGTGTAGCCTCCTCTTTCAACAAATTTATCCGCCTCATTACATCTAACAAATTGCAAATGTGAAATAAGTAAAAACTATTGTACTCATAATTTATTACAGTGATGCATAGTGAAGGATGGAAGCTTAAAACATATTTCAGAAAAAATGATGGCACACTGGAGAGGAATGGCACAATAAGCTGAAGCAGCTTGACAAGAAAGAAAAAGAAGATGCTGGGTTATATTAAATCTGGATCTGAATCAACAGTCATTTGGATTTATTATATTCCTCTTACATTCCACAAACACAATCATTATAAGATCCAACCAAATTAAATGCAAGGATAATTTAGAAACATGCACCAATTTGCTTTCTCCAGGAAAAGTTGTTCTAACAAGTATCAAGTCAATGCAGGAAAAAAAAAAAATCACCTGCATGAAGATCCTGGAGTGTGCCAAGCCACAATTCCTCCCAAAGGACAGTTACATTTTCGAGTTCTTTTATCATCAGCTGAGCATCCTGTACTAATCTTGGATAAAGCCTATTCTGCAAATAAAAAAAGATGATGTAGGAAATTCTTTAATCAAGCACATCTAGAGTTATGGTAACAAAGCTTTCATGGTAACAAATATCTCATGTAATCGGGGGGCAGGGGCAGAAAGAGACACATATTTCATGTCTTTCTTAGCTTAACATACAATAAGGTGAAAATACTGGCCATGAGTACTTCTATTTCTCAGATTTTTAACCAGAAAAGCCAAAATCATGTGACAATGACAACAAGATTAAATAACAAGTGATAGTAGATCTAATTTGCTAATAAATTATAGTTAATTGACCCAGGGAAGATCCATGCTATAGCAATCATGAGTTGTTATCCATGATTTGGGGCTAAAATGGTGCCTTTAAGCTTGCAAGGCAATTAACTAGACCTTCTGACATACTCTCTATATTGTTACACAACAAGGAGGCAGTCAACTGTATAAATCAGCATTTGGGTGGTGAGTAAAGAAAAGCCCACTTCAAGGCAGTTGATAAGTACAGACGAGAACCAGGAAAAGAAAATTTTCAAGAAAAAAGAAAAGATTTAGATATTTAAGACAATAATAACTTGAATGAGGAATCTAACAAGGAGAGAATGCCTAAAGTTTTGTCTCATTTACAAGTAGATTATGAAGGGTATAAAACCATATCTATGTCCATGTTATGCAGCCAACTTGTTTATTAGATTTCATGTAAAGGAGTGGTAAGATTATATTAAAAGGATAGAAAAAAAAAAGTCAAAACATAGTAATAAATAACTGGTCAAATAATAATAATAATAATAATAAAAGACATTCGCTAACCAAATAAGCTAGAATTTTTCGAAGCTCCTCGGAAGGTTCCTTTTCTGGAGAATTTGCGTCAACGAGGGTCGGATAAACCAAAGACCAAGGAGAAAGTTTTGCCAGCATGACTAGCAAGGTCTCTAACTGCTTCCTCACCACTTTATCGGGATGAGAACTTACTTGAGCAAAAAGTTGAGGTGTTATTTCCTGCAGCATTAGAACATGAATCAGTATCAAAGTATGATCAATCTTCACTCAAGATCTTTTTTTTTTCAAAAAAACCAATAACTTACTTGCCAAGGTAGCAAAGGGACCTTTGAAAGAGCAGGTTCAAGAGTATCTTTCAACTCAACCCCATAGTTAACCAGAATGTGTAACACATAAAGCATGGCCCTCAGAGTGTAACTCACAGACTTATTCTTTGACTCAACATCATGGCCAATTGATTGACCATCAAAACATTTCAAAGAAGAACATGATAGATAATTTATAAAAGCTTGAGCTGAGTGACCAAAGAGAGAAACCCTTCTCCTCCTCAAAGACCACCAAACATCAACCAAATCTCCTATCATGGACGTAACTTTGGCTTCATTTAACGAAATATCAGTAGATACAATGCATTTCTGCAACTGAGAAGATAGAGCAGCAGAAAAGGATTCACTACTACAGTCCTCTGCTCCAGCTGCAGTTTCAATAACATCTACTATTTGCTGCAATAATGTGTTCAAGTCATTTTCATTTGGTATACATTCAGTTGCCAAAACATCACAATCTATTCTTTCTTCATCTAACTCTTTCTCGTCAGATCTATTAAGCAGTAGAATGATGTCTAGAACATGCAGTTTCTCCTCTTCAGTTAACACAAATCTCTCAGGTTGGATTTCAGAAGAAAGAATGGGAGAAAAAGAACAGGAATCAAGAGCCACCTCATGATTCGAGATGACGGACGCTCTAGCTTGATTATAACACCAAGAGGCATACATAATCCATGTCTTTCCCATCATGGGGCAAAGACGTGTAGACGACTTTCTAGCTGTACCCACAAGCTCCTCAACAACTAGATTTACTCCTGATTTAGAGCTTTGATCACCACAAAAGGTGGGTGCCTCTATGCCTGGAGAAGAAATTTCACTTCTGCTGAAGTGTGCTAGCATCTCAAGAACAATGCCATCCAAGTTTTTGCCTGACCAATCTTCTTGCAACCAATTTGAAAGTTTCAAGCAGGCCTTGGCCTTTAATACATTGTCTTGAGAATCAGATGCTACCATTGAAGAAGAAACCACGAAAGGATGCACATATGACCAAAGATTAGTTAAAGCACCTTCAAGATTGTTCTCAGCTCGCTTGAGTAAAATGTCTTCATATTTCATACTGGAGATGAAATAATTACGGAAACTCTCATCCGAGCAAAGTGATATGTGGCCTTTCAGGTAGTTGCTGAGACGGGTGGCCAACATTAGGTTCTTCTGCTTGCGGGCTAAGATCACTAAATTCTTGCAAAGTTCAAGGGTCACAGGCGAAGTAGGGATAGTATTCTGACAGACGCGCAGAACTTTAAGCCACAAACTGCAATCTTGATTTATGTGGTTACATGGAAACTGCGTGGTTTGGATGTATGTACCTAATAATGACTCAAAGCTCTTGCCCTGGCTGTCTGCAAGCTTGCAACCCTCTTCAAACACAGAAATGCAATACAACTGATTGACATGTGGTGCTGCCTCCACCAATCCATCCAGTGGCAAAACAGAGAATGTTTCCTCCAACAATAATTTGGCCTTCTGCAACTCATGGGGCACCTTTTCCACCTTGCCCTCGACGCTGAGAAGCATTGCCTGCAAAAGCATTTGTTCGCTTCTTTGTAAAGCCAACCTGGGATCAAGTGTGAGTTCGTTGCTACTTTTAGGGGTCAAATCGAGGTATGACCATGCTGCATTGAAATCCCCTTCATCAAAGCGAGCTAAAGCTTGAATTGAATTTATTTCATTTCCAGCCGTGGTCAAAGCACCAGCGTAACTCTTTCCCGCATACTTAGCACGAAGAGTTTGAAGCTCTAATAGCCAGGAATCCAGAGACTTCCAATCAGAAATAGCTGTATAATTTTCAATAGTACATGCTATGGTGAACTGTACATCATCAGAAGCCATTGAAGTAAGTGATTCTTCAGTCTGCAACAAATGGATAAAGTGAGCAGCAGCCTTTTCATGCTGGCCTTCTGCCTGATACACTAACCCGGTAATCCATGAAAAATGTCCTGAATTCTTATTATCACTTGGACCTTGATTTTCCTCTGCGAACAAGGGAGAGAATGCCATGGTTGCCCATTTCTGTAGACCTACCAATGACTCTGGTTCGTGATTCTTACACAAAGACAAAGCCATGTTCCTTAAAATTCTTTGTATATCTCCAGCATATCTGCCTTTAATATTCTGGAGATTATCACTCACCTGGACTCTCGACTTATCTGTCATTGCTGATGCAACAAAGTGGCTAAGATCCTGCAATCTTAGAGCGCAATAATGAATAGTAGCATCATGACACTGGAGTGCCAGTCCAGCATCCATCATTGGCTCATTTATTCGAGAAAACCACTCTTCACAGACTTTCTTATTTGCCCTAAAAAACAAAGAGCTTGTCTTGGAAGCTGGATGTAGTATGGTTGACCCTTCATATGCATTATATACATTTTTCTTCAAGGCCTCGACAAATTCTAGTAACAATCTCATTGGCAACAAATGAGCGTAAGAACCTATGATACTCAAATTTCCATCCGTTTGTTCTGTCTCAAGCTGAAGCACATGAGCAATGTCAAGGAGCATGCGTTCCAATGCAGCAAAAGTTTGAGTTGGGCCACCAAGGTTCGTCCGAAGTCGAGTACTGATGCAAAATCTAGCAGCTTCATGTATAGCCCACCAGGCACCAGCAAGGAGATTAACAGAACAAATTCTTTCAAGAATATCTTCATCCACTTTGATGTCTAACCATAAACCATTAGGATCAAAAACTTCTGCTTCCTCTGACTGAGTCAGTGAGAGGTCCTTTTTGCCCCGGCATGTGTGAATGAGTCTTTGGATCCAAGAAGATAAGGGCACTTTCCATCGCTGTGAAATATAACTCAAAACAGAAACAAGTTGCTGTGAGTGGAGTTGCTGAGGCAATTTCTTAAGGGAAAAAACTTGCTTCCAATGCAAGTAACACCTATCAGCTGATGCAAGAAACTGAGGCCGGCATGTGCTAACTGCTCCACAATCACAAAATCCACATATATATATCGTCATGGGTAACACATGAGAAAGCAACTTAAGATATGCAATTTTTATATCCTTTACTGGATCACCAAGTTTTTCGAGGATCATTTCGGCAATGATAGGAAAGTGCATGGGGTGGATAATTTTTGCTTTCAGTAGCAACTCAAGAACTGTTGCCACTAGAGATCTTATTTTCGGTTCCGTATCTGAAGCAGCAGCCAAAGTCGAGAAGAGCAAGTCCTGAATAATTTTCCAGCATGCAACTGCTTGACATGGGTAAAATGGAGAGTTTATATTTTTATATTTGTAAATAACACTTTCACAAAAATTTTGCATCCAGTTTAGGGCTTCTACTTTAACTGCCAAAGGAGAAGAAAAATCAAGAGCTCTAATGAGAAGCTCAGTGTACCTCCTCAGATGACAGAAAACTATTGCCGGATATAGATCTCTGGCATATTCCTCCTCCAAATAATTTGCAGAGGACGCTCCAGGATAACTCTTCCCACTTTCATGTTTTCTTATGGAGCACTTGCTCATAAATTCAATGGATGCAAGTCTTTCCAATGTTCTCAAAACAGTAACTTGCAATTCTACACTACTCTGGATAGGTTCATTAAATGGATCCAACTTGTCAGTTATAAAGGCAACCAACTTTTCTGCTCGGTTAACATACAAAGTGTCCATTTCTGATTGCCAAATTAAACTGCCACCTTCTCTTAAAGCAACGCAGCTTAATAGTACTTTCAAATTAAACTTTATCAACATAACCAGCTCAGATTTGGAATAACATTTAGAAGCCACCATCATTTCAAGCTCATCTCCCTTACCTGAATTCTTTTCAAGCTTGTACTTCAATGATTGTAGCTCTTCAATCAAGTAATCCGTTGTCTTTTCAACAACATCATGTTTCCCATGTTGAAGTAAGAATATGTATGCAGCTGCAGCACTCCCTGTCACTAGGTGATTTGGATGCAAACGCAGCTGAGATATGGCTCCATCAAATTGTAGTATCTTATCCACAGATGATGCTATTAGGCCAAGCTTTTGAAGCGAGAGCAACTGCAGATTAGTTTTAAGAACACCATGAACCTGGAAGGAAGAGAGTCTGTGGCTCTCCACAACTTGGTACGCCTTTCCCACTTCTAAACTTTGAAACAATATATCCACCGCAATAGGGTAAAATATAGAAAACCTCTCACTTAATATTTCTGCCAACAACGTCAAGCACCTCCAAGAATCCTCAATCCATCTCGACCATCCAAATTTCCTTCCGAGCATTGATAAACATCGCAGTAAAACAGGCACCATCTTGGAAAGAGGTTCGCTTATTTGTTCGAGGAAATTTATTTCCAGTAACCCAGATGCCATGGACTGCAAGACTGTACAGAAACAAGAAAGCAGGGCAAGTGATCTTTTGAATTGTTGAGGAGTCCCAGGACATCCATCCAGGAGTAACATATCCATGTCACCCAAAAACTTTGACAGCAATCCTAGAGAAAATTGCATATTATTCACCCAGTGTTTCTGGAATTGTAAGAAGCTATCCATAACAACACGCTTATCGGATTCTGAAATGTCAGGTGCCATTACCCACCCAAGTAGTAGATCAACAATGTCTACAAAATGGGGCTGGAAGCATCTAAAAAACTTTAATGATATCAATGTTAGCACGCCAAGAAGCCTGGGAAATAAACTCATGGAGGTTCTCTCATCCTCAAGAAGCTCCTGGCAAGCTTTAAGTATTGGCAAAGCATATCTCTCAACAGCTCCTGCATCTCCAACATTAAGAAACTCCCGAAGGCTCTCCAAAGCTAATTCTGAAGTACTATTGCCAATATTGCTCAGAGACGGTAAGGACCACCCAATATACTGCTCAATCAAACTTACAAGTATAACATGGTTCTGCCTTCCATTTGAGGGTATCGAGATCGAACATAATACAGAACACAAAGCACCATATGCCGTAGCTGCTGCACGACGCACTGAATATAATCTGTAGCACATGTCGGAAGCAATAAACCAATTATGCAAACTACATATTAATGAACATGAAGCAAGATAAAAAATAAAAATAAAAACATGAAACATTGCGTTACATCAAACAATGCAAGATAGTTACCCAACATCCATGAGATCTTAACTACTCAAAATATGAGAGAGAGAGAGAGAGAGAGAGAGAGGGGGGGGGGGGGGGTGGCAAATACAATTTTCATTGTGATTGGAGATCTGATGCACATGATTAAACATATAATTATTAATATACTGCATTCTATTTAAATAGCTCCTTAGAAAAACAAAAATTGACATTCATAGAACATACTGTTTTTTCCAGTTTAACTTACATGTCTTGCTCAACCTTCTCGTCAAATTCAGGCATATTTTCCTCTAGACCTCATGCTAATTTCAATTAGATAAAATTTTGCTTAAAATTATATCAGTTTACTCCTAAATAATCAGCACTTAAAATCTGACCACGAAAGAAAATTCATCCAGTCTGCCAGTCTGCAAGCATTCATATAACCAATATATAGATAAATCGACAGAGAGTCATGAATGAGATTATTCTTAATCCTAAAAGTTAAATTGCACTGACAAATCACAATTGAGTAAATTCTAACATGATTATAACAACATTGACTCCGATAATACTCATGGACGCATAGACATTAAAACTACTCGTGTAGATAAATTTATTGGAGAATTACTTATCGGATAGGAGCTGAGAAAAGCCTTGAGCGAGGAAGGAGGCGGAGTGTGTGACGAGGAGTGAGTTGTGAGGGTACAGTATGGCGCGATGGAGAGAATTGATGGCGGATATTCGCGACGACTCTTCTTCTTCAGAAGGCGGCAAAGAGGCTGAAGAAGAAGAAGTGGCGGTGGTTTTCGAGGAGTCGTCTTTGGGTAGCGCCGCCGTGAGGAGCGCCGCTAACTGTTGCTGCTGCTGATGGATTCCTTGCATCATCTTTCCACCGCATCTCTCATTGTCTATCTACTTCGAGAGCATAATATTATAGTGGTAGGGGTTTTCAGTTTTCTTTTCTCCTCCGCCGGAGATACACTGAATATGCTGAACCCGGAAGACTCCTCTTTACTTTCTTCTTATTCTTATAATTCTAAATTTTCTTTTTTCCAATACATGTAATTCCTGATCTTAACCCATAAACAAAGGCCCTGTTTGTTTTCTTTCTTTTTTAAATTCTATACTTCATTAAAATAAAAAACATACAAAAGGTTCAACTACTAAGCCCCTGTTTGGTATATTTTTGTTTTGGTTGTTAATAATAAATATTGAAATGTGGTTTGAATGAAAACATAAAAAGAGTGTCAAATAATTTCGTTAGTCCTCAACTATATGTTCATCTTACTTTAGTCCCTTGTCTATTAATGCATCATCTTCGCCCCTCGTTTCTTAAAATCATCTCAAAGTGATCATCATCTAAGTATCTCCAATTCTCCATTCTATCATCCATAATATGGCTAAAATAAAAAGATTGTATTTTGCTATTTTTTATTCGCAATGAATTATACGCTTTAGATCAAGTTGTAGGGTTTTGGGTAGTGAATCTAATATTTTAATATATTTACAAAAAAATGAAGACTTAGAGCAAACCTAACACTTTTTATTTCATTTGCAAAGTGATCTTCGCTTTAATCTTTGCCAAAGCTTCCATCAACCATACTCATGTACTCTACCGTTGTGAGTAAATTTTGTGCACACTTGAACAATGAAATAATCCTATCCCGGTACTAATGAAGGAAGGATGATATTATATAAACAAAGATCCCCTACTTTTACTCTAATTGTTATTATAAACTCATATATTTATGTTTTTGTATTGATGACACTGTCAACTTTTTATATCGAATTCCCATTTTTAGTGATCTTCTTTATTGTTAGATGTCTTTCTAACACCACCCTTATATTATTATTTATTAACCCTTGTTGATTATGTTATATTTATTAGAAAACACTACAAAGTGCATTAGATTTAAATCATGAAAAAGCAATCGAGTAAATTGTAGCTATAAATAGTTAATAATAACTGTTGGGAGAGGTACCCACTTAATGTGTCTAACCCGCCTCGAAAGGGATTAAACCCTTGGGAAAAAAAAAAAAAAACTTGTAACCTTAAAACAAAAACGATAACATTAATCTTATCGGCAGTGTCTATTTAGGTACTCAAATGGTTTTGATATATATGTTATGTTTTTAGGCTTTTATGAATTTTTGACATTTTATTTTTGTATATTCAGATGTGTTCTCACTTTATTTATTTATGTTTATATATATAAAAAAAGAAATTGTATATAAAATTTTACTGTATTATGTTTAGTGTGATCAACTAATGACCATTAACTTTAGTCAATTTCGAGAGTTGATGGGCACAAATGATCCATTTAGTATAAATGATGACTAAAGTGAGATGAAATACAAAGTTGAGGGAGCAACAAAGGAATTTGAGAATAAAATTTATAGGATTTTCCAGGAAATTCGGGTTTTATCAATTCAGGATTTATGGGTAAATGATCACAAAGTTTTGACGAAAAAAAAAAAGAATGACCACAAATTTTCTATAAAAGGAAATTTCTTTACAAAACAATGATTATTTTGCACCAGAGTAGGGTGTTTATACAATTTGAGTGTCTAATGTGTCAAAATTTTAATTCAATGTTGCTAAGTGTTAAAAGTGTATTTAGAGGGTGTAAAATGCAGTTAGTTATGCATCAATATACAAATTCCACACCCATCATTTTATTTAAATCTTTAAATTCTTGCATTTAGTTTTCAGTTTTTCCCTTTTTTTTTTTTTTTTTTTTCCCAAGGGTTTAATCCTTTCGAGGCGGGTTGGACACATTAAGTGGTTACCTCTCCCAACAGGGATTCGAACCTGAGTCGTAGCGACTAGTCCCTTCCACTAGACCAATCACCTGTTGGTCGAACCTGAGTCGTAGCG
Source organism: Penstemon newberryi var. newberryi (assembly GCA_030819805.1). Taxonomy (NCBI): domain Eukaryota; kingdom Viridiplantae; phylum Streptophyta; class Magnoliopsida; order Lamiales; family Plantaginaceae; genus Penstemon; species Penstemon newberryi. The sequence goes on along the minus strand of JAUALY010000004.1, from coordinate 8,388,833 downwards.
ACTAGTCCCTTCCACTAGACCAATCATCTGTTGGTCAGTTTTTCCCTTTATTTAATCCGTCCGCCCTCCAAATCCAAAAGGGGAACTAAGAGACGAAGGAAAACCCTAGATTCTCGATAACGATGTCGTACGACGACGTAGAGATTGAGGACATGGAGTGGAACGAAGAGTTGCAGTCATACACGTACCCATGCCCCTGCGGGGATCTCTTCCAGATAACAAAAGAGGATCTGCGAATTGGAGAGGAAATTGCGCGGTGCCCTAGCTGCTCGCTTTACATCACCGTAATTTATAATATGGAGGATTTTCAGGATAAATCCAACAAGAGAATCGAGCCGGCTAAGTCGCAACCCGTGGCCGTAGCTTGAAAAATATTAGGTCATGAATATTCGTAATTTATTTGATGTTTTTGATGGTGAGAGTTTGATTTTGGTAGGGATTATTAGGGTTAGGATGGTTGGTGGGAAGCTCCGTGCTTGCTGAGGTTTTGCAGAGTTGAGAAAAGAGACACCCATGATATAGGAACAGATTTTTCTAGTGTTCTTTTTGAAAACTTTGCAATTGTTTGTGGAATATGATTTTGTTATACATTGATAGCTAATACATATTATTCAGAGTGGTTATTGTTAAAACCGTCATTGTGACTCTTCTATTAATTGTGACATCTTTATGATTAGTAAGTTTTGTTGCCAAAAATTGGTCCTTGAATTGCTGATGAATGTGATTGGTGAATTTCTGTTTATATATATGAATCTTAAATCATTTGGTATTGACTAGGCATGTTTGTTTTCTCATATCTTGAGGATTGAGCAGTAAGAATGTGGAATTTAAGTGTGATGTGAAGTTAAGTTTTGTTGTAGAATATGGTTTTGTTTCTGGTTTCAGTGGCACTGAATCCTCGATCAGAGCTGGGTAACTAGTATGACAAGTGATAGATCAAACTTAAGATACTCTATGATTGTTTATGTTAGCAGTTATGTTTGACCACAAACTTTCTTCCATCTGTTTTGAATTTGTGAATACTTCTTACGACCAATTTACTACCTATTTCTAGAATTGTAGTGTTCGTTGTCTTGTGGTATTTATTTCTGGAGTTATAATGTGTATATGTTTCTCTATCCTTGTTATTTTCTCATTTTTGTGCTGTTTTGACCCATTACACGTCTGCCCTTTAACTCATTATTCAAATTTCCAATAAGACCTTGGTTCAGTGGAAAAGCAACCAAGATTATGCCCTGAGATTTGGAGTTCTTTTTTGGTTCCATATCGACAATCTTGTTTATTGTCCTGTTAAGCCTTTGTTATTAATGTCAATGTTCTATTTTCTCATAGTTAATGTAAATCATGTACTTGGTTTGGTTCACCCAAACCACAAACCAATCATGATTTTGGTGTATAGAAGTTTGCCATGTAAAACTGCAGAAGGAACTCCATAGTGTTGTTGATATTAGGGCTACCTTAGCCTATGTGCTTGTACTTTAGCTTGCTTGTGATGTGATCTCTCTTTATTGATTGGACTAGGTTCTTTTGTTTTAGTACCTTGGCTTTGAGGACTTTTTTATTTTTTGTTAAGTTCATAACTTAAAAATCCCATCATCATTGAGACTGGTAGAAATATGACTGAATTTCTGTTGTATCTTCATTATATTTATTTGCCTAATTTTTTTTGAGCAATGTTCTTAATTATTGAGGTAATTAGTTGTTACCTAAGCGGCTGAGCCACATCATAAGATTGTGTTATACGCCCAATCTTGGATATATTTATGGTTCATGAGTTTCAAGTTTTGGAGTAAAATTGTAGGCTTTATGGAGGAATATGTGAGGTCAGTTAAGTTTTGTGAATTTGGGAATTTGAAAATATATGGCCCTATGTAGAAGAGTTTTGGCCCAGTCTCACGGGTCTTACGGGTCTTTTAACATCAATTTATTTATGAAGAACTTAGGGTGTATGTGGATGGGTTTTGGCCTGGTTTCGCGAGATCGAGCCAAAATCCTTTCAAATGAGTTTTTGCCAAACTCATAAAACCATAAAAAATCTATTTAGAAACTCATACCCAAACTCTTCAAAACTATAAAACATTGATTTGATATCTATCACCTATTTTTTTCCTAAACCCGAACAACCAAACTCAATCCAAGTGGGGTTCAAACCACAAAATTCAACAGTCAAAACTCATTCAAATGAGGTTTTAAATGTTTCACCGAAACTACCCAAACAATTTTTTTTTAAATCGAGATCCGCGAAATCGAGCCAAAATCCATCCAAATAGACCTTATGAAACTCAACTCATACCGAAACTCTTGAAACCTATAAAACATTGACTCTATTAAAAAACATTGATTCGCCTACCACCTATTTTCTTCCTCAAATATCAATACCCAAATTCAATTCAAATGAGGTTTTCCTTTATCTGGATAAATATTTAGGGTCAATATTGATATATCACATATAGTGTGGCCTTGCATATTACTCCAATATTAACAATAAAATTAAGTAGTTAGTTGGATTAAAATATTATATCGTAAATATGATATCAAAATTTAAGGTTACCAATTTAGTTTTATCTTTTTTCATGATTTGTTAGTTATTATTTTTAATTTGTAATAATGTTTCTAATTTTCCGAAACACCTTCGAGATTTAAACATATGATCTAGCCCTAGTCCAATTTAATTTCATTATCTTCACAGAATCTTTATTAAATTAGCAATTTCAGTTCATGGTTATTTCCACCTTTTGGATTTTCATGAAGTTTGATAGACTCAAGTAATTTTCTAAAAAGCCACAAATAAAAATTGAAATTACTCAAAGGCCATTAAATGTTTAAAAATTTCATAAAAGCCATATGATTAATTAACCAACTAAACTAAATTAATTAACTCTTCCTAATTAAACTAAACTTTAACAAATATACCCCAAAATTTTAAAAATTCAAAATCAACCCCACCCAAAATCAATTCAATTTCTCTCCCAAAATCAACCCCAAACCCTAACCCATTTCACACAAATTTCACTCAAATCAAGGAAGAAAAGGAAGAAGAACAACATAAAAGGTAAGCATTTGCAAGTTTCTTGAATTTTTGATGTATTATTGAGTGATTTAGTTCGCAAAAATGGAGAAATTTTTCGGGCTGCACAATCCCGTTTTTTGGCGTGTGGCATGTGGCATTTGCCAAATGCCACACGCCATGTTTATCTTCATGGCGTGTGGCATTTTGGCGTGTGGCATTTGGCATTTGGCAAATGCCACACGCCATGAAGATAAACATGGCGTGTGGCATGTGGCATTTACCAAATGCCACACGCCATGATTTGGCATGTGGCATGTGGCATTTGGCCATTTGCCAAATGCCACACGCCATGCTTTGGCATGTGGCATGTGGCATTTGCCAAATGCCACACGCCACACGCCAACATGGCAGTATTCGAATTCGAGAATGCATTTTTTATTTAGATAGTTTATGTATTAAATTTTGTTTTTACTTGTAGGAATGGACAAAATTATAATATATCTTCGATATGGCGGTGATTTTACACGTGAAATGGATCTAGATGTCCTCAACGCGGCCAGAGTTCGGGCAATAACGAAACTGAATCTTAGATGTTTAGTGATTTTTGTAAGTTGTATTTGATGTTTATTGAACAATGTTTGATGTAATTGATGTTTATTATTGGCATGTACTTGATAACTGTAATTTTTGAAAAGTTAGGGACCAAAATGCAAATTCGTGTTCTATGCAAATTCGTATTGAATGAACATTTTAATTTTGTGCAACTAATGGATTGAATCGCAATTATGAATTTTTTATAAATTTTGGGGGTAAAATTGTAATTTACGAAAGTTAGGAATAACCTCGCCGCGGCGAGAAATTGGAGGAAGAGAGTTTGCAATAACGAAAGTGAATCTTAGATGTATACTGTTAAAAAAAAAATTTGCAGTTGACGCGTTTCATATGTCAAACGCCAAATGTCAATGAACATGGCATTTGGCGTTTGATCACACGCCAAATGTCATGTTCATTGACATTTGACATTTGACATATCAAATGTCACACGCCATATAAACCCTAACCCTAACCCTAACTCTAACCCTAACCCTAGCTTTGTAAATATTAGCCAAATTTGTAAGATTTGGTCAATTTATCACCCGAACGAAGAAGTAACACTTACAGTAACATTATATCCTCCGTAAATCATAACTTCGTACATGTTGGTCAATTTTGTAAGATTTGATCAATTTATCAACACTTCCAGTAACATTATATCCTTCGTAAATCATAACTTCGTACATGTTGGTAATTTTTGTAAGATTTGATCAATTTATCACTCGAAAGGAGAAGTAACACTTACAGTAACATTATATCCTCCGTAAATCATAACTTCGTACATATTCAACATTTTTTTAAGATTTGATCAATTTATCACTCGAAAGGAGAAGTAACACTTACAGTAACATTATATCCTCCGTAAATCATAACTTCGTACATATTCAACAATTTTGTAAGATTTGGTCAATTTATCACCCGAACGAAGAAGTAACACTTACAGCTAGGGTTACGAAGGATATAATGTTACTGTAAGTGTTACTTCTCCTTTCGGGTGATAAATTGATCAAATCTTACAAAATTGACCAACAATGTACGAAGTTATGATTTACGGAGGATATAATGTTACTGTAAGTGTTACTTCTCCTTTCGAGTGATAAATTGATCAAATCTTACAAAATTGTTGAATATGTACGAAGTCATGATTTACGGAGGATATAATGTTACTGTAAGTGTTACTTCTCCTTTCGAGTGATAAATTGATCAAATCTTACAAAAATTACCAACATGTACGAAGTTATGATTTACGGAGGATATAATGTTACTGTAAGTGTTACTTCTTCGTTCGGGTGATAAATTGACCAAATCTTACAAATTTGGCTAATATTTACGAAGCTAGGGTTAGGGTTCGGGTGATATGTCAAATGACAAATGTCAATGAACATGACATTTGGCGTGTGATCAAACGCCAAATGCCATGTTCATTGACATTTGGCGTTTGACATATAAAACGCGTCAACTGCAATTTTTTTTTTTTGAACAGTATACATCTAAGATTCACTTTCGTTATTGCAAACTCTCTTCCTCCAATTTCTCGCCGCGGCGAGGTTATTCCTAACTTTCGTAAATTACAATTTTACCCACAAAATTTATAAAAAATTCATAATTGCGATTCAATCCATTAGTTGCACAAAATTAAAATGTTCATTCAATACGAATTTGCATAGAACACGAATTTGCATTTTGGTCCCTAACTTTTCAAAAATTACAGTTATCAAGTACATGCCAATAATAAACATCAATTACATCAAACATTGTTCAATAAACATCAAATACAACTTACAAAATTCACTAAACATTTTAAGATTCACTTTCGTTATTGCCCGAACTCTGGCCGCGTTAAGGACATCTAGATCCATTTCGCGTGTAAAATCACCGCCATATCGAAGATATATTATAATTTTGTCCATTCCTACAAGTAAAAACAAAAATTAATACATAAACTATCTAAATAAAAAATGCATTCTCGAATTCGAATACTGCCATGTTGGAGTGTGGCGTGTGGCATTTGGCAAATCATGGCGTGTGGCATTTGGCAAATGCCACACGCCATGAAGATAAACATGGCGTGTGGCATTTGGCAAATGCCACATGTGACATTTGGAAAATGCCACATGCCACACGCCAAAAAAGGGGATTGTGCAGCCCGAAAAATTTCTCCATTTTTGCGAACTAAATTATTCAATAATACATAAAAAATTCAAGAAACTTGCAAATGCTTACCTTTATGTTGTTCTTTTTCATTTTCTTCCTTGAATTGAGTGAAATTTGTGTGAAATGGGTTAGGGTTTGGGGTTGATTTTGGGAGAAAAATTGAATTGATTTTGGGTGGGGTTGATTTTGAATTTTAAAAAATATTGAGGGGTAAATTGCAATTATTAAGAATTATTAAGTATTATTAAGAATTTTTTTTTTTTTTTTTTTTAGAACTGAAAAAAGGACCTTTGGCCTTTGTGTAAATTATGTTTTTAAAAATGGCTTTTCTGAAAATGGCTCGATAGACTCCAATGGTCATCGTGAAACCATATTCCCGCCAACAGAGATTCCCCATGAAACCCCACAAAATTCTTCACATACGCAATAAATTCCTCCGATTTTCCCCCACACCTCCAGAACCTCCACTCCTGCACCGTTCACCGCCGCCTCCCACCCCCATTTCCCCGGAAACACTCCTCTCCTCGGTCAAATCCTCTCAGTGGCATTTCATCAAACAGTTTTCCCCAAACTTAACACGAGCTCTCATCTCCGCCACTCTACTACATCTCCGCCCTTCTCCTCACCTCATCCTCGATTTCACCAAGAATCTCAAACCCATTTCCCTCACCACTGAATGCTACTGCCTTTCCATTGCAATTGCTGCCCGCCTCCCTTCCCCAAAAGATGCATTACAGCTCTTAAGAGAGCTGATCACTTCTCGTGTCTCAACCCATCAGATGATTTTTGATGGGTTGGTGAGCGCACGAGATGAGCTGAGTATATCGAGCTCCATTGTACTGGATTTGTTGATAAAGGCGTATTGTGAATTGAAAAGGGGTGATGAGGTTATGGAGTGTTTTGGCTTGATGAAAATGAAGGGTATTTTGCCGAAGATTGACACTTGTAATTATATGTTGAGTATGTATGTTAAGTTGAATAGGGCTGATAAAGCTTGGGTTTTGTATAGTGAGATGCTTAGTTTGGGGATTAGATCAAATTCTTTCACGTTTAATACAATGATCAACTCGTTGTGTAGGGAAGGGAAGTTGAAGAAGGCAGAGGATTTTGTTGTACACGCGGAGGGTTTAGGGTTTAAGCCTAATGTAGTTACGTACAATACAATAATTCATTGTTATTGTATGAACGGGAATTTCGAAGGGGCTGATAATGTTCTTGAGACTATGAGAGCAAAATATATTGAGCCAGATATTTACACTTGTGGTTCGTTAATCAGCTGCATGTGTAAAGGTGGAAAGCTCGAGGAGGCATCTGCATTTTTCAGTAAAATGAAGGAACGTGGGTTCGCTCCAACTTCTGTTATCTATAATAATTTAATTGATGGATACTGTAATAAAGGGGATTTGGAAAGGGCTTTTAGCTATAGAGATGAGATGGAAAAAATTGGAACTATGCCAACCGAGTCAACATATAACATGTTGATTCGTGCACTGTTGCTGAAGGGTAGGCTTGAAGAGGCTAATGGTATGATAAAAGAGATGGAAGTCAAAGATATATTTCCTGATGAAATTACATATAATATATTGATCGATTATTGCTGCAGGGTTGGGAATGTAGAAAAAGCTTTCAGCTTTCATGATGAAATGTTAAGTAAAGGGATTGAACCTACCCGAGTGACTTACACTTCAATTATCTGTCTCTTGGGCAATAGGAAAAGAATGGAGGCGGCAGATGATTTACTTGCAAAAATATTAGCAAAAGGTATACAGCCTGATCTTGTTATGTTCAATGCTGTAATTAAAGGCCATTGTGCCAATGCAAATGTTGAGCAAGCTATTTCACTTCTAAAGGAAATGGAGAATATGAAGGTCTCCCCTGATAGCGTGACTTACAACACTATAATCCATGGTTACTGCAAGAATGGTAAAGTTGAAGAAGCTTGTGATATTCTTGATGTAATGAGGAGAAGGGGAATTAGACCTGATTCTATCAGTTATAACACTTTACTTAGTGGGTATAGCAAGAGAGGCGATATTAAAGATGCTTTACGAGTTCTTGATGAGATGCTAAGTCTAGGTTTTAATACTACGCGACTCAATTATAATGTTCTCATACAAGGCCAGTGCAAAAATGGAGGTGGTGTTTATGCGGAGGAGCTCCTTAAAGAAATGGTTGGTGAAGGTATAACTCCTGATGACAGCACTTATATTTCTTTAATCAAAGGGATGGAGGATACTAGGACTGTTGGCAGATAAAGGAGCAGTCCACCAGAGATATATGGATTCTTGATTTTTGGAAACTCTTCTCTGAGTAAAGATTGTATTTTTATCTCCATTGCTCCAAACTTTTATTGGGAAAAGGTTGGTAAAATGCCTTATTTATGATGATAATGAATCCCCAATTCTATGTTCGGGAAATGGAAAATTTTGCTTAAATGTATAACTATTTTAATCTATTATAAAGTATTCTGATTCAATGGTTTTTCTTAAAGAAAGTTCTTATTGATAATTCGTACCTCAACACTTCTGTAATTTATATTAACTCTTTGCCATAGCTTTGGAAAAATTGGATATCTGAATGTTGTATGTCTATCATTGATGTGTAAATAATGTGTTGTTTCTTGTACTAAACCTACTTTGTCTCATTCAAATTCATTTCTTATCAGTAAAGTCTTTTTAAATTTTCATCAGGTATATAATATAAGCTTTTGATCTCAGTGGTCCGTAGAGGATGGCTTTGCATGCCAATAACTTTCTCCATGAAGCACTAAGAAAGGTATATTCCTGGGAATCTATAAACGTCCTTACCTGTAATTGTTAAAAAAGTTGATTTGATTTTTCTAAGCAAGTGGGACTTTCTTACTTTATTCATAAGTTATTTGGATTCATTATTGTCCCACCACTTGCTGGTTAGACCAATAGTTGAAGTCCTCTAATTTATCTTCTTAATCGTATTGATGCATCTTTTTGAGTCACATAATAGTATTATACTATTATTGAAGCTAAAATTATTCAGTACCAAAACAGTGATTCTCATCTACATAACTTTCTTTTAATCGACGGCCCACTGTTATAAGGAGTATGTTTCCTTTCTTTTCATCTTTTCTTCAGTTCGCCCTCATTTTGTTTGATATTGCATGATAAACGAATTAATACTCATGAATAATCTTTAACTTTATCTGATTGTGCACCCTCGAGTGTATGCTCAATATCTCTTTCATATCACAGGAGGACAACTTTTTCATTTCAGTATGGGGCAGTCATTTTTCTGATTTTAAATCTCACTTTCTGCACTATGTGTGTGTGTATGTCTCTTTCATTTCACTAAGGGACATACACGTTTCCCGTTTTTCCACTTTCTACCTAGAGGTGGAAACACATGCACCATGCACCAAAGTCCAAACAAATGATAAGACAACAACTTATTTGGAGCTTTTTGCTCATACGTTCCACTATATAAGTTTGCAATCAAAATGGAGTTAAGACGTCTTGGAAGATATTACATTGAAAACCAAAAAATAAAAATAAAAAAAATCTCAAATGGGAACTTTTATTGGACACTTGGTGCCTGGGCTAGCTCTTGCTTTCCTCGGTCTATGGCATACCATCAATACAATCCGAGTCTACTATCTAAAAGGCTCTACAAAATTTATGTTAAGGTTTTGGTACCCATTGAAGAGTCCTTTACTCAAACTAGAACACCTAGAGCTCTTACTTATCTTGTTCTTTTCCATATTCGCAATTCTGGTTCAAGTTTTTGACTTCCAAAACCTACGCTTCTCCTTCAAGCTCGACTCTTTCGAGCATGCTACCATATTCCTTCAGCTACTCATATTTTCCGGATTCACTCTTTTTAGCGAGTTTAATCACTTATCCGAAAGCAATTTAGGAGTCTCTGGAATTCTCGTGTCCTCAGTTTTTGGAATGGAGCTTTTTTTACTTCATTATCATTCGACTGACCACATTGGACTTGAAGGACATTACCATTGGTTGATGCAGCTAATAGTTTGTGTTTCTTTTTTGGCAGCTTTATCTGCAACTAGTGTCCCTAATAGCTTTCACACAGCGCTAATTCTTTCAATGTCGGTAGTTTTTCAAGGATGCTGGTTTGTAAACATGGGATTTATGCTATGGGTTGGTAAATTTGTCCCTCAAGGATGTGTGATGCAGTCAATGAATTCTAGCAATGGAGCAGTCGTGTGTGAAACCCATGAGGCTGATTTGAGGGCCAGGGCATTGGCTAACTTGCAATTTTGTTGGATATTTTCTGCAATTTCAATATTTATGTTATGTGGATGCATAGCTTTTGGCAGACAGTGTGCACTACTGAGAAGACAGTCAGTCGAGTATGAACAGCTCTCGGGTAGAGGTTCGCATGACCCGCTTGCAAGTGTTGGATTCAAGCAGATCCAATTGTAAGTTCACTAGTTTGCTTTGTAAATGAAGAAACCGTGAGGAGTTTGGAACTTACTGATATGTTTATGTTAATATTGTTTGGTAAATACTTATAACTACTATTGGATGCTAAGAGCTCCATGTTATACAGTTGTGTATGTGTTGAATTTTACTTGTGTTGTTATTCAACATTTTGCTGTCATAAATTTGGGGGAATTGGAATTTGCCTCCTTAACTTACACTTCTTTGCACGTGAGTGCCTTATTTTTGTGTCATTGTACTTACCTCGTCAGTTTTTTAAAGATTTATTGCACTTCATTTTTGACGCATTCCTCCACCATAACTGAATAGTAACAATCATGCACCTGCAATGCAACCATTTCGGACTGACTCTCTAAGCTTTTGATTGTTTTGCTCATTATGTCGTAGCTGCTAACATTCAAAGGTTGTAAACTGCGATGATTCAAAAAGTTGAGGGATATAAATAGCAAATTAGTCATGAAATCTCAGTATGCTGCTATTCATTCAGGAAAAAAAAAGCACTTTTTAAGTTATGTGAAATACGATCCTTAGTGTCACCAATAAAAGAAAAGGTGCGATTCCTCGTGGAGGCGATATCGTTGGGCCTATTTGGAAGGATTTTGATTCGATTTCACGGATCTCGGTTTAAAAAAATTATTTGGGTGGTTTCGGTAAACCTTTGAAACCTTATTTGGTTAGGTTTTGGATGTTGGGTTTTGTGGTCTTGAAAAAACTCAAACCCCACTTGAATTGAGTTTGGATACTGAGGTTTGGGGAATAAAGTAGATGGTACTTTTTTTATAGAGTTTGAGGGGGAAAATAAGTGATATGTGTCAAATCAATGTTTTATAGGTTTCAAGAATTTGGAAGAGTTCTGATTCAGTTTCGCGAGACCGACGTGACCGGGCCACAATCTAGTCAAATAGGCTCTATATGGAACTAATTTGACCCAGTTTGATCCCGGTCAAACTGGTCCAAACCTTGTTTGGCAATGAACAGGTTTCGGCCTAGACCCTGGTTTCTGCGCTGACATGAGAAGATGTGGATGGGCGCCAATTGTCAGCGCCTATCTATATAATTTTTTTTTTTAATTTTTAATTTTTAATTTTTGCTTTTTGCTTGTTTTTTATTTTTATTTTTTCTTATGCTTTCTACAATTTATTTTCCCCCATATATTATTTGATTTTTGCATTACAAAGTTTTGTATTTATCAATTGTTATTAAAATATCTAACTACAATTTTAAATGCTATATTCAATTATATTAGTTGGCGGAAATTAAGTTCATTTTAATATTGTATATATTCCAACATAAGAAAATTATTAATTATCTCACTAAATATACATTCTATTTATAATAACTTTAATTAATATAATAATCAAAATAAAATAATTACAATCACTTCTCAATAATCACAAAAATTATTAATTATCTCATTAAATATATATTCTATTTATAATAACATTAATCATTATAATGATTACAATCACTTCTCAATAATCACAAAATATAATAATAATTTATCTTCTTGATCATTACACAATATAATATATTATTTCAAACACTATAAAGTTATTGATTTGATACATATCATTCACTTTTCTCTCATAAACCCCAGCAATCAAATCTCAAATTTTTAAAACACACTAATTATTATTTAATAATATTTTACATTCTCAATATTTGATTGGAACCATCATCCAACTCGAGTTTCAAAAGTTTCGTCGAAACATCTGAAATCACTTATTAAGATCAAACTGAGACCAAACTTAATCAAACTACTTTCATATTAACCCTTAGTTTCATGTCAAACGTCTAGTAGGGCAAAATAAAAATATAATAATTTTTTTTTTCCCAAAAGGTTACACTCTCAAACTCGTAACACTTAAAAAGGCCACCTCGTACCAGAAAATAAGTTGTAATAATGCCATAAGAACGTGTTCAAGTGAATCAATACTACTTAAAAATGTGGCATAATAATGCTCTAAAAACGTGTTCAACTGTACACATATATATATATATATATATATATATATATATTTTTTTTTTCTATTGAAATGTACTTTTCTTCTACCACAAAAAAATGTTTACATGATTCCACATCGATCACCAATGTTATAATGCTTAAAATCAGAGAGTTGACTTAACCATATGAAATGAAATTACTAAAGAAATCAGAGCTCTATTGTTTTGTGACAGTGGACTCTGAATTTCAATCAAAATCAACTGTATGTAAAATTACCCATTAAAAACGAACGTGGTCGAGAGATCAAATAGAAGACTTTTTAGGCTTAATTCAAGCAACCACTCTTGCCTCGAGATGTAGAAATAAACTCTTTGTTTAATATGAACTTGCTTGGAATCTGCTAAGCAACATAGAAAAATACCAAGTCTTGTTCTTGACTTAACCAACAACAAAAAAAAAAATTGTAGTTCATTACATATTAATATATTGATACAAACTCCCTTAATCAAATCCATTCTCTACCTAGTGCTAGATCCACCACATGGCACGGTGGTTATCAGCCGGAAGTCGGTGCTCGTTTCGGAGGCTAGCGATCTGCAGCTTGCTCTGCCTTTTTCTCTTCCAGTTATACTCCTTCAGCATCCGTGTAGGCATAGCCTATGACGAAATACAGCATCTCTTGGCCCTCCACCCTATCCCTCTCCGAGACCTCGAACAAGTCGAGGAAACGATACTCCTCCCACCATTTGGACTTAAAAACTACGAAAAAACCAACTTCAATGACGAATTCCTCAACGCATCATCTCTTACTAGAAACATTTTCTTTCCTAAATATGAAGTTATAGATCCAAGAAACGACGTACAAAAGAACGACCTCTACTACTACGAGGGCCGAATATGGCTCGACACCGATGGAAACCCGATTCAAGCTCATGGGGGAGGCATTTTGTTCGATGAGAAATCAAGAACTTATTATTGGTATGGCGAGTACAAAAACGGCCCCACTTACCTTGCTCATGGCACAGGCACAGCTCGTGTTGATGTGATCGGTGTTGGATGCTACTCTTCCAATAATTTGTGGGCATGGAAATATGAAGGGATCGTGTTAGCTGCTGAAGAAAGGGACACAACTCATGATCTACACAAACTAAAGGTAGTGGAAAGGCCTAAAGTGATTTACAACGAGAAGACTAACAAGTATGTAATGTGGATGCACATTGATGATTCAACCTACACAAAAGCCTCGGTTGGGGTAGCGATTAGTGACTCACCCACGGGCCCATTTGAGTATCAATATAGCGAGAGGCCTAACGGATTCGATAGTCGAGATATGACCGTTTTCAAGGATGAAGATGGCATGGCTTATTTGATCTATTCCTCTATTAGAAACAAGGAGATTCATATTACTCCTTTGAGTCATGATTATCTCTATGTTTTGAATAAAACGGTGAGGGCACTAGTGGGGCAGCATCGAGAAGCTCCGGCTTTGTTTAAGTTTGAAGGTGTTTACTATATGGTCACGTCAGGGTGCAGTGGGTGGTCGCCTAATGAGGCTTTGGTGCATGAGGCAGAGTCGATTTTTGGGCCGTGGGAGAGTATAGGTAATCCTTGTGTTGGTGCTAATAAGGATTTTCGTGTGGCTACTTTTTTTGCGCAGAGCACGTTCGTGTTGCCTATGCCGGGTGGGGTTGATGGCGCGTTTATTTTCATGGCAGATAGGTGGAATAAGGATGATTTGAAGGACTCGAGGTATGTTTGGCTGCCTTTGAGTGTGAGGAGGAGGATGGGGGTAAGGTATGTTGGGCTTCCGTTGTGGTCGAGAGTGTCGATCTTTTGGCATAAGAAGTGGAGGCTTCCGGTTATGGGGAGTGGAAGGATTGAGAAGTTATCTGACTTGTCATTACCAAATTAAAGAGAAAGTTGAAGACAAGAATATGAATAAAGTAGATATGTGCTTCATTTTGAAATCATCCATCTCTATATTTGTATAGTTCATGTTATTAACTTGTGAAGTTATGAATTATTTGAGGGTACCTTTTCCATTAACTTGTGAAGTTATGAATTCTTAACCCATCTCCCAAAATGAAGATTAGTCCAAGTGAAACTATAAACTTTGAGCAAAACACATAGAAACATTCCCAATATTATTATACAAACAAATGTAGTAATTAATTTAAAGAGAGAATTAACAAATTAAGGCACATATAGTAATATAAGTATATAGCTCTTTCCAAACTAAACACAATAGTATTAACCAAAGCAAACTTTTAAGACAACACATTCATTCTTCCTCAACTATTGCTTCAATTCGAAGAAGCACGAATCCAACCGCAACTCCAACAAGAACTAAACCAGGCAAAATAGAAGCAATTTTGAAAATCTCAGCAATAGCATTGCAAGTGGAAGTTAAAGCCCCACCTCTACTTCCTTGTGATGGCTTTTTCAATGAGCTCACAATTTTCGCAAAAGATTGCTCAGAGCAAACTGGAAGGCCCAATGTGGCCACATTGTTATGGGCCTTGAGCCCACCAAATGAGTTCAATCCATTGATGTACTTGACTGTAGTTCTTCTCTGTGTTGATCTTCTTGGGCTAACAATGGCGGCCAGAACAGTCGCCGGAGATATTGTTGCCGCCGATGTCATTGCTACAAATGAGTGTGGAGTAAAAGTGAAGAAGGAATATTGGATTTTGTTGCTTTCGGTTTCTAATTGAAGATTTGGTGTTTGTTTGTGTGGGGGAAATGGGAGTGTGTGGATAAGGTGGAAAAGATGTGATTGGTTGACATGAAGATGGGATAGGCTTATTTCAAGAATGAATTACCTTTCAATAGTGGCCGAAGAAAATGTTCTTTTTTTTTTCAAATTATTTTTTAAGATATTTAATTATTAGATCATACTTGAAATCTTTTGAATCATGTCGGAATATTACGTGGACATCTCTACTAATGAAAAGTTAAACACGAGTTCATCACGTCGTGATAATTGATCTTTTCCGTTAGATCAAAGGTTTGTTTCATAAGTAATTATATGCTAAACTTGAATTCGTTATGGGCAATTGATTATTATTCATAAGTTCATATTGATAAAACCAAGTTTTTAATATCATTTTTTGGTCTTAAGATGTATTTTGGCTCGTACGTTCCTATTCTTGGAGTGAGAAAAGATGATAAAAATTTGTTTGGATACAAAAATATATTACGGAGTCAATTGATACTTTATAGGTTTGAAAAACAGAAATATGTTTCCATGTGTTTTCAATGTTTAGTTTTTGAGAATCACATATGACAATTAGAGATTTTTTTATTAATTTAAAAATAAACAATTTTTTTGGATCGACTTGTTTAAACATCGATCGGATGTTTAGAAACTCGTGGTGTTATAGGTTTATTTTATGAGAATGTAAAGTGTCATTTTTTATTTATTATTCTTTTTCCTTTGTAACTTGGCTGCGCTAAGGTTGACTCCTTTTTAAAGTGTCATTTTTTATTTATTATTCTTTTTCTGAAAATTAAAAAACCTAAACATACCATGCCAAAATATATCAAGACGGACGATGCAACCTACTCATTAATTTTAGAGGATAAATGTGTCAATTATCAATTATTAAATCCAGTTAGAATTGTATCCAAATTTTTAACAATGTCAAATTATTGGTCACATGTGATTTGGCTCCTGCCAATTTAGACATAAATTGTCGAAAAATGAGATATTACTTGATCACAATAGTTAATGGCTCGTGCAAAAGCTTCTTGGGGCAATAGTGCGCGCTTTTTTGGACTTGAAGCTGCTAAACGATGCCTTCTTTCTTTTAACTTTGTTTTTTCAAGTGCCACAACACTAACACGGGCTAATGGCAAGCTATAGCATATGGGGTAGTGAAGTGCAAGGTATGCGCCTCGTTACGAAGCGCGCTATAGCTGGAGCTTTTAACTACTTGCTTAAATATTTAATATCGATAATTATAACATTCCCACCACAATTTCCAATTATAAATGGTCAAGAATTGCATTTGAGCAACACTAAATTAAATTGTTTGTGTCTCATCTATAAGTCATTCCTCTCTAAAGAGCACAAGAAATTCAGAATAAGAAGTTAATCAAACAAAGAAACTTGAATGATCCAACAAAGTCTAAACTACATCATTGAACACAACTCTAGTACATATTAGAAGATTCAGCTTTAGGACAAATATTTTGACTCATCTTTAGTTACAAAGATGAACTTGTATGTAAGTCTCTGTGCTGCCTTTCCCCTGCACTACTTCACAAATAAACTCGTCCCCTACACACATATGGTTGCGTCTGTAAAGTTGACTCCATCCTTTCAGCCAAACTCGACCATCATTCCATGGAGCAACATTAGCGCACCAAGTATAGCCATGAGGGTCACGGACATTGATAACTTCACCTAATTTAATTTCATTGTCATTTACTATCTCGCATGGAACATTCTGCCAAAAGAACAAATAAACGAGACGTGAGTTAATGGACTTATGGTCTACTCAGTAAATTTAAATACTTAAGTAAACTTAATTACCAAGCTATTTTTCCTTTTTTGTGTAACTTTTGAGACAAAATAAGGATTTCCATTCATATATCCGGTTTTAGGAGGACTATTATTAGTATTATCATCATCATCCTGCATGTCATCATTAGAGCTTGCTCCAAAAGTTTCATTTTTTCTTTTCCATGTTCTCTTCTTCAACATTTCAATATTCTCTCCCTCTTCCTTCACCTCTACCTCGTTCTTAGCTTCCTCCTCTGCCACATTTCGCTCCTTTGTATCGAATTCAAAGGCTTGAAGTATTTCGTCTTCGCTTGCTGTTTTTCCGAGAATCTTTACATCGAATATCGAATCACCATTGTATTGGAAAACCAAAAGGGTGCCAAATTCAATTTCATTTTCTTGAACAAATTTTCTCCATCCTTCATGGAAATAGAAGTCATCTCCAACTTTCGACACCCCCACGGGCAAAAGTTTTCCATGGCAGTTCTTGAGAAATGACTTGTTTGGCACTAAGCCTTGCATGAATGATGTAAAAGATGGATGGATTTGCTACAAAAACATTTGTAATTAATGCCACATAGAAGATATGGTTAGGAAAAAATATAGTACTTAGATACGAGTGACTTATCAAAAAAAAAAAAAAAAGGAACTCGGTTATGAGTGCAAAAGCCACACTTCCAAGTAAAATATAGTTTGACCAAGTTTTATTGGTTTTTTACCTTATAATATGTAACATGTTAATCTTTCATAGTAATTGCCTAAAACCAATACATTCAAGAGGGTCTAATCACAATTTATGCCTACAACTGAAATAAAATACAATTTTGGGGTAAAAGAAGAAAAAAACCATCCAAGATTTTCAGTAATAAAATGTACTCTCTATTTTAAACATGTTGAAATAGAAACTACTCTATTTATTATTGTTTCCTTGTTATCTTTGAAATTTTGATCGATCTTGCCCTAACACTTAAAACTTGATTTCATCTACATCAAATTAATTCATCAAAGAAGGGAAATGGGAATACGGAATAAACCAAGAAAACATGATGTAAACAAACATATTAGATGACAAAAAGGTTAAAATATAAAAAAAAATAGGTAGCGGAAATGGGAATCACCATTTTTTGTGAGCAGCCTGAAAGAAAGGGTTTCATGAAAGCCGGATACTTCTTGTTTGCCTCCATTGATTTCCAAACATGCAAATAAAAACCAACACCTTCAACTTTTCTCCTTTACTTTTTCTAAACAGCATAGAGAAGTGAATGGAGATTAATAACAAGAAGTAATTAAAAATTTGGATTGACTAATATGCCCTTGATTGAAAATTTGTGGGTGCATATAATTGGAATTGATTTAATACAATTATGTCCATCCCAGAAATGATGAGGAGTTGTTGGATTATTACCGTAAATAGGACGTTTATTGAATACATAACCAAAGTTGCAGAAATGTGTATTCAAGCCAAGAAAATCAAAATCTCACCCCTTTATTAATATGCTCGTCAGACTTTATTATTTAATTCATTTGACCCCAGTATAAAGTTTAAATTGAAAGGAAGACCGTATTTAAAATTTTTTTTCCACAAATTCAGTTGGTTGCATCTAAAATATTTATTTAATGTGTAAATGTATCTATATATTTTCTTTTCAATACATGTGCAAACAAGGGCGGACGGACATAGGGACAAGGGGGGGCTACCTGAATTTTTTTTTTTAATATAGTGGTGGTGTATTTTTTTTTTTTTTTTGAAAAAAAAAAAGTTCAATAAATTAGCCCAATATCCAGTCCAAATATAATCTTAGTCCAATTAATATCACACAACCCACTCTAATAATAACTCACTCTACCCAATTTCTAAGTCCCAATGAAAAGTCCAATCTTTTTTCTATATATATTTATGATATATGTTTGTTCAATTGTGCTTATGTAATAAACTAATAGTGTTATATATTCATTATTGATGTTTATATTTAATTCCCAAAATCAATTTTTAGATTCAAATTTCATTTTTGTGCTTAAAGTTATATACTTGTTAAGATTTTCATAAGTATTAGATTAAGATATGAGGATAACTATTATATTAAAATAATATGATGATTAAATCACGATGCAATAGAGTTAATAATATTCATTTACATATCAAACACTAATCTTAGATGGTTAATAGTTTTTTTTTTTTTTTTTTTATTGAAATGTCAAACACTAATCTTATATTCTTAATAGTTTTTTATTAGCATTTATTGGCCTATTGGGATTCAACCTCTCTTGTTTTATCAAATGGAATGAAAAATAAGTCTTGTCATTATTATGTCTCTATTATATTTAACTTCTACTTCTTGAGTATGTCATTATTCTTGAGATAGTTATATTTTATATATTTTATGGTATTAGAAATATGGAGAGATACTTTAAGGCTACACCTACACCTCATGAGGAGTCTTCAACTAACGTTCACATTCAAAGTGACCAGCATGAACTTCCAAACTTTCATATTGAAACGAACTTGCCCGAGCTTCCGAGTGATCCTGGTCTACGACCTCATATAACTTTATATGATTCTAACATTCGAGAGAGAGTTTGTAGAGCATAATTGCTCAAAGGTCCATGTCAACCACGCAACCTTGAGTTTCGGCAAACGTTAATGGGAGGTCAATGGCTAAATGATAGTTTAGTTGTCTTTATAGAGAGAGACATATTTAGTAGTATTTCAAACGATGCTATCATGGACCGATTTTAAAAGATGAAAAACCGTCGTGGTCAATTATTAAAGTACATATGAAGATATTTTGGGTTCTTTTGTGACTATAACGGGGTATCATATGTAATTAAAATATCTCGTGGGGTTTATTTTTGTCAAACTCCACCTTCCCATTTTTGTATTGCGTCATATATTTTCTCGTGAATAATATAAACTTTAAATTTAACTGTTTGATAGATTTTTTTTTTTTTTATTTAAGTTTAGCCCCCCTTGACCAAAAATCCTGGATCCGCCCCTGTGTGCAAATACAGTTGGATGGATGTGAAAAAAAAATTAAAGAAATGAAAAGGTTTTATACATCCAATTAATTCTTCTATAAGAAAAGACACCAGAAAATACACCAACTATGGAAGAACCTATACACGATGCACTATTTGGTCTGAACTGTAAATATACAACTTAATATGTATATATATATATATATATATATTAAAAAAAAGTAATTGGATGTGATCCTTCAAAAATTATTTAGTCTAAAAGTTTTACTTTGAATCGATGGTTCATTTTGCTAAGATTTAGAGACAAATAAGTGATACAAACATAAAAAATATCATCCTAAATATTTTATCTTAGTAGAATTGAAATACTCAAATAAAATGCTTAAAAGATCGATAACAATTGAACTTATTAACACTTTGACTTGTATTCAAGGACAAATTAACTTCAACATAGGTTCATCATAGAGCTCTCTTACTTCTCTATATATGGGAATACATTTTAATATAGAAAACAAATTTTAACATGTAGACAAATAACTAGGTAGAATGGATTATTATGCATCATTAATTTCTCATTTATCTTTATTAGCTGTCTCATTTAAATGAACTAAATGGAATAAAAAATCCTATTTTCTTTTTCTTTATCCATGTGATGAACTTGACTAGCTACAATCAATGATCCACACATTGAATAGGTATAAGAAAGTTACTAGACTCTCCTTTTTTATATTTTTGTTGACAGTGAAATAATTTTGTACTTTTGGTATAATTGAATTATGTTAATCTTCCTTTTCTCCAACCCTCTAATTTTGGTACATAAATTCTGAAAATCTGGTTACTGAAAAATGCCTGTACGTTGAAAATAGCATAGTATATGACTTGAAAACTTTAGTACTTGTACACATATTGCCAATGACAATTTAATTGTCTTGACCAATTAAGTCTTTTTTTAATTAATGAAAAATTCTACAGTAATTTCAATTGACCCACATTTTAAATTAGAAGTATATATAATCAAATTATTTGTCATGGAAAGAAATTTCCTCTTATATGAGTATTATTACAAATTACAATTAATGCGACCTTATTAAAATTAAGTATTATTAATTTTGTGTTGACCAACTAAAACTTTTTTAAGTAATAAAAAAAATTAAAACTAGCAAAATTTGATTTAGTCAAAATAGCAGAATTTTGATCAAAGATCGTCCTGCTATAATCTATAGTATAAATGCTATATATATATATATATATATATATATATATATATATATATGTATCACAATTAATTAGTGAGATCTTTGACCCAAATATAAATAGGTATTGTTACAAATTAAGAATGAGTGCCTTGCACTGAACCAAAAAAAAAAAAAAAAGAATGAGTGCCGTAAACATTGCAATGACCCCTAAAAAGAAAAAGAAAAAAACTTATCGGGTCTAATTTAGTCATAATTCATAAATGAGTGTCTTGCCATGGGTTATTCGGATTTATTTAAGAATGAGTTCCCTGAAGTTTGGGTGATATATATATGGGTCAAGGAGTCTTGGACCACTTAAGCAGTTTGTATGTAATAAATAAGGTGCTTTGCTTAATAGTAATATTTTGGGCAACCTACGCTCGTTATCCCCTGGTAAATTCTAATTATAATCGCTACCCCTATTGCTTTGAAAATCACCATTATTCTCCTTTTACTTTAGACTATTTATCAAAATACCCCTTATAAGAACATCCCGTACAATTTGACAATATAAGGGGTGCTTTTTGTAAATAGGCTAAATCGTAAGGGGTGTTCTTGTGATTTCAAGAACAATAGGGTTTTTTGGGAAATTAAAGTATAATTCAGGGTGTGAGCTTAAATTACCCTAATATTTTATCTTCTTTGAATCTCTTATTATAAAGTGAAGAATTGGAATTTCATGGTATGTATGGATCGGTGTTGGCTCTGTTTCGCTTAGTTTCGAAAAATTGGTTTTCGAAAAATTCTAATTTCATGCCCTAAGTTTTGATTGAGTTTGGGTCTTGGATTTCGTGAATTTTAAAATTTTGATATATAATTTTCATTTAAGTTTATATACTAGGTTTGTACCAAAAAAAAAAAAAAAGTTTATATACTAGGGCTTGAAGGGGAAGATTAGGTACTACATATCAAATCAATGATTTTTATGGAGAAAAAGTAGTTCATATATATCAAATAAACATCTTCTATAGGTTTTGAATTTTATTAGTTTTGGATAAATGGTCGAAAAACTTAGTTTTTGTAAGAATCCAATTGCATAGATGGTTGAAACTTAGGGCATGCATGTTTGGAAGTGTTCTGGTCTGGTCTCGCGAAACTGGGCCATGACTCTTTCAGATGGAGTTTCATAAAATCCATGAAACTTAGTTCAAACTTGTTTACAAACCAACAATCAAACTCTTGAAACTTATAAAATATTGATTTGACATAACCTCTTAAACTCTATAAAAAACATTGATTTGACACCTAACACCTACTATTTTGATGTAGGGGGATCAAATATAGACGAAGTCGAACTATCTGATTGCACTTTACTGACACTGGAATATCACAAGCTCGTGGATCGATGCAAAAACAGAGAATAATCGAAGTTTATTTTCGAATTGGGCTCTTTTTGACATGCTTCACTATTTTGGTAATAACTTTTGTTACGGTTGTTAGAATTGCGATTAAGACCCCAATCCGGAAAGCTCTTGACGATTTTCACGTCTTGTGGATCATTCACTCAGTTTTCATCCTCAAATTCCTTCGTTTTCCCCTCCAGTTTTCTTTTTTAGTTATTTTTTGTAATATTTGACTAGTTATTTTGGATGTCGATTTGAACTCGTTTTGGGTCAAATTTTGGCCGAGTAGCTTATTTTATTTCGTACTTTAAACTGGTTTAGTTTCTGAATTTTGCCGTTTTTGACATATTTAACCTTATTGACTATTAATCCGACTTGTGGATTAATTTTAAACAAGTTAATTATTTTGAGATATTAAAACTCGAGAGTTTCTCTTTCCTAGGGTTTAGTTACTTGCTTAATCTGCATACAACAAGAGGGTCTAATCACATTTCATGCTACAGACTACAACTTAACTTAAATAAGATACAATTTTGGGGTAAAAGAAGAAAAAACCATCCGAGATTTTTCAATAACAAAATGTGTTTTCTATCTTAAATACGTTGGGTAAGAAACTAGGCTATATTCGTTTTAATTAATTGAAAAACAAAAATGCTTCCGTGCTTTGATGAAAAATTTAATCCATGAACTCGGTATTTTGCTTTCTCTTAAACTTCATTTCATTTACATCATATTAGTTCACAATGTTTAAATAGAAAGAAAGGCCATATTCAATTTCATCATAAATTGAGTTGGCTACATCCAAAATTATTGTCTACGAGACAATAGCCTAGCGGTAATCACGACTTAACTCAGGCCTCAAAATTAAGAGGTCTTGGGTTCAGTTCCCACTTCCCACTAATGTGGTTATTTATCTAGTTTATTACTAGTATTTGATAGTTATTTATTATTTGTAATTTTTTGTATCTAAGCAGTTATTGGAATAATTTCTTCTGATGTAATGATTGATGATTAATTTATTCTTAAAATAAATCCAAAATTATTAAATGTGTAAGCGTATCAATATATTTCCTTTCCGTTTGATGATTATATATGCAAATAGGAATTTGAGGATTAAATATGTGGGCTGAATTAGGAATTAATGTATCGAATTTGAGTATTATTGTGTATTCCAGAGTTCAGCAAGAGTGAGTGTGACACGCTGACATTGGGCCACCTATCAATGGAGCTGCAATTACCAGCAAGTTTGGAAGAACAATCAGCAATTGACACAAAGATGGAAGAAAGATCAGAGAACGAAAAATAAGAAAGAAGCAATTGAAAATTAGGGCATTTATTTTTAAAACGTTATTATATATAATACGCTTCTTATGTATTTTTACCTTTTTGCCCCTGTTGTGATTGTTTATTTAAGCAGTTTTGTATTAGCCCATTGTACAGATTATGAACTTGAGATTCAATATAATTCTGCAATTTATTTACACATTTTCTCCATATCAAAGTCTATTTCATATTTTCTTCTTCATCAATCAGATACATTTGAGTTTACACCACCACCAACCACCAACATTATATGGAGAGGTTTTTGGTGAATTTATAAAACAAAATATTACTTTAAAAAACAATGTTAATGATTTTTTTTAGTAATATGATTATTACATCGTTACATCTATTTGATCACTAGCAAAATACAAAGAATATTCATTACATCGTATCGATTTAGATTCTTATTAACTCCACTTATTTAAATTTATTATTAATTTGAATCTCTGATTGAATAAAAATCCTAATAATTCAGACGAGGACCAAAATCTAATTGAAATCGACCCGTTAACAACTCTAATTTTGACTTAAAATAACTAGACTTATGATAAATTGGGGGTAGAAATAAAACAAGGCAACAGACTTAATATATATATAGTTATATACACAAAAAGAAATACAGTATAATAGTATATAGATGGTTCACAAGTAAAGATCTGTAGCAGTTGGGGGTTTAGTAATGAACCGTCTCTACACAGCGTCTACCCGTTACAGTTGGCGCCAAAAACTACCACATCCCCAAATTTCTCACAAAAAATTACACTTCTTTAATAATCATCATTATCATAATTACTCCACTCAATTATCACACGCCTCACTCCTTCACAAACTTAGAGAAACCAAGCCTCTGCAGCAAATCCATACCCAAGTTATTGTGTCTAATCTTTCCCACAATCTTTTCCTATGCAACAGGTTGGTGAATGCATACGCTTCTTGTGGACTTATAACCGAAGCCCAGACCATATTTTCTCAGATTCATTACAAAAATTTGGTGTCTTGGACTATTTTAGTATCTGGGCTCACAAAAAATGGCCATTTCCTGGAAGCTATCGAGGCCTTTTATGAGATGGTGGTGCAAGAAATTAAGCCTAATGAGATAACAATTGCGAGTGTTTTGCCTGCTTTTGGAAAGTTGGGTGATCCTCTGTTGGGGAAATCATTGCATTGTTACTGGATCAAGCAAAATCTCGAATATAATGTCTTTGTGGAGACGGGTTTCGTCGATATGTATGCGAAATTTGGGTACTTGAGTATTGCTAGGTACCTGTTTGATGAAATGTCTATGAGAAATGTTGTTTCATGGAATGTTATTATTTCGGGTTACTCTGAGAATGGATATGGAGAGGAAGCGTTGTGGATGTTCAATAGAATGAGGAGGAAAGGATTTTCGGGTGATATTCTTACGATGATTAGCTTGGTTTCGGGTTGTTTGAGCTTAGAGGATTTGAGATTAGGAAGTGGAATCCATGGCTTGATTATTAGAAGTGGATTTGAGAATGATCAACTAGTCAAGACTTCTCTAATGGAATTGTATATAAATGCCGATTTTGTGAATGATGCCTATTGTATATTTTGTGAGATCAATAAGAAAGATTTAGTTTCATGGACACTAATGCTGAGAGGCTTTTCAAGAAGTGGGAATTGGAGAAAAACCATTAAACATTTCAGTAAGATGATTGAAGAAGATGAAATCATGCTCGATTCTGTTTGTTTCACGACAATCCTTTCAGCTTGCAGTAGTTCAGGATCTTTGGAGCAGGGCAAACGGGTACACGGGCTAGTGATAAAAGCCGGTTTTCAAGTCAATATCTTTGTTGGATCATCTATAATAGACATGTATGCTAATTGTGCAAACATTAATGATGCTATGAAATGTTTTGAGTCGATGGAAGAAAAAGATGTTGCATGTTGGAATGCACTTATATCTGGTTATGGAATGATGGGGAACGGAAACGAAGCAATAAATCTTTTTTTAAAGATGAAGCATTCGGGTCTATACCCAAATGAGTCAACCTTTGTCTCGGTTTTGTACGCTTGTAGTCATGCTGGCTTGGTAAATCAAGGCCTCCAAATTTTTGATCAAATGATTGAAATTTGGAACATAGTTCCTAGTTCAAAGCACTATGCTTGTGTTGTAGACCTTCTTGCACGTGCAGGAAGACTAAACGATGCTTATTCTCTCATGAAAAACATGAACACACAACCAGGGATTGAGGTTTATGGTTCATTACTTACCGCTTGTAGAATTTACAAGAATTTTGATATGGGATTTGAGATTTCTAAGAAACTTTTTCAATTGAGAACTATTGATGCAGGGTATTACGTGTTGTTATCAAACGTGTATGCTTTGGCTGGAAATTGGGCTGGGGTAAAAAACACTAGAAGTTTTTTGAAATCGAAAAACTTGAAGAAGGAACCAGGCTTTAGTTCAGTCGAGATTAATGGAGAAATATTCACATTTATGGCTAGCCAAACGGACCATATTTATTAACCAGAGATTAAGGAGTTTTTAACAGGGTTGTTTGTGAGAATAGAAGCAATAGGGTATGAGCCGGATATGAACTCCGTGTACCATGATGTGACAGATGATGTGAAGAAAGATATTCTATTTCACCATAGTGAGAAGTTAGCTATTGCTTTTGGATTGATGAAAACTAAGCCGGGAACAAATGTTATACGGGTAACGAAGAACCTTAGAATTTGCAATGATTGCCACTCTGCTTGTAAGTTTATTTCCCAAGTTTATGCACAAGTTCTTGTGATAAAAGATTCAAATAGGTTTCATGTTTTTCAAGATGGTGTATGCTCGTGTAGAGACTATTGGTGAAGTTGAAGATGGAAGAATGTACTTTCACCTTTGATCTAACTTGGGATGTTTCAGCAGTAATTTATAAAGGATATTTATGATGTCCATACTGCACCAAAAGTTAGTTGTTTCCATGAATAAGTGGAGAGTCTATAAATAGATAAATGGGGACAATTCATGTACAAGTTTCATATAAACAAGATACAACAAGGTTGTGAATTTTATTTTTCCATTTTGGTGAATGGGATAACTATTATGATGGGCGGATTCAGTTTTTGTGTACCGCCGTTTAGGAGTTGTACACAACTATGTTTTGATAAAATAGGCATCAAAGATAGTTGGAAAAGGCAAAGATGGTGACACTGCATTTGCAAAGCTTTGAAGAGAATACATGTATGACTTCCAAAAAATAAGTGGATCGAGGGGGAAAATGCAAGATACTCCCCTGTGTTATGCTAAACCTGCAAGAAACTACCCTGTGAAAATTTTATTGAACTTCCTTGTGTTTTCAAAAATCCTGCAAAAAATACCCAATTTGTAAAAAATAGGTCGTTTTGGATCGACTTATTTCAAGAAATAATTTTAAAAATATACCACGTGAAGTTGTAGGGACCAACTTGAAGTACTTTAAAAATGCTTTCTTGAAATATGTCGATCCAAAACGACCTATTTTTTAAAAATTGAGTGTTTTTTGCAGGGTTTTTGAAAATACAAGGAAGTTTGACGCAATAAAAATTTCACAGATTAATTTATTGTAGGTTTAGCATAACACAGGGGAGTATTTTGCATTTATCCCGTGGATCTAGCTTATTTTTAGTTGGATTGATTTTGTTTCCAATGTTTATAATATTTAATTAAAAATTGTGGGATCCTTGCTTGTATTTGTTTTTAGGGATATTTACCCGGCAGCCCTCAAATGTATCTAATTTCCGCGCTTCCCCTTGCATTGACTTAAACATGCACGTGTTTCCTCTTTTCATCTAATTTGTAGTACTTAACCCCTATTAAACAATTCAACAACTTTTCTTATTGGAATTCGGTTGCATCACGACACACTAAAATTAAAAGGGTAGAAGGGTCATCTTGTATCATTTCAGCTAACGCTTTCACCTGCATATCATGTAATCGACCCAAAATTACGAGTTGGGGATGTCATGTTTTCCTTGCCCTCCTTCAAATTGAGCAATTGGTGAGCTAAAGCCTCCTACCTTTTAACTATACTATGTCATGCACATGATCACATATACGATTAACGATTGAGCTCCAATTGAAAAAGTTGCTGAATTGTTAACTAGGGGTTCAATGTCACAATTCTCATTAAAAGAGGAGAGTCGTCGACTTCCCCTGCTTTTGGGGCGTGGAGAGGCAGACGCAAAGACTTAATTGTTACCTACTGTGTTATTGAGTTGACGTGCAAGAATCTCTTGTTTATAATATTGATTTTTCAAAAAAAAATGTTACAGTTGAAAATCATGTGAGATTGCATGTTTCCTAATTTAAAATTTTGGGAGTTAGAAAAATAGAACTTTAAATACATATACCAAAATGAAAGCAAACACTAAATTCAATTTTCGCATGAAAAAATATGTTATATGTAAATTTGCATAATTCCACAGAACACGTTTTAAAGAATCGTGGTGTGAAGTTGTCGCCTTTCGTGCATCAAACGCCAACTTCCATAACCGTTGCTGGGACAGGACATGATCCACTTGTTTCGCCCTCCCTCTCCTTCACCTTTTTCGTGTCTTAAACATGAGAAAGTAACAAATTTATTTTACGTTGTAGACAAAGAAAGCGATCAATTTTGATTAAAATTAGTCTTAAACCCTTTCTAATCAATCCCTTCTTCTCTGTTTCTCCGTCTCCTTTGTCTTTTTTGGAAATAAAAAAAATTAATAATCTAAGGAGTAAATTATATTCGAAGAGTTTGTAAGCATAAAGGAAAAAAGGGATCTACCCTTCTTCCGAGATAATAATTCTATTTCGGTGAGTCAAATTAATTCTGGTCCTGCATAGAAATATCTGGTTCATAACATGTCTTAATCTTTATTTATTTTTATTTATGTTAGTTGAAATTAAAATCATATCATGTTGTTATGTATAATAAAAGGGAATTTTTTGTTCTTCCCAAAGTTGATTGATGATTAAAATTTGATTATAATTGTGGCATGATCAATTCTATGTGATTTCTATATTGTATAACATATTATGCAAAATTGATGAAAACGGTTTGTTTTTACATGATGCAAAATCCCATTTTAGATGAATCTTAACATTTTCTTTTTATTTGTTGGTTGCTAATGCTTCTTAATTCAAAGACTTATGACTTAGGAGAAGGATTGTGAGAATGGTGGGACAAATAATAGTCTTGATCACAACAATGGTGATGGTTGGGGCTTATGCCCAAGATACGAATCCGGTGTTTGATCCGTGTTCAGACACCAAAGTTCAGAAATTGGATGGTTTTACATTTGGGCTCGCTTTCTCTGCAAGGGATTCGTTTTTCTTCAATCAAACTCAGCTTTCTCCGTGTGATCGTCGTCTTTCCCTTGGAAACGCAGCTCAACTCGCAGTTTTTAGGCCAAAAGTTGATGAAATTTCATTGCTCACAATCAACAGTAGCACATTTAATCCGGTAATGATCTTGTTTCTATTACTTAATTTTGTTATTCCACCTTGAATATATAGTATATCAATTCACAATAACCTGTTTGGATATGATCAAAAAGATATATTATTTGCTAACTAGAACGAACAAAAAGATGTACTTCTCAAATAACCATGTCATAATTATATGTACGTTCTTCAAAAAACGAGATGTTCATTTCCCTTTCCTCCTTTGATTATTCTACCACAGAGCAGGGATGGTGGTTACATGGTGGCATTTGCTGGACGACAATATGCAGCTCGATCAATTCCTATTTTTGTTGCTGACAATACTCACACTGTCACCAGTTTCACCCTGGTAAATCTATCTCAAACGAGCTTTTATCATTTCACATGAACTATAATAAATTAATGATGAAAGATTGTACAATTTTATCAAACTTATGGTTTTTTGTAATAGGTTCTTGAATTCCAGAAAGGCACACTCCAAAATTTATACTGGAAGAAGTTTGGGTGTGCCTCGTGCACTGGAGACTCATTTGTGTGCCTTAACAGTACTGATTGTGCTGTACCAAATTCCAGATGCAGAGGCAATGGAGGATCTATTGGCTGTGATTTGGGCATACAATTGGCTTTCTCCGGCACTGATAAGAACGATCATGTGTTTAATTCGTGGTACGAAGTGGCTAATCTAAGGCAGTACTCCCTTTACGCGCTGTATTCTGATCTACGCGAGACACTTACCAGTCCATTCCAGAATTTGATATGAGATTTTATGATTACATCATATAATTGGATTTCAGCTAACGTTGTACATGAATCTGTGAGGCATTACTGTATGTTGTTTTGAGAGTAGATGAATACGGAGGACCATTTAGTGTTTTTCTTATATGTACCTGATTATATTTTGGATACGCATGGCGGAAGAATTGACATGAATGAAGATAATGTTTTCTTTTTTACTATTATTTTATGAATGAAGATAATTTTTGTTGTATGCTGAATATTGTATCAGATTCTAACTTCTATTGTATCTTTTTCCATTCTCTGATTTCTTTTAATTTTATTTACCATGTCTAATACGTCCGCCCCAGACAAGTTTTTGCGATCAAACTTTTACCAGACCCAAAAGGAATTGAATCACTCCGAGTGAGATCAGATAAAAGGGTCAAGGAAAAAATACATCTACTGTGCCTAAAATGGATAGGATCGTTCTAAATCAGATAAGGGTTAGGTCTAGCCGCCCCTTTTCTAAATATGTTTATTTACCGATTATCCATCGGATCAAATTCATGTTTGATTCTTCGATCCAACTAGCAAATACTCTTTCATGCAATCAAACAATACAAGTGCATATAATATGATATATTTCCAAGAAGTTAGGAAACAAAGATCACCATCAATAATTCTGGTATCTGGAGTCTGCAATGTGCAGAAATAATTTATTTCCTTTTCAAAATGGTGTTACTGCTAATAAACCAATGTTTAGTTAATTATACACAAAAAATGGCAACTATACAGAAGCTATACATTTTGTACAGCAAGAACAATTGTACCCTGAGTATCAATAGGGCCTGCAAACCAAATATATAAATCTATTTTTGTGAGCAAAATTTAAGTTCTATACAGGTTGAGGAGTATGCATCTTTTCATGGATATCCTTCACAACATCACTCAATTCTGGGAAAACTGAAACTAGAACAAGTTCCAGTATTCCATAGCCAAGTTGCTTCAAGCAAACCGTCGACTGCAAGACATTTAAATATTAAATAAAGTAATGAAAAGAACAGAAGAAGAAGCTCGTAGATAAAATAGTACGATGCACGAGTATTTCTAGGGTAAAATTGTTTAGTCCCATAGGACTGAACATTCAACACACTTGTCCACTATTTTACCAAATTACACTTCTGGTCCCTTCGAAATTTTTTTGGGCACTTTTAGTCCTATCACCCACTTCCAAATTCCAATCCAATTAGAGTTCCAATCCAATTAGTGACCCGCAGTGCAAACATAGATGGAAAAGAGGGCTATACTTAATATGAAAAATAGTGCAAACTATATTAAAAATGGGACCAGGTGCAATTTTGTAAGCCATGGGTCCAAATGCATTGAGGGTATAATCCAACGGGACTAAAAGTGCAATTTTGCCATATTTCTTGGTATGAGCTAGAATGTTTAAAAGAGGGAGGGTAAGTGTGAGTTTTTACCTGAAGGAAGTAGTATATATCTCTAGCACAACGTCTGTACTGCTTATGCCCAATCAAGCTGACCAAAGCGGTGGGAGCACCATCTGCCAGTTAAGGAGGACAATATCAAATTATTGGATTCTTTTTAAAATTACAATTTACCCCCCGTGATTTTCATAATGTTCAATTCACCTCCCTGTGATTTGAAAAAGAGCAATTTACCCCCCCTGTAATCTTATAAATGTTTCACACCGCCTCCCTGCTATTTTCAAACTTAAAAAAATACGAATTCACAAAACTACCCCTCTTATATGTGGCACTTTACCCCCTGTGTTAGATAAATGTGGCAATTTACCCCTGTGTTATGATAAATTTGGCAATTTACCCCCCTATATTACAAAAACACTACTCTCAATTTCGGCGAGTGAGTTACACTCTCCGGCTGAGGGAGGTAAAGTGCTCTTTCAAAATTTTCACAAGAGGGTAAATTGCTCTTTTTCAAATCATGGGGGATAAATTGAACATTATGCATTTCACAGGGGGTAAATTGGCATTAGGGTGTGTATTTTTAGCATTCACAAGAAATCGAAATAAATCGTGGTGTGTATTGCTGACTACAGTCCCCTTTCAGGCATGTTATAAAATTAGAGGCATATATTTCGCTGAGTTAATTATATGAATCCTGGAGTAAATTTAAGAGTGTAAATGAAATGGGGCTATGGAAACAGTAGAAGCAAATCTTCTCCCCAAAAAAAAAAAAAAAAAGAAGAAGCAAATGAAGCAGACATGAGGCCTTAGAATCACATTAAAATAAAAAAAGATAATAAACAGTATGGTTAAAGATTAACTAGGACACCCTCTATTTCCGAAATCAAATTAAAATCCATAATATATGTCAATTAAATAGTGGGAATTACTCACTGAAGATCATCTTTTTCACATCACTAGCCCTGCGAGCAGCTTCAAGCTGTTGTTCGAAAGACCCTGGTTTGAGGACCCTCCTTCCACCTGGTTGCCTTGTTTGCTGAGATCTTTGATTTGCTTGACAATTATTTAGTTGATCTTGAATCCGCAATTTTATAAAGAATGTGCCATCAGGCCAGAGAACCTAATGAAAATATAATGATCAGAAAACAGATACTTTCTTGAAACAAGTTATTATGCAAAATAAATTGCACAAAATTTTCAAAAGATAATAATGAGTAGATTGGAATTTCTATTAATAATATAAAAGTGAAATCACATGGAAAATAGAAATTTCTTGGCTGAAAATATGTGACAAATCATAACTTAATAAAAGGACACTTTTTCAGTTGATCAAATCCTCAGGTGACCGAGAACAGGAAGTTGTAATCTAATATTGGTGCATAAATTGTACTTAATTAGGCAAGATAAACTTGTACAAGATGTAACAGCAGCAATTCTGCAATAAATATGGGTCCCTCTGAGGTGTCAAAGGTCGTGAAGCGAAAAAGTGAATTTCACCATAACTCATGTCAAACAGTAGATTCTTGATGATCCTAAATCAAAGACTTCAATTCTCAGGATGACAAAGTTGCAATTACACAACTCAGAGCATGAAACTGTTAGACAAGAAGATTCATGACTTACATCCTGGACCCATCGAATTCCTAGCGCGATAATATCCTCTCTACGCAGCCATTGGATTTGCCTAAGGAGCCAGTCATCAATGGCATCTTCCATGACTAACTGCAATATTTGTTTTGATATCCAAAAGACCTGTCTCCTACAATGAAAGATGAAAGGAAAGGGGTTATGGCTAAATGATAATCTGCATATAACAGCATTCTCCTTGTACTTTTAAAAAAAATCCGCAGTTCCGTCGATTTATCACTCAGAAAGGGAAAAAAAGATCCAGAGACAGAATCCAATATTTATATTTGCTCCATTTTGCTTAAAACTCTCTCTGCTCGGATGGGGACGTAAAAAGATTTTAGAAGCTCAACTTTGAACATGAACGTAACATATCTAAAATTCGAGAAGATAGTTATCTCAGGAGTAATCACCCAGATGAGGTTACAACCTCAAAAAAAGGAATTACAAAAACATTGCTTATTAACTGTTAAAGCTAAATCCATGTTTACAATACAAAGGTGTGAAAAACAAATGATAATAGTAGCAGACTTTCTAAAAGCAATATAGCATTTTATTGTTAAAACTAGAAGCAAATCCACAATATAAAAATGTGAAAAGACAGCATCACCTTAGCCAGCCTCTTCTCTTCAGCTGAAATATGTTATCAACTAAATTCAAAACTGGAACACTCAAATTTGGGGGTGTCCACTGCAAGAAAAAAAAAATATCAAGTACAGTAACCACAATGAATATCACGCAACAGAGATAGAGTGCTCAAGAGACAAGTGGGAATATTAGGAATAAGATGGCAGCTTAGTTTATTTTGGACCTCTATTCCAGCTGCTCGTAATTCGAGAGGAACAGACTATTGAAGGGGATGACAAAGTTTCAAACATTAGATAAGTTTCCTCAATACCTGTGCAATCTTTAAGGAAAGCAGAACCTATTCAACAAAATCTCAAGACGAGATGACAAGAAAAAACAAGTGTGCAATCTACTTTTAGTCTTTGTTCACATGCTATAAGAATCAATATATGTGTGGAAATTGAAATGATTCAGGAGAAGGAGAAAGCAAAAAGAACTTGTCTGAATTTGACATAAAATCAACTTACAATTTCAAATAAAAGGTCCCTCAAAAGAAACTACTGGTTAATTGTCAGAAAGTCAAAGAGAGATGACGTAGAATCCTAAATACGCATAATGCAACTAATGTAAACTAAACAATAATATAGATTGCTAAAGACATGCATGTGTGTATAGGGAGAAAGAGAAGCAATTGAATTAAAAAATAATGTACATCACAGAGCCAAAGTCAACTTATTGATATTAAGAAAATTATTATCGGAAAAAACAATCAAGAGCATCAGAAAAAGGGCATATGACCAATGAATAAACAGAACAGGAGGGTATCACTGTACAATACTAGATGCACAGTACCTCCGGAGGCACCCCTGTCGGATCGTCTTGGGGAACAGATGTTATGGCTAAACTAGATTCAGAATACCTATGGCTTGAATCAGATTTCACCCTTAAACTACGCATTTCCTCAATGTCCAAGTTACTGACATCTTCATCACGTTTAACCACCCTCGGAGGAAACCCCTTTGAGTCCAACTCATTGTCTGAATGCCACCCATTAGATTGGGCAGCAGACACTACATCCTCTCGCCCATGGTTCGCATCTTTCTCACCTTCCTCATTATCAGAAAAACTGTTGATTGATTCTGAGGTACTCTGCCGCATAGCCAATTTATACATATCATCAGCATTCAAGGACAAGTTTTTGCTTGTAACAGAAGAAGCTGGGTCATGACAAGGGGAAGGTGGGCCAACAACTGCTCGCATTAAGCCATCAGAAACCCCTTTGAATTGGCGTACAATATCATCCATGGCATCATCCACATTAACTGATTTGGACAACGGAAATTTCCAAAATGATTCAAGTACTTAACTTGAAGTCAATGTATGATAAATAATATAAAATAAAAAAATTAAGTTTCAAAGCATACGTAAGAGACTAATTGTATTAATTAACAAACTATTCTCCAATAAGCTTCTGCATATGAGTCTGTGATTTTGCTAAGGAAGTTCAAATCTATAATGATATATAACTAAGCATTTTTACATCTAAACTGCAATCAAAGATCTGAGCCATGTTAAAACAACACCGAAGAAACCATTGCTACCATAAGATATAACAAACACAGACGACTAATGACATAATATACAGTCTGGAGACACATAGCAGACGTTTTAGAACTTAAAGATTATGATACAAAAGTCAAGATTACCAACAACTTAATCATGCATTTACTATTTCTTTATCTCAAGCAAAGTGATAGTTCAGTACAACTATTACTCCCCAGACCCAAAATTATATGAATACGGATAACACAGAGAAATAATAAACTGATAAAAATAAGGATACACGAAGGTTGGTATCTTCTAGTATATCTTGAATAAATCCAAGGCAAAACTACCAGGGACCTTTGGACATAGTTACCATTGAGATATATATAGAGTATTTAAACATAATTGTTTCTAAGTCCTCTGACTGTTACAGTAAGCAACTAGTTGAAGTCCATAAAAATCTATGTTATATCAATCCTGAATAATGCTTATTTTCAATATACAGTGATTATATGGAACATATATAAAATATATAGTTAATCTAATATCGATTGAAATGATGCC
Organism: Penstemon newberryi var. newberryi; assembly: GCA_030819805.1. Lineage (NCBI taxonomy): Eukaryota > Viridiplantae > Streptophyta > Magnoliopsida > Lamiales > Plantaginaceae > Penstemon > Penstemon newberryi. Next base: position 8,353,421 of record JAUALY010000004.1, on the reverse strand, counting down.
ACATACCTGCCAGAGTCTTCATTACAGAAGATGATTTCCCAAACGAGTAACTCTGCATTGATGAAAAAATAACAAATTAATAAAGAACCATTAGGTAATGAGTATGTTTCAAACAGAAAAAGCACATGTGCACCTTGGAGGAGGCACTTAGAAAATCCCATACTTCATGTTGCTCAGCAACATTGGCAATTGACAAGAGATCCTGATAAATACAGTATTGTAAAACAGCTAATTAAGACCTGTCAGTATCATCACAGAAAGGAGGAATAACCATACTTGAAGATATTTGTCAAGCTGAATACAGCGCTGATGAACAAAAGCATCCTCCGTACTTGATGAAAATATCCTTTTAGGAGGCAAATGCAATGAATAATTAGGAATTTCCTTAAGATGCCTATGCAATCTCTCAAAATTCCGATATCTGTAGACATAGAATCGCAAAAGAATCAAAACATAGAAACAGACTGAACAATCCTGATTTAATCAGGAAACCTTCTTATGTTGAGGAACACAAAGTGTTCACATACTGAACGACTTGAAGTGGATAAATATGATATGTATTTCAAACTGGAACTAAAACCCATACCTTCTTTTCACATACCAGGTGTTGTTGTCAGCACCAGTGACAGCAATTGAATAAACAGCAAAAGATTTTGATCCAAGTTTCTCGAAGTATGCTCCAATAACCTGCAGAACCAAGGGTTTATTGTTTACTAGACACTAATCAAATGTGATCAGAAGATAGTCATGTGATCCTTCATCTTAATCAACCCTCAACTTTAATAAATATTCGATCAGGCAAATATGGGCAATCAATGTAGTTCATACAAAGAAGGCATTAGTACAATACTATACTTTTACCTAGATAGATAGTAAATCAATTGCACATGCAAATTATTTAGTCGTAAGGGACAAAACAGAAGTAGTATATAATTAGTAGACTACTCTCTCCAGGAAGAATTTATTGTGTGGTTGCAGGAAAGAAGTGTAACCATCATTTTGAAACAAAGGAATGAATCTGGGCCATGAAGCTACACTTCTTAAAAAAATATAAGCATTTTGCAATATATACAACAAGGTTGACCATAATCAAAGTCATGAACCAGAAAAGGAAACCGATGGTGGTGTTACCCGACATCTCAGCTTTGGAGCATGAAGCCCTTCAGTACGTAATACCATGTCTGAACTGCTCTTCAGCCTGTCTGCATTAAGTTTATTAATGTCTGCACTATAGTACTCATTAATGGTGGGCGCACTGCCTTTACTAGCAAATGTATCTTCCAGGTATGACTGAACTCCTAAATCAGAAGTGCTGTTTGATCTTTTGAGTCTATTTCTATTTTCATAAGAAATAACAGCAGTATTCTCTGGTTCATAGATAGTAGAGCCTCCCTTCGAAAACTCCTCCATATAATGATCTTGTGATCTGCTCAAGGCATCAATACTGAGATTGGTAGACTGAATATCTTGTTGGGACCCTGGTGGTAGTTGGATAGAAGCTTTATCTTCCACTCTGATAGATGGTTCTGGCTTCTGTGCTGGTGCATCAGTCACCAAATCTTTTTTAGGTGATGACATGCTTACTGAATCAGCAATTTCAAAAGCCTGATGTCCTGGAGCAGCCGTTATTTGGAGTTTCTTTTTATAATTTCTTCCTATAGTCCACATGTTTTCTAGATTTTCTGGCATAAGAACTTCTGTTCTTCTCTGGGTTGCTGCATCAAACACTTTTGCCCAGTCAGCAGCCCTTGGATGTATTACATCACCCTGCATGGTGCTAGATAAGTGATTTCCAGAAGCACTGGACTCAAGTTTCCTTTTATGTTCAAATCCAGACAAAGACATATCAGTTCCTTGAGTGTTGGAATGTGTACTTTTTGTCAAATTAGATTCACTGCTTTGACCCCGTTCTCCATATAATGTGTGATCATGGTTATTACCCTCCACATTAGGTGATTGATCAGTAGCAGCATCCTTGAAGCCCTCACTGTTATAGGCAAGGATAATATATTCAATCAATTCATTGATGTACCTGAAGAAAATGACTGAATGTAGTTAGAATCCTGAACGGGAATCGCATATACAACATAAATCCTACTTGCTTTGAAAAGATGGTTAAAGGTTGCAAGCACAAGAAAATTCAAAATCCTCACAAGCACTTTTCGCTTGTGACTAAAACAAATACAATATTCATCAAAACCGCATACTTCATAAAGTAAGAATTGCACAAGTAAGATCAATGTCTTATTGTCACTTGTATTGCTCCACTAAACCTTCCACATCATGTTGATACTAAAATAATTTTCTAGCAGTTTTTATGGGAAGTGAACCAGAGGCCCAAGGAGATTACTAGTTAAACTTGAAATAAACAAAAAGACCTTCACGCTCAGTATACAACAGAAGTATTTGTTGCTCAAACCTGATTTGAAACAGAAAATATAAACGAAGCCCTCATTTTTTTCTGAATCATTATCTTCTCATTATTTGTAAGCATTGGCATTCTAAGATTAGTAAGTAAGAATAAAAGATTCAACATCAACATTACAGACCCGGATAGTGGGTCTTTCAATTCTACAACAGGATGAACATTTTAAAATTTTGCTAAATTTGTTTAAAACTAAGCGAACATTCTGAATTTTATGTGCTGCTGCTGTCTCAATTATTGCACATGTGCACCTCTAGTATCAATTTACTTGACAGCATTATTAAGTGTGCAAGAAGTTCTAGAGCTCTTTGCATAAATCAATCAAAAACCTGAAGAGGGTATCGGCAACTCATATACTATTGGCATGGTAAGAGTAGGAGTAAGGCATGAGATGTGCTATTATAATTGAGATAAAAGTCTTTTAAAAGACCTATAACTAAGCCTAAGGTTTTCCTTTCTGTTATTTTTGCTGGTTCACGCCATACAAGATTCCAGACCTTCAAGAAAGTCGAGCATTTTCTTTTCAATACTTCAATTCTCGAATTATCAATAGTTGATGACCATAAGATTAAAAAACACAGGTTCCAGATTTTGCGATAACCGTTACTTTCCTCTGGTCAACAAAAACAGCTCCAATTTCCTAATAGTTTGTGCTCACCAGCCTCATAAAGGCAGTCAGTATTATTTTCTCACAATCTACATCCTCAAGCCTTAAAATTTATCTGCTCCACTTCCATGCTTAGATCCTCCCTTTCTGAAATCTTCCCCTCACTTACAGCCTTAAATTTGCAGAACTTTCATGCACTTATCTCTGGAGTTTTTTGCCCCGCGTTTGTCCCACATCAATCTCATATTATGTAACCGGTCAGAAAAAGGTGATTTAGGGAGTGATTATGCATGTTTTTAAGAAAAGCTGATGCAAATTCTCCCCCATCAATTATTCAATCAATACATATGATATAAACTACTTATCATTTCAATTATTTGAAGGCCAACATGAGAAAGATGAAATATCATGTGGAATTTGCTTTCTAGGTCATATCATGCATGATGCCAACACAAACCATCTAGAACATGAAAAAAAATTATTTATACAGAGAGCATGATGAAACTAATAGAGATTTTTTCTTAAGGACAAAAGAGCGATAGAGCAAATAGCATCTCACCCTGGGCTTGCAAAATTCATGATAGGTTGCATCACCAAACAAGTTAAGAGCTCACGAGCAATGCATCGAACTAAAGGGCACTGGGATTCCCTTGGTCTTAGTACAACAGCCAAAAGTCCACCCATGAGCCGCTGAAGAACCTATTTTTAAACAAGTGTTAATTGTCATGATAATTAACCAAAACATAAAATATACTGGTAAAAAAATTCCATCTAAATGAGAACACTTCTACACCTTGTACTCACAATCTGGAGATATCAAAGCAGGGTGAAGCTCCTTAGAGGCCAGAAGATGGTGTTTCAACCTTTCATCCCGTTCTTCAGAAGACAATGTTCCCATAACATCCCTACCAATAGCAGCTTGGTTTCTTCTAAATAGGTCAAGGTGATCTCCTATCAGGTCTACTACATCCCTGGAGAAACAGAAAAACAATGATCAACAACTGAAGTCATCAATCATTCAACTTGCCTTTATTTTTCTAACCTCGTATATGTATTAAGAGACACCAGAATCAATACCTTGTCAGCAGGTCCACGAGATTCACATCTTTGATTCTTCCAGATACTTCACCAAGAACATCCATGATCATAGCATGTATTAGCTCCGGCGCCTCTTTGTCAGGTGTAATAGTAGAGTACCACAAATCTACAACAAAATCCTGCAAAATCTTATTGATGAAATCCTCAATAGCTGCTTCCACAACAGGGGAATCAATTTTTCTCTTCCATTTTTGTGGGGGAGGAAGGGTAGACAGACGAGAATCATTCACAGATAGCTGCTTCTTTTCTAAGTACGACAAGTAGGATGTTGATCTGGTATTATGGACCTTCCAACGGAATTCCACCTCGTTAATTAATATTCTTAGTCCAGAAACCAAGAGTACAGCAATCGGAATATTCATGAACATTGATTTACTAGTATCTGCAACCAAAATATATATAATCAGAGTGTAGATCGACATTATTGTAAAATAAAAATAAAATAAAAAAGGCAGATGATTAGCATACTTGCAGTATAGATCCCCACTGAAACTTAGGAAAATGTCAAAAAAATTAATGATGTTTTAACCCAACTAAAGCTACACCTCAGCTAATAAAACAAAGAAATCAAATACCAAAGGTCGTTCTGATTAAACTAGTTTTACTAAAAACAACATCACAGCAGGAAAAAAAGAAGTGAGCTCCCCAACTAAGGGTTCCCCGTTAATCCAAAATTCTCCAATAGATTAAGTATCTTAGATGAATGGTTGACTGAGTAGTTATCCCACACTTGAAGTATTTAAAAAAAACCATAAGGCAAACTGAGTTCCGGTATCTGATAGGTATTTAGTATTTACTTTACCGAGCAAGTATTCCTCCTACATTTTGTCCCTCAAGTTTTGGCAATTTTTAACACTAATACCAAACATTCCCTTCAATCAAATACAACAAGTAACAAATATTACAAGTACCACAACATAATTGCAATACAATGATAAACAAATGTGCCAATCAATTAAACATCATCATAATCTCAGTCAAAGAAGGAAACAACGGATTTCTATATACACAATAAAAAGAAACAGAAGATTAAGAGCTTACGTGTCAAGAAGTAAGTAACTGCGAATATACAGAGAATCCACCAGACGGTTCTAAGCTTAGCTTCTTCGATCAGATCTTGTATACTCTTCATCGGCTTCGTCATTATTCTCGGAACCCTTACAATGTATTTCACTAACTAAAAAAATTGAATTTAATGTACAATTAAATAATTAAAAGAACAATTTAGACGAATCAGAAACTAAAACACATAATTAATAAAATTCCGTGGAATTTCAATTGCAAAAAAAAAAAAAAAAAAAAAAAAAAAAAACAGCAAAATCCAGCTGAATCTTTGGAAAAGTCATTTTAGTACGATTCCCGATCGTCTCTCAGCTGGAGTTTCTGTATTTCCTCTGTTCCCTTTTGTCCTACTAAAAATTGTATAGGAAAAAAAAAAGAAAAAAAGCGTCGGAAAGGAAGATATCACGACGTCGTTAATGTTGCTGTACACGTTGCGCTAGCTATGCATCGTTGTACTGTCGGAGTCGTATTGACGAATTTGCCCTTGTTTTTGTTCAACATTTGCGAACGTGGCAATACTATTATTTTGATGAAGTAAATTTAAGATTTACTCACAGCGCCGGAATGAAGTGGTTCCGAACTTCCGAAGTTAATATTATAATGAATCATATAGTTGAGTAGTTAAGTTAGTTATTATGGTTCAACATTGGGGCAAAAGCTCATTCTGGAATTTTAATTTAGAAATATTTTCTAATTATCGATTGGTATTGCAGCAATGGCACTCCTATTATAGCTATAAAAAATCACTCCAACTAGCCATAATCCAAACTAAAATACTTTTATAATGCTTGATGAGTTAGTGTGTGTAAAGTCTAGAGGCAACAATAAGACCCTTTGAATTATAGGAAAAACATACCGTCAACAAGAGAACATGAATTGCGTTTAAATGACTGATAACGCCGTGAAAACGTCGTTATTACCTATCTCTTTAAGCCCAAAACATCTTGTTTTGATCCGAGTTTCTGTTTGTTCCGCGTGTTTTCGTGTCTTTTGTGCTTTTGGCCCCTTCGTTTGGCCTTTGTTCGGTTTTTGTGTTTTTGTTCGTGTTTTGATCGCTTTCTCCGTGGTTTGTAGGTATTGACATCTTAGAGTGATTCGGAGTTGCGTATCAATGATGCGAGTCGTTCTACCCACCCCGCGAGTCAAGCTAGAGCTTCAAAGAAAAGAGAACCCGAAGTAAATCGTACAAGAATATAGATAGCTGCTCACTAGAACATGTACAACTTTTTCTTGGATGATCCAAATGAGCTGAATTTTGGATATGTCATAGATGAGTGAGTTAGCTACGCTGCGGACTTTACGAATCCGCAATCGGAGTTCGGAATCAAAAGATATGCTGCTCAGAAGGAAGTGAGGCAGAGCAGAAAACTCACTGCCAGTGTCACACCGCGGTGTGTGAAACTTACACCGCGGTGTACCCCTGCTACCAGCAGATATTTGTCTGCGGGAAGAAGGGGTGTTTTTGTATAATTCCCCCCTTGTTCCCAATTGTAATTTTAACTTGTTAGGGGATATTTTGGTCTTGGTTGTGATAGTTTTTGGGGTAACTTAGGCAATAGGGGTAGATGATTCACTAGGTTAAAGGGGTTAGGAGAAGAAAACTTACACAACTTGATCTTCACTTTACTCCTAGCCTCCCTTTCTCTCTTTGCCTCCCTCAACCTCTCTCTCTTTACTTTTTCTTTTTGTTCTTGTATTAAAGGCTCCACCAAGGGGGTGAGTTAATCACCACCCTTGGGGAGTGATTAGGTGGTGATTAAAGGGAGGAGAATCCATCTCTCGACTTTATTCCGATTAGGTGATATCTTTCTATTTCCTAGTTGTCTATGATTAGGATATGAATGTTGTTACTTTCTATTTGGAACAAAGGTTGTGGATTTGAATTCTTTGGATTTATATATATATTTATGTTATTGTTTGATTAAATGATGTCTTGATGATTAGTATGGTGTTTATATGTGTTCGTTAATCCGATTCCGTGTTTATCGTTCATCTTATGGTTTGACAAACTTTGAGATGAGATTTATTGATTCTTGATTGCTAGACATAGTGATTTTGAGGATTTGATTATGAATTTGGATTGTGATTCGATTTTAGGATAGACATATACCTATGTCGTTTCATATTCGTTTAAGGTTTGAATTTAATGCATCGATTAGATTTTAATCCATTTAGACATAAATTGGATTAGTTTAACTCGATAGGTTTGTATGCAACTCGGAAGATACATACGAACGTCCTTGAATCCTTGAGTAGCAACACGAGCATAATATATTAATTGTCGAGTCATTGTTATCGTTTGATTAGTTATGTTTTGATGTTGGGCTATGGTTGAATTGTTGAGTTTATTGTTTTATCGCACTTTTGGCCAATGATTGTAGTAGATTATTGTTTAAGTACTTTGATTTGCCGTAATCATGTAATCGGACTTAATTCTACCTTGAATGCATCCTAGACATAGGACTTTGAAGGTTAGGCGAGTGACGATTTGCGGATTTCGACCTAGGATAGGCATATACCTGTGTGGTCCGTGTTTGTATAATGAGTTCGTTCGTGAATGCATCAAATAACTTAGATTCTCTTTATTCGGGGATTTGGGTTAGTCTTAGGTCCCGGGTGACAGCGGTACGCCTTTGAGCCCTCTGTGAGCATCGAGTGACAACGATGTTTGTGATTGATCCGGAGATGGAGAGTTTGGGTAGATTGGTAGAGTTAAGTGAGACCGACAGGGAGACTTAACTAATTTAGAACTCACAAACAACAACTAAACCTAGGATTGTTTGCATAGCTAACCTAACAACCGCATGATTTATCTGCTTTAATTGATTGCTTATAAATCCTCCTTACCGCAAAATTAACTCCCCAATTTACTTGCTTTCGTAGTTAGATTTACTTTACCGCTCGTAGTTAAATAAAATCACCGTTATCATATATTTGGGTTTGATCATTTTTGTATCAAGCGTTCTGAGATGAAATAAGCCGTCGATTGATTCGTTTATTCCCACCTTTTACCCATTCGTGGGGATTCGATACTCGGTATGTACTTATCGTTTTATATTACTTGTAACGACCGTATACTTGCGTAGTTTGCGTATTAGTATTTGGAACGCAACAATGACTCAATCATCGAGTACACATGGTGCAACCCATGAATTAAATTCTCACATGTGGAGTGAGAATCCACATCATCCATGTTTTGGCCAATGTGAACGCATTTTTGAAATTCTATATTTTTGAGAAACTTGGTCAGAACATAGGTGATATGCATTCTCACTCCACATGTGAGAATTATACTGGTGGGATGCACCACGTGTACTTGATGACGTGGCGCAACGATTGCAATAAATAATTTATCTAAAGGGAGCCGGTCAAATAAGTAAAACATCAAATTATATAATTTTCTTCATTTTATTAAATATATTTTAGGGTAAATTACGATTATCCCCCTGAGGTAAGGCCCAATTACAAAAATCCCCCTCACGTATTGGGTATTACAAAAATTCTCCTCAGGTTTGTCACCTTCTTACAATTAACCCATTGCTCCTAAAATATTCAAATTTTGTCCTCAGGGTTCTTTGTAATGTTTATAATATCTTATAAATTTTAAAATTTGGGTGCTAATTGTTATATCTTATAAATTATAAAAATGATAATACCAAAATAATTGATATAGTTTATAATTTCCCATAAATTTCAATAAATATTGCAAAATTTTTACATATTTATAATTAATTTAATTTATATAATAAAAAATTAAATAAAATTTATAAATATAAAATTATATTTTCCATAATTAAATAAATAATAGTTTTATTTCATTAATAAAAATAATGAATTTATAATACAATATACACTTTATTAAATTAAAACATTTGATTTATAATACAATATGAATTTTATTAAATTTACTAGTTTATAAAATAAACTCATTAACTAAATGTGTAACAATTTTTTCATGTTTATAAAATATTATTATTAAAATTCTATTTAATTTATTGTTATAAAATTTAAATTCTTAATAAATATGTAAATACCTTTCTTTTTTTGCAATATTTATTAAAACATATGGGCAATGATAAATTTTATCAATTATTTTGATAGTACATATATAATTGACACTTTTATAATTTACAAGATATAATAATTGACACGAAAGTTTTAATATTTATAAGATATTACAAACACTACAAATAATACCCAAGGATAAAATTGGAACATTCTAGGGACAATGAGTTAACTGTAAGAAGATGACAAATCTGAGTATCTAAGGGGTATCCGTAATTTACTCTATATTTTAACGGTGTAATATGTTGTTTCATAATTAGACTCAAATTTGGCAAACCTTAGTTCTTTTGTGATAATGTAGAAATGCATTACTTCAAAAAAGTTTACATATATAGTTTCAAAGAGGTGGAGGCCATGTCGCAAATGATACTAATATTGGTGGTATTTGTAATCTCTTCGGTTGCATACTTGCATGTATACTATAAATAACTACTTAAAGACTTGAAATACATCCAATCAAAGTGCTACGGATTTGTTATTATGGATTTGAAATTCACAGCTCAAATCCATCAATCCAAAATGAACAATAAATGGGCATAATCAATGTCAACCTCACCTACATAGCCTTTAATCTATTTAGCACAATTACGAACAGCTTAATTAGAATTTTGGACACGAACTTAAATTTCTACTCGGGCCAAATAGACCAAAATTTCGAATTTCCATCAGAGAGGCTTTTGGAGCCCAATGCACTCATTTGACCGGGCCATTAATTTGATATACTTGCTTTAGATAACGCAATTCTAATAAAAAGAGAAAAGAGTAGGACCAGGATGAGTCATCAATTGGATTGGTACGTAATTCATACTCATGAATTTGGCGCAATTTAATTTATTGGAAAAAAAATGAAGTAATTTGGCCCATTTTAACAACACTCCTCAAAATCCATTATCCTAAATGATCTTAATGTTTAAGCGTGAAAAAAATCCTTATAGGAAATGTCTGGAATCATCAACAATGGATTTTACTATTTTATAATTTATACAGTTAAATGATATTACAACACCAATAACTAGATATATCTTAAGTCTATAAGTAATGACACTTTGAAATTTTGATCATATTAAGGTGGTGTTTTCAATAGATTCATAGTTGGCTTTTTTTAGAGATTGTTGAAAAAAGTCCAAAATCACTTATAATCAAAAGTTGTTGGTGTTTGCAATCTTAGAGATATAAGTGTTTTTAGTCCAAATTGAGGTGTTTTGTATAACATACATCAGCTTCCACAATTTTTAATTTAAAGACTGAAATGCCCTCAAATTGATGACTCAAATATATCGTGAAAAAAAAAGGTAAACAACTCTAGAACAATATTAGAATTTAAAGCTCCCAATTTCCACCACCCATCAATTCTCTTCTACTCTCTCCTGCCGTTGATCCCTTTCTTCTCTATTTGATTGAATTTAAGGGGAGCAATTGCCAACCAATCGAACCCTCAATTTTCTCCGGAAAATTCTCTTCCACCATCTCGCCCATCAGTCAATTAAGCATAAATTAGGGAAGTAATTGTGCCACCACAATGTTGAGTGTGCTTGTGAGTAGGGGTGGCAAAATGGGTCCAGACCCAAGGGCCGGCCCATGACCCTCCCTGGCCCGTCCAGACCAAACCCTCTAATTTATATTTTTATTGGGTTGGGTTGGTCTTGGGTCTGCTATGTATTTAAAGGGTCACTAATTGGTTTGATAATGGGTCTTTAACGGGCCTTAAAAAATACAAGAAAAAATCAATTTCATACACAAACACACACATTAAATACTTCAACCCTAGCCGCATAAAATCAATTTCACACACAAACACACACACAGTCCCGGCGACCCACACGATTTCCGGCGACCCACGTGATTTCCGGCCAGTTCTTGGTTCTCCGGCCAACATGAAAAATAAATTTTAAAGTTTTTGTGGACATTTTTTTTTTCATCTTCTTCTCCTCTACAACCATTCACCCACCAAGAAAAACCAAAGAAAAAATGACTCCATTCCCCAAATCTCTCTCTGTATATCTCAGTTTTTAAGATAATTGATTTTTTTTACTTGATTTTGTATTTATATTCAAAATATTGCATTGTTTTTACAGTTTTTTGGGTATGGGAAATTGAGGGTGGTAACTCTTTATTTAGATTTTTTGGGTTTATATGAATTGTTCTTTGTTTATTGATTAACTTGATTCTTCAAGTTTTTGTGGGTTTGCTATGTGGAATTAAGTGTTATTTTTGGGCAAAAAACTGTACTTTTTAAATGGATGTAATAACTTATCCAATATGTAAATTTCAGAAAAAATTTTGTAAAAAAAATTCAAAAAAGGAAAAGATAAAAAGCGGGCCGACACATGACCCGACCCGCTTACAGCCCGACAATTAAGGACCCGACCCGATTACAAACCGCTAACATAGACCCATTAAGAACCCGGCCCATTTTTGGCCCGCCCGAACTCGACCCGACCCGACCCGTCCATTTGCCACCCCTACTTGTGAGTGTGATTGTGAAGGGACACAGTTAAATTGTGAAACTCTGTGATCAAGATACAAGTCCATAACTACATTAACAACATGCAAATTATTAAATATCAAGAACAATACACCAATTATTTACACATTATAAACACTGCAAATACAATAAAAGAACAATTTGTTAAACCAAGAATCAAATGAATGATATTAAAAAAATCTAACATCTAAACAACTAAAAATGAGGGACACAATTGTTACTGGCAGAAAAACTCACTTAAACCCTAATTAACAAAAAATAAAAATAAAACTGCTATATTGACAATCAAATGACATTTTGAAAACCCTTCGTAGAAAAGAATTAAAGGAGAAAAAAATAAAATTTATTTACATTATCAGTAATATAAGAAAAATTAGTTCTTCAAAAAATTAAGGGTTAATTACAGGGACCTCCCCTGTGGTTTGGTGAATTTCGCGTCCAATCCCCTCGGAGAATCATAATTACGGAGACCTCCCTTCAGGTTTGCAAAACCTTACAAAACCCTAACGGAGACTAACGGAGGTGGACATAATACGTGAAATTACCCTCTTGTCCTCATCCATTTTAATTACTTCGACATTCCCTGAGGTTTGCAAAACCTTACAAAAATTTATATTTGCATATTAGTCTCTAAACTTTAATAAAAATTCAATTTATCCCTAAAAAAGAAAAAAATATAGTTTATTAATTATGCAAAATAAGAAATATTTTTATAAAGTGTTATATAACATTTTCATATAATTTATTAATAGTAAAAAACTATTTAATAAATACGTAATTAAGATTTTATTTTCTTATTTTATAATAAAATATTAATTAATTGTTTTGTATTTAAGTAAGACATAAATTTATGATTTTATTGTTGAAAATATTAAATGCTTATATATATTTTTAAGTCTAAAACTGAAAATAATTTCGTATCATTTTTTTAGAAAAACCCATCAATTTAATTAATTAAAAATACTAATAGATAATTATTTTATTAAAAGGGTATTTGAATGAGTATTTTTAAATTTTGTGAAAAAATATTTATTGATTTTTTTAGTCAATTTTTTATAAAATGCATATTTAAATACTATATAATTTATCAATAGCGTAAAAATAATTTATTAAATATGTAAACAAGATTTATTTTAGTATTTTATAGTAAATATTATTTAATAGTATTGGATCTAATTAAGAAATAAATAAATTAATAATTCTTATTTTATTAAATGGGTATTTGAATGAGTATTATTTAATTTTGTTAAAAAATAATTGATTTTCTTAATTAAAAGTTTATGGTTTTTTTAGTACAGGCTAATTATTAATATTTTAGCATTTTTATAATGCTTTTTGCTGTCCAATTTTTTTTCCCTATTAATCTTAATTTTTATTTATTATCCTTGTAGTTAATTTTTTTTTATAATTATGAAAACAAATTGAAATTATTAAAATTACGGTTTAGATATGGATGATTCTTAATATTTTTGCATTTTCATAATGATCCTTTTTATTTATCTTCAATTTTTCTTATGATTAACAATAATTTATTCACTTTTCTTTGTGATTTTAATTTAAAAACATTATGAAAAAAAATTGAAATTAATATCTACACAGTAATAAATAATAGTAAGTTTTACTTTTTCGTTGATATTTATAACATTTACACCCAAAACAAACCACATCATTTCATTGAAACCCTTCACATGCAACAAACATAACAAGGGTATAATAGTCCATGAAAATAGCTAAAGTAATCTCAAGGGTAAAATGGGATTTTCAATAAAATTCGGGTGATGACATCAGCAAAAACTAACGGTGGACCGACGGTAAGGTTTTGCAAACGTTAGGGGAGGTCTTTGTAATTATGATTCTTCGAGGGGATTGGACGCGAAATACACCAAACCACAGGGGAGGTCCTTGTAATTAACCCAAAAATTAATGATATTTATGTGTACACAAGTTTGCAAGTTGGTGGAAATTTTCAACAAAATATAGAAATTGAAACATGTCTAAATTAAATTTAATCTTAGAATATTTACCTTGCCCTAGATCTATTTCAGCAAAATTTGAACTACATCTAAGATAATAAACCAAAAGAGTAAGGTAATAGCCAATAAAAAAATAGAAACATCAAAGATTGATGTTTTGCTCACTTGTTCTTGGCGATGAAGACGGAGGAGAGATTTGTTTTGAGTTTGCGTTGAAACAATAAAGAAGAAAAGAGAATGAATTAAAGATAGATCTGAACAAAAGGTAAATAGAATTTAGGGGCAAAAATGGATTAACATTTAAATGACAAGGATAAAATTGTCCAAACAAACTTTGAATAATTTACAAAAGTGCCATTAGAAGCTACAAGCAGCCAACCATCAGCTTCTCACTTTTGTACGGTTTATGGCTTTTTTTAAGAGAAGCTTAAGTTGTTTTGTTATAGAAAACAAACCAAAATAGCTTTTTTAAAGAAAAAAGCAGTAAATCACTTCTAGTGAGTGGTTGAAAACACCAGCTAAACATTGTAGAATAATCAAATTAAATGCATATCGTTGTATGCTATTGTTATACAATTGATATCTAATCTGATTCGAAAATTAAAGAACTTTTAAGATTTAACTAATATACTGGTTAATTTACGTGAATAAATATTTTCATAAATAACATATACATTGTTTTGTTTAACTGTATTAAAATTCGAAAAATTAAACACATTGAACATTTTTCTAAAACTAATTCTCACTAAGAAATGTCATTATTATATTATTTTTAATTTTATAATCTGTTGATTTAACAACTAGCAACCAATTCTAAAAACTTTCTTTACATATGGGTTCATTTTTATGCAAGAAAATCATTATTATATACTTTAGAAATCATTTTTTTTTCTTTAAATGATATCATTTGGGTAAATTTTCATAAATTAAATCGGAACTTACTCTTTCAAAATATCTTTAAAAAACCTCTTATTAGTATTTTTTTAATTTTAAAAAAATACCCTTTTTCAATTTGATCGGCCCACATATTTTGTTCGCCGCCTGTTGTTTGATTTCCGAAAGTCCCTCCGCCGCATTCGATATTTCCAAATCTGTGGGCTCCACAATTCCCTTAATATCTCACCCGCACTAAAACCAGTTATCTACGGTCAAGATTTGTCTGTAAAAGTCTTGATCAATACAACTTGTCTAGAATATCATCATCCAATGGATAAAGACATTAAAAAAATATCTCATACTTATCCACGACTTTTCTTTTTTCCCAAGAACACTGATCATCATCATCACAGATCTCTCTACAAAAACAAACACACACCATTCCAACAAACAAAAGTTTATCTTACACTAAACATGATTCAATTAGCGCCACTGAATTGTTCCTTAAGCAATTTTCTTGTAGAATCAAATGGGTTTGGTCAGTGTTCAAAATCAAGTTCAAGAAATGCTTCAGTGCCCACCATTTGTTGTTCTGTGTCAAGAAATATGCCAAAGTTGGAGCCTTTCAGCAGAACCAAGCTTGATAGAGGTGTTAAAGAACCATCTTTGATTCAGAAATCTGAAAATCAAATTGCAGGCAAGTTTCCATTATCTTTTATTTTCTTTTCTTTTAAACCCAATTATTCAATTGCTATTGTGGCGGTCGATCTCATTTACTGAATTAATTAATTAATTAATCAATTTTCTCCAATGGTAATTAATGTTCAGATTATTGCTCCACTCTTGAAGGAGACGATTCATATAGCTGCTGGCAAGCCTATTTTGAACTCAAAGATCTTGAAGTAAGTTCTAATTTCTTTCTTGGACCATTTAAATCAAGAATTTTGGAGCAAGGTAGTTGGAAATCACAATAATAAATAATTTCGTAGCACTTGGTTAGATTATATGTATTTTAGATCAGTGTTATTCGTTTTGCATTATGTTCTTATTTTTGAAGTGATTAATTTGAAATCTATCTATTTCATGGATCATATATAGCATAATTGTTTATCCATTAGGACATATTTATGGACTCTATTTATAGTTATAGTTATAAGAGTACCATAAATCGATCTTTTGATGTTAAAGGTCATTCTCTATTGACATACACTTTTATAAAAATGGTATTGACTATAAATGTATTTTTCTATTAAAGAATTTAGTAAATTGACCATTTTATTTATGAAAAAACATGGAAAAAAAATAAAATCTAAATTTTGCATCTATAAAAAACAAAATAAATAATTTTTTATAAAAGGATTAACTGAAAAAAAAAATTGTGACAAAGTACTCCCATTTCCAATTTCATGTAAGACCCTTATAACATAATTATATTGGAGCTAAGAACTTTACATATTTTGCTATAAATTTTCAGAAGGAAGCCCCCAAAGAGGAGGTAGAAAGACTGATAATGGAAGCAGGTGGAGTAAAATCGCTAATCGGATGCGTACACGGAGTTTCAGCCATTCACAAATCGAAAAAGGAAGGCACTTGTTCACCGAAGCATATGTATCTCGAAAACACAGAAGCAAATCCATGTCCAATCCCCGATGGATTGCCTAAAACATCAGAAGAGCTCGAGGACGAAGAGAAAGCTAAAATGCCCGACTCCCAATTTACGAGATTGCTTAGAGCCAGAGGTACACATCCTGCTTGGTACTCCCCTGCACCCGAGCACGAGACAGATTGACCGACACTCTATATGGCTGCTACAGAGTATGGACCGGTTTTAGTTTAACTAGTGTGCTTATGTAAATAAATCTGATTTCAGTTCATAAGAATTCATGGTATAGAGAGAGGTTCAAGATCAACCTTGGTATGTAAAATAGGATAATAACAGAGCTGTATAGCATTAGTAATAAAATTTCTTGATAAGTGTCATGGAATATGTTTTGGCATTGAAATTTTAGTGTGGTTTTTTATGAGTGAAAAATGATTGTTTTTCTACCCTTTGGAGTAAGCTTTTGAAATAATAGTCATTGGGTTCTTTGTCTACACTAAATAAGTTTTCTTGATATAGAAATACTATTATCTATTGTTATTCTGATTTTGGTTTTTAGCTCCTATTTGTGAAATTATAATTGATTAATAACATATATTCGTTAATTGCTGAATACTGGCAACTTAGAATAGAATGGATTTACCAACATGTGACTGGTCTAGTGGAAGGGACTTAGTCACTATAAAGTAGCGGACTTAGGTTTCGCAAGAGATTCCCACTTTACGTGCCCGACTTGTCTCGAAAGAGATTAAACCTTTTGGGAAACCAAAAACAAAAAGAATGGGGTGGATTTGGATTATACTCGGTATTATTACTTGAAAGGTGTTCACTTATGTCCACCTCAAATATAATTAAGTTAGGTTTTGTTTGAATATCTTTGGAAAACTTAAGAATAAAAATAAATTTTCTTTGTAATTGAATAGGGATGGACGTGAATACGTGATATGCTATGTTATGAATTCTTTTGATAATGTCATGAATTATCTAAGTCGACATTAAATGATACGCATGAGCCAAATGTTCCCAATCATGAGTTAACCCAATCAAACTATCAATTTTCTAACTTTTTTTTTTTTTTTGACAAATAAATTTATCAATTTTCTAACTTAATAGAAGGAGAAATGTTAAAGCATCAGAAATCATAAAGAAATTACCTGTAATCAAGCATGCAGTAGATTGAATTTTGTCACCACCACTTTACATTATCCAATGTCCATTAATTTGACAGATGGAGATTAATGCATCATTTTCCCTATTATTAGCACTTCAACCCTGCCTGGTCCATTGAGACAAAAAGGAGTCAGAAAAACAAGCAAAGCCTCCTATACTTTGTGTGTAATACATAGAGACCTTCAAATCCTGTGGTGCTAAAAATACTCCTTAAACTACGACCCTCCATTCTCATCCCTCCACAAATAGCTTTCCACCCTTCAATATAACACCATAGTTTCTTCTGGTGCAATGACTTAACTATAAGCAGCCTTGGGCTTGGCCTCATGGCGAATCCTCACAAAATGAAAGCCTTTGGCTGCTTCCTCTTTCTCTCCCTTCTCTCTTTATCTTCTTTCTCTCATGCAACAATCTCCAATAATGAAATACTCGATGTTCCCATACTTTTACCTTACCATAAAGAACATGATCACCATAACCACGGCCACAAAGATCATAAACATGAAACTGAATGTGGGGACATTATTCAAACCTACGGCAATATCAGGCTAAAAAAGGCCCACGATGCCCTCCAGGCATGGAAAAAGGCCATATATTCTGACCCAAATAACTTCACGGGCAATTGGGTCGGCCCAGATGTATGTTCATACAATGGTGTCTTCTGTGAACAAGCACTAGATAATGCCAGCCTCACCGTGGTGGCGGGTATCGACATGAACCATGCAGACATTGCGGGTCACCTCCCAGACGAGCTCGAGCACCTAACCGACATAAGCCTCCTCCATCTAAACTCAAACCGGTTTTGTGGAGTCGTGCCCGAGTCAATCAAGAAGCTAATGATTTTATACGAGCTTGATCTAAGCAATAATCGGTTCGTGGGACCCTTCCCCAAGGTTGTCTTGGATCTTCCAGAGCTCAAGTTCCTCGATCTCAGGTTCAATGATTTTGAAGGTGCTTTACCTCCAGAAATATTCGATAAAGATCTTGACGCTATCTTCTTGAACCATAACCGGTTCCATTCGAACATCCCAGAAAACTTTGGGAACTCCACAGCTTCGGTTGTGGTGATTTCTAACAACAAGTTGACGGGTTGTATTCCGAGCAGTATTGGTAATTTGGCCGGGAAGACAGACGAGTTGGTCTTATCGAATAATGATCTTTCTGGTTGTTTGCCAGAGGAAATCACCCTTTTGAATACCACCACAGTTTTGGACTTGAGCAATAATAAGTTCGTCGGGGCTTTACCAGAAGGCATGGAGTACTTGCAGAGTGCGGAAGTTATAAATATTGCGAAGAATAAATTCAGAAGTGTTGTTCATTCAAGTGTTTGTACCTTACCAAATTTGAAGAATTTTACATATTCTTCTAATTACTTTGATGCTAGAGATCGAGATTGCTATCCTGGTGCTCAGTCAGAACTTTTTATAGATGATCAGAATAATTGTTTCTACCATGATCTCAACCAGAGATCGAAAAAAGAATGTGAGAAATTCTTGAGCAAGAGTGTTGATTGCAGTAAAAGTTGTAGGGCCCCATCAACCGGCAACTCTCCAAAGCCAAATTCACCAAAGGAAAATAAGCCGTCAAAGCCAAAGTCACCAAAGGAAGATGAGCCATCGAAACCAAAGTCACCAAAGGAAGATGAGCCGGCGAAGCCAAAGCCGCCAAAGGAAGATGGGCCGTCAAAGCCAAAACCGCCAAAGGAAGATGAGCCGTCGAAACCAAAGCCTGAAACACCGAAGGTGAAGCGAAGTCCACAACCACCAACACCAAAAACGTGGGAGCCGAAGCCACAACCACCAAAGGTTTCCCCTTCACCACCATCAAAGTCTTCTCCACCACCAAAGACTTCTAGCTCGCCACCCACTGGCAAACCACCAGGCAAGGAAACACCAAAGGTCAACGTTCTTCCACCACCTGTTTCAAAGCCACCAACTTCGGCTCCATTTGTACCACCTGTCAGTGCCAAACCACCACGAGCAGAGCCACCAAAGGTTGTTCTTCCACCGCCGGTTTATAGACCAACAACTCCAACTCCAGTCCTACCTCCGCCACCAGTTGCCTCCCCACCTCCTCCAGTTTTCTCAGCTCAACCACCACTAACTCCTCATGTTTCTTCTCCTCCACCGACACGAGTTTCCACACCACCACATGTTCAGTCTTCACCACCAAAACCCGTCCAATCGCCACCGCCACCACCTGTTCAGTCTCCTCCACCACCACCACCACCACGACCTGTTCAATCACCACCACCACCCGTCTACTCACCTCCACCGCCACCGGTCCAATCTCCACCACCACCACCACCGGTCCAATCTCCACCACCGCCACCACCGGTCCAATCACCACCACCGCCGCCCGTCCAATCACCACCACCGCCCGTCCAATCACCACCACCGCCCGTCCAATCACCACCACCACCACCACCGCCTGTCCAATCACCACCACCGCCCGTCCAATCACCACCACCACCGCCCGTCCAATCACCACCACCACCGCCCGTCTTATCACCACCACCACCAGTCTTCTCGCCACCGCCACCGCCACCACCTGTTCAATCTCCACCACCACCACCTATTCAATCTCCACCACCGCCACCTGTCAACTCACCTCCCCCACCAGTATTCTCCCCGCCACCTCCAGTCAATTCTCCTCCACCCCCCGTGTTTTCTCCCCCACCACCGGCACCTCAACTATCACCACCTCCTTATATTCTCCCTCCAACTCTAGGTGCCAGTTACAAATCCCCACCCCCACCACTTATCCCTGGATATTAAGGAGTACAATTATGTCATCTTTTTTGTATTCCTTTTCACCATTAATACGTAGTTAAAAAATGCAATGTACAAATTCACTTGGTAATTTTTGTCTTGCCATTCTTTAGGAGCAAATTACTCTAGTTCAGTAATTCATTCATATGTAGCCATGTATTTACACCACCATACATTATATTATAATTTCTTATTCATCTACAGTATTAATTACTTTTACTTTTGTGGCTCATAATTTTCATATGATCGTATACTCCTTTTTAATACAGTTTATGATGATATTCTTGAATGAAAACTGACAAAAAAAATTGCAATGAAGCAAGTGACCCACAAATATTGTAGATGCATATATTGTGTGAAGCGCTAAACCATAAAGCTTTTATATATGTGAAAAGAACTTGCAGTATGAGGATGGTGATTTTTGTTTTCTTTTTGTTTTGATAAATTAATGATCGAGCTAGGATGATGATATATGTAACAAATACTTATTCTTTAGTTACAAGGCAGATAATATCATAGATGATGTATACAATTAATACAAGAGACCAAAACAAAAGCATATATGTATAATTGGTTCAATATATATTTTTGTTGAACTTATAATGTATTTAAGTTCATACCCACATTGTTACACTCACACCACCTGAGGTTTAGTCATATTATAAGGAACTCTTGTAGTTTCAAAAATTACAAGGACACCCTTTTACATGGTTTTTTTGTAAATATTTTTACAAGTTGTAAGGGGTGTCCTTGTCCTTGTAATTTCTGAAACTGCAGGTGATTCCTTATAATATGACTAAATCTCAGGGGATCTGAGTGTAAATCACCCTAAAATTTATTATGACGATAGTCAATTAGTCAGTAAGGGAGGATCTATAGATTTTGTTGATTATTTTTGATTCTTGTTGCATTTCAATTAGTAAAACCAAAAAAAAAAAAAAAAAAAAAAAAAAAACCATCTTATTTTGAATCAATTGTAGTTTAAAAACAATTATATATTGCATATTCATCTCGTTAAATAAATTCAAATATATTATGTCGGATAAAATTAAAACTAAATTTAAATTCTCAAGCTCAAAACCTTCCAAAACTAAATGTAGTTCTAAGGATTAAAGTTTTTATAAATTCCCAGATAAAGCACAGGAATATTTAGCTGTTTTTCTGGATCAATGGAAGTGAAAAATAGTGCGATTTTCCAAAAAATTATAATATTAGGTGATCAAAAGATATCTAGAAAATTAAAATAAGGAAATCTTAACATATATGGGTGAAATGTCCAGGTCCAATGTATGCTGAAGTTGTAATAACAAACAGTCAAAATGACAGTACTATATATTGTTGTGGGATAACAATCCAAATTTTCTTGCTTCCAAATTGACTTGTCCGCCATGGGAGAAGTAGACCCTGCTTTCATCCAAGCCCTGGAGCATAGACCTAAAAACGACTCAATTGAAGCTGAAAATATTCCATTGATCGATTTATCTCCGTTAATAAACGCCTCCAACGCTGATGATTTGGCGCGTGTAGTGGCCGAAATAGGTAACGCATGTGAGAATTGGGGATTTTTCCAGGTGATGAATCATGGAGTTTCATCAGAGTGTCGCGAAAAGATTGAATTGGCGTCAAAGAAATTTTTTGCCCTGCCGAAAGAGGAGAAAAAGAAGGTAAGCAGAGATGAGGTAAATCCATTTGGGTATTATGAAACAGAGCATACTAAGAACGTTAGGGATTGGAAAGAAGTTTTCGATTACACGGTGCAGAATCCGACTGTTTTTCCAGTTTCGCATGAGCCTGATGACAAAGAGTTGAAAGAGTTTTTCAATCAGTGGCTTCACAATCTTCCAGAGTTGAGGTTAGTATTGAAACTGGATTTTATGTGTAACTTATTTTTTTCCATTGGATTTATTGATATTTGCAAAACTGGAAATGAAGATTAGCATTTTAATTGTTGAGGAAAAGTAATTAAAAAGAAAGATTTGTGGTAAAAATAAGTTGGGGATTATTATGTAACCTTTTTGAGACCATTCTTTGAAATGGGATTATAATAATGTGCTCGATCTTTTGTTAAAACACATGATAATGATGTTTAGAAATTTTCTCAGGGAAGCATGTGAAGAGCATGCTGAAGAAATCCAGAAGCTAGGTTTCAAGTTATTGGAACTCATAGCCTTGAGCTTGGGCTTGCGAAAAGACCGGTTAAACGGTTACTTCAAGGACCAAACAAGCAGAATCAGGCTCAACTATTATCCACCTTGCCCTGCTCCTAATCTAACTCTTGGTGTTGGTAGACACAAAGATGGCGGTGCCTTGACAATTCTTGCTCAAGATGATGTTGGTGGACTTGAAGTCAAGAGAAAATCAGACGGGGAATGGATTCTCGTCAAACCTACTCCGGATGCTTATATCATCAATGTTGGTGACATAATCCAGGTAAAATTTAATTAGTAATACTAGTATATTTTATCTATGTATCTATCTTGTTCCTTATTAACATTCTCTCATTTTACACAGGTTTGGAGCAACGATAAGTACGAGAGCATAGAGCACAGGGCGAAAGTCAATTCCGAGAAGGAAAGGTTTTCGATTCCTTTTTTCTTCAACCCTGCACATTACACGTGGGTGGAACCTCTAAAGGAGTTGATAAATGAGCAAACTCCAGCCAAGTACAAAGGATATAACTGGGGAAAGTTTCGCACTGCAAGAACTCGTAGTAATTTCAAGAAACTTGATGTTGTAAACCTTCAAATATCTCATTTCAGGATCTGAAACCGATTATCACTCAATATATTTAATTAGTAGAGTTATATAAATGAATGCTTTGGTTGTCTTCAATATAAATTAAATAAAAGACAACTTTGTATTTTAACATTGTACACAATCCATGTCTGTCTTCAATAAACAATGTTTTCTAGTATTTTTTAAATTTTCCTAGTTTTCCTATTCATATTATTCAATTTACCTAAAATAGAGCACTTTATCCCTGTGTAATCTTATAAAAAGTTTCACACAACATTCCTCACATCTTTATAAATGTGGCACTTTACCCCTCTCTGTGTTATTTATAAATGTAGTTGTTTACCCCCTGTGTTATCATAAATGTGGTAATTTACCTCCGTGTTATGATAAATGTGGCAATTTACCCCCTACATTTCCACTCTCAATTTTGGCAAGTGAGTTACACTCTCCGGCTTAATGAGTAAATTGCTTCTTTAAAATGTTCACATAGGGGTAAAATGCTCTTTTACAAATCACAAAGGATAAATTGATCACTATACATTTCACACAAGGTAAAATTGACGTTAGCTCATTACAAATACATACTCATGCAGTGCACTCTAGAAGTTGATATATTATTAATGCATTTTGCACCATGGACAACTTTTCAATGTGTATCTCTTAAAAGCCAAACAAACAACAATTTTCTTATTTCTAAAACAAAATTTATACAACTCTATTATGATTTGACATAAAGTAACATATATCTTACACAATTTATCTCACATAATTAATATGATTTGACATAAATTCTTACACATCTTACAACTATAACCTAACTCTTCCAAAAAAAACCTACACCTCCTTTATTTCTCAAACCACTCTCTCAAAATCCAAACAAACAACATTACACAAATCGAAATTATTTCATAAACATCCACTACTATCCCAAATACCAAACAAACATGCCCATGGGTTTTTATAAGCTTGACAAAGAGGGACAAACTAAGAAATTAGAAAAGATTGATCTTGCATCAACAATATCTTCTCTATCTCGGCCATTACTATTACATCAACAACAAAATATTTATCCAAGGTGGTTGGATCAAGTGGTAGTGGTTTGCGACCCCAGAAGCGAAACTCAAGTTCGAATCCTACTAGAGACACCACACTGCGAAAACCTATACCCAATGCATTCTTGGGTACAAACTGTAAATGCACAATTTAGTAGATAAAAGAAAAACAAAAAAAAAATTGTTTGTTAAAAAATAAATAAAAGAATTCGGTTCTAAGATTAAAAAAAACACAAATCAAGCTAGTGGTACCCGACTGAAGCTCGTTTGAGTTCAATTCATTAAATATTTTAAACAATCTTGAATCTCAATTTTCGCTTAATATTTTTTTGAAGCTTGATTCAAGTCGGGCCCGATAACCTAAGAATTGATACAAAAAAATAAGAAAGTATTCGAGTTTGACTCATTCAAAGTTCATTCCAAATTTGCTTCGTTAAAGGATCAAATCAAGTTTAAACGCAATTTTAAATCGTAAAAAAACAAAGTACAAATCAAACTTGAATGACATGTTATTCAACTCTAATTACTCATTTTCACCCAAGCCCACTCGATTTGACCCCAACCCAAAATTCGAAAGAAACTGAATTTCCCCCACAAAAGAAGAACATAGGCAGGTGCATCGGTGACAAAATTATGTCCAGGTACAATGTATGCCACCAATTTCCAAATCATGACAAAGCACAGACTATAAATCACCGCCAAATTTTTACTCGTCTGCTAAAGCATCAAAACAACAGACAATTTCACTCCACCAAAAAAGAAAAATCAATCAGCCATGGGAGAAGTGGACCCAGCATTCATTCAAGCCATAGAACACCGTCCAAAACCCGAAACAATCGAGGTTGAAGGCATTCCACTAATCGATCTCTCCCCATTAAACCTCCCGGAGTTCAATTCCGACGCCGTTTCACATCTAGTTACCGAAATAGGCGAGGCGTGCAAGAATTGGGGATTCTTTCAGGTAATCAATCATGGAGTTCCATTAAAGGCCAGCGAAAAAATTCAATTGGCCGCTAAGAAATTCTTCCACCTGCCTAAAGAGGAGAAGAAGAAGGTGAGCAGAGATGAGGTGAATCCTGTTGGGTATTATGATACAGAGCATACTAAGAATGTTAGGGATTGGAAAGAAGTTTTTGATTTTACTGTTCGGGATCCGATGATTCTACCAGCTTCGCATGATCCTGATGACAAGGACTTGAGAGAATTGATCAATCAATGGCCTGAAAATCCTCCGGAATTGAGGTGATTTTAGTGAATCAAGTCATGGATTAAAGTATCATTTTCTTTTCGATAAATTTCAAAAAAAATTATATATAAAAGATAAATAACAAATAAAATAATTCGATCAATCCAAACATTAACTCCTTCTAGGCTCTAATACAAAAAATGTTACGTTAATTGGAAATTTGCAGTATTTCCCCTTTAAATTAAATTTCAGCAATAATCTCTCTATTCCTCCACATTTGTGTGCGGTGAGCTAATAGTATATTTACTTTACACAAATAGTTTCTTTTCCTTGCTAAAAACAACACTGGATTTTTTCTCAGATTATTTAAAACATAACAAGTGTTTTTGTTTCTAACAATATAACTAGAAAATGCTATGATAAATTTTACCAGGGAAGCGTGTGAAGAGTATGCAGCAGAAGTGAAGAAATTGTCATTCAAATTACTTGAACTCATAGCATTGAGCTTGGGCTTGGCAAAGGATCGACTAAATGATTTTTTCGAGGATCATACTAGCTTTATAAGGCTGAATTATTACCCGCCATGTCCGATTTCAGATCTAGCTCTTGGCGTAGGTCGGCACAAAGATGCTGGTGCATTAACAATTCTTGCTCAAGATGAGGTTGGGGGACTTCAAGTGAAAAGAAAAACTGATGGGGAATGGATTCTCGTTAAGCCTACTCCCAATGCTTTTATCATCAATGTCGGCGATATTATCCAGGTATACTTTATTCCTGGATACGTTGATTTTTGATTAAATTTCAAAAAAAATTAATTTAAATTTCTATACAGGTATGGAGCAACGATAAGTATGAGAGTGTGGAGCACAGAGTAAAAGTGAATTCTGAGAAGGAAAGATTTTCAATTCCATTGTTCGTAAATCCTGCACATCACACTTTAGTACAGCCCCTGGAGGAGCTTGTGGGTGAACAAAATCCTGCCAAGTATAAAGCTTATAACTGGGGAAAGTTTTTCGCTACGCGGAAGCTAAGTAATTATAAGAAACTTGATGTGGAGAATGTTCAGATTTATCATTTCAAGAATTAGCCATAGATCAGTTTGATTAAGGCTGTTGGTATTGTGAATGTTTGTGATTCAAGAGTCATACATTTGACTCTCTCTATTAATTAAGCATGTAATGTAAATAAATAAGACGTTTAGATTGAGAATAATATAATGATGGTTGCATTTCTCTTATGGTTTGCTTGAGCTTTTCGTGCTATTTTAACTTTATAAGGTTTTAATTAAGCATGAGCACGATATATAGGACTGAAATGTTGATTCAAGTATGATTGTGGTTGCAAATGGTGACTACTGGAAAGATAAAGGCTACCAATCAATTTTTTTTCATTATTTTCTTTTATATATTGGGTTAGTTCATGTTAGTTATGGCGCACCTAGCTCAACAAAATTATGGGAGCTAGTCACTACAAGAATATTCTATTGTTGTAAGACCATATAAAAAACTAAAAAAGTAAAGTTTGCAAAAGAATAGGAATAGATGATTGTGTTCCTAGAAAATACGAAGAAGGGAAAAATGCAAACACCCCCCCCCCCCTCCCCCCCCCCCCCCCCCCCACATGAAATTGAACCAAACCCTCGAGTAAAATGATGTATCAATTGCAAATTTAGATTTGAGTTGGAATGTTTTTCTTAATAATGTTATTTGACGTGAATTTAATGTATATCTTTATGCTTTACAATTTTTAAATAAATTTTATTGGTTCTACGATCACAAGCCTTTAGTTTCAAGGTTGATACAAGTCAAACAATATGAGAGTGAATAGCACATTAATTGAACGTTTTATTCTAGATAGGTAGTTTAACTCCATATGATAAATTAAAAGGCAAAATACTTCCCTGTATTTTTGTAGAAGAAACACATTGCCTCTCTCTTGATTTTTACATTTTTTTTTGTCCATTATGCAATATCACAGAGAGTTAAAGTGTCAATTTATGCATATCACAGGGAGTTAAATTGCATATTTACGCATATAACAGGGGGTAAAGTGAGGTGAATATGTTGTCAAGGATAATGTTAAATTGATATTTTTTACATGAAAATGTAGTCTCCGTCGCATTATAAAGTGTGTGTACAACACCTCCACTGATAAGGAGGTACATTGCACAAAGATGATTACGTTGATTGTTTACCTAACCAAAACTATTACCAAATGAATCATTTATGAAATGGGGAATCTTGATTAATACTCACTACCTAACGAGGATTCTATTACTTGTTTTCTTCCTTGCAGAATATAGATGCTTTTGTAGTTTTCCACGTGTCCTCAGTTATTTCACCTTATTCAAAACCATAATCTTTTTCTATACTCTTTAACTTAATATTCCACTTAATTTCTTGCAACCTTGAATTTGTTGACAAAACGCAGAAAATAATAGCACAACTGCACAAGCAAGTATTAAATATATAAACATGAATATTGAGCTAGACTTGTATAAAGTGTAACAAATCATAAAACCAATTGTACAAACAAACAATTCATCCATGGCAGAACTTAATCCTGATTTCATCCAACCCCTTGAGCATAGGCCTAAACTTGAAATCTTAGAATCTGAAGCCATCCCATTACTTGATCTTTCCCCGTTAAATTCCCCACAACCCGAGACACAAGCCCTGGCACTGGCACGTCTAGTAGCCGACATAGGCAATGCGTGCGAGAATTGGGGATTTTTCCAAGTGATCAACCATGGGGTACCTTCAAAAATCCGCGACAAAATTGAATTAGCATCGAGGAAATTCTTTGCTATGTCGAAAGAAGAGAAAATGAAATTGAACAGAGATGAGAACAATATTTTTGGGTATTCTGACATGGAGATCACAAAGAATGTTAGAGATTGGAAAGAGGTTTTTGATTGTACTATTGAAAATCCAACAATTATATATGCTTCAGATGAACCTGATGACAAGGAGGTCAGAGAGTTGATTAATCAGTGGCCTGAGTACCCTCCAGAACTAAGGCAAGTTTAAAGTTTTAAATTCATTTGAAATTCGAAATATTATATAATATATAATTAGAGAATCTAGAGATCATTAATTACGGATGATCATTTAATTTGATTGCAGAGAAGCGTGCGAAGAGCACGCGAAAGAAATGCAAAGGCTGAGTTACAAGATATTGGAACTGATAGCCTTGAGCTTAGGCTTGTCAAAGGACAGGTTCCATGGCTTCTTTAAAGAGCAAACTAGCTTCATGAGGCTAAATTACTATCCACCTTGCCCTGCTCCTGAGTTAGCACTTGGGCTTGGTAGGCACAAGGATGCAGGTGCAATGACAATTCTGGCTCAAGATGATCATGTTGGTGGACTTGAAGTCAAGAGGAAAATTGATGGACAATGGATTCTAGTCAAACCTCTACACGATGCTTATATTGTTAATGTTGGCGATCTAATCCAGGTATGTACGTATCATTCGATCGATCATTTGGTTTGAATTCAAGAGAAGAAATTGGTAAAATGTTTTACATATATAATATGCACTTACAGGTATGGAGCAATGATAAGTATGAGAGTGTGGAGCACAGGGTGAAAGTCAATTCGGACAAGGAAAGGTTTTCGATTCCATTCTTCTTAAATCCTTCGCATAACATTTGGGTTCAACCTTTGGAGGAGTTGATAAATGATCAGAGTCCTGCAAAATATAAGGGATATAGTTGGGGAAAGTTTTATGCAACTCGGAAACTTAGCAATTTCAAGAAGCTTACTGCAGAAAACGTTCAAGCACATCATTTCAAGCTTTAGATATAAGTCTTTCCTTTTATGGATGTTATCAATACATTGTCCAAATAAATAAAGATAAATGATGTTAATTATTTTCTCATGTTTCTTTCTGCTATAAATACTAATTGCTTGATGATATGTAATATATGTATAAATATAAGGAATGAGTTTTGTTATAAAACCGACCTTAGCTCAGTTGGTAGAGCGGAGGACTGTAGTGGTTTCATAGCAATCCTTAGGTCACTGGTTCGAATCCGGTAGGTCGGAATCTTTTTTTCTTTTTTCTCATACCTAGCTCTTTGGTATATCAAGAGTTGTTTAATGAATTTCTATAAAAAATTATTGAGCTCTTTGGAAGATAACAAACACAAATAATTCTTCTTGTAAACATAACACGTTTCATCATTATCTTGATTTCAGTCCCAACGTTTTATTGATTTAACTCAGCTTTATAGTTCTATCTACTAAACACATACCAAAACATTTTATTTCCAAAATTTATTCGTCAAAGTTTTTAAAATTAATCCAAAAACATTACACACTCTTTTAGAATTTTACTTTTTTTTTTTAATCCACTTCAATAAGCCAGTCAATTTATATGCGCCTTCCCATTGGAAATCTTGAATCGGGGGAAGCTGAATGTATAAGTATATAATTAACACAACATGTAAATCCGATTAAAAAAAATCACATTTCTAAAAAAGAATTGAGTCACAATTTTTTCAATTCAAAGGCATTTATTTTATATCAACTTGATTAATATAATACGTTGAATTATAAAAAATTGTACATGTTGAATTATTTTATAATGGGTCCATATCAGATTACTAAGAAACGGCATGCATCATGAAAAATTAATAACTTATGATAGAAATTTGTATTTTAAACAGAACTCAAATTAGTCACTACCTCACATGATCAGAAATAACTATTTTAATTATTAACATAGAAAGTCAATTCAAGTAGTCGTAGAAATTGAGTTGAATCATTGAATATGGTGTTTCTTGGAAGGCCGGCAGTAAAGTATTATTATATCAATTAAGGATCAATAATGAGCAACTTGTATAATATTTTTACTTAAAATCAACTTGCAAGTTAGGGCAATCAAATATACGGTTTAGTGTTTTATGCTTTTTCTTTTTTCTTTTTGGTTCGTGAAATTCAACTTAGAACCTGTTTTCTTGTATCCTGAGTCCTGACTACAACCTCTGATTTAATATGAAAATATTTATACAAATAATCTAGTTTCCATGATGTTCCATTTCATTCACACAATTCTCGGAATTATTAGAACATAAATTAGAAACATGACAATTAGTATATATATATATATGTTTCTTGCTACACCAATTCGCCAAATATGGTACAACACATTGAATAATTTAATTCTTCAATTTTATTTTTAATTAAATCAAAACTGTATTTGAACTTGGTTTGATTAAATAACTTGATTTTTAACAATTTTTAGTTTATGAACTCGAGTTCGTTCAAATGAATTAAATTAGAGTCGAAAATGAAATGAATTAGCTTTATTTGCAATCCCAACACCAAATCTCCCAAGATTCTTCTTTCAACCAAATACAACAGCTTAACACCCACCCAAGATTCTTCTTTCAACCAAAAAAAAGATATATGAATCAACTTTAATGAAAAACCAGAAATTTGTAAACAAAAACACAAGCAAGCATATATATATATATATATATATATATATATATATATACATCCACAAATCATAACAAGTTAACTGAAAAACTCTG
Source organism: Penstemon newberryi var. newberryi (assembly GCA_030819805.1). Classification (NCBI taxonomy): domain Eukaryota; kingdom Viridiplantae; phylum Streptophyta; class Magnoliopsida; order Lamiales; family Plantaginaceae; genus Penstemon; species Penstemon newberryi. The sequence goes on along the minus strand of JAUALY010000004.1, from coordinate 8,322,776 downwards.
CATTCATAAGCAAAATTCCTTATCACTAGAAAACTTTCGTGTAGATTACAAAAATGGCATAAACTCCATCTCAATTCAATTCTTGAAATTAAAGAATACCAACATATGGAACATTCACTGCTGTATTAGGATTTAGAGAGTGTGCAGACTTGCTTTCTTTAATAACAGAGCCAACTGCTGTTAGCAAATAGTAGAACTCAAGTGCCATGCAAATAAAAGTCAAATTGTGGGCCCTACAAAGAGAAAAATGGACAAAGGCCATGCTTCAAAATTTGTTGCGTGAAGTTATCTCTGCAACAGAGGAATGGGCACAAGACTTTTTGCACAAAGTCTTGCAATTGGATACTGAATTTGCGGCAAATGTTTTTCCTTTGAAGGCTATAAATAGCAGCTTCATTCAGCTGGAAGTATACACCATCAGAACAAAGCACTACAACAATATACACGAGAGCAATTATCAAAGTGAGGCTAAAATTGAGAATAAATTTTAGCAGCTTCATTTGAGAGATATTGTGAGGAAATTGAGTGAGCAATTTTCTTAGTGTAAGAGAGTTGTGAGTGTTGAGTGTTTGTAAACACTGTGTAATTATCTCCCTTTAGTGAAAGATCTGCAGCAGCCCGTGGACGTAGCCTATTTTTGGGTGAACCACGTAAATCTTGTGTTCATTATTTTTTGCTATTTCATTAAATCTGGTTGTAGGTTTATCCTAACAACTGGTATCAGAGCCCAGGAATTTTTATTCCGGGCCAACCAGATTTAAGTGGGAGTAATGGCGGCAGACGAAGGGAAAATGAAACTCGAGAAGTTCGATGGTGCGGACTTCGGATTCTGGAAAATGCAAATAGAGGACTATTTGTATCAGAAAAATTTATTCTTGCCACTCGAAGAAGAAAAGCCAGAATCCATGAAGGATGATGAGTGGAAACTCCTTGACAGACAAGCTCTCGGAGTTATCCGGTTGACGTTATCTCGCAATGTCGCTTTTAACATAGCGAAGGAAAAGACCACGGCGGGTCTTATGAAGGCACTCTCAAATATGTACGAGAAACCTTCGGCCTCAAATAAAGTGCATTTAATGAGGCGGTTATTTAATTTGCGGATGACCGAAGGGGCATCGGTGGCCCAACATCTGAATGAGCTCAGTACAATCACGACTCAGTTGAGTTCGGTCGAGATTGAGTTTGACGATGAAGTACAGGCGTTGTTACTTTTGTCCTCCCTTCCAGAAAGTTGGAATGCTACGGTCACGGCTGTGAGTAGCTCATCGGGAAGCAATAAGTTGAAATTCGACGATGTACGTGATCTCGTTCTAAACGAAGAGATTCGTCGAAGAGAGTCAGCCGAAACTTCAACCCCCTCTGCATTGTCGACGGAGTCGAGAGGTCGATCGACAAACAACAATCGTGGAAGATCAAACCACCGAGGAAGATCAAAGAATGGGAGATCCAGGTCGAGAAATCCCAGCAATTCCCAAAACTCAAAAACTGTTGAGTGTTGGAATTGTGGAAAGATCGGACACTACAAAAACCAGTGCAAGAGTGCACCGAAGAATCAGGCAGCGAAGACCGAAGCCAATGTTGCCTCGACATCAACACAAGATGATGTGTTGATATGCTCTTTGGAGAGCAAAGAAGAGTCTTGAGTGTTAGACTCTGGAGCATCATTTCACGCTACTTCGCAGAAAAGACTCTTTGAGGAGTATGTGTCAGGAAATCTCGGTAAAGTATATCTTGGAGACGACCAACCTTGTGATATTGTTGGTAAAGGAACAGTGAAAATTAAGTTGAACGGGTCTGAGTGGAAGCTGAAAGATGTCAGACATATTCCGGACCTGAGAAAAAACTTAATCTCTGTGGGTCAGTTAGCCAGTGAAGGCTATACTACAATCTTCCATGGAGATGATTGGAAGATTTCAAAAGGTGCAATGGCGGTAGCACGAGGAAAGAAGAGCGGCACTCTTTACATGGCAGCAAAAGGGTGCTGTTCGATTGCAGTTGCAGCAATCAACCAAAATCCAAACTTGTGGAACCAAAGACTTGGTCACATGAGTGAGAAAGGAATGAAGATTATGCACTCCAAAGGAAAGCTACCGAATCTACAGTCGATTGACATCGACATGTGCGAAGACTGTATACTTGGAAAGCATAAGAGAGTTAGCTTTCAGACAAGTGGCAGAACCCCAAAGAAGGAAAAGCTGGAGCTTGTTCATTCTGATGTATGGGGTCCAACGACTGTCTCATCGATTGGTGGGAAACACTACTTCGTGACTTTCATAGATGATCACTCTCGAAAAGTATGGGTTTACTTTTTGAGACATAAATCTGAAGTGTTCGACACGTTCAGAAAATTGAAAGCCATGGTAGAAAATGAGACATGTCTCAAAATCAAAAAGCTGAGAACCGATAATGGTGGAGAATACGAAGCCTCGAAATTCAAGAAGTTCTGCTATGAGCACGGGATCAAGATGGAAAGAACCGTGCCGGGTACACCTCAACAAAATGGTGTAGCAGAACGCATGAATCGAACGTTGACCGAGAGAGCCAGAACAATGCGTATGCAGTCAGGCCTACCCAAAATGTTCTGGGCAGAAGCAGTCAACACAGCTGCTTATTTGATTAATCGAGGTCCATCGGTACCATTGGAGCATAAAATTCCAGAAGAGGTATGGAGTGGTAAAGATGTTAAGTTATCACACCTCAAAGTTTTTGGTTGTATGGCATACGTGCATATAAGTGATCAAGGCAGGAATAAGCTTGATTCAAAATCCAAGAAGTGTACATTTCTTGGATATGGCGATGATGAGTTCGGGTATCGCATCTGGGATGATGCAAACATGAAAATAATCCGCAGCAGAGACGTAATTTTCAATGAAAGAATTATGTACAAAGATAGGCATTTGACAAATGCCACTGACCCAATTGAGATTGAGCCAGTATATGCAGAAGCGGATGACGTTCCCGTCAGTCCTGTGACAAACCAAACAATTGAAAATCCCGAGCCAGAGGAACGTGTTGAGCAGGAGGATGAAAATCAACCCCATTCTCCAACTCCTGTATTGAGAAGGTCTTCTCGGCCACATGTGCCTAACAGGAGATACATGAACTATGTGTTGCTGACAGATGGAGGAGAACCAGAGTGCTATGATGAGGCTTGTCAGATCGGAGATGCCGGCGAATGGGAGCTTGCCATGAAAGACGAGATGAAGTCTTTGATCTCCAACCAAACATGGGAACTTGTTGAGTTACCCAGAGGGAAGAAGGCCCTTCATAACAAATGGGTGTATCGTGTGAAAGAAGAGCAGGATGACTCGAAACGATACAAAGCCAGACTAGTAGTCAAAGGATTCCAGCAGAAAGAAGGAATTGACTACACCGAGATCTTTTCTCCTGTTGTGAAACTTAATACTATCAGGACGGTACTAAGTATTGTTGCTATTGAAAATCTTTACCTAGAACAGTTGGATGTGAAGACTGCGTTCCTTCATGGAGACTTAGATGAAGAGATCTATATGCGTCAGCCAGAAGGTTTCTCAGAGAAAGAGAAAGAAAATATGGTGTGTAGACTCAAGAAGAGCTTGTATGGCTTGAAACAAGCTCCAAGACAGTGGTACAAAAAGTTTGACAACTTCATGCACAAGGAAGGCTTCCAGAAGTGCAATGCCGACCACTGTTGTTACTTCAAGAGGTATAACTCAAGTTATATCATTCTGCTACTTTATGTCGACGACATGTTAGTAGCTGGTTCAGATATGAACGAGATCAAAAGCTTGAAGCAGCAATTGTCAAAAGAGTTTGACATGAAAGATTTAGGTCCAGCAAAGAAGATTCTTGGGATGCAAATCACTCGAGATAAGCAAAAAGGAGTTTTGCAGTTATCTCAGGCAGAATACATCAGTCGTATTTTGCAAAGGTTCAAGATGGGCAGCAGTAAGCCAGTCAACACACCATTGGCTAGTCACTTTCGACTATCCAAGGATCAGTCTCCTCAGACAGACGAAGAGAGAGACTTAATGGCCAAGGTTCCTTACGCCTCAGCCATTGGGAGTTTGATGTACGCAATGGTCTGTACAAGACCAGACATTGGCTATGCAGTGGGAGCTGTTAGCAGGTTTATGTCAAACCCGGGTAAGATCCACTGGGAAGCAGTCAAATGGATCTTGAGATATCTACGAGGCACTCCAGATAAGTGTTTGTACTTTGGCAGAGGAGAAGTCAAAGCGCAGGGGTACGTAGATGCTGATTTTGCCGGAGAAGTTGATCACAGAAGAAGCACCACAGGTTATGTGTTCACTGTGGGATCAACGGCGGTCAGTTGGATGTCACGGTTACAGAAGATTGTTGCATTGTCCACTACGGAGGCAGAGTATGTAGCAGTGACAGAAGCCAGTAAAGAAATTATCTGGCTTCAGGGTTTGTTAGATGAGTTGTGATTCAGAAACGAGAAGAATGTTCTTTACAGTGATAGTCAGAGTGCAATACACTTGGCGAAGAACTCTGCATTTCACTCCAGAACCAAGCACATTGGACTTCGTTATCACTTCATCAGATCTCTGTTAGAGGATGAAGTATTAACGCTTGAGAAAATTCAAGGAAGTAAGAATCCAGCAGACATGCTAACCAAGGTAGTAACTGTTGATAAACTGAAGTTATGCTCAGCTTCAGTTGGACTCCAGAACTAACAAGATCGGGAACGGCTGTTGCATTGATCAGGTGTGAAGACAGATTGAAATCAGTCTTCAAGTGGGAGATTGTTAGCAAATAGTAGAACTCAAGTGCCATGCAAATAAAAGTCAAATTGTGGGCCTTACAAAGAGAAAAATGGACAAAGGCCATGCTTCAAAATTTGTTGCGTGAAGTTATCTCTGCAACATAGGAATGGGCACAAGACTTTTTGCACAAAGTCTTGCAATTGGATACTGAATTTGCGGCAAATGTTTTTCCTTTGAAGGCTATAAATAGCAGCTTCATTCAGCTGGAAATATACAACATCAGAACAAAGCACTACAACAATATACACGAGAGCAATTATCAAAGTGAGGCTAAAATTGAGAGTAAATTTTAGCAGCTTCATTTGAGAGATATTGTGAGGAAATTGAGTGAGCAATTTTCTTAGTGTAAGAGAGTTGTGAGTATTGAGTGTTTGTAAACACTGTGTAATTATCTCCCTTTAGTGAAAGATCTGCAGCAGCCCGTGGACGTAGCCTATTTTTGGGTGAACCACGTAAATCTTGTGTTCATTATTTTTTGCTATTTCATTAAATCTGGTTGTAGGTTTATCCTAACAACTGCTTCAACAAAATCAATCACAAAATTTATGGCCTGATTCATCATTTTTATGCACAGCTCCACCCTCTGAATCACCATTAATTACTTTGAAATTTGAGTATAGTAATTTTGGAATTATTTTCTTCTGTTTTTCACGTGTTTTCTTTTCTCCGTAAAATTCTTTTCATTAATGGGGTATATATATATATATAATAAATTTATGTGGATCCATGAGGGCGAAAATTGGGCCTTTTGAATCCCAAGGGACAAAATTATGATAAACCCCTCCCTCCACCACATATTTAATAAAAGAAAAAGAATTCATAAAGCACACCTATGGTTAAGGTTAGGTATGGTATTAATCTGACTGGGACTCCGTTTTTGACTTGAATCTAGCTTCATCATCGAGGTTACTTAATGCATAAATTAATAGAGTTGATTCGATTAATTTTATTCTATTAAAATTAAATAGTGTGGGTGTTTAGATTATGGTTTTGTTTTAGAATTATGTATTTGATACTCGAATCCGTTAATATAAAAGTTTTAAAATGAGAAGATTGTAAAATTAGCTTTTTTAGAATTATTCGGAATTTCAAATAATTTATAAATGAATTTGGCCTAGCGATTCGAAAATCAATTATAGGAGAATTAATTTTACTAAAATGAATTTTGGCAATAATTGATTATGATAAAATTCAATTATAAAATAATTACTTTTGCAAAAGTAACACTTTAGTAGCTTCTAAAATAAGTTAATTTTTAACTTCTGGAGATCCCAAAAGTGATTATGATATTGAGGGTCAAACACCATTAAAATCACGATTGGCTAAAAACAATTTCTATAATTGGGGCCAAACACTTCAAAAATCACAATGAAGGTCTATAAGTGCTTTTAAGAGCTCCTACCGCTAGACCAAACTCATCCGAATTCATCTCAAGATTAGATTCTCTAATCAGTTTTCTTTTTTATTTGAATTCTATTTAGAAAACAAAACTCTAATTTGGAATAGGGATAATATGTTACAACAGGACTCGGTTTAAACTAGAAATGGGTAGATGCGGACAGGATCCGACCCATTACATGCATTGCACACACATAAAAAATTGTATCAATCATTACATTGAAAATTGACAACAAACAACATGAGTGCTAGTTTAAGATAAAGGACGCATTATTGGTATTATTTTATTAGACATGTTGGACTAGCTTTCCAAACGTGAATATGACATTAATATTGTGAAAGGTCAATAAGCTTCAACATCCTTATCCATATCTAGTTCTAGGGGAAATATAATAATATTGGTTGATGAAACTGAAGAAACAATAGTTGAAATATGTGCTTTTTCACTAGGCTGTGGAAGGCATATTAATTCCATTATAAATTATAATGAAATATAATATAATAATTATAATGAAATATAATATAATGTCACTTAGGAAAATTCACTTTTAAGTGTTTTATAGCTTTTTTCCTTTTTTTTTAGTGAAACGATAATTACATCATTAAAGTGTACATTTTATAAATACAATAAATATTCAATAATAAAACTAGTCCCCTAAAAAAGATAAACACCCACACTTAAAGTGAGAACGATTCAAAATAAAAGAACTTTACTCTCTCCATTAAGAAAATGTCTTGAACATTTATTATGCAAATATTAAGTAGGAGTATTCTTAAGTTAGGAACCCATTGAGTTGTGCACATGTAAGGAACCTCTTAATAAGTAGACACATGTCATTATTGTTCAAGGCAACCTGATTAATAGGTTATAACAAAAAAAAAATCCCAAAATAATTTTATTTAAATAATTAAATAAATACAAAAAGGAAAAGAAATTGGAAATACATCATTCCTACCAAACTACCAACCCATTTCAACCGTAAACCCCCCACCCCACCCCACCCCACCCCCTTCCTTCTCCCCTTCCTCCCTTCGCTTTTCCCTTCCCCTTTCCTTTCCGACCAATATCTCCTTCAAACCCTTCCAACTCCAAATCCTAAAATCTCACCACCGACTCCTTCAACCACCACCACCACCACCACCATTTCAGTCGTGACTGGACACGACTCCAGTCGCCGCATACCCGCTGCCACCGACCGCGGCTGGAGATGGTGGTGGTGTTGAGGGCTTGTTTGAAATTTTATTATCTAGTAATTTACCCCTAATTCTAAAATATGAGTTTATTAAGTCCTCTTTTTTTTAAAAAAAAAAAAGTTTAGTTAGTCTAATTTGGAATATCAATTGAGCCCTAACATTTTTAATTACATCAATTTTTTTCTAAACATTTTAAATCTTTATATATGTAGGTTCTTAATTAATTAAACTCTATCAAGCTCATACTTATATTTTTTAATCGTCATTTTATGACAATTAAGATTGTTTTTTCATTCTAAGGTGGGAAATGTATTTATTATGAATTTAATTATTAATTTGACAATGTCGATTTGTTTCTATATATTTTCTAATCATTTTTATTTCAGTGATTATAAAGTGGAAAGCTAGATACTTACAATGAATATTATCTTGCATCAATATTATATTAAAAAATTAACAATGAATATTATCTTGCATCAATATTATATTAAAAAATTAACAATCAACATACTTATACTTAATAATCAATTGTTAGCTTTACGATGGTTAATGAAATTTTATTTTTTGTTTATTATAAGATGAAAGATACAAATATTAACATTATTTCGTACCAAATACATATACATATATCTATACTTAATAATCAATTTATGAATGTCTATAAAATCTCATTTCGGCTATTATAAGGTGGAAATTATATATAAGCATAGTGGACATTATTTTGTATTTATTTCATATTGAAATATATTTATACTAAATTAAAAAATAAATTATGATGATTCGATATACTTTATTTTAGTTACTACATACATATATACATAGTAACGCTTTTAATCTAATTTCAAATTTAACTTTAAATATTATTTTTCTGGTTAACTAACAAAATATAGATTTGTCATTTGATACATTCAATTATTTGACAAAAAAAAAAAAAGAATTTTTTTTAACTAGAAAGGTAATTGTGTCATTAAAGTGGTAGTGGAAGGGTAAATGTATAACTTAGTTATTTTTTGTTAATTTAAAAAAATCGAAAATCCCAACTCAATCACCTACTTAATAGGTAGCCTGTCCAATTTTTTAAAGGCTGAGATTGAAATCTCATTTCTCATTTTCAATCCAATGACAAAGAGAGGGGTTCCTTATGTGTACCCAACACTACATGTACTAATTTAAGACATCCCCTATTAAGTATGTATTTTGGCGTAAGAAATATTTCTCCTAAACTCATGGATAATCCATAGTTTGAGTGAAATACAAACACACTTCTTGTATTTTGTCTAACTAACAAAAAAAATTCTGTTTTATTTGAATTAATAAGAACCCCTTTTCGATTTTTTTTATTAGCAAAAACTCTCTTTCAAGTCGAAATGACGTTTATCCCCATCAATTGATACAATTAAAAACACCCCTCTTAACCTAAAAAAATTAATTAATTCACCTATTAACTTTAAAAATTGATACTAACCCCTATTTACGTAATCAATTAACAAAAATCTCCTTATGATTTATGAAGGAGTTTTAAATGAGTTTTTTTCTCAATAGAAAAAAAATACATAAGATTTTTTATTAGTTAAAATAGTATAGGGTATTTTTTTATTAGTTAGACTAAGAAAAAAGAGTGTTTTGCATTTACTCCCATAGTTTTGGTCAGGACAAAAACGAAAAAGATTTAAATATGTTTATTAGTACTACTCTACATTAATCTGTACAATACAAAGTCAATTTTTATTTTAATAAGAAAAAAAGATTCGAATATGGTGTTGCTCGGATGATGAGGTTATACTTAATTAATTTGAAACCACATAATTGTCTGAATTTCTTTTTTGTATTTTATTGGTAACCTGAGCTTTTTTTTCCTTTTTTTTTTTGAGATGGTGAATACATTGTTACATCAAACACCATATCGAATCGAAACTAATTATTAGTAGCTTTCGTTCTCTGACTCTGAATAGATATGAACATCATTATACAATAAATTGTGTACTTCAATTTGTTAAGAAAATATGACAATTTTTTCTAATTGCTGTCTTGCTCATGTGCTAGCTGGAATATTACAAACGAAATTAATTATAAACACTAAATCAAATGTTTATTTTTGGACACCACTAGCATAACAGCCAAGCGTCACAATCCTTTTGTACAGCCGGTGAAATCTCAAAAGTTATTGAAATTGGACTCTAAAATATAAAATTGCAAAAAAAGTCCATAATTAATCATCAAGTAAAAACAAGCCCTAATTATATGTCAATCAAGACAAACTCATTATTAACATAACCCTAATTATATGACAATCAACACAACGTTTCTTCCCTGCCACGAAAAGTAGGAAAAAGATTATTAACTTCCATCAACAAAAGGTATTATAAAATTGCAAAAAAAAACCCATAATTAATGATCAAAGAAAAATAAACCCTATTTATAAAATAATCAACACTAATTCATCAATTTCAAACCATATCTACGACTTTTGCCAAGAAAAACTTGAAAATATTATTTTAAAATAAAACCCTAAACCCTAAAACCCTAAACCTAAACCCTAAAACCCTAAACACTAAAACCGTAAACACTAAACTCTAAATCATACCCTAAATTAAACATTATGTAATAAACCCTAAATTCTAGGCATTGCAAGTGCTTTTACATTATGAGTTTATATTTTTATTGTAATTTTCGAGATATTTTATATTCAAATATTGATAAATGATAAATTATCATTCGGAAAGTAATGAATTATTTTTTATATGAGTAATATTGTATAATTTATGTGCTCTTTTGTAATTTTTAAAAGTTGAATGTGTTGTTAATAGATTAAAAAGTTTATTTGAAGAAAAAACTTGTTAAACAAGTAGTAGGTAACACATTTATCTTCAAAAGAATAAAAAATGAACTGTACAAAGGGCTGTGAAATTTGAGGCTGTGATATAATCATTTTCCTTTATTTTTCTTTGTTAACTTGAAATTGCCATTAAATTGGTTTAAATTTTCAATTCCATCGAGTAACACTTTATATTCCCATTTTTTCATCTTACTGAATCTAGCTCAAATGGATTTTCAAAAAAATTGAACAATAATATTTTTCAAGTCTGGTTCTATTAATCAAGCTGGAGTCGAATCTAACAAGTTCTAAGAAATTTTTTTTTTTTTAATTTCTCCAAATAAAATAATGTCTTAACAAAATAAAAAAAAAACCAAGAAACAAGAAAACAGAATTAAACACAAGCATACTGCATACATCTAATTACTGAAAAACTCTGTATTTATAAGCAAAGTTCCCGATCACTACAAAACTTTGTCTGGATCGATTACACCATACAATAAATTCGATTCTAGAAATAAAGAAGATAAAAAAGAATTAAAGAATACCAATATATGGGACAGTAGAAATTGGATAATTATGGTTTGCAGAATTAGTAGTGTGGTTAATAACAGAGTCAACTGCTTCAACAAAAACAATCACGAAATGTACAGCCATCTTCAACAATTCTATGCATATTTCCAGCCTCTGAACCATGATTACTTTGAATAGTACTAGTACTGTATCGTAATTATATTATATATGGTTTTCTTATTGGTACTTTCTTCTCTTGTTTTTGCGTCTTTCTCAATAAAAGTGAAGCAGCATTTATATATAGCCTCCTCAATTATTGCTTTAACATAGAATAAAGGCAATTAAAAAAATAAAAATAAGAATTCCGGCTTCTTAAAACTCCCAAGGGACAAAATACTTTATTAAACCCTAGCTCCACCACACATATTTAAAAATGAAAAAGTATTCACTAAAGAACACACATACAAATGTACAACAGGGGGTCGGGTCGGGTCGGATATTAACATGAACTCGATCTGTTCAAATTGATTTGATTGATTATTTAAGATTTCCACTTGACACGTAATATTTTATTTGTCGTATTTAAAATTCAATGACGACCTGGACACAATAATTAACAAAAATCGAATTTAAGTTATTTATGTCGTGGAAAACTAGTTATATGATTTTTTATTAACAATAATTATTCAATGAAATATTAGTATAATATGTAATTTTGCAACTATATATCATTTCCTATGTCAACCACGACATATTTGCAGCAAATATGCTAATGAGAATTATGAAATAATGATTCAGATTCCCAACTTTTTCATTCGAATAAAAATTCAATATTGAAGAAATCCAGACATGATCATATTCAAAGCTAAATTAAATTAAAAAAAAATATACAATCCGGATGTATCATATATATTCAGGGGCGGACCTAGCCGATATTTGAAGGGGGGGCCGAGATTTTTTTAATAGAAAACTCGATACGTTTTTGAATTTTTCATACAGTGACAAAAGTTAAATTAAGATAAAGTAATTTTATTATTTTTATTTAAGTTTTTGGTAACAAACTCGACATTTTTAATTTTGATAAAATGTCAAAACTAATTTAAGTAGTAGTATAATTGTATTCAATAAAGGGTAAAAAAAAAACACCAACAATTTTCTTTAAAAGTATGAATTTTTAAACACTCAATACATATATTTAAGATACAATCAAGTTGAACATAAACAACAAAAATGCAATAGATGAAAGGACAAATGTGTCACTGATACGTGTAATATCAAGGTAAAACTATGTTTTTGACATATGTAATTATAGTACAATGTTGGTCTCATTGAAGCTTGCTTAAATGCAAAGTTCATGAAAATTTCCGATTTAACGAATTAAAAATAAAAATAAAGCTAGATGAATTTGAGGATAAAATGGAGAAAAAAATGTCAACAAAAGAGTTCATATAAATTAAATTTAAATTTGCAGAAAAAATATAATTTTGTTTATCATGCATCTAGGCTAAATTGTATTGGGAAAAAAATACCATAAAAGGATAAAAAGAAACTTGGGTCATTGGAATTGAAATGAACTAAGGCATTACTGAGTCCTCATTATTGAAAAATAATACTAAAAACAAAAAAGAGGATTTGGGACACCCGGGACTGAACTCAGGCAAAACCTTCAAAAAAAAGAAAAAAAAAAGGGAATTGGGCAGCTTTAGAATCGTACTTGAGCACTCAAGTTTGACTTGTAGTTAACATACCAATGCACCAAACAATGATTTCAGTATATTAATACATACATATTAACTTATATCATTTATTCTGGGGGGACCATGACCCACCCCAGTCCCCAAAGAGGTCCGCCCCTGCTTGGGACACCCGGGACTGAACTCAGGCAAAACCTTCAAAAAGAAAAAAAAAAAGAAAAAAAAAAAAGGGAATTGGGCAGCTTCAGAATCATACTTGAGCACTCAAGTTTGACTTGTAGTTAACATACCAATGCACCAAACAATGATTTCAGTATATTAATACATACATATTAACTTATATCATTTATTCTGGGGGGACCATGGCCCACCCCAGTCCCCAAAGAGGTCCGCCCCTGCTTGGGACACCCGGGACTGAACTCAGGCAAAACCTTCAAAAAAAAAAAAAAAAGAAAAAAAAAAAAGGGAATTGGGCAGCTTCAGAATCGTACTTGAGCACTCAAGTTTGACTTGTAGTTAACATACCAATGCACCAAACAATGATTTCAATATATTTATACATACATATTAACTTATATCATTTATTCTGGGGGACCATGGCCCATCCCAGTCCCAAAAGAGGTCCGCCCCTGTGTATATTCAAGTCCGGGCCATACAATCCGGCATGCACGAAAAGGGTTGCCTTATTAATGCAGCTGTTTTATTTTTTATACTTATATTATCATACAAGTTGGACTAGCTAGCTTCTAATATGTGAATGTGACATGATTATTGCGAAAGGTCAATAATTAAGCTCCGATATCCTTATCCACATTTTATAAATAATTGTGCTTTATCACTATTCTGAAAGGCGCATATTCCAAATATTCATGATTTAATATCTAATCAAATAATAATCCGTACACATATCAACATCAAGCTAAAAAAATGCCAATGTACGTGAATGGCAATTTATAGTAGCTAGGATCGATGAGTTTCAAATGGATGATTATTTGTATGCCACAAAACTTCGACTTCTTTAGTAAATAATTTATATACATGGTAATATAGTGCAAATTGCTAAGATTAAAATGTTTCGCATGGTTTGTATATTAAGATTAATATCCCTTATAATATCTTGAGCAATCTTTGCATCTTGAGCTAACTTTAATTGAGGTGAGTTAGATTCAAGCTATTTAAGGGGTGTTTGCAATTGCTTTTGGAAAGCCAAAAGCAGTTGCTTAAAGCAAAAATAAAAAATAAGTACTTTTATTTAAAAGCAATGAGTGTTTGCAAATAAGTAAAAAAAGCAACTTTAAGCAGTTTTTTGAATGTTTGCATTTAAAAAAAAGACTCTTATGTTTCTAGTATTTGTAACTATTCAATTACATATTTACCCTCATTTTTGTCCAATATCAAATAGCAAGTTGATTGTTTTGGAAGAAACTTATTCCCACAAAATATGACTTCTATACCTATATAGTTCAAGGAAAATCCATATTTTACCAAAAACCCGTATTGTGGAATAAATTTTTTCAAAATATTGCAAACAATACAAAAGAGGTGTTAAAATAAGATAACGAAAAAAGAATTTAAATTACCTTACAAAAATACTTGGGTTAATTGGAATGGATTCTCCCAAAGTGAGAGGAGCGTACAATTAGATATAAATGAGAATCGAAAAATGATATATATATATATATATATATATGGATATACTTGGAAATAGAATAATTTACTGAGGACAAAATTGTCACAAACTAATTATGAAATATTACAAATATGCCACCACACTAAAAAAGCACCTCCTTGGTTGCTTCTTCTAAAAGGACTTTTATCTGTTTTTCAGTTGAAGAAGCAATAGAAAAAGCACTATTTGCAAACACTTTCAAAGTGCTTTAAGCACAAAAAAAAGCAAAAAAGTACTTCTAAAAGCTCTTGCAAACACCCCTTTAGGTGGACTTAGTCCAATCCATGTAAATTTAATTTGGTATCAGGATTTCATGTTAATGTGGTTCACTTCCCATTCCGTGATGGACTCCTATTTCTTCGCATGATGATGAGATTTATTTTTCATCCACATGGTCTAGGATATCCGCGTGTTAGACATCCACACGGTCTGGGCAAATTCGCGTGTTGTTTTAAAAGGGTCATGAACAATCATCAACTCTTGAGCTAACTTTTTAGATGGGTTAGACCTAATTAAGTTAAACTCACACATATGCACAAATTACCAATATGCATGTAATTGATCTACCGGAAGAAATTATCCCACAAAAGTGTCAAGCAATATAACATTTTGTGGGCGTAGAAATATTGATATATCATGAACAAGAAATATCATACCAAAAAAATTGTGTTGTATCGTAGTTAAAACTTAAAAATACATATTGATATATTGTTTATTTATAGTTTTGTGTATTTAGTTTTCAATTTTTTTATTAAACTCAGCAAGTAACTAATATATGTACGTAGTTCATTATATTAATTAATGATCATTTTTTTTATTTTTCAAATAATGCATTACGCCAGACTAGTTCACTTTTCATTGTATGATCGAGCACATAAATTCCGGAATAAAATAGAAATAGAATTCTTCCGATTTTACTATGCCATGAAATATGACTTTTTCCGATGTATAAGTCTCTAATGCATACTAGCAGTTTTGCCCCTTTAATTCAAGATGTTACCAAATCTGATTAATGAAACTAATGGAGGGTGAATCTGTCCAAACTGATTCAAGTGAGAGCATCTCCAATGGTAATACTATTATCTAAAAGGTGATTAACCTTATATCTTCTATATTAGTATTAACAGGTGATTGGTGGTCTAATGAAAGGGACTGGTGCCCTCAAAGTGGCGATCCATGTTCGAATTCTTATTGGGAGATGTTCCCATATAATATGCATGTCTGACACGTCTCAAAAGAGATTAAACCCTTGAATATCCAAAAAAAAATCTTCTATATTATTTGGTCACAACATTTTAACTAGTAATTTAATGCTACTCACTCTAACGTTTTTATCTATGTTTTATATAATTATTATATTTTGTTTAAAACATTTAATTATAATATATATCTGTAAATGATATTCTACTATATTATGTACTTAATTAAATAATAAATATACATTACTATAAAATATAGTTTATATATATATATATATATATTTTAATATTTTTTTATGTCAAATTAATTTCACATGATGATGATGTTCTTTTTATATAGGAGTATTAAAATAAAGGTTAACACATCCTCCTTATCATTAACTTTTTACAGAGTGGTCACTCTTGTTTTTTTTTTTCCACGTTAATCCCCATTATGAATTATTTGTTTCGCTTTGGTCATTTACAAGGGGTCTTTTACCTATAGTGTTACACTTTAATTCCTCATAAAATTGGTTTGTATCAATTTAGTCCCTCATTAAATTAACTTTTTATCAAATTAGTCCCTTATAAAACTGTTTCATTATCAATTTAGTCCCTCATAAAACTGTTTTAGCACTTTAAATCACATTGGACCACCTGAAAATGACCAAAATGAAATAAATAATTCATAATGGAGACTAATGTGGGAAAAAAAACACAAAATAGACCACTCTGTAAAAAATTAACGATAAAGAGAATCGTTAATGGTGTTTACCCTAAAAATAATTTGATGTATGCTTCTTCCTCTTCCCCAAAGACAATTGAATTGTTGTTTAATAAAACCAATTTGTCCAAAAAGCGTGTGCATGCATGATCATGGCTGTCAATGGACGGATTCATATCTTGTTTGAATATGAAATTTTTATATACACATATACACCGGATCTTGTTCGAATTCGATAAATCGAATATTGGATTTTTTTTGGGGATCTAACAGGACCTCCATTTTTAAAATTCACATTATTATTCTTTTCAAAAATAAATTTACTTTTCTAATATTTTCATTTAATTTGACTCACGTATTCAAACTTTTCTTAACATTCACTAAGGTTTAACATAGAAAAATGTCCACTCTAACACATTTAACCATTTATTCAAATGATTTCACATATAACTTTGGTACACCATGATACTAATATTAAGGTCTCCAAATTAACTCATAGTGTTGAATGAAAATATGCACAAAAATGAGATTATGAATGAAAATATAACTTTTTAATATATTATCGAATATATATTTTTAACGAATCGGATCGACCTATATTCATCTTTGCTGGGTCTACTGAATTACAAATCTTAGTAATCGGATCAGATCCATAGAATCTCTAACTCGAACAAATATCTTATTAAATCGAACCGGATTAGGATCGAATTCAGATTAAAATCCTATCAAATTGACATCCCTAAGTTATTAATTGCAAGTCCAAAAGTTGAAATTCCAATTCAATTTGAACCCAAGCAGGCAAGTCCCCAAGGACCCCAAGCAACAAAAGTAGAGAATTCAAACCTTGGGCCCATGTACTCTAAAGGTCCACAATATTTGAATTATATAGCCGTTTCCTTTTTGGTAAGAACTAGTTAGCCGTTCAATACATTTAATTATTACAATTTCAAATATTTATTCCCTCAATTACCAAAGATACCCCTACGAAATTCAAAACTCCATAGCGCCATCTCCCCCAATTTCTAGTCCAGATCTCATCTTAGCCGTCCATCTTTACCCCTATACTTCAAATTTACTTTCTTCAAACTTTGTTTTAGCACTCCCACTGACACACAATCAGAGAGGAGGAGTGAGTGAGTGTGAGTGAGTGAGTGAGAGAGAGTTCCAAATCTTGCTTACTTTGAAAATTGAAATCTAAAGAGGAGAAAAAGAACTAGAAGAAAAGAAAAATTACATAACAGATGGTTTTGATACTAGATTTAGTAGAAAGCCAACAAGAAGCCAGCTGAGGAACGACGCCGTTTCGTTTCTTCATCAGAGAAAAATACAATTTCTAGATTTCGCGGTGTTGGAATTCTTTTCCTCACTTCTTCCACCAGGTACGCATTATTGCCAATTTCACCCTCTCCTTTTAGAAACTTCGGTTTCCTAATTATTACTATATGATAAAATTTAATTCTCTTTTTGGTGTTTGCAGAATGTTGAGGGACTTCAAATTCCTGCGAAGAAATTCGGGTAAGAACCCTAATACAGAGGAAGTTGAGAATGTGCCCCTAAACCCTAGGGATCTATTGAACCCTCAGATTAGCATAGACCATTCAAGACCTCCTTTAAATGCAATTCAGGATCCATCCCACGTTGTAATTTCAGATCAGGAATTGAGTAGCATTAAGGTGAAGAATGTTAATAGAACCCCCTCTAAGCCAAAACCTAAATATTCTGATACATCATCGACACTTCGTACTCCAGAAAAACAAGGGGTAATATCTAAAGGTCGGTTTGGTTGGGCTCAGAAGAATGAGTATCAATCGAGTAATGGTGTTGTGGATTTGAAAGAGGAGGGAAGGGTTGTAGCTAATATGAATACTCCTAGGTCTACTAGGGTGGTAGGGAGGGCTAATACGAGTTATTCAGAGCCTAATTCAACGCAGAGCACACCTACTAAGAGTGTGAGCAAGCCTCCAAACCCGGGGTATTGTTTAGCCAGTGGTTCTAGGCCTCCACTTAATGGTAATACGCGAATGCTTGCATTGTCTAAAGGGATTACGAGTTTGCCCACTGTTGTTAATACCATCGAGGTTCCTTATTTTGAACTTAAAGAAGATCCATCATTTTGGATGGAGCACAATGTTCAAGTAAGTTACTATTTTAATTGCGTGTGTATAATGAATTTTCATTCAAGTTTGCGAATTTGTTACCTATTGTTTTGAATTTTAATGTTTTAGGTTTTGATACGTGTACGGCCATTGAATGACATGGAGAAAAGTAGTTTTGGTTTCAGTAGATGCTTGAAGCAGGAGAGCTCACAAAGCATCACCTGGATTGGGCAACCTGAGACCCGATTTACCTTTGATCATGTAGCATGTGAAGCTATAGACCAGGTATTTACATTTTGTGTTTGGTTTGAAAAATGAATTGTGATAGTGATGGTGATTAATGCTTCTTCATTTGTGTCTGCAGGAGACGCTTTTTAGGATGGTTGGCTTGCCCATGGTGGAGAATTGCTTGTCTGGTTACAATAGTTGCATGTTTGCATATGGGCAGGTAATGCACCTGTTTATATTTCTCTTCCTAGATTATCTTATCTTTTTAAGTCTAAAGAAATAATTATGTTTAAGCATTATTACTTCTCTTTCTTTATCCAAATTTGCATTAAAAAATTATAAGATTTGATAATGTAGACCGGTAGTGGGAAGACTTATACAATGCTTGGTGAGATTGAAGAACTAGAAGTCAAACCTAGTCTAAATCGTGGAATGACCCCACGTATATTTGAGTTCTTGTTTGCAAGGATTAGAGCGGTAACTTTCAACTCTCTTTGCTTACTCTTGCTAGCTATATAACATTTTTGTATGAGCGATTTGGTCATTTTATGACACATTTCTCTTTTAGGAGGAGGAAAGCAGGAGAGATGAACGATTAGCTTACAATTGCAAATGCTCTTTTCTTGAGATTTACAACGAACAAATTACTGATCTTCTTGATCCTTCATCCACAAATTTGATGGTACTATTGCTTTCAAAACAATTTCAGTTGATCTCTGAATTGTTCCATTATTATAGCAGGGTATACTCATATATTTCTCATTTCTATCTATAAGTTGCGAGAGGATATGAAAAAAGGTGTGTATGTAGAAAATCTGTCAGAATTTGAGGTCCACACAGTTGGAGACATTCTTCAGCTTTTGAGCCAGGTGACATTTTCTTTCATCTCTTTTTGTTTGGTTTACTATGAATCACATAATCTTCACATGTGGCATTTAATTTTGGCGTTATTAGGGTTCTTCAAATAGGAGAGTTGCTTCGACAAATATGAACGCAGAAAGCAGCCGTTCACACAGTGTTTTTACTTGTGTGATTGAGAGTAGGTGGGAAAAGGATTCCACTACTAACTTCCGTTTTTCTAGGCTGAACCTTGTTGATCTTGCTGGTTCAGAAAGGTACTAAATTCTATTCAAATTTGTCATGACATTAGAAGAGGATATGTATTCTTGTTAAATTATAAAATTTGAATTGTTCTCTTCTCCAATAGGCAGAAGTCTTCTGGTGCTGAAGGTGAACGACTGAAAGAAGCTGCAAATATTAATAGATCACTGTCGACGCTAGGGTAATATCTTGGATCCAATGGTCTAACCTTTTTTTTCTTTTTTGAAATATTCTTTTTAATTGGCATAGCAACCTGAAATATCTTTGCTTTGCAGTCATGTAATTATGGTCTTAGTGGATGTAGCAAATGGAAAACTAAAGCATGTTCCTTACAGAGATTCGAGATTGACATTTCTCCTTCAGGTTCAATATTATTTATTCTCTTATACATTTATCACAAGCAGTGTATAAATTATATTTTTATGTGAGTAAGTTGAATGAAACACAGGACTCTCTTGGTGGAAACTCAAAAACAATGATAATAGCGAATGTCAGCCCATCTATCTGGTATAATATTTCATCCTCTTGGTGGTGTTTTTTTCATTTTTCTTTTAATCAAGAAATCAAATTATTAGGCTGGTATTAATTGGTTTAGTTTATTGTAAACCTAAATACATCATCTACAGCTCTGCGGCTGAAACTTTGAACACTTTAAAGTTTGCTCAGCGAGCAAAGCTGATTCAGAATAATGTAAGTTTCTTTGTATGAGCAGTGGAATGTAGTTATGTTGCACTGATAAATCCATGTATTCTTACCTCCCTCTTTCGTCCATCCTTCATGATTCAGGCTATCATTAATGAAGATTCATCAGGAGATGTTATTGCATTGCAACATCAGCTACAACTGTTAAAGGTCAAACTAGTTCCGTATGGTTGAAACAGCATAGAAATTAACCTGGATCTGACATTGATTGTTGTAACAGGAAGAGCTTTCTGCCCTTAAACGGGAAAAAGTAACCCGATCTTTAGCATTCGGGCCCTCCATGGATAGGGACATAAGAAACAAAGATGAGGATGACTGTAATGAATGGAAACTCAAACAGGATCACCCAGTTGATATGCTTGGAAAAGAATCCAATGGGGTTCTCAGAGTTTCTTGTAAACAGGTCAGACATACTACTGCTGTATCTTGTTCCATTTTCCTGAATAAAATATTCACCATTTCCATTTTCCTGATTTTTGCTGGTGTATTTTCTCTCATTTTATTATAGTTAAAATCACTGGAAACTACACTTGCTGGTGCACTGAGAAGGGAACAGATGGCAGAAACTTCTATTAAAAAACTTGAAAAAGAAATAAAGCAGTTGAACCTTCTGGTACATCTCCATTCTGTCGTTTATGATAGAGCAGGCATTGCTAATGATGTCGAATCTACTTTGATTTTGTTTCATAAAAGGATACTAAATGGCAGTACCATGTTTCTTCTCAGGTCAGTCAAAGAGAGGAGGACAACAGGTGCACTAAAATGATTTTGAAATTCAGGGAAGAGAAAATTCAAAGAATGGAGTCTCTTCGTGGTGGCTTGATGTCCGCAGATGATTATCTACTGAAAGAAAACACTGCACTTTCTGAAGAAATTCAGGTGCTGCGAGCAAGGATTGATAAGAATCCTGAAGTGACCCGATTTGCCCTAGAAAATTCCAGGCTCTTAGAGCAACTTCGACGGTAGGTTTGGAAACAGGATCCTATATAATCTTTGCTAGTTACACCTCTGCTTGGTTTTATTCAAACATACATGATTTTATTCAAACGCAAAAAAATAATTTTTTTACTTAAAGGTTTCAAGACTTATATGATGAAGGGGAGAGGGAAATGTTGATGACTGAAGTATTTGAATTGCGAAATCAGGTACCTTTACTACATTATTGCAGCTTACTTTTTTGTGCTTCTCAATTTGTTTGAACTTTGAAGCTTTGATTACTTGATTTTAAAGTTTAACTGTTGACAGCTTGTTCTCTCCCTTGATGGAAATTTAAAGCTTCCTAATCATCTGAACACAAAGGTCGAATATCATACAACTTCTTCGAAAAGCTCTACTAAAACTGACATTTGAGGTCTATGAGAAACCTTACAATTTTTTTCCTATTTGTACAGGATTCTATTTGTAGAGGCAACGAGAATGATTTGATTCATGAGGAGGTTTGGAAATTTAAGAAGTTAAACCTTTAAAATTTTTGTTGTTCTTGATTTGTAATGTTAAGACTCTCTTGTGCAGTTGGAGAGAACTATCTGTGAATTAGAGGAAACTGAAGCAAAGCTGACCTCTTGTCTGGATGACAATGCAAAACTCAGAAGGTAAAAGTTCTGGCTCATTTACGCTCTTATATTGGTTTCCTATTCTTGGGACCTGATATTCTTTTTTCTTTCATTTTATGCCATTCTAAATTCCTGCAGAGAACTTGAAGAATTACACGCGTCATTGAATGCTCTCACGGTTGCAACTCGAGGGCATAATTGCAGTGTCGAAGTCATAAAGGTACAGTTTGTGTTATTAAACTTAAGAAGATCAAGGAACTTGCTTTAGTATTTAGCATTTAGCATTTAGCATTTAAACTGACATAATACTTCCAGGAAGTGCAAGTTCCCTACTCCAATAATCAGTCAATAGTAACCACCCAAAGAGATAAAGAAGAAGCAAGATGTGGAAACATTATGAATCACACAGAAGAGTTCATGGATTTACAATTGGAGTTGGACATTTTAAAAATTATTCTTCAAGAAGAGAGGTCAAATCGTGCCGAAACAGAGGAAAAGGCCCAATCTGCAAACAGAGAAGTTCAGTTGTCAAAAGAAATGGTTTTTTCCATAACCAAAGAATATGAAGCACTGCAGGAAGAGCTCAAAGAATCGAAATTGGTTATTGAAGCTCTTGAGTCTCAACAAATTCTTTTGATCAATGACTTAGAGGATATCAGAAACTCTAACAGTAACTATGATGAACTGTTGAGGAAAAGGGAGCTTGAAATGTCTTCACTAGGCCAGGAGTTCAGAGATCTCTCATTGTATAAACATCCGGAGAGTGACATATCTTCTTTAGAAGGAAAGTTAAAGAAGATGCATGAATCTCTTGAGAAGGCTAAGAGACTGAATCAATGTTATCATAGTGGCCTTGCATCTCAAGCATCTAATGACGAGGAAACCGAAGAAATCCGCAAACAGGTTGAGGCAGAAACTGCGGAGGTGATTGTTTGCTTGCAGGAAGAACTTTCGGTTCTTCAACAGGAAGTTCAAGATAGTAAGATGAAAGAGATGGAGACTAGAGACAGTTTGGCATTATTGCAGACTGAGAAAAAAATCTTGGAGAATAATTTGCATCTGAGGACTGAAGATAATGCAAAATTAGCTGAAATGTTGGAAAGCAAAGTAGAGGAATTAAGAATCTTGTCCAAAGAATGGGAAGTAATGACCTCTGAAATTGAAGGAATTCTTGCTGGTGGGGAGGAAGCTCTCAAAGATGCATCAAAAGAGACAGAAATTATTACTACTTCAATCTCTCATAAACAAAGTTGGATTTCTGAACAGTTTGGAAGGATGAAAAATCGTATTATTGAAAAAGAATTGGTTACTGAAGAGCTTAATCAATGTTTACAGGATGCAATAGAAAGGAAAAATGATATGGAATGCATGCTGAGATCTTTAAGGGGTGCAGCTTTGGCTATGGCTGAGACACACCAACAGGAGTGCAGTGAAAAAGATAAAGAGATTTTTCTTTTAAAATGTGACCAAAGTGATAGGTCATCCATTGTTGCAGAGCTGGAGAGCTTGATTAAGCATGGAAAGAGTGAACTTAGAAAGGCAACTTCTTGTGCAACAGCTGCTCTGGTGATTGTGAATCGATTGCATGAGTTGAATTCTAACTATCAGGATACTTTAAATGTTAAGGATGTGGAGAATAGAGAGTTTCAAGAGATTTTGACTCGAAAAGATATCATTCTCCACAACCAGGCTTTAGTAATTGAGGAAGCACGTAAACAGACTCATTCACTCCAAATGGAATTAGAAGCATCAGAAGAATGTTGCACTAAACTGAGGCTGCAGCTATCTGAAGAGCAAAGAAGTTTGGAGGAAGCACGTAAACAGACTCATTCACTCCAAATGGAATTAGAAGCATCAGAAGAATGTTGCTCTAAACTGAGGCTGCAGCTATCTGAAGAGCAAAGAAGTTTGGAGGAAGCACGTAAACAGACTCATTCACTCCAAATGGAATTAGAAGCATCAGAAGAATGTTGCACTAAACTGAGGCTGCAGCTATCTGAAGAGCAAAGAAGTTTGGAGGATCTTCGAGCAAAGCTTGAAGAAAGCAAAATCTTAGAGACAAGGAAAAAACTGGAGGTGCTAAATTCTGGAGTTTCAA
Organism: Penstemon newberryi var. newberryi; assembly: GCA_030819805.1. Taxonomy (NCBI): domain Eukaryota; kingdom Viridiplantae; phylum Streptophyta; class Magnoliopsida; order Lamiales; family Plantaginaceae; genus Penstemon; species Penstemon newberryi. The sequence goes on along the minus strand of JAUALY010000004.1, from coordinate 8,299,044 downwards.
CACTGAAGTTATGTATGAATGAGTATGTGAAACAGAGTGGAGATAATCAGAAAGATAATGCCCCAGAAAAGTCTCTTGTTTTTTCTGAAACTGATAATTGTGAATCATGGGTAATCTCTTAAATATTTCATTAGACGCTCACTTTATTTTTAACTTCTGAAAAGAGATTTACTAGTTTAACCTTGTTGCAGACAGGTACCAGAACAGAACGAAACATCAATCATGTAGATAAACGTAATCTTGAAGATGTGACAGTTGAGATTTCAAAGTGCTCATCTGTTGCTGGCACTGCCAAGGAATGCACGATTAATGAAAACAATTTGGCTTCTGAAAGTACTTTAAAAAGTATGAAGAGCAGAGATTCTACCATTATTCTTCTAAAGAAAGAGATAGAATCTGCCCTCAGAAGCTTACAAGAAGTCCAAACTGAGATGGGTAAGTTGCGATCCGAGAAAGAAGAGATTGTGGTGTCCGAAAAATGTAGTAAAAAGAGCATCCAGTTTTTGATGAAACAAGCAGTTACTTTACAAGATGCTATAGATTGTTTTGAAGCTCAATTCGAGCTCAAAGTTAATGCCCTTGATGTAAAGCTAGGGAAAATGGAAGAATCAGTACAAGAATCTTGCACTTCATGGTTCCAGCAAAGAGAGGTATGCATTAAATTCCTACGTGTTACTTATTCAAAAATTTTGATGCTTTAACATTGTACAAGTCACGTCCGTTCAATGATTTAGATGTTGCTACTTCCCACAACTTATCTAATATGTAAACCAACCATCTTTACAGTTACGGGAAGTTTCAATCTAATATATACCTTATAAATGATGTGGATGTTAAAAGTGCTATGTTGTGTCATATTATTGACCTACTGTCTTTTCACTCCCTGCCAAAACCCATTTTTTGCAGTTACTTGAGGCTGAACTTGATGATGCTAAGGTTGTTGCTGCTCAGAAAACCATTGAAGCTTCCTGTGTATTTGAAAAATTTGAGGAGGTTCAAGACACCATGAAGGAAGCAGACATAATGATAAACGAGTTATTGATAGCTAATGAAGCCTTGAAGCTTGATGCTCGTGATTTGAAAGTAAGGGAAAAAAACTTAACCAATGAGAGAGATATCCTTGTCAATGAAGTTCAAAGCTTGAAACTCTCCAATAATCTGAAGGATCAGCAGTATGATACAGATTTTGTCATCATGAGGAAGATGCTTGTAGAACTAGAGGATGTTGTTTCACAAGTCCAGACCACTTCAATAAAAGAATGTATGTCCTTAGCATCTGATTTCCTCGGGTTGAAATCCCAACTTCATGAATCAACAAGACTTATTAGGTCATTGCTTGAAGAGGTATGGTCAGAGATTATTGATAAAGACTGTGCAGTGTCTGTGTTACATCTTTGTCACATGGGAATTCTCTTGGAAACAGCAAATGGTTTGAACGCAGAAAATGGTCTTCTTCACCATGGTTTATGTGAGTCAAACTCGGTTATATCTGAACTCAGGGAGCACAACTTAAAATCAAGAAGAGAGCTTGAAATGTGCAGAGTCCTCGAAGGGAAATTGTTGGCTGATATTAAGAAAAGTTTTGACCGGGTATCAAGCAAAGTAGATGAAACTGGCCAGCTCACCCTTAAGCTTACATCTTTCGAGAAGAAGATACAGGATCTACAATTTCAAGAAGAGGTGATGCTACAAAGGTCAAATGATATGGGATCTGAACTTGCCCTGCTGATGAAGGATCTGGATCTCAGTAACAAACAAACATTGTCATCTATTGTAGATCAAGAAAAGTTACTGAAGGAGAAAGATGAACAATTTGAATATCAGGCAGAGTATTTCTTGATGCAACAGTCTGCAAAAGACTTTGAATCGTTGATTTTGTCATCCGAGTTAAAGCAGATGTCTCACCTGAAAGCTGATGTGGAAAAAACTAGTATAAGTTTTGTTGAAGTCCTTGAGAATTTCAAGAAAGATACAATTTTAAAGAGCTTTGATGCTTCTTTTCATGAGTTGATATTGTTTGACATGGAACTTGATTGTACTCTCTTGAAAATGGAAGTTGATAAGGCAACTAGGAAGGAGCAGGGATTGTTCTTAGCTCTTGATGAGAGAAGTTCAACGATTGCCCAAATGGGCAATGTAAACAAAGCTCTTGAGCAAGAAGTCCAATTATTAAAGGAATTTGTACATTTGAATGAAGCCTTGAAGGGTTCACTTGAGCAAGTTAGGGAAGAAAAGAAAAACCTTTCTTGTCAAATTCAAAATCTTGAATCTAAATTTGAGCAATTAGTAGAAGATTTTAGGATGAGGGAAACAGCTCTTCAAACAAAAGATGAAGAACTTGGAAGAATGAAATGCCTGGAGATGGAGAATCATGAACTTCTTCAGAAGTTGGAGGATACAAAAACTGAGTTTGAATCCTCACTCAAAGGCACCCGTGGCCTTGAAGTTGAAAATTACAGACTATCAGATAATATTTCAGTGTTGGAGAACTGCATTGCTAAGTTAGAAAAGGATCTGCACCAGGCACGGGTGGAGATTGAAAATTGTCAACTTTCTCAATCTGTTGTTAAGAATGACCTGTCTTTAAAAATCCAGGATTTAGAAATGCAACTGGACAATATCAATGCTGTGAAAGAAGAGAATATTTTCTTAAGAAATGAACTCAAAGCTCGTAAGATTAGTGAGTCTGAGTACCTCAATGCTTTGAGCTTGAAAAATTTGAAGAATGTTGATTTTATGAAAAATGTAGACACCATAAGCAGCAAAGTACTCAATCTAATTACTGAGAGATTTAATGAGATAGATAATATGTTCCAAATGACAGTTAAGGAAGTGGAAAAGACGCACGGAATTTTGGAGCAGTTCAATAACTTGGAGAATTTCGCTATGCAGATGGACTCTGAAATTATTGATATTGAAATGGAGTTGTCAAGAAAGGATGATATCCTTAAAGGGCTGTTATTTGATTTGAGTTTGCTGCAGGAATCTACATCCAATAGTAAAGATCAGAAAGATGAAGTTGAAGAAGTGATGGCTTCTTTCAGAGGACTTGAAAAAGATTTTGAATTGAAATCGTTTGAACTGGATCAAGCTGTTGCTGAAGTCCAAATACTCAAAGCTCAACTCCAAGAAAAGAAAGCGATGATATCTGCTCTTGAGTTAGATATTTCAAAGAAACGTGAGATTATAAGTTCATTGTCCAGCAAAAATAGTGATCTTTCGGCTAGTGCTAAAGATGCCTTAGAAGCAAAGAGTTCCATGGAGAAAGATTTAATAAACAGTAGAAAAAAGTACGAGAGCTTAGAGATGGAAGTTGCTGAAATGGAAACTGCTCTTGCCCAAATGAGTGAAACAACTGAATCATTACAGAGCAAGTTGGATACTGTTACCAGTGAGAGAGATGAATTAGATGGTAAGGTTCTTGTTTTGACCAAAGAGCTTGACATGGCAAGAGCTTTTGCGGAAGAAAACGAAGCAATTGCTAATGAAGCTCAAGAGGTAATTTTGACACGCCAAGAAACCATTTTTTCATTATAGGTATAATAACTACATGGTGTTCTTTAATATGTTTGTTCGGTTTATGATAGATTGCTGAATTTCGGAAAGTCCAGGCTGAGGAAAAAGAAGAGGAAGTAAAACTGTTGGAGCGGTCCATTGAAGAGTTAGAATGCACTATAAATGTACTTGAACAGAAGGTATTCATTTTGTCACTGTTGTTTATGATTTATTTATTTATTTATTTATCCATTAACATGATTTTGATTTCATAAGGTTGGCATTGTCAAAGATGAAGCTGAAACGCAGCGATTGCAAAGAGAGGAACTTGAGCTGGAGCTTCATTCTGCCAAAGAACAAATGCATAATATCAAAGTCAATGATTCTGATATAATAAGGTTTGACAGCATTTGTTGCAATATAATGGCACAGTATTACAAAATTGCTCGTTGATAATCATTTATAAATACTGGAGTCATTAAATTCAGGCGCCTGGATGAAAAAGAGATGAATCTTCAAGAAACCTCTGAACGGGTACAGCTTCTTGAAAGAGAAATAGCGGCCAGAGATGGAGAGGTGAAGATCTTTTACTTTGTATAATTGCATTATTATTCAGTCCTTCAAATGTTTAATCGTATCTAATTGTGTTTTTCTTCATTAGATATCTCGATGTAAAGCTCACATAAACGAGCTAAATATGCATGCAGAGGCACAGGCTTGTGAGTACAAGCAAAAGGTAGTATTTTATAGAAGAATTGGATTACCCATCAATAAATGACAATATTAACTGTAAACTATAAAACAGTTTAAGACATTGGAAGCTATGTTAGAACAAGTGAAATCTGAAGTTCCTGCAACCCAGAGCACAAGTACATCATCATCACACAAATTGGAAAAAAATTCTTCCAAGTCTAGAGGCTCAGGCTCCCCTTTCAAATGCATTGGATTGGGCTTAGTTCAGCAAATTAAGTCTGAGAATGATGAGGAGCTCAGTGCTGGAAGACAACGAATAGTAGAACTTGAGACTCTGGCTTCTAGCCGACAAAAAGAGGTACCTTTCTTGAGTGGATATTTAAGGTCCTGTGAACTGAACAGTCTCACCTCAAATATCTTATTTCTCTTGCAGATATTCATGCTTAACGCAAGATTGGCTGCCACCGAGAGCATGACACATGATGTGATCCGGGATTTGCTTGGTGTAAAATTGAATATGAATAGCTATGCAGTAAGTTTTCAATTTCATCACCATTTAATCTAATTATTTTGAAGTTGAAGGTGTGAGACAATTAGCATAAAAGTTACTCAAGACCATATGATAAATTTGAACTCGTCCAACAAATTATGAAATGATAGATGTGTGTGTGCATAGAAGTGTGGTTTCATGCATTTGTGTGTGTGGATGGGAGTGATTGAGTGAGTAAATGAATTACATGTCTCACTTTCAATTTCTTTGTTATTGCTAGACGTTAATGGATAATCAGCAGCTTCACTCATTAATGGAGGAGGTTCAACAAAATAATGCTGAAACTCAAGTTAAGGTATAATATCATTCTGCTCCAAGTGAGTTTCAGCCCTTGTAATAATAAATAAGCTATATACTAAGTAAAGCATCTTGGAGCAATGCAGGACGAGGAAGTGGTTAATCTGAAATTGCAGATTGATGAGTTCATTAAAGAGAGGAATGGGTACGTAACTGTTAAATCATATTGATATTAGTTACTCCCATTTTATTCCCCTAACTTCAACAAATTGCACTAAAATCTTTTTTTAGATGGTTGGAGGAGATTGAGAGAAAACAAGCTGAATTGATGGCTGCACATGTTGCTTTGGAAAAACTACGTCAGCAAGATCATTTTCATAAAACTGAATATGAGATGTTAAAGGTAAAAGACTCAAAACTTTTTTTAGTGTTTTTCTTCTATGGTACCACAGAGTTCCTTGTTTACTATTTCATTTTACCTCAGATGGAGAATACCATTCACAAGAAAAGAGTTATGGAACTTGAAGTGGAAGTCAAGAAGTTGTCCGGTCAACAGAATATCCAACAGCGAATCCATCATCATGCAAAAATTAAGGCAAGACTTTGCTAAAAGTTTTGAACTTTGGGGCATCCTTTACACTCCCTAATATTTCTTCAATGGGATTTGGATAATTGGTTTCCTTAACACATCAAGACATCCTTTACATGGTTGAAATTAGATAATCTCTTGTAATATCTCAGGATGAGAACAACTTATTAAGGAATCAAAATGAAGACCTTAGCATTAAGCTGCGGAAAACAGAGGCGATACTTTCACGTGTCAAGGAAGAGCTGGCTCAGTTCCGTGCAGCAAATGGGAGAAGCCCCTATATTAATTTTGATGAGGAGCAGAAGTTGGACAAGATGTTGAAGGTAGGTAAACCTGTTTATAAGTGTCTGCGTGTGTGTGAGTTATATATATATATATATATATATATATAGCCAGAGAGAGATGACGACTCTAATAGACAAGTTTCGTTTCTATCTTAAACAGGAAACTGAAGAGGAGAGGCTTCAATTAGCTCAGAAGCTACTTGGCTTGTGTACTACTGTACTACAGGTAAGATTGCTTTTTTCTCTGATTATTAAATACTCAATCTTTGGATTATAACAAGCAAAATATGCTTTGTGTTGATCTCTCTGAATATATAACAACAGGCTGCCGGAATAAGAAGGCCAACATCTGAGATAAATATATCTGTGGCTGAAGAAGCACTTGATCAACTGCAAAATCGGGTCGTTTCTCTTGAAATGGAACTACAAGACGTCAAACTCAAGGTCATTCATTCTCTCCATAGCAAATTTTCATCTCTTTAAACTTGAATGGACATAGCCTGAAATACTATTTGTTTATATTGTTCAGAATCGAATATCAGACGAGAGAAGTAGATTGTCTGAACTCAGGCCACAAACTTCAACAGTGATGGGTGCTTCGAAGGCGGCAGATGAGGTTTCCCAAGTTCGAAATCGACTATCTCAAACTCCGTTTCTTTCTGCTTTGGATCGATGAAGTCCTGGCTGATGCCCACAAATGTGTAGAAGTTGTTGTATCTGTTTGTAAATATTACTAGTTTATTTTATACATCTTGTATATTCATCCATGTACAAATTGTTGTATATGACTTCAAAGAGAAAATGATTCAATTCTTCTGTATCAAGTATCAACTGAACTAAGTTGCATAAAAAAGCCAACTTAAAAATGGAAGTTTGGTGCCCAACAACTCGTGTACCGGACAATTTTGATTCCGTTTCTGTATATTACTCTTTCTCGGGTTATATGCTACTTCATATATTAGTGATTTAGTTCTAATAAATTATTCGTTTCAAATTAATTGGCACATTTTATATTTTCATACAATAAGAAACTTAATTAATTAGTTATTATTATTTGATGATAATATGTCATTGATCTTTGTGTAGTAATAAGAAAAAGTAAAATTGAAAAAAGATGAATTGAAAAACCAAATATGATAAATAATTTAAAACATGAAAATTTTGCTAATGTGCCACTTAATTTGAAATGGAGAGAATATTAGTTTTATTAGCAATTATCTCGTTGGCTCCCTATGTTTATAACAATCAATTCCTTTTCAGTTTGGCAAATGGGGATAATTCTCTCAAGCCTCTTGGAGACTATCACTCTTATTTTATTTTCCCTGGGATACATTTTAATGGAAAATTGCAAAATAGTCTAAAAAATTACATCTTTGGATTTTATTTTATTTTAATTTTAATTTTAATTTCAATTTTACTTATAAATATTTTTGTCTGTGAATTTCAGGCCCTCCACTTGCAAATTCACTGAAAACTAAAGGATCAAAGTTTTTATGCACATAATTAAAATTGAAATATAATGTAAGTTAAAGGACTAAAATTAAAATTGCTACAAACCCCGTCTAAAAGTAAAGTTCTCGTTTTTAGCCAAAGCCCAAAGGGTTTTAATTTTTATTTTTGATTTCACAATTTTCACGGGTAACAGAAAGATGGCTCTCAAGCTCAATGCTTCTGCTGTCTACGCGCTCCAGGTAATTGTAACGTGTCTTTTTTTCTTTCTATATAAATTTATAGATATTCTTATTCCTTTTCATTTTAATGTTTACTGTATTGTCACTCGGTCCTGATATTTAAGAATTATGGTTACAGCGGCGGAAATGCAGTCTGTTAGGTTGTATGAAATTCGAGCTCTCATACTGAAAATAGATGAAACAGTAAGGAGATAAAGAATTAAAAAACCCCAAATTATAATTTTATTATTTGGAAGTACTGCAGGTTACATGGTTTATTCAAAAGTATCTTTCTCTTTTGGCCCAATAGTAAGAATCGTAAAAAAATGTTGAATACAATGTTCATTTTAGTGATAGGATCAGCTGTCTGATATTGGACTAAAGAAACATAGAGTAATCGAAAAGGTAGGCCTCGCACAAATTTGATTACGAAGCTGCTGAATTTATGCAGTGTATTTTTATATATTTTATAGACGTGTTTAAACGAATTCGGATTCTACTTTCTGTATTCTGAACTATTGACAAGCGCGAGTTTAGAGTTTATTTTCACTTGTGCCATGTGCGATGATAAAACGATGGGCCTGCTTACGAACCGTAAGTCAGTCTTAAGTAGGCACTTTCTGCAGCTTGCATCGATGAAATAGTTTCTTTAGGCTTTTAGTATCCGTAAATTTCCTTCTCCAGTGTCACTTTTCAAATTAGAAGAAGTTTTGGTGCTACTGGTTGATTTATTTGCTAATATATCTGAATCTACTCAAGAAGTGGTTTTATCTTTTGCCTTTTGTAGTTATTGTTATTTTCTTTAATTAGCCTACGTAAATTTTGGCTCAATCAAGTTTATTCATGTTGCTATGTAGCCACTATCTTTTGAAAGTCTATTATCTTTTGTGGCAATTTGGGATAGCAATTTTATTTTCTTGTGCAGAACATTCCATTATACCATAGAACTCAGAGTTCATTATTAAGTTTTAAACCAAATCGATTATGCAAAACTACACCAAATATTGTATGTGCTATGAACATGGCTGCTGGTCAGTCTGATGATCCAAGCAAATTAAGCATGAGTAATATCATGGACAAGGCAAGAAGATTGTGGGATAGTTCTCCTCTACCTGTCAAGAACTTCCCTTGGAACAAGACATTGGATAATTTCATTCAACTCATTCTCGACCTTATCTTGGGAGTTATCAAATACTTATCTATACCTATATTTGCCATTACGTCGGTTAGTGAACTATCGTATTGTGCGCATGAGAGGAAGTTATTCCTTGTCCCACTACCATTTCTAGTCGGTGTTGCAGTTGCTGGAGTGTTGAGAAACACAGCTTTGAAATCATCTCCATATCTCAAGGTGTATCTTTTTTCCATCTTATTACATTACATATAAAAGTCTCTTTACATAAAATAATATTCTTTCGTTGTGAATCTTTTTTCCATCTTATTACATTAAATATAAAAGTCTCTTTACATAAAATAAAATTCTTTCGTTGTGATTTATAGTTTCGATGTGTAAGTTTAACTCTATTAATGAAGTAGTGAATTTTCAAGAAAGATATATTTCGATCGACACTCGCTTCATTCTTTCGTGTAATTGCAGAATGCTAAAGTTCCCTGGCATCTGATTTCTGTTTTGGCATTCTTCACATTGCTCAAGTTTCCTGGCCCTTATTACCCTTATTGGGGGCGAATCTTGATTCCACACTTTGCAAATGGAGCATTGTTGAGGACGTTATGGTTCATGTTCCTGTGGTACAGGAAGCCTCAAAACACATTAGAAAAAGGCTCATCAGATTCTACAGTTGGCGTTCCTGAACCAGAAAGCGCCTGATTATGTTGAAATACTTTGCAAGGTATTACTGTATTGCATTATTCTGAATAGAAACCACCTTCCTTCATCAATGACACGATTGATGGGTTATAGTCACACTTCCTGCCATGAATTCTTTTCAAAATGATTTATTGGCTTTTGGCAAGTAACTTCCTTAAACACATCCTCTAACTCTAATTGAAACTGCAAGAATTGAAGCCTGATTAATACTGTTGCCACCCAGGTCTCAAATCGATCTTGGCTGTTATATTGTTAGTTCTTTTATCTGAATCTACTTGAAAACAAATGATGAAGTGCCGTAATATGACTTGCTCGTCTTTATGATGAATGGGAAAAACTCAATTATTTTCAGAATTTTTTTAGTTTATCATTTAATTAAGCAATTATTTGGTAGAATTCTGTTGAGAGTTGAAAAGCTGGTACCAGTCTTCTAATTTTATTTTGGTTTTTTTAACAAAATGGATTATGGTACTTATGCCTTGGATAATTTTTGATTAATTTTAGTTAATACGAGAAAATAAGCATATGTTTTGTTCCATTAGACTAAATTTGTTCAATATGCAAAATCGCAGATAAGGAGCTAAATGCAATTACCCCCCACCCCCGTTATGATAATGTGGCAATTTTAGATAGTATACTATCTTCTTTCCCTTACATCTTTCATAGCTTTTTAGAAAGTAAATGAACTTTATTTTATACTAGAGCAGAGTCTTGAAACCACAGCCCATTGGTCCCTTTGACCACATATGATATGTTGTGTGTTTGGTCCATAGTTTATTTTATTTGTTTCAACCGTTGAAGCCCAATACCTTATGGGCCTATGGCAAATAAAACCTGTTAGATCATGAAATGTAAAACTGATATTATTTATATCCCTATATATTTATCTATTGGCTGTCTAAATTAATTGGAAACTAAACATGAGCTTTATAAGTAGTATGTTTCTTTATGAATTTATTGAGAGCGATGAATATTGTTAGGCATTGGGCTCGAGTAGCTAGAGATGGAAACTTTTGATTGTAAAAATATAGGGTTGTTTTATTTTCCTTTTCCATACAAATATGGTATTTTTGCTTTTCTGGATTGGAATGATAAAGCCAAGGGCATCCTTATAGTTAATTTTTTTAATCCATTACAAGACAGAGCCTGGCATATATATTTTATGAAAATCTCTTACACCTGGTATTCATTCGCTACTTTGTGAGGGGCTTATGATTAATCTATTAAGACATATATAATATATATATATATATATATATATATATATATTTGAGTGTTGCATGTGTGAAAAGTCTTTAAGAGTTACACAAGTGATTATTGGGATTTGGTTTTATTTTTTATTTTTTATTTTTTATAAACACACTGACTTTGTAAATTCACGTGACAAACATGGCTTTGATGGGCAACTAGGAGATAATGATAATGGCGCGCGTGGGATAAACCAAAGCTTTCGAATTATTTGTGTTGTGTTTGGTCCACGGAAAAAACTATTTTTGAGGGGAAAGTAAAAAGTAAAAAGGGATTAGCATTGCTTGGAAAAACGTTCTAGAGTTCATTCTTTTCATGGCTTTTTTTTTTTTAACAATATTTTTCTACTTTATTACTAGTGTTTACAATTAGATAGTAATATAAAAGCTAATATCGTAATGATTGATATTTGAGTGTATTCACCCTAAAAAAAAAAAAAACTCCACTCATTTAAAGGAGGATTATTTTGTGCATCCGCTGCACAAATAACATGCTGCAACATGCGGTTGAGATTATGTTTAGCCACTCATTTGATTGACTTCAAGAACTCATCTTCACAATGTATTAGTATGCAAAATTGAAATCTCATTATATGTTGCACCATGTAATACGTGCAATGCACCAAATTATTTCTCAAGACAAGGAGAATGATGCATATATCGTTATGCAAACAATTAGATTGCTCTGATGATACAAGGTGCAAGCAAGATCCTAAAACATAATTTTTTTCTTAAATATAGAAAATTAGTGTTTTCTAATAGGTACGATTCATCACATTATCCGTGTAATATTTTTCATCGATTACATTTATGCTTGGATTTTTTTTCAAAATTAGCATAAAATTATATATATATATATAGGAAAAAAAACAAGAGAAATTAAATTATGATTGATTAAACGTAACAAGTAAACCATTTGATTATAGAAAAAGAAGAGAGAGAAAGAGAGTTGTAAATTGTAAGGGAGAATCTTGGAAGAATGGGGGCCAGAAATATTCGGAGCATCGCCGTTCCATATGCGGCGAACCGATCGATTCCCACTCCCTGCCGACACTGCCATGTTTCTTCGGGCCCACCATCAATAGTACCGTTCCACAAAGCAAACTATTTTCCTTATCATTTTGCCAAATGTTATAGTATATCATGATTTCTACTAAGCATCCATTAATATTTTACCAGTCCATATAGACAACTTTATCTTTTCGTAGAATTGGAAAAATCCTTATCCAAACTTGGCTTTGTCAAATTCATGCAACCATCAAACAAGTGTATTGCACTTACTTTATGATTGATCACTCTTATGTGAGTTACATTCAATCACAAAACAAGTATATTGAATTTGCCATATAATTACTTTGAGTTTGATCAAACCCGGTGTGGATAAGAATTTTCCGTAGAATTGTTACTCACGAACTTAACTTGAACTTTCTTTTAGTCGTGGTGCTTTAAAACCGGTCACACATAAAGACTAGTTTATGTTACAATTAATCAAGCAAAATAATATCTCTGTGTATAATTTACATTATAAATATAAGTATATATAAAAGTTTTACCTCTAATTCAATTTGAAAATTTATAGTATATATATCCATATGAATATTGTAATTAGTGAATCTTTTAGAAATTTTAACTTTATAAATAAAAAGTAAGTGGTTCGATCGAGTTCGTATTAACTAAGTATGATGATAATTGATCTCCTTCTCATTTATCACTATGTCAAGAAAATGTGAAAATATTTAGATAAATTTGTGTACCCGGCATGTCAACACACTTAACAAAGAAAGTTCGGGTGCTTGAATGTGATCATGAGTTCACGCATATAAGAATTGGAAAAAAAAAAATCATTTTTCTAAACCAAATGCCACAGGCTTTGAAACAAGATTTCAAAATCTTCAACAAATTAATTCACAATATAATTGCAAGACAAAGAGAAGGTGAGAGTAAAAAAACCGAGATCAGGAAATTACGAAAATGACCTTTGAAATAATAGCAACATCTACTATTCATTGCAAGAGAAAAAAGAAAAGGAGAATAAGTAAAATAACCAAAATACCCTTGAAAAGGAAAAATAAAAACATGTAGGAGAAAGATTCGATTGGATAAGATGGGAAAGTAATGCAACAAATTGAAAAGATACCCTCCCATTGAGAAGAGAAGGGGGCGGGTCACACAAAGGACATGAACAAATGAGCTTGTCACCACGTGAAAGATGCTTTAATTTATTTTGTAGTGATAAGGATTGTTTGCTGTCCTCTTCGAAAGCCATAGATTTAGGTATCTCACTATATTCTTATATAATTTGAAAAAAAAAAAAAAAAATCCTTGGATCCAAATTCCAAATTCTTGTACTGTATATGAATGGAAAATGCGTTCAAGTGAATGAATTACAAGTGACAACGATTCAACGGGTAAATCTTGTGGCCAATAAATTAAATGAACGAGATAGGTCCCCTCGATCACACAAAAAACAATTATTGGAGTATATATATGTTACGTACTATTATTATGTGTATAGTGTTATACCCCTCTCCATATTTTTTCCTTGCACCCTTTAATTTTGACATAAAATTATAGGTAATATTAAAAAAGTGAAATTTTTAAATAATTTACATTTATTATTAAAAATAGTGATTGAGAATTAATTACGGTAAATTTCTATTTTATGTATACTATTTTGAGAAAAATAATTTATTTTTGGAAAGAAATTTTGTTTTGAAACATTATAAAAAATAATAATAAAGGTAAGTATTATGTATGCATATGTGTGTAGTACATTTGTTACATAGTCTATGAAATTATATATCTTGATGATCATATAATATTAGATATAATTAGGGCTTTCAATGGGGCGGATTTCAATTCGATCCAAATCCGATCCGATCTTATTTAATAGGATAGTGATCCGATTAGAGATTGGATGGATTTGATCCGATTATATAGATCCAAAATTCGAAATACATGGAGCGAATATGGATTTAGGTCGATCCGATCCGTTAGAGATTTGTATCCGATAATAAATAAAAGAATTGTATATATACATAATGTTTTATTAACATAAGTAACATTAATAATATTTTACCATTAGTTTAATATGATAACAGTTAATAATCCATTCATAATTACACTTTTATGCATATTACATCTAAAAATATGAATAATAGTTAAGAAAGTTTGAACATTTAAGTTAAATTAAATAAAACTGTAAAGTTCTCAAACTTGTTTTAGGAAAAAATATTGGTGTAAATTTTGAAAATGAAGATTTTATACATGGAGCGAATATGGATTTAGGTCGATCCGATCCTTTAGAGATTTGTATCCGATAATAAATAAAAGAATTGTATATATACATAATGTTTTATTAACATAAGTAACATTAATAATATTTTACCATTAGTTTAATATGATAACAGTTAATAATCCATTCATAATTACACTTTTATGCATATTTCATCTAAAAATATGAATAATAGTTAAGAAAGTTTGAACATTTAAGTTAAATTAAATAAAACTGTAAAGTTCTCAAACTTGTTTTAGGAAAAAATATTGGTGTAAATTTTGAAAATGAAGATTTTATTGAATCATAAAAAGATCCGATATTGTCCGAGCGAGATCTGGATTGGTCGGACATAAATGGATTCGAATCCGGGTCAAGCCTAGTACGACCCATTAACAGCCCTAGATATAATATATGTCTTTGGAAATGTTGATTAAATTTTACTTTATATATTTTATGAAACTCCAGAACCTAGGGCAATTTTGATTTTTTTTTTTTTGTTTTTCAAGAGTTTAATTCCTTTCGAGGCGCGTTGGGCACATTAAGTGCGAACCTCTCCCAACAGGGATTCGAACTTGAGTCCGCTACTTTGTAGTGACGAGTCCCTTCCACTAGGCCAATTACTTATTGATATTTATTTATTTGTTTTTAAATATAGAAGCTTAAATAGTGCGTTATTCAATAACACGTTACATCTTCCTTTTACTCCCATTACAACGTCAACTAGGTGACTTGATTTTTCTACTTTTTCGTTTTTATATTTAAAAAAAGTCTCTTATAAACTTTTTACGATCGAATATAATACATATTGGGTTCAATATTTCAATAGACTTAGCTAGCTCCCGTTGATAGAAGAAGAAGATGATTTATTAACTTTCTGGTTTTTAACCAAAATGCATGCATGGTTCATTCTAGCCTTCTAGCTAGCTAGGTCTAGTGGTCATCATATTTAATTAATGTGTATTACGTACGTTTTCCATATTTCACGCTACTCGAACAAGAATATTGTATGAAATATTGTAATGCACCCATAATTATCTAGTTAATTTGATCATTAATTATTATTATTCCAATCAAATATTGATTGTATAATTTAATAAATCAAGATATATACCAAAATTGGTTGAACACAACTGACGGTATTCTATTTAACCCCATGCACCCACAAGGTGAACCCGCAAAATTAAGATGGCTAAATTGAAAGATGACTTCTTGTCCTTGAGATACAATATCTTTGATTCTACATATCAAAGATTTTATTGTTATTTTCACTAAACGAATATATTAATTAAGTTATTTTTATTTGAGTGAGACACGTTAAATCCATTTCTAAAAATCCACTTTAAACGTTTATTTGTTACTTGTATAGGAGATTTTTATATGATACCGAAATGTGAAGAATGACATTTCAAATATATAATTTGATACATATAAGTTTCAAGTTGTTGTTAACGGATCGGATCGGAGATTACTCGACCCAAATCTGACTCCGTATATGTCGGATTAAATTCGGGTATTGGGATCTGAATCTTTCTCGGATCTAAATTTTTGAGTATATGGGATTTTAGCCGATTCCGTCAAATATTATATCTTTTCAGATACCTTAAAATGTTCATTTTTAAAATTCACACCAATATTTTTTCTAAAATAAGTTTGTTAAGCGTGCAATATTATTTAATTTAGCTCACATGTTCAAATTTTCTTAACTAAGATTCATGTTTAATATGAAAATATTCATAAAATGTAAATTAATATCTCTTTAAAATGTTATGGTAAATATATTGTTGTTATTTATCTTATGTAGATATATTTATTTTCAATTTTTCGAATACAGATCTTTAACGGATCAGATCGACCTAGATTCATATTATTTTCATGTATCAGGTCAGATCCATCAAATATTTAGTATGATTGATTTCGATCAACTTCGAATTGATATCAGCCTTTTCTTTTTTTTATTTTTTATTTTAGATTGTGAATATATTCATAAGATTTTTAATAACTATTTATAAAGATAAACTCCAACAACTATCAAATTACAAAGACTAGTAATAAACTAAAAAAATATTCACATAAGTGAGAATCGAACCATAACCTCTTTATCATGGGGTCTCAACCTTATTACTAGACTAATCCTTGTCGTCTTATCCGTCCCATTAATAACCCTAATTGAAAATATAAGTGAACCAAGAGTTTAAATATAATATTTTGGGATGGATAGTTAAATCTCAAAATATGATGTGAATTTTTGTGGAATATAAAAAGTAAGGTACTATTTTTATTGTGAAACAAAAATTTACAAACTAAATTTACAAATTATCCAAATAATATTACAAATTCACATTCAAGAAACGAGTAGCTAGCTAGTGACAATTAATTGAGATAAATGTGATTGATTCTCCAGTGGGATGGAATCTAACGGCTGAGGAGAAGCTGCCGGGTTTATTTATTTTTTCTTTCCTATTTCTTTCTTTTCTAATTGGGGTTTACCATATTCCTTATCTCATGAAGTTGATTGATTGTACCACACGCTTTGTCTGTTAGTTCCAACCATTTGTTAAATGCCATCACTTGATTCACAACCCTCGACGATAGGTTTTCTTATTTTAATTAATTATAGAAAAAGGTGTTCATAGTTTTTTTTTTGGGCTTTATCAATGAATGATTATTGGACAAAAGTTCATCAAATTATTTTATGTTAAATTAAATATATAACTATGTTTGCGCCACAATTTGATAAGTCGAGAAAACTCTAGTACACAAATTTGATCCCAATTGAATTCGACCCTGTCCTTTTTTCATTGATGTAATGGGAAATTCAAGATGAGATTAAAACAAAATAAAATATTAGATTTTTTTTACATCATCATTACGATAACGAAAAATTCTTATATAAACCAAGTTTAGAAAAATAATTTAGATATTGTGATTAAAAATAGCACTATATTATCTCTTTGGTCCCACAATAAATGATGTGGTGATGATGTGATGTTATTTCTAATCACAAGATTTAACAATTCTAGATCAGGTCTAGTTATTAAGAAAAATATGAATTTTTTTTAACAGGAGCCGAGTTTGACCGTACTCATTCAACCTTAAAGTAATAAAAGAAGTGAAATACAACCACAAACCGATTTGAGTTGAATCACCTGAAAACTAGTAGTTTTATATTACATGTGCCAAATATCTGAATTATGTGATATAGTGTAGTCTTTCAAGAAAATATAATCAATTTTAAAGATGAAATACTATTATTTTGGGATGTCATAATATGACACTAGAGTAAAAAAAAAAAAAAAAAAGAGTGATTGAAATTTTGTACTCCGAAAATACACTACTTTTGTACCTTGCACTCTATAAATTTTTAAAATTTTGACATTTTGCACCCCAATGGGGTGTGTTTCGCCAAATAATATGCAATTTGGGGGTATAATGTCTCAAAATCTTTATATCAGGGTATAAAATACCAAATTGTTAATTTTTTTGGGGTGTAAAATCGAATGACTCTAATACAATAATCATAATTCAGTGACTTATGTGTTAGCTGTCGATTAATTAACACGTATATCCCTTGTTGTTTTGACTCTTATGGCTTATACTTTTAGCATTATCACTTCACATGTTGAATTTGTGCATATGTTAAAAGTTTTCAATATATTTAATCCTTAGCTCTAACTTTCCGTTGTGGAAATTAATGCCTAAATAGTACTCAAAGATTCTATTGTGTCCAATTAAGTAGGATTATTTAATTTCGTGTAGGGATAAGTACTGTTGAAGAAATGAACTAGTTGTGGATAATAATGCCATGTCAAGAACAAATAACTAATATTATTAAACGTTAAAATGGTAATTATAATTAATTTTGCAGGAGTAATATTCTGATTTATGAAAAGGAATAAACTTTGGATGACGTAAGCATTCAGATTCAAATTCAGATACTTTCACCCGCATTATATATCTCATAAAAGTAAATTCAGAATTAATAATTATTAAAAGAAAAATCTAAAAGAATTAATTAGTAATCGAAAGGGAATAAATTAATAGAAATGGACGAGAAGAGAATCTAACAAAATAAAGGAAGAAGGAAAGAATAAATGTGAAAAATGCGAGGACTTGAAAATGACTTTCCAAATGAAGTACATATAAATCTTATCCCTTCACGCACTAAACACACACACACACACACAGAGAGGAAGAAAGAAAGAAAGAAATAGGCTCTGTCAAAACTCGGCGTTGTTCAACAGAATCTTTTCTCAATTTCAATTCTTCATTCCACTCTTTCTCTCTCTACTCACCCCATTCACACCGCACCTATATCTACCTCTTTCTTTATATACAATAATAATTCTTCCTATTAATTATTAATCAAGCAAGAAAAAATCAAAGATCTGTGAGAAGAAAATTAAAAAAAATTAAAATGGCATCGGCCGCACTGAGTTTGGATTGTGGGTTTTCATCGAAACCTGATTTTATCGCTAAAGTTTTGATGATTCACAACACATCTGATAAGAATTCGAAGCTTATTGAATTAATCAATAGCTTGCAGGATGAAATGAAGAAGATCGATGGTTTCAAACGACAGCTCCCTTTTTGCATGCTCCTTCTTAACGATGGTACGGCTCACTGGATTTAATTTTTATTTTAGTAACTTTTTGTTAAATTGTTAATATTATTGCTGTGATTTTCAGCTATTGCGACATTGAAAGAAGAGTTAACGCGGTGTGAGAAATTTAATGCGGAACCAGTGTTGGAACAATTTATACCGTTGAAGAACAGCTGTAGTGATGAAAGAGACCAAGGAATTGAAATTGCTAATGAAAAGGATAAAATGAATTGGATGAGCTCTGTGCAGTTATGGAACTCAGATAAACCGACATTGGAGCTTAATAGTAACAATAAAAAGGTACAAGGAATGTTTATTGGTAGTGTTATTTTACAAATCAATATGGTTGCTCTGTATTTATGGACCTTTTGTGTTTGCTTTTTGGTTGGTGATTAGAGAACTGAAAAAGAGGAGGATGGAGAAAAGAAAGAGGAAAAAGAAGAGATTAAAAGACCGATTATGGACAATCTAAACAGGACGGAGGGGAGGAATTTTGTGTCTTTCAATGAATTGCCAGGGTTGTCCCTTTGCACACCTGAAATCAAGAATTTAAGGGATGAGATTAATTCTAGTTCAAAGTCCAGTAGTAGCAGATCAGGGTCATTTTCCGCAACTAATGAGCAGCAAACTGCTAGGAAGCAAAGACGATGTTGGTCACCAGAATTGCATCGCCGCTTTGTCAATGCCCTAATGCAACTTGGAGGATCTCAAGGTTTTAATCTCACAAACTTGCTTGTTATTTCTTTTGTTGGATATTGGATATGGATATACTTTGGTACATATTAGGAGTAGTTGGGATCAAGCAAACTTGTTAGTTTATGCTTAGGCATGTGATTCTTGAAAACATGTTTGTTGAGAATTTGTACTTGTTCATATGGAGGATCATGTTTTCCTTGTATGTCAATATCTGATTCGAAAGCCTGTCATGAACAGCTATTTGGTGAGAATTTTTGTATTGATATGTTAGAATGAGTTATTTGGCTGCAAATATGGGTGTTGGGAGGGGAAGGATTTGATTGCTTCATTCTTCAGGATAATAAGAATATAAGATGATGTGAATGTGCTTCTTTGAATTACAGCTTTTATATTTGTGCTTAGTTTCCAATTTATTCTTATGGTGATTTTGTTCTTTGTTCTGCAGTGGCTACACCTAAGCAGATCAGAGAGCTTATGGAAGTTGATGGTCTCACCAATGATGAAGTAAAGAGTCATTTGCAAGTGCGTTTCTTCTTCTTTGTTCTTCATATCTCCTTTATGATCTGCTATGTAATTTATATTGCGAATAGTTTGAGTTCAATTGAGTCGGGTCTTGGCTAGAATTTTCATTTGAGATAAATACTTGGATCCTTTGTTAATGTTTGTTGATGTTGTCTCATTTCAGAAATACCGTATTCACACTAGACGAGTTTCTCCTACCTCTAAGCAGAGCAACTCAGAGTCGGGTTCCCCTCAAGGCCCTCTTAACTTAGCCGGATCCTCAAGGGTTACTTCCATGACCGGAGGCGATAGCATGGAAGATGAGGATGATGAAAAATCAGTGAGCCATAGTTGGAAGAGTAAATTTCACTTATCTGTTGTATAGATTGTCTACAATCAGTTTTGCAGATATAAATGAGAGAGAGGACTTTAAATCTTTATAATACAATACTTATAAAAGGTTCTGAGGCAGAATTGCTTGAAATTTTGCAGGAGTATTAGACTTGGTCACCGGCATTGCATTTTAATTTGAATCTAATTTATTTGTTCATTCAGCTAATTTTAATTTTATATGATGAGTTCTATTTTCCGGGAACTTGAGCAAATAATTTCTATTTGAGAATATCTGTAAGAACATATCCAATTTTATCAAACTCTTCTATGCCCAAGACCAAGAGTTTCCTTTCTTAATAAGTTGTGTTTAATTTTATTATCATAAATTTATTAATGGTTTAATATCATATCATTTAATCATTAGGTGTAGTTGAAGACTGTTTGCTAAGCAATGAAGGGTTCAATGTACATGGCTTGCTTTTTGCATTGCCTTGAATGATGAAACATTATTACTATTTCATATCAGATGTATTTGGAATTTACATACACTGTACCTTTACTTGAGAAAAACTTGATCATCAAAAAAAGCACACCGACTTGATTTGGCATAAAATATTACCTGCTTTCAGTGGAATTGTAGGAAGATAGACTAGATTATTTAATTTAATATTTAAAGAAACTCAATTACAATGTCAAATTCAATTAAAAAAAAAAAGAGAAAAAAATTAAATGCAATTCATTTAGAAGAATTTTAATCACAACTACTTATAGGTTTTCACTTTCATGGAAATGAACCAGTGGTCGACAACCATCCCTTTCTGTATTAGTTAAATTGGAAAACAAAAACTCATGATGCATGGGTTGGAGAATCATTATTTAACCTTTCCAAAAAGGTCAAGGAACATTATTTTATTCTATCAAGGGGTGCTGATTCTAAACAAGATTTGTACTTATCTCCTCTTAAGATATATAATTTGTGTTATTTATTTATAGTAGCCGCTTAATTAAAATAATTAATCGGTGGGGATAAGTCCTGGATTTAGGTTTTACAATTAACCAATTGGAAGACTTGAAAAATAATGTTTCTGCCACTTCGCTTGCAACTAAAGTCTAATTTGTGAGAATCAATGATTAAATAATTGTTGTGACCAATTTGTTGGAATCTATATACAAATATATCATCACATCATATGATAAAATAACATATCAGTTTAAAGAATGGTTCACAGATAGACAAGGAGGAGAATCTTGATTTGTTCAAAGTTCAAATAAGGAAATCTATGTCCAGTAAAGTTAGTTCAGCAATTTTCATTCCTTTTGATTCAATCCATCGATATATTATTTAATTTATATTCATTTCTAGCTCCCAAGTCTTTGTAGTCTATGACTTTTGATCATGCGCCCATTTCTCTAGATCTTAAGTAAGCCATACAATTATCATATTATTTTCTAAATTCTCAAATTTTAACATTTAATCATTCTAAACATAGAATATGTGATTAATAATTAAATTAGAGAATATTACGAGTCTTTTGCGTTCAAGAAATCTATTTGAAATTACCATTGACATAAAAAATGCCATCAGATCGCGTCGTAGAGAGTAAATGTAACCATGTTTAGTTGACAAATCCTAACAATATTTCCTTAACATCGGCCATCTATGATGGTTTTTACTTTAGTTAAAGGAAACTTATATACTCACCTTTGAGTCATTCCAAAAGACTAATCTATTTTATTAGATGTTCAGGAATCATAAAGATTGAAACTTAAACAATAGGACCTCTCAAATTGAAAAAATGAACACCTTTATTAGACCTTAAGATGTTAAGAGGTGAACTTTTTTGAAAATTTTAGACTTTATCTCTTATACCTAACTTGTTATATATAAATATCTTTAGGCAAAGTGCTTGACAAAAAGTCCCTTTCACAAACAATATAATGGGGAAAGAATCTTTAAGACAAGATATAATGAATGAGCCCACTTTGATATCTCCATTATAAGATTGCAAAAAAAATTTAGGTGAAAGTTTTTTGATTGAAAAAGATGGAACAACCTATTTAGCTTTTCATTATACTTAAGGGGTTCTTTTATTAGGGTTCCTTAACTTTATCCTATTGTTTTCAGAAGAGAATCTAATACTATGCAACATATGAATCTTGATATAGAAGATTTGTTTAGTTGGTGAAGTTGTTTCATTGGTTGGTCCATGATCCTCCTCATTAATTCCTTATAAATTGTTAGTCCTATTTTGGTTGGAAGAATCATGACCAGACAAGGGTATCTATCATCACATGAAAACCCTATTAAAGAGTTCAAATTTTATTTTCTACTGTATTAATTATTAAAGAAAATGAACTTACTTTTAGTCTTTTTGTTAGATATTAATTCAATTCCCGGTTTCTATATTCAAATATTTTTCTAGTCGATGTTTAAATTGAATCTTAAATCTTGAAACCCGGGTTTCAATATGGTTAATAAACTTGAGTTATTTTCTATCTGAAAGTTATGGGACTCAATGTGTCGCTTGCATGTATTGTTAATATGATTGATATAGAGGTTGTATGTTTTATTATTTCGTAATTTCTTATAAAATATTTGAAATTTGATTTGATTTGAGCTTGAAAATTTTGCCTAAGCCATTAATTGTTTTATATAAATATCACGTATTGAAATGAAATATCTTTACAAACATTATTTGAGTATTGATACTAGAATAAAACTCCATGTGAACCTATTAACAAATTTACCACAAGTACACCAACAGTCCAATTTAAACTCTAATACACTGGTGGGTTTTTTTTTTTAATAAGCCTAATAATATACTGGTGATATAAATTTACAATTGTACTTTTTAATTTTACATGAAAGTCCGATGGTGACCTTCTACGAACCAAATAAAACATGCCTTACTCTTTTTTATTTATTTTCGTAATTAAATAAGAAATATTGAATCTTATTAGGGATTTTCTGTGGTTAGTTCCTATTTGTGCTAATTATTATTAGGTCCCCTTTAGTATTTTGCCAAATAACATAAATTTTACCTGTCACCTATTTAAAAGTTAATGATTTTTAATATGAGTTTACTTAAACAACCCCAACTTATTTTAATTTATTAGAATAACAAAATGTTTAAATTATGAAAAAAAAATAAATCGGTTTTTTCTTTCTCTTCACATTAAACAACACAATATCTTCCAACCCCCAAAATTGACCAAGAAAATGCTTGGTAACTCCTCCATTTCTGCGACATTGGCATTCCTTACGTCTTCTCCATTTTTATTGCTCATTTATTTTAATTGAAAGCATTATGTATAACACAAAAAAACTAAAAATATTAGAAGTTTTATTTCAACCAAATTTAGAGCATCTTTACCCTGCTTTCCATTTTTCTTTTTATCAGTCATCCCTGCCCGACTTACAGCTCCATTAAAGTGTTGTGAGTCACTTTCTTGACAAAATATATGTTGCACACACCATCTTAAATATGAGAACAAAAGAGAATAATGAAAGTTTTTATTTTGAGAATGAATAAATCACAAATCTGTAAACCACCAAAATTCATTAGATCATACTTGCAAGAACTCAATCAAGTAAAAAAAGACAAAAATATTCAAGGAATGAATAGTGAATCTAAAATTTTATTTGTCGACTCATACTTAGATCACAAGAGCCTGGGAATTTTTTTGGAAAAATGATTCTTTGGATTAACACAGAAAATTAAATTAAATGAAAAATTAGAGGAATAATCTGACAAAAAATGGAGGAATAATTAAAATAAATTCAATCTCTCGCCTACAGCTTCAGATCTATCCAGCCCGACAAGTGATTCGAAGGAGAACGGTGCCGAAAAGGATGTGGGGTTCGCCGGAGGGATAGACTGGAACAAGGAAATTTGTTGTTTCTTTATTTCATTTAATCGTTTGAAATATTTCTCAAAACAAAAAATGTTAAAGGAAAATTCATTGGGGGGTTTTTTGGGAAAAATACTTGTAAACTTAAAAAGAGTTATTGAATTTATGGAGTACGATAACCTGGTATTCAGGTCACCCTTAAAAAAAATGAATGGTAGATTAAAAAATAAATATGATCCAACGATAATTAAAGGGGGACCTGATAAATACTTAACACAAGTGGTACTAACCATAGAAAAGCCCATCTTATTATCGTTAGACTAGGATTTACTTGGATATGGATGAATATTGAACCTTAATATGACATAACATGGGCCCAATGTTCATTTTATTCATTTAAGGCCTAGAATTGGGCTTTATTTATTTCTCTTTTTAAATACATCGACCTTTGGTTAACCATTTCCATGAAAAAACACTAATTAATTTGTGGGCTAGCATACATTATCATTCAGTTTCAGTATATATTTACTTTTCAATATTAAATAAGTATTTATGCATTCGACCTTTTAAATAACACATAAAAATTATAGATGGTTTGAATCAGATAATAAAAATACTTGTATATGATGATTAAATGCAAAACATTCAAATATTTTTACAATAAGAAAGGGATTTTAAAGTAACCTTCAATTTAAGAATTAATGTATAGTCATTGACATACAAAATAATTCAATTCCTCTTTAGGCAACCTTAACAAAGATTTGTCATTAGCTATGATAATAGTCTTTATATTTAATTTATAATTAGTTTCTTGATATTGTGATTGATATAATGATATATTCAATGTCTAAACTCTCCAAAACGTTTACCAGATTTGGTCAAATCCATGAGTGCCGGTAATATGTAAGAACGAAAAGCCATGCACTTTTTTCTGAGTTGAATGTGAAATCACAAAATAGAAAAAAAGAAAAAAAAAATCATCTCAAATTTAACACATACTATAATTCAGGAGAAACACAATTTTTCCAAGAATTCCTACACCACCAAAGTGAAAAATTTATTTAAACTTTGTAAATCCTTTTGTTGCATTTCCTCCCTTACTTCTCTCTTTCTCGAGTGACAACATCTCTCTATATACATAATCTCCCAACATGAATAATATTCAAGAAAACAAATAAAAGGGAATCGCTTTGATTCAAGAACATTCAAGAATCATCTCATTGTTTTCTTGTTAATCGATTGATAAAATATAAAGTTGTGATCGGAAAATGGCACAGGCCCATTACAAAGATCTTGATACTGGAGATGATAAAGAGGTGAAGAATGAGAAGAAAAAGGAAAGTACGAATTGTGGGTCATTCAAATTCAATGCGGCTGCGCCCGAATTCGTACCCAGAACCCATGTTCCGGCCCAACCACCGGCGGCCCAGGCCCAGGTCCAGGTTCAGGTGCCATTGACCACGGATTACTACTATCCATGTTTCCAATATGTAGATGGAACAAGTGGAAGTTGGATTTATGTGGCTGATCAAGAAACTGCTATTCAATTGATTCAGCCCAAGCCCAATTCAAAGTCGGGCTCGGCCCAAAACCAGAACCAGCAGCCTGCAAAGGAAACTCTCGTCCTTTCCGATGAGCTGAAGTTGAAGATAAACAAACAGGTTTGCTTTTATTTCTTTTTTGTTTTTCTTAAAATAAAAAAATAAAAATAGTTAGAGTTGTATTGAAATAAAATGTGCGACAGGCTGAATATATGTTCAGTGACATGAGCATGCTGGCCAATGAATCCTTTGCAAAACATGTACTCAAAGATCCTGAAGGCTATGGTGAGGATTTTGCAATTGTAAATTTCTATTTCTCTTTTTATTACATTTTCTTATGTTAAATATTATATAATTTTCAACAGTTCCAATAAACTTTGTTACAACTACAAAGAAACTCAAGTCCCTCAGTGTTAATAATCAAATGGTGGCGCAAGCTCTTAAGTCCTCCTCAAAGCTGGTTAGTACTTTCATGCAACTCTTAATTATTTGTGTCATTATCGATATGATTTTCGATCAAAATTGTGATGTAATAATAGGTTGTAAGCACTGATGGGAAGAAGGTGAGACGAAAAAATCCCTTTACTGAGAAAGAAAAAGAGGAGCTGCAGGTATATTTTTAACTATCCTTTCTAATTAAATCGTGCCAAGAATCGCCATTTTTTGCATAATATTTTTATGATCATATGTTATGCAGATGCGCACTGTTATAGCTGAAAATCTACCCGATGATCACTCCCATCAGAACATTGAGAAATTGTTCAATGTTGTTGGAAAGTGAGAATTTTTACCATCGGTAATTTCTGCTTTTTAACTATGAAAAATCATACTTACGGATCATATGTGCGTGCGTGTGTGCAGTATCAAAGCAATCCGGATATGCCAACCACAAGAACCTAGTTCATCTCGTTCTTCTAAAGGCGATTTAGTCATTAGTAATAAGGTATTAATTTTTTGGAAAATTCGATAAAATTATGGAATCTTTTTTTAAGTGCTTATTTGATTGTACCCTTTTCTTGTTTTTCCTTGAAGCTCCATGCATTAATAGAGTATGAGAATTCCGAAACAGCGGAAAGAGCGGTATATGTTAATTTTCGTTCATAATTCAAGAACTTAGTGGATTTTTTTCGCTTCAAGCCTTGTTTCATGTTTTGATCGTTGAATTTAGTAATGCCTAATGGTTTGATCTCTTTAGGCCGAGAAGCTAAATGATGAAAGAAACTGGAGAAAAGGAATGCGAGTTAGAGTTATGCTTAAGCGTTCGGTGAGTGAAATTCAATTGAAAAAAAAATCTATTTCTAAAACATATATAATATGATTCTTGATGCTTATGTATCATTTTTTGTTTGGTTTTAAGGTTAATGTGCCGCCAAAGACTGTGCTAAACCGCAAGAAGGCAAGTTTTGATGGGTGCTTAGTCGACAATGAAGGACTAACCCATCAATTTCACGACGATGTTTCTTGGCTTAACTCCTCCGAAGCAGAAGACGTAAGTGGCTCTTCATGTTTTTACCCGAGAATCCCCAATGTTCTAGAAGTACTCGACGTTACACACTCTACTAGTCTGTATTTATTATAGAATAATATTCAATATACACGTAACAATTAAATCCACTGAAACAAGTTTTTCAAAATTAGAATATATAGAAGTATATGTACGGTCGACTGTGTCCCACATATCTATACAGTATTATAATTTTGTATACTTGTTATGTATAGGGGGATGAAAATTCAGGTGCTTCGAAGAAAAGTTGGTGCAAAAATCGGGTGAAACCTAAGACTCGTGCTCAACTTCAGAGCACACGTAGCCTGCCTAGTCCATGTTCATACTCGGGCAGCTCTTGCCCGGGTGAGATATCGGGTAGACAGACTACAAAAGGGCCAAGAATGCCTGATGGAACAAGAGGTTTTACTATGGGCAGGGGAAAGCCACTTACAGTCCCTGTTCAATCCAGTTGAGCTGCTAAAAAAAGATAGCCTTAATATAGAGGATGATTCTTGTAGTTTCAAGTTAGGGGCTATTTTTTGGATACTCTTTGTAGTTTATTTGAATAGATGTGCTAACTAATATTGATTAGCTCAAGATTTATAAGGTTGTATATTTGACACATTTTTCAGTGAAATGAAATAGTACATCTTTTCTATTACTATAACAATTTGATAATATGGCGATTATTTAGATATGAGGGACAAATTTAATTTGTTGCTAATTGTGAAAATATGTAGTATTAAGTTTATGATTATAAATCAAGTCTTACATTGAGGAAATTAGAATAATTTTCCATTGTTCCTGGGCTTGACTGGACGTGATTGATAAATTCCCAATTTCAGATACCCAGTATCGGATACGTTCCCAAACCCTCCAGAATTTGAGATTCTTTATTAATTAGAGAACTCATGAGCATTAATCTTACAAATGACAATAATTGCCCTCGTGGAGAACGGGTGTGGGTTGTGGGTTTGTATAGTCGAACTATGGCAATTGGGCTGCTATGTAATTTAAGGATTTGAGTTGTATCTTTGCTATTAGCTATATATAACCTATAGTTTTTAGCACAACAACAAACACTCGATCACACACCTATAATAATAGAGAGAATGTGAACAAAATCTACGGTTTCGACAACTTTAATTTAGAGATTAGGTTTAGCTGAAACTTTTTTTTTTTTCCAGATGGTGAATACATCGTTACGTCAATCACTATATCAAATTAAATCTATTACATTGATATCAAAGTAAACTAATTACAAATGGTAGTATTAAACTAGTATAAATATCCACGCTAATGGGAGTTGAACCCATGACCCCTTTTGTTATGGAGCATCGTCCTTAATCAATTGGCTAAGGCCTCATCGGCCAACTAAAGCTTTTTAACAAAACAAAGTTTGCTCTTTTCTTAAAAGAATAAGTTGTTTTAACAAGACAACTACTAGTTGATGGCGAAGTTTAATTTTAGCTCCCGATAAAACTCTAACTACTCTCCTCGTCTCTAATTTTTTGCTCCTTTTTTATTTTAAAGGGGAGTTTTAGATAATATTTTTGAAAGTATTATTGTTATGCCTTTAAAATAGTGGTTGACAAATGGAAAATGATGTATTCAAATTAATTTTTTGCGTCAAAATATAGTTTTGAGAAAAGTTAAACTCAATTTAAAATCCGAGTCTTGTTTTCAAAGATAAAATAGGAACAACAAATAAAGAAGAGAAAGAGTATCTAATAGCAAATGGAAAGATACAAAAATAGTACAGTACATAATAATAATCTTTTAGTACGTTGTTCTTTTTCTTGGTCATTTATAATAATTAAAATTATTGGTAAATCATTAATACAACAGGCCCATTAGCTCAGTTGGTTAGAGCGTCGTGCTAATAACGCGAAGGTCGCAGGTTCGAAACCTGCATGGGCCATTAATTTTTCAACCCAGAATTTTATATTTTTAATTTTTATATACTCCAGTTTCCTGTTCAAATTCCTATAAATTTATAAATCCAAAAACTGCGATTTCTTTTCATACTCTAATCCAGATTAATGGGTACTTATCTTCTTCCATTTCAAATTAACTTTCGACTTTGTCTAAAGTATACATGCAGTTAATTTGTTTTATGAAAAATTGACCAGTAGAAGCAAAATTCGGCTATAATTGGCTTATGAACTATTTTTTATTTTATTTTATTTTATTTATATAATCTTTCTTTGACAATTAACTGGTTTATGAACTTACTATTTTTCTACTTCTGGAACATCATTTGTGAATTAACATTGGGACTGTTTGACTAGCTAGTTGTATTTTCAGGATTTTTGCCATAAAATAAAACTATTCCTGAGCTGAAAGCAAAATTTTCTTAAAAATTTTATTCATATTTATAAAAACATTTAACTAGCTTAAAAAAATTCCACAAAATTATTTTCCCAATGTATCAATTTTTCGTTGAATTTTGTCCGATTTGAATTTAGAGTAGTCATATTGCATATGTTTTGTGCTGTGGGTCTTTTGGACTTATCCCTAGCTAGTTGTACTAATTATATTTTCCCATAATTAGAATATGAACTCACTTACCAAAAAAGATTTCAATTAACTATACATAATAAAAAATTGAAGTAAACATTGGTATTGAAGAAACCCGTACCCGTACATTGACCACACTGGGAAACAAATTTAGGACTGGTCAATATATATTTTGTTAATTATTAATTTCATCTTTGGAAATAGAATCAAGAAAAAAGAATAAAAATAGAAAGCACAAGAATTCAACATAAATACGACAAGTAGAAAAAAGTTTTGACTCGGAGGAGGCATAACAATAATGATAAGAAACAACTTAGTAAAGCTGTTACGGCCGATTCATTTTGATTTTGTACCTTGTACTATCCATAGAGATTCTCTGTGCTCGTCGTCTGTAAAGGAAATTGTAATAATCTGTCTGTAAAGTATTTATTATAATCCATTTTTTTGTGGATGTGAAAGTAAGAAGCTGAGAACTTAATTTAATTATTTAAAAATCAGGCATAATACTATATATATTCGTTATGTTAATTGATTAGCATCTGTAGCTACAAAATAATTGATCACAAAAACGTGTAAAATGACACAAAAATAATATATTTAATCCAAGAATAATAATTTTGTGCATAATTGCCAAACTTTTCAAAAGTAAACCTGAATAAAGAATAACACATTATTAAACATGCAGTCATTATCATAGACATTGATTTAACGGTAAATTCGAGGCCCCAAAACTTTAATTTTGAGCTAAAGTTTCACAAGAAGTATGGAAATTTGTCTAGTTTCATATTAGTCTTGTTTGTTAGTTGTTTAACCATAATAATTAATATTCTTAGATTAATCTATTAATATTCTGATCCATCTCTTACTCTCCTTAAGACTCTTTGAAGATAAGTAAATTCAACACTTAATTACAAAGAAAAGACATATTGGTATAATCTCAACTATTGTCTATTAACCTTTATATTAAAGAGGTAGCATATAATATTTTGGCACATAAAAGTATAAGGATAAAACTATTTTTTTTTATTTTAAAAAAAGAAAGAAAAAAAAGAAGGTAAGCTGCATGGGTAGAACTGGTAGAAGTTAGAATTTGCAACACAAGGAAGAAATTAAAAGCCAAACCTCTAACTTCCACATGTGGAAATTGAAGTCCTACACAAATCTATCTAGCTAGTTAATCCATGATGACTGATGCGTAATTAATGGTTTAAAATAATTAATGTAATACAATTTCTCCACTTTTGTATTAGTGCCTGTGCATCCACCAAGAGAGAACTTTTGGCTTCAGCCTTTCAACATTTTCTTTCTTTCCACCATAAGTGCATATGTTAAAGTGAAATATAATATTGATGGCCTAAGATACAGAAAATATTATATTTAATATTTTGAATATATAATTATTTTCAACTCGATAGATAGAAAATCCATTTCATCAAACTATGGGAGTATGGAATATTCCATTTTTCTTATTTAACATTTCTTTTTATTTTAGAAAATAGCAACAACATAATGGAGTAGAAAACTTTATAGATTAAATCGTTTTTTTAAAGTCTTACATCAAGTTTAGACAATATTGTAGAGGAATTCAAATATAGCTTACTATGGATAATCACTGCCTATCTTTTTCAAATAACTCTTCAGTGAAATCTGATGGTTAATTCTTCGCCATTCAAAGCAACCCCTCTTTCAAAGTGAAGCCAAGCTTGACCAAAACATTTGTCACCGAGTTGCCCGACCTTTTGATCTGACCAAGGGGTACATTCCATGCCTTAAGAGTCCTGCAATCTTCAAAAATAAAATTCAATGAATGGTTCCAAGTATCAATCTTTAGTAAAAGGGTATAGATAACCTCATAATCAATCTTTACCACCAAATTCCACAGTCCTAATGTTGTGGTGCTCATTAAAATTAAAACTAGAAGAAAATAAGGGGTTGTCACATAAAGTGTAAGATACTAGATCTAAGAATTAAAATTCGAATCAATTTATATATGCAACTGAAAAATACCAAAAAAAATTAGAAATTATTTTAATAGGTTTGTACACATTATCTCCATCTACAATACACAACTTAACTTCCGCGAGGAATTTCTCTATTCATGATTAACTATACTGAAATATAACCTAAAAAAAAACTATAATGAATTATATAGTTATATTTGGAACACGAATTGATTAATTGTAAATTAATATGAGAAGAATATGGTACAGCGATATTTAAAATTTTAATTAATTGTTACAAATAATCCCCTACGTGTGCAGAAATTCGTGTGGTCCCATCACCCATGGATTAATGATGGATACATATAAATATAATAAATTAGATACTATCGTACAATAAAAATCTCTCAGATGTAACTAATCATGAGAATGGAAGGGAATCAGTCTGCATGGCCTTCTGCTCGATCGGTGCATCTCCATTCACCAGTCCATTTATTGTCAATATCTTTTTTTTTGGGTACAAAATAAAATTGCTAAAAACTACATTCAATTCGTTTATTAATTAAATATGTTATTTGCATATCAAATTTCTTTATATTGTATGAAATGTACGTACGTTACAATTAAATTAATTTATTTATGAGAAATTCTGACTAGAGCGAGTCCGGTCAAACTATTCCAACCATAAGACAATATACTTAATGTGTGATTGTTTGAAATTGGACAACTTAGTGTGAACTATAATTACCTCATCATTTATGAGGATATCAGTAAGTGCTATACTATATATTTTCTTGGTCAAATACAAGTGTAAAATGTTTATGAATTAATTTGTCTAAGTATCTGGTTTTTTTTCTTCCATAAAAGTATTTATACATTAAATAAAATTGATTTAATTTATTTTAAAGCACTGTCAAACAGATTATGTGGTCAACTCTCCCAACCCCATTTGAACCTAGATATATAACATTATAAAATTAAATTTTTATTAGACCAAAGCATACATGTTAATACATACATATATAATAATGTGGTACCAAGTATCATTGTCTATTTTTTCCATCCAATTTTCAATTCTCATTTCTCGATCGCTCCCTCTTCATATTTTCTTTAACTCTTAAAAAATCCAAAATCAAGATCCTATTACCCTCAAAAAATAGCTTATATATTTTGAAGCACTTTAAATTAATTACCTTATAATTATCCTCATATATATATATATATATATGCAATTGAGAAATGTCTACTTTGAACCCTTCACAGCAACAACCACCACCTCCAATGGAGATATCCCAACAAGCATACACAGGGCATTCGGGTCACGAGTCGGTAGGACCCGTTATCGGAGTTTTAGCCATGATAACAATACTGGGCGCAATAGCTGTCATGATTGGTCGGCTTTGTTCGGGTTGGAAAATAATGGGACATGGGCAGTATGATATTGAAAGTTGGGTCGAAATTAAATGCGGCTCTTGCATTGATGGACGGGTCGACCCGCATCCGACCCGCGTGGTGGTGGAGCATAGAGTTAGTTCCTCCGTCGAAGCCCCCGGGACAATGCCGCCGCCAGAAGATATATAGAGCTCAATCTTGAACTTGAAGTAAGTTAAATTTTGCTGTAAAATTTTTATTAACTTTATTTAGTTAATTATTAATATGGTAGCTTTTTAATTTCATTTTTCATATGAATTTTTTACAATCTTCGAATGTGTCATGTAATGGGTCAATATTCTTTTCGTAAATTTCCTTTTTCATTTTATTGCTGCAGTTAAGTATTAAAATTATACTCTTGCAACCTTATTTGTATATAAAACAAATGAAACATGCATATGTAATTTCCATTTTTTTTTTTTGTCACATTTTGATTTAGGACATTTTTAGTTTGATAATTTCCACTATGATGTATTAAATGTTTATGACAACTTATGCGGTAGGAAACTTCCTGAAAGACAGGGTTCAGAAAGCAAAATTTAAATTCAAAATTGTATTGATAGTATTTATGCTAGCACAAAATAAATGTAATAACTCATAATTTTGTGATTGATCATCTTTTTAGAAAAATATTTAGATATATACCGGTCAATATATATTGTATATAGATAATATTTAGATATATACCGGCTAGTAATATACAGAATAAGTACGATTGTAAAGTTGAGAAGAAGAGAAATTTAGGGTGAGTTTGGCCTAGCAATTCGAAAATCAATTATAGAAAAATTAATTTTACTAAAATGGATTTTGGCAATAAGTGATTATGATAAAATTCAATTACAAAATAATTGCTTATGGATAATAGCTTTTGCAAAAGTAACACTTTAGTAGCTTCTGAAATAAGTTGATTTTTTGTTTCTGCATATCTCAAAAGCGATTATGATTTTAGGGGCCAAACACCATTAAAATCATGATTGACTAAAAACAATTTCTATAATTGGGGCCAAACACTTCAAAAATCACAATGGAGGTGTAGAAGTGCTTTTAAGAGCTCCCACCGCTGGGCCAAACTCACCCTTAGTCTTTTTACATTTTTCCTATAATTATGATATTTTGCATGTCTTTCCGGCCGCTTAATTGTGGTTGTAATACTTCGAAATAATTAGTTAAAAAATTTATAGAGTACTATATTTTTATATAAATTCGAAAATTTAGGAAGCTTTCCACCAATGAGCAGAAAGAAACTTTTGGGCATGTTTGTTTGGCGTTTCCCAGATTTTTTTCGTGTTTGGGAAATGTCAAACAAACATGATTTCTACTTTCAGAAATAAATTTTTCATCCATTAATTTTCTCAAACTACTCTCTTAAGGCCATCTCCAATGGAGATGGTCGGGGCCGGGGCGGGGTCGGGGGCGGCGGGAGAAGCCATCTCCAACGGAGAAGGGGCCGGGGCGGGGTGGGCAACGGGGCGGGAACGGGGAGGCCCAGCCCCGCCCCGTTCCCTCGTGGGAATTTTGGGGAAGAAAGAGGGGCGCGTGAGTTCACGCGCCCTTCTTTAAGTCAGGGGACGCCACTTGGCGTCCCCTGATTGGCTTCTTCTTCTTTTTAAAATTTTTTTTTTTTTAATGATTTTAATGTTTTTAAATAAGTAAAATTAATTATATTAAATAAATAAATATAATAAAATTAAATTTAACAACTAAATTAAATTAAATTTGTAGAATTTAATTATTTAATATAATTTGTTAGCATATTTATTGTATATTTACTAGTATTTAATAAATATAAGTAACCACCAATTTTTAATTGAATTATTTAATATAATAAAATTTAATTTTTTTAAAATTAAAATCATTAATAATTTATTAGAATTGTAATTAAATTTACTTATGGGCAAATCATTAATAATTAAATTCAACATTTTATTTTAATTTTTTTTATTGTAATTAAAAATTTAATGATTTAATTACAATATTGGTGGTGACTATATAATTTTAAAAATACCGAATTACTTAAAAATATAATCCTCTTTCTTGTATTTCCTTTCTTGTTTGTTGTACTTCCTTTCTTGTTTGTTGTATTTCCTATTATGTATCAATTTTAATTTTATGATTATTTACTCTCTTAAATTTTAATATTTAAATATAATTAATAATTTAATTATATTAATAAAATAATTATTAGTATTATTAATATTAATATTAAAAATAAAATTAAAAGTAGAATTATAGGTGAGAGTGGGCAAAGGAAAAAAGTAGAATTAATTCCATTTCGGAGCCCTGCCATTGGAGACGACCAGGCAGGGCTCGGGGGGAGGGCAGGGCTGGCTCGGGGCTCCGAAGCCCCGGGGCTGGCCCTCTCCATTGGAGATGGCCTAAAAGCCAAACAAACAACAATTTTCTTATCTCTAAACAAAACCTATACAAACTCTACTTTGATTTGACATAAAGTAACATATCTCTTACACAATTTATCTCACATAACAAACATGATTTGACATAAAGTCTTACACATCTTACACCTACAACTCAACTCTTCCAAAAAAACCTACACCTACTTTATTTCTCAAACCACTCTCTCAAAACCCAACGAAACAACATTACGCAATTCGAGATTATTTCACAAACCTTCACTACTCTCCCAAATTACTTTCCCAAACGCCAAACAAACAGGCCCAATATTCGTGCTCCACATTAATTTCTTATATATCTTGTACTTTTCTGAGAGTTGGGATATTGTAATAAATACATTAGGTACTTCCGCATACATAATAGGTTTGCTACAGTTACCCACTTTTATAAGATTTGTACCGTCACTTACCAAATGATGATTAATGGTAGGGTACAAATCAACAAAAGGGTAAAGGGTCAGATATCCTTTACCCAAATAAATTTGCTTGTATATATATATATATATACGAGTATGGGTGTAAACGAGCCGAGTAATATCGAATTATACATTGTTCAAGCTTATTTTGAATTTTATCGATGTTGAAATTTTGTGTTTGAGCTTGGTTTGATATCTTAACGAACCGAGCTCAAACGAGCTCTAGCCGAGTATCGAGTAACTTGGTATTTTACATGTGTTTTTTCAATTTTTAGCTTATCGAGTCGAGCTCGAGCCGAGCTTCAAAAGTTATTAAATGAGAAATCTTGTTCAAGTTTGTTTGATTTGTTTCACGAACCGAGCTCAAACGAGTTTTTATCGATCGAGCTCGAGCCGAGTATCGAATAAATTGGTTTGATTTTCATCCCTATATATGAGAACCAAAAATCACCCAAAATTTCCATAGCACTTCTATATTTTTTTGGGTTTTTTGCAAGTTAACTCCTTGTGATATGTCTAATGGGCAACTTACCTCCCTGTGAAATAAAAATAGGTAATTTAACTCCCTGTGAAATGAAATAATGAGCAATTTACCTCCTTGTGATATAAAAATAGGCAATTTACCTCCCTATGAAATGAAATAATGAGCAATTTAACTCCTTGTGATATGAACTAATGAGCAATTTAGAGGGAGGCAATGTGCTTCTTTTATAAAAATACAGGGAGGTATCTTGCCATTTTTCTTATCACAGGGAGTTAAATTGCGTATTTAGAATATCACAGGGAGGTATTTTGCCCTTTTATTTATCACAGGGAGTTAAATTACCTATTTAAAATAACACAGGTAGTTAATTTGCTATTCACTCATATTTTTTTTATCTAATAAATTGTGTATTTACAACTCAGATCGGAGAGCGCATTGGGTATATGTCCTCTTAAGTGTGTTGTATCCAGTAAAATTCAAACTGAAGTTTTGCATTTGAAAGTTGCAAGCCGATATCACTTGACCCAACCAGATTGAGTATATCCTTCTACATACCTAACATTATGACATCTATTTTGAGAGATGGATCAAGTACATAATTAAGATGAGTATTTGACTCTAATCAAGATTAATGTTGAATCGAATTAAAGAAAAATATATATTACTATTTGTGAATCGAAATTGCATCATATTAGCTAGAGCGGATTAGGTCTGGAATTAATTACTTAGGTCGGATCCACTCTTCATGAATCTAGTTATTTTATTTTATTTTGTATACAATCCAATTAATGGTAAAAAAGGAAACGTCACGAGAAGTTGAATCAGCATGTGTTTGGTCTATTTTGCACTCCTATACAAGATTTACATTAGCATTTTATATATCGATCATCAATTTATTTTATAGTATAATCAATGTGACAAAAGGATTAATGCTTTTGGAACTCAACCTTCTCAATCTTCATACCTTTTTTAGATAGTAAATATATCGATACATAATTATTACATTATTAATTTATCCAACAATACATTATCATTATACCAGAACCAATAAGTATAAATAATAACTAACTACAATACTAATAGTATTTAAATTCAAAAAAAACTCACACTAATAGAATTGGACAGGACCTCAAAGTATTGCGGTCTCAACTTTATATATTAATGTATTGAATATTCTAAGGTAGCGGAAGAAAATTAAATAGTTTTTATTTGACTTTTTCCTAATTTTTTTTAGTTGATACTTTACATTCATAAATTGTGAAATATGTTATATCCCTTTCTTAAAAAGTGGGCGTTTATAGCACTTCATTTATTTTTGCTCAACCTTTTGTTCAAATTTTAATATTTTATATATTATTTTGTCTAGAAAATCAAATAAATACTAAAATGTGCTTGGATTGGCAGGATATATGGAACATTCGTGCCTACACCACTGTAATGGCTCCAGCTCTTTAAAAGGCCCAGTGATGATTTCTGCCAATTGCAGGCACAATTAATGTGCTTCTTCCACGTGGCATAAATTTAATTATTAAATAAAATCCTAAATTTTACCATTTACCTTGTCCTCAATTTTTGCACAATTTACTACATTCATTCTTAAAAAAAATTACACTTTCTTTTTTTATACTTGCTAAAATTAATTATAGTAATAATTGTGATGGTGTAAGAATGAAAGTAAATTTGCATTTTTTGATAGGCAAAATTGCAGAACGTCCTAAATTAATTAGTGATTATGGATTTTTTTGATAGGCAAAATTGCACCTTTTCGGAATATTGTCCCAAACTAATTACTAATTTTGGTTTTTTGTCCCAAACTATATCAACTCGCCGAATTTCGTCCCGTAATTTACCATTTTGCATGAATATAGTCCCAATATTAAAATTTTAATTTAATGGAAATGACGGTTAATCTTGAAATTAGTTTTGGACGAATTATGCAATATTATATAATTTCATGCTAAAATTTACAACGTCATAACACGTAAGCAGTCATGTGGCAATTTAACGGACACATGCGCAATTCCGTCTCATAATTAACGGTGGGACGATATTCCAAAAAAATATTTAATTACGGGACTAAATTCGGTGAGGTGATATAGTTTGGGACGAAAATCCAAAATCACTGATTAGTTTTGGACGTTTTCTACAATTTTGCCTTTTTGATAAATAGATTAAAAGCAATTTTAGGTTTTAGTATTGAGGTGATATTTTATTTGCTATTGAAAATTTACCGTGGTACTTCGTATTTTTTTAAAAAAAAAAAATACCGAAACGATTTATAGGAGTTTCTATTTCAATATTTTTCTTGAATTTACAATTTTTTAATATGTATCTTGAATTTTTTTTCGGAAAATTTAACCAATTAAAACATACCACGAAAATAAAATATAAATCCATGCCCCCTATTGATTTACCGTAGAATATATTTTATAAAATAAAAAAAAAATTAGCCATACTTACATATTAATTTGCTATTGATTTTAAATCCACATATGCCATATTGAAGATTTTATTTAAAGAAAAAAAAATTAATACCCCTAGCCACTGCAATTGGCAGGAACAAGTTGCCTCCACCTGCCAGGTGTCGGCCAAAGAGGGGCTGGAATGAATACAGGGGTGTATGTAGGATCGAAGTAACCGGATATATGATGCAGGGCAATCATGTCATGTGATGCGCACGTGATTTGGCATATAAATTCCTCTTATTTGGTTTGATTTGGGACCATTTGAGTTTTGAGTAATTTGCTTCCGCTTTTGTCGGACAATATTGAGCGGCAACGGCCAAAGGACAACTCAAGTCGACATAAACAGCCAATCTGACGTGTTTTTTAATTTGCTTAAATCTCTGCTCTAATTTGGAATTTTTACTACCAGTAGATTTACATAATCTATTTAGGATGTTATGGATTTTTACGTTACATACATTCTCTTTTTCTTTTGTTTTAATTACTTATTTATTTTCTTTTCTTTAGCTTTGTGAACCTTTCAATATGGAATTCAGAAAGACGAGAATTAATTAACTTTATGAACGACTCATAAGGCCCAATTCTTTCAGCCCATGAATAGATCCTCAAATGAGCTTACTCGAAAATATTGAGCCTATATCTATCTTATGATTTCACTTTTAACAAATTGTTTTCCAATTTCTTTCTTCTAAATACAGATTATATAAAATCAGAGATTTATTCAAGTACAATCAAATGACAAAGAATAATAATTATCAAACAATTATTATTGAGCCCTGATCTTTTAGTGTTGAGATCTCAGCCTTAGTCCCTTACCAACTGATTACTTCATATCAACAATTTATTTTTTTTGTAAATAAATATTTGTTTCTTTATGGATATTTGAAGAACTAAATGTACAAAAAATTAACTACCAACTATATATACACCAAAGTTCTAAATTAGTGCTTAATTTATTGGATATAGATTCGTAATTGTTGAAAAAGATATCCAACTCAATTATCTAAAACTAGCTACCCTATATATGATTTGTGAAAATAAATTGATATGAAATTGATGTCCACATTAATGCTGATGCATACAATTATGTGGGTATTGAATAATTGGCTAGCTGTGTATGAGTCAGCGTTCAGGTGGATTCAATAAATTGGTCTTTTAAAAGTCTTTCTGAGTGGCCATAAAAAACTCATTTTGCTTTGGACTTAATTTGTTCATCAAATTAAAAGTTTCATGTAGCTGGTAGCACTACTATATATTATGATCTGTAGTGAATTATATATGCCATCACTTAATTACCTTATCTATTTGAAATTTAATTTGTTAGAATTTAAGGTATTGCATGTGTTCGAGTCACACTAGTGGTATAGACTATAGAATAGTTACTCATTTGTGAGAGGTTGAGCTAACAATTGAGATATATAATTAGGAAGAAGTACTTTCCTCCCTAAACATTGAGTATTTTTGCATTTTTCCTCTAACTTTTCTTAGTGAGCACTTACCCACCACACTTTTTCTAAATATTGCAAATTGTCACTTTTGGCCGGACAATTGTCAAACTTTGCAGAATTATATATTGAAATTTCACTGTTTGAGATATTATTTCAAGCCTATTCTCGATGAAGTTTGTAAGTTTCACTCTTAATAATTATCAATTAGTATTTATATTTATTATTCTTGTAGTAATCTAGTGTAATTTATAATTTTGAAAAGACTTTCTTGTCCTTAAATATACCCATGTATATAGTGATCATAGAATTAAAAAATAATCACGAAATTCAACCGTAGGCTGAGCAAATATGGCAATCTGCAATAATTGGAATAAGTGAGGGGGTTTGTGCTAACTAAGCAAGGTTAGGGGGAAGGTGCAAGAACACTCTTAAGTTTAGGGGGAGAAGAATTGCTTCCCCCCTATCTAGGTGTTGTTTTCAACACCTTACGAAAATCAACTTTTTTTTTTTAGGCTGCTTGTAACTTTTGATGGCATTTTTTCACTTAAATTTTTTTCCCCTCTTAAGAAGCAAATACTATCCACTTTTTATTATGAAAATTTCAATATTAGTCCAAGTAAAATTTGAAGCACTTGAAAACACCACGTGGATGTAGGCAATCACAATATGATTTTGTAGAATAGTGAGGTGTAATTTTTGCAGTATAGATGGGAAACTTCTTGTAATACAAATTTACCATTAAATTTGTTAATTCATTGGGTTACACGGAGGTCTTGGATTCAATTTTCATTAATATGTTTTCTTCTAGATTAATACTAATGTTTGGTAGATGAATTTATCTATAATTTGATTATAACAAAATATAATTTTGATTTAGCGATACTGATATAACGATGTAGTTATCGTTTCACTACAAAAAATTCTATGTGTTCACTTGGAACTTTAAATTTTCCCAAACAAGGTTTTCAAACGTTGATTCGTGCTTTTCAAAATCAACCCCGAGACAAGGACAAGCCGACGCTACATCTGCCATTTTCATGGGGTATGTCCAAAAAATAACACATGTAAATATGAAATACCACTAAACTTTTAGGGATTTTAATAAATCGATAAAATTGAACTAATCAAAAGTTCACTATGTAGCGACTACCGAATCTCACTACAGCTCTGTGGTCAAAACAAGTTTTTCTACTACATAGATATTTAGTTCAATATGAGTATATGATCCGGTCTATCGAACTCGAACCAAATCAAAATTTTCAAATTTTCTTTAAATAATCTATTGAAACACAATTTCCTCCAACACATGCATGTCTCTTCTATTATTATAACATAACTCATAACTCGGAATTGAAGTAGATATACACCTGTTTTGTTTCCCAAATATTTAGGTCTTAGACCTATAATATTTTTCAAATCATTGTTGAACATTTTATGTGGACATATCTTCCAGAAAATTCGAACTTTGAGTTTGTCATATTATAGGAATAAATTTTGTTCACTATATTAAACACCAATGGTAATATATTATCATGTTTACCATTTGATGAATCAAAAAATTAGAAACATCAATAGAACATGATGCAATGAATAGGGGGCTTGCTACTTAATCAATAGATCGAGTTTTATTTTGATCACCAAACGAAACTAACTATATGTGTAATCTTGTCTCAATTATAAAGCTAAGGTCCCATGCAAGACTTTGACGTTTCAATTGAATTTGTGTTTGTCCAAATTAGGGTGCGTACCATCTCATCCAAATTAATGTTTGTGTTTGAATTTTGCAAGAGCCCAGGTTTCACCGATTCATATGGACCGTAAAAAGGTCTAGATATATTACTAAAAGAATATTAGTAATTACAAATTATCTAATATGTTCAGGCAAAACCTCTAATTCCTAATTTAACACTAATTTAGTCAAAGAATAATTTTAAATCTAATCTAAAGTCTAGACATTTAATTAATTTATCTAGTTTCATTTTCATACAAGTTTTAGTTCATTATTTATTACTAGTTGTTCATCCATCTTAATCATGTTATTGTAATCAATTGATATTTTAATATTATTACGTAAATTTTCAGTGAAGATATCCGTGAACAAACGACATGCATACATAAACAAAGGAAAAATATTGGCATAGGACGTTGTTCTTTACGTACCATATAATTAAAACAGAATGTACAAACACAAGGGTTAACTTATGTCGTGCCAACTACCAACATCGATCAGTGAATTTAACAATTCTTATTAATTTATCTAGAAATTTAATCGTGTCATGTGTCATGCGGAGTATTTGTTTTGTCGATGTAATATCTTTTGTCAAAAGTTACACTTTAATAGCTTTCACAATAAGTTGATTTTTAGTTTTTAGAAATATCAATTATGAAAAGAATTTGATGTAAAAAACGGGTGAAATTAATGAAAATAAAGGGTGAAATTGATTAAATCAGGAAAAAAATGATTGAAATTGACGAAAAAATGGATAAAATCAGTGAAAAAATAGATGAAACTGATTTGCAACCCTTGAGGTTTGTGATTTCTTCTATCCAGAGTTATTTCGAGGACTTAAATTTTATT
Organism: Penstemon newberryi var. newberryi; assembly: GCA_030819805.1. Taxonomy (NCBI): domain Eukaryota; kingdom Viridiplantae; phylum Streptophyta; class Magnoliopsida; order Lamiales; family Plantaginaceae; genus Penstemon; species Penstemon newberryi. The sequence continues at coordinate 8,256,472 of JAUALY010000004.1, read as the reverse complement.
TTTTATGTGAAATCCAATAGTTTGAGTAATTTTCAAACCAAAAAGGCTGATATGTATAATTACATCAAACTTCAGGTATAGTTTGAATAATTCCCCCGTATATTATTAATATATTAATAGAATAAAAAGTAAGAACTATCAAAGAGTTGCATTAATTAGGGCAGAAAAGAAAAGTTACAAAATGAAAGGACTCCAATTCGAATTTCCAGAAAACGAGGGGCGCCCGTGGAAAAAAAAAGAAGCTAGCATGCTTGACAATATACACGCGGCGCATGTTAGCAAGGACCACCGCCCAAAATACTATAGAAACATTTGAATATTGTGGAGAGGCTCCAAGAGCCAATTCGAAAAGTCTACATAAAACCGACAGTTAGGGTTTACTTTCCACTCTCTTCTCTTACAGACTATACATATACGTTATACCTATACATACACGCAAGTAAGTATGGGTTTGAGGCGTCGATGTTTTTTGGACATAAGCATCGGAGATGAGCTGGAAGGGAGAATTGTAGTCGAACTGTACGATGATGTAGTCCCCAAAACCGCAGAGAATTTCAGGGCTCTTTGTACCGGAGAGAAAGGCATTGGCCCTAACACTGGTGTTCCTCTCCATTACAAGGTTCTTTACTTGTTCTCAATCTCTTTGATTGTATGCGTACTTCACTTCTGATTGAATTTTGTGCCTTTTGCTGCTTTAAGCTTTTGCCCGGAGTTAGAAAGTAAATTTATAGATAACTTTATATTCACGTGTTTAAAAGTAGTGATTGGGAACTATAAGTATATTTTAGGGAGCTTTGAGAAAAAAAAATTTATTTTCAGAAAGCGAATGCTATTTTATTTTAAGACATCCAAAAGGGAAATTGTAGTAAAAATTTGGGAACGGAGCGAGTATTCTTTTTAGTTTCTTGTTTCATCTAAATTATTGTTAGGTTTAGGTTAATTGTTTTGTGTATTAGCTCAGATGAGCTTCGTTGCTCTGATGTTGTTTGCTCTTGTTTTTGAAATATGTCTTTATGATAATTTTAAATTTCAATTAGGGGTCCCGTTTTCATCGGGTCATTAAAAGTTTTATGATACAAGGTGGTGATATTTCTGCTGGTGATGGAAGTGGAGGGGAATCCATCTACGGTCTGAACTTTGAAGATGAGAATTTCGAGTTAAAACATGAAAGGAAGGGGATGTTGTCTATGGCCAATGCTGGGCCAAACACAAATGGTTCCCAATTTTTCATCTCTACCACTCGCACTGCTCATTTGGATGGAAAACATGTTGTGTTTGGGAAGGTTATAAAAGGCATGGGAGTCGTGCGCTCTATTGAGCATGTAACAACTAAAGAGAACGACTCTCCTAGTGTTGATGTAGTTATATCTGATTGTGGAGAAATACCAGAAGGGGCGGATGATGGAATAGCCGATTTCTTCAAAGATGGTGATTTGTATCCTGACTGGACTACTGATCTTGATGACAATCCTACTGAGCTTTCTTGGTGGATCAAAGCTGTGGAGGAAATCAAGGGTTATGGAAATGAACAATTTAAGGTTACAATTTTTGCATAAATAGCACTTTGTGGTCATTAAGCTTACATTCACTTTTTCTCTCCTCAAACTCTAAGCTGTTCTTATCTTTGCAGAAGCAAGACTACAAGATGTCTCTCCGAAAGTACCGAAAGGCTTTACGTTATCTAGATGTCTGCTGGGAGAAGGATGAGATTGATGAAGGTGATCTGTGTATTCTCTTTTATGTTACATTTATAATTACTAAATAGCATTTTGGGTTGATTGGGTTTCTCGGTTTTGTCCATGGAATTAGAATTTGACTCTTGTTGCATCATTTTGTTTGTCCATATCTGAGCAGATAAGAGTGTATATTTGAGGAAGATGAAATCCCAGATATTCACCAACAGTTCTGTGAGTTCATGGTTTCCATTGCTTATACTTCTTCATAATGTGAAAACTATCGTCTTACTTCTAATGAAGATCTTATTTGCACGCTTTGTTGCTTGCTCTATGCACTCAAATGAATACTCGTTTTTTATTCCTCTAATCAAATTGTTTTCTGCATAAATTAGAATGGATGTTAAATCTATACTTATTGGATTTAAAATCAGATGTAGTTGTTGACTTCAAAATATACAACATTCTAGGGCTTACAGTAATATTGTAATTCTATGCCAAATTTTTTGATTGTTTCATTCTTTCAAATTTGCGTACATAGATCTAATACTTGAGAGACTCTTCTAATTCTCCAAACTTTTTCCTTTTACTGAATATTATATCATTATATATTTTCTAGGCTTGTAAACTAAAACTAGGAGATTTGAATGGAGCACTTCTGGACTCAGAATTTGCATTACGTGAAGGTGAAAACAATGCTAAGGCATTGTTCCGCCAGGGTCAGGTTGGTTTTCTCCATGAACTTAAATGAGTTACTTGGTATATTTGGGTGAATAGTGTTGTACATCTATCTTTCGATAGTAGAAAGAATTCATAAAATGTGTTTTCTATTATCCACTACAATAATTTTTAAAGCAACTAAGCTGATACTATTGATAGATCAGATTTTGAGACCAGAAAACTCAAATCTTTGATGTTGGAAGATGAATCAATTCAATTGCTTTACATGATTGAAGATGCATTTGCTGGTGCCTCATATAGAACTTTATTTTAGTACTGAAGGGGTCTGTTGCATATATATTGAGACTCGTATAAAAAATAGATGTGGAACTGTACAAATACTATTGCTTATTTTATGAAGAACACCCTATGCCTTTATGTAGTCGGTAAGATTCCAATCAATATCTTATGGATAGGTGTCTATACTATACATTCTTATTGGCGGTTGTGGTATCTCCATCAAACTAAGCATTCTGCCTTACTTGAAAACTTACTCTGGTAACCTGTACATAAACATTGTGGGTTTTAGGACTAGTGCAAAATCAAATTGGTGGAGACATATAGTTATATACACATGATTGTTCGTGTTCCTTGGGGTCACACTATTATGCTAAGATAATACATGTAGATTGCTCATATGAACTAAACATGTTTTTTAATTGAATCTTTAGTGAGAGTATCATTTGATTCTAAAAATATTAACTGACATTATGTCTCTAGCTGCATGTTACTGAATGATGTTTTTTCCCCCTGTAAACTTATGTCATGGGTTGCCCTTAAGGGACACATTAAGATATTATTTCTGTTCTTGTAGCTGAGCATATTTGATACTGACGCATTGTAGCCTTTCCTAAATAACCAGGCCCAAATAGCTCTTAATGATATAGATGCTGCCGCAGATAGTTTTAAAAAAGCATTGGATTTGGAGCCAAATGATGGTTAGTCTCTCTCTCTCCTATTTACATAGGGATGATTACAAAAAGATTACGGGCCCTTTTTGTGCAGAGAACTTGGTAGAATTTTGAATGAGTAGTCGTATAAACTGAACAAGCAACTAGTATATGTTTTTCCTGGATTTTTCTGAAACTTTATTTTTATCTGATTTTGTGCTGGTTTTGCTGTAGGAGCAATAAAAAGGGAGTTTGCTTCTGTGAAGAGGAAGGTAATGTCTTGTTTTGGACTTCTTGTTACCTATACAGTGCAAAAAACTTAATGCACTCCGTGTATGGTTTTCTGAAATAGATTGCTGATAGACGTGACCGGGAGAAGAAAGCATTTGGCAAGATGTTCCAATAGCAGCAAGGAGTTTAAGGTAATTGGACATCTTATAAATGATCTACTTGGTTGCTGAAGAAAATTGTAGGCAGTCAGCAGACACGTGGTTAGTTTACTTTTGATCCGTTTATAAATCTCAAAGTTGCACAAGTTCAGAAATCAGAAGTGTACTTTTTTGTTCATATTTTTGTTTAATGTGGTTTTTCCCAGGTCTTCGAGATGAAAATTGATGACGAGACCTTATTCTGTATGAATGTTATGCCTGAATTGGTTTGGTCATGGAGAATATTGTTGGACAACAAGATGGACATCTGTACTATTCTGTATGAATGTTATTCAAAATTTAACATAATTATTTAGACATGTCCTATTTTCTTCACATTTATCATTTTGAGAACTTCCTGATTCGAGTTTTGCTGAAACGTTATATGATGGATGCTACCATATTTTGGAATCTCAAACCTTATCTATAGCTCAATAGTAATAATCTCTTACTTTATTTTCCTTCTACCTACAATTTTTCAGAAAAACCTGTCACTTGGTAAGATTAAGCGTACTATTAACTTCATTTTTTAAAATTCAAACAAATTTCATTTTTTTAAATCCAAACAAACAATATTTTAGATACAAGAAAATTGAAGACATCTTAAAAATCCAAGTCTCTAAAATCCAAAGAAATAGACATGCACTTTGTTTCCTAAGATAAAAGTTTTTCTTTTCTTATAAAATGGTGGTATGACACTATTATAACTTTGTGGCAAACAAAAAGGAAAAAAAATCCTCGAAAGGAATTAAACCATTAAGAAAAAAAGAAAAGGAAAAAGAATCTGGAATGGAGAATGAGATTGTAATTGTTTTGCAGCAAACAAATTTCTGGGAAATTTGTAACATAATAAATGAACTCAACAAGAAATCTGAAATGCTTAGTAACTTATGCGGACATGTCCAATGATAGATAGATAGATGTTTAGATATCAGTAATCACAATTCACACAACCAAAAACTAGACAAGGTTGATTCTATTTTGCATAATGTGTAGTACATAAGAAAAGTTATAGTGCACACAATCTATATGCACACACCCAAGCGAGGAGAGACATATTGTAGATACAGAGCAAAATAACTGAAAGGTTAATAACGGGCAAAATATATTCTCACGAATGAAAGATTCTGGTTGTTGCCGTGCTTATGAGTTATAATTATCCAATCCTAGATCCCTCAATGCATCAGTGGCAGCAGCTTTGCAGCTTTTGTGACTTCCCTTTGCTCTTCTGATTATTTCTTCAATGCCACTGCCAAGCAAGATCTTTCTGTGGATTATAAAGTGACTCAATGAAAATTTGATCTCATAAAAAACCTTTCATACGACATAGTGTAAAATCAAGTTACGGAGGGTAAGACTTACCTATTTTCTTCATTTCTAGCCACAAGATTCCTGATCATGAAACAAGAGTTCTTTTGCAGTTGATCCGACTGTGGAAACTTCTGCATAGCTTGAATAGCAAAGTCTCCGGCTCCAGATTCAATTGCACGGGCTGCATTCTCTGGGGACCTTAAACACAGTATGCATATAACTGACATGACCTATCATCAAGTAAAAGCAATAATGAGTTGATGATCGCATGTGATATACTGCATGTGAATAATATACTTTTAGCCAATAAAGAAAGTAATGCCACATATGAACAAGCATATGATAAGTAAATCAATATTCACAGATTTGAACTCTAATCTCATACGAGGGCAGACTCTGTTTTCTAGGCAAGCGACAAGTACTATATTCTAATTAATGTAATCAATAACAAATTGATGTGCATCAAAGTCTACACGAATCCGCATTATTGTTTCAGCCTAACTACAACATTGTATCATGTTCAAAGTCTATATTAGAAACTACATGAAATTAGACTAAAACTCAAAACTTTTATTGGACTTGAAATTATTAGAGTTTTGGGCCTCAACTTTTGCCACTTGAGGCAGCCATCACTGGCTCTGGGGTACCAAAGCTATCACATTAAATGGTTATAACTGCATCAGATCCTTGTGATGCAAAACTTTGAGGAGACATGGAATTATTTTTATGCACCAGCTATATCTTTACCTCTTGCAGCACCAAAGGATCGTCAGAGCATCTTGATGTAAGACTTATAAGTCTATCCATGCCTCCCTTTTCAACAATAGCATTCTTATTCGCATCACTTCCTGCCAGCTAATCAAACACTTTATGTTAGACATGGTCCAGAGTATTCAGAGCACGAAGATTTGCAAATTTCAAGATACATAGATTTAAAGCAAGCTGAATGTGAAATTGTATGCTACAAAAAATTAATTTACAAACTAGCGTAGAACAATAATTTGGATTAGTGAAAGACAATATGCTATGTGAGATCTTAGAGAAGATGCTGTAGAACATCTTAAAAGAAATGCTATCACATGTCAGGAACACCTCTCATTATGCATGGTTAGCATAACCAAGGAAGTCAAAGTTAACTCCGACTGTGAGATGGGCACTAAATAGGATGCACGAGTAGCAGCACTAATAAAAATGACTAAATAGCATATATTTGATTTCCATAATAGAAAAAGATAATGGCCTTTCTTAATATTGATAAGTGGCCCATTTCTGTTTTGTTTGGAGTAGGGAATTTCAGTTACAGATCTTCTACTCCCGGATAGAAGGGACCTATGGCAGTAATTTAAGTCCTGCCTAGATAGGAACTCATAAGACCAATGGTCAAAAGAAAAATGAGAGATTTTGTTTTCGGGCCAGGAGGTTAGAGACTAATAGATTATTGCCAAGCAATCTGGTTGTTATATATGGACACACTAATGTATATTTAGTCATGCATAAACGATCAAGTAGAATACACAAGAGTGACAATAGAATAGGAATAGCAAGAGTTTTTTATAGCATAATAAAAGCAGAGATCCATACTTAACCACTACTATACACAAAACTGATCCTCGTGCATTCAAGTGCTTGCGCTTTTTAAGAATGAAGAAGAAAGAAATCAATAGTACAGCTATAATCTAATATGCGTTTTTATTTATAGAAGTTGGTAGCACATTGATATATATAATCAACAGGATTACTGATATTTTAGATGGAAATAGGAAAAGCAAACATTGAAATGAGTATTCTTAATGCTAAATCACCTTTCAGTTGATTAATGAAAGTTGATTCAAGCTTCATGTACGCATTCTTACAGTAGAATAATTTTCAATGTATTTTTTCAGCACAGATAAAGTAAAAGCATATGCTATGTTAACCAAGGTTAGAAGTACAAAGCTTGAATTGCTGGTAATCATGAACAAGATACTACTAGCAAGTAAAATATCTTTTGAACATGGCTTAGACAGAGAACGTCATGTATGTGAAGTTCAGCCTTTGCACCTTAGACAACAAAGAGAGGCAAGCTCTTGCTACAGCATAGTTGCCTTGTAAACCACTATCATCAATACAGCGGAGAACCACATCTATACCCCCATTATTAGCAATGGCCCTGCAAATCTCATCCTGCAATGATAAACAGCTAAAAGTAAATAGAGAAGATTCCAAAGTCTGATATTTGGCATCTTACAATTGCCATGCTTAAATCAGAAACAATATTCTTGAGACAGCCTACCACAAAATTGGATATTTGTATAAATTATTTCTTTTCGGTTGTATTTTCACCCTAAAGATGACATGTGTTGATGATACAATGCCAGATAAATGATTATCGCATAAGCTGTCCCATCAGTTTTGAGGAATGCATGAGCTTCAATCTAAACCCTCCCCTGACTTGTCTAAAGTTTGCTCTTCCAATCGCATTAGTATTGAGCGGGCAAATTATCCATATCATGAGGTGCATATACACACTATCTTATGTTCTCAAAATAGGGTGAAGCATTATGAGTTTTAATTCTCTAATAATATCGAAATACAGAAACCAGGACTACATGAACGAGAAGTAAAGGTGATTATTTATAAAAATCTCTCAGCCTTTTTGACAATACGAAAGATGAGTACTTAACAATTGATGTAGCTACATCTCTTTGATTTGGTGTTACAAAGTAGACTTACATTGACAGACACGGCCCTTAAAGCAATGCTGGCAGATATTAGACTGGGTGAACTGAGCCCTCCAAGTGAGTCCACAAGAATTTCTGCAATTCCTAATTTTGCAAATTTTCGAGCATAACCAAAAACCTGCAATTTTATAACAACTTAACTTTAACTATGCATAGAACTAATGGGATGTTAAGAATAGAAGATCTAAAATCCAGCCACTACATAGCAAAGTCATTGCTTCCATTAATATCAAACAAACTAGGGCTCTGGTACACAAACATCATCAATCATTCTTCCACTTAAAGGTTCTGCCTAATTTTCATAAAAGAAAAGCAAATATGATCTAGATTCTTTCCCATGCGTCACTTGGCGCCATTCACCATACCATGATCAACTACTCTGGCAAGCAATTAACATGCACCTTGCCTTAGGTTGACTTACATTTGAGGCTAACACGCGATTATCATCAGATGTTAAGATGATCCGTATTGCATCATATATGCTCGGAATACTCCCTCCACTCTGTTCTTTCAGAGTCTGGATTATTAGCTCATCAATTTTCAGGTCCATGAATGATTCCTTAAGAACTTCATTTCCAGTGGCAGCTGCAGCGACTACTTGGAAACAGCTATCCAATATGTTCACATCTTGTCTTTCATTGATTAAGATACCTACAATGATCTTTGGGCCACTATTCTCCCTAAATATTTCAGAGCTTTGAAGATCTGCAGAAAAATCAAGACTAACACTCAAATACAACGTTTGAACCCACATTTGTGTGAGACAGACATTTCAATTATTGTTATAACACAGACATATCTTTCAGGTATAAAACACTAGATCAAGAACTACAACAGATCTAATTTCACCAGAAGTTTTGAAATATGTATAACCCAATAACAATTGCAATAGCTGCACAAAATCTTGTTAATGTGATAATTCCCATTTCACAAATACATACACACCACAAGTTGAAATTGACTCGCTTCACTCTAATTATATCCCTTCTATTCAAGAACTTGTACAACCTAAGTGTCTATAAACCATGAAGTCTACCACATGGTAAGCTATATATTGCTGTAGTTGAAATGTCCAGATAGTATTGTTAACCAGTCAACTTGACTACATTATGAATGTCATTTCGAATAATTAGTTGATTTGTAAAAAATAGATTAACCAAAAAAGCGATCTAAAGATTGTGGAAAAATTAGTATATGAAATTAGTCAATATATTAGCCAGCCTAACTGTGCACTGTAACCAACTAGTTCAAACATGGGAGTATGGAGTATTAACTCATATATAGCAGCAAATTCAGTTGTCCAAATCCATATCAGCTCATCTATAAAGAAGAATGCTTATAATGTGTTTGGATCTACATAATTGAGCAATTGGAATTGAATTTATAGCAAAAAAAGTCTTATCAAATTTAATTTGAAGTATTTCGAATTGCATCATACCATGTATTAACAAAGCCAGGGCATTCAATCCAGAAACCAAACCCAGATGATCACGCTCGTCGCTCAGCTTCGAGCAAAGAGAAATTACCAATTCTACCCCTCCATTTCTCGTCGCAATGGCCACATTCCCCAATCCTTTATCCCCGCACAAAACACTCAAGTCCTCCAACAACTCCGCGATTCTCTGTGACGCCGTCTCCTCTTTCAATTTCCCCAAACATTCAATCACTGGATTGCTTTCCCCGGGAACGGAAGTCACAATACCTGAAAATAAAAGAGCTTTAAGGTGTAATTAGTTGAGGAATTGGAGGGCATAATTGGAAGAAATTCGATCGGCAATACGAACCGGAGAGATCGACGCCTTGAAGAGTGAGGGTTTGGATTGCGTCATCGAGAGCCTCGGTAGGGTCCATGCCGAGGTCTTCTATGTTTTCCTGCACCATTTCATCGAACGCTTGCTGTGATATCGTTCGAACCGCCGGCGTAGCTGGACCCATCTCTCGCCGCCGATCGGTCGGTGTTGCTACCGATGTTCTTACTGTTTGTTTGCGTGTGTGAGCCCGCGCGTGAGAGAGCGAGAGAGTGCGGGAGATATTTCAGAATTTTTTTGAAAATGTTAGTGGGCTTAGTTTGGAAAATTTTGTCTTAACTGGGCCGGAAATGAATTTCGTAATTGAGTTGTGGACTCCTTTTTTTCCTTTTGAGATTGTTGTGGACTTCAAATCTATGGAACTCTTCTTTTTCTTTTCTTTAGAGATTTTCTATTTTTTTTTAAATACTTTAGAGATGAAATCTATGGAACTTGAATTCATGATTTCATTCCAATTGTGAGTAAAAATTAATTTCATTGTCGCACTATATTATTTATGCAGTGAATGCATAAATAATGATTTTCAAAACAAAAAAAATGCATAAATAATATCGTCGATGTGGGAGACTTATAATTGAAATTAATCCAAATTTGACTACGACATACACATTTATCAAAATTAAAACAAGTATGAGCATTTGAATTATGCACATTTTAGAAATGAGTCCGACTATTCAAACTTATATCTGAACTCGAATTCCAACTCGGATCTTATAAGTCTGTATAAGATGATAAAATTCAGAAATCAAATCCATAAAAATTAAATGATAAAATTAAAATTGTGCATTTAACAAAAAAAAAATTTTGCAATAGTAATTCATTGACGTATACATATTGGATATATATAGAGAACAAATTCATTTACCAGTACTCTTACCATAGTAAAGAATTAACATAATTAATCATATAAATTACTAATAATACTAGCTCTTTTTTAGTTAAAATGATGTAGAAAGTTATTTTTATTGGATTGGATTCTAGTTGGACTTAATTATTTAAAATTAAAAAATAAAATTATTCACGATTTTAGATAAGATTATTGGATTGGTTAACTTCGAATAAAACTCTGACCTATTGATATGATTGGTTTCAGTATCATTATATAAAATCGTTATAGTATACACGGATGTTATTCATGTTATATTGTGTGAAATTGCGATTTCTTTTATTTTCTATGTAAACAATCGAAAAAAGTAATTTCTATATAGATTTTTAAATTCTCCCTATATTTTTCTTACATTAGTTGGAGATCATCGTTGCATCACCATATGGTAATATTTGATGCAATTTGCAAAGTGCATTTCTCCCAACTTGTTACAAAACGTATATTAATTTCTAAGTTGTAAGGTAAAAACGCATTTACTATATTGCTTTCAAATAATTCTCTCACACAATGATGGGTTACTGCCTTATTTGACTAACTTTAGTTGAAAATTACAGAGTACGGTTGACATTTTAAATGATGGATTTTTGTTGTTCTTTTTATATTAGAACAAATAAAATAATCAATTAGTGTTAAATAACTTAATTAAATTGTTATAAGCATACATGCTTATGTCAGTGGACTGTGGACATGTAACTGCCAAGTCATGATTAGCATTTTAATTAGGTTGTACAAACGCGTAAACAGAATTAATGTCTACAAGGATCAAATAAAGACCTAAGTGGAAGACTAGGAAATTGGATTTTTTATTTATTAATAATTTCCTATATATCCTACCAACCAACTTAAGAAGAAAATAAGCAATATATAATCAATTTGGACTCATTCCACCATATATACTTACCTAGCTAAAAGACTTGACTTGTTTTTGACCATTTATTTCCAAAAATACATACAACTATAAAAACCCCAAGTTCATTCCTCCATCTATCACCAGTACTAAACAACTTAATTACTTATTTATATATAATCTTCTCATTAAGAAAAGAAAAGAAGATTACATAAATAAATTATGGCTGTGAAATGTGCAAGAATGTTCATTGTTCTTCTCATTGCAGCAATATCCATGTTTGCCATAGCTATGGCAAACAAGAACTGCAATGGTACTACTACCACTGCAGGAAACTGGAATAGTACCACTACTGCAGCAAACTGGAACCATACCAACAACACTAGTGATGTTAACTACTGGGGATTTTGGAACAAAAATGCTACTAAAGGTCCCAACAAAATCGTCGTTGGTGGTGGATCCGGGAACTGGCGTTTTGGTTATAACTACACTGATTGGGCTATCAAGAATGGTCCCTTTTACCTAAACGATGTTTTAGGTACGTAAATAAAATTATCTCTTGCATGCATATTCATCCTTAATTTTGACTTAAAAGTCAAACCCCGCTCTATTTCTTATCTTATTCAATTAACTAGTACTAATTGTGTATTTATGACTACTATTATATTCTAAACAAAATTCTTACGTTGTTTGGAAATGCAGTGTTCAAATATGACCCACCAAATGACACAACATTTCCTCATAGTGTTTATTTGCTACCAAACTTTTGGAGCTTCCAAAATTGTGATCTAACAAGGGCAAAGAAAATAGGCGAGGTGACTCAAGGAGGCGGCCAAGGATTCGAGTTTGTGTTGAAGAGATGGCAACCGTACTTCTTCGCATGTGGCGAACACAATGGCACACATTGCAAGACTGGCTTGATGAAATTCGCGGTCTGGCCTTTGATCCGTTGGTTTAATTAATTACTAGCCATCTCACTTCTCAAGGGAAAATTATTGCTATAATATATGTTGGATTTATATTATATTCCTTTCTACTTTATCAAATGCTCTTGAACATGTTATTTGAGAGCTAGCTTAATTATGCTTGTTTGCTTTCTTGTTTAATTATTGATAGTAATAGTATGCAACCACATGATTAATTCAATAAAGTTTTGACACTATATATGGTGATAATTAATTTCTTGCTCATTTTATAGTTTTAGAAGTTATGGAACCCTATATATATTGATATACTACTATGTGTTGATATGATTGATAAGTTGTTAAACTCTAACTCGTTTGATAAAATCTTTGTTTGAATTTGGTTCACTTTGTATACGAAATAAACTTAGATAATAATTTTTATTTGATAAATATTGATTCTTGATAAGTTAAAAAATGGTACAATACATGTTAACATATCAAACTATTCGAGATGAATTCATGTTCTTAAAGCTCATTCGATGTCGATCTTTTTAATAATCAAACTAAGCTTCATAAAAAAAATTCAAATCAACTTTAAAAACATTAAAACTACTCGTACTCCACACATGATCTGTAGTGTTGAACATTTAAAAAGAGGAAATGTTTTATTAATAATTAAGATACTTCATACTCCAATTTCAACATTATATTATAAGGCACTTGTATATCCAGTTAAAATCCCACCTGTGAAACACGTTTATGAAAACATGTGCAAACTGCAAATGAAAAGCACTTTGGAAACTCAAATAATATTTGTTCTTATGAAAGCAAACAATATTTTTTCTCATTCTATAATTCCAAATGAGGCACTTATTTAAGGGTGGATTTTTAAATTCATATGCTTGCAAAACATTCGTCAATTCTCATTTTCACTTTCCTAGAGTTGTTCAGTTAGTTTACCTTTCAATTTTGTCCAATAACCCATCAAGCAACTTACTTCAGAATTCCAAGAACTTGAAAAACCATAGAGAAATACAAGGTTCTGGCCCTCTGTTCAGCGAAATCCTCAGTATCTTAGGAACTGAAGATTTTGTTGTGGATAAGAATGATCCATATGGGTTTTTGATATCCAAAGAAACAAAGTTGAAAGGAAGTGTAAAGTTTGCTGAACCATCGGAAAGTGTTTGTGAAAATGCCAATGAGAAAATAAAGGTGGAAAATTTGCCAATTTTAGCAAATAACGAGAAGGGGGCTATGCATGATAGAATTGAACTAAAAGATGTTAATCTGATAGTTCATCAGATTACCAAAATTGTAAGGGGTGAAAATGGAATGGAGGAAATGCTTGAGAAAGCCGATTTTTATTACAATGAGGGGGTCGTTGAGAAGGTTATAAAGAGATGTTTCAAAGTGCCTCATTTGGCTTTGAGATTCTTCAATTGGGTAAAATCAAGAGAAGGGTTTGGTCACACGGTCAACACTTTTAACACAATGATTCATGTAGCTGCAGAAGCTAAGGAGTTGGGTTTGGTTGAGAGATTAGTTGAGGAAATGGAGAAGAGTTCTTGTCAGAAGAATGTTAAGACATGGACTCTTCTCGTGTCTTGTTACGGGAAAGCCAAAATAATCGGAAAAGCCTTATCAATGTTTGAGGAAATGAAGAAAGCTAGTATAGAGCCTGATGCAATTGCATATAGAATAATGTTACAGGCACTCTGCAAAGCAAGAAAGTCCGACATTGCTTTAGAGTTCTACAAGGAAATGATACATAATGAGGTGGCAATTGACGAGAAATTGTTCAAAAAGTTACTAAATTGTTTTGCCTTGTGTGGAGATGTTGATTCAGTTCATTTGGTTGGTGATAACATGATAAGCGTTTCTGGAATTCCAGAACCTTCTGTTTACAGTTTAATGCTAAAGAGTTTCTGTATTGGAGGCCGAATTAAAGATGCCTTGGAGTTGATACGTGGAATGAAGAATAAGAATATTGACTTAGACTCCGAAGCTTTTGAAACCTTGGTGAAAGGACTCTGTAGCACAGATAGGATCGAGGATGCAATGGAAATAGTAGAAATAATGAAGAAAAGGAATGTTTTTGCTCGGAATATATACGGAGTTCTTATAAATGCGTATTTGAGAAGAAACAAAGTCTCAGATGCAATTAATCTTTTCCAAGAGGTAAAGAATTCCGGAGATGTTTCAGTCTCTATCTACACAAATTTGATGCAATATTTTTTCTTGAAGAATGAATTTCCAAAAGGCATCGAGCTTTACTATGATATGATTGAAAGGGGAATCGAGTTAGATAGTGTGGCAATAATTGCTGTTGCTGTAGGTTATATTCGGCAAAATCACATCCTTGAAGCATGGAAAGTTTTCAAAAGTATGGATGAGAAAGGAATTACGGAAACTGGTAAAGAATATACAATATTTATAAACGAGATTAGCAAAATTCCCAAAACAGATGAGATTGTGAAGGTCCTAAATGAAATGTTGACTTATTTGGAGAAGAAAGGAGAGACGAAGAAACTAGAAGCAATAAAGCTCATACAAAGAGCTTATCAGGAACCTAATTGTAATCAATCTGATCAAATAAAACCCTTTGGAGAAATTGAGTCCGACCAAGTAGAGAAAATAAGGTCCTCTCACAATCAAGATGTACAAGAAGTTTGCCAAATATTATCATCCTCAAAAGGTTGGTATTTTATACAACGAAAATTGGAGAATTGCTATTTCCAGTTTACGCCAGATCTTGTTGTGGAAACTTTGCGAAATTCCCGTTTAAATAATGGCATGGCATTGAAGTTTTTCTCATGGGTAGGAAAGCAATCTGGATATAGTCATAATGCAGAATCATATAACATGGCCATGAAAATAGCTGGCCAAGGGAAAGACTTTAAACACATGAGAAGCCTCTTTTACGAGATGAAGAGACGAGATTGCTTAATAACGTCTGATACGTGGACGATTATGATCCTGCAGTATGGACGAACAGGATTGACAGATATGGCCTTGAATAAATTCAAAGAAATGAAAAGTAGCGGTTTTAAACCGAATAAAAGCACGTATAATTTTTTGATCACATCTCTTTGTGGGAAAAAGGGTAGGAAAGTTGAAGAAGCTATACAGATATATCAAGAAATGGTACAATTGCACATCCCGGATAAAGAAACCATTGAAATTTATATTGGTTGTTTGTGTGAAGTTGATAAATTATTAGATGCTAGAAGTTGCATTGAGTCTTTAAATAAGTTCGGCTTTTCGGTTCCATTAGCTTATTCGATCTACTTTAGGGCTTTGTGCCGGGTAGGAAAGTTGGATCACGCTTTAGCCTTGATGGATGAAGTGGGCCATGATAACAATGACAAAAATACCCTTGACCTATACACATACGGTAGCTTGATTCATTGTTTGCTTCAGAAGGGAAGGTTAGAAGAGGCATTGGAAAAGATCGAATCCATGAAAAGGGTAGGTGTTAATCCTACAGTTCATGTATATACATCTTTAATAGTTCACTTTTTTAAAGAGAAAAAGATTGATAAAGCTTTGGAGAAGTTAGAGGAAATGAAAGAAAACGGTATTGAGCCTACAATTGTTACTTATTCAGCTGTGATTTGTGGATATGTTAGAATGGGGAAAGTTACGGATGCTTGGAACGTTTTCTATGATTTAAAACGCAAAGGGTTAGCGCCTGATTTTAAGACATATTCTATGTTTATTGATTGCTTGTGTAAAATAGATAAGTCTGAAGAAGCTCAGAAACTTGTCTCTGAAATGGTGGATTGTGGGATTGTTCCAAGTACTGTTAACTTTAGGAAGATTGTGTATGGGTTAAATAGAGAAGGGAAACAAGATTTGGCTATGGATGTATTAAAGAAGAAGTGGGATCTTAAACAAAGAAGACAGATGGTAATTCTAATTTATCTTTACTTTCTCTCTTTACATAAATCCTATGTTTTTGCCTGAATTTGTTGTGTTTGTTCTGTTTGCAGCATATTGAAGATTAGCTTACATGGGAGATATATGCAGTTTCTTCCTGCTTTGCTGATATATTTGAAATCTGGTTAGAGTTTAATCAATAAAACTTTGCTGGAGTTCAATTTGTTTTACATAAAGTTGGATATTTTTAGAGATTTCATTCAAAGTCTACTCAATAAGCTAATAAATAACGAAATAAAAAAACTTTGGGTAAACCCCCCGAAAATTTCATTTTTGAATTTTATTTCACTTGAAATTAATTATTTTCAATTTTTAATTATGTGAGTTAAATAATTGAAATTCATTTTTATGTTGTTAAGAATTCAATGAGTGTACAAAATTTAAATTAATGGTTTGCAAATTATGATAAATGATTCATTCTTGTATTATTTTGAGGATTGAAATGTAAAAACAAAACACAAAAAATAAATAAATGATGGGAACTTATTTGAATAAACCCAAGACTTTAGGAACTAAAATGTGACTATCCACTTCTTGAGGGTGTTAATTACAAAATACCTATTATATAAAAAAAATTAAACAAATCAGCCAATTTCCCTCATTCTTTTTTTTTTCCTTAATGAAAGGCATAAAAAAAGGGTCCAAAGTATCCTAAGAAAAAGGAGGAAAATAATAAATAAATAAATAAAAAACGCAAGACCAAATCAATAAGCCAACGCCCTGACTAAAGACTATGCAAAGTCAAAGTAACAAGCCAACACTCTTATAGGCATAATTGTGATGAGATAAATGAATAAAATAATTAAAAAAATCGTTAGTGAACTGAAATTGAGTAATGGGCATAGTTGTGATTACCATGTCTTATAGGGTCTATTTCGGAGAGTTTTGACATGATCTCATGAAATTGGGTCAAATTCTTCGAAATAGAATTTCATAAAACTCATATAACTAAACTCAAATATATTCACAAATTCATATCAAAAATCTTGAAACCTATGAAAAATTGATTTGAAATCTACTACTTACTTTTTTCTTTTAAACTTTATAAAGAAATATTGATTTGACATCTAGAACGTATTTTTTTTCCACCAAACCCCAATATTCAAAACTTAACCAAATGTGGTTCAAATGACTCATTGAAACCATCCAAATC
The DNA here is from genome assembly GCA_030819805.1 of Penstemon newberryi var. newberryi. Lineage (NCBI taxonomy): Eukaryota > Viridiplantae > Streptophyta > Magnoliopsida > Lamiales > Plantaginaceae > Penstemon > Penstemon newberryi. Next base: position 8,239,192 of record JAUALY010000004.1, on the reverse strand, counting down.
ATTTTTTTGAAACCAAAACCCGCAAAATCGAGTCAAAATTTATTCAAATAGAGCCATAAAGTTAATGTGAGAAAATACAACTCGTTTATTGCTTTTGATCGATGTTAAATTTAAAACTCTACTCTAGTAAAAACATAATGCAATTAATTCGATCAAATCGGTAAACTTTCTACTTGTGGACTTTAAAATAAAATAGACCTTTTTTCTCAAAAGTGAGGCTGAACGGTCACTTTTTATTTTATTTTAAGGGGTGTTAATCTATTATTAAAATAAACGATATATAATTTAAAATTAAGAACATCATATAAAGGTCTCGATCTAACCAACAACAAAACTATCAATTAGTAGTGTTTAAATTTGGGTTGGTTATTATTATTTATCATTACTTACATAATTGAAATTTTAATTCAAAAAGTGTAATATTATTAAATCAAGTATTGTTTGTGGAAAATAATTCTAAATACACTTTTAAATTTTAAAACTCTATTCTAGTAAAAACATAATGCAATTAATTCGATCAAATCGGCAAACTTTCTACTTGTGAACTTTAAAATAAAGTAGACCTTTTTCTGAAAAGTGAGGCCGAACGGTCACTTTTTTTATTTTATTTTAAGGGGTGTTAATCTATTATTTAAATAAACGATATATAATTTAAAATTAAAAATATCATGGTTCATATATCATATTATCATGCATGGTCGAAAGGTGTCTGTGATCATAAAGTTGTCAGTAACATCAAACCATCTTATTCATTTTAGGATTATATATAAATCTCCATGTAATATATAGATGCAAAATAATTAGCTACGAGTCAATTCCCATATTCTCTTTCTTTCACCTTTTCCTTTTAAATGTAATTCAGAATATCTCTTTACAAAATATTAATTACCCGGGGTAATTAATTTAGAGAACCTTGTCATCTTTCCTCCACAAAAATCACAATTATACTTCATGCCACGTTCACAATACATCACATTACTCATGAAAGAATCACAACTCATATTACAACCCGAAATAAAATCTAGGGGAATCACTTAAACTACTCCCCAAAGTTAATGTAATTATACTTATCACTCTTTATGTTTGGAAAATTATCTCCAAGTTATTGGATTCATCACAGTTACCCATTACAAAGTTAATTTCATTAAAAGAAAAAAGTTAAATTCTAAAATTACCTCTGGATATCATTTCAGAAATCACAAACCTCAAGAACGTGCTTTCACACATTTTCAATCTATTTCAACCATTTTTCACTGATTTAACGCATTTTACCATATATTTCACAAATTTCACCCCTCTTTTCATAATAAGTTTTTTTCTTATATGGTATTTTTGGAACTAAAATGTTTTTTTGACGAAATTAACACCGTAAAAAGATAACGATAACGAATCTCATGCCTCACTGATAGTTATTATACTTTTATATACATGGAGGGTGATCGTTATAATTACACTATACATCAAGTATAAATTGTATAATTTACATAATTCTTCCTAAAATCTAGTGAGAAGATACGTTGGGTTGAGTAGTACCCGACCCGACTCGTTTTCATACCCACTAACTCTCACGGTAGTTAAAACCGTAAAGTTTAAACATACACTCGTTTTCAGTCGTTTAAAATTTTCCAGTCGTCCGAAATGCCCCTCCGTATACAATCACGCCGAGCCCTCCACGCCTTAACTCTCCGACCTATATCAGTAAATTCACCACCGCCGCCACTTTTTTCTTCTCCGCCGGATATCCTCCTCGTCGATAAAGCCGTATCTATCCTCAGCCGCCACGACCTTTCCCAACTCGACCCTTTAGTTTCCCAATTTACCCCTGAATCCGCCTCCTATTTACTCCTCCAATCTCAAAATAACCAAACCCTAATACTAAAATTCCTCAGCTGGGCTCGCAGATTCCCCTTCTTCAGTAACGACCTCCAATGCCATTGTCTCTCCATTCATTTACTCACTCGCTTCAAAATCTATAAAGTAGCTCAAACCCTAGCGGAGGAAGTTTCCAGAATTTGTCCGGTGGATGAAAAGGGTGATTTGGTCTTTTCATGCCTCCGCGACACGTATCAGACCTGCAACTCCAGCTCTGCCGTTTTTGATTTGCTGGTAAAAGCGTTATCTAATTTGAAAATGATAGATAGAGCTTGGAATGTCATAAATTTGGCTAAGTATCATGGATTCATGCCTAGTGTATTGTCTTATAATTCTGTTCTAGAGGCCATAATTCGAAGGTCGGGTCATGGGTATGTTAAGTTAGCGAGAAATGTGTATAGTGACATGATGGAAAACGGTGTTTCGCCTAATGTTTTTACTTACAATATATTGATCAGAGGATTGTGTGCAAATAAGGAAATGGATGAAGGATTAGGTTTCTTTGAGGAAATGGAGAAAAGGGGTTGTTTGCCTAATGTGGTTACCTATAATACTTTGATTGATGCTTATTGTAAAATGGGGAACATAGATGATGCGTATAGATTGTTGAATTTGATGTGGAAGAAGAAATTGGAGCCAAATGTGATTACTTACAATGTGATAATTAATGGGTTTTGTCGAGAAGGCAGGATGAAAGAGACGAGTAAGGTTTTTGAAGAGATGAGGAAAAAGCGTTTGATTCCAGATGAAATTACATATAATACACTTGTTAATGGGCATTGTAAAGAAGGAAATCTTCACCAAGCTCTTGTTTTACATGCGGAAATGGTGAGGAATGGGTTGTCTCCCAATGTGGTGACTTATACATCTTTGATTAATAGAGCGTGTAAAGCGAGAAATATGCATCGAGCAATGGAGTTCTTTGACCAGATGCATGCCAGAGGACTAAGCCCAAATGAGAAAACATATACAACATTGATTAATGGCTTTTCCCAACAGGGGTTCATTGATGAAGCTTATAGGGTTTTAAAAGAAATGATTGGTAAAGGCTGGGTGCCTTCCATTGTAACTTACAATGCATTAATCAATGGGCATTGTGTTTCAGGTAGGATGGAAGATGGTTTGCAATTGATTCAAGATATGATTGCAAAAGGAGTATGCCCAGATGTTGTAAGTTATAGTACAATCATATCTGGTTTTTGCAGAAATTTTGATTTGGATAAAGCATTCCGTATGAAGGAAGAGATGATTGAGAAGGGAATTTTGCCAGATGCCATCACTTATTCTTCGTTGATACAAGGCCTTTGTGGGCAGAGAAAATTGACAGAAGCCTGTGAGTTATTTCAAGAAATATGGAAATTGGGTTTGAAGCCTGATAAATGTACATACACAATTCTTATTAATGCTTATTGTGCAGAAGATGATATTGCTAGCGCAATTAGTCTCCACGATGAAATGATAAATAAGGGTTTCTTTCCTGATGTTGTTACCTACAGTGTGTTAATAAACGGGCTAAACAAACAGGCTCGAAGTAAGGAAGCAAAGCGACTTCTTTTCAAGTTATTCTACGAGCAATCAGTTCCTTATGATGTGACATATGATTTGCTGATAGAAAGTTGTCGCAATATTGAGTTTAAGAGTGTGTTAGCTCTGATTAAAGGATTCTGCATGAAAGGTTTGATGAATGAAGCAGATCGAGTTTTTGAAGCAATGCTTAAGAAAAACTACAAGCCTAGTGAAGGAGTTTATAATGTTCTCATAGATGGTCACTGTAGAGATGGAAATATTCAGAAAGCCATTGAACTTTACAAGGGAATGGTGAATAATGGACTTGTACCTCATGCAGTAACTGTTATTGCTATAATTAAAGAACTCCACAAAGTAGAAATGAGTGAGGAGTTAAATCAAATATTGAAAGATGCATTAAGGAGCTGTAAAATCAGTGAAGGTGAGACGGCTAAAGCACTTGTTGATGCCAATTACAAAGAAGGGAACATGGAAGCAGTGTTTAATATTCTTACAGAAATGGCCAAAGATGGTCTTCTTCCATATGAAGAGAGAACTTCTTAGGCATGTGAATGACTATTCGACGAAATGAGTGGTTTTGTATGCAATCACAAAGCTATTTACGCAAAAGTGAATATCACTCTGCTTTGAGCAACTGCAGTAAATGGACTTTTGATATCTGCCATTCTTTTGTTCGCATTATTGGTGCTGGCACAGAAGATACTTCAATTATTCAAGAGTCTTTTGATTATTTTACAATATTATGTCAACGAGCATAAACTGTTAAATCACTTATGGTGGTCTTCCCAAGGTCCTTGTACCAGCCACAGAGAACGGGGTGTGGATGGATAGCATTTGATATGCTGCAGGAGGTGGCCGTTCTCTTTCAACTAAAGTAAGAACTTCTTAGAATCGTAATATATATAGCATTCTTAGATCCAAGCAGAATCCTTGATTACAGTCTTAGGAACTTCAATAACAAATTGTGGTGAAAATTGATTGGTGCAAAATTTATTTTCTCCACTTGCAGAATTACTTTAGTTGGCATGGGTGATTTTGTATAACTATCTTTGTGTTGTTTTTGCTGTTTATCCTATCTAGGTATTTTGTGATCTGCCTCTCAGCTAAGTTCCTCTTCTAAGTTCATGCAAATGAAGGTCCTAGATGAGCAGAAGATATTATATGTTCCAGCATATTCTGTCTAATTCAAATGACGACCAACATTGAGCTGCCTTTGCATTTAGTATGACAATTGGAAGGTTTTCGGAAGCCCTGACTTGTTAGTTGTCCTGGGTAGATGACGCTAGCTAGCATTTTGGTGGTGACGCTTGTCTTTGTAAACAGTATTTATGGCTCAAATCCAACATTTATGATTGCTCCTCGTCTTTTTTTCTGTTTCTCAAAAGAAAAAGGAGAAGCTGTAATCCATCTGCCTAACGAACCGTTAACTATAGTTTCTCATTTTTTTTTTTCAGAGCTTATTGTATCAATACTGAAAGATAGTATATTGCGTCACAATACTATAGGTTTTGAAGAATTGTTCCGCTGCTAAGTTACATGGCGGAGCCAGTTTTAAACTGAAGCCTTCCCAAGTTTATATTTGCTTTTCAGTTTTTAAACAATATATTTATGTTTATATATGTTTGGAGTTTGTGTTTTTTGTGTTTTACCTTTGCTAGAGGGAAATATAAGTGCTTTTAAGGAACTAGAAGTAAGGTAAGAGGGACATTCTACTATGACTCTTATCAGTACAAGAGTCATAGCATTTTAAGCCTAATTTGGGTATCCGAGTGTACGACTCCCCCTTTGGAAAAATATTGTGTACCACCCTAGTAATTTGATTTTTAATTTATTAACTAATACATTTTAGACATCATTTTTACATTTCTACCCTTAATAAGAGAATCAGAATCCATAATTACCAAATTGGTCCCTCTCATTTCATCTCCCAATTTTTTCCTCCAAATCCTAATTCCCCTCTCAATTTTCTTTGTAATATCATATATGGATCTAACAAATCAATCAAATGAATGTAAACAATTGATTCAAACACCACCCACCCACCATTTCAAACCCTCTTCCGCCCTGTCCCAGCCGTTCTGGCGAACGACGGTGCGCGTGTTCGCCGTTCTGGTGCGAGTAGAACTGCGACGTTTTGGTCACAACCGAAACGGCCACAAGCTTTCGGTCGAAGAAGATGAGATGGGTCTTTTTTTTTTCTTTTTAATTTAAATATATATATTAATATTTTAATCGTATTTCTGGTGTGAGATTTGGTGTTGGTATAGCAGTGGGTTTATACTATTGTGGCTCTGTCTCTACTGCTGTTTGGTTGCTTCATTTTTCAAAATTGTTAGAGTTGGAATGTTTAAGTTAGTGTGTAATGGTGAGATTTTGAAGGAATGGGATTCTGATCATGTTTAGGATTTGGAAAATTTGGAGCCTCCTCCAGTCCAGAATTAATAAATTGATTTTTTTAATATACTATTTATTTTCTTGTTCAGTTCTTTGTTTTGTTGGTTTTGATTATGTTTAACGATGTAATTTTTTATGGTGTTGGAATTATGATGATAAATTCCGTCATAGGCCTCTACTTGGTAGAGATATTGGTGGAGGTTTAGGCCATGGCATTCTTAGGAAAGGATTTAAACGTGGGTTTGGTGGTTTGGGTGGTGGTGGTGGGTTAGCTAATGGTGGTGATGTAGGTGGTCTTGGTGCTGGAGCCGGTGGAGGTGGTGGTTTGGGCCTGTATTTATTGTTGAGTTAAAATAGGCCCATGATTAGTCAAAATGGGTTGAAAGGATTCATCACAAGTTGAAAGATCTAATTTGAAAAGTTAATGCCTTTAGGGTAGTTCTGGACTCAATTCACAACATTGTTTTTAGATTCTAAAAAAGATTATAAAAAAGTTTATTTCTAAAGTGATTCACTTTTTATTTTTGATAACGTAAGATTGTTTCACTTGACTTATCAATTCCTTAATTAATATCATAAAATTTGATTTTGTCAGTTTTGGTATAGGAATCATATAAAAAGAAAAGGTTTGTGTTTAGGTCAATTTCACTTATAGAATATAAATTATAAAGTCGAATGGGCTAAAATACGCGCGTTATACTCCCTTGATCCATTAAAGAACTACAATATTTTGAAGATATAGGGTATAAACTATATTTATTAGTATAAATTGTTACAACTATTTGAACTACAATATTTGGAAGATAGCTAAATGCCGGAATTATTACAACACTTCAAACTACATGTGCTATATTTGGTAAGATAGCCAAATGCTCGAATTATCTCTTCGTATTTATTTTTTTACTTTTTATAATTTGAAAAGAAAAAATATATTCTTCTCTAATTTATAAAAAGAAAAACTAAAATATTAATATACTAATTAAATATTAAAGTTTAATGGAAAAAGGGTATAAAATATATTTATTATAATTATAAAATCATTATTCTAAGTATAAATTGTTACAACTCTTTAAACTACAATATTTGGTAAGATAGCCAAATGTTGTAATTAAACAGCCAAATGGTGAAATTATCTTCATATTTGTTTTTTCACTTTTATAATTTTAAAAAGAAAAGAATTTATCCTTCTTATCTAATTTTATATATAAAAAAATACTATTAAATTAGTATTATTATATTTATTATATTAATTACATAAAAAAATATATTTGTTATTTATATTTTAGGATGTCATTTATAAAGTTAAGCAAGTTAGGTTACGATTAACAACAATATTGATTTTGATCAATTAATCGGTCAATTGTCGATTTCGAATATGATTAACCTAATTATACATTACTATATGATCAATAATGTTGATTTTGGTCAATTAATCAAGCTAATTATTGATTTCGATTTCAGTTAACTTAATTATACATTATCATATGGTCAACAATGTTGATTTCGGTCGATTAATCGAGTCAATTATCTATTTCAGTTCAATTAACCTAATTAAGCATTACCCTAATGTCAACAATGTTGATTTTAGTCAATTAATCGATCAAATTGTCGATTTCAATCAAGATTAACCTAATTATACATTACCCTAATGTCAACAATGTTGACTTTGGTCAATTAATCGAGTCAGTTATCGATTTCAATTACGATTAACATAACCATACATTACCATATGACCAACAATACTAATTTTGGTTAATTTATCAAGTCAATTATCGATTTTGGTTAAGATTAACCTAATTATTCATTACCATAAGGTCAACATAGTTGACTTTTTGTCTATTACTCGAGTAAATTGTCGATTTCTGTTACGATTAACCTAATTATACATTACCATATGGTCAACAATGTTGACTACAATCAATTAATTTAACCAATTATCAATTTTGATTAAGATTAACCTATACATTACCCTAATGTCAACAATGTTGACTTTGGTCAATTAATCGAGTCAGTTATCGATTTCAATTACGATTAACGTAACTATACATTACCATATGACCAACAATACTAATTTTGGTTAATTTATCAAGTCAATTATCGATTTTTGTTACGATTAACCTAATTATTCATTACCATAAGGTCAACATAGTTGACTTTTGTCTATTACTCGAGTAAATTGTCGATTTCTGTTACGATTAACCTAATTATACATTATCATATGGTCAACAATGTTCACTTCAATCAATTAATTTAACCAATTATCAATTTTGATTAAGATTAAACTAATTATACATTACCCTAATGTCAACAGTGTTGACTTTGATCAATTAATCGAAGCAAGTATCAATTTCAATTAACCTAATTATACATTACTCTTGACGTTGGTCAATTAATCGAACTAATTATCAGTTTCAATTAAACTAATTATACATTACCCAAATGTCAATAATATTGGCGTTAGTCTTTTGTCGATTTCGATCACGATTAACATGATATTCCATACATTTCTAAAACTTACATTATTTACCAAAAAAAATTAATATTTATGTATTTATGAACAATGTTTTTATAATTACAAAATTAAATCAAAATGTTATAAAATACTGTTTATATAATTAAATTAAAAAAAATGAAAAATCGCTTTCTTCACCTTCACCTTCACCGGTAAAGATTCCTTCACCGATGAAGGACGGCTCGCACTCTGGTCCGTTTTGGTCGCACCAGAACGGCGGCGAAGCCGCATTTCTAATAATCACTGGTACTAACTGTAGCAAATTAAATATCATGAATTCATCAACTCTTTGCTGTTTTTAACTTCAGGCCGATCTCGGAGAGGCAGAAGAAAATTGATGTATATTTTTTTCCTAGATCCAAAATCAATTTTGGATCAACACTTGGCTCTCGCCGCCGTTCTGGTGTGCCGAGACAGTGGAAGGGAGAAAAGGTTTGGGGATGTGGGTGGGTTGTTGGGGGTTAAGTGATACAGATACATAAATGATAAATGGAGTATTTTGTTTCTTCTCAACTAAAAGGATATTTTGGTCTTTTACAAAAAAAAACTGAATTAAGGTGAATTTGTAAACATAATTGTGGGGCTTGTACTTTGACCATGTGTCACACTCTTATTGGAACCGTTCCATGACTCTGAACGACGGCGAGTCAGCATAGAGCATCCCAGGTAAGGATTGATTTTGAGACGAGAAATACTTGCGCAAAGATAAGAGTATTTATGAAGAAGCTCTGAATGCCTTGTGCTCCTGTTTCATTTGTACAGATCTGTTTTACAATGAAATGTTTTTTTCTTTCTTCTGCAATGCTTTTATGTTTCAAATAAAATTCAAAAAGGCATTGTTCTTGTAAGTCCCAAATTGGCTTGGGACGAGTTTTTGATCTAGTAAGACACTATTTTAGCCATATTGGATCATGTTCATTTTTTACTGTTAGGCCTGCCTCTTCGAAGAATAAAAGGACAGAGGACATAGAATATTTAGTCACAGAGGTTCCAAAGTTAAGAAGCCTCTCTTATTTTTAAGAGTAGGGAAAAGGAAATCCAAAGTCAGAGTAAGAGGTCCCGACTCCCGAGCTAATCTTGGAGAAAATATACACCTTCACTAGAAATAGCAAACTCTAGAATTTCAAGATTGTCCCCAAAGAATAGGGATATCATACCTTCAAAGAAACACCTTAAGATAACTTTTTGTTGTTTTATAAAGAGCAGTCGTGACAGTCAACCGGCAGGAACAATTAATTAACAAGTAAAAAACACTTCATTACTTTGGAAATGATAAAATCAACATATACATCTCTGCATGTTTGAAGTAAATTAGTCTAACAGCAAAGATTATACATCACCAAATTAAATCACTGTTGTATAGCACATAGTACAGTTATGAAGAAAATGGTCAAATGCTACAATACTTTTGCTTATTCATATCTCCTACGGTTAGATTCACTCTGTTTCAACTTAACTCATCAAATACATCGAACATGATTCCAGATGGTACGTTTACTAACCAACAAAGGAAGATTGGCTAAACAAAATTAGTAATATATTGCAAAGTTAATCATAAATTTACCAATAAAATAAAAAGATGCTATAAAGCTCTCGACTTTTCTCATCTTGACGATAGTCGTTGATATAAATCATCAGCCAAAGTCTGCCTTAAGCTCTCCCCATAGTAATAACAAGACTTCTCATTCTCAAGCACCCTCGGAGGCTGTCCATTCTCTTGAGGCTCCTTCCACAACTCCGGTTCAGGCTCCCTCGCTATCTGACACAAATTATGCAACACACAACACGCAACAATCGTCTGAGGCACATGATTCAATCCCACATTCAAGTCCTGAAGAATCTTCCACCTTCCTTTCAACAACCCAATGGCATCCTCCACTGACTTCCTACCCTTCATCAATGCCTCATCAAACGCATTCTGAGCAGGACTCCCAGTCCTATTGTAACTGAAAGGAGTAAGTAAAAACGACAGCAAAGGAAAACACCAATCCCCAACTACATAAGGCCTCACAGGCTGTCCCCTAACACTAACAGCCTTATCCCAAACAATATCCCCCGAAATCAACCTATTGTACAACAAACTATCCCTAAAATGAGTAGCATCATCATACCCACCGGGAGCCTTCACACAAACATCCCAAAAGATCTTCTTATGATCAGAAACAACTTGCAGTAAAACGGAAGGAAAACCGTATTTACAAGTATACATGGATCCATTAATCATATCAGGACTGATTCTATGAAGCTTTATCGGGGTTGAATCAATTGCCCCACACACATTGGGCAACGAAGTAACCTCCTGAAACCCTTGCGTTGTTTCCACTAACCGGCGTCGGGACACGGGGATTTTAATGAACTCAGGGTAAAGCTTGGTAGCTAAAAGGCGAGTGACCATGTTGGTAATTTTGGAAATTAAGTAGGGTTCGAGGGCATAACGGGAAGCTAGAGTTTTTAGGGTTAATCCGTGGGAGAGGCGTGAGAGGACCATAGCTACGGCGTAATCGGAGGGGAGAGAGAGCTGAGATTGGGTTATGTAGGGTTTTAGTTTTTCAACGACTGTAGTGAAAACAGGGTAGGATAAACCGTAGAGAGATCGCCACTGAGCGTCGCGGAGGGGCGCTTCCATGGCCCAAATGTGTTCGGTGGAGAGGGCGCGGAAGGCGGCGACGGAGAATTCGGATGGGGGTTTGGCGGCGGAGGAGGAGGGTTTGGGGGTTTTTTTGGTGGGGCGGTGGGTGGCGAGGTAGGAGAGGACAGAGGCGAGTGTGAAGAAAAGGAGGGGGGCGGCGGAGGTGGAGGTGGCGTCGGCTGCGGAGGGGGAGGTGGAGGAGAGGAGGGGGGAGGTGGTGGGGTCAAGGTAGTTGTGGAGGTGGAGGAGGTTTGAGAGGATGAGGATGAATGATTGATCCATTGTTGGAAGTGGAGAGAGAAAACCCTAGAGAGAGAGAAACTGAGAGAGTGGAATTTTGGGTGGCAAAAGGGTTCAGAGATCGGCGGAGGAAGAAAGAAACGACGGGAATACGGCGACGTTTCTAGTTAAGGTTTGGGGAGTGGAGCGAGGGCGTAGTTGGTAACAACCAAGTACGACGACGTTTGTAGTTCAATCATAAGCTAACTTTATACTTTACTAATAGTACTATTTATCATGAAATTTTATCACAAATTTGATTCGATCGAACTCATAATAAATACTTGAAAATTACAATAAATTTATTTTGGGATTTGAAATATTTTTTAGGAGAAAGATTAATCACAAAACAAATACAATAAACTTGCTATATAGTTAAATATGTTTGGTCAAGATAGGTCCGAACAAATTTTTTTCCTTTTTATTACTTTCTTATTGATAAATTTAAGCTATACAATGGTTGTAGTGTATTATTTATCATGGTGTAAGTAGTTTTATGTGAGTATAATTTCTTCTATCATTTAGCATTTCTCATACACTTGAAGATTTTTTTTTTCTCTTTTTGAGGAATCTTGCACTCAAATACTGACTAATAAGTTTTCTACATTTCAATTTTCTATTACTACACTCTAAATTATTTATTAGAGTAGATGTATATGATATATTTTAGCGAAGATGAAATATGAAATTGAGTGTCTACGGCTATTGTCAATCGTTTGAGCAAAAATTATAGATCAAGAAATAATTATTTTTTCTTGATTAGCCCATCACCGTAGTGTTTTGGAGACGTCTGGAGAAAGAGGCTTAGATAGAAACATTATGGTTCAAGATTGTTGGAGGCCGCCAGATTCTAACTGTGTGAAATTAATTTTTGATGCGACTGTTTTTTATAGAGAGGGTTATATTGGAGTGGAGGTGGTGGTAAGAGACAAGACTGGACATTGTCTTGCTTGGCATTCCTTAAGTGTTTCACAAAAACTTGAGTCAGAGATTGTTGAGGGTTTGACTGCGAAATTTGCAGTATAACTGGCTAGGGAGAAGCAGTTGGATAGAATTATTTTGGAAGGAGAATGTCAATATGTGGTAAAGAAGCGATTTGTCGTCCACTCGCCCCATTATTGCTGACATTAAGAGGATTCTTTATAGTTTACCTTGGTTTCAAGTTGGTTTTATCCATAGGAATTGTAATAAGGTGGCTCATTCATTAGCTAAATTGGCATCTTTAGACGAGTTAGTCGTTTTACCTGATCATATTAGACAAGATGTTATTACGGGTATTCTTTGAATAATATATCAATTATTTTTTCTCAAAAAAAAAAAAGTGTACAATTATATAAGTGTTTCGGTGCCAAAATTTCACAAAAAGTAATATATATATATATATATATATATATATATATATATATATATCTTAGTATGTGAATAATAAATTGTTATAGACCAAAATCAATATATTTATTTTATAATATTAGCATATGATAATAGAGATTTTGAGGGTGATATAACACCTGAGAATAGAGTTGTTTCAAATATACTGGGCATGTTTGTTTGACATTTTCCAAAAAAGATTCATGTTTGGGAAATGCCAAACAAACATGTTTTCTATTTTCTGAAATAATTTTTTCATCTCTCAATTTTTTCAAATTACTTTCTCAAAAGACAAACAAACAACAATTTTCTTATTTTTAAACAAAACTTATACAAACTCTACTATGATTTGACATAAAGTAACATATCTCTTACACAATTTATCTCACATAACAAACATGATTTGACATAAAGTCTTACACATCTTACACATATAACTTAACTCTTCCAAAAAAAACCTACACCTACTTTATTTCTCAAAACCCAAACAAACAACATTACGTAAATCGAGATTGTTTCACAAACCTCCACTACTCTCCCAAACTACTTTTCCAAACACCAAACAAAGAGGCCTACTAGGTTTGTGTTGATCTAGTCTATATTTTAAGATTAAATGTGCATTATAAAAAAGAAATTTTATAGGAAACCATTTATTAATTTTTTAAAAGTGACCCGACTGAAAACTTGTAGAAACGGGCCGGAGCGGCCAAGCTCCGGAATTTGAATAAAGATTTGTCCGAGCGCTTTTAAACGTCGTCACTTTATAAAGGCAGGAGAAAGGAAACAAAGAAAAGGAATCGGGGATTTAGGGTTTGGTGGCCAATTAAGTGTAGTCCAACCAGCGTCCAGAATTTCGATTTCGCGAAACCTAATTATTGAGTTTGAAGAAGTATTTTTTTTCTGCTTAATTCTCATATAAAGAAAGTGATTTGCAGCAATGACAGAGGTATGATCAATTTTTTTTTACGTATATCATTGTTTTTTGTAAATTTCAGCCTGAAGATTAGAGATTTCAATCTACGTGAATCAGTTGTAAAGAATAGCTTTGGAATAACCTAATTTTACTAAGGTCGCTTTTGCTACCTCGGACTTTTGGCATTTCTGTAGGAATTTATATAAATTGAGTTGAGATAATATGTTTTTGTGTCACCGTCAGTTTGTGAAATCATATAATTCATCGATGATCTGGCTGATTCCTTGCAGTCAGCAATGTAACTATTTGAAAATGAAGCTTGTACTGGTTGAGTTTGGGAGCTCAAATGTTGGGAAATTGGAGAAGAATATTAGATGAGAGAGCAGAAGAAGAAATTAGAGAGAACTAGAAATGACTAAATCCATTCATTAGTTCTACCCTAGATACACAATGTGCTCTTACTATAGCACACACAATTTGTTAGCAAAAGGAATAAAAACTTATCTACAAACAAAGAAGAAACCAACTTTTAACTATTAGCCGGGACTCCAATGGTTGAGATGCCTCCTTTTCTGGGATTAAACATGCGTGCCATCTGTTTTTTTTTTTCCTTGAGTGAGGTTTCTTGAAATACCGGCGTTCCAATTAATTCCTCTTTTAACAATGCCCTTGATTGTACGATTAATTTTTTCCTTAAAACGATCTAGTCATGATATAATTCTTTTTAAATTTTTAGATGCGAACTGCCGTGACTATATCTACAAATCTTGAATGTCGATTCCACTTCATGGATTTAGTAGCACTGAAATAGATAATGTATTGTTAGATAATACTAGAACTTGTTAATCGACTAGCATATCACATTGAATAGGTGATTCTTTCTTAGTTAAAGTGTACTCATTGTGCTAACATGGTTCTGAATATATGAATTTCATCTGAAGAAACGTCTTGTTCAAAAGTCTCTCAGTCTACTTGAAAGTAACTTCACAAATTGTTATTTCAATGAAGCTGGAGGCATTGCAATGTGTGCTTGGATGCCTCTCCGATGTTTGAGAATAATATGATCTTTCTTATTGTGTCACAGGATTAGTGCCTTTCCACTTAGTTCTTATTCTATCTAGTTTGGTTCTTTGAAAGATTATGTTGTTTTAGTTATCTGAGGAATCCCTTCTTTTCAAATTTCCAGTACTGGGTCAGTCAGGGAAACAAGTGGTGTGACTTCTGCAAAATTTACATATCCAACAATCCTTCCAGCATTAGAAATCATGAGCTTGGGCAGAGACACAAAGATAGTGTTTCCAAGAGGCTTAATACCATGCGTGAAGAGAAAGCCACAAAAGATAAAGAACAAAAGCAAGCAGCTCGTGTCGTGGAACAGATTGAAGCTGTAAGTACTTATATTGTTTCAGAAGTTCTCTAATACTATGGAACATGCCACTTTAATCCCGAAAAAGAAAAAAGTGAACTTGATTCCAATGTTTGTGATATTGAAGATATTAATTATTCATTCTTATGGGTATGCTTTATGTTGTACAAAAATACGTGTAGGATGATATAACTATGATGTTTTCCAGAATAATTAGTTATATAAGTAATTATGCCTACAATAATTTGGACTAGTTTCTTTGCTGCCTATGTAATGATCATTGTATTATTTTGTAGAAGTGTCCCACTTGAATTATTTTTAGAGGGTGAGACATCAAATGAATATATACTTCAATGTAATATGTTATCTATTAGTCTCTTATGTTATTTGACGTTGTCTCAGAAAGCCAATAAAAGCTATCAGAAGGATTTAGCGACTTTTCAGGAGGCAAGAGACTCCAATGCACAGGCGCTTGCTGAAGATAATAATCAAGGAATTGGTGAAGGTAAGTGATAATATTTGGTTGTCTAACTATATGCTCAGTTTTTTCTAATTTATTTCTTGATCTTATGGTGCGACAGATTGGGAGCTTGACAGTTCATCAGGCTACTACTACAATAAAAAGACCAATTGTTACTATGATTCGAACTCTGGCTTTTATTATACAGAAGCTCTAGGTATACACATTTATCCCAACAAGATCTTCTTACTATGCTGTGCTAACAATATATCAAAATGGAACAGGTAAGTGGGTCACTCAAGAGGAGGCCCTTGCTGCATCTCAAATTGCTTCAGGGTCCATCCAAAAGAAACCAAGTTTTGGGAAGCCACAATCTGCTACAACCAAGAGTGTGTCAACCTCTGAAAGAGGACCTCCACCTGGACGTGTTGTTTCTACACCACTCAATCCAATGAGAACGGTCAAAGGTGCTAAATCTTCGGTTGCTGTTAAGAGAAAAAGTCCATATGATAAGCCAAAGGCTGTATCTAAAGAAGAAGCAGATGCCCTTAAAGCTAGAGAGGCTGCAAAGAAAAGGGTTGAAGATAGAGAAAAATCTTTGCTTGGTCTTTACAAACGCTGATTATATGAGGTAAGTTTCAGAATCAATATTGATTGTACTACTATGCATACAAAAGTACTGGAGATAATGCTTGATAGGTAAAATATCCTGTCTTGAATTAAATTTTCTTTTACCAAAAAAAGAGTTGTAGTAGAATATATCTTATGATTTTCGTTCTTTAAGGAAATCTTGATGGGTGAGAATTGACTTAGGTAAGGTTTTTTTTTAACTTTAATAGTCAAGAAAAACAGCATTCAGCATGTGGGGTGTATCTTATAGTCTGATGATGCATGTGATGAGGCTTTGATTTTCTTCTTGTTTGCAGAATCTGATTAGGAAATGTCAATTTTTCACACTGTATGTTTGTTGATTTGAGTTTAATAGTCAAACTAAAATTTAATAAACTTTTGTTGTAACAACTACATATTTGTTCTTTGTAAGACCTCAATCTACTCCTTTACAGATTCAGACAATTCGCTGGAACAATTTATATACAGAGTCTATTTGGAGAAATGTGTTTTTTTTCTTTTTTCTTTTTCTAGGCTTGAGTAATTCTCATTACTAGTATGATTTGGTTCATAATTTAATGGAGTTATATGTATGTTTTGAAAATCATACTAACTCGTTATGTTAATTTGCGTGTAAATTGTTTGACGTTTTAACTGTATTTGGCTTAGGAATATTGGGGTAGTGATGAAAAATATAAATTGATTTGAATATGAAGAGAAATAAGGCTATATGTGGATGAGTTTTGGACTTTGGTCCAGTCTCGCAGGTTTCGCGAGATCGGTTCCAAACCTTTCCAAATGAGTTTTCGTCGTACCCATGAAATTCATACAAATCTATTTAAAATTTACACCCAAAGTTCAAGCTCTTGAAACATATAAAATATTGATTTGACATTTACCATCTATTTTTTTTCGAACTCTCTAAAAAAGACAATAATTTAACATCTACCATTTACTTTTTTTCCCACATCTCAACATTCAAAATCAATCCTAGTGAGGTTTCAGCTTTCTCAGAACCATAAAACTTAATTAAATGGGATTTCAAAGATTTCATCGAAACCGTTCAAACCAGTTTTCTAAAATCGAGACCCGCTAGGCCCTAAAAGATTTTTGACACGTGGGCCAAATGGATTTTATTTGTTTGAAAAATCTAAAATATGTGATAATTTGAATCTGTTTTATTTTAGAGCATGTAATAAAAGCTTGAATTTGAGAATGTATTAGAGACTTAGGGCCTGTTTGTTTGGTGTTTGGGAAAGTAGTTTGGGAGAGTAGTTTTGTGAAATAATCTCGATTTGCGTAATGTTGTTTGTTTGAGTTTTGAGAGAGTGGTTTGAGAAATAAAGTAGGTGTAGGTTTTTTTGGAAGAGTTGAGTTGTAGGTGTAAGATGTGTAAGACTTTATGTCAAATCATGTTGTTATGTGAGATAAATTGTGTAAGAGATATGTTACTTTATGTCAAATCAGAATAGAGTTGGTATAGGGTTTGTTTAGAGATAAGAAAATTGTTGTTTGTTTGGCTTTTGAGAAAGTTGTTTGAGAAAATTGAGAGGTGAAAAATTTATTTTAGAAAGTAGAAAACATGTTTGTTTGGCATTTCACAAACACAAAATAATTTTGGGAAACGCCAAACAAACAGGCTTTTAGAGTTTGTTACTGGCCGGACTCTTTATTAAAATATTTTTGATATTTTTTTCCTACATATTTTCGTATATTGCATGTTTCATGTCGTGTTTCACTATTATTTATTTATTTATGTTATATATATTTACTATTTACCTTTACGAAGGGAAAATTCGTTCAATGTCACACCGTTATTTTTTCATAATTAATGAACTTCCATATCATTAAAACTTATTTTATTCTTTTAATAATTTTAATTTAAAAAACTCAACTAAATTTATCATCATTTCTTTCACAAAAGCGATAACTGCAACATTGAGCATTAGGACGATGGTAGTATTAGCTAGAGTTATACTAGTTATTGATGAATTCTGTCTCAGTTTAAACCTGTGCGACTTGATCTTAGATCTTAGATCAAGAGGATTTCCAAGACCTAAAAATGTTTATATTTTATGAAATAATTATGTTAAACTTTCTATTGGCCCTTTCGACATATACATTCTCGCAAATGCAACGACTATACAATAAATTAATCTTCATTTTCCCGAGTACTTGTAGATCATGTAATAATTTTATTAATAATCTAACTATAATGTGTTATATTAATTTGGTTTTATTTAAAAACAAAAAACAAAAATTAGGCAAGGAAAGCACATAGCTGCATTGTGACTCAAAATCAGCTCTTAAAATTCTTTACTAAACATTCATTAATTTAATAACATCTTTCAGCTAATAAAAGTAATTTAATGAATCTTTTCTACGAGAAAAGGCTAAACACCTGGCGTTAAATGATTACACCCACAATTATGCTAACAAAATTCATGTTAACCATCATCTATTAGGTGCAAATCGAATATGCCCTTCTGGAAAAGAGAAGCAATAGGCTTATTTGAATTCTTTTCCAGAATCATGTACATAATCCAACTTTTTTCTGCTCATAAAGTTAGCTAATTGCGCAAGTTTGGTGGTTCCTCCTTTTCCCTGCAAAAATATCAAATTTTCCTAATAAAATATTAATCTGCATAATGATGATCATTATTTTCTTCATCTCAATTTTGAAGTAGCTAGTTTTAATCACTGAATATGAAAAGTCAAACTAGGTGAAAACAATAGAATATGAATATTTTGGGGAGATTACATTTCTAATCCAAAAAAAATGGACTTTCAACATTTTTGGTCTCGTATTTTGTCAAAGTATACTTTTCGTCTCAATCTTTTAAAATATTTTGCACTTTTAATCATTCATTTCACAAAATTGCACGTTTAGTTCTAATATTCTATGTTTAGCATTTTAAGTCTCATAAGATTGTCTCAGTTTTACCCATTTTGTTCTAAATTAGATGGAAATGAGATGATTCCAAAAAAAAATATGATTTATTTATTAATATGTTATTGACTTGATCTGTTAAATTTAACTTTCAGTATTTCTAACTCAATACTCTCATCCAACCCAAAAAGGCCCAAAAGAACAAAAGCCAAATTAGGCCGAGTCTCAATCAACCACGAGTTTGGACTTGTACAACAATTAATGCTGCTCAAATTACTATGTTACACGCAATACATGTTGTAGTGATCATCACGTTTATTTATCTCTATATAGTATAATAAATAAATATAACTTGATACAAGTCCCATTCATACGTGTAGGAGACATAGGCACAAACTAAGAGTTGTTGTCAGCATGTCATATAGGGCCTGGTCTTTGATACTGAGATTGTCAAAATCCTCCAATAATTATAAATGTTTTGAGGTGCATTTAACTATATGTTGACAATGATAGAATGAGTATAAATAAAGGACAAGTATTAGGAAAAAGAGGCGGCAAGGCAATACCTGATTTGATGGCAAAGTCAGATGATTAGCAAAGGAATGGATACGAGTTAAATTATCATTAACTTTGAGGAAAAATTGGGTTTGATATCAGAATTGTAATGAAAATCTATTCTATGGTATCAAATTGTAAGTAGGTCTATCCTATGGTACTAAAAAAGTAATTTTCTCAATTTAATACTAATGGGAGAAAATTCAAAATGTAATCCAATTGTTTCGTACACATAACATTTATTTGTGATTCGTAACTCTCCTAATATATTTTTATCTAATTACAAATTAATAAATTACAAAATATTGGCCATGTAAGTATCTTACATGTAACTCAACAATGTCCGAACTAGAATTCTTCAACTCGGTCGAATACATTCTATGAGTAAAGATTTTATTTAATCAAATAATGATTATATAATTTTTGTGTTTTAAGTATTTTATGTCAAAAGAGTCATATATCCTATTTTTG
This sequence comes from Penstemon newberryi var. newberryi, assembly GCA_030819805.1. Classification (NCBI taxonomy): domain Eukaryota; kingdom Viridiplantae; phylum Streptophyta; class Magnoliopsida; order Lamiales; family Plantaginaceae; genus Penstemon; species Penstemon newberryi. The sequence continues at coordinate 8,219,347 of JAUALY010000004.1, read as the reverse complement.
ATGTTTACGAGTCCCATCAATAATGTGTATTTGTCTAATTTCATACTAGTCTTGTTAATTACTATTTATATTTAAGCGATTTGTTGTTTTCGCACTTTCACTATAGAAAATAACTAATTTGCAAATCAAATAGTCCTCAAATGAGCATTTATACATAAATATAGTATATCATCATTTAAATTCCTATATTTTCAACAAAAAAAAAAAAACAAACAGGAAAAAAAAAGCTAAACCAATATACATTTGCAAACCAAAAATAAAGATCATTATGACCACAGATTGTTAAACAGATTTATTTTCACCCACGAGAAACAGAACCAGATGAACCAAGGCCTTTAGCAATATCATGAACAGTTGGTTGAAATCCCAAACAACCCAATAATCCTCTTTTATATGGCAAATAAGTCCTTTTCTTCATTTCCTCTGAAGCTGCTCTGTTTACAGTGTAATGCATTTCGTGTGCTGAAATTCTCCTACTCGACACCGATCCAACGTTGTTTTCCGTAGAAGATCTAAAACTCAAATTCCTCACATTTTCTTGACGTGCTTTCTTCAACAATTCATATTTCTTCAGTTGTTCTTCTTCATCACTTGCTCTGCTTTCCGATGCACTTCTGAACAATAACAAGTCCTTAATCTTCCATTTCTTGTACCAAAATGAAGAAAAAGACAATGAACTGTTTGAATTCTTTGTGGGTTCGTTAAATTCAGGATCGATTAACAAATCAGAAACTCTGTACGGAGATAAAGATCTTGACGTCGACCCTTTGGTTCTCAAGGAAGAATGGTTGATTTTCTCTCTTCCCCTTTTATCGATTTCATTTTCTTTCTGGGTTTGTTCAAGGGCTACTGCAAATGGGTCGAAATCGAAATCCCTTTTCCTCTGTCGCGGAGAGAAAGCTTCTTTAATCAATTTCTTAGGCGATTTTGGAGCACCAGTTGGTTTGCTGTTTAAATCGTAATCAAACCTGGGTGGTGGCTTTAACGGTAACGGTTTGATTTTACCTCCATCGAAAAGTTCATCGGCTGGTAAAGAGCCTTTTTCCAATTGTCCGCTGAAATTGAATTCGAAATCTATTTCTTGTAAATCTTCATCAACGTCGCCGTAATTGGAAGAGGTAGCAGTAGTACTGATGTGGGTTTTTGGAGTTCCGGGTTTCTCTTCCCAGTCGAAAGGGACTTTGGAGAGGGGGTTGCCGCCGTGGAAGAAGGGGGTGGGACTGGTGGGTGCGCTGTAGAAGAACGTGTGGTGGTTGTTAGGGCTGGAGGAAGCGCTAATGTAAGGTGTTGTGCATGTACTTTCGAAATTGATATCTTTTGGGGATGGTGTGATTATTGCTATGTCCATTGTTTTTTGGTGTGTGTGTGAAAAGAAAGAAATTATATTAATGGATGGAGGGAGGTACGTATTTGAGTTTCTTCAAACAAGAAATGGAATGACCGGAGTTTGTTATATATGCTGGCTGGACAAGGAAATTAAAAGAGGGCTAGGGGCGTGGGCGTGGGTTGAGAATTTACAAGTTTATAATTTTGTTTATGGAGGATTGTTGTGTGAAGATATCATTATCTTGATTGACACCTCTAACAACCTTTATATTTAATTTAAGAAGAAAAATATTACTCCTAGTATTTATTTATTAATCTCTAACAACCCTTTTTGGGGATTTGCACATTTGCCCTTCTATTTTTAGTAGAAAATTTATAAATTAAATACGATTTAATTTGATCACACTCATTCAATTAGAATATGTATTTATAATTATTTTTCTTCATATTTTACTTAAGAATATAGCGACTCAGAACTTGTATTTTCAATGCAAATAAAAAAAACTTATAATTTCACATATTTAACTTACGTGAGATGATAATTTTATCAAATACAATTGGTATAACAAACTAATTACATATGGAGTAAACTTTTATCAAACATGTTCTCTTCGCCTAAGATCTTGATTTGAATAAATCTGAGGAAATTTATCGTATCCTTGTCTAAGTTTTTAGATAAGGGTATACCAGTCTCTCCGGTGCATATAATTTGTTATTATTGGGATTGATTTTGATTTTACCGTTTTGAAGTTACTTTTCCTCCTTTTCGATCTTTTCAAATTTAAAAAAAGATGACATATGTTGGATAAACCCAAATATTGATATTAAATAGTTCTAAATTGACAGTATACTTCTAAAATCAAGATGACTAAGGGAGATGAATACCATGACGAATTCATTATATAAAAAATTGCACTCAGCTACGTACAGCTGCCAATGTAGCATAATAGAAAGGATTATTAATAAATTAAATTGTGATATTGAATAAGTATATGTGTAATATATATATATATATATATATATATATATATATATTTAGATATATGTGTGTAATAAGGTGTAACGTATGTAAATGCCATACGCTATTGAAGTATTGATGAGCCGTATTGCGACCAAATCTATTTTTTTGTACTCTCTCCGCCTATTACTTTTCCTACTTTTTGGTTTGAGTCATAATTTGATAAGAGTCGAGAAATATACTTTTTAGGTATATATATTTGTACTCTTATCTTGACAAAAAAGTCCATAAGTATTAGTATTATTAATTGCACACCATTAATTATCTTCTTTGAGAAAATTATTTAAAGAAGAAAAGTCATATTTCAAAATTAATTTTGGATCGTTTAAAAAGGTAAATTTTTAATTAAAAATAAAGTATTATTTAGATGATTATTCATTTTCGGAAAATAATAATAATAATAATAATAATCATTGAAGTGTGATACAGCATATATATATATATACATATATGAATATATTTATATTCTTACCTTTTATATATTGCAATGTTCATGTCATATGGAAATATGATACTACGTGTCCTTGTTGAGTGCTTGTCATGTAGGCAAAAAATAAGAAGAGATCAAGTATAATAATATCCAAAATTGTGAATGTTCATTTACTTTCATGCATTTTTTAATGTAAATGTAAGCTTTGATATGGAAATATTAGTAGACCATAAAATTACTAACAAGTTTCTATAATATGTTAGTATTAGTGGGTGAGAAATTGTTTCATTAATAAAGTTGAGACCCCAAAACTTTTAGTTTTGAATTTAAGCTTCATGGTAGTGTGAGTTTTGTAAGTTTAACGTACATTCGTGATCTCCTTAGTTATTTATTGTAAATTGCCATTATAATGACATAATTAATTGATATTCTAATGAAATGATGTAATTTATTGTTTCGTTAGGAAGTAATATCTGAGTATACAAAATAATGTATAAACTAAAATAAATCATCTCATTGATAATGTCTTCACACCTCATGATCGATCACAAATTAATTTATTTCCACAAGTTTGTCTACATTTTATCTATTGATGGTTTAATCATATAATTAGAAATTAACTATTTTTCCAAAAAGTGCAATCATGTCGATTTTACTTGAATGAATTTGAATACAATAGCACTTCATGTTTGCAAAGATTGAAATTACATTATTTTGAAACAATACAAAAAGTTGAACTATCTTTTTGCATATACATATGATTTTGCATGCATGATTTGGAACGTTTTAAAGTATCCTTTTTCAGATATGATTCTAAAACAAACATATGGTATAAAAGGTATTGAATATTTATCAATGCTCGAGTATATATAATTTTGGATTGACCTTTTTCATATAAAAAAATATTTTGAAAAAACTAGAAATTTGTATTATGTGTTGTATGTATAGATGATATTTGACGAAGAAATTAAACGTACAACTACTACTTATTTTACTTGGAGAAGTATTTTTCCATCCACTGAATTTGACCTCAAATGAAGACAAAATATGAAAATTGAAAAGATCCTATTTAAATAATATTTTATAAATGTTTTTGCTAATATACATGTGATTTCATTACAATATTCTTCAAAATTCCTGCGTTGACATAGTACTCAAACCATGTCATGATTCATGATGTCCATTTTTGACGGAATATTCGTACTAATTTTTAAAACTTTCACTCTCAAACTATGTCGTGAATTTTTATACAGTATAAGATATTTAGAAAATGTTCTCATCTTGTTTTAGCTGAAGGATTAGGTTTAAGAGATTCTCCAAAAATAAAAATAAAGGGTTAGGTTTAAGAGCGTGATCGAACTCGTAATTATTGTTTACATTTATTCCCTCCCAATCTTTTTTCTCTCGAAAATGTTAAACATTAGAAAAAGAACAAATTGTCCATATATATAATGCCACTAGCCATCATAGTCGCGTTTCATTATTAATTAGTTGATTCTTGTACTAGTTGGACCTATTTATTTGTTTTTGGGTAATATCCAATTTGTACACAAAATTATCCATTATTCATACGCCTAATTCGAAAGTATAAAGAAAAAGAGCCACATATTTCTATAATCAATCAATAACGAACAATGCATAAATGGCAGTAGAGATAGTTTTTGTTGGATTATAGTGTCAATAAACACTCATAAGAAATTGAGGTATAGTTTGATGGCGAAGTTAAGACTCGGGAGTTCTAGGGCAAGGTCTTTGGTTCAATTCCCACATGAAGTGTAAATTATTTTCTAGTTTTAAGATCGTTTGTGTTTTTTGGTTGAATGTTCTTTATACTAATTTGCTAGTAATCGAACATATTTAATCATTTAATGATATTTTCACCGTTTCGCTAGAAAAAACACTCATAAGAAAATTATTTTTATTAATTGATCATTCATTATTTAAAAAGAAAAAGAACAACCTTCTGATTCATCGTAGTTCAATAAGATTGGGTCAATTAACCTAAATACTGTAGGGTTGTCAATGGGACGGATTTCAATCCGAATCTTATTCGGATTTTGATTCCGATTCAATGGATCTGATCCGATTATAAAGATCCGTAGTTCGAAACACGTGAAGCAAATATGGATTTAAGTCGATCCGATCCGTTAGAGATCCATATCCGACAATAAATAAAAATTTGTATATATACATAATATTTTATAAATATAAGTAGCATTAATATAATTGAAATAATATTTAATAAATTCATTTGTATGCATGTTTTTTATCAAATAGTATGAATATTAGTAAAGAAAGATTGAACATATGAGCTAAAATAAATAAAATTGTAAAGTTGATAAACTTGTTTTAAGAATAAATACTAGTATAAAATTTGAAAGTGAAGATTTATATGGATTCGAAAAAGATCCGATATCCAACCTGGACCGATTAAAAATTAAATGAAGTCGGAATATGAGTCGATTCTAATCCGATCCATTGACCTGCCTCCTGAAATACCCCATTCTATTGCGCTTTGTTTTCTTCGTTTGGTTTTGATTGGGCTAATTGAGCCCATTAGCTCTATTAAATATATTTATTGGGCTATTGGACCGTTTCAATATCTGGGCATATTTATATTGACTGGGGTTAGGACTTAGGAGGCCAGTCCTCTCTAGATTTACTGTCAATTACGGAAATACCCCTCAGCTTACTACAACTACGATATCCAGAAATGTAGAATTTAAGGTGATCATGTTTTTGAAATCTCCTTTTTCTTTTTATAGGCAAATAAGCTCACATTCTTCAAATATTTTATACTGGAAGCAGCAGATGAACTGAAGTATCGGTATTATTTTATTTTTTTATTTTTTTTAGGTTAAATTAAAGTTCTGTGTGCTTGCAGAGTAGTCCTGGATTGTTGTCTCTTTTGTTTTGTTGCTTGAAAACTGCATCATATTTGATTTATCTAGCATTTGTATGCTTTATTCGAGCTAATGAATTAATATGCATGGATTTTTCTTGTCATATTTTCGAACTATTTTTTTGTCTGTAATTTAGTTGCACAGAATATATTTGCCGAATGGATCCAATTACTAAAACGCGTGGTTATTTGTACTTTATTTTATTAAGGAAATGCACATTGGTATGTGCAGTCGAAAATTTGTTTGTGATGATATATAAAGCTTTTGTAGGTGTGTTATGAATTTATTTCTCATGCATTTGATACATTAATAGAAATTTATCATCCTGGCCTCTTTACCAATATATATAGACTAAATTTCAATATTATTGGGAAAATCATTAGACATTCTTTGTAATTTTCTTGATCTGGTGTTTAACTCTGAGTTGGAGGGAGCTTTCCTTCCAAAAAGGATGAGAAGAAGGTGAATGCGCGTTCCGGTTGGTAACTCGGAACAAAATGCCCTGCTCCCCTTATGGTCACAAATGTTACATTTTGGTATTCAACTGCATATCCTCCAACCTTCAAAGTGATAAGAAAAACCGTAAGCAATTAAACACAAGGTAATATTATACTTAAGGACCATTCTTTTTATCGTACCTCGCCTTGATTGTACCAAGGGTACCATGGAGTCTTAACCTGGGTGCCAAGTTTGTTCAGTGAATACCTACTTGTTGTCACCGGCACTCTTCCGTCTGTGTCTCCACTGTAAAAGCCATATAAATCTTATTTAGTAGTAAAAGGACTTTATTAAAGATGAAGAACAGCATTATTAGTACTATATATTTTGATGAAAAAATACGTTAATTAATTACCTGTAGATCCAAACGCTAATGCCACTAGCCATCAGCTCCTTAATCACAGGTAATACAGTTTCTGGCTCCTCATTCCAATTGTAAAATATAAAATCGCTGCAATGTGAGAAACTAGTTTATTACAAGTTGGTAGCAATATTTGGCAAAGTTAAATTGAAATTCAACTGGTAAATTTTAGTACTTGCAAGAATCCCATGGTCCAGGAGTTCCGGTGACATTTGCATGAAGTGCTTTTTGAACCTCAGGTGTGTTTAAGTAGGTGAAAACATAATCATCTGAGCATGGATCATATTGAGATAACTGTTTTCATTAAAGAATGTTATTTAAGAAATTGGTTAATATGTAAAGAAAAGGAAAACCAATGTTTTTTGTATAAAAATTAGTAATAATATTGTTGTACCGAGGGAGAGGTGGAATTGGAACCGCACAAGGGTGCATATATGTCATAAAAGAACACATTGCCGATATCATCATCTGCTTCATCCGTGGATTCTTGGCATTTTTCAGTTACTGAAGCCATTGTAGAAAAGTTACAATTATTCAGAATTGCATTGTGATGTTCATCGGATATTAAAGCATGCGTCCAGAAGTAGTCATACATTCCACTCATCTCATCTTCATAATCAATGTATGCATTGCCAATCTGAAAATCATCCCACATTGAAAAAAATACATGAATTTGTACAAATAAAAATATGTTCTGTATCATTCAGTAGAAAAAACTTACAGCAATTCCTTTCAAGTTAATGACAGTTTGATTTGTTATTTTGTTGTTGTTTAGGATCAACTGAGCTAGCTGAGGCACATAATGACCGGCATAGCTCTCTCCAGTTATGTAGAAATCTCGGGTTTTGTACTCTGGAAATCTTTCTAACCAGTTCACTAAAAAGGTATAAGAATCTGCTGCAGTTCTTTTGTCTCCAGTTACATAATCTGATGTTGTATTTGAGTAAGAAAATCCAACCCCAGCAGGGGATTCCAAGAAGAGGATGTTTGCCACTGCATCAAAAACTTTCTCGGTGAGTTATTCTTGAAGATTATGCAATTATTCATTTGTGCTAGCTAGATAGATAAGCTTACATGTATTCCACGAATTCTTGTTGTGCCATAGAGTTTTTCCATCAGGATTCACCCGAAAAGGTCCAAGTTCTGTCATTGCTCCATTTCCTATTGAAGAACAACCAGGCCCTGCAGTTAAAAGTTGACAAATTCGTAAGGGGAAATTTTCACATAACGAAAGCAAGGGCAATATATCAACAGACTTACCTCCATTTAGCCATAGAACTAGAGGCTTGGTGGAAGAGTCCTCAGACTCTGTAAACCAGTAAAAGAGTGCTCGGCCTGCCTTAGGATCAACAGTCACATAACCTGAATACTGCGAAAAACTGACTTGTGGTTGCCCTGGCAAACTCAGAATGTGGTCGGCTTTCTTTAATCCGTCTTGAGGTGCTACATAAACCGGTGAGTATTCATCCAAACTATCCTCAATATGAGAACTTGCACTTTTAGTCCTTTGAACTTTGATAAATTCTCCAAGAGGGTCTTTTCCTTTTCGACCATAACATTGTACCGAAGCCACTAAGCACAGAACAGAAAGGAACATAAGAGCCCCCTTCATTTTGCTAAGAAATAAGTAAACTGAGTCTTACTTTATTTTCGTAAACTTAGTCACTTATGTATATGCATTTATAAACAAGAATGATCATTGGAAGTATCACAATTGCTGGATTTGCATATCATTGAAATTCACATATTGGAATGATACTGCAAGGACATTAAGACAAAACAAACAGAAGATTAAACATTTAAACTTTTTTAATAATCAGGACGAATTAAAGATAATGACATGAACAGGCCAGCCGGCCATTGTTTATCACCCTTCACTTAACTGATTGTTGTTGTTCGCTTCAACTGTTTTCGTAATTGGAATAACAAGTGACTTAAATCCTCTACATTCTTGTTTTTCACACTATAACATCAAAAACATGTCTGTCTCTTAGTTTTATGTTTCTTCAGATTGGCCAATCAAATGGTCTAAAACTTTGAAAACTGCTTCTTCTTTTTTGTGTTGAAAGTCATTAAATGGACAGGTTACAGTGCATTATCCATTTTCTGCAAAACATTCAACATTTTTATCCTGTCCTTTCAAAATAAGCACTTCTAATACCAACCTTTTGTTTTTTTTTCCCATTTCGTCATTTGGCACCAAAAATGCAGATTATAGTTGTTTTTTGGGACGTGCAAAATTAGATGGAAGGGGGAAAATGACGAAATTTTCAATTACTTTTTTTTATCAAAAATGGGAACCCGAAGTACTATTTCTGAAAGCACAGGACTAAAAGTGCTATTATTAAAAGCGCGGGAATAAAAGTGCTATATTATTTGGGGCTAGTAAAACAATTTTGACTTGTTTTTCTCTTTTGTTTGAGGCATTCATCATATATATATTATATTCTCAAACTTTGACCAAAATGTATGGTGTCGTTTTTTTTTCTTTTGAAGTTGTACAAGTGACGTTAATCAAGATAAGACATTAGAAGCTCCTCATTTAGAACCTCACGAGTTGCGTCATTGCTCCAAGCGTAAAGATAAACATAGGAAACAGTTGTAATTAAGTGCATGGAATGCTAAAAATCAACTATTTTCACTTGACGCATTAGCATAGAAGTGATAAAACTTACTAGTTTGCTATTATACTGCATTATTTGGTAGTTTTGGCTCCATATACTTATTTCACCTCATTGAGAGGAACGAAATGGAGAATACCTTTTATTTGAATTAAATGTCCACCAATGACTTTCTCTATTTATTTTTTTAATCTTTGAACAAAGTATATTTTCTATAATAAATCACAGAAAATGTTGATTTTATTTATATTGAAATATTACATATCCAGAAGAGAGTGTTTTCCTTGATAAAGTAACATAAGAATAGAGGGCATACCCTCTGTATCATGGCAAATGCAAATTTAGATTAGTACTTAATTAATTTATGAATCAATCAAAATATTTTGTTCCGATTATTGGTCCTTAATTGCTAGGACCCGGAGGGAGCTTTCCCTCTAAGAAGGATGAGAAAAAGGCAAGTGCGCGTTCAGGTTGATAACTTGGAACGAAATGGCCAGCTCCTCTTATAGTCACAAATGTCACATTTTGATATCCAACCACATAGCCTCCCACCTTCAAAGAACAACACATAGAATCATTAGATGTAGTTTCAAAGATTAATGACCATGAATTTGAGGGTAACAAACAGAGGTATATATTTATAAATATTTATTATCAGTACTTCAGATGTTACCTCTCCTTGGGAGTACCAGGGGTACCACGGAGTCTTTACTTGCACGCCAAGTTTAGCCATTGAATACCTAGTTGTTGTTACTGGAATTATGTTATCGGTATCTCCACTGCAAAGTTTACATTCAGAAGTTAGCATATGAATTATGTGGCCTTATTTTAACTGAACGTTAAATTTCTTGAACCTTTAAAGGTATTACTGTTTTTTGCATCTCTTTCGGGATTCAATTGCTAGGGAATATTTCTCACCTATAAATCCAAACACTGATGCCACTGGCCATGAGCTTCTTAATGATAGGAAGTACCGTATCAGGTTCGTCCTGCCAATCATCATGTATGGCAAAGCTACATAGGAATTTTCCTTATTAATTACCACCTAGAATTTGTCGGAAATTTCATTATAAACTATAGCATTAATGTAAGAGAAATTTCTATTACTTGCAACCCTCCCATGGTCCAGAAACTCCAGTTGTATTAGCATGAAGAGCCTTTTGCACTTGAGGTGTGTTTAGATAGTAAAATACATATTCATCCGAGCATGGATCAAAATTTGATAGCTGGTTTGGAAGAAATTAAATACAAAGTGAGGATTCTAGTTCTACTAGGGTGAAAATTAAGCACAAAAAAACTGAGAAAAAATACCGAGGGAGCAGTTGAAGACGAGCCACATAATGGTGCATATATGTCATAAGTGAAGACACTTCCTTTCTCTTCATCTGCTTTAGCCTGGTAGTCTCCACAAACCTCTGATACTGTGGCATCCGAGGTAAAATTGCAATTTTGTACAATTCCCTGGTGAGTTTCATCAGATATGAGAGCACTAGTCCAATAATGGTCAAATGTGCCTGCCCATCTATCTGTATAGTCGATGTAAGCATTCCCAATCTGTATGAATAATTCTCTATTAATTTCTTGCATTAGTCTTGTTTAGAATGATTTAATTTAGTAGATGTAACTAAACATGAACTTACAGCAATTCCTTTCAAGTTAATAACAGTTTGATTTGTAATTTTGTTGTTTTGTAGGATTAGGTCAGCAAGCTGAGGCACATAATGACCGGCATAACTCTCTCCAGTCATGAAGAAATCTCGGGTTTTGTATTCTGGAAATCTTTCGAGCCAGTTCACTAAAAAGGTATAAGAATCTGCTGCAGTTCTTTTGTCTCCAGTTACGTAATCTGATGTCGTGTTTGAGTACGAGAATCCTACTCCGGCTGGGGACTCCAAGAAGAGAACATTTGCCACTGCATAGATTTCCAGAAAAGAGGAATTTTTGAATGGTCTTTTACTCATAAGTTGTTATATGTAAAGGCATGCAATTACTCACCATTATTCCAAGCATATTTATTATACCATAGTGTTTTCCCATCCGGGTTCACCCGAAATGGGCCATTTTCTGTCATTGCTCCAGACCCTATTGAAGAGCACCCAGGTCCTGCAGTTCCAAAAACACAATACATAAGATTGCCAAAAATCAAAAATGTACTTTTAGTCCCACAGGTTTAGACACTCGGCACTTCTAATCCACGCTTTGAAAAATAGCACTTCTAGACAAAAAAATAATCAAAAAGTCGGGACAAAAGTGTTTTCAAAATAACTGACTCTAAAAGTATCGAGTGTCCAATGTTGTGGGACTAAAAATTAAATTTTGCCACATATAGCTATAATTGAAAAATGATTATAAACTTAATTACCCCCATTGAGCCACAGCACTAGAGGCTGGGTAGAAGAGTCTTCCGCCTCGGCAAAATAATAAAATAGTGCCCGACCAGCAGTAGGATCTACGGTTACATAACCTGAATACTGAGTAAAATTCACAATAGGTTGCCCGGGCAATATAGTAATTTTGTCAGCTTCCTTCAGACCATCTTGAGGTGCTATGTAAACTGGTGAATATTCAGTTAAGGCATCCTCGGAGACATAATTGAATGATCTTTTTGTTTTTCGCGTGTTTAGTAGTTTCCCAAGAGGGTCGAATCCTCTTCCTCCATAGCAATGTACATAGGCTGCAAGGCATAAAACATATAGAAAGATAAATGAACCTTTCATCTTTGTACTGAAACAATTGGAAACTTACTCCATAATTGCTCTTGTGTTTCTTTTATAGTATAAGTTTTTGTAACATTGGAAATGTTGAGACTTTGGCTTTATTCTTGTTGTTGCTGGATTCATACCTCATTTTTGGTTGTCACTATTTCTGAGAATACTAAGTTACGTTCTTTTTTTTTTTTTTTATTATTTTCAGGGAGCACAAAATGCTTTAATTATAGTGTCACAATATGCTTGAAATATAGTGCCAAATTCATGAAAGAAATGTTCACTAGAATACAAGGAGGGGCCAAGAGAACAGCCAGGTATGTTTCGTTAATGGCTTAAGTAACTCAGGATGTCTTTTTTCCTTTGTTTTTATTGCGTTTTGGATTTTATGTTATGTTTCATTGTAAACACATTCATTCCTATGGTAATTACATTGACGAAGAAGCTTCACTTTTTTTGTGTTAATAAACAATTGCTCGAAAAACTCTCAAACTTGACTTGGCTAAACAAATCCATCCACGAGACATATGTATTTGCAATTGACAAACAATATTACACTTGTAATGTTTTAGTTTTGTCTCAAGTCGCTGTGGCTAGAATTACCCATCGCAGCACTATCGTCTTTTCCACCCGTAAATTTGTGAATTATTCCCTCGTATATATTTGGGGCCATATTGCTCCACTAAATTTATGTTAGACAGAGTAGGTATATGCAGAGGAGATTTAAGGAAAAATTATCATAACAAAAGCAAAAGCATGTGGGATCGACGAGAACAACATGTGTAATATAAGTAATTGTCAAGCACTAGAAACCCTTATATGTTATACATAGAGAGAGCTTGAAATTCATTGCCGCATTTGATGCCTTTAATTACACAAACACAAGTCCGAGTACATATCAAGAAAATAAACATAGGAAAAACAATAGTTATCCTGATCAGTCATCTATATATGAACTTGTATATTTGTTTAGTTGTCCTGACGAGGTGGAGGAAGCTTTCCCTCTAAGAATGAGGAAAACAATATAAGAGCGCGTTGAGGCTGGTAACTCGGAACAAAATGTCCAGCTCCTCTTATACTCACAAAAGTCACATTCAAGTATTCAACAACATAACCTCCAACCTTCAAACCAATAATAAATTTCACCATTATTATAACTTTCATGCAAACAAACAAACAAGGGATAGAAACACAAATTAAGAGTTGGTTAATTTCTTGCCTCGCCTTGCGAGTACCAAGGGTACCATGGAGTTAAAACTTCTGCTCCGAGTTTCACCATCGAGTACCTAGTTGATGTCACTGGCACTCTTCCATCTGTGTCTCCACTGCAAGTAATCAAAGTGAATTGTTTTAAGGTTTGGCTCATATATATTGAGTTCATTTCAACATATGAGATGATTACCTATAGATCCAAACTCGAATTCCACTAGCCCTAAGCTCTTTGATGGTAGGTAATATTGAATCCGGCATGTCATTCCAACTCGGATAAATGGTGTTACTACATTAGAGACAGTTATCAGAATCGTACAAAACTCAATGGAAGAATCAATACGAGGGGAAAATATTTAGTACTTGCAAGTGTCCCAAGGTCCAGGAATTCCGGTAACATTAGCATGGAGAGCCTTTTGCACTTGAGGCTTGTTTAAGTAGCTGAAAACATAATTACCCGAGCATGGATCAAACCCAGATGCCTGTTTTAAGATGTAAAAGTTAGAAATAGGATTAATATTTATGGAACGGAAAGTTGAAGTATGCACTAGAAAAAAGGAGTAACTAAAATACCGAGGAGATATTTGAAGATGAAGAAGAGCATAAAGGAGCATAAATATCATAAGCATAGACTTTTCCTACAGCTGCATCTACTCTATCAAGAACTTCATTGCACGCTTTTGAGACAGAATTCCCAGATGAAAAATCGCATTTTGATTGAATTTCCTTGTGATTTTCATCCGATACTAGAGCGTGTGTCCAAAAGAAATCATATATTCCACTCAATTCATCCTCAAAATCTATTTCTGCATTTCCAATCTGAAACATAAACATCCAGAATGCAACATCAAGTAAACATGATTTATGGGAAGAAAAGAATATAGATTATTCAATATATAGTATAAACTTACCGCGATTCCTTTCAGTTTTATTACAGTTTGATTAGTGACTTTGTTGTTTTTAAGGATTAAAGAAGCAAGTTGAGGCACATAATGACCGGCATAACTCTCTCCAGCGATATAAAAGTCTCGCGTTTTGTACTCTGGAAATCTTTCAAACCAGTTCACTAAGAAGGTGTAAGAATCTGCTGCAGTTTGTTTGTCACCATAATTTACTGATGTGTTTGAGTAAGAAAATCCAACACCAGCAGGGGATTCCAAGAAAAGAATATTTGCCACTGCAATTCTCCAAAAGCACAAACTAATATTATTACATCTCCTAATTTTATAGTTTGAACAACGGTAACTTGTTTAAGGGTATAGAAGAACTAACATTTGTTCCAAGAATGTTTGTTATGATAGAGAGTTTCTCCATCAGGATTCACACGAAAAGGTCCGAGTTCTGTCATTGCTCCGCCTGCTAACGAAGAGCAACCAGGTCCTGCATCCACAATGATAATAAGATGCCGAGATTTTAATATATATAATCCAAAAATTATAGAGCGAATATGGATCTAAGATGATCCGATCAATTAAACATTTGAATTTAAATGTAATAAAAATAAATAAATTATATATGTGTGATGTTTTATTTTACATAATTAACATAATATTATTTCATCGTGAGTAACTAGAAATCTGACATGATAGCGAATCCGAGAAAACAAAATATATGATACAAATACGGAGCTAGCTAAATCTGACCGAATGCGATCCATGACAGATTATATAGTAACAAAACCAGGGTAGAGATAAATGCAAAAATACCTCCTATACTTTGTCTAATTGGCAAACAAATACTGGGTCATTTTTCTTAGCAAAAAACCCCCATATAGGGGTATAACTATCATTTTTCCAGCAAAATATGTACTACGGCTTGGGAGGGGGCTTTTTCTTAACAAAAAAAATAGCACAGGGAGTTTCTCGCTAATTAGACAGAGCATAGGGGGTATATTTGCATTTCAGTCAAACAAGGTAATAAATAACATGAGAATAATCTACTTGCCTCCATTCAGCCACAGCACTAAAGGCTTGGTGGAAGAATCTTCAGACTCAGTAAAATAGTAAAAAAGGGCCCGGCCCTCCTCAGGATTAACAGTGACATAACCGGAGTAGTGATCAAAATTCACTTTTGGTTGTCCTGGCAACGTTAAAATCTTGTTCGCTTCTTTCAGTCCCACTTGATGAGGTGCCATATAAACTGGTACTGAATACTCAGTAAAAGAACTAATTGATCTCTTTGAATGTCGAACTCTCTTAAGCTTTTCAAGAGGGTTAACAAATTCTCTCCCATCACGGTAGCATTTTGCTAAGACGAGAAAGCACGAAAGAAAGATAAGCAAAACAGATGGACCTTTCATTTTGTTTTGTAATTACAAGCTAATGGTTGAGGTATTTTATCATCTACATTTAAGCTTCTTTTATACAAGTACATGTAAAACATTTAAGATTAGTAACTTCTTATGCTTGTTTTGTGGACCCATTTTCTTTAGTTTTGGTTGGTGTTTTTGCTATCAATCCAGAAGAAGTTTATAATGAGCCGGCCTAATTTATCTTTAAAAATCTTCTGAGTGACTTTGATTAATTTTTGGTTTGTTTACTTGTTTCATCAATAAAGCTGGTAGTACCATAGTTCCAGGCATCTTTATTTATTTAACAAGAGTAAAATTACTAATATAAAAAGTTTGAATTGAGCGATAGGTATTCCTGATAAAACATATATGAAAATAAAATACTCAAATAAACACAAACATATACTAGTTAGTTGGCCGTATCGAAATTTTACAGGATATAGAAAACAAGAGATGGGTGTAAATATATACTGAAGTCGTTGATTTGGCTCTTGAGAACCCTTCTTTTTGAAACTGTTTCAGTCTCTTCCATTTATAAATTATTTTTGTTTCTACACAGGCAACAAATACTCAGCCTCCGCCCGGCTGCTGTACCCATTGAAACACCTTCGAGCCCCCGCACTGACCGTTTATTTGAGCAATTTATAATATTTAAAATAGTTAATTTATCCCCGATTGAAAAAGACTTTATTTCTAAAATAGCAGTATCTTTTTAAAACCATCCTCTTGCATATTAAATTTTTTGACATAATTCAATCTCAACCACTACAGAAAATCATTAGAAAGTTTATAGCGGTTCTATTAGTGTATTTATTCGATCTTGAGAGATTAAGTAATTTCACTCAATAATATTTTAGGCAATCTCAAGAGTTCTTTTCACATAATATGTTATTCCTTTTTTTTTTTTTTTTTTTTTTTTTGGATTTTGAATTTTGCATTTTGAGTTGACCAGCATCCTATGATGACCATACTTTGCCATTATGAGTCTTGAACGGAATGTGGGGCAAAATTAAAATTGGCGTTTTTTTGGACCATTGCTATTAGCCTTGCAGGTTGATTTTATCAGGTATTTAATTGATCTTTTTATAAATGAAATAGCTCAAACAACAGATAGAGCAATGCTATTACTGACAACAATTGCTTTTGTGATAGGGGCTCGCATTGTGAAGCTGCACTTTCAATTGAACTACTGTGTAGTTTACAATTTTTGGTTGCACCATTGCTATAAGCTAGTCTTTAGCACATCGAAAGACGATTATTCTTGAAGGAGATTGTTGACTTTGATATCACAATAATTGTCCTTGTAACAATACTTGACACTTGATCCCACAGTTACCACCCCCGAACTTTAATAGAATCCAAGCTAACCAACTTTTAAGGTGCTGGTTTGGTTCTCTCCATATTCTTTTTCTTGGAATTGTGCAAGGTTTGTTCATAATTTGCTAGTCAATCTATCTACCAAATACGCAGGGATCAAGCACATTGAGCACTGGCATGGTACAACGTCATACTTGGCCAGGGTTGGCCGAGACTTAACCATCGAGCAAGATGACAGAAAACTATTTCTAGCAAAGGTAAAATCTATGATAATTTAACATACTGACACACTAGTTCTATTATAATTTATAAGTTCATAACAAGCTTCTTCGAAGTCAAAATTGCAAATATAAAGTTTAACAAAAGGGGTGGGGGTGGGGGTGGGGGTGGGGTGGGGCAGGGCGGGGCGGGGGAGTATTCAATCCAGCTACAAAATTTCATCATCCCATAGAATTCAGGGATTGAGTTCATACGAAGGTACCCGTGACTAGCTCTCTGGTTGCTGGTGGTTGTTCCCATGACCATTGGTATATGCTCCATATGCTGCACCGGCACCATATCCATTACCATTGTAACCTTGCCTTCCATAGTAAGCCCCGTTCGCTCTAAACTGCGATAGAGAAGGAAATAAGAAAATAATTATACGTAAACGGGTGTTTAATCTAGTGGAAGGGACTTGTCCCTATAATACGATGATTCCAGGTTTGAATCTTCATTAGGATAGGCGCTCACGTATTGTGCCCGACAGTGACTCAAAAGATTAAGACCTGGATACCCTCGGGTAACAAGTGGGGAAAAAACAAAAAAGAAAAAAAAATAGCCGAGTGGAAAGGGACAAACTGAATGTCATTTTCTCTTTCGTGATTGTCGTGATATGATGTGCTGAATTTCGATATTGTTGACACAATATGATGATTTGCATTGGAAAAACTGTAAAATTATGTCGCTTTATCATATTTGGGGAAACAAAAGTTCAATTTTAGATTCTTAAAAGCCTCAATACAAATTGTTTAGCCATAAAGCAAGATATATATTGAAGAGTTACCTGTTTGTTACCAAGATTTCGACCCCAAGAAAGACGAACTGTCTGCTTGCCAATAACAGCCCCATTTAATCTCTGGATTGCATCCTCTGCACTACTTCTGTTGAATAAAAAACTAAAAGTCTTGAGCCAAATATCTAAAACAATAACATCCCCGCTATTTATGGTTTCCTGATTTAATGGAAGGTAACTTTTTCATCTTGGTCACTGAACATACATACTATTTGGTCAGTGAAGTTTTAATATACGGCTCAACGTATCAAAAGAAACAATGGCTCAACGAAAAGTTTTATAACGCAAATCATTAAATCAAAAGAACCATTGGCCTAACAAGAATAAATTTGTTTTATAGCTCACAGGATATTGGAGAAAAAGAGATATGAACGTGGTTAGAGAGACTATCACTGGTGTCTAAGGATGGCGTAAATTCATGTGAACTCGTCAGAGTAGTTGGCAATGATTTTTGGACATGCGGTGGAGGTTGAAGTTGCCAAAGCTTTGATTATGATTGAAGGCAATATCACTGCTGGTTAATACTAGTAATTTCGCACATTCACATTTAACTTTTGTAACTTTTATTTCCAAGACTTTTTATGTAGCAATTATCAAGTGGCTTTTATTCTCAGCTTACAATAAAGGCATTTGTTTCTTCCTTCAATCGGTGAAAAATGGGATGTATGGCATATTAGCAAATCCCCTCCTCCCCACCAGTATAAATCATGAGGAAAGAAACAGAGTGTACTTGCTGAACCAATTCTAGTACTTAAAAATGCAGCTTTGTATTCAAACAAAAAAAAGTAAATTCTTATGTTTTGTTTTTATCATTTCACCTCAAACTAATGATGCATTTCGGAAAGTTTCTGATTTAAGCTAGCACATTCAATAGGGGAAAATCAGATATCAGTATGTTTATACACATTTTTTTGGATAAAACCTTTTTCATTTATGTCCTCAACGGAAAAATTATTGCACTAATAAATCAAATCACGGAAATACCTGTTCACAAATTGTACAAATCCGCATCCCTTTCCAGCTGGTATTTTGACAGAGACAACCTCGCCAAATGGAGTAAAAGACTGTCTGAGCTCTTCATCGTTGACATCAGAGTCAAGTCCCCCTACAAATATCTATAGAAAGAAGGGTTGACATAAATTAGTGAATAATATATACCACCTGCAATAACTAGCTTCACAGAGGAGTAGGACTCACCGTCGTATTAGATGAATCATTCTCCAACTGACCTTGAGGCACAGCGCCATTTGATGCATATCCACCAGATAATGTTACAGCTAAACAACAAAAAAAGTCAAATTTGAAAAAAAATGCAAAGTTGGATTATTGACAAACTCTTATTGATAGACAAGGCATAGACATTAATGTTAAAATAGAATAATCAAAAAATGATGAAAATACTATTAGGATTTGATGCTAATTATCATTTACTCTTTCTTATGAAGTGTAAAAAGAGTAGACCATATAAGACTAAGTCCATATCACACACATGCATTTGTCAAGCATATTTTGTAAACATATGAATAACAAGAAAACTTATACCAAACCAAGTAACGTATTTTCTTTATGGCCAGTCAAACATTATGTGCCCATTGGGTGAGAATCAACACAGTAAAATATTTGGGTCTCAAACTCATTAAACAGGAGAAAGTGAATCTATATTTTTGGGCAGAAATGTAACCGACTATGTAACTGTAGGATTATATTGCACCTTGTGAAGAAAAGTGTTGTTGCAATGAAGGTTTTTTGGGGGTTGCAATACCAATACGCATAGGTCGATTGGAACAACAAACACCATTCATTTCAGTCATGGCTCGAGATTTTTCATTTTCATCGCCAAACCTGACAAAGCCATAACCTTTTGAACGGCCAGTATTTGCATCAACTACCACTTTTGCACCTTTAATAGAGGGATACCGACTAGCAAAGGTATCATGTAGTAGTGCATCAGTAACATCAGTATCCAAATCTCCAACAAATATTGACAGGTCAGAACCAGCTTCAGGACGCCTATCACCAGTGCTAAAGGCTGCCCAGTTTAAGCGAAAGGGTTGCTCTGTATTTGGCATCATGGTGCCATTATAGCTCTGCAGAACATTCTCTGCAGCTACATGAGTATTGAACTCAACAAATCCATATCTCTCTGATTGGCCAGTCTGCCTATTGCGGATTATCTTAACAGAAATCACCTGCGTGTTTTAAGTGTTAGAAGTGATTAATCCATCAGTAGAAAATACAACAGTTACATAAAGCAATAGTACCAACACACCCAAGAAATATCCAAAAAAAAAATGGCAATAATCACCTCAAATAATGATTAATTTGACCAAGGATAAAATTGCAACAGTAATGTATATATACGCACACATACACATTTAGATACATAAGTATAAAAGTATAAATATAGATATATGTATGTATATACACACACACATATATATAAACGGCAAAGGTATATGTGTGGAGTGTGGACATACACACTAATATGTAAGGAGACAACACCACCTACAATCACCTATTGGATAAAAATGCTAGTCCAGAAATCTTGCATAGAGTAAATATCCTGAAAGCATAAAGTAGAGAGACTGAGAGAGACATGGCAACGTGTCTCACGCATTATTGCTACCAAGTCTCACACATTATTGCCACCAGAGCTCCAAAAAAGCTTTTTTGTCTGTATGACTAATAGTATTGATGTCTGCAAGAAGAAGCTTGTTATCGACAGTCGCTACTTGTCAATCAAGATGGAGCTTTAATTTATACTCAACCAGATAAGACACTTGTGTTAGTTTTTAACTGGACAAATTATCATAGCTCGCAACTCATCCAAAGCACTAGAAAATCTAAATTTCATGACAGGTTTCCCTAATTGACGTCTTTCATCCCTGATAATGGGTAAAAGAGCATCGTGTTTTGAAAAGAATACACTTCAAAACATGAAGGTCACTATGATCACATGAACCCAAGAGTGCAATTCAAACTTCTCAGATCTGTTATTCAACTAAGAATTGCATATACAGAAAAATATGCAAGATAGATGATTGCCATCTTGAGACCCTTAGACTAGCAAAAGCCTTTCCTTAGAAAATGCCAATATTTTCTCCTCATTTCCTATAATTAAAATGTCACCAAGTCACACTCAAATTTTCTTCAAGCCAAAAATTTTTGATCAGGTTATGCTATATAAGCCAACAATCATTCATGCAATCATCATTCATTAAAGAGCTCCCTGTATGCAAATGCTCCATTGTAGAGAGCTTATGGACACAGTTTAGATTCATGTCATCAACAGATTGATGATATATCAATTCAATCTTCTCTTTTTACCACAAAATATTTCTTTGTTTTAACTTCCCTTCAAAACTTGAAAGCTTGTGTTCTACCAATGCTACATAAAAATTTGTTTTAGCTTAACATTAAGAGCAAACAAATAATGGATCAAAAATGTTAGCCACAACAAAAAAATATTTAAAGAAAGAAGATAGCTTCAGTCATTTATCTAGAACATGAGAGCGGATGCACCAATATCAAACTCCATTTGAAATTCCCTCCAATATTTTGATTCTAAATTTAGAAGTATTAAAATTTTGACTGATTAGTTAATATACGTGTGCATCGCATGTTAATAAGATCTAATTCACGTACTTCACTTTCCTTAAAAGAATAATATACAGCCTTCAACCGAGATAGATCACACAGTTACTTCACAGAAATAGGCATCAATTCAACAGAAGTCATATTTCCAACTTCAACGTGACAAAACACACAGCCAATCACAGTACTACAGCACTACCAAGTCAGCAAGTAACCACAAATACTAAACAAGCATTAAAAAATACAATTTAATCATTAGACACAATAATTCACCTCTCCAGATTGAGAGAAGCAAGACTGAAGATATCCATCATCCATCCACTGCTGGAGATCTCCAATCCAGATCGTCTTATTATCTTCACTCGAGCTCTGAATCTGATTCTGCTTCAACGGCTGCGATTGAGTTTGTTGCTGCTGCTGATACTGCTGCTGTTGGTGTTGCGGATGGTAGTACGGCACGTAATGCTGGTTGTACACCATCTGCTGCTGCATCGCCATGGCCGGATACTGCATCGCCATCCACTGCTGCTGGTACTGCTGCATCGCCACCCACTGCTGGTGCTGCACCTGTTGTTGCTGTTGTTGTTGTTGTTGCTGCTGCTGATTCAAATCTCCGCCGTTCATTTTACTATTCCGAAACCACCCCTCCCTCCAAGCTTGAGTTTTCACGAGAGCAGGTTAGAGAGAGGGAGATGAGAAGTCGGCTGAGGGGAGAATTAAAACTTAAAAGGAGTAAGAAGTGTGATGGATCTAGGGTGAGATTCAACGTGTGGCATTGTACTTGGCGACGTTTAATGTAAGCTGTAGATGTCTGGAGAGGGTTTCATCGTGGCCGTTGATTGGGTGGAGTGATACTGAGTGGGCCCAGTAGATACGCGGTGGTGAAATGGGTCCCACTACTATTTTAGATCTGACCAGTTTGATTTGGGTGGAGAGAGCAGCTACTTGTTTTGAATGACGGCTGCAAGTTGTGTTTGGATGTAACACAATGATATATTTGGTAAGGCAAAAATCTATGGTAGAAAACTAGAAACTAGAATATAATTTATGAAGATGGGAGTATTTTTTTATAAATGGAAATTGTGAGTATATTTTTTTATTTTACGGCTCGGACTGGATAGTGCATTTGGATTTTGGAATAGGTTATTTTCAGTGTGGTAACTCCAGTAGGATTCAAACTTAAGTTTCGCCTCTTGGGGTCGCAAGTCACTACAATATGATAAATTCGAAATTATGAGTATACAAACATGATAAATTATAGAATTTGTAGATAGAAGTGTAAATTATATCACGCCATTCGATTTGAACTTGCTTTGTAAAAGTTCATTTGAACTCGATTCATTTTATATTCATGAGCTCCATTCGTTATACATATTAAACAAACTTTGGTCAACAAATATGTGTTATGATTTTGGTCAATATAACACAAATTTGAACAATATATTATTCGTTAATTGAAATTTGATCCGAGCTCAAGTCTATAAGATATAAATTGATAAAATTACATGCAAAAATATCAAGTTATTTGATAACTAACTTGAGTTTGTCAATAAAAGTTTGTTTGAACTTGTCTTGTTTAATAATCAAACCAACCTCAGACATGAATAAAAATAAAATAAAATAAAATCAAGATCAAACATAACTTGAAACTCAATAAAAATAATTAAACTAAGCTTGAACAATTTGTTATTCAAATCTTCACGTTTACACCCCAACTTGTAGTGTTATATTATATCAAAAGAAATACTATATTTTTCTGAAGTTTGCCTATAAATCAATATTTTGATTTCGAATCATTTAATTGATTTTTCTTATACATATGTGTTTGAATCAAGTTTTCCATACGCCGACAAATCATAATTTGAACACCAAGGGCAAGAAACAAATAATCCAATTATAAATTATGGTAGGTGACCTCGAGAATTCAGACTCACGAAGTTATGACAAAAGTAAACTTGATTGACCACCACCATATCATACATTTGGGATATCTATGACTTAATTGGTTCAAATATTTTTTGATCACTCACTAGGTCAAATAATTATTCAAATGAAAAAATATTTGTGACCAACTAATTTCAGCAAAATTAAGAAAATTCTCGTTCATATGTTTTTTTCCCAAACACAAATTAAGATTACGTTGACCATGCCAAACACACTTTATTACAATGGTTCATTCGACGTTTGCATGGATACTGTTTTAAAGGCGACTTGGAACAGGCCTTAGTCAAAAAGCAGGGGATTCATGCATCTTGTTTAATCATGACCACCATGCCATTCATATATTGGGCTGGACGCTGGTTCATATGTATTGGGCTACATATATAGGAGGAAGTAGGTTATGATTTTTTTGGTCAACAAATATGTGTTAAAATAAGTTAGGTGCATCAAACCTCCAAATATTTTGATTAATTAATTAATAATTTTCATAGTGGGGATTCGGCTATGAATGGTAGTCTTTATATTCTTCATTTATTGTTTTTTGGAATCATTGCATTCAAGTTGTCAATTACTATTAAAAAAAATAAAAATTATTCAGTAGATCAGATTTATTTAAGCAATGCATGAACCCCTCCCTCTCGCCATTATGTATTTATTCTTGATAGGGTTGACCGGTCAAGTTAATTAATATTTTTAAGAATTTATTATAATATATATAATCTAATTGACCTATTTCATATAACAATACATATATTAATATTTTAAAATTTTAAAACGTCAAAAACATAAAAAAAAAAATCAATGTGATGAATCACCTAAAATATTAAAAAGTTTAACTATACACTATTAGCTAGATGAACAAAAAAGTTTGACACCAAAAAAAATATCATTTAAATGTGGTTGATTGATATGATACAATTTCTACTACAATTTAGAGTATCATCATGAAAATAAGTGAGTAGAATTTCCTAATACCAATAAACATGAGTAAGACCATTTGCAAATACAACCTTTTTCCTAGAAGAGACATTACATAAATTTGTAATAGAGATTTTAAATTTTGAATTTTGAACTTTCGGTATTATGTCAATAATTTTAGGTCTGTGGTTTCGTCTTTCATGATGATGTTATTAATAAAGTCAAGTGCATGTCCTGACAACATCATGTCATTTCACCAAATTATTAGTTAAAATGTTATTGTTAGGTTTAAGCCATTGATCTTTCATTAAACAAACAAGTCAAACGATTAAAACTATTATTTTTAAGCATGAGCATATATATTAAGAGTAGTTCACACCCAAACAGAATTTAACCACACCCATTTAATCACAAAATAAAGACAATTAGATAATACTTTCAAAATTATTTTCTTTAGTAAAAATTCCAACCAACATACGTCAGAATTATATTTCAACTTTTCCACTCGATATCATAAAAAATCTTCAGAAAACCCAACATAAATTTCAACATCGAAACCAAACCAAAATATATATCCAAATTCTTCAAAGATGAACCCTAAAAAACTTTAATATGTCCCTTCGCAATTTGAATTTGATGGAAGCCTACAAACAAAAATGTATAAAACAAAGTTGAAAAATATTAAGCTACAAAATTTCATTCATACTCAGCTTAGCTGCAGCACAACCAATTTCACTTCAATTACATAGTTATCCAACTGCTCTAACCGAACGACCTTGTGTCGGAAATAAGAGGAGATTTTATGAAGTAAAGAGGAACCCCAATTAGCTTCTACAGGTTAAAAGAATAAACGAATAAATAACCTAAACTAAACAACCTATATATACACAGAGAGTAAACACATTTACAACTTGTAATCTTCATATAAAAAGCTTTCATAATGTGTTCCCTCGAGTGTCTTCTTTATATCCTCCCAATTGTCTACCTGTGAAGACAAGGATCCTTTGTGTATTTTCACCTGCCGACTATTTAAGTCCCTTCGTGGAACTCTCAGAAAATCTTGAACATCTACCAATTTCTAGATAAAATTTAACAAGAAAAACGAAAAAGAAAAATTAGAACAAAGGCAAAGAGAATGAAATTTAAAATTCCAGGTTATGAAATGTGAAATGTCTTACAGTTCGATTCTTTATTATGTCCTCGTAGTATAGGATAATATGTCGAGTGCTCTTGAAATATTCCATGGATTTGGTTACTAGATCATCGACTTGCTTAAGGTTGGGTATAAGTAGTGTTGTATTTAGAGTTGGTTTATAACTAGCCAATATTGCAGCCTGCATAAAGTAAAACTACTTTAATACCTTCGCGCGAGCGCGTGTGAGTGTATATTATATATATATATAGAGAGAGAGAGAGAGAGAGAGGGAGGGAGAGGGGGAACCTCGTGAGGTGAGTGCACATGAGATTTATGAGTCCCGTTCAATAATTTGGCATTCTGGTCATAAGAGTTAGCAAGTATTGAAACCATTCTGCGCAAAAGGTTTCTTCTGAAAAGAAAAATTGCTGAAACTCCTTTAGCATTGAAATATTCAATGATTTCTTTGTGATGTTGCATTAAGCCCTGAAAAAACGTCAAAAAATGTAAATTATTTGCTAGGCTCTTTAGCAAGAATTTGATATACTAATGCATACTCAGCCAGATTGGCCAAAGAAAGGAACAAGAGATAAACGAATCTTGAACGCATCATAACTTCAGTTTGCAACATTACATGTAATCCTTATATGGGACTAAAGGAGCTCCATGAATTCAATAATGCCTTTATACACCACAATCCACATCCAAATACTAAGAGCTACAATTTAATAAAATTCTAATTTCAAGTTTGTTTGATTATTCATGCATTATATCGGTTGATATTATTACTTTAACCTTCATCTTTTCTTTATACATGTTTACCCCCCTTGAGCCAAACTACACAGAAACAAGTACAAAACTAAACAAGATAGAGTATCGGCCTAAAAGCAAAGCATTCTACATTACCACAACATTACAGAACCATTAAATTGAACATTGATATTTTGCTCATTGTGAAAATATAGTGGTTCAAAATATTGATATTCAAAGGACAACAAAACAAAGAGTAACCCCACAGAGGCTGAGAGAATAAAAACAACACAAGATATACCACGCAAATTTTTATTGGAATGTAAAAAATTTCAAAAAAAGAAAACATGAGTAAATAATACTATAATGAGTCAATAGTCAAATGCAGTCATCTTTGTTCTTTGGATAAAGCTTCAAATACTATCTTCTCACTCCACAATGCAAGTTTAGGCACTTTTGTTTTACGGATGCATCATTAAAATACAGATAACATTGGGTTTTTTTTCGTAAATTGAAGCTGTAATGCTCATCATTATTATATTCATACCGTATAGGTTAGCAAGCTTCTCTAAGGTGCTTGTGAGTCTCTAGTTATTAAAGATCAGAGAAATTACAGAACTATCATCGCAAAGATGTTTGATACTTCACACGCTAAAAGCAATAATCTTTGCAAAAGATATTGATAGTCGAAAAGTGATAGTGCTGACCTGATTAAGCATCCATTTCAACCCAACAGCAGCAGTGCACTCGTTCTTAGAAGCACTTGTAAGCCAATCTAAATTATATAACTTATCCAAAGTTTCAACAATCGTTGACATATTACTTCTCCGAACCTTAACCGAGAATATCTCCCCATTGGAGCTTATGTTGATATGACTATTCAAAAGTGTTTCAAACCATCCACTTCCAGACCTCTGAGTGGACAAAATTGCAAAATACCGTACAGGGTTGCACGCACATTCGTCCCTAATAAATCACCAAAGGACATATCAGTAAATTAAACGGTGACTCAACATTTGATTATCAAAGAAACACTGCAGCATTAGAAGTTTTACCTGCTGAAAGTCTTTGGTTTAGGGAAATGCACATAAGGTTTTTCTGAAGGTTCGATGTTAGTTGCATCACACGGTCTCTCCAAAACTTTTACATTTAATATATGTTCAGTAGTTTTTCCACCGATTTGCTTAAGACAGACTGAACATATATAAACCCCACAAACCATGGCGAAAATCAAAACCACCATCCTCAATACAAGTGGATTTTTCTTTTGTGGCTTTAAATTCAAGCTATCCTGAAACTCATAAAATTTGAATGTCAACAAAACACAGAGCAAATTTCCCAAATTCATTAAGCTTGACTAGGAGCCCACCAAGATAAATTCAGGATATAGAAGATAGGGATTTAATTTTAAAACCAATAGTACTGCCTGGAATTTAATTTCCCAATTTAATAGCAACAAGACAGTACCCATTAAATTTCAAGAACTTTGAGTAAAATTTTGACAACCCTTTTAAAAATCAGACAAAAAAGGAAAAAAATGTGGGTTGCTTCCATTGAAACTATCAGAATCCAGAGACCAAAAAAGCTTAAAATGTACAGTACAATATACTCCATAAACATCCGGAAATCCAAATACCCAGATCACGAAACACGAGATAAGCAAACCCAGCAATAAAAAATAAGCTTTACGAAAACAAAAACAAAATCCATATCTATTATCAAGGGCACAAATAAATTACCTTGGCGAATAAACAGAGATCGTCTGCCATTATTTGTTTCTGTTTATGCCCAAAAAGGGAGGTCAGATTCAAGTCCTCTTTACCCTTTTCTTTTTAGCTTTATTCATCTCTTTCCAGTAAAATTCTACATGCAACAATACACGTATGTGTATCTATTGAAATAGATTTGAGCTTTTTCTCGTGAACAAAAGTATGATGAGGTGCTTCTAAAGGCAAATTTCACGCTCCGCTTTTTTTATATATGTACTATTTTTTTTTCCCAGATTTTCCTTCAGATTTACACCTCCCCCCTTATTATTACGTTTGTGTGTGTGTCTCTCTCTCTCTCTAAACTGCTTCTCTTTTCTTGAGGACAGAGAGATGGAGAGTAATGTGGGTTCTGACGTGGAAGGATCCCAATACAGGGTAGGGACCATCTTTGGAACGACACCGTGTTGTTAATATCCCCATTGATTTTGTCGATCATTATTTGACCACCTCATAATTGTAGTTTGAATCTTAATTTAGAAAATTGAAAGCGGTTAGTATTAATTGTTTTGAATTGACTCACTCTAAGCTTAATCCAAATTTGCACCTGGAAATATATCAATTTGTCACTTTGCACCTTACAAAAAAAATCTCAATTTGCACTCTTAAAATATGTATTTTCTTTCACTATGTACCCTGTGTGATTTTCAAGTATAAAATTAGGGGTATTTTTGTCATTTCATTCAACAGTCAATATATATTCCCTTCAAAATATAATAATGTTATATTTATGAGCAAGCAAAATTGACAAATTACCCTTTAAAATAACTCTGGACAAATTACACTTTACCTAAAGCATTATACAATTATTTTATAATTTCATATGATTTAGTCTTTATTTTTTTAGCTAAGAAAACCAAGTCTTTTTTATTTTATCGGAAGAGCTATAAGATCTATTAAATTTAAGATTCAATTCATTATTTTAATAAATATAGTTTCAGTGCTTCCATAGATCTATCTAGAGACGATAATGGAAGAAAATAAAGAAAGAAGAAAAACTTCAGTTGAAAAAATTTAAGAGCATATCAGGCAATTGAAAAATTATGCTCTAGTAG
The DNA here is from genome assembly GCA_030819805.1 of Penstemon newberryi var. newberryi. Classification (NCBI taxonomy): domain Eukaryota; kingdom Viridiplantae; phylum Streptophyta; class Magnoliopsida; order Lamiales; family Plantaginaceae; genus Penstemon; species Penstemon newberryi. The sequence continues at coordinate 8,190,456 of JAUALY010000004.1, read as the reverse complement.
CAACATTGTTATTATGTCAGTATTGCAGTCATTTTTTTTTTCATAATTATTTTAATAGGCAATTCGTCAATTGTCTTTTAATTGCATTTAAATCTCACATTACTAGATTTTGGAGGCAACATATGTTGACCTTTGAATGGAGTGACAAAAATACCCCTAATTTTTGGCTTGAAACTCACTTAGGGTGCAAAGTAAAAGACAATATTTATTTTGAGGGTGCACAGTGGAATTTTTTTTTTTTTAGGGTGCAAAGTGCAAAATTGATATATTTTCAGGATACAAAGTAGGATTAAGCCCTCACTCTAAGGCCTAAGATTAAATAAATATACTCAATATTTTGCTCGTGTTCGTTTGCTCAGAGGTTTTTTTAAAGACAAGCTCGACATGAGAAACTAAGAAATGACCGTTCAAAAGAAATTTGAAATTTCAGTTATTTATCCCATTCATTTTTTTATTTTACCATGTTTTTTTAAAATTTATTATGGAGTCACAAGTTAGTGCCTAATCTATATTATTATTTTAATAGAGGACATAATAAGTGTTCAGAGTTGAAAAAATAATCTAACTTTATGATATAATATATTTTATAGGGAATATTACAATGATGCCCTCAGTCCCAAATGCATGATAACAAGAAAAGGGCCAAAAGTGCTTTTGAAAAATCTAACTAATTATAAATCCATAATCTTTTGGCCAGCACTCAGCAGCTGCCCCACCCTGTTATTTTAATTATAAATTTATAATCTTTTGAAAAAATCTAACTAAGAATTAGTTGTATTTATTTTTTAATGAGTTTAATATGCCTCAGTAATGAGAGTTATGTTTTTTAAAATCTATAGTCTTTTTGGCCATAACTCAGCAGCCGCACATAAATTTATAATCTTTTAAAAAAACTAACTAAAATTAGTTGTATTTTTTTTTAATGAGTTTCATATATTGGGGCTCAATAATGACTGGAGTTATGGGCTTGTGGAATTTGATCTATGCTTTATTTTCTTATTCTAAAGAGTAATTAAATTTTACCAGTGTATTAATGTGATTTATTTGTAATTTTGTTTCGATATTTTACTGGGCCTCTTGATTTTGGATGGGCACAAATTCGTCTGAATTAATAAATGAAGATTAATCTGTTGGCCACAAGAGAGATAATCATGTCTTTTTGGGTTATCTGAAAAGCATTTTGGCCCACGAACAATGGCCTAGTTTCCATAGTCCAACCTCTTGAGTAGAGAAATCTTTGTGGGCCTGTTTTCTTATATTTTTAAATCTCAAATTAAAAGGCGTCCGAAATAATTAATATTGTATCCTTAAATATTTTTATTATATCATTTCAAATTTTCAACTATAAACCATCAGTTATTCCACTTATTTGTTCCAAAAAAAAAAAAAAAACCCATTCAGCTATTTCCCGCAATTGCAAAATAATTACCCTGATGACGAGTTAACTTATAGTATTACTAGCCACACTTGCATACGTTTCGCGTGCATAATACGTGGAAATTGTAAACCGTATTTTTAATAATTAAACGAATTTATTAATTGAATTTGAAATATCGAAATTTTAATAAGCAATAGTAATATCATCTTTAGAAAACTATAATAATATCATTCAGTACTCATTCTTTATCCTCGATAAAAGTAAATATGAAATCATTACAAAAAATAAATCTGACTTGAAATTTCTAAATATAACGTTATGTTTTTGACGTGACTTCATGTTGACGAACGCCACCAAGCCATTGCTTTTGAAATTTAAACTATTCTCCACTCCATCCTGTAAGACTCATCTGCAAACATTTTGGAAGAAGTTTATAGGAAATAAATTAATATGAGGAGAAAAGGAAGAAAAATGCTTGAAATGAAATGAAAATTGAAAGGTAGGAAACTTTTTATGAAAGAAAAAGTGAAAACGTGAGAAAGTGTTCGAATTTGTTAGTTAAAAAAAAGGAGTTTATGTTATCCGTGCATTGAATAACATGGAATGTGGATAGTTGTAGTGGAGGAAGCCAAGGGTTTATTTGGATGGGTTTTGACTCGGTTTCGCATGTCTCGTTTTTAAAAAAGGTTTTGGCTGGTTTTGGTGAAACTTTGAAACTCCATGTGGTTAGGTTTTGGATGTTGGGTTTTGTGGTTCTGAAAAAGTTGAAACCCCACTTAGATTGATTTTGAATGTTGGGGTTTGGGAGAAAAAGTAGATAATAGGTGTCAGATTAATGTCTTTTAGGCTTGTCTAAAATGAGATTTCATCAAATGAAGAGCATGTGATACAGGGTTTTATCGCATGACATATGCATATGTTCTCTTGTACATTGGAGTACTATTAATAAGTCTTACTCCAATTACAATATCCTCTCCACCAAATCCTCCCAACCCCAACCCACCCGACCTCAAACGGCTTCCGGCGGAAAGAACCAAAACCAATTTCAACAATATATTCTTTGGAAAAACCATGAACATATCATATTTTTATATGGTGGTCAATAAAAATAAATAAATACCTTTGGTACCCATTATAAAAGGAAGGAACAAGATGAACAAACACGTTACAATAATGTGCTTAAGTTGAATTTTAGTAAATGAAAGAAAAACAAAAACAGTTCAATAAATCTCGGTTTTGAATTTTATTAATTGAGATGATGTATAGAACCATGTATTTGTTGATATTATTTTTCAGTACCGCTTTTTTTTTTTTTTTTTTACAATTCTGTCTACATAATTAAAGAAAAAAAGAAGTTAAAAAATTAATGGCAGCGGGGACTATGCCTCGCGATAACCAATTGCGGAAAGTGAGGAAGTTCGAGTTTTTTCGAAATTGGTGGAACGAGGGAGTTTTGTCGAAGTTTGTAAAAACTCTTAAAACTAACATATCAAATATATCATAAATATCTTGAGATCGGAGGCTTTTTAGAATGTTTGCTACACAATATGTGCATATATTGAATTTTATAGGTTAAGTTGAATCAACGAGTTGGATTTATGCACAGAATAAATTTCATAGGATCAATGTGTTGAATCAGCAAGTGGGATTATGCTTTTTGGTTGATGATAGGGATGTGTATGAGTCGGATTAGGGTCAGATCATGATTGATTTAGATCCGACTCCATTTAATTCGAAACATATTCAGGTCGGATTCGAATCTTACTCATAACTAAATTTCTCGAATCCAACAAATCTTAGTCGGATTTGGTCGGATATCAAATCTTTTTCGGATCTAATAAAATCTTGACTTTCAGAACTTACACCTGTATTTTCTCGTAAAAGAAGTTTGTTAACTTTACAATTTTAATTCAAATATTCAAACTTTTTTTACTAGATATTCATGTTTTTAGATGAAAATATGCATAAAAATGATATTATGACTGAATTATTAACTACTATCTTCTTAAAGATATTATTTAATGTTACTTATTTATATAAAATATTACGTATATTTAACTTTTTATTTATTGTTGGGTACAGTTCATTAACGGATCAGATCGATCTAGATCCATATTCAGTTCACATATTTCGAATTACAAATTTTCATAATCGGATCAGATCCATAGAATCTCTAATCGAAAAAGAAAAACTAAGAAATAAGGCTAGATTCGGATCGAATTCGAATTGAAATCCAGCCCATTCGCAGCCCTAGTTGATGACAGTAAGTTCAGTAACCATGCTAATTGGGCGGGTAAAAGAAAATGACGATAAATGGGCTGATAGTAATTTAATAATCGAATTGTTGGGCCATAACTTTCTTTTTCTCAAATGTTGGGTGTAGGGCTGTCAATGGGGCGGATTTCAATCCGGATTCGTCCGAATTCGGTAAGATTTATTAGGATAATTGTCTGATTAGAGATTCGATGGACCTGATCCGATTATAAAAATCCGTAATCCGAAACTCATGGAACTAATATGGATTTAGGTCGATCCGTTACGTTACAGATCCGTATCCGACAATAAATAAAAAGAAAGATATATATACATAATATTTTTATAAAAGTAAGTATCATTAATAATATTTCACCATCAATTTAAGAAGATAGTAATTTATAACTCGTTTATAAATTTATTTAAACCAATATTTTCATTCTAAAAATATGAATATAGTAAAGAAACTTTGAACATGTGAGCTAAAATTAAATAAAATTGAAAAGTTAATAAACTTGTTTTAGGAAAAAATATTAATTTAACTTTTTAAATGAAAATTTATTGGATCTGAAAAAGATCCAATATCCGGCCAAATTCGACCAAGATCCGTTGGATTTAAAAAATATAGATCCGACGGATTCGATCCGATATAAATGGAGCCGGATCTGGACGAGCCTGATCCGACCAGAATCCGACCAATTGACAGCCCTAGTTGGGTGGGGTGCGAGGAGAAATTATATAGTATAACCGTTGCATCACGTCATCAAGTACAGGTGGTGCACCCGACCAATATATTTATTACATATGTAGAGAAATCTTGCATCACCCCATGTTTTTCTAAAATATAAAATTTTAAAATTATGTTCATATTACCCGAAACATGGGTGATGTGGGATTTCACTCCACATGTAATAACTAAATAATTTATTGGGGGCAGAACCCCAACAACTAGCATATACATCCGCCCCTGAGTGTGTACTGTATTTAATAATAAAAATGTCTTTCTTATTTTTGAGAAACAACATAAACAAACTCTAATTTTTATTTTTGACATAAAATAATCTACTTTTTTTCTCTATAAAAAAAAATTGTATGGACATAATATAACAACTTCATAAAAAACATGACACTGGACAGCTCCGTCCCTCCCGCGATGCTCCACTAATTTTTTAATATAAAATCCTACAAATTTTGACAGGGAAAGTTGGAATAAATTTCCTGTTGATTGCTCCACTTTCTTCAATATTGAAAATGATTGATGCTAACTGGGTCTTATTTTACCACCGTTAATTGCAAATTATTAGTACTAATCAAAACATCTCCAATCTTTTTCTCTGTCTTTTGTTCTTGTTAATTTTTGCTGCGCGAAAGCAATTTGTAAAGACCAACAGGTGATTGGTCTAGTGGAAGGAACTAGTCACTACAAAGTAGCGGACTCAGGTTCGAATCTCTGTTGGGAGAGGTTCCCACTTTATGTGTCCGACGCGCCTCGAAAGGGATTAAACCCTTGGGAAACAAAAAAGAAAGCAATTTGTAAAGCATAAAACCAACAATTCCACGTACTCAAAACTCTATAAATAATCTATTCAAATTCAATTCCACCACTCAAATATTCTTCACTTTCCCGAATGGCCGTAACCTCAACTGAACTACTCCACGATTTCTTCCCTTTAATCAGAGAATACAAAGATGGCCGAGTCGAAAGACTAGCAGGAAACCTTTTCATCCCAGCCTCAACCGATCCCGAAACAGGGGTTCAATCCAAAGACATCCAAATCGAACCCGAAATCAATTTATCCGCCCGGCTTTACCTACCCGAAAAACCCGACCCGACCCAAAAACTCCCTATCCTCGTTTACTTTCACGGCGGCGGCTTTGTAGTCGAATCCGCATTTTCTCCATTATACCACAAACATCTCAATTTATTAGTAGCGGAAGCCAATGTTTTGGTCGTATCAGTAAATTACAGATTAGCCCCTGAGCACCCACTTCCAATTGCTTATGAAGATTCATGGCTCGCCCTCAAATGGGTTCATCAAAATAAAGAGGAATGGATTGGAAAACACGCAGATTTGGATCGTGTTTATATAGGTGGAGATAGTCCCGGCGGGAACATAGCACATAATATAGCTATGAGAGCTGGAAAAGAAAAGCTTCAAGGGATTAAATTATGCGGCGTCGTTTTGAACTGCCCATTCTTTTGGGGGAAAGATGTGATTGGAAATGAAGCGAAACACGCAGTTTTTTCCAAGAGTTATTTGGATAAACTTTGGCTTTACGCTTGTCCGGGGGCAGTTGGGTGTGATGACCCAAGGATAAATCCGGGTATAGATCCGGATCTTTCGAGTATCGGGTGTAAAAGAGTGCTCATTTATGTTGCGGAAAAGGATGTTTTTAGAGAAAGGGGTTTGTATTTTGAGGAAGCATTGAAGAAGAGTGGATGGGGAGGAGAAGTTGAGGTCGTGGATGTGGAAGGGGAAGATCATATTTTTAATGTTTTTTCTCCTTGTGGGGAAAGTGGTATGGCTATGTTGAAAAAAATGGCTGATTTTTTGAATTGTAATAAGTAGTTTTGTGTATTTAGTTTATTTTGTGTGAGGTAGTTTAATGTTATTGTTTGCTATAAATTTTGCACGGCTTGCCTCGACGTGCAAATGACTCGATGTGGTGTAAAATAAGTGCGGGCGTGCCAATGTTTGTGAATGCAAACATAACGATTTAAAAATTGGACATATTGATATCGATGTAAAATATAATTAAATGTCCTAATAAGGCTGACTTCTAATCAATCGATTGCGGCGGAATAGGCAAACACTACCCCTGATTCTTTTCCATGCCTGTCTGGCCGCAGGACTTAAATAATTTATGATAACCTTTCTGAAAAGCCAAAGTTTCATAGCCAATTGATGGCTTACTCAGTACATCAATGAATTTACAAATCAGTAATTGAGCTGATAATCAACCAGTTTAATTTGTATCTACTTGACTTCAAAGACATAACTAACATACTGACCATGCCTCAATGAAAATCACTTGACGTAAAACATACTTTAATACAATCAAGAGATGTGAGCCAAATACTTCCATATATCAATTAAACGGGAAAGAAATACATGAGTCTTAGCCTACAATGAATTCCCCGATTTACAGACATTACAAAGTATGCAAAACGATAAAAAGTCTCCTGTGTTGGCATATGTTTCCCAAAACGAGCTGATGATCCTTTTAACTCTTGAAAATTACTCCTTGATTGGCAGGTAAACCCACCAAATGAGTTGATGTGTAAATTAGTGCAAAACTTGTTGACATAAAGTAAGAATGACGGCAAGTAATTACCATCAGCGGATCGCCCAACCTTGGCAGATGGCAACCAATCGGGCTCCTGACCAGCGGATGGCCACTGGAAAGGGCATCTATTGAGCAGATGGCTACTCAAAAGATAGCTATCAGGCAGTGACAGCGAGCCCATCAAGCAGATGGCTACTTGATGAGGTTGTCATGTAACTACGTGGGCACTTACATGACGTTTGCAGCGTACTATTTTGCTTGAGATCTAATGGTTTCGTTCGAAACAGCTTCGCTGACGGCAGAAGCAGCTTTGCGGCTTACTTTGAGAGGCGGCGGTGCTGAACTTCAGGCTGCCATGTCCTGCTGTCTGTGGAGGATTGACGATTGATATCAAGGAATTGGTAATGCTGACTGACTGACAGAAGCAGCGTATGCTGGACTTCCGGAGAGGCGTTGAGCCGATTTCAGTGTAGACTGAGTTGATTGATTGAGTTGTGTGTTCTTTTGAATGTGGCAGCCTCCTGATATTTATAGTAGCTTATAGATTTGATCGGTTGATGGCAGTTTTCTCCACTACCTCCACTACTTCCACTACTGGCAGTTGTCTCCTTCACTCCCACGTTCAATTTTCAGAGGTAGTTGATGGTTTGATTTTGAATTGAGACTAATCTCCAGCCTTTTGCTTTGTAACCAACTTTGAGACATTTAAGGGAGGTTGTTGTATTAACCTCAAACAGTTAGCTAACTACGTGGCTCTTTATGATTATCCCTTTAATTAATTATCTTTTGATAATTAATTAGTTAATCTGCTATTGGGTCGGCCCTTTCACGTGATTGGGCCCTTTAATTATTTTGGGCCACTTAACTACTCTCTGGCCCAATTAATTTGTTTAATTAACTAATTAGCTCTTTTTCAGCTGAGATGGCCGATCTGGGCCGATCTGGGCCAATTCGTATTAATGGCTTTAGGCCATGAATTAATTAATTCCTTTTTGGCCATATCTTGACTTAATTGGGCTTAGTCTATTTCGGTTGGACCAGCCTTCTGGGCCAAAGTTGGCCCGACTCGTTTTCATCTCCTTGGCCTTGTTATTTTCGGCCCATTGCTGCTTACTGGCCCGTTATCGAGCCACTATTCCTCGATAAACCGAGGGTGATTTTTTGGATACAAACAGTTATTGCTCTTTTGCTTTTTTTTTACTTGTAAAATGGATGATTATATGGGTGTTTAATGTAATGTTAATATGTTGTTGAAGTGAATTAAAGGATAGAAGAAAACAATAACAACAACCCAAGGTGGTTGGGCCAAGTGGTAGTGACTTGCGACCCCCAGAGGCGAGACTCAAGTTCGGATCCTACTGGAGACATCACACTGGGGAGGACCTATACCCTTTGCTCTCTTCGGTCCGAGCTGTAAATACACAGTCTAGTAGATCAAAAAAAAGAAAACAATAACAACAACCTTGGTGTGTGCTATTCATTCTTGAGGTTCATGTTTCTTGCTTTTAGTACACATGTATATAATAATCACACCAAAAAAAATACATGCATATACTAATGGCAAAGGTACATTGCAAACAAATGTGTTTTAATGGGATTTAGCACTGTGAAAATTGTAGAGTAATAGTGATAATGTAAATTTGGTGCACCAAAAAGTTAGGTACTCTGATTAATTATTTTGCTTTTACGGGTCACCTTTGAAGTTTTATATAACTTTATCTCGACTAATACTCTATAAATGATGTGGCATAGGATATTTGAATCTGAATTCCATCAAATAAAGTCGATCAAGGCCATTCTCTTCAATAACTCGAATAATCTGCATCGTGGTATAAATAGGATGACTGATGACCTCGAAAAGTCATCTTAATCAGTCTAAGCTAATGATGTGTCAACCTTCTTGTAACTCGTTTTCAGTTGTACATCCAACTATATGTTAGTTTGGTCCTAACGTTTCATTCTACGAGAATTTCAATCAAATTGTTCAAATTGTTGCTGACATCCTTCAACTTAGAGGCTTCACCTCTACTCGATCTAGAGATGAACCCTAATATGCAATCTAAGAAATCCTAATTTGCAACAATGGTTCCTTAAATATTTCTTCTTTATACCTTTTTAAATAATAAAGACAACTAATATTAAGCATCATAGGGTCATCTTCGGGTCCGACCCTCCAGTCTAGCCCAACATTCACTTATAATTTTCGATATTTATTCATTTTGTGAATTCAAACTTATACTACGATCAAACAATTGAATATTCTCGGAAAAACATCTACATTAATCAGATTCACAATTTATATATTAGATAAATAGTGTTTATCTATTCATAGAAAGTTTTAAGTTATACTAAGCTACTACATCATATGTATTATTTTTTGAAATTATAGCATAATACTCCTTATTACATGATACAATAACATACTTTTATTTTGTAATATTGTTATCATTAGGACAAATTTGTATACATATAAGGTTGGCGATATTGTCAGAAAGTTAATTATTGATAACATTGTAATTTGTAAGAGCAACTTATTCACTATAATGTTTAATTCATCATTACTTCTCTTATATGAGTGAAAATAATTACTTGTTATTTTCTCTCTTTTCCTTCCCTTAGTATGGGTAAATGACAGAAAAGAAAAATTAATTAATGCTATATTCTTATACAATTTTTTTTCCCTTTCCTCAATAGGCTAACTTAGAGCCTGTTTGTTTGGCGTTTTCCAAAACAAAATCGTGTTTGAAAAATGTCAAACACACATTTTTCTACTTTCTGAAATAAATTTTTCATCTCTGAATTTTCTCAAATTATTCTCTCAAAAGCCAAACAAACAACAATTTTCTTATCTCTAAACAAAATCTATATAAACCCTACTCTGATTTAACATAAAGTAGCATATCTCTTACACAATTTATCTCACATAACAAATACGATTTGACATAAAGTCTTACACATCTTACACCTACACCTACAACCTAACTCTTCCAAAAAACCTACACCTACTTTATTTCTCAAACCACTCTCTCAAAACTCAAACAAACAGCATTGCAAATCGAGATTATTTCACAAACCTTCACTGCTCTCCAAAAAGACCCTTAGGGCCTGTTTGTTTAGCATTTCTCAGATTTTTTTTGTGTTTGGAAAATGCCAAACAAACATGTTTTCTACTTTCATAAATAAATTTTTCATCCATTAATTTTCTCAAAAGCCAAACAAACAACAATTTTCTTATCTCTAAATAAAACATATACAAACTCTACTTTGATTTGACATAAAGTAACTTATCTCTTACACAATTTATCTCACATAACAAACATGATTTGACATAAAGTCTTACACATCTTACACATATAACCCAACTCTTCCAAAAAAACCTACACCTACTTTATTTCTCAAATCACACTACAAGAAAATCGAGAAATTTCGACTTTAATTTTTCGACGGACAAAATTCCGTTGAAATTCGAAGGAAATTTTCGACAGAAAATATTTCCGTCGAAATTTTTCGACGGAATAATTTCGGTCGAAAATAATCCATCGAAATACTATATTTTCGAGAATAAATGAAAAAAAAAGGAAAAATAAAAAAAAAATTCGACGGAAATTAATTTCCGTCGAAAATTCATTTAATTTCGACGGAAATTTGTCCGTCGAAATTTTAATAACAAAAAAAAAATAAAGAACGTAAATAAATTTCGACGGAAAATGTTCCGTCGAAATGTTAATAAAAAAATAAATAAAGAAAGTAAATAAATTTCGACGGAAAAAGTTCCATCGAAATATTAAATTTCGACAGATAATTAATTCCGTCGAAATCTGTTTTTAATTTCGACGAAAATGACTTTCCGTCGAAAATTAAAATTTCGACGGAAATGAATTTCCGTCGAAATCTGTCTTTAATTTGCCCGATCTGTTCATTTCAAATTCACTTTCTTTCATCTTCTTCTTCATACAGCAGGAGCCGACCTTCAAGCCTCCACATTCTTCTTCTTCTTCATACGTGTTGCTCTAAAATCCCTCCCGCCGTCTCCGCCTCCATCTCCGGGTCCAGATCCACCGCGGCTCCAGCTCCACCCCTCCACCGCGGCTCCGATCCAGCTGCTCCAGCTCAGCCTCGCGCGCCGCGGCTCCAGCTCCAACTCCGCCGAGGCTCCAGCTCCACCTCCGACGCGGCCACGCGCGCCTCCTTCTCCACTCCGCCGGTGCTCCAGCTCCGCCACGTCTCCGGCCCTACACCACCACCACCACAAGTGCTCAATTTTACTAAGGTATAATGTCTTTAAATAATATTAATTTTGCCTTTTTAATTGGTAATGTGTGTGGTTATTGTAAAAATTAGGGCTTGAATTAGTGTGAGAAATTAATGTTAGTTGTTCTTTGAGAAATTAATAATGTTAGTTGTTCTCTTGAATGTTTAGGCAAAGAAAAATTAATAGGTTATGTGTATTGTTAATGATTTCTCCATTGTTAATGATTTCTCCTTTGGTTGATTTCTTAAGACATTTTTGCTTTCCATTATTCGATTGTTGTTAGATGATTTCTAATTTGGTTGATTTCTTAATACACTAGAGATACAGGTATATATGGCTTTTTGTTAAACTAGTACTAGTATATTATACTCCTACTAAATTTGCCTTCCGGAATGACTAGTAGAGTAACTAATTAATACTACTTCGTATGAATGATATCTAAAGTCAGCCTTAATGACTAGTAAATTTCAATTGTTTATGTGATTGATTTATTTTGTTTTTGTGCAATAGAACCGGGTTCATACGTACGGAGTTTTTGTTTGTTGTTTGTTGTTGATTGATATTGTTTTCAATATTAATTTGATATAATATATTCCAGCTTCGGTGAAAGTCAATTAAACTCGGCACATAAATTTGCTCAGGCATCTTTTTATGATGATATGCATCTGATGCTATATTGTTATTAGATGAATCATGTGGTAGCACCAGGGAAAGCAGAGGCTGGAAAAGAAGTCGGATATGTCAAGAAACTTTAGAGATGGAATAGTGACGGACTTTAAGGCCAAAAGGAAGAAAACTGGTGGAAACTGTACAGCCATACCAGGGACATCATAAAGAGAGAGACTCCTTGCAGCTCTGCTACTTCTCTCCACCTCCACTCTTCTCAATTTTCACAGCTCTGCAATTGAGTTGCAATTTTGTTTAGGGTATGTATGATTCTTATTTATAGTTGATGATGAGTTCCCGAAACACCGGATGATTAGTTGTTTGTTTGTGATTGTTTTGTAGTACTTGGATTTGTAGTAATTGGAGTTATTTACTTTAATTTGTGATTGTATTTGGAATTTCGTAGTTGGATGTTTGATGATTAATTAAAGTATGTTTTGAATATTGAATCATGTTTATTAAAATGTTTTTGAATGTTATATTATTGTTTGTCGAATGTATAATTTTGGTATAATTAACCACTGCAAAAAAAAATAAAAATAAAAATAAAAATTGAAAATTTCAACGGAAATTATTTCCGTCGAAATCTACGGAATTTCGACGGAAATATTTTCCGTCGAAATTTATAAGATTTCGACGGAAATAATTTCCGTCGAAATTTCTGTCGAAAATCTATCTGTCGAAATTTCCGTCGAAAAATTTTCCGTCGAAAATTCCGTCGAAAAACGACACATTTTTCAACGACCCATTTCGGTCGAAAATTCCTTCGAAATTTCTCGATTTTCTTGTAGTGTCACTCTCTCAAAACTCAAACAAACAACATTATGCAAATCGAGATTATTTCACAAACCTCCACTACTCTCCCAAACTACTTTTCCCAAACATGCCCTTAGACTTTTCCAAATTTCTGAAAGTAAATTTCCCATAAATTAGCATATTAATTCTTGTCATTTTTTCTTGTGATCGCTAGTTGGATATACATTAAGATAATTTTGGGAAAATCAATCTTCTTCTAGAAGAAATCGAGCCGGCTTGCTGTAAGGTTATCATTGTGCCAAGAATCTAATTAATTGCTACAAAATGTAGTTGATCCCTATTTATTCCATCCACCAAACAAGCGTACCCAGCTTCACTGTTTCTTCCCAACTTCTTCACCTAACCATTTCTCTATATCAATTCTCACCCGAAATGGATTCCAACCCGACCCATATAACCCACGATTTCCCACCTTTCTTCCGGGTCCACAACACCGGCCACATAGAAAGATACATCGAAAACGATTTCTTATCCCCATCAAACGACCCCCAAAACGCCGTCCTATCGAAAGACGTCATCCTCTCGCCGGAAAACCATGTTTCGGTCAGGATATACCGCCCCAATACCCCCAAACCCGAGTGAGTGAATAGAAAATTAACTCTTCTAAATATGACTTATATCATAGACCAAAAAAAAAGAAAAATAGATTGGACGAGTGAGTGAATAGAAAATTAACTCTTCTAAATAGACAATTTCACTCCATGTGATAAATAAAATGGCAAATATTTCATTGTGTTTTTATAAAAGAAGCACACCAACTCCCTCTTGATGTTTATATATTTACAAGTAAGTGTTCATTTACACATATCACATGAAAATAAATTGCCTATTTACGTAGATCACATGTGGTAAAGTAAGGTGAATATATTGCATTGTAGAGTGTATGTGCAACACTTCCATTTACAAGAAGGTAAATTGCTTATTATTTCATATCACATGGAGGTAAATTACATATTATTTCATTTCACATGGAGGTAAATTATCTATTTTGATATCATATGGAGGTGAATTATCAATTAAACATATCACAATGAAGTTAACTTACCAAAACCTTTTGGACGAGATAAATTATAGTGTTTTTTATTTTATTTTATTTTTTTATCATGTTTGTTCTAACAAATATGAGTTAAATCTTATTTCGTCTTATAAAATTCAAATGAAAAGTAATACATCGTATTACAATTTATGATTTATGTAGCGATCGTGCTTTCTTTAGTTAAAACCAGAATAAATTATAATGTAAAATGTCAACACTAAGCTAAGGAGATCCAATTGACTTTATGCATCTATCTATATTGATTTTTGTTTAGTTTTGTAGTAGGTGTTAAATATTTATTTATTTTAATTTGTTTCGTCACGTAATTTATAAGTCTAATCTACCAGTAATCAATCTATCTATGTAGCTCGTTGATTTTAAAAAAAAAGAAAAAAAAAAAAAGAAGAAGATAGAGATTGTTTTTCCGTTTCCATTTTTTATTTCCACACACTTCCTATCCATTCTCTATTATAAGAATCCTCCTAAGTATCGCAGAAAAGAAGAAAAACAAACACTCTTGAGTTCTGATTTTTTTTTTTTTTTTTTGGTGCGACTCTTGAGTTCTGATACTTTTTCTCCAATGGCTGCAAAATCAAACGAAATAGTCCATGATTTCTTCCCCTTCCTTAGAGAATACAAAGACGGACGAATCGATAGAATTTGTGGTCAAGACACGGTTCCTCCATCAATCGACCCACAAACAAATGTCCAATCCAAAGACATTATCATCTCACCAGAGAACAACATATCCGCAAGGCTTTTCCTACCCGAAAACCCTAATCCACAAAATAAGCTCCCCCTTCTTGTCTACTTCCATGGCGGCGGTTTTTTTGTCGAATCTGCATTCTCTCCATTATACCATAAACAGCTCAATCTCATCGTCAAAGAAGCTAACGTTGTAGCCCTGTCCGTAAACTACAGATTAGCACCGGAGCATCCTCTCCCAATTGCGTACGAAGATTCATGGCTTGCGCTGAAATGGGTCTCTTCTGGGTCTGAGAATGAAGAATGGATTAGAGATTACGCTGATTTGAATCGTGTTTATTTAGGTGGAGATAGTGCTGGTGGTAATATAGCACACAAAATGGCTATTTCAATTGGTACGGAAATGTTAACTGGGATTAAGTTATGTGGTGTTTTCTTAAATTGTCCCTTTTTCTGGGGTGAAGTTGCAATTGGAAATGAAGCGACACATGAAGGGATAACCAAGAGTTATACTGATAACCTTTGGCGTTATGTGTGCCAGAGTTCGATTGGGTGTGATGAGCCGTGGATAAATCCGGGTATGGATCCGGGTCTTTCGAGCTTCGGGTGTAAAAGAGTGTTGGTTTATGTTGCGGAAAATGATATTTTGAGGAGAAGAGGTTGGTATTATAAGGAGGCATTGGAGAAGAGTGGTTGGGGAGGAGAAGTTGAGGTTGTGGATATTGAAGGGGAGGATCATTGTTTTAGTGTTACTATTCCGGATGGGAAAAGTGCTATGGCTATGTTTAAAAGGCTGGCTTCGTTTCTCAATTCCTAGAACATGGTTTTGTCAATCTCGTTAAACTATAAATAAGCACTACTTGTTGTATTTCGATCTTGTTCAATTGTTTTGCTGTTTGTTTGGTGTGCCTAAAGTTCATGTATGTTCATTTGATAATCATAATAAGATGTTGAAAATAAATAAATTAAATGTTCATGAAAAGAGAAACATGTTATTCATTTGTTAAGTATTCAGATTTTTTGTTTGTGGGTTGACCACATACCCGTGTTCAAAATCCAGGTAGCTTGGGCTTTGGTTTGGTTTAGGTTGTGGATATTGAAGGGGAGGATCATTGTTTTAGTGTGTAATAGTTGTTATTTTTCTTTTCACTCCAAGTGCATTAATAATAATTGTTGTTGTTTTTCATTAATTATATTTACTCGTTTATTATTATTATTACTATTATATTATTATTATTGTAGTTGTTATTATTGTTGTTGTTGTTGTTATTATTGTTAAGTGAGAGTGGGGAAAATTTGAGATTGAAATAAATATTTTGGATTGTTGGTTCTGTTGGAAATGACTGAGTTGGCAAGGAAGGCAGGCAGGCAGGCATGAGGGGGCTATTGCCTGCTTCGGCTGGAGATGGCCTAATGGAAAGGGGAGATGGATCCAGAAAATATGACTTATATCATAAACCAAAAAAAGAAAAAAAAATAGATTGGATGAGTGAGTGAATAGAAAATTAACTCTTCTAAATAGATAATTTCACTTATTGTGATAAATAAAAGGGCAAAATATTTCATTGTGTTTTTATAAAAGAAGCACACCGACTCCCTCTTGATGTTTATATATTTACAAGGGGTAAGTATTCATTTACACATATCACATGAAAATAAATTGCCTATTTACGTAGATCACATGTGGTAAAGTAAGGTGAATATGTTGTAAATAGTAAGGTTAAATTGATTATATTTTACATGAAAATGAAGTCATTGCATTGTAGAGTGTATGTGCAACACTTCCATTAACAAGGAGGTAAATTGCTCATTATTTCATATCACTTGGAGGTAAATTACATATTATTTCATTTCACATTGAGGTAAATTATCTATTTTGATATCACATGGAGGTAAATTATCCATTAAACATATCACAATGAAGTTAACTTACCAAAACCTTTTGGACGAGATAAATTATATTGAAAAATTATAGGTTTTTTATTTTATTTTATTTTTTTATCATGTTTGTTCTAACAAATATGAGTTAAATCTTGTTTCGTCTTATAAAATTTAAATGAAAAGTAATACATCGTATTACAATTTATGATTTATGTAGTGATCGTGCTTTCTTTAGTTAAACCATAATAAATTATAATGTAAAATGTCAACACTAAGCTAAGAAGATCCAATTGACTTAGAACATCTCCAACAGACATCATCAAAAAACAACATCAAATCACTCTTTAATGCTTGCTAAGTGTTTTGATACCTGCATAAAAGTTTTTTACTCCAGTAATAAACATAAAAAATGGAGCATCAATTTAAATTAATTTAAATTTAATTTATTTAAATAAGGTTAAATTCAAATTAAATTAAAGCTTACTTAAAAGTAAAGAAATTAAATTTAAATTAAAAGATGTTAAATAACCATACCTTGCGTTAAATTATTTAGATAAAAATTTTGACGATAATTTTATCTACATGTCAGTGTCTGATTCAATGTTGAGATATTTGATAATGATTTTCATCCATAATTTTTTTTATCAACGTGTCAACTTGTGATTCAACGTTAGATATCTGATAATGATTTTTATCGATAAGATTTTATATCAAGGTGTCAACTTGTGATTCAGCATTGAGATATATGATAAGAATTTTTATCGATAAAGATTTTTTTGTAGAAAATTAACTTTCTTAGATTTTTTTTATTTTTCTCGTGATTATTGAACTTGTGTATTTTAATTGAATTTTGTAGCCATATTAATAGTTGATTTTTTTTGTACCATTGCAAAATTTGAAAAATAAGCCGTTGGGGGAGAATTGTGAAGGACAAATAGCCGTTTTTATATTTCCAGTCAAAAAGTAATGCCCTTGCCTGGGCATTACTTTTGATGCCAAAAAGTGTTGGACTTAAATTTAGGTCCAATGATAGTGCCTCTGCTGGAGCAGATTTTGGCATCATTTTGATAGTTAAGGTACTATATTTGGCTTTGATTCCCATTGTTGGAGTGCATCTATCTATATTATATTGTAAATTAACGATTTTTGTTTAGTTTTGTAGTAGGTATTAAATATTTATTTATTTTAATTTGTTTCGTCATCGTAATTTATAAGTCTAATCTACCAGTAATCAATCTATCTATGTAGTTCGTTGATTTAAAAAAAAAAAAAAAAAGAAGAAGATGGAGATTTGTTTTTCCGTTTCCATTTTTTATTTCCACACACTTCCTATCCATTCTCTATTATAAGAATCCTCCTAAGTATCGCAGAAAAGAAGAAAAACACTCTTGAGTTCTGATTTTTTTTTTTTTTTTTGGTGCGACTCTTGAGTTCTGATACTTTTTCTCCAATGGCTGCAAAATCAAACGAAATAGTCCATGATTTCTTCCCCTTCCTTAGAGAATACAAAGACGGACGAATCGAGAGAATTTTGGGTCAAAACATGGTTCCTCCATCAATCGACCCACAAACAAATGTCCAATCCAAAGACATCATCATCTCACCAGAGAACAACATATCCGCAAGGCTTTTCCTACCCGAAAACCCTAATCCACAAAATAAGCTCCCCCTTCTTGTCTACTTCCATGGCGGCGGTTTTTTGGTCGAATCTGCATTCTCTCAACAATACCATAAACACCTCAATCTCATCGTCAAAGAAGCTAACGTTGTAGCCCTGTCCGTAAACTACAGATTAGCACCGGAGCATCCTCTCCCAATTGCGTACGAAGATTCATGGCTTGCGCTGAAATGGGTCTCTTCTGGGTCTGAGAATGAAGAATGGATTAGAGATTACGCTGATTTGAATCGTGTTTATTTAGGTGGAGATAGTGCTGGTGGTAATATAGCACACAGAATGGCTATTTTAATTGGTACGGAATTGTTAACTGGGATTAAGTTATGTGGTGTTTTCTTAAATTGTCCCTTTTTTTGGGGTGAAGTTGCAATTGGAAGTGAAGCGACACATGAAGGGATAACCAAGAGCTATACTGATAACTTTTGGCGTTATGTGTCCCCGAGTGCGATTGACTGTGATGAGCCGTGGATAAATCCGGATATGGATCCGGGTCTTTCGAGCTTCGGGTGTAAAAGAGTGTTGGTTTATGTTGCGGAAAAGGATATTTTGAGGAGAAGAGGTTGGTATTATAAGGAGGCATTGGAGAAGAGTGGGTGGGGAGGAGAAGTTGAGGTTGTGGATATTGAAGGGGAGGATCATGTTTTTAGTGTTAATATTCCGGATGGGAAAAGTGCTATGGCTATGTTTAAAAGGCTGGCTTCTTTTCTCAATTCCTAGAACATGATTTTGTCAATCTCGTTAAACTATAAATAAGCACTTGTTGTATTTCGATCTTGTTCAATTGTTTTACTGTTTGTTTGGTGTTCATTTGATAAAATGGCCGGCCGGCCGGCTAGTGTACTAGTTTGATCATAATAAGATGTTGAAAATAAATAAATTAAATGTTCATGAAAAGAGAAACATGTTATTCATTTGTTAGGTATATTCAGATTTTTTGTTTGTGGGTTGACCACATAGCCGTGTTGAAAATCCAGGTAGCTTGGGCTTTGGTTTGGTTTAAGTTTCTTTTTGCAATTGAATCATCTAAGTCAAAGATATTTACCTCAGCATCTTCATGATTTGCACTGGAATGGATAGAAATATAGCCTATATGCTATTTTTTATTTGGAATGAATGTTAAAATATGATTATTGACTTGATAATTAATTGACGGGTGTAGTGATCTAATAAAATAAAAAAGGGGACTTTTTTTTTTTTTTTTTACTAAGAAAATATGAACACACTAACTTTTTTGCTAATAAAAATAACATGGGGTGTTCTGCCAATTAGAAATACAATAAGGGTGTTTCTGCATTTTACTAGGATAATTTTTAAGAACATGCTGGATAACAATAATATATTCCTCAACTTTACTAAGCGTGTCCGACTCCCATCATACTTTTGGTGCCTATTAATTGGGTGGTGCATCACAATTTTTTGTTTACCACAAACAATCTCCAATTCCTCACCATGTTATCTTCTAAGATATTTTCCACATTCACTTTACTATTCATCTTCATTCACCATTCCCATTCCTCATCAAACTCCACAGAGACCATACTCTACGACGTATTCCCTTTCGTAAGAGTATACACAAATGGTCGAATACAGAGATTCTTCGGACAAGATTTCGTTCCTGCATCAACCGACCCAATAACTAAAGTCCAATCCAAAGATGTTAAAATCTCAAAAGAACTCAACATCTCAGCTAGATTTTACCTGCCCGAAAATGCAAATCCTGGCAGAAAACTGCCCCTTCTAATCTACTTCCACGGCGGTGGATTCTTGACCGAATCCGCTTTCTCTCCTACATACCACAACTTCTTGAACTCACTTGTAGCAAAATCCAAAGTCATTGCTGTCTCGGTTAATTACAGATTAGCCCCTGAATTCCCACTACCCATTGCTTATCAAGATTCCTGGCTTGTGGTCAAATGGGTCTTTTCACACTTCAAAGGAAATGGAAATGAGATGTGGCTAAAAAAGTATGCTGATTTTAGACGTGTTTATTTAGCTGGAGACAGTGCTGGAGGTAACATTGCACACCATATGGGTGTTCGGGTCGGGTTGGAGAATCTGGATCCGGGTATTAATATTGATGGGTTGTTTCTCAATTGTCCCTTTTTTTGGGGGAAGAGGGCTATTGGGAATGAGACTGGAAATCCTTATGGGGCAAATTTAATTGAGAGAATATGGATTCATGCTTATCCGAAGAGTTCGGGTTTGGACGACCCGTTGTTGAATCCGGGTATGGATCCGGGGCTTAGAATGTTGAGGTGTAAAAGGGTTTTGGTTTATGCTGCTGAAACAGATGTTTTGAAGTTTAGGGATTTGTATTATAAAAAGGAATTGAAGAGAAGTGGATGGAATGGAGTAGTTAATGTTGTGGAGGTTAAAGGAGAGGGTCATGTGTTCAATTTGAATAATCCCACTAATCCCAAGACTATTGCCATGCTTAAAAAAATTGCTGCTTTTCTCAAGTATTGATGATTTTTGTGATGTTTTATTTGTATTGTATTTTCTTTTTCTAGTAAGTCATGAATAAAGATGTGGAATTTGAATGGTTGATTTCGTAGCTATTTCTAACAAATTGTAATATTTACCCTATCATCTGAATCTTAAGTGCCTATCTGCACTAATTTTCGTCAGGTTTCGTGGTTTTGTGGAAATGTATCAAAATCATGAATCAAAATTTCGTTTTCATTGTATGTTTCAGACAGCCAAATATTAGAAACGTTTCGACACTTTTCGAAAATGTTTCGAAACACTACGGAAAATTATAAAAAAAAGTTACTAAATTTAGAAAAATAACAGAATTTAAGGCAAACAAATAGTTTCGGAATTACATCTTGTTTTCGTTTCGCTTAATTCAAAAACGAAAACTTTTCGATGTTTTCGACGGAAAAGATCGAAATTTTGATCCATGATCAGAATCATTATAAACTAACTTTGAGCATAAGTTTGTGTTGTAACTCAGGTTCAAATTATAAATTTTAATCTAATAAATCTTATATATTTTTATTTTTATAAAAATATTGATTTGACACTTATAACATATTTTTTCTTCTCAAAATCTAATAGCCAAACGTAGTTCACATCATAACTTTTCAAAAATTATAAAATCCAACATTCAAATCTAATCCAAATGATTTTTCAAAGATTCCGCTAAAACCATTTAAATTATAATTTTGAAATAAAAAATCAGATAAGACTGAGTCAAAACTAATTCATATAATCAACTTCATTTGATTTTTTGTTTTCTTTGTTCTTCAAGGGTATTCAAGTCTTAAACTTGACTTAGTCCATTTTGAGGCATATCAGACACATTAAATTGAAACATCTCTTTACAAAGATTCGAACTTAGGTTTACTATTTTGTGGGTGATACTTGTCTAGACCAAGTCTTTTATAGACCATGAACAAAATTAGTGCATTTACCAAATATATTTATAAAATTTTATGTATTGTCTATGTAAGATCGAGTTTAAACAAGAATTTTTTCTATTTTATAATGATTAGTTCATTCCACTTGAACAAAATGACTTTAACTAAATTTCGTAAAACAGAAAAAACCCAACGAAAATCCAGCCCATGTAGGCCCTAAGCTGAATATTATTATGGCAAATCATAAAGTTCAATTAAACACGCAAGTCCTTAGTTGGATTCATATTTCATATTGATAGAACGACTAGTGATGTAGAAATTTAGATTTTTTTTTTTTTTTTATAAATCAATATTTCATTGCTTCAAAATAACCCAATATTATACAAAAGTTCAACATCAAAGATGAATAAACCACCATCACAAAAAACACTACAATGAATAAGATTAAAAGGAATTATCACCGACCAATTCGAAGAAAAGACCCGAAAGGCGAAGTTATGAGCGGTGAAGTTAGTATATTTGAGAGAAAAACGAAACCTCCACTTAGACCAACAAGCCCAGAACTTTCGAATTTCCAAGATAAGATCACGGGACTCCTAATCCGGATCCTTAAGTCAATTGTTAATGTCACACACAACTTGAATGCAATCACTTTCAAAAATCACCTTAGCATACTCAAACCGATCCAAAATCACATACAAATTGAATGCAATTTACTTGACCCGAATAAAATTCGAAATGTTTGTGAATTTTAGATGATTATCAATTGTAGACAATGAACTCATTGATTGTGTCGTTATTATTATTTTTATTCTTTTTCCTAGTTGTAATTTATATTTTATGTTATCAATATTTTTATCTTGTCCACGTGTCGACTCAAGAATGATTCTTAAAATTTTGGATATGCTTTTTTTATCTATTGTTATCAATACGATTTTGCAAAATTTATTTTAATTAACGTAGTTTTAAAGAAATCTTGATAATTTGAAAATAAATAAACAAATAACAAATACCACCTCAATATTATGATTCACACCGCGTTGGTTATAAGTGCGATATTTATTCGACAAAGTTGATTGGTAAGCAAATGACTTTGAATTCTGTGATGTAAAGAATCAATCCTGAATCTTTATTTATTTACTGATTTTGTATATATTGGTGGTGATATTTGCTTTACTTTGCTTGTTCATTTTTGTTTCTCGGGTGATTTTCCAATTGTTTGGAGGAATGTGTAACCATGCATAGCCGACGTCTATTCATACACAGATGGACCCAACAATGAAAAATTGTAGTACTATGCATGTCATTTTGTCCCTGTGAGATAAACAACAGTACAACTCATGATGCAGTCCAATTTGGACTTCTAGTCGACCGAAAAAATATCACATTAACGGTTACATTCATCCTATACCAGTGAATTCAATCGTACACATGTGTATAAGAGGACAAAAAATTGTCCTATCATACATACTTGTCGCTCATCCAACACATCAGTGAATTTAATCAACTGTGGTAGACACGAAATTCCCCACATTAACTATACTTCTCTTTTCTACACTACTAAATGCAATAAATTTATTCTTTTTGTGATGTAAATTGGAAATTAAACAATCGAAAATAGTATCACGTTTTCTAGTAAACCAACAAAAAAGGAAAAATGGTAGGCCAAAATTTCACGTGTATACGTTGTTCACGTTTTCTTTGGTCCTCCCTCAGCTAGCATAAGTTGAGGTGAAAGTTAGGTGAAATTTTTCCTTAATTATACATCGTACTTATATTGGAGGTCATAAATGAAGCTAACTAAAATTAAAGTTGTCTTGGAGTGTAAATTTCATTGAACATAAATTTAATGCTGATATTTGTTACTGGCTAAATTATACTTATGGTCCCTCGTATAAAATTATTTTACAAGTATACCCCTCTTGTCAAAAACTTTACATTTAAGTCCCTCTTATATAAAGTACTTTACACTTATATCCCTCTTACAAATGAATTTACATTTAAGTCCTTTCCATATAAAATATATTACACTGGTCGATTTTTTAGTATTTTTTGATAAAAAAAGGCAATCACCTACAAGTCACGTGACTTTCAATAAGGATATTTTTGGGGTTTTATGTGTTATAATACCCTCACTTAAAGTCACGTAACGTGTACGTGATTGCATATCATCGAAAAAGGGCCGAAAATTGATCGGTGTAATACATTTTATATAAGAGTGACTTAAGTGTAAATTCTTTGACAAGATAAATATAAATATAAACCACTTTATATAGAAATAACTTAAGTGTAAAGTTTTTTGCAAGAGAAATATACCATTTCATTAATTAATGTCAAAGAAAAATCAGTCAATTCTTATAAAGTTATGACAAAAGAAAAAACGAGAAGTAAATGGTCAATCAACCCGTGTTTTCAAAACCGAATTGAATATAGAATGGTATAATAATGTCTCAAGAATAATTAAGTCAAATCAAATACTTCAACATTTTTAGGGGAAGAAAAGCATTATGCTACGCACATGGGCGGATCCAGGAATTTGGTGTTGTGGGGGTGAAATTCTATAATAAATTTAATAATTCAAATAAAAAAAATTCAATCAAACAATCAAACTTAAAAATCATATTTCATTTACGAGAAAATATATGAGGAAATACAAAAAAGAGGAGGTGAAGTTTGACAAAAATAACCTCCATAAGTTATTTTAATTACATATAATACCCTGTTATGACCCCAAAAAAACCAAATACATCTATGTATTTTAATTACAATTTCAGATGACACCAATTACATCTATAATTGACCACGCTGATTTTTTATTTTTTAAAATCGGTCCATAATAGTTAAGGGCGGAGCTAGATCAATATTTTCTTTGGAGGGAGGGGAAATTTGTGTAGTAATATATTAAATAAAAAAAGATTGTTTTCTCTTGATTGTTATTGAGAAAGAAATAAAATAAAAAATATTATTAAGATAAAATAAAAATCAAAGAATAATTGTTAAGAAAGAAAATGAAATTAAAAGAACAATTGTTGAGATAAATTAAAAGAACTATTAATTAAGAAAGAAAAAAGATTATAAAAAAGTGAAAAGAAAATGGCAATCCTAGGTCTTGAACTCTAGGCAATGTTAATAATCTTGCATCACTCAAACCAATGAGCAAAATGTATTTTTTATGTGACGAAAACCAATACAAATTTAAGGAATATTTAGAAAAGAAAAAAATACAAATTTAAGGAATATTTAGAAAAGAAAAAAAGACTTCAATCAGGACTCGAACACGGGACTTACACTAAATTTTGATACTCCCATCCACTGAACCAATGGTATAATAATGCTTATATTACTATTATAGTAAATATACAGTAATTTTGAGTGGGGGCTGTAGACCCCACTAATCCTCATGTAGGTCCGCCCCTGGCTACGCTCATCCCTATTTTTTTTGCAATTACAGGAATACTGTAGGGAATTTTCGGCTGTATATGGATATAGTTTATTTTGGTTTGGTTTTACTCAAATCGGGTCAAATCCCATCAAGTAAAGATTTTGAAGAGGTCTTAGACGAAACTCTAAGTTTTAGACAAATCGAAACTTACACAATTCTACTTAAGACCTATAAAGTCATTGATTTGACATCCGTCATCTATTTTTTACACATAAAATTATTGATTCTCCTCCAAACCTCAACAACCAAACATCAATCCAAGTCATATCTCAAAGTTTCGAAATCCACTAACTATTATTTAATAATATTTTACAATCTCAATATTCCATTGAAACTATTATCCAAATCGAATTTCAAAGGTTTTGCCGAGACATCTGAAACCAATTATTGAGACCAAACCGAGATCAAACCCAGTCAAACTACTTCCATATTAACCCTTCATGTTTCGTCTCTTGAATAATACCTTAATAAAGTTAATATACAGATGTTATGTTGATTAAATAAATTCTATTGTATAATAGTTTTTGTTTTATAAGACCAGTGACTTTTCCTTTTTACAATGAATTAATAAATGACGAAAATGCCATATCATGATTCACGAGCCCAAATCTTATATATTCCCGTTAGATGATACCAACTAGGCCCGTCACGATCTAGCTCTGAGTTTAATTATGTTGGTTCGGATTTGAACCCGAATCTTGTCCATATCTAAATTTTTGAGTCCGTCAGATCTCGTCTTAATTTGGTGAGATTTCTATTTTATGTTTTATCCAATAAAATATTTACTTTCAAATTCTACACTAGTGTTTCTATTTCCTTCTAAAACAAGGTTGTTAGTGTTGCAATTTTAAAGTTAGATCAGATGTTCATTGATTTCTTAATGTATTGTTTGGTTGTCGGAAAAATGAGAAAAAATAAAGGAAAATTAGTTTTTTTTTTCTCTCACATGTTGTTTGAATAGGAGGAAAGGAAGTTATTATTTTCCTTGAACTTTCCTTCATGATTTTTGTGAAGAAAACATTTCCCCACCAATTTGATGGGGAAATCCTGGGAATATTTTAGAGTAAATTGCAAAACACCCCTTGTACTTTGTCTAACTATCAAAACCTTCCATAGGTGATTTTTTTTTACCAAAACCCCTTTTGTGCTTATTTATTATTAGCAAAAAAATACTCTCTTAAATCATAATAGCAATTATACCCCCACAAAATATTGCAAAAACACTCATTTTAGACGCAAACAACCCGATGAAAATGTAATTCTTATCTTGAAACTACAAAAGTACAAATAAAAAAAGACAATATCAACTAAATTTTACATAAATCACAACCAAAGAAAAAGTTAAAGATTTTAATCATATATATAGATAAAAATTAATGTATATATGTGTGTGTGTGTATACATATAAATCTTTATATAAACGTGTATATAGATGTACTTTATATTTCTAGAGATATTTGATAATTTTTATTTTGCAATCACTTTTAGTATATTTTATAATTTTGAAAGTATTTATAATTAAACGGAGATATTTATCAAAAACATTACTTCTTTTTCTATACTTTCTCAACAACCAAACATCTGCAAGAAAATAATTTTCCTGACAATCAAACATGTAGAGAAAAATGACTTTATTTTCCTTTCCTTTTTATTTTCCTACCATTTCCCCCCACTTTCCTTACAACCAAACAAGCTATAAACTATTAACTAATATTCATGTTTTGATAATATAATAATATGAATAAATAATTAAATTATGAATGAAATATTAACTAATTAAACTAATTAATAAATATTAACAATATCATTTATCTTAATAACACATTTTGAACATATATAATGTTTATTTATTTACAACTAAATGTGAATTTTTAACGAATCATACTGACCTAGATCTATATTTGTTCACGTAATTCAAGTTACAAATCTTCATAATCAGATCAAATCTATCATCCATCAAATATTTTATCTAATCAACTTTTTTATAAATCAAATCGAATTTAAATCAAATTCGGATTAAAATCCACCCTATTGAGATCCTAATAAGTGATACCCACCCAAAAGAAGTGCTGTTCTTTCATAGTCAATCACATGAACATCGTCTTGGATCTTATACAAGCCCAATATCTAAGATCATATTGGGCTTAATAGTATGCAACCACCATGAAGAGAAAAGAAAACCTTAGAGCTTGTTTGTTTGGCGTTTCCCCAAATTATTTTGTGTTTGGGAAAAACCAAACAAATATATTTTATAGTTTCTGAAATAAAATTTTCACCTCTTAATTTTCTCAAACTACTCTTTCAAAAGCCAAACAAATAACAATTTTCTTGTCTCTAAACAAAACCTATACAAACTCTACTTTGATTTTATATAAAATAACATATTTCTTACACAATTTATCTCACATAACAAACATGATTTGACATAAAGTCTTACACATTTTACACCTACAATCTAACTCTTCCAAAAATACTTACACCTACTTTATTTCTCAAACCACTCTCACAAAACCCCAACAAACAACATTTTCCAAATTGAAATTATTTAACAAACATCCACTACTCTCCCAAACTATTTTTTCAAACACCAAACAAACATGCATTATTTTTACTACCAAGGTTTAGAGTGAATTATAAATTTGGTTTACAATTTCTCCTGGCCGAACGTATTCTTTTAAGTAATTATGATTTTATTTTTCTAACATGAATTTACATATAGATTACATTTTATTGCAACCTACAGAAATAATAATACAGAATCAATTTTCATCTAAGAATTTAGGATTATAGTTTATTTTATAAATAAATTGACATATACACATATCACGACTGAATATATTTTTTTAAAAGATTTTATTACATTGTGTTGGCCGATATTTCAGAAGTAAGTAATCAGTATATAAAGAAAACAAAATTAGAAATAGAGGAGAAGAAGCATGCTAGATGTCCCAACTGTCACCAAGAAAAATAAATTTGTGCGCAATTTCGTAAATTAAAATATCTTCTTTTTAATTTTATTGACCAAGAAACATTTGTACGCAATTTCCTTAATTAAATAATTCATTTCATATTTCTAAAAAAAAAATATAAAATATATTCACTTCTTAGTTCTTATTCAAGAAATATTTCTACGCAATTAATTTTCTTAATTAAAATATGTACTTCTTACTCCCCAAGAAAACCTTAATTTTCTTAATTAAAATATTTACTTCTTACTCCCCAAGAAAACCAAAAAAAGATATCTATCTTCTCATTTCTCATCTTCAACTCCTCACCAGTTTAGTTACTATCACTTCCAAAAAAAATATCCACCATTTTACCTTTTCTGAGAGCAACAATGGAGAGAGCAGTACTCCTGCGCTCTCTATCCCCTTCTTCTTCTTCCTCTGCACTCGCCTCCACCAGATTATTCTCCCGCTCAGCTCACCGACTCGCTCGCCTCACGAAACGACACCGTACAGTCCCCAACTTCCACCAGCGCTCCTTCCTCCACCGCCACCTAGGACTCATCTCCACCGCCTCCCGTCCTTCTCTCCAATTGAAAAAACACTTCTCCTCTCTCTCTGTTCGCGCCGTCGCCACCTCACCCGCTTCAGGTAAATATATTTTGTAAGTTATTAATTTTTTTTCTGTTTGAAGTGATTATAATCGCTGTGTTGTTATATCTATGAATTGTAGAGGTTTTGGAAGCGGATGATGACGTGTCGGAGAAGCTAGGGTTTGAAAAAGTATCGGAGGAATTTATCGAGGAGTGTAAATCTAGAGCGGTGTTGTATAAGCACAAGAAGACGGGGGCTGAAATCATGTCAGTATCCAATGAGGACGAGAATAAAGTCTTTGGCATCGTTTTCAGGACTCCTCCGTAAGGGTTTATGCTGATAATTTTGAATGTTTCTGCTGATAATTTGTTACTACTTCATTGTTTACCTGTTGCTGTAATATTTAGATTAATGCTCTTACTTATATACACTATGGACATGAATTGTCTTCATTCAAAAGTGTCCTTACTTGAATTACAAGGTGAAACAATCGTAAATTTTTCGGACATTACTACAGGCGAAAAAGTTGAAGATGAAAAAAAATCCTACTTTATCAATTATTGAAATCCTATGTACTTATAAATGTGTTGGTGTTGCCGAAGGGTCACTATTCTATTTTGAGATTAGAGCAATGATAGTAACAATGGAGTCAGCTTGCTTAGTCGTGTAGGTTTCATGTTGTCGTTATCGTAGACGTCATTCTTGTCCACGTTAGTGTCCAGAAATAACTTCTTTGCAATTATTGTTGTGTTGACAACCATTCCCCTAAATTTGGTTAATTTGATTAAAATGGAATGATTTTCCAGGAACTGTGAAATTAAAAATAAAACAGAAGTAAATGGTAGAACTGGATGGAAAGTCTTCATTCATGAAAGAATGGAAGAAGGTTTTGGTTTTGTTATCAAATGACATCTGATTGCGAGGACATTGTTATATTAATAAGCCACCCTAGCCGATAATAATCACTGAAGCTTTTTTAGTTCACCAAAAACACTACACTATGCTATAATTTTAAAGCAACAAACTTATGACAGTTCTTCATCCATGAAAAAAGTAAGTATGTTCTTAAGAATTAGAAAAAAAATCATATGAGCCATAAAAGGACAGAATTCCAGGCCACTAAGTCAGATTCAATCTTAAAGAGTTTACTCGTGGAGTATTAGTTGTGGGCATAACTCTTTCATATTTCTCTCTGTCTTAAGTTGCACACATAAGTATTTGTATTGCGTGTACTTCCATTCGAGACCTTTGATCATCCATACGTACTGCCAACTTTTTTGTCACCAAAATATCTTTATATTTTCTTCTAATTATTCTAGCTAAGCCCGTAATAATGTTTCCACATGTCAATATGTTGATACAGAAAAGATTCGACCGGAATTCCTCACATTTTGGAACACAGCGTATTATGTGGTTCAAGAAAGTATCCGTTGAAGGAACCTTTTGTTGAGTTGTTGAAAGGGAGCTTGCACACATTTCTGAATGCATTCACATATCCTGATAGGACTTGCTATCCTGTTGCTTCCACAAATATGAAGGTGCTCTCTTTAATCTAAGTAAAAAACATTGAATTATTTTTTGATATCCCTGTTTTAACTAACATATGGTTATTGCTTTAACACAGGATTTCTATAACTTGGTTGATGTTTACTTAGATGCGGTCTTCTTCCCTAAATGTGTGGATGATATAAAAACATTTCAACAGGAAGGCTGGCATTATGAACTAAATGACCCCTCGGAGGACATAACCTATAAAGGTTGGTTGTATTATGTCTCTTGGATGCATTCTCCTACATATTGTATTTCGTAGAGAAATAAATCATTCAGAGAAGGTTCAAATCACATTACTAATAATTGTTTATGTGGCTTCTCTCCAGGTGTTGTTTTCAATGAGATGAAAGGTGTTTATTCTCAGCCTGATAGCATACTTGGCCGAACTACCCAACAGGTAGGCTTTACTTTCAAACTTTCGTGGATCTTATGACCGCTTGATTCGATTTCTAAAAGCTAAAGGATTGTTGTGTTCTTACTGATACTTGAAACCAAAAAGTTTCTTTGTGCATTATACTGTTAATTAATCGATGGTGGTCTCAAGTTGACAACTTTCCGCAGGCCCTATTTCCAGATAATACTTATGGCGTGGATAGTGGAGGTGACCCACAAGTCATACCTAAACTTACTTTTGAGGAGTTCAAGGTTGGTTGAAAGCTCTTATGCTCAAGTATTTTATTCTTATGCTGGTAGTCTTTCCTTTTCATGGTCTTTAACTATTTTAGTATCCCTGTTTAAAACTCTATGTGATGAGCACCTTAAAGCTCAGATAATGCACCTTACTAGCATCAAATCATCCTTCCCCTAAATTTTAATAATACGTAAAACTACACGTAAACTGTAGCATGCATATATTAAGAGAATTATTTTGCATGAGATATTTGGCACTAGCCCATTTTCCAAGTCTAATGTCGTGAGCATAAATTATCTGAGTTGATTTATAAAATTGTACTTAAAACCAAGTCTGATTTTTTTATTTTTTAGCAAACAGCAATAGCTGAGTTTAAGCCACACAATATTCCCCAGGAATGAATATTTCTTTGTCATTCTTTTAATATATAGCATAATATTTCACTTGTGTTATTATCTGTAATTTTACTTGACCTTTTGAGCAACATGGCTTTTATATGTGTTATCTACAGGAGTTCCATCGTAAATATTACCATCCCAGCAATGCCAGGGTATGGTTTTATGGAGACGATGATCCAAATGAACGGCTGCGCGTTTTAAGTGGTATGTAATTTATTTTCTGTGTAATTTTGTTTTCAATTTAGGCATAAATAACAGTAAAATGTTAGCAACTTGTTAAACAGTTATAGGTACATATAGTGAAATATCAGAAAACTTGTACCTTACATTTCCATGCTTTTGGTACAGAATATCTAGACATGTTTGAAGCAAATTCAGCTCCTGAGGAATCAAGAGTTAATTTTCAGAAACTGTTCTCAGAACCGGTTAGAATTGTTGAGAAATATCCTGCTTCCGAAGGGGTTGACTTGAAAAAGAAGCACATGGTATGCCTTAACTGGCTGCTGTCTGAAACGCCTCTAGACTTAGAAACTGAACTAGCGCTGGGTTTTCTGGATCATCTAATGATGGGAACTCCTGCTTCTCCTTTGAGAAAAATCCTGCTGGAAAGTGGTCTAGGAGATGCCATTGTTGGTGGAGGGGTTGAAGATGAGCTTCTTCAGCCTCAGTTTAGCATTGGATTAAAAGGTGTATCAGAAGATGATATTCAGAAAGTAGAAGAGTTAGTTATGAGTACTCTGAATAAGCTTGCAGAGGAAGGCTTTGATTCCGATGCTGTGGAGGCATCTATGAATACAATTGAGTTTTCTCTCAGAGAAAACAATACTGGATCATTTCCTCGTGGGTTAGCTCTGATGCTTCGCTCTATGGTAAAGAGTGCTGATTGTTATCATATCTTCACCCAACGGTTTACTTTTTTTTCTTTTCTACTTCATACTTCAAGTCTGATATATTCTTACCAAGGTTTTTATCTCTGATAGGGTAAATGGATTTATGATATGGATCCATTCGAGCCACTAAAGTATCAAGAACCTTTGAAGGCATTGAAAGCTAGAATAGCCAAGGAAGGCTCCAAAGCAATCTTTGCTCCCCTAATAGAAAAGTTCATTTTAAGAAACCCACATCGTGTAACAATTGAAATGCAGGTAATGTTTTCATTGCTATTTTCGGTGGTTATCAGATGCAATATGACATGACTATCTCATATGCTACTTGCTGTTATACAACAGCCTGATCCAGAGATGGCTTCTCGTGATGAAGCAACTGAGAAAGAAAATTTGGAAAAGGTAAAAGGTAGCATGACCCAAGAAGATCTTGCTGAACTGGCTCGTGCGACACATGAACTTAAGTTAAAGCAGGAGACTCCCGACCCACCAGAAGCTCTAAAATGTGTGCCAAGCCTTTCTTTGCAAGACATCCCTAAAAAGCCTATACAAATTCCTACTGAGGTGATGATATGATGCCAATAGTATGAAATTTCCTTTGAAATAGTCTGATTTTTCTGTTCTGAGTTAAAGTTAATTGCTTGCAATTGTAGGTTGGTGATATCAACGGGATAAAGGTTTTGCAGCATGATCTCTTCACAAATGATGTTCTATATGCTGAAGTTGTTTTCAATATGAGCTCTTTGAAGCAAGAGCTTCTTCCTTTGGTGCCATTATTCTGGTGAGGATGCCACTACTCGTTCTAGAACCCCTCATTTGGATCTGAATGCGTTAAGATTCTGATTGAAGTTAATTCTCACAAAATAATGCTCCTAGAACCTCTTCCCATAGCACCACTGTTATATCAACCATCTAACACTAACTACAGCTTTTAATTCTGAACTTCCCAAGCATTTAGGCCAATGAGGCATGCATCAATGACCCATGCTTCCAATCATCTTGTTTGCTACAATTACATGTACTTTCCTGAGATAACCAAGGTTTTGCATCATTATACTATATTGAAAATTCTGGGTCACATAGGGAAGAATAGTTGAAGGTTTCTCAAAGTGATTTCATTGCTTTATCTGGGCTTAGAATGCAACTTGTATCCAGTTGTAAAAACTTTGGTTATCTTTCCCCCTTCTTGGAGTCTAAAGATCTGATATTTTAGGTTACGACCCAGTCTATGAAGAAACAGAAACTCATATATACCTGGATGAATATTTTTTCTGTACTTTTGCTTTACAATCAAAGTAAAAAGACTAGGTGCTGTTCTTCATCTTTAGCCGCTGAAGATTTAATTTGTGTTTCTATTTACAACCACTATAGCTAGACCTAAGCTGTGCATACTCTACAAAATTGTTTTTACCTTGATGCCAAATTGCCAATTCTAATTTCTTTCACCATTGTTTCGAGTTATAAATTATACGACTATCACATGCTCGTGCGTTTTCCTATTATTTCATACTTTGAAAGATGATTCGACTCTTGACTTCGATGGGCTTGTCTAGTCTTTAGTTTCATGACAACTCTCTCAGATCAAAAACTAAATATATGATATTCAAATATGTGAACAGTCAGTCACTGCTGGAAATGGGCACCAAAGATTTGGATTTTGTACAACTGAACCAATTAATTGGAAGGAAAACCGGTGGGATCTCAGTATATCCATTCACTTCTTCAGTTCGAGGGAAGGATAACCCATGCAGCCATATAATTGTTCGAGGCAAAGCTATGTCTGAACGTGCTGACGATTTGTTTAACCTGGTAAATAATCAATTTTTTTTCATGATAAATACATGTGTCACCTGTGCAAGATGTAGACATTCTTTGCTGTGGTGTATTTAATATTGTGAACGTGGGATTGATCAACCAGACTACAGATTAGTATTACAGTTTACCAAGCTATTGTTTATGGTTACTTTATCTTTAATTTGCAACTCTCCTTTGTGTTCTTTGTTCTTGTGAATTCAAACATGTCTCTTCAATGTTTCTACTCATACAACTGTCTGCTTGTGAACATGTGTTCGTCATAAGATATCTAAATATCGAATGTGAAAACTATGCTACGTTATATTCTGGTCCTTGGCTCAATTAACAGGATTAAGCAAATGTTCTAAATTTCTGTCATCTCCTATCTTATTGTCTATCCAGAGGATATTGTGCTCTACTGTTGCACTTTTTGTCCTAATTCTCAATCTATCCATGTGTAGTTATTGATGTTTTGGATAAAACTGGAGATTAAATGATGCAGTCATCAAAAATTGTCAACTGTAGGTCAACCGCGTTCTTCAAGATGTTCAACTGACAGACCAGAAGCGTTTTAAGCAGTTTGTTTCTCAAAGCAAAGCCAGAATGGAGGTATCTGTTGAACACTAGCTATACAGAGACTAATATTATTTTTTAACTAGGTGAAGTTAATTCATTAATATTTTCAGAACCGGTTGAGAGGCAGCGGTCATGGCATTGCAGCTGCAAGGATGGATGCGAAGCTCAATATTGCTGGTTGGGTCTCTGAACAAATGGGCGGTGTCAGGTTGAAATATATGAACTCTATTTCTTACCTTTCAAATTTGCATTTTAAGGATAGGAAGCATGTTGTCATAAAATAAGCTGTGATGCTTCATGACCGGTGGTTATATGACTCAGTTTCTGCTGCTATTTATTTAATTCTGAGAACATTCCTAATGTTCTTTAATTTGTGTAGTGATCATGGGGCAGTTTTGCCTTTTGATTTTCAACTGTCATTTTTGCTTATTGAAGCCTTAAGATGAACAACTCTACCTTTTTGCCGTTTTGCACTATTACCAATTTTTTACCCAGGGTTCATTTCAGAAGTAGCATTTGATCCCAATCAAGGTTATCATTTCATGTTTGCAGTTATCTGGAATTTTTACAAGCTCTTGAAAAGAAAGTTGATGAAGACTGGACCGGAATATCTTCTTCCCTCGAGGAGATACGTAAAACACTAATTTCAAAAAATGACTGCCTAATAAATCTTACTGCTGATGGGAAAAATCTTAAGAACTCAGAGAAGCATGTTAGCAAATTTCTTGATTTGCTTCCCAAAACTTCCCCAGTTGGATCAAGTGCTTGGAGTGCTCGCCTCCCTCCAACAAATGAAGCTATTGTGGTACCTACTCAGGTGAGTAGATTTACATCTTTGACTTGCTTTGCTTAGTTTATGCGCACTTTTTCCTGTTTTGTTACGCAGATTAATAACTCCATTATTTTTTTATACACAGGTGAATTATGTTGGAAAAGCAGCTAACCTTTTTGAGACTGGTTATCAACTCAAAGGCAGTGCATATGTCATCTCTAAACACTTAAACAATTCATGGTTGTGGGATCGTGTGCGAGTCAGTGGTGGAGCTTATGGAGGTTTTTGCGATTTTGACACTCACTCAGGTGCAATCAACAGGCTCGGTGTCCTGGTGTGTTCTCTTTATTTCTAATGTCCAGCTGTACTAACCATGTGCTTATCTGTTCAGGTGTGTTCTCATACTTGTCTTATAGAGACCCGAATTTGTTGAAGACACTTGATGTTTATGATGGTACAAGCAATTTCCTGAGAGAACTTGAAATGGATGATGATGCTCTCACCAAGGCAATTATTGGGACCATTGGAGATGTTGACTCCTATCAGCTTCCTGATGCCAAAGGATACAGTAGGTAAGTAAATTTCTATCATGGAGAACATTTTACACTCAAACATACTGCCGCTTTCCAAGAAACGGGAAGAAAGAAACAGAAAACTCCGAAAATGTATAATATGGGGGAACAATATTGAAATCAGCCCAGCAGCTTTGGTAGTTATGAGATAATTAAACTAAGAAATAGTGAAAATTTTCTACATGGTAGCTGCTACAGATGCAATAGTCATTAAGATTTTCTCAGTAAAAGGTGCTCCGACTTTTCCAGACCACTGAAGTTAACTAATAGGTGTATTTGGCTATCAACTGCACTAAACGATATATATATTTCTTTTGTCCTCCTGTTTTGTCACTACTGTAAATAATATGTCAAAAATGGTGATATAGTTATAACCTAGTGTATTTTATACTTCTACTTTTAAATATTCAGATATGCTGTCTGGTCTGGATTGTGATTAATAATTTTCACCTTCCTCTTCAGTTTAATGAGATATTTGCTAGGAGTCACCGAGGAAGAGAGGCAAATGAGACGAGAAGAGATTTTGTCAACGAGGTATGTATAGTTATATGACTATGAAACAAGTGAAAATATAGAATCACATTTAAATTTGTTAAACTTTGTTTTCATTGCAAATGAACTTATGTGATCAGTTATGTAGTGTGCATGGCCACAATATTTGAGGTGATGAAGGGTATTAGTTCTCCATATGTAAACATACAAATCCTACTTGTCAACATGTCCATTAAAGGTCTTGTAATGGGCAAATGGCTCAGTGTTTGTTGTGGCTGCATTTGACATTTG
Organism: Penstemon newberryi var. newberryi; assembly: GCA_030819805.1. Lineage (NCBI taxonomy): Eukaryota > Viridiplantae > Streptophyta > Magnoliopsida > Lamiales > Plantaginaceae > Penstemon > Penstemon newberryi. The sequence continues at coordinate 8,154,202 of JAUALY010000004.1, read as the reverse complement.
GAGATTCACCCAATTGAAAATACATTATGAAAATTCAGAAGTTTTACATTATATACAATCAAAAGACAAGATCATAATTATTTTTGGGTGAGAAGATGGGTCAAAATATGAATATAGGATAAAGGAAAATTGTAAGGATGTATTTCTGATGTCATGCCATCACATCATAACCATATATATAAAATTGAATCTTCTGACATCCTTCTCTAATGAATGATATCTATAAATTCCTTGGTGCGGAATAAAACTTATCTTTCTTTTGCTGATTGTGTAACACTTCTCTTTCTTTCGCTAAAACACCGATACTATATTTCCTTTCACTTTTGCAAAAACAAAAACAAAAACAAAAAGAAGCCTTGTATGATTGTATCATTATGTATATTGTACATCATTTAATTTTAAAGGGTCCTATTTCTTCATTCTTTCGTTTCCTCAATCATAGGTACCCAGAAAAGCTTTCTTGACCTATTGATTCAATTTCTTTTATTTCCAGATTGGATGACTTCAAGGAATTTGCCAATGTTGTTGAAGCAGTCAAGGACAAAGGCGTTGTGGTTGCTGTGGCATCTCCAGACGACGTTGATGCTGCAAACAAGTTGCGTCCTGATTTCTTTGAAGTGAAAAAGGCACTCTAAGGTATTTTTAAGTTAGGAAAAAATCACCGGAGGAGTATATTTCTACTCATCTATAAATCTTCCGTTGGCTTACGGTTTTTGGTCAGATATAAAAAATTAAAAATCAAACTTATTCATGAACTTGTAAAAACATTCTAGAGTGTTATTCCATCATTTATCCTTTTTCCTTATAAAGGATGGGTGAGCATAAGGGCATATACATCGTATCAATTGTAAATTATTCATAATCCATTTCCAGATTTTATTTTGCTTCTCCTGTAGCATATTCTTGTAGAGTTTGATTTTTTTTTTCATTTTTTTTTTGGTAAATTTGTATTGTTTGATTGAGAATACATATATTTACACATTTGTCCAATGAAAGAAATAACGGCCCACTGTCCACTCTTTCAGGTGACTGCTGAGGTAGCCTCGGTGGGGGTACAGTTCAAGTTTTTATACTTTTGAAATAAAATTTAAGATATGATTTGCAAAAAATAAATGGTGCACGATATAATAAAATTCTGAGTTATGGCAATTTATTTATTGTGATATTCCTTCATGTGATTTGAAAACGAGTAATTTATCTCCCTGTGAAAATTTTAAAGAAGTAATTTACTTCATTCAGTCGGAGAGTATAACTTCCTTGTCGAAATTGAAAGTGAACATGAAAAATGTTTTGAAATATAGTGATAAATTGTAACATTTATCATAACGCATGGGTTATATTGCCACGCTATTATAATACATGAGGGAGAATTGTCACATAAAAAAATATGGAGGCAATGTGAAATTTTTATAAAATTAAAGGAAGGTAAAGTGCTTTTTTTTTAAATCATAGGAAAATAAATTGAATATTATAAATATTATGGGAGGTAAATTGTCATTAACTCGAGAGTTTAATTATTTGTTTAATTATTTGGTTATATTTCAAAAATTAGATGTACTATCACTATTTTAAATCTCAAACATCAAGACTTGTAGATTTTTTCATCTCTCTATCGTTTATTTTCTTTATGTTAACTGATTTTCAATGTTCTTCAGGACTTCGAAACTTCAAATTTGAGAACTTTTGAGCCTAATAATCCAAACGGGCCGTTATCTAAAATAGTTGTGGCTTTATGTAAGATTAATTTTGTTTAAATGTTTTACTCGGAAGATTAGAAACACGATTTAACAAACAACTCCGTGGTGTCAATAATTCATATTCCTCGGTGTTACTAACAATTTTCAAGTAAGTCCGAATATTTTGAACCCTTATGAATTATATGCTTTAAATCTGAAAAATTTATGAATCTAAAGCATGCTCTAGGATTTAAGTTTAATTATTGTTCATAAGAACTGAAGTTGTTTATCTATTCGGAAAAATTTGATGGGTTCTACTACTTAATTCGGTACTCTAATTATGTGATCTAAAAGTTTATGCTTACCTTTAGATTCATATTTTTGTGATTTGGAATACATGAATTGCATAATTTAATCCATGTATTATTTAGCTTGAACCGATTTATGTAAATGAAATTTTTGGTTTGATTTACATACTGTTTGTGATCAAAATTTCGGATTCAACTTTGTCTTTATTAGCATGAATATTATGATAATGCAAGCATGAGAATTTTAACTAAATTAAGAATTTATATGAAAATTCTTGTATGATATGTTTATAAGGAAGTCATAATTTTCTGAGCATTCTATTCATGTGCGATTGACAACTTTTATTGAAGCATTCTAGTATAATATTGTAACCGAATAAAATTTTTCAGATTTGTTGGATATGTAATTTGTTTCAGAATCTTAATTTGGACCGTTTGGATCGTCATTCCAGTATTTGTAAATGAAACGGCAGCCACCATAACTTTACGAAAAAGTTAAAGGAAGTAGTTTTATCCTCTATCTGGTATGATCAAATTAACAAACAACTCCGTGGTGTCAATAATTCATATTCCTTGGTGTTACTAGTTTTGGTCTATGAACGTGTGAATTAACTTACCCATCCTATTTATAAAGTACTATTGTCATTTTACAATTCCACAAATGATCGTCATTTATTTGCAGACTTCTCTACCAAAAAATTCAATATCTGAACTAAAATTGTCTACTTCACGTGGTTAAAATTGCATCACTATTCATGTCATTATTTTTCTACATAATAAAATTTCCCAAAAATAGATGCAAACATTGTTTCACATAAACATATAAAAAGAAATCTCGAAGTCAAGCTGAAGTACAAAACTAGTCCCTTGAGGACATATCTTACAAAATCTCATCCATGAAATTCGAAAAATGTTAGAAAAACTGAAATAATTTGCATCAGCATTGTATATTGTGTTGTGTGTGCCTCTAATCTAAATATCCAATACTAGTACTATTGTTTTTTATGTTTCTGGCAAGGGACAGATATTTTTCTGGATACAGAGCCCTTGTTTTAAGGGGGGGGATTGGCAATTTGCCTTGTAGCCAAATTCTGTGTACTTGCAGTGGGCCCATGCCCACTACCCTCCAATTTCTTATCATTTTATTCCCACTGCCATAGCCCAAAAGGAATCCAATGTTTGTTTGTTGGTTTGTACCCATCGATCTCCAGAAAAATAAGTAATTTTTACTATTATTTTTTTTCTTTTTGGTTTGTGCTATTCAAAAGTTGAACCTCTCCATGGTAAAAGAGCACACTGCCAGCCATGAATACCTATTAATATTATTTATTAATATATTATTACTGAGTCGGTGCAATATTTAAATAATAACTTGGTTAAAAGTATTATTTATTTAAACATTTTGGTTTGTGAGATTCATTTATTAATATTTATTTTTTGTAATAATTGTTTATCGATTATAAAAAAGTCTCAATAAAGTTTTTAGAAAAAGAAGTAGATAAGAGTTGATCTTAATCAAGAAAAATGAGAAATATGCCATGATAAATGAGAATACGTTATAAATAAAAATAAATAAAGACATTGCAAGTCATAATACCATTAATGTAGATAAAAGTTGATTTTAATCCAGAATGGATCTAGGGATCGGATCCATTTATCAACAAAATAAAAGAAACATTTAATTAAGGATCCAAGGCCACATTTTGGATGTAATTTTTTCCCAAGTATTAAGTATTGAATCTTTGAAAATAATTCATAATGTTTTAAAGTTAAAAAGAAAAGGTATAAGTGATGTGGCCTAGAAAAACTATGTTATTGTCAATAGTGAAATTTCGGATTAAGTCATTTTCGCTTTCGCCTTTCGTTCAGAAAAATTATAGTGGCATGACATGCACCCAACAAATGGTTAAGGAGAGCCAGGGATGTCTCAAGCTCAAACCCTCTGGGCCTGTTTGTTTGGCGTTTCCCAAAATTTTTTCGTGTTTGGGAAATGCCAAACAAACATGTTTTCTATTTTTCGAAATAAATTTTTCATTCATTAATTTTCTCAAACTACTCTCTCAAAAGCCAAACAAACAACAATTTTTTTATCTCTAAACAAAACCTATACAAACTCTACTTTGATTTGACATAAAGTAACCTATCTCTTACACAATTTATCTCACATAACAAACATGATTTGACATAAAGTCTTACACATCTTACACCTACAACCCAACTCTTCCAAAAGAACCTACACCTACTTTATTTCTCAAACCACTCTCTCAAAACCCAAACAAACAACATTACGCAAATCGAGATTATTTCACAAACATTCACTACTCTCCCAAACTACTTTCCGAAACGCCAAACAAACAGGCCCTCTGACGCTCAAGTCAATATGTACGTTGTTTATTCAGAGAGTTCAAATGTGGTGGCTGAAAGCCCGAAACATATATTTGTATATGAATAAAAAATATCATATTTATAGTACTAATCAGTGGTACGGACAATCTTTTTGTAATAGTAATGGTCATAAATGAAAAAATTAGCGTTCCAAATCATGATAAATGAGAAATACTTTATATATATTTCACTTATGTTAACTTATTATTGTTATCATTAATTAATTATATGAATGGAGAATTTTTTAATTGCTCTGAGTAGAAATTTATATACACATCAAAAATGTTTTGGAAAAATATATATGTAATCCAAATTGAATTAATAAAACATATTTTTGGCCTTCTGTCGTTGTGGCTTCGCGGACTTAGATAATACACTTCAATGTCTTCTGCAATTATTTTGTTGGTTTCAGTTAATTATTTCTGAACCTATTATTTAAAATCTTCCTGTTACGTACATATATAGAACTACTATACAGAATTCATTATTAAAATTAATAGGGGTACAATTTCATTAACCATCTTTAACTCCCCATTTAAAATATATTTCTAACTATCATCAATAGTATACCTGTAAAATCTTAATAATGGTAACCCATAAATTTGCATTCACAACATTAAATTTTGGTCGTAATTGTTTTTGGGCAAGACAACTTTATTCACCCCTTGCATGTGGTCCTGAAAATCAATGATCCTTTACTATATATCTATATAATCTCATAATTTAATATCTGGTAAAATTTTACACCAAAAATTTTGCCTATCTTGATTTCGTGGCAATTTAATTCACTAGCATTTCTTACATGATGTATTTGAAATTTCATCTAACTCCACTGCCTAGTAATCATGGTTTGGTTATTAATTCGCAGTTCATGTATGAAAGAACTATGTTTTATACAAATTTTATTCCATTATCTGAAATTACACTATTTGTATCAGTAAAGTTAACTTATTTGTTTATTAAATCAGCAATTATAATACAAATTAATGTATGTTTATGAATTTGTCGTTTTGGTCATTTTACTGACAAAACATACGAAGTGCACTACATGAAAAAGGCGTTGTGCAACCCTTACTTTGAGAGATTTTTTTTTTTTGGAATTACAATCTTTACATTAAAATATCATTACATCATATCACTAAATCGAAAAACTATTGAATTACAATCAAATTGTAAAGAAAATCAATCATCAAAGACTAATATTAGACTTGAAGAAAAGTCCACATTAGTGGGAGTTGAACTCAGGACGTCGACCTTACCAATAGATGAGTTATGACCGCATTGGCGCTTTGAGAGATTAATTAGCATCCACGTGAAATTTCATATCAAAATATCGAAAGAAGTACCAAATATACAAGTATCACACAACTCTTAACAATAAATGTGCTTTTTGAAAAATGATGGTACTATTAATACATATCACTTTAATTACAACATAATATTCTTACTCACACATGGTTGGATTCACGTAACATTTGATCTTATATACTTTATATATAAAATTATATACTAGTATCAAATTTATAAAATATTTGCACTTATAAAATTGTTTTTTTGGTCCCAGTATTTCAAAATATCTATACTTTTGATCACCATTTTACAAAGTTGTATATATATTTGGTCCAACTTCTTAATTATAAAATTTTGTAATTTCCAAAAGTGCCAAAGATTCTGGAAAATTGGGACAAAAAACGTAATCATCTAAAGTGCAAGAAAATTTCTAAAGGTCTAGTCATGTGGTACTAAAAGTTCAATTGTACATTATTTTAAATATGGCACCAAAAATATAGTTTTTCTCCAAAATTTTAAAACATTGTGAATTAATGAATCGTCTCGTAAAAAAAGTAATGTTGCAAATTTAGATTAATAAAAACAAAGTATTTGTTTGATTAATTTGATAAAATTAGTTGTGTTTAATAAAAACATTACAATTCACCAAATACAGTACTAGTCCAATATCAATTACATTCGTACAGATCGATGAAAGTACATAATATGTGGTTAGCAGTTAGGTGAGAAATACACACAAAAACACAATCAAATTCGTACGTGAAATTCAAAGCCTACATTAAAAGTTACTCAAAAATATTCAATTGACAAGAAAAACTAGCTCACGAGTCATTACCTAATTCAAATTCTAGACTAAAAAGGAAAGAAATTGTCACCACTTTGGGTAGAATAAACAAGATATATATATTTATATATAAATTCACAACAAACTCATCTAAAAAAAAGTCTCATAATTAAACTGAACAATTAAGCAGATCCACTTAATGCATCTTCAAAGAACTTTTATCCATAAAAAATCATTTTACTTGGATCATGTTAGTAGTCTGCATAGTGCGCAGCACTGCAACATATTTGAATTTATCTTTCTATAATCATCTTAACAATCGATAGACTGAAGTGGCCTCAACATCAAAGGCCTGTTTGTTTGGTATTTTCGATAATTATTTTGTGTTTAGGAAAAATAAAACAAACATATTTTCTACTTTCTGAAATAAATTTATTATCTATCAATTTTCTCAAGTTACTCTCCCACAAGATAGACAAACACTTTTCTTATTTAAAAAAAAAAAAAAACTTATACAACTCTATTTCGATGTGACATAAAGTAACCATATCTTACACAACTTGCTCACATAACAAACATTATTTGACATAAAGTCTTACACATCTTATTCCTATGACCTAATTTTTCCAAAAAAATTTCACCTACTTTATTTCTCAAACCACTCTCTCAAAACTCTAACAACAATATTACGCAAATCGAGATTATTTCTCAAAAATCCACTACTCTTTCAAACATTAAACAAACAAGCCGCAAAAATTTGAACAAGTCAAGGTTAATACATCTTATTCCTATGACCTAATTTTTCCAAAAAAATTTCACCTACTTTATTTCTCAAACCACTCTCTCAAAACTCTAACAACAATATTACGCAAATCGAGATTATTTCTAAAAAATCCACTACTCTTTCAAACATTAAACAAACAAGCCGCAAAAATTTGAACAAGTCAAGGTTAATTGAATAACATATTGTTTAAATTCATTTATTTTCTTATCTAGTTGGTTTGATATATTTTTTTAGTATAATTTGATTTTTTTTATTGAAAGTTTGATCAAAATGTCTTAAGACCAGACTACATATGCTATTAATATTCTTCTTATATTTATATAATCATTATAAACGTCGATCCATTTGAATTTTTTTTTGGTGCAACAAATTAAAGTTTGAACATATTTAATTGATCAGATCGATGTAGATAAATGAAGTTTAGTTGGACAACTCATATTCAAGGTTTTTCACATCTTCTTGGTTTTTTTATTATTATTAATAATTTGTAGTAGTATAATTTTTTTAGCAATTCGAATGCAGTCCAAGATCAAACTTTTGATATTATTATATGTATTACTATTTTCTTAAATTAAAAAATTCATTCTTCCAAAAAATTAAAAAGTTCATACGTAACTTCAAAATCAATTACTAAAAATTGACTGAGCAATTAATTTCAAAACTTGGAAATATTATTTGCGAAATAAAATTAAAGTTATTTTTCAAAAACCCTAGCTCTTGCTAGCTAGAAATGCAACCAACGTTGGGTACTTTGAAAAACAACCATAACCGACCACATGAAATATTTCTGGCAGTCGATTTTCAGTTGCACTATAACAAAGTCGCAGTGCTACTACAAGATTCCCGGTAACCCGAACCGGCTGTAACCAGTAACGGGTGACCTATGACCCACGTGTCATTCTCTAATTCGCTTCCTCAGCAGTAATCATTCTCCATACGATCCCGATCTCTCGTAACGGCATCGCCATGTGCCTGTCACCGTTAACGAAGTGAGGACCACATGCTGCGTTAACCGCCTCTTTTAATCTCCACCGTCCGATAAAATCCGCATTTTTTACAAACTTCCAGTTCTACCCCTACACTCTCTCTCTCCTAGTTTTAGTACTATTACTAAGAGCTAGAAAAAAAAGAAATTGAGCTTTAAACTTTTTGCAGGTCGCTTTTGATCACCAAACACACACATATTATCTGTGTTTGTATACATAGATATATCCACTTGTATGTATATTTAGGGAGAGATGGGGGAATGCTTGAAGAATTGTGAAAGTGTGAGTGTGAATGTGAATGGCAGTGGAGATAAATCGGAAGATATGCAGTTGATTTCCAGTAAGAAAAGGAAGGTGTACTCTGAGCTTGAATATGAGTACATTGACGGTGAATTTTCGGAGAATTCTGTGTCTCCGGCGACGTCAAGGACCTCCGGTTGCTTGAATCATGATGACGAGTCAAGCGGCGTTGTAAATAAGAGTTTGAGAACACCAGATCTGAAGGTGAAATTTCGAAATTCAAACTCAATTTCCGAAATTACTGTTTCTTTTGGAAGTTTAATTGCAGCTGGTTTTTGAAGAACCGTTTTAATTTTATTTTCTTGAATGTTTTTCAGAATGTTGATTTGCAATCGGAGGGTTTTGAAACGGAAATTTCCACGTCCATGAACGGCTTTTCCAGGTGAGTAATTAGTTAAAATGAATAGAGCGTTTTTGCATTTATTCACTCTTCATTTAATCTTCAGCGTTTCATCTTCTCCACTGGTGTGCATATATATACCTTGTATATATACGTACATGTATGTAAAATATGCATGTGAAATTCTGAGTATCTATTAATTCATAGTCTTCTGCTGTTTGTTTTCGAGTGAGTGAAACCACAATCGTAAATTAATTACTCCTATAATCTATTTCTGTTTCATTCATGTACTTGTTAATTAGGTTTTTATTTTTCTTGCATTTGATTATAGGGAGGCTACTCCGACAAGCGAGCTCTGTGGAGACTCTGAAGACAGGTTAATGGATTCATCATCATCTTACAAGTCAAAGAAGAAATCGCCGCCGAAAACTCGCCGGAAAATTCCAGTGGAAAAGATGCCATCGGCGACGGAGCTGGAGGAGTTTTTCGCCGCTGCAGAAAAGTGCGAGCAGAAACGATTTGCTGAAAAGTAAGTAGTATGCATACAATCATTACATGTTTTTCCCCCCGGTGCGCATGATAAGACACCTTTTACACCCCTGCTCACTTTAGCGCATAGGCGAATGAATATTCTCATAACTGAAAAAGGAAAAGGAGTAATGATTTGATTGAATGGGGGGTTTGTATTGTTTTCACTTTTCAGGTACAACTATGATGTTGTGAAGGACGTTCCATTGGAGGGGAAGTACCAGTGGGTTCGTTTACATCCTTAATTCAAAATCATCACTAGAAAAAGAAAAAAGGCATCTTTTGATTTCTTTTTTCTTTATTCACATTATTATTTTAATTGGGTGGGGTTAATTGAATTAAAGAGGAGAAGGGCATTATTCTTATTTAGCTATATATTCTAGCTCCCATATGTATAGCAATTTCCATATATTTATGTAAAGAGAAGCTAGCGTTCTTTAATGAAAGTTCTTTTGATAGGAAAATATTCTACTTTTTTAGACCTCTTTCCAATTGGCAAATTAAATTTATTGTCAGAGTTCAGTGAAGGTTTGATGATATTGATTTGGGCAACGGTGTTAATGGTTTTTGTTATTTTGCTTTTCACATATGAAAAGCCTGTTTTTGTTTGGGCATATTTTGGTTGTATTCTTTGATAGTTGTCATTGTGTGTATGACTTTTTACCATTCATTTCTATATGGAAATAGAGAGAAGAGTCCATGCAACTTAATTGGAGAAGACCTTCTTGGTGGTGGCGCACACACACACACCCATGTGGGTATGTGGGCACATACATACATGTTCTAAATGTATATGTATATGTGCATCGTGGGCCATGTGAATTGATTTTGATGTTTGATTGACAACTTTGTCTTTTGCAAGTGGTGGAATATGAGCAAATGATGAATGAAAAAAGATTACTGTATATAAAACCTCCGAAAAGAAATTGTTTAGTTCGAGATAGATCTGGTCCCATTCTGGTGGAAATTAATTCTCCACTTTCGTAGATGTAAACTGAGTATTTGTAGTATAATTTGTTATTAATGTGAATTTATGCTAGTAGTTTGAGAATAGCAACAATTGCTTTTGTAAATAAGAGTGGATCACATCATTAAAACTTCAATGTGACGACTATGAAATAGTTGAAAAAGTATAAAGCTTTTTAATTAGTTGAATTATACTCCTCCATCAGTTATAATTTTTAAATTAAGTTTTGAGTTGTACAATGTTATCAGCTATAAACTTAATTTAGTTTTGAAATTTTGAGCTGCGCGCACTATGCATTACGAGCTATTGTTTTGATAATGCTTCAATCCTATAAACTATATATGTTAGAGTCAAAATTACTAGTTCGATTGTGAAAACTACTAGAAATTAATAAATTATTTTCCTTGAAATTGGCCACAACAAAATGACTCAATGGTAGATGATATATATACCTAGCTCACTAATTTCTTTTAATTTTAACGTTGGAACAAAGCACATATAGGAACAAAAGCAAAACAGAAATTAAAGCTGCAAATTTTTCTGGTCACAACTAGTTGTGATGATGATTGTTGAAACGACAGTTGGGTGTTGGCCAAGAAACGATCGAGTATATATAGGGAATGAAATCTCAATCTCATTACAGGAAGTGGGGCTTGTGGCTCATCAAATTTCAGAATGTACGTGGCCTATATATGCAGGGACCAAAATATGGCCTATATATATATAGAGGTAACTAAATATGGGTCCTAAAATTGAAATAATATGGTGCAGGGTACATTTTAGACATAAGAAACCAAACCAGAATGGCTCAGTGTCATGCACTTTAGGTTTGGTAAGGGGGACAGTTAAGTAGTCCTCTATCTTGTACATGCGCGTGCGTGTCCCAAGCTCCTCTCTCAAGTACAAATTGTTAGAGACACATCAAGAATCAAGATCATATGCAAATACAAGTTCATTTTGTGTTGGGGCATAATTCAAATTCATTGTATAATTTATTTCTTAGGTGTTGGTAATAAAATTTAAAATAGCGCTTGTATATAATATAGAATTATATATGTTGGCAATGAATGTTTCATTATGCTAAATCGAACTCATCATCCACTTCATTTAATTTCACACACCATTACATAGTAGGAGTATGAATTACTTATTGATATTAAGGTGTTCGATTGGGTCAGATTTCGACCTCGAGAATTTTTTAGAGTTACTTGAATATTCCCCTATGAATCTCAATGACAACATAATTCACTATTATGGTATGTGATGTGAATATTTTTATTTGGTTCAAGCATGGTATGAAAATGTAAAATTACGATAGAATAAATTTAAGCTATATGAATAGCCTATAATGAACATATATGATCGAGTCTAGTAAAACCACTATGATGCTTAAATCGTGAATTTACTAACAACAATGATAATATAGAGAAGTAAGCTTTAAATGAAAAAGACTTGGATAAAAATTTGTACCTTGAGGTTAAGTATATTTCTTCATGGATAAGTGACCACAAAAATTTAAATTCGTGAAATTAAGGAGGGAGCATATTTCCTTAACCAGTAGTGCAACTCATTGGAGTTAATTTATATAACATTTTTATAATTTTAGAATTGAAAGGTTGAGATATTTAATTTCATCATAATAGAAATTAAAGATTTCAAAAACGATATTGTTTTATCAAAAAAGAAACACAGACTAAGACAAACAATGATGAAGTTGAACCATGATAATAAATCTCTATGCTAGATTTTAAATGGAACTGCGTAAAAAGGATACTTTTTTTTTACAATTAAACACTTGCTAATTCAAAGTAAAAGATATTCTTTTTCCTTAGAACCAAACTCCACTTAATATACTCTATGGTACTCGTTTTAATTTATATACTGTAGTACTCATTTTCTTTATGTATGTGTACTAATTAATTATGTACATTCATGACATGCATCATTTGTACAGATTGTAGTAAAATGTATATGGATGGTGCATGAATTAATTAATTAATTAATTGTCTACATTATCCATATTATTTAAATCGAGTAAGTAATGTGTGCACGTGCCGTGATGGAGTGGTCGTCAACTGACTTCCATGTGCTTTGGATCTGATGCTCAAATTTTAATTGGGAAACAGATCGATTGAGATGAAAGAATGTTTACTAATTTAACTAGTAGGAGTAGTACTACGAGTTAAAAGTGAAGAAGGTTTGTTCTTGATTTTAACACCAATTTCTTAATACTCCCTCCGGTTCATATTAGTTGGCACATTTGTCAAATTTTTATGTTTCATATTAATTGGCATATTTGGGTTTCCAATGCAATTTTGTCCAATTTTGTCCTTCTCTTACATCTAGGTTGGGAAGGTCAAGAGTCACTATGAAGGATATTTTTGACATTTTACCATGTAAAAGTGATTAATCATGAGGTTTATTAATTTATGTGAAAAGTGACAATGTGCCAATTAATATGAACCGGAGGGAGTAAAATTTTACACTTTTTGTACGATTTTTTATTTATTTATTCTTTCCATGAAGCAGATTATGATGTTCTCCATAAGAATTTCAGAACTTGTTTGCTTTTTCTAGATTTTATATTTTTGTGCTTACTTTTGGCTTTTGTGAATTATGTCAGCATTACTAATTAATCTAAGATTTTTTTATATTGTCACAGCACAAATTGTTGTTGTTACATCAATAATTTATTATTTTCTGAATCGTCCATTTTTATTACTCACTAACAACAATAATTAATTCATATTTGTTAATATCCAAATCATTTTACATAAATGTAGCTCTTAATTATATAAAGTCAAATCTTCTCTCTCTTAATAAAAACTTAAACAACTTTTTTTCCTCTCTATGTATTGAATTTTTTTTTTTAAACCTTTCGAAAATACTAGGAAATTTTATAAATAAATTACTAAATTAAGAAAAATTAGAGACTCGTAAGCTTAGGCAAACAAAAAGTTTCAGAATTGTACATCATTTCCGTTTCATTGATTTAAAAAACATAAACTTTTCGATGTTTTTAACAAAAAATGATGAAAATTTTGATTCATTGTTGCATCACCTTCATTGAGAAAAAATAATTACTTCATTTATTAAATAGAATATGTTTATTTGAAAAAGAATCCTATTCAATAGTTAATATATACTAAATTTTTAGTTTGATCCCGTAATATTAGAAAACAATTATGTATCATTTTCAGAAGACCATTAAAATTAAATAGCCTCTTTATTTTAAAGCAATCTGTTGATATGCTTGAGCATTTTTACAAGCCTTTTTTCATTATTTTTTTTAATTTATTCTGTGGAAACTTTACAAATTAATAATATTTTATTAGATTGTTCTTTAATTTTTTTACTTTGGTCTACAAATTTGGATTTTATTTACTGTAACATAAGGCAAAATGAAAAGTTGTAAATATTATAAATCAAGAGAAGCCTTTTAATATCCAATTCAGATTTGACAACTTCGGTACGTAGTAAGACTTAGAAAAGAATTTATGTATAATTAGATTTAAGGTTTTTGTTTGATAAAAATATAAAGAAAATTGACGTGCATTGAAGTGAGAGAAAACTAAGTCGATATAAATAAGTACTATCTCCGTTTTTTTTCTTTTATCGATTTGAAGGATTGCACATATATTAAGAAATGTAATAAATTATCTCTTTGTTTAAGGAACCCCAAACACCCTTTAAATCAAATAATCACAGCATTAATTACAATCATTAACAAGAAGGATAAAATTGGTAGAAAATAATTAATTTTACGTTGAACTCCTAAAACGTCAAATAAAAGTAAACAAATTTATTTTACCAAAGCGACAAATAAAAAAAATGAAGGGAGTATATAAGTTGCCAGCAGTGTCTTTGGAAATTGACAAAGTTGAATTTTATTGCTCTTAATAAAGAGGGGTGATTCAAAAAATTACAAATTAATGAAATTATTGATCTGGCATCAACAATTTGTACACGGGGCAACATCACTATCCTTTTTTTATTTTAACTAGCCATCATCAGCACGCATGCATTAAATTTTTTAAGTAAAAAACATAGGGAATTCTTTTTGGGGTTTGATCCAAATAAAAGTTTAAAAAATAAGGGTATAATGAGATAAGTGAATAAGTTAAAATGTTCATTAATTATTAAAGGAAAAATAGGAATATCAAAAAATTGTTACACTATGATACATGACTTCTCTTTTTAATAGTACTAGTTCATCACCAGCACGTAGTTCTGCACCAACGGGTGATTGGTCTAGTGGAAGGGACTAGTCACTACAAAGTAGCGGACTCATGTTCGAATCCTTGTTGGGAGAGGTACCCACTTAATGTGCTCAACCCGTCTCGAAAGGGATTTAACCCTTGGGAAAAAGAAAAAAAAACACGCATTTCTGCGTGCAATATTTTTTTAAGCAGAAAAAATAAGAATTTCTGGAGAAAAGTAAAAGAAAGTTTTATTTAAATAAGATAAGCAAAAAGTAAAAAAGTTAAATAATTGAATTAATTAAAACACTTAAAATAAAAAGAAATACCAAAAAATTGCTACATGTCACTTCTATTTATAATAGTAGGATAGAGATAATGACAACTAAGGGTGTATGTGGATGGGTTTTGGCCCGGTCTCGCGGATTTCGTGAGACCGAGCCAAAACCCTTTCAAATGAGTTTTCGCCAAACCCATAAAACAATCACAAACTTATTCAGAAACTAACATTCAAAATCTTCAAACCTATAAAATATTGATTTGACACCTACTACCTACTTTCCCCCCCAAATTTCACTAAAAAAACATTGATTTGACACCTACCACCTACTTTTTTCCCTAAACCCCAACATCCAAACCCAATCCAAGTGGGGTTTCAAATTATTCAAACCACAAAATCCAACAACCAAAACTCATACAAATGAAAGTTCAAAGGTTTCATCGAAACCATATTTTTTAAACCGAGGCCGGTGAAACCGAACCAAAACCCATCCAAATAGACCCTAAGTGTTCTTCCATAGTTTACAGTGTTTTTTTAATTTTTTATTTAGGGATCTGTGATCTGCTTCCTCTATACTCCTACTAAGTAAGTTGAATTTTTATAAGATGGTGAGTTGACTTTTTTTCTATTCCCCTCTACTTCGATTTTGTTTTTTATTCTTCATTTCATTTATTACTATGGTATGACCAAGAGACGGGTTATTTCGCTAGCTTTGAATTTTATTTTTATTTTTATTGTGATTTTAAAATTATTTTTTTCTACATGAAAAGTGGCATGCTCTAGTGGGATCTTTTGTGTATATAACGCGGCTGACTAAACTATCATCACTAAAGGGTTGTACGAATACAAAACTTGATTTATTTAAGTTTGACAAACACAATTTTGGAAAAACTAGGAATTGGTCGAATTGTTTTTCGAATAGTATTTTCAGAAATGAAAAAGCTGATAGGATTTTAAGTAATTTTAGGAATTTATGTTGTCTTTAAAGACATGATCGATTTTTCAAAGAATAAGTGTATATGATTTGTGTTTAAATAGAGATATTTTTTTTAAACGATATAGTGTAAATTTAAAAATAAACTAGTGAAGAATTCAAGGTGGTTGGGTCAAGTGGTAGCTAGTGACTTGCGACCCCCAGATGCGAGACTCAAGTTCGAATCCTACACACTAGGAATAACCTATACCCTTTGCACTCTTCGGTACGAGCTGTAAATACACATTATAGTAGATACAAAAAATGAAGATATTTTAAAGAGAAATACTTCTCACGAAAAAAATACAACTTGTGTTTTTTCTGGCTTTAAGAAAAGCTTGAAAATCTCCAAAAATTCAAACCAAACAAGACCTACTTCTTATTTAAAAAAAAAAAAAAGTAATTTTATGAAAATTGATTAAGTTTCAAACTAATTCGAAGTTGTAACCAAAAAAAGAAGAGAAAAACTAATACAAAGTCAAAGCACAAGCCAAATGAAGGCTTATATTGATTAGGCTTTGGGCCTAAAAAGATAAGACTTGCAACAAAAAAGTGAAACGGCTCACAATATCACACGAGCGCAAGCCCATAAGACGCTATTAGCCCAAGAGCCCAAATAAAAATCAATCTAAATTACGCAGTCGTGCACTCGGATAAGGATATTCCTAAAGGGTGCCCATCGACTGATCTGGCACATACGTAATCCGGCTTGAAGATCCACCACCAATAATTCAATCACTTTCTCTCTCCATTCCTCACCTCTTCACCCAACTGTCCAAAAACCAAACCCTCTTCAAATTCTTAAATTGTTTCGGCTTCCAATTGTTTGCGAGAATGAGCAGCGGCGGGAGATTTTATTGGGTGCGGAATCGCGGAGAAGACTTTAAAGCGAAGGGGATAATCGTGGTTTTTGCATGGGTTTCGATTGGCGATACTCAATTGAAGGATTTAATCGGTCTCTATTCCTCTCTCGGATGGAATTCGCTTGTTTCCCGCTCCGATTATCTCAATCCGTACGTTCTTTTAGCTCCAATTTGTAGGTGTTTTGTTCATTTGATGATGATCGTGGTTCTCTTATGAGCTTTTAGGTTTGGCGTTTTGAGTTCGATTTTGTAGTAAGTGATTCTCAGTTGATTAAACTATAGCTTATTGAAGAGTGTTTTTTATGATTCTGATATCCTTTGAAATGGTGATAATCTGGTAGAGGATAATTTTGAGGGCGAATACCTTGATTAAGAAAGAAATCGCAAGTTTGTAAGAGTAATTTAGAGGTCAATGAAAATGAAGAAACAAATGGTTAGTTGTTGTTTGGATAATTTTGAAGAATTAATGCGATTATTGTGGTTAGACAGTAGGTAATTCATTTCATTGGTAGCTACTTCTGCAATGATAATTGCTAAGTTACTGAAATCATAACTAACTTATAATGGTGTATGACACTTATAAGTGTGCTCAAGGAGATAGTTGTTGTAGTATTTATAGTTTTATACTATACATTTTCCTTGCTGGTTGCGATGCATACTGTAAGAGGATGTGATGAGGTTAGACCTGCATTTGCCTCTTAAACCGTTTCTCTAAACAAGTATCATTAGTTGGTTGGTTATATTATTGCAGATTCATTCCGGAGAGAGCTACTTCACTGGCTTTTTCTGTCCTCCGTGAGCTTGTTAAGGTCAGTCTTATTATAGTGTTTATATGTGAAAATAATTCGAAGATTGACTGATCAGCATTTGCTTGGAATGCTTTGTATTTAATCTTCTCATTTTCTCTGCGTCATTTTAATTATTGTGTTGCTTGGAGCATGTGAATTATTGAATTAAGCATTTTTATTCCATTTTTTGCGGTTTTGGGGATGTGAGTGGATACCACACTGTCATCGTATAAAAAATTGTAATTTGTCTTGTCATTGTTGTATAAGTGTGGCCCACCACAAATTCTTGTTAGTTTTGTTTCTTGATTAATCTGTGTTTTTGTATGTGCAGGAACTTAGGTGTGGACCATGTCCTGTTATTTTTGCAAGTTTTTCTGGTGGTTCGAAAGCTTGTATGTATAAGGTTTTCCAGGTAAAGTCAATGCATTGGAATTTGCCATGATTGGTGCACATAAATATACATCTAAATTTGCACAGCTACTTTTTCGTGCATTTACTTTCCTACTATTTCTTGGTGTATTTCTTCACGCATTCGTTGGCTGATGCTTTTAAATCACTGTTATTTAGTTAATTTAGATGGTAGTATTAATTGTTTTTTCTGGCTGTGTCATGTCGATGAACTGATTCAGATTATTGAAGGTTGCTCTGAAGTGGAGCTCAGTCAGGTAACTGTTGTTCTTGTACTTAAACTAGAACTCTTATTAAATTTTAGGTGGTGCATAGGTAAGCTTTCTATAATGACTTGTATGTTTTTACATGAAGGAGGACAGTAGATTGGTTGCCAGCTGCATCTCAGGCCAGATATATGATTCTGATCCGATAGATTTTACTTCTGACTTGGGTGCGCGGTTTGCTTTACACCGTTCCATCCTCAAAATACCTGGTTCATCAAAGTTAGTGTCATTGTTTGCCAAAGGTGTTACTTCAAGCATGGATGCTTTATTTCTCACCAGTTTTGGATCCCAACGTGTAGAGTACTGGCAAACCCTTTATTCCTCAGTTGTAAGTTTTCAACTGGCGTGCAGATTTGGAAATTTTATTATCTATTGTTATGTGGTTTTGACCGTTTGTTCGGTTGCTCTTTTATACATGTAGGGTTTTGGGGGGCCCTTTCTCATTTTATGCTCAGAAAATGAAGATACAGCTCCATTTTCAACTCTATGCATCTTTGCTCAGCATTTACAGGATGTGGGGGGTATTGTAAAAGTTGTGAATTGCAGTGCCCCTGCCCTTGCGGGTTAGTCTAATCTTTTGTCAGTTCTCGATCTCCCCATTTTATGAATTCATTTACCCTGCATAGCTTATAATGAGTTCTGTGCACAATGTCATAGACTCATATGAGCTAGCTGAGGTTGTATTGGATTAGCTGAATAAGTAACCTCAGGAGATGTATTAATTGTCTGATAAATTAAAGTGGCTATGCTATGTATTTTGCATGGATTATTGGATGAGCGACTTGCAGGTTGTAATTGGCTTTTATTTTTTCTCTACAAATGGTTGATGCTCTTGTGCTGGATAATGAACTCGGCATGCCTTCTGTTGAAGATGCTGTCTCCAGCATTTAGAAATGGGAAATTTTTGGGATCACATAGAAACCACAGTTTATGATGATACTCATTTTATTCATGATACACATTTAATGTCAAATCATAAAAAATTTCAAGAGATTCCTAAGGGAGATGATAATGGATGTCTTTCTTGAAATATGGACCTCTTTCGTCATTTTATACTTTCAGGTGTGTGTTGAGTTCCCTAACAAGCATTAAATCCAAAGTAGAATGTACTTGGTCAACATCTTATGGCCCTTGGATTCACCACAAGTCTATATGAAGCTATCTGAATATATTGGGGCATATGCCATTTGAACCTATGACCATGGCTTGTTCAACCAACGTTGCTCTTCTGGTTTGCTTGGTATTTTACATGATTTTTGACAAGTCTTGGATTAGACCTCTGCAACTGTATTCATGTCATCTATTTGTCACGATACATCCAATTTGATAATGAGATAAATACCCTTGATAGAAGGGATAATGGAAGTTCTGTTTTTGGATACTCAAGTGAATGTTCTCTAGGTAATTAACACCAGCTTTTGAATTCTTTGTAAGATAACCCAGCCATTGTTCAAACATTGTTGTAATATTTCTTCGAGTTTATCTTATTTTCAACTTTTTGCAAGTTAATATTTAGTATATGATTGGACAATTTAATCATTGTTTGCCCATTACAGGTAATCACAAACATCAATCTATACAGTACACATCTGCAATAACGGAGTTGCTTGAGGAGGCAGTGTTGATTTTCTCCAAAAAAATTCAAAAACTTAGGCGCATGGATGGCATGCATGATGATGAGATATCTGACTTGATTTGTGACCTCCAAAATGCAGCAGTTGACTCATGTCAGAGCTTCAAAAGAATAGCAGCTGGCCCAAATGACCACTTCTTCCTACCAAGTTCATCAGAGTATCAAAACACCAAAGAATTTGGTTCCCTACAAGAGGAACGTAAAGAGGGGTCACCTCATCATCGGTCAACCCCTTGTATGAATGCCAACAGTGTTCTTGGCCAAATACTTTTTGACGTGTGTGTTCCGAAGAATGTGGAGTGTTGGGATATTAAATTCTCAGGCTCCTTGAATCGAGAGCCATTTGCTTCTGTTAGTAAGAGGTCACCCTTTAGTGGGATTAAACATAGATCAAAATTATAAGAGCCTTTTCTGTAACTCTGGGTGGTTCACTGCAGTTTCTTGAAGTGCATAATTACACAGTGAATACATGGCTACTTGAGTACTGATGAAACTTTGGAGATAATGAGACAGGTAACTGAAGAAGTCACAGCTAACAATAGTTTTACGCGAACGCTCAACTTATGGCATGAAAAAATGTACAGTTCTTAAAGTAGAAAAGCGGACAGCTGTATAGAGTGGTGTATGTAAAGGTAACCTCGTACATTTGAGTGCTTCCGGACCTGTCTGGTACTTAAATCTCTCATTGATATGCATCCAGTTTGTGCTGTTAAGGAGATGAGGTTTTTACACTAGTCGTGTAATCTAACAGTTGTAACTTATTTTCATATTTGTATTGTGGTAGTAGCAGAAATGTATATATATATATATATATATATATATATATATATATATTACTGTGTACTCTAATAATGCTTGTAAAATTGAGAAATTGTGAAAGCTTAGAATAATGTCCATCAACCAATGTTGGTCACCGGTTTGGTTAGATTTTACTACCCTTTATGGTCTACAAGTCATTGAAGAACATCCCGTAACCTCTTCCACTATAATGAGAAGTTCCACATTATCCCCCATATCTCTCATTTAATGATTCCGGACAGTAAAATATAGAAGGACGAGTGCATATCCTGATTTTTAAAGTGCTCTGAAATTCGAGGCAGAACGAAATTTAGGTTTGTTCGATCCAGGAACCTTTGAGCCTATACACTGCCAACACAATTTGCTAGCACAGTTCCACGGAGGACCGCAAAATTTGCCCAAGGACTTCGTCAGCGACTCAGTCCGATTTTCGCAACCTTGTTCCATTTGATTTACTTAATTTAGTTGCAGTTTAAACTTTAACAAATAAAACATATTCCCAACAGAAACACTTGTTGATAATTAATAATAGTAATATTACTTTTATAGTTTGGTAAGATAAAAAGTTATGTTCTATAAAAACACCTCATCTTAAAATCTGCTAAATCAAATTCGAACAAATTCTCTCTGAAATTGTCATTAATATGTTGAACCAACCTTGCAACATGGACGGTGGAAATAAATAATCCTTTCTTTGCACACACAACCCAAAATATTTTGTTTATTGGTTGCACGGATGAAACTTGCAACACAAAAAATAAATTATTGATTTAATTTCAGCATAACTGTAAGTCAGAAATGAGATATTATAAAGACTCTAAATAACTATATGTTACACCACCACATTATTTGTATAGCAAAACACAAAATAATATGGTCGGATTTTACATGGATGCACAAATTATTTTGGTGGAGTCTTATTTACACTACAAAGCCTGTATGAGAGAGAATCTTCATATTTTCACTCAAATTATCATTTTTAAGAATTCTCAAGTCCCTTCTCAACTAGATTTTAGCAATTGTCGAGAAATATAAATTAAAAAACTTTGTATATACTGCAAATCACACACCAACTCATCCAGTATAGATTCTCCTCAGCTCCTTTGCTTTTGCAACTCTTAAATAATTTCACCAACATAAAATTTGTGTTAAATGTTGTTGCACAGCCTAAAGGTTCGAAAAGTAATTATAGGAGAATTAATTTTGCTGAATTTTGACAATAATTGATTATAATAAAAATTACTTATGGAATAATTGCTCTTGTATAATAGCTTTTGCAAAAGTAACACTTTTGGAGCTTCTAAAATAAATTATTTTTTAACTTCTGGAGATCCCAAAAGTGATTTTGGCATAAAGAGCCAAACACCATGAAAATCATGATTAATTAAAAATTATTTTTATAATTGGAACCAAACACTTTCAAAATCACAATTGAGATCTAGAAATGCTCCCACGCACTCAAGTTGTTCTACGATAATTTTCCCAAAAAAAAATCAAACATAATTTGTCCCATTACAAGGACTAGTCTCTACTTTAATCTATATATGGTTGGTTGTTGATTTAATTCTTATATGTAAAAATAATAGAGGAGATGTGTTTTGACAAATATAAATAAAAAAACTTGTGTGGCATTTCAAGCTCACAAGCAAATAAAGCTACCACCTCTACCTATGTGACATTTCACAAACAAATTAACTTGTTCTAACCAATTACCTATTAATGCAAATCAAACACCAACTTATCTAGTATAAATAACTTTCACTAACATAAAATCTGAGTGATCTCAAACACAACAATCATTAAATGCATCAAAAGTGGAATTTTACCAACATATACACCCAATGAGCATCAATACTGAAATTACAAAAATCTTTGTGCTTACCAAGTCAGTACCAAATGAAGTGATCTCAAACACAACATTCATTAGAAAAGTGTACGGTTAATAATTTATCCTAAGCAATTTCTGCATTTAAAAACAATAAAAGAGTTAATAACTAATTAATATCAACAGAATACAATAATATAAAAATCTTACCAATCAGAATCCAAATCTATTAGAATCAAACAACCTCATTGCCATTTGACGTGTCATCGGGTTTGGAGGCACCATTCCCATTCCCATTGGGTTTATTTGCCAATGGTGCACTAGTCTTGGTTTTCAATGACAAGTCATTCATATGTTGTCGGTTTACATAAACATTAACGACATCATCTTCAACATTGTCATCGATCTCAAAAGTTACTTTTCCTTTCAAGATCAAGCGGGCCAGATCATTCAGATGTTGTGGGTTAGTATCAACATTAGCGACACCATCTTCAAACTTGTTATCGATCTTAACAGTTACTTTTTCTTCCAAGAGCAAGCGGGTCAGAGACTCTTTCAAACGCTGTTCTTTATGAGCCTTGTAAACTGAACAGATTCTCTTCCAAATTGACATCCTAAACAAATGAAAAAAATCATATTATCAAACAAACAAAAAAAGCGAGTCAGTTGCAACATTAAATAGGGAGAAGTTTGGTAGGCAAGTAAGAATTATGGTTAATTAAGTCAAACCTAGATTATAATCCTGGACATGCTACTGATTTACAAGTTCGATATCCATTATTATCCATTTCAGACATTAAATTATTGATTTCTTACTTATTTTATTTGAACTTATTTATGAAATGGAAAAAAAAAAAAGTCTGAAAAATGATAAGCATAAAAATCAATAAGAGGATTATTCCACTCTTATCTATAAAATTATCATGTGTTGATTTTGCTAGTGAATTCATGAAAGAAAAGGCATACAGCATACTTAAAAGTGCCATATACTTGCATATTTTCTGCACATAACTTACTCCAGAGCCAGGTTCCACTATACAATTCAAGAGCCACATGAAAGGAATGGGCCTGCCTGAATTCCATAGAAAATAGATATCTACTTATCTATCTATCTACTTATATATATATATATATATATATTTCAAAGCCATGTTTGACTTTGATTATAGCAGTTTGACCAAAACTCTACTGGTGTTTGTCTCAACATCTGATGATCATGTGTAAGAATACAAAAGTAATTGCTGCCTACATTTACATATTAGTATGCCATATATGTATATTTAAGAGGTGCATAGCTATTACTCAAAACTAACTTCATTCTCTATTTTTATGTCAGGGCTCATGGTTGGAGAGGACCACCTTTTGGCTGGCTTTAACAAGTTAAGAAAAGAAGGATATATATGAGAAAGCTTTATTGGTAAAACATATTTAGGAAATGATTCTTGAATATATGGGAAACTTTCAGGAATCAAGTACTATGACTATGAACTACTAGAAATGAAGTCCTTTCAGCTGTTTCTTATGGTCCACAAAACCATTTATTTTGTCAAAGTATGTATGTTTGTTTTATTCGTATGAAAACCATTAGTTAATACCTGATGAAGTAACTTCGAAACTTGTATGAAAAAAAGTGGAATTCGAGCAAAATCACCCCTGAAAATAGACAAGGTCATGAAATTTTATGGAAACCCTATACAGAAATACTAGAAATATTTAGATTTCACATGAGATAATCATAGAAATCACAAGAAATAAATTCACACCTGGTCCTGAAACGGGTTCTCTTACGGATTAAAACAACCCAGAATTGCACGACAACGGTGGAATTGAAGCCAAATGTGGGGGAGAAACAGAGAGAAAAATCACACGATCGGCGCAACCTAACCTGACCTAGGGTTCACAAATTACATCAACTTGATCCAACGGTTGTGAAACCATTAAAAATCAACGGCCTGATTTCAAGGACGCTTAAGGGTATATTTGTCATTTGGGGTTAATCGGCCCAAACGAACGGCAAATTAAATAATTGGGCCTAACCCAAATACACCCGTTATTATCGTCCTAACGGCCTGTTCAATTCTTGGGCCACATTACAATTTGCGCCTAACCGAACTCAGCCTAACAAAACATGCATCAGCAATCAGCATTTCATGTATGATCAAAATTAAATTTATAATATAATTGATATTTAGTTAGCTTTGCAAATACTAACGTCGTAACAATTTTCTGAGTATTGATATTGAATTCCATTATTTATTATGTAAGATCTCAATGTTGTGTTTTGTTTTGTGGAACGGTCGAAAGTTGACCTAACTATTTTTATGTATAGATTATTGTACAAAATTATCTAATACTACGACCGTGTGTGCAGTATACTAGTAAATATCAAATTATAAGTCAAGTAAATATTTTAGGTTAACTAAAAAATCAAAAACTCTATTAATTAATTTTACTAAATTCAAAACTAGTCCAGTGAGATGAATGAAGCCGCAAAGAGGTAGAAGTAGAAGGTTACCACCCCATATTTATCATATGTTTCGACACTTTTTTTCTGTTCGAAAATGAAAATCTGAATTTGTGCTAAAAGTTAAGAGCATCAGATGCCATTAAAATGATGCAGTTCGGCACCAATATGGATTGTATAATTTGAAAATTAAATTAAATAAATAAAAATTAAATTTATTGCAATACTAACTATAAGTCTATAACTGGAGAAATTATATAGCTCTTATTATTGAGAGTTAGTATACCACTATTTCTTAAAAATAGAAATTTTCTTCATTATTAAATTTCGAAAAAATTGTATACCTTAGCCGATGCACTAAAACTTTTTCCTATAACAAGCAATATTCAATAAATTTGTAATTGCACAAAAATATTTTTGCATATCCCGAATTAGCAACTTTGAATTAAACGGTAGCCAAGGTCAAGGTGCACGCACCACCAGCCTATTGAATCAAACCGCTCTTTCTCTTTCTCTCTCTCTCTCTCACCCCCAGAAGTAACAATGTCTTTTCCATGAAATTAAGCACCACAGACCATTTTTCGCGGCAATTTTTTGATCAGATCGGCACTTTTTCCCCATCAAATCCCATAAATTGGAAAAGTCGAATTTAGATTATGGAGGAAGATCGACTTGTAGCATATCATCTCGGACGTAACCCCAATCTTACCATTTCCAAGGTTTCATTGATTTTTCTTTTTTCCTTTAAATATTCAAGTACTGTGTAACATAGGTGTTGTTTTGTGTATTTCTGTTAACATTTCCTGCAGAGGAAGAGGAGAAACCCATATAAGAAGACAATGAAAGAACTAATGGAAATCAAGGAAACATATACGCCTAATCGAGTAAGATTTTATATATCCCTCTCTCTCTCTCTAAAAAGTATTTTTGATAATGTGAAACCGCGTTTTTATGACCTCCTCGCCTTTATGTGTGATCGAGTTTTTGATCCATGTTCTTTCATTTTGATCCATGATATAGGAGTACCTGTTTGTAGAGCTAATACCTATTTAAATTCCTTTGATATTCTTCGAAATAAGAATTTTACCTTATAGTCAATTTTATTTAGCTAAATCATATCATTGTGATATTAAAAAAGAGGTTAACCAATTTATCTAACCTTTCAAACACTTATATGTATATGTATATATATATTAATGTTGGACTCTTTTAAAGCAAAGGAAGTGTAACTGGTAGAAGTACCTTAGTGACTGATTACTAGTTGCTAATTTGTTTCGATGTGTGGGATTTCTGTGATAATATTTGTAAGTTCTCGATATATATCATTCTTTACATATGCTTAATTTTAATGTGATATTTATTATCCCTTACGTAAATCAAGTACATGTTTTATGCTAAACAGGATTTACATGTGAAGACTAATGAAACAGGAATGTAAGCATTCAACTTTGTATAACCTTTTTTTTTTTCAATTATCATTTGAAAATCCGAGATTAATTTATTTCCTAGAGCCCCTGCTTCTGTTATACTTCCAAAGCCATAAACGGAAAAGGGCAGTGATGAATGATCTTCACAGTCAAGTTGAAATCATATCTTCTGATTTGGAACGAGCACAAGAGGTTCAAGAAAATCTAAATACACAGTTCCCTAGCTTTGTAAAGACAATGATTCGTTCAAATGTCACGCACGGTTTCTGGCTGGTAATGTATGGTAACTATTCAAAGTTCAAGTTGTTTGAAGTTGGGCATATTTAATATGTATTTTTTATTTTAAATTTTTATGACAGTCTGTTCCGAAGTTATTCTGCAACTTGTATTTGCCAACATGTGATGTAAAGGTTACTTTAGTAGATGAGAGCCAAAAAGAATACTATACGAAATATCTAGCTGACAGGAGGGGGCTTAGTGCTGGATGGCGTGGATTTTCTATTGCACATAACTTAGAAGAAGGAGATGTACTAGTTTTTCATCTCATAGAAGCTTGCAAAATGAAGGTAACTTTCTTTGATATGGTCTAGAAAGTCATTTGTAACTTCAGGAAAATCCTAACAAGAACTACCATTCTAACTTGCCAAATCCATTCAACCACAAAACAAGTATAATGTACTTGTCATATGATTGGTCACTATTCTACGAGTATAATCCAACAACAAAACAAGTGTACTACACTTGTCATAAATGTTTTGAGTTCGGGTCTAGACAAGAATTTCTCCTAACTCCAAATGATTTGTATTCAACACAAATTCAGTGGTATATGTTTTCTCGTTGAGATCGGTATATAGTCATCATAGTAGCAAATCAATGTAGCCATCTGATTTGGCCAAATTCATCCAGTCATAAACCAAGTGTACTGCACTTGTCATATGATTGGTCAATCTTCTTGGATTACTATCCAATCACAAAACAAGTATATTGTACTTGCTATATAAATATCTTGGGCACGACCGAACCCCGATATAGAGAGAGTTTCACGCAACTCCAAATGATTTTGTTCAACAATAATTTCAGTGGTTTATGCCTTCTCGTTTTGATAGGTGTATATTGTGAGAGCACATCGATTTGGCGCAGTGGACGCGGCTTTAAGCCTTTTGCACTTGCAAGCTCATGCAGAATTAGTAAACAATGGTTAGCTAGTGCTTTCTTTTCTCTTTATGTCGTAAACTAGAATTGATTATCTCTACATTTTCACTAATGTTACATTTGCATGCTAAAAAGGAGAGCACCTAAAACAGGATGATGGGGATATTCCACTGGTTATAGAAAATATTTTGAGGCCTCTTTCACAAGGGATGCCACATGACAACTTTGAGAAGGTCGTCCGAAGTTCCAAGAGTAAACTAGTGATGAATCATACGCAAAATTTCAGTAAAGATCTTGCCATAGCTTTAGAAGGTACACACCTATTATATTCAACTACTTTCTCTTTCCGAAGGGAAGATTAGAAGAATTTACTCAAGTAATTTACTTATCTTCATTTTCTTTACCATTATTTCTTGATTTGACGTTGGAAACAAATGTACCTACTGTCCTTGTTTGGATGTATTTTGGGTAATGTGTTTTAAGGTTTTAGAGATTTTGAGTGAGAACAATAGTGAGGATTTTGGAGAAACATGTTGGCCAATATAGGTTTTGTCAGTTTGAAAATGTATTGGGGAATATGTGGGTTAGGACCATTAGAGTTTTGTAGTATTTAAAATTATGAAACTATATTGAGATGTCTTTTTAATGTCCGCCTGTTTTGAAAACATGTGGGACCGCGTTTTTTTTTTAAAATATAGAATTTTAAAAAACTCGAAATACCAAAAATAGTGAGCGAAAACAAATCCAAACTGAGCCAGTAGTATACCTCATGGGAACAGTCTCCAGGCTATTTAGTTCTGAATTGGCATAGGACTTATTCTTGAGACTATGAGTGTTGCAAAGGCCATCAAAGTTTCAAGCTAACTACCTCTCCACGTGATTTCACATTTTGGAACAAGAGGTCAACAACTTTTCAATGCTTTCAGATCATTATCGGTCAGATCCGCGCACGGTTGGATCAATTTGCTTGCCCTGTTCTTGATTCAAGAAATACTTCGATCCCCAAAAGTCGTGAAAATGATGAGTTAGAAGAAGATTTTGGAGATGAATTAGTTGTATTCAAAGTAAAGGTGCAGGAATTAAAAGAGTCAACAGAAAGACTTTACGATGAGACTGAGGTTCTTAGAGTAAATGCGGAGATTCACAAGCTCAACTCTAGAAAGAATTTAGCATAGAAAATGAATATTTTGTAAACTTTTGTATTGGTTTTTAGCTTGTCGTCATGGACTTGACTCTTTCAAGTTCATATATGTCGCACTTAGCTCCGCTCATATGTGGCATTTGGCTCGTTGTCATGGAACTAACTCATTCAAGCTCATATTTTTAGTACTTAGCGCGGCCCATGTGTGGCACTTAGCTCCTTGACTCTGTCACTCTGATGCTCGTGGACTAAGCAAGCTAGCCTCCTTTTGTTGGTGATCTCATTCTCATTTTCTTGGATGGACGTGAAAATTTCACAAGGGTTCAAAAACAAAAGAGGTTTGCTAAATGGTTTTGATATCTTAATATTGCATGTACAAAGCTTTGAGGAAAAAAATATATCAGTGATTGGAATTCCTATGTTAGTTTTGGGCCATCTGGCCTTAGTAAATGGGGAATGCATGAAATTGACAGTTCGATTATAACGAAATGGGGATTGTGTTCAAATTCAAATGGTCAAGCGCAATTAACTATAAAAAATTACTAAAAAATTTATGGATATAATTGCAACTATTTAAAAAGAAAAGTACAAAATTTCCAGTTAAGGTGTTGAAGTGTGATTCTCTTTTCAATTAATAAACAATTAGAGGAAGCATTTGATAATGTTCATCTTAAACAAGAGAAAACAAGTCGCATAAAGTTTCGTTCAATAAGATAATTTGTTTCAAGCACATTGGAGGAGCTAATTTAGTTTTTTTTTTTTTTCATATTTATAAGCACACAATTAATCACGAAATAAAAGCTTTAGATCAATTGCAGGGCTCATAGTTCTCTGGAAATACAATGGTAAGAGTGGAAATAGTCTGAAAACGACTCAAGTCCACTTACCAAGGTTTGTGAGTACTAATATTTTTTACATTAAAAAATGATATCATGAACTTTCTATTAAGTGATAAATATTAAATGATTCATATCTTTAATTGGTTATGTTTTTAGATGAGTATGTCATTCAATATAGTATTATAACTCATATCAGAAAAGAGATTCTGCATTCGATTTTTTCGCCACCCATTTCTAAACGTGATTAATATTAAATGACTCGTTCATTCAATACTTTATTCCTTCAATAAGTTTGGGTGTCCCCATATGTAGTTGTTTTCTCTAATTATATAGAAGAATGTAAGCTTGGTTCACAACTTATTTCCCAAATGTATCAAATTTTGATCATGAATTCATGTGTGTAACAAATTTTGTGACAAAAGAATTATTTGGTTTTCTTAGAGAACGATTACTAAAATAAAATGATTTAATTAGGGAATGGTCACTGGTCAGCAGTCGGTGTGAAAATTAGAGCTGGTGAACGATTAATCGATTGTTTACTGTACATTCTTTGTCTTCTTCCTCCGACAGGGGCACTTCTGGAATTTCGTATTTTCTTAAAATGTAGTAGTAATTTTTATTTTCTTGTGCATTTTACCTGCACTTAGGCCATCTCCAACAGCACATGTATAAGTTAAATTATAAGAGTTTTGTCAAAATTATCACAAAAATTGGACTCCAAGAGCACATGTATAATTTATGTGTTGTTAAATTTTATAGGTTTGGATGGCCAAATACAAATTGCTATTTCCAAATGTTTGCAGGAAAGTACAATAACTTTTGTACTTTCCTGCAGAACAATAAATTATTCTGGGACAAAATTAAATTTCATTAGCCGAAAATCCCTCTTTAGCGACATATTAGCGATAATTAATATTGTCACAATGATTTAGTGATAATATTTTGATTATCATTTTTGAGGCATCGCTAAATATCAATAATAAAAATTAATATTTTTTTATTTATGAAATAAAATCAATTAGTATTATAAATATATCCTTATTATTTATATAAAATAATAATTAAAATTATTTGTTAAAATATAAACTAGCTGTTGGAGTGAAATGATATAGTTGTTAAAAAGTAGTCTCTTAAACTATAAACTAGCTGTTGGAGTGCAGAGTAAAAAGTGAAAATGTATAACACTGTTCATTAGTTATATTTAGTTATATTTTAGGATAAGAGGCTTAAATTTAAGAGTGCTGTTGGAGATGGCCTTACACATTACATCATTGTAGATTGTACTGTATTTTGCTGCAACAGATCCGTTCCTCTATTTGGTTATAATTTTTTCAATACGACGACGTACATCGCCTTTCAAAGCCCCTTTACAAACCAGACGCTCGAGCTCGACCCTCATGATCGAGCTTTATACTTGAGGAAGGTTGGAGAAAAAGAGAGGAAAAGCTCTCAATTGTATGATTTCTGCTCCTCAAAACGAAATGCTGGTTCTTCTTCTCCCTAGGTCTACAGCTATTCCTCTCTCTCTCTCTGTGTGTGTGTGTGTGTGTGTGTGTGTGTGTGTGGAGCTTTTCATAAATGGAGTTGTTTGTGTTGTAAATGACGGTTTTAATAGAGGTTGTTGGTGGTTTTGAAGTTAACTGAGGTTGCTCTGGTGACATAAGGAATATATGATATTCAATTTTAATTTACTATTTGATGTTAAAAAAATTGGTAGTTTTGTCCAAAGAATTAATCATAATTAGTGATTTTGTTGATTATCTTCGCCCTACTGGTTTTGGTTTATTATGCTTGCAGTTTGTCTCTGATTTTTCTTGTAAAGGGGCTTGAGCTAAATAAGATTGTTACACTTATTAACTCGATATCTGTTTGACCAGATACTGGATATAATTATCAATTCTGAGCTTAAGAACTGCTGAACCATGTAATTATCATGTGTTTGGAAATTAATCTTAATTGATGCCTTGGCATGCTAGTAACATTTAATTTCCATATCAGTCGGGTGTAACATAAAAAAATTATGGAATCTTTCTTGCTAATATATTTTATATAGGATGGTTTTACGTTTGAATATATGGCCCAAGACAAAGTTATATGATGTTCTCCCTATTAACCATATGTGTTTTCTTATGGTGATTTTTATCTACTTTCACAGCAACGAGGCTAAGGCCAACACATCCGGTGTTCCTCAGAGTTGTATGGATGTCAATTCCCTTGCCCTGGAGCGAGCACAAGATATCCAAGCAAATACTTCGCCCCATTACCCTAGCTTTTTTAAACAATTGCGTAAATCTCATCTATCTGGTAAATTTTATTTGGTAAGTTGAAATTTTCTGCTAAATAAATAGCTACTATTAAGACTTATGCATCATTTTTGAAAAGTATTCTCTTTCATAACAGGGTTTACCAAAGAAGTTTTGTGATGCACATTTGCCAATCCATAATGACAGTGTTATTTTGGTGGATGAAAATGAGCAAGAATTCAGTACAAAGTACTCGGTGCAAAAAAATAGGCTCAGTGGTGGTTGGAGAGGTTTCTCCATTGCACATAACTTGCTCGAGGGAGATGCCTTAGTTTTCCACCTGATTGAGCCTTGCAAGTTTAAGGTAACTTGTTGATTGTCATATGCTGGATGAATATTTGTTTTTCTATATTTAAGTACAGATGTCGACATAAATGTAACAAGCAATATAACTTGGTGCTCATGAGGTTACTTTATAGCTGAATTGGCGATTGTTGTTTGACAAAATACAGTTTTTCTAAATTGGAAAACTTGAAATTTTGGAACTTTGTTATGAATAACTTACAATTTCACTCTTAACTACACATCTCTTTCTTGTCTGTCAATCTTAACGGCTTCATTTGATATTTTGTACATTGAAGCACTATGATTTCCACAATTGGGGTCTTTGATGGCTTGCTGTTTGGTTTTCTTAAGGTATACATTGTGAGAGCAAGCAACTTCAATGAGAATGATGGGGCTAGTGGTTGTCAGACTTTTGGTTTTCAAAATAATAAGCCAAATGATACTGGTATGTCAGGTTTCCTCTTAATAAAGGCTCTGTTTGGTTCTTGGATTCAGTGAGTAAATGATAAGAAAATGAATTTAAACAAATTAGCCAAAGCCCAATGTTCTATTTTGTCATGAAGAAATACTTAGTGTTTTACTCACTAAAAACCAAGAATCAAAATTAAGCTTTATATTATTGTTTTCCACATTGTCAATGAAACAAATTGTGGAAATATTTCAGCAGAGAAAACGGAAGAAAATGCACGTATTGGTGAAAACCAAACTCAGAAATATCCAAATTCTCCTGCCTTAGATACATATCAAGTGAAAAAGAAGGCAAGATTAGTATCTGAGAGTAAGCCTTCCACAGAATCTAGCAATGATAGTGATTATTTTGGAGGCATCAGATATTCAGAATCTCTCATCTATTTCAAAGACATTAGGGGTCTTGAAAATTTCCGAATTCAAGTAAATGGTATAATTCTTGACTCGGAAATACCAACAAATATTAGATCAAAATATTACGAGCTCTGCTGCAGTCAAAAAAAGTTTCTCCATGACCATCTTATTAAAAGCCTTAGCAAAAATCTAACTATTGCAATAATTTCTGAAACTACCGATATTTCTAATGCAATAAGATCCGCAAACCTTAACACATCACTGCATCAATTGGAATGTTGGGAAAAAACTCTAAAAGCTTTTGAAGACCTAGGTATGGAGGTTGGATTTTTACGTGCTAGGCTACATAACTTAACCATTATTTCAAGTGAATCACAAACTATTATTGAATCAAAGATCAAAAGAGCTTTAGCAAAAGAAGGGATGAGAAACCTTGAGGCCACAACTTTGAATGCTAAAGCATTGATTGGAAGTTTAGATGCAGAAGTCGAGGTTCTTAACTTGAAAAACGAGAAGCTTAACTTTGATTTCCAGCACCTTGCTGGAGCTCCATGGTGAAAGAAAGCAGGTACTTATGTGACAATATTGTATATTTTGTGCTGAATTAATTGCTTAATAGTGGCTTCAGATTATGGTAAACTTGGTGGGATAATTTGTACTAGGAGTTATTTTTTTTTTTTTGGGGGAAATGCCTGCTGACATTATTGATAATATTGATATGTTTGGTGGCAAATTATATCCCAGATTGGAGTACTATTTAGTCTCATAAGTTTTCTGGAGTTGAGCTTCATCATGTTTCACAAACTTTATTTATGAAATCCTTATAAGATTATGGAACATAATTCAACTTATGAGAGCCAATATGGTTCGTTATTTATGGGTTGGTTCAACCCGCCCCAACACTACCGAATCCTAACTTCATTTTGCTCTTTCTTGAGTTGGGTTGGGCAGAGTTGACATATTTGCGCGGTTTAAGAATAGATTTGAATGCATTAAAAGTAGGTCAATTATATAAAATACAATTAGATAAAGTATTTTAGTAGCAAATCGCTGAACTAATTATTACCACATTTTTTTCTTACCCAACCTAACTTGACCTGTTTTTGGCCTGATATTTTCTGAATTTATGTAAATTATAATAATAAATGTATATAAATACTTGGACGATGTGTCAAAAATACAGTCCCATGTAATAGTTTTAATTTTTTATATACAGTTTGGATTGTTTGGTTTTTAAACTTTTTTACTTTATTATTCAAATTTTGTATGTTTGAAACCATGATTTCTGATTAAAATGGCGCGTGATTCTGCTGTCTAATTGATCAAATTACATGTCATTAACAACCTTAAATTTGGAAAGATAGGGTCGATCGATGTAACTTCACTTGAACTCGACCCATTTTTGACTGGTATATTTTTTACCTGTAGAAGATGAAGGAGCAATCATAAAAATAATTAAGAGTAAATACACTTGTCTTTTTATTTCGTAGATGCAATTGGAAGTATTTGGACTGGATTTTCCCAAGTATGAATGCTTACACAAACGTACAAAGAGAGAGATGTGCAACTCTAATTTTCATACATGGGCATTTCGGGTATCTGACTCTTGTTGAGTCCATTGATTTGAAATATTAACTCGAGTATTTATGATTTCTTTTGGGTCTCTATTGGATGTATTTTATATCTTTAATTAACATGGATCAAAGTTATATGTTGCTTGTAGAGTCCACTTAATACTCGTCAATAAATTGTTACCTTATTTAAGTAGGTATCATAATGCTAAAGTAATCAAAAATAAATTATCAAATAAAATAAGCAATCCAAAATATTGCTAACACGTAGGACTATGTTGGAAGTTGGAACTAACTAGACTAAGATTAGAATAGAGTGAATGAAAAAAATATCCTATATCTTTGTCCAACTCTCAAAAAAAATTCTGTGTTATTTTAACTCCAAAAAATTTCATGTGTTTGGTTTTAATTACAACATTCAGCCAAAGTAGAATTTGACTTGACTTTTGGCGAAATGATAAAATTACTCCTATGTTTTGATTTTTTTTTGTTCCTTTTGAAAACTCAAGTATATATTTGGATATATTGTGTTGATTAAACCAAGCACGGGGGAATTATTGGGGGTTAAAATAACATAACGGGACTTTTTGAGAGTTAAACAAAGCATAAAGGGGTGTTTTTGTTTTTCGCTGTCAGGGGTAAAATTATCATATCAAAAATAAAATGTGAACAAATACTTGTAATTTTCGTGTTTGAATCACACTCACTTTTATGGGGGGTGTATTTCGTACTGACAGTGAGAGCACATGTGAGTTTTTGGGAGTTAAATTAATAAAAGAGATTTTTTAGGAGTTAGACAAAGTATAGTGGGTGTTTTTGTGATTTGCTCATTAAAATACACCATTGTACTTAACTCGTGTAATAAGTAATAACGAGGAAATAATGTTTTTTTTTAGG
This sequence comes from Penstemon newberryi var. newberryi, assembly GCA_030819805.1. Classification (NCBI taxonomy): domain Eukaryota; kingdom Viridiplantae; phylum Streptophyta; class Magnoliopsida; order Lamiales; family Plantaginaceae; genus Penstemon; species Penstemon newberryi. The sequence goes on along the minus strand of JAUALY010000004.1, from coordinate 8,118,920 downwards.
GTAAAAAAGGACTCAATAAAAGCAAATAGTATATAATTAAGGAGTTGGCAAAAAATAAACTGAGCGCGCAATAAATTTGTGACCTTTTTATTGGTGAATCAAAAGGGTTTCCAACTTAAGTTTTATGAAAAAAAGTTAATGCACTATTAAATTTGTGATGAAATATTTCAAAATGTAGACCTTTTCTTTCAAATGTGTATTTACCCGTGCAATAATTAGTTGTTTACTAGTATATAAAAAAAAAAAAAAAGAATTAGAGTAGTTGTTTACTTACTATACACACATCATTTATGTAGATGATATTAAATGTATCAGCCATATTCCCAGATCTGCTACTTTATCCCCAAAATATCTCTGTCTTTAGGACAGATTCTTCTCCGAGAAGATTTCTTTTGTTCAAAGTTTTTTTCCCTTCTCCTCATTTTTCTTTTCATTTCTCTCTAATCTCAAATATCACACCATACATTATCTTCTTTTTCCTAATCCCAATACCCTTTTGTCTTTAATTTTTCTTCTTTCTGTGAAGACACTCGACTCTTGCCGGCGAATAAAACAGCCCAGTGCAGAGGAAAAAAAGATTGGATTCGATTCTCTGGGTTATTTTTTCATCTTCACAGGTAGTAAATGGAACTTCTTTTTATTTTCATTTGAGCTGATATTTTGCTTTTATTTAATTTAGGTTAGGTTAATAAAATAAGTGGGTTTTGTGTCTTTTACAGGTACCCATGAATTGATGATTAAAATAATTTTGATTGTGGGTTTAGGACAAATTTTACAGCTTACTCACTTTCTTGCTTCTTTGTGGATGTTTCTCGCAGGGTGTTACTGGGTAAGTTTCTTCACTTCTTTTATTAAATTATATTAGTAGTTTGTTTGAAGAAATATTCACATTGGGTAGAAGTTTAAAATGTTTTTTTAGGGTTGATGTATGTTATAGAAACCTTACAAGAGGAATGAGCAGGCTTTATGGGTGTTAAATGTCAAATCAATAACTTCATGTGTGAAAATAGATAACAGATTTCAAATCAATAGCTTTATAGGCCTTAAGTATAATTGTGTAAGTTTCGATTTGGACTGAAACTTGAGTTTTGGACTAAGACCTTTTAATTCGATCTCTTTACCAAATGGGATTCGGCCCAGTTTGGATGAACCCTCCCTGGGTCAAACCCAGTTTGGGTTGACATCCAATTTGATTTTTCAAATAACAAATATTATTGTAATATTAACGAAATTCAACTCACCTTCATGCTTCATTAATGGTATTTTATTCGTTTCACTTAAAATCATTATTTTTGGGGTTTCTCAAGGGTATTCAGGTTTCAGACCTAACTTAATCCCTTTCGAGGTGCGTCAGATATATTATATGATAGTCTCTCTCACCGGGAATTCAAACATGGATTCGCCACTTTGTGGATAATAATTCTTGACTAATCACCCATTGGTTTCACTTAATATTATTGAAAAAATGCTTATATCAACTAGTCTCACGGATATTAAGAAACCAACATATTATATATCAATTTTCTTTCGTGAATATTAAGAAAAAATATTATTGGTCAATTTTTGAAAAAAAATTATCCAGACTTAGCTTGGCCAAATCCATTCAATCACAAAGTAAGTGTATTGCACTTGTTTTGTGATTGATCATTCTCCTCAAAGTTGCATTCAATCCCAAAACAAGTGTATTACACTTGCTATGTAGTTATTTTGGGTTCGGCCAAACCCGGTCTAGGATAGAATTTTCCTTCAATTTTCACTACCATTACAGAAAATTAAAAATATGTGTCACTCTGTAAAAAGTAAAAACCATGTTCACACGCATATTGTCAAATACAAAATGAGGAAATATCAATACACTAATTTGAACTTGGTAAGATATTTATTTTAAATATGTTAAATATTATTACCAAGAAGTTGCCTAAAGTAATCATAGGAAGGAATTATTGAAATTTTGAATACATCACATACGCACATCGTATTTATAAAATACAAATTGAAAGAAGAAATAATTGTAATTTCAAAACGAATTGATATGAATAGAAACATAAAAGGGAAAAAAGCACTTATCCCTCTAAACTTTTCAGTATTTTACTTTTTTCCCCTAATCTTTCTTAATTAGCGCTTATTCCCTTCACCTATTGAACGTTACAAATTAATAATTATGAGAATTTGTATGGCGAGCTAGTTTTACTTCTTGTTATAGAATTTGCCATTAGTATATAAAATTTCTTGCTATTATGTTTTCCCCACGAAATTTAGTGCATTCTCAATCAAATAACTTTTTTCTAACAATATTGAAATTCAAACAACTTTTACTTAAAAGCAAAACAAAAATGTTATTTCTATTGTACGTGCAACATTCGTTGGCGAGTTACAAAATGATATTTTGGGTAATATCCAACTTGAATTTTCAAATAAGTAATCTATAAGCATTAAAAAATCAGACTCAACGGCTTTATTACTGTTATCCACTACGCTTCACCTAACAATGAATATGTTTCATCTATGACCTGTCAATTTTTACTACCACTCATTGGAAATTAAAAGCATATTTGGAAAATTGTTCCATTTTTTTACCCCCATATAATCTTTTAACGACCGTATTCACATTTCACCCAAATTGCACAATCAAAAATATCAATACAAATTTGGAACTAATAAAATAATTATTAAGAAAATTTATACTATCATGTATGTAATTATCAAAAAAGAAATTTCCAAATATTTGATATACAAATTTGAGGTGATACACAAGATATATATATGAAGAAAAAAAGTTCATATTTCAAAACACTAACTCGAGTTAGTGCAATATAAAAAAGCACATAGACTAAGATACAACCAGAAAAGCATAAATTGTTAAAATTTTGAAATACAAAATTGAGTATGTACAAATATTACACTGCATACGACACGATTCACCCAAAGTTCGGTAAGAAAATGGTTGAATAATAAAATAGAAAAATTATCGATGCACCAGTTGCACGAACGACGTGGGGTAGCACACGAGGAAAATTGCATTTACTCTCTAAACTTAAGGAGAAGTTGACTACGTAATCTCATAACCACCGTGTATCTATACACAAAAGATCTAATTTGATTAAATCTCATCCATTTATAATACCACGACATCGGTGCGACGGATGCACCGATATCCAACTTGTATTATCAAATAAGTAATTCATAAGCATTAATAAAATCATACTCAACGGCTTTATTTCTATTACCGACTACGCTTCACCTAACAATGAATATGTTTCATCTACCATAATTTAATTGATGTTTATCTCAACGAATCTCACGCGCGTTGAAAAATCATAACATGACCTGTCAATTTTTATTACTGCTGATTGGAAATTAAAAGCATATCCCATGAAATTGTTCTATTGGACCCACAAAATCATGAAATTTGTTCAGATAGGCAGTTCATAAACAAGAGAAATTACAAGAATGCCTATATATCCGCGTTTGGCTGTCTTGGTGTTCTAACTGGATTGTGAAACCTGCTCATGTATCTTTTTATTTTTCTCTCACCACAAATATATGTTCAAAAATATTCATTTGTAACTAAAGTTCAACTCTTGTTCAAATCTGTAAAACTTTTGGTAGTGAAATAGAAGGAAAGAGACACAAAAACAATCATGGAAACCAAGAAATTTAAAGAAAAATTATATGATGATGAGACCCACAACTATGCAGAATATGAAATTTGGTGCTCCGATGCTTCAGATTGCCCTCCACCTAAGGTTTTTTTGTTAATTTTTTTCTTTTTACATACTTTCTTTATATATATATATAGTAATTACTAATTGTTTGACTGTACTTTCTTATTTGTGTTTGTTACTTTTTTGTTTTACAGAAAAAGAAGAAGCCTAAGAAGAAAAAGGAGAAGATTGCAATGCAAATGGACACCCAGAAAAAGGATGTTTCAGTAAAGCCTAAAAGCAATAAATCAAAGAATAAAAATAAACAAGTAATAAATTTTCTATTTATTTTTTTTGCATTTTTTAGGTGTTTTTTGTTGTTGTTTGGATCCGACATCATGTGTATTGTGTCATCTGTGAATTTTGGGTTATGTTCTTGTCTCTGTTAAATATTATTGATCTTTGAGATTTGCCTTGAAAATTTGGATCAATTTTTGTGTAGGTTCTTTAGATTTTCCGAGGATCTACCGATAATTCGTAGAGCTACAAGCTTTTGAAGTCTTTTGGTTAAGAAAAATGATTTTGCGGAATCCCGAAAATTTTGAAACCCTAGCTTTAATAAATGACTTGGAATTAGGTCCAATTTGATTAATTTGTACTACATTGCATTGGTTCAGATTTGGTTTGTTTTGCATTAGTCAGATGTACTAGTTTCGCATGAATGAAATGTGTAAAACACTAAACGGTTCTCATTGTGGATATATAGTATTTCTAGCGTTTGTTACTCATTTAATTTCTTGTAGATTTATGAAATTATCAACAAGTACTCAATACATGTTAATTTATTAGAAGAAATGCATATGAATTTGGGATAATCGATTTAAATAGGTCTACTTTTATAGTAAACTTTCCAAAAAGCCTAAGTATATGCTATATATTACTAGTTGATAGATTGCATAATGTTATAGGATCATATAATCCAGATCTGCTTGATTTGAGATTGATTGTTCAGAAAATAATTCAATGTACTGAATTTCATTTTTATATAAAGATCTATTTTTTTACGACATCCTATATAACTAGTGACCGTGCATTTGAATTCTTGAACAGGGGAGCTCAAGTAATTCCAAGAAAACCAAAAGGTAGCAATCTATTTGAATGAATTACAATTTCAGGCCTTCTTTGTAAAATGTGAAACCATACTAATTAAATTTTTTTATTCTTTATTGTGCATCTTAATACAGCATAGTACGGAAAAGGACTCGTAATATTGACGTATATGATGATGTTGAAGCCAAATTCTCTGTCATGGAAAGAGCTGAGCGAATACTATCGCGTTTAGGAGACAAACTTCCTCACTTTGTAAAGTGTATGCTCCCATCAAACGTGGCTCATGGCTTTTGGTTGGTAAGCTTGAAATATATTTCTTCCCTTTTTCTAATGATATCTCTAGTTCTTGAATTTCAATATCACTGAGGAAAATGTTTTAAATAGAACATAGGGTTTTTATTTTTGTTTACTAATATTTTTCTTGGCTAAAATCCAAGAATCTTAGTGAGCTAGACATAGTAGTTAATAGCGCCCTGCACAATAGTCTGCCATTTAGCGCACACCTTGTGCAAGAGTGTGCGCCCTGCGCAATAATGCCCTATGTGCCATTAGCTACTATGGAGCTTTTCTTTTCTCTTATTGGAAAAAAAAGTTGCTATGATGGAGCTAGATAAAGCTCTTTGTACTAATTCTTTTTATTGCAGCATTTACCGGCAAAATTTTGCAACCTTCATCTACCAGATCACGATACATCTATTGTGTTGGTGGATGAGTGGGGGAATGAGTATAAAACATCTTATCTTCTTGGGAGGCATGGTTTGAGTGCTGGATGGAGGGGGTTTTCTATATCGCACAGATTACTCAAAGGCGACTTGTTAATATTTCACTTGATCGAGCCTTGCAAATTGAAGGTAATTGTTTGGTGTTTATTTTTGAAGGGTTGGATATCATAAGCTAATGATTCTTTACTTAAGTTACTTTTGGAAGAGTTTTGAGAGATTTATTGTAGTTGTGCATGTCTTATGATGCAGTTAGGAAATGTTTAGGTTCAAATTAGGAATTTGATTCATGTTCTTGCTCCTTTGATGCGCACCTGAAATTTTGAAATTTGTAATTGTATGATTTTGAGCCTAGTTTGCACACAACATGCACACAACAAAATGAATTTGTCTTTGGTAATTTTAGGCAGTGCAATGAGTGAATAGTTCTATTTTCTTATGAAATGTCAGAAATGCCCTCGTCCAATAAACTAGATTGAACTTGAGGAGGTGTAAAATAGCCTTTTCAAAAGAATGTCATTAGTCCTTTTATCTCTATGATTTTTTATCATTTAATAATATTTTCAATAAGTGAGTCTCCAAAATTGCATTTTTAACACAAACTTACGTTCATCAATCTTCTAGGTACACATAGTGAGAGTGAATGATTCAGACGTTGTAAGTGCAGCACTATGCCTCATGAACTTGGATGCTTCTAGCAGAGGGACTGATTCAGGTTAGTTTTGTTACCTTCTTTCTTCAGTTCTTTTGCTTTTAATTTGAAATTGTTTAATTGATCTCGTCAATTTATATTTTCTTGGCTTTCTTTTATTTGGGCGAAGTTAATGTGAAGAAGGATAATAGGAAACGTAAAAAAACAAAGTATGTGGAGCCTTTTATGCTTAATGTATCTACACCCGAAGAGAATGTAAAAGGAAAAAGCGTTTCAAACTCTATCCTCGAGCCTGTAGCATGTCACTCTACAAGTAATAGTGATGGTTTTAGCTCCGAAATTCTTGAAGGTGTGTGAGGTTTTCTTTTTCGTAATTGTTATAAATTAAATAATTATACCCATAAATTTTAATTAATTTGGGTTATGTTATTTTTTGTAGGTTGTGAAATTCCAAACCAGCTTCAACCGAATGACCTTTGCTATTCTAGAGCACCGTTTTTGCACGATCATCCTCGTGAGGTTCTCACTTGTAGGTGAGTTCCCAGAAATGGTTTTGGTGATTGCTCGGACTTTTGGACCGTTGTGATCCCGTTTTGTCGCCCCAAAAAGCAATTAATTCGGGTAGAAATGTATAAAGACTACTTGAACTCGACTTACTGGAAAGCTGCAAAGTCCAATTTTAAATATTGGGGAGGGTAAAGGTGGAAAGTTTGAAAGTGTTTGGAATACATAAGTTGCTTACATGTCTGCGATATATGATGTTTATATAGAAGCTTCCCTCGCATAATCATTGACGGGAGATTTTGTTGTCGACGTAAGGAAGCATGTGAATTTTGAGAATATTTTTTGATGTGGAAACATGTATGTATAAATGTTGTAGCTTTTGTTATGATGTTTCTCTGAATTTTACCATTGTTGTTTGATTGAATGTTTGTGTGGCTTGTGGTTCAAATTTCGTGTATTATATTGTGTCCGAGATATTAACACAGTTGTAATCCTGTTTTTGTCGACCCGAAAAGTCATTAATTCGGGTAGAAATGTAAAAGACGTCTTGAATTCAACTCACTAAGAAGCTTTGAAGTCCTATTTTACATCTTGGGGAAGGTAGAGGTGGAAACTTTGAAAGTGTTCGTAATGCACAAGTTGACTAACATGTCTTAGATATATGATATTTATATAGAACCTTCACTAACATAGTCATTGATCGGAGATTTTGTTGTCGACCTAAGGAAGCGTGTGAATTTTGAACTTTTTTTTTAGATGTATGAACATGTATCTACAAATGTTGTAGGTTTTGTTTATGATTTTTGTTTAAATTTTACCATTGTTGTTTCATTGAATGTTGTGGGGTTTATGGTTCAAATTTCACGTAGTATGTATTATGTTCGAGATTTAAACCCGTCCAAACCTAAGTCACTTTCTTTTACTTACTCATGTTCACTCAGCCAAATTACCTCTGTTTTAGGCCTAATCCTTTTACTCCGCGTAGATACGAATCATTTCGGTCTAGAAGGAATAAGATCCATCACCTAATTCATTCTCAATCCATTCAAATTCACCAATTTTGTGATGCTTAGATAGGCAATCTCCCAGTACTTTAAATTGGGAGATTTGTCGTGCATTACCGATGACATGATGCAATATCCAGAGAAGATTTATCCAATTTAATTTTTATATACTAATATATGGTGAGAATGACATCTTAGAAGTTAGAATCAATTACTCCTTAAATTTAGTAACTAAACATAATTTTAATCTTATTAGTGCATTGTTATCATATTATTCGTGCAATATATGCAAAAAATAATTTACTATCTCGAGAGTCGTATCATTATTGTTAATTTGATAATGTCTTATCTAGTTATAAGTTAACACTCGGGTAAATATTTAGTGTAATGAAACAATGTTTGTTTTGTAATAACATCCAAAGTAAATTTCCAAATGCTAAATTTGCCCCCATGTAATTTGATTCCACAAGTTGACGTGCTTATAATTAATTGGCTAGCAACACGGAATGTTTGTTGAATTGGAACAGAGGAGATTAGAGTCATATACTAGTTTAGCTTACGCGTATACGTGGGGTTCTTGACAATTGCACTTTTCTAAATTGATTGCCATTATCTTTTAACAATAGGCAGATAGTTGTTTTTTCAATTCAGTTTATGAGTCATCATCTAATGAGATGAGACTGATATGATTATACGTGGATTGTCTCCACGTGGTTGATTTAATGAAAGGAATTAATTCTTATAATACGGCGGATCATAATTCTCATAATGTGCATGATAATATCTCAAACTTTTAAAAATGTTAAATTATGTTTAGAACCTAAATACCACTGAAAACGAAAAAAAATATTATATAAAGTCGTTGGTGGACAAGGTTTTGACAATCCCAATCCACGTTGAATTATTTTTACCATTTGGATCTTGATTCATGTCCAAATTTTGACCTTATTGGATCTGGATTTAGATTTAAGTCCATATATGGAAACTTATGTCACTTGGATTACATAATTTATGGAGGCAATCGGCGTCTAGTTCTCGAATTTCAAATAGAAAATATGAATTTGTTGAAATTTAAACCTTAAATTTCCACTAGTATTTTCATCTACAACAAGTTTCTCGGTGCAATATTTTATGGGTGGCGAATAGGTAAGTTGAGTCGGGTTTGGAAAGGTCAAAATGTATTAAACAAAAAAAGTGGATTTTTTTTGGTTAGAAATAGGATGGTCAATTGAATCGGGCCTACCTTAAGTCTGACGGTTCAAACCGATTAAATTTGACCCGAACCTGAATAATTATGAGTCTGGTTGAGTTTTAGCCCCTATATAAAACCCGATCAATTTATGAGCTGAGTTTAAGTCTAATAAGGCTTAACCCAAATAAAGTCGGATTATATATTTATTTTAGGAAAAATCTCACTTAACCCCCTCGGTTATTAAAAATATCACTAATCACTACATTTGGATGTTCGTCGACGGAATCTGCAACAATATTCCATTTTTAAGACTCCACGTGGCTTTATAAAGGGGCAATATAGACATTCAAAGGTTGGGTGACAAAGTGCACAAACGTTCAAAGGTTGGGTGACAAAGTACGGAAACGTTCAAAGATTGAGTTGAAAAGTGAGAAAACGTTCAAAGGTTGGGTTACAAAATATGAAAACGTTCAAAGCCAGATCATTAAAGCCGGACAAAATATTATGTTAGTTTCTAGCTTTTTGTATTTTAAGGTGACTGCCTAATATATTTTTAATACCTGAGGGACTTAAGTGGGAACTTGCAAATGTTAGAGGACAAACTGGAAAGACGTTCAAAGGTCATGACCCGTATCCATCGATAAATATAATCATTCGATCCAGCTTATGAGCTCAAAAATTCTTTGTTGCACTGAATTTTAAAATAAAAAAGCTCTGACTTTTCTTAAGCATATGCTCTGAAGTATTCATTAGATTTCATTAAGAGATAACGATGTAGTAGTGTATCAAAATATTTGGTCGTCTTGGTGTTATCAATTGTTATGCGTCAACACCGAATTGGAAATTCAGATTCTCCTCCATATGCAAAAGCCCATGAAACCAATTGTCACCACAATTTTGGGTTTTTGCATCGGCTTGGTCGAATTGCTGGTCTTACATTTTTTTTTAAAATTTAGTTCTTGTTAATATTGTGTGATGAGGATTTCCCCATCTTCGATTTTGTTTATCCTTTTTATTAGTTTCAGAGCCGACCCAAGTGCTAGACAATATGAGTTGGCGCCTAGAGCCCCTAGATTTGAGGGGCCTCAAAATTCATATCCATGTCTGAAAAATTTAAAAACTAAATATATTTGATTTTGTGTATGTAACATGTATATTGGTTAGACTTTCTCTTTATGAATGGGAGGTTTAAGGTTCAAATTCCAATAGTGGCATTATTTTTCCTTAATAATTATAAAAAAAATACAATTTTTTTTCTTTATATTACAATTTTTCTATTTATTACTTTCATTACACAATACATTGTAAAAAAAATTATTGCCCTCTAATAAAATTGGTCTACCGCTCCCTGTTTATATTATGTATGTGTACCTTTTTTTTAGTTTTATATATGATGTGTAACTTTTTTTATACACGGTGATATATAATTAATAGAGTTAAGAATATAACGGAATGAAACAAAGTCAAGCAATCAATTACAATATTTGTAAAAGAATTAAATAGAGCTAAGGATATACATATACTTGTAAAAATTGCTCCGGCTAGAATAATATTTTCAAAATTAAAATTTACAAAAAAATAGTATTTCAATATATCTAATAATTAGTATTTACAATGTTATTTAATTATCTATATAAAAAATAGTATGTCAATATTTAATTAGTATTTTTGTATTTAAAAAATAAATTGATTATATCCTTTTTATTTTAAAGGGGTTCCAAATTCAAAATTCGTTTAGGGCCTCCGAATTTTTAGGATCGGCCCTGATTAGTTCAATTCAATTTTTAATCAAGGTTTATTCCATATTGAAAAAACAAAAAAGACCCCAATTCCTTCCACTTTACTCTCCATTCGTAATCCTTTGTGATGACTCTTCTTGGGTCAAGTTGCTCAATCAATCAATGAAGATTATATATTTCCCAAATTTTGACGGTACAAATCACTATGCAAACACGTCCAAGTTACAACTACTACCGCTCCTTTATATACCGTCTTTCCAGAAAAAAGAAGTTTAATTCCAATCTAATTACCGTTATCCATCGTATTAAACATACATCATCATAATCTTAAGAAACATAAACTAACATAAACAAATAATTCAAGGAAGGGCTGTAGCACTATTTTTTTATTAAGAAAGGTTGAATTCAATCATTAACACGAAATCATGCTCTAATCCAAACACGCCTCCCCAAAACAAAAGTCTTCTCAATTCAATTTTTCTCTATCTAAAACCCTAGAATAATCGATATAATAATTTCTTCTATCTCAATATTAATTTATATCTGTGTCTGGATTTTGCTTGCATGGAGGTTCAAGCCTCCATAAAAAGCAAGTTCGCGGTACATACACGTTTCAGAAACCCTAAAATTTGAAAACAGAAAAAGCTTTGGAGGAATTGTTGTGTCCAGGGGAAGATGTTTTCTTGGAGTATTGCTAAATCCGCAGAGGCGTTGTTCTCGCGGTGGGCAATAAAGCGTGTTTGTAAATTTTTGTTGAAGAAGAAGTTGGGGAAGTTTATATTGGGAGATATTGATCTTAATCAGCTTGATGTTCAACTCAGTGCTGGCAAAATTCAGCTCTCCGATCTTGCTCTGAATGTCGATTATATAAACCAGAAGGTATGGCGTAGTCCTTGTTTGTTTTTGAATTCTGTATGATTTTTGGAGGTGATATTTTGTTAATTATTGGAGTATGATTACTCCTGAAGTTGACTTTTTAACAGTTAGTTTTTATCAAGGACCTTATTTAGTGTTTTATGATTCTGCAATTGTTTGAACATGTTAAGTTGGTGTAACTGCTACTAATTTGGATTGAAAAAGGTCAATAAGTGTTTTTTGTTTGCTTGTTATTTATGAGGGGTGAAGTTGGGTGTGGGGCATGGATCTAATAATTTTACTGCTTTCCACTGACTCTGATCACATTTCAGTTTGGAGCAGCATCAGCAATTTTAGTGAAAGAGGGGTCTGTTGGATCACTTGTAGTAACTATGCCTTGGAAGGATGGTGGTTGTCGAATTGAGGTGGATGAACTTGAGGTCGTTCTTGCTCCTCGCAGGACAAAGGATTCTCAAGATGAATCTGATACTTGCAGTCAGAATAAAAGTGGCAATAATAGTTTCAGCCACGGTTACAAAAAGCTAGACCATGAGACTATTAACAGTGGGCTGGGTAATGCTTCAGTTGAAGTTCATGAAGGAGTTAAAACCATTGCCAAAATGGTCAAGTGGTTACTGACTAGCTTTCATGTGAAAATCAAGAAACTGATTGTGGCATTTGATCCACTTCTGGAAGAAGAAAGTAAAAAAGGATTAAACAAAATATTGGTGCTTCGGATATGTGAAGCAGAGTGCGGAACACATATTTCTGAAGATGCTTCTCCTAGCAGCTTTGCCACAGCTCATAATTTTCTTGGTTTAAGTCGATTAATGAGCTTCGTAAAATTTCAGGGAGCAGTACTTGAGTTACTTAATGTGGATGGTCTCGATCATCAGTCAGTGCCTGAACGTTCCCCTGAGATAAATCTTGGTAACTGGTTTACAGGACACTGTTCACCTGGTAACATGACTACAGTAATCTATGGAGAAAAAGGAGGGTTTTCAGGAAATCTTAGCTTGAATATACCTTGGAAAAATGGTTCATTAGATATCCACAAAGTGGATGCAGATTTTCACATTGACCCTCTTGAATTAAGACTTCAACCTAGCACCGTCAGATGCTTCATCTTTATGTGGGATCTATTTAAAGGTATAGGTGAGGAAAGCAAGGAACAGGGTCATCCCGAACCACCAAAATCAACTCTAAGCTCTCGTGCGTTTTCTTCTGACAAGGAGCTATTAGGCAGTGAAGGCTTTGCCACTAACTGCTATTTGATGGAGAAAGAACCAAAAAATGTTCTGCTTTCAGATTCGCATCTTATATCAGATTGGGTTAGTAGAAGCCAGAAAGATAGATATGAAGAACCAGACTTTGGGGCAAGGTTGGTATTTTTGCCATTTGGAATTGTTGTACACACATTTTCATACAAAATTAACTACTTTAAGAATAGAACAATGGCTATTTAGGTTTTAAGTTAGTTTACATTTAGCGCACTCAATAGCTTTAGCATGTGTTCTTAGGCACCTACTTCCATTCCCAAAAGATAAAGAAAACTAGACAGGTACAGCCGTAGAGGGAGGGACAGAATGCCCTTAACAATGATAAGTAGAAGAAGGTTCCCATGGCCTCCCCTAATGTATAGCTGACGAAACCAGGTGTTATTGATCAGTAACAAACATTCAAGCTTATTTATAGAATAACTGCATTCCTTCGACTGGTCTAGAAGATGTAATTTGTCAATTTATCGATCTCACTTTGGTACTTCATAATTTTGAGCCATTTGCTAGGATGTAGTTAGATAGGTCAAAGCATCTCATTCTTAGTTTTTCATTTGGAGTAAAAGCTTCTGTTTTCCATCTCTATTTATTTTCATTACCACTGTGCTAAAATCTTTTGTGTTGTTTCATAAATGATTTCTTGGCAGTGTGCACCAATTTTTTGAGTGTTGTGATGAACTAAGAAACTCACAGTCAGCTTTAGGGAATAGTGGCATGTGGAACTGGACTTGTTCCGTGTTTAGTGCAATAACTGCAGCATCCAACCTTGCCTCTGGGTCCTTACATGTCCCATCTGGTATGTGATTGCTTTTCATAGCCTCATATATGCATGTGTGCCACTCGAGTAGTATAGATTTTCTTAAGTTTTTCCTTGATTTCGCGTTGTTTTTTCCTTTCATATGGATATCTAAAGTGTATAGTTTGTTGATGTACTCTCTGTGATAAATCTTGTGATAGAGTGTCGTAAGAGCTCGATAAAACAGTAAATAATATCTGTGAACTTAATTTAAGAAAATCATGTTATATTAATTTGAATTTGGTGGGTAATATAGTTAGTAAGTTTAGTTTTTGGTCAGTGATTAATCCGTGTAGCCTTTGCTTGACAAATAAAAAGATTTGTTAAGAGTACCACACAAATCTGAGTGTGGGATTAGTTTGACTGCTTTGGTGTTCCACTCCCAAAAATGTTGGTTCATTTTCTTTTACATCGTCAATATGGAAGAATGTGTGAGTATGATTTTGTATATCTTGCTTTGCTTCTGTATCAAGTTACTGTTATATCTCTTTGCATAACTTGAGTTGTAATCTCAAAAATTAATTTTCTGTCTTTTTTTTTTTTTTTTTTTTTTTTTTTTTTTTTTTTTGTGGTGGTGGGTTGCACTATCCTCAACTTTTGTTTTTCCTCCCATCTGGTTAGACCTCTTGATTTACCTTGAGTTGTTCTGTCCTCAACTCTTAATGTTTAAAAATTACCGATCCAATATACCCTTCCACTTTCACTTCAATCTATCACACTCTATTGAGTGAACCTGCCTTGATAGCAAGAAGGTTTCCGGAAATTGATGCTTAATATGTTCTATATGTATCCTTTTGATGTTTTACATGTGTATGTGTATGTGTATATGTGTTACAAGAATAATACTAATAATAGTTGTTCAGTACATTGTCACTTAATGTTTGTGTGATGCTCCTGTAAATAATAAACCAACATCTCAGATACTAATATTACTCTCTCTTCATCATGGTGCAGAGCAGCAGCATGTCGAAACCAAATTTAATGCAACCATAGCAAAAGTATCTCTTATTTTGTCCTTCATTGATGAAGACCAGAAACAGTACCCAATGAAGGATGATAAGGCCAATACTGATACTGATATTCATTGTGTGTGCGCACAATTTGTGGACCTATTTCTTGTCTTCCAGGTGATTATATTGGATTAAATAATTTTGTGTTACTTCCCAGTGAGAACAATGTCTTGATATATTTACTGGTAATTCTGAGGTACTTAATTTTCGTAGTATTCTGCAGTTTCTGCTCCATTAACTTTAAAATATTGCAAAGTCAACAGGTACGTCCTCGAGAAATGAATTTTGAATTGACTGTGCACCATGTTCAGCTCGTCGATCACTTTTATTCCAAAAATGACTTGGGTGATGAGGAGCATGGACGTAGAGGCGATGTAAGTAGGGTTGCTTTGATCCGGGAAATGCAAGATGGTGTTCAAGGTGCTCTTCAAACTTTCCAAGAGTCCAGCAGAATTCCTGGAAAAGATTCTGTTGACATCTCCCTGAGTACTCAGGGCATCAATAGATGTTGTCACATGACATATAGCAACGATTTTTTTAGGGAAGACACCAGTATCACTTTGCTCAAAACCTCAGGTGTCAGCAGGTGCCATGCCTGGGTAAATTCAGGTTCTTCTGGTGGCTCGTTAATGGGTCCATCATCTTTTTCCTTAAATCTGCCGCCTTTTGTTTGCTGGGTGAATTTTGATTTAGTTGCTATGATTTTGGGATTTCTGAAAGAAATGGCAAACTGTATGGAAACCACTCGCATGGGAAGTGGTCGTGCACCAGAGTCAGAAACAAAAAGCTATGAACTTTCACCTCCGGATAATCAAGTAAAAAAATCACATCCACGGGCCACCATTATGCCAACCAAAACAGATCTGGAGACTAATATATTCCTGCCAAATGCTAGGATAATACTGTGTTTTCCTCTCAAGGAATGCGCAGATCTTAGCAACTACTCTTCCTGTAACCAATTTATTGCATTTGAATTTATTTCACCTGCAACTGGAGGGAACAATGTTCAATCTGCTAAGACAAAAACTCTGGCTAGTTTCAACAAGAGACACAATGTTGCCACATCATGCTCCTTGCACTTAAATGTTGGTGACTTTCGCTTTTTTACCATTAACGCAGCTGCTAGAGAGAAGAATACTGGAAGTGGAACCTACAGCGCGGAGAAGATTACTTCTTTTGCTAATGGAACTGGTCATCTATCTCTCATTAGTATGTTTTGGCAGGAGGGTAGTGTGACTGGTCCTTGGATAGCTAAGAAAGCCAAGCTTTTGGCTTCTTCAGAGAATGCAAAGACTGAAGATAAGGTTGTAAGAAAAGGTTTTGAGTTTGCCTCTGTAACTACTATTAAAGACACAGCAGATTCTGATGCTCGTACTCGACAAGAGATATTATCAAGCTCTGCTTTTTTCTTGCATGCACAATTACCTCCAGTTACAATCAATCTAGGAAAATCTCAGTATGATAACTTATGTGGCCTTCTAATCCAGATGTTTGAGCATTTCTCATCCATTCTTTCTGATTCAGTCAGAAGTAGTGAAGAAGATTCTGCATCTCAAGCATCGATTCTAGTAGAATGTGATTCTGTAACAGTGTCAGTTGCTATTGAACCAGTAGAGGATGTTAAATGCTCCATGCTCGAGGAACTTCCTGGTTCTTGGCTTTGTTTAACTCTTCAACTAGACAAGTTTGAGTTACTTTCTGTATCTGATATTGGTGGAATAAGGAGTGCCAATTTCCTCTGGATGACCCATGGGCAGGGCAATTTATGGGGTTCTATTACTGAAGGCCTACACAGGGAGTTTCTTCTGATATCATGCAGTGACTCCACAATGGGACGTGGTGATGGAGAAAGTTCATATGTATTATCTTCTAGATATTCGGGTTCTGATATTATAAACATGTGGGATCCTGAGAGCAACCATAATTTGAGTTCTATGACTGTCAGATGTGCCACGATTGTTGCAGTAGGGGGTCGTCTGGATTGGTTCAGTACAATAATCTCCTTCTTCAATGTACCATCTTCTGAATTTGAGCAAGCATGTGATAACAGTCAAGAGAAGACTTGTGGATCTTCGCTCAATCTTAATTTGGTCGATGTTGGCTTGAGTTATGAACCCTATTTTAAAAATTTGATGACTAATGAGGGTTTGCATCCCAATCTTCCACATCTAAATGCCAATGGAGCTAGGGACGAGCCTTATGTTGCTTGTCTGTTGGCCGCTTCTTCGTTGAAATTTTCTAATACAACCTTGGTTGATTGTACAGAGGGGAAGTACAAAATTAAACTGCAAGATGTAGGTTTGCTTATTTGCACAGTGTTCGAATCTAAGTTAGTTGGTAGTATTTACAATGCAGAACATCTTCGAAAGATTGGTTATGTGAAAGTTGCCCAAGAAGCACACATTGAAGCACTTTTGAGCACAAACTGTAAGAATGGCCATGCGTGGGAACTAGAATGTGCAGAATCACACATCATGTTAAGTACATGCCACGATACAACTTTTGGATTAATTAGATTAGTAGCTCAACTTCAGAAGCTGTTCGCACCTGATATGCAAAAGTACGCAGTGCACTTGGAAAATAGGTGGAACAGTGCTCAGCAGGTGCAGTTTAACAATGCAGAGAGGAACTTAGGTGGTGAATTTTCTCCATCAGTTTCTCAGACGCAGACTTCAAGTCTAGATAAGAGATCCAAGGTAGGAAATTTGATGGATGAAGTATGGGAAGATGTCTTTCAGCTGGATGGAAACTCTAATTTTCAAGCTAAATTTTTTGAGTCACGTCTGGATAGTTTTATTGGAGCTAGCGGGCCTTCATCATCAGAAGAAAAAATCCCTGAGTTTATAGATGAATATTTCTTGTCAGATCTACGACCCCTCTCAGAACTAACTTTGAAAAGTCAGTCATCTGACATTCTGCATTGCAAGACAAGTGATGTTGGAGAGACTCGAACAGGAAATGGTGGTTGGTATGGAGATCACTCGTTTAAAATTTTAGAAAATCATGCCTCAAAAGTGGATGGGCAGAATGATGTTGGGCATCTTGTAGAGGTTGATGCTTCTACAAGTGATTCTAAACATGTTGATGTCAAGAAAGCTGAGGGTCACATACATTTTAAGAATATGAATGTCACTTGGAGAATGTATGGTGGTTCTGACTGGTCCAAATTTCAGAATACTTCTCAGCCTTCTGCAATGAATTATGGTAGGGATTTGACCGTCTGCTTAGAGCTTGAATTTTCTGGTATAAGGGTTGACTATGACGTGTATCCTGCTGGCGAAATACGGTCATCTAGTCTTTCTCTAACCATTAGAGATTTCTGCCTGAATGATAAAAGTGAACGTGCGCCATGGAAGCTGGTATTAATCATCCGTATGAGCCTCAGTGCACTGTTAAATTTTTCAGTACTGTGATCTGATTTATATATAATTTGGTTTTTATTCAAGGTGCTTGGAAACTATCAATCAAAAAAGCATCCAAGAAAGTTTTCATCAAAATCAGTAAAGCTAAGTCTAGAAGCTGTTAAACCAGACCCTTCAATCCCCCTGGAAGAAAACCGGTATGCTTTTCATTTTCTCCATTTCTTCTTTATATGCTTTCGTCTCTGAAGGAAATTTCTGCTGTTGCTTTTGCAAATTTAAATAATTGTCCTGTTGAGTTTTTCGGATATCAAGTTAAGGCTCCAATTGGTATGGTTTCAACGAACTTGGGAAGGGGAGGGATTGGAGTGGTTATTATCATCTATATTTCATGTTTCATAGGGAGGGAAGAGAAAGGAGTAGAGGAGAAAGACAGAGGCAGAGCATCCCACCTCTCAACATGTAGTTCCTCTTATTATAAAATCTAATCAGAAAAGCCATTATCCTTTATTAATTGTTGAAGAGATTTATTGTTGATTTTTTGGCCACTATACAAGGGACAGATTCGCTAAAGACTTGTAAAAGGGGTTCCTTTCCCGTCCTTAACTTTGGATAACCAAACAAAATATAAGGGAAGCTGTGGGCCTGTGGCCATCCCTCATTCATGTCAAATGAATAATGAACAGTTTAACTCCCGCCCTCCCTCCCTCCCTCCCCTATAGCAAGGATTGAAACATAAGACTATTTGCTCCTCCCCATCGTGGTCCAAAATGCACCTTAAATCTCCTTGGAAATATAAGTTGTTTTTTCTGGTGCTGGTGTAAACCGATGACACAGAAGGACAAAAACCAAAATCTCACATTTAATTTATTGTCCAGTTAATAAAGAAAAAAATAGGAATGATTTGAGGAAGTATAGTGACTTGGGAGGATGTTCGTTGTTGCACCTTTTTACTTAGAAGCTTGGTGTTTCAGAACTGTGTAGCAAGCAAGGAAAATAAAACACTCTTAAGGATAAGCTTGTTTGTAAGTATCATAATTTCCCTGTCCTGAAGTCTAGCTTCCCAGGGATGGATATAAAGAAAAAAATAAGAATGATTTGAGGAAGTATAGTGACTTGGGAGGATGTTCATTGTTGCACCTTTTTACTTAGAAGCTTGGTGTTTCAGAACTGTGTAGCAAGCAAGGAAAATAAAACACTCTTAAGGATAAGCTTGTTTGTAAGTATCATAATTTCCCTGTCCTGAAGTCTAGCTTCCCAGGGATGGATGACCTTGTGTCAACTGATTTTATTGTGCTTTGTGGCCCCACAGTAAGACTCCTGACTTTTATCTTTTGAAAACAGAGTTAGAGTTTGAATGTTTTTAGAATTTTGTAGCACACAGGGTAATAAATAACACTAAGGATAAGCTTGTTTTCAAGTATGATCTTTTATGGCCTGAAGTCTAGATTCCTGAGGATGCAAGACATTTTGTCAAGTGACTTTATTGTGCTTTATAGCCCCAAAGTAAGACTCCCAAGTATATCTTTTGAAAATGAAGCATACATAAATTATGATTAATGGCAATTTACCCCCCTGTGATATTCATAATGTTCAATTTACCTTATGTGATTTGAAAAAGGGCACTTTAGCCCCCTATAATCTCATAAAAGTTTCACACCGCCTCCATGACATTTTTACAAGTGGCAGTTTACCCCCTTGTGTTATGATAATGTGGCAATTTACCCCCTTTGTTATGATAAATGTGGCAATTTACCCCCTTATGTTACACAACCACTTTTCATGCTTACTCTCAATTTTGGCAAGTGAGTTACACTCTGCGGCTGAAGGGGGTAAATTGCTTCTTTAAAATTTTCAAAGGGGGGTAAAATGCTCTTTTTCAAATCACATGGGGGTAAATCGAACATTATGCATTTCACAGGGGGGTAAATTGGCATTAACTCCATAAATTATAGATCTCCATGTAGTGACATTATTTTTTTCAATTGTGTCATTGTATCATGTGTCAAGACATTAATCTGAATTCTGGATTTAAATGAATTTGCACATCTTTTTCGCTAAATCCACCTTAATATTCGATGAATATACCTTTGTTTGTGAGAATATAAAGGATAGTTTCTTTATGATTTTTCTTATCTTTATTGTGTTTGCTCACCAGGCTACGTATTGCTTTACTACCTATGCGTCTGCATCTTCATCAGAGCCAACTGGATTTTCTCATAAGCTTCTTTGGAGGAAAAAGGTCATCAGCTGATACCTCCCCCAGTACTCCTCCAGGTATTGGTAAACCAGGAGGCCTATATGAGACGAGTGACAATATGCAGGGATGTTCCATCAGCGAGGAGGCATTTCTTAGTTACTTTCAGGCAAGTTGAGTATATTGCCAATGGACTTATATGTATCACGAAGATGACTAGTCCTGATATACTTGTGCCTTGTGGTCTATCAGTTAGTGTATTGCTCGTTACTAGGGCCTTCAGTGATCACCTATGCATAATTGCTCATCTTTCTTTGCTATCTTACAGAAATTTGATATATGGCCAATGTTGATTCGAGTTGATTACAGTCCTTCCCATGTTGACTTAACTGCACTGAGGGGTGGCAATTATGTTGAGCTTGTTAACCTTGTACCTTGGAAGGTAATTTTTCTAATTTATGTTGAATCTTAATCTTTATAACATTCACTGATAGTTTTTGTAAATCCCGGAAGATTGGATGCAAAAACAATGGTAGAACAAAGAAACATAAGAATTTAGGAGCTGGAACTCTGGCTGTGAAATAAGAAATGAAGCAGAATGTGGTTTTACTGTAAAAATGACACTGATCTTCATATCTTTCTACTCATGTTTGCTTAATCTGTTTCCACATTTCTGTGGTATTTGACATTTTCTAGTTAGGCTCTTTCCTCTGCTCATTGATAGTGCGAGTTATATCTAACTCTCCGTGTTGATCCGTATATGCTGAACAAAGTACAAACCCTTTAATGCAAAATAATGATGTTAGGGGCACATGATATATGTAATTGACTCTTTGTAATGGGGAATGCATACATGTGCTGTTATGAATATAGTGCTCACTAATAGGTTCCTCCAGATTATGTTGATCTTTACTTTGTTTCTAGTTATATTAGAAAATTATTTTCTGGGATTTTTGTTGGCATGTGAAATGAACATCTTGCATCCTGCTTGTCTTTGTTTGTCGGGATGTTGAATAAGGTCCTTAAGCTTTTTCATTTTAGCAAAGAAGTATGTGACAGTCTATTGAAAACCATAACTAGTCCAGGCATGTTTTTACTTAAGCCAAGGTTCACTGACCCGATTATTAAGAATAATTTTACTCCGTTTTGAGCATGTTCAGTGTGTCAATATGAATCTGAATATGTACAGGGCACTGTGTGGTGCCTTTGATAGAATGTCATGACTCTCTGTAGCTTCAAACTAATCATAGGTTTCCATGATTATTCATTGTCATTATTATACAACTTTTTTCTTCTTTTTTTTTTTTTTTACAACTGAGGTTAATGCGCAAGAGAGCTTTTTTTCATCCACACCGATTTCAAATTTAAATGTTGAGATCCATCTTCAATGACTTCTAATGCAGGGTGTTGAATTACAACTCAAACATGTGCAAGGAGTTGGTCTCTATGGATGGAACAGTGTTTGTGAAACAATATTAGGGGAGTGGTTGGAAGATATTTCTCATAATCAGGTTCAGCTAAATCTGACTGTATCAATTTCTTACAAATTCTGATTCTCATGAATGCACAAGTCCTGACAAATTATATGTTCTATAGATTCATAAACTGTTGAAAGGCCTTGCTCCCATTAAGTCACTGGTTTCTGTTGGTTCGGGTGCTGCAAAGTTGGTGTCTTTGCCTGTGAAGAACTATAAGAAGGATCATAGGCTACTCAAAGGAATGCAGAGAGGTTAACTGTTGCACAAGACATTTCTATTTTATTGTGTGGTTCCGGTTTACAAAAGACCAATCTTAGCTCTCCTTTCGTTTGTGGGCATGTTGTGTCATAGAGTTCTGTTTCTACGATCAGTCTTCAACTATAGTTGGTGTTGAAGATACAAAACGGGATGCTCCCTTGTCAACTTAAAAAGTCTATGGGGCGTACTTTTGCTTAGATAGATTTATTTTTCCCCTAGTGGTGTCTCATATTCCAAATATACGTTGTGATGGTGAGATTAAAGGAACACACAATTCAACTTAAAAAGTCTATGGGGCGTACTTTTGCTTAGATAGATTTATTTTTCCCCTAGTGGTGTCTCATATTCCAAATACACGTTGTGATGGTGAGATTAAAGGAACACACAATTGATACGAACTTCATGGAATGACCATTTTGTGAGCATTGCAGACTACAATAAATTAATTGAAATGGATGCTAAATTAAGTCTTTCTGTGGAAACTCGGGGCTGTTTCCACGAGAAAATAATAGTTTTATTTCCTTCAGGGCTTATTTCACAAATTATAGACCACTAGAGCATATGTAACTATTTTCATTTCCAGTTAAACAACTTTTAAATATTCTGCATCTTTTACATGCTCTTGTTAATTATTTAATTTGAAGCTGTAACTGAACTGTCACTATAGGTACTATTGCATTTCTTAGAAGTATTTCACTTGAAGCCATTGGGCTAGGAGTACATTTGGCTGCGGGAGCTCATAACATTCTCCTCCAAGCAGAGTATATTCTCACAAGCATTCCACCCTCTGTACCATGGCCAGTAGAAAGCATATTAGCTACGAATGTGAGAACAAATCAGCCGAAAGATGCCCAACAAGGAATTCAACAGGTTAATTTTCCAACTCTTTGAACTTGGTTCCTCATTCTGGTACCATGTAGCTTTTTTGAAATTTCGTCTTGATTATTCGTTTGTACACATTTTTCTTTTAGCTCTCAAGGAAATATACTCTGTTACACCATCTTTTCCATAGTTCCTCCTGTAGTCGGCAAGAATTTTGTCAGTTTTTTCTCCAAATGAGGATCTGAAATTTGTTTTGTTGGCAGGCTTGCCAGAGCATTAGTGATGGCCTAGGCAAATCAGCCTCTGCATTGGTACAAACTCCCTTGAAAAGATATCAACATGGTGCTGGCATGGGATCAGCTTTAACCACTGCTGCCCAGGCTGCTCCAGCTGCGGCTATAGCCCCTGCTTCTGCTGCTGCACGTGCAATGCATTGTGCTCTTCTTGGCTTTAGGAACAGGTCCAAATCACCCTGTTTGTGATGTGACCCCCCCCCCCCCCCCCTTTGTTTATTAGATACTGGTTGCTTAGTTTTCCTTAAATTGATCAATATGATATCAATTGTTGAATTTGCAGCCTTGATCTTGAACATAAGAAAGAGTCTCTGGAGAAGTACTTGGGCAGAATTCCACCTCCAGAATCCATGCTGTAGGTGTGCTCATAACCAATAAAATTTACTAATGCACTATGTCGGCGGTTATGGCTGAGATAGACTTTATTTTTTCCTTTTTGGCAGCGATTAAAACCATAAATGGATCATGGAAAAGCGAGGTTACCTCCATGTCAGTTGCAATCAAAAACTCCATAGACAACCCTTCTTAATCTGCTAAGGTGATGACTGAGTGGAAAGTTGAAACATATCCACTGTCTGCATGAGTGTGTTCGGCTACAATGCAACTTAATGAAATCATGGCATATAAATATGGAATAGAAGTTCTTGGTGAATAGGATTTAGATAGGTAGCACTCTGCCTGGATGTGGATCGCATGAAGGATAGTTTTAAGGACAATAACATTAATTAAAAAAAAATCAGATTTTCATTCGTTTTAATTTTTAAGAAAATAATTTGAGCCCAGGACATTCAGAAAGTACAAACTTTTTTCAACCACTAGGCTAGCCCCTTGAGGTTAAAAGTTTTCCTAGGGAATCGAACCTAGGACCTTAGGAAAGTCCATTTTTCTTTCAACAACTAGACCAACCCCTTGGAATTATGCTATGAGTAGCATAAACTCTTCCTATTTCATGGAGATCGAGTTGAAAGAACGCCAGAGATCAAGGTCCTATACCGGTTGATTCTTCACTATAGCACAGAATGAGATAATTAGCCTTCTTTATAATATGGTGTGAATTACAGTTGGTGTAGATGCTGGCACTAAATTTTCAATTTGAACATTAAACTTTCAATAACTGTCATTCACGCATACTATATATGTCATATTTTAATATCACAACTAACAATTTTTAGGTCAATTATGTTAAACTTGTATATGCTTGTTTCCAGGTGTACAAATATACATATGATGAACAGTTATGTTAAAGGATTTTTTAAAGTGTCGGAAGACAGAATGTGTAAATTTTGTAAATATGTAATGATAGTATGGTTTACCATACCAAACTTAGTCATGATGATTGATTGGCCTTTCTGCCTTGTAATTATTTTTGTCATATTCAACTGTGTAATGCATTATTGTTGTGTTGTAAATTAGCTTCATGGTAAAGTAAAGGCTCATTCTTTCTCTAGTGATTTTACTTGTTCTTTCCCAGTGTTACAAGTGTAGGCAATCATAATACACTTATTGGTTGTGTTATGTAATTGAATAATATTTCTAAAATAATGATTAAATAATAGGAGTATTTCTAGTACACTTAACTATTTTCTTGCCTTCCCTTTTTCTTTCTTGTCTAATTACTAATGTCTTTGACATTAGAGTTAAAAGGAAAATTATAGTCTATTTTGTGATTGAATAATGGTTTCTGTTTTATTTTCTTTTTTGTGATTGAATAATAATTTTAGAAGAGATATTGGATAACATTTGTGGCAGATAGTTTTCTTCTTTTTCTTCTCTTTTTTCTTTATTGTCTAATTTTGGTCTGTTGACCTTGGAGCCAAACTTTTGACGGAAAATTATAGTTTGAATCAGGTTCCAAATGATAAGTATTTGTTTGGTTGTATTCAAAATGAGAAGTATGATACACTAATTTGTTTTGTTTAATATTTTAAGCACATAAACACATTTGTTTTCTTATTTTTCTTCTTCTCTCTAATTGTTTCTTGTCTAATTATTAGAGTCTTCGACCTTAGAGCGGGGATTTTAATGGGAAATGGTGGTTCATATCATGCTCGACTGATTTCAAATTACTAGTATATTTGTTTGGTCGTATTCAAATTATGTGATACAATTATAAGCTCTATCTTATGGTTGAATAATATTTTAGAAGAGTAATCAAGTGGTACGCTTATATGTATAGTTGTTTTGCTTATATTCTCTCTTTCGTGTCTAATTATTGTTAGTCTTTGACCTTAGAACAAGGATTTTAAAGGAATTTTTCAGTCCAAATTGATTTCAAATGTCAAGTATACTTGTGGTCATATTCAAGATATACAAGAGAAGAATAATAACAATATAGAACTTAGGTGTTTTTATTTTGCTTTCTTTTGTGATTGAATAATATTTGTAGAAGAATAAAAGATATGTGTAAATATGTTTACCTACTTGTCCTTGTTGATAGATATGGTTAAATCAAATTCTGACTCGAATTTTTCAAATTACTAAGTGAAAATTATTCGAGGCATTTGGGAGTCATGAAGGGCAATGCGTATAACTCTTATGAAGGCCAAAAAGAACAAAGAAAATAGCATTAGACATAAGAGTAATGTCTAGAAGGCTAGAACATAAGAAATTCCCCATTGAATCACAAAATTACAAATTACACATAAATTATTACATTAAAACATTTCGAAACTGCAAACATTTTACAGAAAGGAAAAAAACCAAATTAGCTGCTTACATTTGTCTACATACTGATCCAATGGATGTGGATGAAGAAGGCCAAATGATCAAAATCAACAATTCTGTAACTCCTCTACATCAATCCAATTTTACTTTAATTCCCTAACATTAGCAGAAGCAACTCAAAACCAGCAAAAAAGGGAATTAAAATGACCCTGCAACACGAAATCATATTAACATCAAAATTTCACTTCTAAATCTCACAAATCTTCACTTTTTTTCAAGAATGTAACACAAATTGTCACCTTGAAAGTTAGCAAAAACATCCTCATAAGCCAAATTTGTTGCCCTCATCTCATCTATTCTTTCTAAAGCTCCTTCAATAATTTTATCACTTCTCTTAGGTACAATGTGCGATCTCTTTAGACCTAACCTCTGCTTCCACCGGCTTGTACCCTTCGATAACCGTGGTTGTACATCATCATACTCATCATCACCTGCACGAAGTTCTTCTCTAAGTGTAGTAATTTTAATACAATTTTCCTTCATGGGAAGCAATTTCCCTTTAGAGAAAAGCTCATCAGCCGTGATCATGGTTTTATTAGGGAGAGAAAACTCGAAATCGGAGGATACGGGAGCTTCTCTATAGCTATTTTCTTGTTTCATGGTTTGTTGAAAGTCAGCAAAATCATTTGAAAATGAGATTCTTGGACCAATTGAATTATTGTGAAGGTTTTGGTGTTGTTCATTATTCAACATGTTTAAGCATGCCATAGACACTAAATTTAGTGTTTTGGACTTTCTTGTTCTTTTGGTCATTGAAATTCACATGCAATGTGATAAACCTATATATAGAAGTTTTTTTTTTCTTTGATAAAATATATATTGGAGATTGATTGTGACATGTGCATGTAGGAATTTAAAATCTTTATGTACAAAAATTGCTGATGGAACTCCCAAGGGGCACATCAATATCAATAGTTATTTATTGAAGACAAAAATGACCCCAAATTATGGAGTTTTGTGGAGCTAGAAAAATGGATTCGTCTTATAGAATAATCCACATCAGATCTATAACATATTTATTGGATCAATGTAATATATCCAATTAAACTTTTTATTTTCTTGCAGTGTTTCATCCAGCTTTCACGAGAATGGCATTTTATCTCTAACTTTATACTTCACTATTATTAATTATTGTTTACAATCTGCGTCAACTAAAGGTGAGTTTAGTCTATCAATGATAATTGTCAAAATCATGTTTGTCTTTACTATAATTTTAAAGGTGTTTGACGGGAAAATGCACGATATTATATATGTGTCATGCAAAATATACACTAAACTATCATGTGATTTTTTTTTACACCAAACTCCCTTGTATTTTCAAAAAACCTACATAAAACACTCAATCTCCATTAGTTACTAACCCCGTTAATTTTTAATTGAATTGCCTAAATTACCCTTAGATATATCAAAAGTACAAGGAGGTTTTGTGCAAACGTTCAAAAGTACAAGGGAGTTTTGCGCAAATATCTAAAAGTTTTGGCTGAAAAAATTATGCATAAAATAACAAAAACGGCACATTGTTCGCATGGAACACACGCGCGTTAAAAAATGGACGGAAGGAGACGAATAGGGTGTTTTATTCAGGATTTTTGAAAATACAAGAAAGTTTGGTGCAAAAAAATTCATAGAATATTTTGGTACAAGTTCCGCATAATACAGGTAGTATCGTGCATTTTCCTGTGTTTGGCTTTGAATCGACTTGTATAAGAATGCTTATGTAGTAAATAACGGCTAGATTTCATTGTGAAAATATTAAGGATGTTGTACAATTTAGATCTCAGCTGTGCTAAGTTATAAATGCGTAGAGTAAGATCCAAAATCTCAATTATTCAAGGGCAATTTCTGAAATCAAGGATTTAAACTATATTATCATTGCCAGTCGATAGATTTGGACATAAGCAAACAATATTTTATGTTAAATATAGCCATTCTCTTACATTGTAATACTAGCATAAACCCGTGCTATACACAAATTACTTAAAAAAAAAAAATAATGAATCAGTATTACTCCATCATGTCATTGAATTTTCATATTATTTAATAAAATAAGTGTCTTTGATAATTACTCTTAAAGCATATGAGTAAATCCATATTCATAAAAAAAAAACATTTAAAAAGTTGATCATAATTTGTGCTATAAAATAGTAATAAGCTAGCGTATTCTCCGTGCTATGCACAGACGAAAAATAAATATTTTAAAATAAACAATATGTAAATTAAAGCAAACTTTGACTATTACATACTTTTTACACTTGAATTGTTATATAATGCCAGAAAAGTTTAAAAAAAACGATATTAATAAATCTAAATCTACCATTCATGTAATTTTCGTAATGAATATAAAAAATCATTTTTGTAAAACAGAGCAGCTAAAATGAGCTATTGATACGTCATATGTGGGTGGAAACTAATATGTAATTTTGGAGGTCCAAATGCTTAATTAATACGCAAAAATAACCATCTAATACAACATCCTTGTTCGTTCCGAGCCACTACACCAATGTTCACGTAACGATTCTTGGTGAATACCCATGCTATGCACCAACTTTTTAAGACAATATTAGACCAATATTGTAACATTACAAATATATTAAAAAATAAAAAACAAAATGCACAAACCAATATTTATGTATCTTTTGGTTACGATTCTTGGTCAATATAATTGATTTACTTAGTTATTGTGATTATATAAAAAAATTACATGACATAAAATGGGGTAAATTGTGAATATCTACTGCTATAAGACCTAGCTAGGATTTTAATTATTAAAATCTTTCCACATATTAAAAATTGCAAAAATACCCCTCCATTTAACAAAATGTCAAAATCGTAAAGTAATATGTGAACTTCCGGTTATAGCCTTATATTTATTTGTAAACAGAAATGAAAAATAAAAATATGCCATAACCCCTTAAAATTACACATCTAACCCCCTAAAATTAAAAAATTCTAATTTAATTCACAAAATGACTTTAATATTAAATAAATTATTAAATTAAAATAATATACTAAATAAAATCTAACTGTCAATAATTTCCTACAAAACTTAGAAAAAAATTGAAATTAATAGATAATTAAAAAATAAGTTGATAGAAGTCAAGGACAGGTCTTGTATATACTTAGTTTCATAAGAGTAAAGCTTTAAACACATGTAAATAATTTTGTATATTATGCTATCATCTGTGCAAAATTAACTATGAGCCAATAGTAGTTTTGTTAAATACGACCTTACCAATATGAGAAACATTGCACTACACGAAGTAGATGGTTGTTCTTCTGATTATGTAGGGGAAAATTGTTCCATTATGACTGTCATAAGAACCTATGCAAAAGGAAAAAAGAACGTACAAATATTACAAATATAAAAGACAATAAATCACGATGCCCAACATTTGAACGGAATTTAATAATAAACTTAAATTTTCACCTCCAATATGTGAAAATGATATATGAATCTATACAGAAGGAAAACAAAAAAAATATTACAAATATGAAAGAAAATAAATCAATGTCCAACATTCAAACAAAATTTAATTGTAAACATAAAATTTCACCTTCAATATATCAAAATGATATGAAAAGTTGAGAACTGAGAAGTGTGTACATAAGAGTTTGTATTTGGTGGATTCTCTCCCACGAAAAAACCTTTTACATGATGTAAGAATCTCAATTAGATAAATACTTAGAAACTTCCTTAAATTATGGTAGATTTGTAACTTAATTCAAGCCTCATAAATAATTTATTTGTGTGGTTGAATAAGTTTTGAAAATTAAGAAATAATTAATTAAATGTAATTGTCAGCAAAAATGGAAACTTTCCATTTTATCCCTAAACTTTCAGCTGTAACCCATAATGTAATTATCAAGGCAATTATTATTTATGCCAATATTACTCCTTTAGATTTAAGTTTAAAAATAATTATACGCCAATCAAGGGATTAACATTAAATTATTGTAGTAAAGATTAGAAGAAAAGGATGTAAATATAATTATTTTCTTCCAAAAACGTTTGTAACATATACTTCCAATAATTAAGGCAATTAATGAATACAAATAGTGACCAACTAATGGATAACCATTATATTAATCATAATTAATGATATCTAATTGTGCCCTACCAACAAAAAAAAATTTAAGAATAACAAAAAACTCGAAATTCTAAGAATTTAGAATTTGAGTCAAAAGAGCAGGATTTTTGTCAAAGACCATTCTCCTATATATAAATATACTAGCATTTACCCCGTACTATGCACGGAATCACTAAATTCTTATTTAATAGTTTATATGTTGATTCTAATAAGTATAATGTTCATTTTGTCCTTCATTTGAATTAGTGATAAGCATTTCACTATGAATCAAAATTTCGTTTCGAGTATATGTTTCGGTTAGCCAAATATTTGAAACTTTTCGGAAATATTTCAGAAACATTAAGAAAAAATAGTAAAAAATTTTACTAAATTAAGAAAAATAAGAGTCTCAGGCAAACAAATAGTTTCAAAATTACACATAATCCCGTGCCATGCACAAAGTTACGTTAGAATTATTGTTTTAAATAATAATTTTATGGTAGGATATACTAATATGAATTATCTAACTCATATATAAAAAGAAATATGGAATGAATTATTTATATAAATAAAATTAATGATTAAGCTCAATTTCTGACATTTACACATAGTTATAAGTGTCAATATCTATAAAAGCGATTAATTGATTTAATTGAATATGTAATTCTAATAAGAAATCGTAGTTACTGGAACACCCCATAATAATAGTTAATTGAGTTCGGAATAATTATGATTATTTTTTTATTAATTAGCAACTTAATTCAGTTGTTTTACATAGAAAGCATTCAATCATAAGCATAATTTGATAGCCTACTTTCATACGTACAACTGTCATACTTGATTTGAAGTAGTTTGGTTGATAAAAGCAATCGGGATTATTATTTACATATTCTTTCACTTTAGGTGGAATCTTGGAAAAACTCAAAGAGGTTATATTAATTATAAAATCAATAAATAAAACATAATAAATAATTTATTTTTCTAAAAATAGTTAAACCAAACCCAACCTAGAAAATGTCCGTCCCAACACCAAACAACCCCTTATCGTACTCCCTCGGTCATGGTTGATTGGACATGCCGACCTGCTTATGTTGGCGCTTTCGAGGCTACCAGTCTTTGCCTGAAGGTAACTTGACAGGCCAAGACAAAGCAAGGTGGCTCTTGCGAGCTTAGTTGGAGTTGAGTGAATATAAAATGTTTGGGTTATGGGTGTAGGAAGAAGGTGTGCTTGTATACCTTTCAATATATGGTGTACTTTTGTCGCATATAAAAAATAAGTAAGAATTATAAATAAAATAATTAAATTTCTTAAATCATATATATAAGATCAACACAATAAAATTGGCATATTTTCCTCCATAACGTGAAAGGAGAAACAAAATAATGTGAGATTAAACAATTCATTATAAGCATAGTTCTAAGAAAGAAGAAAAATATTCATCTCTATAATGCTCAGACAAAGTTCAAAATATATAACAAAATGTAAAGCTTAAACTCAAAGAATTATGAAAAATATTGACTAAATAGAAAATTTATGTATTTTGGTGGGTATAAAATCTTGAGTTAGACAAAAGTTTTCTTTTATCAACTATATAATTTATAGAACCATAACTAAATTGATGAAAATTTATGTTAGTCAAGAACAATATTGCATGAAGTACAATCTACTAAAAAATATCGGAAATATATAGAATTTAATTCATTTAAGTCCAACATAATACGGGATTAATGCATTTTTGGTGCCACAACTATAGCCCACTGGCGTTTCTAACCCGTAACTTTTCGGGCTGGCACATTTGGTGCCACAACTTCAACATCAGTGGCAATTTTGGTGCCAATTAAGGCCCAATTTCAAAATTGGCCCGAAATTCCCCCATATGCGGGCCATGTGATTTAGTTATATATCAAAATTGACTATTCAATGTCTTTTTTAATAAAAAAAATACCAAAATTTAAAATCATAACTTTTCCTATAAAATTCACCAAACATTCCTTAATTAAATTGTTACCCGCTTTCTTATTCTTCCCCAAATAAAAACATCCAAGTAGCCTAGTTCTTGGTGGGTGGAATTTTTTTTTTTCATGAAAAAGGTGTTGAATGGTCAAAAATCCCCAATTTTCATGTCACATGGCCCGTACATGGAGGAATTTTGGGCCAATTTCAAAATTGGGCCTCAATTGGCACCAAAATTGCCACTGATGTTGAAGTTGTGGCACCAAATGTGCCAGCCCGAAAAGTTACGGGGTAAAAATGCCAGTGGGCTATAGTTGTGGCACCAAAAATGCAATAATCCCAACATAATACTCCTATCTATAAAAACATTTATTACCAAGTTTGACATATATTCTGTCTCAAAAGAAAAAAGAAATTATGTTTGACATAGATTAAGGACAAATAACTATCAACCATATATTATTAGGTAGTGTTACATAGATTAAGGACAATTATCAAATAAGTAAAATAAATTTGAAACAATTGCAAAAATATATAATGCAACAACCTCAGTCTTGTTTGATGTTGTTCTCGCACTCGGTCTTCTTCTTGCTATTATTTTTCTTTTATGAAAGGTAGACCTGACAAAATTAACAAAATAAAAGTTAAAAGTTAACCTAATGTGATATTAGTTGAAGGAACTATAATACTAAAAATTGTGATATTATAATAACTCACTTTTAAAAGTAAAACATTGTACCTATTTTTTATTGATGTGTGAGTGGCATGTAGACGTTCCAAGGTTGAATTTACTTTGATTGGGTTGGTTTCACAATGTATACCGTACAAATTGCTTTGATCTAAGATTTCTTCGTTGTCTTTCTCAAATTTTTTGATGTTTTTTATACATACACATTCACACACTGATATAAATATATAAACTAATATTGATAATCTTAGACCATTCAAAAAAAATCAAAACATTGTAAAATATATTGAAATTGAATGTAAGAATCAAAATATGAAAAATAGGTGCATTCAAACTAAAAAATTAACTTATATTACGCATCCAATACTCCCAATAAACTTATAAGTCAATCATCTTGTTTTCGATGGACGGAAGCGTGCAATCAATATTCTTCATGTGTCTGAACATTTTAGCAGAGAAAAAATTTCGAGACATGAGAAGATAAATAAGTGGGTGCATTGGATTTTTATAGATTGAAAGATGGATGTGTCAATATATATATATATATATATATATATATATATATATAGAGTAAAATCGGTTATTTTTGGCAAGCATAACCTATGGCTATAGTAATGTGTAACGGCTTAGTTAATCATGTATTAATAAATATTAGATGAGTGACCAACTAATGAAAATAAAATTACAAATTTACCAAATATTAAAATCAGTGATGTTATTAATGCGTAATTACTAATTAGTTAGGAAAAAAAGATTAAGTTAAAAAAGTACTTTTAGGTGGTTCATATATGTATGCTTTATGTCCGTAAATTGTGCCACAAATTAAAGTTCAAAATTTGAATTGAGCTAGTTTGTGGAAAGAAATAGTGAAGAAAATAAATATTGTGTTAAATATAGAATGTAACGTCAATTGACAGCCAAAATTTCTTACTTTTGAATTATGAAATATAAATATAGTGAATAGGCTTCTTAATCATCATGAAAAATATATGACATAAATTTAAGCTAATCAGAACTTTTTAAGAAATAAAAATAATTCAAAATTACGAAAAATTAGTATTGAGTCAAAATTGTATGATTTGGGTCAAAAGACCATTCTCCTATATATATATATATATATATAAGATAAGATAAGATAAGATAAGATTACTGTAGAAATGGACCACAACATGCATTATGAGAACATGACATTATTACAATCAATGGTATGACGTAATTCTAGCTACAAGGTCTATGAATTCTTTCCTAGACCTGATCCATCCCATAAATCTTACTCTTATTTAATTTCTGAGATGTCCCAAATCAATACTTTTTTTCTTAATAAATAATTATTTTTTTCAAAACTACACTATTATATAATGATTGGAAGGGTATAAATGTAAACATACCTAAAACCTTTTATTTTTCCAACAACTTTCTGCCAAAGGTAAAGAGAATAGAAAGAATTAAATAGATGAAGTATTTAATTATCATATGAGAATGCGGGAAAACGTACCGAGACTCTAAATGATTTTGAAATGCAAATAAATTTAAGGGTAAAAAATACACTCCCTCCTCCAAAGAAATCTGATGTTGGGTGGTAAATTACAAAACACTCCCTCCGTCTAATGGTGATTGTTGAAAATTAACGAAAGTTGACTAAAGTCTGAAAAGAAAACGTAAATGATCCTAATATTAACAAATAAATTGAAAGAGAGAGAGATGAAAAATAATCTAAAGTTGAAGGAAAATCGGGACTTATTAGTAAGTTTACACTTGCTTATCCCATATTAGAACAAAGAGAAGATAATGATGAATCATGAATCGAACACCATTGTTCATTTCTTTAGTTGTTTATTAAAAAAGGAGGTCAACAATAGCTGCGGCTTTATCAAAGAAAATACGTACTCCCTCCGGTTCATATTTGTTGGTACATTTGTCAAATTTTTATGTTTCATATTAATTGACACATTTGAGTTTTTAATGCAATTTTTTTCAATTTTGCCCTTCTCTTACATTTAGGTTGGGAAGCTCAAGAGTCACTAGGAAGGGTATTTTTGACATTTTACCATGTAAAAGTGATTAATCATGAAGTTTCTTAGTCTGTGTGAAAAGTAAGAATGTACCAAATAATATGAACCGCATGGAGTATTAAATATCTTTTTACAATTCCAAGATGGATCAATAAGTGTAAACTAATTTTTATTACAACACTCACTAATATTGGCTACTATTTACACCTCTGAAAAGGTACTCTTGCAACAAGTAGGCAATAAACGACAGTAGAGGAAGCAGAAGGGAAGTACAGTGTATACTTTGCATGAATATTGAAATCTACTCTGTCCCCCAAAAAGAAATATAAAAAAGACAAAACACACAATCTAACCTGATACATAAATTTGAAGTCAAATACATAGAGGGAGGTTGGTTGTCTCGTAAATATCTAATCAATCACTTTTGTAGACTATGTTTGTTTTTTATGATAATAACATGATTTTTGTATTCGAACTTAACTGGAGTAAACCTAAATACAAATGAATTTTTCACAAAGTTATGGAGAGGCACTTGTGACAGTCCGACCCAAAAGGGTTTCAATTTAACATAAACATTTTATAATTTTTATTCCCAACCCAAGAACTTTATATTAGTCTTCAAATAAGAAACAATCAACATTATGACTTTACCTCTAATAATGCTCAAGGGGTGTCCGAAGCGATTTGCAAAAACAGTTTTAGACTTTTAGTCTATATAACAGTCCTAAAAATGTATTCCCAACTGTTTTTTGTCGTTTTGTAAATGTTTTTGTTTTTTTTGTTTGTTTTAGGGGGTCGTTTTGTAAATGTTAATACTATATTGTTATTAGTGGCACTTTGCTTTACCACAACTCATGGTGCGTGAAGTGCTCTCTACAGCCAAACCGGCAACAACTCCCATGTCACATGTGCAAACTCTTTAGCACAATCCGACCGACCTTTGATAAAACAAACACTACTAGTTAGCAGCCCTTAAATTTTGACTAACACAATTCAAAAACACAGCTCATATAATATTTTAGTTTAATCTAAAATGTCATAAAGAATAGGCAAGAACATATTAATTCACATATATCTAGTAGCCCTTACATAAAAAAATTCAACACCTTAAATTAAAAGTTATACAATAATTGCTATGGCAAGGCTTATTATAACTTAAAATACTAGCAAATAATACTTTATTGTGTATAAAAACTCCAAAGATATTTACAAAATCTCTTCTATAGAAAATAATGATTTTATATCTGTTCATGTACAGAATGTAGAGTTATTGTAGTATGGTAATCTATCCAGGCTCTATTCGATTGAGCATCATTAATTCAAACTCAACCCCTAAATTACTGAGTCTAATTAATAAAAATGTTCAAACTCAATCGAACACATTTAATTAGGCTCGTCTCAAGTATTCGAGTCAAGCCATCCATCCTAGCTCAATTATCAATGCTACAAACAAAGTTGTCAATATGGGTCAATGTGATGGATAAATTTAGATCCAACACAACTCGCCACTAAATTTTTTGTGTTTGATTGAGTTGATAAAAAATCTATGAGGAAACACTGATTTAATCTTGGCTTATCAACATTGTTGAATTTTAATTAAAAAAATAAAAATTGTTGAATTTTCATCATGAGGTCTTGAGTTCAGCTTTCACTAATGTGAATTTTCCTCTAGTTAATACTAATGTTTGATAATGGTTTATTATTTATAATTTCTTTTACTTGGGCTGCTATATTAAGTCTTTAATAGTCATTCAAATAATTATGTCACGATCAATGTGGGATAACAAGATCCAAAAAGAGCTCAATCTTTTCAGACCCAACACAGACTACACAACCCCATTTTCGACCCGCTGTTGTATTATTTTCTTTGACCGGATAGGTCAGTTGATCCACCCTAGTCACACCCTTATGATGTAACAACTAAGAGGGGTGAAGAAGATTCCAATATTTCAATTTTCAATGTAGACTGTCACAACTAAAACTCACATGGTTAATCCTCTTCTT
Source organism: Penstemon newberryi var. newberryi (assembly GCA_030819805.1). NCBI lineage: Eukaryota > Viridiplantae > Streptophyta > Magnoliopsida > Lamiales > Plantaginaceae > Penstemon > Penstemon newberryi. The sequence continues at coordinate 8,082,562 of JAUALY010000004.1, read as the reverse complement.
CTTTGGATTAGTCAAATGTGTTTACTATAGGTGTCTAGTTCCCCAGACTCAATCTGCTAAAAAAAAATATTCAGTGTTTCTTTTGGTCTCCAGTCTAGTTAACAATCTTTGTCATTTTGCTCTTATTTCTAAATAACTCTTCTTCCTTTCCCAACTACTTTTGTTCTCTGGCACGATTTCCTATTTTATGATGGGGTACACTGTATGTATGTTGCCATATTCCCAGAAATAGTAAGAATTCACCACCACCAATAAATACCAGCATAAAATCCTGATGTGTAACTACCAGGTTCACTCAAATAGCATGAAATAGACATAGTCCAATGGACGATAATAAAGCAAAGATATATTCAGAAGAGCTATAATGGGGATAAAGGGTGGAAAACAAAATTAAAGGTCATTTGCCAGTCAAATAAATAAAGACAGTACAAAAGAGATGGATATAATTAAGCATTCTCTGGAGCTCATTCATAAATTTGAATACACACACAATTGGATAAAGAGAAGAGCCACATTTCCATAATCCATAACACACAAAATTTAAAATTTTGAAACCAAAATATGAAAAAGAGAATTCTGATAAAAATCCAGTATAAAAATTGGCTCATATAAATATAATTTTACAATATAAAATCCAACTACATGAATGTTTATCGTTTTCATCAATATTACAAAACAACAGCTATTACATACAAGTATAAGTACAACAAAATTATGTATATCCCGATGCAAGTAATGTCCGTTGCATCCATAATTCTAGGACCATTTGATTGACATATTGTACGGCAGCTTGAACTACATTTTTTTTTATAAGTTTGTTTGATATGAAATATATGAGGCTCGAAGATCTCGTAAAGCCCGTTTGGTGCTAAAGAATGAGAAGAAAAATGAGCAAAACTATCCAAAATCTACGCAAAATCATCATCATATATGCATGCAGGAGGTATTCGATTTGAAGGTATTTGATTACCAGGGGAAACGCTAGGCGAAAGTTTCACATGAGTTTTACCTTCTGAAGTTCTCATTAATTTTGTGCGTGGCTTTTGCAGAGGCTTCAAATTAAATGAGCTTCCTATAGAATCTTTGCTAGGAGAATTTGATAGCAATGTTGCCTGATGTTTATATGATAATAGTGATCGTTTGGAGAGAGCATTTCTGAAATTGGTCTGGGTTTTAGGTTGGTCTACCTCCTCTGTTTTCGTTCTCCTCGTTGATTCAATAGGGACAAGCTTCCCATCTACTTGATTTGTAAAAACAAATGAAACCTGCAATATTTAAAATAAAACTCTAGGCTTATCATCGACAGTAAAAATAAAAGTTCAGTAAGACCTATGTTTTCCAGTTGGTATTTGGCTCGAGTATTGAATTCCTTCAAAAGTCTAGAGAGAACTAACTCTCCGATATAGGTAAGGAACATAATTAGTTGGGGTGAGAATTTACAGGATTTATCTAAGTCCCATGCACCAATCAATGTTTAAGGTCATACTTATCACATTGTGAATTAATTGAAATCGTTGATACAAATTATCAAAGAAAAAAAAATCATTGATTCAGAACAAATTTGAAAGTAAGATATAAAAAATTATTTTGTAATGGAAACACAAACTATGCTCATACAACATTGAAACAATTATATAGCCACTGGTTTTTATGGAAACAGGGTCAAAGCAAATTGAAATTTAAACACAGAGTTCAAGTTAATGAAGCACTCCCAAAACGTCTAATTGAAAAAAATATAATTGAAGCCCGTTTTCTGGAATTCTCACCTCATTTCCTGCTGAAGCTTGAAATATGCAATCAGGTACAGATGATGGAAAATGATGATGCCCCCAACTAGCTAAGTCCTCTTCCTTTGGAGTTCCGACCTTGAGAAAAATATTATGTCAAGAGGAGCATATTTTACGCAAAATCCTGATACTATAAACAGTACTAACCTGTTTCTCGTAGCTTTTTAAGTTATTCAAGCACCCAGCAATGCCTGCAAATCCGCCTATGTCCTCATCAACGGGTTGGCATCTCACATTTGTGTAATCAGATTCAACTCGGCTATCTGATATCATTTCACCTTGTTTACAACGATTGCAGCACATCTTTTCATGAATTTCAGAACTGCGTACAAGTGCATCATTTTCAGTGGGAAAGAGTGTCCACGTCGTGAATTAGGAAGAAAGAATATCTCAGTAACTCAAAAAGGAAAAATATATGTAGAATGAGAAGCTAAAAAGCCTACATCATTGCATTTTGATTTCTCTTGAAAGTTAAAACAATTTGCATCATCACCACTAAATGTTCTTAATATATCTTGTGGTCGTGAACACCACCACAAACATGATATACTAATAAAACAGTAGGGTAAAGGCTTATGACTTTGAAACATCTATATAGTATCTAAGTGCAAATGTGATATAGCCATTGACATTTGCACAACTGCAATTAATGCTGATAAATGAAATCATGATAACCAATTGATGGGTGTTTAGATGTTCTGTAAAGGATTCTTTCTGCCTTAATTTTGTTTGGAAATTCATGGAATCGTACAAATCAAAAGAATCCATTCAACAACTTGGAATATTACTCTCATATCTCATGAGTAAGTTCAGGGTAATTAACAATATATACGTGCCTTGTATGACTAACAGACAAAAATTTAATCAACGACACACCTTATACTGCCATTAAATGTGAACAAGTCACGTAGATCTTCTGTTGAAAGTAAGTTTCCCTGTGATGAGAAATCCGTAAAATGCATGCATGAGTAAGAACATATTTTATGGGAAATGATAAAAAAACCTCAAAGAAAAAGTACCTTCTCAGAATCTACTTGCTCTTGCTGAATAACTTGTTGAAGTCCTTCTTTTGACATCTGACGCTGGTATACCTACAGAAAATTAGAACAATTTGTAGTTGATTTAATAGAAGTATAGATAGAGAAGCAAATTCATTAAGTTTGCTACATCAAACCTTTTCTTCGATGGTTCCAGTACTTAAAAATCTGTAGATGTAGACTCTCTTCTTCTGTCCATCCCTCCAGACCCTTGCTGCAGCCTGAAAAGTTTTAAGGAAATTTGACTGTAAAGAGCTCTTTCAATCATCCCTAAATTTTAGATATAGCAATACAGCATTGCATATCCACTATTAATCTTTAACACTGATGGACAATTACCTGTTTATCATTGGCTGGATTCCAATCAGGATCAAAGAGAACCAGTCGATTACCACCAATCAAATTGAGGCCACAACCTCCAGCTTTGCTACTCAAGAGAAATGCAAACTCATCCTAAAAATTACATCAAAAATAAAACAGTGAAGGCGCAGATCTGTAACGCATGAACAAGTATTTCATAAACAAATCCTCATACTTTTAATGGATCATTGAAACGATGAACCAACTTTTGTCTTTTGCTTATTGATGTAGACCCATCAAGTCTTAAAAAGGGATATCTTCTTTCACGGCATAATTGAGCAAAAAGGTCCAACGTCTGAGAAAGGAGAGTAGGAACAATATAGTTATGCAGCTTCAAAAAGACAAAGAATATAAGTAATTTTCTTTAATTGTTTTTTCAAACTAGAAAGCAGAACGATGATCATAAAATTACTTGCACAGCCATAAACAGGTAAGCACCTATGATTTTAAATCATGACATAAAACTTAAGTCACTACGTTCCTCCATGTCAGGCATGCGTGAGCTAAGAACATTGATTTGACAATCATTACAAGAGGAGAACCTATGCATACACTTAGAACTCAGGTCAGGTAGAGATAAGACATCAAGCGAAGTAGAAGAAACTAAAAGCTCTTTTTTGCTTGAAACAGATTGTATAGGCACTCTAATTTGTGCTAACTTTTCAAAGAAGAATCATCAATCATGATTCTTTCTTTGAAGATGTTTTCCAGTCAACCAAACCAAGAGTATTGCTCTGGGATCATAAATATATTTTATAAGCACAACTAAGTAAAAATAAAGTGCTGAAATCAAATTGCTTACATATTGAATAGACCATCAATTAGTATGAATATGAAAATTTTATGTCAGAAGTTGAGATTTACATGATGAAAATGAAAATAAATCCAATGCATCGAGCTTGTAAGACTAATAACATATATACCACCACATTATTCAATCAATTAAGTCAAAATTGGCACCTGTGTGTAATTTGAAACTAGAACAATCCTATCATCTGTTTTCTGACGGAGTTGAGCAAGTAATCTTGCTAAGACATGCATTTTTCCTGATAGTTCAACCCAAATCCCATCACCACCGGTCCACGATCCAGATCTGACAATATATCATCAGAAACCATTCCTTAAAATTAGGATTCAAATGAAACTAAATTCAGCAAAAAAATGTCTGGGGATCATAGAGGTTTCACCTTCCAGAGAACAATTCTGGTGGGAAGAAACGCAAACAGTCCTCAAGTCCTGACGTTCCCGGACTCCCACTTTTTATTGTATCATATATTAGCTTCAAGTTAAATTATCTGAGATGAGTAAATTTTAATAGCTACAACCAAAATATAAAAAATGCAAGTGCAAAGAAGAACACAGGAGTTGAGATCAATGGAAAATGAATTTTTAATGATCAGACAACAATATGGTGAACTTATAACCTGGATATAAAAATTCATTCGTTATCCAAAAGATCCAATACCAACTTGATACTGTGACGTAAATGTGATAATAGATTAGTTGAAACAGACTCTGTTGAAAAGTTTGAAAACCTTAATGTTTCGTCATATAACATAAGAATCTAGCTCATAAAAATAAGAAAGCTCAACGTCTTAGAAGTGGGCAACAGTAATAGTCCATCAATAGATTGTCTTCAAAAGAAATGACCCAGGCTAACTAGTTTTCAAATATGTAAGCCTGTTATATATGGTGATCCATAATTCTCAGGTTACTGGACAGTCTGGACTTGATACAGAAACTTTTGTCCTAGAGTTGAGGGATCCCATTCTTATACTTGATATCCAAATTCATGTTTCCATTTACTTTTTTACCAAACGAGTTTAGATAATTCCACATGTTTCAATAATGATAGCAACTTCTCTAAACATATCAAAGGTGAACCCCTTATATATAAAATATAAGTATATGGAAAAAGTCTTATCGCTTAGCACTCAAAAGAACAGGATAAATGACAAAGGAGTTTAGGTATATGGTACTCTATTTTCAGAAATAAATTCATCATGATAATTCGTCTACAAACCATATTTTCATCTTCTTGTATGTGCAGTAAGAGAGTAATGTATGAAATAACACATTATTCACAAAATTGATCAGAGCTCAATCTATGGCATGATAACGTCAAGACTTGTACTTTCCACACCAATAACACCAAAGAAATTTAAAGCACGTCATAGATTCATCATCTTCCAATAGCAGTATACCTTTGGATGATTGCAGAGCTTCTTAAGAGCTGTTATATAAGCTAAGATTTTTGATTGTTTTGCTTCTTCGGAAATTGCTCGTTTAACCTGTAATTGAAAGTTATGAAGGTTGGAAATCTTTCTCATTTACTTTTGTCAAGAAGGAGCAGAAGCTTATGCAGACTGACGTGCAAGCATATAAATTAAACGAATTAATTACATTTTTTGAATGTATAAAATGGTTGTACAGATCAGACTGGAGTGGCGTCAACTTGCAGCATACAACTTCGATTATCTGCCAAAAAAAAAAAAAATCAGCAAGTATTTCAAACATTCAACATATCTGCAGACCAGGTTAAAGTATTTTTAAATGAAAAGGATGGAGTTATTGAAAACCAACATTAATTGTTTAACTGAGGAGATATTGACAATATATCTAGCACTTAAGGTTTCGATTGAAGACTGGAAAGTCAAAGCAATGCAATTTGTTCTGTATAGTATCACTATAATTTCTAAAATAGAATGTAACCAACAGAATGAAGAAGTCTAGATCTCAGGAAGAATGATGAGAGGAATCCAGTTTCTTCTGAAACATCTTATTTGATTACCCGGCAAGATGTGTTTCAAAGCAGAATGAGTCCAGAAACTAATTATAAAAAAAAATAAAAAAAAAAAGAACGAGTCCAGAAACTGGGATTACCAGACACCGAGATAAATGAAAATATATCACCGTAATCTTTGTTAGTGTCCTTCATTTGACTCTCAAATATAATGCTCCTTCCAAATAATGATTTGCAGTAAATAAAAAATATTCCCATTAAGGTTATTTGTTTAAGATCAATTAACAAGTATATATGTGGCATAGCTCAAATGATAGACCAATTCTAATGCTATAAATGCTAAGTAATATGAAATATAGAAGCTGAAATACCTTTGGTGGTAAGTGGTTAGACAGTAAAGCATTAGTCCTCCGCAATATAAACTGAAATATAAACAGTGAATAGCTGTAAAAAGTTGAGGCAAATTTGGTGCATCACATGTCCATGTAACGCACATATAAGCTCTAGTAAACACTACCTTTGAATGTAATGGAGAAAGTTAGGAATCCTAATGGAACTTAATCTATATTTCTGTGAGGCTAACTAAGTTATACCAGACTATGGCATTGAATCATTGCAAAATATTACTTACCTGATTTACTTTTGCACTTAGTTCTGCAGATCGCTCCAAACCAAGCCTCTTTTCTTCTTCAGTGGCTGTGGGCTCTCGACCAGAAATAATTGGCATCTTCAAACAGTATAGATATAAATCAATTTTAGAAAGAAAAAACATTTTATACGGTAGAAGAATTATTAGATTTAACAATGAAGTATGGAACAGCGTGCACCATAAGCAATGATATCTTATTTCCATCTTTTGTTGTTAGTGAAATAATAAAGTTGACTAACAGTGTCAACAAAGCTAAGAATCCAGGCCCCAAGCATACCTCATAATAACGCCGAAAAAATGTAGCATCACCCAGGACTCCAGGATTCGTGAAATTAACCATGGCATAGAACTCCTCAAGATCATTCTAAGTTTAAAAATAAAGAAGAAATATCATTCTCATAATAGAAAAGGTGGGAAAGTACTATTAGAAAAGATGAAGCAGTGAGATGCTAAGTTGTTCGTACTTGCATTGGAGTCCCTGACAGCAGAATGCGGCGTTTGCAGGACAAAGAAGCCAATGCCTGGTCCATAAGTTGAAAGAATCAATCTCAAATCCGCACTATCATTGTGACCTCATCCAGAAAAAATAAACTCAAAAGAAGGATCTAATATCTTACTCGATTGGTCAATGTTTGATCATTTTTTAACCTGTGAGCCTCATCACAAATAAGCAGGTCACAGGACCCGCTTTGGTTGAATTTTGAAGAATGCATCCGAAATGTCTCATAGGAAACAATCAATACCTGTAATAATGTTAGTTGAGTTATTACTATAGCTTCTATTTCCATTTTGGGCGTCCCAAAACAAAGGTCACTTTCCTAGAATAGAATTTTTGCCATAAACTATCCCTCTCAATTCTTAAAACTGAGGTCTTGCAAATAGTAACGATGTAACACTACTAATTCTCAGACACTACTTTCCATAGCCAAAATATAGAGATTACAAGAAAGTTCCACCTCAACTTTATCTTCAATTACACGCCAATCCAAAATGGAGAAATAAAATGGGATGGAGGAAGTAATTCAAATTATTACCAGAAAGTTACCTGTAAAGGGCTGCAAGGTCTAGTGAAACTATTAATGCTAGAGATAACATCTTCTCTAGTACTCTCACAAAGAGCAACAAGTTTCACTCTCTCCCCGACCCATTTCTTGATTTCATCTTCCCAGTTACTGACTAGACTGGTAGGAGTCACGATTATGGCTTTCTTAACCATTGGTTTCCCATCAAATCCGTGGCGGAGAAGAGTATAGAGTAGTGTGATTGACTGCAGAGTCTTCCCTAACCTACAAAAACAATTAGAAAACTGCAGGCATGAAATATAGATTCAAACCCAAAAGTACAAAAAAGATCATAGAGGACAGAACTTTTACCCCATATCATCAGCCAAGATGCACCCATTAATATTGGTAGCACTCAGATTACCAGAAACACAGTCAAACATGAACTGCACCCCTTCTCTGCAAGTAAAATCAAGTGAAACTTCCAATTAAGTTCATGTATCTACCTCTAAATACAATTTGTTGTGTAGTTTTAAAAGGAGTGGAGTTGATCAAAGGTGTCCTGCAAAGGCTGAAGGTGCAAACAGAGGCGCAAGCTAAATTAAAGTGCATAAATACATATTTTAGTATTTACCAAGAATGCCAATAAACTTCAACATACGTAAACAAATAAAAAGGAGGGGGAAACATAGCAGCAAAAACAAAATAAATAGAATAGATGAGTAGATAACATGATTTGAAGATAAAATATAAAGAAATATGTGGAAAGCAGCTGTGAAGAGGATCAAGCTTGGGAGAGAGAAATTTGGAGGGCGGGAGAGACATGAAGATATATCTGAGAGTTGGGATTTTGAAGGCTTTTTACATGACCTTTGACCCTTGGTCTGACCTATAGATTGCACTTTGCTTCAAAACAGAAGTGCACAGAGCTCCAAAATTGCTCACTTCACTAAAACCGGTTTTCCAAGATGCAGCATGGCACAAGCTCAATCTAACAACTATGATCAAATTTCCGGCAGCAAACTGCCATAAATATGATAAATAGTAGGCTAAGTATTTGAGGTCCTTTATATCAAAAGTAAGTGTTAACACCTTCAGAAATACTCTTGTGAACCATTGCAAAAGAAAAAGACTTAAATACATGAGAGAAATATGTAAGAAGATACTCTAATGGAAAGTATGCCTTAACTTATCTCAACTCCCCCCTTATATAATAAATAAAAAAGTAAAATATTTTCTTATCTATTAATTACACCTCTAAACCTGACATGATGAAGGCAGATAACAACAAAATTATTAAACAATGATCAAGCGTACCTTTGATGGGGACGGAGAAATTTCACGAGCAATGGATCTACAACTACAGACACAAATTCACCATCTCCCTCTTTAGATTCTTCTGGCTTCCACAACACAAGAGGCTCTATTCCTGGAGGCAATGTCACACTCTCCTCAGAATCCTCTTTCTCGGTGTTGGGAGTATTGAACCTGTTTGTAATGTCAAGTAATACAGGCCTTGTGGAACCCCATGGCACAAACCTCTTACGAGCACACAGCCGTCGTGCCAGCTGCTCTTTGTTCTCAGAGTAACCACTGCAAGATGGGGGCTTAAAAGGTTGTCTTAAAGTCGCTTCTGCATCCATCACTGAATAAACCCGAGGAAATAATGATTGCCTTCTCACTTCTAGGTTTCCCCTGATTTAGCAACATCGCACACTCGATTTAATAATACAAAAGTCAGAGCAAACTGCAAAGGTAATAACTACCGACCACAATAAAATCAGAAACGTTTAAACCCTAGCTTTAAACAGCCGAATCATTGAGCGTGCTAATAGTTCACAAAAAAGCGATGCTCCTGAAATTAATCGAACTAATGAAAAATGTAACTATATATCTGAAGCAACGAACCGGAGGAGAGCGTCTACGTTTCGTGACTTCCGTTGGTGGCTAGGCGGAGGAGCTGAACGTGCGGCGGGCTTTTGTTCTTCGTCGTCGTCTTCATCGCAATCGGAGCCATTGGATTCGTATACGGATTCGGGTGACATTTCGTAATCGGGTTCGGACTCTATTGAATCGCTGGAGTGCGATGGAGATTCGTTTTCGTCTTCCATCTTTCTGCACTGTTTCCGTCTCTCCACACTGTTCCGCCTCTCTTTCCGAGTGCTAATTTTAAATACACAAAAAATTGGCGGTAAAGGAAATAAAATTTCGTTGGAAATTTTCTTTTACGGGAGTATATACCAACAAAATGTCCTGGGCTGTGTTTGGACTTGGAGGAATATTGGACACGTTTCTTTGCTTTTGGAGTTTTGGGTAAATAATAAAATCCATCTGAACGTACATTTCAAGGTCTTCTTTAACTAAAATTATGGGAAAATAAGATAGTAATATTTTATTGAGATTAATTTCCACAAACAATACTTTATTTCATAATATTATACTGTATTATTTATAACAAAATTTCAATTATAATGAGTAATGATAAGCAATAATAAGTTTAACTAGGGATTGCCTTTTGTTATTTATTTATTTATTTTTTTTTTTTTTGACATTTTGAAACTAGATACTACTTCTTTAAATGACTTTCTTTTTACTTGGAATTAAATCTCTATCAACTACAACTTTTTTCAAATTTTATTCACAATTTTATTCCACCGAAAACATAGGGATTTGTGGAGTTCAAAACCAAATTTGAACACAAAATTGATAGTTTTGTTGTTGATACCACTAATTTATAATTGTGTTCTTATTATTATATTCTTAATTTTAAAATATATATTAATTATTTAAATAAAAAATACCCCGTCCAACAAATTGCTAACAAGATAAGTGGTTGATTGATCTCACGATTTAGAAGGTCTATTATGTATTGAAGTCCACAATATATGCATTAAGTTTTTATTGATTGATTAAAAGCAGTACAAAAGCTACTTTTCCTTGCATTAATCACAACTATGCCAATAAACTCAATATGAACTAGCGGATTTTCTTATTATTTTATTCATTTATCTCATCATACTCTTAAACTCATGCTACTATAAAATAAGAATATTTTGTCCAGTTAATTCTCCGTAATTTTTTTAAAATTTTATATATTATTGACAATTAAACAATATTCTTTAACATACAAATAAAAGCAGTTTTCTAAATGATACCAAAAAAGATAAATTCATGACCACTTGTAGAACAATTTTTAAAACAAAAAAAGTCCACTAAAAGTAATACGCATTAGTCATAATAAAACAAATAAGAAAGAAAGAAAAAACCATGCCAAAACCAAACTCATCCGAATTTTCAGTCCGATTATCACCACTCCCTCCAAGTCCAGCTTCATCATCTGAACTTTTGCAGTAGGGTTTATCAATCACTCTAGGGTTTATAACCATACATTTCCAGGACAGTTAATGGGGTCACCTCTAACGGGGATTTTCAGAGCTCGATTCTCAATCACCATGGCTTCAACCTCTCTTTACAAGGTACGCCTTTCCCTCCCCTTAATTTCAGTTCCCAAAACCCTAACCCTAAACCCCTCTTTCCCAACTACTAGAGCCATCTCCAACTCAGCTATACCCGACGATTTCCATAGGCAGAACCCCGACAACAAGTGGGCCCCACGCGATTTCGGGCACCATAGTAATCAGAGTAACGGTAAGTTCCAAAATCAGAGTAACGACGGATATAGCAACAGAGAGGTGAATAAGGGGCACCCGAATCAAGGAAATTTGAATTCGGGTCAGGGTTATTCCCAACGGGGAGGAGGCACTAATCCTTACCCTAATTTTCCCAATCAGGGATTTCGGCAGAACCAGAATTACCCACCTCCAGGTGGAAGTGCTAATCAATGGAATAATAATCAAAATCAAGGATATGTGGATAGCCCACATCTGAATTTGGATAGGAATTATCCTCCCCAGGGACAGGGTCACCTGCAGAACCCTAATCAGAGCCGGAATTTTCCGCGTGGTGGTATGAGTCAACCGAACAATGATTATAATCAGAATGTGAGTCAGGGTAACCCACATCAACAGTGGGGTTCACATGGGCAGGTCGTTGTAGATAATCAGGTCCAGAGTCGAGGCCAGGTCGTGAATGATCAAGCCATGAGCGCAAGTGGGCCATCAGTAGCTGATTTATTGAGATTGTGTCATGAGGGTAAAGTTAAGGAAGTAATTGAACACATGGAGCAGGGGATGAAAGCGAATGTTGATTGTTTTAGCTTGCTTTTTGAGCTGTGTGGGAAGTCTAAGAAATTTGAGGATGCAAAAAAGGTGCATGACTACTTCTTGAGGTCTACCTTCAGGAGTGATCTACGGTTGAATAATAAGGTGCTAGATATGTACTCAAAGTGCGGAAGCATGACGGATGCAAGAAGAGTTTTTGATCACATGCCTGATAGGAATATGGATTCTTGGCACTTAATGATTTATGGATACGCGGAAAATGGACTTGGTGATGATGGGTTGGCATTGTATGAGCAGCTGAGGAAGTTCGGGTTATCTCCAAATGAACAAACTTTTCTCACTGTTTTAGATGCGTGTGCTACTGCTGAGGCTATCGAAGAGGGTTTTTTACACTTTGAATCGATGAAAGCTGATTATGGAATCACTCCTGGAATCGAACATTATTTAGGACTTCTAGGTGTTCTTGGAAAGTCCGGTCATCTTGTGGAGGCCGAGGGCTACATTGAAACTCTTCCATTTGAACCCACAGCTGTTATTTGGGAGGCATTGATGAATTATGCTCGTATACACGGTGATATCGATCTCGAAGATCGAATGGAGGAGTTGATGGTCAATCGCGACCCTTCAATGGCTATCACCAACAAGATCCCCACTCCTCCCCCAAAGAAGCAACCTATAATCAACATGCTTGTGGGGAGGAACAGGATACCGGAGTTCCGTAGCCTTACTATATACAAAGACGATGAAAAATTGAGGGCTGCAAAGAAAGAGCAGGCTTATGTGCCTGACACGAGATATGTTCTTCATGACATTGATCAGGAGGCAAAGGAGCAGGCACTGCTTTACCACAGTGAGCGTCTAGCAATTGCTTATGGTCTGATTAGTACACCTGCAAGGACTCCTTTAAGGATCATTAAGAACCTTCGTGTCTGTGGTGATTGTCACAATGCTATTAAGATTATGTCTAGAATTGTTGGGAGAGAGTTAATTGTTAGAGACAATAAACGGTTTCATCATTTCAAGGAGGGCAAATGCTCTTGTAATGACTATTGGTAAATTTGCATTTGCTGAATGCTAGTGATGTGTGCTTGGTAGATGATGCCTCCAGGTGGTCAAGAATCTGTTCTCTTGTGATGACTCACGTGATGATTGCTAGCGAATATTATCTATAAAGAGCATTTACGTGCACATTGTAGATATGATCATCAATATGGAGATTGTAACTTATTTTGTGGAGGTTGTTGGCAAAGTCGTTGTAGTTCTTATATGTTTTGTCAGTTAGCAATGAAATCAACTGTTATTCGCTGTCGGTACCCGTTGTTGAATTTATGAGTATCTCTTCTCAACATATGAGGTGGTGATATTGCTGCTGGTGGGACGTTGCAAGTTGTTATACACTACAAATATTCAAGAGTAATTTCCGAATTCCTCTTTTAGTCATATTTACTTGTTTGCATTTATATTTCACTTTTTATGTTGCCATATTAAATTTTCAGGGTTATTTGCAATATCCACCTGTGGTTTTTTCTAATTAGCGATACGATTACTCCTTATGTTATACTGTACTAGTTACCAATTATCCTCAGTCTAAATAGTGTTCCCCACGCCTTATTTTTGCAAGTGGTAATAAATTGAATATGGTAAAATGTCTTATTTACCATCTAATGTGGCTGGATTGTTAAACTGAATTCATTCGATTCATGACTCGAATATTAAAACCCACTTCTTCATCAGAATTTATAAAGTTTCTTTCATTTAATAAACCCTCTGCAAGTAAATTTGACATTGACATCATTGTTGTACATTTATTTATCAAGAGAATTGCATATTTGGTACCGCGCTTTAGGTCAATTCTCACTTTTGGTACAACGGTTAATGTGTCAAACACATTTGGTCCTACTTTTTAACAAATTGTGACACATTTGATACCGCCGTTAAAAATCACCATTAAGTGGTGACGTGGCATTTTGGTAGCCTAAAATGTGATGGGGTAAAATGTCGGTCAACATAAGTATTGACATCAACTTTGCAGTAAGACTCAACTGCCACGTCACCACTTAACGGTGATTTTTAACGGCGGTACAAAATGTGTCACAATTTGTTAAAACGTGGTACCAAATGTGTTGGACACATAAAGCGGTGTACCAAAAGTGGGAATTGACCTAAAGCGCAGTACCAAAAAAGTGCAATTCTCCCTTTATTTTCTATATTTTATCTATATAGAAAGGGATAAACATCATTGCATTATTTCAATAAAAGGTAACAAATTTAATGGACGTTTTGCATCTATTTTGACAATGAAACAATGGTGTATTTGGGAATTAAAATAATCTTTATAACAGAGCTCATGATAAGTCAGTGTAGCATTAAACTCTTTAGTATTTTTAGAAAACACTCTGGAGGCTCATACTTCCATTTAGATGATTATTTTACCAGTACATATTTGTCTAGCTAATAGATAATCATGGTTCGAGTCATCATGCTTATAAACTCATCAGAGTCAATTACACCATCTCCATTACTATCCACAGCTCTCACCATTTTCCGGCAATCTTGCAGGGTGCATCTTTCTCCAAGCTTACGCAGCAACTCGTAAACTTCATCTACTGTTATTTTACCATCATTATCTATGTCGAATGCCTGGAAAGCTCGATGCAAATCGGCTGTCTTTACTCCACCCCCTTTCTTCTGCACTTCTACAAACTCGTGAAAATCGATGAATCCATCTCCATCTAAATCTGCGATTTCAAATATCTTTTGCACTTCTTTTGTAAGGAAGTTTCCTTTTCCTATGGCTTTTAGTATGGATTTGTACTCTTCTGGAGAGATTTTGCCATCTTTGTTGGAATCAAATTTGTTGAATACTTGCTTTAGCTCTTCTGGTTTTGGTAAGTAAATGGGTAATGGGTTTGAGTTTTGTCTTGAGAATAGTCTTGAAGGTTTCTTTAGAAATTTCCTCTTTGAGAGGTTGTATTGGAGATCAAGGAAACTAAAAGTTGACATCTTGATTGCTATTTTTCTTGGGTGGAGGTGTGCGTATGATGAGATCGATAATATCTATCGGCCTTGCATAAATATAACATTGGCCTTGCATAAATATAACATTGTTACGCGTTGAAACTTGTGAAAGAAAAGGTTGTATATATTCTGATGCTTAAACGATAACACAGAATACTTTAACTAATCACACATTCAGGATTGATGTCAATTGGCAAATGAAAAGAGGAATATAGTGAGAAAAGGTACCCTTCACGGAAAGAAAAAGACATCTCCTTTTCTCCTCTATTAGGACAGGTTAGTGGTAGACCTGTTTGGATATGTTCTTGTTTGATATATATCGCAATTTCAATTTAAAAAAACACAATTCCAAATTCTATTGGCAAATGAAAGAGGAATATAGTGAGAAAGGTACCCTTTAAGGAAAGAAAAATACCTCTCCTCTTCTCCTCTTTAAGGACAAGTTACTAGTAGACCCTGTTTGGATATGTTCTTGTTTGGTGTATAGCAATTTCAATTTAAAAAAATAAAATTCAAATTCTAAGTTTTCATTGAAAGAAATATAAGCATACATGTTTTCCTAAGACTCGACATTAGAAATTATGATCATCAAACAACTTTCATTACAATAAACATCAAAAGAACAATACAACGCACTAAAAGAAAACTAGATATATTCTGGTTTATTTTTACATTTTTTCCGATAACGTTACTAACACATTTTCATATTTCAAACTCACAATACCTCATATTCTCAATTGTGCTATATTCACCTGCCCAACTTCCATACGGACACGGTCATCTTCCAGAGGAATCACTACTTTATTCAATTTATCTACCGTAAATTAGAATGAGAGATGTACATAGGATGGAAAGCATACAAATGTCGCATTCATGGGAATCTAAATAATTAATCCGAAGAATTCATGGGGTTAGACAAAAATGTGTATTTCAATTTGTATCAAGGTGGTTTCCCATTATCCAAGTCCTCCATTACATCAATATCTTTGCGACCTGTTATCTTCTGCACATATCCTGCAATAGTATTCTAATGACAAAAATCTAAAACCAGATAATTGGAAAAGGAAATTTGATCGAAGGATAGATTTGCAATCTAAACACAGTAGCAGTTAAACGCAAAACAATATGTAAATTTGTAGTTAAAAGTTGCAGCCTGGAGCAAAACAATATGTAAATTTGTAGTTTGAAGTTGCAGCCTGGAGCATGAGTCGTGCACTTAAGGTTCAGTACTTGGATGAGTTTCACTTGAACCATAATTTAGCAATATATAATACTTGGATGATTGATTCATAGTCCACAAATCGG
Organism: Penstemon newberryi var. newberryi; assembly: GCA_030819805.1. Lineage (NCBI taxonomy): Eukaryota > Viridiplantae > Streptophyta > Magnoliopsida > Lamiales > Plantaginaceae > Penstemon > Penstemon newberryi. The sequence goes on along the minus strand of JAUALY010000004.1, from coordinate 8,066,481 downwards.
AGAATACTGAATCATATTCCTACATAATTTAAAGAAACCCCACATTAGATCTACATCTAAGACAAGTGAAGATATTCTCAAGGAAAATCAAAGTAAAATGTGTAGCTTAATACTTCAAAGTGACCATGGATATCAGTCAAACTGTACTATTAGGAAAAGAGAAGGTATTTCTCAATAGTAATAAGGGTTTTAACTTCAATGCTACAGACATCACAAAGTGCTAGGTTGTTGACAAAATTTAAGATGTTGTATGGCAAGGGAGAGGAGGAAGAGACTCGGAGAATCCAATTTGTACATTATTCTACGAGGTTGTGTTTTGCTTACTTCACTCTTACTTTGAGCTGATTTTGGCAGAATAAGAATTTTTTTTTTCCTAATTTAAGTATTAATGTACAAGTGTCACCGACAAAACCGCCGAACAAGCTCCAAAGCTTGCTTTTTCTGGAATTTCCTCAGGCTCAACCAGGTACCACCTTAGGTCTATGTTACAAGCCTGAAGAATTAATTCTTGGTGAATCCCCTGAGCAAAGGTACCACTTTTAAAGCTTACTCAACTTATGGTCCGCAAAATAGGTTAGGATAAGATTGTACTTTGTTGAGGAAATTGTGTCTCCAACGCAAATAATTGATCCTCTCCAACCCTTATTATGTTTGAGTTCTTGAAATTAAATTGTGGATGTGCTGAAAATACCTAATCATTTATTCTGTTTCAAAGAAATAACTTTGTTCCGACGCCTCAACAAAAATGGCAGTCCTACTTTCTGTCACGTTTACCTTTGTCTTTGTTTTCTTTTACTTTTCCCCAAGACTAAAGCAACAAGTGTCTCATAATAGGCAGATTTCCTTAAGCTCTCTTGTGCATTTCTCTCCATGCTTTTCAGATCCTCCAAGGGTCGTATTGCACTCCTGAACCTCCGACAGCGCCAATTATAACAGCACAGATTACCAACATGACAACATCACCATAAAGCTCAATACACACCTTAATTAAATCACAATCTTTTGGAGCTCATTAGATGAATTATGTGACTAGATTTGAGCTACAGAGAGCTATCTTTTCAATAGAAAAAACTTAGAACCAGAATTTTAATTGATCTACACAATTTGCTGAATATCCATGAGATTCTTTTATGAAATTTTACAAGAGTAGATCAGAAACCAAAATAGTTGAAGGTTATGCAACCAATTCAGCAATTCTATTGAGATTTAATTTAACTTAGTAGTTAAAAACATGGTGGAATAGAGCATTACCAAATAATTTTCCTACCAGATATAGGTGTCACCAAAATTTTCCACTTAAATGGGTTCTCATATTAACATAAAAGATTCAGAATGAAATAAATCCCAGGTAACATAGAGTCGAACGAACAATGATATTTTGATAAAACCTTGCGACACAAGAATAAATTGAAGCAATTATACCTACAAGTTCAGAAAACCCAAGGAAAAATCATAACCGAAAGACAACCAATGAAATTAGGGAAAAGCATAGTAACTTTTGTCCAATGCCATCTATTTGATGTCTTCTTTATAAAGACAAATACCACTAATGACAACCAACAGAAAGCTCACATGATGAAAACTGGTCTTGCAACAAAAACTTCATCGCTTGCAGGAAAATGCCAAACATTGACTGATAACCATTTGGAAGAAATGAATAATATTTGAAAAGTGCATACTTATGGTATTTTTGGTCAAGAATCGGAATGATGTAATGCTCCCTCAACCCTCTTTCGCCACAAGTTAGAACAAGTTAAGAAATTAGTTAAAATTAGGATATTTTACCACATAGAGAAGCTAAATAGTCCAACTAAATATTGATGAATAAGAATGATACCTATGCCAAGGCACGGTATGCACTTGCATATGGTCTCCTTTCCTTTTTTGCTATAGTAGCTGACTAATCCCGATCCTTGGCAACTACGGCACTTCCCTGTCCATTCATAAACCATTGGCTTGCAATCCTGCAATTCCGTAATGCAGATAGACCAACAATATTCAGTCAAATGACTCGGACTTCAACACATACCTAATAAACAGTTTATTCAAAAGATTCTAAAACACCTTCAAATTACAATCAATTATGAACTCAATAAGTAAACTAAATATACCTCTGTTACAGGATCGCATCTGAGTCTCTTACCAATTTCCTCAGCTGAAACCGGTGTAGAATTTGGGTGAGTCATGGGAAGCGGCAAAACATCATTGTCATCAGTCAAATAGCTCTCTCGATCTCTCGACCAATTCTCCTTTGCGCTGATTTTCGTGTTCTTTGTATTACTGTTGCTCGTGACGGAGGGGCCAATGTTATCCGGTAAACCTTTGCCAGTTCTGCCAACGGAGGAGGAAGCGGCATCAGAAGGCCAGGAGCGAGCGTCGGCGGAGGCGCGGCAGCGGAAGGCGGTAATCGGAGGGGAGAGAGAGGGGAATGCGAGAATTGGAGGTTTTGAGAGGGGGGAGATATTGCTAGGGTTTATCGGCAACATTCCATATAAATTTTGCAGTTTTATCGCATAAAAAATACTAAATGTATATGGAGTTTGGGAATTATTAGGTGAAGGATGAGGAGCGAGGACAGTTCAATAGAGCTGCCATGTAAATATTAAAATGGTGGGTCTGAATTTATAGGATGCCCCGTGCGCGTTTATTCATCAATCATATTTAATGGTGGCTCTTAATTATAAAATTTCCACCAACTATAGATATCTTAATGGAAGATACACAGTCGCAAATAGCGCCTGTAGCTCAGTGGATAGAGCGTCTGTTTCCTAAGCAGAAAGTCGTAGGTTCGACCCCTACCTGGCGCGTCGGTTTTTCAAACCAACAATTATTGTTTTTTAATTTTTTTTTTCCACAACAAAACCCTAATTAGAGTTTTCATAATTCTTGGAATAATAATACGCTCCCAAAAACCATATAAATTTGGCTAATCCCTCTATTCGAAATTTCTAAAGTGAGCTGTGAGCATGAAGATATTGGAAGTCAGTGGTACTACCCTCTCCCTTGCTCTCTTCGTCGATGTCACCAACTCAAAGTAAGCTTTTTTCTCCTTTCAATTGTATCATTCTAAGTAATTATTATTATTATTTTTCATATTTTTCCTCTTCTCTATTCAGTAAGTGATAATTGCAATACACGGAATGAATTTATAGCTGCTCTACGGTAATTGGAGATACTGTTTCCTGTGTGGAGTTCTTCAAATGCTGAAATGAAAAATATTATTTTAGATTTTAGTTGGTTTCTTTTAGTATGATTACCTTGAGATACTTTTTTTTTTCAATGATTAGGGTCCTGAATATAGTTTTTGCAGTCTTATATTAATTGATTATAATCCAAGTATGTTCTGTTAGGCATTCCTAGCCATTAATCTAGTTGTCTATGGTGCAATGCCTTCTTTAAATGGTTTAGATTGGGATACCAGCTGAGTTTGATTGAGTTTGCAATGGATTGGGATAACATTCTCTGAAACCAACTAAGAAGAATGATCCCACAATATTCTATCAGCTGAAAAGATTAACCTGTTGTTCAATGATATCTCTATAACTATCCACTTTACTTTGAACCACTAGCAATGTGAAAATAATAAAAGAAATGGTAGACATATTTATTTATTTTCCAGCAATCCAAATGTATCATGGAAATTCTAGAGTTGTACATGTGCATTTTAATCATTCATAGTAGAACTTTTGAGCGATTTCTAATTTGGAATTACTTCACAGAGATCATACTATTAGGCGAGTACAATTTAGTGACAACTTTTATCAAACCTTTTAACTCTTGGTTTCATCTTTTACTTTTTCCCTGATTGATATACTAATCCGGGTTTGCAGAACTGTGTTGAGCTAGAAATTTCTCTTTGTTTTTACTTATATGGGCAAATGTCAAAACTGAAGGGTCTGATTCTGAGTCTGTGGACATTCCCAATAATTTTTACTAGAACAATTTGATATGCCTTTTGTCGTTTTTGTATGTATATTTGTACTTAACGTAGACACGCATTCATATCTATTCCTGGTATGTGGCTATATTCTTCGTATTACACTATGTCGTACTTTAGCGACAGATAGGTCGATAAGAACAGAGTACTTTGAAAGATTTGAGAAGAAACTCTCTCATGATAATGTGTGAACATAAATCTGTCAATTCTATTAATTGTTAAAGATTCGTGCTTAATAAAACCACATGCCCACGAGATTTTGGAGCAGTGCCTCTATAGTTAGACTGAAAACCTTTCTTAATATTCTTGTGCAGAGAACTTCTTGATTTGATGCAAGCAGGAACTTTGGACCCAGAAGTAGCACTACTCAATGCTTCTCTAGTAAGTTTAACTGTGGATAGAAACTACACCTATTCCCTTTATAATTGGTGGATGCCCTTTTGATATTTATCCTGTGCAACTGAGACAGATACCAGATGTTTTCCCTCTTCGTGCTGCTGCCCATAAGACACTTATTGCTAAATCAAGAGACTCTTTGACTACCCGAACTCTCCATTCAGAGCTCGTTTACAATTACTCGGGTTCTAAACATGTAAGAAAGCTTTTACCTCAATTCATTTTAATGTTTTACTTGGGGTGAAAATATAATTTCTGTTTGTATCAGATATCGGAATCCTTAAAAAGATGCGGTATTTCTGACAGCACAAGTTACATCCTTGCAGCTCGTTTTGGTGCTTCTGCGGATGAGGTTAGACCATTTCAAGTTCTCATTCATTTGTAGCTCTTCTTTTCATTTTCGTAAGAGAGTTGCAGCAAAATAATTTTGTGTTTCACCAGATGACATCCATAAAGGGACTTATCAAGGGAGCCGAAATAGGCTTGGAGGAACTGGAAGTGCGTGCTAACCAAGCACAGATACAAAAGGTATCTCTCCCTCTCCCTCTCCCTCTCCCTCTCCCTCTCTCTCAAGTATTTGCATTTTGCTGTATATATTTTTGGAGGTATTCCATTGAGGTATTGTTGTTTGTTTTTGTATCCACCAGCACTACAAAATTTCAGCACCTGAGTTGAAGATATCTTCAGTTTCGGATGCTATAACTTGCCGGATTGCTACAAGAGATGCATTGTAGGAGTATATTATGCAGTTCATCTGCTATGAAATATCTTTTTTGTGAATCTGGTATTTTGATATCTGTCTCTGTATTGTGTAAATTAAGATGCTACACTCATTATTAGGCAAGAGAGATGGAGAACTTGCCGGGGAAAGAGCTAATCATAAGATTTTAAATGGTTATATGATATACTTATCCTTTTCTTGTGTATATTAGAGAATCTCCCATTCATAATCTTTATTTTGAGCTATAAAATGACATCTTAATCTATATATATAGAGGTGTGGGTCCCTTTTTCTCATTTTCATCTCGTCTAACTTTTTTCCCCTTTTTTTTTTTATAAAAGGTAGGATTAGGGTCCTCTCTTTTCATTTTCCCTGAAATTAAATATACATACTATTTTATTTACTAAATAAAATTTGCACAAAATATATGTGAAGACATTATAACAGAATTGAAATACATTAATAAAATAAAGTAGGTAATAATAAAACGCTACTATAATGTAGCCAAAAATGTAGGGGTAACTTAGGAAAAAGAAATAGGAAAAATAGTCGGACAACAAATAGGAAAACCGTAAACATAATAAGGTATAATGGTATGACTACACTGAATAGGGGATCAAAAGACCAGATATATCGATAATAAAATAAAAGCCTAGGTATTTCTTTAAAAATCTAAATTTGGGTGGGAGATGAGATGATATTCTTCCACACATCTTTCACTTTAAATGAACTGTCAAGAAAACTTGATATTTCTACTAGATTGCATCAAGAAGTTCAAAAGAAGAAACACACATATATATATATATATTAACCAACTGTTAATGCTCAAGAATACAAACAAACTGATAGCCAAATCAAAATTAAAGAAATCCTAATATAGAAGCTAAAACAAATACACAAAAAGGGGAAGAAAAAGCCAAAAAAGAAAAAAGAAAAAAGAAAACCGAAGTCTTGATATACACACTAAAACAAAGTGAATAATTTGTTTGCTAAGAGATGAAGTCATCGCTTGCTGCCGGACATGCTGAAGGAAGTAACTTTCATTGGGGTGGCCACAACAAGAGGAGCCTCGGGAGAATCGCTAAATGCAAATTTGTCGTGCATGAATCGACTCTCAATAATGGATTCATCCTTCAACACTATTTTATAACAATAGCAGCTCTTGAGCCCTTGCTGATTCTGGTAACAGTGATGTGCACTGTTCTTCACCTGCTGAAAATTCCATATAACGCTGAACTTTCCTACTGTTGCCACCAGATGTTTTTCTTGTTTTCCACTTTCCGTAACCTGATGATAGCACACCAAGAAACTGAATAAGATAACTTAACAATGAATAAGAAACAAGTGGGCACTAGTTATTATTTCGACAGGCAACGATGCATGCAAATCAATTGACATGATTTTCTACACAGGTATAAGATGGAAGCAAATATGAGATAAGTTATTCTGTAAATGAGTAATGAATTATAAGAAAGCTTATGTACACTTTAGGAATCTCATAAGAAACTAAACTGGAAAATTAGGCCGAAAAACCAACTTTTGTGCATTCTTGGGATAGGTTCAAATTTGATTACAGATATTTATAAGTCCTATTCTCATTGATAAAAAAAAATGCGTGTTACCAAATTTTGAACCATTGAGTGTGATTGGAATAGATTGAAGAACTCAATTTTATCGTTAAAAAAAAGAGCATTAGAGATTTCTAGTATATAATATTTAGAACTGGTTTTTGAAGATCAAGAACATCTGGCATAAATACTTGAGCAAAACTTAAACAGACTCCCTTCACCTATAAAAAAAGTATAGATCACCCACCAGAAAGTGGTTTTAATGAGCCAAACAATAGCACTGTTAAGAAAATGAAGCAGTACATGTATAAAGAAGATTTACAACTAGCAAAAGCTACCATATAAACCAGGTGAGACAGTTCAACCGGCAGGATGGACATTTGGTTACGATGAAATAAATAAGATACACAAAAATAGATCATATAAAACAACAGCATGCGATGCACACCCCAAAAAGCATAAAGTGAATCATATGAACATCACAAATCAACTAAAAAATTCAACCAGCAAACAAGTTATTTGGTTATGCAAAACAAAGTCAAAGCAGTATATAACCATGTAACTTACCCAAGAGAAATGGCCAGCATGGAACTTATTATCAGCTCCTGCCATATGTGCATCCACAGGTGTCAACTTCAGTAATCTGGGAGCTGGAATTTTGTTTCCCATCCGACCACTAAAACCAGTCTTGGTTTTACCATCCTTATCTGTGAATAGAGTACATATTAAGATCAAATAAGTGTCTGTTGTTCCCAACACCCACTTCCCATCATAAGTTACATCAACTGATGTAATAGGTGAACCAAGCCCCGGGAAAGCAGTTTTTGCCTGCCTCATGGAAGTCCTTGAGTATAATCTTATCTTCCCATCAATCGAACCAACAACGATTGACCCATCGCCAGCAGTTGCAAAACACTGGAAGTTTGTTCCTCTAGAAAACTGATGTCCTTGGGTCCACTGCAGCACGGGTGAATTCGCATTTGCCATTTTCTGAACCATTCCCTTCTTATCGCGCATATCCCACTGGCACAGCCTATTATCGTCCAATCCCAAGAAAGTTGACTCGGAAGGGTCCAACTGTGACCCCTTTGCATCACTTGTGATATCTCTCATAGTAATATCCGCCCCATCCTTCTCAAACTTCCAATCTGTAACTATCTTTCCAGTCTCAATATCTAACTGGTGAAGTCCTGCAGCATGGGGTTTGCCTTCTTTCAACGGACTCATAAGCATCATATTAGTCTCACCTCTCATCAAAAGGGCCTTTTTGGGTGTCAAGGAATTTCCAGAACCCGACCCCAATTGGCGGTCATCAAACTTCACATACACTCCCTTCCCATGAATCCCATGGCTAAAGTTCTTCACAACCTGAACCCCTGTATTGCTAACCAGAAAACTATTATCCAACGCCCCCAAAGCCAAGCTCTGAATGCCACCACCCGTAGCCGCCTCCTCAAACTCCTCTAACAAATCCTGACTCTCCCTTTCAGGGAAGTCCACCGACTTCTTATCCGGACTCTTCCACACCCCATCATCAGCATCCTCCCACATAGCATCATCTGACTCCTCCGGCTTCACCCAACCAATAAAGTCTTTCCCATAAACTTTCACCTTATTTTCCTCCGTAGCTCTCATCCCATAAACATTCTCAAACAAACAGTCCTGAAACTTAGTCACAAAACCCCTATACTCCTCATCCTTAAAAAATTTCAAAGCCCAAACTCCACAATCCACAAAATCAACCCTCCTCTGATCCCCAAAAAATTTCATCTGTAAATCCGTCGAAACCCGAACCCTAATTTTCTTCCCCACTTTCAAAACCCAAAATCCTTCACCCCTACCCAATTCATCACTATCATAATCATCCTCGTCATCAATTTTCAACTTCTTAACAAATTTATAAGAAGTCAGCTTCTCGGAAACAACCCATTTCGCCTTAGGCGTGTTGCCACCGATGTGAAGGAAAAGCTTAACAGCGTTCCTGAGGTCAACATCAGGTTTCCGAGAAGAAGTAGATGATGGGGTTTTTGGGTATTTCAACTTTAAAGACTGTAACCTCGAATCAACGTCGTCTAAGGCATTGACACTCACCTGTGGGGTGGTGCGATCCTCCGCATCCACATAGTTTTCCGAATCCTTTTCCTCTCTCTCCTCCTCGTCGGAATATTCCGACGAATCGGAGAGTTCAAGTCCTTCGCGACTTTGCGAAGCGCCCATTGTAGTAACACTGTTACTTCCGATTGATCAAACTCTGCAGTTTCACGTTCGGATAACTCAAGGCACAAAATCCACGCCTATAATCAATAATTTGAATGTGGGAATTTAGGGTGTGCACGTACAAATCAATTGTTGATTTTGAGGAGATTTGGATTTGGAGAGAGAAAATGGAAAAAAGTTTAAAACATTTTTTGTGGGGGGTGGTTGGGATTTATATATAGAATAAAATTAGGGGGTCACTGGAATTGGCCGGTGCCAAGTAAAGTTAGCGTTGATATGACGTAGACACGTCTGAGCATTGCTTGGTGATTAAGGTAATTAAGATGCGGGCTTTATCAGTAAGGCCGGTAATATGGGCTCTGCCCTATTTTAAATTTAAGTTTTAATTAAATTTTGGGCTTTTGGGCTGTGTAGATTATGAAGCCCAATTTTCTGAAAATATAAATATATCTTTTCATATTTAATATGAAGCCCATTTTGTTTAAAGGATATGCATATCAAATATACATTTAAGTATTAATATATAAAATAAGATTAAGTGATGCTCAATTGTTGATTTTAACTTTCAATTAGTTTCATATTCCTCACTTCTAAGAAAAAAATGTTGCAACAAATCATAATTTAAAAGGGAATTTTAGCCCACACCCCTGGGCCCTGGGCTTTATACAATGGTATTGGCTGGTGTAATACATATATGATTAAGATTAGTGATATGCTCAAAAAAAGTTAAAGGCGATCCACGTAGAAACATGTCCAAGGATTTAAATAATCTTCGCAGATCAACTTTGGATCAAATGATACTTAACTAACAATAAGATGCTTCAATAATAAAACACTCAAATATTTAGTTCGAAACTAGAGCAATATAATGAGTATATATTCAAGGGAAAACTAAGTATTTCTCTATTAGATTTATTCACATGGATTGAGATAAGAACACTCACATAATTTAGGTCTAACTCAACCTCAAAAGATAGCCCACTTCAACATGGGGCTTTGATACCACATTAGAATTCACTATATAGATTGGGCTAAGTCCACTTACAACTTCTGAGGTTAAGTTAGGCCCAAGTCATGTATGTGCGGACTTAGTCCAATCCATGTTATGAATTCTAATATGGTATCAAAGCCCCAGATTGAAATGAACCACCTCCTTTCGTGATGGGCTCCTCCTTGTACACGTGATAGACTTCATTATTTACCCACACACTTCGTCTAGATAACAAATGTATGAGTTGTCATCATTCCTCCAGTTAACAAGGCATGGAGTGTCATTATTCGTGTGTTGGGTCTATAATCACATGTCGTAATTCAGAAGGTTGGACATTAATATATCACATGTTAGGCTGGCTTCTCACCCACACGTGAAGGGGGAGTATAGACTTAATGTCTCACATGGGTTGAAATTCATAGTTAAGTTCATCTTATTAAGTCTTGACTCTTGGGCAATCCTCACCTCTTAAACTAGCTTTTGAGGTTGAGTTAAGCCGAAACCATGTAAGTACGGACTTAGCCCAATCTATATAGTGAATTCTAGTAATAGAGTAATTTAGAAAATAATAAAATAATAGAAAATAGGAAAAGTAATTGTTTCCTCCCAAAATGTTATTTTTCTCGTAGTATACAATTATTTATGACATTTTAAAGGTTGAGAGGACCGTCAAATTTTCAAACATTCAATTTCGGTTGTATATGGATGGGTATTGGCCCAGTCTCGCGGGTTTTATGAGATCGGATCAAAACTCTTTCAAATGAGTTTTCGTCAAACCCATGAAACTCATCACAAACATATTCACAAATATATCTCAAAACTCTTGAAACCTATAAAACATCGACTTGACACCTACCATCTATTTTTTTTTCCAAAACTCTCTAAAAAAGACATTGATTTGACACCTATTACCTACCTTTTTTGCCAAACCCAAACATCCAAAACCAATCCAAGTGGGATTTTAACTTTTTCAGAACACAAAACTGAACATCCAAAATCTAACAATGCATTGACAACACACTCCCTTCATTTTATTCCCATGTGATATTACATTATTAGGAGAACTTCCTTTGCTTGCTTCTGCAATGAGTGTTCACGGGTGAGTTGAGCTGGTTATTCAGAGCCAACATGTATAATGGACACTTTACCCCCTAGTGATATTGGCTAATTGACAATTTAATTTTTTGTGATATTTTATTTTTATAATAATTAACTCCTTGTAAAATGACTAGTGAACATCTTAACCCGTGAGAATATGTGAAAATCAAGAAGGGGGTATTTTATTTTTTAATTTATCACAGAAGGATAAAGTGTTTTTTAAAGATAACACATGGGGTGGCTTGCTATTAGCTCGGTACATTACAATGTATATATAAATATCTAATTGTCCCATCGAACTAGATTCAAGACATACATGTGATTCAAAAGTCTTTCATTAAATAATAAGAAATAAAGTCAAAGGTCTTAGTGTAACTAAATTTTATGAAAAAATTTGCAAATAATTCATATAGTAGCTAGAATTTTATCAAAGATAACTCAGAACATGAATGTTGTACCAAAAAAGGAAAAACTCAGAACATCTTATGTAAAGTAAAATTATGGCCAACTAACTCTAGCCCAGAATTTCCTTGTGAGGAACCGATCGAACCTCTTTCAAAAAATAAAATCAATAAAAAATATTAGAACCATTTCTTTTTTTTTTTTTTTTTTTTGAGAAAAATAATCAAATTAACATTTTGAACATTCCCGCCATTAACAGAATACGATGAATTACCATTAAGAAAATCCATCGCTATTATTCTGCACATTTTCTTGATGTTGAGAAGATGAACAAACAGCGGAGGACTTTACGTTTCTTCTTACAAGTATTTTTTCAAATCAATTCACTACTACCCAGTCATATATTATGATTAACATTACAAAAAGTGTGACTTTAAGTTGTTTAATTTCGATGTAATGATTTACTATACATAAAATATTTTTTCGTATGAATTTTAAGATCGAAGTTTTATTTTGAATTATTATACGGCAAAATAAAAATATGAATTTTTTCCCTCTGCAAATATTTTTCTACCTTTCATGTATAACAAAATAAATAGCTAACTTGATTGATATTAATGAGAAAATCAAAATTTAAGTTTTTGATAAATGAGAACTTTATAATGATATTTAAACATGAATTTTCTTAATTAACAAGTTGGTTGTTTATCTAATATACTAATTGAAAAGTAGTTACAATTTCTATTAAAAATAAGGAAATTAAGCAATTAAATCAAAATAATACCAAAAAAAAAAAGGATTGATCTAACAACCACTCCCATTCTCATCCTAGCACCCACCTCTTCCTAAGCTCCCACCCCACCATCACCCATGTGAGATTGACGCTCTTGGAATCTCACAATATATATATTAACGACTGCGATTGAGCATCGATTTTTCGACCACATAGGTCAAAGCTTGCCTGAAAAAAAACTCACTGAGGTTGATCTCGTGAGTGTCGGCCTCGCTAGAGCCACCCTGCTTGTGGTAATCGACCTTGGTGATGACAACCGAGGGATGGAAACTAGGAGGAGGATTGGGTGTCATGTGGAATGATAATTTATATAAAATAATTATTTAATTTTTTAAATTAATTGATATGAATGAGTTGACCTCTGGAGAGTGAATATGTGATTGACTCGTTGATTTTGATTCAATTTAATTTATGTGTATTCTTTGTCTTTTTTTTAAATTTTGATATATTCTTTATTAGTAATTTTTGGAATATCACGAAGATAGAAATATCCTTGTTTTATATTTAGTAGTATATGTGTCCCAAATATTTTACTCTTATTTCGGATATCACAAAACAATAATTCATTACCTAAAATGAGGTTATTTTTCACAAAAATTAATTTTTAGCATAAATGTAAATTAAGTTACCTACAATTTCCAGATTTTTCAATTATTAACTAAAACTCCGAGTGAAAAGTGAAGGGAACAAGATAAATATAATTATAGGTAAATTAAGTTACTTATAATTATATTTACATTTTGTAAATATAATTTTTTTGTCAAGGAAAATATAAGTGTGAAATACTTTATACTCTAGTGATCATTAATGTAATTTAGCCTTGCAAATATATAAGATAATTATGTTCTTACCCCTCTCATTTATCCGATGAAAATTCCTCTGGAAGCCCTAGTGTTCCTCCCATGCCATAAAAGTTTCAAACAAACCATCCCGTTATTCTCTACAATTGCAAATAAATTACTGTGACGGCGAGTTAACTAGTATCATATTTGAAAGAATTTATTCAATTTTGGAATTTGGGAAAAGCTTCATCTTCTTGGCGATATGGCTCGCTGTCGTTCTAGAAGTTAGTGATTTTTTTGCTTTTATTTATTTCCTGTTTCCAGGAAAATTAAGGGCCTGTTTGTTTGGCGTTTTTCAGAATTTTTTCGTGTTTAAAAAATGCCAAACAAACATGTTTTCTATTTTCCGAAATAAATTTTTCATCCATTAATTTTCTCAAACTACTATCTCAAAAGACAAACAAGCAACAATTTTCTTATCTCTAAACAAAACCTATACAAACTCTACTTTGATTTGATATAAAATAACCTATCTCTTACACAATTTATCAAATATAACAAATATAATTTGACATAAAATTTTACACATCATACACCTACAACCCAAACTCATACAAAAAAAACATATACCTACTTTATTTCTCAAACAACTCTCTCAAAATCCAAAATTCAAACAAACAACATTACGCAAATTGAGATTATTTCACAAACCTCCACTACTCTCCCAAACTACTTTCCCAAACGCCAAACAAACAGGCCCTAAGCGTTTGTTGTCGGTATTATATTATCTCCATGATCATTTGATTGTTCTTTTACATAATTTTTTATTATTATTAAATCTAATTTGTTTGAAATTGATAGTGTAATTACCAATGGTAGTACCCTTAAATGGGGCTTGTACTGGTTTAAGATGTACAAATTGTTCTAGTATCAATTCCCAATGCTTTCAATGTTGGATCCAATTTTTTTTTTGTTTTGTTTTGTTTTTCAGCACCCTGGATAACCAAACTTATTTTTTCTTGTCCTTACTGAATTTGGCCTTGTATTTTATTTTTAATGAAATTTCTCCTTTTTCATTATAAAGCACCTATATCTGTTTCAATATTTAATTTGTTTGCTCTTAACAAGTTTTATTTGTTTCTCCAATAGAGTAGAATTTCAGTGCTTCTTATCATGTTTTCCAATATCACATGCTTATTCTTGTTGTTGTCAACATATTTGCAGCGAGGTCCTCCGGAGCTGTCTGGAGACCAGGTTCTTCAAGTGCTTCTACGGGTTAGTTTGTTTCTATTCCTTAATAATTAGCTGGTGGTAAAACTCCATTATTGTCAAGAACCTACATCTATTATTGGTTTTATATCAAAATTGAGGATTAGTTAACACAAAAATATTCTCTATAGTAAAAAAATTGTAATTTTGTAACTAGACTGATAGGATCCATTTTATAATGAGCTATTAATTTTATTCAATAACCTGCTATTAAATACATCATTTTTGTTATAAATGTAAAAATCATAGTAGTTAGTAGCCCGCGTAGCGTGATTTGTAGAAAATACACTCCATGTGCTATAGTCTGGCAATTAGCGCGCTCTGTGTAATATTCCCACTATAGCGCACTTTGGCACATGAAGCACCAATGTAAATTAGACGTATGGCATGATGGGTTCGAGTCCAAAAACGCACTTAGCACTGGAGTTTGCGCCATAGCCTCGAGAAGCCTTCGTGCTTCGCTGTGCTATGCGCTGTTAACTACTGTGGTAAACATTGTCATTTATAGAGTTAATTATACTTAAGTGCCATAAAAAAAACCCATCCAAATGCGGTCTTTATAAAAAAAAAAAAATACTCAAGTGCCATAAATTTTTATGAAAGAATGAATTCTAATAACTTTCTTCAGAGTCACAAGATACCTTCACTCCATTGAGTTCGCCTCTATCGAACTTAACAACTACACCTAATTGTTTTTTTTTTTTTTTTGGGTCGGGATTACACATGCTCAAAAGTGAAGCATCTTCTCTTTTATATAACGAGAGCTTTGACATGATAATGTATTTTGCAATATACTTGAATATGAACCACTTTTTCTTAATTTACCTTTATTTAATTTCAAGACTAGTTTTTCATGTGTTCGTAGAACTGAACCCCATCAAATACTAGAGACAATCCTACATTGACAAACCAGTAGGCTATGCATTGTTCATCAGCCCAAGTTTATTAAGGGAATTTCTTTCCATGTTCTAATTCATTGCCAATGCTTTCTCTACACGGCGCCCTTGAGCTTTGTCAAACTTCTTTTGGTTGAATTTTAAATTAAGGAACTTATTTAATGTAGCAATATGTATAAAATAAAGCTTAAATAGGCTAAAAATGTGACTGTTCCTGTAAATTTTTTTTATTGGAAATTCATATGTCAGCGTACTTGAGGAAGTAAAAACTTATCTGTAGAGCTATGAAAATCTCTCTCTCTCTCTCTCTCTCTATATATATATATATATATATATATATATACAAACCACTTGATAGCGCTTTACTCTCTCTGTTTGAATCATTTCTCTATAAGCTGCTAGTCTACACATATGCTACGTGAAGAAGTCAGTTTCTTATACTAATATTCTTCTCTACCCTCCTCTTATATGTCTTGTATTTGTTTTTTTCTGTTCATTTTGTTGAATGAAATGTACTTATTAAATATGCTGAATCTTACTATCTCTCGTGATTGATTGTTAAAACAAAGTGATTAGATATGATTATAGTGATGAACTTGTATAGACACATATTTGAGAGATTAGTTTGAATTTTTTCTTTAAAATGGTAAAATTTGTTTGGATTAGTGGATTTTGTATATGCTAAAAGCTATATCTTTGTGAGCTTTACTTTGGTGTGCTCTCTACGGTCTTAAAAATCATGAATAAATATAGATATGTAATAAGTATGGATTTTTGTATGGACACTCACTCATAAAGTTTGTGTACAAAATGTTATACCATGGCGGTCATGTTGGTTGGAGGATATTCTTTATTTTGATAGTGCTATATGTCTTCACCGCCTGATGGTTGTTTTACTAATTTAGTTTATTTATTGTTACATGTGTTTAGAGTATGCTCTTGTTGTTGGAGGATTACATGCCTTGTTTTTTGGGAAAAAATTAGAGATTTGTTTGTGGTACAAGTTGTTTGATGTTGTTTGGGATCAAGAGAGAGAAACTCGAGAATATTTAAGGGTGTACATATACAAAGAAAAGCTTTAATAGAGTATTTATTCTGTTGTTTCTTTTTTCTTTGTGCTTCTTTCTGTGATAAAATTTATTTGCATATGAAAAAATCCTAATATGGTATGTATTCTATAAAAAATTATCGCTCTATATAGAACTAATAATCTCTTTAGTGTAACTTATGTATGGAACAAAGCCGTGATAACCAAACCATTTTTTTAATAAAGGTTATTCCTTCTTTCTAATGAATTACCGATGCTGCTCTTCATACTTAAACTGCATGTTATTTGTTTCTCATGACATATGTGATGGCATATCAGCTGGCGATGGTGCTAATAAGTCGACTTTTGAAGAATATCTAATGAGCCTTCGTTTGTCGGAAAGATGTCGCAAGGTCTCCATTTGGTACGCAGAGGTATATGCTTAATTTCGCTATTTCAATAAATGGATATCTCCAATAGATCTAGATCTATAACTAGATTCTTACCTTCTCTTAGAACTCTTATCCTCTTTACCTCTGTCTAAAGTTTAAATTACATGATCAACATACATGTAGAGCTATTATATTTATACACGAGCTTACCCTGATAACTCTCATTCATCTATAAAGATGAATGAGAGTATTCATTCATATCTTCAGTATTCTAATTCCCAAGAAGTGACTCCAAGTGTATAGGTGTAGGTCAAACCCAACCAAATAAATGCTAAATATATGTGTGCTACTTTGGTATTCAAGTTACTGTAGAGCACAAAATAATAAAAAAAATAACTTTCATATATATATATATATATATATATATATATATGTGTATGTGTGTTTGTATGTATGTATATGCAATTTATAACATGAAATTATTTTCAGTATTTTAATTTCACACGCTGCAGTGGTTTCCTCAACAAAATCATATATACTTCGAAAATATGCGAAACTAAGCTACGTTTTTGCGAGTTTCTTTTCTTTGGTAGCTAATAACCAAATGCTAATGAAAGGGAGCTCCTATGTGCTTCTTATCTTATGTTATCTCCTTTCTAATTCGCAATGTAGAGCATGAAGAATTCTGATTCTAGCTATGAAGCTTGGTTGAAGAAGCTGATGGTTGGGTGCCCTGGTATGGTCTTAAGTTTAAAAGTATGTACTGTTATCATCTTCTCTTTTTCCTGTTGCCACAATTTTTACTCTGAATTTCTGTTGCAGAAAAATACTTTGATGTTGATTCAATTGCAGCCTTGCACTTAAACAACAGTGAGTATATAAGTTTCTTCTTCTCAATCATGTGTATATGTCGAGGGATAAAAGAGTTGGTTGGTCTTCTATCTTCACACTTAATGTATGTTTTGTCTTTTGGTTTATTCAAACCTAACTACTTTTTTATAGTTCCCTTAGTAATTGTGCCTCAGATTATGAATAATAATTATTTTTTTCTGGTTTCAAAATATGCATCTTGACGGCATAATACTCTTCCATGTAGAGAACATAACTCAGGGGTACAATTTAATTAGTGCTGAAATTACTTGTATAGACACATATTTGAGAGATTAGTTCGAAACTTTTCTAAAAATGCCAACATTAGTTGGGATTAGTTGATTTTGTTATATGACAAAAAGCTCTTTTATTATAAGCTTTACTTTAAAGAAGTGCACGCCTTGCTTTGCATGCTATGCTCTTGAAAATCATGCGTAGATAGACATGTATAAGTATGGATTCATGTGTGTATAGATACTCGAGGACATTTGAGGATGTACTATAGATACATAGAAAGGCTTTTACAGAGTATTTTTGTTGTTTCTTTTTTCATTATACTTCTGTCTGTTATAAATAAATTTGCATATCAAAAAACTTCCAAATATGATATGTGAACTATAAAATTTTATCGCACTAAATAGAACTAGTAATCTCTTTAGTGTAACTTATGTCTGGGAACAAAGGCGTGATTTCCAAATCATTTTTTTTAAGCTAAAGTATTTAACAAAGTTTATTCCTACTTTGTAAAGAAATTCCGATGCTGCTCTTCATACTTAAATTGCATTTTATTTATTTCTCACAACATGTGATGGCATATCAGGGGGTGAAGCTTATTCCAGGAATATTTATAATACAAAGTCTTTCGAAGAAACTATAATGAGCCAGCCCTTGAGGAGGAGATGTCCCAAGGTCTCCACTTGGTTAGCAGAGGTATATATGCTTAATTTTGTTATTTCAATAAATGGATATTTCCAATTGGATCTAAAACTAAATTTTTTTTGGTGCGCAAAACTAAATTTTTACATTGTCTTAGAACTCTTATCTTTTTACCTCTGTTCTAAAGTTTAATTACATGATCAACATACAGTTAGAGCTACGTGAGCTTACCCATATAACTCTCTTTCATCATTAAAGATGAATAAACTGCCGTCCAAAAAGCGACTCCAAGGCATCGACTCGATCGCTTTGGCGAGGCCTTGAGGCGACGCATGGGTCGCTTTTTGGACCCTAGTAATAAGTTTGGGTTTGGATTTTTTTTCTTAAAAAAAACTGAATTGAACTGTAGGGGTGTGCAATCAGTAAAACCGAATCGAATCGTACCGAATTTGGGTATTCAGGCCGGTTTGGTAATTTGAAATCGTGTACCGTTTGCCAAACCGATAATTTCGGTTCGATTCGGTTTGGGTACAAAAAAACTGAAAATGTATTGGGTCTTTGAATTTTCTGAAAATTTAGGAATTGATTACTGTGGAAACACTCAGCCTTTTTTTTTCTCTTTCAACTTCCAAAACCCAGCAAAAAACTTGTTTCACTTGATGCTTAATTTTGGGGTTTTCTGTTTTTTGCCTCCTAAAATATAGAAAGAATGGATTCTCTCTTTCATTCAAAGAAGAGGAGAAAAAAAGAAAGAGACCCAAATGGTTATTTTCAAGGCACCCACAGGGGAATTGAAAGATCTGTTAGAAAGAGAAAAAATGAGAATTGGACTGTAGACATGTAAAGAATGTTTTATTCTTCTTTATTTTCTGTTGTTCATCAATCAATAAAAACAAGAAGAAAATACAAGAGAGAGAGGGTTTTTGTGTAAAAGTAATTAATTTGGTGGTGTGCTCGAAAATCAAATAATTTAATTTGGTACTAAGATGGCGGAGCAGGAGGTTGCGGCGGACGGCGGTGCGGTGTGGGTGGTGCGGCGGGGCGGTTGTGGGTTGTGGCTATTAATTGATTTTGAATTGAGGAAGATTGGAAGAATGGTTTTGCTTCTGAACTAGGTCAGTGAACTGAGTGAAGAAGTGAAGACTGAACTGAAGACGCGTTACTTTCTAGTCTAAAGTTTAGAAACTAGGATTAAAAAAAAGGGTATTTTGGTTCGGTTCGGTTCAGTAAACCAGCCGGTAATACCGAGAACCGAGGGTGAACGTGGTTCGGTAATTGGGCACTTACCGTATATCGAACCGAAATTTTGGTTCGATATACGGTAAGTAAGTTTCGGTACGGTTTGACTGGTTTACCGGATCGTGCACATCCCTAAATTGAAGTATCATATCCAGGCAATTAGTTTAAAATAGCATAATTAGAGGACTTGTTTGTTAAAGTTAGCTTGTAGTTAGTTCTGTTTTAGTTTTCCTTGGCTAGTTTCCTATATAAAGTTATAAACCATGAATTTTTCTATCTATTGTTAATGTATTGTCTATGAGAAATAAGAAATAATACTATCAAATAACTTCCCTCTTATATTTTTCTATCTAAATTCCTCTGCCCTAACCCCCAATATCTCTATACAATTCCTTCAATTATTCTAATTTCTCCATGAATTCACTGAATTCCTTCAATTTCCATTGCCACTTCACTCCGATCAAGTTCCACCAATGTTGGCTGGGGACATGACATTAAGTCGGCGGCAGCGGCCATGGAGAATTGCAGATTGAATTAGGTCACAGCACCTACCTGTTTCTTTCTCTGAATTTCTTTTACCTTTCCTTTTCTTTTATAACAAAATCCTGTATTATATAAAGTGGAAGCATGGGCCCATCATTTTACTTTTAGGTCACGTGTCTACACATTAGTGTAGAAACTTGTAAATTTGTAATCTGTTATTTCATAGGAGTATAAGATTACTTTTTAGTATATCTTTGTGCTTTAATAATTATGCATATTTTAATACTTTTTTTTATTCACGAGTATAAAATTACTTTTTAGTATATCTTTGTGCTTTAATAATATTGCATATTTTAATATTTTTACTTGAAATGTTTATTGTTGGACATTATTTAGTAGACTTATTTATTTAAATAAATAGTTAAATAAAATTTATTTAACTATATTTAACTATATTTAAATACATAAATGCATTTTATTTAACATAATATTAATATTTACTTAAATACATTAATGTACTTATTTTATTTACTATATGTTATTTACATACATAAATTATTGTATGCGTTTTAAATAACATTTTAAGTACACATATTTTACTTAAGTACATTAATAGATGCTATTTTTTAAATTTAATTACATATTATTTACTTAAATATATTAATAAGTTTTAAAAATATGCACTTAAATCTATTAATATACACATTTTATCTAATTACTTATTAATACTAAAAAATCTGTATAAAAACCCTTTATGTCTAAAAAGCCCTCGCTTTGCACCGTGCCTCACCTCGCCTTATGCTTCAAACAACTATGGAATTCATTCATATCTTCAATACCCTGATTCCCAAGAAGTGACTCCGAGTGTATGGGTGTAGGTCAGACCCAACCTGAGAAATGCTAAATATATGTTTGCTACTTTGGTATTCAGGTTACTATAGAGCCCAAAATCATAAAATAAACTCATTACTATATGTGTGTGTGTGTATATATATTCCTATTTTCATTAGTGTTTTCATTACATATCCTTTAGTCGCCCTCGCCCCTGCAGTGGTTACCTGAATGTAATCAACAAAAGCATAAAAAGAAGGTTATAGAAAAGGATTATCTTTTTTTGGCACTGATAATAGGAATGAAGAGCTCGAGTGTTTGATTTGCATTGTCCCTTCTTTTTTGTTTGATTAAGTTTTGAAGTGTTGCTTTAAGTTAGCAAAAGATAAGAAACTGTTGTTGTTCGGCAAGGAATCCCTCTTTTTTTCTGAAAAAACAGAATACTCAATTTTTTTTTCTTTGACACATGATTAAAAAACTTTGACCTATGAAGTTATTGAGAGGTGTCACACTGTACTTACTAAAGCAAGACTTGGGATATGGATATGGGAGTTCTCTAGTAATTTACTGAGACCGGAACTTTATTTTAAATGTTGGGGAGTGAGAACTTTCTCCATAATTTCTCATACATTTCCCAAAGTCATCACCCCGAGGTTGCACTCCGAAAATATGCGAAATTAAGCTATGTTTTAGCTAGTTTATTTTCGTTGGTAGTTAATAACCAAATGCTAATGAAAGGGAGCTCCTATGTGCTTCTTATCTCATGTTATCTCCTTTCTAATTCACAATGTAGAGCATGAAAAATTCTGATTCTAGGCTTTCTAGCTATGAAGCTTGGTTAAAGAAACTGATGGTTGGATGCCCTGGTATGGTCATAAGTTAAAAAGTATGTACTGTTATCATGTTATCTTTTAACTGTATTTTCACTCTGAACTTATGTTGCAGAAAAATACTTTAATGTTGATTGAATTGCAGCCTTGTACCTATAACAGAAGTAAGTAGATCAATTTCTTCTTCTCAATAATGTGTATTTGTCGAGGGATAAAAGAGTTGTTTAGTGTTCTATCTTCACACGATTAGTGTATGTTTTGTCTTTTGGTTTATTCGAACCTATCTAATACTACTACCACTAGTACTATTATGTGGTCTCCTTAATAACTTGCCTCATATAATGAACACTAATTGATTTCTTGTGGTTTGAAAACATACATACATCTTAATGGCATTATACTCTTCATGTGGAGAGACATAACCCTGGGGCCTAGTTATACAATTTTATTAGAAATATCTTATCTTAATGCATATAAATCTTGTTTTCGATCTTGAGGATGTCTAAAAAGATTTTTCCTATTATAATGGATTATTACAAATTCCTTCCATTTTTGTTTGTCTTCTAAGCCCAAAAATACTTTAAAGATATGTGTTGAGTTGTTCTTTTATGAATTGTAGAATATGGGAAGATATGGAGACTGCTAAGTATTTTAAAGATGCTTGCGGATGAGTGTTAAAAGGATTCTTGATTATGTTCATCATTTATTGTAACATCTTTCGATCTATGAGACCTGCTGTTCGGACTCCCTAATACGGGATACTATTTATGCACTATTTTACCAAATTGCATGTAATTTATTTCCTTCAAGTTAAATTCACCACCTTTTTTTAGGAGAGTTTATGATCCAAGAAATTGATTTGCTATAAACCTATAGACTTGGTTAGTGATAGGGGTGTAAACGAGTCGAGTAGTCGACACATTGTTTAAGCTTGGTTTCAATTTTATTGAGCTTGAATTTTTTTA
This sequence comes from Penstemon newberryi var. newberryi, assembly GCA_030819805.1. Classification (NCBI taxonomy): domain Eukaryota; kingdom Viridiplantae; phylum Streptophyta; class Magnoliopsida; order Lamiales; family Plantaginaceae; genus Penstemon; species Penstemon newberryi. The sequence goes on along the minus strand of JAUALY010000004.1, from coordinate 8,043,898 downwards.
GTTTGAGTTTGGTTTTATTTCTTATTGAACTGAGCTCGAACGAGCTTTAACTTGATTTGATTTTCAATTAACAATTCACATATGCTGGTTATTTAAACCCCAATATAGAGTTTTCTCTTTCTTTTTGAAATTGAATCGAAAAATATACATCACTCAGGCCATCTCCAATCGAAGCCCTTGCCCAATTGCCCATTTGCCCAATTGCCTTGCCCTCATGCTTTTTCGACCCACCAAAAAAACTCATCTCCAACCGAAGGGCAATCAACATTCATTAATTCAATTTCACAATTTTCCTCACTCTCACTTTCCCCACTCTCCCCACTCAAACTTATTTTAATAATAATAATAATAATAAAATTAATAAAAATCATAATAATTTTTTTAATAGTTACACAATCATGAAAATTAAGGTATTCTTAATAATAAGAAATCAACAACTAAACATAAAATTAAGGCATTCTTAATAATTATGGGTCTTTGAGGAATTATATTCTACTCCGTGAGTAAATTAAAATGGTATATTGTATGTTCAAATCAGAGTACCGGTGAATGAGAAATTGAAACTAAAAGATCACCATTTGAAATGGAAGAAAATAAATTGGAAAAACTTTCATCCCACATTGGAAGATGAGTAAAAAATTTGAAGGTTTATATATGATTTGTCAACCAAGATGTGTAACAACTTAGCAACCAAAAGTCTCTTCCCTCGCGCGCGCGGGGGGTGAGGGGTGGGGGGTGCAAATCATGATTCGAAGTCACACCTCGAGCCCGCGACCGGCAGACACGAATGTCGCCCCGAAAAACTCAATTCGGACAATCCAAGTTTTGCCTTTTTTTCTTAAAACTGTTTTTTTTTAAATTCTAATAACACAATATAAACTGTTTTTTTTCTTAAAAGTGTTTTTTTTTAATTCCTAATAACACAAATTTTATTTATTTAATTAATGAAATTATAACAAAAAAAGAAAAATTTGACCAGCCCACCCCAACGCGTTTCCCAGCCGGCAAGCAGGCTGGCAAGCCATAGCCTACCTGCCTGCCCGAAGGTCCCTGCCTCGCCCGATTGCCAGCCACCGTCTCCAAACTAACCGAGCCGGCAACCCCCCCTCATGCCAGGTTGCCGGCTCGGTTGGAGATTGCCTAAGACCCGCCGTCTAATTTGTATTCTCCTTGATGTGACCAAATGAGTAGAAAACTAAACTCTCACTAATATAAAAGGCCCTATAATACTGAAACCGAAGTTTACGTACGGACCGATTACCTTGATAGCAATCGGTTTCCGGTAGGTTTCTCGAACCGAACCGAACCGGTTGTACCAAAATTTTTTTTTAAAAAAAAAAAAATCCTAATTCCTAAACCTAATTATTTACAATACAAACTACAATTCCTTCCTCTCCATAGCAGCAGATTCTTCATATCCACCTCATCTTGAACTTTCCCACTCCTCACACCATAGGTTGAATTTCCACTAATACCCTTCGCTCCATGTGTGCGCCGCCGGAGGAGCGTAATGCGTGTCATGGCATTAGTAATTTCAGAAATTGAAAATGATTTGAGAGAGAAGTAAAAGAAGAAAAAGAGTGATGGGTGAAGAAGTACAAGTTGCAGAGAGGATTTGAACTCTGAAGGTAAAAGAAGAAGAGCAGAGATGGGGGCTGGGGCCATATTTTGCGGACTCAATTAATGGGCTGGATAAGAAGAAGAGCAGAGATGGGTTTATTGGAGTTCTGGGCCGGATTAAAGATGGAGAGCCCAATAGCAGTATAGCTGGGCCAATTAAAGATACACTACTTGGGTCATCAAACAACCAGGATCCGAAAGGAATTGAGCAACTGGAAGATCCGAACCAAAATAATACCAAACTTCGTTTCGGTTAGTACTGAATACTCAGCCCTTCAGAGACCGCATTTATTTTGCACAATATGAGCACATGTCATTTATACATTTGACTTTTCAAAATGATATTAAATTGTTTTATTTTTTACAAGTAAAGATTGCAAATAATTAAGTAAAAAAGTTATTACAACAAAACATTAGGATCCTTCATTACAAAAATAATTGGATAGGAGGGAATCAAATTACACCGAACCTTACCACACAAAAGATTGGATAGGAGGGAATGAAATGACGCAGGTCCTTCCCGGACAAAATATTGCACCTACTAAACTAAGTTATGAGACGCATTATTGATAAAACTTAATTAAGCCAGATGTCTCTTTTTCCTTTTTTTTTTTTTTTAATTATTTTCCATTACTAGATGTCATTTCTAACATTCAAGTGGTATCCAAATTATCAAATGAATCGTTTAAATTTGCATCAATTCTATCACAATTGAATTCAATAAATTATTGGTTTTTGGCAAGTTACACCCTGTAATAAAAAATAAATAAACTTAATCGTGCATTGACAACACACTCCCTTCATTTTATTTCCCATGTGATATTACATTATTAGGAGAACTTCCTGTGCTTGCTTATGCAATGAGTGTTCACGGGTGAGTTGAGCTGGTTATTCAGAGCCAACATGTATAATGGACACTTTACCCCCCAGTGATATTGGTTAATTGATAATTTAATTTTTTGTGATATTTTATTTTTATAATAATTAACTCATTGTGAAATGACTAATGAACATCTTAACCCGTGAGAATATGTGAAAATCAAGGAGGCAATGTGTTTTTGTGAAAAAACACAAGGGGTATTTTATTTTTTAATTTATCACAGGAGGATAAAGTGTTTTTTAAAGATAACACATGGGGTGGCTTGCTATTAGCTCGGTACATTACAATGTATATATAAATATCTAATTGTCCCATCGAACTAGATTCAAGACATACATGTGATTCAAAAGTATTTCATTAAATAATAAGAAGTAAGGTCAAAAGTCTTGGTGTAACTAAATTTTATGAAAAAATTTGCAAATAATTCATATAGTAGAATTTTATCAAAGATAACTCAGAACATGCATGTTGTACCAAAAAAGGAAAAACTCAGAGCCAACTAACTCTAGCCCAGAATTTCCTTGTGAGGAACCGATCGAACCTCTTTCAAAAAATAAAATCAATAAAAAATATTAGAACCATTTCTTGTTTTTTTTTTTTTTTTTTGAGAAAAATAATCAAATTAACATTGTGAACATTCCCGCCATTAACAGAATAAGATGAATTGCCGTCCCATTAAGAAAATCCATCGCTATTATTCTGCACATTGTCTTGATGTTGAGAAGATGAACAAACAGCTGAGGAAGAAGGGTAATTATAATCTTCCGAAGGAAAATTAAGCTTAGCTTTAGTGCCACGAAACTCGATCGCGGCCCTATCATAAGCACGCGCCGCCTCATCCGCCGTCTCGAATGTCCCCAGCCAAACACGCTCTGCCTTGTGTGGGTCCCTTATTTCTGATGCCCATTTTCCCGATGGCCTCTGTCTCACTCCCCTGTAATTCTTCTTCCTCTTCTTCCCCCCCGCCGCCGGAGAAGCATTCTCATCATGCTCTAAGAAATAATTGCATCCCAAACAACCCTTTATTCTGCAAATGCTACAAGTCTCCATGTCATCGGAAACAGAGAGAAAATTGAATTCTTCCGGTGCGGCGGAGGCGGCGCCGGTTATGACATGATGCAGTGCTGACACGATTATTTTAGATTCCTGTTCGTCTGTGAGCCGCCGAGGTGGAGCTGGGATCGCCGTCTCCGGAAAATTGTTTTGATTCATTGAGGTTTTGTGTTGGATTCTCTTAATTGTTTGACCACTGCAGAGAAACAAGTTTGTGAATTTTGCGGCGGAGAAATAAGTCAAATGGGAGTGGTATTTATATATTTAATTCTACCAGTAATTATTTAATATGAAACGAAGTTGGAATGTAGAGCCAACTCAGACTATGAACATTTTGTACTTGCCACGCGGTCATTTTATTTCCAGGATAAGGACTATCTGCTTAGCACGTGATACTTCTTAAATTCGTGAAAAAGGATAATTATAAGGTAAAGTTACATATACACCCTACAGTTTTGATAATTACAAATTTCTCTCATACTTTACGTTTCTTCTTACAAGTATGTTTTTCAAATCAATTGACTACTACCCCGTCATATATTCTGATTAATTACATTACAAAAAGTGTGACTTTAAGTTGTTTAATTTCGATGTAATGATTTACTATACACAAAAAAAAAATCTTATGAATTTTAAGATCGAAGTTTTATTTTGAATTATTATACGGGAAAATAAAAATATGAGCTTTTTCCCTTTGCAAATATTTTTCTACCTTTCATGTATAACAAAATAAATAGCTAACTTGATTGATATTAATGAGAAAATCAAAAGTTAAGTTTTTGATTCATGAGAACTTTATAATGATATTTAAACATGAACTTTCTTAATTAATTAACAAAGTTGGTTGTTTATCTAATATACTAATTGAAAAGTAGTTATAATTTTTTTATTAAAAAAAAATAAAATTAAGCAATTAAATTAAAATAATACCAAAAAAAAAAGGATTGATCTAACAACCACTCCCATTCCCATCCTCGCGCCCACCTCTTCCTAAGCTCCCACCCCACCATCACCCATGTGAGATTGACGCTCTTGGAATCTCACAATATATATATTAACGATTGTGATCGAGCATCGATTTTTCGACCACATAGGCCAAAGCTTGCCTGAAAAAAAACTCACTGAGGTTGATCTCGTGAGTGTCAGCCTCGCTAGAGCAGCCCATCGACCTTGGTGATGACAACCGAGGGATGGGAACTAGGAGGAGGATTGGGTGTCTAGTGGAATGATAATTTATATAAAATAATTATTTGATTTTTTAAATTAATTTATATAAATGAGTTGACCTCTGGAGAGTGAATATGTGATTGACTCCTTGATTTTGATTCAACTTAATTTATGTGTATTCTTTGTCTTTTTTTAAATTTTGATATATTCTTTATTAGTAATTTTTGGGATATCACGAAGGTAGAAATATCCTTGTTTTATATTTAGTACTAAATGTGTCCCAAATATTTTACTCTTATTTCGGATATCACAAAACAATAATTCATTACTTAAAATGAGGTTATTTTTCTCAAAAATTAATTTTTAGCATAAATGTAAATTAAGTTACCTACAATTTCCAGATTTTTCAATTCTTAACTAAAACTCCGAGTCAAAAGTGAAGGGGACAAGATAAATGAGACGAATGGAAGAATAAAATCTGATTAGATGGTGGGTTTTTATTATTGTTAAAATCTCAAGGGTATTTATGTAAGTTCAAGAAAGCTTTTTGAGCATGGTTGTAATTGTTCCATATTGCTATAATAAGATAATCATTGAAGTAGCAATTAGGGTAACGTCAGCGGTCAGCAGGTGATGAGAATTTACACGGCCGGTCAAGGGACGGTTAGGGAACATGACAACGACGAAAAGTATAAACGTCATCCTCAAAAGAGATTGAAAGGCCAATCTCATGGCCGCCGCATTACGAATAGAAGTAGCCCAAACGGCTTAGAAATTAGGATATTTTTTTCTTTTATACGTGCGCACTAACGTCAAAATTAAACCCTTACAAAAGTAACCATTTGTCTTTCAATATGTTGAGTCGAGACATTTCGGGTCTATTTGGATGGATTTTAGCTAGATTTTGCGGGTTTCGGTTTCAAATCATTACTTCATATATGAGAATATATTTGAGAAAAATAAGTCAATTTTAAGAAATTGAGTATTATTTTAAAACATAAAAAAAAAAAAAAAAATAGTAACAAAAATAAAGTGAGAGAGGAAGTAATTCTTTAATCTTCACTTCTAGTTCCATAGTGCAATATATTGTTCATGGGTTTGGAAATTAGGGTCGGTTTAAGATTATAATTATTAATCTTTTGAGATCATGAATGACTTTCAACGAGAAGAGAGAAATTTTAGTGAAAATCACAATTGAAAAATGGCGTGGAGGATGGGAAAAAGGGTGAAGAGAAGAGATACAGTTGTTGAACCAAACCAAGAATTAATGTAGGGCAGAAAGAGATTGGAGGTGGAGAAACTCTTCTCTGGCGGTGAAAGAGTTCGTGAGAGAGTTAAGAATGAAGAGGGGAATTAATCAACTGGGTGTGTGATGAAACGATGTCGATTCAATAACAATAACGCCAGAAAAAAAAAATGAATTTTTATAGCATAAGGCCCCCACAAACATATATCAACAGAAGAAGTTTCAAGTATTCTTCTAGTTTTTGTGCAAGTGCGGGGGTCCATGGTCTATACATAATGGCGAAGGGCCAACCGTCCTAGGAGTCTAGTATAAAGGTATAAACCTCAACAGTGAAGGGCCCACGGCATACCAACAAATTTTCATTTAAATATTATAAATATAAAAATAGATATTTTACACTACGACTACAAACATTAAGATAATAGTCAACCCAACCATGTTTTATCCATTTCGATTCGTGATTTTTTGGAAATTTTCAAATTTTGAATTATTCCAAATTTTGAAATATATGTTTTCATAAACATTTAGGGCCTGTTTGTTTGGCGTTTCTCAAAAAATTCGTGTTTGGAAAATGCCAAACAAACATGTTTTCTATTTACTGAAATAAATTTTTTATATCTCAATATTCTCAAACTACTCTCTCAAAAACCAAACAAACAATAATTTTATTATTTCTAAACAAAACCTATACAACGGTACAACCTCTACTTTAATTTGACATAAATAACACATCTCTTACACAATTTATCTCACATACTAAACATGATTTGACATAAAGTCTTACACATCTTACACCTAAAACCTAACTCTTCCAAAAAAAACCTACACATACTTTATTTCTCAAACCACTCTCTCAAAACCCAAACAAACAACATTACGCAAATCGAAATTATTTCACAAATATTTACTACTCCCCCAAACTACTTTCCCAAACACCAAACAAACAAGCCCTTAGATAAACTACCAAACGTCAAACCTTAGTTTAATATATTTTTGTATTATACGCATATCCTAACATATTATCAAATTTTCAGATATACATTTTTCAATTAGGTCTCCGTATTCCATACTTCTATCTTGAATATTCAAACTTATCTCGATGTATCTTATCATAACAAAATTCCAAATCTTGAACGCATGAGCCAAAATACACGCAAGAAGGTATTTTTTTTTTTTTAAATGTGAAGTGCTACAATTCTCTCTAGTGACTAGTGAGGGGGGGTTCATAATATGCATATGTTAGTGCAACATACCAATTATATGTTAATATGGAGTTAAAATTCACATCACAAATTGTGAATCTGTTCTTCATAACGTGTGTTTTGCAAAATATTTTCACATGAACAAAAACATGATGTGATGTGAAATTTTACTCTACATATCACCATGTAATTGGTGTAGCATGGCACAATGAATTTATAAAATAAATTCTGAAGCCTAACAAACATATGCTAGCAACATACAAAATCCTATTTTTGAAGTCAATTGTTTTCACACATGAAGAAAATAGTAACATCGCGCGAAACAACAATAATAGAGGGAGATTCTTTTGGGCCAATCGTCAAGTTATGGATCATTCATTTGAATTCATGGGAATTTCATTGCCATTTTATTCCCAAAATTCTTTCACTTAAACTCTGAATCCTAAACCCTCCTAGAAAAACATCACTGTAAGTCTGTAACCCTGTCTATCGTATTCTTTTTCAGTTGACTTCTACATATGATTTCTAGTTTAAGGCGAATACAAAATCTCCTTCTAAAATACTCATTTGGATGATAAACCTGGAGCTATATATTTCAAATATATAACACTCATTTGAAATTTGGTACAATTTTGACCATTCACCATTGCAGGCACTGGACAACTTTATTGTCCATAGAAGCCCAATAGCATCAGAATGGATTATATTCTCTTTCAGTTTCACATGGAACTTTTACCACTGGCTTCCTTGACTGGAGGCTGAAGCAATGGTGTACTGTTTACAATGAAAAATAATAATTTATCCATGAACTGGTTAAGGAAGAAACCAAGATTTAAGGGGGTATTGTAGTTTAAAGATGGGCTCATCAGATATGATAATCACATAAAATTAGACATCAAACCCTTAATGACATCATTATACTAAACCGAGGTGTAATCTTCAATTAAATTTCACAAAAGCACCTATGATTTTTACATTGAAAACATATTTTTCAGACGTGATATGCTAGAAAGTCCTACATTTTTACTATTACAAGAAAGAAATCTAGATATAAATTCTGCAGAAATACAGGTAATTCTACTTAGTAAACCAACAGTTTCACAGAACCAAAAATGCAACAAATGAAAACCAATTTCCCAAAGCTAACAAACCTCTCTAAGAGCTGGTGTCAAACTAGTCATCATCTTCTGAATCTGTCAATGATTAAGATTTGTTATTAAATGTGAAATAAGAACTCAATCTACAAATCAGAAACACAAAACATGTAATTAAGATTCAATAACTTTGATCACATTGAAAAAAACATCAATGCCTAGGAATGCATTCATTATGAAGTCTGGAAAGCAAAATATATCTTTCTAAAGGCAAAGTTCAAAATTTTGTTAGCAGTGACAAATCAACTGAAGAACATTTACTTTGCATTTGCAACCCAGTAAAAAGAACAAGCTCTCCAAAAATGTATTGGCAAAGACCAAAGATAACTCGCTCAAAAGATGTACATTCATTACGGGTGGTAATTGGGCAGGTCGAGACGAATCGGGTCATAAAAAGCATGTTTAGCGGGTAAAATTAGATCAGGTCAAAGATAGGCCGGGTAAAAATGGGCCAGGTCGATCCATTACTTTATCTTTTTAAGGTTTTCTAATGATATTTATATTTTTCAATTAGACATTAAAAAGCATGCACCTTACTCATAAGAAACACAGGTTTCAGTATTCACTTATACATGAATAAAATTAATTTAAGCTTAATGATCTAACTTGAACTTAAACAATAAAAATAATATAAAGATACAGAATTTTGGCATGTGTTTTAAGATTTAGAATTAGAAACATTAATAAACTATTATATGACTAAAATTTACATAATTTAAAAATAAAAATGTCGTCTGGTCAAAACTGGATCGAGAAAGGTGTGGGAATGTCCGGGTTGGGTAGATCAGTCAAATTTAAGATAGTTTATCGTATTGGTTTGTTTACTTAACCCATTTCTTATCCAGTCAAGAACACTTTTGTTTATCGAACCAAAGTTTAACCTAACCCAGTAAAATAAGAAGGATAAGGGTTGGGTTGGGGTGCAGTCGAGCCAACCCATGGGTTAAGACCCATTGTGCAATCTTTAGATACAGTGAAGAATTTTGTGTAGATTCATAAAGAAAAAACCTACCTGATCGTACATCTTCTCCAACTTTTCCTCTATTCTTGAGCTGTCTTATGATCATTGCACATATGAGTTTCCACCAGTAAATGTGAAAAACAAGCAGGGTCAACAACATTGTATTGAACACATAGTATAAGCCTAAGTCATATGGCTCTGTTAGGTGCAAGACCTCCATTAGATAGTAGCTGAGGAAGAACAACCAGAAAAGTGATTAAAGAAAAGACACCATCGTGAAAACTTAAAAAAAGTATTTGGGAATCATTTGAAAACAAACCTCGACGATCTTATGACCCAAAATGGAAAGAATACGAGCCTAAGCACAAGCCAAGTCAGGGCAAACAAACCAAAGCATACACTTGCACCAAGCTCGTTCTCAGCGTATTTAAAAATTTTAGCAGCCTCCATGAATACGTCACTGGCATCATGCAGTGCAAGAACAACTGCTCCTATCCGAAAGAACCTAGAATAGAGCACATCCATGTCCATCAGTCTTTTCTTTTCAATAATACATAATTCCTCATTCTGTGTGTGCACTGTGCAAGCAGCACTTTATGTGCGTGATGGTAACATTTTCCAATTTTCATCTTTTCATTTAACAAGAACATCCAAATCATAGTAGTACACAGGCCAACTCATTCTCCCATTTTCAAAATTATTAGGATTAATAAAATCAAAATCATGATGAGAAGGAGGATAAAGGAAATAAGCTCTAATTTGAGTCATTTTACGCATATGATCAATTTTATTCTTCCATTTATTTCTCCGGTGATTGGGGACAATTACAATTTTTTTAACTTTTTCATGACTGAATTAGATAATATTCACAGAAAAGTACTTCAACAAAAAAAAAAAAAAAAAAAAATCCAGGCTTTCCTTTTGCCTGAACAAGGGTAAAAAGGTTCAATATCAATTTCAATTAAGGTCTTATGATATTGAACCTTTTTACAAAACAATGTAGAAGTATGCAGCAATACTAAATAGCCTAATTCAAGCTTTGTTTCATAAAGTCAAGTTTTATTACATAAAGCACTAATTCATGCCTTGTGTTCACTAGCTAATCCAACTCTACCCACAAAAATGTGAACCTTTTTAGCAAAAACAACCTGTGCATGGGTAAAAACATACCCTGCGATGTATGAGTATGCAAGGAGGATTACGGTGACAATATGATGAGACATCATGACAGTGAAATCCTTCCTTCGTGTTTCCCAGGTAAGGAGGGCGGCACTACTATATATGTAGAAGCCACATTGGCACATGTAGATAAGCTTCAATGGAAGCCTGAAAAGAACAACAAAGCAAATAGTTTAGATTAGTTAAACACACGTATATGTTGTTCTAGTGCTTCTATAAACACACGTGGACAAGAACCGAAACAAGTAATACGATCATGTAAGAAGAGCATAATATATTTCAATCACATAGTAAGAAATTTCATGTGAAAAAGTATATGTTTTTTTTAGTGCTTCTATAACACAAAACATGCTCTGAGGTATCACTTTCATCAAGCATGCAGCATTACTAAATAGCCTACAACACAGTCATAACAACTAAGAGTTAATACAGAAGTATGCAAATAATACCCACAAATCTTCACACTGACCACGAGACAGTGCGTCCTCAATCAACTAATCAACAAGAAGATCCATATACTTGTTGTTGAAGAACCATTTCGAGTTATAAAACTTACTTCAGCTCTTGATTGGGCCAGCCTCTAAAGTATTGCTTTATATCTCTGAACCAGGGATCATTGAATGTTGTTGCCAGAACGCAATACTCAACAGTAGCATAGTATGTAAGCTTCCACATGGACTCTGAACATTTCACTATTTTCGATTTTGTCGCCTCATTAAGTTTCAAGGGAGTAGTTCCTCTGCTCAATAACCAGATGGCCAATCTCTGGAGCACATGAAATAAACTGTAAGGATGGAAGATTTTCACAAAGAGATGACAACATCGGGATAATTTGTGATCATGTCTTTTCATGGCTTCATTTAAATGCTTCTGTTATGTAAACCTGAACTTGTATCCTTACATAATGTATTCATCAAAGCAACATTGGAAATTTTCATGGAAAAAGGAAGCATCAGAACAGATACATTCAAACCATATTTTCCTAGAAGGCCGCACTTTGGAAAACTCTTTATCTGATATTATTGTAATTGAGTCTCAATATATCATCTACACCTGTATTGATACTACAGAGCTACAGATAACCGTATATTGTTACTTGTAGAGGAGGTTTAATCAACATAAATAATATTTTCTTTTTTATCCAAGGGAATTGCTATATAAGCAAGTTCATATTATTAGGGGGCGAAATATATCCTGCTTCTCAGAGAAGCAATAAAGTAACTGAAACTCCTTCAGAAGTCAACAACATTCTAATACTTTAAGTCCCAAAGTAGGACAAATTAAACAAACTTTATTTTAACAAAATAGTCATGATAATCAGGAAAAGCTAAATATCTTCAAAAATAAGCAAAGACAACCATTTCAATTCTTATCATTTTACTGGAATATGTGCAATACTACTCCAAAAGATTAATATTATATAAATATATTAAGAGTTGGATGGAAAGGATAAAATCAATTGTACTTCCTGAAATCCAACAGAACCACTTCTTCAAACCATATCAACTAAATTACTCATATAACTGTCGTATTGACACCATGGAAAATGCAGTTGTAACCTCTTGTTTACTCATGATCGCTACATAAATTTTGTACCACAGCTAATAAGATCAAACATTAAAGGAGTGGCCCATTCAAAGATCATAAATAGATGCATCACATATAACATGATGCCTATATTCGCAAACATTCGATAACTGCAGACACCAACATATCACTAGTTAAAATTCGAGGGAATTGCATTTTTCATACCAAACTTTTAACTACTTTAGACATTTGGTACCAAACCTTCAAAAAAGACACATTTAGTTCCAAAATTGAAGGACTTTTTCACATTTGCTTGAGCTTTAATGGTAATTTTTGGTATGCTTAAAATTATGCTCTAAATTTTTTACCATAGCATGATTATGTGTCTTATATCATATTTAGAAATTATTGTGGCATGATTCCTTATAGATTATGAGATATGATTAAATAATGATTAATATCCCGAAACTTTGTTAATTTTCTGTTGATTATTTATTGTGTTTCATGAACTGAAACTTGTACCATTAGAAAACTCTCGTCAAGAGCTTTCCATCCATATAAAGAAAATAAAATTTGGGCCCCAAAAATTGGCGGAGAAAGGAAATGTGAAAAAAATCTTTCAATTTTTGTATTAAATGTGTCTTTTTTGTAAGTTTGGTACCAAATGTCTAAAGTAGTTAAATTTGGTATGAAAAATGCAATTCCCTCGTTAAAATTCATAAAAGGATGAACCACAAGCAAGCCAGATTATGTACAGAAACAACAGACTCTCCAGTATTTACTATTTCTGTGTCAATTATGAAATCTAACAATTTGAAACTTACAACTGCTTGTTAACTAAAAGTCGTACAAACAGCCACAAGTACACATATAGATTTCACCAACAATCAAACACTTCACTTATTTATAACTCTGCTTTCCTCAAACAAAAGCAAAATAATGTAAGCAATACTACGTGAAAGGAAATGCCTCTATTTTGTGAAGATTAATTTATCAATGTCCACATTTATTTAAAGCAATATATCCTCACAATAGCCATCTAGTTGCTGCACTCAGACGGAATAACATTCGATAAATACCAGTAAAGTAATTGAAAAGCTATGCCAAAACCCAGTCAACCACCTCAATTTGCTAAGTCATTTCTTCAAACAGATTGTGCACATTTCTACATACAATGACCTCATGGAAGCTACATCAATGTCCAAGGGAACTCAACCAAAAAAAAAAAAAAAAACTACTGAATTGTTATTATCGATACTAACAGTATTAAACAAAATCAATCTAAAAAGTGAATCACAAAACATTGAATTAAACAACAGTAAACAAAAGCAGCTAAAATGCAATTCATAGATCACCGTAAACTTATTGTCCGCGTATAAGTCATAAAAAATAAAGGAAAATGCCTATATATAGAAGAGAAAGCTTACACGAAAAATGAATCTATCGAGGAGGAACCTTGCAGCAACGAACGCGAAAGAGAAATATAAAGCGACGACGAAGTGCGAAACGTTTGGGCCACCATTGAGCGTCCAGATCGATTCCATTAGAGGATTCGAACCTCAGTAAACGACAAAGCATCAACCAGTCAAACGATCATCACAGCATTTCCTATTGATAACTCAAAAGCCACAATTCGAAAACAATCTACACGCATTTATCGTGTACGAAAAGAAAAGCTCCAAAACGCTATAAGGAAAAGAGGAGGGAGAAATCGATTATGTGTATCTATATATGTATATATATGTGTCTCTAATGGAAAACGAAATTTTAGTGAACGGAGACTGGATTGAGAGAGAAAGGGAAAGCGGAGAGATCTTGTGAACGTTAATTTTTATTTATATATAAAAATAATAATGAATAAAAGTATCATTAAAATGGATGCTCTCTTTGATTCTAATTTCTAAGGGCACGGGCACTGCCCTTACGAAATTGACCCTGCGACCCATGCCGGTCTATTCTGTCTGCTACCATTATAAAATTCTGGTACATATGAGAGGATCGGGTACAACTTTAGGCCCATATCCGGTTAAGATCCTATCGGTCAATCCAAATTAGGTGAAGTATATAATAATTATTAATAAGTACAACAAATAAATTTCTCATTTGGTTGGATAGCCTTCAAATGAAATAAGGTGATCTTCTAAAAGAAGAAATAATATTTTGTTCTAAAAAAAATAAAAGAAAAAAAGGATGAAAATAATGTGATGTTTTGGAACTTATCTTAAACAAGAAGTAACCTACAAGATAGAAAAATAAATAAATAAATTAGTGTTTGATTTGTCAACTTATGCTTATTCATTGCTCAAAATATGCGAAATACACTGATTAATAGTTTATGTTAAAAAAATATTTAAATTGCCTTTTTTCTTTTTTTCAAATATTATCAGTTTTAGTAACGATTTAAATTTGACCGAGCTAGACTGAAGTAATATTTCTCCTAAATTCTAATAATCATCTATAGTCTTTTTAATATTATGTTAAATAATTTTATTTAAATTTAGCACTCTAACAGATAAGCCATTGAAAATAACATGTCCGTAAGTTTATTTTTTATTGCGTTGAAGTGCTAATTGTGTAATGTTACTAGGAGGGAAATATTTAGGCGACAAATGATTGAATGAAGTGCTAACTGTGTAATGTTAGGCTTTAGTTGAATTGAATAATTGAAGTTTGAAGAACTCCGGAAAAAGAAATATCCAAATTCCTCTTATAATATTGAAAAGATTTAAAATTTATCAGTTTGATTGAAAAATAATTACAAATTAAAACTTACGAGTAAATACTTAAAATATACACAAATTAAAATGATCCTAATATACAATAACCTGAAAGGAAAAGAAAAATATATTTTATCCATTTGTTCAACTGCTCTTACTTTCCTACCACTCCTCTTACATGAAATTGTTGTGATCCAATATCAAGAAATTAAATATGCATGTTAGTGAAACACCCATGCCTTTTATTTTTTGTTTGTTACTAAGAATGTGATGTAAGATGTGAAATGCTACTCCTGCCCCATTTCCTTTTACAGTGATAGAGAATGAATTTGTTTGTTACTAAAATGTTAAGTAACACGAGTTTTCTATTTAATATGGGATAAACACATTTAATTTCATTAATTAGATGAAACACATTTCAAGCTATCCACTTTGAAGACATTTCTATTCACATTATTCATGATTTTGAACAAGTAAATATATGAAATTAATTTCGTTGTGTAACTATACACATTCCAAATTAATTACACTAATAAATCATTAGTGAAATCCACTTAATTAATTAACCGAAGTTGATTATTAATCGTGGTTCACAATCATGTCTTCCAACACTATTTAAGTATAATAAGTATGACTTAAGTCAAATAGACAAATAATATTTCACTCAAAAAAAAAAATAGACAAATAATATTAGATCGAGCTATTGTTATTTTTTTAGTAAAGAGAATTTCACTTTTGATACCATAAGTTACCAGAAACGGATCAAGGATTCGAGGAATGGGGGTTCGAGTTTACTAACGCACACAATGGTCTTTCATGTCATAAAATTAAATTATGATAAGATTAATATCAAATTTCTCAATAGAATGTAAATAATCAGACAACCCACAAGATTTTCATAAAGATATGCATCAATTGTAGTTGATTTTTCTCGCATGATTGAATTTTCAATCAATAATTCACCACCTCTTACAAAAATTATAAAACAACAAATAAAATAATAAAAAATTATTATTACATTATTTGACATTACATACAATAAAAAAAAATCGATTTAGGAAACAAATATTTCATCCTAAATACATAGAAATGTTAATTTAAATTGACAAAAATATAAATGTGAAATAGCAAGGTATATCCATTCATACAATTAAGAATCCATGTGAATTGAATTTGGGCTTTGGTCCCGGTCCTAAACTCTACACACAAAAAGAAAATTGGTCATATTATATTGTATGCTAATATAAATATATGTATACGCTATTGTATGCTAATATAAATATATGTGAAAGAAAAATTTCAAAAATCTTTGGGAGTGGGGGTGGGATCCGTCCTTCTAAGTTGTAAGTTAGCATATTTTAATGATGTGATATCAAACTCTGAAAACCTGACATATTTTATATCATAGTTTAATGGTCATTTACAAATTTGATCCCCACTTTGGAAATAAGAAAATATAATAAAAGCTCCTCTGAATTTCTTGTGTTTTCTATTAAAAAAAAAAAGTATTTATTTTGCAAGGTAAACATATACTTATGACAGGAATTAAACTCTCACTTTTGGTGGGAAAACAAATCCTCTGGCCATTCTTTTGGAGGGAAACTTGTGATTTTGTAGGAAAAAATACAAAATTGGTCCCATAATTAAAGTTAGTTGCCAAGTTTGCCCCACATATTTTTGAACTATCAAATTTACTCCACAATCTACAAGTTTGAAGCAATTTAAGTCCCAATTGAAAAAAAAGGCCCGAGCTAGCATCATGTGCCTAAGAAATTTTGGATTTTTAAATTTGGAGTTAATTTTAACTAGGTATAAAAGTTTATAATTGCATATAACCGGTAAATTTTAATAAATTTCAAATTTTATATAAACAAGAAAAATAAAAAAGAAGAAAAAGACACACCCACCCCTCCCTTGTGTTTTGGGAAATCTGCGCAAAACCCTCTTGTGTTATTTTTTTTATTTTTTTGATAAGGAATCCCCTTGTATATTCCATTTTTGTCCAAAGCAACGGAGAATGTATCTCACTCTTGTTTTGTGATATTAAATGACTAAAACACCCTCTCTCTTGGTAAAATAAAATAAAAAATACCCATATTCTTCCCTTACCCCCACCCCCCCTAGCCTCCTCCCACCCCACCCCAGAAGCAACCCAGGTCGTGGTGGCCTGGGACCGGCGAACCCAAGGCGTTGGTGGCCTGGGTTGCTTTGGGGGAGGGGGGGAGTTAGGTTTGTATTTTTTTAAGTAATAATAATTATATATAAAATATATTAAATAGGATTAGTAATATTTAAAAAAAAATTTCCAGTTTTTATATAAAATGTGGGATAAAGTTGTCGGCCGGAAAACATGTGGGGCAAACTTGTCAGCTAGCTTTAATTATGAGATTGGTTTTACATTTTTCTCTATAAAGGTCCAAGTTTTCCTCCAAAAAAATGGCCAGGTGGATCTGGTTTCCCTCCGAAGTAGAGATAATGACGATTTCATTAATTATGGGACAAAAATATCAAATTAAATGTGTAAATGACCATTAAACATTGATATGAAATGTGTCAATTTTTAAAGTTTGGTACCGCATCGGCGCATCCTTAAAATCAGGGGCGGATCCACCTTATAGCTCCCCCCCCCCCCCCCCCCCAAGATTTTGATTTTTTTAATTCATATATATGCATTGATATATTTATTGATGTGTGAGTTTTTATTTTTGCACCAATCTAAAAGTCAAATAAATGACATAAATAAGATGTTTGTCAATGATTCATCTCGATGTTATTCTCTTTTGAAACTTAATATTAAGTGGTTCGATTAATGATTTTGGCCTAATATTAAAAATATTTTAGAGAAAATCTAATATTAATAATTAAACAAAATAAGAAGACCTCATTATCTATTTATTCTCCATAAAAAAAGCTGACTTGTGTTCTGATTATTTTACCTATTGTGAGTTGTATTTTTCTCTCTCAATGATTTATGTTCAATCCTGAAATGCTTTCGCTCTGTATATTCGCACTCCTCATTTTTATATAAATATATTTTCTCATATTTAATGAATGGTAGTTTATAGTATATTTTATCTGTATTGGCTTATGCAAATTTTATTAATTGAATATCATTGTTAAATTTTTTTTTTAATACCACATCCCGGCCCCCCCAACTCTACAATCTTGGATCCGTCCTTGCTTAAAATAGGTTAACTCATGATTCCAAAAATGAAATTATCTTATTTTGAGTATGTTCGGCTCAATTGTATTTATATTTGGTGTTGACTCCTAGCAATACACAAATATAAGAATTCCTTTTTTTTTTTTGAGATCCACAAAACTTTGAATGTGAAATATTGATTCACTATCATAGAGTTTAGATCTCCCAAGATACTTAAAATTAGATAGTTCACAAAGAAATAACCATTACCATATATGGAAAGTTTATTTGCCTTGGAATTCTTTATTTTTGGCATTGTAATTTCTTGAAGGTTCATGGTCTTACCCGATGATAGTTACCTTAGAATTTTAGAAATTTAATTCTCATTTTGGATTTTATAACTTTCTTATCAGTCAATTCAAGAAAATGATCCTTGACTCTATTTTTCTTCTTCTTCACAAATTGTAGGCAAAAGCACAAATCACCTATATTTATTGTAAAGACATTTAGTAGATGTGATTCTTTGATCGAATAATTAAGTAGTTGTTGGACACTTTGACTTCTCTTTTGGGGAAGTACTTGCATTGTCCGTGTCATTTATAAGTGTACAAGTGGTGATTACTTATATCATATGTAAATGTTGTTTTTGTTATTTTCAGGTCACCATAGGTAAATGTCATTTTTTAATGATTAATAATTAAAATACAAATGTAAAGTGATTATGATGCATGGTACACTAGATGATGTTAATAATGCATTAATTATATTACAGCCAAAAAAGAAGTTTCACTACAACAAAAACCCTCTTTCAAGATATTTCTTGAAATCTTGCAAATTAACAAGCATGCTGTAAACGCCAAGCATAGAATAAACAAATTTACTCTCAAATTTGCCTTAAATTTATATCAAACTCTGTAAAATAATTTACTGATAGATGTTACTTTCTTTATATTTTACCACAAAAAGTAAACTCGTATTAAATAGAAAATGCATTTTCATATCACGAAGGCACGCATACCTTTTTTTTTTTTTCATAAAAATTAATTCAAAAACATATTCATATTCGGCACAATAGATCACAAGTAATAATTCAATTAGGTTGGTATTCCGTATTTTAAAAGAACTATTTTTTTGTTGTCTTTTGACAATAAAAACTCATTATAGTTTCAAAAACCATAGTAGAAAAAAATGAATTTTCAAATAGCTTGATTATATATAATTTGTCATTTTTTGACTCATTGAGTGGATCTCGAATCCAATTTCTTATAATAAAATGAGTAATGAATTAACTTGTAAATTTTCTTTATATTTATATTTTGTTATTTTTGATTTATTGAGCAAAATCTCGAATCCAACTTTATAGAATAAAATGAGTTAATATTAAATAGCTTGTGATACTTTTTTATATATATTTTTTGTCATTTTTTGACTTATTGAGTCGATGTTGAATCAAGCTTTGAAAAATATAAACGAAAAAATATCGTTTAATTAAACTTATTTAATATACATAACAAATCGATCTCACATATAAACTTCTAGATCCCTGTCAAATATGGAGGAGGTTAGATTTCTTTCTGTCCACAATGATGGAGTTTTTCATAATTTTGACATTTTATTATATCCTTATTAAATCATGACATGATGAGCTGTTGGCCGAATTTATTAGCTACAAATGGAAGCAGCGGTACAAATAGAAATATACTCGTACTACTTTATTTTCATAGGACCCACCAGAAATAATTTGTGCACCTGAAGGGTTACCTTTGCCCCTTGGGCTAAACTCATTTCTATTTTTGTGTAGCCCATGAAAACAATTAATGCTATATTTATCTTTAAAGGCCCATTGATGCTGACCTCCACGTGAGAACTCTGATCCCAAGCCTTTCATGAAGGTTCAACACACTATTATTTTCCTTCATTGTCATTCTCGACTTGGTTTCACTATTGCATATATTATTAATGAGAAATAAGGATTTGTAGGAAAAAGTATTGCTTGGCTGTTAAAATACTTGCAAATTTGGGTCATTGTTGAATTTTTAAAAGATTTTTAAATTTTAAAGTACAATTGTGAAATACATTTATAGATTGATTTTATTTTCAACTATGCCAATTTTACTCCATATCTTGATATCATAATTTTTCCCACACTTAGAAAAAATATTACTTTTGTCTCCCTTTATATATTCGAAATTATTGGAATGCTCATTTATATATTCTCTTAAGCTATATACTCCTTGATTATATTTTATATGTAGTACATTTCTTCATAAGCTAGGAAATTAATTATGCCCAAGTCAAAGTTTGAAAACCCTTCTAAATTAATTAAACTTCTGATTTTTTTTTATAAATCGTCCAAACAAGTACAATCACGTATATTATTAATTTCACCATTGGGCCAAAAGCATAACACAAAATATTCAATATCTTCTCATATTTTCACATATACTGGCTCAAAATACAGCTATAAGTTACATATATTTTACAAAATAAAGATTTCCCCCATACTGCAGTAGTACTAAAAATATTTAACCCTGGTAAAAAACTTAGGGCTGTGGGGGGTGTCAATAACTAAAATTAACACTTTATTTTCATTGTTAGGTACCTAGGTATAAATTTGTTACTCTATCTAAAATAATCTGCCATGGGTAAATTTCCTGTCATTCACTGTCCGGCTAAATCGTAAAAACGGGCCGGAAGCCCATTTTTAGGAACAGGAAATGGGCTATACTCCACTTCTCCGGAGCCCAACACTTCCCACCTGCAGAAAAACACGGATTGAAGTAGACATATAAGTAATAAAATTATTATTATTTATAAATCATAATATTTTGGCAATATTCATATCATGGAAACTAAACATCATGAATTCAAATTCAAACTTATTTGTATAGTTTTGAGTAATATAAATGGAATCCGGTCCAAATTATCGGGCTATATTAGAAATGAAATTGAACTTGGATTCAAATAGATACAATTATTAGTTTTTGGTTGGCCAAGCAATTGACTTTTCTCAAGGAAAATGTTTGACTTTTGTTTATATATTACCTTAATTTATTTACCAGATGATGGATCAATATCAACATCTCAAGTTTGGCAAGTTCATTTCCAGGACAGGAATGTGATCCATTGCCAAATGGCATATATGTATTGGGCTTTGGAGCAACCTACATCAGACAGCCAAACAAACGAAAAATTAACAAAGCGTCACCCAGAAAAGGAAAATAAAATTATTAAGTCCTATAATTAATTAGCTTCCCAGCTCTCACAATTCTATAATAAATAATTGGGTAAATTACGAATACCCCCCTCAGGTAAAGCCCTAATTACAAAAACCACCCTCACGTATTGGATATTACAAAAATCCCCGTCAGGTTTGTCACCTTCTTACAATTAACCCCTTGCCCATAAAATATTCCAATTTTGCCCTTGGATGTTATTTGTATTGTTTGTAATGTCTTATAAATGTTAAAACTTGGGATCTAATTATTATATCTTTTTAATTAGAAAAGAGATAATTATATATTTACTACCAGAATACTTGATAAAATTTATAATTGTCCATAAGTTTTAATAAATATTGCAAAAGAAAAGGTATTTATATATTTATTAGCAATTTAAATTGTAAAATATTAAATTAAATAGAATTTTAATAATATATTTTATAAATATGAATTGTTTACACATTAGTTAAATGAATTTATTTTTTAAATTAGTAAATTTAATAAACTATATTGTATTATAAATAAGATATTTTAATTTATTAAAGTTTATATTGTATTATAAATTGAAATATTTATTGAAATTTATGCGAAATTATAAATTATATCAATTATTTTGGTGGTAAATATATGATTATTATTTTTATATTTACAAGATAAAACAATTAACACCCAATTTTTAAAATTTATAACATATTATAAACATTACAAATAACTTCCAAGGGCAAAATTGGAACATTTTAGGGACAATGGGTTAATTGTAAGAATGTGACAAACCTGAGGGGAATTTTTGTAATACCCAATACGTGAGGGAAATTTTTGTAATTAGGCCTTACCTGAGGGGGGTATTCGTAATTTACCCTAAATAATTTAATTAATAGTGTATTACTAAAATACTTTCATAATATTAAATATACTACAAGACATCATGAATGTCATAAATGAAAAAAAAAGAAAACGGCTTAAAAGATTAAAAATTGATTCTCTAGCCGGTATTAATAGTATAAAAAATTTGGAACTTAAAAAAATATGAAAATACAGTACTCATACGATTAGCTGATAGAGTCAATATAATTATGAGGTCTACATTAAAAATTTCTCATAGTTATATTCAGTCTTTCTTAATTACTTTCCAGAATTAATGTTTGAACTTGGTATAGAATAAATGTAATTTTCCTGAATGTCTATCATACCTCAAATCTATACGGATCAAAAGTTTGGGGTTCATTGAAATATTCAGGATTGTGATGAATATTTCTGAACAATGGCATAACTTTCCAGCCTTTTGGAATGAGATACCCTGCCAAAACAAAACAAAATAAAATTGAATGATCATTTTAATTTCAGTTAATCTAAAAAATAGAAACAAGGGCTAAAAAGAAAAGAGGCCTCGATCCAATTCTTACCATTATATTCAACATCAACCACAGCTTCTCTAAATGTGAAAGAAACAATGCTTGCCAGCCTTAAGCTCTCTAATATCACCTAACAAAATAAATATGTCCAATTAGGAGATATTCTATTTGTATATTAATTATTTCCATAAACAATATATAGAACTTCGCTAAATATCTTCTAAAATAAATATTTTGTTACCTTATATGTAAATGGCATATTTCTAGTTTGAGCCCATGTCAAACCCTTCTTTCCTTTTTCATTTGATAAATAGATTGTTTTTTGTTCTTCCTGCAATCATCCATAATAGAGGGGAAAAAAAATCATTTTCTGTTAATTGAATAATTGTAGAAGAAAGCTATTTAAATACTTGAAAAAAATACCCTTTTTCTACAAAATGGATTTTTCTTATCAGAACTGAATTTTCACGTAAAATAATAATGTAACACCATAATTAAATTCCAGCCATATATATATATATATATATATACGGAAAATTGAAAAAGAAAAATGGAAAATGGAAAATAATAACTAATAACTACCTTAACTGCTTCTAAAAGCTTAGGATTATCATGAAGGTATTTAAGAATCCAAGTAAGTGCACTGGCTGTTGTATCTTGAGCAGCAAACAGTACTCCGATAATATTATCTGCTATTTGATCCTCAGTTAAAATTTGCCCTTTTTCATTTTTGAAGTTGAGAAGATGGCCCAAAAGATCATTTTCCAGAACTTTCTTCTCCTTCCTCTCATTTATGATCTCCCCAAGAATTAAACCAAGTCTTTTTCTTGCCTAAATTAATTCATCCACAAAAAAAAAAAAAAGAATAATATTATAAACACTTTGCGTCCCAAGTTTTTAAAATTTTTGCTCTTCGGGTCCCATAGTAATGCAATTTTTTCATATAATATAATAAATAAAGTTGTTGGAATTTTTATTGCTTATACTTACCAGAACAGCTTTGTGATATGCAGTTCCTGGTAGATTTGTTGGGAAGGAATTGTACCCTTTATCTAAAATTGAGTAATTCTTCTTTAGCTCTTCTCTGTAGTGCTTTTCTAGATTGCCAAAAATAGCTAAGATCCCAACTTCAAAAGAAAACTGCAAAAGAATGAAGATCACGACATATATTACGACATAAAGTATTAAACAATATAAAAATACATTAAAAATTATTATTAGATGATATCAGAATAATAAGAGATCATGTGTTCGAGTTTCACACATATCATAAAAAAAAAAGTTCCAAATGTTAGACTTGAATATTTTTAAATAAATTGGTCAAATTACACAAATACCCCAGAGGTATGATCATATTATTTAGAAAATTACACAATTAATTGATGTTAATGGAAAAATTATTCAAATTTTCGCTGGGAGTACATAAATGTCATCATTTGTAATACAGACAAAAACTAACATTTTATTAAGGAACCGTATAAAAGTTACCCCTATAAGGTTAACGACGGTCAAATAATCAATGGTATTTTTTAAACATCAATTTATGGTTTGCGTAATTAATATATGATAATTTGGCGAGCAGCAGGGGTAGTTTATGTAATTTACCCTTATATATGAATCATTTATCTTAAACACACCTTTTTCATTCCATGGAATGTATTGATGATTTGCCCATTAGCCCATGAATCCAATGTAGAAATGGCTATGGATTCGACACCCGGAATTAATTTCTTAATAGCCTCAAGAGACAATGAACTTTGAACAAGCTTCCTCAAATGGTTATGATAATCTCCCTGGTGAAAAAACAGAGCTGCAGGTCCAATCATCTTCTCTTTGCTTTTGGGATAAGTTGGCTTGAACAAATTTGCGTCATTTACAAGAACAAATTTTGATGCTTCTGGACTAGCTAACATAACACAAGGGCATCCAAGAATGTGTGTTTTGAATATATCACCATATCTGCATTTAAAAAAAAAATACATATATATGTTTTTAATAATTTGGTATTTATTGATCGAATTGGAAAAAAAGACTTTTTGTAATTGATCGTAAATTTGTAACCTTTTTTGTTTATCAGAAAAGAAAGTGTTGGGATCTTTTGAGTATAGCTGCAGAGTTTGTCCTATGTAAGGCCATCCCATTGAGCCAGGGGGTAGCTTTGGTGTTTGTTTGTGTTTCTTGTTTTGTTTCTTTGAGAAATGGTAGTAGAGGAGAGTAGAAAGAAAGAGGAAGATGTAAATGAATGTTGTTGGGAAAGTATCCATATAAGGTGAAGGAAATTTTGTTTTTTTTTCTTGTTGTTCCTCCTTTCTTTCCCTCTCTCGTGTGCGATTTTCGAGTTTGAGATTGTGTTATGATCTTTTGGTACGAAATTATGAAGTTGGTTTGATTTTGAGAGAGTATGTGATTTTTTCCTAGTTTGGAGATGGAATTTATGAGGAGAATTAGAGAGGTTGATTGTTTATATAGAGCTATAAGGAGGTGGAGTTGGGGGTGGGGTTACCAAATGTTGGGGCAATAGGTTATTTAATTACCTCTAGTATGGGATTGGTGGATTTTTGTACATCAAATGTTGAAATGGACCACTTTTATGGAGTGAAGTGTTATATATAGGACTACATACATGGTAATGGTAGTGCTTGGAAGAGACATTGAATGATCTAGACTCTAGAGTAAACTGTAGACTTGGTAAAATGAGTAAAATTGGTGCATGGATCAACACTTTACTTGGCCCTAATTCTTCTTCTTCTTCTTCTTTTTTTCAAAATAAAATAAAATTGAATTATAACTAAACTAAAATTAGAGGATTGAGTCTTGTGTAAATGTGTCACTTAAACAAATTGTACTTGTAATGCAGGATATTTGAAAAAGAAAAAAGCAAGCAAATGCTAGAATTATAGTACTAATATGGATGTTCTTGAAGATGTTCTTGAAAATTTCAAGAATATCCATCAGGCTTTTTAAGTCGGGCTTTAACGGGCTCAAACTTAAATATTATCGGGCTTGATAACTCAAAATTGGATCATAATTTTGGAAATAAATGTGCCTGCCCCGGTGGATTCAATCCACTGGGGTGCTGGATGAGCGACAAGTGTGTATGAAAGGATAATTTTTTGTCCTCTTATGCATATGTGTTTATCATTCAACCCCTATGGATTTAATCCACCGGTGTAGGATGAATGTAACACATAATTTTTTACTTGATTAAACTCAGACTTTGCTTATATATATGTTTTGTGGTTTTGATTTTATGTCTAATTTACATCAGGCTAGCTCATATTAACACATTTTATTCACCAAAGAACAATTTAGAAGATAACTTATAAATTTTCTGCGGATAAACAAAAGTTGAACCGATCGACAGTCTATTAGGAAAGCCGGCGCGCTTGAGAAGAGACACAGCCAAACCGGTAGTGCAATCCAGATCATCGAGTGGACCCCATTTAGATCTCTTACTTTCTAGATCCAACGACTCTTACGTCCCTTCATCCACATGTGATGGACCAACGTCGGTGATGGTACGGATGTGAATCTTCACGAATTGCGGGACCACGTACACCACTCCTCTGCTACGTCGGCTTCAAAACTCCAGCTTGTACTCTCCATCAGATGGATCTACTAGTGACACGTGTACCGAACTATGACCTAGGGCGTAGGGACCTGCTACATTGTGGGCGAGACCACATGTTCATATTTAGCCCGATTTAGTAATTTGTCGGCTGCACTGTTATGCTGAGAATGGCTAGTTAGTTCAACAATTCAACTGTTTTTGCTTCAACATGATTACTTATCAATAATATGATTGGCGGATATCGCTTTTATCTTATGGAATACAATTTTGCATAAATCTGGATAATGGTACTTGAAATTCATGTGGGTGGTTTTCTGATCAAGACAATCTTTATAGTTGTATATGAATCGATTTTGGCCAGGTTTCAATGAATTTTGGTGGGCTTTTTTGCACTTTGCACCCCTAAAATATGGGAAATAGACATTTTGCACCTCCGAAACACAGATTGAGCACTTTGCACCTCCCGAATTATGAAAAATTATGCACTTTTCACCCTCTCTTATTTCCGACAAAGTTGACCACCGGAGTCAAAAAACCTAGGGGCAAAATACGTAATTCATTTTTGGATCTTTGGCACTTTGCTCCCCCGAAACAGGAGAAATGTGCACTTTACACCCCCGAAACAGAATTAGCACTTAACACCCTCGAATTAAGAACAACGCAGCAACTTGCACCCCTAAAACACAAAATTCACTTAGCACCCTCAAATTAAGAAAAACTCAGTAACTAACACCTCCTCGTTTTTTCTGGTAGAGTTAACCACCGGGGTCAAAAAAATATAGGGGCAAAATAGCTAATTCATTTTTTTCCCTTAAAATTTGCAACATATGATTATGAATGCTAGAATACTCATTTATCTCTCCATCTTTCTTTTCATCAATATACATATCCATATTGTAAACTTGGATTAAAATTTTATTTTTGTAATATGATTTAGTAAATTTAATGTATTAAAACTTTCTAGAAACTTTTGGAATTCTTTTGGAAAAAAAATTAGGAGATTTAAAAAATTGGTAATTAAAGAAAAATTGCCAGATATCCAAAAATGAATTACCTATTTTGCCCCTAATTTTTTTTTACCCCGGTGATCAACTTTGTCGAAAAAAACGAGGGGTTGCTAGTTACTGAATTTGAGGGTGCTAAGTGTTAATTTTGTTTCGGGGGTGCAAGTTGTTGAGTTGTTTTTAATTCGAGGTGCTAAGTGCTAATTCTGTTTCGGGGGTGCAAAGTGTCAATTTCTCGTGTTTTGGGGGTACAAAATGCCAAATATCCGAAAATAAATTACCTATTTTGCCCCTAGGTTATGACTCTGGTGGTCAACTTTGCCGAAAAATAAGAGAGGGTGCAAAATACTGACCTATTTTAGGTGTGCAAAGTGCTAAATATGTGTTTCGGGGTGTAAAGTGCTTATTTCCCATATTTCGGGGGTGCATACTGCAAAGAGCCCTATTTTGGTTTCATAATATTGATTTGGGTATATGTCTAAACCTTGAAATGCAATTTAAATTGAGTTTGAATGTCGGGTTTTAAGGATTTTCAAAACTTGAGATGTTATTTAGATGTTGAAATTGGAGGAAAAAAATTAAATAAATAATATGTATCAAATCAAGGATTTTTATAGAGTTTAAGATGAAAAAAAGGTAAATAATAAGCATTAAATTAATGTCTTCAAAATCATTGAAATACGAAGAAGTAGATATTAAATTTAATAGGTTTCATTTTATACATATCCATAAACAGCCATTAGGTTAGTGATATATTTGAAAAAATTGTTGCTGAAAATGCCATCCAATTATATAAGACTAAGTTTTACAAGTTTGCTTGAGAACGTTATTCTGGGGATCCCCCACCCCCCATAAACTATCTTTTACATCATTTTGTATTCAACTATTTTAAACTTGAATGTTGAAACTAAGAAGAAAATTCTTATTTGTCCTTTGTTTTACTTAGCTTAAGTAACCCAAATGCTTTGAACACTAGAAATTACCAAAATTAACATTTGTTTTACTTGCTTAAGTAACCCAAATACTTAGAACACTAGAAATTATCAAAATTAACAAAAAAATGCTAAGTTGATGCGAATAATATCTAGAATCCTAAACAATCAACCCTCCAAGTAAATAATAATGTGTCAAATCTTTTATAGAATACATTCATTACATCAGAAATTATTTTAGTGTTCAAGTACAAATAATTGCAAATAATAAATCACTATTAAACACTAGTATTAGGACATCTCCACTGATTAGGGGAGGGGGAAACCAAGATGTGGAGAAAAAAAGTTAAAAAAAAATGAAGAGAGTGAAGAGATTGGGGGAGGGTTGGGCGGTGGTTCCACAGAAGTGGAAAAAATGAAGAAGGGAAAGAGACTGGGGGAGGGTTGGGGGTGGGGTGGGGGTTGGTTGGGTCGCCCCACCCACCGTGAGCGATGAATAGATGGGTAGGCGTGTGAAATGCACGCGTCGCCCAACCAACACTTATCGGCCACCTGTCTTGTTTCTTTATTTATTTATTTTCATTTTTTTGTTTTAATTTGTTTATTTAATTTAGTTTATCATAAAAATGTTTTTTCTTTAAAAAAATCTTAACATTAATTTAATTTTATTAATTTTATAAATGTAACTTTTATTTAATAATCTTAACATTAATTTTTTATATTATTGTTTGAAATTTAATAACATTATAAGAAACTTTAATTTGTCTATTATTTATTAAAATTTAATTTAAGAAACTTTATTGTGTTCATTTAGAATAACATAATTTAAAAGCTAATTTAAAATAATATTTAATTTAAATATAAAATTAAATACGATTTATGGATTAAACAAATCATATATTGAAACAATCATAAATTAAAAATAATTTATGAAAATTAAATATGATTTATGGACTAAAAATAATTATATATCACATAATATAAATACGATTCGTTAAATTAAAAATGATATAACCCTAACAATTATATATTGAAAAAATCATAAATAAATACGATTACATATGGCCAAAAGACGTTTAAATTAAAAAAGATCATAAATAAATAGCAATTATATACGATCACCATTTGGACCGTGTGTTGCGCACGCATGTTCGACAAAGTCGGCTTGAAGTTGGTGATTGACCTCTATTGATCGTATCTGGTGACGACGGAACATACAATCTTCTAGGGATATGAGGGTTGTTTGTGGATTCAAATCCAGAGTAGAGCCTTCTTGGTGACAAATGGTGGCACGAGCCCTACGAGATCTGGTGGGATTACTATAATGGTGGCAACGACGATGGCGGGGAGGATGACTTTCCTTATATGAATTATTAATTATTGTAGTATTGTGTACCCAATTTTTTTTCTTATTATTAATGTCAATGTTAAATTTCTTATTATTAATGCCCAAAAAATTTCGTATATATATTTTTTTTATTTAGCACTATTATTATAATAATAATTTTTTATTTTATTATTATCAATATTATTGTTATTATTATTATTATTATTATTATTATTAAGTGAGAGTGGGGAATAATGATAATTGAAATTAAATGGAATATGAAGACTGAGTCATCGGAGATGACTATGAAAATGGAAAGGGAAAAGGGAATGGGTGAAAAATGAGAAGGGGAAGTTGAGGGGAAGGGGTCGGCGGAGTCACTGGAGATGACCTTAAACTAGAGGAAAATCCACATTAGTTAAAGTTGAACCCAGAACCTCTTGATCCTAAAGCATCAGCTTTGCTAGTAATTACCACTAGGCCACGAACTCATTGCCATAATGTCAAACCTTGTTACCTAAAGCTCTTAATGGTTTTAAAGTTCTTAACCTCTTAACAATTATTTCTAAAAAAAAGAAGAAAAAGAACTCTTAACAATTACCAAGAACAATAAAACCATCCGTTTGATGACCAAACAATGCGCGTCGGGTTGTTGAAAATCAACACGTGACATACGGAAGCCCAATCTTGCAAACTGCGATATGTGGATAAATGTCCAACACGTAAATAATGACAATCCAATCTAGTTATTTGGGTGAAGCGTGTATATGAAGAAATGAAGTTCGACAAACCCATCATACAAGGAGGTGACTCACAATAACTTGTAGCTCTTGTACCTAGTTGAATACAATGGATTTGGTTTAGTCCATTTAAATAAATTGAACCATTTACCTGATCAAAAGATTGCTCTAAAGATAAAAATTACGCAAGATCTTATAATGATGAGAACATAATTGGTCATAATACCCAATCTACGTGCGACTTATTTAATCTCAATAATCATATACTCCCTCCCTCAGTTCCTTAATATATGTCACTTTAGAGTTTTGCATAGATATTAATTAACCTAATAAATAGAATGATGTTTAGGGGAAAAAAGGCAAAATGTATGGTTAAAATACCCATAATTAATATTGCATTAGAATAAATAAGATAGAATTTTTTGGTGTAATAAATGAGAGTAAAATTGAAAAAAGGGTAATTAATATTGCATTGGAAATTGGAATCCTAAAACGACATGTATTTTGAAGTAAAATAATTTCTTTAAAGCGACATATATTATAGAACGGATGGAGAATTCTATAATGTCAATACCCCCAAAGAAAAGTAAGAGACCTAGGGGCACACGCCTCTTCTTAGAGTTGTGCTTCATATAGAGCATTTCCCAATCTTTCGAGAAATACATGCAACAAGCACACATGGGTTTTGACCAGTGGTCACATAAAAGATGGTGGATTTATTTCGACCATATCCGTGATAAGTGACAAGGAGAAATTTGGCTCAACTTCTTCCCTTTTTAATCATTTGGAATTAACTTTTTGCTAATGAAATTCG
The DNA here is from genome assembly GCA_030819805.1 of Penstemon newberryi var. newberryi. Taxonomy (NCBI): domain Eukaryota; kingdom Viridiplantae; phylum Streptophyta; class Magnoliopsida; order Lamiales; family Plantaginaceae; genus Penstemon; species Penstemon newberryi. The sequence goes on along the minus strand of JAUALY010000004.1, from coordinate 8,013,089 downwards.
GAAGTAAAAAACCAGCTCCATCCATTTAACTTTTCCAGATTCGAATTGATACGGTACAACATGTTCATTTGTAGAGGTTACACTTGCATGCACCTCAATAAATTGTCTCCAATATATATATTCTTGCTTATCTGTATAAAGAGAAATGATGATCGATGGTGATTGAAATCTAGAAAAACGATTTTTCCGAATGAATCTACTGATTGATGTGTTTAAGGTCATCTCCAGTGACACTCATCCTAAGTTCAGCTTTCCCTTTTTTTTCCATAGTCATCTCCAATGACTCCATCTATTAATTCTATTTAATTTCAATCCTCATTTTTTCCCACTATCACTTAATAATAATAGTAATAAATTGTATTTAAGTTTCTTACAATTAATGTTATTAAATTTACAGACTATTAATGTTAAATTTCTTAAATCAAAGTTACGTTCTTTTAATATTTTATTTTTAATAATTAAATTTTATTTAAGTTTCTTAAATAAAGGTTACATTTGTAAAATTAAAACGAACCTTTTTAAAATTAATCAAAAATTAAAGGAACTTTTTATTTAAAAAAAGAAAGAATTTTATTAAATAAAAATAAATAAAAACAAAAAACAAAAAATATTTGGCTTCAAGGCTCAAGGGATGGGCAAGACAACTTTGGAACAATGTGTGGTTGGATTCAAGGGGACCTTCCCTTGAATCAATGGAGATGACCATCTAAACAAGAAATAAAATGTGTAAATGAGTGCATTCGAATAATTAACTCTAGTCGAACAATATATTTAGTTAGATTTGATTTGACTTTCATATTGAATTTGCAATTATATTTGAGCTCATTTTAATTATTGTAGGTTTGTAGGGATAGGTCTAACTCAAATGAACTCTAATTGAATCGGACGAACATGAGTTTAGCTCTTATTATTAGCTTGATTATTTTACATATACTTTATTATTTTTTAATTATGATGGAGCTAAGAGTTTTTAGACAATAACGATGTCAACTTTGAATTTTATGTGCAAGACATTAAAATTAAGTGATAAATTAATTTAATTTTCAACTCTACGAATTAAAAATACATCACTCGTTATAATAAGCATGTCAATCAATAAAGTACATTGAACAAATGGTTTTAATATCTTTGGGGCTTGATATTGAGCTCGATTTTTATTACTCCTATTAAATAGTACATAAATATAGCGTTTCTATACATAAGAAGATATTATATGACGTTTCTGGTCAATTATTCCTAATTAAAATATTTAATCTCATAAATTCATAAAATGAAAAACATTTCTTGCAATATTTTTAAACCAAATTGTATGGAAAGTAATAACACACGACATAATAATATAATTTACTTGCTATTTATTATCTCTTTATGAATCATTTTCAAGTGTTGCTTATACCATACACTCATTTAATACTATAAATATCATCTATCATGTAATCAACTAATTAAGAAACCTATGTAATCAACCCTCTGCCATTTCGAAATAATAACTTGTTTTGTCAATCATCTTCAAGAAAGAGCTCTAGTACAATTATTTTTTTCCATGGGTAAATGAAAATTCAAAATATATTTATACTATGAACAAATATAATATCGTAAATTCATTAAATGCATGGGATTTTGATCATTAGCTTTGTCACAAGTGCACACAAGCACAATTAATTAATCCGGGTCATGAACTAGTTAAACATATATCCAAGAATTAATATAGCTATATTTCCGATCATAATCCAAAGGATGATCTGTAGTTATACCCCAAAACAAACATACTGTATCTGTATATAATATCTTCCTAGTTTACCTAAACAATGGGTATTATAGGCGTCCATTGTTTCCAATTTTGGAACATACGGCTCAAAGTGAACTCTATTTACACTTTTCCATAGCCCCACTTATTCTCTTTCTTTTACATAGTTGGTACAGTATGAGATAGGATACGTGCCCCTACTATACGAATATTCCCCCCGGCCCGTATTTTGATGTTAATCTTGAAATAATAAAATAATAACAACGTCATTAATTTCCATATTCCATGCTTTGATAACGAAACTGAGCTACCAGAATAAATCGAAAAGCTACCTTTAGTATAAATTGATTCTCCTACATGCTTAACGTCAATTGGGACTTTCCTCCTCGAGTGGTTTATCTGCATATGGGAAGAACATCATTTGTATTTGATTTGTAACGAAAAGATAATAAATTTGTGTTTTAGAATGTAAAAGTAGGTGCATGCTTCGAAAATGATTTTAAAATTATATATTTCATAAGAACATTATTGTAAACTGAATTCTAGAAATTGTTATAGTGGAAAAAAAACAACATATCCATGTTCTAACTCTGAAAATTATTTGTTAGATTTGAATATTAATGCAGTCATGGATTAAATAAAATTTTGGTACATTTCTACTTAAAATTGTGATTTTTTATATGTGATCAACCGAGACAAAAATATAAAGTCACTTTAACATAATTTTATTTATAAAAAAATTTGAGTCAATCAAAATAAAAATATAAAATATCTTCATAAAAGTTATCGAAAATCTCTAATCTCTAATATTTAACTAACGAAAATTTATCAAGAAAATAACATTTTAAACCACCAATTCATCTCATTACTTAATGTGATAATTTCAAGAAAATTATGTATCCTTGTTTTGATCTGTCTTGAAAAGAGGACGGGACTAAAAAATATAAGATGGATGGACTATAGTTATATAAAAATCTTACTATATATACCAGCTTTAATTGTCATTTTATTTGGATAAATTACGAATACCCCATGAGGTAGGATCTAATTACGAAAATTCTCCTTACTTATTGAGTATAACGAAAATTCCCCTGAGGTTTGTCACCATCTTATAATTAACAACCCCTTACGACTGAAAAATTCCAATTTTGCCCTAGGGGATTATTTGTAATGTTTGTAATATCTTAAAAAAATTAAAGTTTGCGTGTTAATTGTAATATCTCATAAATTATAAAATTGATAATTATATATTTACCACCAAAAATTTGAAAAAATTGTATAATTGCACATAAGTTTCAAAAATATTTATTTTTACATATTTATTTACAATTTAATTTTTAACATAATAAATTAAACAAAATTTCATTAATAATATTTTATAAATAAAATAAATTTATTTTCACATTTAAATAAATAAATTATTTTTATACTGAATTAATAAATTTAATATTTCAAAAAATAATAAGAAAATTTAGAAATACAATATAAATTTTTAATATACTTTTTATGTGTATAATAATAAAACTTATTAAATAATATTATAAACATAAAAAATAATTTATTCAATAACTGTGTAAATAAATTTCTTATATTTATTAAATATAATTAATAAATTTTTTTTTTTATTACAAAAATTAAATTGTTAATAAATATGTAAGAAAAACTTATGGGCAATTATACAATTTTATCAATTTTTTGGTGATAAATATATAGTTATCAATTTTATAATTTATAAGATATTACAATTAGCACCCAAGTTTTTTTTTTAAAAAAAATATTACAAACATTACAAATAACTCCCTAGGGACAAAGTTGGAACTCTTCAGGGGTAATGGATGGGGAAAATGCAAGACACTCCCCTGTGTTATGCTAAACCTGCAAGAAATTACCCTGTGAAATTTTTATTGCGCCAAACTTCCTTGTGTTTTCAAAAACCCTGCAAAAAACACCCAATTTGTAAAAAATAGGTCGTTTTGAATCGACATATTTCAAGAAATAATTTTAAAAATATACCACGTGAAGTTGTAGGGATCAACTTGAAGTATTTTAAAAATGGTTTCTTGAAATATATCGATCCAAAATGACCTATTTTTTTACAAATTGGGTGTTTTTTGCAGGGTTTTTGAAAACACAAGGAAGTTTGGTGCAATAAAAATTTCACAGGGTAGTTTCTTGCAGGTTTAGCAAAACACAGGGGAGTATTTTGCATTTATCCCGTAATGGATCAATTGTAAGATGGTGACAAACTACAATGGGATTTTCGTAATTAGACCTTATCTCAGGGGGATATTCTTAATTTACCTTTTTTATTTATCTTAGATGATCTGAATCTTCACCAGTTCATCATATCACTTGAACAATCCAAAATTATGTGTGATGATGGACAAAGTCATGTTCACCACATGGTTTATTGAAAACGATTGATGTTGGGAAAAGACCGCAATGATTAGAGATAATTTTACTAATTCATTTTTAATTCAGGTTATGTTGGACAGTTGGAGTTATGACTTAAATGCTCATTTGGTAGTAGTTATTTGGACAGTAAAAAAAATTGTTTAAGATTTAAATTCTATTACCATTTACGTTTTAGTTAAGTCTTATTTATTAAGTTAATTTGGTCTGACTTTAATAATTTTTGTTAGTCTATGCTTTCAGTCTATAAAAAGTTATGTAAATCTTCTAAGGGCAGATAAGAACAACTTCCCATTCTTATATTTTATCAGTTTTTCATTTGATCTTGAGAAAATTTATTCATAGTTTTTGTTATTGATTTGACTATTTTGTTTTGATTCACTGGTGGACGTAATTTAAATAAAAATGTTTGATTTCTAAGTTTAATTTTCTATTGGAAGAGATTTTCAACGCGTCTCGAAAGGAAGTAAGGTCTAAAATCTCAATATCCTTGATAAACCAAAAGATAAAAAAGACGTGAGCATTATCTTAAGCCCATTACTTTAGCCACACCAAGATGCTATTCAACTTAAAATTCCGCCAAAATTATTTTTGTATGAAACAAAACAAATAATTGACTTCATTTGTCATCTCATAATTTAAACATTTAAAATCCAGTTCAACTAATTAATACGTTCTTCTTCTCTGTCTCCTCAATATCAATTTAGACTCTTCTCATAGAAGTAAAATAAAATAGAACAATTACCAAAAAACAAAAAGCATAAAAAATAATAATGATAATAATAATAATAATAATAATAATAATAATAAATATTCTAGAGCGTAGTGTCATGTAAAAAGTTGATCGAAACGTATGTGGCTGAGGGAAAATGTTGGAGACCTGTGGAGGTAGATTTGCAGCTGCCTCGATCTCATCCTTATCAAAATCATGATACTTTTATTTCTTCAGTTGTCACACCTCCTTCGTATTTATATACAAAAAGAATCCTTAATTTTAATGCAAATATATGGCTTTTATTGATATGTGCAGTGGGGTTAATTCTTAGGATTGAAATTTTTTTTTTTGTTCTTGTTATGTTTCAATCTCATTTATTTGGCGCGACAAATTTGTTGGGTCTTGAAACCGACGAATGTGTGAATTTTTCTTTTCTAATTAGTTGGGATTTTGAAACAAGGAGTAGCCATATTAATGAAGACAGTTGATAATAAGAGCTAAATGCAAAAATACCCAATCAACAATCTTTGTGTTATTTTTATTAGCAAAAAGCCATTTGGGTTTTTTTTTTATTAGCAAAAAATCATATTTGAATTTTTTTCATAAATCAATAAGGAGGTTATTGTAAATTTTTTAAGTGAACAAGGGGGTTATTGGCAGGAAAATTATTGCTAATTTTTAAGGTGAATATGAATTTTTTGCATTATTTGTTGGGAAAATTATGTGCCTACCCCGGTGGATTCAATTCACTGGGGTGCTGGATGAGCGACAAGTGTGTATGAGAGAACAATTTTTTGTCCTCTTATGCACATGTGTTTATCATCCAACCCCTAAGGATATAATCCACCGGTGTAGGATGAATGTAACTCAGTTTATATATACTTTAATATGATAAGTTCCATCCATAAATTAGCTAAATATCATGACTAGGACATGCCGACTTTATATATAGTTGACAAATCAGGCGGCCGCCTAAGGCCCCTTGAGACTTGAGTCGAAGGACTCGAAAATTTTATAAATGCGATAGTGTTTTCTAATTATTTGATCTAAATATATGATATGTAATTTTTTTTTTAATATATTATATCACATAATTGAAAATATGAAAGAGTAGAGTAGAATATATTGCTCAAATTAAAGTTTTTTTTTTAACTTGAGATTATTTGCAAACTTGATATTTCGAATAATGATACTCAAACAATCTTTAATTCAACGTGACACAAGCCGATCTTAAGTTGATATTTGATCTTAATATAAAATCTCAAATCTGAGTTAAAATCCTCTGAAAGTCTCAATTAATTGAGTCGCTACAATTGGTTATAATGAAATATATAGGGCATGTTTGTTTGGCGTTTCCCAAAATTTTTTCGTGTTTGGGAAATGCCAAACAAACATGTTTTCTGTTTTGCAAAATAAATTTTTCATCCATTAATTTTCTCAAACTACTCTCTCAAAAGCCAAACAAACAACAATTTTCTTATCTCTAAACAAAACCTATACAAACTCTACTTTGATTTGACATAAAGTAACCTATCTCTTACACAATTTATCTCACATAACAAACATGATTTGACATAAATTCTTACACATCTTACACCTACAACCCAACTCTTCCAAAAAAACCTACACCTACTTTATTTCTCAAACCACTCTCTCAAAATCCAAACAAACAATATTACGCAAATCGAGATTATTTCACAAACCTCCACTACTCTCCCAAACTACTTTCCCAAACGCCAAACAAACATGCCCATAGAAGTTGTAAATAAGCCCCTTAATATCAAAACAAAAGAAAAAGGCCCCTTAACTTTTTCCGAAATTGGCCCAGTAACATTCCCTAGAAAGATGGGCCCAATAAAAAGAAAACAAATGAAAAAGAAAGTAGGCCGGCCGTCACAATTTTTCCATACAATAGGCCCAATAACATGTCTCGTCTACTGAATGCTGATATTTGATCTTAAAATAAATAAAAATTCTCATTTCCCGGTAGAAAATGAAAAGTACAAGGAAATTAACAGCAGAAAATAAAAAACCAATAACAAAAGTTGATGTATCTTCAAATTCACAAACAGAATCCAATATTATGACCATATTAACTATGCCATTAGTTCCAAAATAAATTCGAATCATAATACAACAAACATTATTTTTCTTCAGTATTTCAATAAAATAAAAAGCTATCAACAATATCAAGAAAACTCAAACACTCACTCTTCACTTTCTTCCCTTTCCCTCAAAACAGCACCAAATTTCTCAACCAAAATATCCACAACCAATGGAACTAAATCATCACAAGGCACAGCCTTTTTGTAAACATCTCCCAAATGTGAGTCACTCCCAATTCTCCCTCCAATAAAAACATCAGCTCCTTCAACTATTTTCCCATCTTTTCTAGTCATACATCCCATAAACCCAATATCCGCCACTTGAACCTGCCCGCAAGTGTTCGGGCAGCCGGTCCAATGCATCCTCACCGGTTTAGTCACGGAAACGAGCCTCTCCACTTCCTCGGTCACCTTCAATGCTCGTAGTTTCGTCTCGATTATAGCCTGCCCGCAGAATTGGTTGCCCGTGCAAGCCACTAGGCCCTTCATGAGGAGAGGTGGCTCGGGTGAGAATTTTTCCTTGAGAAGTGGCTCGTTTAGTAGTGCTTCGATCTTCGAGTTTTGTACGTTTGGGATTATTATGTTTTGCTCGACCGTGAGACGGAGTTCACCGGAGCCGTATGTGTCGGCTAAGCGAGCTAGCTCGTCCATGTCATCAGCTTGGACCCGGCCCACAGGGATGTGGATGCCGACAAAGCTTAACCCTTCTTGTTTTTGAGGATGTGGTCCAAAATAGTCTCGTCTTTCCCAGTTGGGTTGGACTAAGTCTTCGGAAGATGATCTCTCTAAATGATTTTGAGGCATTCTTTTGACGACCTCGTCTCTGAATCCTTCTATTCCCTGCATTATTGGAAAAAGGAAGAATTTGTTAATATAAAGTGAGTATGATAATACAAGCCATAGTACACAGTGTCACGATTGTAATCAAACAAAATCATAGTCTAATTATTTGTAACCATAGCACGGAAATGAAAGGGAAAACAGAGGAGATAGTGATACTCACAAGTTCATCAATGAGCCACATCATTCTTGTTTTCTGCCTGTTCCCTCTTGTACCAAGATCTCGGAAAGTCTCGAGTATAGCTTTGCAAACTGGTAATATATCATCACCGGGGACCCATGCATCAAGAGGGATAGCTTCGGCACATCTCTTGGGGCTAAAGAAACCTCCAACAAGAAGATTAAATCCAAAACGACCATTTTTGGTCGCAGGCATATATGCAAGGTCATTAATATGAGGATGCTCGTAAAGGTCGTGTGAACCTATCACACACACATTCCATTTCCTTGGCCTGCCAAAAAATATTATCACCAATGAAATTAGCAGAAAAAACCAAATAACTTTGTAAGTAATTCTTATTTTTTCTCCTAAAACATATTCTTTTACAACCCCCCCGGACAACTGACACTCTTAAATTCTTTTTCTTCTCCGATTCTTATGTTCTTTCATCTACTTGCATTTTGAGAATTAGAAAACGAAGAAATTTGCAAAACTTACAAATTGGTAAAAGCCGGATTGCCTCGAGAATTGGCGGTAATATATTGAGAAAGCAAATTATTGTAGGGCCTAGTATCGACAATTTCATGTGGATCAATCCCAGCAAGAGGATTCCCTACTGGATTCCTTACGTTGTCCATGCCACTCTGCAAGCTTGTCAATCCAACTTCATCCAGACCTTTCAAAATCTCGGGCACGTCTGGCAAAACAACACCACGAATTTGCCAATTCTGCCGTGTAGTGACATCAGCACACCCGTCCTTGCCGTATTTCCTAATAACACTGGCCAAGTAGCGAGTTTGAGTACTTGTTGTTACCCCGTTTGGTAGTTTAAGTCTCATCATGAATCTACCATCTGATTATAATAAGAAATATATACACAATTTAGGATTAGAGATACTAAAAATAGGAAGAATGTAATACTAATAAGATATTAATTATATTATTAGGATTATGGCAAGTGCAGCAGCTAGCAAGATTAACACATGACATAAAGTCAAGCCATACGATTTATTTAATTCCAATTGTTGTTAAAGATGGTAAATTTCCATATTTAGTCCATTATATTTCACTTTACAACATGACAAATTTGATTACATAGACACATTCAGTCATATAGTCAGCAATTTTAGTACTCTAGCTAGTCTAATTAATTTGCTCCATAGTTTAACACAGTTAGCTCGAGCTGATCAAATGAGTAAATGACTGTGTATATGTGTCTAACTTAAAAGATGAAAGATCAAACGAGATAAATGATCAAATTTGTTTAAGTTTGAAAATAATGTGTCCGAAAAAATAACTGATTGTTTTTTGTCAAGACCTGAAAGTTCTTGTATTAAATTTTCTCAAAAATTTTTTTTTTTAATGTATTAAAGATGCAATTTTGTGAATCTAGCCAATTTCAGACACAAACACATATTCTCATAAATCTTCGAATTTGATTTAGAATCGTAAAACATGTTCTTTCAGAAAGATTTATTCCAAACAAATTGTGATGTCAATCAAATGTCCAAGTCAGAGCTGCTAATATTTCCATGTTTTGTATTCTTATATAAATAAATTAAAACTGATGATCAACAGATTTGATCTAGTGAATAAAAATTAGACCCCACAACATATATAGCGAAGTCATGTAAATGTTCATGTTATTCCAAAGTGTAAAAAAGTGAATATATTTGTAATTTAAACTTTGGGAAAACTTACATTGTTGTTTCCTCCTATGAAAGAGGCCAAGCCATTTAAGCCTCACATCAATATCATCTTTAGTGAGCTTTGACTTTTCAATTTCTTCAAGTGAAATTTTTGCAAGATCTTCAATCCCATTTTCCATAAACAATTTCATTGGCTCCTTTTCAATTTTCACCTTCTCTTGTGGATTTATCCCTTGTCTGAATTTTTCCTTTAGTACAAAAAATCCATCTTTTTCTTCTACTCTAGCCTCCAGCCTCTCAGCACCAACAGCCGCCGCGCCGGAAGCCGGCTGAGCCACCGTCTGTGGCGGAGTAGCATGGAGTCTAGTGGTATTGAACCTATTGTAACCACTTAGATTATTTGGCAATGATGGTGCCAAGAATTTGAGAGAAAGTGATGACATGATGGCCGGGTACTAATCAAGAAAAGTGGTGGTGGTGATATTGTCAGTTACGGCGGCGTTGGTGGCGGTGGAGGGAGGAGGAAGAGATCCAGACCATTTTGTAGAGTGGGGGGAGTGGACCTTTAAGAGGGTACGTGCGAGAAATTATTGGACTCTTGAATGATGCTAAAGGTCATTTTGCAATGCTTTTGGTTTGATTGATGTGCTTTGACGAAAATGACCTCCGGGTGGGACCCATCTTGTCTGATGGGCTATTTTTGGAAATAAACTAATGTCTTGGAGATATGTAGACAGGGAGCGGCTTGTGGCGGTGGTGAGCCTGTTTGACGCTTGGAGATGAGGTAGAAAGCCTAAACTACTTATTTTGGACCTTTTCGCAGTGCACAGAGGTACACAATTTTAATTTTTAGGAATTTAAAGGATTTTTTTTCAAATATTGTGTTTTAAGCTTTAAAGTGATAAGAAACTTTACAAATTGGTTTGAGAAATAAAAAACAAAGTATTCTTTTAATATGTGATGTTATTATTTTGTTTTCATTAATATTTAATTTTAGGAAAGGTGGAGTCATTAGAATTTTGTAGGTTTTAAATGAATGTGGATGTGGTCTTAATGTTGAGATTTGCGGAACTTGTGACATTATATATATTTTTCATTTTATATTAGTAAATAAATTTTAAAATTTGAAAATCTAGTATATATTATTGTACATTAAAATAAGTTCTTTAGATGCTACCATGTTGGTGGTGCGTATAATCTCATCAAATATATGTGTTTTGTTTGTTAACTAACAACAATATGAATGAATTTTTGAGAAATAAAACAAATTTAAACACATGCTATTTAGGAAAATGACTTGTACGTTTTCTTTCAATGGGAATTCATTTTCAACTTTAAAAATGCAATAATTCTGAATATATGCTTTTAATTGAGTACACTACCTAATCTACATTAACTCAAATTGGATATTTAGTAAGGTTGAAGTCAGGCCACTAACATTTAGCAAAGTGTTACATCTAAGTTTCAAGATTCGGTTTTTTAATTTTTTGTTTATTAAATATAGTTTCGACAAAAGTGTTTTAAACAAATGAACAGGTGCATTCCATATAAAATATATGTAGCTAGTGATGGGTTACGGTTACGCCCTTAAAACCATTTCCTCTATTTTAAAGCTCATAATAAAATGAGAGGATAATTTTTTTCACTACTTCCAATCTCCAATCTTGTTTCACCGGGATCAATTTTTTTATTTCATTTTGATGTCACATATAAATTTAATGACAAGAGCAAAATATTTTCTATCACGTTTTTTGTGTTAAATTTTTGTCACACAATAAATTCATCTTAAAATTGTGTGTGTGAGCCCACACAAATTTTAAATTTGTACACTTATCAATAGATATATATGTGTGACATCAAAATACGAAAGAAGATCCATCCCGATTGACAAGTATTCGTATACTATAAATTTTGTGGGTTAAAGCTCTCATTATGCATAACTGAAATAAATATGTTGTCAATGTAAGGTTAAATTAATCAATTTTCACATCAAATTAAATAATAGTCGTATTATAGAGTGTGTTTGCAACACCTCTACAAAAAATAGGATAAAATACTCATTATTTTATACAACAGGGATAATAGATTTATTTTCAGAAATGGTAAAATGTATGTTTTCATTTTAAGGAGATAAATTGCCCATGATACATATCATATCTTGTCATAAAGTGAAAACTTGCAAAATCTCCGGTTTGAATTAGTAAACCCATTTGGTCAACATAAAGAAATGTGCGGAAGTTAATTGAATTGCATTTGAGTAGCCATGTAGAAAGAAGAAAAAGGAGGAAGAATATTGCATAGCTGGCCCGAGTGAGAGGCCAAGAGCCAGCGTCGAGACGCCTCATAATGTTATCATTTGCATAAAACATTTATACGTAATAAATAATTATGTACAAACATGTGGCGCCTAGGTTTTTCTTAAGTCACTTGTATGACTTTCCACTTGTTTTTTGCCCTTGCCTAAGGGGTCATGTAGATGTAGGGGACATAACATAGAAGGCATTTCACTTGTGTTAACGTAGGATTGTTAGCGAGCGAGCCATATTCTAATAAGATAAGATAAGTTTAACTTTGGATCTATCCTATTAATATTTAGTCGGATTCGAATTCGGATTGAGATTCAAATCTAACTTCACCTATGCTTGCATTTCATAAAGAAATTTGAATCCGTGAAAATCTGCACCATCAAAATCATTTTCCCTATAGAGAAATTCAATATAATCATTTAACTTATGTCACCAGCTCAAAATCTTCTTCAATTAAGTTTCAAAGTAGAAATAAATCAATCTTTGAGCGATTTAACTATCAATTTTAAGGGATGTATTGGATCTCATCGAGAGTCACATGTATCCATAACGTTTCAAAATTAAGGCATATAAATGAGACGATGAATAAAATGAGAACTCATTTCTTCTTACACGAACAATCAAGCAATGCTAATGTTTATATAAGCAAAATATGTGTATATGTATTTCTTATTTATTATGAAATTCAGATTTTTAACGAACCAAATCAGTTTAGAACTATATAATGGATTATAAATCTCTTAATCGAATATGATATATAATATCCTAAAAAAATGGATCCAATATGGACCAGATTCAAAGAAAGATCCCGTCCCATATAACTAAGCCGAGCGCAGTAATTTGGCAAATGGATGGGCCATGTTTATAATAATACCCGATTATTGTTGTTTATGGGCCACAAGGTGTTTGGCTAAGCCAGTCCAGTCCAGGTTTCGAAGAGAAGGATTTTACATATTGGGTCAGCCCGCAAAATATTTCAGTGGGTAGACTTGTCTTGTATGCTACAAAAGACAGCGAGCATTGATATTTGAATCTAAGTGTTTAACCTCAATTATAAAATTATTTTTTTCCCTAAATCACAACATTCAAATTCAATTCAAGTCGAATTTCAACTTATTCAAACCACAAAACCCATTCAAATGAAGTTTCAAAAGTTTCATCGAACCACCCAAACCACCCAAATCATTTTTTTAAATCGAGACCCACGAAACCGAACCAAAACCCATCCAAATAGACCCTCAGTCTTCAACTTAACCAATGTTCTTCCTAAGCTTAAAAAACTAGATCACTTTGTGTATAGCCCCATAAATAACCCATTTGTTAAAAAAAAAACATCATTATCAACCTCAGAACAAGGATAAGACAATGTATTAATCTCAATTTTGCCACTACACTGTGGGTTTGCATATCGATTGAAACTAATCAATACAATCTCAATCAATAATAAGAGACATAAAAGATGATCAACAACCCCGAGAGTCAAACCCTCCTACAAAAACGCGTGTGAGAACCAAAACTCGACTTAACTTATACAAATATGACTTCAAACTTGGGACATGGGTTGCTCTCTATGTGATTCTTGAAATCTGAATCTCCTTTGAATCTGAATGTATACAATGCTTGCCTCTGTGTCATTCCAACCGGATATATTCTGTAAACTTTAAGCTCATTCCCACCCCTTATGCTTTCTGGCCTCTCGGTTTTCCAAACAGGTACATGATTTAGAGACTTAAACTTCAATTTAACAGCTAAATATAAGGCCTCCAATGTTAAGTTGTCCGATCTGCAAGCCCAGAATGAAAAGAACTAGATTAAAAAAAATTAGATTCCATTTTTATCATTAGATTCAAGTATTGAGTAAAGAACTTATAACTCGTTTGTAGTAGCTATAGAATAATTGTGGGAATATTAATAATATAATGTCTCAACTTATTTGGTGGCAGTGTCTAAAACATGTATTAGTAAAATGGAAAAAACTTAACTATCTAAATTTGTTGTCGGGCATGGCGATTGTATTTGTCTTAGCGCCTAAAAGTGGTGGGTTATCACTTGTTTATGTATCTACCAACTTTATTTATAAACACCACCTCCGAGAGAAGAAGGTTGATGATAAAAGACCTATTCTCATCTAATCATTGCCACCAAACAAGGTCTGGTCTTAATGTGCAAAATCAAGAAACTATTGTTATAACTTATAAGCATAGTATTTACCTTAAGTAAACGGATTCCATATCAAACCTTCCTCTTTCTCTTACAAATATGTGATATGTGGTTTGTAGGCCACTGGTACACTTACAGGGGCGTTTTCTAAATTCCGCATTATTTTCATCTTTCTCGTATATCTTGGTTGCCAAGTAAATGCATAAACGGCATGATGAGTGAACTGCAGCCATATCAACAAGGGCCTTGAAAGAATCAGATGGCCCCTCATACTTCCACCTAAACAAAAAGAAACAAAATGAGAAAAGGCCCTAAAACTTGTCAAAAGGCATCCATTTTGTTCTTTAAATATGTTAATTTTGGGTATACTATGGTTTAATTAAATTGGGGGCCGTTTGGTAGAGTGTATGGGTTTAAGGTGGATTAGATCGGAGCCGGATTGAATGTCATGTTAAAAATATGTTTGGTAGATTTAATTGAGTCATATTACATTAAAACAATCTACCGTAATATGTTTTGTGGAGTTATGAGTTTAGGCATATATTTTCACTACTTAATTGAACATATTATGTTAGTTAAGATATATCAATTCATCGAAGCCATTTTTATAATATGTATGAGAGTATGAGTTGATCAAGGTTTGTTCAATGTTTTAGTTCGAATACCTCCATGTTAATTGTAAATTGATATAGATTTTAGTTTATGATTTATTTATGTAGAATGTGTTTCCATTTTTAAAGATTTAAGAAGAATTAATGATATTTAATGATATGTTAATATAAGAAATATGTAAATTTGAGGTTATAAGTGACATTTCACCGAATCCATATTCACCCGGATTAACTAATCCACCCATGCATGGGTGGATTATAATCTAGTCTTAATACCGGGTACTAAGGATTTAATCCATTTGACCCGGCATTGGAGCAATGCCGCCAAACGTTGTATTACCCATATTAACACATATAATATGACCTAATACCCCCCTATTAGGTCCTACCAAACGGCCCCTTGGTGTATTAATTTAGTGATTCACGATTATGTATATTAGTATATTGAATTATGGCAGTTCATTAAGTTTCAAAAGTTAGAGATGGAAAATTTTAAAAATAAAAGAAAGCTCAAATTTATTTACTTGAATGTAGATTTGTTGGATTTTAAAATGCTATATTATTAGATTTTTTATTTTCTGGTTTTCCAAGTGTATTCAGGTCTTAGAATTGTCTTAATCCCTTTTGAACATGTTCGGGCGCATCATGTGAGCACCTTTCATTGGATTCGCCACATTGTACCAGACACCCGTTGGTACCATTATTAGTTTCTATATGACTCATAAATTTTATAAACATATATCTCTGTAATATCACATTCTATAATTTTTTTTAAACCGTACGCAAGTTTGTATCTAACGGGTGTGAGTGTCCATGCATCACAGATAGAAACTGATATGCAAAGAGAAGTATATCATTGTGAGAACAACTTAATATTGGCAATAATGCATACCTTAATGACTCATTGTATGCACTGGGATTTTCAGCAAGATATTTCATCGTCTTAGCAACAGAACCAACATCTGAAACCTCCTTGATATGCAACAGTGAATTAGGAGAAGGAGCAAAATCTTGGATATTAGGGGCCCCAACAACCACAGGAACAGAACCTGCAAATTTAATCAATGCAAAAAGTCAAATCCTTTAAAAGTCGAGCACTGGAAATTCCACAAATTACTCAAAAGAAAATTCAAGTAATTAGTTACCAGCTACAAGGGACTGGAAAAATTTCTCAGTAACGTAATCCTCCTCGTTGGAGTTCTCAAAAGCCAAACTAAATCTGTATCGCTTCAATGTTTCCACTTTGTCCACTGCTATATAAATACGAATAAAAAGAAGATATTCAATCGAGTTTAACAAAGCAAAACAAATATTCTCTTTTGAAATGGCAAAATGACATAAATAGTCCTGTAACTACACTAGACACACATTTAGTCCTTTAACTTTCATCTTATTTCAAATTTAGTCCTGTAACTTTCATCATACTTCAATTTTAGTTCTAAACATAACAAATTTCGTCTTGTAACTTTCAGTTTTCATCCTTCACTTTCAAATTTACTGAAAGTTATAGGACGCAATTTGTAATGTATAGAACTAAAATTGAATTAAAATGAAAGTTGAAGGACTACTAAGAAATTTGATCAATGTTAAAGGACTAAATATGTGTCTCGTGTAGTTAAAGGCCTATTTTTGACAAAATCCCAAAGTTACAGAACTTTTTTGCAATTTGTCCTTTTTAAATAGAAAAATTCTAAATTTCTTTAAAAGAAACATAGAAATTGATATTAATTAAAAAATAAATAAATTGAGACAAAGTGAAATTGGATTCCCAAAGATTAAAAAATTCACCTCTTCCATCACGGTTTCGATGGCAACCACCATAGGAATCGATTTTAATGTTTGCATTTTCAAGTGCAACCAATGCTTGTAAACGGAAATTGCGAGCACCACAATTAGAGATGAAAGCAGCAGCTAAAGCACTTTCAGTTTTTGGTTGAACTGGAGCCATTAAATCATACTCAGCCCATGAGAAATATCCCACAGGCACGTCTGATGAAAGGCTGGTCGTCATCACAACATCGTATCCCCTCCTAATATCAAATAATATATGTATGATTAGTTAGCTAGAAACCTTAAAAGAATGACCAAGAGAATAAAATTAGCTATTTCTGAAGAAAGACAAGAAACATTTGTACAAGTAACTCAAGTTTACATACAACTGGCCCAATGAGCTAATACCACTTAAATTGCAATTCTCTACAATTACATTTCTGAATCAGCTGATGAAACCAACTCCAAATTGTTCTAAGCTTTAAACAAAAGGCAGATAATCTAAGTTGCTAAAACATTTATTCCGTGATATATTTGTGTCGCAAACATCACAACACCAGGGAAAAAAAAATAAAAGATTGAGCGCCAAATACGAACCTTAATTCAACCAAAACGGTCAATATTGACATAACATTCTACAAAAACTATCCTATAAGCATCCAAAACAATTCAAATTAAGGGACCCTGAGATAAGATTCTAGTATCTATGAAACAATTAACCTAGGATGAAGCAATTCCAAATACACATTTCAACCAGTTGTTTGGAATGACTGTATTTTGGTTGAATGAAGAATCTCCAAAAGGGGAGCGGTGTGAACATCAATAGGGCAATTTTTTTTGGTAAATTGCTAAATGCTGCGATCAATGAGAGAATCACTTATATCTAAAAGAACACAGCTCAGTTAACTAGAATTAAACAGTTTATTAATTTGAGCAAATAATATCCAGAATATGGATCGAGAAGTAGATATCGTGACTTTTGATAGATACAGAGTAGAAGAAATGAAAAAAGGCACAATACTGTGCTTACCCACCCTCGTGCCATTGCAACATTATTCTCCGCATAATACTTTGCAGACTCCATTGATCGCAGCACACTAGCAGTTCCAGATTTCTGAGGAATCCCAAATCCAGCATCAGGCTTCTTACCAGCTTCAAATCCGAACTTACATCCAACAGCACATGTTTTAAACTCCTGCGAATTAAAATACAGAATGCAAACCAAGTAAAGTCGTCAGAGATCAATTGGAAGAAGATATATAGCCCCAATTAATTTGATTATTCCTAAAATTTGGTTATTCTCATAATCCAGGAAATCCACATTCTTGACATTAAATAACTTTATATCCTTTCCCCTTTTTCCAGAACACGTAATCAGTAACCTCAATCCAATTTGCCATGTTAAATTTAATGATCCCCCAAATAAACTCATCCCTTAACCAAAACACAATAAACAACGATTAGAAAAAACATAACCCAAAACTTCAAAAAAGGAGAAAAAGTTACCTCATCACCACCGTGTACAAAAATGGGCTCCTGTTTAAAATCTCTAGAATAAGCCACATAATCCTCCTTCTCCAACCACGCTTGACAGTTGTCCTCGGGTTCGGACACCCGATCTTCAACCCCCCAAGAAGACGACGACGTCGTTCTCGTGAAGTTGTAGAATGAGTCGGCCCACGAATTGACGATGTCAGCGTTCTTGGCCATGTCGAGTCGGCCTAAAAACGCGATCTCACCTATTACTACCAAAGCCACAAAAAATGGTAGAATGTTTGACCATTTTTTCTTGTTTGAATTTGCAGAAATGGAAGTAGATGAATACGAGGTTGATGGAGTGTTTAGATCGGGTAATTCTTCAAGTTTCGGATGTTGCCTGTGGTTTGTAGTACCCATTAATAATTCTTCAAGAAGAAAATGAAATTCAATATTGTGTATGTGTGTTTGAGGGTCTTAGGAGTGGATACAAGTGAAGTTGAGAAATGTTGTGTTTATACAATTGTGTAATTTGTTTAATACGTTGAAATCAAGAATCCATGGAAGGGTTTTTTCAGTGGGATTCAACCCCGCCTGTTCTTCTCCATTAAAGGGCGAGTTTTGTATATAGAGTAATTGTTGTTGCCTAGAGTACAACTCCCAAGTGTTGATCATCAATAAATTCAGTTCATAAATGAGATAGTATTTTAATTTAAATTTGTTCAACTTATAGTAATTCACAAAGTTTGTGTAATAAACTATTTATACATAAAAACTTAGATATTCACAAAGTTTAGATATTTTGAATACTAAACTATTTAATTAAATGTGTAAATAATTTTTTTTTACATTTATGACATATTATTGTTGAAATTCTAGTTAATTTATTATTATAAAAATTAAATTTTGAAATTATCAACATTTTGTTGTAAATATTTTATTATTAGTTTTTTAATTTATGAGATTACAATTATTACCTAACTTTTAAAATAATTTTATATCATATTAAAAACATTTCAATTAACTTCGTAGAGGTAATATTAAATTTTTTGGGGGTAAGAGAATAAACCTAAAGGGAATTACGTAATAGTCAATAAAGGGTATCCATAATTTAATGAAAATATAATTTATGTGCTCCACTAGATCAACTAATTGTACAAAATTAACTTTTCATTCTTTTTTTTTTTTTTTTTTTTTTTGTTAACCCAGGTTGAGTCCTGGACCACTCATCACTGGCCTCTCAGCAATGTGCGGAAGTAAATCGCGGGATGTGCCTGAGTTGGTCAGGGTTTGTTCACTCTTTATACTCCTGGCCCCAAGGGATTAACTTTTCATTCTTGCTCCCCAAATTTATTGCTCAAGTCATATCTATTCATAATCCTAAAAAGAAATAGATTCATACTCAAGGTTCAGCTTGTTTTACATTCCTATAAGAAAAGTCAAATCACCATATTATCAAGGAACAATGTGATGCCAGTCCTCTTACCTTTTAGGGGAAGTTTAATCTTTGTTTATGCTTTTTCCTTTTTTGATAATTCTTTTTGTTTATACTTGACTTCAACAGAACATTCAGTACCAGATCATTCTTTAATAAGAAACAAAATCCAAAGTATGTTGTATCAACGAGATGATGCATCTATATTGATAACTAAAAATTTGTTCAACAAATGTAGAAAAACAAACTTCACAACAAAACCATCCATCAACAAATCATAAAGTATACACTATTGAATTAAAGCAAAATTCACAAAATTGAGCAACGGAAAGAGCCTCTATATCTATCTTTCATTTACATATCACTCATAATAATGCCTAATCCATTCCCTACTAAGATGGAGATACATATATTGTACGTATATACCAAAACAAGCGAACTTACGGAATTATCTTACTACTTCATAATATGCAAAACTTCATTGGTAGCATTTTTTTTGAATCACATGGATCTGGCTTGTGACTGTTCCCTCAGTTAAAAACCAACAGTGGAAAGTAAAAAACTTGTAATCGTTCATGCCATAGTAGTCGTCTTTCAAAGAAAAAGCCTCAAGGAGCTTCCTTGTCTAGAAAAAATTATAACTTCGGAGGATGAACAAAGCCCTCCAAGTTTTCAGAGTTGTGCTCGTTATTCTTCAAGAGTAGAAATATCAATTAATGTAATCTGTTGGAGGCGAGTTCCTGGAAGGCACAATCTGAAAGAGCATAAACTTGGATTAATAAGAGATAGAATTGTTACTAGTTCATGAACGAAGTTGCTAACAGTAAATCTATACTAGACTTTACTTGATCTTGACTTGAACTTTCCACATAAGCTGTCTTCACTCTTTTCGTCTGAGACACAATATTTGATTTAATTTGACTGTCATCGTCCGAAAAGTTCTGATCTGTACCCTCTGCTGGAAAAAATATAAACTTGAATGATTTGATAATAAAGCATATGAAAAGGATGTAAGAGTGCAAACTGAAACTATATGTTTCCAAATACCAAGTAAAACATGCATAAATGTTATACTTGCACTGGTGCACAAACTAGAAAGATGTTTAACAACTACACAAGTAATAAAAAAAAAGTACATCAGGTCTAATTTTGAAACAAAATCATGTCCTCGTTTAAAACAAGCAAAAAACACATTAACAGTTGTACACATAAGTAAATCCTCTATTGTTGTTTATGAACCGAGCAACTCAAGAACGAGAAAAAGATATCATCAATAATAAACTGTAAGTTTTACCAAACGAAGCATAGATTCATCTCTTACAATGCACATCCATCCAAGAGCTATACTAAACATGCATCCTTTCATTCTGTTTATAAACAGAATGGGAACAATTCTGCTTAACATATCCATGTACTCGACCCAATAAATTAACACATTATTGAGAAAGATTACATGATGTGGAAACTCGCAATTTCAAGTGGCATATAGTATGAAAAGGGAACAGTGCAGATCATGCTTATCATTTTGATGCATTACTAGCAAAAACAATATAAGTGGTCAATATCAAATGTTAATGTTCACACCCAATATAATCTATGTAATTTTGTAAATGAAGACAGGGGTCACGTGAAATTTGGAATTAATACTTGAGAAACACATGGGTCAAAGGAGGAAGCTAAATAAATGCACATTTCAACAGGTTATACATGCAAAATTATGTCGAAATGAGAAAGAATTAATATAACATGCATGAGTGAACTCACAAGCAGATAAAATACACCAATGTGATTTTCTATCCTATCTCTAAAAGGAATAACAGTATTTATTTATGCGCTAAGTATCACTAAACATTATAAATAACAGAAACGTAAAACTCACTTCCATGGCGGAACAAACCCATCAGACTTTTGCCACCTCCTTCAAAGGACCAATAACAAAGAAAAAGACCTAGTCATCTACAAGAACAAGTTCAAATTACCTCTTGTTAAATCGCCATAATAAGTGCTAGTTGCAGAAAGTTGATGCGAACATGTTGCTAATCCATGAGGTATAATCCCTTTTCCGTGTCTCCCTTTGCTAAAAAACATTCCCCTATGTCTGAAACGAGATATCAACTGACTCTTAACAGCAATGTGCGAATCAGCTGAAGTATGGGATAGAGGCTCGGCCTTTTCATAGTCAATCCTTTGCAAACAGCTTTTCCGTAAAACAGTTAACTGCTAAAGACAAAAGAAATTAATAACTTTCAGTTTGCATGATATGCTGTGTGCTCATGCAATCAGGAAAGGGAATCGACATACAAAACGCTGAATAGGGCTTCAAAAATGTGTTCCCTAACCTGCTCAGAAGAAATATGAACATCAATAAGCCGTTTTTTAGATAAATTTATGTCCATTTGGTGCTGATCAGAGCATTGCATTAGTAAAGCTTTTGATTGGTGCAGCTGTTTAACAAATGACAATTCCAAATGATTAAGATATATGTTGTGCCTTTCATCTGTCCATGCAGGGCAGTCATCCTGCAGAATGAAAGGAATCTCATATGAGCACAGTCTATTAATCACACAAGTGGATTAGAAACAAAACTTAATTTTTGGATACAAGTACCTATAAGACAGATCTGATTTTGAACTACAACAAATTTTAAGAAAATATCTTTAGAACCTCAAAGTAAAATTCCAATCATTTCTAATCTTGTCTCCATATTATGTGTAATGTCCACACACAAATCCTTAGGAATGCCCGTAAAATGGTCAAATGATAAAATTCAATTTGAATTAAACGTAACTGATAGGTATACAGAACGGTAAAACAAAAGCCACAATCAAACAAGAAGAGGAACCACAACCACAACTACAATTATATAAATCTCTAATATGATAATCGACCGTTAGAAAGTATTGTGTTCCCCTCCTTTCAGCCAACAACAGTTCACCCAGCTAAAATTCTATACAAACAGAAATCAAGCACACATATTCACATTAAAATATAATCTCAGAAATACGGCATCAAATTCAAGCCTCACAAAGAAAAAATAAAAATAAAAATTACAACCCCAAAACAGACGAATCTATTAAAATTAAAGACAAATTGAAAGAAATACCGGAAGATGCGAAACATCCTTGCAAATCTCAGCGGTCAAAGATGACGTGTTGGAGTTCCACCGAGTCAACTCCTCGACGCAGCCAGTACTCGCCGCAGACCGCGACGGTGGCAGAGGCGACGTCTCCGGACGGAAATTTCCTTGGATAAGCCCCATATAGTTATCAAAACCCAAAAAGAAAAATCTGAAGGAAACGGAACTAAAATGGAAATGAAAAACTTCTAGGAGAAAATTGCTTTTTTTTTTATAGAGAAAAGGTGGTGTAGTTTAGGTTCCACATGGAGACGCTTTTACACGTGTAAATAACAGTTGCTCGGTGCCACATCAGACGAGCTGATAAAAATATCTTCGGACAAATATCAGCCAGATATTTTCTCTTATACCGCTTGGCATAGGTGCTTATTTTCACGCGCTACGTTTTTCATTTTTCTTCTTTTGCATTTTGTGGTTCTAGTGTGAAGGCTATAATTAACAGGACAAAAAAGATAAGGCTATAATTATCAAAAAAAAGAAAAAAAAGTGTGAAGGCCATATAAGGAATATTTTGACGTTGTTAGATTTTGGGGAAAATTACAAATTGGTCCGTAACTATTGCTCGTTGACAAAAAATAGTCATACTTTTCGGCCTAACAGAAAAGTCTTGTAGCTAATATATTTTGGTAATATAGTCCTATTTCGTCCCGAACTGTCAACGTGTCTGTCAAGTCACCCGCCCCTTGCTGACTTAGAAAATTAACCCCCTTACAAAATTGATCCCGCAACTAATGCTTGCTGGCAAAAATGTCATGTAACTTTTCAAACTAGCAAAAAAGTCTTGTAACTAATATATTTTGGCAATGAAGTTCTGTAACTACAATTACATGCAATTAAGTTCTAACATAATCTAAATCTTCATCTTCATCTAATGATTAAGTTTTGATGTAATTTTTAGACTGCATGCAACTATTTTTTAGCAAAATGTTGAGCTTAATTGCAGTTACTTTGTCATGGTTATTCGATAATTTGGGAAATATTTTGTTTTCTTTTTAATGAGAAAAAAATTGTTGTTGAAGATTGATTCTTGTCATGTATGTGCTTAATGCAATTTTGGGCAATATGGTGTTATAAGATACCTCATGAGAATTCATTTGATCGGTCTAGTTTGGTTCTAGTATTTCAATGTTATGTTGGTAATTTTGGTGCTATTTGAATACGTTCCAATATTACCGTGAGTCAAAATTAATTCTAAGTTAGTGTTCGTTATGTATGGGTTAATTTTTTGCGTGAATTGGTGGGTAATTTGGAGGACACGGTGGAAAAAAACACAATTTGGACTAAAATAGGATTAATTTGCCAAGATAACTTAGTTACATGACTTAATTGCCAAAATATATTAGTTACAAGACTTTTTTGCCAGCAAGCAATAGTTACGGATCAATTTGCAATAATTATGACCGTCAATTAGTGTTCCACGTCATCATGGGGCGGGTGAATTGGCGGACACGTAGGTAATTCGGGTCAAAATAGGATTATATTGCCAAAATATATTAGTTACGGGACTTTTTTGCCAGTCCAAAAAATTACATAACTTTTTAGCCAACGAGCAATAGTTACGGGACCAATTTTACAATTTTTCCTTAGATTTTGCACCTACACATCTTTCCCAACTTCCTATTTTGACCTTGTTAGGTTTTGCTATATAAAGAGTATTTTAGACCGAGTTATAAATAACTCCCACACGAATTTGATTTAATTCTAACTTGAATTTAATCTTTTTGAAACTCAAATAGTTTATATTGAATTCTTACAAGCGGGGTTCAAATGTCTGATCATTCATGTAAGGTGCCGTTTGGTGTGATAGTGAAGGGTAAATTGGGTATTTAAGTATTTTATGATATTTGTAGTGTGTTTTTGTAAATCCTACCAAACAAGATTATACGAGATTAGGATAATTTATGTTAAACTAACTCGTGTTACCAAACAATAGATTCAATAGCCTTCAATCTAATCTGACACTAATTCCATATGCCCTACCAAACGGCCCATAAGTGTTTTAAATCATCCCGCTATGCGATCCCTCAAGGATATCATTAAGTTATTCTAGAAAATAACATGTAGGATATTTTCTGGAAGAGAATATTTTTTGGGATAGGACATCTAAAACCGCTCTCTTCAATGTTATCAGCCTTAAGAATCACAATCAAGCTCCCATCTCGGGTGAGCATGTTGCTTAATAATACCTTAAATAGTTGAATGGATGACAAAAGGGTTGTTCTTAATGACTAAAACACCAAACAATGTTGCATGTTTGGTACAACGTACTTTTTACAAGTTTATTATTGTCTAACCACTTGTGCCAAGTGCAATATTGATTAATGAATCAGAGCATTCATAATTGAAGTTAAATTGAATAATATATATTATTGATTTACTTTTCAAATAAATTTGAAATTATGTTTGAATTTTCTTTGGTTAACAATTAAATTGAGCAAAAAAAATTATTTTAGTAACTTTTGAGTAACTTGAAATTTTATAAATATTTATTCTATTTTTAGATTATTGAGAATCTTGATCGAGTTACAAAAATTATAAAATGATAAATATTTATGAGATTGATTGTTATTTTTTAGGAATCTGGCTAAAAAAAATCTAATTAATTATCAACCGTAACCCAAGAATTCAGTTTTGCAAGAACTAGTGTATTAAGATGTCTTATTAGGATAATTACTCCTAAAAATACTCTTGTCCATAATTTTTTCGATTAATTTTCTTCTACTCGATCTAATCGAAATAAAAAATAATAGCTTGAGAGTTGAGATACATCAAGCCATCAAATAAGTTTAGAAAGAAGTCCACTCGAAATAGACCACTTATGATAGTTAAGGATTGTCTTGTGAAAAGTTGGAAACTAGGATTAAATAAATAGTTTTATGGGTGTACAACTTTAACTACGTCACTTATTTGCTTGTCTTATCATTTATATGTCGCATCCAACACTTGAACGCACACTTAGGTAGGCAAGAATTCTTTGAATTATTGCATACAATACAACATGGTGAAAGATCCGATTCTCAACTACAATAATGTGTAGGACTCAAAATAAAATCAAACTATTTGATACTCGACTCGAGCTTATTCGATAAAAATTCGTTTGAGCTCGGTTTGTCAAATAAATCAAACAAGCTTGAACAAGATTTATCATTTGATAAATTTAAAAGCTCGACTAGATAAGCTAAAAATTGAAAAAACACATGTAAAATACCAAGATACTCGATACTCGGCTCGAACTCGTTCGATAGAAGCTCGTTTGAGCTCGGTTCGTTAAGAAATCAAACCAAGATCAAACATAAAATTTCAAGCTCGATAAAATTCAAACCAAACTTGAACAACGTATCGTTCGATACAACTCGGTTCGTTTACACCCCTAATAATGTGTCAATTGATATAAAATCAGCCCCTGTTTTACAAAATGTCATCAAAACTTACAAATTATCAATTTATCATCTATTCATTTTAGTTCCTTTATCGAATTACTTTTTAATGTCCAGCTAGTCTTGAAATTATTGATTTTGATATTTTTAGATAATTTTAAGTAATACCAAAAAGGAGTAATGTCTTTTGAGAAATAATGGTACAAAGTTATAGGGCCTGTTTGTTTGGCGTTTCCCAGATTTTTTTCGTGTTTGGGAAATGCCAAACAAACATGTTTTCTATTTTCCGAAATAAATTTTTCATCCATTAATTTTCTCAAACTACTCTCTCAAAAGCCAAACAAACAACAATTTTCTTATCTCTAAACAAAACCTATTCAAACTCTATTTTGATTTGACATAAAGTAACCTATCTCTTACACAATTTATCTCACATAACAAAAATGATTTGACATAAAGTCTTACACATCTTACACCTACAACCCAACTCTTCCAAAAAAACCTACACCTACTTTATTTCTCAAACCACTCTCTCAAAACACAAACAAACAACATTACGCAAATCGAGATTATTTCACAAACCTCCACTACTCTCCCAAACTACTTTCCCAAACGCCAAACAAACAGGCCCATAGTAGTAGTCTCATCATTAATTAATGGGAAATAATATTTTTTAGGAAAAAATTCTATTATAGGAAAATGACATTATTTAAAGAATCTTCAATAAATACCATAATAAAACAAATTTGGAACCAAATGTAATTTATGTATTTCAAAATTTTCAGATAATGACTGCTCAGTATTATAAGCACAGAAATCAGAATTAGAAAAAATACAATTGAAGGGAAAAAATCTGTTATAGGAAAATGACTTTATATTAAGAATCTCAAATAAATACCATAACAAAACAAATTTGGGACAAATTATAATTTATGTGTATCAAATTTTTAGGGATTGTCAATATTATTAGCACAGAAATCAGAATTAGAAAAAATACAATTGAAGGTGAAAATTAGATGAAAAAAAAAGGAAGAAAAAATTCAACCACTGTAATTAGAAGGAAAAATCCTATATTAAATCAATTACAAGATAAAGAAAAAAAGGGTAAATAAAAAAGAGAAAAAATAAGAATTATATTTCCTTTCCACTACTTGTTTTCGTACACGAAATCATGAATTGTCATACGTTTGGTGAAAATTGACGCACCGAACACGCCACCACCTGAGCCCATTGCCTCAGTCTCGTCTTCACCATCTCCGGATCTTCACCTTTTACAAATCCGAATACAAATTACAAAATATAATCAGTTTACATAACTTTCAATTAACACTAAAATTAAAATTAAAAACTAGTTAGTACCTGGATCAATAATGGAGTTAGGGCTCCCGAAAGTAGAAGCCGCCGAATCGAAATCTGAAAACGACGCCGAAGAAGATCGGGACAGTGAATTACCATACTGCCTGTTCACAGCGTAGTAAAACTCGAGTGCGGGGAAAGTGGAGGATAGTTTCGGATCCAAATCGGGTGAGAAACCTAAGTCAAAGCAAGCGCGTAGCTCTTCGAGGTCATCGTCTGTTACGGCTGCGGCCGCGTCGCAGCCGATGGTTTTTCCGGCGATTGATCCATGCCTCTTCGCGGAGAATGTCAGGGGACCAGGATTTTTGTTTGTACAATGGCGGCGAACCACCGCGGCGAAGGCGCGTATTAGATTCGGACATGGAGATTACGCCGCCGTAGGAGGCGGAGAATGGGGGAATCTTTTTTTTGGAGGGGTTTTGTGTTTCTAATTTAGGGGAGCGGGAATAGTGGGATAAAGAACATTGAGTTGTATTTAAAGGGAGGGAGGGAGGAGTGCTTAGCTGTGTTTGGTGTAGCTAAATCTCACAAGGACTCTGGGACCCGGTTTCATATATGGAGTATGACCTACGTGAACTGACCTATTGCCGCCTGCTTCTTTTCCAGTGGAGTCAATTTTCTTTGGGTTCGAGAAGAATACAATCAACTTTTCAAGTACATTAATAAATTAATTAATCTCGAGATAGTCATAATTTTTTTTTTTTTTTTTTTTTTTTTGTTAACCCAGGTTTAGTCCTAGACCACCCATCGCTGGCCTCTCAGCAATGTGCGGAATTAAATCGCGGGATGTGTCTGAGTTGGTCAGGGTTTGTTCACTCTTTATACTCCTGGCCCCCAAGGGAACCTATTACCATGGAACTTACAACACCAAGCTGCTCCATCCTCCCTCAAAGATTTTACAACACTTGGTTGCTCCTCCCAGGATTCGAACTCCCCACCCTGGGGGAGTGAGCCCCGCAGTTCACCTCCTTTACCAACTGAGCTGTGCCTTTATTTTTGGTGTTTTAGGGTCTAGAGTATATTTTCTCTTCAAAATACATTTTTTTAAAAAAATATTTTAATGTCCCTAAATTTTTATTCTTGATTTTTGGATGTTCCAAAAGACCAAAACAAGATTCCATTTCTACAAATGAAATTACTTTTCTTCATAATATTTTATTTTATAAAATAATGATTTGATACAATAATAGTATAATTCTTAACTACTACTTTTATGGCATAAATGTAGAGATATTTATAATTTTTAACTCTTCATATTTTATTTATAACACTGCTAATAGTTTGACTTGATAAAATAAAAGTTCATGTAAACATCAAATTACTCGAACTCACATATGTGCTCATGATAGTTCCGTATCCAGATCATCAAATATGTGGTGATGACTCAGCTCAAATTGATTCGAGTTTAATTAGGACATTTAATAATTAAATAAAACATTAAACTGGACAAGAAAATTAAATTAAATGAATTTGAATGTAAATTGCTCAATTGGTATTTTGGTCTAAAACAACTTAAGCCTTACATGAGAATTTCACTATTTATACCGGATTTTACTTCCTATGGTTAAGCTTTTATCCTTGAAATTTGAGTAATATGGTCAAATTATATATGAAGGCATTAATACATTTTTTATTTTTTTTTAAATAAGTATTTCATTATTTACCCGGGCTGAGTTTCTTATCTTATTACTTTCTTGGGTTAAAGCCTATCCTTGAAATTTGAGTAGTATGGTCAAATTATATATTAATACTTTTATTACTACAAATTTTGATTCAATTTTTAGTACTCGTATCATGATGTAACATTTCCCTAAAGAAAAAGTTATGAATCTTAGACCAGAGTAGGTAACGACTCAATATGTTGGTCAACTTTATTTCTGATTTCAAAGTTTAAAATCCATAGTTTTGGTGGATCAAAAATCCCGATTTTGTCATCAACAATATTGCGAATTAATTAAATTTCTTGTTGATGTTTGGATTTTAAATTCATTAAATTTGATATAGGATTGTATTTCCCTTGAAATTAGAATTTTGCAACTATAACCTAGTCAATTGCTTCATTGGATAATATGGAGTAACTGAATTAATTGGTTCTGAAATACGGCAATCTGAATTGAAATCAAAGTTTTTAATATGAAAATAATCCTTTCAACACCTCCATTATTTTTATTTCTTCAAATTTTTTTATCTACTAAACTGTGTATTTACAACTCATACCGAAGAGTGCATCGGGCATAAGTCCTCCTCAATGCGGTTTATTCAGTAGGATTCGAACTTGAGTTTCTTTTCTGGGGTCCGCAATGCAGCAGGTGTTTGTCCTATTGATCAAATGCAGCCCCTCTAATTTAACACCAATTCTAAAAGCTGGTAAAGTAAATTGAGTTTTTAATTCCAGACATCAGCATGGATAACGTTGCCAATGGCTCTTGCAAGTTGTAACTCTCTATCAAATCCGTCAAGCTTAAAGAAGGAAACATCAGATTAACCATTGCTGAATAAATTACAGTTCTAGTTGAATTTTTTTCAAATGTTTTGCACTTTTAGTCCTATTTACCCTCTCCATCTAACATTTGCACCTTTGGTCCCATAGAATAATCTCGATTTTGCATTTTTTGTCCCAAATTGGAAGGAAAAGGGATGACAGGATCAAAAGTACAAAATATTTTAAGAAACAAGGACAACTACAAAGGTCTAGTTTTGTGAGTCTGAAAATACAATTTTTCCAGAGAATGAAGTCCCCTTTCAGTGCAGTTCCGACAAGTATTTGCTCAATTCCAAAAACTTTTACAAAAAACTCGGCAGCCGCGTTGCGTTTCCAGAAACCGACACATCTTGAAGGCAAAATTCACCAATCCTGCAAATTACAAGTGAAGGACTTCAACACTTTAGCTTGAAGGAAAATTCAATATACAGCATCAACACATGGTCCCTAGACTTTCAAATTAATCTCTCCCCAGACGGATGTTTACGATTTGATTAAATAGAGTTAGTAGAAATGGCAAGAAGATAATAAGAACACCCCCAAAAGATGTAAAGAATTAAAAAAAAAAAAAAAAGATTGTAACTTTGTACCACATTCAATAATTTGGTAATACCAATATATAGCACAATACAAAATCATGTAGAGAGGACAATACTGGTATTAATAGGCAAGCCCCATGTCACACTAATTTCAAATCTTTCATACTAATTAATGTTCTAATTCTCTCAAACATTATGTCTAGAACTTATATCATTTGGAACTTTTTGTCTACTTTTCTCAGAACTTGAAATCTAATCAACATAAAATCATACTAGTACTTCAAGAAACCTTTGGGCTTGTTTGTTTGGTGTTTGGGAAAGTAGTTTGGGAGAGTAGTAATGGTTTATTAAATAATCTCGATTTGCGTAATGTTGTTTGTTTGGATTTTGAGAGTGTGGTTTGAGAAATAAAGTAGATGTAGGTTTTTTTGGAAGAGTTAAGTTGTAGGTGTAAGATGTGTAAGATTTTATGTCAAATCATGTTTGTTATGTGAGATAAATGTGTAAGAGATAAGTTACTTTATGTCAAATCAGAGTAGAGTTTGTATAGATTTTGTTTAGAGATAAGAAAATTGTTGTTTGTTTGGCTTTTGAAAAAGTAGTTTGAAAAAATTAATAGATGAAAAATTTATTTCAAAAGTAGAAAACATGTTTGTTTGGCATTTTCCAAACAGAAAAAAAATTTGAAAAACGCCAAACAAGCAGCACTTTATTTCACAGGGTCACCTGACAAACTCTAGATCTGGACCCTTATATTTTACTACGGCAATATTTATCAATCACTCATAATGTTAACTTGTCTGAGTGATATATATATAAGGCATAAAGCTGAAGCACACCCAAACCAAAGTAATACAAATTAACATATAGGGGTAAATGCAAAATAGTCCCCTATGTTATAGTAAATCTGTAAGAAATTACCCTATAAATTTTTTATTGTGCCAAATTTAGTTTAGGTACTTAAATGGCTCAATTATTACCATTTCAGTTTTTTTTTTTTTTTTTTTTTGTTTAGCAAGGGTATTTATGTCTTAGTCTTAATCACTTTCAAAGCGCGTCATACATTATAAGGGAACATCTCCCAGCGATTTAGTTCTGGTTCGTCACTTTATAAGGACTAATCTCTTCTACAAAATCAATCACTGGTTGATATCACTTTCATTAAGCCATTTTCTTTAAATAGATTGGAACCATTATTGTATGATTACGTCTATATTAAATGAACAATAATTTATCCACTGTATTTGAAAAATAAAATATCTTCACCAACTCCGTATCATGCTTCAACAACCTCATTTGTCAAGTCATTTCATCAAACATAGTGTGCATTACGGTTTACAATGACTTCATCAAAGATTAATATTCAATATCTAAGGATATCAAATAATCACAATAAAATATTGACATAGTCCAGGTTTTTAACTACATCAACTAAAATGAATCGTAAAGCGTAAAGACAGACAGACAACAGTAAACTTAAACCATTGGAGGACCCGAATGGATCCAACCCAAAACAACTTCACAAATAGATGTAGGTCTAAGGTTAATCCACATAATCATCACATCTAAGCCCATTTAACTGGGACCCCCAATTTGTCCCAACTGAACCCATTATATATTCCGGACTAGTGTGTGTTGCGAACTGCATGCCCCAATAACATCTCATCATTCACATTGACAAACACATGCACCCACGTATGGCGTTACAGGTTAAAATTTGGTTCTTTTGCATGATTTTTTAAATGAAAGATAAATTATGCATTACACGAAAGTGAATCAAATAGTTTGTTACTCAAATAGGAGGATAACCTCGATCACAAAAAATATCGACGGGAGGGAGTTCAAATCTAAATGACTACTCCAAATAACAAAATTTTCCATTTAGCGAGATTATGCGTCGCTTTATTCCCAAGACGGGGGACCTTCCTTGTTTTTAGTTCAATAGCTTATATTCTTTTTATTTTGATTGAATTTAAAATAGAGAATTTTTTTAGATATTTGTGGATGAAAACTTGATCCTTGGTATTGACAAGCTACATATTATAATTTTTTTGAAAAATCTTGGGAATCTTTTTCTCAAAATATTTCGAAAAATTATTATATACTAAATAAATGTTTTGAATAGACTCTGCTTTATGATTTCATTTCGTTTAACTCATAGTCAGAATGAATACAATAGTATTATTTAATATTTAGACCAGAACGCATTAAAATACTTATTTATTTATAATTCCACATCACCTCACAAGATAGCTAACATCACTCAAAATTTTATCCAATCACCTTTTGCCATCATTCATCTTGTGGGATCCATAACGGTCCAGATTCTCCCACGCTACGTGCTCTAATTGGCTGGACTGTCATATCAAGCTCCACTACACCACAAAAATAATACTCCAAGCGAGGTAAGAGTCGTGTCCAAACGAAACAAGACACATGTCGCCTCTACCTATAGTTGGAACGGCGGAGGAGGAAACTGACAATCTTTCTTCATAAGGTAAATCTCTAGAGCTAAAATATCTTCTCACACATTTTTTTCTTCTTTTATTTTTATTTTTATTTTTAGTTTACTTGGAGGGATTAATTTTATCTGTTTATGATTTCGACTCATATGTAAATTTTAGTTGTGTGATTTAATCTTAATTTACTCTGTTTTGTAATTAATTTAACTGATTCGAGCTCACTGAGTCAGATATTAGGAATAACTGAATTGTGGAAATTGGGGAGGGTTCAGGGATGAGGGTTTTTGGTTTTTATTCTTGAGGTGCAAAATGAGATCTGGAAAAAAGGGGAAAAGTTGAAAACCAAAAGAAATTACGGTTTGGATTTAGATTTATAGAAGTGTAACTAACATATTGCACTATTGTTGATTCGTGTTTAATTTTCATATATCTAAAACTTAAAGTCAATTGGACTGAAGTGACTGAGATCGGCTCTTTCAGTGGTATTTGGACTCAAAATCTCATTATGATTCCAAGCTTTCAATGAAAACTTCAAAGCTAAGTATTGGGTTGACTATTGTTTTTTAAATGCTCCAAGTTCGATCTGCTCTTAGTTTTCCTTCCTCTCGTTTTTATTTCTCTGTGTAGTTTGTATTTTGTTGCAGATAATCTTGTTCAATTGCTATATATTGACTGGTAGCTCTTCTTTGTAGTCTTACAATAATGGGGTCTTCCATGAATTTCAACAACTTTGGAGAACTAGATGGTAATGGTGGTGGGACTACTTATCCGTTGGCTCGACAGTCTTCCGTATATTCCTTGACCTTTGATGAGTTTCAGAACACTATGGGTGGTGGATCAGGAAAATGCTTTGGATCTATGAACATGGAGGAATTTCTAAAGAGCATTTGGACTGCTGAAGAGGGCCAGGCTATGGTGTCTTCTACCATTGGAGGAGGTGTTGCTCCTAGTGGAAATTTGCAGCGGCAGGGCTCGTTAACATTACCACGGACAATGAGCCTGAAAACTGTCGATGAAGTATGGAAGGATGTCCTTAAAGAAACTGTATGTGCAAAAGATGAAATCGCTAATGAGAGTTCAAACCTGGGGCCAAGGGAGCCCACTTTAGGTGAGATGACATTAGAAGAGTTTTTGGTTAGAGCAGGGATGGTTAGAGATGATATCCAGCCTTCTGAAAGGCCAAACAACATTGGACCTTTGAATGACTTTCCTCCGCAAAATGGTAATAACTCGGGATTAATACAGTTTCAACAATCATCGCAGAACCACGGTTCTTCTAGCAACCAACTTACGGAGCCAAATAATACGGTTTTCAGTTTTCCTAATTTAGGAACTAACGGGTCTTCTCAGCGACCACCTCAGCAGCCTCAGTATCAATTGCAGCCTCTATTTCCGAAGCAAACAACAGTAGCCTTTTCTGCCCCCTCACAACTTGGAAATCATCTACGTTTGGATGCTATTGTTAAGAGCAATGTAGAGACACCGTCTCCATCGCCTACACCTTATCATTTTGGTGAAGGGGGGCGAGGAAGAAGAACACCTGGTTCTTTGGAGAAAGTAGTAGAGAGGAGGCAGAGAAGAATGATTAAAAACAGAGAGTCTGCTGCAAGGTCACGAGATAGAAAACAGGTGAGTCATTACAAAGTATTATTATTAGTTACTATCGTGCCTGTTTTTCTTGTGACTCGTAAAAAATATTCATTCTTGGTGATTGGAATAAAGTGGTAAAAAAAATGGTAGCCTTGTGTGAATGCAGTAGTTTGTGAACTTAGTCATTAAATTAAGGTCCAGCAAATGAAATATTTATACGACTTTTATAGTTGACAAGTAAATATGCCTGCCCTTGATTTCAAAACTATATATGAACTAATAAACTCTACCAACTGAAACTTCATTTTGTTTTTGCGATGATGCCAAAAGATTATTTGCATATAGGTAGTGGCATCAATCTAAGACCATCTTCAAGGGACCATTTATAACTCAAATTATACTGCCAAAAAATTGAGCTCCAAGGGAGCTCTTATATTTTAAGACCCACAAAAAATTATAAGTTTGGCCTCTTAAATATAAGGGGCCAAAGTTAATTGTTAAAAGCTCTTTTTGCATTGAAAGTACAAATCTTTTGTACTTTTCCTGTAGAGAATTAAAAATATTTTAAAATAGTAATTCATATTATTTTTTTGAAATAATAATATTTTAATTTTATATTACTTTCACGAAATATTTAATTTAAATTCATAGAACACAATTATTTAATTTAAATTATTATTATTTTCTCAAAATAATAATATTTTATTATTATATTAAATAAATTTTATCATTATATTAAAAAATAAATATTAAATATATGTATATATATATATATATATCACTATTATTATATGTAAATCATAATTAAAAATAATTTATTAAATATAATCTAGATATTGGAATGAAATAGTGTTGTTGTTTAAAAGTAGAATCTTAAAATATAAACTAGCTGTTGGAGTGCAGAGTAAAAAGTGGGAATGTATAACACTGTTCACCCCTTAAATTATAAGATAAGAGGTCAAAATTTAAGAGGTCTGTTGGAGATGGTCTTACATGATTGTTAATTAAAGTGTCGGTGAGAGAGAGAGAAAAATATTTTGGATTTTTTGATTTGGAGTTGGAGAATTTTTTTGGACCAGCAAATTGGTTCCTTGATTTTGCCATTTCTTTGGGCATTCTTCATTAATATGATGAGTCACGAAGTCAGCACCATTTGTGAACCACATGCCGAAGATATGCTGCCTTCATTTCTCTCTATAATTGTTTCTAGAGATCTTTTTTCAACCACATTCAAAGGCGTGTAATTAGGAAATTTTTCTTGTTAGAATTTGCTTTCAATAATGGCTTGTGTTTCAAAAAAGGGGGGGGAGGGGGGTTTATCCTAGTATGTTTAAGTGACATCCTGATATTTATTTGTGACAATGTTAAGATAAGATGGTTTCCTATTTATTTACCTTACCTGTGGGAGTATGTTACCAGTCAGTGTCTTGAGTAAATTTCATTCAAATAATTTGCACATCCTGATGATTATTAATGGAATTGGAAAAATGCAGGCTTATACCCTGGAGTTGGAAGCAGAAATAGCAAAACTCAATGAAATGAACGAAGAGTTACGGAAAAAACAGGTATATTTGTTTAGACGGTCAAAATATGGTTTACGAATCATCAAACTGGAAACTAATGAATCTGACCAAATAAGTTTTCTCATGTTGATGCAGGAAGAAATAATGGAGATGCAGAAAAACCAGGTACTTGAGACTTTTTAGTGCTGGATTTTCCTCTATTTACCATTTACAGAAATGAATAAGAGGAAGTATAAAATTCGCAGCAAATGATTCATATTCTTTTTAGTTGTTACTTTTGTTTTGGAGCCAAGATGGTACTTATTCTTTTTGTATGTCCAGATCTTGGAGACCATGAATACACCCGGAGGAGGAAAGCGAATATGCTTGAGGAGGACTCAAACGGGGCCTTGGTAAAATTAGAGAACAAAGTCAATTGAGCCTTTGTTGGACAGTAGAAGTTAACAGCATATTAACCCCTAAACTTTATTTGGATAAAAGGTTTTGAACTTTAGTTTGATTTGGGAAAGATTGATTATGTGTATGTATAATATATATATCTGACTTTGAAATTGTTTATCTGGTTATATATTCTGATGTATTGTATCACAGTCGAACACAATTGCCCCCTCCCAAGCCAACCAGAGTTCACGCTCTATAATTACAAGTGTTCTTCAAATATTTGAAGGAAGGTCTCATTGTGCAATAACCCCCGTTTATTTAAATAAAATTGATTTATATAGTTAGCACTCTATATACACTTTGTTAACATAAATATAGGCATTAGTTATTAGGGAAAATTGCAAAATTGATTCCATAAAGTTCTATAACTAATATATTGGCAATATAGTCCTATTTCGGCTCGAATTGTGAATGTGTCCGTCAAGTCACTTGTCCCTTGCTGATGGTCATAAAAATTTGCAAAATTAGTTCCGTAACAAATGTGTCTTGGCAAAAAAGTCCTATAGCTTTTTGGACTATCAAAATAGTCATGTAACTAATATATTTTGGCAATTAAGTCCTGTAACTAAGTTTTTTTTGCAATTTAATCCTATGTTGGTCTAAACTGTGGTTTTTTTTCACTATGTCAGTCAAATTACCCATCCATTTCACGCAAAAAATTAACCCATACATGAAGAACACTAACTTAGAATTAATTTAGACTCACTATAATATTGGAAGGTATTCAAATAACACCAAAATTTACCAGCATAACATTAATTCCTATAAGGTACCTTATCACACTATATTGCCCAAAATTGCAACAAGGCACATATAGGACAAAAATCAATCTTCAACAACAAAATACTTTATTTTTTTTCTCAGAGAAAAAAAACAAAATCAGATTATTTAATAACGACAACGAATGAACTGCAATTAAGCTCAACAATTTGCTCGAAAGTAGTTACATGTAATCTCATAATTACATCAAAACTTAATCTTGAGATGAAGGTGAAGATTATGTTAGAACTTAATTGCATGTAATTTTAGTTACATGATTTAATTGCCAAATATATTAGTTATAGGACTTTTTTGCCAATCCAAAAAGTTACAGAACTTTTCGTCTATAAACAATAATTGTGGGACCAATTTGATATTTTTTCCACGTCAACGAGGGGATTAATTGTAAATTATAATTTTTGCTAACATTGACACGATATCCGAGGATTTTAAATGAAAATAACACAAGAAAATTTTGCGAATAGACGAAAACATAGAGGGCCTGTTTGTTTGGCGTTTGGGAAAGTAGTTTTGGAGAGTAGTGGAGGTTTGTGAAATAATTTCGATTTGTGTAATGTTGTTTGTTTGGATTTTGAGAGAGTGGTTTGAGAAATAAAGTAGGTGTAGGTTTTTTTGAAAGAGTTGGGTTGTAGGTGTAAGATGTGTAAGACTTTATGTCAAATCATGTTTGTTATGTGAGATAAATTGTGTAAGAGATAGGTTACTTTATGTCAAATCAAAGTAGAGTTAGTATAGGTTTTGTTTAGAGATAAAAAAATTGTTGTTTGTTTGGCTTTTGAGAGAGTAGTT
This sequence comes from Penstemon newberryi var. newberryi, assembly GCA_030819805.1. Lineage (NCBI taxonomy): Eukaryota > Viridiplantae > Streptophyta > Magnoliopsida > Lamiales > Plantaginaceae > Penstemon > Penstemon newberryi. The sequence continues at coordinate 7,975,228 of JAUALY010000004.1, read as the reverse complement.
TGAAAAAATTAATGGATGAAAAATTTATTTCGGAAAATAGAAAACATGTTTGTTTGGCATTTCCCAAACACGAAAAAATTCTGGGAAACGCCAAACAAACAGGCCCAGAGAGTAATTTTGCATTGTATTAAATAATAACAAGCAATACTATTTAGTCAATTTATCCTTTGAGTGCAGTTAGCTAATTAAATCATAACATCTGAAACCTTTAACCAATAAAAATAATAAAAGGTTTTATCTAATACATGGTGATTTTTGTCAATTAAAAGTAGGAATAAGCTTCTTCCGAGAGAGAGAATCTTTTTAAGAGGAAAAAGAAAACAAAAAAGGCACTCCGTATTTTAATTTCTTGAAAGAAGTGGAACGTGTAATGATAGCATAATAAAAAAGGGGAGATATGCCTATATGGAGGATTGAATCCGATATGAATTACAGCTCGGACAAGCTAAGCTCATTAGATACGGAACCCCTAAAAAACCACCTACCAAATAACCGGCCAACTACAATAAAGCTATAAGACGACGCCGCTCCACAGCAGAGCTACACTAATAAAGAGAGAAATCAGAAATGCTGAGAAATTTGGCACAGAGAGTTTCATCCTCGGCTTCCAGCCGTTCAATTTCACGGCGGGTGAGCCGGAATTCGCCATCCGACGCGGTTCGGCAATTATGTTCCGGTGTCCTACCCGACACACTCGACCGGAGCTCCGAATCATTCATTCGCAACTCCCAAGCAATGGAAGGCCTAATTTCTCAACTTCACTCGCAAATTCAACAGGCATGAGCTCTCTCTCTCTCTACGAGTGTGTGTTTTATTGTTACATGAGTATGTTGCTTAAGGTTTGTTGGTTTTTGGTGGAATAGGTGATGAATGGAGGAGGGCCTGAGGCGGTTAAGAGGAACAAAAGTAGGAATAAGCTTCTTCCGAGAGAGAGAATTGATCGCTTGATTGATCGTGGTTCTTCATTTCTTGAGCTTTCTCAGGTTAATTTTCTCTGATTTTATCAATTTTAATTGTCAAGATTACTCTCTGTTGATTTTATTATTTAAAAAGTGATGCATTTGTGCTTATTTTTATCACTTTTTATGTTTTAAACTTATCATCATGTGAAAATTACACCGTTCGTTATATCATTTAAAGTCTTAAAAATATGCATTCTTGTGTTTGCTCATGTTATTGATATACAATTTTGAATATAAAAATAAAAATAAAGAATCTTTAGGGTTCACTTAAGTATAATAATTGGAAAATGTGTTAATATTCTGCTTATTGCATACAGTAGGAGACTACTTGGCCAATATTATTTATATAACAATGCAAATGCAACAGTGATGCTATTGATAAGTTATTTCCGCAATTTTTTACTGTTCAGCATAAGTTATTTGCTTGTGAATATAGTTTTTGTGGATTATCATGCTTAATATGAGCAATCAATCAACCAGTTGGTTTTAGATTTCAAAATCCTTTTTCTAGTGCTTATTGGCTGATTAGATTATGTCCCGCCTAATTTCCTGCTCTCATGAAGCTTGCTGGCCATGAATTATATGATCATGCATTACCATCTGGTGGGATAATCACTGGTATTGGTCCAGTTCATGGGAAACTCTGTATGTTTGTTGCAAATGACCCCACTGTGAAGGGTGGAACATATTATCCCATCACTATCAAGAAACATCTTAGGGCACAAGAGATTGCAGCTCAGTGCAAACTACCCTGTATGTATCTCGTTGATAGCGGAGGTGCTTTCCTTCCGAAGCAGGCTGAAGTCTTTCCTGATAAAGAAAATTTTGGTAGAATTTTCTACAATCAAGCTGTGATGTCTGCAGAAGGCATTCCCCAGATTGCACTGGTGCTAGGTTCTTGCACGGCTGGTGGGGCTTATATACCTGCCATGGCCGATGAAAGTGTAATGGTCAAAGGAAATGGTACCATATTTCTTGCTGGACCTCCGCTTGTGAAGGTTAGTTGAAAATTTTAGTACTCCGAAAGGCCTTCTTGGATAGCCTTGGGATCGATTATAGTTTATCTTTTTGGTTGTTTTTTGTGTTCTAAGGACTTCAATTTTCAAATTAGTAATACTTTGAAGTTTTAGTAGGCTGCTACAGGAGAGGAAGTTTCTGCAGAAGACTTGGGGGGTGCATCTGTGCATTGTAGGACATCCGGTGTTTCAGACTACTTTGCTCAAGGTAAATAATCACATTTAACTAATTATATTGGTTTTTTTGAAGTCATGAAAATTGAACTTAGCTTGATATAGATGGACTTCAATTTTAAACCTGTGCTTAAATGAATTGCTGGTTTGTCTGTATTGTAGATGAGCTGCATGCACTTGCTATAGGAAGGAATATAGTTAAAAATCTGCATATGGCTGGCAGCACAGATGGATGGCACCATAAATTATCTAACTTCAAGGAGCCATTGTATGCTGCGGAGGAACTTCGTTCCATTGCACCAACAGACCTCAAGCAATCATTTGACATCCGATCAGTCATATCCCGTATTGTTGATGGAAGTGAATTTGATGAATTCAAGAAACTGTATGGCACTGTAGGGCCTTTTAATACCTTCAACTACTTTGTTTATCAATATTTCCTTGTCTTTCTGGCAGTAATATTGTCATCTGATTTTTCTTTAATGTCATGAACAGACACTTGTGACGGGCTTTGCAAGAATCTGCGGACAACCTGTTGGAATAATTGGGAACAATGGGGTATTGTTCAACGAGTCTGCTTTGAAAGGGACCCATTTTATCGAACTTTGCACTCAACGCAACATCCCACTGATCTTTCTTCAGAATATCACTGGCTTCATGGTATGCAGTATCCCTAATCTTGCTATTACTCTCATGATATGACACATTTTCTAGTCTTGTTAACTTAGATTATATTGCTTCCAGAATACATATATAATTTCAAATTAAAGTGAAATGTAGACAACTATTGGAGTGAACATCATAGTTACAAGACTTTTCAGTTGATTTGACGGACCAATAGGTTATGTCAGTGAAACTAGCTAGATTGAGAGATTCAATGACTAACTAGTAGCTCATTCTGATTTAAAAGATGTTTGCTGAGGAACACTGCATTATGTTTCCATGTGAAGCAATCTTAGTTCAATGTATACATTTACTGGGGAAATTTGAAATAGCTGAATGGTTTAGGTGCCAGCTCTTTGTTTATGCCGAAAAAGTAAATTATATGACTGTTTACTTGGATGGTCAATAAATCATGTGATGACCATTGCCTATCTAGATCTTGAGAATTTACTGTCTTTTAAGGGTGAAATTTTATGCTCATCTGTTTTATATTCCCCCCTTTTTATCCTATTTGAGGCATGTTAGATGAGATCATGTTAATTAGAATTCATAATAAACCTCTTGCCAAACAAACACGGCAGGTCGGTTCAAAATCTGAAGCCAATGGTATAGCAAAAGCTGGAGCTAAAATGGTGATGGCAGTTTCTTGCGCAAAGGTTAGTCTTTCAAAACACTGTCTTATGTCTATATTACACATATGTGCTTCCTTTGTTTCTGTTCTCAGTTTTTTTTAATATCTCTATGTACCATTTCAATTGTTTTTCGTTTCTATGGAGTGAGAAACCAAAACATATTTAAAATCTATTTAGGTTCCAAAAATTACGGTTATTGTTGGAGGAAGCTTCGGAGCTGGAAACTACGCCATGTGTGGGCGTGCATACAGCCCTAATTTCATGTTCTTTTGGCCAAACGCTAGAATATCTGTAATGGGTGGAGCTCAGGTAGCAAAACCGAAGATTATTACTTATATTAAAATCCTTATCAATTATCAAGACTTTATTTAAAGCTTAACCTTATTTTTTATTGTAATGTCGAATTTGTTCAAGGCTGCGGGTGTGCTGGCTCAGATCGAACGGGGCAACAAGAAAAAAGCTGGAGTTCAATGGAGCAAGGAAGAAGAGGAGAGTTTCAAAGCAGGAGTTGTGGAGGCGTATGAACGAGAAGGCAGTGCATATTATTCTACAGCAAGGCTTTGGGATGACGGTGTCATTGATCCAGCAGATACGAGAAAAATCTTGGGACTATGCCTTGCTGCTTCATTGAATCGTAAGCCTGAAAGTACTAAATACGGTGTCTTCAGAATGTAATGCTGATTACTCACCGGAGCTTATAAGAATTAGACATCAATAGCAGCCTTGTAAAAAGTTCAAGGCAATATCACTTGTTTGTTTTGTGGGAAGCTGGAGATTGACTGTGGGTGGAAGAATGGAATTAAAATTGTGTAGATGCAATTTTCAGTATGATGAAAAAGCAGTTTCTGTGTTTCCCCTGGTGTATTGATTTGATTTAATGTTTGAATAAGCAAACACCATATTTTTAAAATTGTTTATAATAAATGGATTTTCCAGGGAAAAGGCATTTTCGGCAAACTTTGTCCACAAAATTTTGGGACAAATTAGGTGTTTCGTTGAGGAGGTGGGATTATTAGTTCTACCTTTTTGTGGAACTGTGTGTTATTCTATTGAATTGGTAGATTATAATCATGGATAAGATGTCCATTTGAAAATGGCGAAAAGAAAAGCTATTGTTTTTGGGTCAATCGAAACAAATTATAGAATTGTTTTTATTCAGTATTTTTCTTTGATTTATAATTTTCTTTTTTTATCAAAAATCTCTGAAAAATAATTGAATATTTCCTAATATTTAACTGATCAATATATATTAAAAAAAATCCATAATTAGAATACTCTATAGATGATAATATAGTTGGTAAGAAAATATTCCTTTTGTATGATGAATTGGCCAATGAGAAAATATTCCTTTTGTGTGATGAATTGTTCGTTCTGGTTTTATAGACTCAATATAATTGGCAAGTTCCCAAGCAATTAGAAAATTATAAAAGAACAATTAGTAGTAGACCAACATTATTAACATAGACCAGCCCAATCCACTATTTAGTTTATGCAACAAAATATGGGAACCTTGATAGCCCAATCAAACACCCTCTAATAATATAAGATTTTTTTATTTAAAGTTAAAATAACTCTTATTTTTCCGGAAATTCAATCTACATAATCAAATGTTAAGAAAATTGACTTTAAAAAATGCAGCTGCACATGATAATTTTACTTAAGATTTCTCTGATTGATAATGACACAATCCTTATATTAACTAATTTTCCCCCAAGAAAAGAAAAGAAGATAAGAAAAGAAGATCATATATTCATATTTTCGACTCCCACACCTCTGTCAGTCACCATTCTCACCTAGAAATATAAAAACCCACGTGAATCATTTTCCAATTATCCATCTAATTAAAATTGAAGAAGAATAAAGAAATTAACCCCACTACGATTCAACTCTCTGTCTTCACTCGTTGTATACAATTTTTTTAACCTCCATCCCCACCCACCATCGCTTTCATTTCTGCAATTCAAATAAACCCGCAGCGACAGAGGAAAAAAAAAACCCGTATGTACATTTGCCAAATATTTATTAGTGTATTTTGCTCTTCATTTGTTGCATCAGAAATAGAATAGAAATGGTTGCTTCATGTTGCTCGAATGCTCTATTTTCTCTTCCTCGACACTCCCACCGTCGAAATGAGATCGTATTTGCGAGTCAGTTGCAGCCGGGTCACCGATTCGGGCTTTCGTTTCGGGTAGAGAGGAAACTCGGCCCCCAAAAATCGGGCTACCCTTTACGCGTCTCCTGTCTCGGTGATACCAAAGGTATTTAAACCCCGAAACCTCTTTGTACTGTTACGATCTTTGGTTGGAATTGTTTCTGGCTTACGTTTTTTATTTGTATTAACTCAAGATCTGACGAGTGTTTATTGATCATAGGTTTATAGGTAAGATCTCGTTATTTGTATGATGAATAGGCTTAAATGTTATTCTTGTTTGTACCCAAAATACTTTTCAAAGGCCAATGATGGCCTCTTTTTGTTCTTTGGTATTTTGATCTAGTCTGGATTAGTACATTTTCTTTTATAAATTGACTTGAACAGAATTGAATGTTTGTGTAGTTTCCGCAATTTAAATTAGAAAATTCAATTAGTAGTTTTTGTTAATTATAAAATGTACTTAATTGATTAGATAGTATATTGATCAGATCTATTTTCATTTCAAGTATATGGCAAAAATAACTAAAATTCTTGTTGCTGGACAAATATAGTGACGAATTCTATTTGTTGTACATGGTATTTCCGGTATTTGATTGTTCTAGCACTCCATTGTTGTTAATGGTGTATTTGAACGTCATACTGTCATCTTTTCATAAAGTAATTTTGTCTGTTTAGTTACCTATGTATTAGGGGTTTGGGGGTAATGATGGGAACGGAGATGTAATTCCCTTGTAATTCTTTCAAAATTTATAATGTTCGCATGTCAATTGTATCTGTTCTCGTGAAGTAATTTAAGTACTCCCTTTTCCCCTTAATTCATAAATAGTTTCGTATTTCTGGTGTGTACTATTAAGTATAGATTACGTTGCTGGATTACTTTCAATTGACTCCAACATGTAGATTACTATCAGTTTACATTGGCTATCATATTGTTACTTTAAGTTGCTGTATTCAGCTCAAATATAGCAAGATGTAAGTGTGAGATACTTATCATTTAGATCTCAACTAGTTATAAGTATTTGAACATATTCTTGCATTGAGATTGAGGAATGGGAAATTTTGTTCAGAGTAAACAATTTCTAATTCTATATGGGAAATTCTTGATGGGTGTTTGTCCCTGTTCATACTATTTCAGAAGAATGTTCGATTCTTTGTCTTCTGCAAGTCTGGTGGTGTTGAATCAAAAGGCTTAGAGTTACTTGTAAGAAGTAAAATCATTAACCAGCTTAGAGTGTTCTATACGTGGGGGTCTAGTTTAGATTCTTCTGAGAGAAATTTCAAACTAGTTATGTTATTTAATCATTTCTGACATTCAACGTGATATAAGGTGCCCCTTTTAGACGTCAAGATGATTACTTGTGCTATTTTAGCTATATCTGATTGGGCATCTAAAGATAGTTCTATAAAGAATGAGCTATTATTGCTTCTTTCGTACTGCCATTTGTACTTTTTTGAATTTGTCCTTCCTTAATTTTCCAGATCTGATAGATTAAGGCTATGTTTGGTTCTTCAGTTTCAATGAGTAAAATGAAAATGAACAAAAAATGAAGCTAAATGTTCTGCATTTGCTGCATTCTCCTTGCTTTACTCAATTTTAAGAACCAATCCCCATTTTCTTTTAGATTCTAACTTATTGAAAGCTCTTAAGAAAATAAGATAGATTCAAATGTTAGATCTTTTGTATCTTTTGGTTCGCCTCAAAATCTCTTCTGATTTTCTTATAACGTGCAGCTCCTATGGTTACTGGAAAATCATGGGATAAACTTATTTTACAAAGTGACGCACCAGTACTAGTCGAATTCTATGCTAGTTGGTGTGGACCCTGTCGTATGGTTCACCGAGTAATTGATGAGATAGCAACTGACTACTCCGGGAGATTGAAATGCTTTGTACTCGATGCAGACAAAGAAGCCCAAATCTCCGAGGACTATGATATTAAAGCTGTGCCTGTGGTTTTGCTGTTTAAAAATGGCGAGAAACGTGAATCTATTGTTGGAACCATGCCTAAGGATTTCTATGTTTCTGCCATTGAAAGGGTTCTGGCTTCATAGCTTTCGGAGTATTATGAGTGAGAAGTTAAGGTAGTGAGTTTAATTTTGTGCAAAGATTTGATGAAATGTGTTGTTTCATGTGGCAGCAATGTTAAGTGTTGATTTTAGTAAACATTGTATTCATGCGTTGTTCAATAATAGTCTAAATTTGTCTGGCAGTGCATTTTATACTTGAGATTTGAACTAGCTGTCCCATATACTGATATACGGTGAGGATCCTCTATACCACTATTAGTGTACCATACTTGTGTACCACTAATAAGTAATTGCCACATGTACATGTGGCAATTATTATAATTGTTACATGTACATGTGGCAATTACTTATTAGTGGTACACAAGTATGGTACACTAATAGTGGTATAGAGGATCTTGAGCCACTGATATAAGGCCAAGAGGAAGACTTTTATTTACAGCTCTCAATGGGGCGGATAAGGATCCGACCTGTCTAATTTTATCCATATTTATTTATTTTAGTCGATTACGATTCAGATCCTCAAAACATTTCTAATATCTATAAGTTCATCAGAAAATTGGTTTATCAATATTATTCAACTATAGACAAGTGTATAATATTTGTTATGGATACTTTGAACAAGATCAAATCCGTTTTAAGATAGAATTTTCAATCATTAATGACATCTTTTTTCTTTTGGGAGTTGTATGGTCAACATAGAACAAAATTTCGTTTCGAGTGTATATTTCCGTAAACGAAATATCAGAAACTTTTTAATAATCTTTCGGAAACGTTTTTGAAACACTAGGAAAAAAAAATACAAAATTAAGAAAATAAAAGATCCCAAGACAAACAAATAATTTTCGAATTACACTTTATTTTCGTTCCCGTTGTTTCAAAATGAAAATTTTCGACGGAAACTATGAAATTTTTGATCCATGTGATCAATAATGATGAGGATTGTTCAAATTAAGTACTTCTATCGAGTAGTAAGGTCAAAGTCGACAAGGATACTTATATTGGACAATGAACTTATTATTTTCAATTTAAATTACAAAAAAAAAAAATGAAGTATAGAAATAGATATTTAAAATTGATAAAGATGGTTTTGAGAAGTAGGTCAATTCAAACGATTATTCAAATAAAGAGAAAAATGGACCTTTTTTTTTTTTTTGATAATAGATTTTTATTTTTATGGTTTCCACTAAAAGAGACATATATAATTCCTCATTAGAACTAATGCCGTGCCAAATTTAAATAATGAAAAAATACACGCATGAAAAATACAATATTACGTAAAAGGATTGTTTAATCATCAAGCAAGAGGTACAACGTACACTGCAGTCCCCAATCTTTGCAGATAAGCGTCATGATTTTATTTCCTCATAATTTGCAAAAGTCGGTCTACGTTTGATTTTAATAATATACGGAGTATTAAATATTTATTGTCACAAATTCAGCAATTCTCTCCGCCTCCACCTTTCCGGCTTTCGTCCATCAGCTCCCCTTTTAGAGAAAAAAGCCCTTTAATAACTTATTTTCCCTTCTTTTTTAAATTTTTTAGTTATTATTACTGGGTACAAATTCTCACAGTCGCTGTCGATTCAACAGAAGTTCATATCCGTATGTAATCCGTTCTTAACTTTCTTTTATATATGCATAGTAATTCATGAGGGGTTTCTGAATCGATCTGTTTTTCAGAAGATAACAAAACTGGATCTTTAATTTTATTATGAGTTTGCTCTTTAATTGTGTTGTGAATCAGTAGTAGAATGATCTCTCTTTTTGTGTTTCTCGATTTTAATTATTTAGGTGTATGGTTGATCTTCTTTCAGGTACAGTGAAAATTACTAGGCCGGATTTTTTAGTAGCTTTTTTGAATTTGTTTATTACCAGAAGAAGTTTTAACTCACTTAGATTCTTCTCAGGTTCTGGAGCTAAAGCTTCAATGTTATGCTATTGATATACAATTCTTTCTTTATTTGCTTTTTCTTGAATTTTTTTATGGGATTCACATTTTTGTTTTCCTTTTATTGATTTATGATAGCCAATTTAGGATAATTGTAGTTATTGTTATGGATGGGATTATTGCCCATCTTTAGTTGTGTTGCCAAGGTTAATGAATCACGTAACCCTAGATTGAATGGGAATTAAATGCTGATACAAATTTAATAAATGATTCCAGTGTGTACAAGGGAGTCCTCTTAAAGATAGTTGGTTAGATGACTTCATTTTTTGAGTTTAATTTTAATTATAGCCAGTTATTATCATAAACTCAGGAAATTGTTCAGCATCTGATCACCCAAAAATTTATATATACAGTGTTATATTCTTAAGTCTGCAATGTCCCATTCCTTAAGTGTTACTTTTGTTGATTTCTATTCATTTAATGGCGTAAACATTTGAATTGTTCCGCTCAACTTTATCAATGACATATTGTTCTTAATATCAGGCCACTAACGCCTTGAATACACAATGATGTCGAGCTCAAGTACATATTCATTGGCATTTCAATCAGAATCCTTGAACCAGGACCCAAAAAACATCGCAATCTCAAACATGAATCTATCTCAACCTCCTCCTCCTCCTCCTCATCAAAATCGGAACTCCTCTCAGGGTCCTGTGGCTATTCTTTGGGACATTGAGAACTGTCCTGTACCAAGTGACGTCAGGCCCGAAGATGTATCTGGTTACATTAGAATGGCCTTACGGGTCCACCCCGTAATTGATGGAGCTGTCACAATGTTTTCCGCCTACGGAGATTTTAATGCCTTCCCGAGACGACTAAGAGAAGGTTGTCAGAGGACAGGTGTCAAGCTCATTGACGTGCCAAACGGGCGTAAAGATGCAGCCGACAAGGCAATCTTGGTCGACATGTTTCTTTTTGCTCTCGACAACCCTCCACCTTCATCAATTATGCTGATATCTGGAGATGTTGATTTTGCTCCAGCTCTCCATATTCTTGGTCAGAGAGGATACACTGTAATCCTTGTCGTTCCGTCTGGAGTCGGGGTATCATCTGCTTTAAGTAATGCGGGCAGGTTTGTTTGGGATTGGCCTAGTATTGCTCGTGGTGAAGGCTTTGTACCACCTCCCGTGAAAGCATTAATTCCTCCTCGTGGATGTCAGATCAGTGACAATGCGGAAGCACAAAATGAGGAAGAATCGATAGTTTATAGAGGGAGCTCAAGAGGGTATTACAATACAAGAGATTTTTCGATGGTATCACACTCTGTATCTGAGTTTAGTTCTAGTGCAATGTTAATGGCACAAAATCCTACAACTTCAAGATCATATAGTTTTCCATATGGTTTAAACGAAGTTCCTGCTTCTAATCAGAATGACTTGACATGGGTGCAACCAGGAGATCTAAATGGCTTGAAGGGACAACTTGTTAATTTACTTGAATTGTCGGGTGGGAGTTTGCCCCTAACTCGTCTTCCTGCAGATTATCAAAAAAATTATGGGAGGCCTTTGTACGTTTCTGAATATGGAGCTTTAAAGCTTGTACATATTCTTCAGAAAATGGCTGATTCGATTGCTATAGAGGGAAAAGGCCAAAGGAAGTTTGTTTGTTTACGGAACTCGAAACCCGGACCCTTTTGCCCTCCGGTGATTTTAGCGAGGAGGGATAATAAAGGAAAGGAAGCTCAAGAAGAAAACATTGATTTAATGGGTGGAGTCGGATCTTCGGATGAGTTATCAGATGAAGAAAGGGTGGTTCTTGATGAAAATGGTTGTAAGAATGAAGGAGATAAATGTAAATTGGTATCAACAAATGGTTGTACTCAGATAATTGACCAAAGTCTCAATAAGTTCAAATATGAGCTAGAAGAGATATTGGTGAGCTATTCTTGTCGGATTTTTCTCGATTGTTTTGAGGCAATATATCAGCAAAGATACAAAAGACAACTTGATTATGTGAGCTTTGGTGTAAATCATTTGGAAGAGCTTCTAGAAAAGGTGAGAGATGTAGTCACGTTGCAAGATGAGCCAGTAAGTAAAAGGAAGTTTTTAGTTGCTTTTGGTGGCTAGAAGAAGATTACATTTCCTGCATAATCACATTTCATTGACATCAGGCCTGAGGTAGGCTCATTTCTTTTAAGTGAAGTTATATGCTGGATGAAGGAATGCAATATTTGTCTTATTTTGTTGATAGTCTAACTTTTGTTGTATGTTTACTTTTGAATTCTTACTGTAACACTCACGCGAGAACCTGGGTTTAATTGTTACTTATAATTGTTTGGCTCGACTCTTTTCTCTTAAACTCAAAAAGTAGCTTACTATATCTGCAGGCTGCCATTGGAGAACTGGGCAACAAGGAAATTGATGCTTATAAACGACATCCTACTGCCTAAATGCGTGAGTTACTACCAAACCATGCATTATCATGTACTAGGAAACTTGTCCATACCTGACTTGGTCAAACCCATCCAACCACATGGCAAGTGTATTGCACTTGCTTTGTGATTGGTTACTGTTCTAGGAGTTCCATCCAATCTCAAAGCAAGTGTATTGCACTTGTCATGTAGTTACTCTGGGTTCGGCCGAACCTGGTTTTCCCCATATACTATATATCAACTAATTACCTCTAATTAGTTATTACTTTTACCATCTTCATCATCTAACAGAATTCTGACTTTGAAATACTGTGGTATCTGCTACTTAGTATTGAACTTTGAAGTTGTAAACCTAATTTGTGCGTGATAATATTTGGATATTTATGGCCCTTATGGTTTTAGTTTCAGATTTGGTGGCTTCTTGATGTGGGGATTTCAGCAGAGGTACCCATAACTGTACAACGAGCTTTCACTTTATCAGCTACAGAAAATATTTCAAGTCTGTTAGCTTGATGTAACATTTGATCTTCTTAACACGTACTTTTGTAATGGCAAGAAATTAGTGACAAATGTAAAATTATTTACTAGCTTTTCTTTCACCACCTCCATATGAGAAGGGGTTGAATTCAAGGCCCTGTCTTTGCAGATAGCACAAAGTGAACAACAATCTTGGTTCATTGGGTACAATAAAAGTCCTAATAAATAATTTCGTTATGAATTATTTATTTATTTTAAATAGATTAGATTCATGAATGAAAAGATCACTCAAACATACTAATAGATTCAAATCATATACAGATTAAAATTCGACCCATTGATAGCCCTGCACAAATTGTGGAGCAAGAGAGTATTTTGTTTTTTCACTTAAAATTACAAAATTAACTTCTCCAATTCAAAAGTTACGTCAATTATGTATTCATCATGATTCAAGCAACATTGCTTGGAAGGCTTTTCATGCCGCTTTATTGCTTTTACTCTTTCTATTTGAAGGAACAAAAATATACTTCAATTCTCCAAGTTTTTATTGAATAAAACAAGTAAAGCTAGAAAAAGTAAAAACGACTAATTTTGGCTTAATAGCCACATGCGAAAATTAGGATATATAGAGGCCGCAATTAGCTGAACTAATTCTTCGTGATAAAAATATCATATTAGGATCAGTATACCTACCGAATTATTAAACCAAATATTATATAAATATCAATGTTTAAGTCCGAAACAAATACTACAAGTTTAAATTTACTATTTGGCTAATCAATAATGATTCTTCTATATATGTTACATAAAATAAAGAAAAAGTGTATCCGTTTTTATTTCAAATAACCTTGTACCGCGCAATACTTGCATGCTTAACAAAAGAAAAAGGAAAAAAAAAAGTTTAAAAGGAAGGTTTAGTTAATTTTTTTTTAGTCAAATTCAAAATATAATACATTCGTTAAATCCAGATAAATAAATAAAAAAAATAATTAATTACTCACAAGAAAGAACAAACTATGAGATATTTTAAGAAAGGTTTAAGCGTAGGGATAAACAGTTTGTTATAAATAGGCCGACACTTCATACATAGCTCAGAGTCAGAGGTCTATCTCCTCCTCCTCTTAACTGAAATTGCAAAAGTTACACGCAAATTTTCCAGTTTGTTTTAGAGAGAGAAATCATTCTTCATCTTTTGAAAAAGTACATATATCAGTTTCACATTTTCACACAAACAAACACACTCACGCATATATGTATGTATGTATCTATATGTATATATTTCTGAATGTTATTGTGCACTGTGCAGGTTATGATGCGTTCCTATATGCGAATGCTGTTGCTGTTCTTCGCGGTTTTTCTCTTTGGTAATTCCACAGGTCTGAAGGTAATTTTAATCCTTTCTTTTTCTGCATTTTGCTCATTCATACGCTTATAAAACGTTTTTATTCTCTTTACTGATACGATTTTATTTGGATTTTTGAACCGTTACAGCAAGGAACCACGTGCGTGGCGAACAAAAACTGTGACGCAGGGCTCCACTGCGAGACTTGCCTTGCAAATGGCAATGTCAGGCCACGGTGCACTCGAACGCAGCCGATCAATCCCCTCTCTAAGGTTCGCACTGGATTCTCTGTGTTTACTACCTTACAAATTGTGCCTAATTTTTCTCCTCTTAATTTTGATGCTATAAGAACGACGACGTACGTTACTTCGTGTTAACAGTGCTGTTAGGATCACAGTGAGATGAACAGTGTAGATTATTATGAAAACAGTGAGTATTTGTTTGCGTTTCGATTACTGTTTGGTTGTTAATTTTGATGTGATTGGGTGTTAGGTGAAAGGATTGCCGTTTAATCGGTACTCATGGTTAACGACGCACAATGCGTTTGCTAGATTGGGGGCTAGGTCAGCAACAGGAAGCGTCATTTTATCACCGCAGAATCAACAAGACTCCATAACCGATCAACTCAATGTAAGTGCTTCAATTTGTGTGTCCTTTCTCGCTGCCTGTATATGTAAATGGGTTTTTGTATAATGTTTATTAAAATATGTGCTGTTGCCAGGATAAAAAGTAGGACTGTGGTGGTTGGGGGTTGGCAGTTGTCATTGATTATTCTTCTCCCTGTTTTTTTTCTCTCATTGATGGATGAATGTTTGTCGCTCATGATTTGTTTTTGAAACTAATTAAATATTTGATTGACTTAATAAATAATTAACTTTTAGCTTTGTAGAAATAAACAAATATCCTTGCTGCAGTATGACTTGTAGTATCACAGCGTGGCAGTTTTATATTAAACTATGTGAAAATTTAGCACTAATTGTTTCAAGATGGGTAGCACATGTTCACATGAATATTTTAATGCTGGAACAATTAAACAGAGCCTGGTGATGTTTTTTCAAGTAATTTGTTACATTAGTGACAGCATTGGCATCTTTGAAATGGCCCAATTCTGGAAATGCTTCAAGCTTATTTATTAGACTTCATGTTGAAGTGCAAGGTTAGGTGAATTGTAGTGAAATAAATACCTGCACACTATACAAATATATTATTAAATTTCAAGATTATAAGTACCTTTTAGTTTTAACAAAGATTTGAATAAGGAGTGTTCTTGTCTTAAAAAATCCTCAAACATGCTTCATTTCTAATTTAAGGATCGTCACGTTTAAGAAATTGTAGAGGGTCATAGGAACACAGAAGCATGTCACAGATTGCAGTAAAAGCAAAGTCCTAAACTTTTGATGCATTAGAATTGGTGACTTTACTCAAGTCAGAGTGAGCTGAGCTGACCTTATGAAGTTAGGAGCCTTAGTCAAAGTGCAAAATTTAGAAATAGGAGGACATCAATTCTAATAAGAACTTCTGTCCCCGAGTACAATCCAACCTAATTTGAAGGATGTTTCTGCTACAGTATGGACACAATATAACTTACCCGTAAAATAATTGGAGCATTTGTAGAAATAATTAAATTTTATCATTTTTTTTTTCTTTTCACTAACTTAATTTTTTGACTGACTAAGCTGTACTTGATGATTTCATTCCCTACAGAATGGTGTTAGAGGGTTGATGCTCGATATGTATGACTTCGAAAATGATATCTGGTTATGCCACTCATTTGGCGGGAAGTGCTACAACTACACAGCCTTTGTAAGTATGTGGACGGAGGATGTAATTAATATGGTTACCTAAGACATTTTCTTTATTGGACTTAGAAGAGTGTATCAGTACATTTACTGAAACTATTAAGCTCTTACTTCATACCTAATCTACTGAATTCTGCATGCCAGCAACCTGCAATAAATGTTTTGAAAGAGGTCCAACAATTTCTTACGTCGAATCCTACTGAAATAGTCACCATAATCATTGAAGATTATGTTGCATCTCCTAACGGCCTGACAAAGGTGTTTAATGCCGCTGGTTTGAGACAATTCTGGTTTCCAGTATCTCGAATGCCAAAAAATGGTGGAGAGTGGCCAACGGTCGATGATATGGTCCAACGGAATCAGCGTTTAGTAGTATTCACTTCTAAATCATCTAAAGAATCTTCAGAAGGCATTGCTTACGATTGGAAATACTTTGTAGAAAATCAATGTGAGCATTTTCTACAAACCAACGCCTTAGATTAAATATTTACTAAAGCCTTGCAACCTTATCTTGGTTGGATTGTGTACTTGCAGATGGTAATGGTGGAATGGGAGCTGGATCTTGTCCAAACCGTGCAGAATCACCTGCTATGAATGTAACATCAAGATCCCTAATCGTAATGAACTATTTTCCTGATAATCCCGATGTAGCTACAGCTTGCAAACACAATTCTGCCCCATTAATTAGCATGATGAATACATGTTATCAAGCAACTGGTGGAAGGTGGCCTAATTTCATCGCTGTTGATTTTTACAAGGTACATTGTATGTACTAGAAAATCTCACACAAACTAATAAGCCTTACTCCAAGAAATATGCAATATTTTTCAAGAAAATATTGAAATTCTGGGATGTAAAATCTTGCAGAGAAGCGATGGTGGAGGAGCATCTGAAGCAGTAGATACAGCAAATGGTCAACTAGTTTGTGGCTGCAAAAGCATATCCCTTTGCAAGGTTTGCAATTCTGAGATGGATCTCTTTAAAATTTGTAAATTTTAATAATATGTGAATCTTTTTTTGTGGTCGAGATTTTCAAGGTACAAATGCTTATCAATGAATATAAATGTAATAGAATGCTTTACTAATGGAAGTAAACCATTATTTTTTAAGCAGGAAAATATGACTTTTGGAGCATGCGAACTACCTCTGGCAAGTATAACCCCGACTTCTGCAGTAAAAAATGAAACTAGCTTCGGAAAATTTGACTGCAGACCTACTCAAATGCAATGGATGTATAGCGTACTTTTTATCGCAATTCTGCTATTGTGAATTCCATTCTTCTAATACTACGAGTTCCTTTTTGGATCTTTTAGACACAGAAAGTAGAGAACTCATGAACTATTAATCCAGTAAACGTTTTCCTTTTAGAGAACTGGTGAATTGTTAAAATAGATAGTGTCATGCTTTATTCCACAATTGAAATAGCAAGTAATGATCTCATTTGTGTATATTGTTCTCATCGTTTCAGTTAATTCTTTTAGTACTGGCTTTCAGTTGGACACTTATGATTAGGTGCAATATTCGTCAAGACATGCATCGATCTATGTCAATTATTACTGTCTCTAACTTTTGAACTGCATGTATTTGGTTACCATGCATGTTCACATATGTTATGGTGTGCTGCTCGGACATCTTAGAAATTCTAAGGGAAGGTAATGGAATCAAACTGTACGAGGAGTTAACATATTTGCTATTCTGCTCAAGTATAAATTAAGGGTTGCACATGGGCTGGTT
The DNA here is from genome assembly GCA_030819805.1 of Penstemon newberryi var. newberryi. NCBI lineage: Eukaryota > Viridiplantae > Streptophyta > Magnoliopsida > Lamiales > Plantaginaceae > Penstemon > Penstemon newberryi. The sequence goes on along the minus strand of JAUALY010000004.1, from coordinate 7,957,931 downwards.
TGGGCGGGTCAAAATGGTCCTGATCAAAACCAGCCAGATTGATCATCTTTTGGTTACTTGACTTATTTTTACCTCCAATCAAATATCTCTATCAACCCATATAAATTTTATCTCAACCCAATAGGAAGAGAAGAGTAAAAGAAAAGGATTAAATTATATTGAATTGGATTTGGTAGGATAAATCGGGTTGGTCTTATAGAAGAACTGGACTTGGAATATTTAAGAAACCCAAAATTTAATATTGTTAGAGCCCATATTGTAAAGTTGGGCCTCTAGTTCCTATCCAAATTCAATCAGCATTCTGTCTGGTCTTGGAATGCATGAATATGGAGTCAGTGAGACAAGTATTAAAGTTAGATGATATTCTATAAAGCCCATAGAACCTTATAGCATAGAATAGAACCAACAATTTAATTAAAAGAATCTTATAATTAAAAGACAATCGAGAATCTTATAGCATAGATAGAACCAACAATTTAATTACTGTAATGCGCAGGGCTCAATACTAGATAAGCTCAAACAAATTAAGCACATTTACCAAATCTATTTGATTCATTAATTTAATTACGCAAACCATGAATTAACACCATTGACAAAAATACTACACTTTCGGTAGAGGAAATTAATCGTGTCGGAGAATATATGATTCACCCGTGATATATATATATATATGTATTCAGTAATATAAATATAGTATATATAGGATATTCCATTATGCGTGTTTGCTTTGAGCTTAGGTCTTGGGTTCACATTTAGACCAAAAAAAGCATCAGTAAGATTTAATCAATCCATAATGCCATGGACTTTTGTTAATGATGAACTAGCAATCTAACTTAGTTACCAGGAAAAGAAAAAAGGGAATCTAAGCACACTTTCTTATTTGCAATCCAATTTCAAATTATCAATTTAATTTTCATATGATTCTAAAAACAACAAAATTTAAAAATCCGTTCTGCACAAATTAATAGACCGAGAATGTAACAAGAAGTTGCATAAAACTAACTATTTAACTTGAACAAAAATACAGATTAATGACAAGCGTGTGACCGGTCAATAGAGGAAATTAAATATTTATTTATACATACTAATAATCCTGATCTTCGAACACAAGGAAAATTCCACGAAGGTGATGTTGCGGAGTTGTTAATTAATATTTGAAGATATTTCACAATCAAAAATTTATTATGTACATTTTTTATAATAAATGAAATCTAAAGCATCATTATGAATAATTTTCTCTATCGGCATAATTATTTTAATGTCTTTAAATATTTTGTGGTTGCTTAGATTTTGCATGCGCATGCTTTGTTTGTTAGCAGCACTTATTATCCTTGACTTGTGAATAGATCCAGTCATTTCGGTTTTGCCCATAAGTTTGACTGCATGATGGAGACATTTTTACAAATAATTTCCAAATATAGAAATTGTTAGTTAACAAATTCATGATGGAGTCATTTTTTCTATGGGAAAAAAGAAATTTGAGTGACTTCATGCTTTCCTATACATTTTTTTTTTTAAGTAAAACTTGTTTAGATTTCTTAACAAAATTGATCTAAATGGTATCACTTCAAAGGTTTGCATAAATAAACTCATGTGAGCCAAATAATACAAATGAAAGTTGAAAATCTTGGATCTTCATTAAAGTTGTGTATGAATTTATTCTAATTATTAAATAAATCGAACTTTGGATTAAAAAAAAAAAGAAAAAAACTCGAACTCAGAATCGACATCGAACCACACTTTGAAAATGCTTGATGAACTTTTTTGTATTTTTTTCACTTACTATCAAATCTAATTTGACCTAAATCTCAAAAGAACTCATAAAACTAATGCATTCCCGTACGTCCCGAGGAGCCTATTAGCTAGCTAAATCACACAAATTTAGAAATAATATATCGTAATTCTCTATTTAAATTAGACAAAAAAAAGTCACATTTATTCGACCACATCAAATTTTACATAATGACTCCACTGATTATCACGACTGCCATGTGGAAAAGTGGATTCAATTATTTCATAATTGGACCACATATAAAGATTTGGTTTACATTTTCATTCATAGGTCGAATCTCACAAGCCAACTAGGCGTTTACTCCCTTTACACTCTAATCGTGCAATGCGAATTAAATACTTTATGTTAAACAAAATAATATTAGTTCTTTAATCACATAAAGTGCATCTAAAGAGTAAGAAAAAATCAACCATTACCCTACGCTAAACTTTCATTATTAAAGCATGTAAGAAGTTATATAGGGTTGTGTACAATTTAATCAAATTAAAGTTTGTTTCCTTTTTATATTTTCTTTTGCCCAATCCTTTTCGAGAACCGTATCCACTTAAAAATATTATTCCTTCGCAAGATTTTATATAATCCTATAGCTACATAATTTATACTTCATTCGTCCTATTTTTCTTTACCAACTGGTACTACTTAAATAATTTAATTAGTATGTTTTACTAATAAGTTAATGATAGCATATGATCACACAATATATATTAATATTATAAATATTTAATACACCACAAGTGTGAATAATATAACATGATAAATCACTTAAAAGATTGAAAAATTTGATCGAATAATATAGCTAATGGATTAAAAATAATGGAACAGATGGAGTAGTAATTGCTATCAGTATTCCGTAAGGCAAGAAAAACACAATCTAATACTTGTAGCACAATTCGTATATATACATATTTGAGGAACACACACCCTATAACTAATTCATGGTGGTTAGACGTACACTTCACTTAATATTATGATCATGAGAGTCAACATTTAGAAAATTAACGTCAAAATGAAATGGTTAAACCCCTTTCTTCATTCTCTATTTTACTTCACATCCATTTTAGAGTTATTGGGTTTCACATAAATTAGACATTTTTACTTGGTCAAATACATGACAACGATTTCTAAGGAGAATTCTTGCTCAAACCTAAATTGGTAGCTCCTAATCAAATAAGACAAACCTACGTAATACAAGAGTGTATAATTGTGTGTTTCAAGAATAACTAAATGCACAAAAAAAATATGGGCATGATATATGAACTAAAAACAATCAGGGCCTGTTTGTTTGGCGTTTGGGAAAGTAGTTTGGGAGAGTAGTGGAGGTTTGTGAAATAATCTCGATTTGCGTAATGTTGTTTGTTTGAGTTTTGAGAGAGTGGTTTGAGAAATAAAATAGGTATAGGTTTTTTTGGAAGAGTTGGGTTGTAGGTGTAAGATGTGTAAGACTTTATGTCAAATCATGTTTGTTATGTGAGATAAATTGTGTAAGAAATAGGTTACTTTATGTCAAATCAAAGTAGAGTTTGTATAGATTTTGTTTAGAGATAAGAAAATTGTTGTTTGTTTGGCTTTTGAGAGAGTAGTTTGAGAAAATTAAAGGATGAAAAATTTATTTCGGAAAATAGAAAACATGTTTGTTTGGCATTTCTCAAACACGAAAAAATTTTGGGAAACGCCAAACAAACAGGCCCTCAATATTTTAAGCAGTTGATATACATTTGAGCAATGACACGAGTTAATTTGAGTCACTAGACACACTATTCATTCCTTTTCTTATTTTTTTTTTTTTTTTTTTTTTTTTTTTTGATAATTGACACACTACTCATTCTATGATAAGAAAGAAAAAAAGGTGAGGTGTGAAAAAAAAAGGAAAAGATGAAGATTAGCATCTGAATTGTTAATGTAAAAGTTAGATCAAGTGAAAGAAGCCAACTGGTCCATGACATGAACAAGACATGTTGGGAGCTAAGTCATTTTTTATTCGAAAAATACCCTAAAAGTAACACACTCCAAAATCTTTTTCTCTTTATTTAATACATCAACTTTAAGTTTATCCTTTTACCTTAAACCATTCCCCTTTTTATGAAGTAGTAACAACTTTCACAATCTTGTCAGCCTAACAATTTGTTAATGAGGAGTTCGGAAATCTAGGGGTTCATATGGTTCTGTTGTGGCAATTATGAAACTAGGTCAGAACAATCTTAACTCGCATTTGTATGATACTCGTGTGAAATCTTAACCTCAAATCAAATGCAACCTATTGAAACTTATCAAACATTTCTCTATCTTAAACATTATAAAAATCATTGATTCAGCGTTTACCAGTTATTTTTTCTCATCTCAAATTTTATAAAAATCATTAATTTGACAATTATCATCTATTTATCATTCAAAACCCCAACATTCAAGTTCAATCCAAATCACATATCAAAATTTTAAAATCATCAAAACTCAACATTTTAACTCAATCTAAAATCACATTTTAAAGGTTTTACGTAAATCATTCAAATCAATATTTTCAAAAACGAAAACTCATTAAAATCAGACGAAAATCGATCCATATCTACCCACCATTTGTACCATAATTTGCTACGTAGGCAAACGCTTCAAATGAGGCATTTTCTGTTACCTAACTCAATATTGTGAAAAAAGTCTGTCCACAGCCTTCACCAAATAATAATAATGTGACAAACGTAGTAGTAGAAAATAAATAGAAATGTAGAATAGAAGTGGTAGAGGTGGAATGACAAACAGAAGTACAAAACAGAGCAGGAAAGAATTTAAATTTGGCTGTAGATGAGCTGGGGAACACGTGTTGTTTGTCACGTGCATCGGGAACAAACCAAAGGCTCAAGTTGTCCGGCCAACCCAGCTGCCCGGTTGACCACAGACAAACAGCGGTCCTCTCCTCTTTTGGAAAATATATATATATATACTTCATCATCATCTCTATTATATATCAACACTATATGTATATTATATCCAACATCACTCATTTTCTTGCTCATAAATAAGGAGGAATTAATCAACTTCAGATAAACTATACAATATATTACTTGTAACTTTTCACTTTCCTCAAATAATCGGCGCAACAACTAGGCATTAGTAGACAAAATCATCTCGTCAAAGTGTATTACATATTATACGTGTCTAGTTTTAATTTCATGGGTAACTTTTATAAATTAGAATAAAATTAGCTTCTTTTTTTTTATGCCATAAAATATCATATATATTCAATTTATTTTTATTAATTATTATTGTTTTACCAAAAAAAATATGATGGCTTTAAATAATTGTAATAAAATATAAATAATGACTGATATAGTCAGGACATCTTATGGAATTTATTCTATAATAGTAGTTTTCATGTTAAGTTTATCCGTTATTCACCGATGATACACGTTTCATCCGTTTCTTTACAAATTTCACCACTGTTCACCAATTTCACCCTAAGTTTCATAGATTCATATGCTTCCACTTTTAATTTTTTTTACTAGTTAATATATATTTTTTTAGCGATTTTTCCATTTTTTTTTTATCGGCTATAACATTTTTCATTGTTTTTCCATTTTTCTTCGATTATTTTTCCAATTTAAACCATTTTCCACCGATTTCACCTTGTTTTTGTCGGTTAAATTTTAACTTGTGTTCACTTATTTCACTAATTTCACATGTTATTCTTGAATTTTTCATTGATTAAACATGTTTTCACTGGTATTAAGATTTTTTGACTGATTTTACCATTTTTCACTGATTTTATCTGTTTCTTTACAAATTTCTCCCAAATTTTCATCGATTCATATGTTTTCACTGTTTAATTTTTTTTTTTAGCGATTTATCATTTTTTTATCTGTTATAACCTTCTTCATTGTTTTCCCGATTTTTGTCCATTTCTTTGTTTTTTTCGGCTTAAACCATTTTTCTACCGATTTTATCTTTTCTTTGTCAGTTAAACTTTTTTTAACTAAATTCACTCGTTTTTACCATTTTAACCCGTTTTCACATATTTCACATGTTTTTCTTTAATTTCACATGGATTTTCCATTGATTAAATATGTTTTTACCAACTTTACGCTTTTCTAACTGATTTTACCATTTTTTCACATGCTTTACACCTTTTTACTGAATTTCACTTGTTTCATCATTTTTTTTACAAATTCTACTCGAATTAATTTTCATCGATTTCACATATTTTCACAAACTTTACCTTATTTTAACAGATTTTGCTCGTTTTCATCCATTCTTCACAAATCTCACCCGAATTTTTATCTATTTCAAATGTATTTACGATTCCACATGCACTTCTTTTAACTGTTTGTTCACCAATTAACTCGGGCTTTCATCAATTTCACATGTTTTCATTGATTTTTTTTTTATTGATTTCAGCAATTTTCATCGATTTCACCAGTTTTTTGAGAATTTTCACGAAACGAATTCCATGAAAATTCCATGAAAGTACGAGATTATGCATGTCTTGATATTCTTTATATTTTGCTTCTCTAGCCAAATAACAATAAATACTTAGCTAAGTTACAAGCATTTTTTGTTCATTTATAGGTAAGATACGATTCTACTTTAACTTTTAAGTTTTTAATTTTCTTCTTCTTCTGTATAGCAGAATGATATTTAAGATAATTTAATTTTAATATTTTTCTTTTAGAGGATTGTACATGACTTATATTGTACTAAATCTTTTAATGATAAAAATAACATAATTTTACTTCAAATATAGTGTTGCTAAATTAAAATAATTTTACATGTATATTTTAGGAGCTATTTAAAATAACAATGTTTTTTTCTTATGGTTTTTTATTTTATTTATTATATGAGAAGAAAATTGGAGTTATAAAATTTGATGTAAAAGATAATTTCTAAATTTTAGAAAATTATGTAGGAGATAAATATAATAAGATTTCATGTCTAATTATTCTTCTTAAACTATTTTTACATATTTACCATTGAATTAAATATCACTTTACAACTCAAATAAGGGTATATTAATCTTTATAAAAAAAAAAAAAACTTAAATTATTGACACTTTTATAATAAGTAATAATAATAAATAATAATAATAGATTAGGAGTACGTATAATTGAATTAGAAAATTTGATTTAAACGATAATTCATCTTTAATGTTATCCAAGAGAGAAATCCTTGGACTTGGAAATAAATAAATAAAGTAGAGAGCAAAGACAGCCTGTCCCCCGCACATTCCTCTGTTCATCTTTGACCTTTGACCACTCCCATCAATTCCACCAGGGTTAGACCCTACAGTAAAATCCTGCACCTCCCAAAAACCAAAACACCTATTAATAATTTAATATATGTGCTGGTTCTGTCTTTGTACTGTTCTAAACCTTTGTATTTTTCAATCCATTATTTATAATTATTTGATGAATTTTTTTTGTCATTACATAAGTTCAATAATTCTCACATTTTTATTTTATTTTTTAGTATCAGTTTATTTGCATTGGATTTCGAGATTTTTTATGTTCTTGTCTGGATCAGCACTAAATTCATCCGTGCAACCGACCTATCCACGAGAGTGTTAATGTATTGGTCAAGAATGCCTAATGGGAAGTCTTCAAAATTTACCACATTTGGTTGGTTTATACGAGATCATTAAGTTTGAATGGTCGCTAAATTTAACTTGGAATCTCCAAAACTAACATAAATGTTACTACTACAACTTATTTACTACATTGTAATCAATGAAGAGTTGAAGCAACCAACCAAAGATGAGCGTCCAACTAATTTTCATTTATTACTCAATGACCATTGACCTCTCCCCTTAATTAAAATCTATGAATACTTTTTCCAAAATTTTAGCTCAAATTCATGGCAAAGGCAAACCAATAGTGCCACTATAGGGGTATGCTTGCCCATACCTGTTCGGCTCAATTAATTATACACATTTATATGACAACTGCAATAAGTTTATTTTGTGGTTTACAAGGGCGCGACCAATCACTTAAGATTATACTTACCTTGTGATTGGAATATCAAACATCGATTAGAATCTTAAGCTAATTTATTTATAGAGTGAATACAAGCAATTTTAGAGAAGTGATCATTAAGAAGATATGTGCAGTGTGGTCCGGTCAAGTAGATTGAAACTTTCCTATTTTGGCCAAAGGGGGAATAGGCAGTACTTTTGTCATATTCTAAATCTGTACCTGGAGATTTAATGAAAAGAACCCTTTGGCTTTGGGATAATCCTCATAAATATAGTTTCTAATTTGATGTATGTGTATTTGAAATGTCCTGTATTTTTGCAGTTTGAAGTAAACATCTGCGCGCGTATAAAAGCACTGGGGAAATTAATTAATTGTTCTTCTGAAAGGCAGACTTTATTTTCCATTTTCAAAGGCATGCTTCTCTTCCTCACTCTAGTGCTAGGCTACATATATATGTCTCGTTAATACAAACCATTTTAGGTAACTTTTATGCACCTATACTATAGAATGGATTTTTTTGTTGTTAGGATGGTCAAACATTGTTCTTTTTCTACCACAACCAAAATTAAAAGCTCTAATTGATGTTTGGTTATGGTTTCAATTTTTTTTTTTAATTCCAATTCTATCAGTTCAAATCTTATACTACTTCTATCACACCTTCACTATAATCTGCAAAAGAAAAACCCATTAAAACACTTTGGGTATAGTCAGTGAAAAAATTAATAAGTTACATTCTTTAATTAGGGATAAACGTTCAAATTTCAAGATTCATGATTCCTAATACTCTAAGAATTAATGACAAATAGAAAGTAGTAGTTATATTTTAGGTGAGATAATGCCAATTAACCCCCCCCCCCCCCCCCCCCCCTTTAAAGAAGTCATTTATCTCCTTCAACCGAAGTTAATTGCCACATTATCATAACACATGGGGTAAAGTGTCACATCTTAAAATGTTAAAGAGGCGGTGTGAAATTTTTATAAGATTAGAAAGAGTAAAATGTTATTTTTCATAAACATTATGAATATCACATGGCGTAATTGTCATTAACTCTATCATAGACATCACTTCATATGTCAAATTCGCACACCTCACCCTGTCGAACTCATTCAACCACAATGCAAGTGATAGACAAGTGTATTAATTCATACATGTTTTGTCATTGGTAACTTGACCGATATCCAATCACATGGCAACGAATTACACTTTACTCGTGAATGTTTTAGGTTCGAACAAGTCTGAAGGTTCAACTAAACCATATTTAGACTATAATTACCCTAAGGTTCGACATATTTATAGGTATAAATTCAATGTCAAATAAATACTAGTACTCATATTAGGTCACACAATGATAATTCAACTGCGAATGTGTTTTATTTAATTTTTTTTTGTGGTGATAAGCATTTTATTCAACTGCATATGTATTTTGTTTAACCTTTTTTGGTGAACCAAGCACAACTGAGAGAATGGATATAGCAACTCAACAAGGTAAAAACACAAAGGACAACTAAATCAACCCTACACACAATCACAGTTAAAGCTGAAATAAACAATGAGTAAAAGGACCTTTCTCAATTTATTCCAAGTGATGTAAACATGAGTTAGATTTTTCAGGGGGAAAAAAAAAAAGATGCGTCCCCACACACACATTCCGTTTGACCATCAAACACCCACCAACCCAACCATGGTTAAAAATACGAAACAACTATTCCCACGAGTAAATAAACCACACGTGTGGGCGGATGAAATAGGATACAATACATACATTATACATATAGTACAAATGGGTCAGAATAAAAACACAGAGCAATGTCCCTCTGTTCCCATTCGTATATAATCCATCCATCACTCCCCTAACAAATTCAGAGAGAATTTTTTGCAGTCTTCTTTGATTTAGTATCACTTTTATTTTTCCATATATAATCACGCACAGAGGAGAAATAATAATAATAATTAGTCCCAGTGTGAGAAGAAAGAACATGCCTGCAAGTTTAGAGCCTCTGGATATTAACGTACAGATCCCGTACTATTTCCGGTGTCCAATTTCATTAGAGCTGATGAGTGACCCGGTCACCGTTTGTACCGGTCAAACGTACGACCGTTCAAGCATCGAATCCTGGGTCGCCACCGGTAACACAACATGTCCAGTCACCCGGGTCCCTCTCACAGATTTCACTCTCATTCCAAACCACACACTCCGGCGACTAATTCAGGATTGGTGCGTCGCTAATCGGTCTTTCGGAGTCGAACGCATACCAACTCCAAAGCAACCAGCCGAACCGGTTCTGGTTCGGACCTTATTGAACCAGGCGTCGTCCGGATCGAGCCCCTACAGTTTGAGAGTCTCGGCTCTGAGAAGGTTGAGAGGATTAGCACGTGACTCGGATAAGAACCGTTCTGTTATTGCCGCTAGCAACGCACGTGAGATTTTGCTTTCAATTGTATTCGCTGATGTTGGTTCTGAACCGTCCGAATTAAATCACGAGTCGCTCGCGATTTTATCGATGTTTACGCTTTCCGAATCTGAGTGTATGTACGTCGCTTCCGATTCGGACCGGGTCGGGTATTTGGTAAATTTACTGTTTCATTCATCGATTGACATCCGAGTCAACTCGGCAGCGATGATTGAGGTCGTCGTGGCGGGGATACGATCGCCAGAGCTCCGATGCCAAATCAGCGGCACCGAAGGAATATTCGATGGAATTGTAGGAATCTTAAATTATCCATTGGCTTATCCAAGGGCGTTGAAGATCGGAATCAAAGCGCTTTTCGCTTTGTGTCTTGTGAAACAGCACCGCCTCAAGGCGGTGGCGGCGGGGGCGGTGGACGCGTTGATTGATAGGCTGGCGGAGTTTGAGAAGTGCGATTCGGAGAGAGCCCTGGCGACGGTAGAGCTGCTTTGCAGGATTCCGTCGGGTTGCTCGGCGTTTGCGTCGCACGCCCTGACGGTGCCGCTGTTGGTGAAAATCATATTGAAGATTTCCGATCGTGCGACGGAGTATGCGGCCGGAGCTTTGTTGTCGCTTTGTTCGGCGTCGGAGTTAGCTCAGAGTGACGCGGTGGCGGCCGGCGTGTTGACTCAGTTGTTGCTGCTTGTGCAGAGCGGTTGCACGGAGAGGGCGAAACGTAAAGCGCAAATGTTGCTAAAGTTACTGCGGGATTCGTGGCCACATGATTCGTTTACGAATTCGGATGATTTTGCAGGAAGCGACGTCGCTCCGTATTAATCTTTCTTATTTTAGTTTTTTTTCCTTTTCTCTTTCTTTCTTAATTTTAAATTTTATTTGCAGTTTAAAGGGAAATAGGTTTAAAATGATTTAGATTGGGTACATAAAGGGGACCTCTGTATTTTTGTATGTAAGATTTATTTTTGAGCAGGAAATATTTTTTTCTTAAAGAGAAAAAAGATTTGAAGAATATTTCAATCTATATTAAATTTTCTTTTATGTGCCCCTTTTTTTTCATGATTTTAGTTGAGGTGATGCTCCATGTGGTCAAGTGTTCGTCTATATAAAATGCATAAATGATATTATTTTCCCTTTTTGGTGTTAATAATTGACATATTAGAGAAATATATTGTTCATACTCAAGATAGTTTAAATGTAACATATATCTCACTCATATTATGTTTAATAAAATCATATGCATAACACAAACTAAGGAAAACATTAATGTTTTTTACTTAACAAGAACAATTAAATAAAAAAAAATGTGTTAAAATTCTTGTTTTCATTTATGATTTTTATCAAAAAAAAATTATGTAGAAGGACAATGAGTGTCCAAGGGGGAACACACTTGGTATTGTATATAAATTGATGGTTCAACTTCCTTTGACTGACCATAGAGTGGCCCAAATATTGCTGGAAGGAAGGAATAGAGGCGCATGCATATAAAAAGGTTGTTCATTAGGAATAATGGCATGTTAATGTTAGCCACAATATAATTGGAGTAGGGTACCCCCCGCACCACCCCTTGAATATTTGAAAAATATATATGTGGTGTAAATGGAATCTCACATGGGCTTCGGATATTTCAATTTCTTGACAGCAACTGGTGCTAATATATATATATATATATTATGTCCAACTTTTTTTTTCTCTCCATATATGTAGACATAGAACAAGAATATATGGGTCTAAAGAATTTAATTCTGTGTTTGAAGACAAGATTTGGGTAAATTTTTAATAGAACCATCAATGTGCTCCAGAACTTCTTTTTTTTAAAAACAAAATTTGTTTTGGATATTTTGGCAATGATTGGATCCATATAATTTGATAATTTTTTTATATAATTCTATGTCATGATGTGACTGGGGAACAAATTTTCAAGGCGTGTGCCAACAAGTATTAATTATGCATGTACTATTTTTAGTTTATGTTACAAAGAAATAATTATTTTCAATCCCGGTACAAATTATGCATAAAATTGGATTAATGTAACTATAACCATGGATTAAAAATTCCATAGACGTTTGTTTTTATTTAATTAAAACAAAAATTTAGAATAACTTAGATTTTTCAAAAAACTCAGATATTTCAAAAAATTCCGAGTAATTCTATCTTTTTCTCTAATACTTATTTGACATAAATATACCAAAAAAAAGCGAAATCTAATTGTTGACTATATATATATGATCTTCAAATTAATGGTTCACTCCGAAACATTTCTTTGAAAGATTGTGTTGCTCATCTTAGGAAGAAAAAATAATACGTTGCATTTTCATAGCATGGACAGCCCAATCAAAAGATTTATGGAATTTACAGAGGCCCATAGCCCATTTATTTTGCGCTCTAATGCTTTCTAAACTTGAGGCCCGTCAACCCAAATCTAATATCAGTTTTAATGTTTTAGATTATCGCGCTGCCGGAAATAGGCCTTTATTATCTGAAATGAAATAGGCCTTGTTTGTTTCAGTCTTTTCCATTGTGGGATTTTTCCTTTTGGAACAAATTATTTTTCTTAGGTTCGGGCCTGCAGAGGGGTTGGGAGGTTAAGGATTTTCTTTTTTCTTTTCCCCTCTTTTTTACTCCATATGTTTAATATTAACCTGCACTTTCATTTAAATTATTTAACTGAAATTTAGAGTTACTATTTCTTTATGGGGTGGACTAATTTTTTAAAAGAACATTTTTGGCATTCATCTTTTTTTCATAATTTTGGTCTTCTAAAAGAAGGTTTGATAAAGGACACAACAATTAATATCATTTACTGAAACCTTTAACGACCACAAATGAGAGAGTGTCTTTGTAACTATTACTCCCTCCATTTCAAATTACATAACGTTTAAGTTTTTTTCACAAGGATTAAAAAATCAATTAATACCCTAAATTTTAGGAAAGTAAGAGTAGTTGGACAAAATTACCCCGGAGAAGCAATTAAATTTTTTGTGACTCCCCATAATCCATCTCTTTCTTTCCTATACATCTTTCTTATCTCTCTTTTTAATGAAGAAGGGTAAAAATGTCAAAATAGCATTTAAGTTTATCTTGAATTCCTAAAGTGACATGAATTGTGAAAAAAAAAATCTCTCTAAAAAGACATGTACTGTGGAATGGAGGGAGTAAATCATATCGTCGCATTCAGTATTGACTTAAATGAATTAGGCAAAACTGGGAGTTTATAAGTATTGACTCCAAATTGCATTATTCATCCGATCGATCCATGAAACTTTTGGTTAGCTATATATATAAATCATGACTATGTACAGCTAGCTTCTTTAAATTGATGCAGATTAAGACACATGATAAATACTCAATTAAGCAGCAAATTGGACATACTATTACATATATACTTAAATAGTATTATAATTAAATTAATTAATTAATGCTTGAATCGATGAAACTTGAGATCTCCAATTTTGCCCAACATTAGAAGCTAATTAATACTATATACAATACATATACGGAAAAGGATGTATATACAGCAGTACAGAGATCCGGAATTAAAACAGATAATTAATACATCATAGTACTTAATTTTGCATACTTACATAATAATAATAAAAAATAAAAAAATAAAAAAATAAAAAGACTAGGTAGCTGTACATATAATAGATGCAAGGATAGTCCTGATGAATATCCTTTTAAGTTTTAGTAATATTATATTCTCGATCGATCGATCTGCAGCCAAATTAAGAATTAACCCACAGCATTATTTCTGCAGCAGCTTGCTTGTGTATTTCTTCCACTGGAAATGCCAGTGGGAACAGTTCATTACCACCATTTGCCTACATATACGTACATTGATCAATTAATTAATATATATCTATTTCAATGCCCAAAATAGGAATAACATTAAAATATGCTTTCAAATTACATATAACAACACAGAAAAGGAAATTTGCTAATTAAGATATTATAGTTATGACATTAAAGTGGAATATATGATTTTTTGTCAGATATAATATTGTTGAGAGCTTAATCTATATTTTCTTTTTTATATTTAAAGAAATCAAATCCTACCAGAATTATAATGTGGTATTTGTTTAGTTTTATACTAGTATAATTAGTTGGTTTATAATATTAAAAAAAAATTAGTTGGTTTATCATTATAATTTATTAGTGATTAAAGATGTTTTCAGAAAGAAAAAAAAAATAAGTCTTTTTGATATAATTTTGATGTGAATTTCTCATGTAAGAAAAAAAAAAAAACTACTAACAAATTGTGTGCAGTAAAACATGTAACTTCACACCAAAAAAACTAGCGTTGAAATAATTTTACAATGTATTATGTACTAGCTAGCGTGAATTAGCAACCACTTGTAGTGAAAAATTCATAAAATGCACATATCATGTGTTTTTAAATGCTAATTATTACTCCTATTAATTAAGGTACACGGAAATTATTATACATAAAAAACATATACGTTTATACAAATTATTCGAAGAAATAAGGCAATTTATTATGAAATTAAAGTATATATAGGCCAGCCAAAACTAATCAAATTTGTAAAAAAAAGCCCAAATTGAAACCCTAGCCTACATATACAAGAAAATAAATCTTATACATACTTGAATTAAAATTTCCATTTAATTTTCACCTAAAACGTGAAAACATCTCTTCTTTTGGATAAATCAAAACAATACATTTTTGGATACGTTTCTTCCATTTTTTTGATAAATAATTTTAGAAAAATTTGAAAAAGTACTCCAAGAAAAATAAAAGGTGACTAGTAAATTTTTAAAAAAATAAAAATGTATAATATAAGTTGGTGTATTGATAATTAAGACAAAAATAAATAGAAAAGGAAAAGGAGACTTACACGGGTATGAATCATGTACATGCACCTAGTCCGATCCGAAGAAACTTGAGCGGAAACAATCTCCACTTTATACTTGTCCAGCACAAAGCATATGGCTGTCAAAAGTCCGGGCTTTTTGGGCCCGCAAACGCTTATATGAGCATCCTTGCCACAAATATTGAGGATTACATTCGGGGAAGTCCACGTCTTGAAAACTGCAGGGTATTCAGGGCCCGTAAATATCGGGTTCGGGTTTCTGTAATTGGGTTTTGCTAAAGTAGTGACTGCAGGCGCAGCCATGTTGTGATTAGTACTTGTAGAACCCGGCTCAGTTAAAAAAGCAGCTCCCCTTGCGAGTTTATTTATAAAAAATGAATTATTATTATTATAATTATTAGTTTTGTAATTATTATTTATTCGAAAACGAAAATTGTCCAGCTTTCGTTTCCTTAGGTTTTGAAGAGTTTGTTGCAGCTTTTTTATGTACTGTACTGCTTCATCAACAATGGTGGATTTGTCTGCCTGCATATAAAATAAAATTAATTCAAGAAGAAATTAAAGATTTGGTAAGGTTAACTTAAAATTAATTAACAGCTTTTTCCTGCATGCAACTGTCTGTGGTAATTATTAAAAAATACTACTTCTTAATTATCAAAAAAAAAATAGCAGTACTAGTTCTGTCATCTGTGATGAAAGCACAAATTAATTAATTAATTAATTAAACTCGTACTTCCCAAAACAAAACAAAAAGAAATTAAAAATGGAATCTTTGTTAAGAATTAAATTGATTTTGACAGATCTAGAACCCATGTGTGTTGGATCTTATCTTGGATCAGAAATAAGATTCTTCTGAAATCAACTCGATTTAGACAGAAGGAAGAAATTAAAAAGCATTTCTATTTCTTCTTTTCAACCAAAAATGTCTGTCTGTTAGTATTTTTTTTTTCTTTTTTTAATTTGTATATATTTGTGTGTGTAAAATTATGTATTGTTTCACCAAAAAATAAAAGAAACTAATTAAATGATGCTATTAATTACCTTAGGAGGGAGGTGAGGGATTAAAGCATGAAGACTGGTAAACATATTTCTCATTTTCTTCCTCCTCTCTCTTTCAGTCCATATATGCAACTCATGTTCAGATTCACCAGCTGCTGCGGTACCTTTTCCTTTCTTTGCGGCTGCGGCCGTTCTCTTCTTCCCCTTTGGTGGCAGCGGCGGCAGCCGCAGCCCCAGCGGAACTTTCTCAGTACCCTTCTTCTCCGCCGCCTGCGCCTGTTCTTCTTTTGGAATATTGCTAATTATTATCTTGCTGCAGTCTTCCTCATGACCTTGTAAAATTGGAAATGACCATGATTGATCTTCGTCCCACATCATGTTTCCATGGCCTAATTCTTGTTCATCGCCCATACTCAAAACTATTTATGAAAGAAAATTTATATAAGTATATGCTTCAAGGATTATAATTATATATATAGGAGGGGTGGGGGAGGAGAAGCTAGTATGCTTAGCATAGGAAGAGGTGATGAGAGGGGCAAATATATAGAGGGCTACTGCCAATGCTGGTGGTAACTGATAAACTTTCATTTGAGCTCGGTTTGTCATATATATTAAAATGTTTTTGAGTCTGGAATTTTCTAAATTATAACTCTATTTCAGCTCGACTTGACAAACTAAAAATTCACAAATTATCTCAAAGTTTAAAAATAATTATTTAACAATCAAATGAGAAAATTCTTGTCTAGACCTTGTTTGACCAAGCTCATATAATCGTCAAACAAACAAGTGTATTGCACTTAGTTTGTGCTTGGTCACTCTCCTAGCTAGGAGTTTCATCCAATCTCAAAACAAGTTCACTTGACATGTAGTTACTTTAGGTTCAGTCAAACCCGATTTAAATAAGAATTTCCCCAATCAAATCAAATCTAAACTCAATAAAATATACAAAACAAGCTTGAACTTTGTTGTTCAACTTTACTTTTATTCATATATGACCATAATTGTAAATACATTAAAGATGTGATTTGGTGGGTGCTAAATGAGAATAGACCAAAATATAATCATAAGCCAAAATGCCGTTACTGGCTTCAAAACAAAAATCAGTAGCTAAAGCAAACTACACAAGTTTTCTCTCTCTAGGGGGTCCCACTTTGTTGAGAAATTATGTAGTATAATAGTTGCACCACATCATCAAGTACACGTGGTATATCCCACCAATACATTTCTCACATGTGGAGTGAAAATTCACATCAGTCATATATGTTTTGGCCAATGTGAACACATTTTTCAATTCTTACTTTTATGGAGGACATGACTGATGTGAATTCTCCCTCCACATGTGAAAAGTGCATTGGTGGGCTGCACTACGTGTACTTAATGATGTGGTGTAGCGGTTGCACTAAATAATTTCTCCAATTTTTGAACGGGGTCTATTTTGCTAAATTACTAATTTCTAATTTTCATTATGGTAATAACTTTGTAACAACTACGGCATACCATGACTCTTGATTTCTTGATTTATCATACATGAAGTGAAGTTATCCTTTTCTTCCTTTTCAAAGATTATAACTATCTATCTAATGGAAAAAAAGCTAGTCAATTATCTTTTGTTTGAGGTACATGTTGATAAAATTTGAGAACCTCAAATAAACTTGTTAGTTCGATCGTATCCTTTCTTTACCGTACATGATGTTATATTGGCGGCAAGGAAATTAAGTTACAAAATACATAATGTAATGATGACTAGCTTAATAGATTTTGGAATTACTTAGCATAATTATACGTTTTATGAGTGCATGTTATCTAATTATTAATAATATGATTATTGATTTATGACGCGTATAAATTTATATTTTATATTTATCGAAAACGACAATTTTATTTCCGACATGACTACGATAAAATATATCTATGTTTTTGTCTTGTAACTATGTCAATTGACACACTTTGAAGTAGGCGGCAAAGTGTTAGCAACGTGGACGTACATACGTAATTCCTTATTATAGTTGTTTTTCCTGTCGAGTTTTATATGTAAAACTTGATAAGTTTTTATTTAAGTAGGAACCTCTCTCAACAGAGATTCGAACATGAATTTACTACTTTATAGTGATTAATCTCTTTCATTAGACCAATCACTTTTTGTGGTATAAGACATGAAATTTACTAGTAGATTGTTATGTTTTTTTTATTAAGGTAAAAAGTTTCTTTGTTGAGAAGATATATAATAGTATGCTCTTTGTTATACAACTAGCTTACTGATAAGGAGTTTCATTGCACGTAACTTACGTTTATATACAATAATATTTTAATAACACATTTGTCTTTACATTTTAAGTTTACATAAAACTAAAACGTGAATAGTATTGTTCTTCTTGTTTCATGTAATGATTTTCTTTAAATTTGTTTGTATCCTCTTTTCTATATTATATTGGTGGTAAAGAAACAAGTTACCAAATATATTTCACTTTTATTGTTACAAAGTAGGTGGTTTTATTTAATTGGAATCAAGTGAATATGCATGTTCCTTTTCATTCTCCAAATAACACCATATTTTATGTTCACTTAAGATTAATAGGACAAACAAGTACAATGTTATGATGAATGAAAACATTTGTTAGCTTGTATATTTTTATTGAAATTTACAATTTAGTAGTTGGGTAATAATTCTTATACTCGATCCTAGGAGTATTATTTTAATTTATTGCCTTGTTCTAATACTCATGATAAAGTATTTGTGAGCACGAAAGTTTTAACTATTTAACTATACGTGAAACGTGATTAGTTTTACATGAAAGACATGTTTATCGCTCATTATATATAATTATAACTTGTAGTAATTACATGCTACGCGCATTGGTGCACACTTTTTCACACAACTTAAAACTTACTTTTAACTACAATTGTGCGCACATGCATGTAAAATGTTCTAATTTAAAATTTTCCATAACAAATCTATCAAAAAGTTGAAATAATATAATGAAAAGAAGTAAAAATTGATTGGCATAGTGGTTCTTCCTTTATCCACTCTGTAGAATTAGGATGCATCTGTGTAACACGAATAGTAGTATAAGTTAACACTTTTCATTCTTTAATTACACGGTGAAAAATAAAACTAAAAATAAATTACATATATGTAAGTATCATAAAGAGAAAAGAAACGGAAAAGGTTGGTAACATGGATATGGCTTGTACTAGAAGAGTTGTGTTGTGTTTGATTTGATCTATGTATGTGACTTGTTCAATACCTTCACGACTCATAGCATCATTCTTCGTCAATTACGACTGGAAATTTCATATGTTAAAAGGTATATATATACAATTAATAGAGGTTATTTTCCTCTTCCTATTTGGGTAACATACCAATTTGGGATTGGGGGGTGGGTTTAGTTTTTACTTTTTATTTTTAATTAAATAATTTTATTAATTATACATAAACTTTATTATTTTAATAAATATTAAATAGGATTAATATTATATAGATTTTTTTTTCCAGATTTTATATTAAATGTTATTTAATATATTAATATTATTTATAAAATTAAATTAGTATAATAGATATGTAAATATAATAAGTATTGAGGGTAAAATAGTATTTAATTTAAAAAACTCACGGTGTTACCTATTTAACATAGAAGGAGAGATTGTGTATAATTTTGTAAACACAAGGGAATTCCTTGAGAAAAGAATAACATAGGGGAGTTATGTGCAGGCTTCCCAAAAACACATGTCGGTTGACATTTTATGATGCCGACTTTGGGTGGACATTATTACGAACTTCATTTCGTATCTTTGGAAATTTTGCATTTCACTACATGAATGTTTCAACGGTTCCATAGAAATTTGTCTGAAAAATTCTTCAAAAGTTTTTAATAAATATCTGACTAAAACATGCCAATGAAGCGAAATTTTAATTCATAACAGCCACTGCCAAATGTAACAATTTATGAATTGCAACAATTTAAAACCAAAGAACAAGTTCATCAAATTAAGCA
The DNA here is from genome assembly GCA_030819805.1 of Penstemon newberryi var. newberryi. Lineage (NCBI taxonomy): Eukaryota > Viridiplantae > Streptophyta > Magnoliopsida > Lamiales > Plantaginaceae > Penstemon > Penstemon newberryi. The sequence continues at coordinate 7,937,959 of JAUALY010000004.1, read as the reverse complement.
ATTATAATGTACAAAACAAAAGAGTCTGACGGTGAGAAGCAAAGTGATACGTAAAGAACACTTCGAAAAGAGAAAATAGCATTTTTTTTTTGTGTCTCATGTGAGTTGATTTCAGTATTTTTAAAAATACTCTCAATTTTATAAAATATTTTGCACATTTCATGGCATCTTGGGAGACCAAAATACAATAATCCTATTGAACAAAAAAGATGTTAGATATGGAGTATTCTATAGGGTTAAAAAAATAAAAATATTTTAAAGAATTGAAACAAAAAGAATGCATGTGGATGGGTTTTGGCCCGGTCTCGCGGGTTTCGCAAGACCGAGCCAAAACTCTTTCAAATGAGTTTTCGCCAAACCCATAAAACCATCAAAAACCTATTCAGAAATCACACTCAAACTCTTCAAATCTATAAAACATTGATTTGACACCTACCATCTACTTTTTCTCTCAAATTTCATTAAAAAATGCATTGATTTGACACCTACCACCTACTTTTTCCCCTAAACCTCAACATCCAAATTCAATTCAAGTGGGATTTCAACTTATTCAAACCACAAAACCCAACAGCCAAAACTCATCCAAATGAGGTCTCAAATGTTTCATCGAAACCACCCAAACCAATTTTTTTTAAACTGAGACCTGCCAAATAGATCCAAAATGCAATTTTATAAAACATGCCGAGCCTAGAAATTATATATTCAAATTCAAATTATTTTAAAACGTAGGAGCAAAAGTTAAATTTTATAAAGTAGTAGAATAAAATAAGTGAGGTCCAATCCGGTGGAACTAAAAATGCAATTTTGGTTGTTTGAAAGAAGCAGCTTGATTTTAGGGGGACGGTGCAGTTGTGCATGTACGCACTAAAAAAAAGCCTTTACTGAACTTTTTTTTTCTGTACTATGTATTTTGTAGTGAGAATGAAAAGGTAGGAGTATAAAAGTAAAAGCAGGGGGGAGTAAAATAAGTACTTTTAATTTGTTTGTGTATGGGTGTGACGTAATAAATTCTGCAAAAGTGGGGTTTGGTTTGGTTGATGGATGATTTTTGAGTGATTTATGGTTAAATGCTTGCGTTTAGTAATCATGATATTCTGTCTCCTTCCTTCTTGTTTTTGGGGGAAAATGCAAGACACTCCCCTGTGTTATGCTAAACCTGCAAGAAACTACCCTGTGAAATTTTTATTGCGCCAAACTCCCTTGTGTTTTCAAAAACCATGCAAAAAACACCCAATTTGTAAAAAATAGGTCGTTTTGAATCGACATATTTCAAGAAATAATTTTAAAAATATACCACGTGAAGTTATAGGGATCAACTTGAAGTATTTTAAAAATGGTTTCTTGAAATATGTCGATCCAAAATGACCTATTTTTTACAAATTAGGTGTTTTTTGCAGGGTTTTTGAAAACACAAGGAAGTTTGGTGCAATAAAAATTTCACAGGGTAGTTTCTTGCAGGTTTAGCAAAACACAGGGGAGTATTTTGCATTTATCCCTTGTTTTTGGCTCTTCCTAATCCCCAACCTCTCATTTCCTCCTCCTCATTGCCTACGTGGCATAACATGCACGCTATTTTCAGATCGTAGAATTAGACTTTTTTAATTCAATAATAATAATATTCGCAGCAATAAAATTTCATCATTATCTTCTTCCTCTTCGATAAATATAAGTGAATTATCGAAAAACTACAATTTAAATATTTTACAGAGTCATCCCTCTTAAATTTTTTTCTTCATGTTAATCTCTACTAAGAGTTATTTATTTCACTTTGGCACTTTTCAGGCTGAGCAGGACGAATTCCATATCATGTGACCTGCAATATAACTTTTATGGGGGATTTAAGTATAACACTATCATAGCGAATGAACAAAAGAGCCTCCGTTGTTACAATTGTCAAAATGAAAATCTTAATAGGAACTATGTAAAAAGTTAATGATAAAAAAGATCATTAGTAATATTTATCCAATTATTAACTATACATTATGCACTTGTAATTCCACATTCAAGATACAAATATTGTAACATCGATGAATAGAAATATAATAATATATTTCAGTGATACGTTCGCCTCTTCCGCCTTGTTAGTAAATGGAAAAATAAATAAATTTTCAGGCAAGGTTATTCCGCTTGCGAAGCAATGCCGCATGGAACCTCTATCGGTCTATCCCACTACAAGTGCCGCAACAACCTTACCATGTCCAAATTCCAAACAATTAGCTAGCCAACTCTTACAGCTTCTTTAAATTTTGTAAAAAAAGTTTAACTTCAATTTTAAAAAGTCGAATTTCAAATGTTGGTTGTACATTTCTATCTCTCAATCACACCCACACCCCTATCGGACAAACACAAGGACAACCTAGTCTAGAAGATAGAAGAATTCATTCTCCCGATCTTATGAGATTGTAAATGCACCGCATCATATATTGTGAAATCATTATAACAAAATATATTTATATTATATTGTGAAAGCAAAAATGAATAACATGATGCATTTACAATCACAAGATCTAGAACATACTCATAGACAAGATCTTTTTGAGAATTTTCCACCTCTTTTCTCTTCTTTGAAATCAACAACACATAAAATGTAAAAACACATTATCTTAACATAAAGACCAGATTATTTCACAGTACAAAATCAACACAAATATTGTCTGTAAGGATGTCCAAAACCATATCATCATATCAAATTTTTTTAACAATACAAAAATCTCATAAATCACAAAAATTAAAATTATCACATACATGACCACTTCATTAACTACTCATCCCTAGGCACCCTTTCATTCTTTTATCCCACATAGTTAATTCATGGGCAAGAAACGAAAGAGATTCGGATGAGAACTAAACTCCATGAACTAGTATCGACGAAATGGATAAAACGAAAGATACGACCCTGCAAAGGGCATATTGTTTTTTGTCTGAAGGGAATTTTCGGAAGAGTTCTAGATCTCTTACCAAAAACGCCCGTCTAAAGTTTTTTGTTTGAAGGGTATTTTTGGGAGAGTTCTTGATCTCCCACGAAAAATGCCCGTTTCAAGTTTTTTGTTGGAAGGGTATTTTTGGAAGAGTGCTTGATCTCCCACCGTAAATGCCCGTTTCAAGTATTCAAGGCAGTCATTTTACAGATGGGACACAAGTTCTTCAGTAGTAACCACTGTTTGATGCAACCGGAGTGAAACTCGTGGCCACAGTCCAATATCCCAATCTCATTTCCAGCAATGTAATTCTCCTAATCAATATGAACATTAAAAAAAAAACATCAAGTGGGTAACAGAATCTTAAATATTTAATGGAAAGGGGAAAAAGGGAAACTGCTGACTCCAGCTGGCGATATTTAGAGAGTAGTAAAGACATGAGACGAACCTGACATATACAACATGGCTCCGTATTTGGTGAGGCTCTCGTTCCTGCATACTTTCTCTGATTCATTGAGCCTCTAATTTTATCCTCGGTCAGTCCAGTATTCACGTCCCCTATTCTTTCCTCCAAAGCTAACAGTTCCTGTTACATAAAATGGATTTTTGACGTTATCCGTTAAAACTTCCTCAGCGAAATTGGATTTTTAATTCTTCAGGAGTGGACACTAAAAACTTTAGTGTCATGCGTTTTCAATAATAGCACTTTTAGTCCCGACTGTTTTGCACATTTTTGCCATTTTTTCCTCTTTACATCCGGTGGGATAGCCTCTGTTTCGCTCTTTTGGTCACAAACGACTGTCTCTATCTTGGAATCTCGTCCCAAATTGAACGGAAACAGGGGGAGGACGAAAGGTGCAAAAAGAAGTTCAAAATTTGGGACCAAAAGTGCTATTTTTACAAAGACGGACATGTGTTGTGAGACTAAGAAATGCAATTTTTTGTCTCATTCTTTCGAAATCGAAGTCCAAACAGATAGTTGATAGCTCAATGGATTTCTGTACCTCATAGGACATATTGTCAACATCAAGCCTCAAGTCTCTGTGTCGATCATGCAAGTCCGCAAATCCAATCCTTAAAGGTTCCATTATCACATAATCCTGAAAAGGAGAAGTAAAGTTTTTTTGTACCTTAAGTCTCCCACCAAATAAATACATGCATTATAACTAAAATGGTATTTCACTGAAATTGATTACAACTACCTCCACACTACTCACACGTAAGAGTAGCGCAAAAACCAAACCGCTGTGGGCCCAGCTGAGTCTATTCAGATTTAATAGAACAGGAAAAGATCATAAAAGACTCACGAAATAGTTGATAGTATCAAATGTGAGCTGATCAGACAGTCAACTATTAGGTTTATAACAGACGATCCAATCTTTTTGAGGTAACAATGACTAAAGGTGGTACTACTTAAATAAACATAAAGTTTAAAGTTCCATTCTATATATGATCCACTGTTACAAAAAATTTAGCACGTTTGCTATCATCTGAAACGAAACTAATAATTATTATGGAGTATTATACATGAAATTAATTACAAATCTATATATTATTACAACTGTAAATTTAATCAAGTTGATTGGTCAGCAACTTCACGAAACCACCGGGGCAGTGGTAGTCCCGGTGGTAGTACCGTAGTAGTAGTAGTATTACTTTGAAGAAGCCACTTTATGACAATGTGACATGTCAGCACATTTAATTTCAATGGAAATTAACCCTTTTTTAGCACCCCCTAATCCGCGTAACCCATCTTTGGATCTGTTCTGTAAAGCTTATGCTTTAGAAGATGACATTAGACTATTGGCCTTTTAGTGCATCTTCCCGTACATAATCTAAAGGTCTTTAAGTTTTTAGTATCAGACTATCATTCAATGAAGTCTTAAGATTTAACTTCTTGGTGAGGACTGAGGAGTTTGACATATTTACACTTAATTTAGATTATCCACATGATAACTAACATTGTCTTTTATTGCGTAATAGACCAAAGTATAAATACACTCCATGAGAACCACTTCAACTATTTCATGTCTCCATAATGGCTTGCAAAGTCAACTTTGTTCCACCGACAAATAATGGTGTTTTGATTGCATGACTCTGGTCCAGCATGTGAATCCATATTAGTCTCATTAACTTTTTCGGTGTTGAAAGTATTCCCCTGCATTTTATTTTTTTTATTTTGGTTTTCAAGCAACATATCATCATTGTTGTTATTATTATGCAACTATACAAATTTTCTAGAGAGTTGTTATTCATCATTATATTAATAGCACGATAGTTAGACTCCCCAATTGCAAAAAATCATACTAGTGTCTATCTAAAAATAAAAAGTACTATTCTCTCTGAATTGATACAAAGAAAGCTACATCAGCAACTAAATAATATTTCAAGTAAACATGTTTAGAATAGGTTTCAATGTGCATACTTATACTAATGTATAAAGGTAAAAATAATAATACGTGAACAACAGAACAAAGATGTAAGACAAACCTCAGCTTGTAAGGGGATACCCCTACGCATGGCACTCAAGACATGACGAACCTGTTCAACAAAGTAATGCAAAGTATAAATATATGACAACTTCTTTCAGTTGAAATTCCTAAAACCAAGCCAGTTCCTACAAAGCAATTTACCAACTCAAAAGATACTTATAACTTTTGCAAGCAAGTGATTCTTATAAAAACTAAAAAGGAATGTAGAAATAACAGAGGATACTGAGACATGTATTTTCCCAGCATTTGAGATATGGAGAAGTCGAATAGGTAAAATTTGATATGATAAAGTATAAGTCATAGTACACGTAAGTTAACAGGTAGATAAAAGAACTAATTAAAGATATATAGTATTATATAGGATGTGATTATAGCAGAAGGTAGTAAATTAGGCAGAATAAATGAGCCACAAATGAAGAAACAAAGTAAATAGATTAATAACATACTAGAGCAACTCAAAAGGACTAATCAGAAAGTGTAAAAACAAAACTTAATAAACATTCAATATGGTATCGGAGTCGTGCCCAAAAGAGGCCCCGTGTTCGAATTTCTCCACCACCCAATTCTAGATTCCACGTGTTTAGGCTTGAGTAAAATGTACACCTCCTACACGCGAAGGGGCATGTTGAGTATAAATATTAAATGTCTCTCCTTTCTAACAACCTAAGCTTTTAGTGAGTTGGACATTCAATAGATGCCAAATATTAACGACCTATGTTACAAGAACTTTTACTTGGTAAACTATATCCTATGACAAATTAATGCTTTCATGTATTTACATATTACTTCTTTCAGCTTATTACTTATTAAAAACTTCAATTTAATAGCCACCTATAGAGTTTATTAGGCTCTTTGATAAAACTTTTTTAGGGCCTCTTTATAGAGAAAATTCCAAAACATCCGTACTCATGAAATGCATTATACATTAACATGAATATTCAAAATGTAATTAAAATCTGCACAAAATTCACATACCAGTCTATGCCTTTCCTCAACAGCAGCCATAATACGCAAAGCATAATCATTATTATCACCTGGCATATCCATCAAAACCGGTGCTGACCTATGATCTGTTCCATGTTGAGCACGACTAGCACCAGCAGCCCCATCTGATGAAGACGAGCCCGAGGGCAAAACCGGAAAGTTACTTCTCCGAATTCCAAAATCAGATTCAATTCTTGGAAAAGGAATCCAAGGAGCAGCTTCTGACAAACTTTGATGATTTTGAGACGTATGCATTTGATGAGGCAACCAGGCGGGCCCACCAGAAGCCGGACCCATTAAAGAACCAGATGATGAATGGTTTCTAGAAGATACCGAAGTTACAGGAGCAAAACTCCAATCAATTTGATCATTTGAGACATTTCTAGCATTAACTTCTTCACGAACCATGAAAGAACTCGATGAAGTGCCACCTCGTGAACTTAAAGATCGATCGTAATGGTAAGGTCTTGCTCTAGCCTCATTTATATTCATTAAATGAGGTTGATTAATGGTATTGTTTGGATTAATTATTGGTCGTGTCATAGTCGACCTAAAATCCGAAGAACCAACGTTTGGAATGAAATTCCTAGTCGAGCCTTCTACAAATCTCGGAACATTTGAAGGCGGGAAAAAGCTAGGGCCCACTCTATTCATACCAACCCCGCTACTCATGTGTAACCCTTCCGAGTGATTAGCACGAGACAAGTTCAGAGAGCCGGATGATGATATACTTAAGTTTGGAGTCATTGTATTATCTCTCAGACGACTAGAGCTTGAACTTGAACCCGGGTAAAATTGTCGAGATGTGCCTTCAATAGCCTTTCTTTTGCATGATGAACCCCAATCATTATTTTCCAAAAATAGAAAAGAACTATCTGAAGAATTTCCTCTGTTACTAGAAGAATCATAAAAAGTCGGAATCTGGTTTGTTTCCGAATAACCGGAATTGTGATGAATACGAGAGGGGCCTTCTCCTAGACTTATATGGCAATCATTCTCAATCACATGCCCGTGGCTTGAACTAGTATTGGTTGTACTAGATGGTGCAAAAGACCATGATGGATCCCATCCAAGCCTCGTTTTTGAGTCATCTACAAAAGCTCGTTCTTGAGGATTATTTGCACCGGAGCTGGATTCACCACGATCCCAACCATTAAAAATTTGTGCATGATTTTCGGTAGCATTTATTCGGTTTATATTACTGTCATTGGGTGCAAGCATGTAATTTGACAATCGATTTTCAACTGGATTCACCATGTTATTATCCCAAGAAGTAGAATGTTCCATAGAAGTGTTATTACTGGGAAATGAACCTTGATTCAAATCAATTGGTTCAGGAAAGGATTCGAGGCTATTCCTTTCCCGTTGCATATCTGTGATAGTATATGAGGAATGCCAAGGGGTAGATAATAAATCAGGATAAATAGTGCTGAAAAGGGTTGGAGATCTGCAAGGATTAAGAAAGATAATTAGGTCAACTCGAGCATATATACATTTCTGAACCAATGATTCACAGAATAACAAGATCAACTAATATACATTGCACATTTCAAGCAAGTTTTAAACAAAACAGCAATTTGAATGCTTATTTCACTTTGGAAATCTAAATTCTAGTCAAAGAATGCAACTTAATGTTCCTTGAGGCAGGTCAAACATTGTGATATAACTCCATCATTTAGTTTCTAATTTAGTTTACCAGTTTATTTATCCAATAAACAGAGTAAAAGATAATGATGTAGCCACGAGGCTCAAAATATAGTTAAATACACTGGCTTGAATGCAATAGCTGGCCTCCAAATGCAAGAACAAATTACAAAACTAAAAGCATGAAAAATTTAAAACCACTACAGAAAAATTCAATGCAGCAGCTGTGAATGTTGTGAGTGTATGATAATAAGAAAATGGCGACTCGACTCAGATAAAACCACAAACTTTACTATTTTGCTAAATGGTACAAATCATGAATATGAGCATCAATGCATGTAATTTCATATATCTGCAATCTTTAGGTTGAGTTCAAGAAAAGTATTATCTGCACATTAATTAAAATGAAGGAAAAAATTGTGACTTTTTGTGAACTTCACCAAATTGAGTCAAACCAGTGAGTTCATCCTCATTCCTATGACCCACTAAAAAAAGTTTAACACTTTAATCTAATCGAAACTCACGAAACAAAGTTCTAAAATGAAAACATCCAATCATGCAGTAAAAACTTCAAATCCAATTTACTATAAACTTTGTCCAAAGAAAAAGTGAAGGGTGTGCACCTTAAAAGCAGATCCCTCTTCCCAGATTCTCAATCTCTCGAAAGAAAATGGAATGGGCAATCGTAATATTAAAAATTTAAAACAAAAACAAAAATGGGAAAGAACTTGAGGCAAACTAAGCACATCAATCATAAACAAAAGAAGCTACAATTGAAAAATAGACAAAACATAAAAAGAATGGCGATGAATAGACCTCAGAATGAAGAAGATGAAGGACGGAACTGGCGATCGGTGATTAGGTTTTCTTGTTTTTTTATTTTTGGGTGGACATTTTGATAAAGAGCAGTAGGTGGAGAGTTCTAAAGAATCTAGACAGTTTTTATTCTTTTCTTTGTAATAAAATTATTAAGATTTTTCATTTTGCTGTTTTATTGGAGATGACGGTTTCGATGTAAGAAAATGTTAATTGTAATTGCAAGACAAAACAAACAGGGTTGTTGAGAGTGAATTTATAGTTGTGGTGCACACTGCACAGTATTTCAAGAAAATATACCTAAAGTTGTTTTAATACATAATTAGTATAGTTACGATTTACGAAACCTGAAAATCAAATAAACTTATCCGATAATCGACTCTAATTAGTAGGCCTGTCAATCGGGCCCTGTGAGCCGAGCCTTTAATTGCTCAAACTCAAATACCGTCGGGCTTCATGTCTATGGGCTCAAACTCAAATGCATCGGGCTTCACATCTATGAGCTCAAACTCGGCTCATGTAATTTTTCGGGCTTCGGGTTTATATCGGGCTCATATCGGGTTTGCTCACTCTAGCAAATTTTACTTAACAAATAAAAAACTACGCATTCTTTAAATGCAATATATAGACAATATTATTTAATTCACAAGAATATACAAATTTTATACTCGTAATCAATAACATAGAACATTAAATATAATTGTAAAGTGCCAAGACTCCCATTTTTTCATCATTTATTTTTATTTTTCCGTTTTTTCTTTTTGTTTATTACGTTCCCTTTGACCTGCGGACACTTTAGTTATAATTCATATATGTGGTGGATTATTTGTAGTAATTAGTATACTTATAACAATAGTACCAATAATTTATAATAGTAATATTTAAGATAATAATATATTCGGGCCTTATTCGGGTTGAGCCTTGTAAGGCTCAAGCTCGGCTCATAAATTAATCGGTTTAAGTATAATGGCTCAAACTCAGCCCGGCTCACAAATATTCGGGTTCGGGTCAAATTTAATCGGGCCGAGCCATCGGGCTTCGGGTAGGCCCGGCTCAATTGACAGTCCTACTAATTAGTATAGTTACCAAACCTGAAAACCGAATAAACTTATCCGATAATCGACTCGAACTTTTATGGGCCTGTTTGTTTGACATTTGAGAAAGTGGTAGAGCTTTGTGAAATAATCTCGATTTGCATAATATTGTTTGTTTGAATTTTGAAATAGTGGTTTGAGAAATAAGGTAGGTGTAAGTGTTTTTTGAAGAGTTTAGGTTGTATGTGTAAAAGTGTAAGACTTTATGTCAAATCATGTTTGTAATGTGAGATAAGTTATATAAGAGATGAGTTACTCTATGTCAAATCAAAGTAGACTTTATAAAGATTTTTTTTAGAGATAAGAAAATTGTTGTTTGTTTGACTTTTGATATAGTAGTTTTGGAAAATTAAAAGATGATAAATTTATTTGAGAAAGTATAAAATATGTTTGTCTCGCTTTTCCTAAACGCAAAATAAATTTGGGAAAGGCCAAACAAACATGCCCTATATATCCTTAAAAGCTTATTTGAGTTAACTTCGCTAGTTATGAAATATGTTTTATTAAATTTTTCTTATGCTCACTTTTGGAAATTGATTCTAGCTTTTCGATAAGTTAAAAGGTATTATTATAAATGCAAAAATATTAACACGCTCGAGTTTGATTTGTATATTTGATTTATTTAAAGCTCGTTTGAGCTCAATTCATGTAATAACTAAATCAAATTCGTAAACAGTTTCGAGTTCATTAAAAAGAATTCAAATCAATCTTGGAAATTTTGAAATCTAATACTACTTGATTTGTTGATACGTCTAATAATCATATGTCCTATATTTTGTGGTACAACTAATTTTGTGTTTTTAAAGAATATTATTAATTATTTTGCAAAATAATTTCTTTAGTAAGAAGCAAAGGAAATTATTTTGTGCAGTTACTACTTACTACATACTTAGGGGGTAAAAAGTATGAAGTTTTACGAAGAGGGGGATGGGAAATGCATTATCCCCTTGATGGGCCTTGCCATCGCTCTAAGGCGTGAGGCAATGGGCTTTCCCCTTGCCTTACGCCTCGAGCCCGCTCACTTGTTGCACTCACTCGCCCAAGAGTTCTTCCCTATTTTTATTTGTTTTTATTTAGTTTTCATTTAATAAGAAACCTTTTTAAAAAAAACATTTTAATATAATTAATATTTTTAAAAAGTTAATTTTAGTTTTAAAAATGTAACACTTATTTAATAAACTCAAATTTAATTTAATTTGTTTTTATTTAATAAAAAAACAATTCCTTTAATTTGTGTATTTTTTTTAAAAAAAGTGAATTTTTGTTTTAATTATTAGAAACTCAAATTTAATTTAATTAATAAAAACTAAACTTTAGAAGAACTTAACTTTAATTAACATTATTATTATTTATTACTATTATTATATTATTTTTGTGAATCTTAAATACGATTCGTCAAATTAAAAACAATATAACCCTAACAATTATATAGTGAAACGATATTGTTATTATTATTATTATTATTATTATTATTAAGAGTGATGAATAATGAATGTTGAAATTAATTGGAATGAGAAGGTTGAGTCACTAGAGATGACTATATAAAATAAAAGGAAAAGGGAAAAGGGAAATCGAACTTGAGTCACTGGATATGACCTTATTTCCATGGCTTGTTATACATAGTTTGAATTAATTACGTTAAGCCATGAAATATTTATGAAGTGGTCCTTCGACCGTCGAATTTAAGGGATGAGAAAAGTGGGGATATTTTAGGGGTAATCAAATATTGGACCAATTCAATTGAGAAAATTCGGCCTTCTCTTCTACATAATATTTTTGGTCTTTTAATAAAATACTTTTGGCCTTAAAGGTTACAAATAGGACTTTTAAGTTGACGTGCTTCAAGCTGGGCTTTGTTCACGGCCCTGATTTATGAGTTTCAACCATCACCAATAGGTAATTTATCTTCAATTGGTTGGGTTAACCCTTGAATTATGGATTGGGTTCCAGGTCAATCAATTAAATTTTTGAAATAGAATAAAGAAAAATGAGAAGTAGAAAAACGAATTAAATTCATTTGTTATGTATTGGATTGGATTACATATGTTTATTATGCTTTTATCGCAATTTTATAATGAAAGATTATATATATTTATTGCATTACTCATCATACGTAAGTGGTAGTGACTTGCGATTCTCAGAGGCGAGACTCAAGTTCGAATCCTAATGGAGACATCACACTGGGGAAGACATATACCCTTTGCACTCTTCGGTCCGAGTTGTAAATACACAGTCTAGTAAATAAAAAAAAAAAGTGCAACAATTTAATTACATGTTTACACGTGACGTGACGCATATATATGCAATGATACATTGTATCATATATAATTTGAGCTTAACGAACTCAATCATCATGTTTTTTCCTTAAAAGGATCAAACTGTACTACCATGCACCCCTTATAGAATAATGTAAATGCACTTTATCCCTACCTATCAATTTGCTAGAAAAAACAAATTTAATGTTCATTTCATCTTTATAGTCTCAACTCTCAAACCAATACAATTTTTTCAAATTTACATAAATTCTTCCGAATCTCTAAAAACACTTTTACAAAAATCCAAACAAGCATAAAGGGTAAATGCACTTTATCCGCCAAAAGTAATATGTTTTGGCACTTTGCCACCCATGGCCATAAGTACAAAATAAGACCTTTACCCCCCTGAAAAATTAATATCACTTGCAACTCCTTCTCCTAAACAATTTTGAGCTATTTTTGTTCGCCGAAAATTGCACATGTATTTTTTTTTGGGTGGGGGGAGAGGGTGTTAAATTAGTCACAATACATATTACCCATCTAAATATTTTTCACTGACGTGTTGTAAACCGAAAAATTCACGTAAAATAATATATTTTAGTAATAAAGAGGGAGAAAAAATTGTGTGTGAAATGTTTGGGTAGGTAAGAGGTTTTATGACTAATTTACCCTTATAAAACACATGTGAGACGAACTTATGCATTATTTGTCGAGCAAAAATTACCTAAAATCATTTGAGGGGGTATGTGGAAGTTGATTTAATATTTGAGAAGATAAAATGCTTATTATTAGTTTTAAGTGGTAAAGTGCCAAAACATGTAACTTTGGGCAAAGTGCACTTTTCCCCCAACCTAATTTCAATTTCCAATTATCTATAAAAAGAATACCCTCTAAAAATATATATATATATATATATATATAAATAAAAAGAATACGAAACCTAACTGGACATCTAATTGCAACGCTCACGATTTATCCCATCTCGGTCCGTCAGCCCAAATATAATAAAGTACTATAAGAATTCCAAATAACTCTCTTTTTTTTTGATGAAAAATTCCAAAGAACTCATAGCCCAAAGTTTTCAAAGCCAAATCGGATATAAATACAAAATCGGCCCAATGTTGAAAACCGTATTTGGGCCAATGGCCCAACCCCCAAAACCCTAATAACGCCCACATATATGCTCCGCCTCCTACTCATAATATTCCCACTTCACCAATACGGCCTAAAATCTCCCCCATTTCTAGGGTTTCATTCACAGCAGAGAGAGAGTTAGAGAGAGAGAGAATCAATCATGGCGGCGGTAGCACCACCCACTGAATCCGTCCAATGCTTCGGCCGTAAGAAAACGGCCGTCGCCGTTACCCACTGCAAGCGCGGTCGCGGTCTCATTAAGATCAATGGAGTCCCAATCGAGCTCGTCCAACCTGAAATCCTTCGTTACAAAGCATTCGAGCCAATCCTCCTTCTCGGTCGTCACCGATTCGCCGGAGTCGACATGCGCATCCGCGTGAAGGGAGGTGGTCATACTTCACAGATTTACGCCATCCGTCAGTCAATTGCGAAAGCTCTAGTTGCTTTCTACCAGAAGTACGTGGATGAGCAGCAGAAGAAGGAGATTAAGGATATTCTCGTGAGGTACGATAGGACTCTGCTTGTTGCTGATCCTAGGCGGTGTGAGCCGAAGAAGTTTGGTGGGCGTGGTGCTCGTGCGAGGTTCCAGAAATCCTACCGTTGAAATGTCTGTTCTAGTTATTATCATTATGAACTTATTACTGTTTTATTGAATTGAAGTTTTGATACTTTATCTGTTTGGGATAATTGTTATGTGCTGAATGATCGAATGAGATTAATTAATAGTTGTTACATTTCTTGTTATCATTAGCATGGTATATTTCATTATTATGATTATGAATTATTGCAAATTTGGATTTTTATCTGAGTTGAGTTGGGTAAGACTAGTATAAACCTATATAACTATCATGGGTATTGGTTGGAAGGGACATTTCAGTAAAGTGGAGAATCCAATATGAAGGTGTGTTTGCATGTTGAAGAAAACATAATATTCTTGGTTATTTTTTATTAATGCTTCAGTTTTGGTTGGTGGCATGATAGCTTGTGATTTCAGACCTTTAAAGTAATGGGTTTGTCTATGCATGATAAATGATTTCCATTTTTTCGGCTAACATGACAATTTTGGTGGTGACTCTCTATGATAGTAGTGCTTGTGTTCTTTGATATCAGAATCTGGTTATTGTTAGGACAACCTTGTTGTATGAACATTTGGCCATCATTTAAGTCATTCTGATTGAACTATATTTGCTGTATGGTCTATATGTGGTTTTTTTCTTCTGCTTTTGAAGAATGTATTCTCATATGGTCTATATGGTTTTTTTCTTCTGCTTTTGAAGAATGTATTCTCATATGATTTATGTTTCAAGTACTTTTGCAATTTAGGGCGGAGTTAATAGTTTCAAGTTTAGATGGTCTTTGTGATGATTTTTCCCTTGTTTGTTTTATGTGGCTTAAACAAGCCTATTATGCCTCGCCAATGGACTTTTTTGTTCTCCTTTTGCTGTAAATGTCTGGATATTGCTAGATCTTAACGAGACTCTCCAAAAAGTGAAATTTCCTGTCCAGATGTCAACTATCCAGCATGCCCTCCTGTATGAATTAAAAAAATCTTATAAACCTTGAGTTCTAAGTCGATGCCTAATTTGGGTAGTGGTCATCTGAGGTATTTCTGAAAACCTTATAAACCTTTCAGGCTTATGGCTTGGTTAGAGATCTCCAAACATTGGTGGAAATTCCCTTAGTTCTTCAGATGGGGTTACATTTGGATGCTCGAATTTTAGGAGAAAATCAGATGTAATATTTCTTCTATTAGGCAAAACTCTCCCTCTAGTTCCATTTATCATCTTGATCATATTCTGTTTCCGACAAACAACTCTTGCCCATTGTTTGAGAAAAGTTAATCAGTAACTTCTTCATTATTATGTTCCCTCTACATTTATCTTCATTGTTTTTCAGTACATATGCAAGAAATTGGGTTTTCATGGAACCCACCCCTACCTGGTTTCACTTCATTTGCCTCTCCCATAAAACCAATTTGAGATATGCCATGTCATGTTATCTCGATTAAGGAACAAACAATAAAGCTTTTCAGCATTCGGGCGTATTGTTGGTTTGTGGCCAAAATAACTTCACATTTTCAAAGTAAAGAGTTCATTTAGTTAAAATGCCTTTTTCCAGCGAGTATTTTAGCCATGTTTCCATTGTTATTGGTGACAAAAACATCACTTTCATCACAATCAATAAAGACTAGTGCAGTTTGATATATTTTGTCCCTTCAAATCTCATCATATAAAACCCATTTTGAATGGGATTCAACAAAACTTTGAACCCAAATTTTAAGAAAATTCAAATGAAATTTCAAATATTTCAAGAAAGTCAAATAAGTTTTTTTAAACTAAAATCAAGTGAAATCGAACTAAAACCTAACCAAATGGACCCTTAATTTATGACAATATAGAAGTCAAAAGAGGTTGGATAAGCAAATGAATGAACATGAGAGCTAGCATAAGCAAAATTGGTCCTTGAATATTTTAACTTAAAATGACAATTCACCTTCAAAAAATTGTTGGATCTTCATCTAATTGTAAAGTTGATTAAGAACATCAACCAAAGTTTGTTTAAATATGAAAACATTCTTAGGTATGAAAAGAGCTTTAAAATTTAAATATATTTGCTAAACTTGAAATTAAACATTAAATTAAATAAAGTTGTTAAATTTTAACATATTCGTTTAATTTGGAAAAAAAATCTGTTAAATGTGAATTTATTCGCTTAATAAAATGCTGTTTTTTCATCTAATAAAAATATAAATTTATTTATTTATTATTATAAATTAACTTTATATATATTCTTCTTATTTTTCAAGAACTCAATTTTTACGTTTATAATGTAATACTAAGTTAAAATAATAAAATATAACAATAAAAATTGAAGGTCAACTGTTGAAACCTATAACAGCACTGTAGGAAAATCAAATTAATCATTAGCTTTCCGGGTATGCCTCAGTATTGGGTGGAACTGGAAATGCCCTTGGTTATTCGTGTTTCATTCTCACAAACTTTGGTTACAATATTTCCAGAAGCTTTTTTCTCAACTCTGGTAATTTATATCCAAATGGATTGACGTTGGTCCAAGTTTCACGATTTATGAAATTGATTTGACACCGATCCATTGTTTGAATTTGGGTGCTAGGAGATTAAGATCTCAATTCATAAACTCAAATTTGATACTTTTTATGAAAGATTTTGAGTTGACACTTATTATTTTTTTTTCTATTTATAAAAATTATATATTCGACCAATATATTCTTAAGATTACGACATCCAAACTATCTCTAAATTTTAAGGTCAATTAAAAATATGTTTTCAAAATCAAACCAACAAAGCCAAACCGAGGTATATGGGCCCTTCATTATTCAATTATTTGATGGAAAGAGCTCCATATGATTTGCCACTCCATCATTTTCAACACAGGCCTATTATGTGGTCACGAAATCAATTTCCGCAATTATGAATTTATTATGTTACTAACAATCTAAATCAAGACCCTAAACAACTATAGAATAAAGACAAAATGTACTTTTATTTTTAGTTTTAATGGTATTTGATTCTCAACATTTTAACCTTGTACCGTAGCATTATATTTTTTACCTTATTTTTTAAACTATTTTGCATTTTGATCTTATATAAAATAAAAAATGCAAAACCTAAAAAGTTGTTCATAGTAAAAAAATACTCAAATATATAACTATAACTTATCTGGACGAGGTCATTGGACTATCAACAAGGCCCATGTCCTAGGCTCGTCTAAGGTCAGCTCCAGTGGTCGAGCCTATGTTATAATTTTTGGCAAAGGGGGTCTGAGTTCGCAAAAGAAAATAAAATAAAATGTTGTAAAAAAATTGAATGATTAGTTAACTTTTGAACAAGGCTATTCCAGTCAATGACTTAATAATATTTGTAATTAAAATGCAAAAGTAGAATGTCCCTATCACTATCAAGTCACATGCTAATAGTAATTCATAAACAACAATGACAAGAATCCCTCCCAAACTCTCCTCTCTTCACAAAACACACAAAAAATAGAGTATCAAACCCCAACACCCCCCCCCCCCACCCCCACCCCCCCAACACACACACACACACAATGGCGGAGGACATAGAACCAGATCAACCCCTAACCCCCGCCGGCCGCCTCTTTGTCCAACCACAAATGGAACAAGTAATCAACTGCGCCATCGCCGGCGAACACCCAATCGACGTCGACGCCATCCGTTACGAAGTCCAAAACTCAATCATGCTCAAACACCCCAGATTCTGCAGCCTCATGGTAAGAGACTCCTGTGGTCGCGAACACTGGAGAAAAACTCAAATCGAATTTTCCCGCCATTTCATCTTCCGCCACGAACCCCTCTCCCACGATCCTGCCGTCACCGACGAAGACGCCGTCAACGATTACATCGCCGATCTATCCGTCTATTCGCCTCTACCCACCGATAAACCCTTGTGGGAAGTTCATTTACTCATGGCGCATAACACCGCCGTTTTCCGTGTGCACCACGCGCTCGGGGATGGTATTTCATTGATGTCGATGCTGCTGTCGTGTTGTAGGAGAGTTGATGATCCGTCGAAGACGCCGACTATAGGTGGCGTCGGATCTGCATCGTCGACGGCGGGTTTGAGGAGGAGGTGGGGTGTTGGGACTTTGTTGAAGGTGGTTTGGTATACTTTGGTTTATATTTTGGAGTTTGTGTTGAGGATATTGTGGTTGAGGGATAAGACGACCTCCTTGAGCGGTGGCGCGGGGGTGGAGCTCTGGCCGCGGAGGTTGGCCACGGCGAGGTTTCGTATCGACGACATGAAGATTGTCAAGGGAGCTGTTGCTAACGCTGTAAGTTTCTGCAAGCTATATACCTATGACATTCAGGATCCAGAATCAAACCAAGTAATCCATCTCGTTTGAGCTTCATGTAATACACAAAAATAACTTAAACCATATTCCAGTCTAATAACTTCCATCGGTAACCTAAAAATATAGTATAAAACTATTTAGTTACTCGGAAAAATGCATCAAACCCACCTATGTTTTGGAAAATATGCACATAACTCCCCTATGTTACTTTTTTAAATAGTTGACACCATTAGTTTATTTAGATTAAATTCTATTTTACCCTCCATGTTTAATTTTTTTACCTATTTATTATATTAATTAGGTTTTGTACATAAAGGGATTCCTTGCAAGTGTTTGTAAAACACAAGTGAGTTCTATGCAAAAAAATAATAACACAAGGAGGTTTTGTGCATATTTTTCAGAACACATGTGGGTTTAGTGCATTTTTTCCTATAAAATCTTTCAATTTAAATTGATTAATTTTGAGTTTCAGTTTCATTAACCGTAAGTGAGATACACTCTCTGTCACTTTTGGCAAAAAAAAATTTTGTGCAATTTTTTATAAAACACAAGGAGATTCTTTGAAAGTGTTTGTAAAACACAAGGGGTTCTAGCAAAAGAAAATAACACAGGAGGGTTTTGTGCAGGTTTCCCAAAATACACGTGAGTTTGGTGCATTTTTCCCCTCAAACTCGTTCAAAAAAATCTCATTTTTGTTTGGTTCATTAAACAATCATTTTAAACTTAAATACAATTTAAATTCAATAAAAAGTTAAAACCAAACTTGAATAATATGGTGGTAGTCGATACTCGGCTCGTTTATAGTCTTAATAATTTGTCGTCAGACACTAAGTATTTTGAATGTAAATTATTTAAAACCAAAAGCTGTCTATCGCGGCCACCATTTTTGGATTCTAAAAGTGATTATTGGTTATTTTTTCTGATTGCATTCATTTTAAACACAAGTCACTGTGAAATAAATAAAAGTATTCCAGCTAAGATCAAATTTTACTAGGACATTGGGTTCAACCTTCTCAATTGGTGAAAAAAAAACTGAATCAAAATTTGGATTCTTTTATCCGATTCAGAATACAAAGTTCAAATAACCTGAAAGTAATAATTTTTATTTATTTTATAATAATAATGCCTAAATGGTAGTAGATAAAAAGAATTTACTAGAGAAATTTAAGGCTTGTTTGTTTGGGTCTTATGCAGTATTTTCAAAATGTTTTTCAGTACACGAATCACGATGGTTAAAGATTGCTAGACCGAAGTCAATCTGCCTAATCTCCAGACAAGAATTCAGTCGAATTATGTTTTGTTAGGAGAAAAATTAAAGGCGTCATTAATTTCCCACATAGCAGTTGATATCATTTGTCAGATTTCTGTGAATGGATCCATTTATATATACGACTTTTCAACGTGTGTGTATTTAATTTAATTTATTATGCCTACAAATATACTACTACTATATATGTGCAAGATCTATGTTTGCACATGACGTTACCTAACCGTCACAATCTA
Source organism: Penstemon newberryi var. newberryi (assembly GCA_030819805.1). Lineage (NCBI taxonomy): Eukaryota > Viridiplantae > Streptophyta > Magnoliopsida > Lamiales > Plantaginaceae > Penstemon > Penstemon newberryi. Next base: position 7,918,268 of record JAUALY010000004.1, on the reverse strand, counting down.
ATTCCTCTTTTTATAATAATGTTACTATTAATTATGACACTAGCTAGTATAGTTACAGAAAATGTCTTAAATAGGTGCAGGATATTATCATCATGTTGTATTGGGACCATTTTCTGGAACCATCTTCTCAATTGAATTTATACCGTACTACGTGTAATATGAGATCATATTTGCAATACTTGGAACAAGTATCATATCTGTTTTTTTTTTTTTTTTTTTATAAATCAAAATTTGAGTGTAGCTGAGTAATCCATGTACACTAACACACAATATTAGCTCTCCACATTTACTATGTCGGTTAATACATTCACTAATTTGTCGGTTAATCACTTGACCCATATATCTAACATTGTGGAACTCTTAAGCTCTGGGGGCTGTTGTCCCCCAGAATAATTAGTTATTATTGTACTGCTATATGTTGCATTTCTTTCTTCAATAATCATTTATCACATAATCTTGTCAAAATTGGGCCCAAGAGAGACTCATGGAGCATTCCAAAAGATGTTGGTTTCGGGTCCCTTAATTAAGTTGGTCTGTGATCAGCTTCTTGTTATTATATACTACAAGTACAACCTAATATTGGTTTCGGGTCCCTTAAAAGATGTTGGTTTCGGGTAGTTTTGGTCTTCCTTTTTCTACTACGTACAACCTAATTATTTAAGTTACTTCTTTCTTTCTTTCTTTCTTGCAAGTAGAGTATTATTCTCTATTTTTATCTTTTAGATAGTACCTCAACCATAATCTTGAATACTAGCTAATTGTGGTGGTCACTTGTAATGTGCAGACAATTAATGATGTTCTTTTTGGTGTAATCTCAAGCGGGCTTTCAAGATACTTAGAAATCCAATCATCCAAAGGTCAAATTCACTGTCAACTATGAATAATGACAAATCAATCAATGTTATTAATTGAACTGAATTAATGAAATGACTTGTTATTACATATATCTAGCTCCACGACAAGGACTTCAAATCACAGGTTTGGCCATGGTAAATTTGAGACCACAAGCAGGATTGCAGGTTAACATCATCATCATCATCATCATCATACATGTATTTTATCACTCTACCAATTTTGACCCAAAAAATATTACTCTTTCTTTTTCTGGTTTGAGTTGTTCCTTTCAGGATATAACAAAGTTGATGAATAGTAACTCTGGAACCAATTGGGGAAACAAATTTGGGATTATTCTTTTACCTGTTTATTATCATAGAAATTCTTCAAATCCAATCCAGTTCCTCAACAGAGCTAAAACAATGATCGACAAGAAAAAACTTTCGCTGGAAGCACCCTTCTCTTACAAAATCGGCGACCTCGTCATGTCCTTTTTTGGCGCAAAGGTGAAATTTTTATTTGGAACTTAATTGGATTTCAGCGAGAACAATGATAAACAAAACGATATATTTATTTTAGTCGCATGGGATCATATCCTCTCAGCACTTTCGGTCCTTTGGTTTACAAAAGGACACTTTTAATCCAAACTCTATAAGATATGTTGCACTTTTAGTCCTATTGGCAGACTCTTCCAATCAAATTTTGAACTTCTAGTCCTATATAATATTCTCAGTTTTGCACGAACGGTCTCAGTTTTGCAATCTTGGTCTCCAATTAGATGAAAAAGGGGTGATAGGACTAAAAGTGCAAAACATTTTAGTATAATTTTTAAAACACGAGAGATGGGCTAAAAGTTCAACTCCGTGGAACTAAAAATACAATTATAAGCATACCCTTAACTGTCAAGAATTTCTGATTTTCACATGTTAACTCGGTTTTCGTATCGTGTTTTACAGATGGCTAGCATTCTCAACTATCGTATCATTTGTAATACAACTTTTACTATCTCAAATATAATCGGCCCAAGGGAGAAGATCACACTTGTAGGCAACCCTGTGAAGTACATTAGAGCCACTTCAAGCAGCCTACCTCATGTATAGTTTTTTATTTCTAAGCTTAGTTTACGTTTCTCGACAGTTTAGTTTTTACAATGTGTAGATAATAATCATGGCTCGTGTTCGTTTTCTTGCGTACGCAGGCAATCACAATGCATATGTTGAGTTATGCAGGAGTGGCTGATATGCAAATCTTGGCTGCCAAAGAAATAATCCCAGATCCTAAAGTTTTAGCTAAGTGCTTCGAAAGTGCTTTGCTTGAAATGAAAGAAGCTGCACAAAATGCCAACAAATCTTGAGGGAAAGGGAAGTGTTTATCTATTAATAACTTAAACTAAACTTTATTTAGCTTTACATACTATAAACCCAGCAAGTTAATTAGATAAAGCATGCTCCAAATTTATTCACAAAAAAGATCGATATTTATTGTAATTATTGGGAGCAATCTATTTGCAGTAGTAGAGGGTGGTGTTTTTGCTGCTAGATTTCTTCTTTCTGAGAATCAACTTTCTTAGAAATCCCATTTTTCCTCTGTTTTTACTCGGAACAATGACTAATGCTCTTGCCATGGAATGTAAAGTCTCGTGATATGCTTTGGTAGTTGTACCTTGGCCATCGAGGAACAACGTGTTTGCTTCATTTGTACTCATAATTTCTTTTGACTTGGAGAACTTTAAAGGCTCGACTTCTGCACCATCCTCAGACAGCATTTGATCGAGCAAAGATGCCCGTTTCTCAATCTTCTTGTTGTCCAATTCCTTTTCGTTGTCCTCTGAATACCTATTGCTGGTAACAAGATAGACCCATTTCAAGAATTTAGTACATTTTGATTGATTTATTCAGAATTTAATTATATATTAAAAACAAAAAGAAAAGTTACCTTTCAAGTTGTAGATGAAGCTCTAGGCAAGTTTCTTCCAATTCTTGACAAGAATGGCTTTTATTATCCAGTTCCACCTCAAGGGAAGATAGTTTCTGAAGAAGTTCATTTAGCTTAACTTTAGTAACCCGGAGTTGGGTATCAAGTTCTTCGTTCATCAGTTTCTGATTCTCAACTTGTTCCTCGTTTGTTCTATTCGTTTCTTTCAAGATTTCAATCTCATTTTCTAGACTTGAAATGCTCCGTTCTTTCAACTCACTTTTCAATCCTTTGATTTCTACTTGGAAATTTGAGTAAATCTTCTCCATTTCTAACATGAGTTTTTGCACAGATTCAAGTCCCAGTGCAGTTCCCGGCCCTTCTCCACCTAAATACTTCCTAAATTTATCTCTAACCATAGATTCATTGCTCGATTCTTCAAGGACTGGAGATGAGCATGGAGATTTCCAAGTAATATACCCACTAATGGGACAATCTTTTGTCTTTTCTTCGTATCCCACATCGGTGAACTCATTGTATCCCACTGGAACAATTGCCTTTGACAAGTCAGATAATGTTCGACCCACATCAGAATCAGCAAAAGAACTCCCAAGTGGAGCATCAATAGCTACTATGGCTAGTTTCTCCATTTCTAGAAAATCATCCATTAAACTCATTTCTGAAGCTAACGCTGGACCCCACGAATGAGAATGACTAATCTCGTTTGAATCAGACACAGTCAAACGATAGTCTTCGGCTTTTAGAAGACATGCAATTTCCTCCTCTTTCTTAGCTAAACATTCTTTGAGTATATTGTTTTCGTTTTCCAACTCCTTCACACGATCGACTAAGAAACCGAGCTTCTTACTCGGGATTTCATTGCAGTAGCGCTTACGTGTCATACCACGTAATCTTTGGCATTCTGCTTCTAGCTTCTTTACTTTCTTAACATTGTCTAAGTTTTGCTTCTGAGAAGCTTCTAAAGAGCGATGACTATATCCAAGCTCATCGTTTCTTAGATGGAGCTCCTTATCAAGTGATCGATACTCGTACCTTAGAAAGGCGTTTTCTTTTTCTACGGAGTCCAATCGAGTCATTAAGGCTTCAAATTCAGCTTCTGTTTGACACTTGCAGTTACTCAAATCCTCAATCAATTTGTCTTTTACTATTAGAGCATTGCTAAGATATGAACTCTTTTCTTCTAGTTCCTTGTGTGCTTTTTTCAATTCTTTGGTTGTTTCAAAAACAGCATTTCCCACGCGTTGATCTTGTTCTTTACGAAGTTGATTCAGTTGCAACATAGTGTCTTTTAATGCAGAATTTAAAGCCACTTTTTGTTGTAGAACTTGATCTAGTTCTTGTTTTAGACCAAGGACTTGTTCCTGAGCTTTGTGCTTGTCTGATGTGGGAGTTAATTAAGAATAAACTAGATTAGTTATAATTAAGGATTCAACCTCGATAAAAAAGAACCATAATTAAAAGAGAATTTAATAATCACCTGTTAAAGCATCTTCAGCTGTTTTTTGGTATTCTTGGAGAAGTTTATCTTTAGCTGAACATTCATCAAGGACAGAATCTAACTTCTGGTTTAATGTTTTCAGAGAGTTTTGGAGGTCTAGTTCTTTTTCGCTGGGAAGTGACTGTACCTTAAAATAAATACAAGGAAATTGATTCAGATAAATAAAGGCCATTTAGCACCTACAAGTATCATCATGTTTTGTCGCTTTGCACCCTCCATTACCTCATCTTCATCTGCAACGATTGTCTTCTCCGACCTTTTTCTCCATAGCCAAGTCTTCTGGTCCATCATTAATTAATTAATTCCTGCCTACGTGCACAAGTGATGAGGGAGAATAATAGAGCTTCAAAATCATTTGATATATGAAAGAAAAATATTTTAATCTTGCTCAAGTTAAAAATATCAAGAAACAGAGGAAAATACCAAAAACTGGAAATAAAACACACCAGATGACGCATGCATACATTACAGAAAACAAAAATATAGTATCAGTATGCATATAGTATAAAAAAGTTAACAACGGGTCGGTCATCCAAACTAACACACAAATATCCAAACAATATTATTATAAGTACTAAATTAATTAAATTGAAATATTAACTATACTCACTTGAAGAAAAATAGGCAAGAGATGAAGGTTCTATGAGAAGATTAATTTCAGTTCTGGGGCTGAGCTAAATAAAGGGTACTTGATTAGAGCAATAGTATATAATTTTATATACTACTATTCTTGGTAGTATAAATTTAAGTGCTTTTAAGTAAAGTACGTACGAACTCCACCGACAAGTATTCTATTCTATCAATTACAGTTTTGCAGGCCTGGTAAAAATGAAAAAGCAAATAAATGAGTGGATGGTTCTAAAAAGAACATTTATCAAATGGGATTTGGAGAGCTATAATTACAGCGTTGTTTGTGAAAAGACGCTGCACCATAATTTTTTTTTTTTTTTTTTTTTTTTGTTAACCCAGGTTTAGTCCTGGACCACCCATCACTGGCCTCTCAGTAATGTGCGGAAGTAAATCGCGGGATGTGCCTGAGTTGGTCAGGGTTTGTTCACTCTTTATACTCCTGGCCCCCAAGGGAGCCTACTACCATGGAACTTACAACACCAAGCTGCTCCATCCTCCCTCAAAGATTTTACAACATTTAGCTGCAATTACCATTGGGTGTTTATCTTCTTTATTATTTTTCCTTTCATATACTTACCTTAAGAAAATGAAGAGATACATTTTGTATTTCTTCTTTTTAGAATCGGACATTGAACTTTTTTCTTTCTTTCTTTCTTTCTTTCTTTCTGATATATTTCAATTGATATTTTACTTATAATGAAACATTTTTTTTACTAAGTTTGCCTTTTCTATTCTACAAAGTTGAACTGGATGGGTATGACAATGATATGACCACTCGAGTTTCCTATAAGAAGTAATTCATTAACATTTCAACTAGGTTGTAGTCAAATTTATCCCGATCCATTTGATAACATCGTAAAAGATTGCAAATTCGGAGATTGGTCTATAAACCTGTCATCAATGCACTTGAAAAAATTAGTCAATTAAACATATATATATATATATATATATATATATATATATATATATATATATATATATATATATATATTAATTCAGCGACATAATTAATAGCTAAGACTCCCATAGTCGCGCCACAAAAATTAATATGCTCCAATAATTAAATTGATTTAGGTGGTGATGGTGGTGGTGGTCATAATTATAATATTAATAATAATTAATACTAGTTTATATAAATGTGGGTTCTTCCCAAAATGAAGTGCAATGCTACAAGTAATGCATCTATAATTTGCATATGGTTTTGTGAAGATATTTATAACACTAGTAATACTATAACATAATGGTTTTGTGAAGATATATATTTTTCTTTTTCTAAAGCAACATTGCCCCACAATCCACATTAATTTTTGACAATTGCATTAAGCCATGCCTTTTTCCTAGGATGGAATCAAATGGGCCTGGGGATAGACAAAAAAAATCTTGTTTTTTCTGTGTGCTTCTTCCTTTTTTGGGTTGTTTTAACTTTGCACTTATTATACTTTAACGAAGCAGCTTTTAATTTTACTTTATTATGAGAATTAATTAATTGAATAGAATTTTCCTGTATTTGGTGTTGTTGCAAACCAACGCATTAAATTGAGTAGGTCTGTAAAACACTCAAAGTACATCCATTAAAATTGGAGACCCACCTCGATCTAATTCATTAGTGAACCACTCATGTTTTGATATTTTTGGGTAGAAGCTAATATTTTTATTGGATATATATTGCATTTCCTAATATTTAATTGTACTATCAAATGCTAAATATAACGTGGATATTTCTCTTGTTTAATGTTAGTATTGATAGTTAATTTATTTTTTTCCTTTGAGAGTGGTTGAAATAAATTCGCGTGAATAGAAATTTTGACCATAATTATAAAATGTTTAGATGTATATTTACACGAATGACCATAAAAATGTATAAAAATCTGTATTTGTGAGGATCGTTTAAAAATGGTAAAATATACACACACGAATGTGTGTATATTTATCTCATATTCATTGGCTATCAATTGTAATGACAACGTAATTGTTGGGATGTTTCTTTGCTAACACAATCATAACATAAGGCTCAAATCAACTTGTCAAGATAGGGCCAAATAGTGGTAAATGGTAATTGTATACTTTCATTCCCTATTTGCGCTTTCTTAGCAATTGGGCCGATTGTGTCTGGCAGCTAAAATATGCTACCAAACAGGTTGCAATGACAATTGGGCTGGAGCTGAGCATTCAGACCGAACTGAATCGAATCGGACCGATTTTCGGTCTTTGACCGGTTCGATAATTTTGAGACTCAGGACTGTTTGTTCGGTTCGATAAAAAAAATCGAACTACCCGGTTCGGTTCAAAAAACCAAAAGTTTTGGGCTGATCATGCAATTTGCCCAAAACCAGCATTCTTCCTTTCTTCGTAGATGATCACAATCAATAAAACCCACTACAAACTGAAGTTATCCACAACTAATTAACAATACTAGGAATGAAATCTAACATATTACAACTGAAATGATAATGTTTAGCGGTCACTTTTTTGTTTCTGAGAAAAAAATATTGGTTTTGCGTTTTTTATCTGTTGTTAACTAACTAATTTCACCCCACCCCCCGCCGTGCCCTGGCAAGTTTTTTCATTTGACATGTACTATATATATAATCACTGGAATTATTTTTTCAGTTGCAGCATGGTTGATTGATTCTCCATCCCTTTCTTTCCACTTGGAAGCTCATTTATTCGTGTTGGTGCGGGTTAGTTATACCTTGTGGGTCTATCCGCTTTATTTATCAACGCTAGCAAACAACAGATAAATCTCATCTAATCTCTGCTATTAATCGTGTTCTTGGCACTACGAAGTTGCTTACTGCATTATGTGTATCGATATTCTTGGTTGGGATGTTTGATCTTCAGTTTATTGTGTTTCTGTGCCAAGCGATTCCATGTCTGGTTCACACAACTCTATACGTGATGACCACCATTATTTAATTGGTCCATGTAACACAACTCAACCGTGATACTTGTTTCGAAATAGTGCAACTAGAAACACAAAAGGATGTAACACATGTAATATTTCAGTAAAAGATAGGAACAAAACAACAGAAAATGTAATACTAAATTATTACGTAATCTGAAGAAAAACCAATCAGTTTCTTGAAAACAAAACATATCAAGGTCTTCAGCATTTCCACTTGAAAAAAAAAACTCAAGCAAAGTATAGTTTCGAAACATCAGAGAGGATAATATATAAACTTAGTTTATTACGCACAAACACAACACATAGATAGAACTTAGAAATCATTCATTCAGCCAAGGACAATGAAGCCAACTGTTCAGCAGACGTGCTGCTAGCCTGTTGCTGAGATGCGTTCCTTACGACTTCAACAGCTTCTGCAACCTTGGCTCGAAGAGCTTCGGGTGACTCGAGCAAGTGCAAAACCTCGGTTTGATCCATTTCCAGAAGCATGCCTGTGACTTTAGCTGCCATGTCATGCTCCAATTGTTCAACAAGTGGGTACAAATTTTCACCCAATATCTGCACCCCCAAACACAATCATTCACTTAATGAATGCTACTATAATACGAGTGCTCCAATTGAACATTATGCATATCACAGAGGGGCAAATTGCCATTAACTCATTTTTATGTACTTATTTTTTGAGTTATTTATGAACTAAAAATCAGAGAAAAATAGAATGAATGATTACCATCCTCTGTTCAGCACGGGAAGCATTAGCAAGAGCCGATGCCAAAGCTCCAATGGGCATTGGTCGACTCATTCTATTGTCATGCACCGGACGCACATTGGCCATGCCATATCCAGAAGCAGCAGCAACATGATATGCATTTTGCCTCGCTAGCATCTGTATTATTGCATAAACCAAGAATTAATGAATAATTTTTTAGATAACAAAAAGAAATAGCGTACGAGTAGTAATGCCACTTACTTGATGGTGCATCATCGGAACTTGCAGTTGGCTTGGCCGCGCAATATCAGCACGTACACGTATGCCACTGGGTCCTACACCTTGTTGAACTAGAGGCGGCAAAATATTCTGAATGAAAGCTCCTGGAGGCCTCATACCAGGAAAAAAACCAAATCGAGGCTGATGAAATAAAACCAAGGAAGGAAGCATAAAATCAGTTAGATACTTCTAATGTAATAAAGCTAGAAATCAGAATTTTGAAAAACAGAACTGGTAATGAAAATGTAAATTACCGTTGGAGGAAGAATAGCAAGCGGAGCTGGTCGATAGAAGATTTGTTGGCCTAGGCCTTGATCACTAGCAGGGGGGTATAGAGGCATATGAGGTGTGACCGTAGGGAAAATTGTATTTGGCAGCATACTCGAAAACATAGCCTGGATTAAATGAAAAACATCAATAATTTTTATGTAATTGTCTATTTTACATGTATTTTTCATGAATGCTAAAGATGGTTTTCACTGAATTTCCTTTACAGGATCATTTGCATTAAACTCTCAAATGAAACTAATGACAAAAACAAACAATAGATTGAAATGATAGCCCTGTAAAAATACCTCCAACCGTGCCTTTCTATCTTCCTTTCTTTCTGCAATGGCAACATAAAGAGGCTTGCTACCTATCATTTTACCGTTCATTTCCGAAAGCTACAAAAAGAAACAAATACGATGTGGGATTTTTCCATCTTATAAAAAAACACGATTTTTTTTAACAAGTTGAATGACATAAATGAAAACTCACTGCTCTTGAAGCCTCTTGGCTAGTCGAAAATGCAACAAAGCCAGAGCCTTTGCTTATTCCTTTTGGATCATACATAAGCTTGCATGATGTTATAGTACCAAAAGAAGAGAACAATTCTTTGAGCTTTTCACCGTCAATACCATCATCCAAATTCTTTACGTAAAGATTATTTAGCCCAAGTGATCTCGCGTGAGCCTCCTTTGCAATTCGCTCGTGTCTAATCCTCAATTCTTGCTCCCTTTCGGACTTCTTTTGTGCTCTTCCCACATACCATTCTTTACCATCAAATACATGTCCATTAAGCAGTTCAACTGATCTAACAGCATCTTCCGCTTTCTCAAAGTTCACAAATCCAAAGCATTTTGAATTTCCACTTTCATCCCTCATCACAGCAACGCTGTTTACGAATCCAAATTCGCCAAATTTCGTTTTCAAATCTTCCTCTATTGTTGACTCAGAAAGATTCTTAACGAAAACATTGGTGAACTTAGTTTTGTCAGCAGTGTTCTCCCTGTCTTGCTTGCTGACAAAAGGCCCCACATAGAGTTTTTTCCCGTGAAAAGTTGCGCCATTTAGCTTCTCAATAGCTTCTTGTGCAGCTTCTGCAGTATCGTACTGCACAAATCCATAGCCCTTTGAGTTGCCAGAAGCATCGGTTTCTACTTTGCACGAAATTATGTTACCGTAGGAAGAAAACTTATCGTGTAGCGCTTTATGATCAATTGTTTTATCCAAATTCTATAAGAAATTATAGAATTTAATTAGGGAAAAAGTGAAGAGAAACTAAAATTTGAGTCAAGAATGAGTTGAAATGGCAGAAGGTACCTTAATGTATATATTTCCAGCACCACTTCTACGTAGACTGGCGTCTCGATTGGAGTACGATACTCGAATGCGTTTTCCATTTAAAGGAGTGAAGTTAAGTTCCTCTAAGGCTTTTGCAGCTATAAAAAAGGAAAATACAAAGAATTATGTCAAAATATGGCAGAAAAAGGAGGTAACAAAAAAGTTCAGAGTTTTTACTGTATATTTAAAGTTATTATAAGATATTTGCTCCAGTATACCAGCAGCATTTAGACTTTCTTTTATGATATCAAATTGAAGAAAAAAAATATAAATTTTGAAATACATGAACAAAGGCTAGTTTTGAATAGAATCAACTTGGAATAGAAAAGAAAGAGAAAAAGGTAGTTATATATTTTATTGTAAGTGGAATTAAACTAATAAAAATCCAAATACTTTGTGAAGTCAACTACCATATGAATAATTGGAAAATTGAGCAGATTGTTATATATCCAAAATAATCAAAAGGAAATGAATGTACATTATGGTGAAGAATTGAGAATATTCATGTAACTTTGTATTTTTTGAAATGGTGCTTGAGCATGAAATAAAGCCTTCTCTTGAGATGAGATCCAATTTTGAAAAAGTCTCTCTTCACTCCTAAATGTAGCTAAGGCCTCAAAGTTTATTCCAATAACAAACCTCCAAAATTACTTTTCTAAAATAAAATAAAAATAATAAAAGAAGCATTTAACTCATAAAATATGTAAATTCCATCAATATTCTCTCTTTTTCATACTTAATTTAATTGACATTGAACATGCCCAGTCGTTTGTTCATGTTCAACACAACTACTTCCACTAATCATTCAAAATATTGACCAGTTCCATACCTTCCCAATAGATACTCAGAAAATAAAATCAATCTGCAATTAGTCAACAATTAATGAAAATAAAAATAAAAAATAAAAAACAATCATCAATAAATATCAAATAGTTTTACTCCAAAATAAAACCTTCCAGATTAAATTAATTTGGGTGACAAGATTAAGACCATGGAACAAAATTTCCATATGTTACAGAGTAATTTCTAATAATTAATTAAGACTAATTATACATTGATCGATGACTAATTATATATATGTATGTATATATGTATGTATGTATGTACCATGTTGAGGATTAGTAAAGTTGACATAGCCATAACCAAGGGATGTTTGAGTGGTTCCATCAATGCAGATTTTAACAGAACTCACTTCCCCTCCGCTCTCAGAAAACAAACGGAGCAAATCTTCCTCCGTTACCGTCAAGTCAAGGTCTCCCACGTAAAGCGCCGTCACTGACTGCGCCGCTATCTCCGCCACACCATTGTTAATCTCCGCCGCCATCTTACCCTCTAATTCTCTCTTTCCCAAATAAATCAAAGTATGTAAAAATAATAAGATATCAAAAAATCTCCAACAGACCAAACCAAGAAATTAAATATATAAATAAGTGACCAAATTAAGAATGTGTTTCTTTTTTGGTATTTTTGGTTTTTTTTTTTTTGTAAAAAAAAGAAAAGAAGAAAGGACGGAGAGAAGAAGCCCCAAGAAGGAGTCCTGGAAAAACCCGAACAAATTTTGGAATGGGCGATTAGATTTTATAGTTGGAAAAGTGGGTCCAACATTGTTATGCTGAGTTGGTAAATATTGGAAAAGTGCACGCTATATATACATTTTTCGATATTTTCGAAATCCGTGTCCTACTTAGGAATATACTTTAGGCCATATTAATTATCAAAAAAAAGAGTTAATCCCACTTTCCCCCCTTGAACTTACAATAGAATCCCATTTTTTCCCCTCAACTTGAAACTTTTCCACGGTCCACCCTCAACTTGCTTAATTGATGACACTGTCCCCCCTAAACAAAGTTTCCGGCAATTTTCTCATCGAAAGTCAAAGCACGTGAATTCCACGTAACTCTCTTAGGGGTAATATAGTCTACTCAATCACTTTTATCAGCTTTCCGCCAAAATAACAAATTAAGCTTGTTTTTATTTTCCAAAATTATATATCAACTAGGGCAAAAGAATTAGAGTCTCTATCAAATTAAAACCCTACCCCATACAAGAATCTCTTTTTCTTAAACACGTTCAAAAGCTATGGCCTGGAAATTGAGGGAGGAAAACTACAGCATCCCACTGGAAGAAAGTTATCAATACTATGGTAATTATTCTACCTAATATTTTATCATTATTATGAAAATTTATCTATTATAAACTATTATAATATAAGTGAATAATTTTATTGAATCGATGAGTTGGTAGGCATTATATGTGTGATAATTCTTTTCTATGTGAAATTTAGCTTTTTGTAATATTACCCCTGAGATGAGTTGACTATACTACCCCTGAGAGAGTCACGTGGAATTCACGTGCTCTTGACTTCCGGTGAGAAAATTGCCGGAAACTTTGTTTAGGGGGGACAGTGTCATCAATTAAGTAAGTTGAGGGTGGACTGTGGAAAAGTTTTAAGTTGAGGGGGGAAAGTGGGATTAACTCTAAAAAAAAAAAACTTTAGGCCATATTTTGAAGGATTTTTGCTAGTTTTGTAGATCTCGGTTTAAGAAAAATTATTTTGGTGGTTTCGATGAACCTTTGAAACTTCATTTTCTTAGATTTTAGATGTTGTGTTTGTGGTTTTGAAAATGTTGAAACCCTACTTAAATTGAGTTTGGATGTTAAGGTTTGGGGAAAAAAAGTAGGTGGCATTTGAAAGAGTTTTGGCTATGTTTCGCGATACCCGCGAAATAGGACCAAAACTCTTCCAAACATACCCTTAGTTGTTTTCTTCCATGAATAAGGTCTAGGTATGGACTATAATTTGCCTAGTTTTATACTAGATATTTTCCAATTTTTTGTAAATAATACTCTACCCGTCTCATTATTTTTACTCCCATTAGCTACAATATCTGGTCAAACTTTTCAATCTTTTAAGTGACTTATCATGCTAAATTATTTACATTTGTGGTGTATTAAACTTTTTAACTATTAATATATATGGTGTTATATGATATTATCAACATATTAGTGAAATATATTAGTATTTATTATAATTTTTATAAATTTAGTCAAATTGACTGGTCAACTGTAGCAAGGGATAACAAAAACTGGGCGGAGGAAGTATTTGAAAATATTATAAATCAAATAAATATGTTGAAATATAAATTACTTTATATTTTGTTTAGATTTACTCAAAATTTGATATGAAAATTTTAACCCATAAGTTTAATTTAAAAAATATAAGCATGGATAAAAATTTTATTTTGTTGGTCATTTCGGTTAGTTTAATATTAGAAATTTTAGAACAATAAACATGGATATTAATTTTGTTTTGTTAATGTGTTTGGGTCAGTTTAATATTAGTAATTTTTTTAGAACACTTCGAAAATTTCTCAAAACATTTAAATTAAAGGGATATTGTAGAAGAGTAAATTTTATTGCCAAAATTGATATCGCCAAATTTGAGAGATATTGCAAATTACATTAAATCTCCACAAAGAAGGCAATTGTGTGTAGGAAAATTTCATACAAGGCATATTTTCTTGGAATCTTCGTCACAATGCAATATTTGCATATAATATCTTTTATTGGGCAAGAATATCAAATTAAATATATTTCTTGTCATAAAAGATATTGATAGTCAATCAAATCGCGCCACATCATGGAGAGAATTTTACAAGATCTTCAAATCCCACCTATAAATAGGGGTCATCTCCAAGAAGAAAAACACAACTCAAAAACACAATTCAGAAGCACGAAGAAGCTCAAGGAGAAAAGAAGCAAATTCTCTCAAGGCGTTCTTCAAAATCAAGGTGTTCTTCGCAATATTCAAAGGCGTTCTTCAAAAAGTGAAGAAAATCCAACGTTTAATCTAAGATTAAGATACTTAACTCTTAAATTAACGTTATTGGAAATTCACGAAGTTCCAACGAAGATCAAATCCCTTTAAAATCCAGAATATCCAAGACGGGGTTCGAGACGTTCATCAAGGAGATTTAAATCATTTCACGTTTAATCCAATATTAAGCACAATTGCTCTTGGATTAACGTTATTCAAAGCTGGAAATATTTTGGAGAAAATCAAATCAACCTTTTTCAAGATTATTGCTAGGAGATTAGAATCAGAGGAATTATAGGGATTGTACCCATTAAATCATTAAACTTTTAATTTGTACAATTATTTCTGGTTTAATATATTTTTAAACTTGAAATTTTATTTGCTACAAATTTTTGGCACGCCCAGTGGGACAATCTCTACCTCTCATCTCTTTTCTTCATTAAGTGGCCCCAATTATGACGACAAACAATCCAACCATAGAGGAACAACTTTTCATGTTAACAAAGGCGATGGAGAAGCTCACAAAGCACTTCCAACAGCGAGATGCTAAGCTCGATGAATTGTTGAACAATTGGAGCAATGCTGAGGCCATCCACGTGGAGGAAAAACCACTCAAGGAGCTTGAAAAAGGCGATACATCCGCCAAACAACTATTGAACAAAGGAAGTCATCCCGAGGCAAACCACCTGATGGAAAAGATGACCAATGATATTGATGATGGCAAGACGCCCATAAAGCAACAATCAAATGCAAAGGAAAAATTTTCAACCAATGAGATTCAAGTATCATATGATGGTATAATCCAAGGTAGCCAACTGAAGGAGTTCATTTTGGAGGCCATCAAAAGCAAACTGCATGGGAGCTCGAAGTCTTCCCTTACATACACCAAACCTTACACTCAAAGAATTGACAACTTAAAGATGCCAATTGGATATCAACCCCCGAAGTTTCAACAATTTGATGGCAAAGGCAATCCAAAGCAACATGTGGCGCATTTCGTCGAGACGTGCAATGATGCTGGAACACATGGAGATCAACTTGTGAAGCAATTCGTATGTTCATTGAAGGACAATGCATTTGACTGGTATACTGACTTGGGGGCAAATTCCATTGATGGTTGGGACCAACTGGAACAAGAGTTTCTCAATCGCTTTTATAGCACTCGAAGAACTGTGCGAATGGTCGAACTCATTAACACTCGCCAATGGAAAGAGGAGTCTGTCATCGACTATATAAACCGCTGGAGAAATTTAAGTCTCAAATGCAAAGATCGACTGTCTGAAGCTTCATCCATTGAGATGTGTATCCAAGGAATGCATTGGGGTCTTCGATACATTCTCCAAGGAATAAAACCAAAAACTTTTGAAGAGCTAGCCACTAGAGCCTATAATATGGAATTGACCATGTGTAGAAGTCAAATTGATGAGCCGCATGTGCATTCTCCTAACAAAGTTCAAGACGATTCCACTGACAAAGAAGGGGGCAAATCTTTTGATGAAGCTCCAAACGAAGAATCAATCTGAATATATAGCAACGCTCCTAGATACGAGCTAAAACTATCTGGGATCTTCAAATTAAGATCTCTTCAACGCTCCTAGATAAGAGCTAAAACTATCTGGGATCTTTTAAAGTTAGATCTCTTCAACGCTCCTAGATACGAGCTAAAACTATCTAGGATCTTCAAATTAAGATCTCTTCAACGCTCCTAGATATGAGCTAAAACTATCGGGGATCTTCAAATTAAGATCTCTTCAACGCTCCTAGATACGAGCTAAAACTATCTGGGATCTTCAAATTAAGATCTCTTCAACGCTCCTAGATACGAGCTAAAACTATCTGGGATCTTTTAAAGTTAGATCTCTTCAACGCTCCTAGATACGAGCTAAAACTATCTAGGATCTTCAAATTAAGATCTCTTCAACGCTCCTAGATATGAGCTAAAACTATCGGGGATCTTCAAATTAAGATCTCTTCAACGCTCCTAGATACGAGCTAAAACTATCTGGGATCTTCAAATTAAGATCTCTTCAACGCTCCTAGATACGAGCTAAAACTATCTGGGATCTTCAAATTAAGATCTCTTCAACGCTCCTAGATACGAGCTAAAACTATCTGGGATCTTTTAAAGTTAGATCTCTTCAACGCTCCTAGATACGAGCTAAAACTATCTAGGATCTTCAAATTAAGATCTCTTCAACGCTCCTAGATATGAGCTAAAACTATCGGGGATCTTCAAATTAAGATCTCTTCAACGCTCCTAGATACGAGCTAAAACTATCTGGGATCTTCAAATTAAGATCTCTTCAACGCTCCTAGATACGAGCTAAAACTATCTGGGATCTTTTAAAGTTAGATCTCTTCAACGCTCCTAGATACGAGCTAAAACTATCTAGGATCTTCAAATTAAGATCTCTTCAACGCTCCTAGATATGAGCTAAAACTATCGGGGATTTTCAAATTAAGATCTCTTCAACGCTCCTAGATACGAGCTAAAACTATCTGGGATCTTCAAATTAAGATCTCTTCAACGCTCCTAGATACGAGCTAAAACTATCTAGGATCTTCAAATTAAGATCTCTTCAACGCTCCTAGATACGAGCTAAAACTATTTGGGATCTTTCAAAGTTAGATCTCTTCAACGCTCCTAGATACGAGCTAAAACTATCTTGGATCTTTTAAAGTTAGATATCTTCAACGCTCCTAGATACGAGCTAAAACTATCTGTGATCTTCAAATTAAGATCTCTTCAATGCTCCTAAATATGAGCTTAAACTATTTAAGATCTTCAAATAAGATCTTTATATATTGCTCCTTGATAAGAGCATAAATTGGCAATATAACTCCTTGATACGAGTTAAAAATGTCTACAAAATCTTCAAGTTGAAATCTCCTTGACACGAGTAAAAAATGTCAACAAAATCTCCAAACTTCAAGTGAAATCTCCTTAACACGAGTATAAACTGTTTACAAGTAAATTCATTACTTCTTAACACGAGGATAAATTGTTTACAAATCAAATACATCACTCCTTAATATGAGTATAAACTGTTTACGAATTTCAAATCAAAGCCTCCAGTAGACGAGACGAAAAAGTCTACAAAACTCAAATCAAATCTCCCAGACACGAGAAGAAAATGTCTGCAAATTTCAAATCAAAGCCTCCAGTAGACGAGACAAAAAAAAAAGTCTACCAAACTCAAATCAAGTTCTCCCAAACAAGAGAAAACATGTCTGGAAATTTCAAATGAATGCCTCCAGTAGACGAGACGAAAATGTCTACAAATTTTAAGTCAACTTCTCCTGGACTTGAGTCGAAAGGGTCTACCAAATCTCAAATTCAAAATGCTCCTTGACACACGAGCCTAAAATGTATGTTACTCTTCCTTCACATGAGTATAAATGTGAACAACATCCATCAAATCAAATTTAACGCTTTGAACTACGTTATGACTTGATTCCCTTTTTGGGATACGTAGGCAGCTTGAAACAATTTTGAGCCCAGTCAAATTCCTTAAAAAAAAATTTGTTGGCTTCAAATTTTCCAAAGGCGGAAAGAAAAGTCGAGACTTATCTACTCAAAGCAAATGCATTTCGTAAACAAGTCTCGAGGGGGCATTTGTAGAAGAGTAAATTTTATTGCCAAAATTGATATCGCCAAATTTGAGAGATATTGCAAATTACATTAAATCTCCACAAAGAAGGCAATTGTGTGTAGGAAAATTTCATACAAGGCATATTTTCTTGGAATCTTCGTCACAATGCAATATTTGCATATAATATCTTTTATTGGGCAAGAATATCAAATTAAATATATTTCTTGTCATAAAAGATATTGATAGTCAATCAAATCGCGCCACATCATGGAGAGAATTTTACAAGATCTTCAAATCCCACCTATAAATAGGGGTCATCTCCAAGAAGAAAAACACAACTCAAAAACACAATTCAGAAGCACGAAGAAGCTCAAGGAGAAAAGAAGCAAATTCTCTCAAGGCGTTCTTCAAAATCAAGGTGTTCTTCGCAATATTCAAAGGCGTTCTTCAAAAAGTGAAGAAAATCCAACGTTTAATCTAAGATTAAGATACTTAACTCTTAAATTAACGTTATTGGAAATTCACGAAGTTCCAACGAAGATCAAATCCCTTTAAAATCCAGAATATCCAAGACGGGGTTCGAGACGTTCATCAAAGAGATTTAAATCATTTCACGTTTAATCCAATATTAAGCACAATTGCTCTTGGATTAACGTTATTCAAAGCTGGAAATATTTTGGAGAAAATCAAATCAACCTTTTTCAAGATTATTGCTAGGAGATTAGAATCAGAGGAATTATAGGGATTGTACCCATTAAATCATTAAACTTTTAATTTGTACAATTATTTCTGGTTTAATATATTTTTAAACTTGAAATTTTATTTGCTACAGATATGTTGAAGTAGAAACTACTCTATATTATCGTCCTGATTAACCTAATTACATAAACGTTTCATGTTTTTTTATGTTAAAAATGTAGAGAAATTTTAATGTTAAGGAGATTGTATGAAATTTTTTGTTTTATTATTATGGTTAGGAATTGTTTTCTAACGAAAATAAAAATAATAAGTAGACACACATAATTGTGTAAATTGTATTACAATTATACTACGTCATCTTTGGCCACTTTATTTTTAACTGAAGGAAGATTTTACATATTTATTCAAACAGTGAAGAAATTTAATTACTTCATCAGTATTTATAAAGAAAATATTAAGATATCGATGTCATAAGTATGAGATTTTCAAAATATTGACAAACGCCAAAAATTAGGATATTGAGATTATAAATATAAAGTCTTCAAAATATTATTAAATTGAACTTATCAAAAACACCATGTCCATGTTTTTATTGAGAATTCAAAACTCAGAAATACAGGAAAGCAATAGTCGAATGATTCACTTTTATTTGAATGAGAAAAATTGCATTTTTGTATCATATAATAGGGCACTTTGCAACATTGATATCACTTAATACGTAAATGCACATTTAGTATCACAATTTAAATATAGATTGCAATGATCATACCACCATTAAATAATTGGACGAACATAGTCGGAATCGGCCAAGGCTCAAGTGCACTGCACGTGGTCGTTATTTCGTCTTTTGGAGGAAAAATTATAACGTGAGAGAAACATTATCATTTTTACTTCAAATTAAAAGATGAGATAACATGATAATTTTTCCTCCAAAAGACGAGATAACAACCACATGTGATAAGCATGGCCAATTCCGTCCATTTTCGTCCAATTTATTTGACGATCATATAAACATTTTAACTAATATTTAAATTATGGTACTAAATATGCATTTACGTATCCAATGATACCAAAATTGTAAATTATTATATTTTATGATAACAAATATGCATTTTCACCTATTTGTATGTAACATGATTCGAAGCAAAAGTAATGTCAAAAAAAAAAACTACACTTCGTGTTCCACAAACCGGCCATAGCAAAAAGTAAATTAACTGGATAAGAAGTTAATTATATATACATTCATTTTCTAGCTTGTTATATAATAGTAATATTATCACAACTTGGAGTAGTGAAATTTATATAAGTATATTTTTATTTTTAGAAAAAGGTTAGGAAAAAGTCCATTGAAATAATAAAAGAATGAGAAGAGACTATTACGTTTGGTCTTCGGGGTATAATACATGATGTGATGTCCTTTTATCTCTTCTCTATTCCTTTGTTTGCTTTGATTACACCACAGATTGAAGTTGTTGAACAATTAAAATACTTCTTTTTCGTATTATGCGGAACAGTCGCCAAGAGAAAATTACCTGGATCTGACCCAATAAATTCTTTGTAACCTAACGCAAAGTTATTTTAATATGCCGTAAATTAACAAAATAAAGGATTTAGTTCGGTCTTAGTGGTAATTAAATGTATGTGATCTTGTCCTGAGATTTGATGAAATTATAGAGCTAGACATTCCATACTCCTATATGTTGTTCGTTTAGTATTTAGTTCAGAGTTGCTCAAATTTTTATGATTTTTTTGGAAAGTCGGTCGTAAAATTCTATTCTTCTTGAAATATAACATCTATATTATTTAACTCTGATTAACTCCCCCAAAAAAATAACAAATTTATAATTATTTATTAATTTAATCCCAACAAACACACTATCTACCTAAATCTGATTATACATTATAGGTCGCCGACCACTATGTAACAAAGTAAGATTGAGTCATTTTTATCATCTACATGTGGCTTCCTAGAAAATGGAATTAATTGTTGTTGTAATAAATTATTCAATTATTTTTCCTACCGCGTTGGGGCTTTGATGTCCTTTTCCTTGTACAAGTCGTGCTTTTGGAATTTCACTAGTTTGTCTTTATCTTCATTCTCATAGTTATTTCAACTCTCCTCTCCTTCAGCTTGTTAATTAGTAATTTATTAGAGAAATTCTTGGAAGCAATGGGAACTTTCCAATAACTAATTATACTCATAATAATTTTCGAATCATGATATCGTGTGATTTCAAGTAAGTATAATGGGCCGTACCCAGTAAGAATACACATCACGTCAATTGACAATTGCGATGGATTCCATTTGAATGTATTAAAAATGTTAAATTTTTTAGAAACTGAAATGTCATCATATTATGTAAATTGATACAATGAAATGTAGATGATAAAAAAGGGAATATTAGTGGATAGTTTGATTTGCTATACTAAAATTACCTTATGAAACAAGGGAATATTAATTCCAATTTATAAGGTAGTTTATTAAAGTCTTACAAATTTAAATAATAGTACAAAATACTTTATATAATTTTCAAAAAATAAATATTTGAAAGTGGGTATTTGAATGTGATATCAAAAAGCGTTGACAAGTAATTTTAGAAAATTGATCAGTATTTGTTTTCTCTTGAAAAAAACTCTGCAAACTATTTTTCTCTTTTCTGTACACACAATCAAATTACACGGAATAAAAAAAATATTAGCATCCGTGCGTCATAGATATGTTTATATAGCAAATTAGGACTCAGAAAAAGGCTAATAGAAATCTAGCATTTAGATATTTCAAGAGCAAAAGAAGAACGATTAGATAAATAATGAACAGAACAGACTTTGTTGCCCAAAAACATCAAATTAGCCCATAATCCAAAATAGAAATCCACATCCATAGCAGCAATGATAAATTTAAATATTCAGTCTGCAAATTAGGGGATGATCAAAAGGATGTTAAAATCTCTGTATCAAAAGTAAAAGAAAAAATCAACTACTGCCCCTAATTGTATAATAAATTAGCATGATAATGTCTCCAGATCAAAATCTGGTGTAAAGTATTTGTCGATCTCAACAAAATAAGATCATTCGTTCAACGACAAGGAAGCCAATTGCTCGGTAGGGCTGCTGGCCTGTTGCTGAGACACATTCCTAAGAACATCCATTGCCTCAGCAACCTTAGCTTTAAGAGCTTCTGGTGACTCCAACAAGTGCAAAACCTCTGTCTGATCCATCTCTAGGAGCATGCCAGTCACCTTAGCTGCAGTTTCGGGCTCTAATTGTTCAACAAGTGGGTATAAATTTTCTCCCAACATCTGGCAAACCATAATCAAAATTAATAGGGCATGATAAATTTATAAAAGCAGCAATGACCCATAATTCGAGAATTCAAAGCATGGGTTTCTTCAGTTGTTTAAAGAAATATACTGAATGGTTCTTGCTATGAAATATTTGGGCGACATACGTAAGATTTTGGGTCCGCTTGCAAACATAGGAAGTTTTTAAGGGAACTTAATTAAATTCGTTTCTAGAAGCTAATATGGAACATGTTCGTTGGAAGCAACAGAAGACACAAGTAATTTCTTAATTAAAAAAATTGAATGAAAACACCAACAAGGTAGATTTTCAGCAAGTATATGCACAAAAAGAGAAGTACAGAGTCCTATCATCGGTTGAGTTCAGATACAGTCTTGCAAACTACGAAACACCAATTCAAAATTTCTATCAATGTGAACCCAAAGTCCACCAACAACCCCATAGAATAGATGATTTAATAAAGACAGTAGCTTTAACAAGAAAACCAATACAGGAGTGTCACAGAGGCTATCAAAGTCTACAGGAAATGACAATTTATTTTAGGACCAAAGATCTTCACCGAGACATGAAACAACATATCGCTAGAGCAGATGAAATTATGCTTGCAGAAAATACAACTATTCTTTAGTTTTTCAACTACCATATCAGGCAAGAGATGTGGCTCTAAGTAAATAATGATTTATCTCATTTGGCCATTGTTCTAAAATAGAACTTTTAAATGAACGGTATTAGAAGAAAAAACTCACCGTCCTCTGCTCGGTGGGGGAAGCATTTGCTAGTGCAGATGCCAAAGCTCCGACAGGAATAGGCTGAGATATCCCCGCATCACGCAATGGCAACCCACCCATTTCATATGGGACAGAAAGCATGCCTCCCGCCACATCAGGGATTCCACGCCCGGGAGGATAGCGATAACCACGTCCTCTTGGAACCATCTGCATATACGAAGTGAGTAGATAGTCAAGAAAAAGTTCCAGCTGAATAAAAGCAAGGGCGAGTTCCAACAAACCTGCTGCTGCATTAGGGGAACTGGCTGTGGACCCTGTTGCATTGGACCACCATTGGAGCGCCTCCCACCAGGACGTGGACCTTGTTGCCCTTGTTGGGCCATAGGCATAAACATATTTGGCATGAGATGCCCACCAGGCCTCATGCCGGGAACAAGTTGCTGTTGGTACCCAAATCCAGGCTGATAATATAGACAATACATAAGAAATACAACACAAACGATCTTCAATAGTGAACTTTCTTAAGGTCATCCAGGTTATTTCATAGAAAAAGATGGCAGTAAAGATTCAGTCATTCAGCTGACATCTTTAGTGCTATGCTTCGCATGAACGAAGTGAGTCAAGTGACACTTCACTGCATTTCTATTACTAAGTAGTAAAAACTAAAAGCTTTGATCATTACTCTTATCCGATAAAATTTTAGGATAATGCATTACAAGTTTTAATTCGCTTCTAGAAACACATCCCCCTCTCATAGAACAATTAATATATTTAGTATAACTGCTAATTCCAATTCACACAAACAAATATACCTAACTTTTGAATTCCAACTTGACATCAGAACATGTTAAAAATAAAATTAGCATGGGAAGAATGTAAATACTTGGGGATGCATGATGGCAGGTGGAGGTTGTCCATAGAATATTGGTTGTCCCAGACCAGGACCCCCGTGAGTGTACATCGGCATACGAGGAGCAGGAGCCATTGCAATTGGCCTCAGCTGAGCAAATTGAGCCTGGATAAAATGATTGAGTAAATCAACATTTTTTATGAATTAATTCACAAGGTAATTCAAACAGAATAATTATGTCTCTTGTGTTTAATCAATATAGGACTAGGACTTTAAAATACAATTGATTCCTGGTAGAATGAGAAAGCCATTCCATGACGGAGAGCGAATATAGCAGCGGACTAAACTACATTTATCTATCAAACAACCCAGAGAGGTCATATTTACCATTCAATTTTACTTTTTCATCACTAAGTTCCTATATGAAAAGAATTAAAGAGCCAAAAAAAAGTACCTGCAATCGTGCTTTTCTATCTTCCTTCCTTTGAGCAAGTGCAACATAAAGAGGTTTGTTAACTATCATCTTGCCACTCATTTCAGATAGCTACAGAAACAAACAAAAAATTATTAAGGTTTGATTTATTAAAAAGTGATAAGTTGGAAGCAAATGAGGAGAATGCAGGGATTCAAACTTACAGCTCTAGAAGCCTCTTCAGGTGATGAGAACGCAACAAAGCCTGATCCTATGCTTATTCCTCTTGGATCTCTCATCACCTGTATTAATAATGGAGAATTTTAATAAGCTAAATAGCTTACTGACAAGATCGATTTTCAATGAAATGGGATGACAACTTCAACCAATTCACAAACCTTGCATGATGTAACTGAACCAAATGGAGAGAACAATTCCTTAAGCTTATCATCGTCAAAGCTGTCATCAAGATTCTTGACGTACAGATTTGACCCTTGTGATTTGTCAACTGCTTCCTTCACAGTCTGTTCAAATCGGTGCTTCAATTCTTGCTCTCTCTCAGTTTTCTTTTGGGCTCTCCCTACATACCATTCCTTGCTATCAAATTCGTGGCCGTTAAGGGATTCAACAGCTCTAGCAGCATCCTCTGCATTCTCAAAGTTAACAAATCCAAAGCATTTTGAGGCTCCATCTTCATTTCTAATCACCACTGTACTGGTGATTGATCCATATTCACCAAATACCTTCTTAAGATCTTCTTCAGTTGTTGATTCAGACAAATTCTTCACAAACACATTAGTAAATTTTGTCTTCTCTACTGACATTTCTCTTTCTTGCTTGCGTAGGAAAGGTCCCACATAGACTTGTTTTCCATTCAATAGCATGCCATTGAGCTTCTCAATAGCATTCTGAGCAGATTCATCACTAGCGTATTGCACAAAACCATAGCCCAGTGACTGCCCAGAACCATCTGTAGCTACTTTGCATGATAGAATGTTCCCAAAAGAAGAAAATGTCTCATGTAGAGCTTTGTGGTCAATTTCCTTGTCAAGATTCTGCCACGGCAAAATTATAAATCAATCACTGCAGCGATGTATCATAGAGATATGGAAAAATGACAGAAAGCATTTACCTTAATATATATGTTTCCAGAACCACTTCTGCGTACGCTTGGGTCTCGATGAGAGTACATAATCCTAATTGGTTTTCCATTAAGAGGAGTGAAGCTCAACTCTTCCAATGCTCTTTCAGCTAACACAAATATAAAGAAAGGGTTAGCATGGCAATAGAGAGAAAGGTGAAAGAGTGTCTTTTTGAAGCTACAATTCAGAATGAAGTAAGAGCCTAATCAACAAATCTAAGAGACAGATGCAACCCAAGATGCTCCCATCAAACGCACACAGCACACAAATTTGTGACAGGAACTGAAATAAGAAATGGATCCAAAATTCATTGACTGACACAATTAAGGAATAACAAGAATGTTTTAGAAGCAAGTTACTTGATGACAAAAAAGTTTATGATTTCTGCTAATATAGAAAATAAAATTAACAAACATAATATCTGTCTTCAAAATGACATTGAACAACTATGGCATATGCTACCTGTGACAAGCAATTCAATAATATGTACATTTAAATCTATTGTGTTTGAATACATTCTATCATCATAGAGATTTCTAAAAAGATAAAGATCAGCTAGGAGAAAAGGTTATGCAATTTCTCATTCCAGTCTTTTTCTATATGTTCCACTGTCACACTATTACTGGGACTTCACAGTGTATATCAATTGTGTGAGTAATAGTTAAAAGTAAATTGAAGCCTTCAATGCAGATTTCCAGCCACAACACCATATGGGAGAAAGAATCCAAACACTTGCCATAGAGACAAGTATGCACTTTATAGTGACAGATGCGTATGAAGAATATAGCTTCTTGCCATAATTTCAATCATCGTATATACTGAGAGTCTTTTCACCTCTCCAAAAACTGATGATGAAATCTACATACAAAAAGATACTCACTAATTTCTTAACTATGACTATCTTGGTAAACTAGATTGGTCTAATTCATAAATGAACTCATGCAATCACTTCCAGAATCAACTGGGAAATTAGAAAAGCTTTTTACTAGACACAGTGCTTCACATGTTCTAAAATTCTAATCACACCTTCCTCACAATTCTTTTCAAATATTACTAGTGCTACTATTTAGTAGCTAAAATATAATTATTCCAACTTTTTAAGTGTTTCCCTATATTACAGATGTCACCTTATTTTCCCTAATTTTCAACTCAAATGAGGATATCTCTGTGCAAAATAACCCCAGGTTTAAATGTAATATGTCCTTAGTCAAAGTATCTAGACAGTTGATGTTCATCTTTCTTATTGGTCCTGGCTTCATTAGCCCGACAATGTGACACTGTCTAAGTCAAGTCTGAAGCATACCTTCTTATAGTAAAACTCTGGGATATTTGTCATTGTATTGCATCTCATTGCACCTTACTTACTAAACCTCACTATGAGAACATACACAAATAATGTGCCTAGATACATTTTCGAATTTCCATTCACAAATTACATAAGCAAGCAGCAGTTGGCATTTGAAGTATATTTGAAATAACCAGAGACCTTAACCTAACATGAAATACTAACCATCTTGCGGGTTGGCGTAGTTAACATAGCCATATCCGAGCGAGCGGCGGCTGGCCAAATCTCTACAAACCCTAACAGATACCACATCCCCAATCTGGCTGAACAGATCGTAGAGTTGCGAATCAGTGACATTAGCGTCCAGATCTCCAGCGTATAGTGACGTCACGAGCGGCCCGGTCCCGCCGGAGGAAGCCGCATTGGTAATCTGCACCTGAGGCTGCATCTGAACCTGCGCCGCCATCTCAATTCACAAAAAACCCTAAAAAAATAAGAGGACTTTTTACTTTTCAAATAGTTTTGAGTTTTCTTTTCTTTTTTTTTTGGTTTTTCCAGTAACTTCCCTCTCCTCTTTTTATTTCCAGAATCAAACTAAGGCTTAATTTACTAGAGCAAAAGCGAGAAATATCAGACTATGTTTTGAGTTTTTAGTGAGGTTTTCAATTTTTTTCTTTTTTGCTATATCTCATAAAGAGAGGAGAGGGAAGGATAATAGGTCGGAGATACGACTGAGGGGATGTAAAAAAACGCCGGCGGTAGCGACAAGCGGCGAAGCCGGAAATGGAGGATAACGAGAGTTAAAAAATTGGAGGGCAGGTTCGAGCTGCTCTACGAAAGTTGGGGTATTTGGGGCGGCGCAACTTATACTAGCCCGAGGGATGAGGAATCACGTGTGTGCAAAAAACCCTAGAAAATCTGTGGGGAGTGGACGATATATCCGCCGTTGGATTATGGTGACTGGGTCCTACATGTCGCAGATGACGTGTTCAGCTAGATTGGCTGAAAATTAACGCAATTTGCCACAGAGCACAAATTGTTCTTGTTAAAGTAAATTTTTAATTTTAACTAATATACTCTTATTCGCCTTTTATGTTATGGGAGTAAAAATAATTAATTGATGATTTACTCTCTTTTCCTAATATGGAGTTTGACCAACTAGGCATCTTTTCCAAAATGAATGTCGCATAAATTAGTGTTATTTTTACTAAAGAAAATAATCCTTCCTTCAATTATCAAAAAAAAAGAAAAATAACATCACATACATATTTTATGATATATAATATTAATTTTAATGGTTGGTTAAGATATTAAATTACTTAGAATTTTCCAGGTTTACTAATTAATTTTCACATTTGATTTTCCAAAATCAACTTATTTTGGACTATTCACTATTCATAAATAGGGATGCTAAAGTCGAATGGTCAAACTATACATTATTAAAATTTGATGTATTTTTTATATCGTTCTTGAAATTATATAGGAAATTGGTTTCTTTTCAAACGGATTCGAACTAGCGTTAATCAATTTAAACTTGAGTCTTTTGTCATTTTCTAGATTATACGGTGAATTCTATATTATATAATCAAGTTCAATTAAAGCTACAATAGTTATTGAACTGTAAATATTTTGATATTTTGTTTGATGTGTATATGAATCGAACTAAAGCGAATTTTACGAATCAAACACAAGTCGGTATGCAATAAGTAATTAACTTTAAACTTAATTAAGAAATATCAATATATACATGCAATAGACATCATATAAATAAAATAAAAATATGATGAAGTCTCTGTTATGACAATGAATTAAGGACATCTCCAGTGACTTCAGCTTCCCCTTTTCCTTCCCATTTTTCACACCTTCCCCTTTTTCACCCATTCCCCTTCTCCTTCTCATTTATATAGTCATCTCCAGTGAATCAATCTTCACATTCCAATTAATTTCAATATTCATTATTCCCCACTCTCACTTAATAATAATAATAATAATCAATAATAACAAATAATAAATAATAATAGTAATTAAATTAAATTTGAGTTTCTAATAATTAAAATTAAAATTAACTTTTTCAAAATAATACCCAAATTTAAGATTTTTTTTAAATAAAAATGTTTTTTATTAAATTAAATTAAATTTGAGTTTATTATATAAGAGCTACATTTTAAAAACTAAAATTAACTTTTTCAAAATAATACACAAATTTAAGGATTTTTTTTAAAATAAAAAGATTTTTTATTAAATTAAAACAAAATAAACTAAAAATGAGTTTATTAAATAAGAGTTACATTTTTTAAACTAAAATTAACTTTTTAAAAATAATACACAAATTAACTAAAATTAAATAAGAGTTACATTTCATTTAATAAGATATTTTAAAGAAATTTTTTTAAAAAAAAAAAGGTTTTTATTCAATACAATTTCAGAAATTAAAAAAAAGAAGTGAACAACAGGTTGGCCACCTGCTGTTGGGTGGGCGAGTGCAAGTGGTTGGATCGATGTGTGAGGCAAGGCAATATTACCTTGCCTCACCCTTCCAGGCGATGGGTTCAACCCTCCAGGGAAAATTGCCTTGACCACCCCTCTAATCATTTTAGTTCATATTTTTACCCCCTAAATCCAACTTCCCCGTCCCATTGCCTCATAGGAGATGGCCTAAGGATATGTGATGAAGCCTGCACATATGACGTTTAAAGTCTGGATCATATCTTATGGCTGACTCATACGATGCTTTTTACTTTTTCCCGAGTTAATTGTAGGAAAGATTGGATGATTGATTTTAGATGAAAATAAAATACTTATTGATCATGACAAAAATATACACACAAATTCAGAGAATACTGCCTTAATCATATAGTTGGTTATAATACTAACATATGATTGATCTAGTATTCTAGTGGAATAGACTAGTCACTACAAAATAGCAAATTCATGTTCAAATCCTTTTTTCGGAGAGGTTCCTACTTCCGACGTGTATCAAAAGAAATTAAACGTTAAGAAACAAAAATATATACATATAGTGGGTTATAATTGAAAGTTGGCGATATTGCCATAACACATTCAATTTTTACCAGAACAAATAAAGTTGATAGACAATATTACCCTCATTAACTAGTTCTTCTGAAAACACACATTCATTTATTAAGGTTCCATTTGCACAGTTATTTCTCTCTCTAAAATGGATGAGATCTTCTTTCATGAAACCGATTATCTTCTCGGCGCCTACCATCTCAACAATCCCAGTACCCAATTCTTATATTGAAATACTGATTTATCAACTCCATATTTTTGCGAGCCACTGAATGAAACAATTTTCTTTTTTTACTATTTGTTAAGAGTTTAGCAACAACTATTATACGACCAATGAGTAGTAAATTAAATTCGCAATAAACATTTATCCTTTTTTTTTCATAATCTACAAAGCATGTATTTATGTAATACAGACAAGGAATAATCTAATATTCTATTATTTTAATCAATAATCTAATAAAAACCCAGGAAATATAATTGCCTTTTTATTAGCATATTTGATTTTTTTTTAACTTAAAATGAAGAATAGTTATTGGTTTGATCTAAATTCGTATTATCTGGGTATAGTTTTTCTTTTTATCGATTTCTCTGTGCATATATAAACATAAAGAAGAGAGAGAAATCTGAATGAAGAAAGAGTGGAAGGCAAGTGAGGGGGTGAATTAACTTTGAGGGTATTTAAGAAATTTTGAAATTTTTTTCTAACAGAAACAATTATTGTTCTAACAATATCGCTAGCTATAATTACAATTAAAACATTAATTATCACTCCGACAACATTCTATTACATAAGGTAGACAAACCGATAAGATATTATGTATTTATCAAAATACGTTACTAGTTTCACTGACTAATTGTATAATAATATGCTACTAGTTTCATTCATGGATATAATTTCCATTTTTTCCGTCGAAAGTATCGAATTTTTTTCGTTTTTGAATCATGTGAAACGAAAACAAGATGTAATTCCTAAACTATTTGTTTGCTTGGAACTTTCTTATTTCTCTTAATGTAGTAAAAAAAAATTACAATTTTTCCTTAGTGTTTTCGAAATATTTCCAATTTTTTTCAATATTTAACTGACCGAAACAGACACTCGGAATGAAATTTTAATTCATGGTTTCATTGACTAAATGTAACCATCAATTTATTTATCATTGTTCTTAAAATTTTAAATTTGGTCGTCCGCTCCATTAAGTAAGCCCACATATTCGATATATTATAATTTTGATTTAATTTGTGATTTGATAAATCTGATCCATTTTTCATAGACTGAAATACGTAAACAATATGGGTTTAAGTTGATTCGATCCGTCAAAAATACGTATCCGATAATATATAAAAAATATATGTAAGTATATATATTTATACATACATAATATTTTATTAAAATAAATAAAGTTAATATATTTTATCATCAAATGAAGAAGATAGTTGTTAATAATTCATTCACAATTTCATCTCTATGCATCTTTTCATCTGAAAACCATGAATATTAGTTAAAAAATTTGAACATGTGAGCTAAATTAAATAAAATTGCAAAGCTAGCAAATTTGTTTTAGAAAAAACACTGGTGCAAATTTTGACAATGAAGATTTAATTGGATAAAAAAAAGATTTGATATCCAACTGAATCCGACCAAGATCAAATAAAGTCGAGAGATTTAGATATGACCAAGATTTGGACCGACCGGATATAAATGGAGTAGATGATGCAGGAGCATCCAAGACAATCTATCTTTTTTATTAGTATTTCTTTTTAATTAAGTTTCTTATTGTTAGTTATTTAGTTTCCTTATTTTTTTGTGATTTAGTTTCTATAGGAGTCTAGGAGTTATTCAGTTTCCTTAAGAGTTTTATTTCCTTTCAGTTGCCTCGGATTACAGTATTATAAAAAGAGTTGTAATCTTCACTATTTTCAGATATTGATGATTATGAGTTTTTGAAAAAGAAGAGATTTGTTCTCTTAAAGGTTCATGGGTGCCTATTTCTCGTGTTCTTGTAGCAAATTTATCTGATGGAACTTGCCTGCAGAATAATCACTATTTTGCCTGGCTTCAGTTGGTATCAGAGCTTCAGATCTTTCCTTTCCTGGTGGTCGCGAGCATGGTTGTCATGGGCGGGTTCCGGCTGAGGAGGTCCAACACCGTAATTGTAACGTTCAGGATTCGAAGATCGAGGTTTTGCCAAGCAAGTCGCAGATTTACCCAACCTCTGGCTAATTCTCGATTTTTTTCTTCCTGGGGAAAAATTCTCATCAGTTTTAATTACTGAGTCGTGGTGATGTTGAGGAGTCCACACCGTGATCGAAGAGTTCACTCCAAGGAATTAATGGTTGAGGATTTGCAGAGGCAAGTCAAGGATTTAACCCAGCATATGGCGACGTGGTGGAAACAGTTAAGGAATTCACGGGAGGGACAGGACAAACCCAAGTAAAAGGCTTGATTGACCGTCATCGTCAGTTTGTCCTGGTTTTGTGGATCCTGATGACACTACTGTGAACTCGAGGACGAGTTCTTTCCAACCCTGAGCGACTGATGCAGGAGCATCCAAGACAATCTATCTTTTTTATTAGTATTTCTTTTTAATTAAGTTTCTTATTTTTAGTTATTTAGTTTCCTTATTTTTAGTGATTTGGTATCTATAGGAGTCTAGAGTTATTAAGTTTCCTTAAGACTATAGTCTTATAAAAGGAGTTGTAATCTTCATTACTATGAGATATTGATGATTATGAGTTTTTGAAAAAGAAGAGATTTGTTCTCTTAAAGGTTCATGGGTGCCTATTTCTCGTGTTCTTGTAGCAAATTTATCTGATGGAACTTGCCTGCAGAATAATCACTATTTTGCCCGGCTTCAGTAGAATATGGATCGAGTCTGATCCGACCCGAATTCGACTCATTAACAACTCTACTCTCACTCTTTTTGTTTTCGTTTTTTTAAACTTCATTAGCGCGCAATACATCTCTCTCGAATTAACAACGGATTTGCACATTATTATTCTAAAATCAAATCAATTAAAAAAAATATTTGAATCATATCCAAATAAAAATAAAAATCTAATATATCTATTTAAATATGAAATTTCCTACAAATTTTAAAAGTCGTATATTGCAATTAGACTTTTCAATTTTCCTCACCTGCATCACGTTCACGCCTAATGCGTTCAAATGTGAAACACCACCACTTGTTTTAGGCTTTTAGTCTCCGCGCCATTATTTTGTGGGTCCAAACTTTGAACCGCCAAGCACAATACCGCCGGCCCGAATAATTGCATAATTGGGTGTGTTTGGATGAAACAATTGGCTATACATGGATGAGTTTTGGCCCAGTCTCGCGGGTTTCGTGAGACCTGACTAGAACCCTTCCAAATGAGTTTTCGATAAACTCATGAAACTTATCACAAATCTATTCACAAATCTATCTCCAAATTCTTGAAACCTATATAACATTGATTTGACACCTACCATTTATTTTTTTCCCAAAACTCTCTAAAAAAGATATTGATTTGACACATATTACCTACTTTTTTCCCCAAATCTCAATATCCAAAACCAATCAAAGTGGGGTTTCAATTTTTTCAGAACCATAAAACCCAACATCCAAAACTTAACCAAATGAGGTTTCAAAGGTTTCTCCGAACCCACCAAAAACATTTTTTTAAAACTGAGACCCGCGAAACCGAGCCAGAATTTGTTGGAAATTTGTGGGGTGTAAAATATTATATCAAGAACTTTGTGGCTTCGAGGCTTGTATAAAGACAATATCTTTTAAGTGATATTTGCCCCCACTCGATTGAGTTTGCTAATGGGTTTGAAGTAGCAAATCACTCCCATGATACAACAAAACCATTTAGAAAAATAGATAGCAATTCTATACTTTCTCTCTAATTTCTCTAATGAATTGTGTGCTTTTTGGAGATGAAAGAAAATAGAAAAGTAGTAATAATTTTTATGTTGATCTATTTTCTAAACTACTACTCCCTATTTATAATAATTCAAAGATTGTAATGTTACATGAATAATTGTGATTTGTGGCTATTCATGAAGAGATGCATATTTTCTTCCTATCTAAGAGTTGTATAGTTTTGTAAATAAGTATTGATTTGAATTCTTTAATTAATTGTCGAAACATCAACTTTGCCGAATCAATGCAACTCTTTATATTTAAAACTACCACTTTTCATTTCATAATCAAATGGCACACCTTGTTTACTGAAAAATTGTCCATATGCTATATTATAAAATAATATATGATACAATATATTAAAATATAATAATATTTTTAACATTATAATCTAAACTTTAACATTATAATCTAAACTCAATTTATATATAAATTTCAACAGAATTCATCTAAATAAACCATGATATATTTTGAAAGTCCAATAACATTTTGAGAAAAATAGTAATCTTATATTTTGAATTAGAAAATGGAGAGTGGGGAGTCGAAATATCCATCATGGGAAAGAAATTGTTTGGTAAATCAGATAACAACTTGACAATTAGAAGATATGTTCATATTAAAAAATCAAACTTATACATTAAATCATAGTAGATATGTTCTTGGATATGGCAGATTCAATTTGTATGTCCTAGTTTTTGTATTAAACTTATAACTTAATTGTAGATGTATTGACACAAAATGTGATTTCATAGAGTAATATGAAATTTTATTCTTATATTGATTATGAAATTAATGTTTTCAAAAAATATATATATATATATATATATATATATATATATATATATTTAAACATAATTTTACTTACAAATTAATTTGATCTAATCTTTGATGCATGTATTCAAATACAATCTATGATCGGACACGATACGGCATGACAACACAAATTTAAAAAAAATTCAGGATACATACGACATGACTATGATATATAAACAACATATAAATGTATAATGAAAGTTGCATAGTAAATTTGTAATCAATTAGTTATCTATTCAATAAGAAAAGTTATCTATTCAATAAGAAAAATGATAGAGACAAAATAAAACAAATTGGCTTATCAGACGAGACAATCCTATTTCTCATCCTAGTAATATTTTTTTTGTGCAAAATAGTGAGAATTCATGATTTAACAATCTTCCTTTTTTTATGTTACCAACTTAACACTTAAATTAGAAAATTCAACCAACAGGTGATTGGTCTAGTGGAAGACTCATGTTCGAATCCCTGTTGGAAGAGGTACCCACATATGTGCCCAACCCGTCTCGAAAGGGATTAAACACTTGGGGAAAAAAAAATTAAAAAATTCAAAAGAAATGTAGGTGTTATGAAAGATGTATAAAAATACATAACCTTGGATTTATAGAAATGTCTTCAAAACAAGAAAGTAAGGGCATCTGCAATGGTGCTTCAGGGGTCGGGGCCGGGGTCGGGGCTGGGTGGAGAAATCATCTCCAGTGGGCGGGGCTCGGGGACGGGTGAGCTTCGGGGCGGGAACGGGGCAGGGCCGGGCTCGCTGCCCGTTCCCGCATGGGAAAGGAGAAGAAGATGAGGTCACGCGCCCCTCTTTAAGTCAGGGGACGCTGGCCAGCGTCCCCTGATTAGTTCCTTTTTTTTTATTTCCTTATTAAATTTCTTTATTTAATGTTTTTAAATAGGAAAAAATTAATTATTTAAATAATTAATTAATAAAATTAAATTTTCCTCCTAAATTAAATTAAATTTGTAGAATTTAATTATTTAATAAAATTTGTTAATATATTTATTGTATATTTACTAGTATTTAATAAATATATGTAGTCACCAATTTTTAATTGAATTATTTAATATAATAAAATTTAATTTTTTTAAAATTAAAATCATCTCCAATTTATTAGAATTGTAATTAAATATATTTATGGACAAATCATTAATAATTAAATTCAACATTTCATTTTAATTTCTTTTATTGTAATTAAAAATTTAATCATTTAATTACAATTTAATCAGTAAAATGTTATATTTCTGTGTGTGTGCCGTTTATTTAATCATCTTTCTTGTATTTTCTTTCTTATTTGTTGTATTTCCTATTATGTATAAATTTTAATTTTATAATTATTTACTCTCTTTAATTTTAATATTAAAAATAATTTAATTATATTGTTAAAATAGTTATTAGAATTATTAATATTAATATCAAAAATAAAATTTAACTATAATTATAAGTGATAGTGGGCAAGGATTCAAAATAGAATTAATTCAATTTCGGAACCCTACCATTGGAGACGACCAAAGTTTCCCATCAAAGGTTGCTCATAATTCATACCAAACACGTCCTTAACATTTTCGTGTGCATTCAATAAAGACGTCCTTAAGTATCTCCACCGACCCCTGCTTGCCGCTTTCTTAAACAGAGTTGATTTATAGTAATTTTTAACACGCATCTCTTCCTCTTCACTCCAATCATCATGGAATCTACTCTTTCCATTACCGATCTCCAAGCCGTTGTTCCACGTTCAGGAGTAATCTCCACCATTCTTTGCCACAGTTTACCCTGCACCCTCACGTACTCTAGCCGCGGAACCCCTTTTCTTAAACCCTCCGTATATAGTAATTGCGGTTCCACCACCCGATGGAAGCGGAATTTTGAATTTCGACGGCCGGAGGCTCTTCCCTCCGCCACCGCCGGTACCACCAACTCCTCCGTTACAGTAAGTAAATCACCACCTCTCCAATTATTTATTTTATTTTACTGCAAAGGGGAGAAAGATACAGAGGATATCATGTAGTAAGCGTGTCTTAGAAATTGTACTGTAGAGGTTCTATTAGGGGTTGTTTCTTGAATTGTTCTGGACTTGGTAATTGAGCAGATGGGTTTGGTTTGGCTCAAGTTGTTCTGAATTTCCGAGATCCTTGGGTGTGGGCGGGATTGTTTCTAATTTGCGGTGTTTAGCCTGTGTAAGAGAAGATTCCTCTTTTTATTTGTTTTTTGTGAATCTCGCATTAATTTAGGTCGAGTTAAAAATGGTTTTTGCAATTTTAGGAAGAAGAAACAAATTGTTTTTGAGTTTTGAGAAGTTGGATACTGCGATTGAGCTTCATGTTGGGGATGTAGGGTCAAGAGTAAGGTATTAGGTTGTCAAGTTATACTTATTGTGTTTACAATAATTTAGTATGTTTAGTATGTGTATCATGTGTTTATGTGTATGTGTATGTTGAAGAATATGTATAAATATGAATCTAGGTGTATATCTTGAAAGGTACATAGCATTTTGGGTTTCAAGCTGATTTTTAATCTCTTACATACTGAAATGTTTCACATATTTGGGGTGACGAGAAATGATAAAAATGGGGTGTGGATGTTGTTGTGATTTAATCAATTTCTTTTGGTGTTTAAATCAGACTTTGTATGCTGCTTAAACATCGCATATATTGATCAATTTCATTGGGTGTTGTTAGTATCAGATTGTGTAAATAATGGGGTGTGGATTTTGTTGTGATTTAATCAATTTCTTTTGGTGTTTAAATCAGACTGTGTATGCTGCTTAAACATCGCATATATTGATCAATTTCATTTGGTGTTGTTAGTATCAGATTGTGTAAATAATGGGGTGTGGATTTTGTTGTGATTTAATCAATTTCTTTTGGTGTTTAAATCAGACTGTGTATGCTGCTTAAACATCGCATATATTGATCAATTTCATTTGGTGTTGTTAGTATCAGATTGTGTAAATAATGGGGTGTGGATTTTGTTGTGATTTAATCAATTTCTTTTGGTGTTTAAATCAGACTGTGTATGCTGCTTAAACATCGCATATTGATCAATTTCATTTGGTGTTGTTAGTATCAGATTGTGTAAATCTTTTAAATGTCACTGATAGGGTTTGTTGTGCTTCATAACCTTCTGATTCTGGTATTGGAACTAGCCCTTTCTTTATTTCTACCAAGCGTCTTTTAATCTAAGCTACTAGCTTTCAATATTTAGACCAGAACACTAGCATGGATAACACTCACCACACCCTTACAAAATGTTATAATGATTGAATTAAGAATCCTATATGCATCATTCCGCCCTTTCTCTTACTATTACCTTCATGCCAACCTTTCTGGTCAATCATATCCTATATCAAACATGTATCATTAGCATCTTTCGATCAGTCTTTGAA
This sequence comes from Penstemon newberryi var. newberryi, assembly GCA_030819805.1. Classification (NCBI taxonomy): domain Eukaryota; kingdom Viridiplantae; phylum Streptophyta; class Magnoliopsida; order Lamiales; family Plantaginaceae; genus Penstemon; species Penstemon newberryi. The sequence continues at coordinate 7,880,916 of JAUALY010000004.1, read as the reverse complement.
AGTGTCTTTCAAGGACCTATAAAATAAGCTATAATGTATGTCATCATGCGAAATAACACTTCCACACATGGGCATTTTTCTGCTCAATTTGAATTATTGATGCTAGTGTATGCTCTTTCAGCTATATGTGTCTACAAATGGTAATGAGAGACAAGAGTCTCAACAATCAGTAAACATATATAGGCAAAACAGCCATACAAAATCGAAGACTTCAACACCAGTTTTTTCAAGGGGATCATGTTCATATATCAATTCCTAACCTGGGCTGAAACTCTGCAATACGCGTACTGTTTACATCCGTCGCTAGTCTTTACTCTGCGTTGTTCTCATTGAATCGTTTATAGCTATAAAAAATTATTTCTCAATTCCAGTTACATAATCCCACTTATTTCAGATCATATCTGAGCCAAATATTGAATTCAAGGGCCAGCGTTCATTAATGAGAGATCCTACGGTAGAAATAAGTGGTTGAACTGGCAGAGAAAAAGCAGTAGCTGAGGGGTGGAGATATCAATGATAATAACTGACTATATTGTTGGATAAAACTAAATGATTTGTTGGTGATAATGCAAAAAGATTGTTCTTGATCATTTATTTTTCACGACTCATGACATGATGTTAGGTACATAATGGTTGCAAAAATTTATGACATATTTTAATTTCTATCTTGCAATTTCTGGAAGAAATAGTTATATTTTGATGCCTTCTACAAGCATCATCATTTTTTCTTTACCAATCGTGCATAAACTTTCTCATATAAATAGTGAATCATTTTGTTCTGGAAAGGACAAAGTGAACTTGTTCACTGGAGTGAAACTAGTCCTTGAAGATGTTGCCACATCTTATGTGGAGCTTTGAAGGTGCTTCCCATTCCCTCAACTCAGGGAACTACTTAACTCATATATAATTTTGCAAACTGAGCAAGCTGAACTTAACACTAAAAGAAATTTCAAGCTTGTTTGAGTTGAATTGATCTCAAAGTTTTCCGCGAGAAGGTCTTTCCGATTTCAAATACACAAAGTGCCATTGAACTTGAAAATAGAATATTAACCTTTTGATAATATTTTTTATTACGAAGAATTGATTAACTTTTTATGATGTGTAATCAAGAATTTAGTTATTGAGAAACATATAAACTGATTAAAGTATTAAGAGTTTGTCATTTCTAGGTATAAATTTGATTGGATTTAAAATATGTTCTTCAGTTTGCATGAGATGAGCCCTAGCCATTTTGATCTGCCTTCGGGTACACCAAGCACCAAGTTAATTATTTGGCCTTTTTTGGTTAATCTATAAAGGCTATCTTGATTATGACTAGTCTTTCTCTTACTGAATTTTTATCTCTATCACCGTACAGCCACGAGAAGGATTCTACACTGTTGGTGATTTTATGACAGGAAAAGAGCATTTGCACGTAGTAAGACCTACAACTACTGTCGATGAAGGTATTGGCTACCCTCTATTCTCTTTGTATATATTTTGATTTGTTCACTCATCTAGTTACCACCTTTTTCTTGTTTAAACAGCGCTCGAGACTCTTGTTGAGAAAAGAATTACTGGGTTCCCTGTAATTGATGATGACTGGAAGTTGGTAAAGTTTCATTTCCTATATGATTACTTTGTATGATGAAAAGCACCTGCATGAATTTTGCTGATTTTTTGGCATTATTATGCAAATTAGCTGTTATTCATAGCATGGTCCATAATTCTAGGCTACATGTTCATTTACTACTTCTGGGAGCACATACATGATACATGCTAATGAAACCATTAAGAACTTTCCTTCTAAAAATTGAAAATAGGGGAAAAAGATGGTGCATCTCAGAAGGAAGATAAGGATGGGAGAGTCGTTTAAGTGCTGTTGAGAGAAGATAAGAATCATTTGACTGAATGGAAATATTGCCCGTGTTGGATCCGTCAAATATGTTTTAAACAGTTCACTGAATGAGTATACTGATTGCATAGAAAGATTTAGGATCGGTATTTTTGCTGACTCGTCTTCGTCCCTTTAGATTTTCGATTATTTTTGTCATCTTGTAGTGTTTTTCCTGTTATAATAAGTTTTGTCTCATGGATTGGCAGCTGAAATTTACAGCACCGACACCTTCCTTACCCATACCCATGTAAGAAGTCCCTGTCCTAGATTATTGGGTCATTTGTTTTCATTACTCGCTCGACTCGCGAAGGATGTCAGGGTTCTAATTTAATTTGGCTTGAAATCTCTGTCCTCAACTAACACAGATGAGTTTTGTATTAGAGTGCTGATTATAGCTTTTCTCTTTCCAGTATAAATTTGATGATACAAAAAAATTTCTTGCCAAAAAAAGCTGTATAGTGATGATATCCTTCTTATGGCTACTCAGACAACATAAGAATTGAGTGCATAGCAAACGAACTCCTTGTGTTATTCTAAATAGACAATTTAACTCCCTGTGATAAATAAAAGGGCAAAATACCTCTCCGTGTTTTTATAAAAGAAGCACACTGCCTCTCTATTGATTTTTATATTCTTACATTTTTACAAGGGGGTAAAATGCCCATTATGCAATATCACAGGGAGGTAAATTGCCTATTTACGCATATCACAGGGGGGTAAAGTGAGGTGAATATGTTGTCAAGGGTAAGGTTAAATTGGTCATTTTTACATGAAAATGAAGTCTCAGTTGCATTATAGAGTGTGTGTGCAACACCTCTACTAGCAAGGAGTAAATTGCTCATTATTTCATATCATAGGGAGGTATATTGCTCATTATTTCATTTCACAGGAGTTAAATTGCCTATTTTCATATCACAGGCAGATAAATTGCCCATTAGACATATCACAGGGAGTTAACTTGCCAAAAAGCCCCTTTAGAATTAGATCCAGACGGAATTGTTGTTCTTAAATTATTTGCAGGAAGTGAGCCCAAAATCACCATTTCTTTTATGCACGTTACATTGAATTTTGTGAGCTTTTTTGGTGCTATTGTTTATCAATTCTGTATGTAAAAATGCTGATTGAAAATTGGTACCTTTTATTCATTAAAGAAAGAAGAAGTTGGTGACCATTTACTACTACTACAAAGTAGCTGGAACTCTATATGCTTTATTAGCTAGTATAAAGATTCCTCCTGGAGTCTTCTAATTCATTTATTTCTTTTTTGAGGATTTGGTGTTTTTGTTAAAACATGAAATATCTTGATGTTGATGGTTTTGTCTACAAGTCTTGACAAATTCAGTTATATTTTCTGCAGGTTGGTGTTGTTTCCGATTATGATTTATTGGCACTTGACTCCATCTCAGGTATCACCAAAGTTGTGAAACAAATGTGGTAGTTTTATAGCTAAATTTTGGAATTCTAAGGGTCATGCTTTGTTATTCGAGACAATTAGGTGGTGGGCAGCATGATGCAAATATGTTTCCGGATGTCGATAGCACTTGGAAAGTATGTATAACTCTTCTTTATTGAAATTTATGCATTTCTATCATTGCTAGGTTGATTGATTAGGTTTTTTCCAAGGTATTTACTTCTATCAGTTTCTAACTTTTTTTCCATGGCAGCAGACATTTAATGAAATTCAAAAGCTACTCAGCAAAACTAATGGGAAAATTGTTAGTGACGTGATGACTCCTGCTCCACTTGTTGTGCGTGAAAACACCAATCTCGAGGACGCTGTGAGGTATTCAATTGTTTTCTTGGTCATTTATTTTTCAAGTACAACTGTTGAGTACTTGTATGAGTATCCATTTATCTCTAACAAGAACTGATACTAGTTTTTTCTGTTTTGGGTCTATCAAAACGAAAAATATAGAGTAGTTTCTATTTTTAACACGTTTCATGGATTTGCTTTTTTTTTCCATAAAGATACCAAGGAACCGAAGTTTTAGTCGATGCTTAGAATATTCTTATATGATCTATTACGGTTAAAATAGAATATCTGAACTTTTTTACATCAATGTTTGACGGGTTTGTTTTTGTTGTTTTACATTTTAGAATACGTACAAAGTAATTTTGGTTTGTAAAGTCTACTTCTCCATTACATATTTCTGTGGTGATTTAGGTTGTTGCTTAGAACCAAGTATCGTCGCCTACCAGTTGTAGATGGTGATGGGAAGCTGGTAATGTGATCTGATTTCAAATCCTTGATTGGTATTACATTAATTATGGATTGAAAGTATTCTTATACAGTAGTAGATTTTTTCTGTTTTCAATTTCTTAGGTTGGGATTATAACGAGGGGCAACGTGGTTAGAGCTGCTCTTCAGATAAAGCAGGCTACTGAGAATAATAATATGTGATCACTCCACTGTTCGATGCATTGAGTTTTTCTGTTGGATTTACCGTATGGTGTATAAATACATACGTAGAAGCTTATGTTGAGGTAAATAAGTTGTTTCGATGATGCCGTAATTCTTCATTATATCCTGTAAATTTTGTAATATTAGGGGGACTCTGTTTTACCAAAAATGAGAGAGTTTGTATTATTGAAATTTATTTTGTTACTTTTAAAATTGTAAAAGTGTTACTCGAGTATTTATTACATTTTTTTTCTTCTCAAATATATTTGTTAATAGATAGATGAAAGGACAAATCATCTTCATATTATCTTTTTTAAATTCAATCCTAGTATGTTTTTGTAACATTTAATTCTTAAATTCTTCTTATAACAAAAATAAATATTACAAGTATTGTGAATATAATTATTAAAGTAGACTTTCTGGTCATGAACTAATCATATTATCAATTTGGAAGTATGAGTTCAAAACAATTGGACCACAAGATTGATGGTCAAGAATTAATTATTTTATCAATTTCGGAAGCATAAGTTCAAAACAGTTGAACCACAACATCTTGTTTCTGAATAAACATGTCCTCATTTTGGTTCTGAATTCCAATTAACTTGCGAAAGCATAACGTAAAAAAAGTCACAGAAATTGGAGTATTTTATTTTTCTTAGAACAGTCAGAAATTGACATTTGCAATTTACATTTTGTCCCTTTCTTGTGTTCGCAATTCAAATCCAAATTTGCTTCCTGTATATTCAACTATTTAATTTGCAGAGTTTCTACAAGATTTTCTTAATATTATAAAGTTCTGTGACTAAGGTTTCCTTTAGAATAATTCAAACAAGAAGGCAATCTTGACTAATCAATGTTAGATATGAATAATTAAACTTCAACTTTTCCACATTTTTTAAAGAAATCTCTAACCTATATATACAATAGATTCACATATATAACTTATCTTCATCAAATCATTCTTCAATTAATTAGCTACTAAATAACAATGGGAGACCTACATATTTTCTTTTTTCCTTTAATGGCTCATGGACACATGATACCAATGTTGGACATGGCCAAACTATTCGCCTCAAGAGGCTTCAAAACAACCATCATTTCAACTTCCGGATTTTCCGACACGATACCTAAAGCCCAACAATCCGGATTCAATATCGGTTCAAGAATCATGAAATTCCCACCAGAAGGATCCGAATTACCTGATCATATTGTAACCGTTGATCAAGCAACTTCACCTGATTTAACGACGAAGTTCATAAAAGCTCTAGCTTTGCTCCAAGAACCTTTAGAAAAGCTCATTCAAGAGCTCAACCCAAATTGTCTTGTTTCCGACATGTTCTTGCCTTGGACTACAGATTCTGCAGCCAAATTCGGAATCCCGAGATTGGTTTTCCACGGAACGAGTTATTTCGCGCTATGTGTTCAAGAAGAAATGAAGAGGCAAAAGCCTTTCAAGAATATTTCATCTGATACAGAGCCTTTTGTTCTGTCCAATCTTCCACATGAGTTAACGTTTGTAAGAACACAACTTGCTCCATCCCAATTGCATGAAAATGATGATGATGGATTCACCAAGTTGTTCAACCAAGTAAGGGACTCTGATTGGAGAAGCTATGGAGTTTTAGTTAATAGCTTTTATGAGCTCGAACCAGTTTATGCTGATTATTACAAGAAAGTTTTTGGTAGAAGGGCATGGAATATAGGTCCTCTGTTGTTATGCAACGATATAGGAGCCGAGAAAAAGGGGCAAAGAGGGAAGAAATCAGCCATTGATGAAAACGAATGTTTGGCGTGGCTTGATTCGAAGAGGCCGAATTCGGTTGTTTACGTGTGTTTCGGGAGCTTGGCTAACTTTACTCGTACACAATTACATGAAATTGCAATTGGGCTTGAGGAGTCGGGCCAAGATTTTATTTGGGTTGTTAGGAAAGGGAAAAAAGAAGAGGAAAGCGAAGATTGGCTACCGGAAGGATTTGAGGAGAGAACGACAGGTAAAGGGTTGATTATTAGAGGATGGGCCCCACAAGTTATGATTCTTGATCACGAAGCAATAGGAGCTTTTGTGACGCATTGTGGATGGAACTCAACTCTGGAAGGTATTTGTGCTGGGGTGAGTATGGTGACGTGGCCAATTTTTGCAGAGCAATTTTACAATGAAAAATTAGTGACAGAAGTTTTGAGGATTGGAGTTTCCGTAGGGAGTAAGAAATGGGATCGAGTGGCGAGCGAGGGGGTGTCGAGTGAGGCGGTGGCTAAGGCGGTGGGGCGTGTTATGGTTGGAGAAGAAGCTTTGGAATTGAGGAAAAGAGCAAATTATTACAAGGAAATGGCAAGAAAGGCTATTGAGGAAGGTGGATCATCTTATATTTGTTTGAATGATTTGAGAAAAGATTTGAGTGCCTATAGCTCTCAGCAAGAACATTAATATATAGAGTACTATATAGTACGAGCTTTTTTACATTTCCAATATACTCCCTCCGTTTCAAAATATCTGTCTTTTCACATGTATGCATACAAATTAAGAAAATCATTGAATATAGCTGAATTCTAAGAGGAAAAAAATGAAAAAGACTAAGATACCCTTTTAATTAATTATCCTCCACTAATGTTTGAGAAAATTTATGAGCATAAAAGGGCAAAAATGAAAAAAAAGTAATTAATGTTTTATTGGAAATCTAAAGTGATAGATAATATGACACAAGAAAAACTCTTCAAAGCGATAGATATTATGAAACGGAGGGAGTAGTGTGGTTGAAAAGAAATTAAGTCAGATATTATGAACAAGGTCTTTGACTCATTATCTGACAAGTGAAATGAAACTGATTTTGAATGTACTGTAAGAAAAAAATTGATATCTACTGTCATCATCATATATATTATATAGTGCATATATTAATTAACAATATACTCGAAATAATTTTTAGAAAGTTTGACCTAAATATGTTGCTATAGTAACCTCCATACTCGATGAAGTATGTGAAAACTAAAAATTCTCTAGGTTTCATAAACTATGCACGAAATCTTCCCTCCGTCCAATTTCCTCAAATTATTGACGGAAGTGTGCAATACCCGGATACTGAATCTTGATTTCATATATTTTTTGGGGGTTAGTTTTCTTATATTTGACTAATTATAAAACACGTACAAACCCTTCATGTGTTATTGTTGGAATCCTTCATGCAACTAATTTGTTTGAAGTTTTACTGTACCAAATCCCTTCTCCTTTTAAAAACCTTGCACGGAATTTATTTTGTTAAATTTAACGAGATTATTTTAGTAAATTTAGAAATAAGATATTTTATATTATAAAATATTATATTAAAATTATATTTAATTTATAAAGTACTCATATAATAATTAAATCATTAATATGAATATGAATTTTTATATTGTATAAAATTAAATTCCGCCAAATTTATTAATATATGTACATATACATGATTTTTTCAAACAATCTTGGAAGTAAAAATCAACTTTAACTATATATTAAAAAAAAAAAAAAAAAAAAAAACTTCACCAGAGAAAATAGTCATCTCAGTTTAAAAAATAGGAGTTGCGTCAGCTTTGGTGTTGGCTAATAAATGGCAGGAAGTATCTGTAAGATTATTATTGAATTATTGTGGCATCAAATTAAATAGTATTTAACGTAATTATTCCTATATGATTTTTATGAACATTTCTCTTAACCTTGGACACGTACAAAGTTTGAAAACGTCGTAATGATGATTTCATTAACTTGGTTTTACAACCATTTCTCATAACCTTCAACATTTGCTTATCTTATTTCCAAAATAGATCATGTTCCAATAACTTTTTCTTTTCTTTTGAAAAGAATAGACGACGGCATCTTACCACTAAACAAAACAAACAGTTGATAATAACTTTTCTAAATTGGGTGGCCCTCTCAAATTGTTTATGTTCCCCACTTGTAAATTAATTAATTAATTAATTGCACAACTTCGTCAGTACTAATTAATAAATTAATTAATGAATGAATCAATCAATCTCTTGTTTGTTCACAAACAAAACAAGTTGATGATACTAGCTGCTAGTAGTATTCTTCTCAATGTCAAATCTCCATATCTTCATGCTTCCTTTCAGTGCAGCTTCCGGCCACCTAATTCCAGCTCTAGAAATGGCCAAGCTTTTCGTTTCCCGGGGCGTAAAAACAACCATTATCACCACCCCCCCGTTCACACAACAAATCCAACAACAAGCTGCAGGCCGCTTCCATATCCAAATCCAATGCATCCAAATCCCCCCATCCCTCGAATTATCCCAAACCATTTCCATGTTTCAAGAACCGGTCGAACAACTCCTCAAAGAATTCAATCCCACTTGCCTTATTGCCGATATGTTCTTCCCCTGGGCTTCGGATTCCGCCGCCAAATTCAATATCCCTCGTCTAGCTTTCCACGGATCATGTTTCTTCTCAGTTTGTGCTTCTTTCAACATTACAAGAATAATTCACAACGTTTCATCTGATCATTCCGAGCCCTTTTTCATACCCAATTTCCCACATCGGATAACTTTCACAAGATCCCAACTTTCAAATAATGACAAAGGGATCATCGAAACTGACTTCGACAACTTAGTCGAACAAGCTGTTGACTCGATGTCAAAAAGCTATGGAGTTATTGTTAATAGCTTTTACGACCTCGAGCCAGAGTACGCCGATTATTACAGAAAGGATATGAAGAAAAGGGCGTGGCATATAGGTCCTCTTTTATTATGCAACAAACAAGAAGATAAAAATTATGACAGCCACAGGGGAATTGATGAGCATGAATGCTTAAAGTGGCTTGATTCTAACAAGGCTAATTCCGTCATTTACCTTTCTTTCGGAACAATAGCTCAGTTTACTGATTCACAGTTACACGAAATCGCAAAGGGCCTTGAAGAATCAGGCCAAGAATTCATTTGGGTTGTTAAGAAAACGAGTACAAACGATGTTAATGAAAGGTGGTTGCCGTATAAATTTGAGGAGAGAACGAAAAATAAAGGGTTGATTATAAGAGGGTGGGCCCCTCAGCGGATGATTTTAGGCCATGGAGCCATTGGGGCTTTTGTGACACATTGTGGATGGAATTCGACATTAGAAAGTTTGTGTGCAGGGGTGCCTATGGTTACGTGGCCTATTTTTGCGGAACAATTTTATAACGAGAAGCTGATTGTTGAGATTTTGAGGGCAGGGATTTCGGTTGGCAATAAGATATTTAGCGTGGTTTGTGACGGTGTGAAAAGTGACGCGATTGTTAAGGCGTTGGGAAGTGTCATGGTTGGTGATGATGCTATGGAGATGAGAAGTAGAGTTAAGGTCTTGAAAGAGAAGGCAATGAAAGCTGTTGAAATAGGTGGATCTTCTTATTGTGATTTGACTTCTTTGCTTGAAGAATTAAGTGCTCATGGTTCTTCTTCTAGTAAGTAATTAAGGATCTCATTTTGTTTGAATAAGGTTTGTCCTAATTTTTTTTTTCTTGCAGTAAAGTTACATATGTATGGAATAAGTTATGTTACAATAACATTCTAATATAAGAATGAACAAACTAATTCTACAATAAACTCTAAATTAATAACAACTGGTGATTGGTAGTGGAAGGGATTAACCCCACAAAATGGCGAACTCAAATTCAAAACTCAGTTGTGAGAGGTTCATATTAATATGCTTGACGCACCTCGAAAGTAATTAAATCAGGTCCTAAGACCTATATACCTTTTGAAATAAAAAAAAAAAAGTTCACAAAGCAGAAGTCATATATTGCTATCTATTGTTAGTTTATTGGGCTATAGGCACTTAATTCTTCTATCAAATACTGTCAGATGATCCACCTTCCTCAATAGACTTTCTTGCCATTTCCTTGTAATAATTTGCTCTTTTCCTCATTTCCGAAGTTTCTTCTCCAACCATAACACGCCCCACCGCCTCATTCGACACCCCTTCGCTCACCACTCGTTGCCATTTCTTGTTCCCAACAGAAACTCCTGTCCTGAAAACTTCCGTCACCAATTTTTCGTTGAAAAACTGCTCGGCAAACAAAGGCCACATGACCATACTCACCCCAGCACAAATACCTTCCGGAGTTGAATTCCATCCACAATGTGTCACGGAAGCTCACACCGCTACGTGATCAAGAATCATCACTTGTAGGGCTCATCCTCTTATAATCAACCCTTTACCTTTCATCCTCTCCTCAAATCCTTCTGGAGCCAATCTTCTTCTTCTTCTCTGTTTTTCCCTTACCTCACAACCCAAATGAAATCTTGGGTTGACTCCTCAAGCCAAATTGCAATTTCATTTAATAGTCTAGGACTAAATCTAGCCATGCTTCCAAAACACATTTAAACAACGGAATTAGGCCTCTTCAAATCAAGCCACGCCAAACATTCGTGTTCATTAATGTCCAATTTCTTTCCTGTTTGTGCCTTTTCTCCGGCTTCAATATTGTTGCGTATTAAAAGAGGGCCTATATGCCATGCTTTTCTCCCCAAAACTTTGGTGTAATAATCAGCATAATCGGGTTCAAGCTCCTAGAAGCTATTAACTATAACTCCATAGCTTCTCTTATCAGCTTTGCGCCCTCAATTCGTGCGGAAGATTAGGCAGAACAAAAGGCTCTGTATCAGATGAAACATTATATTATTAAAAGGCTTATGCCTCTTCATTTGTTCTTAAGCACATAGCGCGAAATGACTTGTTTCGTGGAAAACCAATCTTGGGATTTTGAATTTGGCTGCAGAATCTGTAGTCCAAGGCAAGAACATGTCGGATACAACACGAGGCAATTTGGATTGAGTTCTTGAATAAGTTTTTTGACTGGTTCTTGAAGTAAGGCTAGAGCTTTGAGGAGAAGAGTTTGGCAATGTCAAACATGGGGATCATGTGTCCATGAGCCATCATAGGAAGAAATTCCCATTTTTAGTAGCTAATAATTAAATGAAAATTAATGAAATATGGGAATTTATGTATGTATGTATAGCTTGTAGATTAATTTGTTTGGATGAACGGAACTTAAAATTTATGCAGGAAGTTTGAATAGTGTAGATTAGATAGATATGGGAGAGCTTGACGTTGGGTTCTTGTTTGGATTGGGGAAACCTTAGGCACATATATAATATAATAAGTTTGTTTGTGATAAAAGATACTCAATCTTGAAGAAACTTTGGAGATTGATATATATTAGAACTCATAAGAGTCGATGATTTCATGAACAATGTTTCCTATTTTCATTTTGAATTTTTATTTTTCACTTTTAATACTAAAACGACGATGTTTCACTATTTTTCTCAGCCTTCTATATGTATTCTGATTTTATTTTGTAATTATTTTTTGCGGCTATATTTTTTCCTTGTCCATCTTGGGGGACCCATGTATTTTGTTCCGTTTTATCTTTTTCTTTCCTTCTGTAATAGTATTTCTTTATCTTCTTCTTCCTATTCGGTCATTCCCCCTCTGGTTGTCTTCAATTTCAATTCCCCTAAAAAATAAGAAATTGCCGATTTCTTCTTCTTGGAAATCATTACAAAATTGTTCCCAATTTCATCTTTATTTTAACCTCTTCAATAGCATAAACCACATCAACAGACAAAATCCTGCGTACATTAACGTCGGAAATCACTGCTTCGAAGCCTCCAGAATACACCAAAGAACCATCACTCTCTACAAGAAATCTACCAGCATAAAACACATGAACCTCGAAATCCATATCCTTTTCAAAAAACTACAAAAAGTACTATAAGTAAATAAGTTTACAGAAAAAACTAACCTGGCCGATATAATATATATGACAAAGTTAATCACAAATAAACCATAATATATATTTTTAATTCCACCGCTAAACTTAACTAATCAGGCTATTCCACCTTACATTTCCAATGACTTCAATTGCCCACGTGTAAACAAATTTCTTATACTAAAACAATATTTCAAAATATTTTTAAAAAATTAATATTAATTCCACCTATAGGCATTTGAACTTTTAGTAACAAATTCTAAGTCTTCACAAACACAACCTAAGCCCGTTGCAGTCCAATCCCATATAGCTAAAGAATAATAGTCAGAAAAATTAAATGTGCAATAAATATATTCATAATTTATATCTCGTATCAATTATGATTTTGAAATTTTACATAGAAAATTTAATATATCAAATGTATAAAAATCAAATTGCGATATTTGCATATACAAAACTATATGCCTATTTTCACATGTGATACCATAAATATTGAACATGTAAATCCGAAAAAAATTAAAAAAAATATTTGTTTTTAAATCTAAAAGTGATGTAATCACTTCAATTTAGATTTATATAATTACCGGAAAAAGAACTTCCCATTAAAAAATTAAACCTAAACATGGTTTTTTTTTTCATTCGTTTATTCAATATCACGATATTTCTAATAAAAATTTCCCAGATATAATCATGCCTAATACTTCGAATTAATAAATAACAATATTTTGTTTATCACTTAAATTTCACCGCATCCTTCCTAGCTCTGGAGCATATATAAAATACCAAAGTACATTAAATTTATCGCTTTTATAATATATATCTCCAACTTTACAAAGACTAAGAATATCATGCATGAAGATAATTATTTACTCTGTCACTATTTTACTTTTCTACAAAAATAAAAATTTAAATATCTACACCCTACTTACACCCATTATTCACGTGCATACCCATGTGAAGAACACAAATGCCATGTGACATTGTCACTTAGGCCATCTCCAAGAGCTCATGTATAAGTTAAATTATAAGAGTTATGTTAAAATTATCATCAAAATTGCTCTCCAAGAGCACATGTATAATTTATGTCTTGTTAAAATTTATGGGTTTGGATGGCCAAATACCCATGGCCAAATGCAAATTGTTATTTGCAATTGTTTGCATGAAAGTACAAAAACTTTTGCACTTTTGTAATTTCCTACAAAACTATAAATTATTTTGGACAATAATATTAATATGTATATGAAATGATAATACCTAATTTATTGTCACTTAACAATTATAAAATGTGACAAGTTTGACCTTATAACTCAATATATTATCAAAACAAATTCATTTTTCTTGTAGTGCCGGTTGGAATTTAAACGTCGGAATATTTTTTTTCAAATAATAAAAATTAATATTTTTTAAAAAATACTATTTTTTATTATAAAATTAAATCAGTTAGTATTATAAATATTTTATTATGAAATTAAATCAATTAGTATTATAAATATATCATTATTATTTATATAAAATAATAATTAAAAGTAATTTGTTAAAATATAAACTAACTGTTGGAGTAAAATGGTACGGTTGTTAAAAAGTAGTCTCTTAAAATATAAACTAGCTGTTGGAGTGCAGAGTAAAAAGTGGAAGTGTATAACACTGTTCATTAGTTATATTTTAGGATAAGAGGCTGAAATTTGAGAGAGCTGTTGGAGATGGCCTTACAAAACAAAAATTAGTACATAATTTACGCCAACTACCCTTATTTTCCCAAATATATATACCTACACATCCATCTTTATACTACAGAAAAAAAAATTCCGCAAAAAAAAAAAAAAAAAAACACTACAAATATATTCATAAACACTATATATTTTATCCAAGATGAATCAATACAACAACTCATCAACGAACATATGCTTTTACAACCATGGCGACATATCCTTACTACTACATCACAGCGTCTTCAACTCTCATATGATAATTCTTGGTAAAAATATCAGTGCTGTTGAAATCGAAATTATCAACCCCAATACAGAGGAGAACCTCAATTTCTACCAGATTCATTTCAAAGATGCAACGATGGATTTTCCAGACAACGAAACAAATGGTTCAATCATTTTTACTAATGCCGCATGCACAGATAGCAGATATTTCATAGAAAAAGCCAGTGATCTAATAATAGAACATAACCCTGAGGTTATTTTTCTTATAGATGCACCATTTCGTTACAAATCCGTGTGACAAGAACTTGCTTACGTGAAATATGGGATCAAAACATCAAAGTGCTTTATAGAACAAAGCAGAAATTTATGGGCACTTAACAAGATAAATAAACGGGATATTCTGCGTATTGACTCCTCCAACACAATACATCAACTTACGTAATCGCATAATTTCTCTGTATTATCTATCCAACGTATTTTATTGGTTTATATAACCATTTCAGTTCATTAATGCTTAATCATTGTGCATTTTAATATTCTACACAATTACCATGTTTTCTAGACACTAACCCTTTAAAGAAGAAGAAATACTTCTGTGTACAAACATGAAAAAAAACTTCATCCATGCATACCATAGCAAATCACTTAATATGGGCAACAACTCCACGAATTTGCGTGGAGCCACTAGCCTAGCACTATATAGGAAGCAAATTCGGATTTGAATTGCGGAATGAGGAAAGTGACAATACTGTATTGTTAATTATTGACTTTTGATGATTTCTTTTGAGAAGGACTTTTGATAATTTCAAAACCAAACAATATAACAAGGCTAGCGATATTGCCAGAGCAATAATTGTTGCTGCCAGAGCAAATTTTCTATAATTCCAACTATACCCTTTAATAAATTGATTTATTCATGACTGGTCCTTTATTGAATACATACACAGTTACCTACAGCTTTCTTTCTCCACAATTCTTATATTTGTCATGAACATCTCAGTTTTCTCCATTACCTTTACCCGCATCTTCACTTACTGTGACTTTGTTTTACCACAAGAATAACACTATAAAGTTTTACTTTTAAATAAATATCAAATTAATTTGTTGATGAAAACATGGAATCTTAAACTATATCATTGTGGCTTGGACTCCATCGCTAGTTAAAGATTCTTTTTTGTTTAAAATTCTGGAAGAGAGAGCAAAATTAATATATTAATGGAGGCATATTTTTGAATTTCTCATATATATCATATCATATATATCATATATATATATATATATAGGAGAATGGTCTTTTGACCCAAATCATACAAATTTGACTCAATTCTTTTTTCTTAGAATTTAGAGTTTTTTTTATTGTCAAGGAAATAAATGATTGATTAATTACATGTCTACAATTAAGTTTGAAATATTTTCAAAATTTAAAATGAATTCAACATTCAAGCAAACTAATTTATTGACCTACTAAACTCATGCCCAAGAAATAGCTAGAAATTAAAACTTAACCCGTCAAAATGAATTTAGTTTACAAGAATATATACTAATTAATTGATTGACCTACTAAAATCATGCCCCAAAAATAGCTACTCATAATTAGGGAACTAGAATTGGAATACATATATAAACCCATCACTCCCTAAACGTGTATATGTGAAAATTTCTTTCATGCATCTTGCTATTGTTTGATTTTGCTATGATTTGATTTTCTTTCATTACTTTCTTGATTATGTCAATGGTACTTTTGATTTCCTATACTATCTATTGGTTATGTCTATATTTCACCTAATCATATTCATCTTAGACTATAAACGTACATAGAAAAATGAAAAAAAAAACATCTCAATCATCCTTATAGATTTTGTATTTTTCATGAACATCTTTATTTAAAATTAAGCATATTTTTTTTTTCAGTATGAATTACAACTTATCACTTGCATTCTTATATAATTGTGTATGCATCTGTAAGTTTTCAATATTCACTAACTTTTCTATTAATCTAATTTCAGGAAAGACCTATCATCAAATACTCGGCCGAATTTCTCCCAAATTAGCATCTTATTTGTGATTGAAGGTGAAAGTTCCATCTTTATAACTTAAATTTTGTTAAAGAGGAAAAAGTTTGTGGTTAGGATTCATTTTTGTATTCTATATGTTTTGCTTTTCACAATTTATTTTCCTTTGAACCATCACAAGTTGGAAGTTTTATAGCAACAAATGGCGTTAAAGAAGGGCCTAGAAATGTCATTATATGAAGTACTCGGTTGAAAGTTTTGTCGCAACAAAGGTCAATAAAGATGGGCCTATAGTTCATTATTTGGAATGTAATTATGTATATCTTTTTGCCTCTGTAAATTTTGATTTGAAATATTAGGATTGTAATTTGTAAACGAGACAGTTTGAGTCTAACAATACATTGTTGAAATTTAATTGAAATTATCTATTATACATTAATCCTACTATTTTGACTGAATACTTTTTTCTCATAATTTTGAATTAATTTATTAAATAGAAAAATACTTATTGCATGGTTAGAGGTTTGCTTTCATAAACTAATAATTGTTACGTAATTAAAAAAATTCTTACTGAAATAAGGAGGATTAAAATTTGAGTAGCGAAATTTAAGGCTATTTAAATTCGTCATTCCCTGATTATATCTAAAAGAGTAAAAGATTTGGGGCCACACATTTTAACTGAATTAGTTACATATAGATTAGAGCAAAAAAAAATTGTTTATTTTAATAAGTATTGGCATTTGAATTGAAAATTACCTTACCATTCATTATAAATTTTAATTAATTTCTTAAACTTACCATAATTTGTAAGGTAAACGGACGCTCATAATAATTAAAATCTTAGTTATGTCTGCTTAAAACTATGAATTAAACATATGTTGATATATTAATATCTCCATCAATTAAATTTATTATTTAATTAGCCTCTTTTCAATTTATTATTAATATCTCCATCAATGTATTTGTATAATGAATTAAAGAAATTTTGTATATATATCATTGATTCACTTAAACATATTTCAGTCTACATCTATCTTTTATGTGCATTCAAAAAATAAGGATGTAATGTTATTTGTAGTGAATCCAATGCATCTGGGGTAGTTTGGGTAAATTTTGAAAGTTGGAGGGTGATCGTGTAATTACACCAAATTTGAAGGGTAGTTTGAGAAATTTTTAAAAAAAAACACTAGGGTTATTATTGAATAAAAATTGGTTTTTTGATGACATCTTTGTGCGCCGTTATAAATTAATGCTGTAAGACGATAAATGTAATGAAACCAATACCTATTGTGTAGTCTGTGTAATTTTCTAAAGTTGAAGGGTGGTATGTTATTAGCACTAAATATGAGGGATAGTTTGGTTCAGTGTTTTTAAAACCGGACCGGACCGGCCGGTTGGCCCGGTTTAACCGCTAACCGGTCCCCAATCCGGTCCGATTTACCCCTAAAAACCAGTCTCTTAATTAACCAGTTCGAACCGGTAAAACCAGCTCCAAAACCGGTAAAACCAGTGAACCGGTAAAACCAGTGAACCAGTGATTCACTTAAATTTTTTTTTTTTTTTAAATTTAGAGATTTTTTGTTATTATTATTTATTTGAACTCTTGTTTAACATTTAATAGAATTACATTTATATACTTTAATTGGAATAACATTCATTATTTTAGTGTTTTAACAAGATAAGGAACAATCAATGCAATATTACAATATTTTTTACATAAAGAAGTACATAACCATTTTCTCATTATTGTGAATAATATTATTTTGTGTATGAAATTATGCAAATCAATTACCATATACACATCAAGTTACAACAATAGAACTCAAATGAACAAGTCAAAACTTTGAAAATGTTATGAACTTTTAATTTTGTTGTCTTATTTTGAATGTATGTATCTTTGAGGGATACTTGAGATTTATATTTTTGACATTGATCTTAATTTTTAAGACATTTTGATTATTTGCATGAAACAATAAAAATTTATATTGACAAAGAATGATAATTTTTTGAATTATAATTGTATTTTAGATAATCTAAAAATATATATATAAATATTACATAATAATAAAGTCACACCGGTTAAACCGATCGAACCAGTGGTCGACCCGATCTAACCGATCGAACCAGTAACCAGTAGGACTTCCGGTTCAATGACCGGTCCGATTTTAAAAACACTGGTTTGGTTAGAGGTTTGCTTAGAATTAATTCAGTACAATAATTCGTTGATTATCATTTTTACCTTTCATAAACTAATAATTGTTACGTAATTAAAAAAATTCTTACTGAAATAAGGAGGATTAAAATTTGAGTAGCGAAATTTAAGGCTATTTAAATTCGTCATTCCCTGCTTATATCTAAAAGAGTAAAAGATTTGGGGCCACACATTTTAACTGAATTAGTTACATATAGATTAGAGCAAAAAAAAAATTGTTTCTTTTAATAAGTACTGACATTTGAATTGAAAATTACCTTACCATTCATTATAAATTTTAATTAATTTCTTAAACTTATCATAATTTGTAAGGTAAACGGACGCTCATAATAATTAAAATCTTAGTTATGTCTGCTTAAAACTATGAATTAAACATATGTTGATATATTAATATCTCCATCAATTAAATTTATTATTTAATTTGCTTCTTTTCAATTTATTATTAATATATCCATCAATGTATTTGTATAATGAATTAAAGAAATTTTGTGTATATATCATTGATTCACTTAAACATATTTCAGTCTACATCTATCTTTTATGTGCATTCAAAAAATAAGGATGTAATGTTATTTGTAGTGAATCCAATGCATCTGGGGTAGTTTGGGTAAATTTTGAAAGTTGGAGGGTGATCGTGTAATTACACCAAATTTGAAGGGTAGTTTGAGAAATTTTTAAAAAAAACACTAGGGTTATTATTGAATAAAAATTGGGTTTTTGATGACATCTTTGTGCGCCGTTATAAATTAACGATGTAAGACGATAAATGTAATGAAACCAATACCTATTGTGTAGTCTGTGTAATTTTCTAAAGTTGAAGGGTGGTATGTTATTAGCACTAAATATGAGGGATAGTTTGTGCAATTCTCCCTTGATATTATTTAGTTAACATGATACATTGTCAATCATACATAGTCCATATCTCATGAATAAAAATATACATGAAACATACTTTTTAATTAAATTATATTTTTACAAATATTCCTATCAATGTAAAAAACTATCAAAGTTGTAATTTTCGCATGCATGAAAACAACTGTGATCAAAATACATTGAAATTTATTTTGATGTAAATTGAAATAAAGTATTTAAGTATATTTATCAATGATCCATTTAAATATATTTCAATCTACATCTATATTTTATGTCACTTCAAAAATTAAGTTCATAAGGTTATTTGTAGTGAATACAATACCTATGAGGTAGTTTGAGTTATTTTTTATAGTTTGAGGGTGATCGTGTAATTATATTAAATTCGAGGGTTCATTTGAGAATTTTTTCTAAAAACATATCAAGAGTATTATTGAATAAAAATTGGTTTTCTAATGACAACAACATGTGCCATCATAAATTAATGCCATAAGAGGATAAATGGAATGAATCCAATACTTACGGGGTAGTGTGAGTAATTTTTCGAACTTAGAGGATGGTAATTTACTTTAAATTTGAGGGATAGTTAGAACAATTATCCCTTGATATTACTGAGTTAACATGATACATCGTCAATCATCCATATTTCATATCCCATGAAGAAAAAGATTTATGAAACATTCGTTTTGATAATATTATACATTTACAAATAGTCTTGGCACTGTTAAAAACTATGTAAGATGTAATTCCCACATACATGAAAACTGCAGTGATCAAAATACATAGATATAAACTGAAATAAATTATTCAAGTTTGTGCATAGCACGGGAATAGGCTAGTATATATATATATATAGGAGAATGGTCTTTTGACCCAAATCATACAAATTTGACTCAATTCTTTTTTCTTAGAATTTAGAGTTTTTTTTTATTGTCAAGGAAATAAATGATTGATTAATTACATGTCTACAATTAAGTTTGAAATATTTTCAAAATTTAAAATGAATTCAACATTCAAGCAAACTAATTTATTGACCTACTAAACTCATGCCCAAGAAATAGCTAGAAATTAAAACTTAACCCGTCAAAATGAATTTAGTTTACAAGAATATATACTAATTAATTGATTGACCTACTAAAATCATGCCCCAAAAATAGCTACTCATAATTAGGGAACTAGAATTGGAATACATATATAAACCCATCACTCCCTAAACGTGTATATGTGAAAATTTCTTTCATGCATCTTGCTATTGTTTGATTTTGCTATGATTTGATTTTCTTTCATTACTTTCTTGATTATGTCAATGGTACTTTTGATTTCCTATACTATCTATTGGTTATGTCTATATTTCACCTAATCATATTCATCTTAGACTATATACGTACATAGAAAAATGAAAAAAAAAACATCTCAATCATCCTTATAGATTTTGTATTTTTCATGAACATCTTTATTTAAAATTAAGCATATTTTTTTTTTCAGTATGAATTACAACTTATCACTTGCATTCTTATATAATTGTGTATGCATCTGTAAGTTTTCAATATTCACTAACTTTTCTATTAATCTAATTTCAGGAAAGACCTATCATCAAATACTCGGCCGAATTTCTCCCAAATTAGCATCTTATTTGTGATTGAAGGTGAAAGTTCCATCTTTATAACTTAAACTTTGTTAAAGAGGAAAAAGTTTGTGGTTAGGATTCATTTTTGTATTCTATATGTTTTGCTTTTCACAATTTATTTTCCTTTGAACCATCACAAGTTGGAAGTTTTATAGCAACAAATGGCGTTAAAGAAGGGCCTAGAAATGTCATTATATGAAGTACTCGGTTGAAAGTTTTGTCGCAACAAAGGTCAATAAAGATGGGCCTATTGTTCATTATTTGGAATGTAATTATGTATATCTTTTTGCCTCTGTAAATTTTGATTTGAAATATTAGGATTGTAATTTGTAAACGAGACAGTTTGAGTCTAACAATACATTGTTGAAATTTAATTGAAATTATCTATTATACATTAATCCTACTATTTTGACTGAATACTTTTTTCTCATAATTTTGAATTAATTTATTAAATAGAAAAATACTTATTGCATGGTTAGAGGTTTGCTTTCATAAACTAATAATTGTTACGTAATTAAAAAAATTCTTACTGAAATAAGGAGGATTAAAATTTGAGTAGCGAAATTTAAGGCTATTTAAATTCGTCATTCCCTGATTATATCTAAAAGAGTAAAAGATTTGGGGCCACACATTTTAACTGAATTAGTTACATATAGATTAGAGCAAAAAAAAATTGTTTATTTTAATAAGTACTGGCATTTGAATTGAAAATTACCTTACCATTCATTATAAATTTTAATTAATTTCTTAAACTTACCATAATTTGTAAGGTAAACGGACGCTCATAATAATTAAAATCTTAGTTATGTCTGCTTAAAACTATGAATTAAACATATGTTGATATATTAATATCTCCATCAATTAAATTTATTATTTAATTAGCCTCTTTTCAATTTATTATTAATATCTCCATCAATGTATTTGTATAATGAATTAAAGAAATTTTGTATATATATCATTGATTCACTTAAACATATTTCAGTCTACATCTATCTTTTATGTGCATTCAAAAAATAAGGATGTAATGTTATTTGTAGTGAATCCAATGCATCTGGGGTAGTTTGGGTAAATTTTGAAAGTTGGAGGGTGATCGTGTAATTACACCAAATTTGAAGGGTAGTTTGAGAAATTTTGAAAAAAAAAAACACTAGGGTTATTATTGAATAAAAATTGGTTTTTTGATGACATCTTTGTGCGCCGTTATAAATTAATGCTGTAAGACGATAAATGTAATGAAACCAATACCTATTGTGTAGTCTGTGTAATTTTCTAAAGTTGAAGGGTGGTATGTTATTAGCACTAAATATGAGGGATAGTTTGGTTAGAGGTTTGCTTAGAATTAATTCAGTACAATAATTCGTTGATTATCATTACCTTTCATAAACTAATAATTGTTACGTAATTAAAAAAATTCTTACTGAAATAAGGAGGATTAAAATTTGAGTAGCGAAATTTAAGGCTATTTAAATTCGTCATTCTCTGCTTATATCTAAAAGAGTAAAAGATTTGGGGCCACACATTTTAACTGAATTAGTTACATATAGATTAGAGCAAAAAAAAAATTGTTTCTTTTAATAAGTACTGGCATTTGAATTGAAAATTACCTTACCATTCATTATAAATTTTAATTAATTTCTTAAACTTATCATAATTTGTAAGGTAAACGGACGCTCATAATAATTAAAATCTTAGTTATCTCTGCTTAAAACTATGAATTAAACATATGTTGATATATTAATATCTCCATCAATTAAATTTATTATTTAATTTGCTTCTTTTCAATTTATTATTAATATCTCCATCAATGTATTTGTATAATGAATTAAAGAAATTTTGTATATATATCATTGATTCACTTAAACATATTTCAGTCTACATCTATCTTTTATGTGCATTCAAAAAATAAGGATGTAATGTTATTTGTAGTGAATCCAATGCATCTGGGGTAGTTTGGGTAAATTTTGAAAGTTGGAGGGTGATCGTGTAATTACACCAAATTTGAAGGGTAGTTTGAGAAATTTTTAAAAAAAACACTAGGGTTATTATTGAATAAAAATTGGGTTTTTGATGACATCTTTGTGCGCCGTTATAAATTAACGCTGTAAGACGATAAATGTAATGAAACCAATACCTATTGTGTAGTCTGTAAGACGATAAATATATATATATATATGAATTAACTCTCAAAATTAATATATTAATATATATATATTAATATATATATGAATTTCTCATACAAACCCAGACGGGTGTTTTTCCCCTAGATTTTATTGTTAGAGGCATATTTTTGAATGAAATTGAATTCATATAATTTCTTTCATTATGATAATATACAGATATAGGCAATGGATATTCCCCACAACCCACCCCCAACTCTATCTCCATCTGACCCAGGGAAAAAAGAAAAAAGAAGAACAAAAATTTTCAATTTCATTGTTCTTTGCTTATTTTTTCACAAAAATGGTTATATCCAACCCGTTTGTTTTCCTTCATTGGTTTACAGATCATCGAAAATCAAGGAGAGATGATATGATTTGTTTCTTTCCCGAAAATTTAAAATAGAATTTGAGATACTTCTTTTAAATCCTTGACTTTAAGGGGCATTTTAGGAAGTTCAATAAATTTGCTCTGGCAACAACAATTGTTGCTCTGCAATATCACTAGCCATATAACAAAGACTTGACACATAGGAATAAAGATACTAATTTCCTATATTTGTGAAAAGTTGGCCACAAAGACCATCTTCAGACTTCAATGCACAAAATTCAATAAACATAATAGTTAATTAAAACAATCATCTTTTTTCCTGATTTTTTTTTTTTTTTGCCAAAAGGAGATAAACTACAACTACTACCTCGAGCAGCTCAATCAGGCCTTCTGATGGAATTAAATATAACAATACTGGACCATATATCAACACGTCTTCTACGGCCCTCTCCTCTATAATAATTAATAACAATAGTGGATTGGATATATAACAGACAGACATACTGCCTGCCTTATTGATCAAATCGATTGCAGTTATTGTCAGGGCTGTCAATGGGACGGATTTCAATCCGGATCAGTTCGAATCTGGTCCAATTTATTAGAATAATTATCCGATTAGAGATTCGATGGACCTGATCCGATTATAAAGATCCGTAATCCGAAACTCATG
Source organism: Penstemon newberryi var. newberryi (assembly GCA_030819805.1). Classification (NCBI taxonomy): domain Eukaryota; kingdom Viridiplantae; phylum Streptophyta; class Magnoliopsida; order Lamiales; family Plantaginaceae; genus Penstemon; species Penstemon newberryi. Next base: position 7,857,100 of record JAUALY010000004.1, on the reverse strand, counting down.
GAGCGAATATGGATTTAGGTCGATCCGATCCGTTATAGATCCGTATCCGACAATAATTAAAAAGAAAGATATATATACATAATATTTTATAAAAGTAAGTATCATTAATAATATTTCACCGTCAATTTAAGAAGATAGTAATTTGTAACTCGTTTATAAATTTATTTAAACCAATATTTTCATTCTAAAAATATGAATATAGTAAAGAAACTTTAAACATGTGAGCTAAAATTAAATAAAATTGAAAAGTTAATAAACTTATTTTAGGAAAAAATATTAATTTAACTTTTTAAATAAAAATTTATTGGATCCGAAAAAGATTCGATATCCGGCCAAATCCGACCAAGATCTGTTGGATTCAAAAAATCTAGATCCGAGCACAATCCGATTAAGATCCGAATCCGACATAAATGGAGTCGGATGTGGATGAGTCTGATCCGACCAGAATCCGACCCATTGACAGCACTAGTTATTGTTCAATTCTCAAGATTCGTGTCAAAATCAATCTTTCTTTTCTACTTCATTTGACACCATTAGCTTCACAGAATGTTAATCTAAAACCTATCTAAAAACACTTTTAATAAACTTGAATTTTAAGGGCCTTCAAACAAACAAAACCGTTGGACCGACCCCAAATCAATTTAGAGGTATTTCGTGTGGTCTGGGCTTAGAGGTCTTTTAGCCCACTCATCCAATTTTCGTAATTCTGTAATTTATATATTTGAAAAACTTGTAAAATTAATAAATTATAATTTCAGCATAAATAAAATAAAATAAAATAAAATAAAACAAAACATAAGGTTAGTGAGATTTAATAATTTCTTATTGACATTTTATGGGTTGAAGCTAGTTTTGGTCAACTATAATATTGGTGGTGAATAATCTTATCATACTTGTGGTTCATCAACTTGTAGGATGTTCAAGTGACCCTGAGGATTTATTTAGATGCGTGAAATTCAGTCCCTAAACCCTAATTCTTAAAATAACTTTTTCAAATCAATCAATCAATCATACAATATAATATTAATTAATTTAATATAAAAGGATATGAGTTGACACATACTTCTCCTATTTGAACATTCAAAATCAATTCAACCAGAAGGTTACATTTTCTAACAAAACTCAGCATTAATTAACATTATTATACAAATATAATTTTCCTAGTTGAGTAACATGCAAGTCATGTTTTTATTTTTATTTTTTTATTATCAGCACATTTCCAGAGATTTTCAAAAGGCTTTGGAGGCGGCGATTTTCGTTTTCATCAGGCTGGCTTGGGCCCTTGGTAACTTAAGCAGTTGTTGGCCCATTATATATTATATGTAGCCCATTACAAAAGAAAAAGAAAGAAAAAAATTAATAATAGCCCATTTATGTCACCAGCACCCCGGCCTATATTTTCATCCTACATGTCCCAGCCCACTCATTTAACTAACTGATGTTTAATGGGCTTATGGACCTTTATAAATTATATACTAATCGAGAAAACAAAAGAAAAGCACAATGCAATACCGCCCGCCTCAGAATTTATTAATGATGATATAAATAAACGTGGAGCAAATCAACGGATCATTTGCAGAAAATCGAAAAAGCATCCACGTTTTGAGCCCACCGCTGCAAGAATTTATTTTAAAGCTCTCATTCACAGTTTTATGCTATCAGAATATATATATATATATATATAACATAAATCAAAGCTTCTATATAGAATCAGCAATGCATCGACCTATATACAACACCCCTGTTTACTATACTTACATGTCGGAAGAGACCAACTATTCTATGCATCATTCGTCCCATTAACCTAATTATACACATCATGTATATATACAATTCTTTTAATGTTCCCGCACGTCAACATATTATCGTGATCACTTGAATACCCTGCAAGTTTAAGGACAAAATCAGCAAATTCGATACCTGTCAAATCATGTTTTTTTAGAGTACAAATTAAATCAATATTATCAAATCATAGATTTATTCAACTACAATCAAATTATAATAAGGAAAGATAAATATATATCAAACAACTAATATTAAAATAAGAGAAAAATCCACACTTTTGACTATAACTATTTATTTCGGTTTAATTTGCCTTCGGGTGTATGATGTAATCTCTAAGCTATTAATGCCAAAGAAATACTGGTTGATGATTAATGCAATTTCTTATCATAATGGAATTCATCATTACCATATACATTCAAATTCCCAATAATTGCTTCCTTTAACATTACAAATTTCAAATATGTGGCAGCTTCATTATTTATTTGCTTTTAATACATCTTCTTCTTTTGGTCTTTATATAATTCAACATAATCAATTCATACTATAATTGTTTCGTTTCTAAAGTATTTATTGTTTGTTTTATATACTTAACTACTGACTATTTTTATTGATTTTTTACTATATACGTGCTCGAGGTGTCAATACAAATGATAGAGAGATTTCTTTTTACTATGACTAATTGAGGTGATAATTGAAGGAGCGTATGTCATTTCTATAATAGAATTCACGGGCATGCGTAACGTTCCTCTTGAGTGATGAATAAGAAAAAACCTTTTCACATGTTATGGTTAAAAGACAGTTTACTTCTTGTAATAAACAAAAGTGCAAAATACGTTTTTGTGAAAGAAGCACACGTCTCTCTCTTAGTTTTTGCATTTTCATAGGTGGTAAATTATCAATTAGACAATATCACAAGAAAGTAAAGTGCCAATTAAGTAATATCACGATGAGGTAAATTGTCCATTAGGCAATATCACATGAGGTAAAATGTCCGTTATATTTTGTCATTTTAAGTTAAACTGACTATTTTCCACATCAAGATGAGTTTCAGTCGCATTTTGAAGTACACACGTGTGTATAACACCTCCATGATAAAAGGGGTAAAAAGCTCGTTATTAAGTTTCACTTGAAGATAATATATCTATATATTTTTATATAACAATGAGTAAATTGTCCTTCAAACATATCATGTGAACGTAATTTGTCAATAACCCCGTTCCTCTTTAATTTCATGGTCCATTAAATAAAGAAATTTAGAAATTCACCAACTCATGTTAGATGTGACTCACATTTGTACTCCTGATCACTCACTGGATTAGGGTAGCAAATGTAGATATTATCTAAATTTTCAAATCAGGTATAAATTTATAGTTTTGACAAATGCGAAAAGTCATCGTAAACATATGTTAGTCAATGTATATACCTCATTTCTAAATTAATCGTCACTACAAATATTAGTATACATGTTTTGTAATTGTATATTCCGCACGTGAATTGTTCAAGTTTTTAATAATTATTAAGGCCAGATTATCAGCATGGATATTGTGTGATTTATTGTTAATTATATAAAATTAAAATTAACTAAATTATCATAAACTGCATATGAAATTATAAGACATAATGATTAATCAAATTTCAAATTATATATTAGCTCTTAGTTGACCCCTCGTCGTATTTTATAAGGTCACAAATTATTAAAAAATTACTCCACAATCACCTTATCAAAATATTAATGGAATTATAAGTATACATTTATCATAAAAATGAACAAATACTTTGACATTGTATATAGTGGGGAAAGAAAAAGTTATTTTCACAAAAAAAAAAAAAAAAAAAAGGTCCCGATACAGACTACAGTTCTATAATAACATGATTCATGCTCAGTACTCATTCAAGCCTTCATCATATTTCCAGCACTAAAAACAGACTCAATTTAAGCCATTTAATGTACCCAAAAAAAACAAAAAAAAAAGCCATTTATCACTCCATAAATTATCAGTTAGAAATTAAATTATGTTTTCCATAGCCACTTCTTTTTCTTTTAAATTTCTTACCAATTAAATTAGTCGGTGGGATTTTCACTTCCTCCCCTCCAAATTTTATTACGGGCCCTCCATCTTCCCAACAAAAACCCAAATTCAAATTCCAGTACCAATTCCTTCCCATCATTAATCAGAAACAATACAAAAAAGTAAAAGAAAAAGTAAAAAATAAAAACATCTTTAAATATAGTATATACACAAAGTATACGGAAAATTCTTACATAGACCAGGTCTAAGAGCTTAGTGGTAGACCTTGTGGTTGTAAATGCACCACATAATACATTTTGATGATGTCATGCTCTCACAATGTATGATGTGGTGCATTTACAACCACAAGGTCTATGAAAAGCTCATAGACCAGGTCTATGCAAAAATTTTCCAAAGTATACACACCATCCTCACCTAGTAAATCGTGCCCCCTCTCTTTAATTCCCCCATGTGAAGGCTCTGTCCTTATTATCCTCACCATTTTCTTATACTTTCTTTTAATATTTTTATCAAACACTTTGTGTTTACATGAAGACCAGCGCCAAATTCATTGTCCTCCACCCTTCATTACACAAATCCGGCGGTGGTGGTCCAACCGCCACCTCCCACCGCGCATGGCTTGCGGTGTTCGTACTCTTCTTCATCTTCACTTTTGGCTTCACTCTAATTACCACCAGGGATGCAGCCAAAACAGCCGCAGACGACGGCGTATCCAAATCTGAGCTACCCAAACACATATTCGACGCTCTCCTCTTCTACGCCTCCGTCAATATTTCCTCCGACGACGAACGAATGACCTCCGCGGAGGTGAAATCCATCGCCGCCGTGCTCCGCCACTGCGCCGCCCCGTGTAACTTCCTCGTTTTCGGAATCACACACGAAACACTCCTCTGGAACTCCCTCAACCACAACGGCCGTACCGTTATCATCGACGAGCGGTCGTATTTAGTCTCGAAACTCGAAGAAAAACATCCGTACACCGAAGCGTACGACGTGCTGTTTACGACTAAAGTGAGCGAGCTATACGATTTGATTGAGCACTACAAGAGGGAAATAAGAGGCGAATGTCGGCCGGTACAAAATCTACTATTTTCAGACTGCAAATTGGCGATTAACGACTTGCCGAACCACTTATACGACGTCGCATGGGACGTGATACTTATAGATGGACCGAAGGGACATACCGCGGCGGCGCCGGGGAGGATGGCGGTGATATTTACCGCCGGAGTCCTGGCGAGGAGCAAAAGGGGCGGCGCTGCTCAAACTCATGTTTTTGTGCACGAATTTGAGAGAGATGTGGAGAGTGTGTGCAGTGATGAGTTTCTGTGCAGAGAGAATTTGGTGGAGACGAAGGGTTCGTTAGGGCATTTCGTGATCGGAAAAATGGATGCCGATCGAAATGGGTTTGAATTTTGCCCCAATTCAGATTCCTCTGTTTCTAGATGAACTTAGATTTTCTGGGATGCTCTTTTCTTTTTTTGATTTTGATTTTGATTTTTTGTTTATTTTATTTTCCAGATATATATACTACTAAAATGTGTTTATATTACTAATAGGCCAGATTTCTATACTATATCAGCATTTTAAGTCTGAATTTGCGTAATTTGTTTCATGTTCTTTAAATTTTGTATGGTGTATATAACAGAAAGTGGAAGTTTAACTCTTTGCAGGGGATTGAAATTACTTTAATTTGAATTTGGCCACCACTGTGTATTTTCTTTTATTCCCAAGTACACTATTTTTATTTTAGTAGTACAAAAGATATTTTCATATAATCAAAACAAAATAAAATCATAACCAAATAATACTATAGTGGTATTCAGTAACGTAATTATGTCCATCTTCCACTACTTATTAATATAATAATACACTTTCTTTTAACTATCTTTCAATATTATTCATGTGGATAATTTGATATGGAATGAGTTTAGAATCTAAATTTACTTAATCCACGATACAGTCTCTAAGATTTCGTGTAGATGAAAAAAAAAAAAAAAGGTTATAATATAGTTTGATGGGGGAGTATCCCCGTGATTAATAGACCTAAACTCTAAAAGTTGTTTGTTCCTAATTAATGGTTGAATATGAGAGATTTTCTGTTGATTTCAAGTCCATTATACCAAATTTCGATACGATTTTTTTTAATGCATGTAACATAAAGCTTAGATCAAGCGTTGGATCTTTCTTGCATGTTTTGGCCAAGTTGGGGTATGCTGTTTCGTGTAAGATTTCTTCTTGACTCAATCTTTTCGGTATGTTACCAAGCCCGAAGTTGTACTCCAATATCAATTTCGACAGTAATCTCCGTTAGGATTTTATTTCCAAAATTTGAAATACTGAAAACGTAGCTTTAAATTTTTTAGAAACATTAAAGTATTACCCAACTTTGATTGTCAACATAGGTTAACTCTTTTTCCATACTTTCTCCATTAAACTCGAATAAACTTTAACATAAACATATTATGGTAGTAAATTATATTTTGCAAATTGCCCAAAGAAAAAGTTGTACAAATCACCCAGACAAAATGCTCAAACAACATAGTAAATTAATTACAAAGGGGATTCAATTAGAAATCTAACCAAGTTGGAAAACATTAAGTCATACATTATATTCATTTAAAGGAACTATTAGCATAAAATAAAAAGAATGTATTGCCGATAATAAAGCAACTAATTGGTGAACTTTTCAAGTAAATCCTGCCAAAAGGTAGTACTAGTACCCATAAGTGGCGGCAAAACTAAAGGTGGAATGGAAAGAAAAAGAAAACAGAAAAAAGGGTTTGGGGGAGAATGAGATGTGTCGGTCGGCAAGGGGGTAAATGTTCAATAAAATAATAATTTGTAAATAGTGGGTAGTAAACAGCAATGGAAGTAAATTATAGAGCAATAAATTTGTTCATTTATTAGAGAATTATAGAGAGAAATAAAACGAGTGGGAGCCATGAAGCAGGGAATCGCAAATCATGTCTCCTCACATTTATGACGTTTGTTATCTAATTTACATGTACCAAAATTAATTATTTAATTATCCTAGAAAATATTGTAATAATGTACAGTATCTCATCTTGGCCATGTAAAAACCGAATTGATTATACAACGTAATTAAGAGTAGCAAATGGATGGGTCGAGTCGGGTTGAAATTGGGTCGGGTCATCAACGGGTTACCACGAGTCCTGAACAGGTTGGACTAATGATGAGTCGGTTCGGGTCGAATCATGGATCGACCCGTTTAGGTATAGTAATAGTGTTTATTTTACTAAATTAAAATTAAATAAATATATCATATGTATAAGTAAATATTATTCAAATATTCAAGTATAACTAAACGAGATTAGATGAATATGAAATTATTTAAATTTTATGGATTAAGAAAAAAACTCACTACACTTTATATTTTTTTATTTTTATTTGATAATATCATATGACACCATATATATTAATATTTAAAATATTTAATACACCACAAATCTGAATAAGTTTAATATGATAAGTTACTTAAAATATTGAAAAGTTTGACCCGGTACTGTAGCAAATGGAGCAAAATAAATGGGCCGGATGAAGTAGTTGAAAAGATGTTTATGCAGGTGGTACTATGTTGGTTGACTACTACTCCCTCCGTTTCATATTAATTAGGCAAAATTGCAGAAAGCGTCCCAAACTAATCAGTAATTTTGGATTTTCGTCCCAAGCTATATTACTTAGTCAAATTTGTCCTGTAATTTTATACTCCCTCTGTCCCAAATTATCTCACCATTAGCTATTTACACGTTATTCAAGTTTTACACTCTCTCTCTCTTACTTTTTCTCTTACATACCTAAAATATGTAATTAATAGTGCAATGAAATCCTAAAGTGACAAATAATTTGGGACAATTTGTTTTCTCTAAAACAACAGATAATTTGGGACAGAGGGGGTATAAAATTACGGGACGAATTTGGCTAAGTAATATAGCTTGGGACGAAAATCCAAAATCAATAATTAGTTTGGGACATTTTCTGCAATTTTGCCTATTAATTAGCACACTTCTTGTTTTCACACAGATTAAAAAACATCATCATTACGTACTTTTTTATGGTAAAATATCTTAAATACCCTTTATAATGATGATTACTTTTTGATTTTTTATTAGTGAGTGGTGACCATTGAGTTTCCCAACTTAAATGTGAGAAATGGCAAAACTAAAAAAAATACTTTAAAAATTCAAACATTTCAATTAATTTGAAACAAAAAAAAATTTGACGAATGTACCAATTAATATGAAACTATGGAAGTATTTATAAGCATCCTTCTAAGCATACGAAGCAGCGCATTCATACAATGTTCGGCCCCCAACTTGCTTACGTGTTTGGCCGTTTCTTTTACTCAAACACGGAAACCTCGTCGTTTTCATCTTTGTGTCCTTGATTTCATGCTGGCCTCACGGTCACCTTGTGCAACAAAATTTATTGGCCTCCTATTCTTTTCGCCCACTGAAATGTAGGTGTAGAATTTTCCTTTTATTTATTGTCTTCTTTTTTGGAGGGTTTTTATAAATTACTCGTGATATATATTTAATTGATAATTTATCCCCTATAATATCAAACTAGTGTATTCCTGTTCTAGCATAGAAAAAATTATTAGTATATATATTACTTAAGATTTGAGTTAAGTGTATTTAAATAATTATTATATTTTAAACTAATTATTTTTTTAAATATTAATTTCACCACTTCCCTTGACCTTTCAAATAATTGGAGTCCATATGAATAGACTTTGGTTGTATTTTAGCTATTATGGTTTCAGTAGATTGGTTTGAGTGGTCTCAACGAAACTAAAAGTCTTTATTTGACATTTATCAGATCTCGATACTAAAACAAAAACATAGAATCAATTGTAATAAAATTGACATATGTAAAGAACATGCTTTTATATATTGAATCAATACTAATGGCATAATTAAAAGATGAAGAGAATAAAGAATCTCAAAAAGAACAAAATTCAACGCATCGTGTTATACCTATAAGAAAGAGAAATCAATTAAATGTTCAAAAAAAAGAAAAAGAAAATATCTTTGTACTGTAAAAGATATCTCAATGATGAAGGATAGTTAACGCAACGGATTAAGTAAATAAACCAAAATCCTAAAACAAATTTACAAATACTTACATGTAGAAACAGAGTCTTGAACCGAATGAGAATATATACAATTCTTATTAGGATTTTTTGCACTTTGCACCCTGGAATTATAGGTTTTTGGCACTTTGCACCATAGTATGTTTTGAAGAAATTCATTGATTGAAGGGTATAATAGTCATTTTTTAATATTTTTGGCGCTTTGCACCCTAAAAGTATAGATTTTTACACTTTGCACCCTGAAATATAGAATTTTGGCACTTTGCATTCAAAAAATATGATTTATGGTATTTTCAACCCCGACTTAATATGATAATCTAAATACTGTAAATAACATGCAATATAATAATATGTTAGATATGTAAACGTGTATTTTAGATATAAAATAAATAATCTAGAGGATACTTGAAAACAAAATGAAGACAATGTCTATTTTTTAATCTAAATTTTACTGAGAGAAAATGTTAAAATAAGTTATTATAAAGTAAATAAATTGAGAATAGCATGTTTATGATTGTTGTGCATATAAATGACCACTTTATCGACATTCGTGAGTTTTTTTAAGGAAAACACATTAGGGTGCAAAATGTCATACAAATTATATTTTTAGGGTGCATAGTACCAAAAAAAAAATCGGGGTGAAAAGCGCCAATATTTTATAATTTTTAGTGTGCAAAATGCCAACATTCTCTATTTTAAGGGTGCAAAATCTATATTGTTAGGGTGCAAAGTGAAAATAAAAATAAAAAAGGACTATTCCACCCTTCTACCAATGTATTTTCTAACCAACACACACTAGGGTGCAAAGTACCAAATAAATTATATTTCCAGGTATAAAGTGCCAACACTTTTAAGTCAGAGTGCAAAGTGCCAAAACTTTTAAGTCATGTTGCAAAGTGCCAAAACCCTATAATTCTAGGATGCAAAATGCCAAAAACCCATTCTTATTATGATCAACAAACGATTCCATAAATCATGTTTGAATTTTCTTCATCAAGCATAGATAATTAAATTCAGAATATCTCAATTGTACAGAAATATCGAATATGCCCATGATATATGTATGGGAGCAAATAAAAATCAATGCATAGAAAACATATAAATTTATACTATTATGCTATAATATATAATTTATTATAAAATTCATTTTTTATTTATAAAAAAAAAAATTCACCTTTTTAAGTATCATCCAAACTTTGTTAAATCTCTGGCTAAGTTCAATCATTTTCTTCTAGTTAAAGTATTTATTTAATTTTCAGTATAGATTGTCTTTGGACTTTTTTTTTTTTAAAAAAAAAACGAATAACTTTCATTCATCTTGAAGAATCAAAGCTTACAATTAGGGGTGGGTATTCGGTATCGGATTTTGGGAATCCGTCCCATCCCGATCGGGATTTTGTTGCTTGGAATAGGAAATGAGGTGGATTTTCGGATTTTGAGAAACCTGACAAACTAAATCGGGAAGGTATTCGGGTAATATTTCACACCCGATTGGGAAACCGAATCCCGAATTCCTTATTACACAAAATAAATTACCCCTTTCTATCAATCTCTTATTCCCAAATCCAAGCCCCATCACCTACCCCATGGTCGTGAATTTAACAATTCATGACCATACAGAAAAATATAATGCTATGAATGAGCATAATAAAGAAAAGTGTGTTACTTCTACCATATATGAGTTTAAAATTACTATTTTTGGGAAACCCGAATTCCAATCCCAAAAATCCGATATTTACCGGGAAACTGAAATACCGAGACCAAGTAAATTCAAACGGGATCCCGGTAGTAAAAATCAAAACCCGAATCCCAAAAATCATGTCCCGAAATCCCGTCCCGAATTACCCGAAATCCCGTCCTGATCCCACCCCTACGTACAATATTCAGAATAGTAATAGGTAAAATACTAGAAACATCAGATTCCTTAAAAGAGAGACTTCTTACCTAGATCAGTTCTAGAAACTTACTTGTAGACCTCGTGGTCCAATAGATTTGTTAACTCATTTAAAATAATTAAAAACTCAATTATTAGACTTAACTAATCCAACTAGACTAAACTATAGTTAAAAGCAACAAAAAAATTGCACGATTTATCCCAAAAAAAAAAAAAAATCTAATTAATCTCTTCCTACACAGCTGATTTAAAATTTTCAAAATAAAGAAAAAGAAAAACAGAAGTTTGAGTACGTGATGGGTATACCCATCTTCACTAAGTTGTTTTGTAACTCTATCTTATACATGAAATATTTGTTGTATTTTATATATTTATAATTTATGCATATTGCATTATAATTTTATTGAGTGATTCAAGACCTAATAGTGACTCTAGAAATTGAAAGATTTCCCTTAATCGAAATGAATGAAGAACACCAATTCCTAAAAGTTGATTCTTTATTTACCTAATTTTGGTTTAGTAATAATAAAGTTAGATTAGTTAAATAATTATGTAGGAGTATAATTTTAGGTGAATAAACTGAATTTGATCTAGTCAATTTGAATAAAAAATATATATATACAAAGTACAAACATAAAATTTGGATCAGTATAGGCGATGGATTGAAAATAATGAGCCCATTTATTTGAGTATTTTTCCAGTGATTTCAGATGTCTAGTCTGAGTATTTATATTTTAAGTTACAAGTTCTAAATGATATTTAAATTTCATAAAAATAATATAAGATGAGATTCCAAAAAAAAAAAAATCATTAAAACTTTTTAAATTCAATTAACAAACAAAAATAATTACATTATCTTATCACTTCAATATCATTGTTTTGCCATAAAAAAATTGATAATTATATTTATGTTTACTATGCATACAACCTTAAAAAAAAACGGTATACTTGTCGTAAATATTGTTCGAATTCAAAATCAATTTTGATTAGGATAAATGTGGCATTTCATTAAAATTTTGGTGATAAAATCACTTTTTTCAGTTAGATAATGACAGAAGAAAGTATAAGATATTTTTTATATTTTGTTTTTTTGAGATACAAATTCATCAATATAATCAAATTACAAATCAGAAATATATTGGAATACAACCAAAATGCAAAGAAAATAACTACCAACCAACTAATACTTAAACTAGAAGAAAATCTACATTAACGAGGATTAAACCCAAGACCTCTTAGTTTTGGGACATCAGCCTTACCAACGAGCCAGCCTCAACCTCAGGAACTGTCACCCTCTTGTTTCAACTAAGATTTTTTACTACTGTACTTTGGTTCCAAGAAATCACCAATATCAAAAGGTAGTCGTGTATATATACACTGAATCATCAGTGCAGAAAGCTAGAAGCACACAAAACAAAACCAATATAAATATAAGTTCTCTTCTTAAGCTCGAATCCTTTCTGCCAAGCCCAAAAATGGGCGAAAAATGTCGTCCCGTCCACATATACTTCTTCCCATTGATGGCTCCAGGCCACATGATCCCACTAGTAGACATGGCAAGACAATTTTCCAGGCACAAAGCGAAAACAACTATACTTCTAACCAACCTCAATGCCACCCAATTCTCTTCATCCATCGAAAGAGACAAACATCACCACGGGCTCGACATCAATATTCGCCAAATCAAATTCCCAACTACCCAAGTCGGGCTACCCGAGAATTGCCAAAGCCTGTCCTCAATCACTACCTCAGATATGTCACTCAAATTCGATAAAGCTCTAAGCCTTCTTCAAGAACCAGTTCATCAACTTTTGAAACAAGATAAACCCGATTGCATAGTGGCTGATTTTTTCATCCCATGGGCCACTCAAGTTGCAGAAAAGCTCCGAATTCCCAGGTTGATTTTCCATGGAGCTGGTTTTTTCCCTCTTTGTGTGTACCACAGTTTGATCAAACACAAACCTTTTGAATCGGATTCAGAGGTTTTTACCGTTCCTGAACTTCCTCATGTTATAAAGATGAGTAAACGACAAGTCCCGGATTTTATAACACGCGAGTCCCAAAATCTCGGTTCAAAAATATTTGCTGATGCAACAAAAGCAGAGGAAACGAGTTATGGAGTCATATTCAACAGCTTCAAGGAGCTCGAACCGGATTACGTGGAACATTACAGAAGCAAAATACTAATAGGTAGAAGAAAGGTATGGCACGTAGGCCCTGTTTCACTCTGTAACAAAGAAACTGAAGATAAAGCACACAGAGTTAAATCACCAACAAGCACAATGTCAACCGAGGCCGAGGATTGCTTAAACTGGCTCAATGCTCAAGAACCAAACTCCGTTGTGTACGTTTCTTTTGGGACTCTTTCTTCAATTTCAGATACCCAATTACGCGAAATCGCAATCGGGCTTGAATCTTCTGAACAAAAGTTCATCTGGGCAGTCAAGTATGACGAACATAATGAAGTGTATCCGTTGCCTGAAGAATTTGAGGAAAGAATTAAAGATAAGGGTTTGGTAATAAATGGATGGGTACCTCAATTGATGATTCTTGAGCATGAATCGGTGGGTGGGTTTCTGACTCACTGTGGGTGGAATTCGTTGCTTGAAGGAATAACTGCGGCGGTTCCGATGGTCACTTGGCCGATTTCTTCAGAGCAATTTGAAAATGAGAAGTTTTTGACGGAGATTTTGAAGATTGGGTTTGGGATTGGTGCTCAAGAATGGCGTGAAAGAACGGATGTGAATAGGGCTTTGATTGGAAGTGCAAAAATAGCAAAGGCGGTGAGGAATGCTATGATTGGGGAAGAAGCCATGGAAATGAGAAAGAGGGTAAGTTGTTTGAGGGATGAGGCGAAGAAAGCTGTTGAAGTTGGTGGATCTTCTTATGGTGATATAGAATCACTACTTGAAGAATTGAGATTGAATTGCAATAATTTATTTAATTAATACTGAAATAATTATAAATCAGAGTTTATTTTATAGTAAATACCACTAGTAATGCTCTGTTTTAATGAATCAATAAATTTGAGTGTGTGTGTATTTTAAAGAAGTTATTTTAATTTATAATTGCAATACAATTAATGTTGAAGATCGCTTCTATTTATTAAACTAGTAAAAGCAAGTGTTCAACTCTGAATTCTAAATAACTAAATAATCTTAATCTTCTCTAATTGCAATGTTTCGAATGTCATTGGAACGCTTAGAGTGGAAGCAGAGCCGGACGTCAATTTATCTTCAGTGATTAATTAAATCAAGTTAATTGATTTAAGTAATGATATGTCACAATTGTTTAATTGTAATAACTCTCTTTGTTTAGAAGAATTATATTCTTAATAATGGTATATTAACTGTAATATGGTTGATCAATTAGTTAAGTTGAGACCAACAAGTGATTGGTTTAGTGGAAGGGATTAGTCACTAGAAAGTTGCGGATTCAGGTTCGAATCCCTGTTGGGAGAGATATCCATTTAATGTGTCCAACCCGCCTCGAAAGAGATTAAACCCTTAGGAAACCAAAAAAAAAAATAGTTAGGTTGATTAATCCTAATCGAACTAGTTAAGGCCAGCAAAGTTTCAGTAGATTTTAATCAAAAGAAAAAAAGGGAAAAAAAGAAAAAGAAAAGATTTAAAGCATTTGGGTCAATGTTCAATTACAATTGACTAGGCCGAAATTCATGCCAAACATAATTAAACTAGTCCAAGCATTATAAAGTCCAAAGCACTTCAATAACTTTTGGAAGATTGAAAATATTAAACATAATCGTAATATATGAAAGGGATGTAAAATTGCGTTGTACTTTAGTTATCAATTATGAAACTAAAAAGAATCCCCCGACTTGGAAATAATTGTTTGATGAAGGCATCTCTTTTCTTTTTGTGAAGTGAAATTTATGAAGTTTAGGGTTTAGGAGGGAAATTAGGGTGATGATAATATTACCTTTCTGTCCTTTTGAATTGGAAAATCCTGCCGAAATTTGGAACTGGGGGTAAGTGCACAACTTACTTAAAACTAGGAGACATGGGGTCATTTGAAGCATTTTGGGGAGAAGGAGAGAATGTGCGAGAACTGGAAAAAAAAAAACTGAGGGGTGAAGTGCAAAAATCCCTTTTTGTTTCTTGATAAATGCATTTCGACCTACATGTACGTAAACTTTAGGTGAAAATTGGAAGGGCGAACATTCATCATCATAAACTTTTTCAATTTTATTTTTTTCTTTCAACACAAATGCATGCACTAATATGAGTTATTTAGTAATGATACGTTGTACATGATTGAATATTTGGTATATATTACGTATATTTTTCAAGTTGTTTGAACATCTTACCAACACAACAATTAGGTTAAACAATAAATGTGATGGAAATTTCAAATAATTGAACTCAAAAACATTCTATTGGGGCCATCTTCGCAGTTTGTTATTGGATAATTAAAAGTAAGATTAATCACAAATTTAACAAATGTAGGGTGAGTTTGGCCCAGCGGTTGAAGCTCTTAAAATCACTTTTATATCTCTATTGTGATTTTTGAAGTGTTTGGCCCTGATTATAAAAATTACTTCTGCTCAATTGGGATTTTTATGGTGTTTGGCCCCCATGATCATAATCACTTTTGGGATCTCGAGAAGCAAAAAATCAGCTTATTTTAGAAGCAGTTAGAGTGTTACTTTTGCAAAAGCTATTATACAAAAACAATTATTCTATAATTAATTTTTATTATAATCAATTATTACCAAAATCAATTTTAGGAAAACTAATTCTCCTATAATTGCTTTTTTAATTGCTAGGCCAAACTCACCCGTAATATTGGTGTGCCCTTTTGATCTTTCTTTAATACTAGGGCGCCTTACTCGGAGTTATAGTAAAACACCTAAAAATCTAAAATACCCATATTTCCCCTACAAATTACTGGAAATTATTATTGTTTTTTCTTTTCTTTTTGCAATTCTCACGATTTAATAAATAGAATACAGTGACCATATATGACATAAAGCAGATAATTAATTTTCTTCAAATATTAATAAAACCTTAATTATAAATATTGTGTCGTATAAACATGGTATATTTTCTTCGCCTCCGAAAATAAAGCTACCCAGAGACGTGATTCTCGTAACAATTCCTACTCTCATGGACGGTCCCCTAAAAAAGATTTCCAATCTTTCTTTTTCTGGTCAAAATTTAATAATCATAAGGAAATTTATATTATCCATAATAAAACAACAAAAATAATATAATAAACAAATAAAATTCAGAGCAAAAGACAAAAACATCCCATATGCTTTGTCTAACTCCCAAAAATTCCCCTGTATTATTTTTAACTCCCAAAAAATTCCCTGTGATCTCAAATAAGTGCTAAATGCACCCCCAAAAAAAGAGAGTGTATTTCAAACGCCAAAATTGTAAGTATTTGTTCACATTTTGCTTTTGATATGACAATTTTACCCATGACATCGAAAGATAAAAATACCCCCTATACTTTGTCTAACTCCCAAAAAACCCCTCATGTGTCATTTTAAATCCCCAAAACCCCCCTGTGTTTGATTTTAAATACCACACTCGACCCAAGTACTATATAGTTAGTTTTTCAAAAAGAATAAATAAATTTTAAAAAAAACACATAGGGGTAATCTTGTCATTCCACCAAAAGTCAAAAATAAAATTATAAGTATATACTACTTGGGTCGAGTGTGGTATTTAAAACCAAACACAGAGAAATTTTTGGGAGTTAAAATAACACAGGAGAATTTTTAAGAGTTAGACAAAACATATGGGGTGTTTTTGTCTTTTGCTCTAAAATTCCAGAATTAATTTCCTAGTCAAATTCGTCTACATTCACAATCCTCCTCTCCTCGTCTTTTTTTCTCTCTCTCTCCCTATACTCTATATAAACTCCAATTCCTCACCAATTTTCTCCTCACGCCACCTTCATCAACGAACAACAATGACTTCTCCTTTCAAACTCGCTGCGTTTCCCCTTTTTCTCCTCTCTCTTTTCATCATCTCATCTGCCCACGATGCCATGTCCATAATCACCTACGATAAGGACCACAACATTGGCCCTGTTCGCACCGACGACGAACTTAAAACGTTGTACGAATCATGGCTCGTCAAGCACGGCAAAGCTTACAACGCCATTGGCGAGAAGGAGAAGCGTTTTGATATTTTTAAGGACAACTTGAGATTCATCGACGAACATAACTCCGTCGACCGTTCGTACAAGCTAGGGTTGAACCGGTTTGCGGATCTGACCAACGCGGAGTACAGGTCAATGTTTGTGGGCGGACGGGTTGACCGGAAAACCCGGCTGATGAACCGCAGAGCGAGTGACAGGTACGCATTTAAGGCGGGGGAGGACTTGCCGAAATCAGTTGATTGGAGGGAGAAAGGTGCCGTTGCTCCGGTCAAAGATCAGGGCCAATGTGGTAAGGCCTTTTTCATTGTTTAATTTGTTTATTTATAAACAGTGGAGCTAATTCATAAACATGTGCTTTTAACTTTTTATGTACCTCTCTATTTGTATGGTTCATGAGTTTTGAATGGTTTGTTGACGTTAGTCTTTGATTTGGATTATTCTGTTTGATCTTGAAGAAAGGGATAATTATTAATGCTGATTTTATAACAATTTTTTTTTAATCATGTATGGTTAGATAGGATCATAAGATATTTATGTCCTATAATTTAGGATAACTCAATATTTGATTGATCATTTGAACTATTTTCCCGAAGAAGAAGGTACTAATTTTTTTTTGTTATTCTGCAATTTCAGCGTGTGCCTGATTTGTTAAATAATTGATATGGTATCCCTTTTTTGCGCTTGGATGGTCGTTTTTTTCAGGAAAAAAAAAGAAATTATTTATTTAGTAATGGGCTTTACTATGGATATGCTATTATTTATTTGAAGTTTTGAATTGTTTGGACTTGTGGTGGGACAGTGGGGGTTGAAATTTGACTTTTTGTTTGTGAAGATGACTTCTAGTTAGATTCACTGGTTGCTGGTGATTCCGAGCCATATTAGAATGGTTTTCTAATTGTGATTGGCTACAATATGTATCGATCTTAGTTTATCTTTTTTTTATAATCATGTAACTTGTTCTACATTCTTTATCATACTGATGTTAATTTCCGATCATTATAAGCTTAGTAATAAGTTGTTTTTTTGTTTATTATGTAATGAAGGGAGTTGTTGGGCTTTCTCAACAATTGCTGCTGTAGAAGGGATAAATAAGATTGTAACTGGAGATATGAATGTTTTGTCCGAGCAAGAGCTAGTTGATTGCGATAGGACATACAACCAAGGTTGTAATGGTGGTCTTATGGATTACGCCTTTAATTTCATTATTAACAACGGTGGCATTGATACAGAGGAAGATTACCCTTACCTTGCTACTGATGGCACTTGTGATCAATATCGGGTATGAATCCAAATTCGTATTTGGTTGTTTTGTTGATTATTCATTTCACATTTCCATTTTGACCATTCTCTTCTTTGTTAGTTATTAGTCCAGTTGCTTAGTTACTTGTCGTTCTATGTATCAGAAAAATGCAAAGGTAGTCTCCATTGATAACTATGAGGATGTTCCTGAAGATGATGAACAGTCGTTGAAGAAAGCAGTGGCACATCAACCTATTAGTGTTGCTATTGAAGCTGGGGGCAGAGCTTTCCAACTTTACCAATCTGTAAGTTTGTCTTGTTAACAACACTCTTAAGGGAGGATCTGCTTATTTAATAAGGACAAATTTCGCCTTTTTCACATCTGGCCTTGGCTTTAATGTAGTGGAAAATGTTATTTCTTCCATAGAACTATACTTTTCTTTAGAAAATGTTTCTTTTCTTGTGAATCTCGGAGTTTTTTCAAGAAGTTGATGTTATCTTATTGGGTTCGATTTTATGACATCCAAAGTATAGTAATTTTCATGCTTAGCAGCAAATTTTGAAAAAAAATCAAACTTTTTGAGTTACTCCAAAATCTGATCTGATTATACCTTTTTGCTCTTAGTTAATGGTATGTATTATACTCAATCAAGTGGCAATAATGATACTTTAAATTAGCATAATTTTGTTGCTAGTAACCCTGTGTTGAATTATTTCAGTTGATCATAGAATATAATATTATCCCAACATACTAAAATAACTCCATTTTATTGATTTGACATCTCACTCGCACCTTTTCAGGGCGTCTTTACTGGACACTGTGGTACTGCCTTAGACCATGGCGTAACCGCTGTTGGATACGGCACAGAAAACGGCAAAGATTACTGGATCGTGAGAAACTCATGGGGTCCAAGTTGGGGAGAAAACGGGTACATCAGGCTCGAACGCAATGTGGCCAACACCACCACAGGCAAATGTGGAATTGCAGTAGAAGCCTCTTACCCAATCAAGAAGGGACAAAATCCTCCAAATCCTGGCCCCTCTCCTCCTACTCCCATAAAACCCCCAACGGTGTGTGATGACTACTACACGTGCCCAGAGGGGACCACGTGCTGCTGTGTATACCAGTATGGCAGTTATTGCTTCGGGTGGGGATGCTGCCCATTGGAGTCAGCTACTTGCTGTGATGACCACTCGAGTTGCTGCCCGCAGGACTATCCCGTTTGTGACCTTGAAGCCGGGACTTGCTTGATGAGTAAGGATAATCCGATGGGCGTACAAGCATTGAGACGAGGGAATGCTAAGCCAAATTGGTATGGGTTACATGGTGGTAGGAAGATTAGCAGTCATTAAGAATATATTTGGTGGAAACTTCACTGCTATTTATAAGCTATCTAGAGCCTTTTTTATGCCTCCACCATGGATAGATTTGGTGCACATCATTGTATATATTTTTACTGTTCTTGACATTAATTTCAGGAATTTTATGACAGTTAAATCAATCTTTCCTGTAATCTTTAAAGGGTCAAATTCTGCAGTTTGAGCCTCTCATTTAGGTTTTTACATAGCTTTGAAGTTGCATGAATCTGTTTCAACTGGAATCAATTTTTACCAATAGGCTTCACTTGCGTGCCTGGCAAAATCATTTGTTTAATGATGATACTCAATGGTAAGAGTTAAATAGTGTTCAATAATCACACTCGGGAGAACTTATACCCAATGCATTTTTTGGTCCGAGCTGTAAATATACAATTTAATAGATAAAAAAAGTAGTGTTCGATATGGAGTACCAATGTTCCTTATAATGGGATTTTGAGAATACGCTAAAATGAGATCACTGTTTTAGTAAATGAGACGGAAAAAGTGAGTGATATTGATCCACAAGAAGCTCAATAAACTCTTGAAATGTTAAAAGCTAATTTGAGAAAAGTTGAAGAAAAGAGATATATAATTGAGGTAAATCTAGCTCTCCAACGAGCTAGGAAAGCTGTCAATTCTATTTCATAATTAGTTGGTGCGCAAGAATAATCAACGAAATTATATTTCTAAATCTTCTATTTGATTGAATTCTGCTTGATTGGTTAAATCGAAATAGTTGACCCGGTCTACGAATCCATTTTAACTATCAATAAATTTCTAGAATTTTAGGTGGGATGGGGATTGTAATTATTTCTATCAAAAGGAGATATAAAGACAAATCGGGAGGCTCGACTAGAAGCAATAGATGGAGAAATTTTGTGTTATATATGGTAATATTTTTAATATCTAAATTAGATCCCAAACTTCTTCCTTGTTGTAAAGAATAAAAGGGGGAAGGGGTTTGAGTTTTCTAATATTATTTCTTCTCAATACAAGGGGGTAACTGGAAGCCTAATTCTAGGTACGATTACAACACTATTAACTTTTGCTTGTTCACAATTTGAGTAGAATATATTTCTAATAAACTATTCTTAATCCTAGTCAAAATAAATTATACAATTTGAACCGCTCTTATAATCTTTATTAGGATGTACAGAGAATTAGTTCAACAACTGTATATGAAGTAGTTTAATCAATTAATTTTTTTACATACAATATACACTTTTTTTTTAAGTATAATTATTCTTAAGTTGATTATAAGCATAATCTCTTCTCTGTATTGTACCATGACGAATGCACAAAACCTTTATATATGTATATTTGAAGTGTAATGTTGGATTGTAATTATCACTTCCCTACAAATTTTGAAAATAATTATGAACTATAGTGACTCATTCTAACATAGTGACACTTTTGCTAATAATAAATAATAGGAGAGATCTTTTGTCAATTAAATAAAATATATATATATATATATACCTTTTACAAACTTCGATCCGAGAGTAAATACCAGGCTAATAGATAAAATAAAATAAAAATAAAAAAAAAAGTCGAGCGCCGCGCAAAAGTCGTGGATTTAGAAAAAGAAAGTTGCATTTGGAGCTAATTGGAAATAAAGAAAAATAAGAAAGATGATGTTTTGAGATCTGTCACTTCATTTGCCAAACTCTGAAAACAGAAACACAGAACAAAACCATTACGACGTCGTTGAGCCGAATTTCAGCTACCGCCACAAACGCCACCTCTTGCCGCCGTTGACTTGGATTCTGGTAGCTTTCAGTATTCTATTCTGGTCCTTTTATCTTTATCCGTATACACACGCATTCAACATACGCCAGGTCTTGTATCACTTTTTAATTGTTTAGTGGATTTTTTTTTATGTTGCTCTCGCACACTTCCGTAATGATTTGTTTCTTGATTTTAAAAAAATTCACGAAATCTCGAACTGAGTATTGGGGTTATTCGCGGTAAAATACATTTCTGACGCATCTCAGGATCAATTTTTTAATAATTATTCGTCTTGGGTGACGGTTAAGATATATTCACGATAAGCATCATGATTCCAGTATTCTAATCTTTGGCATAATTTCATTGTTCTTATCTTGCCCAAATTTTAAGTTTGATAAATATAGAAGTTCTTTTAAAACAAGCCTTTGGGTGAAATCATGTGGCTACTTAGTTTCAATCTCATCATAACATATGTAGTTCTGTCATGCTGGAACGTGCTGGATATTGAGAGGATATTTGTCAACTGGGTTGGGATATTGTTGTTTGTGCCTTGGGGAAATGTTAGGAAACATCAGCTTCTGATTTGATGTGTAGTGTGATCTATGTTTATCCTTCATGTCAAACTGAATATAAATTTCTGTCATACTCCTATTTTCCACGACATAACCTAAAACAGCTACTGTATATTGCATTCTACACTATTCATATAAAACAGTACGTGGATCACTGAAGTTGTTTATGGTTGTATTGATTCATTATTTGGCGGTTATATGAAGTTGAGTTTTAGGATCATCTATAGCTCATGGCTCGTACCTTTTACATATACGTTTTTAATTTCTTAAGATATTATATCAGTGTTTCCAACCAATTATCGGTATTCTCTCAACTGGATTTCAGTTGTTGTTGCTAGATGTCATGCTTCTCTCATTGTTGAATGCTTATGCTATTGGAAACTGTTGAGCTTTTTTCATTCTGAAGAATGAAATTGGAATTACGTCAAATCTGCAGGAAAACAAGGCTGCAAAGATAACAATGTCTACTTCTATGGAATCTGCACCAGATAATTCTCAACGTGATGTGCCTCCGAAATTCTCTGCTTCTGGAATCTCCTCCTGGGCAAAAAATTTAAAGATTCCCCAGCCTTTTGTAAAATCTCCGGAAGAATCACCATCTGGAAACTCAGAGAAGTCAACTTTTGCACGGGTCACTAGTGGGTTAGGATTGCGCTCGTCTCCCAAATCTCCTCAGTCAGATGAAAGTTTTGATGGAGCTTCACCAACTTCACAATCAGGTTTTATTGGAACCATTACAAAAGGATTAGTTGATTCGTCTAAGAGCGCAGTGAAGGCTGTGCAGGTCAAAGCTCGTCACGTTGTATCACAAAATAAACGAAGATACCAGGTGGTTTACTATTTTCAGACTTAGGTCTTTGCAATTTATCATAATAGGGTCTTTTTTAGTTGCTTTTCCCCTCTTTTTCCATTTATTGTCAATAAATTTGCTAGTTAGAAACATTCTTTGATGATAGGTGTAAGCTCTTTATAATTTGATTTATTCCATTATTTTCACAAAAATATGGCGTGACTTCAAACAAATCGCTTTAATATATTTTTATTGTTCCCTGCCACCTCTATGCAAATTCTTCTTTATACTTCTGGTGTTACATTAGGTAGAGCACCCTGGCATGTGACTCTGACAGTATTTATTCTTTATAGGAAGGAGGATTTGATTTAGATATGACTTACATCACAGAGAATATTATTGCCATGGGCTTCCCTGCTGGTGATATGAGCTCTGGCTTTTTTGGCTATGTTGAGGTACACCATTCAAGTTATCAAATAAGTTTGACCCTGTAATTATTGTTGACTATTGTTATTTTAACTGTATGATGATTGTGATTCAGGGACTTTATAGAAACCACATGGAGGAAGTAATCAAATTCTTTGAAACTTATCACAAGGTAATGCCTTGAATACGTCTAACTTAATATAAATTTAACTGTGATGAACTTATGATGAAATCTTATTGCCTCCACCTAAGCGGTTCATTGAACTTTCGTCATTTTCTTTTCAACCAATATGATTATTTGTTCTCTTTGATTGTTTCCTATCATGCAGGGCAAATACAAAGTGTACAACCTTTGTTCTGAAAGATTGTATGATGCATCATTATTTGAGGGGAAGGTTTGATATTCTCTATTTTACTTTATTCTGTTGATTTAGCTCGTCTGATTGTTTACTTAATGAACATTAGTGCATTTATCTTTTTTCTTGGGTACTCCTGTTCTTCTAAATCTTGCAGCGAGAGTGTTTTTCTGTGTGTATGTGTCTGTGGGCCGGGGGGGTGGGGTGAAGATGTTTATCACTGAAAATTACTTCTGTTATTGATATTAAGAATAATTTTAAACTAGGTTGAGGGAGTTGCCTAATGCCTGGTGTATTACAAGTGATTAGTTTTGCTGTTATGTTATATCAGGCCGAGGCTTCAATCCCCATTTCATTGGAATGGGAATATTTAAAATCAATTGTAGCTGATGTATTTATCAAATTTTGCGAAGATCATCTGTTTTCAGTTGTGTAACTGGATCTTTAGACTTTTTTGAGTTCAATGCTTTAATGAAGGTGAAATGTTGGTCCGTGTTAAAGTTCGTCAGCGTTACCTTTAGCTAAGTCTAATTTTGTCATGATTCCAAACACATGTCGATTGCTGGCATCAATCTGGTTTTAGATATAACTCTAATATACTTCTCTATGTATCATTTCAGAGGAGGAAAATTGGTCCTGATTTACTTTAGTGTACTGATGTTTGCAAATTTACTCTTTATCTGGGTCATTTTATAGTTTCCCAATTGAGTCTAGCAGGTAGGTATCAAAGATCATATTATCGTAGAGTGATTATGATCTCATTTTTCTTGCTATCCCTACAGGTTGCTAGTTTTCCATTTGACGATCATAATTGCCCTCCCATTCAACTCATAATTTCGTTTTGCCAAAGTGCATATTCATGGTTGAAGGAAGATATTGAAAATGTTGTGGTAGTTCACTGTAAAGCAGGAATGGCTAGGACAGGGTTGATGATTTCAAGCCTTCTCCTGTATCTTAAGGTAAAGTTGATCATGATTTTTCTTCGAGTGCTCTGTATGCTCTTGGCACCCAAAATGTAGTAAAAGTTATTTTCTATAGTGATGCTTACAATCTGATTGTATCTCTATGCTTATTTTTAGTTCTTCCCGACTGCTGAGGAATCGATTGACTATTACAATCAGAAAAGATGTATAGATGGGAAAGGGCTTGTTCTGCCTAGTCAAATTGTGAGTCCAAATCCTTTATCCTTTTTGACAACTTCTATTGCTAAGTTGCTTTGCACCTTCTGATATCTACTTCTATTATTGTAGAGATATGTCAAGTATTTCGAACGCACTCTGGCATACTTCAACGGAGAAAATCAGCCTGGCCGAAGGTATGTACTATTTACGATTTGTATCTTGGACGGAATTTTAGCTTTCAAATCCAATAACTTTAAGTTTGATTACAAAAATAAATGATTTTATATTATCTTAAAGGCTTCTGTTTACATCATATGAGGGATTTATTTGGTACCTGTGTTTGTTGAAATCATTCTGAATTGCATCAATACAGGTGCATGCTCAGAGGCTTTCGGCTGCATAGATGCCCATACTGGATCAGGCCTTCAATTACAGTCTCTGATCATAATGGTAACTTCTCTCCACCCCCATCCCCACCCCCACCTCTATCTCCCCCCTCCTTTGTCATTTTTATGTAGCTTCATAATCTCAGAGTACATCACTTCGACCATAGTTTGTGTCTCTAACAAGCAATTTTATTCCTTCTCTTCTGCAGGTGTGCTCTTTTCAACAAAAAAACATCCAAGAACCAAGGACTTGTCTGTGAGTTATCCTTCTTGCTTTTAGTGTCATTCACGATATATCGAAGTATTAATAACATGCTTAGGAAGTTCATGGAGCTTCCCTGAGTTTGACAGCATTAGAAACCTGTCTTGTTACATGATCCTTTGCCCCCAATTTTCTCTATCAATTCTACAACTTTATGTTACGGGAACTTTTGCTGTTTTTCGCAGCCTGAAGATTTTTGGTTTAGCGCACCCAAGAAAGGGATAATGGTATTTGCACTTCCTGGAGAACCGGGCTTGACAGAATTGTCAGGCGATTTCAAAGTTCATTTTCATGATCGCCAAGGAGACTTCTATTGGTAATAATAATCACGTATTTTTTTTTTTTGAGTGCGTGTACATTAGTTGTCTCCTCCCGTCTTTACAAGAGTCAGGGTGAGAATGTGAAAATAATATTGGCTTCAGTTTCACATTCTAATGCACTTTTCTTCATTTCCACAGCTGGTTGAACACAACAATGATTGAAAATCGTAAAGTTCTAAACACCAATGATCTTGATGGTTTCGACAAGGTAAAAATGTCTTCTTTAACTGTCAATTGTCGTTATAGATTAATTAGAGAGATCTATAGAAATTGAATGCCATTGGTTGAATGAGATGAAAAGAGGGTCTAGAGTTTGTTCAAGAACATACATAGAGATAATACAATGAAAATGAAACGCAGAGTAACCTAAATAGCTAGGTCACACTTCCTAAGAAAAAGACTAAATTACCCTTTTCACATACGCTACTTGTATACAGAGAAAACTTCCATCCCCGGGCTTCGAAGTTGAGGTCGTGCTTGTGGATTATGATACTGCTGCTGTTTCAACAAGGCCTCCATCAGAAACTACTACAAGCGAACCAGCTAAGAATTCAGGTGCCAATACGGTGGCAGGACCCAGTCCTGGTACAGTGGAGGAGGCTGCAGCTGAAAAGAACCTGAATAAAGACAAAAACGATGAGTTCTCCGACAGTGATACCGAAGAAACTGAGTCTTCAAAATCCAGAAAAACTGATAAGTCTCCCCAAGTTAGTGTACCTGCAAAAGACGGTAAACCCGACCACAATACTGAATCGACCCAAATTGGAAATCTGACTCGTAAAACGGAGCAAGTCTCATTAGGAACTCCGGCTTCTACAAATACCGAGCTAAAGAAGGACCGTGTTGGAGCATCTGGCTCGGTGGAGGAGGTAAGTGAGTTCAAAGCAATGGCTGCTGATGCATCTGTATTCTCATTTGGAGACGATGAAGATGATGAAAGCGAGTAAACAGCCAGGTGTGGATATTGTGCTATGTTTGTGTATATATATGCTTGTGTATAAATAAGTGCAGCTCATTAGTTGGACTTGATTTCATTCATTTGATTAGTGACTGTGGTCTGTTTGGACGAATGCAGAGTTTCATCAATGTGGTTTTGTTGAAAGAAATGTACTATTTAAGTATTTTGTTATCATTTCAATTATATGATTCCAACCTTTTGACTTTTGAAACGGTTTAATTTTCATACTTGTTAGTGTTCACAAACAAACAATCGTTCTGGGCTGTTGAGATTTACAGAATGTAGTTAAATTCGATGTACATTTAATGTGGATCGTACTTTTTGGTTTGACAAGTTGGTAGAGTTTTAAATAATCAGTAACATCTGTATTTACCGCATATTTGCAAATTGGTTTAGAATTTAAATTTCATTAACTTATAAGCTAACGTGTTTTTCAAAAATCCGACATTACATAATTTTAAATCTAATAAAGATTCCAATAATCCCACGAGTTTTCGGAATAGCAACATTTTAAACTAGCTTAAGTTCACTTTTATATTTTTAATTCACATTACACAAGATCTTTGTTCGACTGTTGAACCTACATAAAACTGAATGCTTCCAAGCTTAAAACAGAGTATGTTTCAGTACTTCTATAAACTGAAACTTCCAAGCTTAAATGTATTTAATAACGACAATCTTTTAACTTTGAAACAAACTGAAGTCCAATATTTTTCATGTTTTTATACTTGTAAAACAAATTACACAAGGCAGTCTTTCATGCAATAATCTGAATGCTAAGAGCAAAAAGAGACAAAACATCATTCTTTCATGGATCAAACTTTCCATCGTCTCCGACTAAAATATCGATAAGTTTTCGTTTTTGAAACAACATAAACAAAAATTAGGTGTGATTCCGAAACTATTTGTTACCTTTGGAATTATCTTATTTTCTTAATTTAGTAACTTTTATTATAATTTTTCCTACTATTTTCAAAATATTTCTCAAAAGTTTTCGAAAAGTTTTCAATATTTATCTGATCAAATTATACACAAAGAAATGAAATTTTTGATCCATGCATTCCTCTACTCGAAATATTCCTCGTGATGTTTTTTGTGTTAGAGGCTCTCCTCTAATTTGTGTAACATACCTTTTTTATTCTATTAATGCATAATTTGATTTTACCGAAAAAAAATATTGGCCTCATCTTTATCGATCTTCTTTGACTTGTCTTTCTAAAAATCCAATGTCAATTTTAAAGTTTGTTTAGATGTATAACCATCAAACTAACCATTTAAATCAATTGATATCCGTCAATATAATTAGATGGATAAAAAATTGTTTGAGTTGTTAGGTCAAATGAAATAGGTTAGTAATGAATCCACCTTCGAATTTCGTCGTGAAAAGTGTGCACGTAAAGTGACCTAAGTATTATCGGAAAAAGAAAACTATTCTTTTGAGCTAGATTCGTCTTAATAACAAATCAATTTTGATCATTTTAACTTTAAGATTCAATTTGATATTAATTTATAGCTAAAAGATAATAAAATATATGAAAACATTAAACTCTTTAACTTAATCAAAGTTCGTCTGAAGTGGTTCAGTTAACAATCTAAATAAATTCATACATTATGTCAACCTCAATTTAAAAATTAGACTAAATTTTGCTCATTTGGTATCTTCTTAATTTATCCATAGGACCCTACCCTCTCTCGAGCATTTGACCTTAATCTACTTGCAAATACATTTAACAAGTAAATGTTAAATAAAGATTATAATAATTGGATTTATTGAATCCCCATTCTACAAAAGACGTGTATATTAAGATATAAAATTTACGCGCTGCTTCTATACAGTTGAAGAAAGGAAACCCTATAGATAATTCGTAATTCACCTGAAGGGAATTAGCCTCGTCAACCCTAATTTATGCCTATTCAACTTGAATTCTTCAATCCGATTTGTTTATTTGTAAATTTATCGACATTGTTGTTAATAAATCACCCGTTTTTGACGATGCTGAAGAACCCTACTAGCAATATTCTCCCTTTACTTCCATTCCATGTCGACTTCTGGAATCCAAGGTGAGCTCCTCGAGATCACAGGTACGAATTTCTCAAGCAATTTGTTAATCGCTTTTTTTTTTTTGTGTGTGTGTGTGTGTTCATTCTCTTGACAGAAATGCACTCAATAAAAATATTGAATCACAGTTGTTGGTTGTAATAACCTGAAAGAAACCAGATGGATTACTAATCAAAATCCCTATGTTTGTCTTGAATATGCTAGCACCAAACACCGTACGAATACCGCCAAAAGTATGTACTCTGTATCTTAACTCTCGCTAATTCATATATTGAAGTAATTTATTGATATTTTTTGGTGAAATTTGTGAAGAAGGAGGGATTAATCCTACCTTTCAAGAGAAATTTGTGTTCAACTTGATAGAAGGGTTGCGGGAGTTCTCTGTTGTAGTCTGGTGCAGTAATACTTTGAGTAACAACAATTTAATTGGTGACGGAAAGTAATATCCTAATCTTGATGGATCTCATTCTTATTGATTTCTTTTTTGTTTCATTTGGATCCTGATGTATAATTCGGATTGTGTTTAGGGTTCAATTGAAGAAAGTTCTATCAGAGGGTTATGACGATAGCTCATGGTCTATTCAGGACGATAGAAGAAGGTATGATTCTCAAATTCGATTACATCATAGTTATGTTCTTAGAATTGACGTTTGCTAGTCTGGGCTCTGTGTGTTCAGAATATAAATTTATCTAAAGCTCTTGGATTTTTTTTTTAAAATATCTAATTATGGAAAATGAATGTGAACCATTTCTTAATATCTATAACTGAAAAGTCATTACATATTTCAACGAAGCGGGGTTGATTTTTATGGTTACTTTGGTATCTCAAATTACATTTTATCTGGCCCTTCTGTGATGGGCAATGAGCCAATAACGGTTGGGAAGGAAACCCTACTGAGTGGTTAACTAGCCCCTTGACCCTGAGAGGTTCAATGGTTAATGAAATCCTTGATTAGTAACAGGCCTTTTAATCTGGATTGGCATGATCAGGCCTAGGTCTATAGTTTTGGTTCTCCTGCATGTCAATGATTGACTTTAGATGGTAAGGAGCTGCCTGTAGTACTGACTGCCTTGGTCTTGCGACGGCCCTGAATGAGTTCCTCCTCCATGGCTGCTTGAATGTTCATAACTTGTATTTATAGTGTACTTTGGGAGAATTATATCTATATTCATAATCTCTGTTGTATTATTATGTTTCATGGCTTCATATTTGTAAATTGGGAAGTGGACATAAAGTCCTGGCACTGAGTGTGCTAGGGCTTCAGCTTGTTATTCTTTTCTTTTGTTCTCTTTTTTTTTTTTTGGGCCTCATCCAAAGGAAGAGTACCCTCCAAAAAAAGGCGTATGCTGCTTTTAGTGCAGCGAGCACACGGTATTCTTTAGTAAAAGGCGAAAGAATAGTTCGCTTTGTGCTCTCTGCGTTCAGCTTGTTATTGTTCTAGAAAATAATATTTGTTGGGTCCGGAGCCTGTTTCCATAAAAGATGCTTTTTTGTCAAAATGTTAGCTGTGCACTGGCCCAAACAGATGGAAAATATGGTTAATGTCAGTTTGCTGGATCATTTAGATTTATTAATGAATTATCAAATTTTTGAACCAAACTTTTTAACAAAGTTCATTCTCACAGTTGGTACAGTGAAACAAAAACTCAGTTGTTGAAGCAAAGTCGGTGACGTTCGTACAGTAACATCTGAACTATTAACTAGTATGAGTGTGCTTGAAGAACACACTAGAATGGAGACATTAGGCACAAGTATAACATAGTAGTATACATCATCACGTAAGAATGGCAAAATATGGGGTATTGTCAAGTTGGGGCTCATATTGCATCGGGTCATGAGGTTAAATATATCTGTTTACAATACTTTACATCAAAGTCTGCTGATCAGCTGATGATTGATTTCTAATAATGTGTTAAAGGATGCTCTTCCTCACAAAACTTGAATAGAATACTATATTCATTCTACAAATATGGCATCTATTACAGACTTGTGTTTGCTTAATCCGACTTAATGCATGTCTGGCTTGACACTAGTTTGTGACGTTGCTTTCACCCGACCATCCACTTGCATTCATATTTGAGTTAATTACATAGATGGCTAATGTGTGTTTTCCTCACAGAAATGTCGGAGAAGTTCGACTCATAATGCACTATGCTAATTTCAAGGTACGCTAGATTACCCTTTTCTTTCTCTTGATTATCACATTGTGTCTTTTGTAGTTTGGATGAGACATTCGTTTTTTGTTTGCGTTCAAGATTATTAGTACAATATGCTATATTTGAAGCTTACAAAAGGTTTTGAATTTCCAGAAGCCAGCAGAAAGCCACGCGCCATCACCTCCACCTTATGCAGGTGTAGAAGCACCACAAGTCCCTCCCTGTTCAGCACCTCCTCCTCCTCCACCAAGCTACCAGGGATCACCTCCATGTCGTCATCATCATCAACATCAGCCAGCCGCTTATCATCCAAATTACCAGCCATCATCAGCATATCCTCCACCTTCGGCTTATCCGCCCCAGATCCCAAACTAATATCCTCCTGGTAAAAAATTTCTCACTCGTAGCTTTTTTCCAGCATTAGATTGCTGATAAATATTTCGAAAACTGAAATCGAGTTTATTTCTGTTCGACAGGTTTTTATCTACCACATCCTTATCCTCCACCATAAGCTTTCTTGATAGTTTTGGTGGGAAAAAATGCACCAGTCACTCTCTGCGAGTCTGAGTGCAATGTATCTTCATTTCTTCGTTCTTTTTGATTATTCAGTGTTTGATGATGCTATCATGTTATTTTGTTTGCTTTGTTGCCGAGGCTGTTTATATGCAAGAAAATATACATAGAAAGAATAATGAGCATTATATGTATTCTTCCATTGTTTGCAGGCCGGCCCGATATATTAAGGGCCCTAGGCGAAATTTTAATATGAGACCGTGCTCTACAAAATAAAAACATCATTCTTAAAATTATTTTTGTTACTTTAAATATTGTTGAAATATTTTATAAATATTGTGGATATAATTATATAACTAATGTACGATGATAGAGTTAACTCTTTACTTGTCAAAACAATAAATATTTATAATATAAAAGTAGTGTCATTATGCTTGTACAACTATGTTAGAAAAAAGGCTCTTCAATGTTAGGGGTGTATGTAAATAAAGTCGAATTGATACCTACCAATTTTTTGTATATAGATTGGTTAGGTAATGTTAGAATTTGTACTACATGCTAAACCAAACAAGTCGTAGCTTGACAAAAAAAATCAAAGTGTAGTTTTGAGCCATTTTTTTTTAATTTTCTGTAAATATTTTTTTAAATTTGTAGTTTGACCTAAACTCATTGAATCAAGTTATATATCAAATCTAATTTATAAGGTGATCACAAATTTTGGCACCTCCATGCTCAGTTAATTTTTCTTGTATGCCTCCACATCCTAAAATCGGTTTTATATGTTCATTTCGTAATTCGACGGCTTATACTGAAAATCAAAACGAATAAGGTTTGGTAATTAGCTTCAATTTTGGTACGATTCGATCGATCTACCGAATTGTTTGTACAATCATACTCTTCATGATTGTAAACTAGATTTCTATGTTTAGAGTTTTAATAAAATTAATCAATATTTGATTAAAGTTATTTTGAAAGTTAAGATATATCTTAATGGCACGTTTTGACCATGTGCCCGAAACTTTTAAACCATCATATGACGCATTAAGGCCAATAATTGTCCCACAATGATTGACCAATTAAGTTTAACTCAATAAATTAGCTTAAGTTATGCATTGATGTTTCTAAGATTGTTTGCTTGTACATGGTTCTAGATTCTAAAAATTTCATGTCATAGTGCTAGCAGGTAACTATAGATATGTCTCCATGTACACAATTATAGAATAATACATTCTAGATACATCCATACAAATATCTAATAAAATTCTATAAAACATTATTCTTAGTCATTATATCGTTATGTTATTAATGTATGTTTGTATTATTGTTATTTTGTGTTATTGTTGTTATGTTATTAATGCTTATTTGAATGATTAATTTTAAGTTTGTCTTAGTTAATTCTGAGTTTTATAATTTGTGTTTAAGTGATTACAAATTTTATAAAAGTTTATGTGAACAGTTCCCGGATCATCCTGGTTACAATCATTTCGTGTGTATGCGTAACCATAATCAAAGTTTAATTAAACGTATTAGTGTTTTACTTGCAGCTTAGTCTTTTTATGCCTTCATTAAAATTAAATTCTAAATACGCCAACTTTTCCGAGATATATGCTTATATTAAAGAAGAATATATAAGATATAAGAAAATTAGTGAAAGGTTTCCAGACGATATTTGGTATATTAACCAAAGAGATTATTATCATCAACTGCTTGTTCGCTTTAGTATTTTATTAGCAGCTTAATTTCTTGGTTTCTACCTTTTGTTTTATTTAGTGTTTTAGATTGAAGCTTTAGTTTTCCAAAGTATAGTTTTACAGTGAAACCCGGGGATTTTCCCTTAAGTCGCGTAGCCTGAATAGTCCCTGTCTTTGGCCGGTGTATAGGCTGTTTTGGGATTGGCATAAATCGTTGACAGTGATCTGTAAAATTATGCAGAGGTTGGCTAGATCTTTGTCTAAAAGACAAGGTGAGACAAGTGGTAGTAACAAAGAAATTATTTTAAATGAAAATTTTGAAAAGTCTTTGCAAAACTGGAAATTACCAGTACAATCTTCTGTTTATAAACAGAAAGGAACTTTTGAATTTTCTTCTGATTATGTTGTTAAAACTGTAGAAGAAGCTATTCCTTTAACTGAAGGATATAATTCTTTTCAACTATTATCTAGAAATTTAATTGAAAAACATAGACAACAATATAAATTTCTTCATGTTGGCCTAATCCAAGTAGGTCTAAAGCCTGCTACAAGACTCGGATTAAATACATCCGCTATAATTTGTGTTCGAGATAAAAGACATAATAAATTCCATCACTCCTTATTAGGAATAATTGAGTCCAGTATTTGTGATGGACCCATCTACTTTTCTTGTTTTCCAAATTTCACTTTATCTCTTACAGATCCAACTCTAATGCACGCCTTGTGTATTGATATTAAATCTGAGGGGTTTAATATGATGCAAGGATCAGAAAATATAATCCTTATTTACAGGATTCAATATAAAGTTATGAACACAGTAGTGCCAAGAATCAGAGATTTTGCCTTCGAACAGAAGGGATCTACTACTTTGTTTATTACAAATTTATCTAAAAGCAATTTAAAAGTACCCAAAACAATTACTTGGGATCAGGTTAATTTACCTGAACAATGGATTTTAGAAAAGGCAAGTGAACCTGTTAAACAGGAAAATAGAGAATTAGAAGAAATAGTTGAATATCCTGATGGAGATGTTGAAATTAAATTCTCTAACCAAAGAATTGCTAGACTTAATTTAGGGCAAAGTAGTCGATTTACTAGACCTAATTCAGCAGGTCCAAGTAGACTTAATTTGGAGAGAAGATCTACTTCTTCTGCCCCGCTATCTAAATTTGAAAAAGAAACCATATTAGGAACAAAATTTACTCCTGATGGGGTTAATCAACCTCAATATAATGTTAGTATACCATCAACTGTTACCCCAACAGAAATTGAAGTTGATACTAACACAGGAAGAAAATCTCCGACCGCTTCTGACATGGGTTATAATAGTGACACAAGTGTTTTAACTATTACAATTCCTGAAGAAGTTTGTTTTCCTTTTGACGGAATTGCTAAAGAATTATTTTATTCTCCTGAAAATGAAATTCGAAGAAAGTGGTTTTTCCAAGAAGATATTAAAAGTCAAAAGAAATTATTTACATCTTATAAGAGATTTCTACAGATAAATAAAGATGTCATTGATTTCTTTGATTTCTTGAAAAAATACTTTTATTTAAATAAAAAACAATTTCCTGATTTTGAGAACAAAAATTTTGTGTCAACAATTGAATCTTCCTATAACAGGGATTTTGTCACTAAAATGGAAAAGTTTTCAAAAGCATCCACCCTCCAGAAGTTAATTTAACCGTTAAAATCGATGGAGAAGAAATTCTAGCCACACCCTATAGAAAAAAGGGTGATAATATTGATGCTGTTGTGCAACAAAATAATTTTACAAATTTAACTCTCAAAACTATTGGAGATCAATTAAATAGAATTGAGAAAAATATTGATCTAAATTCAGATCAACAAAAGGTTTCTAAAGAAGAAACTTCTGTAATTGATAAAAGGGTTTTATTTAAACCAATGTCTTCTGAAAAGATTGATTTTAAAATAAAACCACCAGACTCTTCCTCCGAGATGGTTGACGAAATAATAAAGAGATTAAAAAATCTTGGGCTTAATGAAAAGGAATTGTCACCTTTGGAACAAAATTCAGATAGTGAATCCAATATTGAAAGTCAAGATCAAACTTCCGAAATGGAAGAGAAAATTGATCAACTTGAAGATATGTTCTTAACAGAACAAAACCAACAACAACATTTTCAAGTTAATAAATTATCATCTTCTTATAAGAAGAAAATGGTATACAATGTACCAGCAAAACCTTATTATCATAAGCCAACACCAGTTGATTTACAACTTGAGCAGCATGATGAATACATGACTGTTCAATTTGATGGCAGATCCATTAATGAATGGAATATAGATGGAATGTCAGAATACCAGATGCAAACAGTATTGCATTACATGACTATGTATGCAACTGCCTGCAAAGCAAATGGAAATTCTGATCAAAATATTGCAAAAGCCATAACTCAAGGCTTTACTGGACAATTAAAAGGTTGGTGGGATTTCTACCTACCAGAAGAGGCAAAATTGCATATTTTAAGAGCTGTTAAAGTTGAAGTTGTTAATAACCAACCCGTGCAAGTTACAGATTGTGTTAATACGCTATTATATACTATAGCAAAACATTTTATTGGAACAACTTCATTACAGTTGGATAAAACACAAGAACAGTTAATGAATTTAAGATGTCAAAACTTATCTCAGTTTAAATGGTATAAAGATGTGTTCTTCTCTAAAGTTTTTACTAGAGAAGATAGTCAACACGATTTTTGGAAAGAAAAGTTCTTATCCGGACTCCCTCATTTTTTCTCAGAAAAAATAAGGAATAGAATAAAACAGAAACATAATGGCATTATTCCGTATGCCCAATATACTTATGGAGATCTATCTTCTGAAATTATCTCTGAAGGAATAAATTTATGTAATGAAATTAAATTACATAGACAAATTCAAAAAGAAAAGGTTTTAGGAAAAAGAATTATAGGAGACTTCTGTGAACAAATTGGTTTACCTCCTATAGGACCTTCTAGTGATAGAAGGAAACATAAGACTAATAAAGTCTCAAAAAATTCTAAGAATTTAAATTATTTTCCTAAAAGGAGAAAGAAAGGTTTTTATAAAGGAAAGAAGAATAAAGGAGAAAGTTCTTCAACCCCTAGGCAGAAACCCATTCCATTATGTTGGAAATGTCAAAAACCTGGTCATTACGCTAATAAGTGTAAAATGAAAAAGAAAATCAATAGTTTAGATATTGACGAAGGTCTTAAAAGAACTTTAGAAAAACTCTTTCTTAATGAAGAAGGAGAAAAAAGAGATTTTAAAATTACTGCTATAATTGACAATGAAGAAACTGAAGAATCTGAGAATTCTGAAGGATCCGAAACAGAATCCGAACAATCAGACAATTCTGGTTGCGAAGGAAACTGTGATTATTATAAAGCCTTATGTCAGGCAAATGGATTATGCACCTTAACTAAAGAGGATAATTTTATTCTCGATATAATTGATCAAATTACTGATCCAGTTGCTAAAAGAGCAATGCTCCAAAAATATTTGGAACAATACAGTCAGAAAAAATCTGAAAAGGGAATAAAATTCAAAGAACCAGAGACTTATAGTCTAAAAGAAATTTTAAATAGGGCTAAGACCTCTAAAGAAAATGATTCAGAGGATTCATGTACTAGTGAATTAATTCACGAAGTAAAAATTCTTAAAAAAGAATTAAGTGACTTAAAGTCTAGAGTTTCTTTAATTGAATTAAGAAATCTTGAAACAGATCTCAGTCCTAATCAGGACAATGACGATTATGAAAAAGATTCTTTAAAAGAAGAAAATGTAAATGCATCATTAACATTTGTGAATATGATTGATAGGGTTATTACTCATAAATGGCACATTAAAATAAAAATCATTGTTCATAGAGAATATACTCTCTCTGCAATTGCTATGGTAGATTCTGGAGCTGATTTAAATTGTATCAATGAAGGGTTAATTCCTTCTAGATATTTTTCCAAAACTACTGAAATTCTTAATGCTGCAGATGGCCGAAAGCTTATAGTAAAATATAAGTTACAAAATACTGCTGTCTGTAACAATGGAATTTGCCTTGAAATGCCATTTATAATGGTTAAAGAATTATCTCACGATGTAATTCTAGGAAATCCCTTTCTACACATGCTTTATCCCATAAAAAGCATTGACGAAAGAGGAATTACTAGCACTGTTGATTCACAAGAAATAACATTTAATTTTATTACACAACCTCGTTATCACAAGATTGATCTAATTCAAAAGAAAATAGAAAGAAAAGAAAAGTTTCTTAATTCCTTATCTCAGGAAATTAATTACAAAAAAATAGCTGAAAAGATACAGCAGCCTCATATTCAAAAGAAAATAAATGAGTTACAAGAATTTATAATTAAAACAATATGTGCAGAAATTCCTAATGCCTTCTGGGAAAGGAAGAAACATATAGTAAATCTTCCATATGAACCAGATTTTAAGGAAAATCAAATTCAAACTAAGGCCAGACCTATAGCTATGGGTCCACGCCACCTTGAAATCTGCAAAAAAGAAATTGACGAGTTATTACTCAAAGGATTAATTAGAAAATCCTACAGTCCCTGGAGTTGTCCAGCATTTTATGTTGAAAATGCTGCAGAATTAGAACGAGGTGTTCCTAGGCTTGTTATTAATTATAAGCCACTAAATAAAGCATTAAGATGGATTAGATATCCTATCCCTAATAAGAGGGATTTACTAAATCGGCTTTACACAGCCAAGGTTATGTCAAAATTTGATATGAAGTCTGGATTTTGGCAGATTCAAATTGCCGAAGAAGACAGATATAAAACTGCATTTACGGTACCATTTGGACACTACGAATGGAACGTAATGCCTTTTGGGTTAAAAAATGCCCCTTCTGAATTTCAAAATATTATGAATGAAATTTTTAGTCCATATACTAAATTTTGTATAGTATATATTGATGATGTCTTAATTTTTTCAGACAATATTGATCAACATTTTAAACATTTACATGCATTTATTAATGCGGTTAAAAGAGCAGGATTAGTTGTATCTGCAAAGAAAATAAAATTATTTCAAACTGAAATTCGGTTTCTTGGACATACTATTAAAGAAG
The DNA here is from genome assembly GCA_030819805.1 of Penstemon newberryi var. newberryi. Lineage (NCBI taxonomy): Eukaryota > Viridiplantae > Streptophyta > Magnoliopsida > Lamiales > Plantaginaceae > Penstemon > Penstemon newberryi. The sequence goes on along the minus strand of JAUALY010000004.1, from coordinate 7,819,114 downwards.
GAACTATCTTTCCAATAGATAGATCCATAGTTTTTGCGGAAAAATTTCCGAATGAAATTAAAGAAAAAACTCAATTACAAAGGTTTCTTGGAAGTCTTAATTACATAGCAGACTTCTATAAAAATTTGGCAATTGATGCAAAACCTTTATTTGAAAGGTTAAGAAAAAATCCCCCTGAATGGTCTAATATCCATACAGAGGCCGTTATCAAAATAAAAAATAAAATAAAGGAAATTCCTTGTCTTGAAATTGCAAACCCAGATGCTTTTAAAATTGTTGAAACAGACGCATCTGAATTAGGTTATGGAGGAATCCTTAAACAAAGGATAGATAATAAAATTACTCTTGTTAGATTCACCTCAGGAATCTGGCAAGGACCAAGGAAAAATTATTCCACAGTTAAAAAAGAAATTTTATCAATTGTATTATGTGTTCAAAAATTTGAAAGTGATTTGTTGAATCAAAAATTCCTAATTAGGGTTGATTGCAAATCTGCTAAAGATATTCTTGAAAAGGATGTTAAAAATATAGCATCTAAACAAATTTTTGCTAGATGGCAGGGAATTTTGTCTGTCTTTGATTTTGATATTGAATTTATTAAAGGATCAAATAATTCTTTACCTGATTTTCTAACCCGTGAATTTTTGCAGGGAAATGGAGAAAAGGAATAAAGATAAAGGAAAAGGGAAGTCTAAAGAGACACCCCCAAAAAAGGATTTGTCTTATAAGACAATGGTTGGTAAATCAATTGATCAATTAAAAAATGAAACCTTAAAGGCCACTCCAAAAGAATCTAAATTAAGAGATGATGCTTATGCAATAGCAATACAGACTAATTTGTCTACTGAATTTGTTTATCCGTATATCCCTTATTCTACTATATGGATAACACCACTTGAGCTTAAATACGCTCACCTCAATGCTAATGAAGCAGCTTCATTCTATTTAAAAGACTCTGCTGACCCATATCTTTGGCCTAAAGAATGTACTTTCTATTATGCCATTTTACAAACTACTAAATCAGTAGAATTTGACTCAATTTCAAGATCTGGTGCGGAATGGGCTTATTCCAAAGCCTTTATTAAAAAAGTTTTAACTCCAGAAACTTGGAATGGAGACCTATATAGAAACCACGAAATTCCAAGTGGTAATAGAAAAAATTTAGAAAAATATTGGTTCAATTATTTTGACTACATTAAAGCATGGGAAGGAGCCTTTTGTTATGACAATAGGCAAAGAAAACATAGTTGGTTCCTACAATTCAGAGATTTTAATACCACTAATCTCCCTCAGTGGTTTATTAAATGGTTCTACAACTGGGGATCTCATCCTATTATTTTCCCCGATAAAATTAGATGTGTTTTTGAAGATTTTAAAAAATCTAATCCTTCATTAAAAACACCTGAGCTTAATTTTGTAGCTTTTTATCAAGTCCCATGGATTGTCAAATGGGATGTGGTTATTTCCAACCTTCCAATTAAAAAATTTGATGAAACCGTTACTCATGTTCCCGCATTAGGAAGAAGAGTTTTAATTAAATGGTGGGATAAATTTGAATTTTTTAAAGATTCAATTTTTGCACAGAAAGGTATTGTTTCATTTGAGCCACCACAGCCGAAGACTCAAGCTCCTAAAACGGATATTACTGAATTTCTTAAAGAATTGATTGCCTCCTCGTCATCATCCAAAGAAGACCTAAGGAAGCAACTTAGAGAGATTTTGGGAGAATCATCCAGTGCGTCTAGCCACAGTCCATCTGACGACGAGACTCAGAAGACCGACGACACCATGATGGATTCCCAAGACCCGTACGCATAATTTGTGGCTACTATTCATGGTTACTATTCACGGTTACTGTTCATCTACTGTTCAGTCACTGTTCATGTTACTGTTCACCATAATTGTTGGTACTGTTCATGTTACTGTTCACCATAATTGTTGGTACTGTTCATTTTCTAAATTGAAGAAAGTTTTGGCGTCCGATAGCTTTGGAATCCGAGTTTGAAGTCCGCCATTTGCCTATATATAGGACCTCCATTCAGAAGAAGGGACAGGCTCAAGAATAACTACTCACTACATCCAAGCAACCCTTCCACAAAAGATTATCATCTTTTATATTTTGTAATATACACTTCAAATTTGTAATATAGCTCGATAGTTAGTTTTGTACTGTACTCCGCTGCTGCTACTCTCTCCCCCCACTTTTATGTATATGACCTGGTACCCGAGTGGTATCAGAGCCACGTTGGAATAGGTATGATATTGTATTAATATATTAATATTGTATTAATGTTTTATTAATGTTCAAAATAATTTAAAGTGTTCTTACAATCTTCTTACGTTCTTCCATAATTCATATTCTTACTTCTCTAAGAATTAGGTTGTCTTGGTCCTGAAAATTCTTGCAACTTTATTGGATGCAACTTATATCTTTAATTCTTTAGCATGAGAAAAAAATATTGAAAAAACTAATATTCATACATGTCTATATAAAAAATTGAGGCCCCTCTATGGTCGGGGCTCTAGGCGAGGGTTCAAGTTGTCTAGCAATAAGGTCGGCCCTGATTGTTTGGTTCACATAGTTCTTTAATGATTGGCCCCAAACAAGCTAATCGGTTTCCTTCTCTTTCCCGACTTCATAAATCATTGATTGAAATAAGATGGATGAAAAGGGGAACGACATGTGAAAAATCTATTTGTGTTGCAAGGTGTTTATAGTCCTGGTGTGTAAACAAGTCAAGTTCAGGCGAAAAACACATTGTTGAAGCTTGGGTTGGTTTCATCTTGTTTATAAAGTTTGATATTATGTTTGAACTTCATTTGATTTGATTTGTAATGAACCAAGTTTCGGGAGTTTAATCGAGTCGAGCTCAAATCGAGTTCATGCAGTTTGGTATTTACATCGTATCAATTTCCATCTTGTTGAGACACTTTGATAGTTTCATATATCAATTTCCATCAAGTTTGAACTCTTATAAAAAAAACCAGTTTAAACTACGTCTTGAATCTATGAAATGACAAACTTAATCCGGTTTGATGATCATGAGCTTGAACTCATCTCATATATTTATTTAGCTCGAGTTTAACCCGTACATTATTTTAGCCTTCAAGCTTGTATCGAGTAAGCTCAAACTAAATTCTTCCGGAAAAATTTATGCACCATTAAGACACACATAAACATAAATATTGTACATATCACACACAAATATATAAATTTCATACTAATTGTCCTGAATATTAATATTAAGTAACATTTCAAACTAAAAATCAATATCTATTGCAACAATGATACTCATCAATATATATAACACTTGAAATTAATTAATTATAAAATGTATAAAAATAAGAAAAGTATATCTTCACCTCTCAGTATGTTTTAAATAGATATTTAAATTATATAACATTCAAAATTATTCAATCATTTTTACACTCGGCTTATAAATTAATTGGGCCTAAAATAAGGCTCGACTAAAATAAGATTGGGTTAAGCCAACATACCTAGGACATGCTCGACTCAATCAACAATCCTAATAGTGTTGATAGCGAAATATCTACCTACTTAAATTTTAGATTTTTTTTGTTGGAACCTATAATTATTTAAATGAAAGGTAGTGAGGGCAATCATAATTTATTTAAGTCCTAAAAAAAAAAAAAAGTTTGGTCCAAAGTATCTCAGAAAAATGAGAAAAAATATATATTTAAGTTGTTTGAACTTAATTTGTTTGCAATTAAAATAAATTCATCACACAATCCCAAACAAATCAAATATTGAATCAATTTTAGATAATGTGACAATAATTCCTTTTCAACATTGACACAAGCCTATGAACATTGATGTTACGATTGGTTAATTAGTTTCAAAAAATTGATTTTAAAAACTGAGATATGATTTGGATTGAATTTTTAATCTTAAAGTTTAAGAGAAAAAAAAAATAAGTATAAAATCAAGGTTTTTATGGAGAATAAATAACTGATAGGTATCAAATTGTAACATTTTTAATTGGTAAAATTGCAGAAAACGTTCCAAACTAATTAGTGATTTTGGATTTTCGTCTCGAACTTTCATCCCATAATTTAATATTTTTTCGGAATATTGTCCCAAACTAATTACTAAGTTTGATTTTTCGTCCCAAATTATATCTACTCGTCGAATTTCGTCCCTTAATTTATCATTTTGCATGAATTTAGTCCCAATATTAAATTTCAAATTTAATGAAAATGGAGGTTCAATCTTATAATTAGTTTGGGACGAATTTATAATATTGTATAATTTTTCATGCTAAAATTTGCCACGTCATGTCACGTAAGCAGTCATGTGGCAATGTAACGGACACATGCGCAATTTTCGTCTCGTAATTAACGGTGGGATGATATTCCAAAAAAATTATTAAATTACGGGATGAAATTCGGTGAGGTGATATAGTTTGGGACGAAAACACAAAATCACTAATTAGTTTGTGATGTTTTCAGCCATTTTACCTTTTTAATATTTATATTAAACCTGAACTTTGCAAACTTCATTTAATTGAAAAATCGTAAAACTGGTTGGAAATGGGCCTATGGAGTTTCTGATCTTAATTAACTTGTAAATTTATTATTCATCAATATGGATCTATGAAGACTTTTGGGCCCCGACGCGCGTATTAAAAAATAATTTTACGCGCTGTTTCTGTACCGTTCTACGAAAGCAACCCCGTAGAATATTCATAATTCACATGAAGTCATCCCTAATCTGTGCTAATTCAACTTGAATTCTTCAATCCATTTAGGCTACTTGTATATCTATTGACTTTGTTGTGTATATATATATATATAAATCACCTTTTTGAAGCGATGCTAAAGAACCCTATAATACCTATTCTCCTTTTACTTCAATGTCGGTTTCTGGAATCCAAGGCCAGCTCCTCGAAATCACAGGTACGTTTTCAAACATTTGTTAATTGCATGTTTCATGTGATTCATTCTCTTGCTCAAAATTTTACTTAATTAATAAATTGGGTTACAGTTGTTGGTTGTAACAAATTGAAAGACACCGAATGGATTTCAAGGCAAGATCCCTATGTTTGTCTTGAATATGCTAGCACCAAATTTCGTACGCGTACTCATACAGGTATGTAATTCTCGCAAATGCGTATTTTGAAGCAATTAATTGATTTTTTCTTTTGGGTGAAACTTGTGTAGATGGAGGGAAGAATCCTACATTTCAAGAAAAATTCGTGTTTAACTTGATAGAAGGATTGCGGGAGTTCTCTGTTGTAGTCTGGAACAGCAATACTCTGACTTATGACGATTTCATTGGCAATGGAAAGTAATGTCCCAATCTTGATGGATCATTATTTTTTACTTCTTTTTGTTTGTTTTTCATTTGGATCCTGATATTGAATTTGGTGTGTTTAGGATTCTATTGCAGAAAGTTCTTTCTCAGGGTTATGATGATAGCTCTTGGCCTATTCAGGACAAAAGAGGAAGGTATGATATCTTCAATTGAACTACATCATATTTATGTTCTTAGCTTTGACGTTTGCTTGGCTGTGCTTTTGTGATTTATAAGAGTTTATTTGTAAATAAAATTATAAATGAAACTTTTTTTTTATGCACTGGGTCTCAATTATTAGCTAGAAAAAAGAACTAAAAAGATATCTTGTATTTATGATGTCCTTTGGATAATTAAGTCTATAACTATGATCTCAGTGGTTATTTATGTTTCATGGAATCATTCATGAAATTTGTAAGAGTGCGTAAAGTCCTGAATAATTTTTTTTGAAACAAAACAACACTTGTATTAATAAAAGAATAATACAAGGGGGACTGCAGAGGTTGCACGAATAGTGTGAAGCAGCAAAGAAAAAAAAAAGAAGCTAAACAAGGCATAAGCAACTTAATCTACAAGGCCATCCAATCAGTAAGAAGCAAGAAAAACGGAATCCCTTTAAAATCTTTAGTGTTAAACAACCACATAGCAGTCCAATATCTGATTTTATACCATAACTCCTCAGCATTATTCTCCTTATCTTCAAATATCCTTCCATTTCTTTCAAGCCAAACATTCCACCATAAAGATAGTGATGCTGTCTTTCATATCACACTCCTTTTCCTTCCGCCCGGATTCTGCAAGGATAAAACTTCCTAACACTGTGATGGAATATCCCGTGATATATTAAGTGCATCCGTCAGTTTTGTCCACAATAGTGAGGTAAACCCGCACTGTGAGAAAAGATGATCCACCGACTCTCACTTTTCTTACATAATACGCACCAAATTGGCGATAAGGAATGGAAAGGTCTTCTTTTTTGCATTACTTTAAACCCATTCACCAGTTTGTGGATCACGAGCCAAGAAAAAACCTTCACTTTAGGAGGTACAATGGAACTCCACAATGAATCTGCCCATGTGTTGGTCTGAATTACAGGATTGTTTGTCAAGTGATCAAAAGCTGATTTGCACGTGAACACCTTCGAGGAAGGCAAAGTCTTGAATCTTCTGTTATACTGCTCACTGATATATTCTCCAATATATTGAGTAGATTCATCAATTCTTGAATGTTTCGTCTAAAATGGAAGTTCCAGTTTATATTAGTTGATTCTTCGCAATACTCCACAAACTCCTCTATGCGTCCATCTCCTTTGGTTGAGATTCTTGCTAGCAAAGGGAATTGGGATTCTAGAGATAGATCCCCTACCCAATTCTCTTTCCAAAAGCGGATTCTTTTTCCATTGCCGACCTTGAATTTAACCAAATTGATATACGTGTTATGAAGGGCTGATGTTTCTTTCCAGGGACTCCTTGATGATATATTGACTCCGAGATTCGAATCCCAGCCATTAGCCATCATTCCGTACTTGCTTCTAATGACTCTATGCCACAATGATTCCTTTTCTAGGGGAAATCTCCATAACAATTTCATTAGAAGAGCTTTATTTCTTTCTTTTAAATTCCCAATACCCAATCCACCTTTATTTTTAGGTCTGCATACAACTTCCCATGAAACTAAATGGTCTCCACCGTTCAAATCTCCACCTTCCCAAAAGAAATCCCTCATCAGCTTTTCTAGACTCTCCACGACCGAAACAGGGGCTTTGAACGTAGACAGGTAATAACTAGGTAATGAAGACAGAACCGATTGAATTAAAGTCAATCTTCCCCCGCGAGATAAATATGCGTTCTTCCAACTTTCCAATTGTTTTCTCACCTTATTAAGTCCTGGATAATTAAGTCTATCGTAGTCTTGTCTTGTATTTATGATGTGCTTTGGATAATTAAGTCTACAAGACTACGATGGTTTCCAAAATTGTTACTCCAATCTTTTGATATCTACATAACTTGGTCATAAGTAAATTGTAGTTGGAGAAAGGGAGTGACAGTGCATCTGCATAAATAATTTCTTACAGCTACGCACAGCAACTCATTGCCCAGTTTGAGTAGCACCTCATGATTTGATTCACACTGGTGGAAGTTTGTAATTCCAGTAAGCAGATGCTTCTGTGAAAGTCAACTCTGTTGTGTTTCCGATTACCCTAAGAATATATGTCTTGTTTCCAAATCAGGAAAGCATTGATTAAGGGTAAAGCTAATAGTAGTGCAAGGAATTAGTGAAAGCATAAAAGATTGAAATCTAGGAGTCAAGATACTTCAAAAGCTCATTAATGGCTAGTATGTGAGTGCTATATGCTTGCCGATAGCAGCATGTGCCTTTTGCATTTGATTTTGGAGATTCCTTTAAGATAAATTACAGACTGACGTGTTAATAATATTTGATTTTTTGGTACTCATCATAATTTGAAAAGATGAAACTATCATAGTCTTGCCACCACAATCAACTAATCTAAAAAATTGAGTCCATGTAGTTTCAGCTTTTGTTTGTATTGCTTGACTTTCTTGCTGATACAAGTCAAGAGAGCCAAAAAATCACTGCTTTTGAACATGCATATGTTTATATTTTGGGGATAAAAGTAAAAGTAAATGTAATTAATTTACTTATCACATAAAAATAAAACAAAGATTGGTTGTTGCAACGGGAAATGTAGTAGTTATAATCTTAGCTACTGCTTTTGTGGTTGTTATTTGTTTATATACTTATGTTTGTAATAAGTTGCCTCATCCATTTGACTTCATTTCAGTTCTGTGGGATGTGTATATCCCTCTCCCAGTGAAACTCCTTTGTTATTCGTGTTCTGGTGACGTCAAGTAATTGTGGCCGGAGTTGGATCTCATATTGTTTTCAGTTAGGAGTTAATTGTATATTATCAATATAATAATTTTTTGCTTATAGTTAATTTATATTAATGTGTTAATATGCTCTATGTTCCAAAAACTTAGATAAATTTCAATAATTATATTACTAATTTGACAAACTGATATTGTTGATGTGTTTACAACTTTTAACTCATTAATATATGTCTTGCTTGACATGAGTTCGTGATGGCGTCTTTACCCATTCATCGCATCCAATCATATTTCTTAAAGTTAACTCTATGGATAGATAATTTATATATTGTACCCAAAAAAAAAAAAAAAAGATAATTTATTTTTCCATTACAGGAATGCTGGAGAAGTTCGATTGATAATGCACTATGCTGGTGGCAATGTAAGTTAGATTCTCATGTTCTTTCTTTGACTACCGTATTAGTATTATATAGTACTATTTTTGAAACTTATAAACGGTAGTCCTTTTTCAGAAGCCAGCAAAAAGCCAAGCCCCATCAGCTCCACCATATGCAGGCGCACAAGCACCCCAAGTCCCTCTATATTCAGCACCTCCACCAACACCTTTGTACCCTACAATATACCAGGCACCCCCTTCCTATCCTTCATATCCCCCATCACCATATCATCATCATCATCATCCAGCGGCTTATCATCCGACTTACCCGCCATCATCAGCATATCCTCCATATCCGACTTATCCTCCATCACCACAGAACCCACCTTATTATCCTCCAGGTAAGATGTCTCACACACCTCTCTTTTGGAGGATTAACTTGCTAATAAATATCTGAAATACTGAAATCGAGTTTATTTCTCTCGGGCAGGTTCTTATCCTCCATACTGAGAGATGAGCTTTCTTGATACTTATGGTGGGAAAAAAGCATCATCACTCAAGTTGTGTGCAGTGTACTATACATGGTAGTTGTAGCATCTTTCCTTCTTTGACTATGTTTTGACTCGTGAATCTATCATTTTTTTGTGTTGTTTTATTGCCAAAATTGTTTATACGCAAAAAAAAAAAAAAAAACAAGGAAAAGGAGAAGAGAGCAATATTTATATTGTTTCATTGGTTGATTCTATCCAGCTCAGCAAGGTGTACATTGTCATTCACTAGGAAAATAAACGGGTCGAGTTCAGTTGAATAACTAATATTTGAAATTTGGTTTAATTTATTTTTCCTTTTTTGCGAGTTTGAACCTCATTTGATTTGTAAATGAACCTGGTTCAAGAGAGTTTTGATAAAGTTATAGTTTGATATATTTATGTATATGTTATGTTAAGTTCGAATTGAATTTCAAAAGATATGAGACGATAAATATCATTGATACTTGATATGTTATGTTCAATGATTTAGTTGAAACGATTGCATTCGTGTTGAATATTGAGCAGTTCGACTTTCGTTATTACAGTTAATGAATTTCTAGGCAAAAGTTGTACTTTTCCTTGGAATTTTTTTTTATGCAGTGGTGAAGCAAGGTCAGTAAAAGGTTGAATAATTGCAAAATGTAATAGTAATAGGATTAGACCTTCTTGAACTGTAGTGGTAATTTGATGTTTGACCAAATGATGGATTTAACACCTACAAAATGGTGGCTCTTTCGGCGTCCCATTTCCATTTTAAGGATTGGTAAGTGGGAGAAAAATTATTGATGATTTTGGAGATTTCATACAGCCTGTACTAACAGGTAAAGTTGTAGTAATATTTTAGTTTGTTACAAATTTTTAGACGTGAGCTGTTTTGACTTATTTCCTCAATCATGCAACATTCTTTAATGTTATTGTAACTTTTAATGCTTGGTGTTATCAATTAATTAATTAATGATTAAGAAGGGGATAACAACTGCAATATAGTTAAATCATCAAAAACTTTTTCAGGTTTAGTTGGCATCCTTAACACGACCCAATAGCACCAGTAGAAAGTTAAGGAAATAATTAGTTGGTTTAGCGAAATCATGCAAGAAAATAATGATTTATTTTTGGGTTACTATTAAATTTCCTTGAAAGTAGATTTCAGGTTCAACTACACCTAAAACATTCTCTTGTGTACTATGCTTAAAAAGCTCTTTGATGGATTGGTCACTATAGACCATGAATCTGAAAATATCTTGAATCTTGACAAATTTGTTTGCAACACAATAAGAAAGATAAATTAAAATTATGCAAATGGCCAAAATTAGAGTACTAGACCTAAAGGTTGAATTCAGGATAGATTTTTTTGGGCTAACGTTTGTGTGGTTAACGTTTTTTTATCCACTTCCACTGGTTATTTGTCAGTGCTTAAAAAAGGGCAGAAAAGATAAGATGGCTGGCTCTCTGTTAATGACTTCTTTTTAGGCATAAATCACAGCAAGTCTACCAAATAGCAGAAACAAAAAGCTACTACTTCTACCAACCTTCATTCTTCAAAGCCAAGATATTATAGCACTTTTAAAATTATGCTAGAAATTCCTATCAGGATTTAGAATACATTCAGGAGAATTAAATGAGTTTTAAATTTTGTATATTATTCCATATTCATTCTAACTTGGTGATTGTTTCGCTGACAATATTGCATTTTAGTCCTATAGAATGGATCGTCAGTAGCACAGCACTTTTGATCTCGTAGTTTATCTAATTGTACTTTTGGCTCCAATTTTCTCAAAATATTATGCAATTAGGCCATCTCCAACAACTCTCTTAAATTTCGGCATTTTATCCTAAAATATAAGCGGTGAACAGTGTTATACACTTTTACTTTTTACTATGCACTCCAACAGCTGGTTTATATTTTAAGATATTACTTTTAAACAAACACACAAATTCATTCCAACAGCTAGTTTATATTTAACAAATTACTTTTAACTATTATTTTATATAAATAATAATCATATATGTGCATAATTCTTAAATGTTGTGCAAGAAAATACAAAATTGTACTTTTATGTAGAGCATTTGAAATATACACTTTAAATTTGGCCATGGGTATGTGGCCTTCCAAACCGACAATTTTGTGTGAAATTTAACAAAATTCTTAAAATTTGAGTTTTAGAAGTGCTCTTGGAAATGGCCTTATGGTCATGCGCTTTATGAATTGCAATTGTCCCAAGATATATTATACGCTTTTGATCCCTTAGAATTGTCTTAGTTTTGCACTTTTGATCCCACAAGTGCAGGATAAAAAATACCGATGAACCATTTCTTCTTCGAAACAACAAATGCTCTTTATTTTTTCTTCTATTTTCGCCATTTCAAGATTTTCAAAAGCCCTTTTTCACAAATATAGCAGAGATTTATGAAAAGATACCAATTCAAATTTGATGCAGAGAGATATGGTTTTGTAAAATCTTGGCACAGTGTGTCTTAATGTTGCTTCCATAATAGGTACTTTTCTTGGGGCCCTGCTTGGTCTGTCTGCTGTGTTACACCACATCTCTGCCCGCCAAAAAACTAAACAGAGTAGTATATGCTTAAGTCAATATATATTTCGCTAAACATTGTTTAATACCATAAGTTCGATTGAACTCGATTCATTATACATACCAAACAAGTTTGAACACTATTTTTCATTATATTACTTTTCAAGCTCGATTTGAGCTTGACTTAAAAAGAAAAATTTATCTAAACATATAAAAGTAGTACTTGTGTTCGTTTGAGCTTCAAATCAAGCTCAAATACAATTTTAATTTCGATACGAAATTCAAAACTTAAATGTTGTTCGACAATATACCCTGACTTGTTACATCTCCATGCTCAACACAATTTAATTTTTTAGGGGACACACATTTCAAAAATTGCATAAATATTACAAATTTGCAAAAGTTAGAAAAACAAAATTTCTCATATTATTACCATAAAGAAAGGAAAGGACAAGAGTGACACCCACTCTGATAAAATCTCTCTCTTTATCTCCTCTGCTTTTTGAGATTTCAGATTCAGATTGAGAAAGAAAGATCAAATGGGAATGGGATTTACTTTTCTATTCTTTTCTTCTTTTCTAGTATAATGAACAGAGAACAAAGAGCCCTTCTTCTCAGAAGAGGATGGCTATAGATCAAAATTCTCAAAAAACCTTCTTTGATGATGTTCTTTATTGTAATGAAGAAAAATGGGTAGAAGTTTTAGAAGAAGAAGAAGAAAGTGATGTCACATTAATCAATAACGATGCCCTTTTCCCTCTGCTATTATTAGAGCAAGATTTGTTTTGGGATGATGAAGAACTCAAATCACTTTTCTTCAAAGAAAAAGAAAGTACATGTTTCAAACCAAACAACATTAATGAAACCATCTTTAATGCAAGAAAACAAGCTGTGGAATGGGTTCTGAAAATCAAAGCCCATTATGGATTTACACCTTTGACTGCAATTCTTGCAGTTAATTATCTTGATAGGTTTCTTACAACCTTAAATTTTCAGAAAGAGAAGCCATGGATGATGCAGCTTGCTTCAGTTGCTTGTCTCTCTTTAGCTGCTAAAGTTGAAGAAACTCATGTCCCTCTTCTCTTAGACCTTCAAGTATGTAACCGTTTTAGCATTACATTTTTTGTCATATATCTCTCATAATAAATTTTTAATTTTCTAATTAATTATTTTGGAATAGGTGGAGGGTACAGAGTACATATTTGAGGCCAAAACTATTCAAAGAATGGAGCTTTTAGTGCTTTCATCTCTCAAATGGAGAATGAATCCAGTGACTCCTCTTTCATTTCTTGATCATATAATCAGACGGCTAGGATTGAAGAGCTATACTCATTGGGAATTTCTTCAGAGTTGTGTCAATATCCTCCTCTCTGTTCTCTCCGGTGAGTTTACATACAGTAACTTATTAAAGATCAGATTTTGCTTCTGTTGTTATCTGATTTAGTTATATATTATATACAGATTCAAGATTCATGCTTTATTTACCATCTGTTTTGGCTACTTCAACAATGCTTCATGTTATTCATCAAGTTGAATCTTGCAATGCAATTGACTATGAAAGTCAGCTTCTTAATGTACTCAAAATCAACAAGGTTGAATTTTTATATCTTTCATTTTCTGGGTATTCTTTTTTTTTTTTTTTTTTTTTTTTCTCTAATTTCTTTTTTTCCTTTTCTGATTTTGAATAGGTGGAAGTGGATGAATGTTATGAGTTTATTTCAGATACACTTTCAAAGAATGATTTTTTAAAGAGGAAAATTTTCCAAGATTCATTCTTTAATAATTCTGATAGCTCAAATGAATGTTGGGAAGTGGAATCATGCATTACTTTTTCTTCTTCCTCATCATCTCACCAGCCATTTTACAAGAAGAGAAGAGTTGAAGAACAACAATTGAAACTGCCTTCATTGAGCAGAGTATTTGTGGATGCTGTTGAAATCCCACATTGAAAGTTTATCTCAAAACATTATCAATTATAAATTAATGTTAAAATCCCATTTTGTCAACAATTATGAGGAAGATGAGAAGGAAAAGAAAGAAACAAAGAGAGTTGGTAGCTTGTGGCAGCAAGAGCTGGCAATCTACTGTGAGAGATCAAAAAGAGAAAATAAATATTGAAGAATTAATTTGTGGATTCTGTTTATCTATTTTGTTTTATATACAAATCTGTATCTCTAGTCTCTTTCAAGAATCCTACTTGTTCTTCTTCATTTGGACATGTCAATAATTTCGTAAGTTAAGCACATTAATAATCTTGTTTTTTATTTATTTTCATTTCCAGTATATATATATATATATATTCTTATTATTGCAAATTTGTTTGTATGTGCAGGGGAAAAACATAGAATTATTGGTCAATGAGTTGACCAATGGATTATATTTTTTTTTTCCGAAATATGTTTCGATCAACTGAATATTAGAAATTTTCAAAAAAAAATCGAAAACGTTTCGAAAAAACAAGAAAAAAGTTGACAAATAAAGAAAATTAGAAAGTTTCAAGGCAAATATAGAGCTTCGAAAATAAACTTTATTTTCGCTTTCATTAATTCAAGAATAAAAACTTTTCGATTTTTTCTACGAAAAAGATAAAAAAAAATTGATCCATTGTTTGACCTTGACAATATATCCCTTTTTTTCTCCTTTCTAATTTCATGACTTTTGTTGATGTACTCAAATATGATATTGATAATTCCAGATCAAACAACCAAATCCCCAATCATTTATGTTCCTCTCTAGATTTGGTCAAAATCGTTTTCACCCTATAATAATAAACTTGTTTATATCTTTTTTCATATTATAAAAAACTTATAATATTCCTTTCCATATTAAATAAGTAGAATAGTGACACATGCATCATGCATGAATGCATGAATATGTAATTGCCTGTCAAATTTTGCATGACTCCTACCATGCATGCATGCATGAGGACATTCAAGGTATAAAATAATGGAATATATCGTAATGCTGCGGTTTTATACCAAACTCATCAAATCACCAAACAAGTGTATTGCTCTTGTCATGTAGTTACTTTGGGTTCGGTCAAATTCAATTTGGGTAAGAATTTCCTTGAATTATGATAATAGCGGCCGATACATAATATAGTTTGACATCCTTATGAATAAAAAATATATATCCTCAATCGTAATTTGTACAATTTAATTTCCAAAATACTAAGACTATATAGTCTATAGTTGGTTTTCTAGAGAAATATATTAAGCAGCATGCAATAATATAGAAAATTCATTTTAAATTTCCACTAAAATTAAAATTCACAGTTCGATACTTGAAATAAGTGCTTAATTTATGCTAGTATAATTTCTTTTTGGTCAATGCCATAAGAGAAATGGTTGGAGACAAAATGATCGCAGCAGTGATTGCCTACAAAGATATTACACCACCCCCCCCCCCCCCCCCCAACAAAAAAAAAGCCCTTTAACTGATTCTTACTTACAGTACCTTTTTTTTTTTAGTGGGAGGGATTATCATGATACACAACTTACAATAGTGCAATAATTGATGTATAATAACTGATCATTATGCTACTCTAATTACTAACAAGAGAGCTCATACACTCCGCTAATTATCATTATTAAGTTAGGTCTAAACAAAATTATGAAGTAAACATAATTGATATAGATGAACCATGGTTGTAGATGAAGTGACGCGATATATATATATATATATATATATATATATATCTTTTTTCTCTTTCTCAAGGAAACATGCACTTTGTAACTAATTAAAATATATTATTTGTTAATTGATGTGATCGTACTCCATGAGATTTATTTGCACTTTATTTTTCTAGAAATCACTTTTTCTTTTGATGAATCTCGTTATTATGTGTTATATTCTAAATTTACTTGATAATTTATGCGGGGATATTGCATTTTTGGTGCCACAACTATAGTCTACTGGCATTTTTACCCTCGTAACTTTTCGGATTGGCACATTTGATGCCACATCTTCAATATCAGTGGCAATTTCGGTGCCAATTGAGGCTCAATTTTGAAATTAGCCCGAAATTCCCCCATCTGCGGGCCATGTGACATGAAAAATAGGGATTTTGGCCATTCAACATCTTTTTCATTAAAAATAAAAATACCAGAATTCAAAATCCTAACTTTTCCTATCAAATTCACAAACATTCCCTTAAATAAATTTTTATCCGCCTTCTTCTTCTTCACCAAATAAAAACATCCAAGTAGCCTAGTTCTTGGTGGATGGAAATAAATTATTTTTTTTAATGTAAAATGCTTTGAATGGTTAACATCTCCAATTTTTATGTCACATGGCCCGCACATGGGGGAATTTCTGATCAATTTTGAAATTGGGCTTCAATTGGCACCAAAATTGCCACTAATGTTAAAGTTGTGGCACCAAATGTGCCAGCCCGAAAAGTTACGGGGTAGAAACGCCAGTGAGCTATAGTTATGGCACCAAAAATGCAATAATCCCATTTATGCGGCGTAGTAAAAAGATAACATTTTCTTTAAATTGACTTTAATTTCAAACAGATTATCATGAAATTCTATTCTAATGATATAAATCTTTCACTCGAAAATCACATTAACCGTAGATTCCAAGTATAATTAAACTTTGAGAAAAGAAAAGGAATACCTAAAGCTTTTTCTGTAAATTGAGCGTGACACAACGCCTTTTGGTTTTTGTTATTTAGTTCTAGTAGCTTTTTTCACGTGTTAGAATCTACACAAGTTTCTTTAAAATGGAAAATAATTAAATTTAATTCCTCCATGCGTGACAACTGGCTTATTACATAATCATGGTCTACCTATAATTCTTGAGCCACGCCTCATTTTCTCATTCCCCAATTTAATTAAGTGTAACGTGATATAGTTTCACGTATCATTTTTTTATTCCTACGGTTAATAAACGACAGAGCATGTCACGAACAATGCAATGAGCGATCTCAGCCTAATAAAAACAATTTTTTTTTGCTATGGAATGTTGAATTTAAGTTATTGCTACTTCGGACAAAACTTATGTACTTTCCTATTAATATAATTATACAAAATAAAACCATTTTGTGCTTGAAGAAGGGTGGTTAATTTAGTACGTAATCAATTTGTAATGAAATGTTGATATCAATAGAAGTGATTTTGTGTATATAATGTGTCGGCTCAAGTCATATAAGCTTAAGTGTCCATCCTATAGGCACAAATACACATACAACGACAATAGTACAACTTGATACAGGAGCGCGGCATTATAATTTTTGAAAAAAAATTAGAAGACACAAATACAATACATTAATGATCATTTCATTATTACATATGTAGATTTATGGACCGGAGCCTGGATTTTTCCTAGAGATGAATTCAAGATAATCTTATTGTGCTGCAAATTTCCCATGTTAGAAATTATATCTACTAATTAGAATAGTGTATTTTGCAAGTTAACTTTCTGGGATATGTTTAACGGGCAATTTACCTCCCTGTGAAATAAAAATAGACAATTTAACTCATTGTGAAATGAAATAATGAGCAATTTAACTCCATGTAATATGAATTAATAAGCAATTTAGAGGGAGGTAATGCGCTTCTTTTATAAAAACACAGGGAGGTATTTTGTCATTTTTCTTATCACAAGGAGTTAAATTGCCTATTTAGGATATCACAGGGCGATATTTTGCTTTTTTTTTATCACATGGAGTTAAATTGCCTATTTAGAATAACATAGAGAGTTAATTTGCTATTCACTCAATAAGAATATAATTTTAAGTGATCAATTAGTATCAAAAAAATATTTGAAAACAGAGTTATGAAAAAAAAAATTTAATTTAATACTATTAAAATCAATACCTGGAAATTAGGCTAATTAGCCAATCAAAAGGTTCAAAAAATATTACATTCTACATTTTTATGTATAACTCAGAAGTCTGGGTCCCCGTTCGCACCTGACGTGGCTCCACCACTGATAGATTTACACACAAAATATGAAAGCATTTCAATGTTTAACAAAATATATTAATGCTACTTTTTTGGATTTAGAATTTAGTAAATACAATCAGGAAATCAAATTAAACAAAATCTTGTTCACTTGATCATAAACAAATCCAGAATAATAATTCAACTAAAATAAAAAAATTAATAATAATTAAAGATAGAGTACATTTCACATGTTAGAGGAAAAGAGGAATTTGGATGGAGGAATACACCACGATCGATGAAAAGTTGAAAAGTGATAGAGATCGATTTGAATATTGGAGACAAAATCTATGATTTTGTGGAAGATGTCTTCACTTCTCTCCCTTTTGTTCCTTTTCTTAATGTTATGGAAGAAGGAAATACATTATGGAGGTGGTTAACATTACCGACAAAACTTAAAACTCTTCCATACATCAAATTTAGGAAGTAATTCCTAAATCTTATTGTTAAGAATGTATCATCACATTATTCATTTATAATAATGTTAAGATCTCACAATAATTTTGATGTAGTACATTCTTAGTCATAGGGTCTAGACAATTTTTATTATTCAAATCAAGTTAAATCTCAAATCATTTAATTTATTAGTCAGTTATATTTCTAATATATAGCATTAAAATTCTTCCCAAGACAAGTCAGACATAAGGGTCGAACAATACATTGTTTATGTTGTTGAACATGAATTGTACTCGAATAGTTATATATCTTTATTTAGCTAATCTCTTGCATTATAATTAAATTGAATCACGTCGAATACGAATCAAGTTTCATAAATATATGTAGTTAACAATTAATTTACTTTCGATTCGATATAGTGTTTGATGTAACGATGTATTCACCATTTAAAAATAATAATAATAATAAGTGTTGTTGAAACTAAATTTGGCAATGATAACAAGTTAGTATAACTTTTTTAATCAAATTTGAGTCGCATGACCCAATCAACTTCGTTTAATTTTCTATATAATAAATATTGAAAGAATTGAATAAAGGCCAGTGTGTCCCCACATTCAATAATTGTTGCATCACAGGGGAAGACTACACCTTCGTTCATCTCATTATAAACTTTCTTTTTTGACCTGGTCTACATTCTTCTCTTTGCTTGTTATTGTTTCATTAATAAAGCATATGAATTTATGGTAAAAAATAAAACCCTTCAGCAATTTTACCTTTTTCCACTCTCTTTTTTCTGCAAACAGCTGTGAGGCTGTAAGGGACAGCGAAAAAAAAAAAAGGGTTTAAAATATGCCTCTCAGTTTCACCCACCCAAATCATCTAAGTTTGGTCCCTCAATTTATGTCTACTTAATTGAATTTTTCACTCTAACAAGAAACTTTGTTTGTCAGTTCCTAAGTAAGTCAATACCTATGCTCTGCTCTGTCTTTTGAAAAAGTATTCAATTATTATTTCTTTTGACTTAACAATGAGAGGACAAAATTTGTTGGCTTTGCTTTTGAATAAGATTGTTGGGGAAATAAAATTATGATTGTGATATAATCCGTTGGGCTATCTCCCAAGAGAACATTTATAAGTTAAATTATAAAAAAGATTAATAGTATAATTTTTTTATAAGTCAAAAGGGTAAAGATTTATTTAAAGTTGTTTTCGTGCAACGATTTCATAAAATAATTTATCGTTGGAGATGGCTTTCCGAAATTCTCTTTGTGGGTGGTAAATGATGCGGATATTTATATGGATCGGGTTTATGATTCTAACTTGATCTCATATTCAAAGGACTCAATAGTCCACAAGTAGAAATGTGTTCATGCTTGGTGGAGCAGCTATATCATGGAAATCTTTGAAGAAGACGTGCTTAGCAAGGTCTACGATTGAGTCTAAGTTCATCATGTTAGACAATGCGGGTGAAAAAACATAGTGGCTTTGAACTTCTTGGAAGATATTCTAGTTTGACAAAAATCGGTACCTTTAATTTGCAAACGATAAGTCTAGACACATTTGTTGTAGACATAATACAATCAAAGAATTGCTCTCGAACGATGTAATATCGATCGATTCTGTAAAGTCTAAGGAGAACTTAGTGGATTCGCGGCCGAAAACCTGTCAGTTAAATCGGTCATAGTGAAAAATCTCATCTAGATGACTAGAGATCCCAAAAACTAGGTTCAAAGGGACAACGTAGCCATGTATGGATATTAGTGCGTCACTAAGAAAATTATATTTCATATCCATTCCTATGATGAAATCCGAGGGTGATGACTTGCAGTGTATAAGGAAGAGGTAACTCTTAATAAGCTCAGGTATAGCAAGATACCTCGAATGATATGAGTGGAACTGGGCCTGTTATAAGAGAATTACAAGGCTGAAATCTGCAAAGCACTCATGAATCGATGAAGTGTCTCAAAGGCCATATTAGCACATTGTTAGGACAAACATATTAGGAGTTTGATCGTGTGAAGGTATACATTAAAGGCAAAACTTATATGGTATGGGCCTAATTCATCTGAAACTAGCTTTTGAGGTTGAGTTAGACCCAAGCCATGTAAGTGGATTAAGTCCAATCTATGTGAAAAAAAATTAAGATGGTATCAGAGCCTCAGGTTGATATGGATCACCTCCTTCCGTGATGGACTCCTCCTTGTTTGCGTTATGAGATTATACACACACACTTCGCCCATATAACAAAGGTTTGAATGGTCATTATTCGTGTGTTGAGGCCCACATATCGTAACTTCCAAGGTTGAGCTTAATATGTCACGTGTTGGACTTGTTTACACGTGAAGGAAGAGTTTTGAGAATAAATTATCTCACATGAATTGGATAACAAAAATAAGTCCACCTTATAAGGTATTGAGCAATCCTCAACTCTGAAGCTAGCTTTTGAGGTTGAGTTAGACACAAGCCATGTAAGTGGACTTAGCCCAATTCATGCGGAAAAAAAATCTAATATTTATCTTGTTGATTTTATCTAACAGTTTAACTTCTTAACTGTTTGACCGGTAAAATGAGTAGGGGGGAATTAGGTCAGGTGCGATTTCACAAAAAAAACCCTCTCATGCACAAGTCAAGTATTGAAATTCTGAGAGCATAGAACGAGAGTAAATGACTTGAATAATGAATATCTTAGGTCTTTTATCACACCTTAATGGAGATATGTCCTCATATGAAATCATGAGATACTTTATTTCTTTCTTCATGTCTTATTTATAACATGTTTTCAATTGAATTTGTTTACGTTAATTCCATATGGGCCCAAGACTCAGTTGGGCCTGTCTGAAAACCTCAGAAGACTCTACTTTCATGTTAGTTACACACTCCCCTCGTGAGTCAATAATTGTATATACTTGTATCTATCTCATTAATTATTGAATGTATTTGTACAATATTATTTTGGTTTCCTTTTTATACGCGTGTCATGATTTACCCATGCAGCATTCGTAAAATTTTAGCAGATTGAGCATAGTAATGATTATCATGATGAGAATGGTGCTCATTAGCAGGGTAAGATGCATAATGTATGTGATAAAGATGCATGAAGTAATGAGGAGGGCATGCAACATAGTGAACATGAGGAGCGTGATAATATGGATAAGCATAGTGTATGTCAAAATAACTATTTATCATAATACGACTCATATCCTTACCAGTTATTATCTTGATAAATACGTTGTTGTCTCATTTTCTTACCTGAGTTAGCTATAACTCATCTTTAGACTTATCAATATTATTTTTAAGGGCAAATTGCATTTCACCTCAGTCTTGCACTAATGTTGATTGAAATCTTGAGATACTTTTCTCGATTTCATACCATGATATAAATAAATCATGTGATTTGCTCCAATTAATTAATTTATTTATTCAGGGAATCTTCAAGAGTTGTTTTGAGTTTAGATTGAGGTCGGTCATCAAGTCTCCACCGGGTTATTTTCGAATTCACAATTGTAGTATTTTCATATCATTAAGTTTCTAATGAGATTCAGTCCCCCGCCATCGTCCCAATAAAGGTTCAGGTTGTTAATCCATTATTAAGGCGACTAATCCAATTTTAATACTCCTAAGGTAATTAATAAGGGCCCACGTCATGTCGGAAGTACTACTAATAATTATCTACAACCACAATGATTGCAAATTATCAAGTGCCCCTGATTTAGTTCAATTTAGCAAAGCTATATATATATAGCTGAATTGATAGGCTTAAAATTAATTGTGTCATATAAACCTTTTTTTAACTTGAAATTATTTAATTAATAGCTTAGTTTCATTTAATTGCAATAAGCCCAAAAAGTGATGTTACATGAAGCACATTAATGAACCGTACTTTCCTACATGCCCTTTTCTCCGTGATTATATAAATTTCAGACATTAATATTTGGAATTGGAAGACCAGATGATCAGAGACAGCCTCAGATCTGCTGCACATATATAAAAATTAATTTTCCACCATCTCAATCAGCTGGGCCAGTATTTAAGAGCTTGTGATAAAAAAAAAATGGTTTTTTTCTCCAAATAATCATATCATATAAAGCAATAACATTATTTACCAAAAATAATATATATAAAGTAATAATATAACGCTAGTAATTTTCTATCCCTATTTTGAAGATAAATTTTTTGAATATTAAATAAAAGAAATTCACTTCATTGTCTATTATTTAATATGGTCAATTTAAAAGGACACAACCATGGAAAGGAATTGGTACTAAGTTAGTCGCGATGAACATTGGTGTCATTTATCATAGTCGTGAATCATCTTGTCAGCGGATTTGTATGGTGATCAAGTGATTTCCGAAATTTGTCAAGGTGCACGAAAGTTGTCCCAAATGCCTTGATATTTAAAATATAATAGATTTTTTAATAATGACCTAGGATTCGAGACTACGAATTATATGTCTCAAAACTAATACTTGTAGCTTGTAGGATAATGATACAACATGATCAAAAACATTAAAAGACCTCATGTGCTACATGCCATTTTTTCCGTGATAGAAGTTTCATAAATCACATTAATGCTTAGAAGTCTAGAACAGTAGATAAGAAACAAAAACTAAGACAAATATTCAGTCAATATCTCCAGATAGGATCTTATTTAAAATCATGTGAGCCCACAAATGGTACTATATGAATTCAAATATGCTGTCTCGGTTGGGGAAAGATAAAAGTTAATTGAGATGCAGACAAGAAGAATTAAATGTGTAGTGAAAATGGTAAGTCCAAGAATTTATGACTATGTGGTCCAAAATTTATATTTATTCTAAGAGAGTGTGGCTTAGCCTTTATGTGTCAATATGTTATAAATGGGAAAGGAAAAAAACGACAAATAATTTGAGGGGCTCATGACCCATGTCTTAAACTGTGAAACCTAGCTGTTATTGTGGATCTTGATTGGGTCAGCAGGATCCCAGACAAATTTTTGGGCATCTATTGTGTGGATTCAGTAAATATTGAAACCTATAACATGTGGACTGAGTTATGGAAAAAAGATAAGTGTCAATTTATTTATTCTAAAAATAAGACATTGTTGATTTAAAAAAAAAAAAAGTGAATTTGATATGTATTACATATCACAAGTTTTAAGTTAGTATTAAGGTAAAAATTAAAAAGTAACTAGAAAGTTGAAAATTGTATTTGTGACAAATAATATTGTTTTGTAAACCATCTGGAAAAAGAAAATGTTGCTTTGTAATGAATTTGACAACTACAGTCGTATGTATCAGTATTTCTTTTTAAGGAGACATGCATGTAGGGCTGTCAATGGGTCGGATTCTGGTCGAATCAGGCTCGTTCAGATCCAACTTCATTTATATCACATCGAATCCTATCGGATTCGGATCTTGCTTGGATTGTGCTCGGATCTATATTTTTTTAATCCAACGGATCTTTTTCGGATCCAATAAATTCTCATTTAAAAAGTTAAATTTATATTTTTTCCTAAAACAAGTTTATTAACTGTTCAATTTTATTTAATTTTAGTTCACATGTTCAAGGTTTCTTTACTATATTCATATTTGTAGAATGAAAATATTGGTTTAAATAAATTTATAAACGAGATATAAATTAATATCTTATTAAATTGATGGTGAAATATTATTAATGATACTTACTTTTTTAAAACATTATGTATATATATCTTTCTTTTTATTTATTGTGGGATACGGATCTTTAACGGATCGGATCGACCTAAATCCATATTCGCTCCATGAGTTTCGAATTACGGATCTTTATAATCGGATCAGGTCCATCGAATCTCTAATCGAACAATTATCCTATAAATCGGACCAGATTCGGACGGATCCGGATTGATATCCGTCCCATTGACAGCCCTACATGCATGTATCCTATTTCTATCCAGTACCAATATTCAAGTTGGAGCTATCGGCCCATACCAAATAGTACCCTTTTTTTAACCTATTTTTCTAAAACACAATTCCCCTTCTTGAATATGGTTCTAATTTATTCACAATTATAGAGAAGTCTAGAATAAAATTCTTTCGCAACCTCAAATTCAAAACCGATCCTAGCCTCTTTATTTTCGATTTAACTTTATAACATACTAATTGAACCAAACCAAAATATCGATATTTTACTTAACCAAACATGTTCATTCAGTTCGATAAAACCTTAAACAATACGACTTGTACAGATTGTACAATACCACAGATTTTTGGGCTATGTATTACTAGTTTAACACCCCCTAACTACGATAAATGTGTTATTGAACGAAATGATCTTTGTATCACATATTGATGTCACATCTGCTACGAACACCATGATAAACATTTCAATTTAATTTTGTATAAACCCACATGCACTTGTTAATACATAGTTTCATAAATTATAGTGACAGAATTTTCGCTGCCCGAGTGAAAATTAAACAACATAGACCAAATCAGCTATGCATATCATTTTTAAAATTAGTATCCTACACGTAATCATGAAATTTAATTCCGATGCAGTTCTTTGAACTCCAACATGCACATATACATACAACTCGGTTAAATAAATCACCCAGAGAAGCATTAACGACAGAGAATAGAGCAGAGGCCTATAAGCCTATTAGAAACCGAATCAGAAGGAAAAAGATATATGAATTCTACTGCATTGCATGCGTTCTAGTAACTGCTCAAGAGTCATATGATCATCCGAAGCGAATATTAGCTATCGTACTAATACAATTGCACCATTAAACAAGAAATTTTCAATTCAACTCCAGACAAATTCAAAGTAAATACAGGAATTTGACTAGATTTCCATATCCGTAAGTTAGTAGCAGTAAGATTTGATCTCTGTTAAAAGACAGGTGCATTAATACATTCAGGAACATAAATCAGCCTCCGCGCATATGTGCACCCAGTTCTCCAAATTGTTCATCACCTTCCACAGTGTCTGCTGACAAACGAACAGCATCCAGCTTCTGCTTAAGGACTTGTATGGCATTGAGTACCAATTGAGAAGCTTTTATTGCACCAGTAGACTCAACTTTGAAAATAAAACTATCTTCTTTGGCATGGATCTGTACTAGCCCAGGTTTCCCCATTGCTTCGGCTTTTTTGAGAACCTCTTCATCATATGTAAATGCCTCAGCGTCATTAACAACAACCTGACAGGGGCAAATATCAACAAAATTAGCATTGGAAAAGTAAAACAATTCATTTTCTATCAAATGCTAACGTTTTCATTTAACCGGAAAAAGCATCTTATAGAAATAGGATCTGTAATGAATTAGAAAAAAGAAAGTACATTCCACCAAATAAAATGCTTGCACCATCTAGTTTATTATTTCCCCAGAACAGGAATTTACACACATCTCCAGACAAAAATAAAAGTATAGCCTTCATCTGACTAGACCATTGTGTTATCTGAAATCCAAACTTTTGATGCAATTACAAAATGTCATCTTTGAAGAAAAACTTATGCAGTCCCACAACATAGGTCCACCTCAGAGCTTAGTACTTCTAAATGTAGTTGATCATGTAATGAAGTTTCTGAGACCAACCTCCCACGATAAAATCAAGAGACAGTGGCCTAATTAAAAATTGTATCCACGAAACTTTACGAAAACTTTAGTTAATCAATAGTGTACTCACATACAGTAAAAAAAATTCCTTACTAAGACATTCAACCATTTAAAATCTGAAATGTTGTCAGGGCCACTGCTCCACCAGCTGAGAACACAGCACATGAAATACTTTGTTTGGATACTTGGTTTCCAACAAAAACAAACTATGATATCTCAAATAAATTTGACAAAATGTGTCTGAAATATTCACAGAGAAGGCATTCATTACAGCCAAAAGCAGCCAAACACAGGTGATGAGTGAATCAAGTACGCCAAACTATGGAAGTGCCAAAAGCACGAATAGCTTTGAAAATATTGTATATCAATACTTATAGAACTAACAAGAAGCATCAATTCACCCAAAGAGCACTTTGATGGATAAAAATGTAACAAAATACATGTCCATATGGCATGTCATAAGCAACAATAGAGCTATAGCATGAAAATTGTAACCTCTCTATCATTAGCAACAAGAAATATATCATGAAGCAGTGTGAAGATACTGAATAAGTTCAGTTATCTTATTAGATCAACCACGGTGAAGAAAAGATGAATAGGGTATCATAACAGTGATCATCACATTTTTTACATGATTAAATATATCAAGATATATGACTGACCTGGTCGGTGAGGGGATCAATGGCAAACACTTTTGTAGGACAGCTGTCGACAAACTCCTTTTTTTGATCAAGTGTTAAGGTCTCCATCAGCTCTTCATTAATATAAATTTCCGGCTCGTACATGAAAGTGACAGTTGCTGCAGGTGACCATTTAGCATGATCCTTACCAATTCCTTTTCGAGCTATGGCTCTTAACATCAACTCCTGACCACGACGTAGCTTCACAATTATGATTCCCCTGTATAACAGACCGCTTTATCACATATACATTTGAGGAAATATAAAATTTCTGGTGATCAAATTCAAAAAAATGAAGTAGTTTGCAAAAAAAAAAATCAGCAGCAGAAGTAGCAAAAACAGAAACTAAAAGTAGTTCACTTCTGAAGGTGGAATCACAGTCCAAATGTATGAAAACCATCTAAATAAATTTAGATAAAATGCACATTTGGATGCTGACAAACTGCATATACTTTCAGACTGCATAAGAACTTGGTCCAAGTAAAAGATTAGTAAACTAAAATGATGTCTTTAATAAAGTTCTGAATATCGAATCAGTAAGTCACGTAATTGGCATGTCAATTCCACAGTTTTGCACCATAGTCGCATATGGCAAAAGATCGGCAATTTTTTAGGTCCTGATAATGCACATGAGCGTGGAATGTAAAAACCAAATAATTAGATTTAAGGGTGTATGTGGATGGGTTTTGGCCCGGCCTCGTGGGTTTCGCGAGACCGAGCCAAAACCATTTCAAACGAGTTTCCGCCAAACCCATAAATCCATCAAAAACCTATTCAGAAACTCACACTCAAACTCTTCAAACCTATAAAATATTGATTTGACACCTACCACCTACCACCTACTTTTTCCCCAAAATCTCACTAAAATGGACATTGATTTGACACCTACCACCTACTTTTTCCCCTAAACCCTCCAAGTGAGGTTTCAGCTTATTCAAACCACAAAACCCAACAGCCAAAACCCATCCAAATGAGGTCTCAAAGGTTTCATCGAAACCACCCAAACCATTTTTTTAAATCTAGACCCACGAAACCGAGCCAAAATCCATCCAAATAGACCCTAAAAGTTACTAAATTGCTTGAGAAGTCCTGTATTGCTGTAGGAGGGTTGAATTCCACCATTTTGTTATAAACAAGCAAGCAACAAAAAATACAAAGAAGCACGCTACCAGAACCCTACACTACCGAACATTATAAACCTCTTCTAATCACAATCTTTAAACATAAGCATTGGAGCCAGGCTACTAGCCTTTCTGTGTTAAGGAAGCTGCATTTCATCCACTTCATTTATATCCAATTTTCTCATGTTATTAACCCTCTAAATTTCTATTTCTTTATCCCCGAGCCTTTACAATTGAGTGAGCATCTTCACTATAAAACAGGGATGTGAACGGAAACTCTCACACATGAATAACATAGAAGGAAAAGAAGAATAGCTACGTAGGGATATAGGTTGACACTAGTCAGAAACTATTTTTGACCACTCCAGCTGATCTTAAATACAACATGGATCAATTAGCATAATCCAGAATTAGAAAGACCTAAATTGGAGGTTAGAACTTCCTAAAATACACCAAACCATTTTCTTCAGTACCCCCCACTTAACTAGGTCACTCGTTTTCAACCGAAACCTTTCAAAAACATTTTAATCCCTAAAACGAAAAACACAAGATACATGCAGATTCTTTAAGGCTACTACATGCCTTTTTTTACTTGATTAAAACAATTGTATCATAAATTGGTACTAACTTCCGAGAAAAAAAACATAAAAGAGAATTACTTATTCTCCTCTCCTGTAGCGGAATCCGGGTAATCAACTGGAATAACAGTGTGGTCAGAGCTGATAAGATCCTTAGACGCAACCTCAAGCGTCTGGTCGTTGATACACTTGGCGCGTAGATGAAACTCGACGGAGCAAAACTCGCATTGTCCGTCACCGTCGCAGGCGTCGCAGTCACGTGAGAAGCGCATGGCCATGGCACGTTCACTGATGAGTGGAATGAGACCTAGGCGGTGTGCAATGAACTCGTCGTTAAGCACAGATGAGTTTACCTCGATTTCAACCAAATCAATGGCGATTGTTGGGACCTCAGCAATCATCACGCGCCGAAGCGCGTTGGCGATACTGGCGTCGGTTTCGCGGAGCTCGAATTCCATATAGTCGTCTTTAACTACGCGGATTTTGATCTTCGGGAATCTCTGGTACGAAGTGCCCTCCATATTTGATTCTTTTTTCTTACTCTCGCTCTCTGTAGGACTCACGAACGAAATATGTATGAGGTCTGATTGATAAGTTGTACCTTGTGCTGTAATATTTTTTCTCCTTTTCTTTCCTTTTGAATATAATAATAAAAGGACGGGCCAAGTCTCAAACTATAGCACACATTTCAGTCCAATATATTCATTTTGTGTTAGGCTGAAATGATTTTCACATAAGCTCGGCCCAACTACTCTTTATACATCAAGACTTGGGCCCAATATTAGCTTATGTAATTTGGTAAGCGTAAACGTCTATATAGAGATAATGTTTAATCTTGAAAATAATGTTGGGTCTAATTCATCATTTATTTATTTCTTACTTTTTTTTAATATATATATATTAGAACTAATAAGAGCCGATGTTTGCATGAACAGTGTTTCCTAATTTCATTTTGACTTTTGTTTTCCACTTTTAATACTTAAACGACGTCGTGTCACAATTTTTCCCAGCCTTTTGTGTGTAATCTAATTTCATTTTGTACTTAATTTTGACGGCTATATTATTTCATTGTCCATCTTGGGGGGCCCATCTATTTTGTTCCGTTTAATCTTTTCCTTTCCTTCTGTAAATAGTATTTATTTATCTTCTTCTTCCTATTTGGTCATTCCCCCTTTGGTTGTTTTCAATTTAAATTCCCCTAAAAAATAAGCCATTGCCGATTTCTTCTTCTTGGAAATCATTAAAAAATTGTTCCCAATTTCCTCTTTGTTTTATGTTTCCTATTTCTTCAATCATTTGGATATCTGAATTCGTCTTCATCCTAATCGGCCATCAATTGCATTTTTTCCCCTCCGATTATAGTTTCCCAATTATGATGTTGCCCTCTTCCTTGTTCAATTAAATCGGCCAACAACTTGAATTATTTCCTCCATTTATTTTTGCCCAATCTTGTATGCAATTTGATAATTCATTCCCGAGTTAGTGGGGGTGCTGGGGGATTATTTTATTTAGGCAACACAGAGGGCTGGTTAACTTATGTTATCATCTTTATTAATAAATACTATTTTGGCAATTATTAACTTTAGGGAAGTTCGAGTTTCTTTATTCAATTTTTTTTTTGGGTGAATATTTATATAAGGTAGTTTTTCAATGTGTTCCTGGGTGGTGCTGGGGGGTTAAGGATTTAAAAGGTAAATCACTATTACCGGACCATATAAATATGCTTCACAGTTATGCAACTTCAGGAAAACCACACAAAGGTTCATGTGCTTAGTCCTTGTGCATGAGTTTTTTATTTATTAATTATAAGTTATTTGCCAAACATGAGCATAAAACACATGAACCTCGAAATCCATATCCTTTTCACAAAACTACAAAAACCCTACAACCCTAGAAAACTAACCTGCGTAAGAAAACATATTACTTATATATAGACAACCGATATAATATATATGACAAAGTTAATCACAAATAAACCATAATATATTTCTAATTCCACCGCTAAACTTAACTAATCAGGATATTCCACCTTACATTCCCAATGACTTCAATTACCCACGTGTAAACAAGTTTCTTATACTAAAACAATATTTTAAATTATTTTATAAAATATAATATTATTTCCACCTATAAGAATTTCACGCTTTTAGTACTATAGTCAGAAAAATCAAATGTGCAATAAACATATTCATAATTTATATCTCGTATCAATTATGATTAAGAAATTTCACATAGAAAATTTAGAAAACATTTCTCAACTAAATAGCCACATCACCGAAGATTTAAAAAATTCTCAAACTGGGCACAGACACCGCGCATCGAGCGGTGCCACACCCCTAGTATATATATATATATATATATCAAAAGTCCAATTTGAGTTGTGTTTGTACTTCTTTCAAGAAATATTAATAAGTACAGTGGTGTGAGAATAAATTATGACATTAAGGATATTATTAGATAAGTTATATTCTCAAAAAGGAAAACTATTAGATAAGTTATGGTTGTCACCCAACATAATTCAAGATTATTTCGTAAATATTTATCTTAAAATTTTATTCAATATGTATGGAAATAACTTAAAATAATTACCTTGTACTAAATTATCTAATCTTGTGCACCATCTAATTGCATATTTTGCATTTTTTATGGACCAAATATCATCAAAGATGAGTTTGCCTTTTCGATTAAGACCGTAAAAATTATTTTTGTATCTATATAGTGATTTTTAAAACGTAGGACCCCCTCAATGATAATTAATTTTGATTAATCATGATTTTTCGTGTGTTAGACCCCAATTATCATATTTCTTCTGAAATTTCAAATCTTATAGAGTATATATATATGAATAGAAAACTATTTTTTTTTTCCGAAAGTAACAAAAGTTTGACTTTTGCAAAAATATTATTTCTTTATTATAATCAACTATTATAGAATTAATTATCGCATAATTATTTTTTCAATCTTTAGGCATAACTCACCTTGGCTAAATCATTACACATAATCATAAAGTTATAATAAGTTGCATCAAATTTTTAGAATCATATATTTGGTTCCACTAAAAGAAGATGATAAATAATTCTTTCAATTACATGGACAGTAAAGTGCAAAAGATAATAATTTTTCAACAGAACAAATGCGTGAAGACTTATTACACAATTAAAAAGACAAAAGAGAAAAATGAAAGATTAAATATTTTTCTCGACTTATTTGGAAAATTTCTAGTCCATCCACTTTGATAGAACTAAAAAAAATTCATCTTATTTTGAAGTACTAGTATTATTTTCCTTATATATATAGAAATAACTTTTTATCTTTTGCAAACAACACCTCTTCCATCAGTCCCACTGGCACATTTCATGTTCGGCAACTCCAAATCGAACTCCGAAGCTTCAATTTCAGATCTCAATTTCCCCATTCGAAATTGAGAAACAGAGCAATCAGCAGCAAAAAGGTTAGAAACCGAAAACTCCCTGTCTCCTCCAAGCACAGGCATCGGCACTCCCATTTTAACCTTGCTCACATAATCATTCCGATAAGTCTGCCCTAAAACTCCATTCACCGATCCGCTCAAAGAAAAGAATTTGAATGCCAATTCAAGATGTGCAAAACAGTCATCATCCGTTATCCCATAGTTGTGGATCTTTGATTCGTGTTTGGTAATCGGCACAACTTTAGCTGAAATTTTGAAAATTCCTTCAACTTCGATGGTTACACTGTTGGTGTCGACGTCTCTTTTCACGGATGCGGAAGGTTGGATTGATGATTGCCACGTGGAGCCTTCGGAGGTTGTGAGATATATGGGTTCTCCGTCGAAGGAAAGGGAGAGCCGGTCTACGGCGTCATTCCATGTGGCGGTCTTCTGGGCACCGATGAAGATACGGTGGTTTTCGTAGAGGATGCCAATGGATTGGACCCAGGTGAAATCCCTTTTCATGTTTTCGTTTCTTTTTCCGATGAAATGTGCGTTTATGTGGAGGCTGGGGTCAGTTACTAGGCAGAAGTCTTGATTTTTCTTACCGTGAAAGTAGAAAGTGAGGCCATCGCCACCAATGAATCGAGGATCTTGGCACACTGCACCTGGCATATCACATTCTGCATTGCAATGATATAAGAAGCTCAGTTGATTATTATGTACATAAACAGAGCATAGTTTAGATTTAGATGATTAGTTAAATTAGTACTAATACATTGATAAAGTGTGAATATAGATAAAATTCGATTATTTTGTTCATGCATGTGTGAGTGTACTAAAATTAAGAGGTTAGGGCCTTACTGCAGACAGGTTTGCAAGTGACACAGTCGACCTCGCATGTGTTAGGGCATGAGCTGGGGCATACGTGCTGGACACCGTAACATTGGGGATAATTTTTGTTTCTACACCTTTTTCTCTTTCCAGCAGCCGCTTCAGGCGGATATGAAGGAGTGGTTGGAGTGGGAGAAGATGGTGGCGGTACTGATGAAGAAGGGGTAGGAGATGGTGGTGAAGGGGGGGTAATGGTACCGGAAGGTGGTAGTGTAGGGGTAGTTGGCGGGGTAGATGGAGTGGTAGGTGGTGAGGAAGGGGTATTGGACGGTGGTGTTGAGGGGGAAGACGGGGTAGTTGAAGGTGGTGGTGAAGGAGTGGAGGGGGCAATGGTGGGTGGTTGAGGCGGTGGAGACAATGTTGGTGATGTAGAAGTTGGGGGAGGAGAACTTGGTGGTGGTGATGTAGAAGTTGGGGGAGGAGAACTTGGTGATGGTGGTGTTGGAGTTGTGGGAGGAGGACTCGATGGTACTGGTGTTGTTGGATTTTGAGGAGGCGGAGATGATGGTGTCACGGGAGTTGGGGGAAGAGAAGGAGGTGTTTCCTTCTCTGGAGGGCTAGGGTTCGGGGGAGTTCCTTTATCATGACCTTTGCCATTGTCATCTCCCTTTGGAGGGGATTTTCCCTCATTACCCTTACCGCCATCGTCTCCACCAGACGGTGGAGGGGATTTTCCCTCGTTACCTTTACCGCCATTGTCTCCACCAGACGGTGGAGGGGACTTCCCCTCGTTACCTTTACCGCCATCGTCTCCACCAGACGGTGGAGGGGATTTTCCCTCGTTACCTTTACCGCCATTGTCTCCACCAGACGGTGGAGGGGATTTTCCCTCGTTACCTTTACCGCCGTCGTCTCCACCAGACGGTGGAGGGGATTTGCCCTCGTTACCTTTACCGCCATCGTCTCCACCAGATGGTGGAGGGGATTTTCCCTCACCCCCAGAGCCATTATCAGGAGGCGATTTATCACCCTCAGGTGGTGATGGTGACTCAGAGTCAGGTGGTGGATTTCCTGGGCCACAAATGGGCTTGCATGAAACACATTCTACGGTGCATGAGTCGGGGCAAAACTTGGGGCAAACATGCTCCAAATTGTAACAATACTTGTATTTCTTGATCAAGCATCTAGCATGGCTGGGATTGTTGGCTATTCCTGGTGGGGTAGCCTCTACTATAGCAACTAGTAACAATAGCGCAAGCCACACCACATTCTTTCTCAATGGCATTGCCATTATAATTCAGTAGCTTAATTAAATGATTGTAATTAGTATTTTATGTTTGTACTTTCTATAGATGATAAAATTGACATGGCCCAAAGTCCCTTTTTATAGGGTTAGGGAGTGGGAATCAAACCCTGTTATATCGGATAATAATTTCACAATTAATTGAGTCAAGGTGGTTTCTTTCTTAGGTTAGTCATCTTCCACATGGTTATGAAGTCAAAGTGTATATTAATCTGAATTCTTCAGGGTTACTTGAACTTTTGAATTGAAATTGGAATCACTTAAGCATAAAGTTGAAAGTAAGGCACTTTCCAGCACACGTTTAACATAAATTTAAGCTATTTGTAATTAAAGTTTAAGTCGGTTTGTGTCTATTCAAGCTTGCAATGCACTAATTGATTCAAAATTATGAAACAAGAAAACGATGCAGACCATGGATCAAACTTTTCATTCTTTTCGTCGAAAACATCGAAATATTTTTGTAATAGGTGTAGTTTCGGACTTGAGACTCTTATTTTTCATAATTTCGTAATTTCTTCACAATTTTTCTCAATATATTTCCCGAAAAGTTTAACATATTTAGTTGATCGAAACATACGTTACAAATAAATTTTGATTTATGTTTGTGATATATAGGACCTTTTTGTCTATGTTTTCTCATTATATGTCAAAAAAAAACTTAGTTCCAAGGCTGCTTATGGGTTGGATTGAGTCGAATTAGTCTAAATATGATTTCAAATCTTACCGAATTTGATTATGGATTTAAATTCGACGAAGCTAGTTTTCGGTCCGGTTCAAATAGAAATTTGAATCCGTTGAGATTTCTACTCTCAGATCTCACTTGTTATCGTTGTCCTACGATTTCTTTTAATGCATTATAATCAATATAATCAATTAACTTAGCTTCCAAGTTCAACTTTTTTTTATTACACTGAGCTTAAAATAGGAAAAACAATAATTAACCCAGTTAACCATGTGCTTTGGCCTTTAATGTATTTTTCATATTTGTCAAGAAATAATAATGATACAAATAATGTAACTAAATTGATTTCTATTGTTAACTTTTTTTAGACGGTGAATACATAATTATATTAATCACTTATCAAAAAAGCTATCCGAATCTATTTCATTGATATAAAGTAGATATTGTATTAAACTAGAGAAATAACCACTAGAGGTAGTTGAACCATGACCTCTTAATCATGAAGCCTTAACTTTAGCCAACAAGT
The DNA here is from genome assembly GCA_030819805.1 of Penstemon newberryi var. newberryi. NCBI lineage: Eukaryota > Viridiplantae > Streptophyta > Magnoliopsida > Lamiales > Plantaginaceae > Penstemon > Penstemon newberryi. The sequence goes on along the minus strand of JAUALY010000004.1, from coordinate 7,784,461 downwards.
TACTACCTGATCGGCTTGATGCATATTGTTAAAAAACAAGTTCATAAATGAAAATGCTCATGTCTTGTTAGACTAGCAAAAAACACTATTGGTATTATAATTCATACAGATAAAATTTTATGTATGTCTGTATTGGACAGTAGACACGCATTCACTCTATATTTGAATTACGAATATTATGTAATTGGATTTCTACATGGATGAAAGTCCCATTAAATCGAACCAAATTCGGACTAAGATCCTCTTTTATTAACAGCCCTACCAAGATCAAAATGACATAGATAACTGGATCATATTGCAAAACGCAGAGAAGAGAAGGCTGTGAAAAAAGGTCGAAGGATAAAACTTATGCATAAAATGGTATATTATTCTAGAACTAGCCATTTTAGGAATATATACATACCGCCAGTCATTACTGAACAGTATAAATAACAAAAATCTTTTCCTCTAAATTATTTCGAAACCATTCTACAGCTTCCAGACCAGCAACTGCCTTCAGCCAGCATCAGTGAACCAAGTTTAGTGATGCACCATGCTTTCCAAACGATAACCACGTAAAACAAACGAGAAATAATCGTTCCATGAGATTATTGTATAGGCTGAAAAAACATTTCAAAATCAAAACAGTAATAGAAATGTTCGAAAAATAGTACTCCTAGTAGAAATGTTAGAAGTCACCCAGTTTGTGAATCCAAAAGGGAAGAAAAAGTAAGTTTTTTTTATGGTGTATGATATTTTTTTGTCTTATAAATTAGAATACGAAGTTAGTTAAAGACTTAAAGGTTAAACATGATCTGTATGGGACTCGAGTTTGTAATGACTTACGTTAACTGATTATAGATATCATTTGATGAGGATGCATCTAATGGGTGATCCCTCAGCACCAAGCAACCTCAAAGGTAGGCAATGTACGGAATATATTCCCAGCTGAACATCATCGAGTTTCAGGCCTTCAACAAGGATGATATCCTGTAAAATATGTAACAAAATCAATAATAGTATTATATAGTTGCAGCAAAAGCTGAAAATAGTGATAAGTCGAAACAATTTGAGAAGAAATCTTACCCTGCTTTTAAGAAAAACAAGATGAGAAGGAATTGAATCATCATAAGCGGCAACAGACAAGTAATCGATTCCTACAAGATAAACAAATTTAACAGGTTGTGGTTGTAAAAAAAATTCTTGCAACAGAGGAACAAGAAGCTGATTTGAATTGCATGTTAAGATAAAAATTGAGGAAGCAAGAGAATAAATAAAATCTTACCGACAAGTTTGATGTCGGTATTATCTACAAGCCATTGTGCCCCATCTTTAATGAATCCCACAAAGCTTGTGTCAAATGCCTTATTGTACATGAGGCGCCTGCAAAACAATATACATGCAATGTTCTCAAACGGGAACTATTTCTCAGATATAGAAATAATCAAAGACATTCATCGAAAGAGCATAGTGTTTCAGAAATATTGGCTCGTCAAAAGTTGACAATTTCAACCCTGTCACTGGGTTCATTTATTGGCTCAATTAGCCTACTACCACATCAAGAGGACTTGTTTACAACCTAATTTTTCCTCTCAAACATAACGCGCATCCCGAATAATGAAATGCTAACTTTAAGAACTGCAGTTCACATCTCAAAAGAGACACCTGAAACATGCCTTTTTTTCTTAAATCAAATTCAATACATACAAACACAAACTACATGCTTATACATATAATGATATAAAGTATAAACGTACGTGAGTGAGTTTCATTTGAAGCATACCAAGGAAGTAGCTCTAAGCAGAGATTACTTATGATCACCTGTCCGTGTTTAGGGTTCTGAAAAGTACTCTTCGTACTCCCTTGGGAATGTTCAAGGACTTCATCACTTCAGCTGAATCACAGAAAACAGAAGAGAGAGAATTATATGTAAATATGAATATGTAAGCTCATGGTCATCTCTTGGCATTCTTTACAAGCAATCACAAAACACTCTATTTCTTGACCATTTCATCTTGATTTCCATATGTCAAATGTAAGCCTGCGATTTTGTGACAGCAATGTTATATGCTTAGAGGCAAAATTATTATCAAAATCAACCAGTTCAAACCAAGTCTCTATCTGAATCACTAGCATTGCTTCAAGTTGATGTTTTCCCTTCATATATATATATATATATAAAAAGTTGCTCATTTACCAGCCACAGTCATTTGCTTCAAATGAGCCTCTCTATCACATAACTTTCCGCTATTAGAAAACACACATATGGTGCCTCTTTAATGTCTCTTTTCCATCTTCTGTTTCTTATAATCCTTATATCTATTTAGAACATATAATTCACTTCAATCCCAGCATCACTACTTTCAGAGTTAATATCAAAATCATATAGTATGAAAAATATAAATTAGTAACAGTTGAGATGAATTGGCAGAACTCGAATCATATGGACATACCTGTTATATTCTTGTCTCTTGGAACATCAACAAGTAATGCCGGACCTGTTCAAACACACACGCAGAAAATCATGACCATAAGCCAATTAAATCACATCCTATTGAGTCAGCAATCATAATATATCCACTTAAAAACACAACTAACAGAAGTGAAGTGCATCAAATATACAAAACAAGTTAACAGATGACAAAACACCAAAGAATGACCAAGCAAACTAAGAATGAATCCTCTTCAATCAAGCTATATTAGCTTCTAGTAATTAGAGAAGTTCATTAAAAAAAGATTGTCAAGTTTTTCTATAAAGTGATTATTTGATATAAAGATTACCATTGAGGACTCTAAGGTCAAGAGTATCAACATCATATCCTTCATCAAAGTAATTTTCATACATATGACCAGGTGCATCAACATGAGTGCCAGAATGCACTGGTATTTTCAATTCCGAAAAATTGTATTCAGAGCCATTCTTCATGCTCATCAACAGTGTAAGAAACTTCCCAAGACCCTCAGTTGAATCTCCAACTGGTGAATGAGGAGTGTATTTGTGGGTAATATCAATTATTTCTCCATTTTCATAAACACAAGTACCCGGTTCATCGCCATATCCAGAAGGGTAAGCATCATTGGATGTTGATATAGCCAAAGAAAGTAAAGGAATTGCTAACACCTCAGCACAAATTAGCAAAACATACAGAGTCCTCATTCTCTTCCTTGTGCAAATCTAAATTGGATTTGATATGACTGATTTTTGTATGTCCAATATGTGGACACGTACTTCCTCTGAATAGAAAAACTGTAGGTGCCAAAGTGATTTGAAAGATTTTTTTTATATAACTGTGGGCAATATTTAAGAGTGTTAATTCTTGAAAAAGACAACAGCGTAAATTTTAGTTCTTATCAACAAAAATGGTTTTCTTTTATCCATCACTATCCAACACATACAGAGGTCAACACAAACATACCAAAAACAAAATCTAGAAAAAATAGCTATTAAACCGCTTAATGACATATAAATGCCACATTATAATCTAGAATAAAATATATATGTGATTAAATATATTTTAACCCCGATTTAAAATCACATGATTAATTAGTTCAGAATTTTTGAACTCTTACATATTTGTTTAGCAAACAAATAAATTAAGGAAATTCTCAATATTTCCTCAATTAAATATTGATATGATAGTAAGTTATAATTATTTTATAAATAAATTATAATTACTTTGACAAATAATTTTTTTAACATTTTCTCAAAATATTGATGTGAAGTAAAATATCAATATTTCCTCAAATAAATTGATAAGATAGTAAATACTAATTAGTTGTTATCTCCATATAAAGATTATTAGTAATTACACAATTTTATAAGTCCCACTTCAAAAAATGTCCATTGAGAGAATTATGACACCACATACACATATGAGGTTATAAGTTCGATGCCATGACATTTAATTCATTACCTCAAGTAATGACGCATATATAATTACTTCAATGAGGAAAAAACACTTTTGATACCAAACTTTAGTCCAAAAAATACATTTGGTACCAAACTTTTTCAAAAAACACATTACATACCATGATTCACACAATCTTGACATATTTAGTTTTACCGTCAATTTTCAGACGAAATTTAGCACGTGTCGTTCATGTGTGGGTCTTTAAAACCCGTGCATATTCTCCATCTCGTTGTCAATTTAACGGGCACATGAGCGGCATGTACTGAATTTCGTCCGAAAATTGACGGTAAAACTAAATGTGTCAAGATTTTATGAATCATGGTATGAAATGTGTTTTTTGAAAAAGCTTGGTACCAAATGTGTTTTTTGGAATAAAGTTTGATATCAAAAGTGTTTTCCCCTCTTACTTCAATTTAAAGATTAGTACAACACTAAAATATTTATACAAGAAGTAAATTATTATAACTTTTGCACCAATAAAACCGCCTTTATAAGAATGCAGAGGTTAATAAATTCCCTTGTTTCATCAAGTTCACAATTTAATGTAACTTGAAATAAACGATAGTGCTTCACATAATGAAACAGCGGCACCGATTCTCAGATGCAGAACATTATGCAATTAGGTTGAATATTTTAATGCATACTCACGGTGTCTATTTATTATCCTTTTCTTCCAAGGGAATTATTCTCATTCTAGGGAAGAAATTATTCCCTCAAAAATATTTATATTCTCCATCAAAATCATTTCGCAAAGAATTGTATCTTGATTTTTGTGCAAGCCTCTCATGTTTTTTTTTTTTTTGTTATAAAGCAACAAATTTCAATCTCATAATTAAGCCGTGCATAGCTGTGCTGATTTTGAAAAAGAAGAATGGGCATTCTAAGCACTCTCTTAGAAATGGGAATTCTTGGCAAGAACTTTACAGATGAGCCCACATTCAGAAACCAATTTAGTGATTAAATATTGCACAAATATGTGTTTAGCATTTGAAATATGTTATCACAGACTCAATTTTCCTTTTCGTCATTCTTATTTAAGGATTAAGAGTGTTGGAAAATAGTAAGTTAATGGAGTAACTTGGACATAATTTAAGTGAGACCCACTTTGAGAAAAGTATCGGTTTTTGCGGAATTATATTCTACTCCGTAAGATTAAAACGGTATATCGTATGTCCAAATCAGAGTTCGGGTGAATGATAAATTGACACTCAAAGATCACCTCTTGAAATGGAAGAAAATAAACGCAATTGACTTTTATCCCACATTAGAAGTGAAGTGGAAGAACTTGAGGTTTATATATGATTTTACAATGTAATAGTGTAACTACTTAGCTACAAAAAGTCTCTTCCCTCGCGCGCAGGGGGGGTTGCAAATCATGGATCGAAATTTGCTTCGTCTCTTCAAGACTTGTGCGTGCTCGCATCCTGTGGACACGAATGCAGCCCAATTTGAAGGCTTTCGGACGGGCTCAATTTTTGCATTTTTTTGAGCCCATTAAAAGAAAAAAACAAAAAAAAAGACCTTTTGAATTTTGTAACTTAAGACCTTTAATTTTTTTTTTCAAATTCAAAATTGTAACCTCCGAATTTAAGGAGATGTAACTCCCGAAACGGAAATCTCCATTAATTTTTTTGTTTCAATTTTGCCCTCCTCCGTTTCTATAAACAGCAGCTCCTTTCATTCTGTTTGAACACACCAAAAACAATAATCTTCTTTTCATTCTTGCTTTTCAGTTCGAGTTCTAAGGAGTTTCAGTTCGATTAGCAAAAGCTTGGTGCAAAGTTTCATTGCTAGTACCGTTGTATCCTGGGAGACAGACGTTCAAGTAACCTCGAGCACGAACCTCCGAAGGGTGAGGGAGCGAATTTGTCTTAAGGACACTGTGTTTTCACACAGGCCTCGATTTGAATAATTTTTCGTTTTAAGTTTTTGTCCAGATTATATTCATCTTAATTGTTATATTGTTCTTGTATTTCAATTGTAGTTGTTATTCAATTTTCCTTTTACGTATATATTCTGCTACAAAGGGACCATTTTTAAACAACTAGACAACTTCATTCTAACAAGTAGTTTATATTTTAACAAATAACTTTTAATTATTATTTTATATAAATGATATATGTGCATAATTCTAGAAAGTACAAAAATTGTACTTTCATGTAAAACATTTGCAATATACACTTTGAATTTGGCTCCTGGGTATTGGCCTTCGAAACCCATTTTTTAAAAGGACCCATAAATTGTTGGAGGACAATTTTTATGTGAAATTAAACAAAACTCGTAAAATTTGAGTTTCAAAGGTGCTCTTGGGAATGCTCTTATGTAATTGGATTTCTAAATGGATCAAAGTCCCATTCAATCGCACCAAATTTGGACCTAATTCGTACTAAGATCCTCCTTATTAACAGCCCTACCAAGATAAAATTGACATAGATAACTGGATCACATTGCAAAACGCAGAGAAGAGAAGGCTGTGAAAAAAGGTCAAAGGATAAAACTTATGCATAAAATGGTATATTATTCTAGAACTAGCCATTTTAGGAATATATACATACCGCCAGTCATTACTGAACAGTATAAATAACAAAAATCTTTTCCTCTAAATTATTTCGAAACCATTCTACAGCTTCCAGACCAGCAATTGCCTTCAGCCAGCAACCATGCTTTCCAAATGATAACCACGTAAAACAAACGAGAAATAATCGTTCCATGAGATTATTGTATAGGCTGAAAAAACATTTCAAAATCAAAACAGCAATAGAAATGTTCGAAAAATAGTACTCCTAGTAGAAATGTTAGAAGTCACCCAGTTTGTGAATCCATAAGGGAAGAAAAAGTAAGTTTATTGTATGGTGTATGATATTTTTTTGTCTTATAAATTAGAATACAAAGTTAGTTAAAGACTTAAAGGTTAAACATGATCTGTATGGGACTCGAGTTTGTAATGACTTACGTTAACTGAGTAGAGATATCATTTGATGAGGATGCATCTAATGGGTGATCCCTCAGCACCAAGCAACCTCAAAGGTAGGCAATGTACGGAATATATTCCCAGCTGAACATCATCGAGTTTCAGGCCTTCAACAAGGATGATATCCTGTAAAATATGTAACAAAATCAATAATAGTATTATATAGTTGCAGCAAAAGCTGAAAATAGTGATAAGTTGAAACAATTTGAGAAGAAATCTTACCCTGCTTTTAAGAAAAACAAGATGAGAAGGAATTAAATCATCATAAGCGGCAACAGACAAGTAATCGATTCCTACAAGATAAACAAATTTAACAGGTTGTGCTTGTAAAAAAAAATCTTGCAACAGAGGAACAAGAAGCTGATTTGAATTGCATGTTAAGATAAAAATTGAGGAAGCAAGAGAATAAATAAAATCTTACCGACAAGTTTGATGTCGGTGTTATCCACAAGCCATTGTGCCCCATCTTTCATGAATCCCACATAGCTTGTGTCAAATGCCTTATTGTACATGAGGCGCCTGCAAAACGATACATATGCAATGTTCTCAAACGGGAAATATTTCTCAGATATAATAATAATCAAAGACATTCATTGAAAGAGCATAGTGATTCAGAAATATTGGCTCGTCAAAAGTTGACAATTTCAACCCTGTCACTGGGTTCATTTATTGGCTCAATGAGCCTACTAACACATCAAGAGGACTTGTTTACAATCTAATTTTTCCTTTCAAACATAGCATCCCGAACAATGAAATGCTAACTTTAAGAACTGCAGTTCACATCAACCAGACCACCCAAAAGAGACACCTGAGACATGCCCTATTTTCTTAAATCAAATTCAATACATACAAACACAAACTACATGCTCATACGTATAATGATATAAAGTATTAACGTATGTGAGTGTGTTTCATTTGAAGCATACCAAGGAAGTAGATCTAAGCAGAGATTACTTATGATCACCTGTCCGTGTTTAGGGTTCTGAAAAGTACTCTTCGTACTCCCTTGGGAATGTTTAAGGACTTCATCACTTCAGCTGAATCACAGAAAACAGAAGAGAGAGAATTATATGGAAATATGAATATTTCAACAAGGGAGTGCAAACTCATATTTCATGCACACACACAAACATATGTAAGCTTATGGTCATCTCTTGGCATTCTTTGCATGCAATCACAAAACACACATTTCTTCTTGACCATTTGATCTTGATTTCCATATGTTGAACGTAAACCTTCGATTTTGTGACAGCAATGTTATATGGTTAGAGGCGAAATTATTATCAAAATCAACCAGTTCAAACCAAGCCTCTATCTGAATCATTAACATTGCTTCAAGTTAATGTTTTCCCTTCATATATATATATATATATATACATATATATATATATATATACATACATATATATATATATATATATATATACATATATATATATATATATATATATATATATATATAAAGTAGCTCATTTACCAGCCACAGTCATTTGCTTCAAATGAGCCTCTCTATCACATAACTTTCTGTAATTAGAAAACACACATATGGTGCCTCTTTAATATCTCTTTTCCATCTTCTGTTTCTTATAATCCTTATATCTATTTAGAACATATAATTTATTTCAATCCCAGCATCACTACTTTCAGAGTTAATATCGAAATCATATAGTATGAAAAATAAATTAGTAACAGTTCAGATGAATTGGCAGAACTCGAATCATATGGAAAAAATTAGTTATATCGCATACCTGTTATATTCTTGTCTCTTGGAACATCAACAAGTAATGCCGGACCTGTTCAAATGCACACAGAAAATCATGACCATAAGCCCATTATTCTATTGAGTCAGCAAACATAATATATTCACTTCAAAACACAACTAACAGAAGTGAAGTGCATTAAATATACAAAACAAGTTAACAGATGACAAAACACCAAAGAATGACCAAGCAAACTAAGAATGAATCCTCTTCAATCAAGCTATATTAGCTTCTAGTAATTTCAGAAGTTCATTATGAAAAGAATGTAAGGTATTTCTATAAAGTGATTATTTGAAATAAAGATTACCATTGAGGACTCTAAGGTCAAGAGTATCAACATCATATCCTTCATCAAAGTAATTTTCAAACATATGACCAGGTGCATCAACATGAGTGCCAGAATGCACTGGTATTTTCAATTCCGAAAAATTGTAATCAGAGCCATTCTTCATGCTCATCAACAGTGTAAGAAACTTCCCAATACCCTCAGTTGAATCTCCAACTTGTGTACGAGGAGTGTATTTGTGGGTAATATCAATTATTTCTCCATTTTCATAAACACAAGTACCCGGTTCATCGCCATATCCAGAAGGGTAAGCATCATTGGATGTTGATATAGCCAAAGAAAGTAAAGGAATTGCTAACACCTCAGCACAAATTAGCAAAACATACAGAGTCCTCATTCTCTTCCTTGTGCAAATCTAAATTATCTTAGAAGCCAGCAGCATAAATTGGATTTGATATGACTGATTTTTGTATGTCCAATATGTGGACACGTACTTCCTCTGAATAGAAAACTGTAGATGCCAAAGGTGATTTGAAATATTTTTCTTATCTAACTGTGGGCAATATTTTAAGAGCATTAATTCTTGAAAAAGACAACAGCGTGTTCTCATGCTCTTACAATCATACATCTACATGCATCAAAATTTAGTTCTTTATCAACAAAAAGGTTTTCTTTTATCCATCGTTATCCAACACATACAGATGTCACAAACATACCAAAAACAAAACAATCTAGAAAAATTAGCTATTAAACAGCTTAATGACATATAAATGCCACGTATATATTACATAATTATTAACTGTTACTAAAGTCTCGAACCTTACAAGTTACAACCAGATCATAACACTACAAGCTAATATGGCACTAAAATTTAATTGGTGTTTGGATCGATTTTCGACCGGGATTTTCCCTATTTCTGCCTCGAACAGCTAATTGGTCCAATCTCAATATCAAAGTATATTGCATCACAAACTTATACTATAATAAGAAGTACCACCAAGTTTGATTCAATTATATTCACATAATACCTATCCAAAATCGAAACCTTATCCAAACAAATTTTCAGCTTTTCAAACTCCTATTAGCAAATAGGTATTACTAAAACCACTAACAAGCTTTAAGCTTTATTATTAAAGCGTAAGAAATAATTTTATGAAAAATAAATCAATGATTTAGTACTCCATACAAACCGTTGAGAACATCAAGGTCCAGGGTATCAACATCAAACCCCGCATCAAAGTAGTGATCGAACACGTGTCCAGGCGCATCAACGTGAGTTCCAGTGTGAGTCGGGAGCTTCATCTCGGAGTTATTGGCGCGCGAACCATTCTTCATACTATTCGGGAGCCACAAAAACTGACCGATTCCATCGGAGGTACCCCAGGAAGGCATCTCAGAGTGGTACCTGTGGCTGATGTCGATGATTCTGCCGCCGCCGTACACTTCACGGCGAACCGGAACAAGATTATCGGCGGCTGGGGAGTGGTAGTGTAGGAATTGAGACCGTAGGGAGGAGGATAGGCGGTGATGGAGTTAGCGAGGGCGAGTGATGACAGTACTGCCATTGCAGCGGCGCATGTTAGCAGGAAGGTTTGGAGCTTTGTCATTGTAATGTACAGTAGTTGAGACAGGTGAAGAGTGTGAGATTGTGTGCGACACCACACAATCAGATCATTTAAATACTACTCCATTAATAATGATGAAATTTGTGTTGGAGTATTAGAATTTGGGAAAAACTCTAACTACAGTCCCAAATTTAAGGGAATATCATTATCCTTTTATCAGTTTATGTAGATTGGATGTCAAACACTTTTATAACTTAACTTTTGCAAAATATTACTATTTTGAGATATTTACTTTAATTACCATAATTCTATTTTCTGTTATTTAATAATAGCACCCATAAGAATTTAAAGCCTATTTGGAAGGGTTTTAACTCGGTTTCGCGGGTTTCGATTTTAAAAAAAATGATTTGAGTTGTTTCGGTGAAACCTCTGAAATCTCATTTGGTTAGGTTTTGGATGTTGGAATTTAGGGAGAAAAGAAACAGGTAGTAGATGTCAATTCAATATTTTATAAGTTTCAAGCGTTTGAGTGTGATTTTTTGAATGGGTTTGTCATGAATTTCATAGGTCTGACGAAAACTCTTTTGAAAGGTTTTAGTCCGATCTCGCGAAAATCCATCCACATATATCCTAAAAGAATATTTATTTCATTGGTTAAAACAAAATGTTATTTGCGGCCAGTTATTGGTCAAATAATTTTGTTCCTCTTATTGACTAATGAAAACTACATACATATGAAGAATGGTTTAAATTATACTCAAAATTGTCCTTTTTCCTAAATTTCTTGTGACCCGAAATAATTTAGCAGAAAGCTTCTTTGAGCCCACTTTATTGAAACTTCATAGGGTCCTTCACTAATTTTTCCTTTTTGGATGTGTCATAGGATCGTCTAGTTAAGAAAAATGTTTAAATTTATCAAACCACTCAAATTGAATTATGTTCGACTTGGTTAACTCATTTGAGCTTTATTTGTTAAAAAACCAAATAAACTTAAATAAACAAGGTGTTACTAAACCTGCTCCACAAATCCCTTAAAAGCCTTTTGCATACAGTTTGAAATTGTTGAGGATAGAAAAACTCTCGACTGATATTACAGCTTACCATCAAATAAACATTCCAATTTTATGTAGGCTAAAAATGCAAATACTATGAGATCTGTGCAGACATAAGATAAGATAAGCCTACCAAATTAAAGAATTTACAAATGTTACATTAATTGGTGATAAGAATTTCTACTTATAACAACAAGGAGTAGATCATTCATTGTTCATTTGATGAGGATGCATCTTATGGGTGATCCCTCAGCACCAAGCAACCTTAACGGTAAGCAATGTAATGAATATATTCCTACCTCAACATTGTCAAGTTTCAGGCCTTCAACAAGGATGATTTCCTGGAACATTCAGTACAATAGCACCAAATTATGGTTACGAATTTTCAAAATTCTGAGCAACACCCATGTGCAGTAGCCAACCGAGATATAAGATGAAATATCATTGGTAAAATAGTTAGAATATAACATGGTGATTCCATGAAAAGGAATATTTTGTTTTAAGTATAACTAATTAGTATTTTCCTTGACAGCATTTAACCAACCGCGCAACCGGACGCTTTGACCGTCATTGAATGCTGGCTTACTAGATGGAAAAAAAACATCGAACCCATATGAAGTTTCACCATGATCCTATTGTATCTAATGAGCAAATATGAGTTCGATCAAAGTTTGCTTTTCCAGAGTTCCACAAGCAAGCATGATGTCATTATGAACATAAAGAAAGTCCTGCTAAAGCTACTCACCGAGCTAAAAGAGACATGGTTAATAATCAGAGAAGAAATTCTTACCCTGCCTTCAAAGAAAACAAGATGAGACGGAACTAAATGCACAAAAGCAGCAACAGACAGGTAATCAATTCCTACAAGGAAGACAAACAAAATTTTGGGACAATCAACATCACAAAGAAAGAAAAGAAAAAAGGAAAGGTCAGGTTTTCCAAAATTGATAACACAACGGCAACTACAGAAACCCCTTGGCTCAAACTACAAAGAAACGAAAATAAAAAACATATATCAAGGAATTAAGTTATGCAAGGAAGGATAAGCAGAATATTAAGTCTTACCCACAAGTTTGATGTCAGTGTTATCTACAAGCCACTGTGCTCCATCTTTCATGAATCCCACATAGCTTGAGTCAAACTCTTTCTTGTACATAAGACGCCTGAAAATAATATATTGCGATATACTCACTGGATACTATCGTTAAGACAAAGTTGAACTCTAGTGGCTCGTTCAATCTAAGAGGAGACTATTACAGAAATATTGTCTAGTTCAACAAGAATTAACGATTTATCCGCCAATGTGTTCCTTGTGTTCCATTGTCCGGTCATACCCGACTTCTTACACACCATAATAAAACTTTGTCCTATCAAATCAAACCCTAGAGTTTCATATATTACACTTTTGACCTCAGAATGAACGAACATACTTCTACAAAATAGATTTTGCTAGTAAAAGAATATCCAATGGCAATTTGAGTGTATGGTGGTCAATTTTCCTAACAAATAAGAAACTCATGAGTAATATTTTGTTAATTAACATGTGCTAGACATAGGTACACATGTGATAAAGAATTGGGACACTTAAAATCAAACCCTCATGTCAAATTTAGTAAAGGTAGATTACATGCTTCAATGGAGTTAATTTAATCTCTTCGGTCCGAGCTGAAAAATAAATTAAAAAAAATCTTTTATTTCACTGAAATTTTTTACATTTTCAAAGTAGCACCATAAACTGCAGATCGAGGCTTAAGATAGCCATTTGGGTATGTTTATATAATTACCTATCTGTATTTAGTGTTCTGAAAAGTACTCTTCTTACTCCCTTGGGAATGTTCAAGGACCTCATGACTTCAGCTGAAACATGAAAGTGAAGGACTCAGAATGAAGTCAGTATTTCGTTGAAGCAAGCCTGAAATGAAGGATTGCTCCACCAACTTGTTTAATCACTAGATACTGCACCTGTAGAAACTCATGCTTTTGGCACACACGACAGCAACATATACAAGCTCATATGCACAAACAAAAAACATCTTCCAGCAAAAATATATAAAACTGCACCTTCTACATCTGTTTCCATATTCAAGTCCTAATGCTAATTGCAACTTCAAAAAGAATTATGTTTGCCACTTTAAATAAAAAATATGCCAACCCCAGCAGCTACAATTCAGAAAATAATAAAGATGAATAGGCATATAAAAAAAATCCATAATTTTAGATGCCATTCCAGCTAAATGCAATAATTTGGTTTTAATGCATACCTGTTATATTTGTGTCTCTTGGAACATCAACAAGCAATGCAGGACCTGTACAAATACACGACAAAAATCATGTATACCCAAAGAAAAAGCTAAAGCAATCAATCACGAGTTCTATGCAATTCATCAGACGTCCCATTGGTGAAGAGATATCCACATGAGGATACAAGTCAGTAGGTAGCAGACTTCATAGGCATTCCGCCTGAATGATGAGTTTAAGGAATTCATTTTGCCCTTATGGATCGGCCCAGGTTTAGCCGCATCGAGACTAAGCCAAAAACGATATGGAGTTAGTCTCACCAATAACCGGTCCAAACCCAGGTCCTGGCCATCTTCTTAAACTCCTTAAATTCCTCAAGAGTCCGGCCTACACCGAACCTACACAATATAATATCATATCTCAAACCTTATAAAAGATATTGATTTGACCGCTGTCACCTTACTTTTTCCCCCGAACCCCAACATAAATAACAAATCCAAACCATGCCTCAACTTTTGAAAACCCATAAAACTCAGCATCCAAACCAATTTTAATCGGCTTTCAAAGGTTTGCTGAAATCATCCAAACCAAATTTTCTGAACCCAAAACCAAGTGAAACTATGCCAACACCGAAATATTGACCATATAAGGGTAATGGGAGAAACCCATACCACTTGGTTCCCAAAATTGAAATAATCCAAAATCAATTTGGAATTCAATCCAAACAGAGGGGCCCTGAGGGTTTTGAGGTCTTGCTAAATATCTAAAACTTGTAGGTATAGCTACCAATTATTTCACCAGATACGTAGAGTGCACTAGTCCATGCCTTCCAATTCAATTATAATCCGCAAATGATGCATGGGACTGGTCTAAGCTAACTGAGCAAATGCTACTAACAATCACGAAATAAATTTTTGAAGAAAGAAATGGGATGCAGCTTATTAGCTACTCACCGTTGAGAACTTCTAGGTCGAGCGTGTCAACATCAAAGCCAGCATCGAAGTAGCGACTGACCATATGCCCAGGGGCATCAACGTGGGTTCCAGTATGAACGGAGAATTTCATCTCGGAGTTGTTGGCGAGCGAGCCATTCTTCATGCTCGCCGGGAGCCACAGGAACTGCCCAAGGCCGTCGGAGGATTCCCACGAAGGCATCTCCGAATGGAACCGGTGGCTGATGTCGATGATTCTACCGCCGCCGTAAACTTCACGGCGGATCGGAACAAGATCATCAGCTACAGCGGCAGAGGCCGTGGTGGTGAACGAGGATTCTTCTAGGCCGTAAGGAGGAGGATACGCAGCGTCGGAGTTGGCCAGGGTAAGTGAGGAGAGGACTGCGCGTGCTGCTGCGCATGTTAGCAGGAAGTATTGGAGCGGAGTCATGGCGGGGAGTTTCGCCGGAAAAGAAAGAAGATAAGTCAATACTCAATACATCAGCTCACGCTATATGACGAATCTCGCGAATGTACCAAAATAACCCTGACACTGGTAATAATATAAAAAATATCACATTAGACGTGATCGTATTGTAGGCTAATACCTGTTTTACCCCTCTTGATCATCAAAAACTTCAAAATAATGATACAGTTAAATCAAAAATTCAAAATAGGGTGCAAAACTGAATAGTACAAAAAAGATCAAACCAATGTAATTTCACAGCCCAAGAGGCAAGATGGACAAAATGAAAGAATTTGAAAACAAAGGTTTTAGATTATAGAGTAGATTACCAACACACAATTCACGCTTATGTGCATACCTACATGAATAATAACTACGGAAGGAATTTGAAAACAAAAGGTTTTGGTGCATCCAACCCTAGACATCATGGAAAGTTATTCGGTAGATTATAAGTGTGCATCTCGCTCTTATTTGTCATCTTACGCATACCTATTGTTAATATATGTTTTTTTAGGCCCTCGCACTTCGATGGTCCTAAGCGATCGCATGTGCAGCTTAGACTCAAGGCCGACCTTGTTTATAACATATTAAATTTTGATGAAAACTAATTTTATTTTAGGAACGAGGCAACTAGAAAAAAAAAAAGAAGAATTTATTGATTGAAAAAGTAGTACTCCCTCCATTACATTTTAATTGTCGCTTTAGAGATTTTTTCATGTTCCAAGTTAATTGTTGCTTTAAGATTCCAATACAACATTAATTACATATCTTCCAATTTTACCCTTATTGAATAAGAAATCGTTAATTGAATGAGAAATATAATAGTATGGAGAAAAAAAAGGTATTTTAGGTATAACTATAAATTTTTCTTAAAGTTTCTAATTAATAGCTTCCTTAACACTCATGCTAAAACCTAAAATGACAATTAAAATGAAATGGAATGAGTAAAACTTAACATACTACTTTTCCACCATTCTCACAAATTACTATGTCAAACAAATAAACCCAATATAACCCAAAACCATTTATAGTAGCTTTACAAGAGCATGTGCGGTACTTAAATACGTGGTAATGTTTCAAGATTTTGTGGACATGACAAACCTAAAGAGCAAGGCTATCTTCCCCACGGTTCGACATCGACATTTCTCCACATGTTTGTTTCCAAGTGATTGTTGGAAAATGAAATTTCCAAAAAATATACTACTAATTTATTTGTACTCAGATGTTCGTGCGTGTCATTATTGTATTCTCTTCAAAAAAGAAAAGCATATTATATTGTATATTGAACAATTTGTGAAGTATTATATTAGGAATTCACGTATATTTTTTTAATGTGTTCATAGCATGTTATTTATGTAGTAGATACACAAAATATTTTTTATGAAAAACTAATTAGTGGGACAATCCACTGAACCAATGAAGCCAAGCCCGCTCAATAACGTCTGGGCCGGGGTGGGCTTCTACTTTTGTGGTAACGAACATCCGGAATTGCTTTGCTTGTTTCTGGCTATTTTTCATGTAACATTTTCAGAAATGCTATAATAAATACCCAGCTGTAAAATTTGAAAATGTACAACAAAGTGGTAATATGAATCTTTTTCTGTATGTTATACTATATAGTCTACAGGCTGTAGCGGAATTGCACCCACCAAGCTTATTGTAGTAACTAGTAAGAGCATCGCCAGCAGTATCATCTCATCTATAAGTGATCATTTATATTAAATTATACATGGTGAACAGTATTTTAGCTACTCAGTTTTAGCTATTCAATCCAATCGTCATCATCTAAAATTTTCAGAATAATTATATTTTATTCTTTTTTCAATATTAAATTATAAATGACATTATAAATAATGTCGTATTATATTTACACGTAAAATATAAGTGATAAATATATATTTTAATATTTTTTTATTTAAATATAATAAATTAAAAAATTGAAATAAATGGCTTTAAATAACGATTTAATAAACTATTTAATTCAAATAAAAAACCAACTCAAACCAATAAATTTAACTCAAATCAATTTAATAAACTATAGTTGAGACATAAATTTGCTGACATGGATGTCCTGTATAAATATACATGGGCATCCATATATATAAGTCCAGACTTGTATTATACATAGTCTTGTATAAATACAAGACATTGCTGGAGGACAAAAAGTTGATTTGGTTATGTATATTTGTGTTTTTAGCTATTGGAGGAGCTAAAAAAGTGACTGCTGGATATTCTCTAAGTATTTGATTCCAAACCAAAAGCTTTAATCATATAGATATAGTACTGATTTTGGTTATGTATATTTGTGTTTTTAGCTATTGGAGGAGCTAAAAAAGTGACTGGATATGCTCTAAGTATTTGATTCCAAACCAAAAGCTTTAATCATATAGATATAGTACTGATTTTATGGTTTCAGAACTTCAGATTTACCGCCTGACATAGCATAGCTTGGTTCAAATATTCGTCGCCTCCTTAATCAAAATCAGCAAAACAAACCATACTATGGATGATCAAGTCCCTTTAATATCTAAGATATAGTCCGTACGTATTAAAATTGTGATTGGAGGAACCGGTTATTCAAATAATGAGTGAGACTTGGATCAAATTGAATGTGCCTTGTTGGGTAATAATCAAATGGTGTTAGAAAAAACACAACCTAACTTTATAGTTCATTCATACACACAAACATCCATGAAATTCAATTGTGACTTGATCTACGCCTTCGGACACGAAAGCTTCCACCATGATAAAATTGCTACCAAAATCTTGACCAATAGGATTGACCCATTCTTGGATGATTGCACGACATCCGTGATACATTTTCTATTTCATGTCATTTCGCACGTATTTTAGCTAAGGTTTCTTTTAGATATAATTCATACCAGTCTAAGCTAAGTACTTTGATCCTCTATATCAAATCACGATATTTATACGAATCACCATTTCAAGACGCATCTCATTGTAGCAACCTTTCCATATCGCTCCCAAGCCTGAATTAATATTTTCGTATAATGTACATATATTATATATACTCATAATACATATTCACCAATCAAATTACCAAATATTCTTCCCAAATTCATCAATTAGTGCTACATTGCTGTTTCCAACTAGAGAAAGAAACCCCAAGCCCCACACCCCCACCCAACCCCGCCGTTCACACCCACCAATATAAACAGACCCCCAACCTCAACTTAAATTTACCCAAACCAAACCAACTTCACATCATCTCTTCTATCAACTTCATTTTCATCATGCCCAAACCCAAATCCAACCCATTTACCATCTTCTTCTTCTTCTTAGTTTTCTCTATTTCTACTTTCCTCAAAGTACAATCAGTCACTTTCTCCGATGACATCGCCGCCCTCCTCGCCTTCAAATCCGCCGTAAAACCCACCTCCATCCCCCCTACCTCCTGCCTTGCGACGTGGAATTTCTCAACCGACCCATGTTCCGTCCCCCGGGTAACCCACTTCACCTGCGGCATAACCTGCTCAAACAATCGAATCGTTCAGCTCACACTCGACTCACAATTCTACACGGGTTCACTCACCCCACTCATTTCCAAACTCACTCAGCTCATCAACCTCGACATAGGCGACAACAATTTCTACGGACCCATACCCTCTTCCATCTCATCGCTCCCCAATTTAAAAACCTTGATCCTCCGAGTCAACACCTTTTCCGGCCAAATCCCGCCGTCCATCGCCGCTCTTCGTTCTCTCGAAACCCTCGATCTTTCGCGAAACTCGATTTCGGGATCGATACCCAATTTGGAGTCTCTCGAATTGCTTACTCGACTCGACTTAAGCTACAATAAACTCAGTGGGACAGTCCCCAAGCTACCGAAAAGTCTCAATGAGTTGGCAATCAAGGCTAATTCGCTATCCGGGTCTCTTTCCGAGTCAGAGTTCTCCGGGTTGACTCGATTGACGGTTGTTGAACTCAGTGACAACACGTTAACTGGAATTTTAAATCCTTGGTTTTTCCTCCTTCCTTCACTACAACAGGTCGACCTGGCGAATAACAGCTTGACACGTGTCGTCGTCGCAAAACCCCCGGCGAACTCCAACGCCGAGCTCGTGGCGCTGAATTTGAGCTTCAATAAAATCGGAGGGTTTTTGCCGGCGAATTTTGGTGAGTACCCGGTACTCAGGTCTTTAGCGTTGAGTTACAATAAATTCCGTGGGCCGATTCCGTGGCAGTACAGTAAGAAGGGGTCGTCGCTGCAGAGATTGTTTCTCGAAGGGAATTTTTTGAATGGGTCTCCGCCGGCAGGGTTTATTTCCGGTGCGGCGGGGGTTACTGGGAGCCTGGGGGACAATTGTCTGCAGAGTTGTCCGGTTTCATCGCAACTTTGCTTGAAATCACAGAAACCTGTTTCCATTTGTCAGCAAGCTTATGGTGGGAAACCCAAGTCTTGATTGTCAGTGGCTTTTATTTTATTTTTTTTAACTGATAATATTTTTTTTTAACTTTTGAGATTTTTTTTTTTTTTTGAATTGTGTTATGTTGTGTTGTAAAGTATTTTATTTAGTAGCATTAGGAGCATTTTTATGTAGTAATTTTTTTTTAATTAATTGTATTATATTAGTGTAGTGACCACAATAAAACATAAACTTTCAAGTAGTAAACAATGGGGATGGATTCAGGATTGGGGAGTTGAGAGGTCTTGAGCTTTGTGGTTGGCATTTCTTTTGAGAATCATATTCGAGTTACTTCTTATAAAAATGATTAGTTTGAAAAATAAAAAAATATCATGAATATATATATATATATATATATATATATTCACAATAAAAATAGGTATAAGAATATGCATAATGCACTATTGGGCACAAATAATTGAAAAAAATAGTATTTTCATGGAAAATAAATAAATGGTGTAGAATTTTCTTTTGTTTTGTTCTGTGAAGTTAGATCAAATTTTAGCTAAGCCATATACTTATTTACTTAATAATAAATTTATTCCGTCTCAAAAAAAAATTATTTAGTTGTGTTATATCATTCAAAAATATATATATTTGATTTTCCAACGATAATCAGGTCTTAAAACATGACTTAATCATTTTTTAGGCGCATTGAACACATTAATGCGGGAACTTCTCTCAATAAAAAATCGAACTTAGATTCGTTGGGGAATTATCTCTTTCACTATAATATAACATTAAAATCTAAAATCTTAGGAAGACCAACGCCTTTCAAGATGTGCATATATAGATCCGTCCTAACAAAACAAACTTATTTTATGATTTAATAAGATTCATATAAAAGTGATTAATCACATGACAAATGATATTTACTTGCTTTGTAGTTAAATAAGTATGGTCAACCGAGGTCAATTATTAATGTTATATGCTTAAAGTTTTCCCTAGTCGTCGATGAGGTTTTGTCTTAATGGCAAAGCTATTATTCGAAAACTTTAAAACCTTCTTTCAGTTTCATCGTGTGTGCTTAGTTTCATAAAAATACATTTTTTTTTATTATTAGATATTCATTGTAATCAATTGACATACTAAAATATAATGACCGATATATGACTATTTGATGTGCGAAAAAGAGTATCATCTAAAAATAGAATACTAGTTTAAAAGAGTTTTGAAAAACTAATGATATATGATTATTGTTTCTCTTTTTAGAGCCGCTAATTTGTATTATATTACCAATAGACAACAGTAAAATTGGTAATTTGTTTGGTGGGAGGTTGGTCTTTGTCTCAGAGTTGATCATCAACAACACAACCATGTGCGAGGCACTTCAATACTAGTGATTACCAAAAATTGGATATAAATTTTTTGGTGGTAAAGCTAATTATATTTTTCTCCAGGTAATATCAATTTACCCAGGTGTGATATATATAATATTCAATTTATCTCATATGATTTGAAAAAGAATATTTTATCTTTCTGTGAAACTTTTAAAAGAGCAATTTATCTCTTTCAACCGTAGAGTGTAACTCACTCGTCGAAATTGAGAGTGGGCATGAAAATAGTTTTGTAACATGGGGGGTAAAGTGCAACATTTATCAGTTATCACCACACAGGAGTAAAAAAATGTTATATTTATCATTACAATGAGGATAAAGTGCCACATATTAGATGAATATTTTTGTCAATTCAATTTATTCTAGGTTTAAAAATGTCAGGGATGCAATGTGAAACTTTTATAATATTATAGGGGGATAAATTAACTTTTTTTAAAACACATCACATGGGATAAACATTGAATTTTATACATATCATTGGGAAAATTGTCATTAACTTTATATTTCTCAATGTAAAGAAAACAAAGCCTTTATTTATAAACGATATTTTCAATATCCTCCTTTCTGTAACTCCGGAAAACTTTAATGGATTTGAATAAATAATTATGTAAAATTAAGATGCTAGCTTTTAACTCTGAACCCCAAATTGTTCTCAGCAAAAGAAAGATGAATCCCGTCTATAAAGAAGAAGAAAAGCTTAATTACATTTAAGAGGAAAAAGTGAGAAAACAGAACAAAAGAAGATGATAATAATAATTAAAGTTGTCATAAATTTGGTTAAGGGGTGTCGGTGCTCAACTTCCACGCTGCTCCACTATTTTTTCGTCTCCCATATTATGATGATAAGTACATTTTTTCATAAAACATATAACCTTCTAGAAACTGTTTGGTTCACAATTTTTGTATTAATTTAAACAAAATGCAAAAATAGTGTTTGCTCATTGCATAGGAAAGAAAAAATAATATTTAGGGCTATATTTGTTATTTTATTACAAATCATGTAGGAGCTAAATGTAAGAATACCCCAGTATTTTGTCTAATTGGTAAAACCTCTTTGTGTTATTTTAATTAGCAAAATTCCCATGTGTTCCATTTTTATTAGCGAAAAATCTTATTTAAGAATTCTTCATAAGTCAAGATAGAGGTCATTGCCAAATTTAAAGTTAATAGGGAGATTATTGATATTTTTTTAGATTACGAGGAATTTCCTCTCTTTTTTTATGTGGGGATATAATTATTATTTTTCTTGCAAAATATATATATTCCAACATAGAAGGAGCTTTTTTGCCAATAAACACAAGAAATATTTTTCTAATAAAAATAATAGAAGAGAATTGCTAGTTAGGCAAAACATTAGAGAACTTTCTTATTTCACTCGATCATAATAGTTACACTCATAATGAGTAAAATAACACAGGAGATTTTCTGACCATTAGGGATAATACAATGGGTGCTTTTACATTTCACTTCATTGCTTTTGTAAACATGGATATTTCTTGCTGCTTCTGCATTTTTTTTAATAGTATATATTTTGATGGACTAAATATGTATATTTCAAATATCGAGCTTAATTACTGTTAATTACATAATTACAAAAGAAAATGAAAGTAAGAACTTCAACGGAAGCAATTAAATTACCCTTAGATATTGATAATTGTATTTGGAATGTCTTTTTGCCGACTTATTTTCCCCCTCTTTTATTTCTAAGATGATTACCAACTAAAAATTATATGTAATCCAATCAGTTGTATAGAGTCTACTAGTTGGATTAGTAAAGAAAATTAAAGTATATTCTCATTCAGTCCGATGTGTTTCGAAAGAAATTAAATTAAATTTAAAACTTGAATACTTAGAAAATTATTAAA
Source organism: Penstemon newberryi var. newberryi (assembly GCA_030819805.1). Lineage (NCBI taxonomy): Eukaryota > Viridiplantae > Streptophyta > Magnoliopsida > Lamiales > Plantaginaceae > Penstemon > Penstemon newberryi. The sequence continues at coordinate 7,761,672 of JAUALY010000004.1, read as the reverse complement.
ACACCATATATAGCTACAAAACTCTTACGTACATACCAAACTCATTAAAACATAATTACACATATACCAAACTCATTAAAACATAATACATGTGACTTAACGTTACGGTAATCACTTTGTTAAAGAAATGTTGATTTGTTGGACACAAGGTGGAATTTAATAACTTTTTCTATATTTTGTTTATTGCATTTTTCTTCTTTAACGGATTAATTAATCAGTCCGATATTTTTATATTATGCAGAGGACTGATCATATAATAATTGGCCTAATCAGTTAATTTTCCAACAAAACAAACCTTTCTGTCATATACTTTTATAGTTCACATAATAATTTAATTGAAGAATCAAGAATCTCTTTATGCACTGCAAAATGTATATTTAAATTGAAAATTACAAGGTTCGTAGGAATCGGACATCAAACTTTGCATAGTATTTCATGGCACGATTTTCCTAGAACAATATATTAATATTTCACCAACCAATGCATGTCAGAGAAAACTAGTTGGCTATTTGCCAAATAGTGTTGGTGTTTAACAATCTGTGTATTTGAATATTTCATAAAAATATTTCTAACTTAAATCTCATCATAGATCAAATATAGATAATCTAACATATATTAACTTTAATAAAATTAGATTATATATCAACGTAAAAAGCTAGTAAGAAATACTTACTTGGATCGAAATAAACCAAAAAAACTCCAATCAATACATGAAAACTAGGAAATGAGACTGAGGCTTGCCGAAACAATTTCCTTAAGACAATATTTCCGAGGCTGTCACGGTGCATACAGTTTGATTCCCGGTAGTCTCCCAAGATACAACAGTCTGTTGTTCATTATTTGCACAAATAATGAACCCACGGCGAACCGAAGCAAACAGAAAATTTCGACATAAATTTAAAGTAGAGAAGAGAGTAATTTATAATTATTGTCGGAAAAAGAATACTTAATTGGCCAGATTAAGTCTCCTATTTATAGACACATAAATGTCTTTTCGCAAGAGACACATCGCTTGGATTGCACTGTTTCGGTCCAAAGGGTACCTCTTCAGATCGAACAGACGCAACCCTTAATTACTCTCAACTAATTTATTCACATATTAATTATAAAATCCAACAATCCCCCACATGAATAAAATAGTTCTTCGTGTCCCGACTCACAGGACATATTATGTCGAAGTATTCTTTAAGAATAATACCGCATCGAGATAGGTGAAATATTTCATCTTGAACCTTCCCTAGTTAAAGCTTATCGGATTTACTTAGCCAATCGGTGAAATATTTCATCTTGAACCGTCGGCTGTTGGTGTAAACCAAGACAATAAACTTAACACAGTACTAAACCGATTTGTTTCAAGTTCTCGGTTGTGTTCGTTTTGGCCCTGAACATTCTTGGTTATGCGAGTGCTTTAGAGAATTCCAACCTATAAAGAATTCTCAACGAGCCGACCCAGCTCACACTAACATAGGTGACCGCATCTATCAAGAGTATCCTACCATACTCCACTTGTTTTGACAAGATATAGACGTCATTAAAAGCCTTTGCTTAACCTATAAAATAACGCGGTAGGCTTGCACTTATTGCATCATAAGAATGGGATAGAGTTATACTCTTAAGTGCTTTCTTTTAAGTTAGCCAAGACTAGTTGTCCTATTGAACCTGGTCCGTGGGATCTCCAGTCGCCAGGTTAGGTTTCCGTACGAGGTAACTTAGTCAAATTTAGGCTTTAGGCCCATTCCCCTCGATGCACATACTACTCTCGAGATAAACCTTTAATATCCGGAATTAGGATTATCTCTTGACTTCATAAAGTCCTCCCATTTGAAAGTAGATGTCTCTCGGTATTGTATCAACGACAACGAATATGCCGTGACTTTACCATTACACATAGAATTTGTTGAGCTCTGTGTATCACCGCTTGATTATCACATTTTACGTATGGCTGACACAATTTTCAGTCATATTAGAATATCTTCCATGAATTTTGTGAAGCCACTCAAATTCTTCATTAGCTTTATCCAATGCTATGCACTCTAATTTCATAGTGGATTGAGCTATATTCAAATGTTTGGAAGATTCTCAAGAAATAGCGGTGCCTCCTAAATTGAATACATATCCGCTTATAAACTTTGATTTCTCTAAATCAGAAGTTTCATTTGCATTACTATATCCCTCCTGGGTCTTAGGATATTTTTCCAAAATATAATGCACATACATATGTATTCTTTCAAGATTCAAGCATTCTCATTAATGCATCCCAACGAATCTTGCTAAGATTGCTCATGTCTCCTTAGTTTATTTACTAGAGAGACGATGTCTGGCCTATTGCATTTTACGATATATGCGTGACATCTAATTTTATGAGCATACTCAAATTGTGATATTCTATCACATTTGTTCTCATGTAGCACACAAGATATTAATTAAATAGAATTATGAGATCCCTTAATTTCATAAGTATTTAATTTATCTATCACTCATCCACGTAATGTGCTTGAGATAATTTAATGTCATCACATGACCTCCAAATCATAATTGATTAAACCGAAGTTTTTCATATCATAAGTTAATATTTCCTCATGGATTTAATATTTTCAATATTAGTCTCAAATATTAACATATCATTTTCAATTATCCAATTTGTTTATATGGATACACTTGTCATATTTATTAATATGAAAGACAAAATTCGTTGATGACACTATCACAATTTTCGTGTCATTGTTTAGGAGCTTGTTAAAGATCAACAAGAAAATATAAAAGTTTCGCAAACTATATTTTCTTTTCCTTTAAAAAGTGGACCCTCTGGTTACTCCTCATAAATATCCTCATTTAATTCACCATTAAGGAAAACAATTTTAACGTCCATTTAATAGAACCTCGTTATGTATATAGCTATTAGAGCTATTAACATTCAAATAGATATCATCCTAATATCTAGTGAATATGAGTAAAAGAAGTAAAAATGTTTCTTTTAATAAGACAACTTGGCTACTCGTCTAGCCTAGTTTTTATCGATTGACTTATCGAAGTTTTTAAACTCTTGAACTTAAAAACTCGTCTACATCCAATTAGTTCACTCCTTGAGGTCTACCAATTTTATGATTGTAATTCATTGTCAATCGCCTCTTTCCAATACACAATATTGGAACCCGACATAATTTATTTATATGTTTGAGGCTCATCCTCTAATATATAAGGTAGAATGTCTACAAGAACCCGACATAATTTATTTATATGTTTGAGGCTCATCCTCTAATATATAAGGTAGAATGTCTACAACACGTCAACAAACTCATGTTGATTTAAGATGATCTCTTATGTATATTCTCGCAGAAACTGACCCTCTTGATCAAAATCAATGAAATATTTTCACAAAATATTCAATGACTTTTAAATAAATATTCTAGTCTAAAATGATTAGACTATAGTGTTTACTCTAGCAGAATAAATAATTTATAATTAACTATAATTATAAACTGTAAAAAGGATGTTTACTCTCGCAGAATAAACAATTTATAATTAACTCTAATTATAAACTGTAAAAATGTTTATGTAAGTAATATAATCAATAATATTACTTGATCATAATTTAATATCAGTAAATAACACTTACTGCAAATAAATCTGAACCAAAAGAAAGATCAATTTATAAGAGATGATTCTCAAATCCTTCTTACATTCTCAATGAATGTTACATCACGTGACTCAGTTCACATGATTACATTTATTTCAGACTTAAATACCAAAATATAAATTGCTACTGTTTATAGCATAAGCTAGTAGTAATTAATATTTTTAAGTTATTTTCTTTTTTCGGTGGTGAAACCGAATATCTGACCAAGTACCCCCACATTTTAAGGTATTTGGTTTTTTCTTCCCTTCCATAACTCATATGGAATAATATTTGATTTTCTTGTGTGAAACTCAATTCAATATGCAGTTAGGCATCTAATGAGTTTTCCCCCCACAAGTTATTCAGTACACCCGAATTTATAGAATAATATTACCCGCACCTTCTTAGGTTTGATTATTCCATTTAGCTACGTACTCAATTGAATAGAGTTGAGCTAGGTGAATTATTTTGACGAATTATTCTCAATTTAACACACTTTTGTTAAATGAATATAACGTATTCACCCCCACAATTCGGATATAAGGGTTTTTCATTTTCTTATTCCATTATCCGGATTTGTATTTCACAAATGCATCTCTTTGTATTTCGCAAATACATTTATTGCCTCTTATTTATTATTCAATAAATTGCGCAATAAAATTTATGTGATCAAATACATTTTAAACTCCACGAGTTAGTTATGATTTAAAATCACGTAATTAATCCAAAAGTTTGAACTCTTATACACATGATAATTTGGATTGCAAACAAATAAAATTATAATTATTTCACATATAATTTATAATTATTTCACAAATAATTTATAATTATTTCTCAAAAATAAATAATAAATATTATCAATATCTTCCAAATAAAATATTGATGTTTATTTCACAAATAAATATTATCAATATTTCCTCAATAAAATATTGATATAAATTATAATTATATCGAAAAAATTATAATTATTTTCACAAATTAATTATCAATATTTTCTCATATAAAATATTGACATGAAAATAAATTATAATTATTTCTCACAAAGTTATACCATTCTTTTCATACACAAGTTACCAATATATACTCAAATAAAATATTGGCATCAAAATAAATTATAATTATTTTGCAAATAAAGAATAATTATTTTCAAAAAATAAATTGTCAATATTTTCTCAATATATTGATATGAGAGTAAATACTAATTATTCATTTATTTCCACATAAAGATTATTAGTAATTCCATAAGCTTTCAAAGTGCCCCACATATGCATAAGTCGCACTAATTAAATAAATGTACATGAGCTATGAACCACATACTCATATGAGATTCATAATTTAATGCTAGTGTTATTATATTTACTCAAGCCAAATTTTCTATTTTTTTTTTTTTAATAGAAAATAATACATATGTACCCTTTCCTCATAATTGGATTCGTGAAGTCATAATTCAGCAACCATAATTATCGGAATAGTTGCTAATAATTTAAATAATTACCGCCAAAAGTAATTAGATGACGTCCCTTCACGAAGATATACATTTCGCTTAAAATGCACCGTCTCACGAATCATTTAAAGAGCACTGATGGCTTTTAGTTAATAACTCAGCAAACCACTCCCATAATTTCAAAACCATTTTAGATGAATTAATTAATGGAGTAATTGCCAATGCAACGCTTTACATTAACTTATCCCAATTATTAAAATGGCATAAATTTTAAATTTTGAGCCCTATGAATAACCGAATTTTTATGCAACATATGCATAAACGGTACAACTCTTCAAAATGAAAACACCTCTCTTCAATTTTAATCTTCAATCACCATAAATATGGTTTCGATTGATTGTTATCAATTTGAGAATTAATTAAAATTCTACTACTAACCACCCCGAAATTCAACATTACCAATTGTAACGTAAGATTAACAATCACATAAACATGAATAATGTAGCAATTCGTAGATGATCAACAACCAACCAATTCTCAAAGAGTATAGGTGGCGTCGACTCAATTATGCACCCATTTAGACACGAACACCCAAAACACTGATTAATAGAATAATTAAAAGACACTTAAATTATCAGAATCTGATGGGAATGATCATATTTACGGTGAAGATATTCTCGTCACTTTTCAAATTAGTAGGAAAAGTACACCCACCCCACTATTTCGAATTGAATGTCTCCAATTCTAATTAAAGAAATTTCAATTCCACATATCCAACATCATATTGAATTTAAAGTGTGTGTTTAATAAGAAATAACTCTTTCACAAAGAATACCGAATAGTCAATCTTTCTTGAAGATATATAAAGCATCTCTATTTCAATCAATTGTTCAGTGGCATTTCAGAGACCTTTTTCTTACGGAATAATGAACACTTTAGTTCATTACTGTAGAAACTTAGATCATGCCGTTGATAAATTTCTCCCGTAACCATTTTTAATGTGGTGATAATTACACAATACACAGTTAGTTAAACAAAATTATTGTCTTAAGATTGTTGGTGTTTAACAATCTGTGTATTTGAATATTTCATAAAAATATTTCTAACTTAAATCTCATCATAGATCAAATATAGATAATCTAACATATATTAACTTTAATAAAATTAGATTATATATCAACGTAAAAAGCTAGTAAGAAATACTTACTTGGATCGAAATAAACCAAAAAAACTCCAATCAATACATGAAAACTAGGAAATGAGACTGAGGCTTGCCGAAACAATTTCCTTAAGACAATATTTCCGAGGCTGTCACGGTGCATACAGTTTGATTCCCGGTAGTCTCCCAAGATACAACAGTCTGTTGTTCATTATTTGCACAAATAATGAACCCACGGCGAACCGAAGCAAACAGAAAATTTCGACATAAATTTAAAGTAGAGAAGAGAGTAATTTATAATTATTGTCGGAAAAAGAATACTTAATTGGCCAGATTAAGTCTCCTATTTATAGACACATAAATGTCTTTTCGCAAGAGACACATCGCTTGGATTGCACTGTTTCGGTCCAAAGGGTACCTCTTCAGATCGAACAGACGCAACCCTTAATTACTCTCAACTAATTTATTCACATATTAATTATAAAATCCAACAAATAGAATATATGAATATACCCTTTTCCCTATAGTCAACAAAAAAATGTTTTCTGTGTCCATAATACAGCAAAAATGTCAATAATAAAATCGCATCTCTCCCCCCTTAATCTAGTACTAAGAGTATTATTCTAACACATATCTTTTTTTTTTTTTTTTTTATAATATTCTAACAAATATCTTCAGTTTCTTATGTATGTGTTAATTTTTTAAGAAAAATATTGAAAACAGTCTAGAGGGTTAGAATATCTTTTTGTCGCGCACTAAAAAAAGGGTGGAGGCTTCAAGCTTCGTTACAAAAGTATTGTATTGAACTTTCATTCGTATTAGGCCATTTCCAACCCATAAAAAAAAGAGTGGAGGTTTCAGGCTTCGTTACAAAAATATTGTATTGAACTTTCATTCGTATATATTAGGCCATCCACAGGGGTGTATTTGGACAGCTCAAGGCACAACCCTGGTTATGGGATGCGCTGTTAGCGTGTCCCTTACCAACATGGCACCAGGTGGTGCCACTTGGTGCCACCTGGTGCCTTTACATTTATTTTTTTTATTCTTTTTTATTATAAATTAAAAATAATTATTAATAAAAAATAAAAAATTGAAAAAATTAACTACGAATTTAACAACACCTTGTTTAATTTAATTAACATTATTAATTTTAATTTTGAATATATAAATTTGCCTATGAAAGTAAAATTTAACAACATTATAGTATAATAAAACTCTTATCCATTATTAATTTTAAAATTATATATTTGTCTACAAAAGTAAAATTTATTTAACCACATTTAAAATTTGATTTGAAATATTTAAAATTTATTTAATCTCTAATATAATATAAATGTTAAATGTAAAATTGAGACAAAATGTAGAAATACAAAATTTGTATTAAATTACGCCAAATATTGGTACACGTACGTTGATACATATAAAAACTTATATAAAAAAATAAAATTACATATTATGTAGATACTAACTTATTCTTATTATTATTATTATTATTATTATTATTATTATTATTATTATTATAGATAATATAGGTGAGAGTGGGGGAGTTTTTTTTTAATTAATTGGAGGAGTTAGCCCTGACGGTTGGAGACTGTGCTCAGGGGGGTGTAGATTCACCCGGGTGGAGATTGACACCCCTGGGCTGTGAAAAGCCCAGTGGGTTGGAGATGCTCTTAACTGATCCAAAACGTACACTTGAAGCAAAATTTTGATTCGAGATTACATTTTAATTTATTTATGAATTGTAAATTTTGAAATTTCGAACACTTGACATAATTTACATTGGGTACGATATGTAAGGAATAAAACTATCTAAAACGGTAAAACCGTGAAGTGACACATGATATTTTATTAGTACTTATTAGGTTTGGAACAGTGAGATGTTCCAGCGTATAGCCGGAGGGTGTGGGATTAAATTAAAAAGTTTTATCAAGTTGGTGCACACAATTAATTTGTCAGGAGATTATATTAATCACGTTAATTAGTTGAAAGATTTCTTACATTATACTAATTGTGACAAAGATATCCTTGTAGATATGAGGCACATGGCAGTGGTTTTTATTAGCCGTTTTTGTTGGTGTATTAATTACATTTCGCTGAATATGTTTGTGTGTATTCTTCTAAAGTGAAAATTTTAAAGTGAGCATAACATTATGATTATAACCATACAAGATAATGTGTGCTCAAAAAGTGCCTTTTTCCCCAAAATATGAATTATGCATGGTCAAGTATATATATGTCTTATTCGAAATTCGCGAGTTGGAATTGGTTGCATAATTTGTGTTGAGAATAATATATAATGTCAGTAGTTCATAAAGAATATAACAATACAAATTCATTCTCAATCACTTTAAATGAAATAAAATGGACCAGCAAACACCAAATCAGTACATGGCAATGAGTAAACAAGAATTTTATCAATCACACAAGCGTTCGGTTCAACCAAAAAAGTACACAAACAAAAGCAAAAAAGTGACATATATATATAGAGAGAGAATTGCATTTTTGTTACTGAACTTTAGGTCAATTCTCACTTTTGGTACACAACTTTATGTGTTCGACACATTTGGTACAACGCTTTAATAAATTGTGACACATTTGGTACACCGTTAAAAATTGCCGTTTAATTGTGATGTGGAAATTAAGTCTAATTGCAAAGTTGCCGTTAAAACGGAAATTGCACATGTGTCCGTTTTAGCACGAATAATTATACAATATTGCAGAATTCGTCCCAAACTAATTACAAGATTGAACCGTCATTTTCATTAAATTAGAAATTTAATAATTGGACTAAATTCATGCAAAATGGTAAATTACGGGACGAAATTTGGCGAGTTGATATAGCTTGGGACGATAAACCAAAATTAGTAATTAGTTTGGGACGATATTCCAAAAAAATATTAAACTACGGGACGAAATTTGGTGAGGTGATATAGTTTGGGACGAAAACCCAAAATCACTAATTAGTTTTGGACATTTTCTGCAATTTTGCCTATATTATATAGAGAGATAAGACTTGCACTTTCAGTCGTTTTACTTAAAAGCCTCAAATCAACCCAGAAATCTGCATGCCTCCTTTTGTTTAGTGTTCAAAAATCTGCTGAAAATTTTAGCACAATAACACTAGTCATATATCCTTATATATATAGGCAAAAAATGGGCTATAAATATAGAATATAATTGGGTACCAAAATCCTCCACCTACGGAATTAATTTTAAGACATAGTTTTGAAATTGTGGGTGTTTAATTTCGGTATTTCGACCATGAAAACTTTCCTGAGTTTATGAGTTTGAAAATTTTGAAGATGCATAAGTGCTGATCATGATATGTGTTGGATTTGTATATATGCGTGCATGCTCTGGATTACACAAAGCCAACAAGTGATCATCATCCACAGTAAATATCTTTCTATCAAATTAATTATTGCAAGATATTGAATTAGAATTCCCTGGTTTTCAACAACGTTTAAATTTAGAAACCACGTGCATATCAATTTATTGGGCCAACAATTCAATTCAAGCACATAACAATACATCATTATAACAAATTCCGAAACAAACCCCATCTGCAAAATGAAGCAATGCAACAATTAATTCATAGAATAGTAATTCAAATTATAACCACAACAAATACAAGGAAAACACATTATGAACATCTTCGGAAAAAGAAAAAAACAACGAAAATCCTTACTAGATCTATCTCCACCTAATCAAAATCTTGAACCAATGATTCATTGAAAAAATCCCATTCTTATCATCTCAAGATTCCCAACAATTGCAATTGTTAAGGATTATGAAAAGAAAAAAAAAAAGAAAAAAATGGGGAGACATCATCGAGGTCTAAAGAAGTTCGATGTATTGGTAACTACTGTAGTTTTCTTGTTGATGACATATTCAGAAATTTTGAAACTGGGTGGCATGTAGAGCTTCTGGCGTTCCCATCGACCTTGATCTCCACGATATAATGATGGATGTCTGTCGATGCTCCAAAAACACTTGGTGCATCTAGACCGCACGGTATAAACCCAAAAGAACCCATGACTCTGCGGGCTAATGTACAAGTAACACCATCGCATGGGGAAAGCCACTTGAGGAAAACTGAAGCGGTAGGTACCGTTAGGCTTGAGTTCAAATAGAGAATTCTCTTTGTCAGTCATCTGGCACATGTACCAAATAGGATAGCCCCCATCATTGGATAGGGTTACTTCCACTTCCGGGAAGAAACTTTCCATAATGGATGATTTCACGGTGGGGATGAGAGAGAAAAGTACGATGATCGCCGCAACAATGGTGGGATTTTCAATGATGCTTTGTTTATTTGCCATGGAACACCAAGCATGACAATACATGGCAAAGAGGAGGTTGTTTTGCGTATTGGAGAAAATGTGTGTTTTTTTTCTTTCTTTTTTGGGTGATTGGAGTTTGACTCTCATCTATTTTTGGTTGGGATGGATTAATTGTAGCATTTTGCATGGTAAATGGGTAGTGAAAAGAATGAGAGGTTTTACCACTGCTTCAACTGAAAATCATCAATTTTTTAAATAAATTCATGGTGTTAGATTTACCATTTTTCTTGTTGAAAAGGACTGCTTATGGCTTTCAACATTTAATATAAGGACCAAAATACCATCTATCCCATTTTAGGGTCACACGTACATTCATTGACAAGTATATAATAATATATAACAAACTAAAATTTCAAATTTCAAATTTCAAAATTGCAACAATTGTCAACCCGTCATATGTGTGACACAAAAATGGATAAGTAAACAAAAAATAAGGGAATAGTTAATGTCTTGATCATTATATACATTGTCAATAAATATGATCACTATCACAAAAGTAGGTCATCTATATATGTAAAAATTACAAATACAACATGCAACATTTTATAGATGATCACCATAAAGAACGGTATGAAGCCGATCAATTCTTTGATGCAGATTGGAAGATGAAGATTGCAGTAAGAACTCCCACAAGGGCAGTAACTGCCAAAGCCACTGTTGGCAAGGGTGTTATGAGTCCAAAATTCTGCAAGAGTCGGAAAAGAAGTTAAAAAAAAAGAAAAGCCTCAAATATGCTTCTCTGCATTTATTGTAACCATATGCAATGACATTGACGCAAAATGAAAGAATCATAGCCAACACTCCAGCAAAAGCTTTGGGTAATCCAGCTACTCAGTTTCGGGATGTAAAAGGTATAAAATTCATGACTATTAAAATTTTGCTTTCTCCTGTCATACTAAGATAATTGACAAGAGGGTACAACAAATTTTCCACTCAACCTGCACTGGAGCACCCGATTATCAATGTTCTTCTTTCAGATTGGCAGAAATAGAGACTTCTACATTCCATACACAAAAGAAAACCAGTCCATCACTGTCGGAAGAAAAGGCTTCCTATATCCCACAATAACAAGCCTTCTTAATTTGGGGATACGACATGAGACATAAAGGCAATTGAATTGTGCATTGCCTGATCTTATAAATTTATCATGGCCCATAAACAAAGCTCTAATCTTTTCCTCTTTAATCTTTGACAATGCCTTCAAATAATGTTAATCCTCAAAGCACAATTTCCTATTCTATAATAGTATAATAATATATGTTACTTACAAGGGAATCCAAAGATATCACTTAACCCAAAGCTTAAGTTAGACCTTACAAGCATGCTGCAGAACAAGATCTTATTTAAATGGCTCGTGTACAGCTGAAATTTACGTGTAATATACAATCTTCTCCATCCAACATAAAAATGGATGTACCGTAAACATATATCTGTACCTTGTGATTTATACCATGGGGTGTAGGTAAATAAGCACAATTGATGAAATTGTAGCTTACAAAACAAGTGGTTCAAAATCACAATAAAAGCATTTGTAAGGTGCCATACCTCGAGAAGTCCTTTTCCAGTTGCGACTTCGACACTAAGAGCAACCGCAAAGCCAATCATCGCTACTCGCCCAAGCCATACATCTACACCACCACCCTCGGTGCTCTGCTCACATTTTATGGTAACGGATTTTGAATTGGACACAGAGTTTCTTCGGTGGAAAGGTCTCTGAATCACTGAAACAAAAAATGAATACCTAGAATTACATCGTTAAGTTCCATTATTCTATTAATTATTACCCTCTTCTCTTCAACTATTTACACTATAAACAATCACCACGAAATTTGACTGAAACAGAATCAAATATACTAAATACTACTTTGAGAAGATTGCTTACAGAGAGAAGAACCAGTGGCGAATGCGGTTCCGAATTTCCGCGGGAAAAGAGCTGAGGGAACAGATTTTGGTGCACGCGAGAAACTAATATCTGCAGAATATATATACACAACAATTATACATACAACATTGCAGTGCGAGAAATTAGAGACTTATAATTTGATTTACCGTGAACGGAAGAGTAGCAGCAGAGAGAAGAAGAAATTTGCGTAATGGCTGCCATTTCACTTTAGACCTCTCAATCTATATCCGCTTTGATTTTTCTTGTTCAGGGAAGAGAATTGTAGAGGCGAAGAAGGAAGTTAGGGGAAATTTGACACGTGTCATATCCTGAATGCCACTTCAAATTATATAAAGTTGCACATTTCGTTCATTTAATTTCGACTAATGACAAAATAGTCCATAGTTTTTTGAATCCGGTTTCTTTGGTTTTCATATAGCATAAACAAACCACTTCTTTTATTTTCATTAAAAAACATATCTTATCTATTATCTCTAAGAAAAATATAAACAATTTCTATTTTTATTTTACATAAAATAATATATCTCTTGAATTACTCATCTCACATAACAAACATAATTTAACACAAAGTAGCATGCTATGTTTCTTACAATTTTTTTCTTGTTTCCATAATCTCTAAAATGTCTATATATACTATTTATTTCATCTCAAAAATCCAAACAAACAATATATAAAACCTTATAAATTTTCTGAAATCTCGATTTATTTTTGAAATCATTTTCAGAAGAAAAAAAGACAAACTTGCCCTTAGAAATCTTATCTTTTCCAAATTTAATTTTACATAATCATCTAGTTGGCCCTTTAATAGTTTTCTAATTTTAAGTCAAAATCTGAAATTTGACATAGTTTATTTAAGAGGAAGAATTATAATAGTTTTATTACTTAAAAAGTTTAAACCAAAAGTTAATTTTGAAAAATTATTAAACCACGAACCCCATTTCTCAAATCCACATTAATTTTGTTTCTATTGTAAAACTATAAAATATTTTCGGGAAAAAGCAAACCATCCTGATTTTATTTATACTCTTATTCTTTTTCGTGATATTAACAAAATTCCCCCTTTTGAAATAGCTTTTTCCTACAAAGTACATTTCACATTAAATATTAATTTTAGATCACTAATTTCAGGTCCTACTTTTGACGACATAAATATAAAAACATTTGGAAACTAAGAAGCATCAAATATTAAGAGACTGGTAGAAAGATGAACAAATTATATTTATTAACAAATTAAATTGTACAAGTTTGTCTGAAATTAACAGCCAGAAGGCCACAAACAAGTAAAAAACCAAATAGAAATAAACGTGTTCAACCTCGCAATAAAAATCCTAGAAGCGCTTTAATTCTCTCCTTTTTGTCTGATAAAATCAAAGCCCTGTCCAAAATCACATCCACTCTATTCAACATTAGCTTCTTGAAGCTCTAAACCATATTCGCAACAATGTCAACTGTTCTCCCATATGGAGTTAGGACCCAAATCAATTATTCATCATTTCACAAATTCAAGAAAAACCCACAACCCCCGTCTTCCAATTTACCTCAGTCTTCATCTTGGTTGAGGCAAAGAGATGGACAACAAAGATTATTGTTGCATAGAAACGGTTCATTTCTAACCCGGGCGGAAGAAAAAGCTCGGGGTCGCTCAACTCAACCTCAGCCCAACTCAGAAAATAAGCTTCAGGTTATTTTATTTATCTATATCCTATTTCTCTTGAATGGTTAATCTTAAAAAATCGTATGTAACTTTTGAAGTCCCATTTCACATTTGCACTTTCTGGCTCCAGTGGATGAAGTAAAAGTGAGTGTAACCCATATATGTAAAAATTGTCTTAGGTGAGTGGTTCATGAATGGTAATGCGAGATTTTTGGGAAGTTTCAAAATATTGAATTTTGGTTTTGAGAATTTTCTGATTGATTCAGATAAATCATATAATGGATTTCAATATAGCAGGTTGAACTTTGAGTCTCACTGCTTTGCTAATTACTACTGGTGAAATGACCTAAATTGATTTCATTGTATCAATTAGCAATAAAAGAATTTAGAGCCAGGTACTTTTCTTGATTATGGTTCTCCATTTAATGAACAATAGGACAGGGTGGAATTTGTGCAGTAAATATTTGAAACTTTGACTAATAAGTTGTTGGCATCAATGGTACAAACAATGTAATTATACCGCCCTTTCCCGCAAATAAAGTTGATTTGGGCTATCTTGTTAATTATGTTCATGATATTAGGACTTGAGTCCACCTGGAACATGTGACCCTTTATGTTCCGTAGATGAAACAAGCTCTGAAGATTTTGAAGCCAGTTATAAACCAAAGACAGATTTTCTGAAAGCTCTTGCAGTTCTTGCGGCTGCTGGAACTGGAGCACTCGCAATAAATCATTCTTGGGTGGCAGCAAATCAGGTTTATCTTCAGCTGTCTGAATCTTTGTTTGAATCAACAGTTCTTGTAATGAAAATTTGTTTATTTAAGCACAGACTTGTTATTGATTAGGATCTTGCAATGGCATTGTTATTTGGAATTGGGTATGCTGGAATAATATTTGAAGAATCGCTTGCCTTCAATAAAAGTGGAGTGGGACTTCTGATGGCCGTTAGTTTGTGGGTCATACGGAGCATTGGAGTAAGATTTATACTTCCTCAGAGTTTCATATTTAACTTTTTATCTGCCATTTCCAGTATTTCTATGAGTGTGAACTTTTTCTTTGATGAAGCTTGCTCTTGAATTGAGCAAGTTGGCTGTGCTTTTCATGCGATATTGGATTAATATTGGGAATCTAACCTTAAGATGGCGTAAGTTAACTGCACCTCGAGCCCATCACTACCTTCTCCTTTCGAATCTATCCAATAATATCTGTAATATATGAAGTTGTTGTCTTCAACTTAATTTCTTTGTGGTTAGTTTGTTATTAATATTAAGTGTTGTATAGATAAGAAGGGGCTGGGCTAATCATATGTTGTTCAATCAAGGTTAAATAATTTTAGGCCACACTATATCATCCTTTTTGCAGGCCCCTTCAACAGAGGTAGCTGTTTCAGAGTTGTCTCATGCATCTGCTGAAGTTAGTGAAATAGTATTCTTTTTGCTTGGTGCAATGACCATCGTAGAGATAGTTGATGCTCATCAAGGATTCAAGCTTGTCACAGATAATATCACCACTCGCAAGCCAAGAACTCTGCTTTGGGTGGTAAATGTTCTTCATACACCTTTTCTGTTCTTCAAACCACCCCAAAATGAAATTAATTAGCTAAATTTGCACATAGAAGTTAATTTCTTAAAAAAACACCTTATAATTCGTGTGGTGCCAGATAGGTTTTGTGACATTTTTTCTCAGCTCAATCCTTGACAACTTGACCTCTACCATTGTAATGGTGTCATTGTTGAGAAAGTTGGTACCTCCTGGAGAGTACCGTAAGTAAGTGCCGCCATTTGCACTTCCTCTGCGTATAGAACCACTTGATTGTGTGACGAGAAGTTGTAAATGTATTTGCTTTACAGGATTCTTGGTGCGGTTGTTGTTATAGCAGCAAATGCTGGTGGAGTGTGGACCCCGATTGGCGATGTTACTACTACTATGCTGTGGATACATGGTCAAATATCGACATTGCAGACAATGAAGGTTATATGATCATTTAGTATACTATCTGGTTTCCATATTATGAAATAAAAAAAAATTGATACCATAAATTTACTCTTCTTTTGTGGACACAGGACTTAGCAATACCCTCGGCCGTTTCCCTGGCTGTCCCTCTGGCTCTCATGTCCTTCACGAGGTACCCTTTTTTCATGCAGAAAGAAATAAGTATTAAAAAAAACAAATTCTTGATATCTAAAATCAAATTACAATTCTCTTTTTATCCAGTGAAGTAAATGGTAAGCAAAGTTCAGAAAATGTTCTGGCATCTGAACAGATGGCTCCTCGTGGCAAGCTTGTTTTCTCCGTTGGAATCGGTGCCTTAGTATTTGTTCCAGTTTTCAAAGCTTTGACTGGCTTACCACCTTACATGGGTATGCTTCTTGGACTCGGAGTCCTTTGGATCCTTACTGATGCCATTCACTTTGGTGAATCTGAGAGGCAACGGTTAAAAGTACCACAAGCTTTATCGCGTATCGACACTCAAGGAGCTCTTTTCTTCCTCGGTATCCTTCTATCAGTCAGCAGGTACTATATTTATACTTCGATTATTGTATATTATTATTTTTTGGTTTCCCAAGGGTTTAATCCGTTATTGTGTATTATTATAGATATAAGTACATAGTTCCTATTGAAATTCATCGTCTTCAGCTTGACATGACCAATAAAAATATGGCGTGCTACTAATGATTAAAAGTGTAAAACCCACCTTTCCTGTTAATTTGATGAAAGAAAAATTGCACTTTGCCCCTTACATTTTAGCTAGTTTACACTATGTCCCTAACTGTTTTGTATTTCCACTTGCCCCCTTGATCTTTGTTACATTTCACAACCTTTAGCTTATCTGCGGTGGGCACATCTCCATATAAAATGTTTGAAAAGATTACACTTTACCCCCTAACCTTCGACTTTTGCACTTCACTCCTTTAACTTTTGACCATTTCGAACTTCACTACCTTAAGGCACCACCGAACTGCCAAAGGTCTTGAAATGCAACAATTTATAAAGCTGAAGATTCAAATGCAGAAGTGAAACAGTTACGGACTAAAGTGAGAAATGGCTTTAAAATGGAGGAAAATGTGATTTTCCCTTCTAAAAATGTTAAACCTACGTATGCAAAATATTTGTATTACAAGTGCATGTCAATGTTTTTTGTTCTGATAATAGCCTGGAGGCCGCCGGTATTCTACGGGAAATAGCAAATTATCTCGACGCCAATATCCCAAACGTTGAACTAATTGCAAGTTCAATAGGAGTTGTATCGGCAGTTATAGACAATGTCCCATTAGTTGCAGCAACAATGGGAATGTATGACCTCTCGTCTTTTCCTCAAGATTCTGAGTTTTGGCAGCTCGTAGCATATTGTGCGGGTACTGGTGGATCTATGTTAGTCATTGGCTCTGCTGCTGGTGTCGCGTTTATGGGAATGGAAAAAGTCGACTTCTTTTGGTACCTACGGAAGGTATATACATCACATCAAACATATGTCAAAACTTATTGAGTAATTGGCATTTTGCACCCTGGAAATACACAACTTTTGGCACTTTGCACCCTAAAGTTAAAAAGTTGACCCTTTAAACCCTCAAATTGCATATTCTTAGCAAATACAATGGAAATTTTGCACCCCATTAGGGTGCATTTCGCCGAAGAATATGCAATTTAGGGTCCAATGTGCCAAAATAGTGTATTTCTGGGGTGCAAAATGTCAAATTACTTGGACTTATTTTTTGGTGATTTTGATGATATATTTGTTTACTTATTTTATTTTTTGGCAGGTAAGTGGCTTTGCTCTTGCCGGTTATGCTGCAGGTATTGCTGCATATATTGCTATGCATAATGTCAATTTTTCCCTTCCGGCAACTATAGCTCAGGTCCCGTTCCTTTCTGGTTCATAAATAGAAACGAGGGACACCGATGGTTTGATTTCCGGGTGACCTTGGTATCGCCATATGAAAATATAGCAAAAAATGTGATATGTAGATGACTAGCGCAACATAGACGATGTATTTAATTTTCTGTAGATCCTTGACAAAGACGGAATAAAGAGGACATACTTTTTTGTTTAGTGGCTGTTTTTGTAATTTGATAATTGAAGATATCAGATAGTCAAATAACCTTGTGTTGAAGCTCTGGTGGGCATTAAAATGTAGTGATGAACTTGTTTTTTCCATGGCCAGTGTAAGAAGAAGAATTAACGTACAATTGCTATTTGCATTTTAAATTGAGAAAATGGCAGCAGATTTAGGCAGTCTGTTTGTGATCCCTGTTTGGTTCTCACACTTGATCTTTTAATTCTTGGGTTAAACAACGCCTTAGACCATCTTCATTGGGGAGAATATAAAATTCAAACCTTATTTTTTTATGCTTGTAGTATTTTGTAAGGTGAAATCTGTATTGAACCTTTTGGCTAAATTTAAGATCATTTTTAAGAATTGAATGATAGAGAAAAGACAAACTGGTTATGGAGGTTGCATTGCATGAATGTATGAATATGATAGTGGTTATACTTATGTCTATCCATTGTACATGGCTGCAAGCGATTATATACACTTCAATATATGCCAACAAGCTCAGGACTAGCTATAATTTATAAAGGGTTTTTGTTAAGAAAGGTTAATAGTAAATCCTTTTCAAAATGAGGCACTATTTTAAATTAATTTAACCCTATTTAATATTACAATCCTGAATAAATTAAACTAATTCAAAAACTTTTAACGTACTTTGCATTGGGTTATCTTGGTAATAAGTTTTTATTCACATGTCGGTATGTAATGAAACATTGAGATATCTAACAAGTTCTTTTTTTTTTTTTTTTTTTTATGATTCGTAAGACTATTTACCCCCACATCCTTGCCCTCAATCTCACTAAAATCGCCTCTTCCCTTATGAGATAATTTGGAAATTATTTTTATTTTTATTTTTTCTGCTTCTTGCTAATTGTATTTTGAATGATTTTGTTTAGTTGTGATTTTATAATAAAGTCCATCTCCCTTTATTAAAGAAGAATTGAAATTTTATGAGACTAATTGGGAGAGGAATAAAAAATTCGAAATTGTGTTCTTGCTAGAGTACAAATTTTGGGAAAAAAAAAAAAAGAAAAGAAAATCAATATGGCTTTATTCTTCCTGGAGATGCTTCAAGTTACTATATTATAAATTTTTAGCTCCACAAAAACTTCATAAAAATAAATAATTGAAAATTTAAGAACTTCTAATATAGATATCAAATTACGGAACATTGTATTATTGAAAATGTTGATAAGAATATCAATATGTGATTGATTGATTTAGTGGAATAGACTAATCATTATAATGTAGCGAATGCAAGTTTTAATTTTTGTTAGGAAATGTATAACCCGTCTTGAAAATGATCAAGTTAAGTTAAAGACGAAAAAAAAATGTAGATGAGAAATCACTAAATTAGGAGACATTAAAATTATTTTAGCAATTCTATAAGATTGGGAAAAAAAAAAAAAACTGAGAAGAGAGAGGAAAAATATTCCAAAGCTAACGAGTAAAGACTACCAAAACGCTTTACCAATATAAAAATATGCAAACTCTTGTGTTACCGGCAGCTCGCTCCGGCATCGCACCACCAGTTCCGCCGGCGTATTTTTCTAAACGCTTATCCTTTCATATCCCTCGGCCATTACTTCGTTTTAACAGCCCCCTCGATCTTCATTCATCTCTTTCATCACTGAATTTACTCAAAAGTTTATCTTCACCTTACTTGATTCTCAATAATAACAGTAGAAAAACCCTAGCTTCCGCTCCCATTGCTGCTGCTTATAGTTCTCCAACCGATGAGTCTGAAAAGGCCAAACTTGCTCAGGTCTCTTTCTCTCTCTCTGTACTTGTTTGTGTTAGCACAATGCTTCATTTTATGGATGTGAATTACAAAAATTGATTGTATGTGCTATGTAGTGGAAATTACGGTGTTGAGAATTTAACGATTTTAGAGTGATATGATTTGATTTAAAGGTTTAGGGTTTCGGTGTATGTTTTAGCTAAACTAGGGATTTCAAGCTTTTTAAGGATTGAAACTCAGCATTTCCTTTTAATTTATTTATTTATGTTATTTGAGTTCGAAAATCTGCTTAATATGTTTACACAACCAAAATGCACGCGTGTTTCTTTCCGTTTACATGCTGACTATTGTAATTGAGGTCCTCAGTGAATTCTAATGCGCTCTTTATAGTAGTTTGCATAGCAGTTATGTGTACCAGCAAAAATTATCTCCAAAGAAATGCAGAAACAGAATATAATTCAAGATTTTGGTTATGTTACTTAGTATTTCTTGTTAAAACTACTATCATCATTGTAATATGAGGGCAATTAAATTGATGTGAGATTTGACGCGCATGCCTTAGTAAATGCTGTGAAGTATCCAATTATTATTTGATTTACCCTTACAAATATCAGTTCCGAATTGTCAATTTTAGGTTTCAAAAAGATTAGAGAGTACTTCGAGGTATTTCAAGAGATTGGGAAGTTTTGGTTTCTGGGGACAGCTAGTTTCTACGGTTGTTGCTGCGGTCATCCTTTCGTTCTCTATTGTTATTACTGGGAAGATTACATCACCTGTTACCTTTTATGCAAATGCTGGTGGAATTGCAGCTGCTTTCATTTCTGTGTTCTGGTCTTTTGGCTATATCAGGTTATCGGATAAACTTCGGAAATCAGCCAATGATCCTTCAAAGGTAATAAATGAAATTTGAATCTGATATAACATTATAATTTATTTTTGAGATTTCCTAAAGTGACAGTAATTTGTTAGTATTTTTAAAAATCAAATGCCTTATATGACACATAAGTTTATTACACATATAATGGGTAACTAGGAGATCATAATATAGATGATGAAAAAAGAAGACCAAATCAAGATCTGCGTAAACATTCCCTATACATTGTCATCATAGAGCTTGAACAAATTATAGTATATGTTCATTTTGTGGCCTTAGAGTGTTCAGAGGTAAATGATTCTCGTGTTGCTGGAGTCATTTGATACATTGAGGTAGATGTCAGGTTTCCACTGTACTTTGACTTTCTGTCAGATCACATACAACTTAAAAATTTCATAATATTTGACAGAGCTGTGTTAGATCAGTCATAACCGAACTCTAAAATTTAGTCCCGTAACTTCTGGGTAATGAATTTGGACCTCCTAAATAAGTCCTTCCATCCAGACTTTTGATATCCCTGCAAATTAAAAAACGTATAGCAAAAATCATTCGACGGACCCACTTATCTTCATCCAGGAAAAAATGAATGGAAAGTCTTCATGTTTAGTTTATGATTAAGATGCCAACATAAGAATTGTGAGTTGAGATGACATAGAGTGACCAAAACATGAAGAGATGTTGAGAGAAGCAGAAGCTCAATGAATATAAAAAAGACTCATGCAATGTTTGGAACTACCAAGGGGGCTAAAGGTCATCTGAAGGTCAGAGACTTTTGGGTGAACTGCAGACATTAAAGAACTTCCTGCCCTGCTAATGATCAGTTGAGGACATACATTTTACAATATAAGAACTATACTAGAGTTGTAAAATTAATAGGATTATCACGTGTAATATTTAGAAAAGTAACCAAACTATTGCAGCCTTGTATAAGCGATATCTGAAGTCAAGCATATTTCAAATTTCAAACAACCCCATCAAATATCATCTGTAAAACGCAGATATATAAAGAGAAAGAAAAGAGGAAATGATAAAACTACATTAAAAAATTGGTGATGTACATGAAGCCGATGTTAAGAAGTGTGAAAGGGATGCCAAAAAAAGTCATTGTAAGACTCACTAATATAAATTACAAAAGAATAATTGCTTGCGCATGTGGTCTTCTACTTCAGCCTTCAAATATGCACTAAACCCTTATTCTTTGCACTCTTAATAGTGGCAATACCTAATGTGCTTGTGCACAGTGTTTTGATACTTGTCTGCACCCCCTAACCCCAAATGTACCTAATTCACTGAACTTTCAATATGTAGGTTCGCAATGTCATTCCATCTTATCAAATATGACATCAAGTATTCTGAATATTTCTAGTTCGGTTAACAAGTTAAAAATGTTCTTTCAGGCACCCCCTCGTGCAGATGTTGTAAGCAGTCTTAAAAACGGAATAGCTGTAAATCTTTTGGGTATGGGTGCCGCTGTACTCGGTATGCAAGCGACAGTGGGTTTTTTGGTAGCCAAAGCTCTTACAACTTCAGCTAATCCTTATTATAAAGGGAATAGTCCAGTCCTTGCCTTGGATGTGTTCTTGGTGCAGGTACCATTTACAAATTAACTTCAACTTGCTTATCATCATTACATATACCCAGTTTTACATCATTCTTGATGTCGCAATCTGAATCCTAAATTTATATATATATATATATATATATATATATATATATATATATATATATATATATATATATATATATATGTTGTTTTTAAATTGATAAGCAAACTTTATCTTTGCAAGCAAATCACTCATATGCTCGTTCCATGGGTGTCCATTCTTTTACAGGCATCGGCAAACACAATACTTTCACATTTTCTAGGACTTGTATGCTCCTTGGAGCTATTGCGCTCGGTCACATTGCCGCCTTCAGACAGTGTTCCGATTCCTAAGATTGCATGATCTGTATTAGCTTTAGTAAAAGCATTTGGAAACGGAAATGAAGACAAAGTAATCAGATTGTCTTAAATGGGATCTTGTATTTTATCCAGATGTAGTAGCTAGTGTTTTAGATGCAGCTCTACATGTCATTTTGAGTTCAACAAAATTACATTCCCATACCAAGCATTTGAAAAAATAATTCTTTTTCCTTTTTCTGCAGTATGTAAACTTTTAATCTGATTCACGTATAATATTCTTTTCTCAAAGAATTGCAGTGGATTATTTCTCAAATATATATGATTATGCATCTGAAAGAGAATAATTATACCTAGTTAGATTTGTATACAAGAGTAATTAATCTTTTTATTTATTAGTATATATAGGTCTAATTATTTGAGTTACATTTCATCTTTTGTATACATATTTTATACAAGGTCATTTTCAAAATTCACTCTCTATTAATTTTTGTATTCTGCCCAAGAGAAATTCGAACCTCTGCCCAAATTATCTGCATATTTTTCTGATAACATTTAGTTTATGTAATTTCTTTTTATTCTTCATATAAATTACTTAGCCTAAGGTAATGCCCCTGGGGTACAACATGGATTCGAATAAAATCAAACTGAAACAGTCCAAGCATATATATTTTTCTCCTCATCGAAATTTAAAATGTATTTATTGATAAATGAACCTAGCACACATGACCTTTAGTCTTACCAAATATTGACGTTCGAGTCACTTGTGTCTTTTAAGAATACTTTCGTCACTTTTTCGTAATTTAAACCAAACTTGAAAGAATTATTAATAGAACATATTGTTTAAACTTAATTTAATATGTGTACCAAACTGAGATTAAGCGAGCTTTTATCAATGAACACATGTCGAATATCAAACAGTTTGGTGATTTAATGTTTACCATACAAATAATCAACAGAATACATAGACAAATGATCAGAAAGTCTTTTTTTTTTTTTTTGAACGGGCTCCTCTAAAGCAACAACAAGCAATAAAAAATTAAATATTTGTTTTAACAATTACAACACCAAGGCAACAAAAAAATTGCAACTCTACTCGGCGACACACTTTAAACACATTATCTCATCTACAATCCTGACATTTTAAGGTAGATAATTAAAAAAAGAAGGAAAACTGCAGAACCCAGTTTCACAAATTTCAAGCACCACAACCAAATTCATATTATCATGATTGTTCTCATATCCAGCCTACAGCTTAACAATGACAAAATTACTATAAATGAGTCGCAAGAACCAAAAATATCTAACAAATTGGACAAACTATTAAAGTGAATGACAGCCCTTCCAGATGGTTCTGAAAATTTCTTTCATCCGAGGCTAGATGCTAAGTAACCACCAAAAGGTACCTGAAATTTGCATACAAATATTACGGGTGGAACAAATACGCAAACCATAAGCTGTCAATATTACATAAAAATTCTCGGATTGCAGACATGGCAAAACTCCCTTAAAACTTAAAGATTTGCTTGTTTATATCAAAAAGATAATACAGAATGATGAAAGTCATATTCCAGGTCCAAAACTGTAATATGGAGATCATGTATGTTGTAATACAAGTGTATTTCCTCCATCAAACTTTATGAATCTAAGTTAATGAACTAAGAAGTAGAAAGTTGTACCACGAATATATATATATTATATATATCCTACAAATTAGAGTAGAAATTCTACAAACACTATAATACATGCTTTTTTATTTAGCTTAATATAATTCTTTACTTTTTTCCATAAATGCATAAAGAGTTTCTAATGTTGCATATTTTACATGGACTGTGAGCCCCAAAACTACGGATGTGATGTTCACAGGTGTAACATCCGAGATGGGCGGGCAACTATATCCACTAGACATGGCTTGTTTCTAGCATGTTAGAGTACCAAAGGACTTTATAAGGCACATGAAATTTGAAGACACAAAGATAAACAACCATATGTTCTCAAATACAAAAAGATAAACAACCATACATGCAAAGGGGACGATCAGAGAAAGAAACAGAGAGATTACAATGAGTCTACTGGATCTTCTTCTCCTTGTTTGAAGGCAATGGAATCTTGCTCAGTATCTTATCATCAAAATTCCGGTATTGTATCCGAGCTATATTATATGCTACATTCAGCTTGTCATCAATTGGATTTTGATACTTGGCATACAACACAGGCAATGATAAACTAAGAAGAACCCCTGTCATGAAGAATTGCAAAATGAACCAGATGATTATTTGAAAAAAAAGGTACGTAAAATAATGAAGAAATCCATACATACCGATGTAGACCAGTGTAAGAAAGTTGAAGAAACTGCCAACATAGGAAACAACCCACAAGCTTATAGCAACCTAACAAACAAAACCCATTGGACACATTATTCCTCCAAATTAGCCGTATTATAATCACGATTGACAAACAAAACATCTATTAAGCAGCACAACAAATTATAACACCTGACTAAAGAGTCTCCAGTTTCCACCAATTGCAATATCATGTGCAATCGCCAATGCATGATTTACCCAGACACGCATCTCATCAGCAGCCTTCACAACATTCTCTTCAGAAATCTCGAGATTGGGGAGAGGCGGAAGAGGTCTAAAACCATGGAAACCATTCGTTCATTAAGTCCGCGCAAACAATCAAGATATTAAAACTCACAACATCATAATACAGCCCAAAACCCCTTACTCAATAATAAGAAAAGACAGAAACAAGAATCCTTCTGTCTTTCAATTTAAAATCCATCAACTACTTTCCAAAATAAGACTTATAATAAGTCAGTGTAATCCAACACAATAATGCAATAAATCCAGTAAGTAATTATAGAAGTGTCTTTGAACTTTTACCTATTGAGAAGCGATGCAGATTTAGCCCAAAAGAACAAGATTACGACAAGTAACAATAAAACATTGGATACAAAGGAAAGTAAATTGTATCCGGCTCGTTCGAATAGGAACCATAGGGCAGTCGATCCCACAAGCAAACCTACGCTACTGCACCATCTCTTCCACAATAACACATCAGCAACTGCAGAGTTTAAAATCAAATGGACTTAATTACATACTGGAGAAATGGATCAATAAACTGATGAATAATTAACAATTAGATGAAATTTATGCATAATGAAAAATGCGTGAATTTTTTAAATGTAAAAATATGAATAAGACCTGCTCCACCTCCGAGCGCTGAATGAACATATTCTGCCATGGCGATTAGGGTTTCTGAACGGAGAGTTCGATGAGAAAGGTGGAGAGATTCAGAGAATAAAGGGAGGGAGAATCTGAAGGGGGAGATTATGGCAATTTCGGAATTTCACTGTCAAGTAAATAGAAAAGTGCAATACACAAAATTATTTTTTTTTTGGTAAAAATTTATCCACACCAGGTCTGGTGAAACCCAAAGTAACTACATGACAAGTGCAATACACTTATTTTTCGATTTGGATGTAACTCCCAGTAGAGTGACCAATCACAAAGCAAGTGCAATACACTTGTTTTGTGGTTGGATGGATTTGACCAAACTAGACTTGGATAATTTTTTTCCAAAATACACATATCTTTTCTAATTACGCTTCAAGAAGAGGAGAAAAGCTTATCAAGTACTTAGGTAGTGATACAAATTCTACTAATTAGGGGTGGGGCATTCGGTATCGGGTTTCGGGAACCCGTCCCGTCCCGTCCCGTCCCGGTCGGGATTTTGTAGTTTGGGACGGGAAAATCCGACAAACTAAATCGGGACGGTATTCGGGAAATATTTCACACCCGATTGGGAAAACCGAATCCCGAATTTCTTATCATACAAAATAAATTACCCCTTTCAATCAATCTCTTACTCCCAAACCCATGCCTCCATCACCTATCCCATGGTCTTGAAATTAACAATTCATGACCATAAAGAAAAATATAATCCTATGAAGGAGCAAAATAAAGAAAAGTGTGATATTTCTACCATATAGGAGTTTAAAATTATTATTTTCGGGAAACCCGAATCCTGATCCCGAAAACCCGATATTTATCGGGAAACCGAGATACCGGGACCAAGTCAATTCAAATGGAATTCGAGTAGTAAAAATCAAAACCCGAATCCCAAAAATCCCGTCCCGAATTACCCGGAATCCCGAAATCCCGTCCCGATCCCACCCCTACTACTAATTGCTACAATTTATCATTGTATTTTCTAGTGTATTAACAACTTGGTTAAATTTTACTATGAATAATAAAACATTCGTTGTTCACAAACGAATATATTGTAATGATATTATGAAAAAAAAGAAAGGAACACATATAATTACACCAATTTGTGTTATGTGATTGAATCGATTTGGATTCCGCAAGAGTGTTGAACTAAAAATAAGAAGACGTGAAAACTAAGATTGTTGTGTGGTCATGCTGGCCTCCCTTGGCAGTTGGCATCATTTGTTCAACAAACTTTATTTAATGGCGTTTGGTGAAATCTACCGACTTCGATTTGTTAATAAGTTTGGTTTAATACTTTAAACTTTCACAAATTCTTTTTTAAAATTTAAACACAAATTGTCAGATTGAACTCTAATCAAACCAAGCAAGAGCTATGTACATATTTTAAGTTATTAAATCGAACTCGAATCAATTTCCAAAATTATTAAATTAATGCTATTAAGTTTATTATAACAATCAGCCTGAACAACTTTTATCTATTATAATTTATAAACTCAAACTTATAGGAACATATGTACTTTTCCGCCCAAATGATATCACATATCTAAAAGAAAGAATTGTACAATTCTTGCCATTTCAAATGAAGCATTAAGCAACAATCCTGGTACAAGGAATCATATATCCATCTAAACAACAAGATCATAAATTTCCCATGTAATAGAAAGGATAAATGTTCTAAGCCTACGCACCGCCAATTCATTTCTCAGTCTAAATCTACACATAGAACCTGATAGTAACTCAAGTTCGCTAAGTTCAGTCTTTATATATCACCTTTTGATCGTCAAGTAAGAGATTTAGTATGACTGTGAAACATATCTCAATCACCTCTAAATATCATCGTTATCTGAGTCCCCATCCTCCTCGGAAGATTGTTCCTTCTGTTGTTCTTCTCCCCCTGCTTCTGATTTTATCTTTTTTTCT
The DNA here is from genome assembly GCA_030819805.1 of Penstemon newberryi var. newberryi. Classification (NCBI taxonomy): domain Eukaryota; kingdom Viridiplantae; phylum Streptophyta; class Magnoliopsida; order Lamiales; family Plantaginaceae; genus Penstemon; species Penstemon newberryi. The sequence goes on along the minus strand of JAUALY010000004.1, from coordinate 7,733,821 downwards.
TTCTTCTTCTGCTTTTTCTTCTGACGTATTGCACGTTTCTTTGCTGTACGCTCCTCTGCAGCTTTTAATCTTTCTTCCCTTCTTTTGTTGAATTCAGCTACTTCTTTTCTTTTCTGGAAGTCAGCATCCATCCTTGAAAGTCGGTCTTGTTCTTTCCGTCTCATTTGACGATACTGTCACCAAAATACCTCCACAATGTAAGTTAAAAGGTCAAACATCCGTGAAAGAGCACCTAAGTCAGCTTGTTGTGTTCAAGTAAAAGGGGAGACATCATGTTGCCAATTAATGGACTTGAAATATATGAATGTTTTAACAGCCATAAACTCATGTTTCAAAAGTTTTAATGCTTTCACATCCCTCTTTCAGTTAAAGGATAGGTCAGCATCTTATTCAAAATTGAACAACAGAAAATTGTAACACTGAAAATCAATATGCAATTGACAGGCACCTAACTTTAATATTCTTACACATATCTCACATGCCGGGGGGTGGGCAACTTCTTCTGACAATATCGAAAAAGACAGAATCTTCCATAAGATGAACTGAACCAACATTTTATTACCAAAAAGAAAAGAACTGAGCCAACATGTAACCAAATTGACCGAGCCATGATGTCAAATGCAATAGTTAAATTCTTACATAAAATTATTTTCCTTCTCACATTAAGGCGTCAATTTTCTTGATACAATTGGGACATAAGGAAAGAGGAAGGAAATAGGCTTGAATCCTATCTCCACTTAATTGCTTGAGATGTTGGGCACACGTAATCATACATGTAGAGATTCAGCTATTTGTACTGTAAGGTTTCCCATCTCTGTTGTGCTTTTAGCTTTACAACTCAATTTTCAAAACTATGAAATTTGGGACAATCTAACATATCTCCACAATCAACATCATAACAGCCTCTCTCTTACTCTTTAATGTAGTCTTCTAATATCTATAAGATATCAAATGGAGTATCTTCTCCTAGGATTTGGAAATGTTCTTCAGTAATTCTTTGATCCCGTGCTAAGGTACTTACTTGTTACCTTCTTCCACCTCCAATTATGTAAAAAGTTGCTTGGAAATGGTTACTATTTAACATATTGAAGGAATATCTTTTCTTATACCAGTTACCACTTATCAATGCCCAAGTGAACCTGAAAAATCGTAAGTGATTCAACTACTCAAGCCAAAATACTTGGAACCACCAAAGTAACCCAAATGTTTAGAGCGATAAAATAACAGTGGCATGAGTATTTATAGAGCAATTTACAATTTGCCACAGTCAATGAGGTAGAGTGTCGTATATGGTTGTTGCTAGTGTAGTGTTTGCAATAAAACATGACCTAAAAAATTCATGTCTATTCTGCTCAATCTAACTCTAAAAATGAAGTCATGAACTGCTTTTGAATAACTCTGACAAACAAGCCCCTATGAGCTATGTTTCACCCCAACATCAAAAGAGAAATAAAAGTAATTGCTGACCAAATAGATTAGAGTCAACTGCAAGACCAAAATTGAGGAGATAACGAAGCCTATAAGAGATTAGATGGTGCTTTCAAAGATTCTAGTCTTAGAACATCTCCAACAACTCTTTTATTAGCTGATCCAAGGGCTAAAAATCAGAGTTTAGCTCCCATTGTTGGCACCCAGATTCTTTTAATCATAAAATAACTAAAACTCTGATTTTATAAAGAGTTATTGAAGATGTTCAGTGTTCACTTGCTGAAATCTGAGTTTAGCTAAAAAAAATTAGCTTTTTCTGTTGGAGATCTTACAAACAACTATACTATTAAGGCACCCAGAATATGCACTTGCTTAGTTGTAAGAACATCTAGCTTTCCATGCTGAACCTCTAAAATTTTAGAACAATACTAGGTAGAATTAGATTTAGCCCTCCATTTTTGTAGTTCTGATTGTAAATTTGAGAGAATTAGACCCTTTTGTAGAGTGTACCATATAATCAATGATGTCAGTAATGACTTGTACACTGACGAGAAACAACTTAAATTTTCAGCAGTTACTTGCTATACCTGATGGAAATCGCCGGAACCAGACCCGGCGGAACTACCGGAGGTGTTGCTGACACGAACTGGTACACACTCAAGAATTCGGCGGAGCTTAATTTCGAGGTCCTCGTCCTCTGGGTTTGGGGCGGGGGGCGTGTACTCTACTATGGCGGAGGATGAATTGGAAGAAGGCGGAATCGGAGGGGCAATCGGCCTCTCCGCCACTTTAACCATCTGCATATCTCCGGCCGCCACGAACGTCGGCCTGCCCGACGATGATGACATTTTTGCGAGTTGATTTTATTTATTCAAGGCTAAACCCTAGAGTGGGGTTTTATACAGTTAATTTGGGATTTTGTGTCGGGGATGCTAAGAATTGGGGAAAGATGACCCGAATCGCCGAGAACTTTATGACCCGGTAGAGCCGGGTTGCGGAAAAAGGAACTGAAATTGGAATAGGAAAGGGGGGAAAAGGTGAAAAGAAATGAACTTGGAAAAAAGGACAATTCACATTTTGACTTCCAAACGTTTCTAATTCTTACATTTAACCTCTCAAAATATAGTTTTGCATGTATTCCCCTGAAATTTATTTCCTGCTCTCTGTTCTCTAATCAACATCTAAATATATTTTAACGGGCATAAATGTTACTCTCAAGCCTTAGTAACCAATTAAGTAGTACCTTTTGGATCTTGTTCAAATATTTTATGATGTGAAGCTCACTCAAAATAATAAAAGAATGAAACATATTTAGGACACACATTATGTAAATTTTATGATTTTAGTTCAAGTATAGTATTTGGTGTTGCATATTATTATATTTACTAAAATATTCATTTATCAACATATAATTGATATAGTGCAAAACACCTATGTCCACAATGTGACGATTTAAATTGATTCTTCAGTAAGAGGTTGTCACATATTCAAGAACTGAATACCCTTTGGTTATTATTAGAATGGATTGGGCTAAGTCCACTTACATGGTTTAGACCTAGCTCAACCTCAAAAACTAGCTTGTAAGGTGAGGATTGCCCAATACCTTATAAGGTGGACTTAACTATTGTTTTCAACCAATGTGGGACATTTAGTCTCAATAGTTATAAAAAAACACCTAATATACATTTATAATAATTATAAAAGAATATGTTTTATCCTAAAAAAATAAGCATTTAGAACCTACAAATTGTTGATTAGGGGGTGAAGTAAATGTAATAATTATAAAAGAATATGCTTTATCCTCAAAAAATAAGGGCCTGTTTGTTTGGCGTTTGGGAAAGTAATTTGAGAGAGTAGTAGATGTTTGTGAAATAATCTCGATTTGCGTAATGTTGTTTGTTTGGGTTTTGAGAGAGTGGTTTGAGAAATAAAGTATGTGTATGTTTTTTTGGAAGAGTTGGGTTGTAGGTGTAAGATGTGTAAGACTTTATGTCAAATCATGTTTGTTATGTGAGATAAATTGTGTAAGAGATAGGTTACTTTATGTCAAATCAAAGTAGAGTTTGTATAGGTTTTGTTTAGAGATAAGAAAATTGTTGTTTGTTTGGCTTTTGAGAGAGTAGTTTGAGAAAATTAATGAATGAAAAATTTATTTCGGAAAATAGAAAACATGTTTGTTTGGCATTTCCCAAATACGAAAAAGTTCTGGGAAATGCCAAACAATCAGGCCCTAAGCGTTTAGAACCTACAAATTGTTGATTAGGGGGTGAAGTGTAGCTATTAACTAAATTTCAGGGAATTAAGTGCGACGCTTATATTTCTGGGGTTAAGGGCCAAATTTACAAATATTAAATTGACAAAAACAGCCTGCTCAATTTTTCTTTGCTCCCCTCCCGAGCCACCCCCTTCCGCCCACGATCTCCGCCGGCTGTCACTTCGGTAACATAAAGGCAAGTCTTTCTTCAGAATTACGGACAGATATGAAAAGAAGCATTTATATAATTATTTTCTGATAAAAGCATATAAATTTATAATTTAGTTCCCGAGATTTGAGGGTTACGCAATGTTTTTTTATAGCAGATAGCTACACAGAAGAAAGAAAGCACAAGGACATGGCTTCTCGGTTACAGATTCAGGGGGATGATTCAGTTATTTTACGAGTCACTCACTCCAACATCAAGAGTTTTTCTTCCGATGTCCGTTTCTCCCCACAAGTATGTGCCATTTTGTTAATCAAGTGCATTAGGTTGATGCTTTATGTTTGAATCTTGTTCTGTTATACTTCTCCTTATATAATGTGAAGTAAGAGTGTAGTAAGCCGTTGGAAATTACAATAGTTCGACTTTACTAGTAACTTATTTTGTTTGAGGTCGATCCAGCATGAAGCCCCTGAGACTCTAATACAAGGATGAGAGGTGAATCTCATTTTAAAAAACAAGGTCTATAAATGTGGAATTCTATTAGGATGGTTTATTGTAATGATAAACGTCACTTAGTAATCTCTGAGACGGAAGAAACTTGACTAGGCTTGTGTCATGTTCTAAATGCATAATGTATTTCTTCATTTTGGGTCAGATGACGGTAGAAGCTGTAAAAGAGAAGTTGTGGAAGAAGTGTGGCACTTCTGTTGATTCAATGTCCCTTGAGCTTTATGATGATATGGGGAATAAAGTTTCAGTTCTAGGCGATAACACGAGACCAATTGGTTACTATTCCCCACAAAATGGGTAAGTTTATGGTTTATTTCATTCTAAACACTGCAGGAATATTTGATTTCTTTGTAACTTGTGGTATTTCACCTTCTTTTGTGAGACCACATGTTGGTAGAAATTTTTCATTCCTATGTTTGCCTTTTTCAACTGCAAATTGTCCATCCACTAGATTCTTTCAGATGTGAACCTTCGAATTTGCATGCTACTACTGTACTTTTTTTTTTTTTGATTATGTAGCCAGTCTATGAAATTAATCTTCGATACTAGACTCATTAAGTAGATTTGTTTACTGAAAAAGGCTTGTTTATTTTCATATGGATGTATTTTGTTTAATTTCTACTCATCCACTATTTTGTGTTATCTCCTGGATTAAAAGGATGAATAACTGGATCTACTTTGTAAACTTTTGATACAATTTGCTTTAAACTGATTTGTGTTTTTTTTTTATTCGAAAAATTAACCATGCATTTACATTTTTTAGTTTCCGGCTGCATGTCATTGATCTTGATCCATCATCTGTAACATCTGGTGGCTGGCTGGAGGACACCTCCCTTGTGGAGAAATACAAAATTACTGACGAAGCCTATGACAAACTTGATGGTATGGTCTTCGTCTTTGTTTGCTACGAAAAATACTTCGTTTCATATCTGGCTAAATTAGGACACATAGTGTATGAAGTTCACTATTTGCGCTTCTTGGCTCATTATCAAACTAAAGATTAATCCCATTGTATCTTCAGATAGGACTAAGGTCCAATTATGCAGTTCATATCTGAAAAAGTAAGAGAAATATTATTCCGAGATGAGTTAGATAATTCCAATTGTCGGTTGGATGTTTTGATTATGTAATACAAATACCAGCTATGAGATTGGTCAAGTTACTTGGCTTACTCTGTAATCTGAATCTATCACTGTCAGCTCCATTCTCACATACAATTATTAATACTGGTTTAGTTACATTTATGTAGAATGTGTCTTTATTCAGTATTTTAATCTCAATTACTCATTTTCTGATTAATTGAACATTACCTTGCCTATACTAATTCAGGTACTTACAAGAAGTTTAAAGAAAAATTGGGACATCGCTCTCCAACTCAAGAGTTGAAAGTAAACACCCACAGTACAACCCAATTAGCTTCACCTACTTGCACTATGATCCTTTTCAAGTATTATAACCTTCGATTTGGTTCATTATTATCTCTTGCTCACATTAACAAAGAAGAAACTGGTCAAGTTATTTTGATTCTTTGGGTCTTATTCTTTTTTTTTTCCTTCATATTTTCTGTTAATAGCTTCATCCAAAGTAGTATCACACACTCTTCACAATATATTATAGTATGAGTGCAATTATTACTCTTCTGTTGCTGAAAGTAAATACTGTTATAGCCTCTAAAATTTGTAGTACTCTTTGGTTCTTGATGGATTTATGTTCTTGATCTGGCTTTCTATCTGACAAACAGATTTCAGATAGCTACATGGAGGAGCTTTGTGCAAACATAAAGGTTGGTTGCTTTAGACTCTTTATCCTTTTTTTTCTCTCTCTCGTCCATCTGTAAGTTTTTAATGTGCATATGGTACTTCTACTTAAGAAAATCAAATTTTCAGGGAGTCTCGTATCTTCTGCTTGTTAAAATAAGCCTAAACTGGAAGTGTCCAGAATAATCCGAATGAAGGGCTTGAATCGACTGCCAGTTCTTAGTTCTTGAATCTTTCATTTTATTTCCATAAAACCAGAATATACACCTGAAATATATTGATATTGTACAAGATGAATAGATGCATCGTCAGTACTTTTATTGCCCAACTGTGTGCTCCATCAAGTTTTTGAAATGTGATTGAGGCAAGAGACTAGTTCATAGCTTGAGGCTTTGAAAAACTTTCCCTTCTTTATGTTATTGTTTTCTTTTTTTACCCTTCTTGGCATAAAAGACATTAATGTTGACAAAAATTAAATTGAAATGGAAAATACTTATTCTGAAACTGGTCATCTCCATTTCATACAAATAAAGGGTGCACTAAGATTCAATATGATGTTTGATGACATCTAATTTCTGTGGTTTTAAGACATTGCCGCGTATAGAACAATATTAACTTTTTTCAAATTTGCTCTTGCTCCTTTGGCAAAAAGGTGGGAGATCGATGCCAAGTTGAACCAGGGGAGAAAAGAGGTGTTGTCAAATTTGTTGGTCGGGCAGAAAATCTTGCACCTGGTTTTTGGATCGGAGTTCAGTACGATGAACCTCTTGGGAAACATGATGGGATGTATGTGATGCCAACTTCTTGACACCCCTTATACTTTTGATTTCAGAGTAATTTAAGATCAATAGAATTTAAATTTTAGTTTGTCTGATGAAGATGTGGTGACTATTAGAAGATGTTTAAAGAGTTTGAGGAGAAAATATTGTGCATTAGGATCACGTTTTCGTTTGACTTTTGCAGGGTAAAAGGAAAGCGTTATTTTGAGTGCCCTCCTCTCTGTGGTGGAATGGTGAGACCAGATAAAGTAAAGGTTCGTGCTCAACTTCTTCAAAGTTGCTAGGTGCTGTATCATATGCTATGTATTTTTTTATAGATTATAATGTATCTACTGAAAATCATAGGAACTTGCATACCTGGAATTGGTGAAGAAATTGCTATTTTAATGGCTAGATTCCACTTTGCCTCTTCTAACTTATCTTCAATTCCTACTTTGTTCCATTAACTACAATAAATTGTATCATTTTGCCCCTGCAGCTATATTTTATGCTTCAATTTCACAAAACTATTAGTTTCAACATATTTATCTCCTCTAAAAGGCCGTAAGCAAAACTCCTCAAATTTCCCATTTTGTAATCATATAAAAGGAGAGTGTTACATTTTTCTTATTATCTTTTGACGGAAATATGTAGTAACTAGCATTCTAGTACAATTGAAACATAAAAGATAGTTAGAGGAGCCAAAGTAGAATTGAGCCTATTTTTTAATGTGTTAAGAAAATATGAACAGTTTCATTTTATTTGAGTATGCAAAAAACTGAAGAAAACATTCTGTGCCTTTGGGGAGACGGAAATTTGGATTTTATGTATATATTTTTACTTTGTTGTATATAGGTTTTAGTATTGTGTACATACCTACTTGGTGGTACAAGAGTTCTGGTAATTTTGATTGGTCTTTTTTATGTCTCATTTTCAGGTTGGTGACTTCCCAGAACAAGATCCTTTTGAGGAAGAGGAAATATAGTTTACTTATGATAACTTCTCTCAGGAAAAAAAGAAAAGAAAAAAGGACTTTATGAGTTATGATAATGGGTCGTTTGTGGTAATTTAAGTTGACATGTATAATGATTTTTTGGTGAAAATTAAGATTGGTTGGTAGGAGCATGAATCAATTTTTCATACATTTTAACGAAAATATGAAAATATTTCTGTTTTTAGTGGATGGTTGCGAAAACATAGTTTGGTTTTTAAATTCTTGTTCATGATTGCTTGTTCAATTTTTCTACTTTACAAGTTTTCCGGTTCTTTGCGAATTTTTTTCCCGTGAAATATATGGATGATTAGATGACCGAAACGTACTTTATAAACAAAATTTGGATCCATGGATGGAGTGAATGGAATAATCTTTCGTGTGTAAATGACCAACATTTGTACCTATTATTCATATAAGCAAGTTTTCCTGTTCTTTGCGAATTTAGAGTTTTTCATTTTTTCTTATGGTTTCAGAATTCCAAAGGAAAATAAACACTAAAACTTGATTTAAATGAAAAAGTAAAAATTTAAATATTTGGAGAAATTAATATGTGAGGATAACTTGATGTTTTATGAGTTTAAAAATGTGAGAGAAATTAGTTCCAATTAAATGTATTCGCAATGTGTGTTTTCATTAGAGTTTTTCAAATGTAAAAATATAAAAACGCGTTGAGATGTATTTTAAATACCAACTTAAAAAACACAGGCTAACATATTTTCAAAGTTGTTTCAATATTATTTCAGAAGCAAGTAATTAGTACATAATTTAAATAGTCGCTATGTCCCTTTTTCTTTAGGAAGATTTATGTTGCATTTAAATAGGTCAAAATAAGATATCGCAAGTAGTTCTGATGCAACTTCTTTATTGAGCATATATAAACACTAATAATTTGTAAGCTAATTAAGTTATTAACAAACCTTTGAGAACAAGTTTTCGAATCTTGTCTAAATTTATTAGTAATTTCAACGATATATTAATAATGCTACTGTAATCAAGATTCTTTCTAGTTGAATGAACATTCTTGTCATCAAATCACGTACTTGATTGGCTTCATTTTCCAGTGTAACCTGCATTTAACAAGCAATTTATATTAAAAATCCGTTAGAAGATTACATAGTCATATACTATAAATACTACTGTACAACACTTATGATGGGGACAATGGCGTGATATATATATGCCTAAGCTAATTTGTCTAATTTATTTAAAAGCATATGAAACTCATCTTATATATCGTTAATACAGATATTAAACCAAAGTTTGAATGGTACAAAAACAGTCTCATGATAAAATGTAAGAAATAAAAAGAAACTAAGACTTACTTCCACATTTAGTACCGAAAGGGAGTGGATTTTTACAGTACTTTGCAATTTTTACGACTTTAGCTGGATTAAATACTTTCTCCGTCTCTGCGATGAAAAAGATGTTGCAGAAGAGTTTGATATTCGCTTTGCGAGCATTAACACAACAATTTTCATTGGGTTTAATGAACTTGGGAGTATATCTTGACATGTATATTGAGCAAGATTTTACAAAATCGAACATATCACGATACCCTGTCCTAAGGCCCGACTTTGGTGGAGGACTTTGGCCGACGGCTATGGCAATGTCCGTGGCCATGAATCCGACCATCAGAATGGTTACAAGAATGCAATATTTGGGGTTGGAAATGGCCATGTCTTCTCTTTCTTTGAGCTTGCGCATATGTTTTAGAGATTTGCTTGTTTAGATATGATAATATACCATTAAACTTATGGGTTTAAATAGAGTTTAGTAAAATTAATATAAGAAAATATGAATTAAATACAGTTTGAAGATGGCCTTTAATGAAATATATGAGTAGAATTATGTGGAAATTAAGTAGATTTTTCAAGGAATTATGAGGCATTTGTATTGAAGATTTAACACCAATATTTCTTATGGGGATTCATTTCGGATGGCACCTAAAGGTCGCAACTCGGGTGGATTGGATCGTGTTTGGATATGGTCAAAATGGGTCGAGTAATAATACAGAGTTTGTTGTTTTTCAAGTTATCAAAATAAATTCAGATCAAATACGTTTTGTGTTAAGTGTGTTAAGTTAAATCGTTTCGACCTATTACCCTTCTCTTTTAATAGTTTGTTAATGATGGAAATATATTTTATTCAAGCATGTGTCTTAGTTATAAGGAAAAACAATATTTATAATTAAAAATACTACATGCAGTTTAAGTTTAATGAACTAACTTGCACATAAATCATGAAAATAAATAAACATGAACACCTTTATTATGTCTTGAAACTTATAAATTATAATCATTAAAGGGCGAATATGTAATTATAATTTATTTAAATTAGAAACTAACAAAAATTACTAGTTGAAACTAGGGTGGTTAAGTTAGTTCGACTCGAGAATATCGTACATGCATGTTCCATCCATTTATTGTTGATTCAATCAAACTAAATTTCGACCACCATAATTTTATTTTAATATAAGACAAAGCCATCAAATTCGACAAAAAAAAATAAAAGAAATAAAGATTTGCTTGGACATGATTAAGTCGGGTCGACCCATGTCAAGATCCATATTCACTACTCTAGTTACACCAATTCATTTATAATACTCCATAAGTCAAGTGCATGCACATATGTCTTGTAACGGGCCATTTCTAAAAGTATTATATATTTACTTATTAACTTATTATATTTACTCTGTGGATGAATTGATTGTGAATTGATAGTGATTAGAATAGCTTTGTGAATGAATTGATTGTGATTAGAATAGAATTTCTCTTTAAAGGGGGCAAAATACAAATATATGACATGATGTATGATGGAAAATGAAAATAAAGCTCAGTAGAATAAAGATGAGAGTAACATAATTAAGGGTAATTTTTTGTTTAAACCAAATTCTACTGAATCTCAAACAATTATATGATAGATGCGATACAATTATTTTGTGGTCGGATAACATTTTATAGGAGAATGAATCAATCACGTAATAAGTGCAATACATTTATTTGATTTTTTTTTTGATGATTAAATGTATTTGAACAAACTTTGTCCATGTTAATTTACTTTTCATTAAAGTCTCTATACGAGAGATTAAGAAAGTTCTTGCACCAAATCTCGCCACATCGAAACGGGGTCACTCAATTATACCTAGTAATATCCGGTAAATGTGCATTTTAGTCCTTTAATTATTATTGGATGACGATTTTGAGATAACTCTCTTTTGTAAATAGTAAGTAGTATCGAAACTTTAACTATTTCTTGTTTGTAATTTAGGACATTTGAGTTGGTCCTTTAACTTCTTTTTTTGTGTTTGCAATTTTAGAAAATTTGACTGTAATTTCAATTTAATTGTATTCAAAATTAAAAATTCTCCTCGAAATTTGACATGTGAGCATCACTTATAACGTCCAATCGCCAATAAAAAATTCACTAAAAATAAAAAAAATAAAAATCAGTTTTCAATTTTGAATTTGAAGATTAGTATGGCAAATTTACAACATTTGGAAAGTCTCAACCCAACGGCATAATAATAAATCCCAACGACTACAAACAAAATTAGCTTCCCAAATCTGGAACGCTCCTCCTTCACGATTAGTAGCAACTTCCATAACGGCACGAGTCAAAACAGGTAATTTTTCAAAAACTTCCTCTTTCAATCACCCGCCGACGCGTGTCCTTCCAGCTGTCTCTCAACTGTCCCTCCGTATTAAGTATTACATAAGGTAACTATAACGCTCCCCCCCTTCTTTAAACTGTTCTTTCAGTTACCTAAATTAATTAATTAATCACCCCTATATATACCTTCTCCACTTCCCCCAATCCATAAACACAAAAAATTATATCTACATATCTGTAAACAAAATTCAATTAGCGTTTGGAATTTACCGTAGTGATGACGCCGGTGAATGAAGGTTGCGATAAGATTAAGGGACCTTGGAGTCCGGAGGAGGACAAGCGGTTGCGGAATCTCGTCCAGCAACACGGCGCCAGGAATTGGTCGATGATAAGCAGATCGATTCCCGGGAGGTCTGGTAAGTCTTGCCGATTGCGGTGGTGCAATCAGCTCTCACCGGAGATCGAGCACCGTCCGTTCACAGCGGAGGAGGACGTAATCATTCTCAACGCACACGCTAAGTTCGGAAACCGGTGGGCGAAGATCGCGAGGCTTATTAACGGACGTACGGATAACGCGATCAAAAACCACTGGAACGCTACTCTGAAGCGCAAACTCGAGAAGGTTCACGGCGGAGAGGAGCGGCCTGCGCAGGTTTTGAGGCGATCGGAGAGTGGAGATGTTGCGGTTGCAATGATGAATAGTTTGCGAGTGAGTCCTGATAGTTTACCCGATGTATGTGATTCCGGCGACAATTTGAACTTTTATTTGCCGGTTAAGACGTTTGCACGTCAGGTTGAATCGCCGCCGGAGGTGGTTGTGGATGAAGAAAATAGTGATGGTTCGTTGACCGAGTTGACTCTTGGCTTGCCAGGGCTTTACAGGGATTCGTCTGCGAAGGAGATACGTGAAGAGGACGCGCTATCAACTCTGAGTCGCCGCAGCAGTATCGAGAGTAACGAGTTTTCGACTCCACTGGTGGAGGTGAAGAAGGCAACGACGTCGTTTTGTCCGGAGTTGCTTGCGGCGTTGCAAGACATGATAAGGACGGAAGTGCGAAATTATTTTTCAGGTTGTGGCGGTGGTGCAAGCCTCTCCAGAGTTAAATCACATTGGCATTAAAAAATTAAAAAAATTAATTTGACATTTGTTTGGAGGGTAAGGTGGTAATTTGAATTGGACTGTACCCTGCTCAACACAAGTTGGGGAATGGGGGACGTGAGCGTAATTTTGAACTTTTAGTACTTGGACATGTCTTGCGGAAAAAAGCTAAAAGATTAAAATTTGATAATTAATTATGAAAAAATTCCTCCGTTATTTATGTTTACCTCAAACTTTACATTTTCAGTCAATAAACATCAAACTTTTCTTTATTATCATAACATATTTTACCTATATATTTGTAAGTATTTAATAGATTTTCTTGAAAACATTGGTCAAATTATTGCATTAAAATTAATTAATGTAGCATGCCAAAATTGACATATGAATATGACATACTTCTTAACATTAAAAAGTCCAGTGAAATTGACCTACAGTTATTTCTGTAATAAATTTGTATTCAATCGTAGCAAATGATTTGCTTTAATTTTTTTTTTTTTGGTACAAAATGATTTGCTTTAATAATAAGGACGTGGTCGACCCAAATATTAGGTACTTATTTTTGTTAATCACACGTTTTTTTTACTTAATTTTAAACTAACAAAATATTATGCCTACCGTCGTCACATTAAAGTGAAAGACGGTAGCGAAGTTATGGAGTTAAGTTACTGCTCCACGTCTACAAGGTGAACAACTTAGCTTACATCACAGCGTGTTCACCACCACACTGGCTGGCTGGTGCATTAGCCTTACTGTAATAAGTCCGAGAGGTATGACTCTTCGATTAGAACGCTCCATATCTCGTGACACGCTGAGCGTAGCATTTTTTTTAAAAAAAAGTCCGTATAACATAACTTCAAAAGATTCATTCTTTATGAATCAAGTACCATTCAAACAAAGGGTGCAAAAGCCAATTGCTTCGATTTTCTCGAAATCAAAAGTTGAGTATCGGTAAGGAGAGGAGACAACTTACATAAAAAAGAATGCAAGTACATGTATATATATTATGATTGAGATATTACTCAAAATTTACTACCTTGAAAATTGATATACATTAATAAATTGTATTCTTCGGGAGGATGGTGACTGGATGTTGCGAGCATATATACTTAGATTTATTTTATGATCGAGCTTTTTTTCATTTTCCATTCCAATGCCGTCAAGATGGGCACGACTAAACATACGATGTACAACTAATTTTGTATTATGTATTGATTGGCAAGAATAATGGTCTCAACTTACTACCTCGGTCTTTAAAGTGAGACAATGATGTTTTATTCAAAAATATTGTTGCAGGACATAAATTTGAATCTATTTTAAGAAAAAATGTGTGTCTTCGTTTGAAAATTAGGTTATTTTACGTTGAAGCTTTGAGAACATGTTAAAAAAATAAAAAAATAAAAAAATAAAAAAATAAAAAAAATAAAAAAAATAAAAAAAATTGTGCGATATCACAAACTAGTAAATATTAACTTAATTCCCGTGCTACGCACAAAATTATGATAATAATTCAAAGACAATATAAAAAATGATTTGTGAAACATATTTTTTCTTTATGGAAAGTATATAATATGAGTAATTAAACATATATCCATAAAGTATATTTCAATAAGCTCACCGAAAGCACAAGTGATTAGAGAAAAACAAATAATGGGGCGGGGTGAGGGGGCGGGATTATGCTAGTTTCTATAATATAGAAACATCATATATATATATATATATATAATTAACCAACTTTAAAGGAAAATACAGTAAGATAGTGAATTCTTAGTGCTTATTGTTATGATAAAATCTATAAGCGTGATATATGTTTTAGAAATTAATAACTCGTGAAAATTATATAGATAAAGATTTTAGAAGTTTCTTTTTTTAGGAGTTTCTACAGTAGTTGTAGCAGTGTGGGGAAAGTATATGAATGATGAGATATTTCGAATTAAAACCCCAATTTTTTTGCTTTAAAAATATATTAGACTAATAGTATATTTGAATACTATTCAACAATAAAGTTAATGGTAATTACCGCTTGTGATATTTATAATATTTAATTAATTATGCTTCATAATGGGCTGATCCAACATAATAAAACCTGATTTGTTGGGTTGTCGGACTCTTAAATCTGTTAGTTCCTCACATAACATGTATCTAAAATGCAGCCCAATAGAAACTTTTCCAGTCTATATCGCTTCGAGTCACTTTTGCAAGAAACAGAGAGTGGGACAGTACAACAAAGTAGGAGTAGAAAAAAACAGCCGTGAAATTGAAGAGATCTTTAAATCAAATCAACCCATAAACAAATAAGAAAAGGAAAGTTGCTGAAAATCAATAAATAGCAGAAGAAATCAGTGAAAAGAAGAAGAAGAAGACGATGCTTCCCACCTCTTCATCAATGAAGGGGCGTGCGGGCACCCACGCCCGCGATAGTTCTTTCCTACCCCAATACCTCCGCAGAATAGTCAAGGTTTCTTTCTCCATTTCTTCACACACAATTTCATGCAGGATCATATTTCGTAATTTACAGATCTTGATCTTGAGTCGGAAGTTTTAATCAGACGCCCCTTGATCTCATTGCGTTGTATTGTGCCATTTAAAGCTTGATTGGGTGTTTCTATTTGGATTTAGTCGAGTAAATATGTTTATGTTGTCTAGTTTAATTCGCTCAAATGCTGTTGTTTTAGTCGATTTCTGCAACCTGTATAGACAATAGTGTTGTTCGCTTATTATCTTTGAACTGGAATAGAGTCTTTGATTTCAAGCTATGCTTAGGTACATTTACAGGATAATGAGTTTTAACATGGTATATTGGGGTGAATCTTGCAGAGGAAAGTGGTTTTAAGTTTTTGGACCATTGTTCCATACAAGCCTGTCTTGGAAAATTGAAATTTAATGCCTATGGGATTATATAATTCCATTCTAGTGCCATTGACAATAGCTTTGCTTATATTCACCAAATCATTGTAATTTTTTCTGTAGATCCAAGACATTATAGCATTTTTGGTAGATTATGATTTATGACGAAATTCACATCTGGTAGATGTATTGTTGAGCTTGTCAAATATCTCTCGTGGTTTACATAGATCGTGATTGTACCTGGCTAATGGACATTGATTTAATTCTATTAGCCACTGCTCTTGTTAAAATATTAAACACAAATATCCAAAGTGATGAAGAGTACCCACGTTTATTATAACCTCACAATCTGCTAGTTGCTGCAAAATTATCGGATGGAAAGTCAAAGATTTCAAAATTAAGGGACGAGGATACATTATAGTGCAGAGACTCTATCTTTAGCTATGGTGCAGGTGTTCATTAGTGCACTGGACCTTAAAAAGGTGTAATAGGTCCTTTTACAAGGAATATGACTGTTGATGATTCATGATTTCAGTTTTGACTCTCATTGCCATAATTATTCTTTAAGGAGTTTTCTCGTGAAACTTCATAGAATATTTTCCTAAATGACCAGTGGGAGATTCAGAACATTAGATTATCTTAATGCAGGAAGCCCATTAGTATGGCAGTTGATCAAAAAATTTGGGTGAGCCTAGAACAAGAAGAACAGGAGTTTTCCAACCATCAACATGAGGTATCTCTAGGTTGGTCAATGATTTAGGAGAGAGGTGCATTTACATAGTACTTGAAATATTTGGTACAATCAGAGGTCTCAAACATTGTAATTTGTTCATGTTACTTAAGATCTTATTATTTTTGTGTTCTTTTATCTATGTTGTGGTGTCATTATTTGGCTGAGAATCTGGTGCAGCTATCATAACCGTATATGGGTTAGAACGTAGCCGTCAGTGTTATATTTATTCCCACTTCCCAGTTATATAATTTTGCTAAGCTTTCTATTATTGTTTACTTATTAATCTGTAACTTTATTCTTTTTCATTTATTGTATCGCTATGTCATCATTTTTTATTGGGTCAATCCATGCAGTGGCAACAAATGGACATTGAATATACTTTCTGGCAAATGCTTCACCTATGCACATCACCGAAAGTTGTGTGAGTATCCTGCATCTGAAGATGGTACTTGTTATTCTATAATCATTTCATTTGGTAATGGTTGGTCGTAATCTGTAATGCTGATTGGATTGCCGATCCTTGTGATGTTGATGTATGTCGATTTCATCTTTTGATGTTTATAAAGCACTTATGAATAGATCCATATCACACCTGTTCAACCCCGACTTTCTTGGACCTACATCTACTTGAAATCTGAATTTTGTCCCAAAAAAATTTAGATAAGAAAACCCGGGTTGTGAATTGCTTGTTCACCGACTACATAAGCTCAAGAGCAGATAATTGAATAAAAGGTTGAATGGTAGCTCATATTGCATGATGAAATGAATAGTGTTTATGAAAGAGTCTGCTTATATTGTGACTGTTTGTGATATTCAGAGATATAGAAAAAAAATTGTTAGATAAGTGGCATTCTATTTTATATTTCAAAAATTCAAGGACATATTATATTCATTGATTATTATTTTTCTGAGTGATAATAAGATAGGAGTATAGACTAGTCTTTTTGGTTTTGTTTCTCATGATATTGTTTCTTCATTTTGCATGTGAAACTGTACAACTAATGCAGATACCAACATACAAAGTATCACAAGCGTAAGTCTCCTTTTCTTTTTGATCTCTTTTGCTCTATTTGTCTTAAATCTTAATGCAAGGTCTTTATTTGCTTTTGTATCCATTTCTGTTCTTACTTCTTAAACCACCTCAGGCCTAATTTCATCTCTAAGAATCTTTACTTGTTTAATAGGAATATATGATAATAATCTTTTACATTATGTTACTCAAGTTGTCATGACTCCAATAAATATTTTCAAAGATTGTTTCCAGCATGCGTATGCGAGAATTGAAATTGGATCTTTCCAAAATGTTTTTCCAAATCACCATATTCTCAAAGAAAAAAAGGGTTGAATTCTATATACAGCTTTTTCACAAAAATTATTATATGATATTCATGTGATGTGACCTGATTGGCTTTGATAATTTAGTGCCAAAATAACAGATAACTTACTTTTTTGGTGGGAACATTGAGAAAATTGATCAATTGATAAGTTGTTTAATTGATTCTAGAACTTTTAGGGGCAAGATAGTATCTAACTGTCTTATACTCTCAATGATGAAAAATATATTCATTGCTTGCAAGCAGTGGAAACATTAAAGAGAGTAATGTAAGCAATGTTTATTTAGAAGCACAGACGTTGTAGTTTTTTATTCTCGGACGCCTACAAAGTTATTATTTTCAAAAATAGATATTTATCATGCCTTCATTTCAAACACCACAGTACATCAGCTGTTTAAATGTAGAACAGTGCTTTAGCCATTCTTTCCAATATTGTAGCAGGAGTTATATATATATATATATATATATATGTAAGCTGATCACTGACCTTATCCTTCCTCTTCCTGGGAGTATACTAGCTCATAATTGTCATTTGTCAAAACTGTTTTTTTGTTTACACATGTTGATGATGCATATTTTCCCTAAATATATACAAGCCATAGGCTCAAATGTTACTTTGAGTAAGTATGCAAGAATTCAGAGTTTCATGTGGATTAGTTTCTTATTTTTAAATCCTTATTTGGTAAAATTTAATTTACAAAGCATACAGTACTAGCTTTGGCTGATTGTAAATTCTATCTATTTTGTTGCCCAGAAACAAAGAATCAATGGGCACGTGATGATCCGGCATTTATTGTCATATGTACTCTTCTTTTATTAGTTTCTACAATGGCTTATTGTGCTGCGTAAGTGACTTAAACACTTTCTGATCTGGCTGCTTTTCATGCTGAGGTCTAATGTTCAAAACATCTATTTTAATTGATTCTTGGCCCAGAAAGCTTTTATTTGATTAAATTTCTGCATGGTAATCATTCTTTTAGCATGCCAAAACATCTTTATGGTACTTCGGTGCTGATATCTCCTATTTTATTGTTATCTTCTCTGTTTCAGATATGATCATAGCACTGGACATGCTGTTTTTGTAGTTATTTTAGTATTGCTTTTCCACTTCCTAGTAGCAGGTGCAATTTTGGCTACTTCTTGTTGGTAAGGACAAATAATAACATGGATAATATATGCTCCTTATCATTGCCCGTGTTTCTATTTTAGATCTCATTTTTGTTATGTGTTTCACTTAAGAAAATCATATTTACAAGAATGCTTAGTTATAATTGGTCCTTCAGTCATTATTTTTTTATTGAAAGATGCCAACTTTCTTACAGGTTCTTAACTAACAATTATCTTCGAGAAGAAGCTCCAAACAGTCATGTGGTGGAGCAACGGGTGGAATGGCATGTCTCCCAATCTTCTTTGCTAACTTTTGTATCTTAATTTATATGCTAAGCTCCTTTTATTATATATATGATGATACTGTTCTTCACTGGTGTCAATAAAATTTCTTGCAACCTAATTTTGTATAACGTGTTTGGTTCAGAACTGGGGTTTTATTGCTGATTTTTTTTTTCCTCGTAACCTTGTGAAGGTTGTATGCCTTTGACGTACACTGCAACTCTTTCTTCCCTGTGTTTGTGCTGCTTTATGGTAAGGAGCATCAACTTATAGTATACCCCGCTTGGGACTTTTCTCCACTATTAAATGAATATACTGCTGTTGCTCTTGTTTTTGCAGTGATACATTATTTTCTATCACCTCTTCTGGTGGCTCATGGTTTCGTTCCTGTGTTACTATCAAATTTGCTCTTCATGGCAGCTCTTTCCTACTATCATTACCTAAATTACTTAGGCTACGATGGTATGATGAGATTTACTCGAAGAATTATCTCTTCTTTCATTTGTTTAGTTATGATTAGTACTATGTAAACTTAGCTGCAATAGAGATCTAAAATATCAATGAAGTAAGACTCGATGAGATCTGATGCTTGAAGAGGTTGCTCTTCTGTTGGAGTGTCCAAAAGTCGTTTCCCCTCTCACAATAACCTTATTGGTTTTGCATTTGAAAATAGTAGTAATTTGTTGCTTCTTAAAATCACACATTGTGCAATAATCTAATGAAATTGAGTTGTTTGAAACTCAACTTGTTTATTGAGGCTTTCACTCCATTGAATTCACACATAGGATTAGGAAATTAAATATCGCAATGTTTAATGTGCATTCATGAGGTAATTTCTTGATATCTATGCTAATAGATATGTCAAACTTTGTTTGATCTATTGAGAATATCCAACAACCATTGATCAATTACTTTTCTTTATTCTAATTATCTATATGCCCATGATGCAGTACTACCGTTCTTGGAGAGGACCACTTTGTTCCTGTATCCAATCGGCATTGTCATTGTCCTTTCCCCTATCTGTAAGTATACCTGTACGATACTATAACAATGTAGTCACATATTTTACCTAAGAAATGAATATTTATTCTTGTTTGCAGTAATTTTGAGTGGATTCAATCCATCGAGATATGTCATGAACATGTATTTTAGTCAATTTACGTAAACAAACACTTTTGGACAAAGTCTCACAACCCAATGTGGTCTCTGGATACAATGGCAGTCGATTATTCGATTACATGGAGAAGAGAAGAGGAGTTTCTTGAGGAAGATTCAGTAGATACAATTAGTATATTTGGCTATGAGCGGAATGTAATTGCTCGACAGAATCATTGTTGGTTTCTTGTTAATTGAGAAATTCAATTAGTGGAGCTTTAATGTACTAATTTTTTCCCTGATTCTGTCATACTATGAATCAAAATAGAGTGACTAGGCTGAAGAAAATATTGGACTGGTTTTCAGTATCTTTGTAGAGAATGTTCATAACAGAGCATTTCTGGATGATGCTTTCTGCCCTGGATATAATATGTGAGATTCTGACACCATAAAATAATGCTTTCAATCCTTGACTTCCCCTCCCCCATATGTACCAAAAGAAATGTCTACCACCACAACATAAATGAAGTAGCAAGAGTCCAGATGACAAATGGAAGGAAGAGCTTCTGATGGCTGTAAATGTTTACAAAACTTGTGTACTTTTTCAAGGGCTTTGTGAAAAGTTAAAAATTCCAGCTTTTATGTGCAAAAATTGAGGGAAAAGAATGTGCCTCAGTTTGATTTGGATCTCTGATAGATTTGAGAGTTTGGATCCATTTTCAGATTTTTTATCTTCTTCATTGAATCAAATCCTTTAAATTTATAATCTGGCAAATATCTTAATAAGTCGAGTCGAACTCATATTGAAATTTGGCTCCATTTGCAATCCTAATCCAATTGTGCAATGAGAACACATCCAACTACATGAGAGGCAAAAATGGCTAGTCAAAGCTAAATTTCTCTGTCCGTGGATTTTTGTTCAGTCACTTTTTGCTACCCATCCCAACCACATTTTCCAAGTTTGAGCTTATTATTATTCCATTTGTTTCATATTAATTGACACATTTTTTGTTTTCACACAGATTAAGAAATCTCATAATTACATACTTTTTGATGGTAAAATGTCTCAAATACCATTTATAATGATGACTACTTTTTAATTTTTTATTAATGAGTGGTGACCATTGAGTTTCCAGAGAAAATGACAAAATTTGAAAAAAATACTTTGAAAACCCAAACATGCCAATTAATTTAAAACAAAAAAAAAAAATTTGACAAATGTGCCAATTAATATGAAAAGGAGGGAGTATATTTTATTGTTCTTCAAAAATATAATTAAAATACATATATATATATATATATATATATATATATATATATATATATATATATATATATTTCCGTGCTATGCACAAACCTAAATGATTCATTATATCAAAATAATTATAGCTTATTTTCATCACTGCAGCTTTTATGCATGTGAGAAATACAGCTTGAATACTTTTTTACGGTGCTAGAAATATTTTCAAAAATATAATTTAATCAAAATGAGTGTTTCATATATATTTTTGTTCATGGGATATGGGCTATGGATGATTAACAATGTATCATGTTATCTAAAAAAGATGTTTAGATGGAAATATCAAGGTCAATGAAGAAAATAATTGATATTGTTCATTCGTTCAAATGGTTGTTTTAAAATAATAGTTATGTAGATGTATACTTTAAGATTAAAAATACTTAGTAATTATAGTTCGTTTTTTTATTTTTAAGTTTTGATTTTAGGTATTTATGATAACAATTTTAAATCCTTGATAACAACATAGTAATAATTAAAGTGATTTTTTTCAAAAGTTATGCGGTATGTTATTAAGATCATAGTATGATGAAAAATAATTATATGATTCAACTAACGTAGAAAATTAGTTAATCACGTGCAATGCACGACACTTTTCTAGTAGAAAGAAAAAGAAAAAGAAATCAAATAACTAACCCAGACTCGCATAGTTAGATCTTGATAAACACTAATTAATTACTAATTTAAAAATTCCATCTTCAATTGTTTTTCCTGACGCAGTTTGTTCTATGCTTCGATAAAACAATATGGTAAACCGGCGAAACACAGGTAAACCGATAAAACATGAATAATATCGGCTAAACACAAAATAACAAAAAATGGGCCAGATCGATAAAAAACAAGAACAAAAAAAGGAGTTAAATTGACAAAAATGAAACAGGTGAAATAGTCGATAGATAAATCAGGAAAGGAATAAGTAAAATCGACTAAAATTGGTGTTAATTGATTAACGAATGGGATAAACCACACAAATGAGTGAAATCGATGAAACGATGGATTAAAATAACATAAAATCAAATGATAAACTCAATGTAAAAGCGGATGAAATCGATTCAAGAACATGTTAAAATAAAAAAAAAGGTAAACTTAGTGTAAAAGCAGGTTTACTCGACAAAATTGAGAAAAATTGGTAAAAACGGGTTAGATTAGTTCGAAATTGGATTAGACATGTAATTGTAAATAGATGAACTCTGTAAAAGATAAGTATAACTAGCAAAACTGGTTAAATCGATAAAAAAAGGGGTTAAACATGTGAAAATTTGTTTAGATGGAAAAAAATATTTAGATGGAAATATCAAGGTCAATGAAGAAAGAATTGATATTGTTAATTCGTTCAAATGGTTGTTTTACAATAATAGTTATGTAGACGTGTACTTTAAGATTAGAAATACTTAGTAATTATAGTTCATTTTTTATTTTTAAGTTTTGGTTTTAGGTATTTATGATAACAACTTTATATTCTTGATAACAACATAGTAATAATTAAAGTGATTTTTTCAAAAAATTATGTGGTATGTCATTAAGACCATAGTATGATGAGAAATAATTATATGATTCAACTAACGGAGAAAATTAGTTAACCACGTGCAACGCACGTGCACTTTTCTAGTATAAAGAAAAAGTAAAAAAAATCAAATAACTAACCCAAACCCACCGAGGGGAGGGGAGGTTGGTATTTGGGAAAAAGGAGGGGAGGTGGTGTTTATGGGGTAGGGGAGGGGATGGGAGGTGGTGCTTGGGAGAGGTTGAAAATATATTACGATGGTCGGGAGTGAGAAAATGATGGATTGTGATCTCATGATAAACGAAACATATTTTTCGATTATAATTTTTGACAGTAGTATGTCAGAGAAATTAAAGATTGTAATATCCATGTCAACCCCATTAAGGTAAGGTATTTTTACAGGTCTTTAATGGAGTTTTTGCGTTAGCTGGGAGTGGTGAAGTTTTTAATTGAGATAATTATTACTACGTACACAGTGTAGAGTTATAGCTATCTAAAGTAGATTTTCATAACTTGTTTATTGTGCACCTCTCTGAAAAGCCTGCAAAAAAAATACTTAGGTGGATTATATCCATAGGTGCTGGATGATAAACACATGTGAACTCTCATACACACTTGTGAAAATTGGTTTAGATGGAAAAAATGTTTAGATGGAAATATCAAGGTCAATGAAGAAAATAATTGAAATTGTTCATTCGTTTAAATGGTTGTTTTAGAATAATAATTATGTGGGTGTTTCTAAAATAAGATTTTATGGAACATAAGTGTATATGAGATACCCCATCTCAACCACTAAAAAAAGTCAACAACAAATGTAAACCACAATTTTTGGTCAAAATGTTCAATGATGATGTGGCATCGGACATTAAGAAAAAATAAACATATGTTAAATTACATACTAACCCTTTAATTAATATGTTTAAAAAAATCTCTCTATTCTCTAATTAATTTCATATCTCTTTCCCAAAAAAAAAATTAAAAAAATTGAGGGAATTGCACATTTCATACCAAACTTTTGCCTACTTTATACATTGAGGGGCACATGTATATTCTTGGAAAATATACATGTGTCCCTCAATTTTTATGGAAAATATACATGTGCCCCAAAAAAAAAAAAAAGCTTTAGCTTCTCATTTCTCTGTTGTAATTTGTGAACATCTTAATTATTAGTACACAAACACAATGTTCTATGTCTTTGGTGAAAAATAAATTATTTTTTGGGATTTGTGTTCGGTACTTGCACAATTGGTACGAATCTAAGGCCCAAAAATAGTTTTTGGTGCTTGCTTTACTGACCATGACAATGTGCTTTTGGGCAGAAGAATGTTCCGCAACTTCAAAGCTCAACAAGCCCAATGGAGGGTTGGGCGGTGGTTGTGGTGTTGTAGGTGAAGAGAGATGGATTGGGGAATTGCGATTACCCCTCCCAATTTTTAGGTATTTTTTGCTCAATTGAAATACCCTTGAAGAGATAAAAATGGTGACTTAACGGACACGTGTATGACGCGTGACCTTTTATATTCAAAAACTAACGGTCGGATGAAATTGACAATTAAGACTATCAGTGTAAGATCATTTGAAACATTTTTAAGGAAAAATGCACTTTATACCCCCTCCCAAAGCTACATATTTTGAATTTTACCACCCCAAAGTATAAAATAAGTACATATGAAATCCGTTGCACTTTCCCCCATCAAATGATTTTATGCCAATTTTGATAGCCGAAAAACTCATATATGTGACTCATATGTGTATTTTAAGGGTAGTAAATTAGTCAAAACATGACGTGCATTTTTCCCTCTCTTTACAAATAAAATATTTTTCTACTTCACTTCGGATTTTTGGTTCTTTTACATGAGCGAAGTATTTGACTTGTAAGAAGTGTTGTAACTAACTTTGAAAATTCATGTGAGGGGCACATGTATATTTTCCGTCGAACAAAAATTAAATAAAATTATTTGAGGTAGTAAAGTGTTTTATTTGTACATATGGATGGTAAAGTGCCACAATATGTTACTTTGGGGGGATAAGATTTTTTTCAATTCTTTAAAGTGTTTTATTTGGTGTTTTATTTTTAAGTTTTGGTTTTAGGTATTTATGATAACATCTTTAATTCTTGATAACAACATAGTAATATTTTATGATAACATAGTAATATTCATATACACTTATGTTCCATAAAATCTTATTTTAGAAACACCCAATATTCATCTTTCAATTGCACTAAATTTTGTGCTGAGTGGGTTATGGTTTTGTCAATACATACAATACAAACCTAGCCTATTAATTCGGTTCCAATCCAATGTATGAATTTAGTGCAAGAAGCTCATAGGTGTTTTTAAGAATCCCTTAATTATTTTTTATATTTATACGCATGCATTACTCTACTACATGTCATAGATAATAATAGCTAATTGTTTATTTAGTTTGAATCAATTTTGTTAATATTTTTATTTTTCTTCTTAAATTTTGTGTTCACGGTTAAATTAATATAACATTTTGCTGAAAGAAAACTTAGTCTATATCGTAGTGACCCATTAAGATTTTGTCATATACGAAAATTCTGGTCAAATAATTCACAATATAATTACCACCTTAACAAAATCTTACATATTTTAACATATACTTTAAAGTATTTCATATCTCCGCCTTTATTATTAATAATTGCCGTCAACACTTATAACAAAAGTTAGTCTTCTCTCGATTTCAAATTTATTAAGTACCAAAATTATCAATTATCAATTATCAAAATGCAAATTAAGGACCCGTTTGTTTACTTGGGAATGGTATATTATTTCGCAATCTGATTTCTTGGAATCAAGTAATATTGTTTGGGTATATTTTTTAATTTTTGGGAAAAAA
Source organism: Penstemon newberryi var. newberryi (assembly GCA_030819805.1). NCBI lineage: Eukaryota > Viridiplantae > Streptophyta > Magnoliopsida > Lamiales > Plantaginaceae > Penstemon > Penstemon newberryi. Next base: position 7,708,185 of record JAUALY010000004.1, on the reverse strand, counting down.
AATATATTCCTAAAAATCAGGATTATTGCCATAAAAATATGGGAATGTGAAACCAAACTTTTCTATGATATTATGATTTATTTCCTGATGGATTTGATAATAAAAATAAAAAAGACATTATTACCCTAAGTTTTTCTTTTGAGACATTATTACCCATAATTTTTTTTCTTATGATAGTTTTCTTCTTCTCCCTATGTAATATTTTTTCTCTCATACCATTGTTTTTTTTTGTTTCTTGCGTTCTTTTCCTTCTCCAAATGCTTAAGTCGCATATTATAATTTTTGCGTTCATTTACCTACTAGTTGAATCTATTGAAATAAATAAAAATATTGGTTTAATGTAAATTGATTTGAAAATATGCATATAGTTTATACGCCATATTCACATGCCAAATCCAAAGCTTATGCTTTGTAGCACATTCATTTTCAAATTGTACGCTTAATTTTTCTTTTGCTTTTTAAAAGTGTTATCTTATTTATAACTATGAATAGTCACAATTTCTTGTGATAGTTATATATATATATATATATATATATATATATATATATATATATATATATACATTAATGATATACGACTCTCCTCTAACAAACCAATTTTCTAACCTTTTTCTCCCTTTACTCTCTTCTTCACACTTCACTTTATTCTCTTCTTCACAATATCTCAATTTTGAGATATTTCAACTACCCAATACAACATCGTAAACAATATCCTGAATATACCGGGCGAATCCCGATTCGATCAAGTAATTGGAGTCCCATACACCTTGGACATTTTGAAACTATCAACCAATTCATATACAAAACCTTTGAACAACCCGACCCGTTTAACCAAAAACCCGTACCCGTTTTAACCGTACACATTTCGGACTTCCCGGAAGACTAGGGCGAGGGCCGGCCCACTAGTTAGTCCAACTAGGAGGTTGCCTAGGGCCCATTCACTTGGGACCCCAGCCCATATATGCATGTATATATATATATATATATATATATATATATATATATATATATATATATATATTAATCAACATAATGGAAAAAAGAAGGCCCAGCCCAAATTATATACTAACACTTAAGTCGGTTTTTTTTTTTTTTTTTTTTTGCAAATAAAACATTGGCCTGTCCTTCCTTATTAAAAAAAATAAAAAAAGATGATTTTTTACTACAACAGTAAATTTTATTTAAAAACCAAACACTCATATCTTGAAGCCAATACCAAGAATTTCAAGAGTCAAGTTAAAACGTCTTTTTTTTTCCTTAAATAAATATCTTGTCTTTCTTCTTCTCTAACTCCAAGTCTCCAATTGTTTCTTCTTCTCGGCTTCTCCAACACAAATTGTCCAACAATATAAAATTCCCTCCCTTTTTTCTTTATTTGTCGCTTTGGCAAAACTTTTTTGTTTACTTTTATTTGTCATTTTAGGATTTCAATGTAAAATTAATGTTCTTTTATCAATTTTACCCTTCTTACTAATACTTGTCATTAAATGCTAATTAATACTAAAATTATTTGATTGAAAGGGTATTTTGGAATTTTTGCTTTAAAAAAATGGCTATTTATGACATTTCTTAATTCGTGTGCAATCCTCCAAAACGACATATAAAAAAAAATCGGAGGGAGTATCTCTATATTCTCTTTCATAGTTCTCTTTAATCCAATAAATTTTATTATTCTTTCTCAACTCTCTTTCACAATTTATCATTATCGAATTTGAATTTCAATCTTTTATTTTGGATTACTGGATATTGATCTACTTTTCCCTCTATGGAATAAGGTACATTTACATTTAAGATTTGTACTTTTTAATTTTGTTCTATTAAATTGTAATTTTAATTCATTATTCTTTGTAGTTGTATTATTTTTTCGTTTATTTTAAATTGTCAATGGAGATGAATACTTCAATTTGTTCTCCTTTTTCTCATCAATATAAGCGTGTACAGTGTATTGTGTGTCTGGGTTATGTATATGATGATGAATGATGATGACGATGTTGGATAAATTGATATTGGATATATGCATGAATAAATCTGTTTACACATTATTTGAATTTTTATTAGGCCATTAGGGATTTAGGGTATTAGGTATAAATCATATAATTAGTTTTTTTTTTATAATATAGGGCCTCGATATTGAACTTCGCCAAGGGTCCCGACAAGTCTAGAGCCGGCCCTGCCTGGGGCTACACCAATGGCCCTAACATAAACATAAGTGCACCCACCATCGAATATTTTTCACCTGGACTCGAACAAGCAAGATGGAATTTCAAATGTTTAATGTACCATGAAATGACCCATATTTTTCAGTGGTTCGGGACGGGTACCGAAAACGGTAATACTCCTGGTGGGTTAACTGAAGGGTTTGCGGATTTTTTTTCATGGTTTTATGACATGGATGCCGCGGATAAACCCGGGTCGGGTCATAAGTGGGATGAAGAATATGGTGTTACGGCTTGGTTTTTGATATATTATGACGGATTGAAAAAATGTCTTACCGCGGAGTTGAATAATAAGATGAGATATTATTATAGTGATGAATTGTTTGTTGATATTTTGTGGGAAATCTGTGGATGAATTGTGGAAAGATTATAAGGCTCAGTATAATAATACTTCTTCTGAAAATTTTAGTTCTAAGATAGGAAAAGGAAGAAGTAGAAGATATGAGTTCTTACATGCATGAATGATTTTTATTTAATAAATCATCATTCTGCTCAATAATTGTTTATTTTTGCTAGCTAGGATTATATCGAATTTCTCTTATTTGTTAAAATTTTCTAGCATGAAACCTAAGTTTATGTTTGATTATAATTTATTTCATATTTGTATTTAAGAGAAGAATTCAAATTCTCCCGAACTGGCCAATCCCGAATTCCCGACTAGAATAAGAATTTTCTTGGATTGTCTAGGTTATTATTGGAAAGTAACTAAATGTACCTTTATTTTCACGGGACATTTTTGACTGATCAGCCCCGGAAAATTTCGTAGACCTTGGGAAATTTTTTATCCTGACCTAGCTTGGTCAAACTCATCAAACCACATGACAAGGGTATTGCACTTGCTTTGTGATTGACCACTCTCCTAGAAGTTTTGTCAAATCTAAAAAAAAATGTCATATACTTGTCATATAGTTATTTTTTATTAAGTCAAATTCGATTTGGGTTAAAGTAACACCTAAAACTAAAAAGTTATATTAAAAAAAATCCAAGCCAATTTTGAAAAAAAAAAAAAACAGAAAAAGTATATCCTACCCGGGAACTAACCTATAAACTCATCAATAAGAGCTCTCCTTTATTTTAATATTTTACTAGCCTAAACTCGTACTATGCACGGAATCATATCAAATAAATTATTACAAATAGTTTATATGACAAATGATTAATATAAGCTATTATAATTAAGTATTACTTTGCAAACTAAAAAAAGGTGAAAAAAGTATAGTCGGCCACGAAATGAACTATTGAAGTAAAAAATGCCATCAACAATGGGTATTTATTTATGCATAAACTGTTGAAGTCAAAAGAATATATAGATGTTCGATGGTTCAAATTGAAAAAAAATTATACAAAAGTGAGCAAAAATAATAAAAACATCGAAATTGTGAACGATACTATACTATGTGATCGAAATATATCCCCTAACAACATATAACATCCAATAACAAATGCCACTTGAGGTAGTCTAGTCTGTGGTAATAAAGAGACATCATCTTCATCACCAGCAAAGCCAAAGATATTATCTAATTTGTGGATCTCTCCAATGTAGACAATGTAGAAAATAGGCTTTCAATATCAAAGGCTGCCGTTTCATGTGAACTTTGTTGGTTGATAACACCTCTTTTGCCATATTTGTCACTTTCATTATACTATGAAGATACATTAAGAGCACACAAAATAAGTCAAATTATGATTTTTTCATATAAAACCTTGACATCCAATAAGGATAATATTAACTAACACATATTCAACACATACATGATATGAAAATTAAAAGAACACTTTCACACGTACAACATGATGAGCATACTGGACAAAATGTGCAAATTTATGCATTGTAAATGAAGGACCACTGTCTTTACAAAACACTTGCGGACAAAAGCATTGTAAGCACGAAACACAAATATCTAAGCCCATTGATGCTATAAAATTAAGAATGTTTAAAGTTTCTATGAAAAGAAATCATATGCTTGATCATTTGAGGATGGTCGCAAGATAAATAGGTTCATGGAGTTCGTTCTAGATATTTCTTCATTTCTAGCATTTTATGCTACAATCACTATTTCTAAGAACCATTGAATTCAACTCAACAAATTTTTATCTCATACTTGATCATGACAAGAGTCTAAAATCAATCTCAATCCCTTTTCAAATAGGATGTTCTTTTCAAATAGGATAAACAAACACAACCTAAGATAATCTTTAAAATTTCCCAAATCAAACATTTTAAATCAAATAGGATCAAATGATGAAATTAATACAATAAAAAATATTCAAATTTTGGGAGATCAAAAGGCAAATTAAACAAAATTATACCATATTTGTCGACTGATGGAGGTGTATTGTTGGTTGTTCATAACAAGAAATTCGTCGAAGTAGGTATAACATCCCAAGAGATCTCCACAAAATAGTTGCAAATGTCTACGAACTATGTTTTGAGTAAATCTGCCAAGGAACATCATGTCTCTGACATCTGAATTTCATGATGCTCGTTCTCCCTTTTTTCGTTTTTCGACCACGTTCTTTGTCATCTACATTCCCGAAAACAGTGATTCCCCTTTGATGGGTCAACTTTTACCATCTAAAAGAACAATAAATGAGTTAGAGAACCGAATCATAAGACTACAACAAATATCAGAAATGGTAAAAATGCTCAATTCGAAAGTAGAATCACTTAACTTTGAATCGGGGAAAAACATTGTAAAAAGCCCCAACATAAAGAAAAATGAGCAGATATGATTGAGTCCCAACTCATAGGAAAAATATCAAGTGGTTATATTCCAAATTAGAGCAATTATTTTGTCTTGCATTTAATCAAACACATGGCATTCACTTTGAACATGGATACTTTTTGAAAAGCAACTGAACTCGACTTTAAAGGTGAACAAACGTGACAAATAATAACAATAAATTGGTTAGCACCACGAACTAAAAGTACGACATTAAGCAAGCAAGTAATCAAGATCAAATTGAAGTATCAGATTAGAAATGATCTAAGGATTAAGTATGATAAGAAAATATGAAACTTATACCATCAAATAAGTCTATCGATTCTGCAACTTAAGATTGTTGGTCGGGTCATGTAGCAAGTAGCCATCTGCCACCCTTCGCATGTTCGCCTCTCAGCCACTGTCAATACCCTCAGGCCTATGTACAATTTGTGCAGATGATTTTTTAGAGGAAATATGAATCTGGAATAACAAAAAATATGGCTATCTTTTCTATAATTTTCTTTGTGTCGATTAAAATTCGTGAGTTTTTTATTTCGAACTAATCATGTTTTAGTTTTACTAATCACATCTTAATTCTTGAATTAAAAAAATCCAAAAAGAGGAGGAAAAAGAATATGGGTCAAAATTGTTTCTTTTGACCAAAACACTCCCTTGAAATAATAGTAAGTTAAATTAGATAGATTGATAAATTAGATTAAATTAGATAGATTAGATTAGATACACGGACCTATTCATACGCTATTACTTTAATATTGGGCCAGACCCACCAGCTAATAACAACTACAAGAAATACGTCAATTTCATAAGTTTCGAACTTTGCAAAGGTTCTATGCGATTCAAATAATGGGCCTGCATTTCGTGAAACTCGAGTTTTTGGTTCATCTATCTAAATATTATTTTAAACCTATAAATAAAAAAAATAAAAAAAGAGCATTATGCATGTTTAAAAGTAAATGATTGCTATGACTTAAAGGAATGATTAGCAGAATTACAACTTAAATTCTCAATAGGTATTATAAATTTTAAAGAGAACAAAATTACTCTAAAGAACGGATCCATCCACCCTTCAAAATAATCGATGGAGTATATTAATTGATGATCAAATCAAATGTACCCTACAATCATCCCTCCACTAAGCACATCAAACCCTAATAACCCCTCTATATTAAATAATTAAAGTAAGGTTACTTGTGGTACCAAAAGTGAAATTCTCTCCTTGAAAATGAGTGAACTGGGATTTCTTTAAGGCCTAGATCGAGCCTGAGTGAGACATCGATATCGATACAAGAACTCAATAACCGACATACAACGCCACCGATATCGACGTGACAGACCAACTCGACGAAAAAGACTATAATGCCCCTAAAACGATGAGACATTTACTAAACACTCCGAGGTTCCGCGTGCTTTACCCGGGTCGATCCGAGACCGACCCGATGCGGATTCACCACTTATAAATATCTCTCATTAATATGCTCCAAGGTAGGGGTGGCAAATGGGCGGTGCGGGGCGGGCCGGGTTGGGTTCGGACGGATCTAATACGGGTCGGGTCCAAATTCAAGAAAGCATAATTTGCACTTGATCAATAAAATACTTGTACTTACTGCGATTTAAACACATAATGACCTAATAATGGACAAATATATTTGACTTACTAACTAACATAGTAAGGCCATCTCCAAAGGAAATGGCCGGGGTCGGGGCGGGCTCAGAGGTGGGAGGGTTTGCCGTCTCCAGTTTGTCATTCTTTTTTAGTTATTGATTGATCCATCAGCCCACTCCTTATACAATTAATAAAAGAATATTACACTACACATTATTAATTATGTAGTTAATACCTCAGCCCAAGATATTCCTCCAATGCAATTTGGACCCAAAAAGAAACTCAAACACCCACACAATATAATTCGAACAAGTCCAAGGTTCCAATCCTTAAACTATTTTTCTTTCTATCTTTCAAATTATTATAAATATATGTATCAATATATAAACATTAACATGGCATGTGTACTAACATTACTGTAAATATTTTTTTGTTAATAATTTATTAGTGTCTTAGTTATAATCATCATATTTTATGATAAAAATACTTGATTTTATAAAATGCACTACACTAAAAAAAGTTTTAATATTGGAAACAGAGAGGAATTTGAAAACTTACTACCACTCTCAATTCCACTACTGGTAGGTTATATATAGTTTGAAATCTACACGGATAGAGAAAGAAGGTTGTGTAATTTAAGGCGTGGCAATAGTGTTAGTTGGTGGGGCGGTAGCATTAATTTATTACTGTTGGAGTGTGGACTAGCAACTACCATCTTCTGGATAATAATAAATGCTTCATCATCAGAATAAGACCAGGACTGTTGTAACCATTAATTACGTCTAGCATATTGTGTCAAGACTTCTCACATGAAACTTATTTCAACCTTTAATTACTTATCAGTATGAGAGATATTTAAATGCCACTTAATTACCTGCACGCTAGCAGTTGAACATTGCAATTATGCAAAAATGCGCGCGCTGTATTTAATTTGATAACATCAGTATTTAATTTGAAGGCTACAATGGGGCGGATTTGAATCAATTTCGTTATGTTTTGTAACAAAAAATTGGTTTGACTGTATTCAACATAATTTTGAAAATCAATAAAATAACAGTGTGGGGATTATGGAATATCCAAATATAATTTAGGTTTGAATTTCTGAAATTAGGTTGAAATAATATCACCTCTAAAACTAGATTTGTGACGATTTTGACTCAGTTTTGATGGTGGACCATAATAGCACGAGTCAAATCAACTTCTAAACATTGGGATGATGTGTCCAAGTCGTCTAGTAGAAAACTTCATAAATGTGGCAAGGCATTACTGCTTCAAGTACAAGGAGCACCCTCCCTTTTTTTGTTTTTGATGGATCAAAATTTTCATTTAATGAACCAAATTACAGAGTACAGCGGATCGAAAGAGACAAACAAAGCAGGGGAAGATTAGATAGAAAAACAAGTCCAGAGCTCCAAACCACAGACCAATCAGATGTGTAAATTCTATTCTATCAACATTGTAACACGAGTTGAGCTTTCAATAATATAATCCTTTTTTTTCTCAAATATTTTATATATATATATATATATTTTTTTTAGTTTACAATTTTCTCAAACATTTGTCGAATTTTTTGATAAATTCCCAAACAAAAATTCAATAATCGAACATATTATGAAAATGAAAACTTTAGTCTAGAATTCTATGACTTGTAATTATGTAAATATATAAAGACAATAAAATTAAAAACATTTAAAAACCAACAAACATTTAAGTTTGGGGTAAATATAAGATATTCCTCTATGCTATACGACACATGCACGAATCTCCTTCAAATTTTAAAAATTCGTCAGGCCCTGTTGATATATATATATTTGCATAGGTCATTTGTGCTATTAAATATTCGATAAGAAACACCTCACTCGTACAATTTTTCAACATCCTATTTAACTTATATTTTATGTATGAAAGATTTTGTATCGAATATTTAAAAGTATAGATAAATTTTATGCAATAAATATTTCATATTATCCACTTTAGTGGAGTAACTTGCATTTTCCCCACTAATTTTTAGATATTTTAAGGAATAAAATACATGTATTAAACATAATATATGCAACTATGTAACACCCCATATGGACTAAATATTGTCCACAACTATCATCTTCAACCTCGTATATGTTACAACATTGGTCCACAAAGACCCTCGTTCCATCCTAAACATAGATGTTGTATTTGCTATCTATCTACGTATCTTACCTTCCCTCCCACATGGACCCATGGTCCCCAACATCACATCTTCAACCTTTTTTTTTCTTTTTCTCTGAGAAACAAATTAATCGTACATTGATCCCCCGTATCAGACAGAGTCCATCACTTTCTCATTAACTTTACATTAGTTAATGAGAAAGTGCCAGGCTCATCATATAAACCACTTTGAAAGCTGCACGTCAAAATTAAACTAGAACTTCAACTTATTTTTTGCAGGCTTTTCAGACAAGTGATGCAACTTCTACTTAATTTTTTGCTGTAAATAAACACCTCTCCTACCCTGTATACGCCACCGCCCATCCCCTATACTCAAATCAAATTTTTTTTGCTGTATATAAATACCTTTCCTACCCTGTATTCACCACCGCTCATCCCCTATACTCAAATCAAATATTTTTTGCTGTAAATAAATACCTCTCCTACCCTGTATACACCACCGTCCATCCCCTATACTCAAATCAAATATGAGCTACGAGAGGGGAGAGCATTACGCTTCTGACGACTTTATTTCGTCAGAAGGGGAACAAAATTATGACTGGCCTAGCGATGACGATGACGATGACGATGCTCTGAGCTTAGAATCAGACAACAATGGCGATGATGATGATGATGATGATGGGGATGATGATGGTGACGAGGAAGAAGTTGAAGATGAGGAGGAAGAAGATGATGGTGACGACGGCGATGATGATGATGATGGTGACGACGCCGATGAGGAGGAAGAAGCCTTCTATTCAATTGAAGATGAATTTTTTAAATTAGTAGGTCTGAGTTAGTTATTTGAATTTTTTTCCTTTTTCTTTCTATTAGGAACGAATTATGTAATGGTTTGTAGTTTTATGGGATGAGAATGAATGAATGAATGAACGATTTGTCGATTTGTGAATTTTTGTTTTTTCATTTGAATTGAATTTTGCTTCTTGAATAGTTACTCAATTTGATTACGGATGCTTGTTTTAATACTTGAAGATGAAATTATCTTCTAAGAAAAAAAAAAGATGAAATTATCTTTTGTTCGTTTTGAATTTTAAAAGTAATTAACAAATCATTTCATTTTATAGAAGTACCAATCAAATGTTCCGGTCAAAATCTATTACTCTATCACATCCACTAAAACATATAAATAACGTGTATTTGTATAGATGCACATGTACTGGGATTAAACATTTACCTTAAGTGTTGTTTTCAGTGGATTATACTTACTTTCTTTTAGATATTTTTTGGAGAAGTTCAGAAATAATATATAATAAAAAGTAGGTGATTTTTGCACTTAAGAAATAAACTCGTTATTGATAAAATTTTAAGTGTTTACAAGAATTAAAGAGTTATTAGTTCAAGCATTAAATGTAAATTACAAAATTGTCGTATCAAGCCAAAAACACTTTGGGAACTACTTCTACTTCTAGTCCCTTTTCTACATTTTTTTAAGAGAAATTTCTCTTGCAAAAATGTGTGAAGTATTTTTCTAATTAAAAAAAATGCTGAAATCACTTTTCTTAAGTCATTGAAAATATCACCTTAATTGATGGAAAAATATAACTGAGAACTAAGGAGATTTTGAAATATCTCTCGTTAATATGAGCCCAAGAAAGCATTAACTGCCGAAATATTTTATAATTTTTTTTTTTAATTTACCATTTTCTCAAACATTTGTTGAATTTTTTGATAAATTCCCAAACAAAAATTAAATAATCGAACTTACTATGAAAATGAAAACTTTAGTCTAGAATTCTATGACTTATAATTATATAAATATATAAAGAAAATAAAATTAAAAACATTTAAAAGCCAACAAACATTTAAGTTTGGGGTAAATATAAGATATTCCTCTGTGCTATACGAAACATGCACGAATCTCCTTCAAATTTTAAAAATTTGTCAGGCCCTGTTGATATATATATATATAATTTGCATAGGTCATTTGTGCTATTAAATATTCAATAAGAAACCCCTCACTCGTACAATTTTTCCACATTCTATTTATCTTATATTGTATGTATGAAAGATTTTGTGTCGAATATTTAAAAGTACAGATAAATTATCTCAAGCCACGGGAATAAGCTAGTAGCCTAGTGTGTGTATATATATATATATATATATATATATATATATATATATATATATATATATATATATATACTTTTTGCAAAGCAATTGAACTCGACTTTAAAGGTGAACAAACTTCACAAATAATAACAATAAACTGGTTAGCAACACGAACTAAAAGTACGACATTAAGCAAGCAAGTAATCAAGATCAAATTGAAGTATCAGATTAGAAATGCGCTAAGGATTAAGTATGATAAGAAAATATGAAACTTATACCATCAATTAGTCTATCGATTCTGCAACTTGCGATTGTTGGTCGGGTCTTGTAGCAAATAGCCATCTGCCACCCTTCGCATGTTCTCCTCTCAACCACTGTCAGCACCCTCAGGCCTATGTATAATTTGTGCAGATGATTTTTTAGAGGAAATATGAATCTGAAATAACAGAAAATATGGAATCTGGGAAGATATTACTTGGGATTTTTTGGCTGTCATTTCTATAATTTTCTTTGTGCCGATTAAAATTCGTGAGTTTCTGAGTTCGAATTAATCATGTTTTAGTTTTACTAATCACATTTTAATTCTTGATTTAAAAAAAAAAATTCAAAAACTGGAGAAAAAAGAATATGGGTCAAAATTGTTTCTTTTGAACACTCCTTTGAAATAATAGTGACCTAAATTATATTAGATAGATAGATAAATTGGATTAGATTAGATTAGATACACGGACCATATTCATACGCTACTAGTTTAATGTTGGGCCAGACCCACCAGCTAATAACAACTACAATAAATTATATACGTCAAGTTTCATAAGTTTCGAGCTTTGCAAAGGTTCTATAATGGGCCTGAATTTTGTTAAACTCGAGTTTTGGTTCATCTATCTAAATATTATTTTAAACCTATAAAAAAGAAGAAGAGCATTATGCATGTTTAAAAGTAAATAATTGCTATGACTTGAAGGAATGATTCAGAATTACAACTTAAATTCTCTATAGGTATTAGAAATTTTAAAGAGAATAAAATTACTCTAAAGAACGGACCCATCCACCCTTTAAAATAATCGATGGAGGATATTAATTGATGATCAAATCAACGGTTACAATCATCCCTCCAACAATCACAGCGAACCCTAATAACCCCTCTATATAAACGTCGCATCCATTCTATCTAGATTGTAGACTAGATATGGCACCGAAGAAGCCCGCCGCAGAGAAAGCCTCCGCGTTGGAGAAGAAACTAAAGGCAATAAAAAAGCTGAAAAAGAAAGTTGTCTCCGTCTCCGCCAGAGACAAGGAGGAGGACAGGCTGGAGGATTTCAAATGCTACATCATCCGGGTTCTGGAGCAGGTGCATCCCGGCCTCGGAATCTCAGACCCCGCTATGAATATGATCAACAGTTTTATCTACGGCATCTTTGAGAAATTGGTGGCGGAGTCTGCGCGTCTTTTACGCTGCAGCGAGGATCCCCTTAGAATTTCTTCTAATCAGATTAAAGATGCGGTTAGATTGGTGCTTCCTCCATGTGAATTGGTCAACCGCGCTATGCGGAATGGGGCTAAGGCTGTTTCCAACGACTATAAGAACTATAACCTAATAATGTCTAGTGATTTCATGAGTAGATTTGATGGATTAGGGATTTGATTAAGTTATCTCTATTATCTAATTTATGCCCCATTTGATTTGTGTTTATCTAATTTAATATTATTATATGTAAGGGGTTGTTAATTTTATAGCTTGATTTGCATGAATTTCATGTTTCAGATCTGAATTAATCTATATCATGATCAACTTTTTAAATGAAAAAAAATCCAAATCCCATTAATACATACACAATTCAAGTCCAGAGCTTATATATGGTTTTGAAGAATCATACGAACTAAGGAGTTTATGTTAATTATTTAAAGGCTAATTGATTTTTCTGGAGTTTCAATAATTGGTAGCATAATCTCTAAGCAAACAAATGAGTACTTTTTTTTACATAAGAAATTGTACACCCAAATCATGCAAAACACAAGGGGAATGATGGTAGGGGGGACACAACCATTCCAATTTCAAGAGAGAACCCATTTTGCAAGATTACAAGACATTTAATGAGAAAAACATTAGGAAAAAATATAAAGAAGCTCAATAACAAAAAAATGTATGTACAAGTGAAAAACTAATTAATGCAAACAACAGAAGTAAGAAAAAGACCTTCAGAAGCAACTCTTAGAAGACGGTGCTTATGCTTCAAATTGGAAGCAATTTTGGGTGGCGAAGAAAAAGTTGGAAGTTTTTGTTGATATACCAAATATTCACCTTACACTTGAAAATGAGTGAACTGGGATTTCTTTAAGGCCTAGATCGAGCCTGAGTGAGACATCGATATCGATACAAGAACTCAATAACCGACATACAACGCCACCGATATCGACGTGACAGACCAACTCGACGAAAAAGACTATAATGCCCCTAAAACGATGAGACATTTACTAAACACTCCGGATCCGCGTGCTTTACCCGGGTCGATCCGAGACCGACCCGATGCGGATTCACCACTTATAAATATCTCTCATTAATATGCTCCAAGGTAGGGGTGGCAAATGGGCGGTGCGGGGCGGGTCGGGTTGGGTTCGGACGGATCTAATACGGGTCGGGTCCAAATTCAAGAAAGCATAATTTGCACTTGATCAATAAAATACTTGTACTTACTGCGATTTAAACACATAATGACCTAATAATGGACAAATATATTTGACTTACTAACTAACATAGTAAGGCCATCTCCAATGGAAATGGCCGGGGTTGGGCGGGCTCAGAGGTGGGAGGGTTTGCCGTCTCCAGTTTGTCATTCTTTTTTAGTTATTGATTGATCCATCAGCCCACTCCGTATACAATTAATAAAAGAATATTACACTACACATTATTAATTATGTAGTTAATACCTCAGCCCAAGATATTCCTCCAATGCAATTTGGACCCAAAAAGAAACTCAAACGCCCACACAATATAATTCGAACAAGTCCAAGGTTCCAATCCTTAAACTATTTTTCTTTCTATCTTTCAAATTATTATAAATATATGGATCAATATATAAACATTAACAATGCATGTGTACTAACATTACTGTAAATATTTTTTTGTTAATAATTTATTAGTATCTTAGTTATAATCATCATATTTTATGATAAAAATATTTGATTTTATAAAATGCACTACACTAAAAAAAAGTTTTAATATTGGAAACAGAGAGGAATTTGAAAACTTACTACCACTCTCAATTCCACAACTGGTAGGTTATATATAGTTTGAAATCTACACGGATAGAGAAAGAAGGTTGTGTAATTTAAGGCGTGGCAATAGTGTTAGTTGGTGGGGCGGTAGCATTAATTTATTACTGTTGGAGTGTGGACTAGCAACTACCATCTTCTGGATAATAATAAATGCTTCATCATCAGAATAAGGCCAGGACTGCTGTAACCATTAATTACGTCTAGCATATTGTGTCAAGACTTCTCACATGAAACTTATTTCAACCTTTAATTACTTATCAGTATGAGAGATATATAAATGCCACTTAATTACCTGCACGCTAGCAGTTGAACATTGCAATTATGCAAAAATGCGCGCGCTGTATTTAATTTGATAACATCAGTATTTAATTTGAGGGCTACAATGGGGCGGATTTGAATCAATTTCGTTATGTTTTGTAACAAAAAATTGGTTTGACTGTATTCAACATAATTTTGAAAATCAATAAAATAACAGTGTGGGGATTATGGAATATCCAAATATAATTTAGGTTTGAATTTCTGAAATTAGGTTGAAATAATATCACCTCTAAAACTAGATTTGTGACGATTTTGACTCAGTTTTGATGGTGGACCATAATAGCACGAGTCAAATCAACTTCTAAACATTGGGATGATGTGTCCAAGTCGTCTCGTAGAAAACTTCATAAATGTGGCAAGGCATTACTGCTTCAAGTACAAGGAACACCCTCCCTTTTTTTGTTTTTGATGGATCAAAATTTTCATTTGATGAACCAAATTACAGAGTACAGCGGATCGAAAGAGACAAACAAAGCAGGGGAAGATTAGATAGAAAAACAAGTCCAGAGCTCCAAACCACAGACCAATCAGATGTGTAAATTCTATTCTATCAACATTGTAACACGAATTGAGCTTTCAATAATATAATCCTTTTTTTCTCAAATATTTTATATATATATAATATTTTTAATTTACAATTTTCTCAAACATTTGTCGAATTTTTTGATAAATTCCCAAACAAAAATTCAATAATCGAACATATTATGAAAATGAAAACTTTAGTCTAGAATTCTATGACTTGTAATTATGTAAATATATAAAGACAATAAAATTAAAAACATTTAAAAACCAACAAACATTTAAGTTTGGGGTAAATATAAGATATTCCTCTATGCTATATGACACATGCACGAATCTCCTTCAAATTTTAAAAATTCGTCAGGCCCTGTTGATATATATATATATATTTGCATAGGTCATTTGTGCTATTAAATATTCGATAAGAAACACCTCACTCGTACAATTTTTCAACATCCTATTTAACTTATATTTTATGTATGAAAGATTTTGTATCGAATATTTAAAAGTATAGATAAATTTTATGCAATAAATATTTCATATTATCCACTTTAGTGGAGTAACTTGCATTTTCCCCACTAATTTTTAGATATTTTAAGGAATAAAATACATGTATTACACATAATATATGCAACTATGTAACACCCCATATGGACTAAATATGGTCCACAACTATCATCTTCAACCTCGTATATGTTACAACATTGGTCCACAAAGACCCTCGTTCCATCCTAAACATAGATGTTGTATTTGCTATCTATCTACGTATCTTACCTTCCCTCCCACATGGACCCATGGTCCCCAACATCACATCTTCAACCTTTTTTTTTCTTTTTCTCTGAGAAACAAATTAATCGTACATTGATCCCCCGTATCAGACAGAGTCCATCACTTTCTCATTAACTTTACATTAGTTAATGAGAAAGTGCCAGGCTCATCATATAAACCACTTTGAAAGCTGCACGTCAAAATTAAACTAGAACTTCAACTTATTTTTTGCAGGCTTTTCAGAGAAGTGATGCAACTTCTACTTAATTTTTTTGTTGTAAATAAACACCTCTCCTACCCTGTATACGCCACCGCCCATCCCCTATACTTTTTTTGCTGTATATAAATACCTTTCCTACCCTGTATACACCACCGCTCATCCCCTATACTCAAATCAAATATTTTTTACTGTAAATAAATACCTCTCCTACCCTGTATACACCACCGCCCATCCCCTATACTCAAATCAAATATGAGCTACGAGAGGGGAGAGCATTACGCTTCCGACAACTTTATTTCGTCAGAAGGGGAACAAAATTATGACTGGCCTAGCGATGACGATGACGATGACGATGACGATGCTCTGAGCTCAGAATCAGACAACAATGGCGATGATGATGATGATGATGATGATGGGGATGATGATGGTGACGAGGAAGAAGTTGAAGATGAGGAGGAAGAAGATTATGGTGACGACGGCGATGATGATGATGATGGTGACGACGCCGATGAGGAGGAAGAAGCCTTCCATTCAATTGAAGATGAAATTTTTAAATTAGTAGGTCTGAGTTAGTTATTTGAATTTTTTTCCTTTTTCTTTCTATTAGGAACGAATTATGTAATGGTTTGTAGTTTTATGGGATGAGAATGAATGAATGAATGAACGATTTGTCGATTTGTGAATTTTTGTTTTTTCATTTGAATTGAATTTTGCTTCTTGAATAGTTACTCAATTTGATTACGGATGCTTGTTTTAATACTTGAAGATGAAATTATCTTTCTGAGACAAAAAAAAAAAAGATGAAATTATCTTTTGTTCGTTTTGAATTTTAAAAGTAATTAACAAATCATTTCATTTTATAGAAGTACCAATCAAATGTTCCGGTCAAAATCTATTACTCTATCACATCCACTAAAACATATAAATCACGTGTATTTGTATAGATGCACATGTACTGGGATTAAACATTTACCTTAAGTGTTGTTTTCAGTGGATTATACTTACTTTCTTTTAGATATTTTTTGGAGAAGTTCAGAAATAATATATAATAAAAAGTAGGTGATTTTTGCACTTAAGAAATAAACTCGTTATTGATAAAATTTTAAGTGTTTACAAGAATTAAAGAGTTAGTAGTTCAAGCATTAAATGTAAATTACAAAATTGTCGTATCAAGCCAAAAACACTTTGGGAACTACTTCTACTTCTACTTCTAGTCCCTTTTCTACATTTTTTTAAGAGAAATTTCTCTTGCAAAAATGTGTGAAGTATTTTTCTAATTAAAAAAATGCTGAAATCACTTTTCTTAAGTCATTGAAAATATCACCTTAATTGATGGAAAAATATAACTGAGAACTAAGGAGATTTTGAAATATCTCTCGTTAATATGAGCCCAAGAAAGCATTAACTGCCGAAATATTTTATAATTTTTTTTTATAATTTACCATTTTCTCAAACATTTGTTGAATTTTTTGATAAATTCCCAAACAAAAATTAAATAATCGAACATACTATGAAAATGAAAACTTTAGTCTAGAATTCTATGACTTATAATTATATAAATATATAAAGAAAATAAAATTAAAAACATTTAAAAGCCAACAAACATTTAAGTTTGGGGTAAATATAAGATATTCCTCTGTGCTATACGAAACATGCACGAATCTCCTTCAAATTTTAAAAATTTGTCAGGCCCTGTTGATATATATATATATAATTTGCATAGGTCATTTGTGCTATTAAATATTCAATAAGAAACCCCTCACTCGTACAATTTTTCCACATTCTATTTATCTTATATTGTATGTATGAAAGATTTTGTGTCGAATATTTAAAAGTACAGATAAATTATCTCAAGCCACGGGAATAAGCTAGTAGCCTAGTGTGTATATATATATATATATATATATATATACTTTTTGCAAAGCAATTGAACTCGACTTTAAAGGTGAACAAACTTCACAAATAATAACAATAAACTGGTTAGCAACACGAACTAAAAGTACGACATTAAGCAAGCAAGTAATCAAGATCAAATTGAAGTATCAGATTAGAAATGCGCCAAGGATTAAGTATGATAAGAAAATATGAAACTTATACCATCAATCAGTCTATCGATTCTGCAACTTGCGATTGTTGGTCGGGTCTTGTAGCAAATAGCCATCTGCCATCCTTCGCATGTTCTCCTCTCAACCACTGTCAGCACCCTCAGGCCTATGTATAATTTGTGCAGATGATTTTTTAGAGGAAATATGAATCTGGAATAACAGAAAATATGGAATCTGGGAAGATATTACTTGGGATTTTTTGGCTGTCGTTTCTATAATTTTCTTTGTGCCGATTAAAATTCGTGAGTTTCTTAGTTCGAATTAATCATGTTTTAGTTTTACTAATCACATTTTAATTCTTGATTTAAAAAAAAATTCAAAAACTGGAGAAAAAAGAATACGGGTTAAAATTGTTTCTTTTGAACACTCCTTTGAAATAATAGTGAGCTAAATTATATTAGATAGATAGATAAATTGGATTAGATTAGATACACGGACCCTATTCATATGCTACTAGTTTAATGTTAGGCCAGACCCACCAGCTAATAACAACTACAATAAATTAAATACGTCAAGTTTCATAATTTTCGAGCTTTGCTAAGGTTCTATAATGGGCCTGAATTTCGTGAAACTCGAGTTTTGGTTCATCTATCTAAATATTATTTTAAACCTATAAAAAAAGAGCATTATGCATGTTTAAAAGTAAATAATTGCTATTTTAAAAGTTTCATAATTGCATCTTTGAGAAATTGGTGGCGGAGTCTGCGCGTCTTTTATGCTGCGGCGAGGATCCCCTTAGAATTTTTTCTAATCAGATTAAAGATGCGGTTAGATTGGTGCTTCCTCCATGTGAATTGGTCAACCGCGCTATGCGGAATGGGGCTAAGGCTGTTTCCAACGACTATAAGAACTATAACCTAATAATGTCTTGTGATTTCATGAGTAGATTTGATGGATTAGGGCTTTGATTAAGTTATCTCTATTGTCTAATTTATGCCCCATTTGATTTGTGTTTATCTAATTTAATATTATTATATGTAAGGGGTTGTTAATTTTATAGCTTGATTTGCATGAATTTCATGTTTCAGATCTGAATTAATCTATATCATGATCAACTTTTTAAATGAAAAAAAATTCCAAATCCCATTAATACATACACAATTCAAGTCCAGAGCTTATATATGGTTTTGAAGAATCATACGAACTAAGGAGTTTATGTTAATTATTTAAAGGCTAATTGATACTTTCTGGAGTTTCAATAATTGGTAGCATAATCCCTAAGCAAACAAATGAGTACTTTTTTTACATCAGAAATTGTACACCAAATCACGCAAAACACAGGGGGAATGATGGTAGGGGGACACAACCATTCCAATTTCAAGAGAGAACCCATTTTGCAAGATTACAAGACATTTAATGAGAAAAACATTAGGAAAAAATATAAAGAAGCTCAATAACAAAGAAAATGTATGTACAAGTGAAAAACGAATTAATGCAAACAACAGAAGTAAGAAAAAGACCTTCAGAAGCAACTCTTAGAAGACGGTGCTTATGCTTCAAATTGGAAGCAGTTTTGGGTGGCGAAGAAAAAGTTGGAAGTTTTTGTTGATATACCAAATATTCACCTTACACTTGAAAATGAGTGAACTGTGATTTCTTTAAGGCCTAGATCGAACCTGAGTGAGACATCGATATCGATACAAGAACTCAATAACCGACATACAACGCCACCGATATCGACGTGACAGACCAACTCGACGAAAAAGACTATAATGCCCCTAAAACGATGAGACATTTACTAAACACTCCGAGGATCCGCGTGCTTTACCCGGGTAGATCCGAGACCGACCCGATGCGGATTCACCACTTATATATATCTCTCATTAATATGCTCCAAGGTAGGGGTTGCAAATGGGCGGTGCGGGGCGGGTCGGGTTCGGAAGATTCGAATACAATATGCTCCGAGGATTTGCCAAACACAATAAGAGGTCAAGATGTAATTATTATCATCTCCGTCTCATCTTATGTTTACTCGTCACTTCACCCAATATGCATTTTGTTTCTTTTCTTTTTCATTAGAGCTAATGCGTACCACTTTACCCGTGATATCTATAATGTTCAGTTTACCTCCATTTGATTTCAAAAAGATCACTTTACCCTTCCGTGAAAATTCTAAAAGAGCAATTTACCTCCTTCAACTGAAGAGTGTAACTCAATCGTCGAAATTGAGAGTGGACATGAATATCATAACAGAGAGAGGTAAAGTGTCACATTAATAATCAAAACACAGAGGGTAAAGTGCCACATATAAGGGGGTAGCTTTGTCAATTCGTACTTTTTATGTTTAAAAATGTTAGGGAGATAGTGTGAAATTTTTATAAGATTATAAGGGGTAAATTGATATTTTTTAAATTACGAGGGGAATAAATTGAACATTATGTATATCACATGGAGATAAATTACTAAATTATCATTAGCTCTTTTTTATTATATTAAATCCATTTATCTCTATTCTCACCATTTTCCACATAATCAACCATATTAGAATTATAAAATAAAACCTTTTTTTTTTATCAAGTTGTATAATAGGTCCATCCTTGAGTTTCATGGACTGTATATACATTGAATACTGTATAGAGTATACATAGCTTATAAACTAGAAATATCAAATACAGAATATTTTAAGCTTTTATAATCTATGTTTCGAAACTTTACTACATTAAGGATGAACCAAATTACAATTATAAAAGAATAATAAGGGTAAGAAATCTCAAATAATCATTCAAAATTTTAGATATGTAAAGTTGGAAAGCTAAATTGCTGATGAGGTAGTAGCTTGTTAGCGGCTCCATGATCAAATTGTGTATACAACTCGGATCGAAGAGTGCACTGTATATAGTTCCTCACCTGCATGGTGTCTGCAGTAGAATTTAAACTTGAGTCTCACCACTTAGAATCACAAACCGAATCACAAACCAATATCACTTGACCCAATCACTTTGTGGTACAACTAAATTCTAAACCATCTTGATTATAAGCTAAAAAAATCATAATTAAACAACATGAGTCGGCCCAGCTCTAAATTATCAAGAAAAAACAAAGAGTCGGCCCAACAATAGTCAAGTCCAGGACCAGTTCAGTGTGACTGGGTCTTTTTTCCTCAGAAAAGCCCTGACAGGGCACATATCCTTAACTATTCAGGGCAGGAAGGTCCAAAATGTAATCCGTTAAGTTCACAATTGCCCAAAATAAATTTAATACGATTGAAAGAAATATAATAACTCTTTGGGTTAATTACGGGGACCTCCCCAGTTGTTTGGTTTATTTCGTGTTCAATTTCCTCGAATAATTATAATTACAGAGACCTTTCGTGATGCTTACAAAATTTTACATCTGTCGATCCACCGTTAATTTTTGTTGACGTCATCATCCCAAATTTATTGAAAATTCTATTTTACCCTTGAGGTTATGTAGCTATTTTTGTGGACAATTATACATTTGGAGAAAATTGCATTTTCGGTACTGAGCTATAGGTCAATTCCTATTTTTGGTACTGAGCTTTATGGGTCCAACACATTTGGTACAGAGCTTTAACAAATTTTGACACATTTGGTACAGCCGTTAAAAATTGACGTTAAGTGGTGACGTGGCAGTTAAGTCTAATTGCAAAGTTGATGCCATTACTTATGTTGACTGATAATTTAACCCAATAACTTTTCACGTTACCAAAAAAGCCCCACATCTCCAAATTTAGTGACGATTTTAGTCCACATTGTTGCCAAATTTCAAAATTGATTCGAATAAGACCACGTGCGGAACAATTTGAAAATTTTACTTATTTTATTTAAATAATTTATTTGGTTTATAAACAATATTAATAAATTAAATAATACTTTAACATAAATATCATCAAAATTAAGAAAACATATTCTCTTTAAATATAAAATTTATATAATAGCATTAATCTATTTAATATTTATTAAAATAATAAATTATATAATTAAAAACTATTTAATATTTATTAAAATAATAAATAATAAATAATTATAATTTAAAAAAAACCCCAACCCTACCCACCCCAGCCAACCCAAAATATTCCTAAAACCCTGTGATGACGGAGCAATTTCTTCTCCGGGAAATACTACGCCGATGGCAGCCCGCATCCGCCGCCAGAATAACACCAATTGCCCGGTATCGGTATTTTATTCCACGGCTGCCGACGTCGAAGACTCTAAGACAGAAAATAGGACGACTAACCAATGGTATAGTAAACTACACAAATTGTATTTTACAGAAAGACTTCTGTACTCCAATTATTGCTTTTTTATGCCTCATATGCAAGAACTTTGTTGTAAGATGTGTGCCATATCTGTGTTTATTTCCAATGTTGAAACCGGATATCATTTTATTAGCTGTTATAACTATGGTCTACTATTGTTGGCATGGAATCAACTAAGGACCTATTCCTTATTACTCGTGAGCTACACATTTCATGATGTGGTTATCCTGTTTCTGGTCTGGTAATCCTTCGCAGCTTTGCCGGAATATAAACTTTACATGTTCTCTCTAAGCCCATATTATAATTATTTTTCCTGGTCTTATAGTTAACCCTTGTCTTTGTCTATATTGTTGTGGACAAGTTTTTTGTTTTAGGTGCACAGACTTGATAGAGACAGCAGTGGCGTATTAGTGATGGGAAGGACTCAGTTGAGCGCTACTGTTCTGCATTCCATCTTTCGCGAGAAAACTTTTGGAGCATCAGATGATGTTAGTTTAACTCTAAATAGTTCTTACTCTCTTGCTGTCTAATATAAGTTCCATATCTGATTTATCTTTTCTTGTTTGAAGAATCCTGATAGTAAAAGAAGCCTAGAGAAGAGGTATTGGGCTCTTGTTGTTGGATCTCCAAGACGCCCAAAAGGACTAATTTCAGTGCCATTGGTGAAGGTGTATTTTCTCTCTTTCTTTAATTTTAGAGTTCTTGGTAGTCTTCAACAATAATAATATTTGTATCATTTTTCTTGTCAATGATTTCTCTGCCTTGTACATTTTTTGTTCTTACCAAATTTGGATTTCATTGGCAAGCTTTATGTTAAATCTCTATTTTATAATGATTTGGACAGTCTAGTAGAACCTGAGCTTTCTCTGTCAAATGGGTTTATAGAATCTGCGAATAGAACATATGATTGGAACCACTATTTGAAAATGTAGTGAGGTTTACTAGTAAAACCTTTAATGCGTATGTCTATGTGCTACATATCTAAGTAAGATGATTGAAGAATCATTTTGAAATACAGATGACTTTTTCTCATAAAAGTCGTGAATTGAACAAAGCTGAATTCCAAGCTTTGCAAGGAATATCATACGAAATAAATATCATTCAGTAAAACAGATTCAATTGATGCTACAATCAGCTAGTGTTAGCTATCAAATATGTTTTATGATTTGCGGGATATTACTGATTAATGCTGTTTCATTCCGGTACATTGATATCGTGAATATTTAACATTTTAAAAAGGGCTTATTTCCTTGTAGTTATATATTATATAATTTATGCCTGAAGTGTGCTGCTATTTGTGCATTATATAGTTGTTTTAGAAATAAAATTACTATGCAAGAATAGAATTAAAAATATTCAGAAACCTTTTCCCTTAATGTTTTTCTGTTGATTATGTCTACCATAGTTATACATAAATTTGTACAAACATACAACTCATATCCTCGATTCCTTCTCTCTGTTTATGTTCCAACGTTCAGGTGGTGGTTGACAATGGAAAATCAGAGAGAATTACTGTGGTTGACAATATCCAGAACACGTCAGCACAGCATGCTGTGACCGGATATCGAGTGATAGCAACTTCCTCAGGTTCGTCTCTTATGCTTTGTTTCCTGAATTTTGTACAAGTCAGGGTCCATATGCTCTATTCCATTCTATTGTCATCTTGTAGTCCTTTGAGTGGTTTATTGAATATGGGCTAAAAGTTTTGATACTCTTTTTCAAAATGTTATTTTTCTCTACATTGCATCTTTAATGATCTGATTGTCTAGGATGCTAAACTTAAACTTGATGCCTATTTTCTAATATCCAATTTTGCGTCTTTAGTATTTGTTTATTAGTTTTGTGTACCATGTCCTCAATAATGTGGTAAAATTGCAGGTTACACATGGTTAGAGTTGTCACCGCTTACTGGAAGAAAGCATCAGGTTTGGACAACCATCACAATTTCCAAATGCATCAGTTTAACTTATCTTTAAACTGTTTTCATGATTTAATCAAGGCAAAATTGCATTTTAGTCCCAGAAGACTGGACCCTCTCAACACTTCTTTTCTCACATTTTTTGCACTTCTGGTCCTAATTTTTATAAGATGTTTTGCACTTTTGGTCGTATTATAAAATATTTTGCACTTTTGGTTTTGTCGCCTTTTTCCCATTCAATTGAAACAATTCTTTAGGACTAAAAGTGCAAAACATTATGGGATCAAAAGTGCAAAAATTGGATTGGAAAAGAAGGTGATTAGGATCAACAGTGTAAAATATTGGGACCGAGAGTGCGATATTTAAACCTCTGGACCAAAAGTGTTGAGGGTCCAATCCCGTGTGATTAAAAATGCGATTTTGCCTATAATCAAAAAACGTTGGAGACCATCTTGATACCCATATCATTGAACAGCTCCGTGTGCATTGTGCTGAAGTGTTGGGGACACCAATAGTTGGAGACTACAAGTATGGATGGCAAGCTCACAAGAAAATAGGACATCTCTTGGGCACCATTTCAGATCTCAAACCATATGAACAAATGTCCAAATTAAAACACGATACATTTGGCTTTGAATTGGAGCGTGGTAGTATCTCCGACAAACAGTTTCGACTTCATCTTCATTGTAAGGAAATGGTATTGCCCAATATCTCTCTGGCCTTACAACATGGAAACACAGTTTCAGACATGGATGCTGCACTAATAGAAAGCATTAAAGTAGATGCTCCTTTGCCTGCACACATGAGAAGAAGTTGGGACTTGCTAAAATAAAATCATATTTCTGCCAATGGCACAGTCCAGGTAACAGTTGAGTTTTTTATTTTTTATTTTTTTATTATTAACTCGATATATTGACTATTTATGTTATAGGAGCTATTACCATTATCATAGAACATTGGAATTGCTTTGTTGCTGCTATGGTTGTAACTTTTTGTAGTTGTTATGAAAGACGTATGAAGCTTAGCTTAGCAGTTTTAGTTTGGAACATAGGTTTGGTGTGTGAATCCTTAATTATCAAATTGCGTTTCATGTAAGATAAGCCTTTTCCTAGTAGGTGGTTGATACTAAATTGTGTTTGATTACTTCTTAGGATAGCTAATTACTAAGCTTAGGCGGTTCTTGAAATTATGGTTTCTAAATTATAAGTAACTTTTATGTATGACGTGCCTCGCAAGGGATTAAACCATGGTAAACCAAAAAAAAAAAAAAAAAAACTAACTTTAGATATGTTATTGTAATATTAGATGTAAACTTATGGTTCGAGATTAAGGAAACACCCGAGTTCTTTAAATAAAAGGGGTTGGAGAAAGAACGAAATTTAAGAACTCTATTAGTCTATAAACATGAAAATATGGTTCTCTTTTCTTTTGCTCTATATACATAAAATTCTACTTGAAGTCTATGCATTGATACAATGAATGTAGAGCAAAATATGGTATAGTCTACAGCATGCTCAACCACTTGGAGAGTTACCGCATCCATAATACTTATTTGGATATTTTTTATATTTGGATGGATCTTAACCCAATGATGGATTCAAAATCCACTCTACAGCTGAGTCGTTTGAATTTTTTTTTTCTTTTTCAAATTCTTTGTCAATTTCAAATCCATCGATTCAGTTGAAGTCTATTTGTTTAAGTTTGTTCTTTCTTCTTATTGGCGGATGATAGTATTTTTATTTTTTATTTTTGCAGATTAATTTTTTTACTTTCAAGCCTTCAAACATGATATATAAAACTTGAACTTACTTGAGCATAATTTGTTCGTGTTGAAAATTAACTATATAAAATCAAGGGAATATGTAGGATATTCTCCTGTGTTGTGTGAAATTTGTACAAAACGACCATGTGATATTTGTTACATAGAATCTTAATGTACTATTGAAATTATGCACGAAATTCTCCATATGTTCAAAATAGATCGTTTTGAATCGATGTATTTCAAGAAATTGCTTTTAGAATGGTGCACGTGAAGTCGTAAGGACCAACAAAAATATTAAAAAAATAATTTCTTGAAATATGTTGATTTGAAAAGACTTATTTTGTCGAAGCCGGGGTACTAGGATAGGAACTTAAAATTAAAATAAAATACATATTAGTTCAAAATGTTTGAAAAAAGCCATGCCAAAAGTGGTTCAAACAGGTCTAGAGCTTGATTTATTCAAACTTTTACGCGACTTCTTCTTAACCTTGAGAAGACATGGACTTGGTTTCTTCGATTATGGCCTACCATATAATTGACATTTCTTGAATCTATTACTATGTAGACAATCTCAACTTTACGTCGTTTCGATCGTCGTCATATGAATATTCACCAAAATCATACCCTTAAACAAATTTTATAACTATTTTCTCTTTGTTGTTATCTTAACAAAATTATTCACCATGTTATTCATTAAATGAATTATTTATTAGTATATTAGTCTTTTTTAGGTACTCCTAGTTGATTAGTTGTTTAGTTATCCATTCACATATTTCAGCATATAACTCCCTAACATCCATACGAAAAATGACAAAGAATGTAGGGTGCAATGTGCACTTATTTTTCTTTGAAAAAAATATGGGATGATGCCATTTCTATCAAAATATATAAGAGTACAAAGTTATTAAAACCTTGGAAAAAGAAAAAAAAAATAGCAAAAGTTATTATGTTCATGAAGTTTACTACTTTAGAATTTGTATTCAAATAAATTTATCAACATGTGATGATGTATATCTAAGAACATTTTTCAAGACGATATGATATCACATTAGGAATCCACAGGCAGACATCTACTTTAAAAAAAAGAAAAAATCACATGTTTCTCAAGATAAATAATAGCACACCAAGAATAAAATATGATCTTACATATATGGGTTAGTTTCACGTATCTCCTTGTACTCTCGTTAATTATTAACCTACTATAAGGTTAATAATTTCCAAAAAACCCTAAAAAGATGGAAAATGTTGCTGATAACTACGTGACGTAGCATTTTCACCTAACCCGCAGATTATCCCTTCTCTTTTTTCTATTTTTAAATAACTCACAATTGAAATTGTTTGTGTTATTTTAATAGCATTAAAGTTCAGGTTAGGGTTTACCTAAAAAAGAAAAAGTTCAGGTTTGGTTATTGGGAATAGATTTAGGCCTTCTTTGGTTTTATTTTTATTAATCAGTATTTCGAGTTTTTAAGTTTTCAAATTTTAAAACTTAAAAATTTTTACTTGGTTTTTTTTTTTTTTGGATTTTATCTCTACTTAATTAGGAGAACACACATATTGTACAGATTAACAAAAGTTAAATAATCAACCTACTACACATTAATAGTATGAAATAATAATAAAACAAAATTAAATTAAAACTAAAATGCAGTGTTCACCAACCCCCGCCCCCTCCCCCACCCCCACCCCCACCCCCGCAAGGGGAATTGTTTGCTGAGGTGTCCCATTTCCTTGTGCTGTCAACTTTTCCTTATTTGCAAAACTCTTTCCTTGTGCTCTGTTTCCCCTTATTTATTTTGCTCTATAAATATGACCGTCTGTCTGTATATTGTAATAGGTAGGGGTGCACATGGTTCTTGAAACCGTACCGGACCGTACCGAACCGGACCGGACCGTACCGAAGTATCGGTATTTTTTCTCAAAATTACAGGTCTTGGTATAGACGAAAACCGTACTGGATATTTTGGTATGGTATAGGTCTTAAGGATTTTATACCGCAAAAAAACCGTACCGTACCAATAAAAAAAAATATCTTTTATTAATTAATTTATGCACATTTAATATAATCTGTGAGTTTTATCTAGCCTTAAAGAATTAGGACTCAAAATTAAGCCCACTAATATCTTAAAAGGCAAATAACTAAAACCTAATTACCTAAGTAAATCACAATCCATTATCCTTAGAGATACACGGCACTACGACAGCAGCAACACAATTTTTTCATTGAAAATTATTTCATCAAAGATTCTCCAAATTAATTTCAGTTGTTTCTTCTTCCTTTGACATCACAAGTAAGTTCAATTACGTACTTTTGTTTTGTCTTATTGAAAAAGTAGATTACTCGAGCCTTAAATTTGGTTAGCATGAAGTCCTCAAGTGTTAGCCTATTAAAAATGTTAAGCTTAAACAAAAAAGCAAGCTTTTTTCATCTAATAAATGTCCATAATTTTTATACAAGTAAAATAGTTTGAGAACTAAAAAGTTATTGTAAAATACCGCAAAACCGTACCGTACCGTACCAGAACCGCACCGTACCGAATATAATGGTATGGTATTCAAAACTTCAGTTTGGTATGTAATTTTTCAGAACCGCATTAATTGGTATGGTATTAATTTCACTAAAAAAACCGTAGAACCGTACCATGTGCACCCCTAGTAATAGGATTCAGTCCACTACACTCTATCTATCTATAATAATTCCTCCTTTTCTTTAAAAAAAATATCAAAAGCCAAATAAATGGGAAGTTTGGAATTAGCCGAGAGGAAAACAACCGGATGGGCTGCAAAAGACCCTTCTGGGATTCTTTCACCCTATACATACAATCTCAGGTATTAAATTCAACATTAAAATTAATTAATTTTATATACCTTTTTCTCTTTATATACTTTTTGTGTGTGTGTGTTTTGTGTTTTCTTTTCATAACATAAAATTGAGTTCCTTATGAAAAATACAGTACTAATTAGTGCATGAACAACAGGAACACTGGACCTGAAGATGTTTATGTGAAGGTGATATGCTGTGGGATTTGTCATACTGATATTCATCAAATTAAAAATGACCTGGGAATGTCCAAATACCCCATGGTTCCAGGGTATATATATTTATTTATCTATATATTTACTCTGTTTAGTTTTTATTCCTCACCACATTCTTGTGCGGATCCTGTTAGTATTTATTTATTTATTGTGTGTGTGTTTTGAGGAAAAAGCCAAAGCAATTCTGACAAGGGGTCTGTTGGGGTAAAATGGCTTCTTACCATAAGTTTTATTTCAATTTATTGAAGGGAATTAAATGCTGAAATCGAAATTATTCTCATAAACCTAGGATTCTTGTACTGGTAATTGGATGTTTGGTGGGGGGTGGGGGTCCAGTTTTACCATCTCCACTGAATTTTTTTCAGTCCCATATAATTTTGACCTTTTATTTGGTTTCGGTTTTTATGTTAACTCAATCAATATCTTTACTCTGTTTTTGATAAAGTTTATGAAAAATGAAGTATTGGGGGTCCTGTTTTCCTATTATTTTGGTTCTTTTTCTTCTATGTTTTTTAAGCCAAGGGTCCACTTACTTAAGATGGTCTTGGATATATTATTGTTAAACAAATTCATTAATTTTTTTTCTTAGTCAATTCAATGATGAAGAAATCCTATTTTTCGCCTAATGAACTTTGTACATATCGTCTTACTATTTTTTTTTTTTTAACAAAATTCCATGTTATGCTCCAATTACAAATTTAATTTAGCAAATTTTGAATTGATGTGTTATTTTTAATGGTATACTGTAAATTCCAAGATTTTGTCACATATACTTCTTGTTGTGGTGTGTTTTATAGGCATGAAGTGGTAGGTGAAGTGGTGGAGGTTGGATCAGGTGTGACCAAATTCAGGACTGGTGATATAGTTGGAGTCGGCTGCATCGTCGGATGCTGCAAGAACTGTCAATCGTGTGAAAAAGATATAGAGCAATACTGCAACAAGAAGATTTGGTCCTACAATGATGTTTATACTGATGGAAATCCCACTCAAGGTGGATTTGCTGGTGCTATGGTTGTTGATCAAAAGTAAGCATAAAAACAACTTAAGTATAGAAATGCTTCTTAGTCTTCGTATTTGATTAAAAACCGAAGTATAAATCTTCAAATGACACTTTTTTCGGTTAGAAAGAATCATTTTTCTGTATAAATCGATCTTACTCCGTTCCAATTCCTACCTGATATCTACCTAGGAAAATATGAAATCGGGTTCCAAATCGACGTTTTATAGATTGTTGTAGAAATTTTAGTCCTTCACTAATTTCAAGTAAATCATAGTAATAGAAATAGAAAAATAATAGTCTAATGTGAATAAGAATCATTAATTGAAATACAAATGACTGGCATGTAAAGGAGTCATGCTACTAGTCGTCGTCCTAAGGTAGTGATTGTCACTGCTCGTGCAAGTATTGGCGCCTGATCACAAATGTTTCTTGTTTCTTTTTCAATCTAACTCCTCTCTAATTTACACTTGACTAATGCACAATTCTCTTGTCATAATGACTTACTCCGTAGACAAATTTATCCGATATTGCCTATTATGTACTTAAATTTATTACTCTTTTTTTTTTTTTTGAAGATTTGTGGTGAAGATTCCAGAGGGTATGGCACCAGAACAAGCAGCACCACTACTATGCGCCGGCGTGACCGTGTACAGTCCCTTGAACCATTTTGGTTTTAAAAAAAATGGCCTAAAAGGTGCCATTTTGGGGCTTGGGGGGGTAGGCCATATGGGAGTAAAGATAGCAAAAGCTATGGGCCACCATGTTACTGTCATTAGCTCTTCTAACAAGAAAAGAGAAGAAGCTTTAGAGCATCTAGGTGCGGATGACTATGTTGTCAGCTCAGATGCTGCTCAAATGCAAGAAATCACCGACTCATTGGACTACATAATCGACACTGTACCGGTTTTTCACCCTTTGGAGCCTTATCTCTCTTTATTGAAAGTTGATGGCAAATTAATCTTGATGGGAGTTATTAATACTCCTTTGCAATTTATTTCCCCCATGGTCATGCTAGGTGAGTTCCGAACTTTATTAGCGTGCCTTTTCTGTTGGTTTCATATTATATTGTAACGAATGTTGCTGTATGTAGGAAGGAAAAGTATCACGGGTAGCTTTATCGGTAGCATGAAGGAGACAGAGGAAATGCTTGAATTTTGCAAGGATAAAGGTCTTAGTTCCACCATTGAAGTAGTGAAAATGGATTATATTAACACGGCATTTGAGAGGTTGGAGAAGAACGATGTTAGATACAGGTTTGTCGTAGATGTTGCCGGGAGCAAACTTGATCAATGAATTTAAGCCATAACATTATGAGATTCCAAATATATACTTAATTCATTGTCATGTTATGTTATGTAATGAGGCACAAATCCTATGTCAGAGTTATTAAGTACTCTTTGTCTTTGAGCATTGTAAAAGAAAGTGATGTGTGGAGTTTTTTATTTGGAAACATGAGATGTGGCTTTTGTTTCTTTTCTTGGAATAATAAGATTTGATATGTTTGGATTTGGGGGTTGCATTAATTTTATCTGTGGTCTACATATTGTCATATGTGTAGGTAGAAGTTGGTGTTTTGATAATGAATTAAAGACACCAAATATATATATATATATATATATATAAATGTTCTTTCTCTTCTACTTCAATGGTTGGTGAGATTTGGACATAATTGTCGATGTGAAGTTGATCAACTCATCATTTGTATGCCGATGTGAAGTTGTTGTTCAGAAATATGTTATAGATAAAAATGGTTAGTAGAAAATTTGGAAGGTGAAGGTTTCACTAACCAAAACTTTTATTTTAAATTCGACCTCAGCTCGATCATATTTGAGTTCAATCAAAACTTTTGAACATGTAAATTGAATCCCTGCACATTCCTTTAATTAACAGATTCAAAAACTTAAATATTAGTGTTAAGTGTTAACATATCCATTATCCAACCGAAAACTGTCCTGCTAGCTAGACTTGTGGTTAAGGTCAAATTAAGTTGAGACTAAAATTTGGTTTATTTTATGAATATGAAAATATTGTAATAAGTCTCCAAATGAAAGAAGGTCCATGTAAAGAAACTATTATATAGTTACGTATAACAATTTCTTATAGTAGTTGTCTTAATGATAATATATACTTTGAAGTTTTCAACAATATATAAAATTTCTTATAGTAGTTGTCTGTCATCCTACATTTCTATTCTAACATTGTCTTATCTTTTGTAATAAAGTTTACTTTGAAACTTTTTTACATTGTAAAGTTTAATTATAAAATTCCATTTGCACGAACTCGTATAATAGTATTACTCTTCTATAATATTCCTCGTTCAATTGCACTAAATTTTGTGCTGAGTGGTTTTTGTCAATACACAAATGGTCATATTAGGATACAATACAAACCTAATAATTTGGTTCCAATCCAATGTATGAAACCACAACCAATGGTCCCCCACACCCACAATTTCATCAAATTATTTTTATCGTCGACCCCAGTGAAAAATATTCATCATAGATATATATATACTATATATATATTAAGCAAGAAGCACATAGGCGTTTTTAAGAATCCCTTAATTATTGACAAATAGGCCCCAAATTATTGACATAATCATTTTTTTTAAATGTAAAAATACTAATTAAATATTGACATTTTGTCGTTTAACATGTTATTTTTTAAATAGATAATTAAATAACAAATCCACTTAATTTTTAAAAGATTCAATCATGATTTATTTTATAATTTTTAATTTTGAAAATATTATTTTAGGCGAAACAAATTTTACAAATATATGTACATCCTTAACTCTATTTCATTCTTTTACAAATATTATAATTAATTGCTTGACTTTATTTTTCATTCCGTTACATTCTTAACTCTATTAATTATATATCATCGTGCATCAAAAAAGTTACACATCCTTTATAAAACTAAAAAAAAAGATACACATACATATATAAATATGGATGGAGCTAGACCAATCTTATTGGGGGCGAAATTCTTTTTTGCAATGTACTAAGTAAGAAAGTGATAAGCAAAAAATCGTATGAGAAAGAAAAAAAAACCTTATTTTTTTATAATTATTAAGAAAGAATTTTTTTAAAAGTACTTATTAAGAATTTCTTTTTGACAAGAAATTATTAAGAAAGGAAAGCGATTTAAAGAATAATTAATACGAAAGGAAAAGAAAAAGATGAACAATTACATAGAACATCCGTGGGAAAGTTAATATTTCCGATTTTCTTTTCTTTTCAAAATTTGTTTCCGACGGAATTAATCCATTGGAAAGGTTCAATATTTTCCAACGGACTATTTCCAACAGATTTATCAACGGAAAAATTCATTGAAAAAATAATATTTATTCTTTTTTAAATAAATTTCCAACGGATTTTATCCGTGGGAAATTAATTAATTTATTTTTAATATTTCCAACAGAAGTAAAATCTGTTGGAAATAAAAAAAAAATCGGTCAGAATTTTCTTTTAAAAAATTAAAAGATATTATGATTTTTGCCAATAAAAACCTATATACAATATATAAAGACAACAACCAAAACACATAAATTAAACAATTTATAATCACAAAATGTTTAATTATCATAAAATATTTTACAAAATTAAATCCAAATTGTACTTAATAAGTTAATATGTCAAAATGTCTAAAAATATAAATGCATCATCAATCATCATGAGGCTGAGACTGGTTCTGCATGGATCTGAACATACATCGAAATTCTTCCATCTCTCGCTCATGTTGCTCCATCCTTTTTTTTATTCGCTCATAGTTATCTTGTGTTTGTTGCGATTGCTCCAACTGTTGTTCTAGAGTTTGGATTCTCGCCATAAGCTCTGGAATAACTGAACTAGTTTCGGCATTCTGCGATCTTGATGAACTAGGCCTTAACCGAGCTGCCTGACCAGCCAAACCATATGCGGTACCCTTCTTCGACACTCCACCTACGATATCTACCCATGTCTTAAGAACAAATGAAAACAACAATAATTATAAGTACTCAAGTCACATAAATTCATCTACTCAATTCGAAAAAATCATCTTCACATCTAAATTCATTCCAATTCATCGACATTGATTAAAAGTCATTAAGATTCAAGATCAAATTACCTAAATACTTAAGATTCATTTTCTCACCAAAATTCATCTAGTCAAGTCATAAAAATTCATCTTCTCTTCAAAATTCATCAACTTATAAGTCTATGAACTTTATTTAAGGTTTGATAATACTTGTAACTAATTACAACTAATGAAATATTTCAAGGTTTTCACATGTACTTAATCCTCTGCACATGTACTATGTGTTTACAATAGTTGTTGTCTTTTGCTGCTCAATTAAACATTGCTTCTGTAAGCCACAAATCATGCCTTGCTTGGTAGCTCCTCTACCTGCGTGTTGGGTCCAATATGCCTCATTCATTCAATCCAAAACCAACATTAATCATATGGATATAGTATTAGCTAAAGGGTAAAATTACACTTTTAGTCTGACAACTATCAAGCTGCGACAAGATAGCCCTTTATCTTTAGAGCTCAACGCATTTGGTCCTTTTTATTTTTCTAGATTTACTCGCTTATCTTTTAAGCTCAACATATTTGGTCATTTATCCACTGAATTGATCTGATAGGCCAAAATTCAATGACTTTATTGGTAATAGATGGTTTTTTATACAATTACTATTAATAATTTTTATATTTAAGTAGGTCTTTGTGTAGAAAATAAAAGATAGGAGAATAAAAATATAAGTATTGATCTAGATGACTAAATGTGCTAGCTTAATAAAGGAATGACTAAATATGTTAAACCCAAAGATTATAAGCATTAAATTTGTTAAATTAAGACCAAAAGTGACGGTTCTAAAGATACAACATCACTTTGTCACTGCTCGAAAGTTTCAGAACTAAAAGTGTCATAATGTTACATTAGCTACAATATTAGAAGTTAATTAGAACATTATCCAGCTAGCATTTTGTTTTTGTGGCTCTCAGCTAATTAAGCTAACATGCATATTTTTTGCCTATAGGCCGCTAAGGCTAGCTAGGCTACGGCCTCGTCATCTACCCATTTAAGCTCTTAATGAAAATTATATTAAGCTTGTTTCTTTAGTAACATGCAATGAGAAATCAAAATTTAATTTTCTCTTGCTTTACGCACCTAATTAACAGTAATCAGCTAAAAAATTCATGTTAATGAATTAATGTATGTAAACTCCAAGAACAGACGTGCATGACATTTGGAGTTATAAAAGTACTTTCAAGTGGTGTGTTGCTTGCAAAAAATCTATCAACGAGGAAAACGATAAAATTGGCACGGGTAATTATATTGGGAATTTTTAGTTCAATTTGAGCTTAGCACGCGATGTCTAAATTATTTTAAAAATACATATCTCCTGCGATTAAAATTAAATCAGTATTAGACAGGTGATCGAGTACTAATTGTCATCGCTTATATAGGTATCTATTCCCAATTTTTTATAATGTGAGTGTATTTTATTAAAATTATCCTAGTAAATTAATGACGTTTTAATATTCGTTTTCATACATAAGTTAGGATCTAAACAAGGAGTTAGGATCCAAACAAGGATTTACTACCAAATTTACCTTCATGTGATATTATCAATGGGGGGTTAAATTGATCATTTTTTGCATCAAATTAAAGTCACACTCACAATTTTGAACGTGTGTGCAACACCCCATCGAGGTAGTAGGTAAGATGCTCATTATTTTTCATAGAGGGTAATATGCCTATTTTCATAATACATGGAGTTAGATTACCCATTAAGCTCTAGGAGGGGTAACTTGCAAAAAAACCTTGTAAGCAAGTCTTTTACAAGGTTTGGTTTGATTTAATTTTCTTATTGAGCTTGATATAGTGTTAATATATACTTTCAAACAAACCAAGATCAAATGAGTTTTAATCGACTCGAACACTTGTTTGATTAATATGATATTTTCACATATGTTTTATTAATTGCTAGTTAATAAAATCGAACTAGAACTCGAATCGAGTTTAAAAAGCTAACTATTATACAATAAAATTGAGTTGAACCAAAAATTGATCATGCAACGAAAAAGACAAAAGATCCTTTATCCCCCATTTGATATCACAAATTTTAAAAATTTAAATTCTTGTCAATTGATCTATATGTGTAACACAATAATATATAGTATTTAAATTTTTTAGAAGTTAAAGTTACTTACATTTTCTACGTTTTTAAACTAACGTGGCGACATGAAGTGAGGTCATTTTCAACAAGAATGCATGCATGCAAATTCCCAATGGCTAGCTTAAAAGTGAGAAATGACCGAATAAAATTTCACCGAAAAATCTATATGGTATTACAAATTACTATGGTGCCTTCTGTCCGGTGGATCTTTGTCTTAATCTTTCTATTGCGTGACGTAATAACTGTGAATGAAATTATACCACTCTTCTACGTATACATGTGTATTAAGAAAACTCAAAAAGTGTGTTAACTTTAAGACGTATACGTTAATTCGACATTATATCCTACATAAATGTATGTATATTTCTTGTAGGTCTTTCAATTCTCTTTTACGATAAGGTTCACAACTTCGTTGGACATGAATTTGCACAATTATAATTACTATTCCTGCAATCTCAATCACTTTAATCGTTGTTGCAGTCTCTACAAATACGATCAAATTAAAACCTATAAATCATGTCATATGTCATCATTTTAACCTTACCAAATTAATTACCACCAAACTATAATATTTTATTAAATAGGTTAATTTGGTCCATGTAATTCTTGCAGAAATTTAATTGATTCGAGTCAAGATCAAATTCATTGGTCATGGACAAAGCAAAGTATATTAACTTGCAAATTATATAATACCAAAGATTAGTAAATCTTTTTAACTTATACATTAGATCACAATCGAGAGTACTTATATAAATTTGATGCGAAAGCCAAGTTTATGGAAAATAAGAATGATCAACAAATTAAGACAAAGAAAAGTGCACTTTGACCTAAATTAATTGAATACTAAAAGGCCACAATCTTCATTACATTCCTTTCCAGGAAATGGACCAAATTAAAATGGGCCCATTTGTTTGGTAGACTGTTGGAGTGTTGGGTTATTTTGATGGTTCCTTTTGAAATCGAAAGCATTATAAAGTCAAGATCCCACTTAACATTTTTTTTCTTTTTTTCTTTTTTTTGAGAATCCCACGAACATATTCAAGAAAATAATTTTTTTCTATTATGAAGTCATGATGCAACCTCAAGTAGAAACTTTAATTCTATATTCTATCAATTCCTCGCGTATCAAATTTTAAGAAATTCCGATTTCTCTCTAACCCTAATTAGTAAAGAATGGGATTGGCTTAAACAAAAAACCATAATTTTGGTTATCTTTAAAATCCTTTGATTAGTGTGAAACTAAAATATATATATATTACAACATTAACAGAATTTATATATAGGTGGTAAAATGGGTCAGAAGCCATGGGCTGACCCAGTGAGAACAGATCGAACCCAACTCAACCTTTATTTTCTTTATATATTTTGTTGATTGGAGTTAGGATGAGTTGAAGTTTATATGGGTCCAAAAAGATTCTAGCCTAATAAAAACGGGTCAAGTAATAATTACAATAAGCTTAGTGTTATAAATGCGTCCATTGAAAGGTCATGTCTATTTAAAATGAGATAATAGGCATGCATATATATGTCAACAAGTTGGGAAAGCGGACTGCACAAAATTCCACAATTTGTGGTGGTGGTGGAGGTGGTTAGGTTACCTTACCATTTGAGTGAAGAATTAAGTTACTGCAACTGGGAAGAAAACCAAACCCACTCACTCGATTTTATGGGGCTCATTTGAAATTGGGCCGGTCGAAGCAGGTCTAGTATTATACAATAAATATTGTTACTGGGCCGGTTCAAGATAGGTCCAATAAGGAAAATGATTGAGTGATTGATCCCATTAATTTTGGACAAGCTCAATCCAATAAAAAAAACTTGAAAACATAAAAATGAAGGGTTCAGACTTCAGAATAAGCTTGACTCGGCCCATTGATCATGACCTATTTTACCATAATCAACCTAAAGAATTGGCGAAACTCTTTGGGCTTTTAATATTTTGTGTCTTTGGGTCTTTGCTTTGATGACTGTCAATTACTATCAATTTCAGGGGGAAAATGCAAGACACTCCCCTGTGTTATGCTAAACCTGTAAGAAACTACCCTGTGAAATTTTTATTGCGCCAAACTTCCTTGTGTTTTCAAAAACCCTGCAAAAAACACCCAATTTGTAAAAAATAGGTCGTTTTGGATCGACATATTTCAAGAAATAATTTTAAAAATATACCACGTGAAGTTGTAGGGATCAACTTGAAGTATTTTAAAAATGGTTTCTTGAAATATATCGATCCAAAATGACCTATTTTTTACAAATTGGGTGTTTTTTGCAGGGTTTTTGAAAACACAAGGAAGTTTGGCGCAATAAAAATTTCACAGGGTAGTTTCTTGCAGGTTTAGCAAAACACAGGGGAGTATTTTGCATTTATCCCCAATTTCAGAGACAGAAGAAACAGAACTCCAAGACATTACCTCAATTTACTGTCATTTTTATATGAATGGCTATGTACTATGTATTGTCTGTCGTTTATTTATGAACGGCTAAGTTGGTGTCCCGTTTCACAATCAGCTGTTGTATGCAATGACGTATTTCTTTCACAATGGTCATCTTATCACAATTGCCAATAGTACTCAGCTATGTTGGTACTTGGTTCCCAACAGTTAAAGTCATTAATGAACAACTGGTGAATATTTCAGAGCTCCATTCCCTCATTAAATTCCCCTCTTGTATATTCGATCTGCAAAGAAAATTGACTTTATTGCCAACAACAAAGAATGGCTAGCGATATTACCAGAGCAAAAAATATTGTTATCAGAGCAACTTATTTTAAATTCCTCTTAGTCAATGGTCATAATTACTATATTTCTCAATTCCAACAATACCTATCTTTACCATCGATAAGTTCTTAATTATTACAACTAAATCTCTCTCATACATAGATGATTTCTCTTCCTCAATTAAAATCAATAACGGCGGGCAAAAAATCAGCGATCTAAAGATGTGGCAATCACATTTTTTTTTTCCTTTTTCAAGGTGTGATGCATGTTATATTTGATATTATATATAATTAAACTTCACTCTTCATTCTTTACTTTATAATTTTTCTTATTTCGTATACATCTTTCATAGTGTTTAAAAGTTATAAATAACATGATTGAGAAAATCTCTAAAATTTTAGATACTAATGTTATTTATATGTTTAAAATATTTATGTATAAGAATTGTCTATTGAATTTCATATACTAATTTTGGAATTCATAAGTTGGAACTATAATTTTACTTATTTAGTTTTTAGCCGATTAGTAGGAAATGAAAACAATTGAGATCGATGCTTATGA
This sequence comes from Penstemon newberryi var. newberryi, assembly GCA_030819805.1. Lineage (NCBI taxonomy): Eukaryota > Viridiplantae > Streptophyta > Magnoliopsida > Lamiales > Plantaginaceae > Penstemon > Penstemon newberryi. The sequence goes on along the minus strand of JAUALY010000004.1, from coordinate 7,668,803 downwards.
TTGAGAGAACCTGCAAATTCTTAAAAACATTGAAAATTTGTGTGGTTCTTGATTTTTATTTAAATAAAAAATATCACCTTCGTATAGCAAACATGAGATTCTTTTTATGCATGCAAACAAGAGAAAATATTATTACCTCAATTTAATTGATTGATGTATATCTAATTTGTCTCTTAGAAAAGAGAGAAAAAAAAGATGTCTATCTAAATTAATGGAAAGTGAAATGGAAGTTGATGTGTTTTCAAATATTGTGCCCACGTTTATAGATGGCTGGCGATATTGCCAGAGCAACAACTGTTGCTGTCAGAGCTCAAGTTTTTTATTGACTAATTTACCCTCCAATCAATGGAAACTAAAGTTGATCCATCTATCTCGACCCTGCAACTTCTCTCCCTTTGGCAGTATTCGCCTTCTTTTTGCTTAACATTATTATTTTGAAATCTTTCATACAATTCAGTTTAATTAAAAAAAATTGCGAATATGAAAAAATTGTGTTTCTTTCTCCAACCAATTGCACCCAACTATGGTGTGCACTCTGTTTACTGTATTAACTCAGAAAATTAAGAAATTCGGCCGCAAAGAGTTGGGATTTCATTAAGGGTGGTTGCCCTCCATGGCTCCATCCGCCAATTGTTTTTACCATTCCGTAAAAAGTAACAGCCCATTAATTCCTTTCATGAATAGAAAAAAAAATTGTAAGTTGTCTTCTGGTTTACTTTAATCGAAATTGACTAATACCTAGATATTTTTTTGTTAATGAATTCCTCATATGGGATTGTTGGGAATTTGTATACATATTCTACGAGAGAATTGCATTTTTGAGCTATTGGTCAATTCCCACTTTTAGTAAATAGTTTTATGTGTCCAACACATTTGGTACAGAGCTTTAACAAATTGTGACACATTTGGTACAACCGTTAAAAATTGCCGTTAAAGGCTGACGTGGCAGTTAAGTCTAATTGCAAAGTTGATGCCATTACTTATGTTGACTGATAATTTTACCCCATAATATTTCAGGTTACCAAAAAAGCCCCACATCTTCAAATTTAGTGACGATTTTAGTCCACATTGTTGCCAAAATTCAAAATTAACTCGAATAAGACCACGTGTGGACCAATTTGAAAATTTTACTTATTTTATTTAAATAACTAATTTGATTTATAAATAATATTAATATATTAAATAATAATTTAACATAAATATCACCAAAATTAAGAAAACATATTCTTTTTAAATATAAGATTTATATAATAGTATTAATATATTTAATATTTATTAAAATAATAAATTATATTATTTAAAAACTATTTAATATTTATTAAAATAATAAATAATAAATAATTATAATTTTAAAAAAAATTCCCAACCCCACCCACCCACCCAACCCAACCCACCACCCCTCCCCTCCCCTCCCCCCTACCCCAATTCCCAGGCCGTCGGCCTGGGTTCTCCGATCCCAGGCCTCCGCGGCCTGGGACCGAAGATCCCAGGCAGGCGGTGGCCTGGGACCGAAGACCCAGGCCGGCAGCGGCCTGGGAATCGGGGTAAGGGGGGAGGGGTGGGGAGGTGGTGGTGGGTGGGTGGGTTGGGTGGGGTGGGGTGGGTTGGGTGGGTAATTTTTTCTAAATTATAATTATTTATTATTTATTATTTTAATAAATATTAAATAGTTTTTAATTATATAATTTATTATTTTAATAAATATTAAATAGATTAATGCTAATATATAAATTTTATATTTAAAAAGAATATATTTTCTTAATTTTGGTGATATTTATGTTAAAATATTATTTAATTTATTAATATTGTTTAAAAATTAAATTAGTTATTTAAATAAAATAAGTAAAATTTTCAAATTGGTCCGCACGTGGTCTTATTCGAGTCAATTTTGAAATTTGGCAACAATGTGGACTAAAATCGTCACTAAATTTGGAGATGTGGGGCTTTTTTGGTAACCTGAAATGTTATGGGGTAAAATTATCAGTCAACATAAGTAATGGCATCAACTTTGTAATTAGACTTAACTGCCACATCACTCCTTAACGGTAATTTTTAACGGTTGTACCAAATGTGTCACAATTTGTTAAAGCTCTGTACCAAATGTGTTGGACACATAAAGCTATGTACCAAAAGTGAGAATTTAACTTTTTGTGTAGGGGTAAATTAGGAATATAAAAAATTATGCTCTAGCAGCAACAATTGTTGCTCTGGCAATCTCGCTAGCCTTTATAGATACTAATTGGCAAATAAAATCATTTATTTATGAAAGAGAAATTTAGTTACAACAATTAAGAACTAACCAATTTAAGAAATATGTGTATTGTGGGAATTGATAAATTAGTATTTATAATCATTGACTAAGAAGGACAAACTAGGAAATTAAAAGAAATTTCTATGACAAAAATATTTTTTGCTCTGGCAATATTACTGGCCACAAAGAATTAGACCTTTCTCAACTCTTAAAATCCACTAACTATTAAATATCTTTCCTCATATGACAGACAGAGAGCATTAAATGGACATACGTAAATTAATCACAAGTCTACTATCAAAATCGGAAGATTCTTCTATAGACCCGGTCCAGGAGTTAACTCCTGGACCATGTGGTCTATATTTTTTATCTTTTTTTTTTTCTTTCCTTTTTCTTCTTTTATTTTCTTTATCATTCTTTCTTTTTTCTTCCTTATAACTAATATTCTTTTACACAATTCAAACACATTTATATACTTTGTGTTGCAAACTTATAATATATTGTTCCTATCAAAATTTTATTGTACAATACAAAAAACTTAAATTTTAGTAACAAAATACTAAATGACAAAGTGATAAAAATTTAAATATTATCACTAAAATAATGTACATAGACACATTAGTGACAAGAAATGTAAAAAAGTTGACACTATTGACATTTAGTGACACCCCAAAAATGACAACTAAAAAGGTGTCACTAAATTGTAGTGACAATATTTATTGTCACTAGGTTGTCTCTAAAATATTGTCACTAATTGTCAATAATGACAACTTAAGTCACATACACTTGTCATTAATAGCCATTAGTGACAATTTAAAAATATATTTTGTCACTATTGCACTTGTCACTAAATATATGAAAAAAAAATGACAATTTCAACAATGTCATTTAATATTTTGTCAATAAATTTCATTTTTTTTGTAGTGGTGGTTTTTTATGTATTATATATTTTTTTTTGTAATCGTTCAGTGTTGTTGTGGTTATATGTTTATTTATTTTTGAAGATGTGGATTCGCAAATTCATTGTGTCATTTTGTACTATAATTTATTAAATAATTAAGATATATATTTTTTAATAGAATTAATTTAAAAACATTTTTTAAAAAGAAATAATCCGTGGAAAATGCAAATAATTTTGATAGAAACAAACATCATATTGTAAATTTACAACACAAAATATGTCAATGTTTTTTTAATTGAATAATTTAATTGAATAAGAGAATTTTAGTTATTATTGAAGAAAAGGAAAAAGAAAAGAAGAAGAGAAAAGAAAAAAGAAAAGAAAAAGAAAAAATCTGGACCACATGGTCCAGGAGTTAACTCCTGGACCAGGTCCGGGGAAGAATGTCCCATCAAAATCATGTACTTTTCCAAATATGTTTTTATAATATTATTCCCATTCTAAATTATTTGTCTTTTACATGTTTTCACATATATTAAAATACTTAATAAATAACATCAATTTAAAAAAAAAAATTATATACCTGAAGTATCCAGATTCTCTATTTATCTCAGCATTAATTATTTACACGTTATTCAAGTTTTACACTTTCTCTCTTACTCTCTCTCTAGCTATATCTCACTCTCTCTCTATCTTTCTCTTTCTATCTTTGATGATAGAATATGTACAATAAGAGAGAGAGAAAGAAAAAGTAATAAATTAGAGAGAATTTTAGATGCATTAAATAAGTGCAAAATAAAAAATATGTAATTAATATTGTATTGAAATCCTAAAGCGATAAATAATTTGGGATAAAACAATTTCTCTAACACGAAAGATAATATGGGACAAAGGGATTTCTAGAAAAGTGTACATACGTTGCACACGTTGAGTTAATTTCATGAGTAACTTTTGTAAACTACCGTAACATCATAAATGACTGATATTCAATTTATTTTTTATTAAATTAAAATTTTATAAAAAATTATGGCTTTAAATTATTGTTATTAAATATAAAATAATTATTGGTTTAGTTATGAGATCTTGTAAAATTTTGTGATATAATAAGATCATAAGAAAATTATTTAGTTCATATTGCAGATTAAAGTTATCATTTTAAAGCTCTATTTTTTTTAAGGGCTACGTGTCATAGAAAAAGCTCTATTTAAAGTACTTAAATATTTTTCATTACAATAAAATAAAATAATTAATATCAATTGTTTTCGTATTTGTCAAATACGAGAAGTTTTTATCATCACGAATTTGTAACGTGAATGTAATACCAAATATGATACAATAAAGACAAGTATATTGATTATATATACTAAGGAGCAATTTGGATATGGGTCGATTTAGACTGGATGGATTTGAAATATCTAAAACAAATCTTTTGCATTCGCTGACAAAATTATAATGAAATCCTAGTTTTTCTTCCAAAATTTCACAGGGGTCTACTCCCTTTGAGTCGCGTAGGGCATATTAAATCCTAGTTTTTGATCAAACGGATTTGGGTCCATTTTTATGTAGATTTCAAATTATTTCTCTTACTTAATTATTTGAAATGCATTTTTTACCTACCTCAACTTTTTTTCACTTATTTAATCCATTAGTTTGATCCGTTTTTGTTAGTCCCAAGTGATCAGAATGTTTAGAGGAGGGAGGGGTGAGTAGACCTTATATGATTTTTGTTCTCTCAACATATTTGATCAAGTTTGTTCCTATTTAAGGAACACATGTTCTTAGGTTAGGAAGACTTCAAAGTATCAAGATGTTCTTTTAAATTGATCTTTCAAAATCAACAGTATATAGATCAGAGTTTGATGTTTTATGCAGTGGATTTTAACTTTGAAAACAAATTTCAAACTCATTTTCCCCTCAATTTATTATTTGGTTCTTTACTAGAACAAGTTATATGAACATATAGGTAAAATGCAAAAATTAAAGAACACAAGGTTTATAGTGGTTCAGAGGTGGTGTAATTCCCTAGTGCACTCTCTTCTCAGGCAGCTGAGAAAATTCACCGAGTTCACAAAGCATAGCGGCTTGGACATTGATCACTAAGTCAGTCCAACCACGACCATATCACAAAGCATGTCTACTAGGCCAGATCACAAAGCAGGCCGCAGAATATACGATTGCAACTCTAACTTCATTTTGTTGTCGTTTGGCCCCACTTCCAATTATGCAATTTTAATTTTGGAACGTGAGATTGTCACGTTGCAGAGAAGCTGCCCTATGGAAGCTTTTGGTAGCCGTGATATTTAAATAATAAAAATTCCCAACTTTGTCCTTTGACTACCCTCACATATCTGTAGCACACTTTCAAATAAATGATGCCAATTTTCTTTTATGCAAGTAATATAATGGTCTATGTGGTTGGGGTTTGACCCGGTCTCGCAGGTTTCGCGAGATCGAGGAAAAATCTCTTCAAACGAGTTTTCGTTAAACTCATGAAACTCATTACAAACCTATTCAGAAACCACCATCCAAACTCTTGAAACCTATAATTTTGATTTGACACATACCACCTAATTTTCCCCACAAATTCTATAAAAAAGAAATTGATTAGACACCTACCACTTACTATTTTTCCCAAACCCTAACATCCAAACCCAAGCCAAGTGGGGTTTCAGTTTTTTCAAAATCACAAAATCCAGCATCCAAAACCTAACAAACTGAGGTTTCAAAGGTTTCGCCTAAACCACCCAAATCATTTTTTTAAAACCAAGACTCGCGAAACCGAGTCAAAACCCTTCCAAATAGGCCCATAAAGTTTCAGTCTCATAATAAATAATAACATTTCTATAATTTTTTGTTTTATTTACTTTATTGTTCTTTTTAATTTCAGAAAGTCCCTTAGTTTTTTTTTTTTTAAAATCAAATAAAGGATTACATGATTAAAATCTTAAAGATGAACAACAAATTAGTGATATGTTCAAATATTTCTATTGTAGTTTTCATGTTTCAATTTTAAAGTGTTCTTAATAAAAATGTTTTTTTTTGAATTAATAATTCTACATTTAATTTAAACGTTCAATCAATTATTTTAAAAGTTCTTTCATAATAAATCCTATAATCGACAAACTCGCCCTTGTGTTATGTGAAAGTAAAAAAAAAAAAATCTTAAATTTGTATTATAGTTTTCTCTTGATTTGTGATAGTTAAGGAGTATTATTAGATCATGCTGCTAAGCATATGAATAAGGTTATTTTTGTAAATTACATAAAAATCTGCATATCTAGGATCAATTAAAAAAAATTAAAACCAAACGCTAAATCAATTTTACGGAAGCAATTATCTCAAAAGCAATTATACTAAAATCAATTATTCTGAAAATAATTATGCAATCGCTAGGCCAAACTCACCCTAAGTTGTGCACAAGATTTGAAGATGGTGTTTGTGTTTTTCAACTTTTGAAGCTTGAAGATAGCTCTTTTAACACTTGGAAGTATTTCCTCGTATGTTGTTATCTTCACTTGCTTTTCAGCTTTTATTTATATTGGTTAGTAATATATCCGTCGAAGGAGACAAATTACTAATACCCCCTCCAGCTAAGCTTGTCGGTTTATGCCCATACAACTTATCCTCGTACTCATCCCATATCATTCAATTGATCTGTTGAAGCACCTTCCTTGAACTCGGTTGAAGTCCGTATGATGAACTCAGTTGAGGTGCAAATCTGTTAGGAGTACTTAGCTGTTTTTTATTTTATCTTCTGCTCTGTTGACAATTTACTCTGATGTTGGATATTTTACTAAGCTCCTAAGTTACTTGGTTGTTGGCATTTCCACTTGACTTAGTTGATGTGACATCTTAATTAATTTAAAGTAATTGACCCAGGTTAAGACTTGAGATTCCGTCTCTTGCAATTTAACTGGATGGTTATCCCTCTTGTACTAAGTTGTTCTAGTCTTATCAACTACTTAATACATTTTCCTATTTAGGCTGATGATGTATAATATATTTTTGTGTTGTAGAAGTGATATTTAAGAAATTTTAATTTTAATTTTTTCTTTCTAGAAGAGTGTTTATGACTTTTATGGTTCGTTTTAATGTGTTAAGAGAATTTGATTTTAAGTTTTAGTTCTTAGAAGTGTGTTCATTAGAATTTGATTTCTAATGTTTTCACCGATTTCGTAGACTATGAAGTACTAATCATTTAATTCACGTGGGGTCATTTGAGCTCTAAGAAACCACATCCTCGAAGAACGTTGTCTTTTCAAATTATTAATGTGTTGAATATACTATTATTTTTCTTTCATATTAAATTATTATTAATAGTTATATTTGTCCTCTGATTGTGGCTTGGTTGAGTCTTTCGTTTTCTTAGACCTTTTGACTTTTTCTATATATTCTTGTCTTTCTGTAGTACTTTGGTTATTATACTCTTTTTTAAGATTGCGTTGTGACAATACATTTGTCATATACATCCAGAGAAATTTTTCAAAAAGTAATTTATAAATATTTCTCATGAATAATTTAATATATGTTTAACTTTTTTTTTTTTTTAATGCAAAGAGATTTTATTGAATCAATTGTACAATCTTACAAAGACAATTATAATTCCAGCTAATTGCTATCAATTGCAAACATGCATACTCATAACCCGTAAATTCAAAACAAAAAAATTCTAATCCATATACAATATGCAGAACATTTTCCACTCCAGCAATTTGGTTTATTCAACAACATCTAGCAACCTCATTCCTATATACAAGTCTTCAGTCCAGAATATAGGTCCCCATCCACTATATGTTTTTCCATTTCCATATGTACGTATCACTCCATCCAGAATTAAGGTAATGAAACTTTATGATCATCTTTTCAAAGTTAGCTTCAAAAAAACCCAACAAGATGTCACAGTCCCAATGTATGTGCTTGTGTGCAAGTGATAGTTTATCAAATGTGAAAAATTAAACATTGTGTGCACGTGTGCTTAAAACCATGATCCAACTCTCTATCATACTTCCATTACCATCCAAAATTAACCTCAGGCAAACCATTCCTAACCAGCTAATCCAATTAAGAATATCATAATAAGAGGCAAACTTAAAAGAAGCAGCAGAAGCAAAATTAACAAAAAGACAAGGAAAGAAACTACCCTGATAATGATTGAAATCTTCCACACTTCCAAGATGGGAGTTTTGGAGTTGCAGATCCAGCCCCCAAAAGCTTTGAACAATCATTTGCCCCCCCTCTGTTCCCATTCTGCATCGGAAATTGGCTGTCAGATTTCCAGTTCAATCTCTCCATCTAATATACTCCAATCCTATTTGCTCCAGTTTGACTTTGGCAAGCAGCTTTCTAGAACATTCGTTAGGTAGAAGCAATCTATTTTCCTCATAGTCACACGCTTCATTTGCAAGTAAGTCAGCAGGACCATTTCCTTCCCTGAAAATATGACAAAAAGACACATGCAAATTACTCATCAAGCTCCTGATTTTTCTAATGAGAGCCCTATACTTCCAAGCACCACTGTCACTTTTCTCAATCATGTTAATAATCACCCTAGCATCAACTTCCACTATTACCTCCTGATACGCATTATCAACACAAATTTGAAGTCCCCTCTGAACTCCATTTAACTCTCCATCAATATTATCAGTTATTCCTAGAAATACATGAAAAGCCACCAAAACATTCCCAGTCCAATCTCTTATCAAACCACCAGTTGCGGCTTTGCCTGGATTGCCCCTTGAACATCCATCACAAGTCAGTTTAAAAATTCCAACTGGAGGAGGTTTTCATAAAACTTTTACAGGGGTCTTAGTAGGCTTCTTTAAAACCTGTAATCTCATATCTCTAGCTATAAAACAGTCCCCTTTCCAGAATTCCGTATCAACCTTAACAACCTTATGTAAGTCTCTTAACATCTGCATGATCCTATTAATCATTCTCTCATGATCCATCTTAGTATCCTTGTGCTTTGCATTGTTTCTTTCCAACCACAAAAACCAGTCTATGAGCATGGGAATCATAACTCTAATATGCCCCTTTTTATTGTTTTCAATAATCCTTTTTGATTGAATCTAATATTTCAAAATTACTTTCATATCAGCTCTTTCAGGCATTTTGACACTAAACATTTTAGAAAAATAATCCCAAACCTTATTTGCAATCTAACCAGTCCAGAAAACATGCTCAATGGTCTCTTCAGCCATGCAACACTGGCATTTGGACACAGTTCTAAATCCTTTCTCCTTCATTCTAATATCTACAGGGATAAAATTCTTCAAAAGTTTCCACCAGAAAATAGAGATCTTTAATGGAACCAGATTATTCCACAATACCTTATAACACACATCATATATGCCTATATCTCTTATTTTTTCCCAAGTATCCTTACAAGAAAAATTCCCAACTTTACTAATGGTCCAAATAGGCCTATCTTTTTCCAGCAATCCCAACACATCACCATGCAGATTATCAATGACATTCATAGGCAAAACATCTCTTAATTTTCCATAGTCCCAATTGTTCTCCCTCCAGTACTCACAAACCAAATCATCAAGGTACTCAGACCTAGGGACCAAATCTCTTAGAATCCCATTCTTAACCCATCTGTCATTCCAGAAAGATATCAAGCCAGGTCCTACATCCCAAGACAACATGCTTTCAGCAAGCTCACTAATTTTCAACATCCTTCTCCACACAATTGAGTCCTTTGCAGTTACAGTCAGCTCTCTAACATGCTTATTCCTACAATATTTAACCTTTAAGAACTTGGCCCACAGAGACTCCCCCATTCTAAACCTCCACCAAAGCTTAACATAAAACACTTTAGAAGTCTCATAAAGGCTCTTAAAATTCAAACCTCCTTCTTCATAAGGGCAACACATTTTTTCCCAACTGGACCAATGGACTTTCTTCCCCTTAGTACTTGAACCCCAAAAAAATCTATTAAACAGTCTATGTATAACTTAAATAAAAGAAAATATAAATATAATTTACCTATGCATAACCATTTTTTTATTGAATTTGGCTTTTAGATTGGATTGCAAAAAAGATGGATTATTTTTGCTAATTACACAAATTGAAGAACCTCGAGTATTTTATGTGAAGAGTTTAACGTGCAGTACATAATGAGTAGCGCTGAATTTAAATTTTCTAAGTATATGAAGAGTTAATACTGAAGAATTGGTAGAAGAAAAAATTAATGGAATTGGCTAACTTTTAACTATATACACCCAATCATTGACCAAGTATTTACATCTAGGGAAATGTAATTTTTATTTTTCTAAGGTGTTTGGTATCAGGAAGGAAGTTACAAATTTTCCTTCACTTTAAAATATTTTCCTACCAATTTTTTGATGGAAAAAATTAAGGAAAATTCATGTCTAATTATATTTTATCAGTATTACTTTACAACTTGAATAAGGGTATTTTCTTCACCAAAAGAAAACTTAATTTATTCACTACTTTATATTTAGTATACAAAGAGCCTATCGTTTACTCGATTGCCAAAAGTTTGGGCGATCCGATCAAAATCGATCACAACACATATTGGGCAACGAAAGGAAAATTCGCGCGAGTGTGTGTTCAGGTTAATGTGGATAAACCACTGGAAAGGGCTGTTGGACTTCTCGGAATGGTGTTTCCGGTGGTCTACGAAAATCTACCGGTGTTGTGCTATAGTTGTGGTAGGGTTGGCCACCGTAACAAGGAGTGTCCGAGTAACACCAAGGAGGATACGGCGCCGACGGTGGAGGGGAAACTGAGTCAACCCAAAACTGGACCGAGTTGGCTTTTGGACAAACTTCAAAAGGCTGAATACGGTGAGTGGATGCAGGTGCAGAGGCAGAATGGCAGAGGTCAACGCCAGAATGGTAAGCCGGTTGTGGTTAGAAAACATGTGGAAATTGGAAATCGATTTTCTAACCTTGCACATTTCGGTGATAATGAAATTGGGGAGGATCAAGGAGATATGCAACGTCAAGAGAAAGGGACTGATTTTCAGCCGTTTGAAAGGGGACAGTCAAATGGTGTAAGTATAAGAACAGAGAATATCAAATTGAATGACTATATTGTTGGTTCTTTTATGGCAAATGGTGGGACCCAAGTGAAAGACAAGAATCAAAAGGCCTCTGGGTCACATGGTTCAAATGCTATTGGTGTGAATAAGGGAACTTTGGGCCCAAGGAAAAATTTAAAAAAAACAGGGAGGCCCAATATAGGAGCCCAATATAGGAGCCCAATCAAGTTCAGATGGGTATTTGAGTATTTTACCACAGAACATAACGCAAGAGCACAAATGTTTAAACAAGACCCATCCCATTGAGAAATCAGACCCTATGCTACAACCCAATTACCATACCCCAAATAATACTATTAACGACTATGTTATGGGTGAGATGGTTAGACCCATTACAACTAAAATCCCCTCCCCAAATTCTCTTCAAGTTAGCGATGGAGGAGAAGAGATTCATCTGCCTCCTCACCGGCTACCTTATCCAACGAAAATTGTTGAATCGATCCTACCAAATGGTGCGGGTAGTAGTAAATACGCTGTTCAGGAAGATTCGAGCAGTGAGAGCTCCGGTAAGGAACTTCGAACACGAATTGAGACTCCGACTGGGGAAAATCAAATGGCAAATGGCTGTGGGGGAGGGGATTTTTCATCAACTCCAGGATGTGATGGTAGGCAGGGTTGTTAACAACCCATTTATTTTGAAAATTTTCTTTAATTATGTCTATGAAGATTTTGACCTGGAATTGTCGTGGGGCCGGAAGTGAGAATTTTAGAACAAATTTTCGTGAGATTGTTAGTAAACATAGACCTGACGTAGTGTTTTTGTTAGAAACGAAAGTGTCTGAAGAAAGAGCAGTTCAAATTTCTACGAGCCTTGGGTTTTCTGGGGTGTGCCGCGCTCCCACGATTGGGCGCGCTGGTGGTATTTGGATGCTTTGGAGACTTGATGAGGTTAGGGTGGACGTGCTTGATGTGAATAGCCAAGCTATTCACGCTCTTATTGGGCCAATTATTGGGCAAGGCTGGGTTTGCTCTGGTTTGTATGTGAATCCCAATCCGGCAGACCGCGAAGACTTTTGGAAAAAACTTGAAGATTTTGGTTCTGCCATAATGCTGCCATGGCTGCTTACGGGAGATTTTAATGAAGTTGCTAGTGTTAATGAGAAGATGGGGGGTGGTGTGGCTTCTTCTTCTAGATGCTACAGATTCAAAGAAATGATGGACAATTGTGGTCTTATTGACCTTGGCTTTCGTGGTCCAAAATATACGTGGAATAACTCTCGGGGCGGCCTTGCACGTGTTAGGGAACGAATTGATAGATCCCTTGCGAATATTGAATGGCAAGAGCGATTTCCGGAAAGCTTGGTGCTGCATCTACCACGTACACACTCCGACCACCACCCTATTCTCACACTTTGTGAGGGAAATGATCGGTTTGTTGCTAACCGACCCTTTAGACTCGAATTAGCTTGGTTCACTAACCCCGAATGTAAGGAAATTGTTGAACATGTGTGGAATACATCGAGTTCCATTTATGAGGCGGTTAATGAGCTGCCGATTCAGCTTAGGGAATGGAACCGAACATCCTTCGGCAACATCTTTATGAGAAAAAAGATTTTGTTGGCTCGCTTAAATGGAATACAAAAAAGGCTGTGCTTTGAAGAGAACAAATTCCTCTGTAATTTGGAGACGGATCTTATCAAGGAGTATAACTTAATCTTGAAACAAGAAGAACTCCTATGGTTTCAAAAGTCGCGGGTGAAATGGTTGTCACAAGGGGATAGGAATACGAGATTCTACCATTTGAGCACTGTGTGTCGTCGGCGAAAGAACAAGGTGAATGCCCTCAAAATCAATGGAATTTGGGAGTCGCATGATGGGGTTCTACGGGGGCATGTGCGACAATATTTTGCAAGCTTAGTCCTTCAAGAGAGCACATGGGCAAACCCGAGACTGCAACGCAGCCAACTCCAAAAATCTCTTATTCGAATGGAGAGTGATGTTATCCAGCGACCAGTCACCATGGAAGAGGTGTCAAAGGTGGTTAAAAGTCTAAACCCACATAAATCTCCGGGGCCGGATGGTCTACATGCTTTCTTCTTCCAAAAATGTTGGAATTTGGTTGGTAAGTCGGTTTATGAATTGGTTAAAGATGCCTTTGAGTTAGGGAGTTGTTTTAGGAATGAGGTGGCCCGTTCCTATATCTGCTTAATTCCAAAAGAAACAAGCCCTCCCTCCATTGAGAAATTTAGACCGATCGCACTTTGCAACGTGCTCTACAAAATTATTACCAAGACCATAGCCCAAAGATTGAAACCATACATGCCATCTTTGATTAGCCCTCTTCAAAGTAGTTTCATACCGGGTAGAGGGACTCAAGACAATATCCTCATGATTCAAGAAATATTGCATTCCCTTCGCAAAAGGAAGAAAAATAAAGTTGGGGAGATGATAATCAAGTTGGATTTGGAGAAAGCATACGACAAGGTGAATTGGGAATTCATGGAACAAACTCTCGACTTCTTTGGAGTACCGGAGAAAATTGTCAAGCTCATCATGTTTTGTGTCAAGTCTTCTCAACCTAGTGTACTTTGGAATGGCGAACCTTTGGAGAGCATTCAACCGAATTGTGGCCTTAGGCAAGGGGATCCCCTCTCCCCTTACCTATTTGTCATGTGTATAGAACGGTTGTCTTACTTATTAGCGAAGCGGTCACCCGCAAAAAGTGGCACGGGGTGAATCCTTGTAGAGGGGGGCTGAACCTTTCCCACCTCTTTTTTGCGGACGACCTTATCCTCTTGGCAAAGGCAACGTCTAAGAATGCGAGATGTATCAATGGTGTCCTTCAACGTTTTTGCAATGCTTCCGGTCTTAAAGTGAGCCTCAACAAGTCCCGAGTTTTCTTTTCTAAAGTCGGTGGTGGAAGGGTTAAAAGGGAAATTGCTAACATTTTGGGGATTAGTCGCACGACTAATTTGGGTAGATATCTTGGAGTCCCAATGATTCATGAACGGGTTTCTTCAAGGCTTTTTAGAGATGTAGTAGATAGAGTTGCGGGGAGACTCTCATCTTGGAAAGCTAAGCTTCTTTCATTAGCCGGACGTGTTACCTTGATCCAAGCCGTTACATCCACGATTCCGAACCACATCATGCAATCAGTGTGGCTGCCTAGCTCAACTTGTAACCAATTAGACCGAGTTAACAGAGATTTTCTATGGGCTTCGGAACCCGCTCATAGGAAACTACATCTTGTTGGGTGGGATAAAGTAACTAAAAGCAAACGTGAGGGAGGCTTGGGTATCCGGCCAACGAGGAACGCCAATATAGCGTTACTATCCAAGGTGGGATGGAGAACCGTTAATGGTGACAACGAGTTATGGGGGAATACATTCCGCTGCAAATATTTGAAGAACACGTCATTATTTGATTACAATATTAAAGGGAGCGAATCGCACATCTTCAAGGGCATTGTTAAAAGCACACGGGCTGTGGAAACTTGCTTCCAATGGAAAATAGGCAATGGTAAAGATATCTCTCTTTGGTACGATAGATGGTTTGGAATGGAACCCCTTTGCTCCTTTGTCGAAGGTGGGATCAAAGAAGAGGAAAAACTATGGAAAGTGGGGGACATTATTGATGAAGAGGGAAGGTGGATTATTGCTAAAATGAAGACTAAAATCTCTGCTTCGGCTATGGAACTAATTTTGAATACTCCACTACCGTTGGAGTTTACTGCTGATGATCGTATCGTATGGGGAGGCACCGCAAATGGGAAATTCTCTTGTAAGTCTGCATACCAAAATATCACTACTTTGAGTCCGCCAATTGCACGTACCGAAGACAATTGGTCCTGGATTTGGAAAGTAAACTGTTCTAACATGATTACCCATTTTGTTTGGTTATGTATGCATGATAGTATTGTTACAAATGTTTTGAGGACACGCAGGAAACTTTCGGATTCTGATATTTGCCCAAGGTGTAATTCCCATCCCGAAACGATAACCCATGTGCTTAGGGACTGCCCATGGTCCAAAAGAGTGTGGGAATTTATTATCTCTCCCACACTTTTTCTTAGATTTATGAAATGTGATGAGAATACTTGGCTGAAAGATAATCTTACAAGAATCAGATTTGACAATATTGTTGCTCCAAATGTTCCTTGGTACTTAATGTTTGCGGCTGCCCTTTGGATTATGTGGAAATCTCGCAACAAAGCAGTGTTTGAAGGCAAAGTTGATCATATTCGGCAAGTTGTGAGCGTCTTGAAGACTACAGCTCTGGACTTGGAAAGAGCCTTCCCCGAAAAAGAAAAAAGGAACACAAAGATGGAGAATGAGGTGAAATGGAGGAAACCGGAAAATGGATGGTACAAAATAAATACTGATGGTAGTGTTTTGACAAACACAAAAAGTGCAGCAGCAGGTGGGCTTATTAGAGATACAAATGGAGCTTGGGTGTTGGGTTTTACACGCAGCCTTGGTGAATCTACGATTACATCTGCCGAGTTGATGGCGGCTAGAGAAGGCATGTGTTTAGCATAGGAAAGGAGATTTCGAAAAGTTGAACTTGAACTGGATTCAGAGGTGGTGATCACATTGATAAAACATGCGGATACGGCAACCCATCCACTTGGTGGGATCATTGAAGATTGTAGAAGACTCCTCGGGATGCCGTGGGAGAGTCGGATAATGCATACGAAACGGAGTGGCAATGCTTGTGCGGACGCTTTAGCGAAGATGGGTCACGATAAGTGGCGCGGGTCGCGAATCTGGGAATCCCCACCTGAGACTCTTTTACAACTGATTGATGGGGATATGTAATTTTTGTTTCTCTCCTTTTGTAACCAAAAAAAAAAAAGTATAGATATAGATAGATTATTTACCTAACTAAGAAATATTAAATTTTGAGAATGAACTCTTTATGTCTAAATATATATTATAATATCGTGGATATACAACTTTTACTATAATAAATAACATAAATCAAATAATCGTTTAACTAAGACAACCATAAATTTATCACTAAATATATGAAATGGTTATAACATGGGATATAAGATCATTGGACATAAGAATGACAAATATTTGATCGAATGAAATTATTATGAATAAAAATAAAGAGCTTAAGACTCTTACATAAGTAACACAAACTTTAATATGATGATTAATTATAAGTTCTTAATGAGTTTGTGTTTAATTAGAACACAAATTCCTTAGAAATCTAAAAGTATGGATTTAGAAGCAATTAATTTGGTAACTAATTCCTTTAAGAACATGAAATTACCATGCTTATAATTAGGAATAAAAAATATTATTTTATTGAATCTTCTTCCCAATATTAAATCATAATGTGGAACTTGTAAAAAAAAATGGTTATGTGAGCCTACTTTTAGTGATATCAGTCTTTCTTTAACTATTCACTCTTTCTCTATCTATTCACTCTTTCTCTCGTTTTACCTTTTGTTTTTTCTTCACCTCATCACATGTTCATGTCCTATATGTCAATAGCAATTAAACAAGAGGTGGGAGTGCCTCTGTCCCTGTTCGCATCTAGTCCTTACATTTAAGGAGAATGTGATTTTTATGATCTTATCTTGATTGTGTATGACATGCAAATTAGAACTAACTTGAACAATTCTAATATTTTATTGTACCACATTAAATGTGAAACATTTTCAAACTGATATTTCAATTTGGGTTTGCCATACTGTTAGTATTAGTCAATTTTATTAAACCAATCTCTTATTGGAAACATGATTTTGACACTTACATTTATTTGTACTCAAAATTTATTACAAGAAACACCCGGTTGTTTCAAAAATTACAGGGACACCCCCTCAGGTTTGGGCATGTTACAAGAAACCCCTTACGGCTTTAAAAACAGACGGAATTTGATGACGTCAGCAAAAAAAATTTTGATTTTCCAAATTTACCACTGGCTAAATATACCCACAGGGAGTGTCAATGTAATAATATTATACCACAGGGGGTGTATTTGAAAGATTACAATAACTCAGGAAGTTAGTTGTAGCCAACTGTAATATTTATAAAAGGGATTAATGCATTTTTTGTGCCACAACTATAGCCTACTGGCGTTTCTACCCCGTAACTTTTCGGGCTGGTACATTTGGTGCCACAACTTCAACATCAGTGGCAATTTTGGTGCCAATTGAGGCCCAATTTCAAAATTGGCCCGAAATTCCCCCATATGCGGGCCATGTGATTTAGTAATATATCAAAATTGACCATTCAACGTCTTTTTCAATAAAAAAAAATACCAAAATTTAAAATCCTAACTTTTCTTATAAAATTTACCAAACATTCCCTTAATTAAATTGTTACCCGCTTTCTTATTCTTCCCCAAATAAAAACATCCAAGTAGCCTAGTTCTTGGTGGGTGGAATTTTTTTTTCATGAAAAAGGTGTTGATGGTCAAAATCCCCAATTTTCATGTCACATGGCCCGTACATGGGGAAATTTCTGGCCAATTTCAAAATTGGGCCTCAATTGGCACCAAAATTGCCACTGATGTTGAAGTTGTGGCACCAAATTTGCCAGCCCGAAAAGTTAAAGGGTAAAAATGCCAGTGGGCTATAGTTGTGGCACCAAAAATGCAATAATCCATTTAAAAAAATGCTGTTAGTATTAGTCAATTTTATTAATCCAATCTCTTATTGGAAACATGATTTTGACACTTATATTTATTTTTACTAAAAATTTATTACAAGAAACCCCCCGTTGTTTCAAAAATTACAGGGATACCCCCTCATGTTTGGGAATATTACAAGAAACCCCTTACGGCGTTAAAAACAGACGGAATTTGATGACGTCAGCAAAAAAATTTTGATTTTCCAAATTTACCCCTGACTAAATATAACCACAGGGAGTGTCTATGTAATAATATTATACCACAGGGGGTGTATTTGAAAGATTACAATAACTCAGGAAGTTAGTTGTAGCCAACTGTCATATTTTAAAAAATGTTGTTAGTATTAGTCAATTTTATTAAACCAATCTCTTATTGGAAACATGATTTTGACACTTATATTTATTTTTACTCAAAATTTATTACAAGAAACCCTCGTTGTTTCAAAAATTACAGGGACACCCCCTCATGTTTGGGCATATTACAAGAAACCCCTTACGGCGTTAAAAACAGACGGAATTTGATGACGTCAGCAAAAAAAATTGATTTTCCAAATTTACCCCTGGCTAAATATACCCACAGGGAGTGTCTATGTAATAATATTATACCACAGGGGGTGAATTTGAAGGATTACAATAACTCAGGAAGTTAGTTGTAGCCAACTGTCATATTTTAAAAAAATTTGTTAGTATTAGTCAGTTTTATTAAACCAATCTCTTATTGGAAACATGATTTTGACACTTATATTTATTTTTACTCAAAATTTATTACAAGAAACCCACCGTTGTTTCAAAAATTACAGGGACACCCCCTCCGGTTTCGGCATATTACAAGAAACCCCTTACGACGTTAAAAACAGACGGAATTTGATGATGTCAGCAAAAAAAAATTGATTTTCCAAATTTACCCCTGGCTAAATATACCCACGGGGAGTGTCTATGTAATAATATTATACCACATGGGGTATATTTGAAAGATTACAATAACTCAGGAAGTTAATTGTAGCCAACTGTCATATTTTAAAAAATGACCGTTGGATGTTACTGTTGGCCACATATTTTGGTTATAAATAGCAGTCCAAATGTTTTTTATGTTCTTTTGCATTTCATCCCACAAATTTGATAATGTCATCATCAAATTCAAGAGGTAGTGTGAGATGCTTAAAATATCGATAATCAAAATATTCATGTGTAGGGTGTGTGAAGAATGCACCCATAATGGTTGCAGATGCACGCCGAGATTTAAAGTTGTATCATCCCTACAAGTGAACATTTTGATTTATAGCCAAAATATATGGCCAACATAACATCCATTGGTCATTTTTTAAAATATGACAATTGGCTATAAGTACCCCCATGAAATTTATACTCAAAATATATGGCCAAAATTAACATCCATTTGTCATTTTTTAAAATATGACCGTTGGCCATAAGTAACTCCCTGAAGTTATTGTAATCTTTCAAATACACCCCCTGTGGTATAATATAATTACATAGACACCCCCTGTGGTATAATATTATTACATAGACACCCCCTGTGGGTATATTTAGTCAGGGGTAAATTTGGAAAATCAAATTTTTTTTGCTGACGTCATCAAGTTCCGTCTGTTTTTAACGCCGTAAGGGGTTTCTTGTAATATGCCCAAACCTGAGGGGGCGTCCCTGTAATTTTTGGAACAACGGGGGGGTTTCGTGTAATATGCCCAAACCTAAGGGGGTCTCAGTGTAAATCAGCCAATATTTTATTGTACCACATTAAATGTGAAACATTTTCAAACTGATATTCGAATTTGGGTTTGTCATAGTGTTAGTATTAGTCAATTTTATTAAACCAATCTCTTATTCGAAACATGATTTGACACTTATATTTATTTTTACTCAAAATTTATTATTCAACACACTTATATTTATTTTTACTTAGAATTTATTATTTAACCTACTTGGCTCGCTTTTTAAACCTTACTATTTTTTTTTAATACTATTATTTTATGCTGTAAAAACTCAAACATAATACATTAACTGTTTTATGTGAATAACTAACAAAATTTTCATCGGATTCTAAAATCTAGAAACCAAACTACCAGCGCGTTGTTCACAAAACACAATTCATGAGGGTGGACTATGGCTACGAATCTCAACTGGGGTCTGAAATTGATTTAGGAGGATATTATTGTTACAAGTAGGGTCAGATTTTCCATCTGCCAGGCATTTATTTACTGCAATCATATCCTATATATCCTATTTAAACATTTACCTCGAGTAAATGGGATGCTTAAAATATCGATAATCAAAATATTCATGTGTAGGGTGTTTGAAGAATGCACCCATAATGGTTGCAAATGCACGTCGAGATTTAAAGTTGTATCATCCCTACAAGTGAATATTTTGATTTATAGCCAAAATATATGACCAACATGACATCCATTGGTCATTTTTTTAAATATGACAATTGGCTATAAGTACCCCCATGAAATTTATAGCCAAAATATATGGCCAACATTAACATCCATTTGTCATTTTTAAAATATGACCGTTGGCTATAAGTAACTCCCTGAAGTTATTGTAATCTTTCAAATACACCCCCCGTGGTATAATATAATTACATAGACACCCCATGTGGTATAATATTATTACATAGACACCCCCTGTGGTATAATATTATTACATAGACACCCCCTGTGGGTATATTTAGCCAGTGGTAAATTTGGAAAATTAATTTTTTTTTTGCTGACGTCATCAAATTCCGTCTATTTTTAACGCCGTAAGGGGTTTCTTGTAATATGCCCAAACCTGAGAGGGTGTCCCTGCAATTTTTGAAACAATGAAGGGTTTCTTGTAATATGCCAAAACCTGAGGGGGTCTGAGTGTAAATCACCCAATATTTTATTGTACCACATTAAATGTGAAACATTTTCAAACTGATATTCGAATTTGGGTTTGTCATACTGTTAGTATTAGTCAATTTTATTAAACCAATCTCTTATTGGAAACATGATTTTGACACTTATATTTATTTTTACTCAAAATTTATTATTCAACACACTTATATTTATTTTTACTTAAAATTTATTATTTAACCTACCTGGTTCGCTTTTTAAACCTTACTTTTTTTTTTTAATACTATTATTTTATGCTGTAAAAACACAAACATAATACATTAACTTATTTATGTGAATAACTAAGAAAATTTTCATCGGAATCTAAAATCTAGAAACCAAACTACCAGCACGTTGTTCACAAAACACAATTCATGAGGGTGGACTATGGCTACGAATCTCAACTGGGGTCTGAAATTGATTTAGGAGGATATTATTGTTACAAGTAGGGTCAGATTTTCCATCTGCCAGGCATTTATTTACTGCAATCATATCCTATATATCCTATTTAAACATTTACCTCGAGTAAATGGGATGCAGCAAACATATTTAAATGATGTTTACAAAAAACTTTAAATAAGTACTTCCAGTTTCTAGGATATAAAAAAAAATTTAATAAATGTTTGCACGTGAGACTTCTACTTCTATTTCTCTAAAAAGAAATGTTTTTGTCTAATTCCCAAAAAAAAATTCTGTGTTATTTTAACTCTCAAGATATTTAAATGATGTTTACAAAAAACTTTAAATAAGTACTTTCAGTTTCTAGGATAAAAAAAAAATTTAATAAATGTTTGCACGTGAGACTTCTATTTCTATTTCTCTAAAAAGAAAAAGAGCGAAAGACAAAAACACTTTTTATTTTTTGTCTAATTCCCAAAAAAAATTCTGTGTTATTTTAACTCTCAAGATTCTCTCTGTGTTTGATTTTAATTACCACATTCGACTCAAATAGAATTTGACTTTTGACTTTTGGCGGAACGACTAGATTACCCCTATGTATTAGTCTTTTTTTTTTTTATATTCCTTTTGAAAACCCAAGTATATACTACTCAAAGAGTTGAGTGTAGTAATTAAAATCAAGCACATGGGGGTTTTGGGATTTAAAATAACATAGGGGGAATTTTTGGGGGTGTTTTTGTCTTTCGCTCGTACAACTAAGTGTCAGGGGTAAAATTGTCAAATCAAAAGAAAAGTGTAAACAAATACTTGTAATTTCCGCGTTTGAATCACACTCTCTTTTCTGGGTGGGGGGATAGGGGGTGTGTGGGTGTATTTGGTGTTGACTTAAGTGCACAGTGAGGTTTTTGGGAGTTATTTTAACACATGAGTTTTTTTGGGAGTTAAACAAAGTATGGAGGGTATTTTTGTCTTTCGTTAAAAAAAAAAGCTAAAATGACATGACAACCTTAAGCAAGTCAAGACATGCTTTTGGCTTCTTATGGCAAACTTGTAATTATTTTGGTCTTCTTGACATATTTTGGGGTGTTTGTTGTAGCTTCTCTAAATGGAAAAGGAGTTGTTTTGCAAGTAGACGAGATTAATGTATGAACATGCCAGGTCAAGTCGTTTATTTCATATGAATTTTATTACAAGCCTTATTTTTATCCTTAACTTGGCATATTCATACATTAATTTTGTTTAATTTTTTAAAACGTCTATTTGAAAGACACACGCCTTTTAGCAACTAAAATCAAAACAAACAAGGTTATAATTATATATAAACCATTGACTAAATTTAATCAAATCAAATGGATCAAACAATATTATTATAAATCATGGTTTACTAAATTTTATCAAATCAAATGGATCAAACAATATTATTATAAATCATGTTTATATATAATTATAATGAAGCAAGCAAAACCACCTAAATATTAACTAAGTTTTTGTCAAATAAAAATGAAGAAATCAAGGTTATTTAAATCATTAACTAAGTTTATATCAAATCAGAATGGATACTTTGGTAAAATAGTAAAAAACTAAACTAACAATAAAATATTAGTAAAATCAAAACAAACAAACAATAAAAAAATTAAACAAACAAGTTGATCATAAAAGTCTAACTAATTACAAGTTACCACTGTAAAAATAACTTATAATTAACGAACAAACAAAAATAATAAAACCCTAAATAAAACTAAAAATGGCTACAACAATGTACAAAGTTAAACTGAAAACTTATAACAAAACATATTAACAACATATTCTGAATTGAAGACGACATAAAAATAAAAATAAATTTTTTGTTGTAAAAAATGAATATCACATTTTTTTTATAGTCATTACCCGCAAGAATATAAATAAAATTGTGAAAAGTAAAAATAAATAGCCTCAATTACATAAATAGAGAATGAGGGTATTGTTGGAATTAAGAAAAAATATTAAGGATATAAATGTCACAAAACTTCTTCTATTTTATTATAAGAATGCCATCAGCCCCAAAAGCAGGTCATGACATGCTTTTTCAAAAGCAGCTTCTAACTGCTTTTTTTTTGAAAAGCAAAGGCAAAATCAAAGTTTACAAACACTGAAAAACCCTTTTTCGAAAAAAAAAAAAAAACTGAAAAGCAAAAGCAAAGTCGCGTTGGTCATGTTATATTTTTTTTTTTCCGGTTTTCCAAGGGTTTAATCCCTTTCGATGTGAGTTTGACACATTAAGTGGGTACTTCTCTCAACAGGAATTTGAACATGAGTGCGTTACTTTGTAGTGACCAGTCCCTTCCACTAGACCAATCACATGTTCATCTTTTTAATATAAATACGCGTGATTTATGACTTTGGTTGGATGTTATAGATTTTGACTGTTTCATAAAAATGAGAAATGATTTCCTAATTTTACCTACCAAGAAAGAATTGGTATCATGAGTGAATCGTCCTCGCATGTCTAGCATGTTAGCAGTAGGGTCTAATCAAGTCGAGTAGTGTCGAACGACACACTGTTCAAGCTTGGTTTGATTTTTATCGAGCTTGAAATTTTGTGTTTGAGTTTGGTTTGATTTAAATCGAGCCGAGCTCAAACGAGCTTTTATCGAACGAGCTCGAGCTGAGTACCAAGTAGCTTGATATTTTATATGTAGTTTTTCAATTTTTAGCTTATCGAGCCGAGCTTCAAAAGTTATCGAACGAAAAATGATGTTCAAGCTTGTTTGATTAGTGTGACGAACCGATCTCAAACGAGTTTTTATCGAACGAACTCGAATCGAGTATCGAGTAGCTTGGTTTAATTTTCAGCCATAGCTAGCACTATGATTGGATAAAAATAGGAAACATATTACTCATAGCATATTTAATTACTTTTAAAATTGAAGACGTACAAAAGATAATTTCATCTTTTTTTTGGTCAGAAAGATAATTTCATTTTCAAGTACCAAATCAAGCTTAGCATCCGTAATCAAATTGAGTAACTAGCCCTGCAACTCAAGAAGCAAAATTCAAATGAAAAAAAAAAAAAAAAAACCACAAAATCGACGAATCATTCTCATCCTATAAAACCATACACCGCAAAATTCATTGCTCATCTATCCACTCCTCTGCAGAAAAAGAAAGAAAGAAAGAAAAAAATAGAATGACCTCTGCAGACAAAAAACACATTCATGTTTTTATGGTCTCATTTCCGGGGCAAGGACATGTAAATCCCCTCCTAAGACTGGGCAAGCGCCTAGCTTCTTCGGGCCTCTTCGTCACTCTTTCAGCACCCGAATTCATAGGCCAAAGCATCCGAAAAGCCAATAAAATCACCAACAACGACCCGACTCCAATAGGCAGGGGCTTCGTGCAGTTTGAATTCTTTGACGACGGTTGGGAATTCAACGACCCCGAACGGGACAGCCTAGACGCGTACATAGCCCAACTCGAGCTCATCGGTAGACAAAGGCTACCTCAGATGATAAAAAAACAGGAGGAAATCGGGCGACCCGTTTCTTGTCTAATTAACAACCCGTTTATTCCATGGGTATCCGACGTGGCTGAAGAATTGGGTATCCCGAGTGCAATGCTTTGGGTCCAATCTTGTGCTTGTTTTTCAGCTTATTATCACTACTACAACAATCTTGTACCTTTCCCTAGTGAAGCTGAACCTGAAATCGATGTTCAATTACCTTTTATGCCCTTGTTGAAGTACGATGAAGTCCCCAGCTTCTTACATCCTAACACGCCGTACCCTTTTTTGGGGAGGGCTATTTTGGGTCAGTTCAAGAATATGTCAAAGCCTTTTTGTATACTTATGGACACTTTTGAAAAACTTGAGCATGAAATTATTGATTACATGTCGAAAATTTGTCTACCCATTAAGACTATAGGTCCATTGTTCATGACTAGTAAGGTTGTTGATTCCAATTCGAAAAACGAAATTCGAGGGGATATTTTTTCGGCAGAGAATTGTAAGGAGTGGTTGGATTCGAAACAGGAGGGAACTGTGGTGTACATTTCGTTTGGTAGTATTGTAAATTTGAAACAAGAACAAGTAGATGAGATTGCGCACGGGCTTTTGGCGGCTGAGGTTTCCTTTTTATGGGTTTTGAGGCCACCACCTATAGAAAATATTTTTGCGCCACATGTATTGCCGGACGGGTTCATTGAGAAAGCTGGAGAGAGAGGGAAGATAGTGAAGTGGAGCCCACAAGAGGAGGTGTTGGCCCACCCTTCGACAGCGTGTTTTCTGACGCACTGTGGATGGAATTCGATGATGGAGGCGTTGACAAGTGGCGTTCCGGTATTGGCTTTTCCTCACTGGGGGGATCAGGTGACGAATGCTAAGTTTTTGGTCGATGTTTTTAAGATTGGGATTAGGATGTGTAGAGGTGAAGCTGAGGGGAGGATTGTGTCACGAGAGGAGGTGGAGAGGTGTTTGAGGGCCGCGGTTAGTGGTCCCCAGGCGACGGAGTTGAAGGCAAACGCAATGAATTGGAAGAAAGTGGCGGATGAGGCGGTGGCGGAGGGTGGTTCGTCGTCTAGGAATATGCAAGATTTCGTAGATGAAATTGTCCGGATAGGTAGTAACCATAAAGCTCCCAGGGAATTGATCATACAATAATCTAGTGTTTGCTATATGTTGATTTTGTACTAGTACTTCATGATTTTTGTATTAGTGTTAAACTTTTTTATTAATCAATTTACACTTCTAATATTGTCAACGACAAATGAATCATGATTGTCACTCACAACTTGACCTCAAGAAATTTTGAAGGGACATTATATTTTAACTCATCAAGAGTACATGAGTCATGCAAAATTGTGCTCTAAAATTTGTACCTTAAGCTTTATAAATTGTACAATGGTGTATGAATCCATAAAAGGTGGGGAAAAGGTGTATGAACCCACCAATTAAGGATGGACGCCACTAAATTGACATTTACGCCCTTTTCATTTCCCCACTCAAATTTTTCTCCAACCTCAACTTTCTCTCCAACCAATTCATAAACCCTAACCACCGCCGTCGCCTAGCCTCACCACCGCACCCACACCTGGCCGGTCGCGATAAGAACGGCGGCTACGCCCTATGTTGGTCTATTTGGTTTGGTTAAAACTTGTTCATTTTTCTCCATTTTTTCAAAAATCTCATTTCCAAATTTCGATTTCTTGATCTTTAGCAATATGACATGATTTTAGGGGTGGGTTTAGTGGGGATCTATGGCGGTTTGCTGCCGATTCAAGCAGTGACCTGCTGCCGGAGACACTGCCGTTGCCTCTCCAGTGGTGAGTCGAAGAAGATAACCTTTTTTTTTATTCATAATTAAATATATAATTAAAAACACTTAATTATGTGTAATTGTTAAATTAATTTATTTTGTAAGGTTAATGGACCTTGAATTTTGTAAATTGAAGGACTTATAAAATCGATCTTATTAATTTTTAATAAGTATTTGGTTTGATGAGAATTAAATAAAGTTTTGATGTATTTCAAGCATTTAATTTTTTTCTCTAAATATCATAATTCATACAAAGTTGAACCAATTTCAACGGTATAAGTTTGATTATTCAAGTGTCAAAAATTGACTAAAATGGCTAACTAAACCAAAAATATGTATCTACGAGGAAGACATGTTTTGTTTATCTAAATAAACTAAGAGCTTTGCTAGTTATTTTAATCAAACATCCAAATTTTATGGAATAAAAAACTTATATTTAATTTTGATCTCCATAATTTGAAAATATATCGATAATTTTTGAAAAAAAAATTGATGATTCAGTTCGATCAAATTGTCTATTAGATGGTTATGCAATACTAAGTCTTCTGTAATTTGAAACTATATCGATAACTTAAAAAGAAAAAAAATTGATGATTCGGTCATTATTTCAATCAAATTGTCTATTAGAAGGTTATGTAACACTAAGTTCTCCGTAATTTGAAAATATCTAGATAATTCTAACAAAAAATTGATGATTCGGTCATTATTTCGATCGAATTGTCTATTAAATAGTTATGTAACACTAAGTCTTCCGTAATTTGAAAATATATCGATAATTTAAAAAAAATTATGATTTGATCATTATTTCGATCAAATTGTCTATTAGATGGTTATGTAACATTAAGTCCTCCGAAATTTTAAAATATATCGATAATTTTAAAAAAATTGATGATTCGGTCAATAGTTGGTGTTTTTATGTGTGAAACATTATTTTTAAAAATTCAATTTCCTAGCTTATCGAGGCAATTTCAATTTCTTGAATTATCCAAAATACTCGACCTGTTTACTCTCTTACATCCATCAACATTTGCATCAGGACAGAGACTAAAGCACATACAAAGACAGCAGCCAAGCATCATCCTCATGGTGGCTATGGAAGATGACAAATCGTCTGTACAAACTGTTGGTGTTTTTATGTGTGAATGAAATAAATAAGAGTAAGAGATGTGTCTATTCGGTCCGAAGAGGTACCCTTTGGACCGAAACATTGTGTCCCTTTTCAAGAGACACTTTTGTGTCTATAAATATGAAACAGAATCTGACCAATTCTGAATCAATCAAAATAGTAACTAAAAGGAAAATTACTACTATCTTTTTCTCTTACTTACATCGCAATTTAATTCGAAATTTTTGTTTGTTCAAGTTCGCCGTGGGTTCATTATATGTGTAAATAATGCAAACCTCAGTCTCATTTCCTAGTTTTCGTATATTGATTGGAGTGTTATTTGGTTTATTTCGATCCAAGTAAGTATTTCTTACTAGTTTTTACGTTATTATATAATCTAACTTTATTAGAGTTAATATATGTTAGATTATCTTTATTTGTTATATGCTGAGATTTAAGTTTGAAATATTTTTGATGAAATATTTAAATATACAGATTATTAGACACCAACACAAACCATATATATAACTCCTCAACCCCATTAATTACAAATATGTACATTATAAGATATGAGTGCAGAAAATGTAAATTTACAACATATACTATAGATTATGGCAGTAGGCATATCAAAAGTCAATACCACTAAATGTTCCCAGCTGGGAACTCAAAAATGCAAGCATACTATCGTAAACATCTTCCTTTGCTTTTACACTCAAAAGAAAATCGATATGACCGTAATCTTCAAGATAAAGCAAATCGGGCTTCGATGGTAATTCCTTCAGAGTATGCTGCACATCGGCAACATCTGCTAATGCATCATTTCCCCCATAACCCATCCATATAGGCAACGAACTGGGAATCGAGGTGAGGTCAAATATCGGTGGCTTTATCTGGCTATAATACTTCAGATTTTTCCACATTCCATAGTCGTACATTGCAAAAGTACCTTTACGTATCACTGCCAACATAATGGTTTAGAATTTCAGTGCTACAATATACTTACATACATACATATATGCGTGTGGGTGTGTGTCCGAGAAAAGAGTGACACTAATGGCATAGGAAATTAGGCATTCAGGCACCAGAATCAGTAAAAACATAAGAACCAAGAACAAAAACCTCTTTTACCATTTATCCCTCCCTTCAAGAGGGGCAAAGTCGACAAACCTCTAGAGAAAGTAATATTACAATATTGTAAATGCTTTTGGAGCAAAGATAATAACACGTGAGGGCAGAAAGAGCTCACTTTGGAATAGATGATGCAAGTTCTTCGAGGATGTTGGATGAGGTTCAAATTCAAGATAGAAATCAATCCGTGAGCCATTGAAGCAACAGTTTTTCCCTGCAAATTACAACATTCATCAAGCAACAAGCCATTTAAATCATACATAATAATATAATGTTTCCCAATCATATTAGAGTTATAGCAATTTCATCTGCAATATGACATAACGTCTTGCATTTTGTTTCAGCTTCTGATGAGCCAAGCCTTAAGTAGAATTACTACATTTATTTATAATGTGCATCATGAAGCAATATCAATTAGCCATTGTTAGTACTTTTCACGAGGTCAAGGCATATAAATTGCCAGTTTACTGCAATGGGTGTTCAAACACACACCTCCTCAAATCCACTGTCGGTAATTTTGCGTTTACCCATAAATATACTATTCTTTGAACTGATCTTAATCTTCACTGTAAGCTACCAAAAGCAAGCCATCTGCTGACTAAGTTTCTACCAGCTAAACTCAGACTGGACAAGTTACAAACTAGCTATCTTATAGCACTGACTTCCTAATACGGAGTAACTCTGAACCAAATAAGCATGGCCACATTTCAATGGTGACATAGTAAGCAAAAAATTGTAGAAATTCATATGGCAAAACCGTGACATCTTGTATCCACACCGTTGCTATTGCTTACATCTTACAATGTATTTTCTGAGACACTTGGTTTAGATTCATTTATCAGTATGACTCTAAACATATCTGGACAGCAGAAATATGAAGGCAGTAAAGTTAAACAGACCTCATCTAGATGCATATGAACAAATCGTGAAGTTACATGTTCCAAGTACGATATAGGACAAAGAAGTGCAGCAGCTGCAACCATTCCTGAAATATCTGGTTGAGTAAAAGCAGCCAGAGACATGATTGTTCCCTGTATAAGAATTAAAGAAGCACATAAACAACATTCTATTACTCCATATACTATCCACAAAAATTGGAATTGTCATGAGATGAAAGACCTGTGAATGTCCAACAACAAATACTTTGGAGTCTGTAACTGAATATATGAAACGAATCATTTCTCCCAGATCGTAAAGTGCCAGATCTTGCCAACTCCAATCCCAGAATTCCTAAAACATAGAGAAACTAAGTAATGTCAAACCAATGGCAGGACAATACAGATAAATCATAGTTTTAAGTTGTTAACAAAAATTTCAAATCCCCTGTTCAGAAAAAGGAAGCTACAAAATAAATCTGTTGCAGAATAATACGGCATGCATGAAATTTTCCTAACAACGAATTAAAGTGATTCAGAGAAAGATCGGAGAGGTAATCAACTCATCAGGCATGTCACCTAACATGCTGACACAAATTTACCCTTATCAAAAGGAACAGAACATAAATACACCGTTTCGCGTTTTCCCAATTGACCATTAGAAGTCAAGAGAGAGACAGAGAGAAAGAACTTAAGTCACACTAAAAGGAGGACAGTCCAGGCATCAGTAAGGGACCAACACACAACTATTTTTTTGTACCATATTTTGATTATGTTGATAATAGTAAGAACTAAAATACCAAACACTCACCTTATCTTTCTCCGACAGAGACACATGACCATGACTCCAGTGTGTCCCACGAACATTACCAACCCAGACATCAAAACCTTGGTTGGCAAGGATAAAGCCCAATGACTGGTTTGGGGAATTCATGAACCAAGCATCACCCGCCTGTTATAATTATTTAGATTGTGCAAATGGTCAATGAAAAAAAGAAAAAAATGAGAAGAAAAATATGAAGTTCCCCTCAATTGATAGAAAAATAACTTACAATCAAATGGAAAATTGCTGGTTTCTCTAACCAAGGGAAGAAGATATCAACAGAGGCATACGAAGTTTGACAACCAACATAAATGTAAACATTATGGCACCTCAATGTTTCTATGCTAATAGTTAAGTTTTCATGCTATTATTCCACTTCATGGGGGGGTTGGAGAGAGAGAGAGAGAGAGAGAGAAGAAGAAGAAGAATCTCAAGCACATAAAGTTAAAAGGTCTGGTGTTTTACTGGATAGACTATATATACATTTTTAGATATTAAAAAATTTACCGTAAATATCCATATATAAGATAACTACATGGATTTCTTTAAGCAGCCTGCCTGACGATAGGGAAGAAAGTGAATTCTGTTTGGTCTATATCTGTAGTTAGACTGCTATATATTTGATTCCTTCCAATTTTGGTTTCATAATTTTTTAAAAAAATATATGGTTGAGTAATAACAATCCACTCATAAAATACATGCACCTACTTATTTTGCGTAACCTAAACATTTCGCAAGAGAGGGAGGGTGTGCACTAGATCACAAGAAAAACATATTTTTTGCTTAGGTTTCATGCTAGAAAATTATAACAAATAAGAGAAATTCGAAATAATCCTAGCTAGCAAAAATAAATAATTATTGAGCAAAATGATTTATTAAATAAAAATCATTCATGCATGTAAGAACTCATATCTTCTACTTCTTCTTTTTCCAATCTCGGAACTAAAATTTTCGGAAGAAGTATTATTATACTGAGCCTTGTAATCTTTCCACAATTCATCCACAGATTTCCCCAAAATGTCAACAAACAATTCATCACTATAATAATATCTCATCTTATTATTCAACTCCGCGGTAAAACCTTTTTTCAACCCGTCACAATATATCAAAAACCAAGCCGTAACACCGTATCCTTCATCCCACCTCTCACCCGACCCGGGTTTATCCGTGGCATCCGGGTCATAAAACCCAGATTTTATCTTAATGTAATCCGCAACCCCTTCGGTCAACCCACCAGGAGCAGTTCCGTTTTCGGTACCGGTCCCGAACCACTGAAAAATACGGGTCATTTCGTGGTACATTAAAGATTTGAAATTCCATCTTGCTTGTTCGAGTCCGGGTGGAAAATGTTCGATGGCGGGTGCACTTATGCTTATGTTAGGGCCATTGGTGTAGCCCCAGGCGTTCGGAAGTCCGAAATGTATACGGTTAAAACGGGTACGGGTCTTCGGTCAGACGGGTCGGGTTGTTCAAAGGTTTTGTATATGAATTGGTTGATAGTTTTCATAATGTCCAAGGTGTACGGGACTCCGATTTCTTGATCGAATCGGGACCCGCCCGGGACATTCGGGACATTGTTTATGACTTTGTATTGGGTAGTTGAAATATCTCGAGATTGAGATATTGTGAAGAAGAGAAGAGAGTGAAGGGAGAAAAAGGCTAATAAATTGGTCATGGCTGAAGAGTAATATATTGTTAAGTGTTAGATTATTATATATTGACAGGTTTGTTTATATAATTAATAATATGCGTTTTGATAATATTGGTACGTAGTAAATTTGAAATCGTGAGAAGATTAGTTTTTTCTTTTTTTTTGTTTTTTTGAGAACCAAATCGTGAGAAGATTAACTTCTGTAATAAGTGTTGAGGTTTCATTCGAGAATATCAATAAAAGCAGTTAATCTATCTATCTATCTTATTTTTTACATATAAAAGTATGGGTAGGCAAAGAGAATTTCTTCCCTTTTTGTGATGACTAATATACCCCTACTTAAATGATAAATAAAATAATTGAATAATCATATATTTTTACATGAAAAAAAAGTCTACTTTAATATAAACACTGTTGTATTAAAATAATAATAAATACAAGAAAATAAAAATTGGAGAATACATAAAATTGGTGGACTTAATAATGTAGGTGAAGTTAAAAAAAAGATAGAAACTTAGAAAGTTGCTTACGGAATACATATAAAAGTATGGGTTGACAAAGAGAATTTCTTCCCTTTTTTGTGATGACTAATATACCCCTACTTAAATGATAAATAAAATAATTGAATAATCATATATTTATACATGAAAAAGAAGTCTACTTTAATATAAACACTGTTGTTTTAAAATAATAATAAATATAAGAAAATAAAAATTGGACAATACATAAAATTGGTGGACTTAATAATGTAGGTGAAGTTAAAAAAAAGATAGAAAGAAAGTTGCTTACGGAAACTAATACGAGGACTAACAAATTTTATTATCGTTTATATATATATATATATATATATATATATATATATATTTAATATATACAAATTCTAATTTTTGCCATTATTAAATGTTTGAAGAAAAAGATTGATTTCTATCTAGCTAAATTCCTAACAGTCAAATATTCCGCAAACGGGTAAAAACTGAAATCAAGTAAACACGGGATAATAAGAAAAACGGATCAAATTGATAAAAGAATAAGAACAAAAAGATGAGTTAATTTGGCCAAAAAAAAAGTGAAATAGGTGAGAAAAAAGGTTAAATGCACAAAAAAATAAGTAAAATCGACTAAAATTGGGTTAAAAATGAGAGAATGTGTGAACTGATTAACGAATGAGATAAAATCAACTAAAATTGGGTTAAACCGAAGAGAGTGGAAAAAATGATTAATAAATGGGATAAACCACAAAAAATAGGTGAAACCGGTGAAAGAACGAGTTAGAATAATAAAAAAGAAATGGTAAACTCAGTGTAAAAGCGGGTGAAATCGATAGTTCTTTGAAAAGCACTTTCGAAATAATCACTAATTAAATAACCTAAAAAAATGCCACATTCGTGCCATATTAATAAAAATAAAGGTACTATTTAGTTAACAAAAACACTTATACTTGGCTTAAGAAAAATTGGGTTAAACATGAGAGAATGTGTGAACTGATTAACGAGTGAGATAAAATCAACTAAAATTGGGTTAAACCGAAGAGAGTGGAAAAAATGATTAATAAATGGGATAAACCACAAAAAATAGGTGAAACCGGTGAAAGAACGAGTTAGAATAATAAAAAAGAAATGGTAAACTCAGTGTAAAAGCGGGTGAAATCGATAGTTCTTTGAAAAGCACTTTCGAAATAATCACTAATTAAATAACCTAAAAAAATGCCACCTTCGTGCCATATTAATAAAAATAAAGGTACTATTTAGTTAACAAAAACACTTATACTTGGCTTAAGAAAAATTGGGTTAAACATGAGAGAATACGTGAACTGATTAACGAGTGAGATAAAATCAACTAAAATTGGGTTAAACCGAAGAGAGTGGAAAAAATGATTAATAAATGGGATAAACCACAAAAAATAGGTGAAACCGGTGAAAGAACGAGTTAGAATAATAAAAAAGAAATGGTAAACTCAGTGTAAAAGCGGGTGAAATCGATAGTTCTTTGGAAAGCACTTTCGAAATAATCACTAATTAAATAACCTAAAAAAATGCCACCTTCGTGCCATATTAATAAAAATAAAGGTACTATTTAGTTAACAAAAACACTTATACTTGGCTTAAGAAAAATTGGGTTAAACATGAGAGAATGTGTGAACTGATTAACGAATGAGATAAAATCAACTAAAATTGGGTTAAACCGAAGAGAGTGGAAAAAATGATTAATAAATGGGATAAACCACAAAAAATAGGTGAAACCGGTGAAAGTACGAGTTAGAATAATAAAAAAGAAATGGTAAACTCAGTGTAAAAGCGGGTGAAATCGATAGTTCTTTGAAAAGCACTTTCGAAATAATCACTAATTAAATAACCTAAAAAAATGCCACATTCGTGCCATATTAATAAAAATAAAGGTACTATTTAGTTAACAAAAACACTTATATTTGGCTTAAGAAAAATTGGGTTAAACATGAGAGAATGTGTGAACTGATTAACGAGTGAGATAAAATCAACTAAAATTGGGTTAAACCGAAGAGAGTGGAAAAAATGATTAATAAATGGGATAAACCACAAAAAATAGGTGAAACCGGTGAAAGAACGAGTTAGAATAATAAAAAAGAAATGGTAAACTCAATGTAAAAGCGGGTGAAATCGATAGTTCTTTGGAAAGCACTTTCGAAATAATCACCAATTAAATAACCTAAAAAAATGCCACATTCGTGCCATATTAATAAAAATAAAGGTACTATTTAGTTAACAAAAACCCTTATACTTGGCTTAAGAAAAATTGGGTTAAACATGAGAGAATGTGTGAACTGATTAACGAATGAGATAAAATCAACTAAAATTGGATTAAACCGAAGAGAGTGGAAAAAATGATTAATAAATGGGATAAACCACAAAAAATAGGTGAAACCGGTGAAAGAACGAGTTAGAATAATAAAAAAGAAATGGTAAACTCAGTGTAAAAGCGGGTGAAATCAATAGTTCTTTGGAAAGCACTTACGAAATTATCACTTATTAAATAACCTAAAAAAATGCCACCTTCGTGCCATATTAATAAAAAAAAGGTAATATTTAGTTAACAGAAACACTTATAATTGGCTTAAGAAAAATAAAGTCAGAACATAGAAATGGTTAAAATCGGTGAAAACAGATGAAATTCGATTTAAAATATATGATACACAAAATGGTAAATCAATGGAAAAATATGTTATATAGAATACAAATGGGTTAAAGCAAAATAAAAATGGTGCAATTGATAGAACAACGCGTTAAACGGGTAAATTCGATAAAACAAGAAGAATGATATCAACTAACACGGGATAATAAGAAGAAGAAAAAAAGATGAAATCAATAAAGGAGCAAGAGCAAAAAAAATGAGTTAAATTGGCATGAAAATGTGAAATAGGTGAGAAAATAGGTTAAATCAGCAAAAAAAATAAGCAAAATCGACTAAAATTGGGATAAAACCAGAGAGAATGGAGATATTGATTAACAAATGTAATAAAATCAACTAAATTTTGTGTTAAACCGGGGGAAATGGGTTTATTAATTAACAAATGGGGTAAACCACAAAAGGATAAAATCGGTGAAAGAACGGGTTAATATAAAAAAATATGAAAAGGTAAATTCAATGTAAAAGCGGGTGAAATCGATATTTCTTTGGAAAGTTTTTAAAAAACTATCACTAATTAAAAAACCTCATCAAAAAAAAAAAAAATGAAGTTACCTTCGTGCTATATGACTAAAAAAGTACTATTATTTAGTTAACTGAAAACTTATAAATGGACTTGAACCAATAAGAACTCAAAACACTGAATTGGTTAGAACCGTTGAAAAATGGGTAAAGTTCGATTAAAAAATATATGATAAAAAATAGTAAAATTAATGAAAAATGGTTTAGATCGAAGAAAAAAAAGTTATAGCAACAAAAAATGGTGCAGTCGATAAAACAACATGGTAAACTGACAAAAATCTGATAAATCGATAGAAGTGAATGATATCGGCTAAAAACGTAATAAAAAATGGGTCAAATCGATGAATGAACAAGATAAAAAAAATGAATTAAATAGACAACAAAAAAGGTGAAATATGTGAGAAAATAGGTTAATCTGCAAAAGAATAAGTAAAATCAACTAAAATTTCGTTAAATCGGAGAGAATACGTTAATTGATTATCAAGTGAGATAAACCACAAAAATGGGTAAAATCGGTGAATGAACGATTTAGTATAACAAAAAAAATGATAAGTTCAGTGTAAAAATGGATGAAACCGAAGAAAGAATATGTTAAAATAACAAAAAAAAAAAACTCAGTGTAAAAGAGGTTTAAATCGATAAAATAGGTTCACTCGGCAAAATTGAGGAAAATTGGTAACAACATGTCAAATTGTTTAAAAAATGGATTAAGCATGTAATAGAAAATGGATGAAATCAGTTAAAAACATGTATAACAGGTAAAACTGGTGAAATCGATAAAGAAAAACGCTGTTAAACCTGTGAAAATGGTTTAGATGGAAATATCAAGGTCAAGA
The DNA here is from genome assembly GCA_030819805.1 of Penstemon newberryi var. newberryi. Classification (NCBI taxonomy): domain Eukaryota; kingdom Viridiplantae; phylum Streptophyta; class Magnoliopsida; order Lamiales; family Plantaginaceae; genus Penstemon; species Penstemon newberryi. The sequence continues at coordinate 7,632,337 of JAUALY010000004.1, read as the reverse complement.
AAGAAAAGAATTGATGTTGTACATTGGTAAAATCAATGGGAAAATGGGTTAGATTGAAAGAAAAACGAGTTGAAGCAAAAAAAATGGTGTCATTGATAAAACAACAAGGTTAACCGACAAAAAAGGGTAAAACCGGTAAAAGAAATTAATGACATCGGCTAAACAATTGTTAAAACCGGAAAAAACAGTTAAATTTCGATTAAAAATATATGATAAAAATGGTAAAATCAATTGAAAAATGGGTTAGATAGAAAGAAAATCGAGCTAAAGCAAAAAAAAAGGTGCCAATTGATAAAAAAAATAACAAGGTTAACCGACAAAAAAATGGGTAAAATCAGTAAAAAGAATGAATGACATCGGCTAAACACGGGATAAAAAAATGGAAAAAATCGGTAAAAGAACAAGAACAAAAAAATGAGTTAATTGGCAAAAAAAAAGGTGAAATATGTGAGTAAATAGGTTAAATAGCAAAAGAATAGGTACAATCAGACTAAAATTTGGTTAAACCGAAGAGAATGAGTGAATTTATTAACAAACGTGAAAATCAACTAAAATTGGGTTAAACTAGAGAGAATTGATGGATTGATTAACAAATGGGATAAACTACACAAAAAAGGGTGAGATCTATGAAAGAACGTGTGCTAAAATAACAAAAAAGAAATGATTAACTCAGTGTTAAAGCATGTAAAATCGATATTTCTATTGAAAGTTCTTAAGAAATTATCATTTATTAAAGAATCTAAAAATAAAAGGCCACATTTGAGCTATATAAATTGAAAAAAAGTATTATTTACTTAACTGAAAAACTTATAATTGGCTAAAGCCAAAGTAAGTCAAAACATAGAAGGGTTAAAATTGATGAAAACTAGTAAAATTCTATTAAAAATATGTATGATAAAAAATGATAAAATCAATGGAAAAATGGGTTACATAGAAGAAAAACGAGTTAAAGCCAAAAGAAATGGTGCAATTTATAAAATAACTGGGTAAACCGGCAAAAATGGATAACTGGTATAAGATGATGATGTTGGCTAAACATGAGATAACAAAAGGGGGGGGGGGGGGGGTAAAATCGATGAAAGAACAAAACAAAAAATGAGTTAAATTGGCAAAAAAAAAAATGTGAAATAGGTGAGAAAATGGGTTTAATTAGCACAAGAATAGGTAAAATCGACTAAAATTTGGTTAAAACAGAGAGAATGAGTGAATTGATTAACAAATGGAATAAACCATAAAAGTGGGTGTAATCGGTGAAAAAAGGGATTAAAATAACATAAAAACAAATGTTAAACGCAACGTAAAAGCGAATGAAATTGATGAAAGAACATGTTAAAATAACAAAAAAATGGTAAACTTAGTGTAAAAACAGGTTTACTCGACAAAATTGAGGAAATTGGTAAAATCGGGTTAGATTAGTTAAAAAATGGATTAGTCATGTAATTGAAAATAGATGAACTCAATAAAAGATAGGTATAACCAACAAGACTTGTTAATAGTTAAAAAAAAAATGGGTTAAACCTGTAAAAACTGGTTTAGATGGAAATATCAATGTCAAGGAAGAAAAAATTTGATATTGTTCATTCGTTCAAATGGTTGTTTTAGAATAAGAATTATGTAGACATGCAGTTTTAGATTAGAAATACTTAATAATTATAGTTCATTTTTTATTTTAAAGTTTTTGATTTAGGTATTTATAATAACAACTTTAAATTCTTGGTAACAGTATAGAAATAATTAAATTGATGAAAAATAATATATGAATCAACTAACATAGAAAATTAGTTAATCACGTGCAACGCACGTGTACTTTTCTAGTATAATTAAACTTTTCAATTTAAAAAAGTTTCAAAGTAAATACCCGAAGCCTTTCAAAGTGTTAAACACTAATATTTAAGTTTTTGATTCTGTTAATTAAAGGAATGTGCAGGGATTCAATTTATATGTTCAAAAGTTTTGATTGAACTCAAATATGATCGAGCTGAGGTCGAATTTAAAATAAAAGTTTTGGTTAGTGAAACCTTCACCTTCCAAATTTTCTACTAACCATTTTTATCTTTAACATATTTCTGAACAACAACTTCACATCGGCAATTATGAGTTTCTACTAACCATTAAGAATTTCAGGCATACAAATGATGAGTTGACCAACTTCACATCGACAATTATGTCCAAATCTCACCAACCATTGAAGTAGAAGAGAAGGAACATTTATATATTATAACTTATAAGTACCAATCTGAACTATGAACAGTGTAGTTATAAGCAATGTTATTAAAACCGGACCGGACCGGCCGGTCCGACCGGTTCGACCGCGAACCGGAGGATGGTCCGGTCCGGTTGACCCCCTAAAATCACTTGTCTCAAAAACCAGAGTGAACCGGGTTGAACCGGTCCAAAACCGGTGAACCGGCGAACCGGTTTGGGCCAGTTCAACCCGATTTTGAATTTCCTTTTTTTTTTCTTTTTATTTTTTGCGATTTTTTAAATTTTATTAATGTTAAAAATAAACTAAAAATTCTTGTAGAATGTGGGATTTGAACACCTGACCTCTTGCTTGAAGATAACTTCCTTACCATTTGAGCTACATCATTTTTGTTGAATTTCTAGTACAAATTTTTTTTATATATTACAGAAAACTTGTAGTCAAATTTGTTTATAAATTAGATTATGATAACTCAAATTAACATTTTACACATTATCAATGAAAATTAATACTCAAATAACAATTTTTTATTAAAATTTATTCTATAAGATATTCTTTCCAATATTATTTTTAGGATAAAGAGTGTCAAATTTTAAAAATCAAATCGATATATTATGCAAGTTTGATTTTGAATATTAGACTTTTATGCATAATCATATTTTAAAATTATTAATCTCTTAGTTAGTTGTATTTTTAACTTACACTTTTAATTTTTCATAAAGAAATATAGTCATATTATATTTATATGAGCTTACAAATTAGTATCATATTATAATTATGATATAAGTTATATAAATATTATGTGATTTAATTTAAATATATTCTAAGATTTTATATATTTTAATCAATTGTAGGATAATGTTTAAATTTTATGCATATTATATATACTTTAAAATTAAATATATTTATTATATCATTATGACGTCATCCGGTCCGACCAGCGGTCCGACTGGTTCGACCAGTAAAACCAGTGGCCAGTTGGCTCACCGGTTCACTGTCCGGTCCGGTTCTAAAAACATTGGTTATAAGTACCAATCTGAACTATGAACAGTGTTTCTTTTTCATTTTGAATTTTTTTTGGCACTTCAAACAGTAAAACGACGTCGTTTTACTATTTTCCTTTGGATTCTGTGTGTATTCTTATTTCATTTTCCAATTAATTTTGGCGGCTAATTTTTCCCGTTGTCCATCTTGGGGGGGCCCATGTATTTTGTTCCGTTTTATGTTTTCTTTCCTTCTCAAAAATAATTCTGTAAATACTCCTATTTTTTTTCCCTTCTCAATTTCTTCTTTCTTCCTAAACACCCATTTCCCCTCTGCCTGTCTTCAATTTCAATTCTCCCCGAAAATAAGAACATGTCGACTTCTTCCCTATTTCTTAACCTCAATACAATCGGCCAACAATTGCAATTTTTTTCCTCCAATATGATTTTTTTCTTCTTCCTTCTTCAATTAAATAGGCCAACAATTGCAATTTTTTCCCAATCTTGTGTGCAATTTGATAATTCATTATCGGGTTAGTGGGGGGATTATTTTATTTTGGAGGCTCCCCGTGTCTTCCAATTTTCTTTATTCCATATTATCTCCTTCCAATTGTAATTTTGCACTGCTGCCTTGAATTTCATAATTAAATCTGAATGGGATTACGATGCCGGTGACTTCTTCCGATTTGTTGTACCCATGTGCTCTTCCTCGGGGTTTGATATTTTAGGTCATGATTTATTCTTCATAGTTAATTGCCTCGGTTGGATCATGTTTGCAGAGGATAATTACGTTTGAGTTTTGGATTTCCCATTGACTCTAAATTTCTTTCACGCAGGTTGCTCTCTTATTTTTTGATTTCCGTCTGTTCTATATTATCGCTATTTCTGTTTTCCATACTCAGTTCCTTTGTTTTCTATGCCTGAAGTTTGGTTGTTCAAGTTGTTTTCAGTGAATCTCAGCTTACTTTTGGAACGTTCGAGAAACTTCGCGTTACCAAGGTATGTGTGCTAATTCCCTGGAATTTCGTGTTATGCTTATTTTTGTGTTCTACTATTATCCTTTCTTCAAGTTTTTTAGTGCTTTACGTACTCCATGAAAGAAGGAAAAGAAGCAACATGTTTTAATAAGCTGTGAAAGTGAGAAGAAAAGATAGCTTTAGTATGGAAGTGAAAATAGGAGATCTTATATGGAAGATGCTATATGTAGTGAAAGGTTGAAGTTATTAAACCTGTGAGCAAATTATCTTTCAACTGTTGCATTGAACTCCAGGTTTACGAGTTAATATAGTCGCACAATTAAGCTACTTATTGGTAAGACAGAGGAGTGCTGTTATTAGTCTGATTCTTCTCTAGATTAGCACATTGTTCTATTTATAGATTATTTACATGGTCTAATATCCTTTTGACCCCCCTTAAGGTTGCTTCAACCTTCAAATATACCTATCTTGTGTGACAAAATGCTTCTTGCATTATTATTCAGATTTCTTGGGAGGGAGGGGCCAAGTAATTCTTGTTCATTAATATCTTTTAAACCTCTTCAGCCCTGTCTATTGCTTTTATGTTACATATATATATATATATATATATATATATATATATATATATATATATATATATATATATATATATATATATATATATATATATTTTGTTCAATTGTTTTATTGGTTTTCGAAGCATCTGTTTTTTTTTCCTTAAACGACTCATTCATATGATTTCCAAGATTTCTTAAAATATTACTTTTCAAGATATCTACAAGAAGCCAAAACAATTGTCCATTATAGCAGAAAAATCATGTATGTGGCCATCTTCCCCATCACAATTTAATTATGTAGTTTCACTTTCCATCATAAATCCCCCAAAAAAATTATTTAAAAATAAAAAAGACTTCCTCATATGTACCCCATACTGTATCTCTTCAGAGTTAATCTCCATGTATGTGCATTAAACTACATTCAATGTATTTGTCCATATCCAGTCTTTATTCAAATTATAAAGATATTTCACTTATAAAAATAGCTTATATAGTACTATTATTTTTGGAAAATGTTAACATATTTAAAATATAGTATGAAAAAGGAAAGGGAAACAATAATAGTACTTGTACATATCAATTCCAGTTAAAAGAAAGAAGGTTCCAGTTTAATCAAAGATTTACTATTAATTTATTGCAATTTTAACTAACTTAATCTTGCTATAAACTACTGTCTTTATCTTAGTTATGATTAATTAACCCACCAGAGAAGCAATTGACACCTGGAAATGGAAAGTTTACAAAATGTTAAATCCTGAATCTGTACCACTCCTCCCACCACTAATTCAGTGCCTTGGATATGAGAGGTAGAAATGTTGCACAACGGATACTTTTCACATCAAAATTTATTGATTCTGCGAAATATGAACTCATCTGTTGGCCGCATATTACTATAGAAATTCAAGGACTAGAAGTTAAGTAATAAATTTCATAACTGAATAGGCAAGAGTTACCAGGTTGGGAAACTGGAACTGATGATCCAGTCTCTTTTCTAATGTGAAATGAAGTTTGAAATGGATTTGTACCACCATAACATATCACCTCATCATCCACATCAGCTGGTGGTCCCTTGGATTCAACATTTCTACCCTTTCCCACACTCTGATAGCAAGACAGTCTATTTCTGTCGCAAGGTCTTGACATCTCTACTTCATTTTGGGTATCAGCTTTTCTCATTATTTCTTTAAAGATATAGTTAAGAATTGTGAAGTCTGAGCTTCTCTGTATTATTGCTCTGTATTACCTCCAGGTACATTTTCAATTGAATCCTTTTTTACTCTTTCTCTACCAATTTTTTACATTACTGGAGTTACTGTACTATTCATTATCCTGGTTTTCTTTTTGGGTGGTACTTGTTTAATTTCTTCTCTTTGATTTTATGAAATTGGAAGAATATATTAGTAGTTGGAACTATTTGTATTTGTGATGGAATTAACCTGTGTTGGTTTGAGAATTTATATGATCAGTTGTTTATGGATTAGTTCTGATCAGAGTATTATAAGTAATTGTGGGAGAGCAGGTGCTGAGGTATCGGTTTTTACTTGTACATTTTCTATGTTGGATGAGCTGTTTTCTAACTTTTTCCACCTTCACAGAATATTAAACTTGGTAGGCAACTACTGCTTTGTTCTTAAGCCATAGCAATCAAGTTCTTCTTATTTTCATCTGTCTTCTTTATTGTGTCATTATCTTTCATCATAGGGATATATAAATTACACTAATTTGTTATTGGAAAACTCTTCATCTGTCATCATGGGGAGAGTTGAGGGTAGTTCTGAGTTAATTTGTTCAGTTACTTAGTTTTGACTTTGATATGTTAATATGATAATTTAGTTTGACAATATTCTGCAGGTTTCCACAGCCAGATTCTGGTTAAAAAACAAATGACAAAGTAATTACTGAGGTGGGGAGTTACCAATATATGTCTATATGCATTAGTTGTATTAGTCTTCCTTCAATTCTTGGTTTTATTCCATGTGAAAATTCAGCAGACAACCATTGTTGCCAAGGTTGGTGGAGAAACCTAGAGGAATTAACATATTTAATCATTAGTAAGACATGCTTTACTATTTCTTCAAATTTCCATGGACTTCTATTTCGTTCAAATCCATTCACCTAAGATCATTGGTTCCAGATTCATTTTCTTGTAATTGTTTTACTCCTCCTATTTTCAGGTTAGAAGGCTAACTTCATGTTTTATTCCCCGGCTACTTTCATTAACCACCAACTGTGGATGGTTAATTGCTCTGCATCATTAATGATATTTACACTGGAACCATAAGAAAAATTGGTAAGTGTAAGTTTTTCTTATCATCAATTTAAGGACTGTAGAATAAATACCGATTACCCGATCGGTGAAACCAGTTGAAAAGACAGGAAATCATTGTAAATAGACCATGTCTCATGCTTAGTTTCAACTTGCTTAATTAATAACTTATGATCAGACATTTGTCTATTTTAATTTTTTTATAATTTACGCAAAGACATGATTAATGAAACAACCACCTGTAAGTGAAACTCTGAATTTGACCAATGAATTTAATAACGAAAATGTAAAGCCAAAATAATGGCTTACTTTGTTGCTATATATATTGTATGAAGGTAGATCATTAACATTACTTACTGTACTCTATTTTTTTAGCCTCATAGTAAAATTAACAACTTGAAATTATGAAAACAAGATATAATAAAAATGGGAGAGAAATAAATATACATAAGCAGGGGTGAGCTTCTAAGAAGAAAAAAAGTAATATAACAGGTTTGTGCATGCACTCACTTCATCTTTATTGGCATGATAAAAAGCAAATTTCAGAGTTTTGAGGCCTTGTAGTTCTGGTAAAGGAATGTGAAGCACCTTGTGAGTAGTATGTTAGATACCTAACAGTCAAAGAAAATGCTGTCATTTGAAAACTTACAAATTCATAACATAGTAGCACACAACATATCATATTACCGGATTATTAATTAGAGGATGTGTGCTTTTGATTAAAGAAAAATATATTCTATATTTCTGCAAACCTCATTTGTCAATTTATTGATTCAACTGTGTTAAATTCTTTTTAACTTGTCTCTGTGTTACTTCTCAAACACTCTGTGTAAATCAGGCCGGCTCTATTGATTGAAATACCTATTTTGCTTTCAAATTTAATATGTTTTCTCCCTCCTCTGTCTTGTAATTTTTTTGCCTCAAACAAGAAGACAATTTGCTATGTTGGAAGAATTTGGGAGAAGTTTCAGATCTGATAAAGTTCACATTTCAAGTAGTTCTGAAGGTCTACTGTAATAAATATTACACTGCTTATTGTACATTTGTTGAACTTGTACTTGTTATGTAATACATGTATATATTGGTATATGGTATTGTTTAAATTTGATTTGATTTTCCTAAAGAGAATAAATTTGTCATTTGTCTTGTAATTGATTTCATGAGTTGTCAAGGGAGATTAGGCTAATACTATTACGGGTGGTTTGTTTTTCTACTTGGAATTTAATTTCTCTTCATTTCTATAATTTGATACATTGTTTCAAATTGAGATATTTGTTTTCGATTTGATTTGAATAGCAATTGAGTATATTGATTAATTCAGCCATGTTCATCAAGCATTAGGTAGCTTATATTTAGTGGTACTTTGTTAAAGATTACCTTGTAACTCATGGTAGTTTGTTAAAGATAATTTGAAGAATTGTTCAGTATATTTCATCACTGGATTGTTTATCACATGCACAGTGTGGAGTGAGAATCAATTGTTTTTAATCAAATCATACTTAGATATGAAGTCAAACATTTCTGATATGCAAATAGCATATTTTAGATACGTGTAGAAAAATGAGTTGGAGATGGGAAAATTGCAGTATTGAACTCATTGTGAACCAAAGACCGGGCAACAAACACCGCGCATTTGTGCTTTATTTACTCAGTTTTTTTTGTCTGTTTATTTCTGTTCTTAGTCTTTTTAAATATTTCCATACTTTCCCTGTTCCATTTGGAGATTGGTACTTTGGTGCTTGTTTGCGCCAAATAGGTGTGTATTCCTCTATGTTAATTTCTTATTTGGCCTTACTTTTTATGTGCCATCTATTGCTGTCATTCTGCTTTTCGGTTTGTTCTTTTGCGTAGTTTAAAGGGATATTGGTTTTTCACTTGTTGTACCGCAAACACGCTTACCCATCTATACCAAAAAAAATCACAAAACAAAGCAAAAACGCATACACTGGGCACAGACACCGCGCATCGAGCGGTGCTGCACCCCTAGTATATATATATATATATATGAACATCATATTTGGTGTCTTTCATTATCAAAACACCTTCTTCTACCTACACACATGACAATATGTAGACCACAGATAAAATTAATGCAACCCCCAAACCCAAACATATCAAATCTTATATTATTCCAAGAAAAGAAACAAAAGCCACATCTCATGTTTCCAAATAAAAAACTCCACACATCACTTTGTTTTACAATGCTCAAAGACAAAGAGTACTTAATAACTCTGACATAGGATTTGTGCCTCATTACATAACATATCATGATAATGAATTAAGTATATATTTGGAATCTCATAATGTTATGTCTTAAATTCATTGATCAAGTTTGCTCCCGGCAACATCAACGACAAACCTGTATCTAACATCGTTCTTCTCCAACCTCTCAAATGCCGTGTTAATATAATCCATTTTCACTACTTCAATGGTGGAAGTAAGACCTTTATCCTTGCAAAATTCAAGCATTTCCTCTGTCTCCTTCATGCTACCGATAAAGCTACCCGTGATACTTTTCCTTCCTACATACAGCAACATTCGTTACACTATAATATGAAACCAACAGAAAAGGCACGCTAATAAAGTTCGGAACTCACCTAGCATGACCATGGGGGAAATAAATTGCAAAGGAGTATTAATAACTCCCATCAAGATTAACTTGCCATCGACTTTCAATAAAGAGAGATAAGGCTCCAAAGGGTGAAAAACCGGTACAGTGTCGATTATGTAGTCCAATGAGTCGGTGATTTCTTGCATTTGAGCATCGTCTGAGCTGACAACATAGTCATCCGCACCTAGATGCTCTAAAGCTTCTTCCATTTTCTTGTTAGAAGAGCTAATGACAGTAACATGGTGGCCCATAGCTTTTGCTATCTTTACTCCCATATGGCCTACCCCCCCAAGCCCCAAAATGGCACCTTTTAGGCCACTTTTTTTAAAACCAAAATGGTTCAAGGGACTGTACACGGTCACTCCGGCGCATAGTAGTGGTGCTGCTTGTTCTGGTGCCATACCCTCTGGAATCTTCAACACAAATCTTCAAAAAAAAAAAAAACATAGTAATAAATTTATGTACATAAAATATCGGATAAATTTGTCAACGGAGTAAGTCATTATAATAAGAATATTGTGCATTAGTCAAGTGTAAATTAGAGAGGAGTTAGTTTGGAAAAGAAATAACCAGGCGCCAATACCTGCACCACTGCACGAGCAGAGACAATCACTATCTTAGGACGACGTCTAGTAGCATGACTCCTTTACATGCCAGTCATTTGCATTTCAATTAATGATTCTTATTCAAAGTATACTATTATTTTTCTATTTCTATTACTATGATTTACTTGAAATTAGTGAAAGCCTAAAATTTATACAACAATCTATGAAACGTCGATTTGGGATCCGATTTCATATTTTCCTCGGTAGATATCAGGAAGGAATTGGAATGGAGTAAGATCGATTTATATAGAAAAAATGATTCTTTCTAACCGAAAAAAGTGTCCCTTGAAGATTTATGCTTCGGTTTTTAATCAAATACGAAGATTAAGAAGCATTTATTTATATGCTCAAGTTGTTTTTATGCTTACTTTTGATCAACAACCATAGCACCAGCAAATCCACCTTGAGTGGGATTTCCATCAGTATAAACATCATTGTAGGACCAAATCTTCTTGTTGCAGTATTGCTCTATATCTTTTTCACACGATTGACAGTTCTTGCAGCATCCGACGATGCAGCCGACTCCAACCACATCACCAGTCCTGAATTTGGTCACACCTGATCCAACCTCCACCACTTTACCTACCACTTCATGCCTTTAAAACACATCACAACAAGAAGTATATGTGACAAAATCTTGGAATTTACAGTATACCATTAAAAATAACACATCAATTCAAAATTTGCTATATTAAATTTATAATTGGAGCATAACATGGAATTTTGTTAAAAAAAAAAATAGTAAGATGAGACGTACAAAGTTCATTAGGCGAAAAATAGGATTTCTTCATCATTGAATTGACTAAGAAAAAAAATTAATGAATTTGTTTAACAACAATATATCCAAGACCTTCTTAAGTAAGTGGACCCTTGGCTTAAAAAACATAGAAGAAAAAGAACCAAAATAATAGGAAAACAGGACCCCCAATACTAAATTTTTCATAAACTTTATCAAAAACAGAGTAAAGATATTGATTGAGTTAACATAAAAACCGAAACCAAATAAAAGGTCAAAATTATATGGAACTGAAAAAAATCAGTGGAGATGGTAAAACTGGACCCCCACCAAACATCCAATTACCAGTACAAGAATCCTAGGTTTATGAGAATAATTTCGATTTCAGCATTTAATTCCCTTCAATAAATTGAAATAAAACTTGTGTAAGAAGCCATTTGACCCCAACAGACTCCTCGTCAGAATTGCTTTGGCTTTTTTCTTCAAAACAAAACACACACAATAAATAAATACAAACAAGATTCCACACAAGAATGTGGTGAGGAATAAAAACTGAAACAGAGTAGATAAATAAATAAATAAATTTATATACCCTGGAACCATGGGGTATTTGGACATTCCCAGGTCATTTTTAATTTGATGAATATCAGTATGACAAATCCCACAGCATATCACCTTCACATAAACATCTTCAGGTCCAGTGTTCCTGTTGTTCATGCACTAATTAGTACTGTATTTTTCATAAAGAACTCAATTTTATGTTATGAAAAGAAAACACAAAACACACACACACACACACACAGAGTATATAAAATTAATTAATTTTAATGTTGAATTTAATACCTGAGATTGTATGTATAGGGTGAAAGAATCCCAGAAGGGTCTTTTGCAGCCCATCCGGTTGTTTTCCTCTCGGCCAATTCCAAACTTCCCATTTATTTAGCTTTTGATGTTATTTTGAAAGAAAAGGAGGAATTAGTGGACTGAATACTATTACAATACAGACAGACAGACGGTCATATTTATACAAAAAAATAAATAAGGGGAAACAGAGTACAAGGAAAGATTTTTGCAAATAAGGAAAAGTTGACAGCACAAGGAAATGGGACACCTCAGCAAACAATTCCCCTTGCGGGGGCGGGGGCGGGGGTTGGTGAACACTGCATTTTAGTTTTAATTTAATTTTGTTTTATTATTATTTCATACTATTAATGTGTAGTAGGTTGATTATTTAACTTTTGTTAATCTGTACAAGTATGTGTGTTCTCCTAATTAAGTAGAAATAAAAACCCAAAAAAAAAAACCAAGTAAAATTTTAAGTTTTAAAATTTGAAAACTTAAAAACTCGAAATACTGATTAATATATAAAACTAAAACCAAAGAATGCCTACATCTATTCCCAATAACCCAACCAAAACTTTAATGCTATTAAATAACATAAACAATTTCAATTGTGAGCTATTTAAAAATAGAAAAAAGAGAAGGGAGAATCTGCGGGTTAGGTGAAAATGCTACGTCACGAAGTTATCAGCAACTTTTTCCATCTTTTTAGGATTTTTTAGAAATTTAAATATATGGATAGATTATTGTTACATCATAATTTATCCAACAATACATATATTATATGAAATAATCCAATGATTAAATGCAATACTAATAAAAAATTAGAAAAAATATTCACACTAATAAAATTTGAACTCATTTTGGACCTCAACCTTACCTCTAAGCTACAGTCTCATCCACTCCATCCTTTACAAATTTTAATTACTTTTTGTTGTGGGTAAATGTCACAATCATATGAACTGATGGCCCGCTTAATTGGGATTATAACGTACTATATCATGAACGTGTTAAGAAATTAGCATCCTCTATTTCAGTTATTGAAAAAAAATATGGAATACACTGCAGAAGATTTAAAATAATAAAATTATTATATTTGGATGTGGCAATAATTTGGTGACACATATAATCGGTAAATTATAACATTTCTCTTCGTAAGAATACAAATGTAAATTTTACTACCTGTAATTATTGCGAACCTAATATAGAAAGGAACATTAACTCTTAAATTTTATATACAGATTTCTATATATATAGGATTAATTTTAGATACCTCCCTTATATTCTTATTAATTCTTCACCTACAACCCATGTACTAATAAAACCTTCAATTACCCTCCTGCCATTAATTTTTCCGCCAGAAGACTGTTTGCATTTGTTGATGTGGCGAAAAACTAACTCTACTTTCATATTTTACCCTTAATTTTAATTTTGTTACTAAAAAAAAATGAGTAAAATGTTCATGAAAAAGAATCAGTAGAATTGTGAAGTTAGTTAGGATAATTTAAGGTTTTATCTAGCAGAATTCTATCAAAGAAAGAGAATTTTTAACTTTTACGAGGTAATTAAAAGTTTTAATAGTGCAGAGGTAGTTGCAGGTATATAAAAGTATAAAGTATATATTTGAAATTGACCATTAAGGATAAAATCGAAAAGTGTAGCTAGCTTTTTGCCACGTCAATAATTGCTAACGGTCTTCAAACGAAAAAAAAAAGCCTTCAATAGTACACAGATAGTAGGTGAATGATTAACAAGAGTACCAACATGTGATTGGTCTAGTATAAGGGACTAGTCACTACAAAGTAGCGGACTCAGGTTTGAATCTCTGTTGTGATAAGTACCCACATACGTGTCAAACCCGCCTCAAAAGGAATTAAACCCTTGAAAAACCAAAAAAAAAAATGATTAACAAGAGTACAAGGGAGATACACGTGAAACTAACCCATATATGTAAGATCATATTTTATTCTTGGTGTGCTATTATTTATCTTGAGAAACTATGCTATCTAAAAGAAACATAATATTTGATGTTTCATACACTGTGAAAGTCTTAAAACATGTGATTTTTTTTTTTGGTAAGTAGATGTCTGCCGGGGAATTCTATTGTGATATCATATCGTATTGAAATAATGTTCTTAGATATACATCATTACATGTTGATAAATTTACTTGAATACAAATTCTAAAGTAGTAAACTTCATGAACATAATAAATTTTGCTATCTTTTTTTTTTCGTTTTCCCAAGGGTTTAATTCCTTTCGAGTCGCGTCAGACACATTAAGTGGAAACCTCTCCCAACAGGGATTCAAACATGAGTTCAGTACTTTATAGCGACCAATCCCTTCAATTAGACCAATCACTTGTTGGTAATTTTTTGCAATCAATGGCAACAACTATTTACATTTTAATAACTTTGTACTCTTATTTTGATAGAAATGGCATCATCCCATATTTTTTTTAAAGAAAAATAAGTGCACATTGCACCCTACATTCAGTTAGGCCATCTCCAATGGTGGGGGGACTCGGGGCTCCGGAGCCTTGGGACTGCCCCTGCCCCCACCTCGAGCCCTGCCTGGTCGTCTCCAATGGCAGGGCTCCGAAATTGATTTAATTCAATTTCCAACTCTTGCCCACTCTCACTTATAATTATAGTTTAATTTTATTTTTAATATTAATATTAATAGTACTAATACTAATAACTATTTTAATAATTTAAATAAATTATTAATAATATTTAAATATTAAAATTAAAGAGAGTAAATAATCATAAAATTAAAATTGATACATAATAGGAAATACAACAAACAAGAAAGGAAATACAAGAAAGAGGATTAAATAAACGGCACACACTCAAAAATATAACATTTTACTGATTTCCCCCCTGAAACCAGTCAGTTCCTTCATTCGACGAACCTCCAAATAAGTCCCGAGTAAATAATCATAAATTGTTTGTATAAGTGTTTAATTATATTTTTAACTAATTCGATATTTTTAAAAATATATAGCCACCACCAATATTGCAATTAAATAATTAATTTTTTAATTACAATAAAAGAAATTAAAATAAAATATTGAATTTAATTATTAATGATTTGTCCATAAATAAATTTAATTACAATTCTAATAAATTATTAAAGATTTTAATTTAAAAAAAAATTATTATATTAAATAATTCAATTAAAAATTGGTGACTACATATATTTATTAAATACTAGTAAATATACTAACAAATTTATTAAATAATTCAATTCTACAAATTTAATTTAATTTAGGAGGAAAATTTAATTTTATTAATTATTTATTTAAATAATTAATTTTTTCCTATTTAAAAACATTAAATAAACAAACTTAATAAAGAAATTAAAAAAAAAAAAGGGAACCAATCAGGGGACGCCACTTGGCATCCCCTGACTTAACGCGGGAACTGGCCGTGGCCAGGGCTGCCGCGAGCCCTAGCCCCAGCCCCAGCCCCAGCCCCAGCCCCAGCCCATTCCCTCCCCGAAGCCCACCCCGCCCCCGACCCCCAGTCGCTGGAGACAACCATTTCACCTACCCCCAACCCCGCCCCTCCTCGGTCCCCGGAGTCACCATTGAAGATGGCCTTATATGCCAAACTATGTGAATGGATAACTAAACAACTAATCAACTAGGAGTACCTAAAAAGACTAATATACTAATAAATAACATGGTGAATAATTTGATTAAGAAAACAACAAAGAGAAAATAGTTATAAAATTTGTTTAAGGGTATGATTTCGGTGAATATTCATATGACGACGATCGAAACTACGTAGAGTTGACATTGTCTAAATAGTAATAGTTTCAAGAAATGTCATTATATGGTAGGCCATAATCGAAGAAATCATGTCCATGTCTTCTCAAGGTTAAGAAGAAGCTGCGTAAAAGTTTGAAAGTTTGTACCACTTTTGGCATGTTTTTTCAAACATTTTGAATTGATATGTACTTTATTTTAATTTTAAGTTCCTATCCTAGTGTATATCCTTGCTTGTACATAAAACATAAACATATGCTCATGTAGTAGCTGCCTGTAGCATATTAAAGAACCAGCCGTGGACTCGTAGTTAATTTCTAAAACCGCAACTTACCATGACGAACTTTTGATTATCTTTTTCTTCTCAAAACTGAAAATCTTCTGTATGCACCAAAATCGTCAGATTATTTGGTAAAATGTCGTTTTCAGAAATCTCAAACTGCATTGATTAAAAGTTATGTTTATTGATATACACTAAGATTGTCTATTTTCCAACAATTTTAATGCACAGAACTTACGAATTGTTATTTTACGAGAATATCCTACATTTTCCCCTTGATTTTATATAGCTAATATTCAACCCGAACAAATTATGCCCATGTATGTTCAAGTTTTATATTTCATGTTTGAAGGCTTGAAAGTAAAAAAATTAATCTGCAAAAATAAAAAATAAAAATACTATCATCCGCCAATAAGAAGAAAGAACAAACTTAAACAAATAGACTTCAACTGAATCGATGGATTTGAAATTGACAAAGAATTTGAAAAAGAAAAAAAAAAATTCAAACGACTCAGCTGTAGAGTGGATTTTGAATCCATCATTGGGTTAAGATCCATCCAAATATAAAAAATATCCAAATAAGTATTATGGATGCGGTAACTCTCCAAGTGGTTGAGCATGCTGTAGACTATACCATATTTTGCTCTACATTCATTGTATCAATGCATAGACTTCAAGTAGAATTTTATGTATATAGAGCAAAAGAAAAGAGAACCATATTTTCATGTTTATAGACTAATAGAGTTCTTAAATTTCGTTCTTTCTCCAACCCCTTTTATTTAAAGAACTCGGGTGTTTCCTTAATCTCGAACCATAAGTTTACATCTAATATTACAATAACATATCTAAAGTTAGTTTTTTTTTTTTTTTTTTTGGTTTACCATGGTTTAATCCCTTGCGAGGCACGTCATACATAAAAGTTACTTATAATTTAGAAACCATAATTTCAAGAACCGCCTAAGCTTAGTAATTAGCTATCCTAAGAAGTAATCAAACACAATTTAGTATCAACCACCTACTAGGAAAAGGCTTATCTTACATGAAACGCAATTTGATAATTAAGGATTCACACACCAAACCTATGTTCCAAACTAAAACTGCTAAGCTAAGCTTCATACGTCTTTCATAACAACTACAAAAAGTTACAACCATAGCAGCAACAAAGCAATTCCAATGTTCTATGATAATGGTAATAGCTCCTATAACATAAATAGTCAATATATCGAGTTAATAATAAAAAAATAAAAAATAAAAAACTCAACTGTTACCTGGACTGTGCCATTGGCAGAAATATGATTTTATTTTAGCAAGTCCCAACTTCTTCTCATGTGTGCAGGCAAAGGAGCATCTACTTTAATGCTTTCTATTAGTGCAGCATCCATGTCTGAAACTGTGTTTCCATGTTGTAAGGCCAGAGAGATATTGGGCAATACCATTTCCTTACAATGAAGATGAAGGCGAAACTGTTTGTCGGAGATACTACCACTCTCCAATTCAAAGCCAAATGTATCGTGTTTTAATTTGGACATTTGTTCATATGGTTTGAGATCTGAAATGGTGCCCATGAGATGTCCTATTTTCTTGTGAGCTTGCCATCCATACTTGTAGTCTCCAACTATTGGTGTCCCCAACACTTCAGCACAATGCACACGGAGCTGTTCAATGATATGGGTATCGATATGGGTATCAAGATGGTCTCCAACGTTTTTTGCTTAAAGGCAAAATCGTATTTTTAATTACACGGGAATGGACCCTCAACACTTTTGGTCCAGAGGTTTAAATATCGCACTCTCGGTCCCAATATTTTACACTGTTGATCCTATCACCTTCTTTTCCAATCCAATTTTTGCACTTTTGATCCCATACTGTTTTGCACTTTTAGTCCTAAAGAATTGTTTCAATTGAATGGGAAAAAGGCGACAAAACCAAAAGTGCAAAATATTTTATAATACGACCAAAAGTGCAAAACATCTTATAAAAATTAGGACCAGAAGTGCAAAAAATGTGAGAAAAGAAGTGTTGAGAGTGTCCAGTCTTCTGGGACTAAAATGCAATTTTGCCTTGATTAAATCATGAAAACAGTTTAAAGATAAGTTAAACTGATGCATTTGGAAATTGTGATGGTTGTCCAAACCTGATGCTTTCTTCCAGTAAGCGGTGACAACTCTAACCATGTGTAACCTGCAATTTTACCACTTTATTGAGGACATGGTACACAAAACTAATAAACAAATACTAAAGACGCAAAATTGGATATTAGAAAATAGGCATCAAGTTTAAGTTTAGCATCCTAGACAATCAGATCATTAAAGATGCAATGTAGAGGAAAATAACATTTTGAAAAAGAGTATCAAAACTTTTAGCCCATGTTCAATAAACCACTCAAAGGAATACAAGATGACAATAGAATGGAACAGAGCATATGGACCCTGACTTGTACAAAATTCAGGAAACAAAGCATAAGAGACGAACCTGAGGAAGTTGCTATCACTCGATATCCGGTCACAGCATGCTGTGCTGACGTGTTGTGGATATTGTCAACCACAGTAATTCTCTCAGATTTTCCGTTGTCAACCACCACCTGAACATTGGAACATAAACAGAGAGAAGGAATCGAGGATATGAGTTGTGTGTTTGTACATATTTATGTATAACTATGGTAGACATAATCAACAGAAAAACATTTTTCTGAGTTTAGTAAGGGAAAAGGTTTCTGAATATTTTTTATTCTATTCTTGCATGGTAATTTTATTTCTAAAACAACTATATAATGCACAAATAGCAGCACACTTCAGGCATAAATTATATAATATATAACTATAAGGAAAGAAGCCCTTTTTTAAATGTTAAATATTCACGATATCAATGTACCGGAATGAAACAGCATTAATCAGTATTATCCCGCAAATCATAAAACATATTTGATAGCTAACACTAGCATATTGTAGCATCAATTGAATCTGTTTTACTGAATGATATTTATTTCGTATGATATTCCTTGCAAAGATTGGAATTCAGCTTTGTTCAATTCACGACTTTTATGAGAAAAAGTCATCTGTATTTCAAAATGATTCTTCAATCATCTTACTTAGATATGTAGCACATAGACATATGCATTAAAGGTTTTACTAGTAAACCTCACTACATTTTCAAATAGTGGTTCCAATCATATGTTCTATTCGCAGATTCTATACACCCATTTGATAGAGAAAGCTCAGGTTCTACTAGACTGTCCAAATCATTATAAAATAGAGCTTTTAACATAAAGCTTGCCAATGAGATCAAAATTTGGTAAGAAAAAAAAAATGTACAAGGCAGAGAAATCATTGACAAGAAAAATGATACAAATTTTATTATTGTTGAAGACTACCAAGAACTCTAAAAATAAAGAAAGAGAGAAAATACACCTTCACCAATGGCACTGAAATTAGTCCTTTTGGGCGTCTAGGAGATCCAACAACAAGAGCCCAATACCTCTTCTCTAGGCTTCTTTTACTATCAGGATTCTTCAAACAAGAAAAGATATATCAGATATGGAACTTATATTAGACAGCAAGAGAGTAAGAACTATTTAGAGTTAAACTAACAATTCATATGAGGAAGTTATACAATTACATACATCATCTGATGCTCCAAAAGTTTTCTCGCGAAAGATGGAATGCAGAACAGTAGCGCTCAACTGTGTCCTTCCCATCACTAATACGCCACTGCTGTCTCTATCAAGTCTGTGCACCTAAAACAAAAAACTTGTCCACAACAATATAGACAAAGACAAGGGTTAACTATAAGACCAGGAAAAATAATTATAATATGGGCTTAGAGAGAACATGTAAAGTTTATATTCCGGCAAAGCTGCGAAGGATGACCAGACCAGAAACAGGATAACCACATCATGAAATGTGTAGCTCACGAGTAACAAGGAATAGGTTCTTAGTTGATTCCATGCCAACAATAGTAGACCATAGTTATAACAGCTAATAAAATGATATCCGGTTTTAACAATGGAAATAAACACACATAAGGCACACATCTTACAACAAAGTTCTTGCATATGAGGCATAAAAAAGCAATAATTGGAGTACAAAAGTCTTTCTGTAAAATAAAATTTGTGTAGTTTACTATTCCATGTGTGATTGCCAAATTATTAAGGTCTTGCTCACACTCTACTACAATGAGGAAGTAACTCTTCCATAGTTTTTCATTATTCATTATGATTTTATTTTTTTAGCAAGGATCAACTTATGACCCACCAAGGGAAGCAATGGTTCTCTCACAAAAGCTACTCTTCTGCCTATCTATCACTTCAACATAAAAATATTGAATAATCAAAAGAATCTAAGTAAAAGAAACATATTTGTCAACAAGGGATGTAGAAGTAATGTACAATTCTAGACCAGTCATTTCACATTTATGATAACCTCTTACATTGCCCAAAATATGCAAAAGATAGACAAGAGAGTTGAAAAAGTTAAAGTACTGTGTGTGGTTGACCTTTCTGCAAACTGGAGTTCTTTCAAAAGCAAACTCAAGTGCGAGGAGACTCTTACCACACAAACAGAAGACCTGGAACTTACCAGGCGAGGAGACTCTTTCAGGTCGTATTTCAAATACTTTGCAGCCAATTCATCTAAACTTCTCTTTATCCCAATACCACCCTGAACAGAGACATTTACATAATATGAAAGAGAACAAATTTACTGCAATTCCCAAAACAGCAGCGCACGTGTATAACATACCTGTACAGGCATTCCAGGCGGTTTATTGATGACAATTATGGCTGGATCCTAAAATATGCAATCCAAATTAGTTGTTCCATTCAGGCATAATACACATTATAGAAATATAGAGTCCAAACTACATATGAGACTGACTGACTATGGTTTTTTGAACTTAATACCTTATATAACTCAAGGCCACGGACAAATTTCAATTCATCTTCATTGCAAAGGCTGTGATCCTCTGCTGCGGTTGACGGACAATTTCCATCAACAGATTTAGGAAGGAATATTCTGTCACCAAAGTCCATCAGCTCTTTAGCTCCTATCTTTATCATGCATAGGGGGAGGGGTGGGCCAATTCAGAAAAACAAATTAAAGGAATGACACCTAATTTAATGGATTACATAAATTACTGTTTTACCCTT
Source organism: Penstemon newberryi var. newberryi (assembly GCA_030819805.1). NCBI lineage: Eukaryota > Viridiplantae > Streptophyta > Magnoliopsida > Lamiales > Plantaginaceae > Penstemon > Penstemon newberryi. The sequence continues at coordinate 7,611,365 of JAUALY010000004.1, read as the reverse complement.
CTTGGCCGGAGTTGCTCACTTTCAATACCGGAGCATTCTTTTCTAACCTGTAGTGATAAGAGAACAAATAATGACTTCATGATGTGCAAACTGACAAGCTTATAGTAAAAACATATGCAATTAACAATGAAAACATAATAAATATCTTGCTACGGAAGATTAGAGTCCATTTATAGCCTGACTCGTGTGCGACTGTTTGTAGGCTCGATACATGAACTTGCTCAGTAAAAGCTCATTTGAGCTCGGCTCGTCATACATATCAATATCAGACAAGCTTGAACAATACTTTTCATTTGATAACTTTTGAACTTTGGTTCAAGCTCAACATATAAGTTAAAAATTGATAAAATACATAAAAAATTAAGTATTCTCGGTTTGTTTAATAATCAGACCAAACCAAGGTCAAACACAATTTCAAGGGCGACCAAAATTTAAACCAAACTTCAACAATATGTCAGTTCCACAATAGTCGTCTCATTTAAACCCCTATCTATGTGAAATAATAAGTGTAAAAGATTGACCTCGTGCTGTGCAACTGACAATCTTATAGTATAAACATATGCAAATAAGGCTAAAAAACAAACCAAAGTACTCAATATTTGTCACCACTCGTTCAACAAAGGATCGTTTCACTTAAGTAAATAAGCTTGAACAAAATTATTCTTTAGATACCTTTTGAAGCTCGATTCAAGCTGACTTGAAAAGCTTAAAATTGAGAAATAAATATAAATATATCAAGCCTCGGGTTCCTTTAATAATCAAAATGTTGACACAAAATTCAAACCAATCAGACGTGAACAATGTGTATTTTGACACTACTCAGTCTCGTTTACACCCTTATCTGTATATGCGTGATAGATAGATTGACCTGTCTTAAGCGAAAGAGTTTCTGCACGAGGCTTCTCGGAAGATGCGGACAGCATTTAAGAATCCATTTAAGAGCCGTCACAGCTCCTTCTTTCGTTTCGGAAGGCCTTCCGGCGAGCTTTTTCCCTATTGCAGAACCATCTGCAGAGGGAGCAAATGAAGGTAAAATGAACCATTGGTTAGTCGTCCTCTTTTCTGTCTTAGAGTCTTCGACGTCGGCAGCTGTGGAATAAAAGTACCGATACCGGACAATTGGTGTTATTCTGGCGGTGGATGCGGGCTGCCATCGGCGTAGTATTTCCCGGAGAAGAAATTGCTCCGCCATCACAGGGTTTAAGGACTATTTTGAGCTCGAGGAAAAGGATTGGACTCTCTTTCTAAAAAGAGTTATATTTCTTTCTATATCGTATTAAATTTATTTTGGGCAATTGTGATCTTAACGGATTACACTTTGGGCCTTCCTGCCCGGAACAGTTAAGGACCTGTGCCCGGTCAGGGCTTTTCTGAGGGGAAAAAGGCCCAGTCACACTGAACTGGATCTGGACTGGACTATTGCTGGGCCGACTCTTTGTTTTTTCAGATAATTTAGTGCTGGGCCGACTCATGTTGTTTAATTATGATTTTTTAGCTTATATTTAGGATGGTTTAGATGATAGTAAAACAATTTGGTTGGGTCAAGTGATATTTGCTTGTGATTCCTAAGGTGAAATTTAAGTTCAAATTCTACTGTAGATATCATGCAGGTGAGGAACTATATTCAGTGCACTCTTCGATCCGAGCTGTAAATACACAATTTGATCATGTAGTCTTAGCTTTAGCTAACACGCTACTATCTCATCAGCAATTTAGCATCCAACTTTACATATCTATAATTTTGAATGATTATTTGAGTTTTCTTACCCTTATTATACTTTTATATTTGTAATTTGGTTCATCCTTAACGCAGTAAAGTTTTGAAACATAGATTATAAAAGCTTAAAATATTCCACAACTTTATTTGATATTTCTAGTTTATAAGCTATGTAGACTCTATACAGAATTCAATGTATATACTGTTACATGAAACTCGAGGATGGATCGAATATATAACTTGATAAAAAAAGAAAAGGTTTTATTTTATAATTCTAATATGGTTGATTATGTGGAAAATGGTGAGAATATAGATAAATGGATTTAATATAATAAAAAAGAGCTAATGACAATTTATTACTCCATGATATGCATAATGTTCAATTTATCACCTTTGTAATTTGAGAAAGAGCAACTTATCCCCCATAATTAATCTTATGAAAATTTCACACTGTCTCCCTGACAATGTTATAAACATAAAAAGTTCGAATTGACAAAACTACCCCCTTATATGTGGTACTTTACCCTCTGTGTTTTGATTATTAATGTGACACTTTATCTCTGTGTTATGATAAATATTGCAATTTACACACTTATGTCACAAAAATACTTTTCATGTCCACTCTCAATTTCGGCGATTGAGTTACACTCTGCAGTTGAATGAGGTAAATTGCGCTTTTAGAATTTTCATGGGGGGTGGGGTGATGGTAATGTGATCTTTTTTAAATCAAAGAGAGGTATCACGGGTAAAGTGGTATGAATTAGCTCTAATGAAAAAGAAAAGGAACAAAATGCATATTGGGTGAAGTATACGAATGACGAGTAAACATAAGATGATCAGACGGAGATGATAATAATCATCAAAACTGATATCTTTGAGCTTCCTAGCAGGAATCCTCTACATATATATATATATATATATATATATATATATATATATATATATATATAATATAATATAATATATATCAGTACATCCATCCGTGTCTAATATTTTTTATTGAATGGCTGAATTGATCAAAGACTCATGTATAATTAATATATTATAACCTTGCCTTAATACTACTTCCTAACTACATGCAGAATATAACTAAGCACATTGACATCTTACATCAAATCCTTGAATTTAAAAAAAAGTGTCTAATTAGCCCTAAAAAAGTACCAGAAAGAAGTGCTAGATAAAGATTTTTTCAAATAAAACTAAATCTCTGGCTAACTGCCTCTTTTGTTTTCTTGTAAATTAAGAAGCTAATTTAATTATTTAGTGATGATGATTGCCTGGAGCAAGTTTATGGCCCTCTCCAGGACTTGGCCCAGAATTCCTCCTTGAAATTTCATTGGCCCAGGACTCTAGCCGAGTTTGATTTGATTTCTTCAACACTGGCTCTGGCTGTGGTTGTGGCTGTGGCCGGGCTTCACCTGCATAAATATCAAGGCTCGATATAATTAGAGAAATTAGTAGGAGGACGGAGAAGAGAAATCTATGTACTTTAGCCATTTAATTAATAAAATGTAAAGCCCAAGGTTGCAAAATTCCAGGATTTGGGGTATGTGTATTTATAACCCTCACATGACATGGTTGCTAGTGCCTGGATTTGTTTGACTATACATAATTAATTTTTTATTTTTTTTCTATATTAAATTACAATAACGGAAAAAAAATATATATACTTAATTAAGCTAACATGCATATTTTTTTCCTATAGGCCACTAGGGCTAGCTAGGCTACGGCCTCGTCATCTACCTATTTAAGCTCTTAATGAAAATTATATTAAGCTTGTTTCTTTAGTAACATGCAATGAGAAATCAAAATTTAATTTTATCTTGCTTTACGCGCCTAATTAACAGTAATCAGCAAAAAAGGACCAAAATTAACTTGATCATGTTAATGAAGCATATATTAGAGACACGTTCGTTTAATGTATGTAAACTCCAAGAACAGACGTGCATGACATTTGGAGTTATAAAAGTACTTTCAAATGGTGTGTTGTTTGCAAAAAAAATCAATCAACGAGGAAAACGATAAAATTGGCACGGGTAATTATATTGGGAATTTTTAGTTCAATTTGAGCTTAGCACGTAATGTCTAAATTATTTGAAAGTTAATACATATCTCCTGTGATTAAAATCAGTATTAGACAGGTGATCGAGTACTAATTGTCATCGCTTAGGTATCTGTTCCCAATTTTTTATAATGTGAGTGTATTTTGTTAAAATTATCCTAGTAAATTAATGACGTTTTCATACATAAGTTAAGTTCTAAACAAGGAGTTAGGATCCAATCAAGGAGTTACTACCAAATTACTTTCGTGTGTTGTTCTTAGAAGATAATTAATATAATTTACCTCCATGTGATATATTAAATGGAAATATACCCCCCCCCCCTCCCTCCATGTTTGAGTAACAATTAGCTATTTTAGTAATATTCATGGATGAAATCACAAATGGTAATATGTCTATCACGCATTATTAAAGGGGGGTAAATTGATCATTAGACAGTATCACAAGGGATAAAGTGATTATTATAACATTTTACATGGGGTAAATTGAATGATGTTATCAGTGGGGTGGGGTGGGGGTGGTTAAATTGATCAGTTTTTGCATCAAATTAAAGTCACACTCAAAATTTTGAACATGTGTGTGACACCCCCTCGAGGTAGTAGGTAAGATGCTCATTATTTTTCTTAGGGGGTAATATGCCTATTTTCATATTACATGGAGTTAGATTACCCATTAAGCTCTCGGAGGGGTAACTTGCAAAAAAACCTTGTAAACAAGTCTTGTGTTTACAAGGTTTGGTTTGGTTTAATTTTCTTATTGAGCTTGATATAGTGTTTATATATACTTTCAAACAAACCAAGATCAAATGAGTTTTCATCGACTCGAACACTTGTTTGATTAATATGATATTTTCACATATGTTTTGTCAATTTCTAGTTAATCGAACTCGAACTCGAATTCGAATCGAGTTTAAAGAGCTAATTATTCTACAATAAAGTTGGCCGGGTTGAACCAAAAATTGATCATGCAACAAAAAAGACAAAAGATTCTCTATCCCATTTGATCACTTTGATATCACAAATTTTTAAAATTTAAATTCTTGTCAATTGATATATATGTATGACACAATAATATATAGTAATTAAATTTTTTAGAAGTTAAATTACTTACATTTTCTACGTTTTTAGACTAACGTGTCGACATGAAGTTAGGTCATTTTCAACAAGAATGCATGCATGCAAATTCCCGATGCCTAGCTTAAAAGTGAAATGACCGAATAAAATTTCACCGAAAAATCTATATGGTATTACAAATTACAATGGTGCCTTCTGTCCGGTGGATCTTTGTCTTAATCTTTCTATTGCGTGACGTAATAACTGTGAATGAAATTATATACCACTCTTCTACGTATACATGTGTATTAAGAAAACTCAAAAAGTGTATTAACTTTAAGACGTATACGTTAATTCGACATTATATCCTACATAAATAATAAATGGTATGTATATTTCTTGTAGGCCTTTCAATTCTCTTTTTAGATAAGGTTCACAACTCCGTTAAAACATGAAGTTGTACACAATTATAATTACTATTCCTGCAATTTCAATCACTTTAATCGTTGTTGCAGTCTCTACAAATAGGGTTGTCAATGGGGCGGATTTCAATCCGGATTTTTCGATTGGTGATCCGATGGACCTGATCCGTAATCCGAATTATATGGAGTGATTATGGATCTAGACTGATCCGGTCCGTTACAGATCCGTATCCGATATATATTACTATATGTTGTTTATATATTATGTATTTAAACCAAAATAAAAATAAAACTATTTATGTTCCACTAAAATCTTTTACTATATTAAAAATAATCTTAAAAAGAAATGCATTAGAGGTGTTGTTGGACTGACCTGGTAACTAATTGGGCCAAAAGCATATTAATTTATGCTATTTAATAAGAAAAATCAAAACCATAACCATTCATTTATGTAGTAGCCATCATCTTCCCTCTACTTTTTTGTCCAATTCTTTTCTTCTCTTCCATTATTGGGTTTTCTTATTTTTCCCCAATTTCTATCTTTTTTTGTTCATTCCTTTGTTCTAATTTTTATCATTTATATTTGTCCATCATGTTCCACCTTTTAAAATTTTATATATGTAAAATATTACATTTTTAATTCATGGTGGTGAAATCTACAAGTGATTTGAAGGAAAATGAAAAAAAAAATTATTGCTAAAAATGCTAAACGGATCCGGATAATTTATCCGAATCCGAGATATCCACCGGATTCGGATCCGGTTGCTACTTTCCAGGATCCGGATCCGAATAGAAGAAATGAAAATCGGACTCGGATCCGGATCTGCCCTGATCCGGTCCGAGTCCGGCCCATTGACAGCCCTACCTATAAATAATGTCATATGTCATCATTTTAACCTTACCAAATTAATTACCACGAAACTATAACTTTTATTAAATAGGTTATTTTGGTCCATGTAATTCTTGCAGAAATTTAATTAATTCGAGTCAAGATTAAATTCATTGGTCATGATGGACAAAGCAAAGTATATTAACTTGCAAATTATTACCAAAGATTAGTAAATCTTTTTAACTTATACAGATCACAATCGAGAGTACTTATATAAATTTGATGCGAAAGCCAAGTTTGTGGAAAATAAGAATGATCAACAAACTAAGACAAAGAAAAGTGCACTTTCACCTAAATTAATTGAATACTAAAAGGCTACAATCTTCATTACATTCCTTTCTAGGAAATGGACCAAATTAAAATGGGCCCATTTGTTTGGTCTTGACTGTTGGAGTGTTGGGTTATTTTCATGGATCCTTTTGAAATCGAAAGCATTATAAAGTCAAGATCCCACTTAACAATTTTTTTCTTTTTTTCCTTTTTTGAGAATCCCACGAACATATTCAAGAAAATAATTTTTACTATTATGAAGTCATGATGCAACCTCAAGTAGAAACTTTAATTCTATATTCTATCAATTCCTCGCGTATCAAATTTTAAGAAATTCTGATTTCTCTCTAACCCTAATTAGTAAAGAATGGGATTGGCTTAAACAAAAAACAATAATTTTGGTTATCTTTAAAATCCTTTGATTAGTGTGAAACTTAAAATATATATATATTACAACATTAACAGAATTTATATATAGGTGGTAAAATGGGTCAGAAGCCATGGGCTGACCCAGTGAGAACAGATCGAACCCATCTCAACCTTTATTTTCTTTATATATTTTGTTGATTGGAGTTAGGATGAGTTGAAGTTTATATGGATCCAAAAAGATTCTAGCCTAATAAAAACGGGTCAAGTAATAATTACAATAAGCTTAGTGTTATAAATGCGTCCATTGAAAGTAGGGGTGCCCATGGTTTTCAAAACCGTACCAGACCGTCCCGTACCGTATCAAACCGTACCGAATGTTAGGTTTTTTTTCTCAAAATCGAAGGTCTTGGTAAGGATGAAAACCGTACCGAGTATTTTGGTATGGTTTTGGTTTTAGACTTCTCATACCGTAAAAAACCGTACCGTACCGAAATTGAGACGAAACATGAATTAACTATTCATTTTTTTTTATATTTGCAACTAAATTTTATTAATTTTTATTTTTCAATTTATAATTCAAATATTATCGAATACTATATCATTTATAATTTATATTATAGACCATCATAGTTTATTGTTACTACATTATTCGTGTTCAATTAAAAAAAGATATGCTCGAATTTAGCACAAATTAAACTTGTTATATGCTGAAAACTTAAAATGAAAAAAATTTAGGCAACAAATACCAAATAGTAAATTTCTTCCCATAATAAAAACAATGATCAAATAATTAACCAATTAATTTTATTCAAATTAGGTCGAATTATAGCGTCAAATTTATGAACATTTTCTTTTTCAATGCTTTATTTAATGTAAAAAAATAGTTTGTAAGATATTTTAATATTTATTTTTATATAACTGTCAACTATGTAATCGACTATATAAGAAAAACTGCATGAAAAAAATGTGTTTGAAAAAACCGCAAAACCGTATTGTACCGTACCGGAACCGCACAAAACCGAGTTTGTTGGTATGGTTCATAAAACTCTAGCTTAGTTTTGAGTTTTTTAAAACCGCACTAATTGGTACGGTACAAATTTTGTTAAAAAAACCGCAGAACCGTACCATGTGCACCCCTAATTGAAAGGTCATGTCTATTTAAAATGAGATAATAGGCATGCATATATATGTCAACAAGTTGGGAAAGCGGACTGCACAAAATTCCACAATTTGTGGTGGTTAGGTTACCTTACCATTACCACTAACCATTTGAGTGAAGAATTAAGTTACTGCAACTGGGAAGAAAACCAAACCCACTCACTCGATTTTATGGGGCTCATTTGAAATTGGGCCGGTCGAAGCAGGTCTAGTATTATACAATATATATTGTTACTGGGCCGGTTCAAGATAGGTCCAATAAGGAAAATGATTGAGTGATTGATATGTAATCTAATTAATTGATCCCATTAATTTTGGACAAGCTCAATCCAATAAAAAAAACTTGAAAACATAAAAATGAAGGGTTCAGACTTCAGAATAAGCTTGACTCGGCCCATTTATCAAGACCTATTTTACCATAATCAACCCAAAGAATTGGCGAAATTCTTTGGGCTTTTATATGGTAGGCAGATAAAGTTTGTTCAGGATCTCATAAGGCCTTCTCCAGTGACTCCTTAGCCTAAGTTCAGTTTCCCCTCAGCTCAGTCCAGCTTCCCCTCAGATTTTAAGTCCAGCTTCCCCTCAGATTCCAAGTCCAGCTTCCCCTTTCCTTTTTATAAGTCATCTCAAATAACTCAATCTATCAATTCCATTTAATTCAAATTCTCATTTTCCCCACACTCACTTAATAATAATAATAATAATAATAATAATAATAATAATAATAATAATAGCAATAATACTAAAAATTAAACAATAATAAATAAATAAATAATAAATAACAATATTAATAATGGATAATAATTTTTTTAAAATAATACACAAATTAACTAAAACTAAGATTAAATAAGAGTTACATTTCATTTAATAAGGTATTTTAAAGGAATTTTTTTTAAAAATAAAAGGATTTTTATTAAATAAAAAATAAATAAAAACAAAAATTAAAAAAAAAGAAAAGAAAAGGGAACAGGTGTCGGCCACCTGCTTGCTGGGAGTGAGCAGACTCAATGCGTGAGGCAAGGTGAAAGCCCCTTGCTTCACGCCTTTGAGCGATGGGTTACTAGATCAAGGGGAATATGCATCTTTCACCCCCTTCTTCATAAAAGTTCATCATTTTCACCCCCCTCAATCCAACCTCCCCCTCCCCCCTCTTCATAGGAGATGCCCTAACTCTAGGGCTGTCAATGGGTCGGATCAGGGTCAACGTAACTTTTTGTATTGAAAAAAAAAAAAAGACACATTTTGTATTCAAAATAAAAATAAGGGATAATTACAGGGACCTCCTCTGAGGTTTGGGGTAATTATTGACCAATCCCCTCACAATTTCATAATTACATCCACCTCCCCCGACGTTTCAAAAATCTTACATTTTGATGACGTTATCGACAAATTTTTATTGAACTTCCTATTTTACCCTTGAGGTTACTGTAGATATTTTGTTGGACAATTATACCCTTGTTATGTTTGGTACATAGGAGGGGTTTCTTTGCAATTTATATGTATAAGTATGGATTCAAATGTTATAAATTTATTTGAAACTTATAATTAGTTTATTAATGAATATGTATTCTTAAAATTAAAATATAATAACACATCAACATTTTTTTCCAATTTTTTTCATAATGCTTTTACAATTAAAATACAAGGAAAAATAAATAAATTATGGTTAATTATAAGAAAAAAACATTGTAGAACATATATAAAAATGTAAATACATTCAACTTCACATTTAACCCATAATTTTAATAATTTCAATTTTTTCTCCTAATTAAAGTAAAAGAATAAATTAATGAATTAGGTTTTAAACAATAAATGAATTTTAATAGTAGTGTATATGTATTCTTAAAATATAATAACACATAAATTATTTTTCTAAATTTTTTTCATAATGCTTTTACAATTAAAAGTAAATAAATTATGGTTAATTATAAAAAAAAAAATATTGTAGAACATAAATAAAAAATGTACATAAATTCAACTTTAACGTTTAACCCGTAATTTTAATAATTTCAATTTTTTTCATAATTAAAGTATAAGGATAAATTAATGAATTACGTTTAATCATAAGAAGAAGAAAAAACTTGAAAAGAAATTATTAGACATTATAAAAATGCTCACATGTTTACTAAAAAATTCTTAAACTTTTAACTAAAATAGTTAATATAAAATCAATAATTTTTTACAAAAAAATAAAAATACTCGATTTAATAAAATAGTTATTATAAAATCATAAATATTATTTGATATTTCTTACTTAAATACAATAATATTAAAATCGTTTATTATTTATATAAAAATACTAATATTAATAAATTAATAAACTATTTTAATATAAATTATTATTATTTTAAAAAAAAGAACCCTCACCATCCCTAACCCCCAACCCACAACCCCCAACCCCGCACCCGCCGGTCCCGAACCCCTCACCCAACGTCCTCAACCCCGCAAATCTCCTCCCAGGCCGCGCCGCCGGCATGGAAGGCGTAGGGTTCGAACCAGGCCAACGACACGGCCTGGGAGGATATTTTGCAGGTTTGGGACGGTGGAGGTGGGGTGGGAGGTTGGTTAGAGTCTTTTTTTTATGTATAAAATTAATTCTTGCAAGGGTAGTATTGTAATTTTGTGTATCATTGCAGGGGTAATATTATAATTTTGTGTATCATTTCACATCATTTTGTAAGATTTTTCAAATTTGGGGGGAAGTGGATGTAATTATGAAATTGCGCGGGGATTGGATAGTACTTAGCCCAAACCTCAAGGAGGTCGATGTAATTATCCCTTGCAAGGGTAAATAGGACATTTTGCTAATATTTTTATTTTTATTTAGTTTTAATTAAAACTGACGAGGACAATATGGTCATTTCACATCATTTTGTAAGGTTTTTCAAATGTGGGGGGAGGTGGATGTAATTATGAAATTGCGAGGGGATTGGACAATAATTAGTCCAAACCTCAGGGGAGGTCGATGTAATTATCCCTAAAAATAAAGAGATGTCCTTCATGATGAGGAGCTTAATATTGCGTCTTTGCTTTGATGACTATCAATTACTATCAATTTCACAAACAGAAGAAACAGAACTTATGTATTGTCGTTTATATATCAATGGCAAATGGCTAAGTTCTATGTATTGTTGTTTGAGGGAAAACACTTTTGATATTAAACTTTATTTTAAAAAACACATTTGATATCAAATTTTTCGGAAAAACATATTTCATACCATAAGTCACACCATCTTGAAACATTTACTTTTGCCGTCAATTTTCGGATCGAAATTCTTAAAACCCATGCATGTTTTCCCTCTCATTGTCAACTTAACGAGCACATGAGCGACACATGCTGAATTTCGTCCGAAAATTGACAACAAAATTAAATGTGTCCAGATTGTGTAAATCATAATATAAAATGTACTTTTTCAAAATGATTGGTACCAAATGTGTTTTTTGAATTAAAATTTGGTATAAATAGTGTTTCTCCCTCATTGTCGTTTATATATGAATGGCTAAGTTGGTGTCCGTTTCACAATCAGCTGTTGTATGCAATGACGTATTTCTTTCACAATGGTCATCTTATCACAATTGCCCAATAGTACTCAGCTATGTCGGTACTAGGTACACAACAGTTAAAGTCATTAATGAACAACTGGTGAATATTTCAGAGCTCCATTCCCTCATTAAATTCCCCTCTTTATATATACGATCTACAATGAAAACTGACTTTATTGCCAACAACAAAAAATTGACATTTTCTCAACTCTTAAGATCCACTAAGTATGTCTTTCTTAAGATGACAGACAGAGAGCATTAAATGGACATACGTAAATTAATTATTCACAAGACTTTACTATCAAAATCATGTACCTTTCCTAATACGATCTACAATGAAGAGTGCACGTCGTACGCTGTACGCGTCGAGTGAATTTTATGAGTAACTTTTGTTAACTACTGTAACGTTATAAATGACTGATATTCAATTTATTTTTTATTAAAATATATTTTTTTATAAAAAATAATGACTTTAAATTATTGTTATTAAACATAAAATAATTACTTATTTAGTTATGAGATCTTGTAATTTTTTTCTATAATAAGATCATAAGAAAATTATTTAGTTCATATTTCAGATTAAAGTTATCATTTTAAAGCTCTATTTATTTGTTTTAAGGGCTACGCGTCATTGTAAAAGCTCTATTTAAAGTACTTAAATATTTTTCATTACAATAAAATAAAATAATTAATATTTTGTATTTGTTAAATACGAGAAGTTTTTATCATCACAAAATTGTAACGTGAATGTGATACCAAGTATGATGCAATAAAGACAATTATGTTGATGTATATATAGTAAGGAGCAATTTGGATGGGTCGATTGAGATTGGATGGATTTGAAATTGTTGGAAAATAGTAATTTAATGGACTAACTTGGACATAATTTAAGTGGGACCCACTTCAAGAAAAGTGTCGGGTCTTTGCGTAATTATATTCTACTCCATGAGTAGATTAAAACGGTATATCGTATGTCCAAATCGGAGTTCGGGTAAATGAGAAATTGACACTCAAAGTACACCCTTTGAAATGGAAGGAAAAGAAAGAAAATGCACTTATCTCACATTGGAAGTGGAGTACAAAATCTTGAGGTATATATATGATTTGCCAATGTAGTGGTGTAACTACTTAGCTACCAAAAGTCTCTTCCCTTACGCGCAGGGGGGGGGGAGTTCAAATCATGGATCAAAACTTGCTTCGGACCTTCAAGACTTGTGCATGCCCCGCATCCTGCGGACACGAATGCAGCCCAATTTGAAGGCTTTCAGACGGGCTCAATTTTTGCATTATTTTCGGCCCACTAAAGGAAAAAATAAAAGACCTATATGTAACTCCCAAAACGGAAATCTCCATTAATTTTCTTGTTCCGATTTTGCCCTCCTCCGTTCCTATAAATAGCAGCTTCTCTTCATTCTTGTTGTTAAGTCCGAGTTCTAAGAAGTTTCAGTTCGATTAGCAAAAGCTGGGTGCAAAGCTTCATTGCTAGTACAATTGTATCCTGGGAGACAGACGTTCAAGTAACCTTGAGCACGAACCTCCTAAGGGTGAGGGAGCAAATTTGTCTCAAGGACACTGTGTTTTCACACAGGCCTCGGTTTGGATAATTTTTTGTTTTAAGTTTCTGTCCAGATTATATTCATCGTAATTGTTATATTGTTCTTGTATTTCAATTGTAGTCGTTATTCGTTTTCCTTTTTACGTGAATTTTACAACAGAAATATCTAACACAAATCTTTTGCATTCGCTGACAAAAAATATAATGAAATCCTAGTTATTATTTTCAAAATTTCACAGGGGTCTACTACCTTTGAGTCGCGTAGGGCATATTAAATCCTAGTTTTTGATCAAATGGATTTGAGTCCATTTTTATGTAGATTTCAAATTATTTCTCTTACTCAATTATTTGAAATGCATTTTGTTACCTACCTAAGCCTTTTTTCACCTATTTAATTCGTTAGTTTGATCCATTTTTGTTGGTCCCAAGTGGTTAGAAGGTTTAGAGGGGGAGGGGTGAATAGACCTTATATGATTTTTGTTCTTTCAACATATTTGATCAAGTTTGTTCCTATTTAAGGAACATGTTCTTAGGTTAGGCAGACTTCAAACAGAGTTTGATGTTTTATGCATCAGATTTTAACTTTGAAAACAGATTTCAAAGTCGTTTTCCCCTCAATCTATCATTTGGTTCTTTACTAGCACAAGTTATAAACACACAATATAGTAGTTTATATGAACAAATAGGTAAAATGCAGAAAGTAAAGAACACAAGGCTTATAGTGGTTTAGAGGTGGTGTAATTTCCATAGTGCACTATTCTCTGGCAGCTGAGAAAATTCACCGACATCACAAAGCACAGTGCCATGGACGTTGATCACTAAGTCAGTCCAACCACGACCATATCACAAGCATGTCTACCGGGCCATATCACAAATCAGGCCGCAGAAAAACAATAGTTTCCTTTCACAACACTAAGTTGTACACAAGATTTGAAGATGTTGTTTGTGTTTTTCAACTTTTGAAGCTTGAAGATAGCTCTTTTAGCACTTGGAAGTATTTGCTTGTGTGTTGTTATCTTCACTTGTTCTTCACCTTCTATTTATATTGGCTAGTAATATGTCAGTCGAATAAGACAAACTACTAATACGCCCTCCATCTAAGCTTGTCACATAAAAAACGGCTCCATGCATAAAGGCATGTCCTGCAATTTAGGGCCTGTTGTATGATAAACTCCTGTAGTCTGACTTTGCTTATCAACTCCACATTTGCATTAAATGTCATGGTACTTATCAGGAAATTTCGAATTAAAGATTGATGATTAGACTCTAATACCCCAGTGCCTTAATATATCAATGCTTCATTAATCTTGTCGGTTTGTACCCATACAACTTATCCTCGTTCTCATCCCTTATCATTCAATTAATCTGTATTTGAAGCACCTTCCTTGAACTCAATTGAAGTTCGTATCATGAACTCAATTGAGGTGCAAATCTGTTAGGCGTACTTAGTTGTTTTCTATGTTATATTCTGCTCTGTTGACAATTTACTCAGTTGTTGAATATTTTACGAAGCTCTTAAGTTACTCGGTTGTTAGCCTTTCCACTTGACTTAGTTGATGTGACATCTTAATCAATTTTAAGTAATTGACCTAGGTTAAGACTTCATATTCCATCTCTTGCAATTTAACTGGATGGTTATCCCTCAAGTACTAAGTTGTTCTAGTCTTATCAACTACTTAGTACATTTTCCTATTTAGGCTGATGATGTATAATTTGCTCTATTGTTATCATCAAAACCTAATTAAAAATTGTCTAAGCTATTACAACTTAATTTCATTTCAGTTCATCATTTATGATAATAATTTTAAGTTGTACAATTTGCTTCCAACAATTTTTTTTTTACCAATTTAATGATTTTTGTCAATTCATTCATTCTTACCGGTTTAATATTTTTTTTTATAGATTTGCCGATTTTTATCTTTATAACCTGTTTTAATTGTCTCGTTTTTCATCGATGTCATTTTTTTTCCGGTTTAAACCATTTTTTTATTGTTTTCACCCACTTTTTGTTGGTTAAACTCTTTCTTTGTTGATTTCACGTGTCTTTTCACTAAGTATACATGTTTTTTCACCAATTTCATTTAAATTTTCGTCGATTTCACATGTTTCACCGATTTTACCATTTTTCACTGATTTCACCGTTTCATCGATTTCATTCGTATTTTCACGAATTTCGTCCAAATTTTAATCGATTGAACTTACCAATTTCAAGGGCACTTTTTTTTACTGGTTCCACCCTTTTTTTTCTACAACTTCACCAGTGCGCACCATTTCACATGGATTTTCATCGATTCCATAGACCTTTGTTTTTTATTTGTTTCACCAATTTCCGACAATTTTATCCGCTTGTTCACCAATTTTCCCCTGATTTTTATTGCTAATGTTTTCACCGATTTCACATGTTCTCCATGAAAATAATTCCATGAACATGTCTTGATATTCTCGAACATTGTTTATATTTTGCTTCTCTATCCAAAATAATTACATACTTATTCATAAGTAAGCTGCAAATCTATTTTAACTTTTTTTTTAAATATTTTTGTATTGTAGAAGTGATATTTAAGAGAATTTGATTTTAATTTTTTATTTTTAGAAGAGTCTTTTGACTTTTTATGGTTCGTTTTAATGTGTTAAGAATTTAATTTTAATTTTTAGTTCTTAGAAGTGTGTTCATTAGAATTTGATTTCTAATATTTTTACCGATTTTGTAGACTTTGAAGTACTATTCATTTTATTCATGTTGGGTCATTTGAGTTCTAAGAAGCCACATTCTCGAAGAACGTTGTCTTTCAAATTATTAATGTGTATACTATTGTTTTTCTTTCATATTCAATTATTGGTAATGTTTATATTTTTCCTCCGATGGTGGCTTGATTGAGTCTCTCGTTTTCTTAGGCCTTTTAACTTTTTCGATCTATTATTGTCTCTCTGTAGTACTTTGGTTATTATACTCTCTTTTAAGATTTTGTTGTCGCAATACATTTGTCATATACATCCAGAGTAAATTTTCAAAAAGTAATTTATAAATATTTTTCATGAATAATTTAATATATGTTTAACTTAAGTAAAAGCAAATATAAATATAATTTACCTATGCATAACCATTTTTTTTTTTTTTTTAATTTGGCTTTTAGATTGGATTGCAAAAAAGATGGAGTACTTTTGCTAACTACACAAATTGAAGAATATCGAGTATTTTATGTGAAGAGTTTAACGTGCAGTACACAATGAGTAGCTCTGAATTTAAATTTTCTAAGTATACGAAGAGTTAATATTGAAGAATTGGTTGAAGAAAAAATTAATGGAATTGAATAACTTTTAACCATATACACCCAATCGTTGACCATGTATTTACATATGGGGAAATGAAATTTTTATTTTTCCATATGGTATTTGGTAGTAGGAAGGAAGTTACAAATTTTCCTTCACTTTAAAATATTTTCCTACTAATTTTCTAATGGAAAAATTTAAGGAAAATCCATGTCTAATTATATTTTAGGGATAATTACAGGGACATCCCCTGAGGTTAGGTGTAATTACCGTCAAATTCCCTCCGACTACCATAATTACAGGGACCTCTCTTGACGTTTCAAAAGGATTACAAAATCCTAACGGGGACTAACTGACTTGGACGGAATGTTATGCCCTCAAGTTTTTTAATTAAAAAAGGAATAATTAGAGGGAACTCCCCTGAGGGTAGGTGTAATTACCGCACAATCCCCTCCAACTATCATAATTACAGGGATCTCCCCTGACGTTTTAAAAAGATTACAGTCCTACCCCCCACCCCACCCCCACCCCCACCCCCACCCGTCCCTCTCTGCCGGGATCTTTCCTCCAGGTCGTGCCGCCGGCCTGGAAGTTGTCGCAAGCCAGGGTACTTCAATCCAGGCCGACGACGGCCTTACAGCTTCCAGGCCGGCGGCACGACCATGAGGAGTGGGATGGGGTGGGGTGGGGTGGGGTGGGGTGGGAGGGGAATGGGTTGGGTTTTTTAAAAATAATATATATTATTTATTTATTTATATATAATAATTATTTTCAATATTTATGAATTTATAATAACTATTTTATTAAATCGAATATTTGAATGAGTATTTTTACTTTCTGTAAAAAAATTATGAATTTTTTTAGTACGGGTTAATTATGAGCATTCTTATAATGTCTAATAATTTATGTTCAAGTTTTTAGTTAAAAATTTATTTTTATAATTGTAATATGTTCAAGTTTTTAGTTAAACATTTACAAATTTTTTTAGTATGGGTTAATTATGAACAATATTAGCATTTTTATAATGTCTAATAATTTATTTTCATATATCCTTATACTCTAACTTTGAAATTTTTTTAAATTATTCAAATTATGGGTTAAATGTGAAAGTTGAAGGTATTTACATTCGTATTTATGTTCTACAATTTTTTTTCTCGTGGTTAAAGTCGAATGTATTTACATTTATATTCATTTATCCTTGTACTTGGATTTTATTTAGTAAAAAAAATTGAAAAAAATAGTTATTTTATTTTTAAACTTTTTTCCTGAATTTATACACAATAAAAATTAATTATAAGGACAAAGTTAAAATATAACATTGACACCCTTTCATAATCCTAAATGTTACAATAAATCCCCTTCTCGTTTAAACAACTGAAAAGGGTAAAATGGGAAATTCAAAAAATATTGGGTGATGACGTCAACAATAACAGATGGAAACCTAACGGATGTAATTCTTTTGAAACGTCAGGGGAAGTCCTTGTAATTATGATAGTCGGGGGGATGGGGAAATATTGAGCGGTAATAACACCTAACATCAGGGGAGGTCCCTGTAATTATCCCTATATTTTATGAATATTACTTAACAACTTGAATAAGGGCATTTTTGTCTTCACAAAAAAATTAATTTATTCACACCTTTATATTTAGTATAGATATAGATAGATTATTTACCTAACTAAGAAATATTAAATTTTGAGAATGAACTCTTTATGTCTAAATATATATTATAATATCGTGGATAACTTTTACTATAATAATTAACATAAATCAAATAATCGTTTAACTAAGACAATCATAAATTTATCACTAAATATATGAAATGGTTATAACATGGGATATACGATCATTGGACATAAGAACGACAAATATTTAATCCAATGAAATTATGAATAAAAATAAAGAGCTTAAGACTCTTACATGAATAACACAAACTTTAATATGATGCTCAATTATAAGTTCTTAATGAGTTTGTGTTTAATTAGAACACAAATTCCTTAGAAATCTAAAAGTATGGATTTAGAAGCAATTAATTTGGTAACTAGTTCCTTTAAGAACATGTAATTACCATGCTTATAAGTAGGAATAAAAAATATTATTTTATTGAATCTTCTTCCCAATATTAAATCATAATGTGGAAAACTATTTCAACCTACTTGGCTCGCTTTTTAAACTTTTTTTTTTTAATACTATTATTTATACTGTAAAAACACAAAAATAATACATTAACTGTTTTATGTGAATAACTAACAAAATTTTCATCGGAATCTAAAATCTAGAAACTAAACCACCAGTACGTTGTTCACAAAACAAAATTCATGAGGGTGGACTATGGCTACGAATCTCAACTGGGGTCTGAAATTGATTGAGGAGGATATTATTGTTAGGCCATCTCCAGCCGAAGGGGGAGGCAAGCAACAGCCCCCTCGTCGGCTGGAGACGAGCTCCCCCCGGATGGGCAGGCAAGCATCCGGGGGGAGTTGCTTGCGCCTGGCAGGCAGGGGTTGTCTGCCTGCCTGCTCATGGACGCGCTTTACATTTCTTTTTTTTTCTTTTTTTTTTTTTTTGCAATTTGGTCAACTACATGAAACGAGAAGGGAGAAGGAAAAGGAAAAGCATGAAATATTTGCTGAACATAAATGCATTAATGTTTGGCAATTTAAATAATACTTTAATTATTTAAAAAAAAAAACTCCTACAGGTCATGAAAAAAAAAATCTTTCTATATCTGAAACATCTATATGATTAATTGGTTGTAGATTTCACTCATGATTAAAGTTAACACTTATTAACACTTAAAAATTAGTGTAATGCCTAAAAACTTTTTAACACTTATTAATTATGGTTTAATGTTTTCTTTGAAAAAAAAAATTAACCATAATTTTGAAAGATACAATGTTTTCTCCTTCATATTTATACTACTAAGAGATAACTCAAACACTATTTTCAAATCAATGTGGGATAAAAACTTAACTCTCCTTATCCCATATTGGTTTGAAGATAGTGTTTGAGTGACCTTCAAGTAGTATAAATATGAAAGATAAAATATTATATCTTTAAAAAATGGACATAAGTTCAAAAAATTCATCCAAAATTTACTTCTTTGGGGATGAAAATATTATATCTTTCGAAATCCATTTCACTATTATTAATTTCTTTTAAGTTGAATGTTTATAGTGGTATTTAACGTTATCAAATTCTTGCTCCATTAGATTATATTAAAATTTTATTTTAATTCTTTAAAAATTATTTAATTAAGTTTACTGATCAACTAATTAATATTATAATAGTAATATAAATCAAATCTGAGATCTCCATATAATTAGTTCATGTAAAAAATCTCCATATATTAGAGTACAACAATAGTTGTTTTTCTTTTCACTCCAAGTGCATTAATAATAATTGTTGATAGTTTCCATTAATTATGTTTACTCGTTTTTATTTTTATGAATGCCTTATTATTATTATTATTATTGTTGTTGTTGGTGGTGGTGTTGTTGTTGTTAAGTGAGAGTGGGGAAAGTTTGAGATTGAAATAAATGTTTTGAATTGTTGGTTCGGTTGGAGATGACTGACTTGGCAAGGCAGGCAAGCAGGCATGAGGGGGCTATTGCCTGCTTCGGTTACAAGTAGGGTCTGATTGTCTATCTGCCCGACATTTATTTCCTGCAATCATATCATATATATATATCCTATTTAAAAAATATTATAACTTGACCTCGAGTAAATGGGATGCAGCAAACAAATTTAGATGATGTTTGCAAAAACTTTAAATAAGTTTAGGATATAATAAAGCATTTAACTCTCAATGTATAAGATTTAAGTAGAATCATAATATTTTGCAAACAAAGTAGCGGACTCAGGTTCGAATTCTTGTTGGGAGAGGTACCCACTTAATGTGCCCAACCCACCTCGAAAGGGATTAAACCCTTGGGAAACAAAAAAAAAAAAAATATTTTGCAAACACGATCCTAGCTTCAGGGACGGATGCAGCCATATTTTGGAGGGCGGGGGAGGCTATTTGGGAAAAAATATATTTAGTAGTATGTATACTAATTATATAACAAGAAATTTAGAAGGAACAAAAAAGTTATTTCTACAGTGAGACACACTGCCACTAACCCAATTTAAAAGTGTCTTCTTTCTTCGAGTCCATCAGCACAATAAGTTTTAATAATGTCTTTCTTTCCCAATTAAACCTAATTAATTCATTTAAACCCCTTAGATTTATGTGAGTCTCATATTCATTATATATAATATAAGTTATGTAAATAATATACTGTATTTATTATGGTATGTCAATTAATTAGTATATATTTGTGATAAAAATTTAATTTTAAATTGACCTAATTTTACAGAGCAAATGAAAAATCTTACCTCTTTCTTATTCACAAAAAGGACAACGTCTTATTTGTCGCTCAACTATATATATTTTCCAAATTACTAATCGCATATTCTTTCTCCAAGTTCTTATGTCCATTCAATAATTTTTGTTTTATTTTATAGCATTTTAAATTCAATATGGTTCTTGTTGATAATTTATTCTTGTATAAATAAAATATATTAAATATTATTATCAACTACTCTCGACGATAGTCAAACTCGGCCCCCCCCACACTCTGGATCCATCCCTGCTTAGCTTGTAACTTCTCTCACATGATCTGCTTGCTTAGCTCAGGGAATATTATATCACGATTGAACAACTTACTTACATATTTTGGATCGCATCTGAATAATATTTTCTCAATAATTAAATAAATAACATTATATTTTAATTTTTCATGGATTTAATTTATTTTGAGTTGCGTCATTCATTTTATATCAATATCATATATGTAACATTGTAAATAATCAACCCCAGTACATCTTTTTAAATATAAATACGCGTGATTTATGACTACGCGTGATTTATGACTTTGGTTGGATGTGGTAGATTTTGACTGTTTCATAAAAATGAGAAATGATTTGCTAAGTTTACCTACTAAGAAAGAATTGGTATCATGAGTGAATCTTCCTCGCATGTCAAACATGCTATCAGTATTGTTGGATAAAGATAGGAAACATATTACTCATAGCATATTTAATTACTTTTAAAATTGAAGACGTACAAAAGATAATTTTATCTAATTTTTGGTCAGAAAGATAATTTCATTTTCACGTACCAAATCAAGCTTAGCATCCGTAATCAAATTGAGTAACTCTCCCTGCAACTCAAGAAGCAAAATTCAAATGAACACCACAAAATCGACGAATCATTCTCATCCTATAAAACCATATACCGCAAAATTCATTGCTCATCTATCCACTCCTCTGCAGAAAAAGAAAGAAAGAAAGAAAAAAATAGAATGACCTCTGCAGACAAAAAACACATTCATGTTTTTATGGTCTCATTTCCGGGGCAAGGACATGTAAATCCCCTCCTAAGACTGGGCAAGCGCCTAGCTTCTTCGGGCCTCTTCGTCACTCTTTCAGCACCCGAATTCATAGGCCAAAGCATCCGAAAAGCCAATAAAATCACCAACAACGACCCGACTCCAATAGGCAGGGGCTTCGTGCAGTTTGAATTCTTTGACGACGGTTGGGAACTCAACGACCCCGAACGGGACAGCCTAGACGCGTACTTAGCCCAACTCGAGCTCATCGGTAGACAAAGGCTACCTCAGATGATAAAAAAACAGGAGGAAATCGGGCGACCCGTTTCTTGTCTAATTAACAACCCGTTTATTCCATGGGTATCCGACGTGGCTGAAGAATTGGGTATCCCGAGTGCAATGCTTTGGGTCCAATCTTGTGCTTGTTTTTCAGCTTATTATCACTACTGCAACAATCTTGCACCTTTCCCTAGTGAAGCTGAACCTGAAATCGATGTTCAATTACCTTTTATGCCCTTGTTGAAGTACGATGAAGTCCCCAGCTTCTTACATCCTAACACGCCGTACCCTTTTTTGGGGAGGGCTATTTTGGGTCAGTTCAAGAATATGTCAAAGCCTTTTTGTATACTTATGGACTCTTTTGAAGAACTTGAGCATGAAATTATTGATTACATGTCGAAAATTTGTCGACCCATTAAGACTATAGGTCCATTGTTCATGACTAGTAAGGTTGTTGATTCCAATTCGAAAAACGAAATTCGAGGGGATATTTTTACGGCAGAGAATTGTAAGGAGTGGTTGGATTCGAAACAGGAGGGAACTGTGGTGTACATTTCGTTTGGTAGTATTGTACATTTGAAACAAGAACAAGTAGATGAGATTGCGCACGGGCTTTTGGCGGCTGAGGTTTCCTTTTTATGGGTTTTGAGGCCACCACCTATAGAAAAGACTTTTGCGCCACATGTATTGCCGGACGGGTTCCTTGAGAAAGCTGGAGAGAGAGGGAAGATAGTGAAGTGGAGCCCACAAGAGGAGGTGTTGGCCCACCCTTCGACAGCGTGTTTTCTGACGCACTGTGGATGGAATTCGACGATGGAGGCGTTGACAAGTGGCGTTCCGGTATTGGCTTTTCCTCAGTGGGGGGATCAGGTGACGGATGCTAAGTTTTTGGTCGATGTTTTTAAGATTGGGATTAGGATGTGTAGAGGTGAAGCTGAGGGTAGGATTGTGTCACGTGAGGAGGTGGAGAGGTGTTTGAGGGCCGCAGTTAGTGGTCCCCAGGCGACGGAGTTGAAGGCGAACGCAATGAATTGGAAGAAAGTGGCGGATGAGGCGGTGGCGGAGAGTGGTTCGTCGTCTAGGAATATGCAAGATTTTGTAGATGAAATTGTCCGGATAGGTAGTAACCATAAAGCTCCAGGGAATTGATCAAACAATAATATAGTGTTTGCTATATGTTGATTTTGTACTAGTACTTCATGATTTTTGTATTAGTGTTAAACTTTTTTATTAATCAATTTACACTTCTAATACTGTCAACGACAAATGAATCATGATTGTCACTCACAACTTGACCTCAAGAAATTTTAAAGGGACATTATATTTTAACTCATCAATAGTACAAGAGTCATGAAAAATTGTTCTCTAAAATTTGTACCTTAAGCTTTATAAATTGTACAATGGTATATGAATCCATAAAAGGTGGGGAAAAGGTTACGCCACTAAATTGACATTTACGCCCTTTCCATTTCTCCACTCAAATTTTTCTCCAACCTCAACTTTCTCTCCAACCAATTCATAAACCTAACCACCGCCACTGCCACCGCCACCGCCTAGCCTCACCACCGCACCCACACCTGGTCGGTCAAAATAAGAACGGCGGTTACGCCCTATGTTGGTCTATTTGGTTTGGTTAAAACTTGTTCATTTTTCTTCATTTTTTCATGAGATTTCCAGATTTCGATTTCTTGATATTTAGCAATATGACACGATTTTAGGGGTGGGTTTAGTGGGGATCTATGGCGGTTTGCTGCCGATTCAAGCAGTGACCTGCTGCCGGAGACGCTGTTGTTGCCGCTCCAGCAGTGAGTCGAAGAAGATAACCTTAATTAAAAACATTTAATTATGTGTAATTGTTAAATTAATTTATTTTTTAAGGTTAATGGACCTTAAATTTTGTAAATTAAACATAGTTACTTTGTAAATTGAAGGACTTATAAAATTGATTTTATTAATTTTGTGTAAGTATTTGGTTTGATGAGAATTAAATAAAGTTTTGATGTATTTCAAGCATTTAATTTTTTTCTCTAAATATCATAATTCATACAAAGTTGAACAAATTTCAACGGTATAAGTTTGATTATTCAAGTGTCAAAAATTGACTATAATGGCTAACAAAACCAAAAATATGTATCTACGAGGAAGACATGTTTTCTTATCTAAATAAACTAAGAGTTTTGCTAGTTATTTTAATCAGACATCCCAATTTTATGGAATAAAAAAAAACTTATACTTAATTTTGATCTTCATAATTTGAAAATATATTGATAATTTTTGAAAAAAATTTGATGATTCGGTTCGATCAAATTGTCTATTAAATGATTATGCAACAATAAGTCTTCTGTAATTTGAAACTATATCGATAATTTTAAAAAAAAAATTGATGATTCGGTCATTATTTTCAATCAAATTGTCTATTAGAAGGTTATGTAACACTAAGTTCTCCGTAATTTGAAAATATATCGATAATTCTAACAAAAAATTGATGATTCGCTCATTATTTAGATCGAATTGTCTATTAGATAGTTATGTAACACTAAGTCTTCCGTAATTTGAAAATATATCGATAATTTAAAAAAAAAATTATGATTCGATCATTATTTCGATCAAATTGTCTATTAGATGGTTATGTAACATTAAGTCCTCCAAAATTTGAAAATATATCGATAATTTTAAAAAAATTGATGATTCGGTCAATAGTTTGATCAAATTGTCTATTAGATGGTTATGTAACACTAAGTCCTTCGTAATTTTAAAATATATCGATAATTTAAAAAAAAAAAATTATGACTCTGTCATTATTTCGATCAAACTGTCTATTAGATGGTTATGTAACACTAAGTCCTCCGTAATTTAAAAATATATCTATAAATTTTAAAAAAAATTTGATGATTCGGTCATTATTTCGATCAAATTGTCTATTAGATGGTTATGTAACACTAAGTCCTCCGTAATTTGAAAATATATCGATAATTTAAAAAAAAAATTGATGATTCGGTCGTTATTTCAATCAAATTGTCTATTAGATAGTTATGTAACACTAAGTCCTCTGTAATTTGAAAATATATCGATAATTTAAAAAAAACTTATGATTCGGTCATTATTTCGATCAAATTGTCTATTAGATGGTTATGTAACGCTAAGTCCTCCATAATTTGAAAATATATCGATCATTTAAAAAAAATGATGATTCGGTCATTATTTCGATCAAATTGTCTTTTAGATGGTTATGTAACACTAAGTCCTCCATTTGAAAATATATCGATAATATTAAAAAAATTGACGATTCGATCATATTTTGATCAAATCGTCTATTAGATGGTTATGTAACACTAAATCCTCCGTAGTTTGAAAATATATCAATAGTTTTAAAAAAATTGATGATTCGGTCATTATTTCGATCAAATTGTAACATGGTATAAAATAACGTTGACTTTGGTCAATTAATTGAACGAAATATTGATTACATAATGTTTTATAAAAAAAATATTGCAAATATATCAATTCAAGTTTTGTTGGTGAGATGTAAAAAATAATTAATGAACTTATTTGTTGGATTTTTTTTAAAAATTATTCATAAATTTACATAATTTAACATAACAATTTTCAAAAATATTTTAAAAAATGTTCATATTTATTAACAATTTATTTTTTATAATTTGTTGACAGCAAGAGTTTAGGATTGATTGATTAATCCTAATTACTGAAAGATGGAGTAGTGGTAGCAAGAATCAAATTAGGATCCGTTGATTGATTGTAAATAGATACAGTTTCAGATTATAAGTTGCTAGAGTTAGTGCAGAGAATGATTTGATTTCTTTGTATCTTTTCCTAATTTAGAGTAGTAGTCAGTTTGTATTTATATGGGGTTTCACCCTAAATCAAATATACACATATTATTCCGCTGTAAATTACTTTTAACTTGGTACCAGAGTAGGTTCGCTTCTGCGACCTAAAACCTAGCCGCCACCTCTCTCAAGAACAAAAAAAAAAATTCCTACCATTATCCCAATGACGGAAGACTGCAAGACATCTTCTGGAGGTATTCTACCTTCAAACCAAACCCTGGATCAATCCAATATTCCGATGGTATTCAAAAAACTGAACTCTACCAACTATGTAAATTGGGCACAGTCAGTCAAAGTTACCATTAAAGGAAGGAGCAAGTTAGGGTATCTTGATGGAACAAAGGAAAAACCCAAAGAAGATGTGCAAGCCTTGATCAAATGGGAAGAGGAGAACTCTCAAGTGATGGCATGGCTGATTCAGACTATGCAGCCAAGTATAGGGAGGAATTATTTGTTCATTGAAGATGCCAGTGAGCTTTGGAAGGCGGTGAAGGAAGCCTTTTCTACAGGAGGCAACGATGGCTCTATGTTTGAGCTTGAGAATCAAATTCGGGAATTTCAACAAGGTGAGGTTGATGTTAACACCTATTATAGCACCTTGAAAGGACTTTGGCAGGAACTTGATTACTACCAAAGTTTGGAGCTACATGATGTTACTGTTCCCATACAGGTTACTCGATTGATGGAGAAGGGTAGGACATACAAATTCCTAGCTGGTCTTCGCCCTGAATTTGACCATATTTGCTCTATGGTGATTAGTAGAACACCTTTTCCGTCACTTACTGAGGCATTTTCTGCCGTGAGAACTGAAGAGATGAGGAGAAAAGCCATGCCAAAAGAAAGGAATGTGACGGAAACAATGGGAATGACAGCAAGGAAGGATTGGAAAAATTCAGATAAGAAGAAAACTTCCAAAGATGATCTTTGGTGTGACTATTGCAATAAGTCCCGACATGATCGGGCTACTTGTTGGGTTCTTAATGGTAGACCTGAATCAAGGAATAAGGGCAAACAAGGGGCTGCACATACCACTCAAAAGGAAGAAACTCAGACTGCTTTCAGCAAACAACAGATGGCTGAATTGATGAAAATGTTAGATCTTCATAATGGAGTTCATACTCCAAAAATCGGTGGTAAAATAAAACATGCTTTTTCTGTTTTTGCAAGTACTAATAATTCAGAATGGATTGTAGATTCTGGTGCAACTGACCATATGACAGGGAATAGTACTTTGTTCTCTACTTATTCTCCATGTCCTGGTAATTATAATGTAAGTATAGCTAATGGAGAAAAGGCTGCGGTGGCTAGGCAAGGAGTCGTCAAGATTTCTAATACATTGTATTTGAAGGATGTGTTACATGTCCCTCAACTTTCTGTTAATTTAATCTCAGCCCATAAGTTAAGCAGACAATTGAAATGTTTAGTGTGTTTTTCTGATGTTGGTTGTTTTCTTCAGGATCCAACCTCAATGCAGAAGAGTGGTCTTGCTGAAGAAGAAAACGGATTGTACTTAAGAAAGAAGAATAAGGAGAAACAAAGAGTATCATCAGTATTTCATGGAATGAAACAAGAAGGTGGTTCTCAAGATATGTGGTTGTGGCATAGGCGGCTTGGTCATCCATCTTTTGAAGTACTTAGAAAAGTGTTTCCTAACCTAGTGAGTTCTTCCGATGTAACAAAATTCCATTGTGATATTTGTGAAATTGCTAAGCATCATCGTGTTTCTTATCCGTCTAGTGATAATAAAACTACCATTCCCTTGTCCATTATACACTCGGATGTTTGGGGACCATGTCGCACCACTAGCATTTTTGGTCATCGATGGTTCGTTACTTTTATTGATGAACATACTAGACATATGTGGGTATATCTGATGCGTGAGAAATCTGAGGTGTTTTCATTGTTTGTTTCCTTTTACAATATGATTTCTACCCTCTTTGACACAAAAATCAGAATATTACATAGTGACCAAGGTAGAGAATATGTCAACAATGACTTTAAGAATTTTTTTACCGAAAAAGGCATTATTCACCATATGTCATGTGTTCACACTTCTCCACAAAATGGACTTGCTGAAAGAAAAAACCGTCATCTTCTTAATGTAACTCGAAGTTTATTATTTACTCATAACGTCCCTAAACATTTTTGGGGCGACGCTCTCCTCACAACTGTTCATTTAATAAACCGATTACCGTCTAAGATTTTGAACTTTCAATCACCTCATGAGAAAATAATTTCCTTATTTCCTTCTGTTCGTTTTTTCTCTAATCTGCCTTTAAAAGTGTTTGGATGTGTGGTTTTTGTTCACAATGTTTCTGGAAATTTGAGTAAACTTGATCCACGTGCTACTAAATGTGTGTTCTTGGGATATTCTATGTCTCATAAAGGTTATAGGTGTTATTGTCCTTCTTCCCGCAAACTGTTCATCAGTCGGGATGTAACTTTTCATGAGAATATCCCGTTCTATGCCACAGCTGGACAGCAGGAGGAGGAAATTAGTATCGAGGCTGACCAGATGTGGTTTTCTGGTATGAATTTGGATCCAAGTAGTTCAACAATTTCAGAACATGAGGAAATGAATAACCAAAATAGAGGTACACAAAAAGAGTTGGAGATAGGAGGAGATGAGAATGTGAACTTAGGATGAGCTTTTGAAAATGAGGAAAATTCAGCGGGTGATTTAGTTGAAAAAAATATAATCACCTATCGGAGGCGGCAAAAAAATAGTGATCCAACAATTGCACAAGTTGAACAAGGAAGAGTACAATCTGTTTCTTCTTCAACAATACTACCTAATGCAGTTGCGGAAATGATTCCCGAAGGTAATAATTTAAACTCAGATTTAAACACTGACATTTCTTTGCCTATTGCAGTTAGAAAGGGTGTACGGTCTTGCACTAAGCATCCAATATCCCACTATGTGTTGTATGAGAAGCTCGGACCATCCCTTCAAGCGTTTACTACGAGTTTGGATAGTGTATCTATTCCGCGGGATATTAACGAAGCTTTACAACACGAACAGTGGAAAATGGCTGTAATTGAGGAGTTGGAGGCTCTAAAAAGGAACCAAACTTGGAGAGTATGTACTCTACCAAGAGGAAAGAAAACTGTTGGATGTCGTTGGGTGTTCATTGTTAAATATAGGGCAGATGGAGCTATAGAGCGGCATAAAGCCCGATTGGTTGCTAAGGGCTACACTGAAACTTCAGGTATTGATTATTTCGAAACTTTTTCTCCAGTGGCAAAAATTAATACAGTAAGAATCTTGTTATCTCTTGCTGTGAATTTTGACTGGGAGTTGCACCAATATGATGTGAAAAATGCTTTTCTACATGGGGAGTTAGAGGAAGAAGTATACATGGACATTCCACCAGGCCTTGGAGGAAAGGAGTTGGATGGGAAAGTGTCTCATCTGCAAAAATCCTTGTATGGATTAAAACAGTCGCCTAGAACTTGGTTTGGGAGATTCACCAAGTTTATGAGGAATAGAGGATATAGACAGAGCCAAGGAGACCATACTCTTTTTATAAAACATTCAAGGGAAGGTAAAATGGCCATTCTTATAGTATACGTCGATGACATAATCGTTACTGGAGATGATAATGAGGAAATGCGGGAGTTGAAGAACAAAATGTCTCAGGAATTTGAAATTAAAGATCTTGGAAATTTGAAATATTTCCTAGGCATAGAAGTAGCAAGATCAAGGCATGGAATTTTTATTACCCAACGTAAATATGTGTTGGACTTACTAACTGAGGTTGGTATGTTAGGTGGAAAACCTGCAAGTACTCCTATTGAGGCAAATTTGAAGTTCCAAATTTCTGAAGGAAATGGAGGAGTAAACAAGGGGAGATTTCAAAGGCTAGTAGGGAAACTAATTTACCTATCACATACTAGACCTGACATAGCATTTGCGGTAAGCTATGTGAGCAGATTCATGCAGTCCCCTGGAAAAGAACACGTTGATGCAGTTCATAGGATTCTTAGATACTTGAAATCATGTCCCGGGAAAGGTATTTTGTACAAGAAACATGAAAGCTTCGATGTCGAAGTCTATACTGATTCAGATTGGGCTGGATCTATAGATGATAGGAGATCTACGACGGGATATTGTGCCTTTGTTGCTGGAAATTTAGTAACTTGGAGGAGCAAGAAACAGAATGTTGTTGCTCGATCAAGTACAGAAGCAGAATTCAGAGCCTTAGCAAAAGGATTAGATGAATTATTGTGGATAAAGTTGATTCTCAAAGATTTGAGAATAGAAGCATCAGGAACAGCAAGACTTTACTGCGATAATAAGTCTGCAATATCTTTAGCTCATAATCCTGTACAACATGACAGGACAAAGCACATTGAAATTGATAGACATTATATCAAAGAAAAAGTAGAAGTTGGGGAAGTATGTATCCCATATATTCCAACAAAGCAACAAATAGCAGATGTGTTCACGAAAGGACTTGACATGAAGATGTATAGTTCCTTAATAAACAAGTTGGGAATGATTGACATCTATTCACCGACTTGAGGAGGAGTGTTGACAGCAAGAGTTTAGGATTGATTGATTAATCCTAATTACTGAAAGATGGAGTAGTGGTAGCAAGAATCAAATTAGGATCCGTTGATTGATTGTAAATAGATACAGTTTCAGATTATAAGTTGCTAGAGTTAGTGCAGAGAATGATTTGATTTCTTTGTATCTTTTCCTAATTTAGAGTAGTAGTCAGTTTGTATTTATATGGGGTTTCACCCTAAATCAAATATACACATATTATTCCGCTGTAAATTACTTTTAACTTAATTGAATATAAATAAATTTTAATTTAAAAAAAATCAAAATCTCTTACCCACCAACCCCCGTCGTCAACCCTCCCCCCTTTCCCAGGCCATCGAAAACGGCCGGTCCCAGGCTGGTGACGACCTGGGAAGAAGTTCCCAGGCCGTAAAGTTTTGAGGCATGCGACGACCTCAA
This sequence comes from Penstemon newberryi var. newberryi, assembly GCA_030819805.1. Lineage (NCBI taxonomy): Eukaryota > Viridiplantae > Streptophyta > Magnoliopsida > Lamiales > Plantaginaceae > Penstemon > Penstemon newberryi. Next base: position 7,580,592 of record JAUALY010000004.1, on the reverse strand, counting down.
GTCGGAGGTCGTTGGAGGCCGTCGCAGGCCTCCAATCTTCAATTCCAGGTCGGGGACGACTTGGGAACTTATCCATGGAATCGGCGATCGGAAGGGTCGGATGAGAGGGAGTGTTTGTGAATTGATTTACATGCAAATGATTTAGTGGTGGAGGAGGAGGGTTGACGGGGGTGGGTATGGAGGAAAGGGGTGTTTATAAATTCAGTTTTTTTTTAAAACTACAAGGGCATATTTGATATTTTACCCATCAACGGGGTATGGACTTTGTCCATGTGTCACACTCTTATTGGAACCATTTCATGACTCACACCGATGGTGAGTTAGCATAGACCACCCCAATTTTGAATGATGCATACTTTTTCAAGAAAAATGTTGATTTAATTTATCGCCCTAGATCTCCTTTTACACAAATGTGTCATTCTTTTTGAAATTCTGGATGTAAGAAACGTGTGCAAGCTTCCAAAATTAACAAACGGAACTCCTAACCACCGTTTCAAGGCTATATTTGGAAGTTTCTAAAAATTCCTGTAAATATCTCCTACTTCGAAGAACCATCAGGGTAAAGTTTGATTACTTCAATCACTCATTTAACTTAGTTAAGATTCACATAAATATCATCGATGGTTGTTGGTTCCGTTTGAAGCTATTCGTCAAACGCAAAGTGATTTAGGCTAAACAAATCTTCTAGCACTCTCGGTGAAACATTATTTTTAAAAAATTCAATTTCCTAGCTTATCGAGGCAATTCCATTCTCTTGAATTATCCAAAATACTCGGCTTGTTTATTCTCTTACATCCATCAACATTTGCATCAAGACAGAGACTAAAGCACATACAAAGACAGCAGCCATTGAAGATGCCAAATCGTCTGTACAAACCATATATATAACTCCTCAACCCCATTAATTACAAATATGTACGTTATAAGATATGAGTGCAGAAAATGTAAATTTACAACATATACTACAAATTATGGAAGTAGGCATATCAAAAGTCAATAATACTAAATGTTCCCCGCTGGGAACTCAAAAATGCAAGCATACTATCATAAACATCTTCCTTTGCTTTTACACTCAAAAGAAAATCGATATGACCGTAATCTTCAAGATAAAGCAAATCGGGCTTCGATGGTAATTCCTTCAGAGTATGCTGCACATCGGCAACATCTGCTAATGCATCATTTCCCCCATAACCCATCCATATAGGCAACGAACTGGGAATCGAGGCAAGGTCAAATATCGGTGGCTTTATCTGGCTATAATACTTCAGATTTTTCCACATTCCATAGTCGTACATTGCAAAAGTACCTTTACGTATCACTGCCAACATAATGGTTTAGAATTTCAGTGCTATATTATATTTACATACATATATATATATATATATATATATATATATATATATATATATATATATGTGTGTGTGTGTGTGTGTGTGTGTGTGTCTGAGAAAAGAGCGACACTAATGGCAGAGGAAATTAGGCATTCAGGCACCAGAATCAGTAAAAATAAGAACCAAGAACAAAAACCTCTTTTACCATTAATCCCCTCCACACCCCCCCCCCCCCCCCCCACCCCCCCCTCTTCAAGAGGTGCAAAGTCGACAAACCTCTAGAGAAAGTAATATTACAATACTGTAAATGCTTTTGGAGCAAAGATAATAACACGTGAGGGCAGAAAGAGCTCACTCTGGAAGAGATGATGCAAGTTCTTCGAGGATGTTGGATGAGGTTCAAATTCAAGATAGAAATCAATCCGTGAGCCATTGAAGCAACAGCTCTTCCCTGAAAATTACAACATTCATCAAGCAACAAGCCATTTAAATCATACATAATAATATAATGTTTCCCACTCATATTAGTGTTATAGCAATTTCATCTGCAATATGACATAACGTCTTGCATTTTGTTTCAGCTTCTGATGAACTAAGCCTCAAGTAGAATTAGAACATTTATTTATAATGTGCATCATGAAGCAATATCAATTAGCCATTGTTAGTACTTTTCACGAGGTCAAGGCATAAAAATTGCCAGTTTACTGAAATGGGTGTTCAAACACACACCTCCTCAAATCCACTGTCGGTAATTTTGCATTTACCCATAAATATACTATTCTTTGAACTGCTCTTAATCTTCATTGTAAGCTACCAAAAGCAAGCCATCTGCTGACTAAGTTTCTACTAGCTAAACTCAGACTGGACAAATTACAAACTAGCTATCTTATAGTACTGACTTCCTAATACGGAGTAACTCTGAACCAAATAACACGGCCACATTTCAGTGGTGACATAGTAAGCAAAAAGTTGTAGAAATTCATATGGCAAAATCGTGACATCTTGTATCCACACTGTTGCTATTGCTTACATCTTACAATGTATTTTCTGAGACACTTGGTTTAGATTCATTTATCAATGCTATTGTGGTGATTATTTTTTAACAGCGTTGTATGTGGAGTATCATGTCGGGAGGATTTCACTTGATGGTCGTGACATATAAGTTTTACATCTCCATTAAAACGGTTATCCAGAGCCACACATGCTGGACAGAGATATGGTGCCATCTTCTATGAAGGCTCAAATTATTGAAAGGTGGGAAAATGTTAAAACTGTATCAAGTGTGGATAATTTTGGCATTATATTTTCAACCAGAAAACATAGATCTCAGATGAAGTTTTTCCTACAAATTCATATGAGTTATTAACAGACCGGCTCTGTTGCACTGAAAGTTCAAAATAAACGAGAATTGAGTGATAAATTTATAGGACCAAAGCGACGTATGATTTTTTTTTTTTTTTTTTGTAAAATTGATAATCAAATTACTATATTGGTTTAGATATAGAAGCATCATACCCATTTTTTAGCTTAAAGATTGCAAAAAAAAAAAAATGAAATGAGGAGAAAAGAGCAAGAAACATGTGTTTTGATAATGAAGTTTAAACCAAACCAAGAAGACTGGAGATAGTTCCACACCTGATTCCTATGAATCAGAACTGAGCATGTAAGACATCAATGGCCAACACATTTCACTTGATGCCTAGTGAAGTGACATAAGAAAATAAAGAGGTTGACATGAATGACTAACGCATTTCAGTTTATTCCTAATGAAAATCTTTCTGCCCAACAACTCATTCTCACACGACAATGATTGCAAAATGATAGTTTTTGTATTGCCTACAACTTTGAACCGAGATAACTCGCTAACAGAAAATGTTGATAACTTTAGAGAAATACACTAGTCATACAAAAGATCTTTATCCAAGAGGTATGTGCATGGAGAGAGAAGAAAAAATTAGTAAGAATGGAGGACCTGTAATAGCACTAAGCATGTCATCACAGTCTAAGTGTCCATCGCACATCATATCCATGACTTGAGTGCCCAAATTACTGAAAAACATCAGATATAGGATTCAGAAACCAAGAAAAGAGATCAACATAAACAATAAAATGATTAAAGATCACAGTACTAGGAGACCTTTTGAAATTGAGTTCATGAATGCCCATTGTCATAATTACCTAGGATAAAATATGTGTTATCAGTATGACTCTAAACATATCTGGACAGCAGAAATATGAAGGCAGTAAAGTTAAACAGACCTCATCTAGATGCATATGAACCAATCTAAGAACAAATCGTGAAGTTACATGTTCCAAGTACGATATAGGACAAAGAAGTGCAGCAGCTGCAACCATTCCTGAAATATCTGGTTGAGTAAAAGCAGCCAGAGACATGATTGTTCCCTGTATAAGAATTAAAGAAGCACATAAACAACATTCTATTACTCCATATACTATCCACAAAAATTGGAATTGTCATGAGATGAAAGACCTGTGAATGTCCAACAACAACAACTTTGGAGTCTGTAATTGAATATACGAAACGAATCATTTCTCCCAGATCGTGAAGTGCCAGCTCTTGCCAGCTCCAATCCCAGAATTCCTAAAACATAGAGAAACTAAGTAATGTCAAACCAATGGCAGGACAATACAGATAAATCATAGTTTTAAGTTGTTAATAAAAATTTCAAATCCCCTGTTCAGAAAAAGGAAGCTACAAAATAAATCTGTTGCAGAATAATACGGCATGCATGAAATTTTCCTAACAACGAATTAAAGTGATTCAGAGAAAGATCGGAGAGGTAATCAACTCATCAGGCATGTCACCTAACATGCTGACACAAATTTACCCTTATCAAAAGGAACAGAACATAAATACACCGTTTCGCGTTTTCCCAATTGACCATTAGAAGTCAAGAGAGAGACAGAGAGAAAGAACTTAAGTCACACTAAAAGGAGGACAGTCCAGGCATCAGTAAAGGACCAACACACAACTATTTTTTTTTTTACCATATTTTGATTATGTTGATAATAGTAAGAACTAAAATACCAAACACTCACCTTATCTTTCTCCGACAGAGACACATGACCATGACTCCAGTGTGTCCCACGAACATTACCAACCCAGACATCAAAACCTCGGTTGGCAAGGATAAAGCCCAATGACTGGTTTGGGGAATTCATGAACCAAGCATCACCCGCCTGTTATAATTATTTAGATTGTGCAAATGGTCAATGAAAAAAAGAGAAGAAAAATATGAAGTTCCCCTCAATTGATAGAAAATTAACTTAAAATCAAATGGAAAATTGCTGGTTTCTCTAACCAAGGGAAGAAGATATCAACACAGGCATAGGAAGTTTGACAACCAACATAAAAGCAAACATTATGGCACCTCAATGTTTCTATGCTAATAGTTAAGTTTTCATGCTATTATTCACTTCATGGGAGAGAGAGAGAGAAGAAACTCAAGCACATAAAGTTAAAAGGTGTGGTGTTTTGCTGGCCAGACTATATATAAATGTTTACCATAAATATCCATATAAGGTAACCACATAGATTTCTATAAGCAGCCTGCCTGACGATAGGGAAGAAATTGAATTCTGTTTGGTCTATATCCGTAGTAAGACTGCTATAAGTTTGATTCTTTCCAATTTTATTTTCATACTAAAAAAAAATATGGTTAGAGTAATAACATTCCACTTATAAAATACATGGAACCTAGAACATTTCACGAGAGAGGGAGGGTGTGCACTAGATCACAAGAAAAACATAATTTTTACTTGTTGGATAATCCTCTGTGGTGAGGGAAGGCGAGAGAAAAGGAAAAGTGAGATGCATAAATGTGGAATACATATTTGTGTAAGATTGAATAGTCGTTAATATGATACTGTACCAATATATATATATATAGCCATTATGGTTTTTTTTCCAGGTAATTTCATCATGGTGTGTGTTGATTCAATTATTATTAACGATCCATGCATAGAACGTAAGAGAAGACTGCCGCTTATAGGGTTCAGTATACCATCAAACTCTCATTTCTTCATTAATTACAACGAATGCACCAATTTAGTATCCAAATTCTTCTTCCTAAAATCAAGGAAGAATGTATTTGGAGGATTCTTAAACACATAGTAATATAATACAATATCTCTCAATCAAGGAAATAGTTTCATGGCTAAGCCCAAAAAATATAGTTAAAACTAAAATACGAAGGAGAACATCCAAGAACTATACATAAAATCTGCATATACTGTCATCGCATTACGATATTAACTAAAGGAATGAGGCCAAAGAAAGTCGGAAACACATACCATAAAAAGTCCATGAATAAGCAAAACTGGAGGACCTCTCTGCTGGAGCACTACAGAAGGAGATGAAACACGTTGAAGTCCCAATATGTACCCATCTTTAGTTTGAGTCTAAAGCAAAAAATTTCATACACATAGTACTTTAATTAGCCTCATAATTCATCAACAATGAAAAAGGTCAAAGAAATTGAATACAATACACGCTATGCTAAATCGATTAATGCTCAGGAACATAGATACTGAAATCATGAACTCGTATAACAGGTATTTGTGGATAAGAACTACTCTTCTAGATTACAAACTCCTATGAAGCATAATAACAGCATAATAAAACAAAACTCAAATAATAGTCGGTATGATTAATACATTTACTAGGGAACTGAACAATACTAAAATATTTGAGATGAATATTACAGTGTGCTCGGAGCAAGGGAAACCAGAAGGCTCGATGAGGTAAGCGCATAGACCGCCTATTGGTGACTTGTCCCGGAGGTTGAAAGCGGCGGAGAAGTCTTCGGCAGAACTGAAGACTGCGGAAAGGAGGAGGGAACTGAAAAGCGCCATCGCCACGGTCGCCGCCATAAATTGGTGTGGCGAGGGCGGGAAGAGATCTCCCCCAACGACCTAGAGCAAACAGTTGGAGTGTGTTTTGACGATTGGATGCAAAAATGTCAAATTTCGATGTAATTATTTGTGGTTAGGAGATATTTACATTTTGGATAGAAAATTCACGTTAGAATTGCACTTCTGGTACTAAATTTTATATCAAGTCTCAGTTGTGGTACCATAATAATTTAGAACAATATAGTTGGTATCATAATTTAACAAATTCATTTACATTTTTGTACGTACCGTCGTTAAAAATAACCGTTAAGTGGGTGACGTGGCAATTAAGTCAATTTGGATTATAGCAAAATTGATATCATTACTTATGTTGACTGACAATTCTATCACATAACATTTCAGACTGACAAAATAATCCCACGTCTTCAAATTTATTGATGATTTTAGTCTACATTTTTGCCCAATTTCAAAATTGACTCGAATAAGACTACGTGTGGACCAATTTGGAGATTTTACTTGTTATATTTACATACCAATTTAACTAATTTAATTTTATAAACAATATTAATAAATTAAATAATACTTTAATATAAATTTGAAAAAAGTTAATTTTTTTTTCAATTCTAAAGTTTATATAATAGTATTACCCTATTTAATATTTATTAACATAATAAAGCTATATATTATTAATAAATATAATTATTTATAATTTGATTGAATTCGAATAGATTTTTTAATTTGATGATATTTATGTAATGATTTAATTCGTGTCACTCAAGAAAAAAAATTGATAATCCATCATCCGGTCGGTCTCCAACAATGTAATATCGAGTAGATAGAGAAAATGGTTAAATATCGAAAAATATGGTGACAATGTGAGTATTATTTTTTCCTAAACTAGGGTAGGTAAGAATTTGGCGTTGAATTAATGTCTTGTTCTCATCTATCTATCTATCTATCTTGTTTGTCCGTTTAGGCCTTGTCCTCTTCTATTCTCTCTTATACTATACACATAAATTTGTTGCCTTGTAGATTTTGTCCAAGTGTCAACCAACAACAGGGGATTCAATTCAATATCATAAGTTTACACCAACTCCTAGTTCTTTCTTTCTTTCTTTCTTCTTTTTTTTTGATAATTCTTCTTTCTTTCTTTCTTCGCTTCTATTAAAATCGTAAAACACATGTTGGAATTTAATTTCGTTAAGCAAGATTTTCAATTAACCTCAAACGTACAGGAATTGGTCACGAATGCCCGTAGAAAATATATCAATATATAGTATATATTTCTTCCATTTACTTTTTATTATTATGACTTAATTTGCACATAACATAATTTTGTACTATCTACGAGAACTAAATTAATGGCCGGGTGCACATAAAAATAAGATACATTCATATTATTCTATTCTCCCTTTTATTTTCCAAACATTGACAGACACTGTACTGTATTTATTTATAGTATAATAATTAATTAATTTTGATTATTATACCTAGCTTTATAATCAATCCAGATTTGATCCACAGGCTTCCCCAACAAATCCTCAAAGAAAGTATCACTATAACCATCTCTCATTTTCTCGTTCAATTCGGCCACGAATCCGTTCCTCAGTGCATTGCAGTAATCCAGAAATCTAGCCGTGATATCGTACCCTCGGTCCCACCGATCACCCTCGCCGGAGCTAACCCAGTGGCTTGGCGCATAACCTGCTTTCAACCTCACAAAATCTGCTATTCCTTCGATCAGGCCGCCGGGGGCTTCACCATTGCCATTCCACTGCCAAACGTGTGTCATCTCGTGGTACAGAACGCCGGTGATCTCGGTTCTCACGTCGCCGGGGTAGCCTTCAATGTACCTGCAAGGGTTTGAGTCATGATTTCATTTTATTTTCCAAGGAAAAATATACTCCATGTATTTTATCAAATTGTAACCTATTTATCTGAATTGATTCTTCCTTTCTTACTATAAATTAAAAAGAAATTTTACTAACTAAACCTATTTATCAAATTGTAATTACAAAATATATTAATTAATACACCATGAAAAATATATATATTATTTGTTCATATACGAAAGTACCTGGCGCTAACATGGATTTGGTCATTGCTTGCAAAAGCAACGCCTTCTATATCATCGATATATAAACCAACACCCTCAACATTTTTCCTCTCGGATGGGTTGCTTTGCTGAAAAGTTGACAAGATGAATCTCGTGGCGGCATCGAGCGTTTGCTGACTGTATTGGGCTCCGATGTCCGTGTCGAACCTAGCCCCGCCGGGAGTGTTCTCAGCCGCGTTGGTGACAGTGTAGACTACTGCATGGCCCTTTTGGATGCCTCCTAGAATTGCCAAAGAAGAGAGGATGAACCCTAAGTTGGTCAACATTCTATTTCTATATATAGAACCACTTGCTAATTTAAATCTTAATTTTGTGTGGATTGGATACTCATACTACTTAATTTTCACTGAATGTACTATTTATAGATATGCATGTACCCAATGGGGAAAATGTTAATTAAAGACTTAAAGTTGACTTGACTTGACTTGATCAACGTTTAATAGCAATAGAGACCTGGTCAGCTGGTCTACTAACAATAAAATTCACGCGGTTAATGTGTGACTATAACATAAATTATCAGAAAAATTATGACTATAACATATATAGTTGATATTATGGATTTACAATAAAAATATATTATAATATTTAGAAAAATGTTGGTGGTAGTACGTATGGAGATTCTTTCCCTATTTTTTTTTTGTTTTTATATAATTTACTTTTTAGAGATCTTTCTAATATATGTTAATTATCTTATCATCTTGAAAGTTGAAACTAAAAAAGGGGATATAGTGTACGGTGTTATTCACGAATGTAAAAATAGAACTGATAGTTTATTCATGTATTGGAAAGACAATTTTAACCCAGTTATATGCTGACAAAACAAAATCGCATATATATATATATTTCATATCATAAATTATAGCTAAGCTAGCGTCAAAACTATAGATATTTTATTTTAATTTAATTTTAATTTCCAAAGTTAATTAATTAACGGTTCACTTCGAATTCTCTTAATTCTTTGACAGAGAAAACCACGTACAAATCTTGAATCATGCACGTTGCATGGTATCATGCGCCCCTTGTTCGTCCTTATGAAAAGGAAGGAAAAGAAATACTATTTTCATTTCCGTAATGCACCCTTAACGCCCGGCTTAAATCTAGCAATTATTTTAAGTAATGACTAGAAAATTAAAGAAACTAAAAAACCATGACATATATCAATTCTACCACATGATATATTAATATATTTATTTAAATCCGTCTAGCTTGAACTTAATTAAATTACATGCATAAATACATATATCTTGGGAAACTTATTCGATCCATTTTTTCAATGGAAGTTTGAGATCATTTTTTTCTAGGTGAAATTAGATATATAGTCTGCTAATTTGTAATAATCGCGAAAATAGTTTTCCTTTTCCTTTTAATTAATCTTTTGGCTCGACACATTTGATACTGAATTTAAGTTTTTTATTTTATTTTCACGAATAATTGATCAATTGTGTATCTTCTCCATAATACGTATTTAGTCTTAATCATTTGGGTCAAATAAAATTAATACACATTTAGTTTTATATCTTTGAGGTCAAATAAATTTGTTCTGGGACTCAAAACATTTAATTGAATAAGGAATTACAAAGAAATAGTGGCGTAAATGACAAATAAAATCCATCACATATTGTCATAATAAAATAAGTACGAAAGTTCTTCTACTTATCTTTTTTCTGTTTTTGGAAAACAGAGGAAGAATAATATGTATTTCTAGTGTTTTAATCCAATAAAATTTAATTCACTTTTGTGAAGGTCTTAGATAGATGAATCAAAACCTGAGTTTAATGAAATCTAGGTCCAGACATTATTTGAATTGAGGAGGATTCAGCTTTGTAAAGCCACAAAACTGTTTTTTTTTTTTTTTTTATGAATCGCAAAACTGAATTAACCCATATGAAACTTAACATACCTGGCCCAAAATTAAAGTAAACAGCTTGGATTATGGGTTAATTAGTTCTTGGGTGGGATTTTCTTATATTTTGATGACATAAGCTTGAATTTTCTTCGATATCATTTTTCACTTTTAGGTTAAGAACTTAAGGGGCTGTTTGTTTGGCTTTTCCCAAAATTAGTTCGTGTTTGGGAAAAGCCAAACAAATATGTTTTCTACTTTTTGAAATAATTTATCATCTCTCAATTTTCTCAAATTACTTTATCAAAAGTCAAACAAACAATAATTTTTTTATCTCTAAAAAATAACTTATACATACTCTACATTGATTTGACATAAAATAACGTATTTCTTACTCAAATTATCTCACATAACAAACATGATTTGATGTAAAGTTTTACACATCTTACACCTATAACCTAACTCTTTTAAATAAAATTTACACCTACTTTATTTCTTAAATCACTCTCTCAAAACACAAACAAACAATATTATGCAAATCGATATTATTTTATAAATTTCACCTACTCTCCCAAACACCAAACAAACAGGCCCAAGACTGTTACTTTAACTCCTTTCACATGTTAATTGGGTGAACTAAGAAAAAAATTGATTATTCTTAAATCTTATAGTTGATGATTGTGATTTTACTTAAATCTTAGAATCTATAAAAAAAAAGGTCAAAAGTTATAAAAAGTAGTAAAGTAGGTAGTATTTGTAAAATATGCCAAGGAGTCCAAAAAAATTACAATTTGGCCACAAGAAGCCAAAAGCATGTCATGGCTTGCTTACAGGGGCGGATCCAGGAATTAGAAGTCGAGGTGGCCGAAAATATTATTAGTAAAAGTAGTTTATATTTTATAATAATCAATTATTTTATTTACAAAAGCACGCGAACACAAATATATTTATAAAACATACTATCAAAATATTGAATTTAGACTGCAAAAAATATTTATTTAAAAAATAAGAAATTCTCACAACATTTTTTCGTATCATAAAATTATCTATGATAAAATCAATACCAAATTCGCAACAATCTTCTTGTCAATGTAAATAACCAAACCATTCATAAAATATCGACATTATATCTTGTTTCTACACAACAATGAATTAAATATATTTTCACTTCACATTTTAGACAAAAATAATAATAATGACTTTGAAAACATTACATTTAATTAGATAACACTATTAGTATATATATTATCTGAGTGACTAAATTTTATAATAATAGGTTTCTAAAGTAGATCAATAAAAACCAATGCATTTTAATAATGCATTAAAAATATAATATATACAAATAAAAATCTTGGGGGGGCCAAGGCCCCTCCAATGGGCAATGTAGATCCGTCCGTGTCTGCTTAAACTTTTCATGTCCTTTTAGCTTTGTTTAGAGGAGTAGAAGTAGAAGTCTCACATGCAGGCACTTATTAAATGATTTTTTACACCCTAGAAGCTTAAAAATACTTATTTAAAGTTTATGCAAATAAGGTCCAAGAAAGAATTTTTAAGCCATTGAGAATGCACCTTTTTAAGAGAAACTTATGGTGATGTCTCTTAACCACAAGGTTCATCAAATTTTTGTCAAACCTGATCTAGTAAAAAATGTCCCGTGAAAATAAAGGTACATTTCCTTACTTTTCAATAATTACCAAGAAAATTCTTATTCTAGTCGGATTAATTGGCCACTTTAATTTGAAATACAAATATAAATTAAATTAAAATCAAACATAAACTTATATTTGATGCCAGAAGAAGTTTAACAAAAAAAGAAATTATAATCCTAGCTAGCATAAATAAATAATTATTGAGCAGAGTGATTTATTAGATAAAAATCATTCATGCATGTAAGAACTCATATCTTCTACTTCTTCTTTTTCCAATCTCGGAACTAAAATTTTCGGAAGAAGTATTATTATACTGAGCCTTGTAATCTTTCCACAATTCATCCATAGATTTCCCCAAAATGTCAACAAACAATTCATCACTATAATAATATCTCATCTTATTATTCAACTCCGCGGTAAAACCTTTTTTCAACCCGTCACAATATATCAAAAACCAAGCCGTAACACCGTATCCTTCATCCCACTTCTCACCCGACCCGGGTTTATCCGTGGCATCCGGGTCATAAAACCCAGATTTTATCTTAATGTAATCCGCAACCCCTTCGGTCAACCCACCAGGAGCAGTTCCGTTTTCGGTACCGGTCCCGAACCACTGAAAAATATGGGTCATTTCGTGGTACATTAAAGATTTGAAATTCCATCTTGCTTGTTCGAGTCCGGGTGGAAAATGTTCGATGGCGGGTGCACTTATGTTTATGTTAGGGCCATTGGTGTAGCCCCAGGCATCCGGGAAGTCCGAAATGTATACGGTTAAAACGGGTACGGGTCTTCGGTCAGACGGGTCGGGTTGTTCAAAGGTTTTGTATATGAATTGGTTGATAGTTTTCATAATGTCCAAGGTGTACGGGACTCCGATTTCTTGATCGAATCGAGACCCGCCCGGGATATTCGGGACATTGTTTATGACTTTGTATTGGGTAGTTGAAATATCTCGAGATTGAGATATTGTGAAGAAGAGAAGAGAGTAAAGGGAGAAAAAGGCTAAGAAATTGGTCATGGCTGAAGAGTAATACATTGTTAAGTGTTAGATTATTATATATTGACAGGTTTGTTTATATAATTAATAATATGCGTTTTGATAATATTGGTACGTAGTAAATTTGAAATCGTGAGAAGATTTTTTTTTTTTTTTTTTTTTTTTTTGAGAACCAAATCGTGAGAAGATTAACTTCTATAATAAGTGTTGAGGTTTCATTCGAGAATATCAATAAAAGCAATTAATAATAATAAAGGTGGAGATTTGAAATACTTTAAAGATATACAATATGTTAAAATATATGGGTCTATTTGGATGGGTTTTGGCTCAGTTTCGTGGGTCTCGGTTAAAAAAAATGGTTTAAGTGATTTCGATGAAACATTTGAGTCCTCATTTGGATGGGTTTTGGCTGTTGGGTTTTGTGGTTTGAATAAGTTGAAACCCCACTTGGATTGGGTTTGGATGTTGGGGTTTAGGGAAAAAAGTATGTGGTAGATGTCAAATCAATGTCTTTTTTAGTGAGATTTGGGGGGGGGGGGGGGGGGGGGAATAGGTGGTAGGTGTCAAATCAATATTTTATAGGTTTGAAGAGTTTGAGTTTGAGTTTCTGAATATGTTTTTGATGGTTTTATCGGTTTGACGAAAATTCATTTAAAAGGGTTTTGGCTTCGCGAGACCAAGCCGAAACTCATCCACATACACCCTATAAGATTTTGTTAAGGTGGAAATTATATTATGAATTATTTGACCAGAATTTCCGTTACGTATATGACAACAATCCAAGTACATGGTAATGGACATCGTTGATGATATATAGAAAATATCCATAGATAAGTATTAGTATATATATGTACGACATTGGAGATTACCTATATATTTTTAAATATATAAGATCTTTATGAAATTATATTTGTCATATTTCAGCACAATTTAGGTTCATATATGGTATATGGTACACGGAAATGATGGTTCTAAGTTGGATTTTAATGTGATTTCGATTCGAATTCCTTCTAAATCTTTAATTTTTTAATTTTATTATATCCAACTAATCTAAGTCATCAAGGAGACATCAAAAGTTACACGAGTATTTTTTGGTGAATAATCTAACGATTTTAAATTACCTTGGTGACCCCTCATAACGAACTAATGTTTGATGTTTTCGCCATATGTAAACGCTTCGGCTCCGTTGTAATTCTTGAATGAATATCCATGCGATTTCTACCGATTATGTGTCAGTTTCATTGTATTGTTGAAATATATCCCAAATGAAGTAGTTTATTGTTAATTTTTCATAAAAAATAAAATATTCCCACAGGCCACACCACCCCTACATAAAATAATATTTCCCCAAAATATGGTCAAATTGAAGTTAACAAGGACAAACAATAAAATGGAGTTTGTGTACTTCCTTCATCCTCAAATTTTAACTCTTCCTCTCTTGTTTTTTTAGCCGGCGGGCTGCCCTAAAAACAAGACTTTCTCTTTCGAAATGAAATTATTATTCTCAAAAAATATTGTCTCGCATAAATTAATGATTTTCACCACTAATTATCAACCACAAGTCCACACAATTTACACCATAAATGTAAAGATATTTAAAAGTTAATTTCGTGTCAAATCTAAAGGAAACAATGATTAATAAAATATATATGTACCACTTCATGAGAATTTGTGTTCTCAGAAATACGTATATGAATAAAATTAAATTTCATTCTAGATAATAACATTACCAAATTATATAAGATTGCAACGAGTCCTAAGAGAAATCCTAACTACAATTGAGCGGAATGACTATGAATTAGTAGCTAGTTGTACATATAAAATTATCCATGCATGCAAGAACTCATCTCCTTTTTCCAATCTCAGAACTAAAATTTTCAGAAGAATTGTTATTATTATACTGAGCCTTATAATCTCTCCAGAATTCATCCACAGATTTCCCCAACAATTCAACAAACAATTCATCACTATAATAATATCTCATCTTATTATTCAACTCCGCGGTAAAACCTTTTTTCAGTCCGTCACAATATATCAAAAACCAAGCCGTAACACCATACCCTTCATCCCACCTCTGACCCGACCCGGGTTTCTCTGTAGCATCCGGGTCATAAAACCCGGATTTTATCATCACATAATCCGCAACCCCTTCAGTCAATCCACCCGGAGCCGTACTGTTCTCAATACCCGACCAAACCACTGAAAAATATGGGTCATTTCATGATACATTAAACAATTGAAATACCATCTTGCTTGTTCAAGTCCAGGTCGAAATTTTGAATGACAGGTGCACTTATGTTTATGTTAGGGCCATTGGTGTAACCTGCGGCGTCTATGAAGTCCGAAATGTATACGGTTAAAATGGGCACGGGTCTCCGGTCGGATGGGTCGGGTTGTTCAAAGATTTCGTATATGAATTGGTTTATGGTTTCCATCAAGTTCAAGGTGTACGAGACTCCGACTTCTTGATCAAATCGGGCTCCGCCTGGGATATTCGGAACATTGTTTATGAGTTATATTGAGTATTTGAAATAACTTGAGATTGGGATATTGTGAAGAACAGAAGAGAATAAGGGGAGAAAAAAGCTAGAAAATTGGTCATGGCTGAAGAGTAATATACTGTTAGAAGTGTTAGATTTGTAATATATATTGACAGGTTTATATAGTAATATACTGTTAGAAGTGTTAGATTTGTAATATATATTGACAGGTTTATATAGTGAGCGTTTTGATAATTTGGTAGAAAATTTGAAATCGTGAAAAGATTAATTTCTGTAGTAAGTGTTGAGATTTCATACGTGGAGTGGAGATTTGAAATGCTTTAAAGCTACGAGCGGTGTGTTTTTGCCCTGTAATTATTACATTAAATTAAATTGCGCAGGATAACAAATTCATAGTTCCAGTAATTAATGCCAAATATCTTGAAATTCTACGTAGTATTCTATCTCACAACTTTTTCACCTTATATGAATTCCAGTATGGACAGACATACAGTTAATACAATTTATGCTTCTAATGTAAGAAAAAGATGTCTATTTAGCTGAAGAGCTCCAATCAATTTTGGATGACCAGAGACTTGAGACTCGATCGAGTAATTACCTCATGAAAACCTAAAACCACAAAGAAGACCACTAAAACAAAACATGCCATCAACTGGCTGAACCAAAATAAAAAATAAAAAAAAAAGGGAGCATTTTTTGTTTTAACTCTAAGAACACAAAAGCTTTTGGTGTATATCAACTTTTAATCCATTACTTTATCTCACTTCCACATAAATTAAGCCTTCACCAAACTCTCTTCATATATTTTTATATTACAATCCAGATTTCCATCCCCACACAAAACATCCAACTCAGAACACAAAGAAATCAAAAAAATTGATCCCTTTAGAATTCCAACCTTGGAAAACATTCAAATCCTGGATCCCCTTATTACTTTGAAACCAACTACAATCGAGGAAATACCTTCACAAAAGTATAAGGTATAGAAGAAAAAATCTAACATTCAAGTTTCATATCCTTGCTATGCAGGTGATTTACAACAAGTTGTTCAGACATAAATACCTATTCCTAAGAAAGCTTACGGCGACATCATGCGGAAAATGTTGCATGTAGGTCCAGAAACCTTTTCAGTATTCTCTCAACTATTAAAAGAAGAGGATACAGAAACATGGGGTATCGAGCCATACGAGTTAGATGATGCTGGTAGCAATTGCATTTATCAAAAAGCCAATGTACTATTGCTTCACAATTTCCCAACAAGCAAAAGGCAGAAAAACTAGCAAATTGAATAGAGTACAAAACTAGCTCCCATACTACAGAGATAAATGTTCAAAATCAGACGACAGCTATATATCAACATCAAAACAGCTTATTTCTAAAGCACAATACATACATGGCCTTGATAAAGGGCATAAGTATCAGTGCGAACTAAATAGATGTCTTCAAAATACCAGAACTCATAAGCCTAGACAAGCCCAACTGTTCGCAAAATACTTGGAAGTCTTAATAAATTTCAACTTACTTAAATAGAAAGCACTCAATCACTTGCTCAATCTAGCAGCACATTCAGATGCTCCGTCCACGGAAGCCGAGTCAGCAGCTGCTGCTACAAAAAGCAAATACATTGATGAAAAATATGGCACAACAAGCAGCATTATTTGCATTCAGTAAATATAGCCTTCTTTGTTGTCCTCAAAAGAGAATTTCATTTTTTGTATTGCAAAAGCATAGATTGTTTTTATATGCAAATTATCAATGCACAACTTCTATTGCAATAAACATATACGCAATTTTCGTAACTTTGACAAGGTTAAATTTAACATTTTTCTGCAGTCAAGCCACGACAAGCATCGCATAACACACTCGGTTAGGATTTGTTTACCTTCTTCAAATAGCTTTTTCACAGTAGCAGGTTAGACTTCCGAGCTTCGTCAAATAGCTGTTAAATGCCGACTACCTGCACAAATAGAAAAACCAAGAACTGAAATATCTGACCACCTAAGACCTGATAAATAGTAAAAGTGAGACAACTAAACTGACCATCAGTGAGTCCTGAAATTTTCTTAAACATTCCAAAGCACCAAAGCCATTTATTGGGCAGTAACAACTCTTAGCATTGTATTTGTACCTTGAACAGACAAAACCTGCCATTGGTTTTCACTAATCAGGTCTTGGCCTCTGTAATTTGTCTTTCACAAGTCTCCTCCCTTTTATGAATCTCACCATTTTTTATACACTTTTATTGGCGTAACATTCCCTCAAACCTGCCTTAAAATGGCAACTAATGACCAACACGGTAACTCTTCCAACGTCAGGATGGTATTGTATCCATTGCCAATGAGATCAACACAACGAACTAATTATTCACATATGGGAATATCAAGACTTCCTCCATATTTATCACCCACAGATGTCTGTAAGGATAGACAAAAGAAGAATACAAACACATTGAAAGAAGACTTGGGTAGAAATAATGGAAGTGCCGAAAAGCAAGAATAACGACTATCATTTTCTTATTAATAGTATTACTATTATTTTAATTAGATTTTTTTTTCTTGGGAGGGGGACATTGAAGGAGAGTAATACAAGGAGCCAGTGGAACCTGCAAGTGAGGAAGTATAATGTTGTAGACTTGTGAAAAAACCTCTGACCTCCCAGTTAACCTGGTAGAGAAGAAAAACTCATCGTAAGAAGAATTAACAGAGAAAGTAAATACATGTATGCACCTTTTGCATGAAACAACATGCAACAAGTTGTATAAAATAGAGGGACAGGATTCCTCCTATTTTCATAATTGCAGGAAGGAAAAGCAGTATATCACAGCATAGACACTCCCTTCCACATAATCAGGGTAAAGGCAAGCAAGTAGGCAACTATAATTTGGTGAACCTTTCGGAAGAAAAAAAAAAAGGACCATCCAAAATAACAGAGGAATATCAACTTGTTAAAACCTACCTGAACAGTGCACTTCGTTATTATAATATTTGGAAGCATTCAAAAAGTAATGTATCTAACAATCATTGTAATGACAGTAATTTGTGCAGAATTCTTACCTTCTTAAAAGGCAAATACAAAGATAGATCTCCTCGATATCAGTTGCAACTTTGAGTTCAACATATTGCTTGAAAAGCTCAGAGAGACAATTAACAGCATTATCTAATCCCTCAATGCCCATCCCCAGAGGTAGATGAATCTCAGAAATCATACGCTGCAGTACAAAAGACAAACAACCACCGGTTCCAAATTGATACATCTTTGCAAACTTATTCAACATGCAGCATTTGCTGGTTTCGAACTTGTCAACCCACAGAGGAGGCCTTCCAATCCAAAGATCATTTTTTGACTCTCCAAATTCAGCCTGGTTATCGATCATGTTACTCGAGGAACCTTTAACAATTTCTGGTGTTCTATGCGGGGGAAGAAGTTCGATAATGTCTTTTCTCAACTCTTCAGGAAGTTGTTGCAACACTGAGCAGTCTACTTGACTTAGAGAAGTAGGCATTAGATTATTTTGAGAGACTGAACCAGACATAACATGAACCGAGCTCTCGTCACACTGCAACTCCTGAACAAAAAAAACATACAGACACATTATAGAATGTAATAAGCTGAAGTTTGATAATGTCCCAAGGCCACAAGGTTAGTGGATGTGAGGATAAGTCAACAGAGCAACTCTCTCTAATGTAGAAAGTCGGAGATTTAGTATGTATAACTTGTCGCTATCAACGTGTGCTTGTTTGTTGGCACATGAACTCTCTCGCATAAATATTTACAGACATAGTAGGCAAACATTGTTGCTGCTAGAGTATGGATTTGGCTACAGTGCCGAACTTTGAACTAGAATGAGTAACTATATTGCACATCAATGAAATTAAACATAACATTAAATAAAATATATATATACAAAGATGTCCAGGGAACTATTCATGATGCTAAAGACATACATTGTTCGCATCGGTCTGTGCAATCTAACAAGCAAAATTTGATTGGAAGTCAGGACTGAACTGCTTGTGAACTCCCCAATTGACTACATCAGACTTATGAGCTTGCCTAAACGTATGCTCAGCATGTACAGAATGACACCAATTTATTATCTTCCTTTTGGTGATCAGGTGGAGGGGCAAGCTCCAGCAACTATCGGGATGGAATTGTATGCTAAATCCACATCTCATTAACAGTATATATAACTTATGCCTTCCTTCCGATAAATAGGCACAGAATGGGCCAGATGGGTCCACACTAGGAAGTCTTAACAAACTTTGGATGCTAAGCCAAATGAATGTAACAACTAAGCCAATCCACTCTCTTTACATTTATGTTGGCGTTGAAAGCAATTTTGAAGACTAATCGGTTGGTTGCACAATGAAAACTATCCAGTCTCAGGTCACTGGTAAACTGTTGCCGTGACAGATATTATTTATAGGTCGAATCTTAAGGGAAGTTATCACATCCAACAAACTAGAAAAAGTAAGAGTGCAGCCAATACCTCATTTGCCCCAGTGATTGTATTTGAAGCAACCAGATGAGCACGGTGAGATTCTGTTTCATCAGCTGCTACACCTATATCTAACAGCATCACTTCCATGAAGCACTTACTCCCAAAAAAATAATAGCAATGAAAGCAATTTTAAAAGCTTTACCTTCTCCACTTGTGAGTGGCACAGCATGCATGATATTTGCATTAATAACTTTGCCTTTGTATTCTGAAATGAAACCTAATAACTTCCCACCATACATGTCATTAATTTCTGAAACCACTTCAGGTGGCAGAGACTCAATAACTGCTACATCTAGATCATGAAGAGGAGGGAGGGTCGCAGTCTGGGATACATCAGATACAGAGCTGGACAAGCCAGCACCTCCTGGAGCAGAGGGTTCTGCTGTATCAGAGCACGGAAGAACCTGAGCTTCACCATTACTCAATCTCCAAGTATCTGTCATGAAATAAACAACCATCACTTAAGATTTGATTCCACATCATAAATATATTTTAATCATATAGGCTATGTTTGATTCTTGGATTACAGTGAGTAAAACGCTAAGGAAAATGTTTTCTCTTGCATCAAATGATGCAACGTTGAGCTTCATTTCTTGTTCATTTGCATTTTACTCACTGAAATCCATAAACCAAACATAGCCATAAAGAATGCTTTCTTGAAATGTCTCAAATCTTCCTAGCTTTTACACAAAAACATTATATCTACACTAGTAATACTGTAGTTCATTATTTACAGAAACATGTTTGATAAGAGTTACAACAGAAAAGGTAGTGATGCTGATAGCAACATAGTTGAGGAAATCTTTAATAATGCATGCCTGGAATATGGGGCCAAAAGTTACTCGCATCACACTATTAACTTGAGTCTTGCGGTGAAAGCCAGTAATAATGAGGCTGGACAAACATGACCTTAAGTGCAGTCTAGAGGTGGTCTCATGACCTAAAGTGGGAAGAGGTAATGAAATAAGCTAGAACTACAGCTGGAATTTAGTAAAAAAGGGCGAAACAATTTAGAGGTGGCAAAAGAGGCTTTAGGCCTGTTTTAGGCCTCCAGCAAAAAGTATAGTGAAGTAGAATAATGATGATTTAGAAAGAAAGAAAAACAAAACTCAAAAGAGATACCAACGACAGATGATAATAGCCAAGATTACTCACAGAACCTACATTGGAAAACCAAACCAGAAAATTTTGATAATCTAGCAGCTACCTGAACCAATTAGACAGAAAACTGCAACCAACTTTGCTCAAGATAACCAGCATACAATCTTGTAGCCTATGAGAACACTTATTAGTTAAATCCCAGAACAAAAATATTATCGACCACACATACCTTCCATTAGACAACAAACACTTCTTAGCGGACATTAGATGGCGTCTAATTCAAGGCCTCTATTCAAACCACACAATATTCTACGGCATCAAGAAGAATCATCTTGAAATATTTAATTAACAGACCACAATGTTGCATTTCAAAAAAATTAGTACCAAAATAAAGATACAGCATAAGTGACTACTTCAGAAATCCTAAGGTTAAGTTCACACACATCTGCGGAAAGATGCTGGAAGGAAATATTGACAGTTATGACGAGTTGGTGAATGCTCTAAATGGGAAATTGGAGGGTAGGAAAGTGAAATTCATTCAGGTCAAATATCACAGCTGGCACACAATCTTTTAGAGAACATGATTTATCTTACAACATGAAACGATCAATTAAAAATCCAAATTAACAATATTCTTAATATATTGTAATTCCAAAATTAGATATTCTACTTGATGACAAATATGAAACAATTTGAAGTGCCTTTACTTTACCTGCATTATCATGGTTGGGGACTACTCGAACATTTTTTTGGTCTCTGGCCTTTACTGATGATGAGACAATCCAAGAAACAATGGAATTTCGTTTTTGGACTTCAAAGCAAAGTAAATAATTAGCTCATAAATGGAACAAAGTGACCACAAATACGGAACATGCAAGAAATATTCATTCGAAAAGTATTAATTGCTGGACTGCTGAAAAGTTAAATTGATGTCTTTTGAATAATTTAATTACTCTTAGGCTAATGATTATCAAATCAAGAGTGACTAATGATAATCGAATCAAAAGTGCTCAGCTGTTTATTTTTATTTTACAGAACTTATACAATAATATTCCAACAAAAACATATAAATGTACACCAAGACCAGAATATTTATTGGTCAATACCTTGTCTAACAATAAACAACAAAGAGTAGAAATGCTTGACAACGAGTTGATCACATTTACAGCACGTACCTTGTTTGCCATCATCTGCACCTTCAAGTTTCGAGACCTGCAAGCCCACGCCTCGAACATCCTTGACATCTGGCATGGACATTGAAGTATTATCCGTAATGGGAAAAGGAAAATGGACACACAAAAAAAGCAGTTCAAATATGGCCAAATTACAGAGAGGCCAGTGTACAATTTTCTTAATCTTTGGGTGCTAGGAGGACCAAAGGACAAGTGACGTTCTTCAAGAAGCATTTGGACTTCATCTAGTGGTTCGTCCCAAACCACAAGCTTATCAAGCTGATGATGTAGGTTTGCCATTTAATTTCCATCTCGGTGTGTCTTAGGCTGGTGGCAAAAATCACACCAACGATAATCTTTCTCTCTCCCTTTCATGGTTTCAAGTGTATAAAAAATGACAGCAAAGATTACTAGCTGGAGGAATGAGCGGCGCTGGACTAGAGGCAAGATGGCAGGGCACGAGCGACTGGCCGCTGCCGGCCTGTCAGCTGCAACCAATTGGAAAGACAGAGTTGCCAAAGAGCCGCACAGTGGCGAGTGACAAAAAGACATGAAAAATTAGGTCTCAGGACTGTGACCAGGAATGTACTCCGCAAAGATTTGGTAATGAAGACCGAAATCTCTGGGAATGATGTCCGGAAAAAAACCAGTAATGAGAGTAATAAAACAGAAAATTAGAGCTTCATATCTCATTAACATAATGCCATCGGTTCAAAGAATCTCTCTACATACTTTAGAGACTTGTTCTCACGTAAGATTCTTTAATGATCTCTCTCAAATTCTTTGACTTCGTTGCATTTGTTGATGTTCACAACCATACTTATAGTAAACTTAGATCTAATGGCTCGTAAATGTGTATTTCTTAGTTACTCACCTACTCAAAAAGTGTTCAAGTGCCTTGACCCTATTACTAATCGAGTCAACGTGAGTATGGATGTTACCTTCTTTAAACATCATATTTTTCCCTCAAAGAAAAATAGAAAATGGCAATTCAAGTAATACAACCATATCAAACAGAGGTTTTATCTCATGAACATGATATGTCAAAAAAGCATGTGGAGAAGTAATGTTTGAGAAGAATCATATTAGTTATTAGGTAAAGGATCCATCTGAAAACCATGTTGCCAAAAGAAATAAGTGAGTTCCCAGTGTGCTAGATTCACTTTTAAGTTCAAGTTGGTCAGTAAGTAAACATGTCTTAAAATTGCAAACCTTGACAAAATAAAAGAAATTCAAGTAAGAGCAATAGACTACCTAAGTTGAAATACCCAAAGAGCTGAGTGGCCAACCTCTGAAGCACGTCCACATCATTCGTCGCCATTGGGATCTAATTGGGAATGCTATTAGCTAAGAACAAGTGCAAGGCTTTCTGAAGATGATCAACTTAAGAACAAAGATGGAAGCCAAGTACTATATTACCGTTGTTGTATGGCTAAGGTTCACGCATTCTCCACATCCCATATACTTTACTGGCTCCCCAGCTTCACGTCTTCTCTTCTTTATCTACGATAAGGACTGACGTTAATGCTTCAAGCATTTAAGGTTTGATTCAATGGCTTACTACTCAGATACTTTTTTCAGGTATAGAAGGACATTAGCATCATACTTCACTGTGGCATTCAAAAAAAAAATCTCACTACTTTGAGAAACAAGCACACACCTTCAGAGTAAAAGACCGCCCTTGCACTCTGCATCCTTGCAGTCGTAGAGCTACCTCCTTGCACAGATTCTTTAAGAAATGCTGAGTCTAAAATCAGAAATCAGTTAGCAAATTGAATTTTCAGATATAGAAAATAGTTAATTCAACAATGGACAACTAACATCATTTAGATCTCGAAACCTCACACCCCAGTTTACTTCCGCCCCAATTGATTTGCTCTCCTGCAAATACAGAAAACAGAAAAGAAAAAAAAGGCGCTCCTGTATAAGTTTAAGTTTAAGATGATAGAAGGAATATAGATAAAAGGCAGGATAATGTAGCAGATACACATGCAGACTTCTATCTAGACGGAATTACCAATCCTGTGAAGCATTCTTCATTAATGAAAAGTATGAAATGGCACCAAAAAATTAGCACAATGTGATTCACTTTTACAATTCATCAAAACCATAAGAGAGATTTTATCTGCAAAATCTTATCAAGATGTCAGCAAACTTGGTTACATTCTCTAATGAACAAATATGAAATGGCACCAATACAGCTGCTAAACCATAAGGCCTTAAAAGCAATCTGCAGTTTGAATCAATCGTATTGAACATGCCAACCCGTAAGAAATGGAACTTTTCTCACTATCCATGTATTCCATTCACAATCACATATATGTTGAACAGGCATAGCCCAACAAATACCCTAGATTCTGCTTGAACAGACTTGCATTACATCTCGTATTTGAAACATGTACACCAATAAAGAAAGACAGCATGTTATTCATATCAACTTCAACTGGCATAAATAGTGAATGAATTGATCTGTGAAAATATTCAACATCTGCATGATATCAAGGCTAATCTATAAGATTATGAAGCTTGAACTCTGCAAACAAATCAACTGAGATCATGCCAGGTGAAGTATAAATGCATCTCACCTGAATCACTCCAACCAGTCGGTTGTCTATCCCTCTACTATAGTTCCAGAGCATCTCTCCAGTTTTCATTCCAAAATCCTTCTGAAGGGACTCCTGGAAACATCAGAAAGTGTCAAGTCAAGCAGAGAAAAAAATCTTCTTTATTTTTTATTAGAGAAGATATTTTATTTCGTAACATATTCATATGAAGCACAACCTTAATAGATATGATTAGACTGCATACTTCAATAATCAGTTCTCATGAAGTAACATAAGAAAATTGAAATTTACAAATAAAAGCATATATAAGTAATACAAGACATATACTTCCAGAGTCACTTCAGATCTCAGTTAGCCCAAAACGCATTATGAATGAAACAAAGGAATAATAAATATTCAATTGAACTCTTCCAGGAGTAAATTATTTTCTAAAAATGAGAAAGATAACCAAATTACTTTTAAACTTAAACCTGCAATTTTACATAACTTAATGCTTATACAATCTGTATGACGTATGTAACTCCCAGGGAAAGAAAAAATGACAAATAGTCTGCATCTTTAAATTCTTGACTGTTGTACAGGAAAACAAATTGCTACTGAGAGAGAGAGACGACAAAGACAGATGCAAAAATAAGAGTTACAATGATGTTTAATCAAATAATTTCACTTGAGTTAAGAGTTGAAATCTTAAAATGTTATCAGAGTATAGAAAACTCCATGGGAATGGAACTAGAAAATGCCTGAAGAAATAAAAGGCAATTTTTCAAGAGGGAACACCTTAGGGAAGCCATAGCTCAGCAGGACATTACGGTGAATTTTACAGTACCCAAGTCAAAAAAACACCAAGCTACAGATACCCTGAACTATTTCGAGATAAAATAAGGTAATGATGCCTGGAAAGAGTTATGACAAACAAAAGATTGTGTTAGAGTTAGAGTTATAGCATGAGTTTGAGTTATAGCGTGTTAGGAGTATTAGGTTTAAGTTGGATATTTTGGTATTTATGGAGTCTTATCTCTTTGTATAAATACCCCTTCTTGGGTTCATTATTAATAACATCTTTACATCTTTTCTCTTATACCAGATTGCATCAAAATCAGAAAACCCAATCCACTTCAAGATGGAAAAATACCTTGGTGAACATACGCAATTGTCCACAGGTTTCAATTTGCCTTTTCTTCAACTTTTCCTCCAAAACATGACCAATTCCAGGAAGTGCCTTAACTGGAAGTGAGCATAAATAACCATCGACCTGAATATTCAAGATGATCAAATCATCAGTAAGGATTGTCTTAACCAAGGGTGCATAAGCATACACTGGCCAAAACATATTGCACGAACTTCATACCTTTTCCGGAGGAATATAGCACTGCCCATTTGGTTTCGCAGTTTTTGTAGCAAGGCGAGCCATAAGCATATTTCCTGCAATTCCTACACTTGCAGTGCATCCTGTAGTGTCTATTATCTCTTGTCGGATAGTTGAGGCCAAAAGTTGAGGGTCATCCACTTCCGATTCAGAGACATCTAAAAATGCTTCATCACAGCTGACAGCCTGCATAAGAAACTATTACAAAAACTGCAACACTGAAACAAAAATAGCTTTTTAATTGCATCTCATGCCTAGACCTGCACTTTGTCGCAGTGCTTGTGCAAAATCTCATAAAATTGATCTGCTACCTGTAAATGAAGAAATTCATGTAACATTAAGACCCATGTGAATTGTGATCCAGCATAAAAGAAAGAGATATGGCATAAACTATCAAAATGTTAAATTAGATTTCAAAAACTGGAAATATACCTTCTCATAAGCTCCAAAATCATATGGAACTATCACAAGCTGGGGGCATCGGGTCCTGGCATCTTTAACAAACATTCCTGCCTTTACTCCTGCAGAGATGCAAGAGGTCACTTATGGAATCAATGTACAAATGTAATTACGTAACACGAGCCCAACCATGATCTCGAGCAGGATAATTGGCAGATGAAATTTCGGCAGCACCACGGGCATTATCTGAATGGCAAACAGCAACAGGTTTGGCCAATAAATCAGGATGATTCCTGATTACCACCGAGACAAAGAAGCAATCCTAGAAACATTTTTAACTTAAAGTCAATCGATTCATAAAAATGAGTAATCTGGGCTAGGGAGCGCCATTAACTGACAATTGCCAAAAAGCATAGTTTACCATATCTATGTGTATTATGGCAGATTTCTGATTGGCTGCAGCAGTATCGAGACTACGACTTTTGTATTTGAACAGATTAGATGAGCTGGGAAAACGATTACGATATCGGTTTCTCCAAGTACCAATAAAATGCAGCCTAGAACTCTGGAAAAGGTAATAGATATAATTAGGATGCCATTACTGTCTCATAAAACTAAATAAAGCCAGAAAATTTCAACTAGAAGTTAAATGCAGACCAGTTTCAGAGCAAGCAAGTGTAAAAATTTAACTGAAATAGTAAAGTAACTAACACAGTTGGACAAAATAAAGTTTAGCAGACTGAAGCAATATTGGCAAATAAGAAATGACTCTAAATGACATGGACACCTAAGACAAAAATTCTTCCAACAGCTGGAACAATTTCTAACAGATCAAAAATGACAAAGACGGATATTCATATCTAGAAGAAACTATGCTCAATGTGAGTTCAGGAGAAGTTCAAAAAGCAAATTAATGAAATATGACTAGCAGAAACTGTGAAAGCAAACGAACATAGCAGCAGATGAAGAAATAAAGGATATCCAATCTGCATTTAGGATTAAATCCAAATTCAACTATAACTAAGATCGTGACACTGGTATCTGCACTAAATCACCTATAAGTGCGGAAAATATTAAAACAGAGAAGCAAAAAGATAAGTTAGTCCCCAGTTCATTGATGAGAAATTCTAGAGATTCAGGCATAACAATATTCAGAGAAGCACAAGCGCGAAAAGCTGAGAACATCAGTCAATGAACCAGATGACAACTCCTCTCAAGTATCAAGTTAACTAACCATTCAAACAACATCCTATATGTCAAAATTAGATGCTGCTTCTTAAATATTACATGTGGAGCACCACAAATAGGCCCGTTTTAGCAGAAACAGAAGTTCTTAATGAAGGCTTTGAAAAATCAGTTTTTGGGAGTTATAAGCATAGATTTATATGATCAGCCATATGACAGTCAGCAGAAAAAAAAAAAAATACAACACTACAGAAAATTTCCATATATTTAGCTGTACTTTACACAGTTTCAAAATTGTGCTTAAATAATGAAGCTTGCCATTGGTCTATTCACATTCGTATATCTAAAGAAAGTTCATATATAGGAATCTTAGAACTGCTTGAAAGAAAGAACAGAACTGCCGATTACCTTGAAATAATTTTCTACAAAATTAGGATCTGCAAGCGTTGAGTGGCGCTGATTGGGAGGGAATTCGGTTTTCGAGCTTGAGGCTTCATTATTATGAGTACCCAAGTTATTATTGCAAAGTGAAACAGAAGGCTCAAAGGTACTAGATGTGGGCTTACAACCAGAATTCCTCCCATCTAAAGGTGAAGTATCAATCATTTCAACTCCTTCAATTTCACAAGTGCTTTCTACGCTGCAAGCTGGCTCTTCAGTTATGTCGTTATCATTGTCCGTTGGCAAAAGGTCTTCAGGCTCTCCACTGCACCTGTCTTTTAACTGCAAGATTGAGTTCGCTTCAGATAGACTTGAATCCACCTTATCCAATGATGTGATGTCATTCTCACATATTGATTGACCATTAACAAGTCGATCAGTAATCTCAGATACTCGGCTGCTTTTTAAAGTAAAGAAGGCAGACAGTTTTGGTTGGTTGTCATTCTCAGCTGCAAGCTGATCTAGCTGATAAGGAACCCCTGCAAGACACAAGCATGATGGAAATCAAATTATTTATTGATAACCTCAGAACTTCCGTAGAATCAAGGAGCAAATAAATTGGCATATGAAAAACTAAACTAAGTGAAACCTTAATAAGTATGGTCATAGTCTACAGTACCTTATTAACAATGTGGATCTAAATTGTATATACAAGAGGCATAGGAAGAAAATAACACTCCCTTTGTCCCTACTCTCTCCCTACATTTTTACTCCTATTTCCATTTTGGACGTCCTAAAACAAGACTTCTTTTCTTAAACTGAAATTATGTTTTTTCAAAATTACTCTAAAAAGTAATGTTTCGACATCATTAATTTTCATCCACTAATTTCAAGAGCATAAATATCAAAATATCTAAGAATTTCACTTTTCAATTTTACGTAAAACTCCATGCAAAAAGTAAAAGGAGCAAGAAAAAAGGGACGGAGGTAGTATATAGGCTTGTTGTGTTGTGTCGTGTTAACTACATGTTCTCATATAAACTACACCGGCTAGCGATGCTATACAATTAATCCAAAAATACAAATATTCTATGTCAAGGAAAACAAAAATAAGCCAGTTGGACAACAAAGTTGACAAATTCAAGAGAGAAACAATTATTGAGAACATAATAATACATTAAATCCAGTCAGATCCAATATCATCACCAGTCAACCCATTCTTATATCAGGTAAAACTTCTAGCGGTTTTCATGTTTTTAATCAAGAAGAGAGGGAGGCATTGATCCAAAACTTCCTAGATGAACTATAAATCAGACTTTAATTTTTGAATAACAAAAAAGGGCAACCATACTATCCCTACAAATAAACACTTACAGCTCAAAAGTTTATCTGCAGCAACAGAATCCAGCACCCATGTGGGTTTAACTACTGGAAGCCCACCACTGAATGCCCTATATCAATGACAAATGATCTTTCTTAAATACAAAAACATCATTATGTCAGTTTGACATATAAACTCATTAAAACAGCAAAATGAACCTCAAATTTTTTATTTTACTGTCAGGGAGGTTACTGCAGATTATATGAGTGACACGATGTCTGGAAAAATAATTCTCAAATCGTCCTCCATACTTCAACATGTATCCTCGAAGCTCCTGGAGAAAGATTGTGCTAAAACATCACTCACTCAAGTGCTTGAAGCTAAGGAAACACAACTGTGTTTCCATATAAATCGCGAGAAGCAGCAAATATCTAGGAATATTCATATCCCTAAGTGCTTAAGATATTCTAAATTGACCAATTTTCGCCATCTCCGGAGAAAACACTGGAAATAAACGACTTAATACATATTTATAATGAAAACAGAATCCCCTCAAGCATAAGAATACAAATTTAACCTGACTTGAAGGGACAGTATATCCATCAACAAAAATTGAAACACCGCAAAATATAGACTTCCCAGTACGGGTACCACCATGAGAAGAGCTTGAGGCTGCGGCGTCAAACTGTTCGTGCAGTTTTTGATTCTTCACAACCATGTAACTAAACCAATTATCCAGAAACCATCAAAAAAAAAATAGAAGCATAAAATAATGTCATTTAAATTACAAATTTCAAACATCGATATTCAAGAAAGAAGATGTTTATATCTAGACACGAATATGTACGTATACATGTAAAGAGACCTGCCAAAATCTGAGAAGGGCGAATTGCTGAATCCAGAGCGAGAATTGGGGCCCCAAGCCATGCCTAGGGTTTTCTGAGCGGTCTTCTTCTTCTTGCTTTTATCATCAGCACTGCTGTTATTACTGGAAGAGGAAGGGTTTGAGGAGATCGATTTGAAGCTTCGCTTCGACTTTGAGTTCGAATTAGAACTCATTTCCGCACACAAAAATATGTACTATCTTGAACTGATAACAGGTAATTAATTCCACGGAAATTTGAAAGATTTGTTGAATTATTTGAAGAAATTTGATAGATTTCTATACAGCTTTGTGTTTTCTGTGATGAGGTTATCCCTTTGACATTCGTTTTGATTTCTTTTATTTATATCTTGATCCATCAAAACTTTGCAGGGAAAAGTATTTAAATGAGGCGGCAAAGGGATTGGAATGCCCGACAAAAAGATAAACTAATTATTTTATATATAGGGATAATCACAGGACCTCCCACGAGGTTTGGGGTAATTATTGTCCAATCCCCTCGCAATTTCATAATTACATCCACCTCCCCCGACGTTTCAGAAACCTTACAAAACCCTAACGGACCTTGACGGAATTAGACGAAAATTGTGAAATGACTATAATGCCCTCGCCATATTTAATTAAAAAAAAAAACATGAAAATATCCTAAAAAAATCTTCTCCCCTGATTGACTACTTTGCCCCTGACTGCCCCTTCACATTCCCGCTCAAAACAGACCTATACACACAACCTAAACACCAAACCCTTATTCTTACTCAAAAACCCTTCTTCTTCCCCAAGTATTGCGACCACCATTGTTGCTCAAACATCAAAATTCTTCAACACCAGAGTACAAGCAAGGGGGAACCCGTATCACCATACTTTTGCAAGACCCATTTGACGTGCGATTTTGCGAAGGAAACCCTAAGAAAACAAAGGTAAAATAAAATAAAAATCCATTATAATTTTTCATATCAATTTTTTCATTTTTTTTGACGTATTTGATCAATGCATGTGTATTTCTTCTCAAAAAATCAATTTTTCTGTTATCTAGGGTTAGAAATCGACTACTGATCACTGTTTTGTCAAACTCTTCAACCACTTTTTTTTTTAAAGATTTTAGTGTGATTTTGTATGTTATGTATTTTGTTGGTTTGATATTTAGTGATGAAGTTCTTACATTGTGATATTTTTAGTGTTGAATATTTACATTGTGTTCATTTTTCCATGTACAGAGATAATGTCTTATGATATTTTAGTCCACTACTTGGATGAGGTTTTTATCTTGAAAAACATAAGGTCCATGAACTATAAGTACATGGACCTATTTCATGATGTTTGTGAAGTTGCCTTGAGGAACATGTCATCAAGAGTTAATACTCTTATTGTCATGAGCTACAGTGATACATTCTTGGGCAGGACTGGAAAATGTAGGTTGTGGGGAGATACGGATGTCTACAATATGTTTGAGAAGAATAAGATGAAGAGGACTATTAACTTGTTTGTCCAAACATTTGAGAATGAAGAATATGGTGAAGCTAGTGAAGGTGAGGAAGGTGATTTTAGTACATCTACTGATGAAGGTGATGAAACTGATGAGGGTATAATGGATGGTGATGAAACTGATGAGGGTGAAATGGATGGTGATGAAACTGAAGGGGGTGAAAATGAAGGTGATGAAACTGGTGAGGGTGAGATGGAAGATCCTAATAATGTCACAAGGGGGGGAAATGTTGGAACTGAAAGAGTTGATGGGGTTGAAAATAATGTAGAAAATGGTTATGGGGAAGCTGGAAACAACCAGGGGGTAATCCTAAGCTTGCAAAGAAAGGAAAAGAGGTTTCAAATGAAGATGAGGCATTGAGTGATTACCAATCTGATGATCATTGTGAAACTTATTTGGAGTGTAAGGAATGATAACTTTTTGATGATGGTAACTTTTGGGTAGTTTTTGTTTGCATTTTGGATGATTGTTTAAGTTTTCTGGACATTTTGGATGAATCTGTTATGTTTTGAAACCTCATGGAGGTATTTGTAATTCACGATGATTGGTATTTATGGGTTGGTTATTTATGAGTTATTTAAATATTATTATTTATCATTATTTTAGAATTTGTGTATTAGAAATTTATTATCATTTATCTATTCAATTTGCAAAGTAGTTTCATTTCACAAAAAAATATGAAAAAAGTAATTTAATCATGAAGTACATATAATTTTTTTTTAAAATAGAATATGCATTTAATTTGCAGTTTATTTTGTAAAAAAATTGAAAATTGTATTTTTAATATAAATATCTAGCAATAGACTAACTATAAATTTGGTGTAAAACTATAACATTTACATCCATGCATAAAAATATATATTACAATGACAACCCTCCCATGAACCAAACGTAACTATGCATGCAAAGGGTATAATTGTCCACAAGAGTTGCTACAATAAACGTAAGGGTAAAATGGGAAATTCATTAAAATATTGATGCTGACGTCAGCAAAAACTAACGGAACCCTAACGGATGTAAGGTTTCTAAAACGTCGGGGGAGGTGGATGTAATTATGAAATTGCGAGGGGATTGGACAATAATTACCCCAAACCTCAGGGAAGGTCCCTGTAATTATCCCTTATATATATTGTCAAAGAACCTTTTCTTTATCGTATTAAATTTCTTTAACTTAATCTCAAGAGATAAGAGATGAGGATTACCCAATGTTTTATAAAGTGAATTTTGTCTTAGACGAGGATTGTTCAATGTTATATAATTAAAGTAAATGAAAACGACTATTCATTTCATTAAAAAATGTAAAACAAAAGTTGAATAGAATATTCAATCCATAATTTTAAGTTTCAAATGTCCTTAAAATGAACTCACTTAGTTTTAGGGGCAGAATTTATAGAGCATCTTTTAGTTAATAATCATATCATGATCTAAACAAGTGGCTACCCGGCTGATATATATATATATATATATTTGAGCTGGTAGTGTAAATTTCGGAGAAAACAAAGAAACGACATAGCATAGAGCTTTAAACAACGTCGTTTTACTGGGTGTGGGATTAAAAGAAAAGGGAAAAGAAAAGACAAGCACTGTAGCAAAGTCCATTACCTTCTTATATGATATAATATATATATATATATATATATTCTTTTTGTTTCTCAGGATGTATTCACTTTTGAGGCATATCAAATATATAAAGCGGAAACTTCTTCCAACATGAATTCAAGTTTAGGTTCGCTACCTTATATTAACTAATCTCTTCCACTCGACCAATCACCTGTTGGTACAGCTGATATATACTAGTACGTAGAACTACAAATTAAACAAGCAACAAACATATCTACTTATACAATAAAAATAATAATCATAATCAAGAATAAAAAAGAGCGCCTTGATAATGCATATAACTTGGTTTAAACTTCCAAAAAATGGGCAGATATTACATACTTCCCATTTTTCTTGTACCCCTACCATCTTCATCTGGCTTCTAACACAAAACTGGGGCCAAAATACAAAAATATAAAGGAAAATAAAACACTCACAAACTAATTCCTTTTTTGTCTTTCTACGACCTACATCAAAATATTTACCACCTTTTTTTTTAACATAATTACATTTCATGCAAAACAAAATGTTCCAAGTGTTCGTTCATTGTCATAGATCAAGTTGAGGAAACATTGTTGACCATGGCGGCAGATGACCACAAATCGGCACCATTTGAGTCCGCAACATGCAGGGTTAGCTCCACAGGCACGAGACATAACCCTCTGCTTCTCAAATCATCCTTTCTTCTTTCAATTAATTCTTTGCCCTATCCAAATCAATGACTTATTGAAGATTAATAATATTACATGAGAAAAAATTAAATGACACATATTGAAGATTATTACACGAGATTAAAAGAAAATATATATATATATATATACGTACAGCTCTTTGGAGAGGGGCAGAGGAGGGTGACAAAAGCTGCAAGTATGGAGAACACAAGACTTGAACCTGATCTTGCAAAAATCTGATGTAACCTAAAGCTTCATGAAGCACGGAAGCTGTATCTGTCTGCATGAATTCCCCGGAGTATGGGTTAATATTACAATCCATGCAATTATGTACATCTACCTTAGTTTCATATATAAATCAAAAGAGACTAGACAAACTTTTAACAACATAATTAGCTGCTAATATATATTAATATAAGTAACATAATTTGCATAAAAACACTGAAATTTGAGCAAGACACAATACAATCCATATCTTTCCATCAAATTTGGGTTAGTATGTGTATATATATATACTTGTCAATCTGTGTATTTTCAAAAGATAAAGTGGTGTTGCATCATTACTTTAGGAATGTATATGTAGCTTTTTTGTAGGGAAAAGTTCCATTTTAGAAAAAGTGAAATTTCGTTTTGGAAAATGTCGATTTTGTCCATCATTTAAAATGACATTTGACTCCATTCAGCTGCATGTCCCAAGAAAGATGACTGTATATGAAAACAAAAAGCTAGCCACTCCAAGAAAGACATAATGGGCAACTTAACTCTTTATCATGCGGAGTATAAAAATAAGCAAAAAAAAAAAATGCAGAACGACTCAATAAGGTAGTGTTGAATAGGCACGGAGAAATGAAGGGCTCAAGATATACAATCCCGCAAATAGAGAATCTTTGAGATTTCTGATGTAATGATATAGTCGCCTAAAGAAAAACAACAAATTATGGTTTAAATGATTAAAAGAACCTAGCATACATAATTGTTGGAAAAATTATAAAAATATCAACACGATATCTCATCAATTTTGAAATCTCAACATGGAAAAGGCAACTAATAATATGAATTAGTATTATAAAGAAATAATTTTCTTGGAGTACCTAGAGTTGTTAAAAATATGATAAACAAAGGGATTCTTTTAAATATGTATAATCACTAAATATTTAGGCCTAAATAATCAGTTACTTTACATAAGATAAAATAAATTAACACAAAAATGGAAAATTAAAATCAACCTTCCCAAAGGGTGACACGAGTTGTTGCAATGCTGTGATTCTTTCCCCAAGTTTCTCCTTCTTATTAACCTATAAAAATCAACAAAATCAAAATAATTGATAAACAAACCGAGTATAATTTAATTTAAAAAACAATGAAGTATTTAAATCACACATTGTAATGGATAATATGCAAATTAACCTTTGCATGGCCGCCGGTCACAGTAGAATTATCGGACTTTAACTTCTTACTACTCCTCTGACTTCCGGTCGGGGCTCCGGCATGAACTCCCGGATTCTGAACCCATTCACTACCCGACCCGTCTCTTTTCCTCTGCACCATCCCAAAAAACCAAACTTCAAAAACAGGGCAGATATAAAAAAATTACCAAGAGAAAAACATTTTTAGCACTACCGACATTGGATTTAGGCAATGTGGTATTTTCAGTTGATGCAGAACCCGTGCATGTCAACCCGGATTTCTGACCCGTATTCGTGGCATTTGCATAATCACCAAAACAGAGCATTTTCGGACAGTTATTATTACTATCATCAGATGATGAAAAAGAAGAAGACGTAAAAGTACTAAAAAACCCATCTTTTTCAAGACCCGGAATTTCTTCTGCAAAAAGCAACTGTGAGTAGCACCCGGGTTGTAACGGGTCCTCCTCAAACCCGCCATTACCCGCCATTGTCAAACACTAGCTAGATATATAATAATAATGGAGTTAAAAAAGAAGAGGTATTAAATGACTTATAGTAGTAATTTAATTTATGGGAGTAAACAACGGAAGCTTCTTTCAGTTGCTTTTCGTCTTCTTCTAATTTGGAGAGTTCAAAATAGGAAAAGACAGAGGCTATATAGCTACAAGCTAGGCTATAAGTCTTAGCTCTGTTCTATTTATGTGTTGTGCTTTTCAACTCTATTAATTTCTCTCTCTTCTCTTTCTCTTTCAACATATACATACATTTTTGTATATGTATGTGTATAAATGATGATTTGGGTTTTATCAATGTAAGTCTTGGAATTAATGGAGTTATAGAGGCAGTTACTTTATTTCGAGAATGGAAGAGAAGACAGGAAGACAGGGGAGCTTTGGTAATGTCGTCTCAGTCAAAGTGTAGAGAAAACCGTGATTTATTTTTTATTTGTCCAAAGCAAAGTGGCGAACCGGGTTCATGAATTAAACCCGGTTTTTGTGGAGGTTTTGGACCCGGTTTCCTATATGAAGTGGAAGGCGTGGCGGTAGCGCCCAGTGAATGTGGCCCACTCGTCTTGCATGCATGGCATGACTCATCGTGATATACATGCATCTGTGATTTTCTTTTCCTTATTATATGTTAATCCATTTTTGTTTAGAGATTTAATTTATGGCCATAAAAAAAGCCCTTTTTTGGTCAACAAGGAAAACACAAAAGAAATGATAAAAAAAGGGGGTCGATGTTTTAGGTGGTAAACGAGTCCACTATTGTCGAATAATGTATTGTTTAAATTATCTTTATTTGAATTTTATCTCGTTTGTTTGAGTTTGATTTGATTGTTAATAAATAAATTTCAATTAATTTTCAATTTTATGAAATAAGCTTGAGTTGAGTATCCAACTGTTCGAATTTTTACATGTATTTTTTGTGTTAATTTTTAACTTATTGATCCAAACGCGGACCTAAATTAAGAAATTGTCAAACGAAAAATAATTTTCAAGATCATGATATGTATAAGTCGAGATTAAACGAATTTTTATCAAACTAACTCAAGTTGGATATCAAGTAAATTAGTTCATGTTTTTTTTTTTTGTGGGTGTGTTTTAAATTATAGAATTTCACTACGTGTGAGAAAAGAACGTAGAAAGCGGGTAGAGATCTGCAAACAAACTGACAAAAAATAAGAGGATTTTCCCAGTTAATTAATCATAAATCCCATAGCCCTGCCTGCCAGACATCTTTGCTCCAAGCCCTATGTGTATTTCCCCAACACACACACACACACTCCTTCGTCTCTCGTCCTGCGTTAGCAAATCAACATTTGACCACATTATAACCACTGTAATTAGTAGATCTCCTGGAAAATCCCAAACAAGATCAAAATTCAACCGCATTAAAGTTACTCCTACTTAAAAAGTCTGTACAATTTAATTATTATAAGATAATCTGTTTTTGTTTTTTCTTATCTAATTATATTATAAGAGTATAATAAGTCACAAAATTGTTCATATATTTACATATATCTTGGTCAATATATTTAGCTACGTTATTACTTATTACTATTAGATTTAGATTCTTAATAAATCCATAAGATCTATCCGTCCCCATTTGTTTCAGATTGAACTATTTTTAAACAGACCAAATCTATGAAATCTTAAACTGATTAAATCTGAACAAATTGAATTAGGTTTGAAACACATCAAAATTAAAATCTGGTTCGTTGAAACCAATACCAGGAACGAACTCTCAAAGTATATATATAAGCTACTAATAACATGTGTAACCATAAAAAGCTAAATCATCTAGCTAATTTTGATGATTCTTTAGAACAATCAGTTAATTTTCAAAATCATATAAAAGAAAAGGTTTGCCACAATTTAATATCTTATTAGTAAATTGGATCCCATAACTTCAAAAAATCCAAAAGAAGGTAAAATGCTTGTAAAATCCAAAAGAAGCCCATCAGGTAAAATCCAAGCCCAAACTGACAACAATCAGATTCCATTTCAGATTGGGGAATAAAAACAAACAGATTGTGTGCACAAGCCAAAGCGAATTACTCAAGCAGAGCAGATCCCCTTCAGCTTATCCGCAACAGATTCATCCACCGAGTACTGCAAAAAAATCCAGACATCAAATACTCTGTGTGTATGTGTGTACAAAAGATAGAAATAGAGAAATGATAATTGATGATGAATAATTTATTTACCTTGTTGAGTACCCAAAGAGAATGAACGTAAGTTCGTTTAAGGAGTTCGTCTATGGCGCCATCGTCATTTGGATCGACTTCTCTGAAGTTGACGAAGTTTTCGCGTGCGTATTTGGCGTAGTAACCCCTGGTTTCCTGCGGCAGGCGCCGCACCAACCTCAGCACTTCCCCGTAAGCTCTAAGTGCCGTATGCATTTTGCTGTAAACGTTACCGTTAATTTAATTTGATCAACTTTTGTATGGAACAATTTTGTTTGTACTTGATTCAGGCCTATTGGGCTTTTATAGTGTGTTACGGACTTTTCTGGATAATGGAGTGTATTGGGTTGGATCAGAAACGTGTCAAAGGTTACTTGAAAAACAATCTTGAACCCATAATTTTTTAACTCTTATTATACTTCCATAATTTTGGATGCCCCACTACAATTAAATCATAATTTTAACTATTATTTCATACTTTTAATGTCCCATGAGAAGATTTTATTTGGTTAAATTAAACTTTTTACTATTTTATACTCTTATAAATTAATAATATGATTTCTCAACAACTTTCTTTTAAAAGCATAAACTAAAAGTATCTAATATTATATAACTCCGTTTCAGTCCGAGAGCAAGCATAAATTATGGAATAAACAGAGTATTGATTGGCAGTTCATAAAATGTAGCAAAATACCTTGATGTTAAAAAAAAAATGAACAGTTCGGTGGTTATACCTACAGAAAAAATATAATGTATACGAAATTAATCACAATCAGTGATTCGTCTTTTCTTTATGGAATTAATAATAGAAATCTCTATAACTACCTTGTTCCCTGGGTTGAAAGCATGAATATGGCCCAATCTAGGCTATAGACTTTACATCTTTAGAGCATCTCCAATGTTCCGGGGTAGAAAAAATGAACATTTATGAGGAGGAAGGAGGGAGGAGGAAGAGAGGGGAATGTGAAGGAGGTGGATAACCACCTCCCAAAGGTGTGGGGCAGTGGTTGAAACCAACGCCCCACACACCTTTGAGTGCCCAGCCCCATTGTGTTACTTTTTTTTTTGTCTATCGTTCCTCAAGGGTGTACTTTGATGAATCGTTTCGTCCAATTAAATTCTAACACATGCTCACATGTACAACACCAATACTTAATTTAAAAAGACATTTTTACCCTTTTTAATAGTTTTAGTTTAACTAAATAAATTTTGATTCCTTCTGCTATCAAAACTTTTCCCCATGTTCATCGATGTTTCAAAAGTCTAAACCCTTCTCCAATTCCATCATTTCTCCAAAATTCCAATTCATTTGACCGTCTCCTTCATAGCACCCTGTTTCACTCAAATTTGTACCCGTGATGGTCGACCTTTTCAATCTTTCCAATTTTCATCTATTGATTACATCTAATTCTAATTTCATCTATTGATTATATCTAATTGTTAGGGTTTATTTATTTTTACATAGTCAAGATGAACCCAACTCCTTGTGTTCCAGACGCAAGTACTCCCTTCAAGCAAGAAAAAAAAATCAGGTAATTAATTTTTATATAATGCAGTATAAATTATATGATAGATGAACTTATGATGCAAAGATTTGTTTAATCATTTTTTTTTAATCACAAAACTCAACTAGAAGAAGTCGATTAGAGGGCAATATTGCAAAAGAAGAGCAATAACGTGATTGAAAAATAAAGCATCTGTTGAATAAAGGTATAGTTCATAACATGATTTGAAATAATTCTATAGCCAATTTATTAGATATGAAACATTATCACTCTGGTAAACTCAAGCAATAGTACATAAAGAAATGATACAGCAATAGCTGAGTGATACATTTCTCTTGAGCGGCAGGGGTGTTGTTTTTATCCTGCACGAACGGAAAAACAACAGTAGCAATGAAGTCGTCTGAGTGGAACCTGAATTTGGTACTTGCTCAGCCACCCTGCCCTTGAGATATAGCAATGAAATAACACTTTTCTTGATTATTTGAACTTTGAGATGGTAGAAGTAAAAGATTCCATGCTTCTCCATGTACATGGGAATGATAGGATTGAACTTACACTTCTTTACCAAATATTAAAATTTGAAACTTTTCTTGATGAAATTTTGTGATTGAACAGATTTGTCTAGATTTTTTTTAAAAAAACTCTTCCGTTTTGATGTGAAAATTCTGGAAATGAAGGATTCTATTTTACTTTGAGAGATAAAAGTGGAAACATTGAGTTTGATTTTGTTGAAGTAAAAGATTACAAACATTTGATTGTAATTATTTTCATCAATCATTTTATGTTGTTAAGAAATTAGTTATAGAATTTTCATTTATTAATATGACTTGTCACCCCCCTCCCCCCCAATTTAGATGATTCATATGAACCCTATGGAGAAGTGATGGTGATTCATATGATTCGGTTTCTTTTGGTGTTAAAAAGGAGATGATTAGCCAATTAGTGTTTGAAATTATTCAGTTTCTTTTGGTGATTCATATGATTCAACTTATTTTTAATATGAATGAACTGATATGTGTGTGTTTTCTTCTATGCAGTAATTCTGACCCTGGAGCCTTTATGTTGCTTTATTGACTCAAATGAATGACCAGTGAGTTTTGCCGACTGAATACACAGCTATCGTCAATGGACATGTCTCATTGAAACTTTTGTCCTTATATTAAGCCTTATACATGTACTTAATTTTTTATTTGGAATAACTTTTCTCAATTAACAGAAGATTTTTTTTTACTCTTGGTTATGTATTCAAAATGGGTAGATGCTTCCCTATAAAATGGCGTTTGGTATTTGTATCTACATATTTTGGTGGTCATGTGAGGGGTCACTTAGCCTTCATTTATGCTTCTAAGAAAGCAATTGAGACTGAAGTTAGTGGTGAAGATCAAATTCAAAATTTTATCAACCAAACAATACTTTTCTTCAAGATGTCAAAAATAAGTCCTGATTATTACGTTTCTGGGTAACTGAAAAGAATGTATCTGAATTTGATGATCTTGAGTTTAATATTGCTGATAAGAATAATGTGAAGATTGACATTGAAATTTTGTGCTTGTATAGTTGGCTATGGATTGCAAATTTGATTTCATTGTTCTGTTAAAAAAAATGATTATTGAGTTGCTCTAATTTTCATTTTTTCTTTTTATACTTTGTGAGTAGCGGAGTATATTATGCATTTTAAGGGGTGTAAATTGAATTAGTTGGACAAAATTATAGTTTTAGTTTATCTTAATTTAATTTTTTTTGTTATGATTTTCACAAAATATTGAAAAAAATTCGAGTTTGAAATATATACATAATATTTTATTAACATTAATATTTTTTCCCATTAATTTAAGAGGACATCTTTTAATAACTTCACTTATATGCATATGGTCATAAATTATAAAATCAACAAACTTGTTTTATGGAAAAAAATGGCTTTAATCTTGAAAGTGAAATTCTATTAGATCCGTAAAAGATCCTATATCATATCAAATTTTGATGGAGGAGCCTTCTTCAATCTAGAAACAGAGCAATCCAGAACACTAGTCTAGAAAAGGTACTAAGTTCACACTAGTTAAAAGATCGAGAAATTGATAACGCCGTGAAAACGTCGTTATTACCTATCTCTTTAAGCCCAAAATATCTTGCTTTGATTCGAGTTTTGTGTGCTTTTGCTAGTTTTTGCGTTCTTTTGCGTTTTTGGTCCTTTGTTGGGCTTTTGTGTGTTTTTTTTTTGTTTTCGTCGTTTTTTGTCGTGTTTTTGTTCTGTTTGTAGGTTTGAGAATTTAGCAAGGCTAAAGGGAAGTCCGAGAGGATATGATTCAATGCAATTCCATCAAATCAAGACTCGGTGGCCGTTGATGCAAGCCTTTGCGCAGAAAGAGCTTCAAAGAAAAGAGAACCCGAAGCAAATCGTAGAAGAATGTAGATAGCTTCTCACTAAAACGTACATATATATTTTATGGATGATCCAAATGAGCTGAATTTTGGATATGTAATAGATGAGTGAGTTAGATACGCTACGGACTTTACGGATCTACAATCGGAGTTCGGAATCAAAAGATATGCTGCTTGGAAGGAAGTGTGGCAGTGCAGAAAACTTACGGCCTGTTCCTCGCGGCCGCGAGGTTCAGCCTCGCGGCCGCGAGACCCCTGTTCCAGCAGCTGTTTTCTGCGGGAAAAACAGGGGGCTTTTTGTATCTTCCCCCTTTTCCCCCACTTGTATTTCATAACCTTTTTGGGGACTTTTTGGTCTTGTTTCCCTAGGTTAAGAGGGTCAAGATGAGACACAAATTAGATAGATAATCTTTCCCTCATACCTTGCCTCCCTTTTCCTCTCAAGCCTCCCTCAACTATCTCTTTACTTTTTCTTTCTTTTTCTTGTATTTGAAGACTCCACCAAGGGGGTGAGTTAATCACCACCCTTGGGGAGTGATTAGGTGGTGATTAAAGGGAGGAGAATCCATCTCTCGA
This sequence comes from Penstemon newberryi var. newberryi, assembly GCA_030819805.1. NCBI lineage: Eukaryota > Viridiplantae > Streptophyta > Magnoliopsida > Lamiales > Plantaginaceae > Penstemon > Penstemon newberryi. The sequence goes on along the minus strand of JAUALY010000004.1, from coordinate 7,538,102 downwards.
CTTTATTCCGATTAGGTGATATCTTTCCATTTCCTAGTTGTTTATGATTAGGTGATGAATATTGTTATTTTCTTTTTGGATGAATGATTGAGGATTTGAATTCTCCGGATTTATATATATTTATGTTATTGTTTGATTAAATGATGTCTTGATGATTAGTATGGTGCTTATATGTGTTCGTTAATCCGATTCCATCCTTATCGTTCATCTTATGGTTTGACAACCTTTGAGATGAGATTTATTGATTCTTGATTGCTAGACATAGTGATTTTGAGGATTTGATTATGAATTTGGATTGTGATTCGATTTTAGGATAGACATATACCTATGTCGTTTCATATTCGTTTAAGGTTTGAGTTTAATGCATTGATTAGATTTTAATCCACTTAGACATAAATTGGATTAGTTTAACTCGATAGGTTTGTATGCAACTCGGAAGATACATACGAACGTCCTTGAATCCTTGAGTAGCAACACGAGCATAATATATTAATTGTCGAGTCATTGTTATCGTTTGATTAATTATGTTTTGATGTTGGGCTATGTTTGAATTGTTGGATTTATTGTTTTATCGCACTTTTGGCCAATGATTGTAGTAGATTATTGTTTAAGTACTTTGATTTGCCGTAATCATGTAATCGGACTTAATTCTACCTTGAATGCATCCTAGACATAGGACTTTGAAGGTTAGGCGAGTGACGATTTGTGGATTTCTACCTAGGATAGGCATATACCTAGTGTGGTTCGTGTTTGTATAATGAGTTCGTTCGTGAATGCATCAAATAACTTAGATTCTCTTTATTCGGGGATTTGGGTTAGTCTTAGGTCCCGGGTGACAGCGGTACGCCTTTGAGCTCTCTGAGAGCATCGAGTGACAACGATGTTTGTGATTGATCCGGAGATGGAGAGTTTGGGTAGATTGGTAGAGTTAAGTGAGACCGACAGGGAGACTTAATTAATTTAGAACTCACAAACAACAACTAAACCTATGATTGTTTGCATAGCTAACCTAACAACTGCATGATTTATCCGCTTTATTTGATTGTTTATGAATCCTCCTTACCGCATAATTAACTCCCCAATTTACTTGCTTTCGTAGTTAGTTTACTTTACTGCCTGTAGTTAAATAAAATCACCCTTATCATATATTTGGGTTTGATAATTTTGTGTCAAGCGTTTATAACTGAAATAAGCCGTCGATTGATTCGTTTATTCCCACCTTTTACCCATTCGTGGGGATTCGATACTCGGTATGTACTTATCGTTTTATATTACTTGTAACGACCGTATACTTGCGTAGTTTGCGTATTAGTATTTGGAACGCAACAAGTTTTTGGCGCCGTTGCCGGGGAATGTGGTAACGTGTGGAGTAAATGATGACATTGATGGCTAACTTTGTGTTTGATAGCTTGATACTTCGTGCTAATCTTGATCTTTTTGTTTCTTTGCGAGGTTCGGCCGATCTATTGCGAAGAGCTTAAGGATTTTGATGAGTCTAAGTTTGGGGAAACCATGGACGATGGGAGTAATTTTGGTGACGATCAAACCATCCCTCGTATCAAGTCAAGCTCGTGACTTAAAACAAGCATTCTTTCCCTTTTTCATCTTGTTTTGTTTTGTTTTGTTTTGTTTTGTTTTTGTTTGTGTTGTGTTGTAGGTGATGATTGTGCATGATAAAGAAGTAATGGCAAGCATGATTGAGGATTCGAGACAGAAGTTAACCACGGGATGCACGGACTCCATGATCGACCAAAGGGCGTAACCTTTACATTTTTGCATTCCTTTTGGTTTATTTTGCGCTTACAATGCTATATCCATATGTCCGTACTTGATTGGTTTTAATTATCCATGCTTGCTTGAATTGGATAGAGCCGTGCTTGATCATTCACCTTGTTGTTTTCTTTGTTTTGTTTTTGTTTTTGTTTGTCTTTCCTCTGTGTGCTTGTGTGGTTGTCGTGTCGCCCTCCCTCCATTTTTCTCAATTCACACAATGGGGACATTATGCGTTTTAAGTTTGGGGGAGAGAGGTCGCAAGTACTTGCATACATGCTAGGTCGACCCGCCAAATTTTTTCAAATTCTTATTATTATTTGAGTATGCTTCTACAAAATTTGAGCATATTGGCTAAGGCTAGGTTGTATTTGGGGTGGATAAAGAACTTTAGTGATAATAGGATCTAGGACTCCTCTTGCGTAACTTAGTTTCTCTCCAAACTTTAGTTTGAAAACAAAGTGTAAAAGGAACAAAATGGCCTAAGTTTGGGGGAGTGAACCCTTTTCGAGAATGAAAAATCTTTGAACACCTAGCTCTCAAAAGAAACGAGTAGAGAAGTTGCTAAAATGTATGCACTTCTATGAGAGAAAAGAAAGGCTAAGCCTTCATTGATGAAATTCATGAATCATTTTTGTAATTACTCTATTTCGTTGGAATGGTGCTAGTAGCCCAAAAAGTCAAATGTTTAGAAGCACAAGCAACCATCAATAGTGCTAGATTTGTATTGTAATATCATTGTAAAAGCACGAAATGCTATGTTATCATTGTAAATCAAAAGAAAAGCATTTATGTGAGAAAGAGCTAGGGACTAAAATTGTTCATTAGTTCAAGAAAAGGGAAAACAATCTTAAAACTACCTACAACTTAGTTTCATGATGTGATTGGAGCATAAGGTTTGAAACCTAAGGTTAGGAGATAGCCTATGTTAACGTGAGGAGCCCATGCAAGTAGAACCGATGATTTTAATCTATTGGGGCGTATTCACCTAAGATAGAATCTAGCCGAAGCCATCACACACACACGTGGAGCTTGTTTAAAGAATAATTTGAAAGTGTTAAGCTTTGGCATTTTGATCTTAAGCATGCACGTTTAGTACTTGTTTTGTTTTCTTTGCTCGAGGACGAGCAAGTGTTTAAGTTTGGGGGTGTTGATAACGCCGTGAAAACGTCGTTATTACCTATCTCTTTAAGCCCAAAATATCTTGCTTTGATTCGAGTTTTGTGTGCTTTTGCTAGTTTTTGCGTTCTTTTGCGTTTTTGGTCCTTTGTTGGGCTTTTGTGTGTTTTCTTTTGTTTTCGTCGTTTTTTGTTCGTGTTTTGATCGCTTTCTCCGTGGTTTGTAGGTATTGACATCTTAGAGTGATTCGGAGTTGCGTATCAATGATGCGAGTCGTTCTACCCACCCCGCGAGTCAAGCTAGAGCTTCAAAGAAAAGAGAACCCGAAGTAAATCGTACAAGAATATAGATAGCTGCTCACTAGAACATGTACAACTTTTTCATGGATGATCCAAATGAGCTGAATTTTGGATATGTCATAGATGAGTGAGTTAGCTACGCTACGGACTTTACGGATCCGCAATCGGAGTTCGGAATCAAAAGATATGCTGCTCAGAAGGAAGTGAGGCAGAGCAGAAAACTCACTGCCAGTGTCACACCGCGGTGTGTGAAACTTACACCGCGGTGTACCCCTGCTACCAGCAGATATTTGTCTGCGGGAAGCAGGGGTGTTTTTGTATAATTCCCCCCTTGTTCCCAATTGTAATTTTAACTTGTTAGGGGACATTTTGGTCTTGGTTGTGGTAGTTTTTGGGGCAACTTAGGCATGTGGGGATTTATTGTTTTCACTAGGTTATGAGTTGAGTGGAGAAATGAAAGACAACTTGATCTTCACTTTACTCCTAGCCTCCCTTTCTCTCTTTGCCTCCCTCAACCTTTCTCTCTTTACTTTTCTTTCTTTTTCTTGTATTTGAAGACTCACCAAGGGGGTGAGTTAATCACCACCCTTGGGGAGTGATTAGGTGGTGATGAAAGGGAGGAGAATCCATCTCTCGACTTTATTTCGATTAGGTGATATCTTTCTATTTCCTAGTTGTCTATGATTAGGATATGAATGTTGTTATTTTCTATTTGGAACAAAGGTTGTGGATTTGAATTCTTTGGATTTATATATATTTATGTTATTGTTTGATTAAATGATGTTATGATGATTGGTATGGTGCTTATATGTGTTCGTTAATCCGATTCCGTGTTTATCGTTCATCTTATGGTTTGACAAACTTTGAGATGAGATTTATTGATTCTTGATTGCTAGACATAGTGATTTTGAGGATTTGATTATGAATTTGGATTGTGATTCGATTTTAGGATAGACATATACCTATGGCGTTTCATATTCGTTTAAGGTTTGAGTTTAATGCATCGATTAGATTTTAATCCACTTAGACATAAATTGGATTAGTTTAACTCGATAGGTTTGTATGCAACTCGGAAGATACATACGAACGTCCTTGAATCCTTGAGTAGCAACACGAGCATAATATATTAATTGTCAAGTCATTGTTAACGTTTGATTAATTATGTTTTGATGTTGGGCTATGTTGAATTGTTGGATTTATTGTTTTATCGCACTTTTGGCCAATGATTGTAGTAGATTATTGTTTAAGTACTTTGATTTGCCGTAATCATGTAATCGGACTTAATTCTACCTTGAATGCATTCTAGACATAGGACTTTGAAGGTTAGGCGAGTGACGATTTGTGGATTTCTACCTAGGATAGGCATATACCTAGTGTGGTTCGTGTAAAACGATAAGTACATACCGAGTATCGTTTATTCCCACCTTTTACCCATTCGTGGGGATTCGATACTCGGTATGTACTTATCGTTTTATACGAACCACACTAGGTATATGCCTATCCTAGGTAGAAATCCACAAATCGTCACTCGCCTAACCTTCAAAGTCCTATGTCTAGGATGCATTCAAGGTAGAATTAAGTCCGATTACATGATTACGGCAAATCAAAGTACTTAAACAATAATCTACTACAATCATTGGCCAAAAGTGCGATAAAACAATAAATCCAACAATTCAACATAGCCCAACATCAAAACATAATTAATCAAACGTTAACAATGACTTGACAATTAATATATTATGCTCGTGTTGCTACTCAAGGATTCAAGGACGTTCGTATGTATCTTCCGAGTTGCATACAAACCTATCGAGTTAAACTAATCCAATTTATGTCTAAGTGGATTAAAATCTAATCGATGCATTAAACTCAAACCTTAAACGAATATGAAACGACATAGGTATATGTCTATCCTAAAATCGAATCACAATCCAAATTCATAATCAAATCCTCAAAATCACTATGTCTAGCAATCAAGAATCAATAAATCTCATCTCAAAGTTTGTCAAACCATAAGATGAACGATAAACACGGAATCGGATTAACGAACACATATAAGCACCATACCAATCATCATAACATCATTTAATCAAACAATAACATAAATATATATAAATCCAAAGAATTCAAATCCACAACCTTTGTTCCAAATAGAAAATAACAACATTCATATCCTAATCATAGACAACTAGGAAATAGAAAGATATCACCTAATCGAAATAAAGTCGAGAGATGGATTCTCCTCCCTTTCATCACCACCTAATCACTCCCCAAGGGTGGTGATTAACTCACCCCCTTGGTGAGTCTTCAAATACAAGAAAAAGAAAGAAAAGTAAAGAGAGAAAGGTTGAGGGAGGCAAAGAGAGAAAGGGAGGCTAGGAGTAAAGTGAAGATCAAGTTGTCTTTCATTTCTCCACTCAACTCATAACCTAGTGAAAACAATAAATCCCCACATGCCTAAGTTGCCCCAAAAACTACCACAACCAAGACCAAAATGTCCCCTAACAAGTTAAAATTACAATTGGGAACAAGGGGGGAATTATACAAAAACACCCCTGCTTCCCGCAGACAAATATCTGCTGGTAGCAGGGGTACACCGCGGTGTAAGTTTCACACACCGCGGTGTGACACTGGCAGTGAGTTTTCTGCTCTGCCTCACTTCCTTCTGAGCAGCATATCTTTTGATTCCGAACTCCGATTGCGGATCCGTAAAGTCCGTAGCGTAGCTAACTCACTCATCTATGCCATATCCAAAATTCAGCTCATTTGGATCATCCATAAAAAAGTTGTACATGTTCTAGTGAGCAGCTATCTATATTCTTGTACGATTTACTTCGGGTTCTCTTTTCTTTGAAACTCTAGCTTGACTCGCGGGGTGGGTAGAACGACTCGCATCATTGATACGCAACTCCGAATCACTCTAAGATGTCAATACCTACAAACCACGGAGAAAACGATCAAAACACGAACAAAAACACAAAAACCGAACAAAGGCCAAACGAAGGGGCCAAAAGCACAAAAGACACGAAAACACGCGGAACAAACAGAAACTCGGATCAAAACAAGATGTTTTGGGCTTAAAGAGATAGGTAATAACGACGTTTTCACGGCGTTATCAGAAATTCTTTTCCAATATATCAAGAAGGAGAGAGTCAAGAAATCATCTCATTTGTGGCAAATATGAGTAATACAAAGCATGCGGTTGAAAAGTACACATTTGTCACGAATAAGGAAAAACTTGAAATATGGCATAGAAGATCACTAATCAACATTTGGAGGAATCGACATATATTTGTCCTAATAAATGCTACAATGGAAGAAACTCCACTAGTACTTGCGTCCAAAAGAACCCTTTTAATCGTGTCTCTCCTCTACTGTCATAGTAGCCTGCTGAGAGACTTGATGAGAAATTTCAAATTCTTTCTTGTGGCTTCATCCCCAGTAAATCCCAATATATCAGAGCTTATATTCTGCAGAGGTTGATGGTACGTGAAGAGGATTTAAATTTAGCCACAATTACAAAATAATATAGAGAGATAATAACCACCTGAAACATCAGAATCTCATACCTCAATGTTCTTAAAAGTGAAAATTAGAGTGTAAATTGACTTCTGAATCAGTTCCGTGTTTTCAGGAGTCATAATGGACGAGTGCACCCTTTCTGTGTAGTTCGCAAAAAAAATGCACCATTAGTGCATTCTGATACAATAGATGCTCAAAGTGCTAAAGAAAACACAACTTATATGATGAAAACTATTTTGACTAGAAATTCAGAAATATTTTTATAACAAATCAGCCATCAGCAGCTCAAATCAATGTGCAGCAGCACAAGTAATACTTACACAACCTTTCACACCCCTATAACTCGTATGCACATGGAAACAATAAAAAGGAAACAATAATTATTTGTTTCCATCTGTAATTAGTGCCTTTTAGAACGGATATATCAAAACCTACTTGAAAGAAACACCATCTCCATAAAATATCCAAGGTACATAAATTCCCAACTGAAGGTGATTGAAAATTGATGAGTGATAATGGAAGTTGGTTGATCAATGGCAGGAGTTGGAATTCATGGGGTTTTGGGGTGAACGTAAAAGGAGTTTAATTTTGATGCATGTCAGGGTCCACTGCCCCCAACCAATTTCACCACCACCCACCAAGAGTCTGCTTATACCACTATGAGTCTATGGCCACCATCTAATATCTCATTTACTTAAAAAAGTCACTATCAAGCATGGAAGCACTTGATTTAACCTTAACACCCCTGCTGTTATGTGGTAGGATTGGAGAGAATAAGACAAACAAAAATGTGATAAAACAAAACTTAACACGTGAGTATAAAAACAATATGTATCATACAAGATAAAAAAAATAACATATGAAGTTCAAACAATGAGAAAATTTAAATATAAATTAGCATAAGTAATCTAATGAATAAAAATGGAGATATTAATTGAAAGAACGGTCAAAGAATAAAAATAGCATATTTGTTTTTGTCAACTCTGTGACTAGACATAACACCATATGTGGGTAATATTTAGTGTTTGGGAATGAACAAGTCTCATTATTATAGAGAGGGTGTGAAAATATTAGAAAATCTTTATGATCATATTGATTTAGGTGGATTATTGCCTTAGCCTATTTCTTAGATTAAAAGTCGAGAATATTTGACTGCTGACACTTTTATATATTAGAGCAGCATTGGCACATTCAACATATACAATCTCATTGTATTCTTCCTCGTAAAGTTCTGGTGCCATGAATTCGGGTGTGCCTAGCATCAAATCTCATTAAACAATTACCTTCACTGTTTAAAACCTCTATTAAAGGTAATAATTCAATCGATGGTACCTATGACATTATGAGCAGAACGTGCCTGCTGGAGAATAGCAGCGAGTCCCAGATCACCGATTTTCACTTCTCCTTGATTCCCATTAATAAATATATTATCACACTTCAAGTCACCATGAATAACTGGGGGGTCGTGTCTACGAAGATACGAAAGCCCTTCAAGGATTTGTCTAGACCATTTCTTCAATGCCCTCACATCAACATGCTTGTGTTTCTTCATGTACCTACACAAGCATAAACAAACTAGCTAGATTCTCACATATCTCAGTAAATGGTTATCCAAATTCATAGTACCTCCTAAAGAAAATTAAACATACTGTCACAGATTTCCAGATGTGAAAATCTCGGTGATGAGTATATGACTTAAATTGGATGTCAGAAAAGAAAAATCAAAACCCTAGGTCTTAAATAAACTCACCTGAACGCACCACGGTGACGCGGCGAAAGGGGGACTGATTATGCTCTTTTTCGTTCGTGTCAAATAAGGAAAGTTGAGCAAAACAATAAATGTATCGAGCGTGTAAATGTGTATATTAATGTCAAGATCCGGTTACAAGTTACAAAGTAGGTCTATCCGAGCATTACAGGATGCCGTACCACTAGCTAGATAAATATAAAGAAAAGCAAGCTAAAGCCTATTCCGAGCTTCGAGTCCGAGCAGGAGTCTTTCTTGGGAATTGTCCTTGAAGTCATAATTGCGCTGGGTATTTATAGGAACAGTAATGAGCTAGGTAGACCCTCCGCATGGGAATATGTCTCGCCAGCTGTCCGGGAATGGGGGTCGGCACCACAGTAATTCCTAAGAGACGAGCAGGTCGGGAAGAAGGTCGGAGTACTGGATCTAGTGCTATCAATCTGGCTCGATCGGAAACTAGGCTCTTCAGGTCGGAGAATACCATCCTGGTCGGGATAATGGTTAATCTCGAGCAGAGGTATTTCCTAAAATGGCGCATGCGAAATATCCCTCATCAATACTCCCCCACTTCTCGAGCGTAAGCGAAGCTGAAGCTTGGAGAAGTAAACACAGCATCGTACCACAAGATTTGTTATGCCTCATTAAAAACCTTACTCGGAAAAACCCAGTGGGACAAAATCCGAGCTAGGGAAAAAGAGCGCATATTTTCTCTGGATGGGCCTTGGAAATGCGAGATGTTTCAAACCACAGGAGGGCGGAGTTCTCGATCAGAATATTTTACTTCGATGAGATTACAGTATCCGAAGTTCGGAGAAAATAAATAATAGAGATCAAGTCTTGAACAATCTTGAGTCGGATATGCCTCGTTAAAAACCTTACTCGAAAAAACCCAGGGGGATAAAAACCGAGCGAAGGGAAAAATAGTGCACATCTTTTAGAGAAGCCTCATAATGCCGAACTGCTTCAAATAATGAATAGTAATAGTAAAGAATCAATTCCTCCAACTGAGAGTCCATTCCACGGCAGTTTACCCCTCATCAATACTCCCCCACTTCTAGAGCGCAAGTGTAACTGAAGCTCGATGAAGTAAATATTAGACCGAGGTACTGATCGATCTCGAAATCTGGATGCGTCGGGTATACCTCATTAAAAACCTTACTCGGAAAAACCCAGGGGGATAAAAACCGAGCAAGGGAAAAAGAGTATATATCGTTGAGAGACGCTTAATAAAATATGTTGCTTTCAAACTGGAAAGTCACTTCTTCAAAGCTGAGGGGCCCAATATGCTATTTATCCTTTTATATTAAGCCGTTTTTTAGCAAAGAATTATATCACATATATTACCCTTAATCTTAGATATTTTCGAGCACTGAGTTTATACCAAATAAATGGTTTTACTCAAATTTTCCATTAAGTCTTTTTCGAGCCTAGAGTCATAGCAACAGCTTTCACTCTTGGTCGAGACAATTTTGATTTTACACAAGAGTCATAGCAACAGCTTTCACTCTTGATCTTCTACACAAGTCTTTATCGAGGTGAGGGGCATAGCAACATCTTTCACCCTCAGTCGAGACATTTATTTTTGAACAAGTCTTTATCGAGGAAGGGTCATAGCGAGAGCTTGCACCCTCGGTCGATTTTTATTTTTGAACAAGTCATTATCGAGGAAGGGTCATAGCAACAGCTTTCACCCTCGGTCGATTTTTTATTTTTGAACAAGTCTTTATCGAGGAAGGGTCATAGCGAGAGCTTGCACCCTCGGTCGATTTTTATTTTTGAACAAGTCATTATCGAGGAAGGGTCATAGCAACAGCTTTCACCCTCGGTCGATTTTTTATTTTTGAACAAGTCTTTATCGAGGAAGGGTCATAGCGAGAGCTTGCACCCTCGGTCGATTTTTATTTTTGAACAAGTCTTTATCGAGGAAGGGTCATAGCGAGAGCTTGCACCCTCGGTCGATTTTTATTTTTGAACAAGTCTGTATCGAGGAAGGGTCATAGCAACAACTTTCACCCTCGGTCGAGACATTTAATCTTCTATGCAATAAACCCGATGTGTATATAAATTTCGATCGAGAAATTCCGATCTCAATATTTGATTACAGGATTTGTCCGAGCAGAATGGAGATAACGCATAGACCGAGCTGCATAGTCCGAGCTGAAGGATTAGTGCTTCTTGCTCCCATGTTTAGCTGCTTTATACTTTAGTTTCTTGTATTGTTTTAATTCCGAACTGAAAACCCGATTGTCTCGAAAGTTTGATATCGATTTAAAAACAAGATATTGGTCGAACAATAACCAACTCGGAAAAACCACTTCGAGAAATAAGATATTCGTTGAAAAATAATTCAACTCGGAAAAAGCCACTTCGAGCAATATGATTTCCCCGAATACTCCATCTAAAATTAACAGCTTAAAAATAGTTAATAAACTCGTGTTTCCCGAGCTGAGAGAACTCCACTATAAGCAATCAGCTCAAATTATAGCAACAAAGTAACCAATGGAATAATACAATAATAGCAAGCAAGCAGCTGAAATAAGATCTCAAAATTCCAGAGCCAAGCAACCAGCACTATGTAATTCTCTACATCAACTTGAATGGAGATAACCGAATTAATCCAAGAAACCAGTAGATAACTTAATAAGCAGCTCAATTAATTCAGCAGCTACCTTAATCTCATCAACCAGGCAGCTCCAATTTGCATTAAACAATCAAAAATTATAACCATATCGAAGCAACCAGCAGAAAAATTATAACCATATCGAAGCAACCAGCAGAGAATTAATACCACGCAGATCAATTAAATCGTGAGAAAAACCATCCAATCCCATTTTCAAATAAGCAGCCACCTTAAGTCTCACAATTGCAAGCAAGCAGCTGAAAATAATTGATCACAAACCAAGTGGGCACCTCAAAGTAGTCATTACAATTGAACCAATGGAAAAATTGTAGAATCAAGCAACCGCAGAACTAATTGAATAATGTAGCTCACAACCACTGCCATAAATTAATTAATCTCAACTACAAAGATTAAGTGGGCGTGTTTGTTCAGTAGCGGGAACTGGGGGCTGAAAATGCGAAAAACACATCTTCCTCTCATAGTTTCACGTACAGAGAAAAGGCCATGGCAAACAAACCGTATAACCCCAAAACATAACCTCCAATTAAATGCAAAACCCACCAAATTAAAATCACTATCAGCTGATTCGTATTCCAAGGAATCGAAATTAACAATAAAATCGATCCGTATCCGCAGATTATTGTTTCACGTAAGAACAGGGCAAGAAACCGCACATCAAAAATCTGAAATCCTCATCAATTGATTCAATTAACATGAAATTAGAGCAAGCAGCTTACACAGCAACTTGAATGGAGTAATAATTCGCCGAGAATTAATTGAAAATACGAAGAAATCCGAAGATTAAAATTGGGGATCGAAAAGTTAATTTTCCCCGATCATCGATAAACTTCAATTAAATTGGAATTACCCGGTAATGAGCTCCCGTCCAAATGATCCAGCTCCAGCAATTAAATGATTCTTGAAAATAATGGGACGGTGAGACTGATTTTGATGATACGTAGGGAGCAATAAGCAAATGGAAGCAACTAGGTTAAATGTGATAATGGGACGGTGGTTATTAACATAGAACTTGCAATTTCCTATCACAAATGAAGGATTAGTGGCCGGAAAAATTAACTCTCGATGTGGTCTCTGAAGGTTTTGGTGGGAGAGAATAATTTCTAGAGAGAGAATTTTCTATCCTCACATATTCCTTTAACTTTCCCTCTTTAACTTCTTCACAACTCTTTCCTGCACTATCTTTTCTAAGTCAGCCTCAGTCACTTTTCTGTAGACCGGCTTTTTAGACCTATCCGCGGCTTCGGGTTGACTTTCCCCGACCATGGAATCTTCCAAGCCTTGGATGGTTCTAGAGGGTTGCCCTGAACGGACAACAGTTCTAGCTCGAGGAGCCTTGGGTCGAACATCGGACGGCTCACCCAAAGCGGATCGGCGAATACTTCCTTCCATCTGCTTGTTGGAAGCAGGACCCCGAGCAGTAGGTTGATCGACCGGGGGCTGTTGACCAGGCAGAGTTTCACGATCCGCTCTCTCCGTGTTCAGGAATTCTCTACACAAAGTTCCAATAATAGAACGTAGATCGGCAACTGTCGTATGAATAGGTAAATCATTGGGAGGGTCGAGCGGCGGCACCTCGGACTGGTGGGCCGCTCGAGATTGGTTACTTGGTTCGTTGTTTACTGACTGCTGAGCTCCAACAGCTTGTGAAGGCTCACCACGTTGGTACGTATATCTCCTAGTAGTAGGCATTTTTCGATCTAATACTCGAATAGGCCCCACGGTGGGCGCCAATTGATTATGCTCTTTTTCGTTCGTGTCAAATAAGGAAAGTTGAGCAAAACAATAAATGTATCGAGCGTGTAAATGTGCATATTAATGTCAAGATCCGGTTACAAGTTACAAAGTAGGTCTATCTGAGCATTACAGGATGTCGTACCACTAGCTAGATAAATATAAAGAAAAGCAAGCTAAAGCCTATTCCGAGCTTCGAGTCCGAGCAGGAGTCTTTCTTGGGAATTGTCCTTGAAGTCATAATTGCGCTGGGTATTTATAGGAACAGTAATGAGCTAGGTAGACCCTCCGCATGGGAATATGTCTCGCCAGCTGTCCGGGACTGGGGGTCGGCACCACAGTAATTCCTAGGAGACGAGCAGGTCGGGAAGAAGGTCGGAGTACTGGATCTAGTGCTATCAATCTGGCTCGATCGGAAACTAGGCTCTTCAGGTCGGAGAATACCATCCTGGTCGGGATAATGGTCGATCTCGAGCAGAGGTATTTCCTAAAATGGCGCATGCGAAATATCCCTCATCAGGGACCTTAGTTTGGCCATCGGATCTGCACTTCTCGATTCAAATGCTGGCGGAGGAGGCGAGCCAGACTGAATATAGACGGAGGCAAGAGGAAGGGTGGCGAAAGAGATTCTCCGGCGTTTGTGTGAGAGGAATACCGTCGTTTGAAATCGTCAGGAGAGAGAAAAAAATTGGAGAGAGAAAAAAATTGAGAAAAGGCTTAACCTAATTCGCTATTTTCGAATTAATTAAGTCAAGGATGTAATAGTAATTTTGATAGGGTATGATGTCTATTATAGAAACTATGATATCAACCATCATGTTATACTCTATAATTTTTAATAACTTACTATTGTACACTCTTGTTCAATATTGAATGGTTTAGATTGAAGATTTTAAATTTTTAATGGCTTTGATCATGCATAAAACGATTCCTCAAGTACACCCTCGAGGAACGGTAGACAACCCCATTTTAACAATTATTTCATACTTTTAATGTCCCATGAGAAGATTTTATTTGGTTAAATTAAACTTTTTACTATTTTATACTCTTATAAATTAATAATATGATTTCTCAACAACTTTCTTTTAAAAGCATAAACTAAAAGTATCTAATATTATATAACTCCGTTTCAGTCCAAGAGCAAGCATAAATTATGGGACAAACAGAGTATTGATTGGCAGTTCATAAAATGTAGCAAAATACCTTGATGTTAAAAAAAATGAACAGTTCGGTGGTTACACCTACAGAAAAAATATAATGTATACGAAATTAATCACAATCAGTGATTCGTCTTTTCTTTATGGAATTAATAATAGAAATATCTATAACTACCTTGTTCCCTGGGTTGAAAGCATGGGCTGAATATGGCCCAATCTAAGCTATAGACTTTACATCTTTAGAGCATCTCCAATGTTTCAGGGTAGAAAAAATGAACCTTTATGAGGAGAAAGGAGGGAGGAGGAAGAGAGGGGATGTGAAGGAGGTGGATAACCACCTCCCAAAGGTGTGGGGCAGTGGTTGAAACCAACGCCCCACACACCTTTGAGTGCCCAGCCCCATTGTGTTACTTTTTTTTTTTTTTAATTAGATTAATTATAGTTAAAAAGGTATTTTTTTTGTAAAATCTTAACATTAGTTTAATTTTATTAATTGTATAATTTGTACTTTTATAACTTGTAATATTGTAATTTTATGTACAATGTTTATTAATTGTTATTATTATTTAGCTCTATTATCATTACTTTTATGAAAAAATAGTGTAAATGCTTTTTATTATTAATGTCAATGCTAAATTAGTTATTTGTAATGTCAATGTTAAATTACTTATTATTAATGTTAATGTTTAATTTACTATTGACTTAATTATTCATTTTTATTTTATTTTATTATTATTATTATTATCATTTTTTTTAAGTGAGAGTGGGGAAGTATGAGAATTGGAATAAAATAGAATTGGAAGATTGAATCACTGAAAATGACTATAAAAATAGGAGTGTGAAAAGGAAGGGGAGCCTGGAGTCACTGGAGATGGCCTTCACGGTGTGAATTTGTCCAATTTCGTCTATCAATCTCTTACATTGGGTTCCCTAAAAAAAATCTCTTACATTCGGTTATAAACTTTTATCTTAAATAATCAATTTTTTTGTCAAGTGCCATATATTAACGTCACTAGAAAGATATTTGAAGGTGTATTAGATTAATTAGCTAATGGATTTTTACTGAATTATTGATGGTAATCTTTTCAAGTTAATGAACGATTTGCTAATCTTACTGCACATGCATTTTGCAGAATGAGAATGCCAAGAATAGGCAGAGCCATAGACCTCGGGGGCCCATTTTCATGGCAGTAGTCAGTACACGCCTTACCTTATGCATTCAAAGCACCGCCTATCATCTATTCATACTCATTCCCCGTTTCACCAACCGCCTTACATTACACTCTGCTGTAGTCATAGTATCTTG
The DNA here is from genome assembly GCA_030819805.1 of Penstemon newberryi var. newberryi. Taxonomy (NCBI): domain Eukaryota; kingdom Viridiplantae; phylum Streptophyta; class Magnoliopsida; order Lamiales; family Plantaginaceae; genus Penstemon; species Penstemon newberryi. The sequence continues at coordinate 7,522,813 of JAUALY010000004.1, read as the reverse complement.
TCTGCAGCAAATCTGGAAAAGAAAAAAAAAAAGGGTCAGCAAAAAATCGTTTTGAACCAAAAAATTTCCAAATTTAAAAAGCTGATTAACTTTTTTTGTTTTAAGTGATACAAGTTTGTAATGATGCCACAAGGGTTTACGGTTCTGTATATTGTTTTAGTTGTTTTGACCTCGAGATTAATTTTTGGACCAGTTTTGGGTATTTCTGCGAAAGATAAGGATGTTTGGAGTTCAAAAATGGAGAGTGAAAGAAATCTTGAGGTTAGGTTCAATGGGGCTGCAAAGCACTGGACTGATGCTCTCCCTATTGGGAATGGACGCCTTGGTGCTATGATTTGGGGTTCTACAACTAATGAGACTATTAATCTCAATGGTAAAATTTTCAATTTTGTTTTCTTGAATCTCATTCTGAACTGAATAGCTATTGCTCTATTTGCTTGCTTGAAAAAGAAAAGGTCTTGTTTCTTGGGTATTTAGTAGTTATTTCCATTTATTTTCTGATTCAAGAAACCCAGCCATAATTCTTGAATTGTATTTATTAGCTTTGTTTAGCTTACTTGGAGAAGAGAGAGATGGAGTTAAGCGAAAACAAATAATGCTTTAGCACATGTGTTGCAGATTGATCTCATTTATTTAATGAATGGAGCAACTTTCAAGTTTTTTCTTTCTCCTAACCAGAGAATAAAATAGCAAGATTTTGTATTCTTTTCTGCACTTTTTTCTTAGGATATCAAAGTACAATGATTAATACAGTGTCTTGCAAATATGATTTTGGAAATTGCTTCAAATAAAGATTAGAGTACAAAAAGAAAGTATGTAGCAAAATAACCTGAGTGTTTCTGCTTTCTCTTGGAGCAGAGGACACTCTTTGGACAGGGACTCCCGGAGATTATACAGATCCAGATGCTCCCAACACCCTACATGAGGTCAGAAAACTTGTAGACATTGGGAAATTTGTGGATGCTACTACAGCTGCAGTTAATTTGACAGGAGATCCATCTGATGTATGTTTCTCCTTTACTTTTGGACTTACTACTCCTATAGATGATTGCTCTCTATAACCTATAAACTAAGTAAAGTTACTATTTTTTCAGGTTTACCAGCTCCTTGGTGATATAAAACTAGAGTTTGATGATTCTCACGCCACATTTGATGAGAAAACTTATCAAAGAGTGCTGGATTTAGACACAGCAACCGTAAAAGTGCAGTATACTACCAATGAAGTTGAGTATGTAAGGAAACATTTTGCCTCAAACCCAGATGAAGTAATTGTGATAAAGATTTCTGCAAGCAAACCCGCAAGTCTAAATTTTACAGTATCACTAGACAGCAAATTGCACCATCATTCATATGTAAACGACAAGAAACAAATCATTATGGATGGAAGTTGTCCAGGCAAAAGAATTCCACCAAAAGTCTATGGAAATGATACTCCTAAATCAAGAACCCCTCCAAAGCCCGTAAAAGATCGCAATCCTAAAGGAATTCAATATTCAGCACTTCTTGATTTGCAGATTAGTGAAGGCACATGCAAGCTTCATGTTATAAATGGGAAAAAGCTATATGTTGAAGGTTGCGACTGGGCTGTTATTCTTTTAGCTGCATCTTCATCATTTGATGGGCCATTTACCAAGCCTGTGGATTCAAAAGCAGATCCACATTTGAAGTCTTTGAATACAATGCATTCTGCAAAAAGATACACATATGAAGATCTATACACACGCCATGTTGATGACTATCAAGCGCTTTTTCATCGTGTCTCATTGAAGCTTTCTAAAAGCTCCAAGAGTACTATGTTACAGAATGATTTGAACTTAAGAGAAAGCAAAGAGAGGGTCAGATCTTTTAAAATCGATGAAGATCCTTCTCTAGTCGAGCTTCTTTTCCAGTATGGTAGGTATCTGCTGATTGCTTCTTCACGTCCAGGAACACAGGTCTCAAACCTGCAAGGGATATGGAACAATGATATTGAACCTGCATGGGAGTACGTTCTAATTTTCATTAAATAATTTCATATTAATTTGTTAAGATTTTTTGGGAAAAATATACTACGGGGTATTGATTTTATTCTTTCTTTCTTTATTTTCAGTGGTGCCCCTCACTTGAACATCAATCTGCAAATGAATTATTGGCCTTCTCTTTCTTGCAATCTTCTTGAGTGTCAAGAGCCTTTATTTGACTACATTTCGTCTCTTTCTATAAATGGGAAGAAAACTGCAAAGGTGAAGACTTTCTTTCTCTTTTAGTTCTTGTATAATTTTGTCACTTCATATGTAGTTCTAGGGTAGTTGTGATTACTATACACCGTGTGAGGGTGGGTAAAAGGCTTTGAGTTGATTTTGAACGGTTATTTCAGAACATTATATGGAATATAGTATTAATATCCATTTCTTACCACCAAAACATGATTTGTGTACAAAGTTCATGTATTTAGTTACAGGAATTTACAGGTGAACTATGGAGCAAGTGGTTGGGTTGCTCATCAGGTATCTGATATATGGGCAAAAACATCCCCAGATCGTGGTCAAGCCGTGTGGGCTTTATGGCAGATGGGTGGAGCATGGCTTTCTACACATCTATGGGAGCATTACACCTATACATTGGACAAAGTAAATATGAATTTAATGATTTTATGTATACTATTTTGCAATTTATGCATCTTTTGAAGTTTAATCGATCAATAAGAGAGAATGTATATTGGAAAATTTTGATTGTGGGTAACTTTATGCTTAAAGGATTTTTTGAGAAATAAAGCCTATCCATTAATGGAAGGCTGCGCTTCATTTCTTGTCGACTGGTTAATCGGGAGTCCTGGAGGATTTCTTGAAACAAATCCGTCGACCTCTCCGGAACATACTTTTACTGCTCCTGATGGTAAACCTGCTAGTGTGAGTTACTCGTCAACCATGGACATGCAAATCATTAAAGAGGTGTTCTCTGCTATCGTTTCTGCTGCCGAGGTAAATCTCTTCCTCGGGTTATCTAACATTTTATGATCTTCTTACATTGTTGTATATTAATTGAGTTTACCTACTGTAATATAGGAACTGGGCAAAAGTGACGATGCTCTTATTGCAAGAGTTAATAAAGCTCAGTTACGCCTTTACCCAACAAGAATTGGGAGAGATGGTTCCATCATGGAATGGGTATGTTAAAGTCAATTCTGAAATAGTTCATAAAAGGAGACACTGAGATATTGCTATATATACACACACAGATAACATATATTGGTTACTGAATGAGGGGCTTATTTTTCCAGGCGCAAGATTTTAAGGATCCGGAGGTGCACCATAGGCACCTATCTCATCTATTTGGCCTGTTCCCTGGGAACACCATTCAGGTTGAAAAGACTCCTGAGCTATGCAAAGCAGCAGAGACTACTTTATATAAAAGAGGTTAGTTTTTCCTTTTTTTTTTGTGGAATAATTTGAGAGATGATAACTTTTACGATCATGATTCATTTATGTCCAAAGACTAAAATGTTTAATTGGCATCAACTGAAATAGCAAAATGCTAATCTTGAGGGTAAAATATGCAAGCGTAGTTATGAAACTTTCCCTCCTGCAAACTTGCGACTTTTCTTGCTTAACCTTTTTTGGCGGTTTGGGTATTTGACAATTGTATTGTTGACAGACAGAGTGTTTTAGGCTGCACGAGCTAAATTGTGCAAGTTTGAGTTGCATTGTTTCTATTAACTATAACTTAAGCACAACATGCAGTAAGAGTTTAACAGTTTACCCATAAAACAGGAGAGGAGGGTCCAGGATGGTCAACAACATGGAAAGCTGCTTTATGGGCACGCCTTCATAATAGCGACCATTCATATCGAATGGTAAAGCATCTGTTCGATTTGGTCGATCCTGACCATGAAAGCAATTTCGAAGGAGGGTTATATGGTAATCTATTTACGGCACACCCACCTTTCCAAATCGATGCAAATTTCGGGTATGTATAGCCTTTCCTATTTGATCAATCCTAGTTTTCCCCAATGTTTTTGATCAAATAAATGTTGTCTGATTTCACAATATGCTGTGCCAGATTTTCAGCAGCAGTAGCAGAAATGCTGGTTCAGAGTACCGTAAAAGACTTGTACTTGCTTCCGGCCCTTCCACGAGATAAATGGGCTAGTGGGTGTGTAAAAGGTCTGAAGGCACGTGGTGGTGTAACTGTCGGCGTTTGTTGGAGTGAAGGTAATCTTGATGGATTTGGGATTTGGTCTAAAGATGGAATGGATGTTATCAAGAAGTTACATTATAGAGGAATTACTGCCACAGTAGAAATTTCATCTGGGATTGTTTACACTTTCGACAAGGACTTGAAATGTGTGATGACGGATACTCTTTTGTGATTGTGATTGTGATTGCATCAAAATGAGATGTGCTATTTAATTTCTTCTCAATCAAAATAATTGTTTGTATTTTATAAACAATTTATTACTGTTACAACTAGTTAATAACAATTTACTTTCTTAGAAATAGACAATTACCTTCTTGTGAAGAAAATAAAACAGCCAAAAGACCACCTGAAATTAGAGAATATATTCACTGTCTCCCTTAGCCATTGGTGAATTATTGCCTGGGATGTAGATTGTCCATTAGGAATATTCCAGGTCCCAGAAAAAGTAAATTGTTAATGGACATAGGGTGAAGTTGTTTTTCTAGCATAAAAATAGAGTTTCAATTGCATTTTATAAGCGTGAATAGTACCGGTGGATTATATCTATATTGGTTGGATGATAAACACATGTGCATAAGATGATAAAAAATTGTCCTTTGATATACACTTGTCGCTCATCCAGCATCCCGGTGGATTGAATCCACCGGGGTAGACACATTATTTCCGTATCATTTTCTAATTTCACAATAGTGATTTTGCATTTTTTTAATATACAGATAGATTGCTAATTAAACATATCTCAAAGAAATTATATTAGTAAAATTTCCACACCTAGTTCATGGTTAGATAAAGCAATTTGAATTTCACAATATTTATTTGAAGTATAATGCAATACAATTACAATCTACGCACTTGAATACATCCCACAACTTATTTATTTGAAGTATATTCTCTGTTGATCACTTCATGTTTTAGTAAGAATAAAAATATATTACAATATACGCACTTGAATACTTCCGACAACTTAAAATCTTATGAAAAAATTTGTGATTCTTTTTACCTTTTATAAATTCAATCTGCATAAACACCTATTTTTTTTTTCTTTTAGCTAAAATTAGGAAAATTGGCAAAAGTACAGTAATAATCCCTTTATCCTTTAGCTCATTTCCTTTCATTTAAAATGTAGTATCAAACAAGACGTTTTTAGATAATTAGTATTATTATTACATTAAATATTAATGGTACACGATTACTTTATAGTTACAAAAAATATTAATCTATAAAATATTCACATGTATTGACACAGTATAAAATATTTACAGAAAATTATTAACCTATTATTAGTACTTAAAACTAGTTAATCAACCAAGGAGTCTAGACCAAGTGATAGCGGTTTATGATATATATGAGTAAACTCAAGTTCAATCATATTTTAATTCGAGTTGGGATTAAAAAAGAAATAGCTAACTAATTTTTTTTTAATTGGATAAAACTAACTAAAAATATTATTAAGCTGATATTGAAACTCCTCCAAAACCCTTATCAAAACCCTAGGCATCTTTCCAAACTAATCAGGAACAGATCAGCAACAATGGCTTTCCGTGGTTCGTTTTCCAGATCCCTCATCTCCACCGTTAGGGCTTCAAATTTCCGCTCATCGCCGTCGATCTCCGCTCCCCGCCTCCGTCCTCCTCCTACATTCTCCGCCCCTCGCCCCCAGCCCCGCCGCCTCTCGTTCTCCAATCCAAGGTACCACCACATTTCTATTTAATCATTGATTTCTGTTTTTTCTTCTTTCAATCAGTCGTAAATCGAATATCGACGCAATTATCTACGTCTCTAGGGTTTATCTCTTTCTTGTTATTACTACTAAATGTTAGAACTGATTATTTACAACCCTAATTTAATTTTTTTACCCAATTTCCTGTGCCTCACCTAGTTAATATGAATAATTTATAATTAGTTAAGTTGCTGAGTTTTGAATCATGCAGGAATTTAGGGGAATTAGGGTGTGCTCAATCGCTGATGCCTCTGCATAGCATGACAGCACTGACTTCTCACTTGGCAGTCAGTGTGCGGGCCTGCTGTGAGCTGTCTCATGGTACCTTCTGCCGTTCTTGTCAGGATCGCTAGTAGTTTCTTTGTGAGTCTGATACTGTTGATATTAGGATAGTTATGGTGGTAAATGCTCATGAACAAACTGGATTACTATACATTTTGTAGTATCTAATCTATAATTGCTTTAATAAAATGTGGTGGCATGTGGGATCTTTTTGATGAGTTGGGGGTGCAGTAACTGATTTTTTATTAGCTTGTTGAAATTGATTGATAAGAAAGATTTGGGATTATTGGGATCTATAGGGAGGAATGGAAAAGATGGGTGATGTCGCCAGCGCTTCCCAACATTCAAGGCAGGACTCTGACATGTTGTAGGTTGATTTTCTCCCTTTAATTAGTAGTTCGCTTTAGATCGATATTACATGAGTTAAAAAAGGTCAGTACTTTATGGAGTTAAAGAATAAAGATGAATTATTTCGAGAGATACTGATACATAATTAGAAAATTCCTGCTGCTCGCTTGCTGTTATGTCTTCTAAAAGATATACTATATGTTATTTGTGTCAAAACCGTATTATTTATCAGATTTGTATGTATGTGAGAAATAGAGATTTTTTTGCTCCTGATTAAACAATTGTTGTGAATGTCCTTTTGTTGCGTTTACAGAAAAAAATGTGAAGTGATAAAAAAGAACGTACAAAGAAGAAGTTGAAAAGCATGCACTTTGTGTTTTTCTTTCCTTCTGTAATAATTCATACTAACGGTCAAGAAAAGTAGGAGACTGAAAGCTTTTGGAATCTAAAGCATAATGCAGGACTGGTAGATTTTACTTATTTGGCTTGCAAATATGCTACATTTGGATATTGGAATTACATGCACATCCTTAATTCATTCATAAATTGTCTTAGTTTTATTTGGTGGAAGGCATGGCAATGCACATCATTTCTCTAAGCAAGCAAACAACTTCGGGGTATAACATCGTTTAGCAGTGGGATTGAAATACTTAATCGTGACTTTTCTGTTTAGTTATTTGACTAATTAAAATTAATTTGCTATTACGCATGTATTTTTTCTTCTTACCTTTATATGTTGTACTATTCCAAAATAAGATAAGATCAGTTGAGCATCCTGAAATTTCTTAATATTGCATCTGGTATTAAAGAATCAAAATCTGCAATTTGGAATTAGAGATACTTCGGTTAGAAGTGAACAGTTTTATCATCAACTCCAATTCCATGAACTTTACACTATGGATCCAAACATATCATTAGTGATATCTTCTCAATCCGCTGGAGTTTGCAACCCAAGTTTTTCATGAAATAATTTTACCCAAATTATTTTGGTAAAGAAATTTAGGCAAATAAACGAGGAATGAATTTATTTGCTGAATCAGTGCAGAAGATCTTAAAACTCTGAAAACACCTTGAATATCTGTTATTCCTTTTTCGGACGACTGTTTAGCTTATAATATTAGTGTTTGAAAAACATTTGAATGCTAATACTATACTCCATTATTTGATTGACATCTACTCACGTAGCATATTTTCAAGTAGACTAACTTAATGCTCTTAGAACCTCATTTTAATTGATTGAGACAACCACAAGGTCTGAGTAGAGGTGTCAAGGAGCCGTGTAGTTTCGAACGACACATTTTTCAAGCTTGGTTTGATTATTAAACGATCCGTGCCAACCGAACTTTTATCGAACGAGCTTGAGTAGCTTGGTATTTAATTATTTATACATGTGTTGTCAATTTTTAGATTATTTATACATGTGTTGTTCAAGCTTGTTTGATTTGTACGACGAACTGAACTTTTATCGAAGCGAGAGCTCGAGTAGCTTGGTTTGAGTGTCTTTTTGCCTTTGATAATTGTACAATTTTTACCTTGTGGCAGGTACTTGAACATCTTATTGGATAAGCACAACATGTATTCAAATGATGGGTCTTTGCTGATAGGTGTATCTTGCAAGAACTTTATGCCAGGGAAAAAGGTATCAATAAAAAAATAGAAAATACTCTCTTGCGTTTTTGTAGATGAGACTTGAAATTCAAATAGTTATTTATGTCTTTAGCGTTGGAGATGTTCATTGGCATATGCAGTATTTATGTGGTTGTCATGCCCAACCTGTACATGGAGTTTAATATGTAAATCTTTCCGACTTTGGCATGTGCCAGTTGAATTAAGCCTTTCTTTATTGACACACTTGGGCATAAACTATATATTGGTGATTGCTTCCAAGATCATAGTGCTTTTGATTTCGGTTTAAAAGCTTTCCAAAGAAACTAGTGAAGGACATAGTTGAGGACTGAGAGGTTTCTCTTGGGCATAAACTATTTACTGGTGATTGCTTCCGAAATCATAGTTCTTTTGATTCAGGTTTAAAATCTTTCACCAAAAGAAAAAAAAAAAACTAGTGAAGGACATGGTTGATGACATGAGGTTTCATTTAGATCTAGGTATTTATATTGGAGGAAGGATTTCAAATGAATTCAATATTAGGTTAATTTGAAAATCCGTTACCTTGATTGAAAGTATAGTACAAAATTAGTAGTTAAAATTTGAATCCATGCAAAACCAAAGTTGTCTAAACAAATGTCATGAATATGTGATTATGGATTTGAAATCCGAATCCATCGTTCGTATGAGGCTTGAGTTCTTTTTTCTTTTAATGGATAAAAGTATAAGGGTAGTCATAAATTGAGATAAATAACATTTTTGTGAATTCGTAGTAGAAACTGTTTTGCCGACAATTTGTTTTAAAGACAAGTTCCTGTGTTTGTCATTCATTTCATGTATGACTTAGAGGTCAAATTCTATTCAAAAAGACCTTTTAAGAAAAGTGTTGGGGCATAGCCAGATTATATTATGTTTTCAGCTAGCTATTTCAAGCTTAAATAATAGTTAATATACACAATAATTTAGGGGCCATATCCAAATTGTGTGATCCGATTATGTGAATTATGAAGTTGATTTTATGATAACGAAAGTTAAGTTGGCCAAACAGAAGCACCTGGCATTTTCTTCGAACTGGTCCCTTTAGGTGCTATTAAATTGTCCTCTCTCTTACTATCAGCTTTATTTTACTTGAGGTGGGGGCGGGGAGGGGGATTGTGTTGAGACTGGAGATCTGTGATTTTTTCTTTTCCGGTAAATTTTATGTTTCTCAAATGTAATTTATTTGAATTATCAAAAAAAAAGTTATTTATTTGGATTGTTTCTTGAGAGTTTCACTTTCAATAGAACTTTATTTTCTTGACACTCTTCAAATACGTGTTCCATATTTAAAAAATATGCCTTAAATAATAATAAAATCTAATACTTATTTTTCAAAAAATAGGCCTTAAATAATACTAGTAATAAAATCTAAAAATAAACAGACATGGCTAATACATATATTAAAGTCACATGAAGTGTACTGTGACCGCCTTGTGTTATCCACTAATATTCTAAATCTTGGCAACCAAAGATTTTGCTTTAAAGATATTCTTCTATCCTAATCCTAATCCTAATCCTATCCTAAATCTCTTCTTTCTGCATAACAACAACTAAGTACGTTCAGAAACTGTAGAATTATACAGCATTATCCTTAACTCCTGTTCCCCAAAATCGACATCGCTTCAAGTCTGCATCCTACTCCTAACACTGGCCGTTAACCTAATTGTTTGATGAATTTTTTGAGTGAGTTAATAAGTTGGATCGAAGAGTTTGACCCGCCTCACTGTATCAAACTCGGGCCCAGATAGTTTTAACTCATTGAGCCAGGATCGGACCAAAATTGATCCATAAGCACCCCGAGTATCAACCAAGAATAACAAACAACATTTAATTTACAAGAGATCATATTTGTTCGGCTCTCAATTTTCAATTCTAGAAGCTATGCCCTACACAAACTCAATTACCTAATTATAACTCATCAATCATCTCCACTAAGGTTGTAATCAGTATAAATATTATATATTTGATAATCACTTATCTAGTCATAGAAACATCATATTTAGTATATATATATAACATAATAAAAAAATGTAACACTCACTACAGAATAAAGTCGAAAATCCACTGGTGTGTGTGAGAGAGATAAACCATTGTATTTGTGAGCAACTAGGTTTCTCCTCATCATCATATTAAAAAAAAAAAAAAAAAAAAAAAAAAATCAGATCAACATACAATATAATTTATGGCACCTCCACTCTATTGTACCCACTGCCCATTACATGCCATAAAAATACTGCTAAGAAGCCCCAACATGAAGACACCCACATAGATACTCGTGTTCTCAGAAAAAGACTAAAAAAAACTGGTTCAGATACCCAACAAAGTTTTTTCCTTACTTTTTATCACCATTATTGCCTAGTCTCCACACCCCACCACTTTATATAGACCTTTTTTATGTATCAAAATCAACACATACCTAAGGTAAAGAATCAAACTAAATTACTCGATATTTGACTCGAGCTCACGTTAAAAACTGCTTGATTCATTACACATTTCAAACAAGTTTGAACGATATTTTTCATTTGATAATTTATGAAACTCGATTTGAGTTGGACTCCATAAGCTAAAAAATGACGATATGTATGTATAATGTCAAGCTACTCGAGCTAAACTCATGTTCAACTATATTAAAGCTCGTTTGAGATCGTTCCTTTTAATAATCAAAACACACTCAATATAATTTCAAGCTCGATAAAAAATTCAAGCCAACACAACTCGATTCGTTTACACCCCTACACACGGGGGGGATCCTCTGTCACACTTTCGTGTCACATGATAAATTCACCCTACACACCCAATATTGTATAATTCTGCACCAAAACTTATCATTCACTCATAAATTAATAATATAGGTAACACTCAGTTCAAGGTGGGTTCTATCTTAAATAAATATCATACCTACTAGACTTGAAAGCTCCACAATTTGTCATGTAGCCCAAGGAAAAACATAGAACAAAAGTTACCTTACCAGTTTAAGAATAATAGATCAAAGTAATAGATAATATATGGACACAAGATCTGTCTTGTTTTAAATCAGATCATAGATTAGTTATAGATAAAAGCTAGCAAAAGAGATGATATGATAATAAACTTTAAGTAGGCAAAAGTTATGGCAGGCAATACATACAAATCATGAGATTTTGATTTGACTACAAATGGAATTGTATTGGGTTTGTGAACTTGTGTTACTTTTAACTGGTCCAATTGAAACCAGTTAAAGTTGATGTGGTTTCAACAGATAAGGGAAAAAATGGTGAGTGGGGAATCTAAAGCTTGATAGAGGCAACAATGTAAGAAGATGATGTAAGCATCCCCCTTGGTAAAACCAAGCATCACTTTGTGGGGACAATGAACAGACCACATATGACATATTTAAGATGTCTTATATCACAATGCTTCATCTAGTCAGTCTCAATTTATTCCATCCCTCTGCTATAGAACCATTTCTAAGAGTCAGGAAAATAATTCAACAGAGTACCTTCGTCAATTTAATGAACCATCATGAACGAGAAATGACCTAAAGAATCAAACAAGAAAGGACTCTTCCGTACGAAGAAATCTGCATATAGAAGAAGGGGAAAAAAAAAAGATGCAAACTGAAGAGAGTACTGATCTGTTAAATTTGAGTTTGGGAAGAAACTCATCCCAAGCTCTAAGAGAGTCCAAGTCACAATCAAGACCTCCGGGTAAGGTTTTCTCTTGTAACTTCTGCATGCGGAAGTTCTATAGCTCACAAGCATTGGGAGGTCACCAGAATGCTCACAAAAGGGAAAGAGGTGCAGTAAGACATTACCAGTCACACAAGATGATGAACATGATGGCTCTGCCTGTGCATAATTCCATGTACAGATCACTAGGTGTGCAGGCTCATTCCCTCATACACAAACCTAGCAGAGACGGAACTACTGTTGGGGCAAGATTTATAGACGGTAATACAAGATTTGGATGGCAGCCCAGTACAATGGAGGAAGCAGCAGATTTGATGTGGCCTGGAAGTTTTCGAATGGATCACCAACAAACAGAGCAGCAAACATCAAATTCAAATACGCTTGATTTGAATCTCAAGCTGTAATTAGTTTAATTATCTATTATTGTCTCTAATCGGAACTTCTCATTGTAACCTTTAATTATGCTTTCCAATGATATGCCAATCAATAGAGAATCACAATATTACGGGCAGGAGTACCAGTAAATTAAAATATGTTGTCCTCTCATTAACTGGAAACAAGTTCTATCACTAGAAGAGAAGAACTTCCAGCTCTATATTAATGCTCTAGTCAGTCTAGTGCTAAATACCTGAAATATACTGCCATATATTTATAGATATTAAAATCCTTAAGCACCTTAAGCTTACTGGCTTTGTATGAGTTAAGAGAGTTATCCATGACAATTAAGTCAGTAAATATCTTTACAAAGAAGATGAAGTCAAATGCACACAAAATTTGGCAATGCACTTATAAAGGCAGCATAAAATTTGCCCCATTCACTCTTATTAAGCTTCTTAGAAGACACACGAGTAGTTTCAGAGCCACCAACTCATCTCAGACTACAAGAACGATTAAAATAAAACCACATTGATGCATGCATGTCTGTGTGAACCTATGTGACCAAGAAAGTCCCTGGGTTTATCTGGGATCTAAACGCCTTTTCTTTGTTTAATCACGACTTTGAGATGGTTGATGGATGACTGAACACGTGGGAATATCGACGAGTTTCGGATGTATGAACCCCCCTCCCAACCCCCTAATGCGACTTTGTATAATAAGATGGTATTTCAGGTCTAGGATATTCCGCCGGTCGGACTGGTTGGACAATTCACATCTGCCAAAGAATCGCTAGCAGGCTACTGGAATTTGTAGACTCGCTATTCTATTCTTGTTCCAAATAGGTAAATGATTAGCTCAGTAGCAGCCTATAGTTTATAGCTACCAAGCTCCACAACTCAACATTGATTCGGGTAGTATGACCCATAACCTTATAAGTCTATGTGTATATATATATATATATATACGTGTGTACTACGTAGCGCACATTAAAGACATTCATTACTTCCTTCAATCACTAGCTCCTTCCTCCATACAGTCTTTCCAGTCTTCTCATTCCTTCAATTCCCAAGTGTCTGTGAATTGGTTTGTCTGTAATGTGTATCATTGTTTGCGTCCTCTCAGTTACCAAGTGACAGATTTGTCCCCAATTTTAAAACATAGATGTGGAAATCTCAAGTCCTCAAAAAGAGGAATATGTTGATGGCGGAATGCCTATGTTTGCAAGGATTAGGGTGGGTGTGGCAGTAGAGTGATATATAACGGTGAACTTTGTAAGTAGCACGAGGGTGACTGGAGGTGGTGAGAAGAAATTAAGTAGTTGTTAGTAGCAAATAAGGGTAAGAGAAAACAATAATGATTCCGCTGGTTAATGTTAGTTATTTGAAGTGATAGTTGTACACATCAAAGTGAAATCTGCTCAATATCTCATCTCGAGTAGATTACACTTGGCCGTATTTAGGTATTTATGGATCAGCTGAATTAGCTTCTATTTGCCAATAGGAAAAGCATATATGGATGAGGGCCATGAGGCTGCGTTTCTACTATGTAACCTGTATTTGTCCTCATCAACCAAAACAAATACACTGTGGCCCTTCATGTTACTTAAGTAATACAGGATGCCAATGATTTATATATATATATATAGCATATTAGCATGTGATAAAATAATTAGTGGGTCCACAATCACCCTCATGTGACTTCTTTCATTTGTCAGCTTAGTTGTCAAGACCTATTATCAAGTTCTATCTGGTGCACCATGAGCAATATTTCTATGATCTGTGAATATAATAGAGGACTAATGCTGACCTCTTCATTGTAGTTCTTTTAGACCTTACAATTTCATGAAAATCCCTTATCCTGCAATATCTATTATAAATGTATTCAGTAGTCGATCAAACTGCCATTCTTTCTCAGATAAGGGTTAGTCATGGTCCATTCCACTTCCCTAATATACAGGGAATTAGAGGCCTTTACCATGTGTTCTTTCATATACGTAATATACTTATTCATCAGATAGAGAAATACAAACTTCTACACATCACGTGCAGCGCAGAATTCTGTCTCACCTCAATAATTTTAAACTTAGCAAATTAGAAGTGAAATATTTAAAAACGAAAAGATAAATAAATAAATATAGGGTATATCTTTCACTTCTTAAACAATCTTATATTTTGCCCCCCATCGAATCGGATGTGCCTTCTTCACATAAACAAGATATCCACATCGTAAATCATCTTAATTCTTCAAGAAGATCAGTAAATATTTCTCAGTTATTCAATAATATTGGGTTTTATTACAGCTTACAATGATCTATGTGAATGAAAGTTTTTGGGTATTGCGCTTGATGATTGGAAGCCTTTCTCTGATGACATCAGGGTCACTGTATGCAGCAGAATCAGAAGGATATCCTTTCTGAAACAATTAATTGGAGAATGAGGGATGATGTTTCAACGAAGCATGCAAACTTTTATTGAAGAGGACAGGCACTTCAAAATTTAAAGACTAATTAATTTCGAGCAATACAAAGAAATAAACTTTGCAGTAACAGATATAGTGCAACCTGAATATAAAACTACTTAAAAGACAGGAAAAGCACTGACTAGCTTTGATGATATAAAAATAAGTACTTTATTCTTATAATGTTTTGAACAAAATAGATTATGCACTGATCAAGGAGAAGAATAGATCATCACTCACAGATGACAAGGCCTGAAAGGTGTCTTCTCTCCAGCAGATTTCACGAAGAATAATTGGTTCCGTACTTTCCCTGAAAGTGCAATGAAAGCGGGTGTCCCTCAATCTCATTAGCACTCCATCAACTCTGAGCTGTAAGATGACATCAAACAAGAATAATGAGAAAGCAATAGTTGTAACATGAGAAACACCCAAAATATTATTTATTGATAAAAATATGCCATCCTTAAACAATTACATCACATTCTAGAGTTCAATGTAAAGAAAACAGGAAGTGCACACATAAGTTCAACATCCAGTTAGAAATGTCAAAGAATATAAGAAAGAGAAATTATTGGACGCTGTCTTTGTCAAGGAAATATCTGATAAGACATTTTTAGACTCACCCAGAAACGCAAGAGAAGATACCAACCACTGGGCATGACTCGCTGCAAAATCATCCCCAAAAAAGAGAAAGAAATTTAAATGCATCCTCTCATCCATGAAACGTACAGGAAACAAAAAACACAGATGAAAATTTTACCACTTTAGCTGTCAAAAGAGAGACACCATTATCACCCAATTCATCTTCATACAATATGACCTGTCAATATATTGAAGATGACTTTGGTCAAGTGTAGAAAGTAAATCAGGAGATGAGATTCGAATGTTCTAAAGCTTGGTTCTAGAAGCTCCATCAATTAATTACAAACCTCGTCATAGAAAAGAATGGGCTCTTTAGATGCTAACGCAACCATATTGATTTGCTCCTGACAGTCTTCCCAATGAAAACTGCAGCTGCCTTCCTCAGAAGCTCCTCTTCCGGACTAGTAAATGAACAAGACCATCTTAGAATTTCAGATGTAAACAGTAGATCAATGCATACATTTGACATACAAAGTGAAACTGGCAAACCTTCAGTTTATCAAGAGCCTAAGCTATGTTTGGGCCTAAGATTTTCGCGAGGAAACATCTAGAAAGATATTCATAAATTTAGTTTTGGAAGCCAGCGTGGATTTTAATGATAGACAATTACATTTAAAAAAGAAGTACATTCTAATGTTTTTAAAATGTGATGGAATTTAGTTTTTGGTGCCTTCTCTATTCCTTTTTTCTATCTCTCACCAATATGTGATAAACTTAGTTTCTATCAGATGTGGCGTAAATAAAATTGACCAGACATACAATGTAGGTGCAAAAGTAGCAGAAATAAGGGTCAGTGGTAATGTAATTTCATATACATATGACTAATATACTCAATAAAACATAGATCCTCTCTTTTTTAATAAATGTAAGTTCATACCTCAGGATTTGTTTCAATACCAGCACTTCCACAGTATGGTGTTGTGAAGGTATAATCATAGTCTAATATCACCTCGTCGGTTGCTTTGCTGCAGGATATAGAAAAAAGATCATGAGGAGGTATAGCGAGAGAAATAGATGAAGTGGCATTGATTAAGATGCCTTCAGCAGATGATTTACCACGAATGAAAACAGACAAAAGTTCATCATAATGAACTCTGATTTGTTGACAGAAGCTTAGAAACATTAGTAAAAGTAATAAGCACATATATCCTAAAAAAAAACAATATTGAAGTTTTGTTCCCTAGATGAGGCTTCCATTTCAGAATATGTAGGGTCAAGTTATCTAAAAATCTATCTATATGCATGTATGTATAATAAGTATGTAAATTTCTTTTTTCAAGAAAGAACCAAACAGTAAAAATTTCAAGAGTTTCAAATGTGTCCTTGATCAAGAGCTAGGAGGTCCCATCTAATCTAGAGATCTGATGATAGAATTTCTTTTACCTTTAAAACGCATCTCACCATTCAATAAATGGGGCATTATACTGGTTACGAGCTTATATATTTATTATTATAATGCAATATCTCATGATAAAATTATTCAGTTGCCAAGGGATGCAATAACGAATTCTAAAGTCCCAAACTGAGCAGATATACTCCATGATTTTTACTTATTTTTTATAACGAAATAGAATAGGCTGCATAAAATATAATAGAATCACAGTGAGTCAACATTGCCAAAAGCAACCAATCAGCAAGTGTTATACTTGATTGCTTAACACTTTTCTTCCACGGATCCTGACCATATTGCCATGTACTTCGGCATTATCGCTGGTATGGATGGTTCTTTGGAAAATTCAGCTTCTGGCTAATCAACCTTACATGCCCAAGTCAGTCAGGTGAGAACCCAATTCTGTAATGCTGTTCTCGTATTAGGACGATCCTCTTACAGATCATGTTTTGACATTCGCTGATATATCTAGCAGACCCTGAGTGCTACCTCAAGAAAAAGGGCCACATACCATGGGACTTCTGAGGCCTGAACCATCTGCTCGTCTATAGAATTAATGCTATGGCTAGTTTGGACTTTCCACTAGATTTAGAAATCTATGTTTTCAGGCACAGGGTTGCTAGGTCCACAAGTCACAAGTCAATGTTCCAATTTTCAAAATTCTTGATACAGAAGAAACTGTCTTTTCTCCTTCCTTATCAGAGTTCCGGGCCACGTTCTTCATGGTATCTACGTTAAACAAATCTTCCTTGGCATGCCGCTCTTTATCTTTCTTTTGAGTACACTCCTCTCATAACTCTATATTAGCTTTAGTTAGATGAAATGGCCTTAGGTAGTTCTATGATTTGCTTTTGATTTAGAGAACCAATATTCAACTAAATCTCTCAACTCTTGCAAATACATTTTCATTCTCATCTGATTAGGACGAAGGTTCTACAAGAACCTTGAATATGCATGCCCAACATGTCTGAAGTATTATCACATCAATGGGAATAACTGAAATATCTGTGGTATGTGAACTCACATATTTAACGCAAGTTTTAGCCCAGCTACCGAAGGATCTATATAAATTAATAGTACCCAGTCCTTTAGGAGGCAAATGAACATAACCCGCAAAAATAAGGTTCTTCTAAACTCCACCAAGCTATCGCTTATGGTAATAAAATTCAGATATTTACATCTATGTATACAAGTATTATCAGTACCTCATCAATATAATATTAAACATCATAACAAAAAGGTTAAAATGAATAATAGAGATAATATATATAATACCTACGGAATTTCCATTTAGCAGCTGCTGGAACTTCAACTGGAGGCAATCCTTCCTGCTTCCAGCCGCATAGAGCATCAAATGCATTAAAATAAATCTTAATACCACTACTCAAATGATTAAGAATCAAAGAGCTCTCCCCAAAAACCATCTCTGGCAAGTGGGATGTCTGAAGCTTCTCCTCCCACCTGCAGGTTCAGATATCAGTAGTAAAATTTCATAGAAGAGTAACATATGTAGCTTAACAAAAACAATACATTCTATATTTTCAGGGAAAACTCAAATCTTGTAAAGAACCAAATTATCCTAAATCTAGATGAATGTCGAGGAACTCATACTAATGAGAGTCGCAAAACTCGTTTAAATGATGACATTTGAAAAAGCATGAGCAGAGAGCTAAAATGTGATAATTCTTTTAGGATTTTGGTTAAGGTCTATTAGAACAACTAATTACAGTCCCATGTAGATATTGCTACTTCTTGGACTACCGGTACAAGAACCAGTTTAATATTTGTACTAGCGTATGATAAAGAAATATTTAGTTGGTTAAAAGATATTGAAAGAAATGAAAGTATATTTTAAGCGAGAGAGGTAAAGACAATACAAAAGAATATAAGTGGATGCAGGAATTTTTCTCTTTGTTCCTTATTACCCTCCATCCTAAGAATATTCATAACAATTTCCAAACTCTTCATTTGTTTTCTTCTTTTCTCTTGTTAAATTATCATTACTTCCCTTTTCATCTAGGAATTCAAACTATGCGGACATCCCATTCGTTCTTCATAATCTTCTAGAACGATTAAAAATCAATGAGAAACAATGAGACTTAATTTTCTAGCAGAACAACCACATGTTAACACTACCACATAAAGAATGTTCACATTTTTTCTAGTTTTTCTTATTAGCTTTTAACTCTTCATATAACAGTTCAAATAAACCAACTCCATAGAGTCCTTATGTAATTACCTGACATCACAAATTACTTGGAATTCAAAATCGTCGATACAAATGCTATTATATGATTTTCAGCACAATCTGTAATAATAACACCTAAACTAGTTTCAAATACAGAACTAACATTCAACTTCCAAAAAATCGAAATGTCAACATCAACACACACAAACAGAGAGAAGCGAGAGAGGGGTATAGTAGTAGTACTGTTGAACAAGAGAAGAGGTGAGAATAGAACGCTTGCTAGACTCGATCTCCCAGCCGCGAATGCGAAGTCCGACGCGTCCGCCGCCGAGCGCTTCCGCACCGGCCGCCTTCAACTCCCTCACGTCGCTTTCCCATTCCATCTCCGATTAATAAAACAAATTCTCCCTTTTTTTTTTTCGCCTCTCTACTTGTTTACACTTTCATTAGCAGATGAGCTATAACAGTTTTGACTAAATCTAAAAAGCGTTTAGTTTTCTGTATTAAAGCGGTATTTGTTGTTTGTTATTTTGCTCATGAACGTTTTTACTGTTAAAGCACTCGTTCCTACGAGTGAACAGAAAATTAACTCTTTATGTTATTTTTAATAGGTAATTTATCTTCATGTGATTAATAAAAGAGCAAAATAACTCATTGTGTTTTTATAAAAGAAGTAAACTGCTCATTTATACATATCATAGGGAGGTAAATTGTCTATTTACGCATATTACAGGAAAGTAAAGTTAAGTGAATATGTTGTAAATGTATGGTTAAATTAGTCATTTTTCACATGAAAATAAAGTCTCAATCGCATTATAGAGCGTGTATGCAACACCACCACGAGTAAGGAGTTAAATTGTTCATTATATCATATCACAAGGAGGTAAATTATCAATTTTTATATCACATGAAGTTAAATTGACCATTAAACATATCACATGGAGTTAAGTTACCAAAAACCCCATACCTACAAGGCTACAACCTTTTTTTTAGAGGACCTACAAGGCTACAACCGGTAAACATCATTTGATTTACAAACTTTACTTCTCATAATCTTATTCAAAAAAATAACATTGTTCAAGTTTATTTGATAAGTATAATAATTTGAGCTAAAAAATATGAACTTTTAGGATCTGTTCTTCAGGCCTTTCATTTTTTAAAATGAGTTTTTATCAGATTTTCTATAAGATTGAATTCTTTCATATTTGAGTTGAGTTTTGAAATTTTGAATTTTTATTTTTTAGATGTGAAGTTAAATTTTATATGGGTAGGTTCCAACCATCATAAATCATTTTTTGACGTTTTGAATAACAATTTAAGGTTAAAACCTAGCAAATTGGGTGTTGGATTGTACCTCGTAGCTTGATGGAAAAAAACATGCATGTGAGTTTATCGATTGGGTCTTGAATTTGGAAGAAAAAGAAGAAATTTGAAATTGATAAATATGATTTATCAGTGAAAAAAGAAAATTAAGCAGTTATTGTCTTAAATATGAAAAGGTAGAATTATTTTTCTTTCTTGTGCTTTTCTCTAAATTTTTTCATATTTTCTCTAAGAATACCTATTGAGTTGTTTTCAGAAAATGAGTAAATTATCTCATATTTCTCTTAAAGGTTTTTCAGAGAAATATGAGATAATTATTCAAAAGAATATATTTTCAGATTTTTATCTCTCAAAATGGATTTTCAGAGAGTGAGAGGCCAAAACAACAGATCCTTATTGAACGAGTTCGAGTCGAGTGTCGAATAACTTAATTTGATTTTCAGTCCTAGACGTGCCTCTCCTAAAACAAGATTTTTTTAAGTAGCATAATGAAGTTTTGAGAATTAATTTAATTTAATTTTTAGAGAAGTGTTTTGACCCATTACAACTTAATTAGTCTTGAAATGAGAGTTACAACCGGGGAGAGGATCCTCTATCATACTTTAGTGTCACATGATAGATCCATCTTTCTCGTGCATGTATGAACCCACGTAAAATAAAAATAAGTACACTTGTCAATAAATTTATATGTATGACAGAAACATGTGATTCCAAAATGTGAAGATCTATATACGAGCGCATTGACGTTTTTTTACTTTCATTGTTGTCATTTTTAATGTTTTTAGGAAGCAAATAATCCAATTATATAAGTTGATATACTAAATTAAAAAGGTTAATATAGGAGATATATTATCAGATTTATTGTCTAACAATACCTGATTTTTATTTGAGATATCATTTAATTAATATCACAAAACAAGGAAGGAAAAATATCTTCATATTGTAGTGCAGTTGTAGGCACTTGTAGTTCATATTGACTATAGTATATGTGCTCTCTAGAAGATATTTCTGGAATGAAATAAAAAGCCACTGGTACTGGTTCCATGTCTCCTAACTACTGGCATCTGCTTTCCGGACTATTGGCATATGCTTGCTGGCTTCACATTTAGCTGAAAGTTTAGAATCAAACCAATATTCTATACTTCTATTCGAGCTCGTCTGATAAAAGTTGATTAATCATATATATATATATATACATGGACAATGAACAGCGACAGTATAGTTAAAACTATCAAAATAATAAAACTAGAATCACTGTATTAGGTAAATTTTGTCTAAAATTAATTCAATCAACCATCAAATCAAACTCAAAACTCTATTTCAAGAGGAAGATTTTTAGCTTTTGTGGGGTTCCAATCTTTGCAAGACAAGCACAATTCCAAATCGAGGTTTTTAATTCTGTAAGATTTTTTATTTAAATAACAAACACACAAAAACACAAAGTTTCAAATAAAAACTTTCTAGTCACAATAATCTGACTTGTTCACACCTATAGCTGTGAATGGGGAAGCATATAGATAGATAATTCAAATTTCACAAAATAGAGCATGTTGTGAATATCCATAAAAAGGGGGAAAAATTGAAGTTCCCAAAACAAGTAACTAAATATAATCCAGTTTGGATTTTAAAATTTAAACAAATTGAATTACAAGTTCTTACATTTTCAATTGTAAACAAATCAAGTACGTACATCATTTGTAGGACCGCCTGCACTGGCTTGGTTCGGATCCATAAGCATAAAGCTTTGGAATGCCAGATGACTTCTCAAAGAATCGGGAAACTCGTTCAATAGCAGGCTAGGTGATAACTCACACGTTCTGCTCCTGAGTTGTTTGAGTAACTGAAGTGTCATCTGGTGTCTGATCTATTATTTCTGTGCCTATAGTTGGCTGAGGCTCGGGTGGCTTCTGAGAATTTGATTGTGGTCTATGGTTGAAGCTAAAACGAGTATTTGCAAACCATCTACTAACCTGCACAAAAAATATTTAAGATAAATGTTTTTGCAAAAATGTGGAACTAGAACGTAAAATGAAATAGGGCAACGGAAAGTGTAAAGACCTGCAGAACTGTGAGGCCTATTTCATTTGCTAATTTTTCTTTTGCAGCTCTTCCAGGGTATTGATTTTCATTGAAGTATTCATAGAGCCTCTGCAAAAATCACCATTAAAACTAAGACAACAGAATTGCTGTTCGCAAAGGAGCAAAGAGCTGACACGTAGCTTAAACAGATATTACTTGCATAATGTACATTCTTTTCCAATATATGAGTCTAGATACATAAACCGAGATTAAGAGAATTACTTATATGCAGAATGATTAATCTTTTTCCAACTTCTGCATCACTTATATTATAAAGGCAAAATTACATACTTAGTCCTCCGAGCTGTGACAGAGATGAATTTTTATCTTCAAACCAACACATATTTCCTATCATTTGAAGATTTCATCATTTATCTTTTGGGCTCAAATATGAAGTCCTTTTTCTATGTGCAACACATTTAGTCCTCTAGTTATCACTTTTAATCCTCTATGTTTTCAATTTCAATAAAAAGATGCCTAGTATATAGAAAGTTACAATCTTAATTGCTTAGAAGTCGTTTTTAACACAGACTAAATGTGTCTGACCAGAATGGTAAATGACTAAGTGTGTTGAGCATAAAAGATATAGAACTGAACCTTGAAATATTGGAACCAATTCAAACTCAAAAGAGAAAAGGACATTTTTTGTCACGAAGTGAAACTTAAAAGGACTAAATATGCAGTTTTGCAAGTAATCTAAGTTTTACTAGAATCACAAAAACTGTTCATCACTACTGTAAAGCTAGGACTATTTTTAAAGCACACCTTTCTATGCAATAAATACCTGTTTTGCAGCTTCGCCAAGCCCTTTATTTGCTGATCTTTTTGTAACTTTAGAATCAGAACCAACCGTGGCAGATGACTGGTTTGCGCCCCCATCAGCATCATTTTCCGGAGTTTTTTTTGGTAAATGCAGACTTTTTTCCTGGTTTTCATCCTTAGTGTCCATCTTACTCTTTTTAATTGAAGTTTTATTAATCTTCCTTTTCTTTGGAGCGGTATCATCAAATTCTTTGTCACTTGAATCAGAAGAAGAATTTCCGTATGTTTCCTTTTGACACAAACATTATTTACCACAAAATCCAAGTAAGAGAAATTAAGAATAGAAGCCAAGAAGTAATAAACTGATTCAATTGAAAATCAACGAGTGTGTAATAACAGCCAAAACTCTAAAAAGATCACATGAGGCAATAATTAAAAGGTCTTATTCTTAACTAATGCAAATAACGTACTTATTCATGAAATGACAACCTACTCATGTACCGAAATTCTTGACATTAAAATTATAACCTTTGTTATGTCTACACAATCTGTCTTCAAATTTATTGATAATTTCCTTACCATATGGGAGAATTCTATGGCTAATTACCTATGTAATATTGTACCTCTATCCAATAGAGCTCATAATTAAGAGCCCCTCATGTTGACAGTGAGATGGTTTTCACACTTGGAAAGTTATCTTCAATCTTAACTTTCTTTAACTCTATCTTCTGCTCCTCTCTACTTCTGTTATAGGCTTATAGCTTTTCTACTTTTTGTTTCAACATCTTAATTATTCTCCGTGTCACAAAATCATTATTTTGTAAAGTGTATGACTTCTTTGCATTACCATACCATAACTACACCACCTAGCCTCAACTTTTCCTCAACTTCAATCAAGAAATGCTGAAAATCTTGCGTAAGAGTATCAAGATTGAAACAACTAATCCATCAAACTATGGATGAAGCTATACAAACAACCTTAAAAATGTAATTAATATCAGACACGCTGCAAGGCATTCTGGTGTAGGGAAAAGTGAGCAAAGGTGTGAAATAAATTCTACTAGTCCGTCGTATGTTGAAGTCTTGACATGAGACCGACTATTTGATAGTTGGTTTTTTGCTAAACTTTTCATAGGAAAATTTAGGTTTACTCTCTGTAAATTAGAGGCTGTCTAGGATTCCAAAATTTCTAGAGTTTGATAGTTTTCTGTATTCTTGTCTTTTTTAGGTATTGGTATTTTAAGGTTTTGGGTTTTAGTTGTGTACGCCACAAGCCTCAGAGGCTTTAACGTTGGTCTGACTATTTGCACTTCCGTGCGTCATATTCATATCTAATACTGAGTGTTTATACGCATTCAATGTATATCGTAACAGTATAAAAAGAACAAACTCACATCATGCAACTTTTTGTAGTCCAACCGTTTCACACGTCTTTTGTCAGACTCAGGTTCATCAGTAGTCTTTATAAGGTAAGACACCTCATCTTTTAGTAACTGGCTCTTCATCCTACCCTCTTTGGAATTTTCTTCTGAACCTTCACCGGGTACAGCGGCATCATCAAGTGGAGCATCCTCTGAGTCTGAAGTAAAATCAGAAGTCTCTTCTGGATTCGGAGCAGTGGGATCAACACCAAAAGAAGAATCTCCATTAATTTTCCTTCTCTTGGGAGTACTATCATCATAATCTTCATCACTTGAATCAGAAGAGGAATTTCCATATGTTTCCTTTTGACAGATACAACAATAAATACCACAAAAGCCCACTAAGAGAAATAATAATAGATGCCGAGAAGTAATAAATAGATTCAATTGAAAATCATCGAGGATGATATAACTACCAAAACTCTTAAGTCAAAAAATTCCATGTTATGCAATAATTAAAAGTTCTTGTTCTGACTAATGCAAATAACGTACTTAAATCATAATGACTTAAATCTATGAAATAGTTTTCGAGTCATGGTGTGACTGTGTCTTAGTTTTAGTTAACTTAAACAAATGAGCATGATTTTGATGGAATTTGATTTCTTACTTGTAAGTGAGATCCAGCGAAGAGTAGTGCATGGATGAAAAGAATCAAAAGCTCTCATAATGCTTTTTTCTTGAAGACGAAAACAACTTTTCATACTTATTTTGTAATATACAACTTTCTTGAAAATTTTAGCCATAGCTTTGACATTGGTCTTACTATTTGTATTTCTATACATCAGATTCATATATATTATTGCGTGTATATACGTAAAAGTATCAAAGGAAAAAACTCACATCATGCAAATTTTTGTAGTCCAACCGTTTCACACGTCTTTTGCCAGACTCCGGTTTATCAGTAGTCTCCATAAGGTAAGACACCTCATCATTTAGCAATTGCCTCTTCATCCCACCCTCTATAGAATTTTCTTCTGAATCTTCACCAGGTGCTGTAGCATCATCAATCAGAGCACCTAGATCCTCGGAGTCGGATGTAAAATCAGATGTTGAACTATCTTGCTTCACCGTATCTGGATCCGGAGCAGTGGGATCAAAATCATCATCTTCTGAATCATCAGAAGGAAACCCGGTCAACTTTTCATTACTAGGAGAAGCCACCAAACCATCCGATGCAGATAAGTAATTAGATTCATTAGAACTTGATTGGTCTCCCTCTACTCTATTTGGTTTATCTGGGTCAAAATCATCATCCTCGGAATCACCTGATGAAGAACCAGAATTATCATCCAGTTTCTTTCCTGATGCAGCCTCAGGAAAGATCTTCTGTGAGGAGAGGAGAGGAGAGCACGCTGAGCGAGTTAAGATTAACATTAAATAAAACTCATACAATATATAACAACAAAGACCAGACCTCCCACTTGTCAAGGATAGATATATTAGATTTCTGAAAGTCCTTAAGCATATTAATACAATCAGCTTTACAATCACATCCAGGACAAAGCCAGCTTTCATCACCCGGAGGAACTGTATACGCATAGTCAAACAATGAAGAAAATAAAAGACAAATAACTAGATATGAGAAATATAAGAAACAAAGCTATCAAATGAGTGGCGTGGAAAATTACTATCTTCTTTTAACAGGGGTGGCTCCACGCAAAATTGGTGAAATCCACGTTCACAGGCACCATCACATAGAATGATATCATTATCAAGAGGCAGATCTTTAGATCCACATTTTGCACAGAAGATCTGCAATAAGGAAAAACATTAGCATTATTCCCAAATCCAGCTTACCGTACCAGAATAGTAGAATGGGTGAAATGTTGCTGTCTATCTCAGAAGAAGACTGGCCTCATATTTATTTTGAACATACAGGGTTCCGTACAAGGAAGTAATAACAAAGTGATTCTAGTTCCATATAAGGAATATATCACAATGATTCTATACCATAATTATGAAAATGGTATCCCATAATCTCTCTATGATTCTAGCTTGTTACAAATAAGATTAAATTGAATAAAAATAATGCATACATATAATCAGTTGACAACACTTGAAATAATTGTTGTCTTTCTATGGCGGCGAAGAAAAGGAAGTGGATCCACCTGATCCACATGTACAATAAACAGGTACTAATACTGGCGTTGAGATCATTCCTGCAACTTTACGGTTTCTTCGACCGTAGGTTGGTTACACCATAATGTCTACCAATACATTCAATTTATTTTACTATTGATAAATAAATTGAATTCAATTAAATCACACAAAAGACGACCGGGGACCAATGCCAATAAATCCTCTAACATCGCAGTTTCTCCGACCGCAATTTGATTCCAACCAAATGTCAAACAAAACAATGTGCAACATTTTTAGCTCTTAAAATGCCAAACAACAACTATCTCAACCAACAATCTTGACAACTTTAAACAATGAAAACACAAATCAACTTCTTATCTTTTACCCATAGCAACAAATAGGAGTGTTGCTCACAAATTCTAATCATCTAACAAGAACAATAGAAAAAAGAAACTAAATTTACTTATGGCATCTTAAGGATAAGGCACCGCGGCGGCCTAGGGTTTTCTCAAAAAGATAAAAACTTTATTCAAACCCTAGACCCAACCTAACCTCTAGATACTATTTAAAAAAGTAGAATGGGGGAGAATATTGTGTCTATCTTAGAAAGAGATTGACCACATATTTATATTTAACACACGGGTTTTCGTGCAAAGAAATAATACCACAGTGATTCTAGTTCCATATAAGGAAGATATTACAAAAATTCTATACCATAATTATGGAAATGGTGTTCTGTAATGCTAGACCATAAACTCTCTATGATTCTAGCTCTAATATAGTATTCTTCAACAACCACGGATCAAAATTTCGTTTCGAGGGTATGTTTCGATCAGCTAAATATTGGAAACTTTCCAAAAAACACTTGGAAAAATTGTGAAGAAATTACTAAATTAAGAAAAAGAAAGAGTTTCTAGACAAACAAAAAGTTTTGGAATTACACCTTACTGATGGAAATTTTCAACAACCATTCCTAATTTCAAAAAAATTCAAGCATAAAGTCAAAACAATAAATCATGATTGAATAAGCAAAATCACCATACACCAAAAAAACAACATTCTTAATGTGAAAAGACAAGGGATATCACCTGGTGAAAGGAAAAGTATATCACTTCCCACTACGCAAGGCTCAAATCCTTGACGCTTAACCCTCTCACGTGTTTTAGAACTTATGGCCTATATGACATTTCTTAGCAAAATGGTTTGTACTTCACTTAGATTTAACTTATGAATAAATCACTCCATAAATGTCAGATTAAAGCCTACAATTCTGACACGAGCAAATCACTGTGAAATGAAGCCTTAGAATACCATCAGGCTCCTAAGAAAAAGGTTGAAAATGAACACTTAACGAAACTTGGCAAGATACTGTATCTCACAAGTAACATAATTACATGTAAAAGAAAGGATGTTTAACATTGATATAGAACCTAGAAAAAGTTGGATATGAGAAACGATGTATAACAGCCTCGACCATAATTGAGCAATAAACTTTTTTCTCCTTTTGGCAACAATATTCCCAAAAAAAAAAAAACGAACTTGTTTAAAACTATTGCAAGTACATACAGTGAGTTCAACCTAAAGTCTGGGGCTCTTTTTCTAAGAATCGTATATGTTTTAATTAAAGATTATTTTTTAAACTACTTTAAGTAACATAACAAATAGATGTAATGCATTAGATCAACATTCAAGCATGCAGTTGGAGAACAAGGTTCAATTGGGTCCCTCAGCTGTAATACTAGAGCAACTCGACCTAGACCCTTAGTTAAACGCAGATCATAAGTGTAATGTAGCTACCGATCACACATTATTCTTACATCTTCACTGTCGATCTCTCCTTCAGAGTCGAATAGAGATTCTGGAAGCTTTCCCGCAGCAAGCGATGTATCAAGGCGCTGAAATAACTCTCTTATCTTCAATTTGTAACGTAAAATATGAGATCTTGCAAGCTGGAGCTCCTTCTCTGGCTTCAATTTTTCCAAGCTGCAAAACGTGAAGGAATCACAAATATTTCTGATGAAAGAGAAACTATGCACCCGGAGAACAAAGCTTAAAAAACATAAAAAAATGGGGTAAAATGGAATTGGTCCTTGAAATACTGAACCCCAATATGGTGAGCTTAAATATACCTAATGTGATTTGCAATCCAGATACCAATTTCATCACACCAAAAATGTGAAACTGGTTAATATTATGGTTGCATACAATTCATGTTTGAATTGTCAATTTAACCTCTAATTTTCTTAAAAATCACTATATCCTGTGAATATTCTATTTCACCATGCATATAATTTTACACGTGTGAATCAGCAAATTTCGTTCAGTTAGGAAATCCAATAAAACTGACCTTTAAAATACTGTATATTGTAATTTATTATAATATGTAATCATGAATCCAAATCCCAATTATAGAAATCACATAGCAATTTCTTATCTTATCCATTCACGCAGTTACCAAAATGTTAGCAGATGGCCATATTCTGAACCATAAACCATACTGAAAGTTACATATATAACAGAGGCACACAAACACTGCAACCAGAAATACAAGATAGTAATCTTGCATTAAATGCATACAAACTTGAAGCCACACAAACCTCTGTCCTTTCCATCCTTCAGCAGAGTAAGCATCAATTAAGCTTTGCTCATACGTGATCCGGTGCAATAAATATCTCAGATTGTTCCTTGTTCTTGAGAACTCGTTTACATTATCTTTCTTTATCTGTTTCTTTTTTCTTGCTCTCCTTTTCTTTTCTCTATTAGCACTGCCTTCTTCTATGGCATCATTAGGTTCAGGAGCCTTAGGTTTCTCCCGTGATTTTGAACGCAACGCCCATGAACTAGTTACTGGACTTTTTAATTTAGCTGCCCTTTTTCTCGCTTGTGCATCTTCATCTTCATCATGGAAGTGATCAGGATAGTTAGTCCGATCTCTCTCGGTTGGTTCTATTCTTCCATTAACAGGATCCAACGAAGCAGTGTCAGGAGGTACAACCGTGATTTCAAGATTTTTTGGTCTGTCCTGCAACGGCACCTCTGACTTTTCGAGGACTGATGATAACTTTACATCTTCCAATAGTGGGCCTCTTTCTTCTGCAACACAATCCTGGGAAACATCTCCAGGCTTTGGTCCCATTTCTTTAATTTTGGATAAGTTTTCTTCCATTGGAGCTAGTATGGTTTCAATATTTTGAACTCCGGTGATATCTTTCTGCTCCACTGGCTCAATAACCACCTTCTGAGAATCCATTTCACAGTTGACTGGTGTCAGACGTTCACAATTTGGATTCTGAACAAGATTTTCACAACTTTCCAATTTTTCTACCCCATTAGACTCGTGATGTTCTATCAGTCCCATCGCACACTTCCAAAATTATCACGCTTATATACCCCTAATTGACTACAAACACTACTGTTCCCTTCAATTTACCGCAGGTTACTCTACTAAACTCACTAATTCTCATGCCATTCCAATATGGCAGAGGCCTATATCTAAACCCTATCCTCCCAACTTCACCAATACAAACAACATACCTCAAGTGTTGCAATTCAAAGAGAGACTCTCTTTTACCTCAACACCTGCGATTAATACAAAAGTAAAACACCGAAAAACAATTAAATTTTTCATGCAACTTCTGTCCATTTAAATTTCTGAAACTCAAACTAATCCAAATTTCAGATTTCTAGATACCTAAGCATCTGAACAAACACAAACATACGTGTAAATGTACAAACTTAAATAAACATATTCAAAGAAAATTATATGCACCTGCTGCTGTGTTGAATCAAGTGTAGAAGAGTGTTCTGAGCTTAGGATTTTTGTTTTCCGATTCTACTCATTTTTCAAATAGGGGTTGAGACGAAAAGAAAGGAAATGAAGAGAGGAGGAAAGTAGACTTAATGGCAGAGGAGATTTGTTTTCCCGAAGATTCTTCTCACCGCTGATAGAAAATGTAAAATTTAGTGTGTGTGTGCTGCGTGAGTGTGCCTGCCTTTTATATGCTCTAAAATTCTAAATCAGGCGATACCAACCCAACGGGGAGGTTCGTGAGAGTAGGAATGAGTTTGCATTGGCAATTGTTTTACTTTTGGTCCAGTAACTTTTGCAATATTCATATTTAATCCTATATAAAATGTGCCTAAAAAGTTTTATTCTATAACTTTGGTATGTAACCACATTTAATCGTACAAGTATTTCACCCTATAGCTCTATCAAATTATCACATTTAAGCACCAACTAGGACAACATAAGCCAATTTTTGTGTCTCTCAGCAAAATTAGTATACTAGAATAAAAAAATTATATGAAAACCAATCAAATAGAAGCATGAGCTATTGAAGACTTTTGTCTAATATATATATATATATATATGTATCACCCTTATAATTAGTTTACTTATCTACTCAAAGAAGTATAATTTTGTTTAAAAATTGATCAAAGTAAGTGTTCATCAGAAAAAGTCAGCATATTTTTTATTATTACCTCGCTCCTCACTAATACAGAGACTAACCATAAGAGTTATATATGTAGTGTGAAGCATGAAGTAAGGAAAGTTCATAATATTGAAACTTTAGGGAATATTCATGGAAATTCACCTATCATTATAATTGGGTAGGTATTTACGTGAATTTAGCTTTAGAAATGCGCATGTTCTTTTTCTTAAAAAAAAAAAGTTAAGAAAAGTAATACCTTCTACATTGTTTGTATGAAGAATTTAAAACATGCAAATTGTTGCAATGAATAGAAGAACAAGAATATTACTATTATATTATTTTTGAAGGTGGTTGTATACATCTTAGTTGCTTCTAATACGCTAAGGCCGAAGTTCAGTAAATTAACTTGAATTTTTTTTTTCTAAGCAAAATTAACTTGAATGTTAGACTAATGTAACGCGTATTTGTCAAATTTTTGTAATGTAATTATTTGAATAATGGAGACGTAATATTTATAATGTCTGTTTTGTAAATGTTATAAATCATATAGTACTTTTATATCTCTTATTTATAACTTGTTTGGTAACATAATTGTGAAAAAGTATTATGTCCGGTACAAATTAATTTTCGGGCTGACACAATCATAGATAATATTGTAAATCTGGTACAATGTGTTAAATTATCCTAAAGTTCTCTCTCACTTTTTTCTATATTAGATTTTTACCTAATCTGTTATGATTGTAAGTTTATCTATACTAACTATAAATAGACTATTTAATATGTACAAGTTTATATAATATTCGTAATGGCTACAAAATTAAATTATATTAATTGACATATACATTTCCCGTAAATATTACAGCCTATTCAAATTTGAAATGACTAATGTTAAAATAGATAAACTTGTAGGACTAATGTTACAATTAGTCAAAGTTGTGGGACTAAAAAAGAACTTTGCCGTTTGCTTTCGGTGACCGCCATTGTGCGCAGTACCCAATGATTCCCACTAAATTGTTAGAGGGCCGGTCCACTAATAAATGGGCCAACTCAATAGATTTATGGATCCATTTTACTTCAGAAGCAGGCCTAGCTCATAATATTGGGCTAAAGTTTATACTTGTTATGGACTAGGCTGGATCAATTAATTCAAATTTGAGCAAAGATATGGGCAGGGACATATAGGTAACTGGATCATCGAATAAGGATATCCAAATATCACTGGATACTATAAACTCAATCTGCTTTTCATCAATATACTTGTTCAAGCGATAGATTTGGAATGGTAAAAAGCTTAAATTAGAGTCTCATCTAAAATCTGAGGAGGATTTGTGTAGTTTATTACTAGTTGTTAGTAATTTATTCGATATAATTTTGTTAATGTAATCAATCGATATTTTGATATAATTATGTAATTTATTGTTTCACTAAAAAAAAAAAAGGGATATGAAACATTGAAAAGGCTTCCCGTACATGTTATGCTCGTGAAATTTGATTAAAACACCTCGACACTTTCGAGGATTTAACTTGAATTGTTTATATTATTAATTGGCACCGCTTGTTAGAGATTAATTATCATAATTATCATAATTAGTTTTTTTTTTTTTTTTTTTTTGTAAAATTCATTCATCATAGCAAAATATGACAAAGGATGAAACACGACGTGGTTTCATATTAAAATAGGACCCAACTAAATTTTTTTGGTAGGTCATTTTTTTTTTCACTATGAACTTCCAAAATTCCTAATTATGATATTGGTATATATTTTTCTTCTATGAAATTCCAAATATCCTAATTTTCTTTATTTTTAGTGAAGTGGTAAGATTAAAGACATTTATATCACTAAGGTGATATCTTTATACTCGATATTAGACCAAGAATAAAATTTGGCAGGAGAATGTTGATTTTATATATATATATATGTTTTTTTTTTTGAGAAGCATGACAACGTTGATTTAAAAATGGTGAAAATATTGAGACCGAAAAATCTAAGAAGTTTCAAAGTAAACGTCAAAAAAAGGAAAATAGAGAGAACCCATAAAGAAAGTGAACCTTTATAGAAACAAAAGAAAAGCAATTCCTTGCCCAATGTTTCGTTACCACTAGCCTTATTTTGGACCAAAAGGGAAAAATTGAGTTACCGTTGAAGTTTGACTTAAGAATACTAGAAGTCTAGAACAGTCAATTAGGAAGCTTTTATTGTGTTTTATAATTTTTTTCTTTTTTTTCTTTTTTCCTAATTATTTCTTTGATTTCATGGCGTTAGTATTAATTAAAACGTGTGATATTTTCCCATCATATATCGAGTTTAAACAAAAACAAATCAACTAATATAATTTAATTTGATTTTCAGAGTTACTGCCCCTAAAATATATCACGTGTCAAAAGCTTTTTTATACCCTGATGCCCAAATGTAGACATTGATTCCAACAAAATTGAAATAAATAAAAAAGATGCAAATAAGATTAAAA
Source organism: Penstemon newberryi var. newberryi (assembly GCA_030819805.1). Lineage (NCBI taxonomy): Eukaryota > Viridiplantae > Streptophyta > Magnoliopsida > Lamiales > Plantaginaceae > Penstemon > Penstemon newberryi. Next base: position 7,489,355 of record JAUALY010000004.1, on the reverse strand, counting down.
ACGTGAGACAAACATGAGAGAAGTTTCCATCAACCTTCCTCATAGCACCACGTTTGTGATTTGTCCCATTTGCAGTACAGTACGACTAACTCTCTTTTTTCACAAAACCAAATTATTTTGTTTGGTGGACCATTTCATTTTCTCGCTTTTTATTCTTTCGATGAATCAAAAGTAAAGAAAAGTACACCTTCTTTTGAAATTGGATAGACCATTTTATTGGATATATTTTACTTTTAATTTAGTCCATCCAATAATTATCCGAAATAAGATTTCGATTGGTTTGCATACTTTAAATATAATATTATTATAATTTCACACATAATTAATAAACACAAATTCAAATATACGACATTATGCAAGTCCTGTTTAATTTCACCCAAAAACAATGTATATATATATATATATATATATATATATATATATATATATATATATATATATATATATATATATATCATTTATTTTATTACCTTGTTTTTTATGGTGTTCCCACTTTCCATCCTATTGCAGCGACTCGAGAAAAAGAAAATATATGGTCATATTCTATCCTTTCTAGTATATGTCTATAGACCAAATGCTTAATTCGTTCGTTAAAGATTAATTTTCATTGAGGTGGATTAATTACTTGTGTAAAAATATCAATTTATTTTATTTTTACAATTAATTACTAGTTACTTTAATTTTTCTCTTAAGATGTTTGTTTTAAGTACCTTTCGCAGTGTATTGTGTTAAGATTATCAAAGCTGGAATTATAGGGTGAAAGAAAACCTAATTGTCGGTTAAAAGAGTATGTATATTTGGTTCTTAGTCTACTTTATTGAAAGAAGAAAATGACTTTGATGTGCAAAAAGGGCACAAAAGGAATTAATGACTGTGTCTGGTTGTATACCAATTCTTGATTGTATTCGATATACTGTTCGCTCTATATCTCTAAATTACTAATTTTGTGTAGGCAACAAAAACAAGATTGTTATTTTTTTCTTCTTTGATTTTATAAAAGGGAAATTAAATAATATGGTTGAAATTAGATGTCTATTAAGTAGACGTGGACTTTGATGGAAACTAGAAGCTTGATTTATATTACTACAGGTCCATTTCATAAAGATACATGTAATAATATAGATAAATTTTTGAGAAAAAGTTATTTCTTCACAATCATACGACATGAGTAAACCACTTGCTTAATTATAATTTTATCAATCGTCTTAAAGATGTACATTACTTCCTTTGTTACACACGGAAAGTCTTGTATGTTATTGCGTACGTATACTATAATACAAGTATATATAGTTGTCGTATAGTTTTGACATTTAGGGCTATAAGAGAACAAAGTTAAATCAAATTATGCAAGTTGCAAATTTAGATTTGATTTCTTATTGAGTTGGAAAATTTAGTTGAGTATGATTCAATTTAAGCTTAATTTTAACATCAACCGAATTCAAATAACCTGATGATACTATATATTCGAAGTACTTATCAAATAAATTCAAAATGTATGAAACAAAACCTAGATAAGTGTTAAGTTTCATATGTTTTATACATTAAATGAAATAGTTTGGTTATAAGTACTAAATAGTTAACAAAATATGATGTCTCAGTGGTTCAAATTTCAAGATTATTATTTAATTCTTGGGTTCAATCATTATATATGTCGTTGAAAAAGATAAAAGAAAATGGAAAAAGGATACCGACTTGCTAATTCTTAGCTAAATATACAAATATCTCAAGATATTATGTTGTATTATATTTATATGGAGGGAATTGCATTTTTCATACCAAATTTTTACTTATTTTAGACATTTGGTACCAAACCTTCAAAAAAGACTCATTTAACATCAAAATTGAAGAACTTGTTCACATTTGTTTGAACTTTAATAATGATTTTTGGTATGCTTAAAGTTATGCTTCAATTTTTTTACCATAGCATGCTTATGTGCTCTATATCATATTTGAAAATTATTGTGGTATGATTCCTAGTAGATTATGAGATATGGCTTAATTTTGATTAATATCCTGAAGCTTTATTAATTTTCTGTGGATTATTTATTGTGTTTCATTAATTGAAACTTGTACCATTAGAAAGCTCTTGACAAGAGCTTTCCAGCCATATAAAGAGTACAAAATTTGGCCCCCAAAAGTTGACGGAGAGAGGAAATGTGAAAAAGTCCTTCAATTTTGGTATTAAATGTGTCTTTTTTTAAGGTTTTGTACAAAATGTCTAAAGTAAGTAAAAATATGGTATGAAAAATGCAATTCCCTCTATTTATAAGTGAGCCTTATTCAGGGATAACAAAATGTAACATGGCAAAACACGCTTAATATTGTTAAAACATAGATGATGAATAGCACGTGAATGTAGTTATGAATTTAAGTACAAACCAAACCATGATAATGATAGAATAGTTTCATGTTCTTATAATTTCGGATAAATATCCAAACGACCTATAGTGATGGTGACAAAATTTGAACTTAATTGTGATCTAGTTGTTCGTTTAACGAAATATAAATCAGCGGTCCCAATTATATTCAAATTTGCTTCAACAACCCACAAGGAAGAAAGCTTTCACACGTTCCATTCTTTCCTTAGGTTTGTGGTTTTTTAGAAGAAAACAAAATAATCAAACTAGTCAAATATTTACTGCAAATGTTTTAATTTCAATAAAAACCTAACTCTAAGAAAAAAAAGGTTACGAAATTGTGGAAAAATGAAATTGGTTTAGATGTTGACATTTGACTGATAAAATGAAGTGTTTGACAAGGAAGTACATCGTATTTATTGCGTGTTCCTGTTTAGGATATCTTACTTGAATGTATATGTTGTTTGTCAATCGAAGATTTCATGAGGATCGAAATGAAAATAATTGACTTATAATGAATATTTGAAATCAATAATGGATGAAAAGTGACGAATTGACCTGCTCGTGTTTGCTCTAAGAACTTTGGAGATTGTTGGTTTATGTAAAAGTTCAGATTCCATACACAATATATGTTCAAATTTTGCAACTCATAACCTCGTCATTTGAACTGCCAGACTAGTCGAGTTGTATTCCGTTTTCTTTGTTTATCTCTGTGAGATGAGTATTCCTATTTTTAAGTTTGTATTTTGTTATTGTTTTTGCTTTAATTAAATTAATTGTAAATACTTAAAAAAAAAACTTATTTGAATTTTGTTGGTACAAATAATGATCGACATAGGTGATTTACATATCTAGTAATATTTTCTGCACATTATGTACGGTGCATCAACTTTGCATGTGGAATATTGACCACTAAATTAGAATCTCATATTGCACGTGAATTTGTTTGCATCCATGACTATATAGCCAGCCATAATTTGGTCAAGACCCTCATATTTGCAGTATGAGCAAAAGACAAAAATATTCCTTTATGTTTTGTGTAACTCCAAACAAAAATCTTGTGTTATTTTAACTTTTAAAACCTTCCTTGTGTTTGGTTTAGTTATCACACTCGATCCAACTCGACTAAAGTAAAATTTAATTTTTGACTTTAGACGGAATGATACGATTATCCCTATGTATTAGTTTTTTTTTTTTTTTTGATTCCTTTAGAAAACCCAAGTATATATTACTTGGGCTGAGTGTGATAATTGAAATCAAACACATTGGGGTTTCTGGAATTTGAAATAACACAAATATTTTTTTTGGAAAGTTAGATGAATCATAGAGATATTTTTATCTTTCGCTCGTATAACTAAGTGTCAGGGCTAAAATTATCATAACAAAAGAAAAATGTGAATAAATATTTTCAATTTTCGTGATTGAATCACACTCCCTTTTTTGGAGGGTATGTTTGGCGTTGACTTAAGAGTATATAGGAGATTTTGGGAGTTAAAATAACACATAATTTTTTGGAAATTAAACATAGCATAAGGGGTGTTTTTGTTTTCGTTGTTATAGTTTTGCACTATCCAAGGAGAGATGATCATAATTTAAATTATTTAAATATTATGATACTATGATTAGTGTACTTATTTTATTTTCAGGTAGAACCGTGTGAAGGACGACTGCCCATGTGATTCCTTCTCTTCGGTCAGTAATTTTAGAACTCAAAACAAAACTAGTACTAATATTTAGAAACATTAATATAATATAGTAGTATTTTTATTTAAAGTATTATAGAAATAAAATATTCTGAAATTTATAAAAAAATCATGTTCACTAAGATTCGACCCGATCGGATAATAATTAATTAAATAACTTAAATTTGACCGAGTGGGGGTATTATTTAAAATTTCGGTACAACAATTCTTTTGTGTTACAGGTTATATCTCACTATCATGTGCAATTAATGAGCCTGCCGGATAAAGAAGTTATGTATATCATGGTTAACTAAAAACATTATACTACAATATAATTCATTTTATAATGTTGAGTAGTCGGTTGCATTATTAGGGCGGTTACTATTTAATTAACTAGTTAAATTAGTAAGACTAGTTGTACAGTTGAGGGTATTCTTGTAGTATAATGTTATCTTGATTCTTGAGAGTTGAGACTCCCACTCATAATAAATCTCTTAATTGCTGCTTAACGATAGTGTAAGCGAGTTTCCTGCGCGATGTGATTGAAGGAAAAGGGAAATTCTTATTCAGATTGGGACTGGCCGCATCCAATGTAGCTACATGACAAGTGCAATACACTTGATATGTGGTTGGATGAGTTTTGGGAAACCAGATTTGAATAATAATTTTCGTGTGATTTAATCACTTCATGAAACTAGATAAATGCATATGCGTTGCATTGTATGGTTAATTTATATTTTATTATTTTAAGTATAGTCGCACAAGATATTACATATGTATGTATTTTAAGAAAAATACCACATTACCAAATAAAATAAATAGAAAAGGTTATTACGTAAAGTATTACATAATTTCGCTCTTCAATTTTCAGTTTTAAAAATTGTACGAGCTTGATCAATAATTTTGTATAAATTACAAATTAATATTTAATTATTTTTTAAATCAAATAATAAGTAGTTATTAGTGTCTTAAAGTTAAGTACATCACATTACGTACCTCATTATCATTATCATTATCATTCGAATGAAAATAAAATAAAATAAAGCGCCAGTGAGCAAAATTTCTGGCAATAAAACAGGGCTCCAACCCGTCCGCACAAATATAAATTCCATTGTTCCGGCAACAAATCTACTTCTAAGATTTGAGTGGAAGTTGAACACAAATTCCAGGAAATGAGAAGCCACGTGATTCCCATATTTTATTGCATACACTTTTGCATGAATTTGGCACTACTGTTCATTCATTAATTTCCTCACACCAATCTTTCATGCAACACATAAATATGTAGTATTAAATTAACCCCCAGCCTTCACGTTAAGTAGGAATTAGCATTGACTAATTATGCCAGTATATGTTTTACACTAAGATATTACGCGCGTCCCTGTTTTCTTCAACATGGTCTAGCATGTTTATTAATACCATCTCTTGAATAGTGATTATTTGTGCATAATTAAATTAAGAAAATGGAATTGAGTTATTGCAAATTTTATCCAATACTTCTATTTATTTTTATCCAACTTTGTATATGATATGATTGTTTGGTTTCCTATACAAACATATATAATTCTAATAATTCATTATACTTTTGCTTAACGAGTACAACTTGAATCGAACTTTAAATTTTTTAAACATAAAATATTATTCAAGATTAATTTCATTTTTATAACGGTCAAACTCAAATTATATTATACCGATCAATAGGGAACTAATCAAAATCTGATTTTCATCTCTGCCATACAAAATATGTAATAACCAACTCACAAGATCGTAAATTATATATCAAGAGCTATTTACTAAATTGTCCAACTTTTTCCAAATGTATACATTTTCAGAAAACATACAAGTTTCTGATAATGCTTGAATAGAAACTTTATAAATAATACAAATGTGGCCTTTAAATTTATATCTGGTCTGGAGTAATTTACGTGGGTACCTTATGCGGTTTATGTTAATTACCAAAAAAACAATGTTGATTTGAGAACTACAAAAACCATCTTATGGTTTACAATATCTTATAAAATCCTCCTTGTCCTAAGGTCTAATTAGGACACTTTCTTACGAAAAATCCACTCTTCTCAAGGAAATTTTGTAAAACGTAATAAATATGAGGGATACCAAATAACACATATAATTACTATTATCTTTTGAGGGATACCAAATACAAGTTACTCTTATCTTTTGAACTCAATAAACTAAACTGACTAGCAACAAAAGCAAAGTGATAAATCACTACCATACTATAATTAGTCTAACTAACATAAATAAATAAAAAAGGAATAAAATGAAATTAAATACTCATATCTTTAAAACTTTAAACATGCATTATGCATATGGTACATTATTACGTAGTGATTCTAGCCTATATGTCACATACCTTGTCTGCAACAGTCGAAATTGCCTAGCCCGCCGGCAACCCATCACTATCGTGGACCAACATTTCTACCGGAAAAGAGCCGGATGGTCGGCTGACCCCCCATCCCACCTGTGAAGGATGACGTGGTCTATGTGGTCCCACATGTCTCCCTTTCCCAACCCCGACGAAAGTGTCTGGGCCCTACTTTGTCCCCTTCTTCTACCTACAGAAACGTATTTACATGATTGCCCTTACTGCTAGCTAGCTCTTCGGCTTTTACCCCCACCCGCGGTCTTGACTTTCTCCTCTTCAAAATTACGCACGCTTCTGGTTTACTGTGGGACCCACACTGGAATTGTCAGGTGACGTGGCAACCGTGTCTTCTCTTCCCATTATATATAACTTAATTCTCCTCTCCTCTCCTCACCTCACCACCATCTCAGCGCAAACAATTAATAATAACTTAAACTAACAAATTTCTCTCTCTCTCTCTCTCTCACACACACAAACTCTAGATTGCAATTAATTTCTCCTCTTGAGCTTTAATGGCAGTTGATTCACTGTTGTCATCTCCATTGGGCCCTCCGGCATGCGAAAAAGACGCCAAGGCCCTTCAGTTCATCGAAGAGATGACCCGAAATGCGGATGCGGTTCAGGAAAATGTCTTGGCCCAAATCCTGACCCGAAATGCGAATACCGAGTATCTTAGGGGTTTCAATCTCGACGGAGCAACGGATCGGGAGACTTTCAAATCTAAAATCCCTATGGTCACTTACGAAGATCTCCAGCCGTTGATCCAGAGAATCGCCAATGGCGACCGTTCTCCCATTTTATCCGCTCATCCCGTCTCTGAATTCCTCACAAGGTAATTAATTAATCAAAAATCCCCAATTTTTTAATAATTCTTTATCGAAATAAAAATTAATTAAAGCTGATTTCTGCATTTTTCATTTTTTAATAGCTCTGGTACTTCAGCTGGGGAGAGAAAACTCATGCCGACTATCAGAGAAGAATTAGATCGTCGTCAACTTCTTTACAGTCTTCTCATGCCTGTTATGAACCTGTAAGTATTCACAAATGAACAAATTTGTTTCTATTCGACTTTCGTGGCACATTTTGATGTCTCAATCCACAAGTGTATATATGGATCCACGCTAAAGTATAACATAACACGGAAGTGAAATGAAAAATAAAATTTGGATACATATATATATAAATTCATTGTTTTATTTTCTTTCTCTACTGCCTAAAATTTTGTCAAATACTTTTTTTATTTTTTTATTTTTTTATTTTTATATCCAACACTTTTCTTTTTTCTGACGAATGCATGTTTTATATATGGAACAGTTACGTGAAGGGACTGGACAAAGGCAAAGGGCTTTACTTCTTATTCATTAAGTCCGAAACCAAAACTCCGGGTGGGCTCTTAGCCCGACCCGTCCTCACAAGCTACTACAAAAGCGACCACTTCAAGACCCGACCCTACGACCCGTACAACGTCTACACCAGCCCAAACGAAACCATTCTTTGCCCCGACTCATTCCAAAGCATGTACACTCAAATGCTCTGCGGCCTTTATGAGCGTGAACAAGTTCTCCGTGTGGGAGCAGTTTTCGCCTCCGGCCTCCTCCGCGCAATTCGGTTCCTCCAGCTCAATTGGCAACAGTTGGCAGCCGATATCCGAACTGGGTCACTCAACCCGAAAGTGACCGACCCGTCACTCCTAGAATGCTTGGCCCAAATTGTCAGACCGGACCCGAATTTGGCCGAATTCATTGCTAGGGAGTGTGGTGAGGATAATTGGGAGAGAATTATTACCAGGATTTGGCCCAACACAAAATATCTTGATGTGATTGTAACTGGAGCAATGGCCCAATACATTCCAACTCTTGATTATTACAGTGGAGGATTGCCCAAGGCGTGTACCATGTACGCATCTTCCGAGTGTTACTTTGGGCTAAATCTCAACCCCATGTGCAAGCCATCTGAAGTTTCTTATACAATCATGCCAAACATGGCCTACTTCGAGTTCTTGCCACATGAACCCAACTCAAATGGGTCAACTCACAACTCACCTCCAAAACTCGTTGACCTTGCTGACTTGGAAATTGGGAAGGAATATGAATTGGTGATCACAACTTATGCTGGGTTGTATAGATACCAGGTGGGTGACATCCTCCGAGTCACCGGGTTTCATAACTCGGCCCCGCAGTTCCATTTCGTGAGGCGAAAAAATGTGTTGCTCAGTATTGACGCAGATAAAACAGACGAGGCTGAGTTACAAGGTGCGGTGGAAAATGCCTCGAGGCTTCTACGTGAGTTCAACACGAGTGTGGTGGAGTACACGAGTTATGCTGACACGCAGACAATTCCAGGTCATTACGTGATATATTGGGAGTTACTGGTAAAAGACTCGACTAACTCGCCTAGTGACCATGTGCTAGACCAATGTTGTTTAGCTATGGAGGAGTCACTTAACTCGGTGTACCGTCAATGTCGAGTTGTGGACCACTCGATTGGGCCACTAGAAATCCGAGTTGTGAAGAATGGCACATTTGAGGAGCTAATGGACTATGCAATTTCGAGAGGTGCATCGATAAATCAGTATAAGGTGCCTAGATGTGTTACATTTACGCCGATTATGGAACTCCTTGACTCACGAGTTGTGTCAACTCATTTTAGCCAATCATTGCCACAGTGGAACCCGGAACGACGCCGCTACAAGAAGTAAAATATTCCAAGCATGACCGACCAAGCAATTGCAAAGTCAATTCAAAGATTCCTTGGTTAATTTTTTCTTTTTTTTTAATATTTCTATTTAGTTAGTTTTAATTTTTGCTTGTGATTAGGTGTGTAAAGTAGAAAGGGACATCTGAAAGTTATAAGGTTTTGCATGGTTCAATTCAGTTAACCTGTGAAAATGATGTGATGTATTTTTAGGCTTATTCAATGAATTGAACTTACCTTTTTTGTTCTTTCGTACAAGCAATTGATATTATGAGATAGTTGACGATCGATCGAGTTAATTTGGTGGTCTTTCTTTCATGTATATCAGTTTATGTCAACCTAAAAAATAGAAATAATTAGGGTATGAGACCATCTCCAACAGTCCTCTTAAATTTTGGCCTCTTATCTTAAAATTTAAGGAGTGAACAATATTATACATGTTCACTTTTTATTCTGCACTCCAACAGTTAGTTTATATTTTAATATTCTACTTTATACAACACCACCACTTCACTCCAAAATCTAATTTATATTTAATAAACTATTCTTAATAATAATTTATATATAAATATTAGTGATATATATAATATTTATTTATTTAATAAAATAATATTAATAAAATTTACTTTTTTAAAATATCATAATTTCGAGAAAATAATATGAATTTAAATTAAATAATCGTGTTCTATGAATTTAAATTAAATGATTCGTGAAAGTAATATGAAATTAAAATATAGGAGTATTATTTTGAAAAAATAATATGAATTACTATTTAAAATAGGGAAAGTACAACTTTCCATGCAAAATGAGTTTTTAAAAATTAACTTTGGCCTCTTATATTTAAGAGGCCAAACTTATAATTTTTGCTGGGTCTTATAATATAAGAGCTCTGTTGGAGCTCATTTTTTTGCCAAAACTTATAATTTTTCTTATATTTTGAGTTATAAATGACTTGTTGGAGATGGTCTGACAAAAAAAAATATAAATAAGAGGTATTGTCTACCATTTCACAATTTTTGTACTTAATCATTCAAATACTTAAAAACTGATTAATATATAAACCATCTATACGTATAAAATTTTACCAATTAACTATATGTTTGGTTAGATCTTCATAAACTGAGAAAAAAAAATTGTTGTCATAACACACATGTTTGATTCTACTTTCTACATTAATTAATAGAAATTCTTGTTTTCTAACGTATAAAAAAAATGCATTAATTTATTAATCAAAATAAATAAATTGATATGTTCTTTCTACTAAGGTAAGATTTCCCCATTTTTGCTACTATTTACATAATATTTATTATTTTTCATCAAATCTCATTTTGAACTTGAAATTAAACAAATTTTCATATTTATAAAATATTATCATTAAAATTCTATTTAATTTATTATTATACAATTTAAATTGATAATAAATATGTAAATACATTTTTTTTGCAATATTTATTAAATTTTATGGATAATTATAAATTTTATCAATTATTTTTGGTAGTAAATATATAATTATCACTTTTCTAATTTATAAGATATAACAACGAGCACCCATGTTTTAACATTTATAAGATATTATAAATATTACAAATAACACCCTAGGGCAAAACTGGAATATTTAAGGGACAAGGAGTTAATTGTAAGAAGGTGACAAACCTGAGGGTGATTTTTATAATACCCAATATGTGAGGGGGAGTTTTGTAATTAGGCCTTAATATGTTAGACTTTGTTTAGATAACAATAACCACCCAAATGCGTACTCAATGTGAACGTTCATTTTTATTTGATTAAATTCAATAAGAAGATCAATCGACACATATAAATATAAATTATTTTAATATTTAACTTGAAAAATTAATGAAAGGAATGCTCTATAAATATTGACTGGTCGATTTTATTGTAGAGGTACTCTATATTTCAGACAACTTTACGATCACTTATAAGATTATTTGCATTATTCATATCAATTTATCTTTTAAGTTTTAATAGGCCTATGTTATAATGACATTTAACTCAAAAAAATGGGTTTATAGTTTTAGGATTGTAATCTAGCAAATACGAGGTACCCGTATTATTAGTTGATTATTCTTATCACACATATCTTTTCTCAAAACTACTCATAGTTTACATCTGACTTAATCGTTGGAGACATTGTCCGACACGTTACTAGGACACATCTCTCGGAGTTATGAACATGACAATTTTTTTTTTTAACATTAAATATTTGAAATATTTGTGCCCATGCCATTATTTATTGAAGTATGTGGGCTAGTTCTTCGAATCTGAGTTTTCAGTGTGGCCCAAATTTAGTGAACAACCACTACCAATTGGTCCAGTCCACTCGACACAAGACTACCAAGGAGTAAACTCTGGGCCCCATAATTTAGAAACAAAGGCCCACCTAAGGCCCAATATACCCATGTGCGGCCGACCCATAACTGAAAGCCTCATTCCCGCCAGGACTCGTGCCACGGCACATGGCCTGCCGTGCCCTGCCCACCGCCCGTTCGACACATTGACTCAACCAAGTTTTCTTTTTAATTATTTTATTATTAGTAGTAGTTTCCCTTCTTTTGTTAAGTACATAAAGGGCTGTGGTTGCAACAGTTATTATAGCTAGGGCCCATCGGAGAGAGAGAAGATAGAGAAACAAGGATGGCTACCTTCGCCTCCTTTCTCTCCTGTTCTTCTCCTCCTCCTCCTCCTCCTCCTTTCAATCCTTTAAGCACTTCTTTGCGCCGTTTGCCTTTTTTATCCGTCTCTATTGTCAATCCTGTAAGAAATTATGGTAAATTACGAATTCTTGGAGCTCGAGTTTTTGCTTCTGCTTCTCCTGCGTGGGAATTCAGCGCCGGCGACGATAATTCCCGGTCGAAGGTCTGTTGTTTGTCCTTCCATGCTTAATTTAATGTGAATTGCTTGACTGGAATTTAAAAATTCTTATACTTGTGAATGATTGTGTTAAAAATTGGAAAAAGGAAAACAATAGTAGCATCATAACTTGCTTGTGAAATTAGTTAGTTGTCTCCAGAACATGAACAGTAGCAATAAAATTGGCTTTCTCTTGGTGAAAGAGACCGATACTTACATATGTAGAGCTTGAATTTAATTGATTTTAGAATAAGCATGAGCTATGAGAAGCTTTTGAACTTAGTTACATTTGTGTTATCCTTTAATTGGGAAAAGGAAGATGTACAACAGTTCCTTGCCTGTGAAGAACATGAACAGAATCAATAATTTGCCTTTTTTTGTTGGTGAAGAGGCTCGTAGAGCTTGAATTTAATTGATTGTAGAATTATGTGTGGGATATGAGAAGCTTAAAACTGATTGTATGCTGTTCTACGTTTCAGAAATCAGTCCTATTTAATTTAATACAAGATATAGAGCCCTTGGATGTAAGCCTTATTCAGAAAGATGTACCGCCTACAACTATAGATGCCATGAAGAGGACTATATCTGGCATGTTGGGTTTGCTGCCATCTGATCAGTTTCAGGTGATGATTGAAGCTCTATGGGAGCCACTTTTCAAGCTATTGATTTCTTCAATGATGACAGGGTATGCCCAATCTCTATGTAAAGTTTTCTATTTAATTGCATTGTCTGTAAATCATGAGAATTGAGTTTTTTTTTCCTGAAGTTGCAAGCTTATGATTAGTGATGCAAAAATGTGATGATTAGTTGTTTTAGATGCTATGCTTTCCCAGAATGTAGAATACTTCATCGTAGGAAAAACCATTCACTTGGTAGAAGAAGAGTTAAGAAACTGAGTTAACTGTAGAGATGACGTGTTTTTTATTCAAAATTATGCATTCACTCTTGTCAAATATGTTGATGAAGCCACCTAGTCAATAACAGGTGATTCAGCATTAATTCATTAATCAGTGGCATAAATCAATCTGCTTGACATCCTATTTTGTGCAGGTATACACTGCGTAATGCTGAATATAGGCTTTGTCTTGAGAGAAATCTTGATATATATGAAGGAAATATATATAAATCAGAAACTGAAGATTCTAAACTTGAAGGGAAAGGAACAGGTCTGAAAGACAACGGAAAGATAGATAATTTCAGACAAGAAAGCTTTTTAGCATCAGAGGAAACTAGAGACGTGACATATGACATTCCAGATTTTGGTGAAATGACCCCTGAAGCTCGACAATATATTTTGAAATTGCATTCTCGATTATCTTCTGCCAAAAAGGTACATTTTACCATTTCGTAATGCGTAGACCTTAGTCCACTGTAGACTAACTTCCTATGCTTGGTTTCCATGCTGTCGACATTTTAATACCTAGAAGTTGTGTCAGCTCATCTTTGAGAACAATTTTGGACCTGGATTAGCAAAAACCGACAACTGGCAGTTTGACTTGCTTTGAGTTACCTAAATACACCTAAACTACTACATAGTAGTTAACTGTACACCCTCTTATCTATTATCTGAGCCGAATTTCAGGAACCCTCTTTGTTCATTTAGAATTACTTAAATTAGGACTACACATTTGATGCAATCTGTCTCGTGTGTGCACTTGTTATATACTCCATCCGTTCCTATATTTTAGCTTCCTTTGTTTCGGCACGTATTTTTAGGTAAGATTTTAAGGTGGAATTTTTGGGAATCCTTACAATTGTGCCTTCAAAAGTAGTGGTGTCAAATTATTACTTTATGTGAGAGGGTAATTTTGAGGAAAAAATTTCAGTTTTAGGAAATGAAGTCTTGTTTTGGGACATCCCTAAAAGGAAGTATATAGTTTCAAGTCTGGGATGCTGAAGATGACTTAAGTTGTCTGATTTTTTCCTTTTGATTTTCTACGCAAATGAAAATTATCACATAATCCTATGGAGGTTTAACGAAATTTAGTTCCCTTGTTTCAAATAACAATACCAGAGTAACGTTGAAAAACAGTTTCTGTTATCACCTTACAGTTTGGTTTTCAAATTAAGAATTTTGTATCTTTCATAGTCAAATTTGTAAGATAAGAAAGAGAGATCATATTATTGAAAAGCATGTAAGACTTCTAGTTTATCAAAATCATCGAGGCAACATTTGTTATTCTTATTTTATGCCTATTAGACTTGATTGTTACATAAGCAAGCTTTGAAATATTTGCCTTTTGTTCATCAAATTTTCTAACTAAACAAACAACTTAGTGGTAAATTCAGAAAATAATCTACCAAGTGGGCCTCCAGTGATAAATAGAGGTGGACGGTAAAATATACTCTCAAAGATGGTTTTGCTTCTTTTTTTCCATTATCAATTGACCTTTTGGTCCTTACTGTGCGTACTTGAGACTCAATACGTGGCTTTACTATTTGAGAAATGATGTTTGTTTCTCATTTTCCAAATGTAATTTGACGGTTCTTATGCATTCTATGAATTTTGGCCTTCTTAGGAGCTCCATGAAGTTAAGAGAAAAAGTGCAGCTCTTCAGATGCAACAGTTTGTTGGGGAAGAAAAGAATGACTTGTTAGATTACTTGAGATCTTTACAACCAGAAAAGGTGAGACTTACATGTAAAATTTGCTATTTTCTAAATATATCTTTTTGCGCTCAAAATTTTGATTTTTTTGGCACTTTGTCACACAGCTAGGGAAAATGAAATGTACAGTTTTCCTCAACTCTTTTGTAAGAGTCGTGTTTCATTTTTCTCTTTCATACATGATTAATTCCCACGATAATTGATCCCTCTTATGAACAGGTAGCCGAGCTATCAGAACCAACATCGCCTGAGTTGAAAGATACAATCCATTCATTAGTTCACGGTCTATTGGCTACCTTATCTCCTAAGATGCACTCAAAAGGCCCTGATGTAGGGGATAACAACCCTATAGGAACTGTAGATTTTGAAACTAAAGGAGATTGCATTGATCTTGTTGAAAACACTTCACTTCAATTCCAGCCTCTTATTTCACTACCACGTGATTATCTGGCTCGGTTACTTTTTTGGTTAGTTCATATTCGCTCCATTTCTGGCACTGCAAATGTCTTAGTGCTTTTGAAAGTTTTTTTTTTTTTTGTTCGATTATATCTGGAACAGTCGATTATGATATTTTGTTGGTTGTTAGCAATGAGGCTCTCATTTTCTGTTTTAATTTTAGGTGCATGTTGATGGGGCACTACCTTAGAGGCCTAGAGTATCGCATAGAGCTTATGGAGCTTCTTTCATTGCCTTATGTCGCAGGTGCCGATGGCTTGAGTGGCGAACAAGTTATTTAGGAACTGTTGTGATTCTGAACACAATGTAAATATACAGTTAATTATTCTTGTTGTGTAGAAAAACAACAATTGAGTTCTAATAATCTAAGTGTAATAATTAACTTGCTAGTTGTTCTCGAAAAAGGAAAAAAGAAAAGCTCGCTTGTTGTACAACTTGAGTGCCTATTGTTGCTTGCATCACTTAGTTTTCTTCAACTATTTTGTGGCACTTTTTAACCTCCATGTACACATAAACTATATTATATATTACATCACTATGCAAAAACATATTCTGGTGTTATTTTTATCAATAAAAGCATTGCATATTACTAACATTTATTAGAAGAAAAAAAAATCTCATGTTAAGCATTGAAAATATTAAGAGTTAAACCACATATGGGTTATTGCGAATATTTGAAGATAATAATTTTGTAATTTTGCTAACATGGGGCTTTTGTGTCAATTAATTAACAATAAGCAGGAGATGTTTTTTGAACATGAGAATAATTTAGTTGAAAGAGAGAGTGATGAAATTCGAATGTGGAGGCAAAATGCTTCACTTGATTCACCATCGCTTTAGGACTCCGTTGATTGGAGTTCAAATTGGTTCGCTTCGCCGCTCATACTCTTCAAACGATCCAGACAATCTCTCTCACCTCTTGCAAGGCCGAATCCCACGCCCTCACCTCCTCCAAATCCACGCTCGCATTTTTCGTCTCAACTCACACCACAACAATCTCATTGCTACTCGTCTCATTGGCCAGTACCCTTCTAATATTGGGCTTAAGCTCTTCAATTCCTTACAAAATCCCAACATTTTCCCATTTAATGCAATCATCCGAGTGTTAGCTGAGGAGGGCTCTTCGTTTAGCGCCTTTTTTATTTTTAAAACACTGAAATATCGGTCAATTTTGCCCAATGACTTGACGTTTTCTTTTCTTCTCAAAGCGTGTTCGAGAGATTGTAATGACGTGAATTGTGTGAAACAGCTGCATTCTCATGGTGTGAAATCGGGTTTTACTTGTGATTCTTTTGTATGTAGTGGCTTGCTTATGGTTTATGCTGCGGCGGTTAAGGATTTAGTTTCTGCTCGGAAACTGTTTGATGAAATTCCCGACAGATATTCGGTTTGTAGTTGGACTAATTTAATTTCCGGGTATGCTCGAGTGGAATTGGCTGAAGAAGCCTTAAAGCTGTTTATGATGATGTTGAGGGAAAATCTCCTACCGGAAAGTGATACTATGGTTAGTGTTTTATCTGCATGTTCAAGCCTTAATTCTTTAAATGTTGAGAAATGGGTGAATGTATTAGCAAACAGTGTAAGAGACTTACCCTGCGATAATTTAGGTTGTGATTTTGTAAATATTATACTCGTCTATTTATATGGAAAATGCAGAGAAGTTGGGAAGAGTAGAGCCGCATTTGATGAAATTTCTAGAAATGGGAAGAGGAGTGTTCTTTCTTGGAATGTTATGATAGGTTCATATGTTCAAAATGGTTGTGCTTTAGAGGCTTTGAGTGTTTTTGAATCAATGTTGGAGAATTATGATTGTCTTCCGAACCATGTGACAATGGTCAGCATACTCTCAGCTTGTGCTGAAGTTGGCGATTTAGACCTTGGCATGTGGGTTCATGACTACATGAGAACTAGAGGAAACAAAAAATTATTATCATCAAATGTAAATCTAGCCACTGCATTGATAGATATGTATTCAAAATGTGGAAGTTTGGATGAGGCTTGGAAAGTCTATGACCATATGATTAAGAAAGACGTTGTTTCATTCAATGCCATGATTATGGGTCTTGCCGTAAATGGCAAGGGAGACGACGCCTTGAAACTTTTCCACAAAATGCAAGAGCTTCATATGTCTCCTGATTCTGGAACTTACCTTGGTGTTTTATATGCGTGTAGTCACTCGGGTTTCTTAGATAAAGGGCGTGAAATTTTCAATAACATGACCAAATACAATTCCATCACTCCTAAATTGGAACATTACAGTTGCTATGTCGATCTCCTAGCTCGATCTGGTTTTATTGATGAAGCACTTTGTGCTGTCACTTCAATGCCTTTCGAGCCTAATAATTTTGTGTGGGGTGCTCTGCTTAATGGGTGTGTGCTTCATAATAGATTAGAATTGGCTCAAACTATCTCCACCAGGCTTATAACGGTTGATCCTGATAATTCTGCTGGCTATGTTATGTTGTCTAATTCATTTGCCGCTGATCATCATTGGCCAGACGTGTCAAAACTGAGGGAGGTAATGAGGGAAAAGAGGGTTGCTAAGCAACCAGGGCGTAGTTGGATCAATATCTGTGGAGTGGTGCATGAATTTCGTGCTGGATCTGCCTCGTTTCTTGAAATAGGAAGTATTCATCAAATAATGGACTCGTTGCTGAAAGAAATGCGATTATCTACTACATAGAAGAGTCAAAGTGGGGGGTACATTTCTTGCCGAAATTACTATCCATTATTTTACATGTCCTGTGTTTATTTTCTCTATTTTTATCCTCTTGATACCATAGATTTAGATGATGGCTAACTTCGTTGTGATAATAGTGAAGTAGAATTGTTGAAGTTACCAATAGATCTAGTTACCTATTCAGAATGTCCAAGAAGATTACCTTCAACATGAAGGCTAAAATGTTGAGCTAGTATTTAATTTATTCAATACTTACTAATTTTGCATTTTCAATCATGGACCATGTCTTTGTTCCAGTTAAGAAGAATTTCATTTCGCGATGCAAACAACTTTGTGTCGTGTTATGTCTGTCCAGTCGAAGGGGTGAAAGCTATAACCAAGTCGCACTTCTTCTTCATATATCTGCCAGTTCCAAGGCCTGAAGCTATAATGTAAGTCTCAATTACTCTGCCTACGCTTCTCTCCTCATGAGGTTTGGTGTTGTGGATTGAGGGATTTAACTGAGCAAGGATTTCAAATCTTTGGTATTAATTTTTATGTATTATTTCAAAATTTTGTGCAGCTATTTGTACTATTCGTTTGACAAAATTAACAAATTTGAAATCATCCCAATATTAATTAGATTCATCTAAATCATCTTTCAAAATCAAAATCCCTTCAACCAAGCACATTCCAAAGGATTTTAAATATCAGTTTTGCCAAGAAAGAGAGGAATGTAGTATGATAAAAAACTAATTTGTATGTTAATCTATTAATAATAAATCGTGAAAGCAAAAACAACTTAAATAAGAAAAATCAATAACAATGGCACCGCCAGTTAGCCACCGTGAGGTATGTATATAAGAGTTAAAGATTGGGGGAAATTAATTGAGGGCAATTTTGGAAAAAATGTTGAATTTGCTCCTGACTATATCACTACCCGAAAATTTTAGTTGTATTTTTTAATATTTAGGAAAATTTCCATTTTAATAGATATTATATGAAAATTGAAAAGCAAAGGAATCTCTCTCCACCGTAATAACAAATGTAACACGTTAGGTAAAATTTAATTCACTCAATTGATTATTTTCAACAGCAAAATAAATTTTATTGTTAAGAAATATTATCCAATCATTAAATAAATATATTACACTTGTCAATATATAATAAATCATCCGAGTTAGCACATGTGAAAAGAAAAGGACAAGAAGTCGTAAAGTGCAAAGATTATTATTTTAAAATTATCCAAAAAAAAAAAAGATTATTTTAAGATTAAAATATATATGTACTAGTTAAAAACTTAAAATAGTCCATTCAACCATTGGTTTTTGAAAGAGAAAAAACCCATTGGTTAGACTACAGATTTCGCACGCGCTGAATTGAGAGTGGGGCTCCCCAACTTGTTGTGAGAATAAAATCTTGAACTGCATGCATGAGTTAGAGACTATGAAGGACTCTCTTTCTCTGTAAATTCTTTCCAAGTAAAACCCTAACGAAAGTTCGCTTAAATCTCTCCTAATATTATGTTATATTTTTATCTAATCTTCATTCGGAAATATAATTATCTCTAGAATCTCAGCTTAGAGATATCTCTAATATACACTCTTTTATTCCCATAAGAACAACCAACAAATTCCTTTTAAAACACAATTTCTTATTCCTAAAAAATCTCACATTAAAACCTCTCACCATTCACCATTAAAAACCCTATTTAATTTTATTCCTCCACAAGAATTAAGAGAGCCGTCACTCTATTTTTTCTCTCAAATCAGTTACAATTTTTTCATTAATGGAGACTAGGGGACTTGACAATATTGATTGGTCAATGGTGAATATTGGCAACAACCCTTCAACCTTTCCTATGCCGGAAAACCACTACCAACCCTTTATTCCCACCGGAAACCATCTCCATGGGGTTCAAGAAAACTACCCTTTTGCCCGTCTTGAGAACATTCAAAATCTTGAACTCTTGAACCCTACTTTACCCGAAAATTTTTATACCCTTGAATCGGAGTTCAATCGGCTTAGTCTCTCGGCCACTCCTCATCCATCTGCCATCGCAGCACCACTGCCACCTGGCGGCATTGGTGGCTTGTCTTCTCGGAACTACTCATCCGCCATTGGTTTACCAAATGGAGCCCCTTTGTATCCACATGGGGATCTACAGAGAATGAGGGTTCAATCCGCGGCGAGAGGCCAGATGGGATCTTACGTGCAACCCCAACAAAATTATCCAGCTTTAGGCCATCAAGAGAATAATTTAGTGGACCCATTCTCTATCAATGGTAATTTGAATGCACCTTATGATTTGAATGGTATCTACAATCACGCGAGGAGTTTGAATGTGGCCGCTACTGAGTATCAGCCTCGTGGGTATCGAAATGGATTCCGTTTATCTGATGAACAGAGTTATGATGATCCCTATTGGAATCATAGGCCTAATAATTCGGCTTCATTGATGTATGATTCGCATAATGGCTATTTGAACCGATCTAGACATAGGCGGAGTTATTCTTCTTTGGAGGATTTGAGGGGCAGGATATTGTTTGTGGCTAAGGATCAAGAAGGTTGTCGATTCTTGCAGAAGACGTTTGAGGATGGGAAGCCAGAAGAAATTTATATGATTTATCTGGAATTGAAGGATCATATTCGCGAATTGATGGTTGATCAATTTGGTAATTATCTAATTCAGAAGATCTTTGAAGTGTGCAGTGAAGAACAGATGAACCAGTTGCTTATGATGGTGGTTAAAGATGAACGAAGTCTCGTTTCCATCTGCCATGATAGCCATGGGTATATATATGTTTATAATTGATGAATATATACATATGTATGTGTGTGTATGTATATATTTCTTGAGTCTTTATTCTTTTATGTTATTGCAGAACTAGAGCAATGCAGAAGATGATTGAGACACTGACAACAAGAGAGCAAAGAAAACTTGTTATATCTGTTCTGAGGAGAATCACAGTTACTCTGACAAAAAGCATGAATGGTCATCATGTGATTCAACATTGCTTGAAATTCTTTCCTAGTGAAGATAACAAGGTAATATATTTATTATTTGAATTTTCTATTATATTTGCTTAATGAATTTGGTTTATTTTATTTGAATGTTGCCTTTATGATTTGTGGGATTTGGATCTCCAAGATTTTTGTTCATAAATGTTGTTCTTTATTAGGATAGTTTGATGGTTTGTTATAAAATAGATATGCATAGATTATTTGTATTCATCTAATAGCTCATCTGCAAGTGTATAAATATTTTTCAGTGTTAGCCAAATCTCCAAGAAAGAACAACCAATGTAAACCATTTATTGGATCATACCTTAGTACAAGTGGACTGAATATACTAAAAAAATCAATTGAAAATTTAAAGAGAAACATAAGGGGTCCTTATGGGTCAGTTTTACCCCAAGTCTCGCCCCACCGAGATGAACCAAACCGACATGGATCGAGTCCTATTTCAGAAACAGACCAAACTTAAGACCATGTACCTATAAAAGTCATGACTTTGACACATACAACCTATGTTTCCTAAAAAATGCCATTGAATTGACATCTACTGCTTGTTTTCTCCCCCTCAAACTCAATTCAAATCATATCTTAAATTTTCAAAACCCACTAGACCGACATTCAAACTCAATCCAAATTGTGTTTCAGAGGTTTTGCTGAAACCACTTGAACTAATTCTTCTGAAACCAGGATCATGCGAAACAGGTTTTGATATGGACCCAAAGGAGTTATCTAAACCATATTCTATATTTCTTTGTTGTGAAGAAATTTTCCACCTTTTTTATTTTGTAACAAGTCATACTCTTGTAAATATTGTTGTCCTGAATACTGTTATGACATTGAAGACTTCTATAATTCAATTTATTTTAAATTATATAAACATATTGCATGGTTTATTGTAGTCTTTCTACTTGTTAATGGTTGGTTTCTCAATTTAAATATGGTTTAACAGTATTTGTATACTGCTAAGTTATGTTAATTTTTTCTTTTTAGCTTAAAAATTGTCCAGTTAAATGAAAAGGTTCTCATTAGTTGTGCATTATATATTATTTGTAATAACATATTAACATTACATGTATATATTTGACAGCATATCCTGAATGTGGTTGCTGATAACTGTCTTGAAATTGCGACCGACAAAAGTGGATGCTGTGTTTTGCAACAATGTGCAGTTCATGCACAAGGAGAACCACTTGACCGCCTTGTGGCCGAGATTACTGCAAATGTACTCATTTTAGCCGAACATCCTTATGGGTATGTATGTACTGTATTTTCTTTTAAAAAATACTAAGATTAAAAGTATTGTGAAAGTACAATCTTGTGCTGTTAAAAGTGCATTTTCGTCAGTTAACACTTATTTTCTTTCTTCATCCATATCAGAGGGAATATTTGGAAAATAAACCAACAACATAGTTGTGGTTTTGGATGAATTCATTCTTTTTACATAAATTTTATCTATTTCAGGAACTATGTTGTGCAATACATACTTGGGCTTCATATACCGCGTGCAACAGAACATATACTATCACAACTTGCGGGTAGTTATGTTTCTCTGTCTACAAACAAGTATGGAAGCAATGTTGTTGAAAAATGTCTGAAGGAATCAGAAGGAGATGAACCAGTCCAGATAATAAACGAGCTTGTGAACAGTCCAAATTTCTTAGCAGTTCTTCAAGATCCATATGGGAACTATGTTGCTCAATCTGCACTCACAGTTTCCAGGGTATATACGATAAACAATGCTCTTTTTTTTTACCACCATTTCAACAATTATGGAATTATTTTTATTTTTTTGGAAAAATTGCATTTTTGTCTCACAAGACTGGACCTTAACGCTGCTGCTGATCCAAACTTCCTTAAATATTTTAGCACTTTTGGTCCCACACATTACAAAATTGCACTTATAATCTCGATTGTTCAAATATTTTGCACTTCTTGTCCCATGGAATAGTCTCTTTTTGGAACTTTTGGTCCCCTTTCTCAATTTTGCACTTTTTGTCCCAAATTGAAAGAAAATGTGGTGATGGGACCAAAAGTACAAACTTCTAAAAATTTGACCCAAGGTGCAATGTTATGAACGATAGAACCAAATGTAACGAGGGTCCTGGGACTTAAATAGTTTGGTCCCAACTTTGTTTTTCGTCCCAAATTGAATGAAAATGAGGTGATGGGACCCAGGCAAAATTGCAACTTTGTTATAAAGCGTGGGACCAAAAGTGATGAGGTCTCAATCTTGTGGGACTTGAACTTCAATTATCCCTTGCTTTTTTAGTTTCTTGAATTATATGTAGATAAATCTTTTCCTTATTCTTGATGAATTTAAATTCTGAATGAATCTACAGGGAGCCGTCCGCCATAGAATGATTAATCTTATTTTTAGTCACTATGCATGGTTGCATAGTCATCCCCATGGAAAGAAGGTTCTAGCTCGCACCAGAGCCATAAGCAGGATGCGTGCATGATTCCACCCCCACCCCCACCCCCTCCAATTTTATTTTAGTTAGTTACTTTGTTCTCCTATGTGTCATAACTGAATGTGTTGGTTGCATGTTTGTTGTTTTTTTTATTCTATTGGTGTTATTGTTGTTTGTGGTTTAGGTGTAAACTAAAGTCATGTTGTTTTATGGATATTGTTATTCGGAGTCTAAATGTTTTTTCGTGTTATTTACTATTATTATTTTAATAGCATCTCAATGTGAATTTTTGTTTGTTTCTCGATGATATTCAAATCTTATATCCGAATTAATTCCTTTTGAGATGCGTCAGAGTTATTATATGGAAACCTTTTTCGACGGATATTCGTTTAAATCTATCCCTGATTTGGAATCGGCCAAAATATTCTTTTCAATTTTCTTTTGTATCTAACCTTGATTTCAAGATCCAGATTGGTCGTTATATATATGAAATTTTCTTTTCTTCCATTTTTCAAGATCCAGATTGTCTATCCTTGTTTTCAAGCCAAGCGATATCGTTCATTTTACGTAGCAATTTCTTTTCAATTTTTGTAGTGATGATCGTTTTCCCTTATTTACTCAATTAATTTTTTGTTATACTTATCAAATTTAATTTGTACAACATTTATTGTTTGGTAGTTTATTTAATCGATTCAAATTGACTTGATAAGCTACAAAACAACAAAAAGATATGTGAACATAAGATTTTCAACTCTACCCGTGTCAATTGAAAAACAAGAACTGTTAGAACTTTATTCATTAGAAAATCATAGCAAAGCCCGAACATATCAACTCAACTCAACTCAATTTTGTTATATACACCTATATTCATAACATTAAGTTTGTATCAATATTTTTAAAATCAAATCAAACTTAGAACCGGTTTGTTTTACAAATAACTGATTTTATTAGTTCAACAAGTGTAAGATCACAATATGTGAATAAGCATATCGTATAACTTTTGACACATGTAACATTAACGTTACCTAGAATAGATGAACACTTAGATTTTACTTGATATTTTTTATCAAGTGTATTACACGAAAATCAATCGTAGAATTCTTTGCTAGAAAACCAAAATGATTAAAACGTTTATAGTTCCTATTTCAAGTTATCTATGACCTTTTAATGTCGTTTAATACTTACCACAATGACAACTTAAATTTAGAAATAAAGAATATAAAAATAAAACATAGTAATATTAAACTAGAAACAAAAGAAAATATTATTAACTTTAGACTATAAACATTGTTTCAATTTTCTATTATGATTACTATGAGTTATGAAATTTCGGCATTGTATATGTTGGATTGATATCTAATTAAATCATGGTCATAATATGCTAGTCGAACCTGTACATTTGGTTATCTTTGAAGGTAACAAGAAAAAAATTGCAAGCAAAGTGAAAACTTCCATCTCAAAATATTTTCTTTGTAGATCCGACTATTTTCTCGAAAGCAATAGTGTAGTTAAATTTTTAAGAAGTTTTTTTTCTAAAATAAGAAAAAGGTAAACAAGAACAAATGTGTATGACTGAATCAAATTTTCTACCCACACCAAAATTATATAAATTTGAAAAAAAAAAAAGTATATCAATCAAAACATAATATAAATTCCAGTTCATGTAAAGAGCCTTTCTGCATTCAAGCACCAAACCAAACCGGAAGTATGACTCTATAGATCCGCAAAGAAGTTATTTGAAATGGATTTTTTCCCTTTGCTTGCAGATTTTGTCTTGGTCCCTGCAAAAATCACCACATTCCAAAAGATATAAGCATGATCACAAGCATATTATGACAATTATTTAATTAGACAATCCAACATATATATAATGCCGAAATTTCACAAGAAATAATCATAAATCGAAAAATACGAACCCTTATTTCAATAAAATTCTATGACCTACAGCTATCGATTATCATTTCAAATCGGCTAAGACAAGATACATACATAACAGTAAACAGATAAAAGTAAATTAGCTTCACTCCCCGATGGTAAAAAGAATTAAATCAATTTAAAAGATGGTAATATGAATGTGATCTAAAGTTAAATAAAAGTGATCACAATAAAACAGTATATATCAAATGACCAAATAAAACATGATAGGTAGAAAACCATACCTTTGGAAGGTTTTGGAATGCTATCGTCCACATCCATTCCGTCACTATCACTGTCCGACATAGCAGATTGATTTTGTGTAGCATTTCCAGACCCTTGCAGCAAGTCATCCAGATCCCAAAGCTATAATCGAGGAATTTGTATATTATGTTCATAAGATTGATTGAGAAACAGACGTCTATATGGATATAGATCAAAACACACACACACACACATAAGCATGCACCTTTAACATCTGATCATGTGATATGCTGCCGAGGAACTTTCTATCATGAGAAAAAGCTGCAACATCGAATCACAAAAGCAGTTTGAGAGATATTACAAAATGCAGAAGTTTACAGGTTGCTTCGATAGAATCATAATATCAATGTGACTCTACTTAGAAAGGTCCTCCCTCAGAAATAATGAAGAAATACATACCAAGACGTTCCACGGGGTATTCAGAATGCTCAGCAATTGGCTGAATTATTCGGTTGGGTAATATTCCTACCAAGCTAAACAAAAATATTTGAAAGTTAGCTCATTATAAACTTGAAGTCTTGAGTTCATAGGAGAAACGGTTTCTATAACAAAGAAAAGCTCTCACCTGATAAGTCCATTCTCAGAACCAGTGATTACTCTATCTTCATCAAGCTTAAGCCAAAAAATGGTAAATACAAAATGAAATAATTTAATAGAATCCAGTTATATAGACAAAATGCTCGAGATAAATCTAACAGAAATCACAAAAAAGCACTGACCTTTAGTAAGGCATCAACAGAATTAGGAGAGAGGTCAACAAAGCGGTCACTGCAAATATAGAAAACTATCATCAATAACAATGTTAACCTTGAGTATGTAATACAAAACTAAGGAGAAAAAAATACAGGAATTGTCAATCCATTCTATCCCAAAAATAAAATTTCAAAATCACAAATGTAGCACTTGTAAGAAATTGCTCCACAAATATGACATACCTGCAATCCTTGAAAAATCCCCATGAGTACAACATTAGTGTTCCAGTCTGCGTTCCACATATAACCTTCCTACCATTCTAGTTGGAAAAAAAAACTATTAGTTGGGCATATCTCATAACAGTTCCCAACATTATCATTCAAGTTAACAGCTGTAAGAAACATAACATTTGGCAATCATGAACTTCAAGATAAGCGAGTTATTTTTAAAATCTGCATATATTTTTATATAAAACATTTTTTTACCACAGTGTAGGCATCAGCTAAGAGCATGACCTAAACGTGATTAAAATAACACATTATGAGGCTCCTTTGAATAAATTTAAAGTTTATTTATCCTATCTTTTATGTTGGGGGTGCAGAAGTCCAAGAACCAGTTTAGAAGAAAAAGATGCATTTCCGACGGAGGATAAACATGCCAAACAAATCTAATATTTTATTCTTTATTAGAATATATAAGACTGCTGTCCGCAAAATATGGAAAGATAGAAGCAGTATTAAAGAGTAATTGATTTCAGTAAAAGAACAAGAAATGAAGATTAATAATAACCAGACACGGGAATTAAAATAGAATTATATAAGCACACACGTATTCTTGATAGCTATATGCAATCCAAATCTGTAATCAAATCAAACCTTCATAATTACAACAGAAAGTAGTTCATCCTCAGAGAATTCTGACCGAGTTTGAACCTACAGTAGACCAATAGTGAAGAAAACTGTCAACTGAAAAAGTCAGGTAATGATCTTGCTACTTGTTACCAAAATGCAATCAAGCTTGTCAAATGCTAAAAGCATTAGAGAAATTACCTTGTTGCTTCTTAAATTACAAACAGATAGAGTGCCATCCCCACTGTTGCAAAAGAAAGAAAAAGATTCACATATAGGATTTGATCAAGTCTCAGTCATGGGTAAAAGGAAAGTATTTGACTAAGAAGAATTAAGTACAAATTCACAGATGAGCTTCTGTGAGTGGTATTATTAGGCCAAACATTTAGTGGTTGTGAAAATATGTGTTCCTTTGCAAATGAGAGATTTCAACCTACGCAATTATGCATGGTTACTTCTGTCATATGATATCACAATTTAAAATTTTAAAGCACACAAATGTGTCTATGCACACGCACATGCCCACGCCTACGCCCTCACAGACACAGAGAGACAGATGAAGACTACCTTGTTGCCAGTAATTTCATGGAATCCGAAGCAGATGTAATATCTGATATATATTCTTCATGAACATGAAAAGAGTTGCAGCATGAACGTTGCCGGGTATCCCATACCTGTAATACACCCAAATGAGAAACATACATATCTTCCTAAACAGTGAGAAAAAACAAGGGCTCGAAACTTAAATTGCTGGGCAACATCGTATTCCCTAAGAAAAACAGCTAAGTAATTAATAAGAACTAAGCAATGCCAAGACAGTGTTAAAATTAGCCATTAGTCCAGTTGCTAGCATCTCACAAAACAACAGAAGACTTTAGATTAAGTGTCCTCCTAATTTGAAGATCCACGCCAGATGCCAACGGATACAACACCAAATAGTTGATCACATCAGGCACATGTTCCAACTGCTTGTTCCACATAGAAAAGTACAGTGAAATTGTACAGAATAGGAAATAAGATTGCAACATAATTTATCACATTAAATTAATTAAAAGCCACCAATATCTAAAAAAGAGGCATTAACTTGTTGAAATGTGAATCAACCTTGCAGTTCTACTTACGTGATTAAATAAAATTAACTTAATTTAACAAAAACAAAACGAACCAATGTAGCAGATATTTTCAACTCGGCCTACCATATCAAGAATCTAATTCAGCAAGCGATATTCACCTTTACACAACCTTCGTCATCTCCAGATGCAACAGTCGATTCTGTCAAGTTAACTATCCGATTCACAGCAGCCCTGCATATTTTGCATTTCACCCTTTCTACTCATGGACTAAATGTATATGTAAAATTATAGTAATAAAAGGAGTTCTAACTGAAACAGAAGTTTTCATTAAAAAACACACCCATGAGAATTCTCGAGTCGTGTGATTTCTGTGCCTGTTTCGGTATCTGTGGCAAGAATAGAACAATCTGGAGACCCTGTCAAGATAGCTGCACACGTGCAATTACAAAATAAGATTAACCGCTGAAATTGAAATTATTACTAGTAATCAACTACTCTTATGATATTTAAAAAAATTATCGTGAATACATAAAAATACATAGATTACCACGCCCTTCATTGACAAAACGGAGTGCTCTACATGATTCAGTATGAGCATTCACTTCCAACAGCCTAATAATCAAAACTTATAATCAAAATCAACAATAAATATGGGCCTATAGCGTGCACTGCTGAGTTGTTACCTTTCTGGGGGAGATTCAGCGGCATAACGATACCTGATATGCAAAATTTAAAGGAAATTAATTTCTTTACTTCATAGTTTTTATTGGATTAGAAAGAAGGATTGAAGTTGACTTAGACTTACACAAAGAGTTGCCCAGTGATGAGACCGGCAGCAACTAGATTGTTTGAAGGATGAAAATCGAGATCAAATGCGAGTTTTCCCAAGTCAATCTCCATTCAGCAGAGGTAAGATGCTAAAATTGTACTACAATTGGAAACAGAAAAGTTTTATAAGAATGAATTGAAGAAAGAAGTGGCCGGAACCAAGAGCTTAAACCCTAGAAGAGGTAGGTAATTGCTTGGGGCTTTTGGGTTTTGGCCGTTGGAAGGTCTGTTTGGGTGTAATTTGTCGAGTTTTAACTTTTACGTTTTGGACTATGTTTTGAATGTTTTTTCTTTTATGGAAAGTAAAATTTTCGTTTTATTGTATTTTTGGTAAATGTGTAATAATTTGATTTTGAATTTTTAAATCAAATATACACTTAATTCTTATTTAAATGCGTGCTTTTCTCCGACTTTACAACAAAATGTTCTTTTTTCTATTTCATGGAGAAAAATTTATTCCTTTGTTTTCTCATTGCTCAAGTCAAACCATATTCCTCTATTTTAAGAGTGTGAACGAAGATAATTGACTCTTGGATCGAGTAATACAAAGAAATTCAAATTTAACGAGCAAAAGTAAAATTATTAAATATCTAACAAAAACTCGATCAAAACCACATATAATATAAGTGAAGTTAGACTAACAAATAAGTTCATAACGGGTAAACATTGAATTTTCTAATTTACTCTTAAAGCTAGAAAAATCTTAATTGTATCATATATAAAATGAATAACAACGATTTTAATTTTATTGTGTTTTACAAAAAAAAACAATGTAAAAGTACAGTTATTCTAGTGACATCAAATCAAGATTTTTTGAAAATATATTATAATTATGCAATGAGCAAATAACTTATTTAAACTATTACTTGAACAATAAAATAAAATAGAAGTATAAGCGCGTTGCTCTTTCTTGTGACCAAATAACTTATTTAAACTATTACTTGAACAATCAAGACTTTTTCTTTCTATTTTTTTCTCAATTCAATTTACCAAAACCCCACTACAGTGGCTTGTAGACCCTAATTGGAAGGGTTTTTGCC
This sequence comes from Penstemon newberryi var. newberryi, assembly GCA_030819805.1. Classification (NCBI taxonomy): domain Eukaryota; kingdom Viridiplantae; phylum Streptophyta; class Magnoliopsida; order Lamiales; family Plantaginaceae; genus Penstemon; species Penstemon newberryi. The sequence goes on along the minus strand of JAUALY010000004.1, from coordinate 7,459,558 downwards.
CAGTTTCATAACTCTTGGTTTTACAAAATAATTTTGGTGTTTCGATGAAATATTTGAAATTTCATTTGGTTAGATTTTGAATTTTGAGTTACGTGATTTTGAAAAAATTGATACCCCACTTATATTGGATTTGAATGTTGGGGTTTGAGGAGTAGGTGATAGCTGTTAAATCAATACTCACTCCATCCTCTTTTTTTGCTCCCTTAGAGCACCTCCAGCAGTTGTGTTTTTTGCTCTTCCAAGAGCTAAAATTGAATTTATACATAACCAAACTTAAAAAACTTGCTCCAGCAGTAACTTGTAAAAATAGAAGACTATGTATATTGAAGGATTGAACTTGTATATATAAAGGCTCATGTATAAATTTACAAGACTTCCACATCAGCAAATTAAATAGAAGACTTCCACATATAGCCGTTGAGGATATAATCGTTAATAAAAAACTAAAATTATTGGTTTGAGTTAAATGTTTGTTTGAATTAAATATTTTATTAAATCGTTATTTAAAGCCATTTATTTCAAAAAAAGTTTTTTTATTAATTTATTATATTTAAATAAGAAACATTAAAACATGTATTTATTATTTATATTTTACGTGAAAATGTAATAAAACATTATTTATAATGTTATTTATAATTTAATATTGAAAGAAGAATAAAATATAATAATTCTGAAATTTTAGATGATGACTGCTGGAGTGAATAGCTAAAACTGAGTAGCTAAAACACTGTTCACCATGTATAATTTGATATAGATGACCACTTATAGAAGACACTGCTGGAGATGCTCTTAGATTTTGGCTCTGAGTTTTAGTTAGAAGTTGAAAAAATGAAAGTTTCATGTATTTTTGCATTTATGTCCTTGAAAGTAACGGTGAAAACTTATTGGTGTCAAATCATTACTTTAAGCGAGAGGGTATTTTTGAGAAAAATAATTTATTTTAAGGGAAGTGAGTATTGTATTGGGACATCCCAAAAAGAAAACATGAGCAAAAATTAAAAGACGGAGAGAGCATAAATAGTTTGGGTGAAAAAAAGTTAGTATGTGTCAAATCAAGGTTTTATAATTTTTCAAGAGTTTGAGTTTGTGATAAATTTCTAGTGTTTTTTCAAACCCCTTTTGAAAGAGTTTTGGCTAAATTTTGAGAGCCTCGCAAAACTCTTCCAAACAAACCCATAGATTCTAATTAATTATAGGAGTATCATTAACCTATTAATTTTGCACCTTCTAACAATAGAGATTGAATTTTTTTAAATTATAAGCAATTTACCCGTTGGAAAAAGAGTAACTATAGATAGTTTTCGACTCGATTAAAGATGAAACTCTAAAAAGAGAGAAAAAAGAAAACCATCTCTAATGGAAGAAGGGAGAAAGGAAGGCAGAGGCTAAAACATTTTCCTAGAGTCCAAATAATTATACATGAATGTAACCCATACCCTTGATAAGGGACCGGACAAGTTGTATTGCTTCTCTGCACCACTGGTGTTCAATACATTACAAAAGTACATAATCATGAAACAATCTTCCAGAACTGAGTTCTGTAAATGCAACAAAGCAGCAAAATGTCTACACCAACAAAAATTTAACCCCTTTAAGGTGAACATCTAACATTTATATAGCATAATATAGACATAAAAACATTGCCACCATAATTCAACAAGATTCTCAAACGCAATTCTACAACAAATTATTATACCTATTCAGAGTCCAACAAGATCATCAAACCCAATTCTACAACAAATTATACCTATTTGGCTATTCTTCGTCCGATGAGTATGAAGTTGAGCCCTGTCGAACATTCCTTGTTGGAGCTTTAGATTTGGATGAATTTAGTGAGGATTCACCCTCGTAAACAATAACCTGAGTTTTAGCCAACCTTTCTTCTAGTTCCTCTGTGCTGAAGTCATCTCTACCGCCAAGCTCATCAAATCCAACCTAATTTCAATACATAAATTATATCAACTTCAGAAAAACAAAGTCTGGACTCTAACATGATTGGTATTAGCAAATAACTTACCACATAATCCTCCACTTTAGCATTTTTCACAAGGGCAAGGGTTGGAAGAACTACAATTCGAAGCTTCTCACATAAATATGGACTTTTCTCTGCATTGATTTTCACGAAACGAGTCTCAATGTGTTGCTTTGCCAATATAGCCAAATGCTTGTCCACAACCTGAAAATTAAGCTATGTTGAATACTCTTTCTATATGAAAATTTGATCTTTAACAACTAACTATATATGTACGCTGATTGACACTGAGAATTCTCAGACACATAGACACTTTAGGCAACATTATGGAAATAATATTGTTCATGAAATTAAAAATACACTCACGTAAGATAACCATTGTATGAAACCAAATATATATAGGTTAAAGGTGAAACAGATTGATATGCGTACTCTTGTCCCTAAAACAGTGATTCGGGTCTCTCTCAATCAGTAACAATCACCAAATTGGATGCAGTATTTCTTATTTTCCAACAAACATGACTAACACAGCTAGACAAGGACCTTCGAACCAAGTAGAAGCACAATGCTGTCAAAAGATATTGCTTATGATATGAAAGAAAATGACACCATGCAGGTGGAGTTGCATTACAAATATACCCACAGAAATTCAAGATGGTGCTGTAAGAAATCATCTGATTTTTATTATTGACAGCTCTCACTTAGTCTCACCAGGTATGCTTAGCTAATTATACACAGTTCAAATGATCATCGCACATAATGTACATTCAAGCATGTGCATAAAGGTCTAAAATAGCTATCTCTAGGTTCATATAATATTCCAAAAATACATGACCTCGAAGTTCCCTAAGCTGGCACTCAGGAAATAAAGCTAACTAAGTAAGAAAAAAAAACACCCCACAAGCTCACAGAAAACCCCAACAAAATGAAATAAAGGTTTTTGAAAAAGCTATTTAAATGGAGAAGGATCCAAAATACCTATTAAATTAACGACTTGGTTCATTAATATGGAAAAGATTTAAGAAAACAAAGTGTCAAGTGTAAGGTCATTAAAATCAGTACTCTAGTTAAAGTCCCTGATTCCTAATCCTCAACATATTGCACAAAAGTTTATAAGAATCCAGCAAATATACACTATATTAAAAAGAACCAAATACAGTAAAAATTACATCGTCAATAAATGGTAATTCTCTCAAACAAATTACACTACCACATGGTATTAGTAAACACATAATTGTACCTTGCAAGGCCAATTTTCTCGGTAAAAATGACAGACGACACGGTCGCTGGCCTTAACCGCAGAGAAGAATTCCTTCTCGTTGGGGATCTCGGAGTACTCGCCGTGGCCGAGGGCAATCCAACGGCTCCTTTTCTCCGCCATCTTTTTCATCTGCTGTAATCGCCGCTCTCTCAATACCTCTATATCATCCAAATCTAGTCGATCCAACGCCGCGATCTCATCATCTATCTTATCCTCCACCGCTTTCACCACCGTCAGCACTTGCTTCTCTAAAATCTGAAAAACGAACAAAAAAATTAAATAAATCTCCACATTTAATACGGTTTTCATAAATGTAAATTCGTACCTCTTGAACTATTGGATTATCCATGGGTCGAATTCGACGGAAAATGTATCGAATATCTCGAGCTAATTAAAGGGGGAATAATTTTCAAATTTAAATTAGAGATTTCTTCTTTGAACGAAATCTGAGAAATTTGTGTAGCCACAAAAGTTCTGCTCTAAAAAAATAAAGTTCTTCTGTTTTTCCTAAATCCTGAAATATTATACGCCCGGGCCTAGTCTGATTCAAATGACCCTTACTGTTGAGCCCAATTTTTTTTATTATTTCCACTTGGGCCTTCATTATTGAGGCTCTTGGACCATAGAAATTATATTCAGGCCCTTGAAGAATTGTTATGTCAAGATCAATGTTGTCAATTATAAGATTTTAAAATTCCGGGTCCATCCACTCTTGCTTGTTACGATTGAATTTAGAATTATTTCTAATCCTATAAATTATCATCTTTTAAAATTGGGTAAATTACGAATTCCCCTGAGATAAGGCGTAATTATAAAAATCCTCCTAACATATTGAGTATTATAAAAATTCCCCTAAGTTTGTTACCTTCTTACAATTAACATCTTGCCTCTAAAATATTTCAATTTTGCCCTTGGAGGTTATTTGTAATATTTACATTGTTATATCTTATAAATTATAAAAATGATAATCACATATTTACTACCAAAATAACTGATATAAATAAGGCCCATAAGTTTCGATAAATAATGCAATTTATAATGCAAAATAAACTTTGTTAAATTAAATAACTTATTTATAAAACAATATTATTTTATTAAACTTACTAATTTAGAAGATAAATTCATTTAACTAAATGTGTAAACAATTTGTTCATATTTATAAAATATTATTATTAAATTTCTATTTAATTTATTATTATACAAATTAAATTGCTAATAAATGGCAATTATAAACTTTATCAATTATGTTGGTAGTAAATATATAATTATCTCTTTTCTAATTTATAAGATATAACAATTAGCACCCAAATTTATAAGACATTACAAACATTACAAATAACACCCAATGGCAAAACTGAAACATTTTAGGGACAAGGGATTAATTGTAAGAATGTGACAAACCTGAGGAAAATTTTTGTATTACCTAATACGTGAGAGGAAATTTTGTAATAGACCTTACTTCAGAGGAGTATTCGTAATTTACCCTTTAAAATTCTCATCAATATTTTTCAAACATTTTTTTAATTTATTAAGTTCCAAGAATTCAACACATTTACCACTTGATTCAAAATAAATTGACTTGCAACCTCGATGCTAGCTCAACTCGTATACGTACACCCAACACAAATTGACCGAGTTGGTGAAAAATGGGGTTTTGTCCTTCTATTTTAATGTAAAGTAATAAGACCCTTCTGTCACCCAACAAATTCTTGACCTTTCTCAACGGGGTTAAATACAGTTTAGTTGCCCCCTAAAATATGATTGTTGTATCAATTATCCCCCATATAGTATTACTTGTAACACTTATCTCTTTCGTTTCTTGTTGTAGTCAAAGTTACATTTTTTTTCCCAATTTACCATCTTTTATTACATGTAAATAATTGTTACTTTTAACTTTTAACCTCATACCAAATTTGTTCTTAATCTCATATTTTATATTCAGTTGTACTCTTCTTGGTGATTTTTTTTTCTCAAACTTCTTGCGAAAAAAGTTCCCATTATTATTTCAACCCGTTATTATTTCACCGGTTATTATATTTATATCCATTTGTCTTATGTAATTCATTTTATAAAATTCAAATTTACACTTGGTAGAATCAAGAAAAAAATGGTAGCTAATTTTTTTTCATATTAACAATTTATGAATAAAAATTGAGATATTACTTCCATTCCAATTATCACAACTAATAAATTTACGAACATATTTTTTATTGTTCATGCCATACGAGATGGTGCAAGTTTCTAACAGTTATAATACAAAATTGGACGTGTAGTTGTTAGATTGACGATATGAAGCTCGTGTCAGCTACAAGAAATTTAAACAATAATAGAGAAATTATATCAAATTAATCCACATGAAATTATTTTATCCACATCATGAGTTTCCTTAGAAATATGTGTACTCCTTGAGACTTGAGGAATAAGAATTCTTGAGCATGCACAAGGTGCAGTACTAATTAATTGTGCCGGATTAAGTTAAACAAAGAAAGAAATTGGTTGCTTGAAGAACAGGAAATATATATTGGATGGAAATTGCAAAAAGATATATAAATGCTGAATAAAATTAGTAAAGAAATTAATAATAAAGTAAAAAAGAAACACAGCAGAATTTAGGCTTTACAGGTCGATGTTAACATGACACCATAATAATAGTTAGTGCTCGTTCCTCTTTAGTCTCATGTCATTCCATTCACCAACAATCCCAACATGGATAAAAAAGAACAATTAATTTTTTTCATTTAATTTTCTGTCCTGCTCCTGCATGCGTCTTCATAACTCTTTCTAGGTCAAAAAGTTGCAAAAGAAGAACCAATTCATCTTTATGTACCTTGTCCCTGTCGTACGTTGTTGGTTGCAAGCAATTTATATATTGACAAATTAATAAGTTGATCTTTTAATTAATTAGGTGGATCTATCTCATTTTACTAATTATACATATATACAAGTATTTACAAATACTTTAATTGAAAATTATTTATATATGAATCGATATGTATTCAATATTATGGAGTCAATGATATTCTAGCTCATTTATAAATTATAATCATACGTTTAATTTACCTCTCAGAAGTTAACAGGCAAATTACCTCTTGTATTTATTTTATTGAATCAAAATACCTGACTAGTTTCCATGGGTCAACAAGCTAGCCTATTAAAAAGATGTGTTGGGATACTTATATTGTTTTAATTAGGAACTCATTCAATTATATTATTTTACGTTATTCATAATTAAACGTTACATTACGTAGTTATGTTATGGGACGTTGTTCACCCTCTATATATTATTATACACGTGGATAAACAATATTGTCTTTATATCCTAGCTATTTCGGGTCGACAAGATTGACCCCAAGCTGCAATTTAGATGTGTTTACAACATTGCATAATGTACAAAAGAAGACTTAACTATCTTTTTAATTTTTTACATGGGGTAATATGCTTATTTCCGTATGACGACGGTGGGTTGAATTGAGCATTATAATAGACTCTTCGTGTGACCCTTCTTAAAACATTTGTTAGGAAAAAAGAAAGATCAACATGAAATTAAATTAAATGGTACGTAATTAGTTAGTATTGAATTCAATAAATGCAACAATTGTAACACCCCAATCCCACATTGATTGTGGATGAATTGTTTGAATGGTTAATAAAGACTTGACCTACTTCTACTTGTCAACATGGGCTTAAGCATTTTGGGCCAGTGGACTAGAGCTTAACAATGTTGACAAGGCCAGAAGTGGATCAAGGTCTTTACAAATGGTATCAGAGCCGACTTCGTGGTGTTATCCATGAGGGCGGTCTTGGGCTATTGATCTGGACTCGACGAGGACGTCGAGTATTTGAGTTGGGGAGATTGTAACACCCCAATCCCACATTGATTGTGGATGAATTGTTTGAATGGTTAATAAAGACTTGACCTACTTCTACTTGTCAACATGGGCTTAAGCATTTTGGGCTAGTAGACTAGAGCCCAACAATATTGACAAGGCTAGAAATGGATCAGGGTCTTCACAAATGGTATCAGAGCCGACTTCATGGTGTTATCCATGAGGGCGGTCTTGGGCTATTGATCTGGACTCGACGAGGACGTCGAGTATTTGAGTTGGGGAGATTGTAACACCCCAATCCCACATTGATTGTGGATGAATTGTTTGAATGGTTAATAAAGACTTGACCTACTTCTACTTGTCAACATGGGCTTAAGCATTTTGGGCTAGTGGACTAGAGCTCAACAATGTTGACAAGGCCAGAAGTGGGTCAAGGTCTTTACAACAATGAAGTTAATTTTACTTCTTAGAAGAACGATCATTATATATATTATATATTTATATCAATATCACTGAATCAAAAATATATCGTATTATAGTCAAATTGCAAATAAAATCAGTTATCACTCATCAGTGTTGAATCCATAACTTTTTCATTATAGGACCCCAACCTTATCAACGGGCGATGGCCTCCTTAGCTTTCATGAAAGCTAATTATTGCATAAACAAATTTAGGACAAGAATTATCATAATAAATCACATGTTTAAAAATAAAGGTTAGATGGATTGATTTTAGATCAATTGGAAAACGATATTGTTCCGGCATGGCGACAGTGACTAATCTTTGCCAAACCACTATTAGGTGTGTCCGCCGGGAAGCATGGACGAGTGGAGCATGTGCTAATCCGCGTAAAGCAACTAAATTGTTGGAGGGTTTGATACTTTGATTCAACTATTCAAGTTGTGTGATTTATTAAAGAGTTAATAATAATTTCCATTCCCGTGTTATTCTTATTAGATAAATTACTCTTTGTGAAAGATAAAAGGACAATATACATTCCTGTGTTTTCGTAAAAGATACACAATGTCTCATTCTTGATTTTACATTTTTCGTTCAGGGGGGGTGTTAGGTATCTATTTGACAATATCACTAGAGGGTAAAATGTCTATTAAACTAAAATGATATGTTGTCAATGTAGATTAAATTGATCATTTTTCACATCAAAATGAAATCTCAATCGCCATTAGACATATTAGAGGGGGAAACTTGCCATAAATACCTTTATTAGAAGGCCAACGTGAAAAATTGGGTCTTTGTCTATTTACTGAGTAATGCATGGGAAAAATTAAGTAATAAGTTAATATACAAAAAATATAATTTAATAAATATTCAACTAACAAAGTTAACCATAATTTAATATCATTAAATAAAGTAAACCGACTATAAGGACATTAATTTTTTGCTCCAAGGGTTAAAAACTTAAAATAGTATAATTAAATTGGTAATGCTTAAACTTGGATATAGTGATTTCAACTTATCAAATTAACTTGATTATATTTTAATACCTCTAATATAAACTTCAGTCCAAATTTTTATTTCAAAAAATCGAATACATGTTACTTGTAAATAGAGCTCTTAAAACATATTTGTGCATTTTTGCTTTAAAATATATTAAAATCAAATCATCGCAGGGCGCGCATATAATTGAAATATGCTTATGCTTTCATGTAATAACAAAATAAAATTATTCTAAAATCTCAAGGAGGATCCTTGGTTCGGAAGTAACAATAAGTTATATACCATTTGTCTCTCCTTTTCAAAGCAAAGTCTTACAGATATTCTTCAATAATTTATTGGCCCACTTTTAAAATTGATAGATAAATGACACATATCTACAGTTACATCATTAATTTTAAGAACAATATAATATCTTACAAATTGATTAAGATTTTTTGTTTGGAGATGTGATATGGTGGGCCAAATATTTAGAATAAAATACACACCTAATTTTGTGGTTAAAAAAATATCAAAGACGACCAACATATAAGTATTGGTCTAGTGAAACGAACTAATACTTCAAAATGACGACTCAAGTTCGAATCCCTCTCAGGAGAAGTTCGCATATAATATGTCCAACGCGTCTCGAAAAAAATCAAATTCTTGAGAAACAAATAAAAATAAAAAAACAATTAAACTTTTATAAGAGAAAGTGGATATATATTTATATATAACAATTAACATCAAACTTAATGTGTTAGCTACATTTAGAATTCATTTTAGACTTTTACTTAAGATAGTAACATACATAGTATTATTTTTGTTACTTAATTATATATACATCACTGATCCACTTTCAATGATTTGACACTAAATAATTTAACTGTGAAAAAAACTCAAGTACTAAAACAAAATTATTAGATAATTTGAAACAAAGTCTTATATGGGGAAAAAAATCATTGTTTGTTACCCCCTATTACTCTATTAGTCACTTTTATTTTATTTCAAACTGATACAAATGAATTGCAAATATCTGAGAATTTTGAAGATATTGAATCCAAAAGTGACTTGATCATTTCAACAATTTAATTCAATACAAAATAATACACAAACTTCAAAAAAAAGAGGGGACTTCTACTACCACAAGTACCTTTGTGTCAAATTCGTTTTTAGTTGTTTTATGATCTCTCGGAATAATTTTATCATAATTATTAAAAAAAAAATTATCATGAAATTATATGAAACTACTCCTCCTTAATTATTATTTGTATGAGCAAAAATGAAAAAAAAAAAATCTTAAGATCTTACTTTCCTAGCAATAATTATCTAGAATTCAACATTAATTAAGTAGTACTAGACGAAGAGGATATATGTTAATATCCTTGTCCAAAAGTTATAGGGTTAGATACAATTTGTCCCCCTAAAGTATGAGTGATGTATCAGTTACCCCCCTTAAAGTATTACTTGTAATACTTACCCCCTCAGTTTCTTGTTGTAATCAAGGTTACACTTTTTCTGCCCAAATTACCCTTCCCTATATGCAAATTATTGTTAGATTTAACAATATATCATACTAAATTTGTTCTTAAGCTCACAATTTACATTCAATTATATTCTTCTTGGTGAATTTTTTTCGCACTTCTTGCAAAAGAAGTTTCCATTATGATTTCAACAATTATTATATTAGTTATATCTGTTATTATTTCCTGGACATTAAATTTATATATGTTATTATTCAATCGGTTATTATATTTTGACCTCCATTATTATTTGATCAATTGTTATATTTATCCATCATTATTTAAAAATTTCAGATCTCTTTGAATTCTTAATCGACATGAGATTCAAATCGTCATTCTAACGACTACACGTTTAATTGTATTTTATAATTTTTTATTATAACTGTTCGAAACCTGCACGAGCTCGTATGACATGAACAATAAAAATTTGTTCGTTGTGATAATTGGAATGAAATTAATATCTCAATTTTATTCATAAATTATTAATTTTAAAAAAATATATAGCTACCATTTTTTTCTTTATTTTAACAAGTGTAAATTCAAATTTTATAAACTGAATTACAGAAAACAAATTGATATAAATATAATAATCGGTGAAATAATAACGAATATAACTATATAATAATTGTTGAAATAATATTGGTAACTTTTTTTTGAAAGAAGTACGAAAAAAATTCACCAAGAAGAATACAATGATATTTAGAACAAATATGGTATGAAGTTAAAGTTAACAACTATTTGCATATATAAATGGAAAGGTAATTTGGGCAGAAAAATTTCAACTCTCAATTGTTATACCATCATACTTTAGGGGGCAAAACTGTGATTAGCCCAAATTTATATTGTAAAGTATTTCGATAATTCCATCTATAATAATCGGATAAAAAAAAAGTAGTGGAAATTGTGGACAACAACAAACGTACAAACGGCGGAACATGTTCAATGCTCGAGTCATGTCCAACCCATTATCATACGTCAATTATTTATAGTCCCACGCAAGATAAGCCTTGACTACTCAAGTCTTTTGTTCTCTTTTAAGTTTTAACTAACTTTATTTATGAATGAATTAATAAAATTATTTTTAATTAGTGCAACCTTTTTTGACGTAGCTAGAGACATCACTTCTATTTTTGCAATTGCGTCTGTTAAGTTGGGATATTAAGATATTGATCTTAATATTAACATCTCACTTCAAAAGACTCAAGAACTTATAAGGTGGACTTGTTTTTGTTATGGAATTAATGTGGAACAATTTATTCTCAATACTCCACGAATAATGATCGTCAAGTCCAGACATTTGTTAACTGGACGATAAATGACAACATAGACTTTTGTTATCTGGGTGAAGAATAATTCTATTATACGAACAAGGAGTAGCCCATTATGGAAAGAGGTAGTGACCCACATCAACATGGAGCTCCGATACCATATTAGATTTTTTCACATGGATTTGGTTAAATCCACATTAAATAAAATGACTTGGGCTAACTTACTACAAAAGCTAGCTTATGAGTTGAATATTGTACAAGACCTTTTAAGATTGACTTTTTTTTTATTTGATCTATTTGGGACAATTTATTCTCAATACTTATACATACACTTTAAATATATTCCGTTGGCAAACAGTAAGTTTAAAATTTTGTCGGATTTTCAAATTAAGTGCATCTTAGATATACTAATTGGTTGTTCAAACTTAGGAATGCAAGACACAATTCCATTTTATTAAACGTTGTAATTTTTAGCATGACTAGAACGACTTTTTCTAAAGTTGCCGCACTTTAATGGAAGTTAATAAAATGAACATGTAATATATAGAGAGAACATGTTCTCTAGTGGTTTTTTAAAAATCAATCAAATTTATATTGATCTTTTATAAACTAATTCATTCACAATTTTAGTCTTGTTTTTTTGTAATTCAGATCTTACTATATCATCACATTATAAGTTAAATTTCAATCCCTTCACTTAAACTTCATTATTTGGTGGTGGCATGTATGCACAATTTTCAAGTTTCTTAACTATGACCCATTTGAAAGGAAAATATTATTTGTTTTTTTTTTTTGGTTTCCCAAGGGTTTAATCCCTTTTTGAGGCGGGTTGGACACATTAAGTGGGTACCTCTACCAAATAAGGATTCGAACTTGGGTCCGCTACTTTGTAGTGACTAGTCACTTCCTCTAGACCAATCACATGTTGGTAAAGGAAAATAATACTATATATGGTGTGAAGAATATAAAGATCCATCTTTCTATGTTTACAAAATCAAGTAGTTATACTCCAATAACTTGTCTTTCCCGCTGCAACTGGAAAATGATATGTACATTAATCATTTTCTGGTGGAATTAGTAGTTAATTAGATGACATCTACTTTAGATTATTGATATGTCATAAGTGTTTACGGACAAGATCTGATAAGTTATAGTTATTATATCAACACAAATTATTTTTTATATTTTATCAACATCACAATTTTTTTACGAGTTCTGATAATTCTGAAGCATGTGAATATATGCGTTGTAATCATTCATTTTAATGCTGAAATTTCATGGGTGACAAGAAAATTTTGAGCTCGCGAACTGAGTTAATAGTTATGCACTTATGTGTGTATTTTAAAAAAAAAAAAAAAAAATTAGACATATGATGGAGATTTTGAGGTTGGAGATTTCATTCAATCCAATTTGACATAGATTTGATCCTATGCGAATACAAATTCAATTAAGAAATCGATAATTCATATATGGAGTTAAGCAGATCCAACATGAACCCAATAGTCCTAAAAATGCTCACAATGCAAACGCATCAAAGCATTAATAATCATATCTCATAAATCCAAATGTCCCAAACTTTATGTTTTAATTCTACCTCAGGTGAAACTCATGCCCATCCCTCACGTGCGGACAAATTAATGTTGTACTTATTATTTCATCAAAGATTGCTCAATATTTTAATAAAATCATACCATGAGTTTATTTTGGCAAAATTCATTCAATTTCTTATAATTGTAGTTGAACTCCTTTGAGTTTTTGGGATCATTAGACATTTATACCCTGTTTATATGAGTGTCTTCATATAATCTAAAAATCATTTATTGATTTTCGTAATTTTATCACATTTTTCAAATTGCACGAAATTTAAAAATTCTCTACAAACATCAAATTTCTAAATCCTCTCTCATAAAATCCAAACAAAAGGGTCATTATTGATGCGAGGTGTAAAATTTGGAATCTTGATTCAGACTTGGAAGATGTTAACCCATTCTCCGCACTAATAAGGATTTCCTGCAAAAAAGAATGGAGCTAGGTCGGGGGCAATAGCAGACATATTGCGAGGGGGGTTGGGGGGGTTGGGGGGTTTACACAAGAGAGTCCTATGCGCGATATATGAAAGCTTCCTTGTTAATAATCTTTTTATTGTTGGTGACTGAATCACTAAAATCACACAAAAAATATATGTTCATGTTTCCAGATAAATCCGAGCTTGGATTTGACTGGTCGGACTTCGAATGCGGTCATGGCTCGGGAAGTCATATACTATCTCTATCCCAATTTTTTTATTTCATTAGCTACAGTGCAAAGTCAAACTTTTTGACATTTTAAGTGACTTATCAAGAATATTTGTTCCATTTATAGCGTTTTAAACCATTTAAATATTAATTTATATGGTGTTGTATAATATTAGGCCATCTCCAATGGAGATGGCCGGGGCCGGGGCGGGGTCGGGGGTCGCGAGGGAAGCCGTCTCCAGTGGGGGCTGGGCTCGGGGCGGGGCGGCGGGCGGGGTGGAACGGGCTGGGCGCAGGGCTCGGCGGAGCCCTGCGCCCAGCCCCGGGGTCGCATGGGCTAGGCGGAGAAGAAGAGGGGCGCGTGTTTACACGCGCCCCTCTTTAAGTCAGGTGCCGCCAAGTGGCGGCACCTGACTTGTTCTTTTTTTTTTTTCTTTTTTCTTTTAATTGTTTTATTAATTTTTGTTTATATATATAAAATTTGTTATTTAAAGTAATTTTTAATAAAATTAAAAGTTCCTCCTAATTAAATTAAATTTGTAGAATTGAATTATTTAATAAAATGTGTTAGTATTTAATAAATATATGTAGTCACCAAATTTGAATTGAATTATTTAATATAATAAAATTTATTTTTTAAAAATAAAAAATTTGTATAATAAAAATTTGTTAGCATAGATAAATTTTTTGCATTTAATAAGTTCTAAATAATAAAAAAAAAAATTTGTTAGCATAGATAAATTTTTTGCATTTAATAAGTTCTAAATAATAAAAATTGGGCTTGTCCGAAAGCTAGAGAATTGGACTGCATTCGTGTCCGCAGGTCGCGGGCTCGCACAAGTCTTGAAGAGACGAAGTGAATTTGGATCCATGATTTGCACCCCCCCCCCCCTGCGCGCGAGGGAAGAGACTTCTTGTAGCTAAGTAGTTACACAACTACATTGACAAATCATATATAAACCTCAAGTTTTTTCACTCCACTTCCAATGTGGGATAAATGCCAATTGCATTTCTTTTCTTCCATTTCAAGAGGTGATTTTTGAGTGTCAATTTCTCATTCACCCGAACTCCGATTTGGACACACGATATACCGTTTTAATCTACTCACGGAGTAGAATCTAATTCCAGAAAAACCCGAATGAATTTTATATTTATCAAATTTTATTTTAATTATAGATGATAGTGGGCAAGGAAAGAAAATGGAATTAATTTCCCATTCACCCGAACTCTCTTTAATTTTAATATTTTAATATAATTAATAATTTAATTACAAGATGTAAATAATTATTAGTATTATTAATATTAATATTAAAAATAAAATTAAAACTATAATATTAATAGGTGAGAGTGGGCAAAGGAAAAAAATGGAATTAATTCATTTCCGGAGCCCTACCATTGGAGACGACCATGCAGGGCTCGGGGGGGGGCCAGGGCTGGCTCGGGGCTCCGGAGCCCCGGGGCTAGCCCTCTCCATTGGAGATGGCCTTATCAAATTATTGTTTAAAAAAATTACTCAGATTATTTATTATATTTTTTTAAATATTGGTTAAGTTGTCTGGTCAACTGTACCAAAGAGAAAAAAAATGGGATGGAGGTAGTATTTTTTCACTCACACACATCAATTATCATTTTTCATCATTTATAAAATCTTTTGAAAAATCTGGAGATTCTAAAAGCCTAGTTGTTTACTCCCTCAGTTTCAAATTATAATAATTGGTACATTTTTCAAATTTTTATGCATCAAATTAATTGGCACATTTGATTTTTCAATATATTTTTTTTCAATTTTGCCCTTTCTTGGGATGCTCAAGGGTCACCAATAAAAAAATTAAAAAATGTAGAAAAAAATGTATTAAGTAGTTCATGACAAAAGTGATAGCAATCATTAAAGAGGGTACTTTTGACATTTTACTATATCTGTGTAAAAATGAGGAATGTGTCAATTAATTTGAAACGGATGGAGTAACAATCATTAATGAGAGTATTTTATTATGAAGTTCCTTAATCTTTGTGAAAACAAGGAATGTGTCAATTAATTAATTTGAAACGGAGGGAGTATGTTTAAAGAGGCTAATTAAGCTTCTCCGTATGTGTATATATATATTTTTTAAAATAATTAAGCTTCTACTTGATTAAAAAATTACACAAAAGTATCTGAAAATCAGTGAATATTGATTTATAGTATTGCTACTGACGTCCGCTGTTAGAAGTGATTTATAGTTTTATAAAATGTTTGTTTGGGAAACAGCTCTATTGCGACAAATTCTCTGGGGTTTTCTTCCTTTATTTTAGTATAAAAGATTTAACTCACAGAAAACTAATTAGGGTATACCAATTAAAAACTTACTAACAATTTATATTTCTAGTTAAGACTAATCGTAACGCTTCAATATTTATCTAATATCTTTTAGAGAATGCAATATTTATCCGGTACATCTATTTACCACCAATTTTTTTCTAAAAGAAATCTAGTCGGACTCAATTGCATCCTCCAAATCATAAATTAAAATATACCTATATTAAGTTTTGTAGAATATTACACTTGTCAATAAGGATCAAATCAAAACTAAATCCTATAATTTCGAGCATGAAATATTATTGATCCAGATGCCCCAATAGTTTTTAGTGTACATAAAAGAAAAATAGCATTTTATATTTTGCATACTAAAAATATACTCGTATTACTTATATTTTGCACTCTAAAGTTGATATATTGACATTATTGCACCATCGAATTGCATAAATTTTAAAATTATCATTTTGCAACTTTATTAAATTACATCTTACCAAAATAATATACAATTCGAAAATTTAATGTGTTTACAATATAAAAATGTATATATATAGAAAAAAAAAAAAAAAAAAAAGAATAGTTCGAATTCTCATATGGTATATTACGGTAAATTGTTTTCCAAACTCCCCTGCGCGTGAGCTCACTCGCCCCACCCTTCACATCACACTCAGAGTGCCGGTCCCCACAACCAGAAAGCAGCAGCACTGCACACACACACACACACTGAGAGCTCTCTTTCTCTCTCCAGAAATCGTTTTCACACTGTTCCACTGCTACTACTCTCAACTAATTCATCAGTCTCTCTCTCTCTCTCTAAATAACGCCACTTTCTTCTCAACGTTTTTCCTCACTCCCATCACCCATTTCTCTAACTAAAAAACACTTTCTTTCTCTATAACAGCATAGCTAGGTTCACTCTCATGAAAAAATGGTGATTATAACTCTATCATGTAAATGTATAGGGTTTAGGTCAGCACAAACTGCGTGATTCTTTTCCTTACAAATACACACACAATCGTAATTTTTAGTAGTAGTGAATTATTAAGTAAAATAGAAAAAACAAAAAAAATGGAGAAGAGGCAAGGGTTTTTCTCGGCATTGAAGGAGGAAGTTGTACGCGGGTTGTCTCCGGGTAGGTCCCGTTCGAAGAGTCCGGGTTTGTTTCGGAGGAAGGTTATTACGAATAATAATCCTGAGCCGCTGATTGGGAGATCGGGTAGTTTGACGCCGTTGATGGAGGGTCCGGATCCGGATGGTGGAGAGATAGGGGAGTCGAAGCGGATCGGCTCGGGTCTCGGACAGTGGGTACTCGGGCAGCTGAGTCGGAACCCATCTATTAGTGTTAACGAGAATGTGTACGGCAACAAGAATGATTTGAGGCTCTTGCTTGGGGTGATGGGGGCACCTCTCGCCCCGGTGCACGTCTGCTCCACTGACCCTTTGCCTCATCTCAGTATAAAGGACACCCCCATTGTATGTATAAACGCCTGATAATTTTTTGTGTTTGTTGCTATTTATTTGGTGAAATTTGTTTCTGGATTTTGAAAGTAGTTCATGTGTAAGACGCAAAAAGGCTCATAACTGAGAATTTAATTCATGAAGGCTTTTGATTCAGATTATATAAAAAACTGAGTAGATTATTTGTATCTTGATGAAAAGTAATATTCTAACTCTTATTTTGTAAAATTTGGAGTTGATGCGAGTGAATCTTAGATTAAGCTTTTGACTCTAATGTTTGGTACCATAATTTTGTTTATAATATCCGTTCTTGCAATTTTGTAGGAAACATCGTCGGCCCAATACATACTGCAACAGTTTACTGCTGCTTCTGGAGGCCAAAAGATCCAAAACTCTATTAAGAATGCTTATGTAATGGGGAAATTGAAGATGGTAGCCTCGGAGTTTGAAAATGCAACAAAGGTTGTGAAAAACAGAAATGCTGCTAGAACTGCACAATCTGGTGGTTTTGTCCTTTGGCAGATGAATCCAGATATGTGGTATGTTGAGCTTGCAGTTGGGGGAAGCAAAGTTCATGCCGGGTGTAATGGCAAGTTAGTGTGGAGGCACACGCCCTGGCTCGGGGCCCACACTGCAAAGGGTCCCGTTCGACCTTTACGCCGTGCCCTTCAGGTTCAAATCTCACCAATTTTCATATGTTCAGCAGTTTTTTAAGTCTATGTATTCAAATCTTGGTGTTTGATTTTGCAGGGCCTTGATCCAAGAACCACTGCTAGTATGTTTGCTGATGCCATTTGTATTGGGGAGAAGAGTATCAATGGAGAAGATTGTTTCATTCTAAAGCTTGCTGCTGAACCTCAGACATTGAAGACAAGAAGTGAAGGACCTGCGGAAATCATAAGACATGTCCTGTTTGGCTACTTCAGCCAAAAGACGGGGCTTCTTGTTCACATGGAAGATTCACATCTCACCCGGATTCAATCCAACGGCGGAGATGCTCTTTACTGGGAAACTACTATCAATTCATTCTTGGATGATTATCGACCTGTTGAAGGGATCATGATTGCTCATTCTGGTCGTTCTGTGGTTACCCTTTTCCGATTTGGAGAAACTGCAAATAGCCATACAAAAACTAGAATGGAAGAAGCATGGACAATTGAAGAGGTAGCGTTTAATGTTCCGGGTTTGTGCGTAGAATGTTTTATTCCACCGGCTGATTTGAAATCGGGTTCGATCAGTGAAGCATGTGAATTTCCTCAAGAGGAAAGTGCAAAATCGGCACTTACTCTTGCGGCTCATCGTGCAAAAGTTGCAGCACTGGATAATAATGCCCAGGAGAGCATCTGACCACATAGGATCAACTTATGGCAGGCAAATGTTCATATGGTTAGGCAGTTTCTAATTTACTAACATAGGAGAAGTAATGAATTAGGCTCATTTTATTGAGAATTTATTAGTTGTTTTAATTACTCCGTTAGTCTGTGTTGTAGAGAATAATCGTTCATGGGTTCATTTCGAGCCTCGATGAATCTTTATACTCTGATAGCAGAATCCAACTAAAGGGGTTGGAGCTCATTTTTTTCTGGTAACAGATTGAGCAAATGGAGGTTAGTTTTTCAGTTTACCTTCATGGATGGAGGAAAGTGGTGAGCTTTAGTATTATTATTGGCAAAAACCATTGATTTTTTACTTTACTTTTTCTTTTTTCTGCCTAAATGTATAAGGCTTTGGCAGTTTGAAGGGGAATACTGCTAAAATTGGTTGGATTTTAGTGTTTCAGTTCTTTAACTTTATCCTGCTCTTGTTTGCCGTTTGCTTTGTTGATGTTTAGAGCTTTTCTTTTCTTGAAAGGAGGAAATTCCTCTGTGCCTTACAGAACTTAAGCATCTTCTTCTTCATAAGTAATAAAGTTATCTTGTCTTTGATTAATTATTTTGTGAAGTAGATTTCATATGTCATGATACAATCTTCTCGACAATAATTTATAAGAAAATTGCACAAATCGTATTTTAAGAATCTAGGGCCAGTTGGATATTTTCTTTAATAATGTGCAACATGGCTGCTTTTTATCAATCAGCTTTTGGAATTTTCTTTTTGAAAATCCCTTTGTTGACCGTTGGGTCTTGGTCTTGGTCTTGGTCTTGGACACAAACCCATCCAATTCATCATTTTGCACATAAAAAAATAATGTGGGCCGATGAGCTTACTTCGTTTTAGGCAAAAGGCGTGTACCGTGTGAGAATTGATCATTTCACCCAAGGCACGAGTTGCTAGTTAAACCTTGCCCAAACCCATGTGATCATTTTCATCTCTTTTTTGCTTTCTTATCTTTTTCTCATCACCCTTCATGGTCACTAAACCTAGTATAAATCTAATCCAACCATCAATGCTGAGATTAAAATAAGGTTTTGCAAAACAAAATGTATATAGAAATAAAACATTCACGTTAATTCTTATTTCAACGTGAAAGTCGATCTATTACGAAGAGTGTGGTCGTTCGAACTTCTAAGACATATTCGGGAGGTTATCATAGACATATTCCGATATTCGGGAGGTGAATCTGTAAAAGAAAGAAAGATAAATGTTAAGTAAAATTAGAATGACGAGCTTGCATTCCATTAATATCCTAATAATGCTTTCGTTCGGTCTTTTCAAGGTCCTTTCTCTCATCCCAAAATATCTCAAGTGGACCGTCCTCTTGCTCCCACTATTAATGACTCTAATGAAATTGCTCCTCAGTTGGATGGTGCCCCTCGCTTCGGTTTGGAATATGTAAAATTTAATTATGTTTATACTTTTGTTTTTAAATAGTAGAGTAATAATTGAAAATTAGTGGTGTCGCACAATTACTTTAGAACAAATTTTGAGAAGAAGACTATGTTGCATATAGACACAAATGGTCCAATGAGAGCAATAATTTCCCCTAATTTTGAGAGCGTTTCTCATTTTAATTTCACCTAAGAATTGTTTCAATTAATTGGGTGCAGAGTGTGGGAACGGTTCCACATTATGAATGTGTACCTGAAAGGTCAAAATTCATCCATTAATGAGGGAACACATTATGAGCCTTTTAGAGCAATGTACAATCATTCACTCTTACGTGTTAATTAGTTAATGTCAGTAAATGAGAAAACCAACCCTCTGGCTCTAAGAACATAATGCCCATATCTGGCGCTTTTTGTTCAGCCATTTTTACCTGGATGCATGAATCTATTGGTCAAACATCTGTGGTAAATTCATACATACAACTTTTTCTAAGATGCACTACAATTTTTTCCTAATATTTGGGCTCTATTATATTTTTCTTTTTGGGTCAAAATATTTGGGCTCTACTAGATTCGCTTTAGTGTCAAGTCTTTATGCCAAATATATAGATCTATTGAAAAGTTGTCATATTTAAAATTTGTGTAAATCCACGTGCATTTGTAGGGTGAATTCATTAAAATGGCATAGAACATATTTTGCCCCTGGATTTATACGATGCTTGGACACATGATATTTCCTCACTCGAGCTCTCTAAAAGCACCCCCTATTGGCTTGAGCTTCAGAGAGTTTGAGTCAAGCTTACCCCTGCTCTCTCCATCTATTTCTTTGTATAAACCTGAATTTGGATGGTGGACGGAGGAGACATTCCACCATAACCGTATGACAACTTTACACCAGATCACGAACAATATATTATTCAACTCTACTCAGTTGATTTCTTTGGAGCATAATTGATAATTGCAAGTGACATGAAAGAAAAAGAAAAAGAAAAAGCATTTGAATGCCTTGTAAAAGAGGTACCATTTCATACTCTCTTAAATTCCTGGCTTATGTGATCACATGAGACAATGAATTGAAATCTAACTAAATATGCTCATTAGTGCATGTGTGTGTTTTGGATCATGAAATTCAATGATTAATCAATGGTGGTCCTGAAGAAGAGAAATTTTCAATGTGATTAAAGCACTGAATCCCACCAACATTAATGCCTAGATTGGAAAAGAAACTTTGCCCTACTGCACCAGGCCAATTTTCGTTGTTACTCTTTTTTTTTTTTTTTCACAATATTATTTTGACATCAAATGATTAGTAGGAGTAAATATTTTTGTTCCATTCCATATTTTTTCTTGTCATTTTAATCACTAGTAAAACTCAAGCACTGAATTATGCAGTATCATGATGTAGACTATTATCGTGCAATTAGTTATTGGAATAAAGAGCATTAATAAATTCCCAACTACCCAATTACTATGTACTACCATGATGAAAGAGTGAAATCATTCTAATCTTTAATACTGAAGCAACTAAAGGTGGAATATTCTTCCATGTATAGAATAATTATTATTCCCTCCGTTTCAAAATATGTCTTTTCACACGTATACACACAAATTAAGAAAAGCATTGAATATAGCTGAATTCTAAGAGGAAAAAAATGAAAAAGAATATGGTACCCTTTTAATTAATTATCCTCCACTAATGTTTGAGAAAATTTATGAGCATAAAGGGTAAACATGAAAAAAGAGTAATTAATACTTTATTGAAAATTTAAAGTGACAGATAATATGGCACAAGAAAAACTCTTTAAAGCGACAGATATTATGGAACGGAGGGAGTACTTGGGAGTAATAAAATTGACTTTTTGGGGGGAGTCATTATGTAGTACTTAAGTACCAAATGTTCTTAAATTGCTCGACAGTATTTAGCATTTCAATGCTCTTACTACTAGTAATTTTTAAAATTAAAACATACGGAGTGTTATGAAATATACATATTATGTGGATGCCATTTGTAATTTACCACTCAAGACATAATGTGGATTTACATGGTTCTTTCACTTGGTGAAATAATGAGATATCACATAACCCTTTATGTGGCAAGACAATACTCTTGCACTTGGTTGCATAAGGAATTAACACATATCTCTATATGTGTCAAAGCAAGATTAAGTGTGGCAAATGAAGGACTTGTGGAAGCTTATAGACATATACAAGTGTTACAACTTATTGAGTAGCCATGTATCACAATGCATGAGAGGTCACCCATCACTCTTCTTTGTATAACATGTGTAATCTTGAACTCCTATAAATAGGTGAGTTCATCCCTCATTTTGTAAGAAGAACAAGAGGAACTACAACATTAAATGAAAGAAAAGAGTGAATGAGTTTCCTCTAAATATTACTTTGTCTAATACAATTTGTTCATCTTTTATCCTAAGTTTTATAACACGTTATCAGCACGAGTTTGCTCTATAACTCGATTTCAAGTTATCACAATATATCCCACAAATAAGAGAGAAAATAGGCAAACACTTAGAGAGGCATATTTTCGGATTTGCACATAATAGCTTCTGTTTTTCAGTCATTACAACCATATCCACCGTTGGATCATCCTCAAATTTTAACCGAAGGTTCCTCACACCAGGCTCTTCATTTTGACCGTTCGGATCGTTATTTTGATATATGTAGATGAAACGGCAGCCATCAGAAGTTTATAAAAAGGTTGAAGGACGACCTTGCCTCTATCCGGTAGAATCAAATTAACGAACAAGTAAGTTGTTGAGTTATTTATTTTTTATATCCAATATGAAATATATATACTTTATTGTAGTATAAATAACTTGAAATTCAAATATGAACAAATTGTTTTCGGCTTGAAAGAAAGCCTAATAAGTTTTGAGCTTGAAATAAAGCTTTGAAGTTTAAGCTTGAAAGAAAGCTTCGAAAATCTTAGACTTGAAAGAAAGTCTAGGCGAAAAACTCAAACCCGAATTTTGATTATATTTTCGGCTTGAAAGAAAGCCTACTACTTGTGTGCCTTCACTAGGTGAAAAACTCAAACCCGAAGATTTGAGTACATTTTTTGCTAGAAAGAAAGCCTAGTAAGTTTTAAGCTTGAAAGAAAGCTTCGAAAGGTTTTAAGCTTTAAACAAAGCTTCACAAATTTTAGGCTTGAAAGAAAGTCTAGGTGAAAGACTCAAACCCGAAGATTTGAGTACATTTTAAGGAAAGCCATGAACGATGGAGATATTTGTTTGGTTGATAGTGGGACCACACACACGATTCTTCGAGATAAGAAGTATTTCTCGAATTTGAAATTATCAAAGGCTAATGTTAGTACAATTTGTGGTACTACAACATTAATTGAAGGCTCCGGAAGAGCCAATATAATATTGCCCGGGTGTACAAATATTTTGATAACAGAGGCGTTGTACTCTCCGAAATCAAAAAGAAAAAGTTTCAAAGATATACGTTTGAATGGATTTCATATTGAGACTATGAATGAGGGGAATATGGAATATCTTTGTAACACATCCATGATTTCATGCCAGAAGCATGTTTCATGCCAGAAGCATGTAAATGAAAAACTCCCAGTTTTCTCATCGGGTTTATATTATGCGACCATAAGAGTTTTTGAATCAAATGCTGTATTGAACCGGAAGTTCAATGATTCAAAACTTTTCTCGCTTTGGCATGACCGACTTGGCCACCCGGGAGCAATTATGATGCGTCGAATAATAAAGAATTCAAACGGGCATCCTTTAAAGAACCAGAAGATTCTTTGTGTGTGTGACATGCTCACAGGGGAAATTAATCATCAGACCGTCTCCTATGAAGATTGGTGCTGAATCCCCAATGTTTTTACAACGAATTCATGGAGATATATGTGGGCCTGTAGATCTACCTTGCGGACCTTTTCGTTATTTTATGGTCCTAATAGACGCATCTTCGAGATGGTCTCATGTATGCCTACTGTCAACGCGTACAATGGCTTTTGCTAAGCTTCTTGCTCAAATTATAAAATTGAGGGCACAATTCCCTGATTATTCGATAAAGACAATCCGTCTTGATAATACCGGTGAGTTTACATCTCAGGCATTTGATGATTATTGCATGTCAATTGGAATTGATGTTGAACATTCTGTTGCACATGTTCATACCCAAAATGGCCTAGCTGAGTCATTTATAAAGAGGTTGCAATTAATTGCTAGACCTTTACTTTTGAGGTCAAATTTACCCACCTCTGTTTGGGGACATGCAATATTACATGCTGCTTCACTGGTCCGGATTAGACCAAGTTCATTCGAGGCGTATTCGCCATTGCAGCTTGTGACAGGCCAGCAGCCTGATATTTCTCATTTGAGAATTTTCGGATGTGCGGTTTATGTTCCAATATCACCGCCACAACGAACAAAAATGGGTCCACAGAGACGACTTGGGATCTACATTGGTTTTGATTCCCTGTCTATTATCAGATATCTTGAGCCCCTGACGGGTGATATGTTTAAAGCAAGATATGCTGATAGTATTTTTAATGAGACAGTTTTCCCGCCGTTAGGGGGAGATAAGAAGCCTGTTCCTGAAGAACGGCGTGAAATAGAATGGAATGTGCCATCTTTGTCTCATTATGACCCATGTACAAATAATTGTGAGCAAGAAGTAAGAAAGATTATACATTTACAAAATGTTGCAAATCAATTGCCGGATGTATTTGTTGATACAAAGAAAATAACAAAATCTTATATACCGGCTGTTAATGCACCAGCACGGATTGACGTCCCTGAAGGACATATCCCTGCAGGACAATCTGAAAAACCACGAACGAAACGTGGACGCCCGGTTGGTGCAAAAGACAAGAATCCCCGAAGGAAAAAGATACCAGAAGTATGTATTCCTCCTGGAGAGGAAACTGTTTCAACACAAAGCGCTATAGAAAAAATAACTGATCAGTCTGAATTAAGAAATGCCCCGGAAGAGGCAAATGAAACTGATGCTCCTGAAGAGGCTATATTTGAAGAGATCTCTTTGAATTATTTAAATATCCGAGAAAACTGGGATAGAAAGAAAGTGATTGTAGACAATGTCTTTGCGTATGGGGTCGCACTAGATATTATAAATAAGGATCCCGAAGATCCCGAACCGATATCGGTTGATGAATGTCGACATAGAAATGATTGGCCAAAATGGAAAGATGCAATTCAAGCTGAGCTTAACTCGCTAGAAAATCGTAAAGTTTTTGGACCGATAGTTCGCACGCCCGAAAACGTGCAACCGGTCGGGTACAAATGGGTATTTGTACGAAAACGGAATGAGAAAAATGAGATTGTGAGATACAAGGCACGACTTGTTGCACAAGGATTCTCACAAAGACCTGGAATTGATTATGATGAAACATATTCCCCTTTGATTGATGTAATCACGTTGCGGTATTTGATTAGCTTTGCAGTCTCTGAAGGACTGGACATGCGTCTCATGGATGTGGTTACCGCATATTTATATGGATCACTTGATAGTGATATATATATATGAAAATCCCTGAAGGATTCAAAATCCCTGAAGGATCTCATAATCAAAGGTCTCATGGACTGTATTCAATTAAATTGCAACGATCCTTGTACGGATTAAAACAGTCTGGCCGGATGTGGTATAATTGGCTCAGTGATTATCTCGTAAAGGAAGGATTTGTTAATAATCCAATTTGTCCATGTGTTTTCATTAAAAGATTTGAGAATGGATTTTCCATTATTGCGGTATACGTGGACGACTTAAATCTTGTGGGGACTCCTGAAGAGCTCACAAAGACCGCAAACTATTTGATGAAAGAATTTGAGATGAAAAATCTCGGGAAAACAAAGTTTTGTCTCGGCCTGCAGATCGAACATTTATCAACTGGAATATTTATTCATCAATCGGCATATACAGAAAAGATTATGAAGAGATTTTATATGGACAAATCTCATCCATTGAGCAGTCCGATGGTTGTCCGATCTTTAGATATAAAGAAAGATCCTATCCGTCCTCGGGATGAAAATGAAGAATTGCTTGGTCCTGAAGTACCTTATCTAAGTGCAATTGGAGCCTTGATGTATCTTGCAAATTGTACTAGGCCAGATATCGCTTTCTCAGTTAATTTGCTGGCAAGATATAGCTCTGCACCAACACGAAGACACTGGAATGGAGTTAAACATATTTTGCGTTATCTTCGTGGAACGATTGATTTGAGTTTATTTTACTCTAGAGATTCCGACCCACATGTAGTGGGTTATGCAGATGCCGGTTATCTTTCTGATCCACACAAAGATAGATCACAAAGTGGATATGTATTTACTTGTGGTAGCGCTGCAATATCATGGCGATCTGTTAAACAAACTCTAGCAGCCACTTCTTCCAATCATGCTGAAATTTTGGCATTGTGTTGCGTTCCAAATACTAATACGCAAACTACGCAAGTATACGGTCGTTACAAGTAATATAAAACGATAAGTACATACCGAGTATCGAATCCCCACGAATGGGTAAAAGGTGGGAATAAACGAATCAATCGACGGCTTATTTCAGTTATGAACGCTTGACACAAAATTATCAAACCCAAATATATGATAAGGGTGATTTTATTTAACTACAAGCAGCAAAGTAAACTAACTACGAAAGCAAGTAAATTGGGGAGTTAATTATGCGGTAAGGAGGGTTCATAAGCAATCAATTAAAGCGGACAAATCATGCGGTTGTTAGGTTAGCTATGCAAACAATCATATGTTTAGTTGTTGTTTGTGAGTTCTAGATTAGTTAAGTCTCCCTGTCGGTCTCACTTAACTCTACCAATCTACCCAAACTCTCCATCTCCGGATCAATCACAAACACCGTTGTCACTCGATGCTCTCAGAGGGATCAAAGGCGTACCGCTGTCACCCGGGACCTAAGACTAACCCAAATCCCCGAATAAAGAGAATCTAAGTTATTTGATGCATTCACGAACGAAGTCATTATACAAACACGGACCACACTAGGTATATGCCTATCCTAGGTAGAAATCCACAAATCATCACTCGCCTAACCTTCAAAGTCCTATGTCTAGGATGCATTCAAGGTAGAATTAAGTCCGATTACATGATTACGGCAAATCAAAGTACTTAAACAATAATCTACCACAATCATTGGCCAAAAGTGCGATAAAACAATAAATCCAACAATTCAAACATAGCCCAACATCCAAACATAATTAATCAAACGATAACAATGACTCGACAATTAATATATTATGCTCGTGTTGCTACTCAAGGATTCAAGGACGTTCGTATGTATCTTCCGAGTTGCATACAAACCTATCGAGTTAAACTAATCCAATTTATGTCTAAATGGATTAAAATCTAATCGATGCATTAAACTCAAACCTTAAACGAATATGAAACGACATAGGTATATGTCTATCCTAAAATCGAATCACAATCCAAATTCATAATCAAATCCTCAAAATCACTATGTCTAGCAATCAAGAATCAATAAATCTCATCTCAAAGGTTGTCAAACCATAAGATAAACGATAAGCACGGAATCGGATTAACGAACACATATAAGCACCATACTAATCATCATAACATCATTTAATCAAACAATAACATAAATATATATAAATCCAAAGAATTCAAATCCACAACCTTTGTTCCAAATAGAAAGTAACAACATTCATATCCTAATCATAGACAACTAGGAAATAGAAAGATATCACCTAATCGGAATAAAGTCGAGAGATGGATTCTCCTCCCATTAATCACCACCTAATCACTCCCCAAGGGTGGTGATTAACTCATCCCCTTGGTGGAGCCTTTAATACAAGAACAAAAAGAAAAAGTAAAGAAAAAGAGGTTGAGGGAGGCAAAGAGAGAAAGGGAGGCTAGGAGTAAAGTGTAGTGGAAGTTTTTTTTTATTTCTCCACTCAACTCATAACCTAGTGAAAACAATAAATCCCCACATGCCTAAGTTGCCCCAAAAACTACCACAACCAAGACCAAAATGTCCCCTAACAAGTTAAAATTACAATTGGGAACAAGGGGGGAATTATACAAAAACACCCCTGCTTCCCGCAGACAAATATCTGCTGGTAGCAGGGGTACACCGCGGTGTAAGTTTCACACACCGCGGTGTGACACTGGCAGTGAGTTTTCTGCTCTGCCTCACTTCCTTCTGAGCAGCATATCTTTTGATTCCGAACTCCGATTGCGGATCCGTAAAGTCCGTAGCGTAGCTAACTCACTCATCTATGACATATCCAAAATTCAGCTCATTTGGATCATCCATGAAAAAGTTGTACATGTTCTAGTGAGCAGCTATCTATATTCTTGTACGATTTACTTCGGGTTCTCTTTTCTTTGAAGCTCTAGCTTGACTCGCGGGGTGGGTAGAACGACTCGCATCATTGATACGCAACTCCGAATCACTCTAAGATGTCAATACCTACAAACCACGGAGAAAGCGATCAAAACACGAACAAAAACACAAAAACCGAACAAAGGCCAAACGAAGGGGCCAAAAGCACAAAAGACACGAAAACACGCGGAACAAACAGAAACTCGGATCAAAACAAGATGTTTTGGGCTTAAAGAGATAGGTAATAACGACGTTTTCACGGCGTTATCACATTGCATGAAGCAAGTCGAGAATGTTTATGGCTGAGATCAATGGTTCAATATATCCAAGAATCTTGTGGGTTGCCTTCAACAAAGAATATACCAACATCATTATATAAAGACAATGCCGCCTGTATTGCTCAAATAAGAAATGGATATATCAAAGGAGACAGAACGAAGCACATATCACCAAAGTTTTTCTTTACCCATGAGCTTCAGAAAAAGGGTGATATAGAAGTGCTTCAGATTCAGTCATGTAACAACTTTGCTGATTTATTCACTAAAGCATTGCCAACAACATCATTCAGAAAGATGGTTTACAACATTGGAATGCGGCGACTTGTGGATCTTATGTCGGCATCAGGGGGAGCGTGTAATTAACGATATTTACACTGTACTCTTTTTCCTTCGTCCAAGTTTTTGTCCCAATGGGTTTTTCTTGGCAAGGTTTTAACGAGGCAGTGTTACACGCTTATAAATCCCATATGGATATGTACTCTTTTTCCTTCGTCCAAGTTTTTGTCCCAATGGGTTTTTCTTGACAAGGTTTTAACGAGGCATACTCCAGAAGCAATGGGCATCCAAGGGGGAGTGTTATGAAATATACATATTATGTGGATGCCATTTGTAATTTACCACTCAAGACATAATGTGGATTTTCATGGTTCTTTCACTTGGTGAAATAATGAGATAACACATAACCCTTTATGTGGCAAGACAATACTCTTGCACTTGGTTGCATAAGGAATTAACACATATCTCTATATGTGTCAAAGCAAGATTAAGTGTGGCAAATGAAGGACTTGTGGAAGCTTATAGACATATACAAGTGTTACAACTTATTGAGTAGCCATGTATCACAATGCATGAGAGGCCACCCATCACTCTTCTTTGTATAACATGTGTAATCTTGAACTCCTATAAATAGGTGAGTTCATCCCTCATTTTGTAAGAAGAACAAGAGGAACTACAACATTAAATGAAAGAAAAGAGTGAATGAGTTTCCTCTAAATATTACTTTGTCTAATACAATTTGTTCATCTTTTATCCTAAGTTTTATAACACGGAGTAATATTTTCTCAGAGTTACCAAAATTATGGGTAGGTGTGGAAATAATGTTGGCAGAGGGAAACTTTTGAGAGATGGGCAATACGAATATTAATTGGATTAATTAAATTTTTCCTCTGTGTTTGCTGCTGCATGAACTGGTATTGATGCAAGTAATGTAGTCCATGCCTTGAGATATACTGTACTAGTAGTATACTTTTAATGTGCAATTTTACCATTCTCTAAAAATATTATGCAGATTATCCTGACGTGAAATCGAGAAACGTCTCATAATCGCGTTCGATGGTATTTATGCATATAAAATTCAACTGAAACTCTTTTTACGGTGAAAAACAATTTTAACCCCAACTATATTTCATATTATTTGAGTAATTACCTCTTCTCTGTGATATACAACACCTAACAACACTAAACAAAAAAGGCGCGACCAAGTAGTACATTCAAGTTCGAATCCCTGTTGAGAGAGGTTACCACTTAATATGACCGACGCGACGCGCATCGAAAGAAATTAAGTCAGGTCAAAGACCTGGATACCCTTGAGAAACCAAAAAAATATGAAGAAAGTTTGAACCTCTTATATAAGATGAACAAATATATATATATAACATTATCAAAGTCCAGGCTAAGGTAAGATGAATTTGAAAGTTTGAGTTTTGAAAATATTCGATTTATAACTAATATGACCGGAATCCTACCCATTTACAATCCCAGTTCTATCTCATTGAATCACTAAATTTGCCCTGAAAAGAACAACCAAGTTTTCTCCTCACCCCTCCAATTAGGATTTAGATTTCACGAATTCAATTGAGTCATGTTTAAATTAATTAATACTAGTACATTTCACACTAATTTTATGGAGAATTAAGTAACACGTTGATCCTTGTTATCTAAATTTAGATGGGTAATGTCGTGGTGTTCAAAAGAAAAAATAATGTTAACATGAAACGACATTGTTCAATTTCTATATTATAAAGGGATGAAGCCCAACGAAGAATGTTCTACTTGTTGGGCTGTTTCATTTTCTATTTTCAAGGCCCGTTAAGCCCAATTAGGCTCTACGACGGGCCCAACATCTTCTTGCGTGCAATATTAGCTTTTTTTTTTTTTGATAATTAGCTGAGTGATACTTTCTTGTTACTTTCTCCGTCCTACGTTTACTACTGAATAGGTCAAATATTTTAATTTTACATGTGAATATGTGATATTCTTTCAAATTTATTTATTTATTTTGAGATTTTTAGATATCAATGTCTAAAATGTTATTTAGAAATTGTTAAGATAAATATAGTTTTTTTTCTTATTTATTGCAAAAATTTGAAATTTATTAAGTTCACTGGCTCATTGCAACAAGAAATCAAATAAGTATTTATTATTAAAAGGAGGGCAAAAGATCATTTTAGATTTTGTTGAGTTTCTTTAATAGTAAATTTTAAGGCAGGAGTATGCCTTTACAATCATTAAAGGGTAAATTACGAATACCCCCCTCAGGTAAGGCCTAATTACAAAAATCCCCCTCACGTATTGGGTATTACAAAAATCCCCCTCATGTTTGTCACATTCTTACAATTAACCCCTTGTCCCTAAAATGTTCCAATTTTGCCCTTGGAAGTTATTTGTAATGTTTATAATATGTTATAAATTTTAAAAATTGGGTGTTAATTGTTTTGTCTTGTAAATATAAAAATAATAATCATATATTTACCACCAAAATAATTGATATAATTTATAATTTCGCATAAATTTCAATAAATATTTCAATTTATAATACAATATAAACTTTAATAAATTAAAATATCTTATTTATAATACAATATAATTTACTAAATTTACTAATTTAAAAAATAAATTCATTTAACTAATGTGTAAACAATTCATATTTATAAAATATATTATTAAAATTCTATTTAATTTAATATTTTACAATTTAAATTGCTAATAAACATATAAATACCTTTTCTTTTGCAATATTTATTAAAACTTATGGACAATTATAAATTTTATCAATTATTCTGGTAGTAAATATATAATTATCTCTTTTCTAATTAAAAAGATATAATAATTAGATCCCAAGTTTTAACATTTATAAGACATTACAAACAATACAAATAACATCCAAGGGTAAAATTGGAATATTTTATGGGCAAGGGGTTAATTGTAAGAAGGTGACAAACCTTAGGGGGATTTTGGTAATATTCAATACGTGAGGGTAATTTTTGTAATTAGGGCTTACCTGAGGGGGGTATTCGTAATTTACCCATCATTAAAATCCCCAAATTGTAATTTTAATTAAACTGAAGTTAGATGTAAATATCTTATCTAAATGGATTTCGTATTTTCTCAATATATATAATTCATTGAGAAGCCCGAGACAGGGTTTAATAATCCAAAAAGTCAGGCCAAAATAAATCCAAATAAACTCGACCAGACTAGACCAGAGTCACAAGAGGTTTAAACGTTCATTACACAAATCAGAATAAACCCTTCTACAACCGAGTTTCTAAATCGAATTGAAGTTCTATTTTCCAGTCTTATCTTCTCCCTCACTTCCTCATTTCAAAACCCTCCTTCTAAAATATACACGTATTCTCACGTTTTACTGCAAAAATGGCCATGTCTTTTGGTGTCTTCTCGAGTTTTCTTCCTAGCGAGACGGCGTCATTTGCTAAGTCATCTTCTGCTGCCAGCTTCAGGCTTATTCCCGCTAACATGCGCGCTGTGCGCTCTGTGAAGCTCTCTGCGGCGTCGAAGCCAGCTACTGAGACGGAGAAGCGCGAGCCGAAGGGGATAATGAAGCCGCGCCGTGTGTCGCCGGAAATGCAAGCGTTCCTCGGCGGCGTGCCTGAGATTGCCCGCACTCAAGCCCTCAAGGAAATTTGGGCCTACATCAAACAACACAGTCTTCAGGTATTTGGATATTGTGAACTCTCCTTAATTTATGAAACCCTAGTTTTTGGGTATTTTTATGTCTTTTTCTTATTGATTATATATATATATAACTGCGCGTGATATTGTAGATAAAGTATGTGGTGGTGGTATCGAGTTTGTTATTAAAGGCTAATGTTTGGTTTGAATGGACAGATTATGTGTAATTCGCTAAAAACTTGACATTCTGGTTTTGGTATAAATGAAGGCTGGGAGGTTGTTTCATGTAATTCGTTAACTAGTGTATGTCCAGTTTTTCTCTCTCTTGGACTTCATTGGATAGAGGAATTTGGAGCTAAGTATCTCAAATTCACTATACAAATCCATTGTACTTTGTTTGGATCATTTTGTTCTGTATGGATGTCAAAACCTTAAGAGTGATGAATATGAAATCCACCGGATGTTGGAGTCATCTAATCCTTGTTCAAATTCAAATCCTTCAACCCAATTAGTCTTTTGGCACTCTTTTATGTAGTCATATACTGGGAGATCTCTATGTTCTAAGTAAAGCAACATAAAACCTGATCAATTCAATTATGTCCGCC
The DNA here is from genome assembly GCA_030819805.1 of Penstemon newberryi var. newberryi. Classification (NCBI taxonomy): domain Eukaryota; kingdom Viridiplantae; phylum Streptophyta; class Magnoliopsida; order Lamiales; family Plantaginaceae; genus Penstemon; species Penstemon newberryi. Next base: position 7,426,366 of record JAUALY010000004.1, on the reverse strand, counting down.
CTGTGCTTTTGCAGATGAACTTCTTCTAACTTGGTCTTTGTCTTCATTTCAGGATCCTGCAGACAAGAAGGTGATTGTTTGTGATGAGAAGCTGAAGAAAATATTTGGAGGAAGGGAGCGTGTTGGGTTTCTTGAGATTGCTGGTTTAATCAGTCCACATTTTCTTAAGTGAGTCATGAAGACTATAGCTCTGCACCTTGAAAAAGGAAAGCAAGCTTTTGGTAGATGAAGTTTATGTTGGTTAATGACATTGGAAATACTAGCAACAAACCACCTTGTCAATCAAAGATTAGCTTTCCTTTATCGATCAACTTCTAAACTCCTCCTCGTCCTCGTTGGAGGGGATATCAGTCACTCATGATGAGTAATTTTGCGTTTTGGATACATTGTAGGTTTAAAAGTGCAGTGCTTATAGTGACTAGTTCTTATAAATTTGATGATAATTGTCTATTTAATTATAGTTTGATTCTCTATTCTTGCATCTTTAGTTGGATTGAAATTTGGAGACTTCAGAGTACTTGGGTGTATTGGCTAGTACTGTTTCCAGCGGCCCATGAGCAGTAGGGCTGAAAATCAAACCAAGCTACTCGATACTCGGCTCGAATTCGTTCGATAAAAGCTCGTTTGAGCTCGGTTCGTCAAACAAATCAAACAAGTTTGAACAAGATTTCTCGTTCGATAACTTTTGAAGCTCGGCTCGAGCTCGACTCGATAAGCTTAAAATTGAAAAAACACATGTAAAATACCAAGCTACTCGATACTCGGCTCGAGCTCGTTCGATAAAAGCTCGTTTGAGCTCGGTTCGTTAAGAAATCAAACCAAACTCAAACACAAAATTTTAAGCTCGATAAAATTCAAACCAAGCTTGAACAACGTGGTGTTCGATACTACTCGGCTCGTTTACACCCCTAATGAGCAGTCTCCCTGAGCTAGACCGATCCAACCCAATTTTGTTATTTTGCTTGAGAGCAAAAGACAAAAACATCCCATATGCTTTGTCTAACTTCCAAAAATTTTCCTGTATTATTTTAACTCCCAAAAAATTCTCTGTGATCTCAAATAAGTGTCAAATACACTCTCAAAAAAGAGAGTGTGTTTCAAACGCCAAAATTGCAAGTATTTGTTCACATTTTGCTTTTGATATGATAATTTTATCCCTGACATCGAAAGACAAAAACATCCCCTATGCTTTGTCTAACTCCCAAAAAACTCCCCATGTGTCATTTTAAATCCTCAAAATCCCCTGTGTTTGATTTTAAATACCACACTCGACTCAAGTAGTATATTTATAAAACAAAAACATAGGGATAATCTTGCTATTTCACCAAAAGTAAAAAAATAAAATTATAAGTATATACTACTTGGGTCGAGTGTGGTATTTAAAATCAAATACATGGGGGTTTTTGGGAGTTAAAATAACATAGGGAGATTTTTGGGAGTTAGATAAAGCATAGGAGATGTTTTTTGTCTTTTGCTCTTTTGCTTGATTGGGTATGTTCTATTAAGCTTCAATTAGTGAATACTGAATAATAAATGGAGTACAAGTGTATACAAAGAATTACAAATAATAGACAATTACCAAATACTAATAAGTTGAACACATGATTTCTTGGTCCCGACTCCCGAGCCCCTTTGCTTGTGATTGTGCACTCGATTAAATTTTTCATAATGTTTCTATCAAAATGCAAAATTTTCCATGGTTGAGTTAATATCGATTTAAAAATATAAAGTAACTTTCATTTCTAATTTTCAGTATGTTCTTTTTTTTATATTTATAATTTCCAGATGTTTTTGGAGAAGTTCTAAATTGTATTGGTAAAGTTTCTAATATAACGAAATTGTGTATGTGAGGTCGCCAAGTAATGAATCCATTTTTTTTTTTTAATTTGATTGAAGTTAATCAAGCATATTTTGAAATTGCAACATATATAAAGAGGTTAATTAAATTAATTGTACCATTTATTCGTTTAAATCTTATAAACATATGTGAAAAATCTATATTGAAGTATATTAATTCTTTCCATCTAACAATCTAAATATTCAACTAAGATAACTAGTATTGCCGTCACACAAATGGTGTGGAAAATATTACCGTCTCATTTTATTTCCCATTAAATATAGCATTATACTAGATATTTGTTCAATTGGTCGAAAATAAATACTGTAGATTTTTTCTTCAAGTAGACAAATATTTTGACTGCTACTAAAAGAAAGAAACAACACCTCAATATCATTTGTAAAACCCCTTAATCCTTATGCTCCTCCAATGGCAGAAAAATTAGCTCTTCCTCTTCTACTCCCAAACCCCCCGCCCCCAAAACCCTTCTTCCAAGACCCCCAACTCCACTCACCCACCCCCCTCTCTCAACCGCCCCCTTTAACCCCTCTCCTTCAAGACTTCCTCCACACCCACCACCTAAACAACCCCACTCCCTCCTCCACCACCCCCCGTCCACGACGTCGTATTGGGAAACACCGCGACCCAAATAAAGGCAAGCCCTGGTTTCACCACCGTCTCTCTTCTCAAGGTGAGCTCACTCTCCACTCCCTCATCGACCCTCAATTCGATGTCGAAAAGCTAGACCAAGAGTTGTTTACTCTCTTCAATTCTAATCAGGAAAATGGGTTTTCCGAATTCAGTAGAGAAACGGTTTTCTCTGATATTTTTGGTATAATTAAGGCTTTGGGTTTTCATAAAAAATGTGACTTGGCTTTGAGTGTGTTCGAATGGGTAAAAAAACGTAGGGATTCGGAGAATTTGATTAATGGGTCTCTTGTGGCTGTGTTAATTAGTATGTTGGGGAAAGAGGGACAGGTTTCTGCTGCTGCTTCTTTGCTTCATAATTTGCATAAAGATGGATATGGGATTGATGTGTATTCATATACTTCTTTGATAAGTGTTTTCGCGAGCAATGGTCGGTATAGAGAGGCTGTGATGGTTTTCAAGAAAATGGAGGAAGAAGAGTGCAAACCTACTTTGATTACTTATAATGTGATTTTGAATGTTTACGGAAAAATGGGTATGCCTTGGAATAAGATTATGGCGGTTTTTGATGGTATGAAGAACTCAGGCATTGCTCCTGATGCTTACACTTACAATACTATTATAACTTGTTGTAGACGCGGCTCTTTGTTTGAGGAAGCGAAAGGATTTTTCGAGGAGATGAAATCTGTTGGATATGTTCCGGATAAAGTCACTTACAATGCGCTATTGGATGTTTATGGAAAGTCCAGGAGGCCTAAGGAAGCCATGGAAGTTTTGAGGGAGATGGAAGTTAATGGCTTTTCCCCTAGCATTGTCACATACAATTCCTTGATATCTGCTTATGCTCGAGATGGTTTATTGGAGGAAGCTATGCTGCTAAAAACTAAGATGCTCGAGAATGGGATTAAGCCCGATGTGTTCACTTATACTACACTTTTGTCGGGATTTGAGAAGGCTGGGAAAGATGAGTCTGCGATGAGGATATTTGAGGAAATGCGGGATGCAGGTTGTAACCCAAATATATGCACTTTTAATGCTCTAATTAAAATGTATGGAAATCGTGGTAAATTTACGGAAATGATGAAGATTTTTGATGATATAAAGGCATGTGGATGTACAGCTGATGTTGTTACATGGAATACACTTTTGGCCGTTTTTGGGCAGAATGGGATGGACACAGAAGTTTCTGGAGTGTTCCGAGAAATGAAAAGATCGGGTTTTGTGGCTGAAAGGGACACTTTCAACACTTTAATAAGTGCTTACAGTAAATGTGGATCTTTTGACCAAGCTATGGCTATTTATAAGCGTATGTTGGAAGCAGGGGTCACTCCCGACCTTTCGACTTATAATGCCGTTTTAGCAGCACTGGCCAGAGGAGGCCTATGGGATCAGTCGGAGAGAATTTTCGCTGAAATGAATGGCAGATGTAGACCAAACGAGCTTACTTATAGCTCAATGCTTCATGCATATGCTAAAGGAAAACAAATCGAGAAAATACATTCTCTTGCTTCGGAAATATATTCAGGTTCAATCGAACCACACGCGATTTTGCTAAAGACCCTTGTTCTTGTTTATAGCAAAAGTGATTTATTACTGGAAACAGAGCAAGCTTTTCTGGAGCTAAGAAGAAAAGGGTTCTCACCAGATATAACTACTTTAAATGCAATGGTTTCTATTTACGGTAGGAGACAAATGATCGACAAAGCAAATGAGATTCTAAACTTCATGCACAAAAGTGGGTTCACACCTAGTTTGACAACGTACAATAGTTTGATGTACATGTACAGCAGGTCTGGAAATTTCGAGAGAGCTGAAGAAATATTAAAGAATTTGTTGTCTAAAGGGATAAAGCCTGATGTGATTTCGTTCAATACTGTGATTTATGGGTATTGTAGGAATGGTAGAATGAAAGATGCCTCGAGAGTTTTCTTGGAGATGAAGGAATCTGGGGTAGCTCCTGATGTTATTACGTATAATACCTTTGTTGCAAGTTATGCAGGTGGCGCAATGTTTGTGGAGGCTATTGATTTGATTCAGTATATGATTAAGAACGGGTGCAAACCTAATCAGAGCACACATAATTCAGTTGTGGATTGGTATTGTAAGCTTGACAGGAGAGATGAGGCTATTACGTTTGTTAGTAATCTTCGGAAAATCAATCCACATGTTTCAATGGAGGAAGAACGTAGATTGTCCGAACGACTTATGATGTAATGATGATGAACAAGCTCATCTAGATAGGGTGTCTGGCCTACGATCTTTTAATCTGGGTTGTGGAGACGATATTAAGTCTTGAAAGACTAGAATGTAAGATTCGGGATTACACCGAGGTATGTAATACTTTTTTTGTCCCAAGTAGATATAGGTTTGTACCAAAAAAGAAGAAGAAAAGGAAGTAGATATAGATGCAGTCATATATAGCACATTTTGATGTTGTATTGCGAGACATTTTACGGCCGCATCAAATTGTTTTGTATATATTTTTATGTCATAAACTAGTTCAACATTTTATATGATAGTAAGGAAGTTTCATAAATCAAACTGCACATGGTGACATATTTGGTTTTATTTGGTTGTGATCATTTGTGTGTTGGCTGTCCATGTGTATGTGGTTCGATTTAATATCCCGGTGGACTTTTATCTGATTTTTATTTTATTTGTTTTGTGATGAACACCATCGTGAATTAGTTGAGTTAGATTTTGGTTTTCGATGTAGCTAATCTAGTCAACTTGATTGTGGGTCATAATGCTTCCAATATGAGCTATCAAGTATGTACTAAGCTCTGCAGTATAGTACAAGAGGGATGGCAATTTCTGAAAACTTGATTTTCGGGTAAGAACTTGAATATTTCTCCTGATTGCTGATTCTTTCTAGAGTTGTGTTTATGTATAGTATTAAAGAATCTTGAAATACTTCCAAAACAGTTGCCAACTCCAAATTTAAAATAATCAGTATTCAGCGCCTATCGTGATCCGTGACATCATTCCCCTATCTTAGAATGAAGGAACTCTTGTCGATACTTGCACAGTCTGCTAGAAAAGTAGATCTATTTTGAAAAAACACACACACACACACACACACAGAGAAGATAATCCATTTCCTTAAGTTGTTTATAAAATGAGCTGGTGGTGGTGAGCTAGAGCAGTTGGCAATACCAAGGAAAGTGAAATATTTTACATGAGTATGCTATGTTTAATTAATTAGTGCATGCTTTTATTTCAAATACATTTGATTTAAAAACTTGTGTGTTATATCTGATCTCTCTATTGTTAAAGCAGAAAGAAACCGAAGAGTCTTACAAGGCAACACCAGGACACCAAAATTGAGCTTGACAGAGCTAATGAAGGATAAAGGGTCGATGAGATTGTGAAGAAGAATGGGTTGGTGTAGATTGGAAGATGTGGTGGTTTGCTCTTTGAAAGGAATGTATGTTGAATAGTTGTATGAATAAGAGCAAAGAACATGGTTTTTATTGTGGGAGGACTAATTAGTAAGGTTAAAAGCTCACAAGATTGTCTCTTGGATTAGAGTTCGTTTGAGGTTTGTGTTCTTCGATTTTTCTTGGTCTTTAAGTGTTTGAAAGTGGTGTTAAGAAAAGGAAATACTAAGATTGTGATATTGATGTAGGTTTGGATGTATGTTATTTGTTACTTTATTAGCCATAAATTTGCACTTTGGCTTGTTCCATACACTATGTTTTCCTCCAATTTGTTGTAATATCTGAACAGTTTCAAGGGACCTAAAATGTTAAATATCCATTTTATCTGATCAGATATACAAAATATTTTAAGTTATTGGGATTAAAAAGTGTAATTCGGTAGAGTTTGAGATTGAAAGTTGAAATATTTCCAAAAAGTTGCGATTGAAGTGTAATTTTATTAAGTGTTAAGATTAGAATTTTTGAAGATTCAAATCAATGAAATTATAAGTACTGTTTTACCCTTTTTTTTTAAATATTGTATGTATGCTTGTATTGTTTATTACACTTGTCATAAATTTTAGGGTAAATTACGAATACCCCCCTCAGGTAAGCCCTAATTACAAAAATCACCCTCACGTATTGAATATTACAAAAATCCCCCTCAGATTTGTCACCTTTTTACAATTAACCCCTTGCCCATAAAATATTCCAATTTTGCCCTTGGGTGTTATTTGTTTTGTTTGTAATGTCTTATAAATGTTAAAACTTGGGATCTAATTATTATATCTTATTAATTCGAAAAGAGATAATTATATATTTACTACCAGAATAATTGATAAAATTTATAATTGTCCATAAGTTATATAAATATTGCAAAAGAAAAGGTATTTATATATTTATTAGCAATTAAATTGTAAAATATTAAATTAAATAGAATTTTAATAATATATTTTATAAATATGAATTGTTTACACATTAGTTAAATGAATTTATTTTTTAAATTAGTAAATTTAATAAATTATATTGTATTATAAATAAGATATTTTAATTTATTAAAGTTTATATTGTATTATAAATTGAAATATTTATTGAAATTTATGCAAAATTATAAATTATATCAATTATTTTGGTGGTAAATATATGATTATTATTTTTATATTTACAAGATAAAACAATTAACACCCAATTTTTAAAATTTATAACATATTATAAACATTACAAATAACTTCCAAGGGCAAAATTGGAACATTTTAGGGACAAGGGGTTAATTGTAAGAATGTGACAACATGAGGGGGATTTTTGTAATACCCAATACGTGAGGGGGATTTTTGTAATTAGGCCTTACCTGAGGGGGGTATTCGTAATTTACCCTAAATTTTATCGGTATATGGATGGGTTTTGGCCCGGTCCAAATAAAGTTTTCGTCAAATCCATGAAACTTATCACAAATATATTCACAAATCTATCTTCAAACTTTTGAAAACTATTAAACATTGATTTGACACATACCATCTATTTTTTTCCCAAAACTCTCTAAAAAGACATTGATTTGACACCTATTATCAACTTTTTTCCTCAAACCCCAACATCCAAACCAATTCAAGTGGGGTTTAAACTTTTTCAGAACTACAAAACCCAACATTCAAAACCTAACCAAATGGGGTTTCAAGATTTCACCGAAACTATTTTTTTTTAATCAAGACTTGCGAAATCGAGCCAAAACCCATTCAAATAGACCATTTATGTTCATGGTCACAAATAACTTTTGTGGAAGAAAATTGAAGCGTACCGTAATAGGAAGCCATGGATTTAATGGTAATAAAATGTATTTTTACTGAATCAACAACTAATTACATGAATTGAAATTACAAAATACAATTGAATAGTCAATCTAGGAGCTCCAATGGAGATCGGAGATGACACAATCGACTCCTGATCCCTGTAGGTAGAGAAACAAGGATGAAGGAAGCCGATCAAGGAAGAATAGAATCACTGAGAAACGGAGGAACGAAGAAGATGGAGTCATCCAGATTCATTTCTTTTCTAACTGCTTCCCCTGTCCACTGCCCGTTGCCTATTTAATTAATTCTGGACTTAGTTGCACAATTACGAAAATGCCCCTGCTTATTTTGAAGTCCCACTATCCCTTTACGCTTTTGTTAACCCTACTTTTTTGGCATGTATGGAGTACTAAAATGATAAATGATTGCAATATATAGGAATACAATTTTGGAATGGATGTTTGCAGGGCCGGTCCTAGACATTTTGGGGCCCTAGGCGAAAGTTAAATTTTGGGCCCTATATTATAAGAAAATTGTGTAATAAATATTATTTTCTTATATTTTTTTAAAATGCAAAAGTATTGATTAATATAAATTTTAATTTTTATCAACTATCCTTTCTATATAGATAAAATGACAAATACTCTTAATTTTTTGATATAGTTAGTCATAAATATGTTTTCATTAATTCTTAATTTTTTTAAAATCTTCTTTCAGCAAACAAATATGATAAGTGTGATACATACAATTATAGGAGTATAACAAATACTCATTAATAGAATTAAAATATAGTTAAAATGTATCATAATAAATTTTTTATACTCGTGTAACATTACTACAAAATGTGGCTGACATAAGCAATGTGAAAATGGATAAACAATTCAAAATCTAATAAAATTAAACTAAATCACTTTATATTTGATTCAAGTATGGTCAATAAAAGGTGGTTCAGACCACATTTATTATACATATCAAACTTGAACTTTAATAGTCTTAGAAACTTTATTCGAGATCAACTCGATAAACTAAATATAAATATATGTAAAGTTACTCGGGCTTGAGTTATGTTAGACTCGATTAAAGCTCTTTTGAGCTCGTCTTATTTAATTAAATACAATCTCAAACTCGAAAATAAAATTAACTATTTTGAATAATACATTGTTTGATTCTATTTTGTTCACTACATTCCTAAGTCCTTATATATCATACAACCATGTACGGAAAATAAATCACATTTCAATTATTAAATTACAAAATATATATATATATATATATATATATATATATATATATATATATATATATATATATATATATATATATCATGTACCTAAAAAATTGGGGGCCCTTCCATCCTCGGGGCCCTAGGCAACCGCCTGAGTTGCCTAGTGGAAGGGCCGGCCCTGGATGTTTGTGGTCTTGTGTTATTTACTTGGAGGGCAAACCAAAAGAAGACAAGGGCCGACATATTTGAATAGAATGAAAAACAACTTGACAAATTGTTTTGTCGTTCGACATAAAGGTCGGCAAATCATGTGGCTCTGTTAGAGCAAATTATTTGGGTACGTATTAGTCTCAATCAATTTTCTTTATTAAATAAAATTGTTGATATTATTTGGAAATTAGATAAACTATCCAAACGTGTTTAGCTAAAAAATTAGGTCTTTTCGTGGGTATGTTATTTTCCAGATAAAAAGAAAAGTGGCGTATACTCTTTGGATTAAAATAAGACATAGTATTGTTTTAGGTTGGGGTGTAGTGTTAGGTATAATATAAATGTATATATTTGACAAAATAATTGATATTTTGCACCCGTAATATGATTCATTTTGTCAAAGAACTCAATAAGTTGATACATTTTGTCAAATAATATGTAATTTAAGGTGAAAAAGTGTCAAAATTTTAATTTTGAAATACAAAATAACAAAATGGTGTATTTTCAATTACTCTAACATTACATACTCTTTTTTTGACATACTTATTTGAGACAAAGCTCATACTCATCTCATCTCACGTTGAAAAGAATATTCTGGAAAAGGATAAACTCAACACGTCAATAATATCAGAAAAGCTCTGTTTTATACCACTTGTCAATTTTCCAATCCTACACAGACAAAATTCATGATCTAAGATTAAGATAAACTCTCTGAATTTCCTCTCAATTAAATCCATTTAAACCCGAAATTTCAATTTACAACTCATTCAAATACTCGCAAATACTCAATTCCGTAGCCGAAAATGAGCTGGTGGTGGGCTGGAGCTATCGGCGCTGCAAAGGTAAGCACTCTACAAAATTACAGTCATCATATGTATCTGTGAGCATGTCGATTTGCAGAATTTGATCGGTAATTGACTGAAACATAATACAAGAAAAGGACGAAGATATGTGTGTGTGTGTGTGTGTGTGTGTGCCTGCTGATTTGCAGAATTTGATTGGCAATTGATTGAAACAGAAAAATTCGGTGGAAGATGTATGCGTGTGTGTGTGAGTGAGCATGCTGATTTTCAGAACTTGATTGGTAATTGATTCAAACATAAAAAAACTCGACGAAGATGTATGTGTGTCAGTGAGCATGCCGATTTGCAGAATTTGATAGGTAATTGATTGAAACAAGAAAAAAAAAATTGGAGGAAGATGTGTGTGTAAATGAGCATGCTGATTTTCAGAATTTGATTAGTAATTGATTGAAATTGAAAAATTTGGAGGAAGATGTGCGTGTGTGAGAGAGAGAGAAATAGCATGCTGATTTGCAGAATTTGATTGGTAATTGATTGTTACAGAAAAAATCGGAGGACGATGAGGCACCCCCGAAGCACCAGAGCGTGGCTTTGATAGTTGGAGTAACCGGAATCGTGGGCAACAGCTTGGCAGAGATCTTACCTCTCTCTGACACCCCTGGTGGTCCATGGAAGGTCTACGGCATTGCTCGCCGTCCCCGCCCTACTTGGAACGAGGACAACCCCATCAACTACATCCAATGCGACATATCCGACCCGGAAGACACCCGAGCTAAGCTCTCAACTCTCAAAGATATCACCCACCTGTTCTACGTGACGTGGGCTAACCGATCCACCGAGGTCGAAAATTGCGAAGCCAATGGGAAAATGTTTAAAAACGTGCTTGATGCAGTTATCCCAAATTGTCCGGGTTTGAAGCACATTAGCTTGCAGACTGGGAGGAAGCATTACATTGGACCTTTTGAGTCATTTGGGAAGGTAGAAATCCATGATCCTCCGTACACCGAGGATTTGCCACGCTTGAATGTTAAGAATTTCTATTATACCCTTGAGGATATTTTGTTTGAGGAGGTGGACAAGAAGGAAGGTTTGACTTGGTCTGTTCATCGGCCTGGAAACATATTTGGCTTCTCGCCTTATAGCATGATGAACTTGGTGGGTACCCTTTGTGTTTACGCGGCTATTTGTAAGCATGAGGGTGTGATTTTGAGGTTTCCAGGGAGTAAGGCTGCGTGGGATGGGTACTCGGATTGCTCGGATGCTGATTTGATTGCCGAGCATCATATATGGGCGGCGGTGGATCCCTACGCAAAGAATGAAGCGTTTAACGTGAGCAATGGAGATGTGTTTAAATGGAAGCAATTCTGGAAAGTTTTGGCTGAGCAGTTTGGCTTGGAGTATGGGGAGTTTGAGGAAGGGGAGAAGCTGACATTGCAGGAGTTGATGAAGGATAAAGGAAGAGTTTGGGATGAAATTGTGAGGGAGAATGGATTGACCTCCACTAGATTGGAGGAAGTTGGGAATTGGTGGTTTGCTGATTTTGTACTTGGCAATCCATGTCTTTTGGATACCATGAACAAGAGCAAGGAACACGGGTTTTTCGGGTTTAGGAACTCGAAGAATTCGTTCATTTCCTGGATTGATAAAGTAAAAGCTTACAAGATTGTTCCTTGATAGGGATCCGTGTTCAGCTTAATATTTGGTAATGGTTATGTTTCCTTAGTTTTTAAATTTGGTTGGCTTTAGTGTGTGTTATGAATGCTTAAATGAAGCTTTTGCTTTCTGAATTCATTTGTAAAATGTTTTGGAAGAAAGACACCAATAATGATAAGCAAGCTTTTATCTTTTGGTTCATACGAATTCCAATTTATAGGTTTCCTTATTAGCTTTTGAAAGGCCTGTGGGAATTAATTATTATATCCAACAAGGATACATAACTCTCAAAGTTTCATTTTTGAGTTCATAGTTCTTGTGGTTTGGCAAACCTCATAAAATCTGAACACATATAAATAAATCTCATTTCAACCATATGGGAAATACTCCCAAAGCATCTAGAGTGGTTTATCAGACAACCATCGAGAAATCATGGTGAAGGCTATGCATTCCGAACCTTGGTATCCTTTTTTCTGTAAGAAATCGTCGTTGATACTTTGCAGAACAACTTGCTATATCCATATAACACAATATAAATCAAATTTCTTTTCCCCTACAAAATTATCAAGGCAAGAACAGTACGGTGAATTATACTAGTAACGATGATAGACTGTGAATATGATGCTGCTGCTACTGCTGCTACTGCTGCTGCTGATGTGTACAAGTAGAAGAAAATAAAGAGAAGAAGAATCGTATGTAAAGATATAGAGGAAAATTTAATTCGTAACACAAAATTAGTGTCGTCCATTATTCTGTCAAGTAATTTTTGCAGAAATAGCAAAAAGTTTCAATATTAAGAAGTCAAAAGTTATTTGCTCTAATTTCTCCACCCGCAACCGGGAAAACCAATGATTTTAATTCAATAAATTGTATTTTATGGTAAGCTTTTTAGTATGTATTCGCATAATAAATTAACAAAAGAAGCCATTCGGAATTTAAATGGTAAGGTAATGGATATGGATGTTAAATCGTACATAGTTCCCCAACATTACCTCCAAGTTTACTATTTTGTCCTCAGAAACTTCACGTGTTGACAATGACGTTCAATTGGCTGGAACCGAGGGACTAAAATGAAATTAAATTATAAGTTGAAGGGATAAGATGTAATTTAAAAATGACAACCATGTACGTCCAGTCCAAAAATAGAAACCAATGATCTTGAGAAATACAAAATTAAAACAAAAGAAAGTGAGAACCCAAATGACTCACAGAATGATGTTATTCTGTTCAGAAGTGTCATAGAAGAATGAATAACAAGCATAATATACAGTGTTTTATACAATAGATGACGTAGACTTAAATCTCGTTCGAGTTCAATTCATTTAAATTTAAATTCAATAGAATAAACAAATCAAACCAAATTGGTCGATGTTCATAATAAATTGTACTTAATTCATAACTATCTTCGTTTAATTGCATCTAGAGCGGTTTATCAGACAGCCATCGAGAAATCATGGCAAAAGCTTCTTCAGGAGTATACGTTGCAACTGTGTGTCCAGAACCCTGAAACAAACCAAAAGTTAAAATATTCGTTCAGTCCTCACCCTTTTACATCATACGAAAGAGTATAATTACCCAAACTTTTCTTACCTTCACAGTCGCAAATGTGAGATAAGCTCCATCCTGTTCATATCTTTCCGTGTATCTAAGGTGAAACAAAATTGTAGATCAAGGACATAAATTTTGATGTTCAATAATTCTTATTCCAAAAACGGAAAGAGTATAGTTTGAAACCAACCCGGCAACTTGATAATCAAGTTTCCAAGGTCTCCAAATTTCATCAAGCGTTAAATTCAGAGAACGAATCCATTTCATTGTACTTGTATATGGCGCCTTCAAATCATGATCGCCACTGCAAGGAAAATGTCGAATAAGATAACATTATTCTACTTATATCATTTTTTTTTTCATAATACTATTCTAATTTATGTAGTGATGATCGAGCCCATTGAACAAGAAATTGATAAGAATACTAACCTATAAACCAAACCTCGATATCCCTTTTCTATAAGAAATCGATGATACTTAGCAGAACTTGTTATATCCGCATCATATGTCTTGGCTTTGTTGCATCGAATCCATTTTCCAATTGTTCCCTGATCATCAAAACGAACTTTATATTGGAACTTAAAATCTTTGTTGATAATTTAGAATCATACCTCTCGAACACCAAGTGCTTTTCTAACAACTGGATTATTTGCCCAAGTTTCTGATAATAAATATAACTGATCCTGTAAATGAAAGAACGGCCTAAGTATATTTTATAAATATAACTATGTACACAATTCATGAATCAATTTGTCGGAGACTAAAAAGAAATTACCTGACAAACTACTTTTGTTTTTGCCGATGGGAGGATAATGCCATTTGAATTGTCTTCTAAAATCGATTGCACAGAATCTGTTTTAGGACATGCTGGTCCAAGAATGAAGGCCGTAACTATGTCTTCAAGGCACTATATTTGTATAATTACAATTTATTAAATACTCGTATTAATTAATATATCTACACGAAATACACCCAACATATATATTTACACATCAATTTTACCTTATCGATGAGTTGAAGAGCATACTGACACTGAACATTGTTTACGTCTACATTCACGTACTCTTTGCCACAGCTACTTTCAGCTAACTGAAATGTTATAACATCAAATTTGAATTGTACATAGGAAGTGATTCAAACATACTTATAAAGTCATCTCCAAAGCGACAAATAAAAAAAAACGGAGGGAGTAAAAGATTAAATTTATATGAGAGAAAAAAAACTACCTTCAAATGTTGGTCTGGTATAAGTGCCATGTTGTAAGCATACTGCACTCTCTCGTTCTCAACCAAATGTGCATCTGTTATTGGGTTGCCGATAAAGTATCCCTAATTGAACAAGGAAAAAAGTTAACGTCGCTAATGAGTAATGTCTTTAGTAAGAAGATTTTGTGATGGATCTTCTATCCCAATTTGGTGTCACCAACACATATAGAACCGTGTTCAAATTTAAAATTTGTGTGCGCCCACACATACACTTGTAGGGTGGATCCATCATGTGACACCAAAATGGAATAGAATATATTTTGCCAGACAATTTAGGTAATCAGCATCATATGGCGAAAAAGAAGAGAATATTTACTTGGAGGGACATTTGTGGTATAAAACCTGCTTCATTAGCTGTGATATGTCCAAATAAACTTCACTAAGTACTAAAAAATCAATAAACCATAAAATGATGATCTTATTAGTTACTACCTTTTGCTATCTCCCAAGCGATTATTGGTGCAATCTTTCCTGCATAAGAATCTCCTCCGATGTATAAAGGGTTTCTCATAAACACGGGATGATTTAGCAACCACTGCATTTCTCGATTCAATATATTAGATATCAAGAAAGATTTTTATGTAAACATTTCTCAAAAGTGTGAACATGAAAGTGTTTAAATTTTAACCTTAAGATGGACTCACTTTTCTTAGAAAGGTGTAAATATCTTTTGGTGATGATGAATCAGAAGTATAATATGCGTCCGGATTGGTGGCATACGAAAATCCAGAAAAAGCTGGCCAGTCTAAGAATATTATGTTAGCCATCTGCGAAAAGTACGTATAAACGAAAAATGATTTACTGAAGTCATAATTAAATGGTGTGAATTTATTGCGCAAGAGATTAAACCTTTGTCCATGAATATGGATTTAAGACAAGTGATGGTAGGCTTGAACCAAATGTTGTAGGATCAAAAGCGATAGGACCTGCAGAAGATGTTATCAAGATATATATATGAACAACTAAATAATGCAAGATTTGTGTACATAATAGAAAATTTTGAAATTTATATCAATACTTGCACCAAACACTACAACAATTTAGTGACCATTTTTATACTTTTAGCGACCAATATCCAACGTCACTAAAGTCGATATTTCTTGTAGTGAAACTACCTTATGGAATGTTTATAACATAGAATCCCACTTTACTATTAAATATTTGGCATGAAACCCCCCATCTTTACAAACTTTGGCAGCCTATTTTGTATGGATGGGTTTTGTGCCACATATTTAATAATACAGAGCTTTCTATGCAATAAACATTTCACATGATAGTACTTTGCATAGCACGTGGGACTATCTTGCATTGTGAATAATTGTCACATTCTGCACCTCTGTTTAGTAATATTGTTAATAAATTTTTATTCAAATTCTGGAAAATATTAAAACATGGAGTATAAAGATTCTGTGCTTATCCAAATCAACTGATTATTACAATTTCTATTACCAAATGTTTACAACTACTTGTCCATTTGTCTCAAAATAGATATCCTTTTTTCTTTCTTTCTATTAACTAATAGATTAATGATAGAAATTCTAGTTTAGACATGTATAGAGTTATAATTAATATACTCCCTCTGTCCCATAATTTTTCCTCCATTAGCTACAGTGCGGAGTCAAACTTTTCAAGTTTAATTTGTTACATTTATTGTGTTTTAAATCTTCTAAATAATAATATATGTGTTTTTTATGATATTATCAAATTATTATTGAAATAAAGTAGTTATATTATTTATTATAAATTTTAAAATTTAGTTGAGTTGTCTAGTTTAACTGTAGCAATGAGAAGAAATGGACAAAACATACCAAATTCATCAACAATGGTGCTGAGACTAGAGCAACCAGGACCACCGATAAGTGAAAGTACAAGCGGGTCATTTTCAGGATCTCTTTCGGATTCAATGAAGTAATAAAAAAGCTGCACTTCATCGTCTTTCCCAACACCAATGTATCTGAAAAGTACACGCACCAAACATTAAAAAGGAAAAAAAAAAGAAAAAAATCAATCATTTGAAGTTAAACCAAAGAACCGACCCGGTTTCGAGCTTGAAAGGCAGATCACCATTAAATCCTGGAAGAGTTTTGATGATTGACTGTGAATATAATGCTGCTGCTGCTGCTGCTGTTGCTATGTAGAAGAAAAGAAGGAGAAGAAAAATCGAATGTAAAGATATAAAGGGAAATTTGATTTTAAATCCAAAAGCCATATTTTTGTTTAAGACTTTAGGAAACAGCTGGAAGACGAAAGGATGCTGCTTCTTATCTTTTATTTTTTATTTTTTATTTTTTATTTTTTATATAGTAATAATTGAAATGACGCTGCTTCAGAACTCTTCAATTATTGGGTAGCCCATATTTATTGCGCAGAGCAATTGGTCAAATTAAATATAAACTTTAAAAGATCATGATATCCTTTGTTTTAAATAATTGACGGTGACGCATTACTTATAGAAATAATTGAATCTATAGGCTATGGCCTCATGATTGTACCCTTTTAGTACTTTTCATCACCCATTTTATTTATAAGGCCATCTCTAATGGTTTGGGGCTCAGGGCTTCAGAGTCCTGGGACTGTACCTGTCCTCATTTCGAGTCATGTCTGGGCGTCTTCAATGACAGGGTTCTGAATCTCATCTAATTTCATTTTTTTCCTTCTCCACTCTCACTATTATAATATTAGTTTTAATTTTATTTTTGATATTAATATTAATAATAATAATAATAATATTTAAATATTCAAATCAAAGAGAGTTCATAATCATAAAATTAAAATTGATTCAAAGAACGAGAAAGACATTAAATAAACGATAAACGGCACACACAAAAATAAGAGGGAAATTAAATTGTTTGTCTAAGTGTTTAATTATTAATTCAACTAATTCATTCGGGTCTTTGCGGAATTATATTCTACTCCGTTAATAGATTAAAACGGTATATGGTATGCCCAAATCAGAGTTCGAGTGAATGAGAAATTGATTCTCAAAGATCACCCTTTGAAATGGAAAAAAATAAATAGAAGTGATTTTATCCCACATTGAAATTTGAAGGAAAAATCTTGAGGTTTATATATGATTTGACAACGTAGTGGTATAATAATCTACCTACCAAAAGTCTATTCTCTCACGGGGGAGGGGGGTGCAAATCATGGATTGAAATTCACTTCAAACCTTACCTTGAAGAATTGTGCGAGCCCGTGACCTGCGGACACGAATGCAGTCCAATTCTCTAACTTCCTCTCTAACTTCCGGACAAACCCAATTTTGTTAATACAAAAATTCAATTTTTATTATATTAAATAATTCAATTAAAAATTGGTGGATATATATATTTATTAAATACTAGCACATACCAACAAATATACTAATAAATTTTGTTAATTTAATTTAGGAGGAAATTTTAATTTTATTAAATATTTCTTTATATAATTAATTTTAAATCTATAAAATCAATTAAATATATATATATATATATATTAAACAAATTAAAAAAAAAGAACTAATCAGGTGGCACCAAGTGGCGCCACCTGACTTAAAGAGGGGCGCAGTGCACTTCTTCCCCAAACCCACGCGGCCCCAGGCCGCGGATAGGGCTCCTCTGCCCCGTTCCCACCCCGCCCACTGGAGATGATTTCTCCACCCAGCCCCGATCCCGGCAGGGAAGCACCATTGGAGATGCCCTAAGTATTTTAGCTAGGGAACATTTATCCTGATTATTAATGGTGTATTAAAAAAATTGATGAAATATTAACATGTTTTTAATTTATTTTCATGCATTTGAAAAAGAAGTTATTTGATTTATTACGTAGATGCAACCAAACTCTGGAGAAGTGATACGGTTGTTAAAAATTATTTGTTTGAATTTTAAACAAGTATAAAAATATGACATTCCTACTTGTTGGAAATTAAATGATTAGCATAGCTTAAACTTGTTGGAAATAGGATTATATTTCCACAAGAATCTTAATAAAATTACTCACTCACAAATAACCGACAGTTGAACCTAAGAATTGGAAGATGCAAAGCTGAAACAACCCAAAAATTAGAGCTTGGCTAGTAACAAAGCTAATTCTTCATCAGAAACTTGAACATCAACACAAGCTCCAATGGAGGCAGCAAGTCTCGCGGCTAATTGATGCTTACACTGAAATAAATAAATAAATACAACATATTAGTAGTAGTAGGAATGGAGGATGTAATAAATAATAAATAAATAAATGAGTGAGTGACTCACACAAAGTTGTTCCCCTCTGTTTACAGTGTCATAGAAGAATGAAAAACAAGCACAATAATGTTGTGCAAAACACAAATATTCATCCTTCCTTGCTGATTCTCCCACTACCTGGAAAACACCTATTTACCCTTAACTTTCTTTGTTAAAACATCTACCTATATAATTGACTTATTAATAATAAGTTGAACAGAACGCTAATTATGAATGAAAAAGAGGATGAGTACCTGAAAAATTGAACGCCCGCTCCCCTCACCGGAAATCCTCTTCACACCGCTTTCATCCACTATCCTTGTTGCTCTCTCCAAATTTTTCCCAAATATAAAATTCAATCTGCAGTAAGTAAAATCCAGAAAAATTAAATAAATATAATATGACAAAGGATTCCCTTAATTCTAAAACACAAATGTGTGCAGTGCAGTCATACTAACATGGAGAGCTGATCGCCGCTGACTGTTGGCAATAAAAAAAAAAAAAATATCGATTTCAATATTAAGAAGAAAGGAGGTAAAAAAGTTTATAGAAATTAATTTTAATCAAGGACCTGAACGGGTCGACTCAATTTCGTGCCAAATTGAATCTGCTACTAACTTTGAAGTGCTCATTCTAGAACCCTAAATTAATAGCAAAGCAAAGCCCCTTTAGGGTTGGGGATGGATTGGGGAATGTCAGAATTGAGAATAAAATTAATACTAATAAATTGTGCTTATAAGCTGGGACTCCTGGGCTAAATAATTGCCTAATTCTATTTTGCATTAGAATCTTTTTTTTTACTATAAAATATTTTGATTAATACTAGTATAATAATAATATATTGATTTTGCTATTTACCCTCCTCACAATGAACATGTGGATTTGGTTTTTTTTAAACAAACCTAGCTTCAACGAGTGTTAATCCCATCGACTACGTGCTGTTTAATTTGAATAATTTGATATTTTAGATTTAATTTATATAATGAGCATACAAAAGTTATTAAGAAACAATCATTATATTCTGAGTTCAACAAAATTTCTTCCCATTTTTTCTTATCTTATATACTCTTCTTTATAAAATCCAAATATTGACAAATGATAAACTCTATTCAAAGTAGCATCACCTCAACTAATGTCACGCTCTAGAAATACAATACTGGTCTTACTGCCACCAAAATACCAGAAGTTCCATTCAAAGACACTAATTTACAACCTTACAGTTACAGTTAATCTCCTCGGTCGGAATTAACACAGTAGATTGCAACTCAGTTTCCTCAAAGCTAACCAAATAAAAACTCTCTCAAAGTCAGGAAAAACTACTAACACAAACCTTAAAACACCTCAAGATTATGGAATCTTATTTACTCCCACATGTAAATTTACATCAATACTCCTACGACAATATGGGCAGTCCCCACAAGTCCGTACCCAGGGATCTAAGCAGTTAAAATGATACCTATGTCCACAAGGTAGACGTATAAGCTCATCTCCCTTCAAGAAACTCTCCAAGCAAATGCTACATTCCCTTAATGTCCTTGACGTACGTTGTTCACCCTCCTCTGGGTCACCAAACTCCTCAACGTGCAAACAGTTGAGTGCTTCTTGTGTAAGTCCTGGGGGTCTTTTGGTCATTTGTTGGCCAACAGACTCAGTTAAGGGGGTAATAGTAGCAAGCCATTCCGTAGATATTTCCGTTTCCCAATCTCCGGCATCAACAAGCCTGAAGTCGTCCCCGATGGGAAGTTGATTATGATGGTTATTAGATGAACTCCTATTGTTCCGTCTGCAATGGAAGATAACAAAGTTAACCAATCAAACAGCTAGATGGAAAAGGTGTACGTATGAGACTATGTAATTTTACGGTGTACGTGTGAGACTATGTAATTTTACGGTGTACGAGGAGATAAAAGAAAACTAGAATATTTAGTATTTGGATGCCACAAATTTTGGTGAGGTAAATTCCAAAAAAGATGTCCATGGAGAGCAATAAAATAAATTGTTGAAAATAGGATACATGTTCAACATATAGTTTGAAAATCTGTGTCTTTCCAAACAGCGAGTTTTTTGGCTCTAGGCTTCAGTCTCAAAAGATCATTTAGAACTATAATAGAGGGTATCACTTCCTTCACTCAAATTGAGGTGTTCATAAAGGTGGGATATAAGAATTGTGCATTTGAATGGCATATATGCTTCAGTTCAGTAATTGAAGATTTGGCTCCAATACCAATTATTTGTCAATCCAGTCAAGTACAGAACTACAGTTACTAGGGTAATTAGCCTGTAAGTGCCATATTTTATCCCTCATATGTGAGAATGTGCATAAAATGTTAAATTTTTTCCATTGTCTCTGTGTGTACGTGAAAAAGAGATGAAAAAGATATTATGAACCAACAGTAATGATTACGAGAAGGAGGGGGGTGGGGGGGTGGGTGGAAAAGATCAAGAAAACAATCAGATAAAAAGAAGAAACGAAAAAAGATGAAGAGTGGGTCTCAATGCATGGAGAACAAGGGTAGAATTACAAGAAAACAATGCGTACAAAAGATAAAAGCAAAGAATCATATCCAGGATCATTATAATTAATTTTCTAGTTCAAGTTTGATTGGTAGTCAAATTCCCAGCCTTTCAACTTATGTTTTGCTTATTTAAACGGCCCCTAAGATATAAATATATATCTCTACCATGAGAGGGGGTGGGGGGGGTGGGGGGGGTGGGGGGTATGGTGATTCATAGATTTGAACCTACCTGCTACCAGAGAGAGTTACACCTCTCAGTCTTTGTACAAGCCTTTCTCTAGCAAGTAGTACAGCTCCAGGTAGGCGGTCATTCCCACTTAATCTCAGCCTACCTCGTACATTGCCATTGCTGTGGTCTCCAGAATGGCTAACATCTCCTGAAGCAAATTGTTGGCCACCTTGTTCAGGCCAAGTCAATTCTCGTTCCTGAGCATTTCCGGAAAAAAGAAACTTAGAGCAATAAAAAGTGTGGGGTAAAGAAGGATTCTTCTTTGAAGTATCTACAAGGTATTAATCTTTAGGATGTGAACATGTAGTGGCCAAAACAACTTTAAAACCCGTACAATAAGAGTTATCTTTGGTAAAAAGATTCTTATCATTAAATTCTTGCACCTAACTGAGTGATTATTCAATGTATAGTGCCTAGGAAAACTACCAGCTCAAAAAGGAAAAATTATTGGTGCATCCTCCGGATGGATGACGTGGTGCAACACATGGAGAATATTGCATGTAGGCCTTAAATTTAAGTAGAAGTTGACTCCATGACCTCATCCCAACCGTATATTGGTATGCAAGAACTCATTTGAATAAATCCCATCCTTTTGTAGCACCGTGTAATCTTTGACGCGGGTGACCCGGATAATGTCTCTTCAAAAAGGATGCATGGCACGGACACATAATAACGAAACGAAAAACCAACTAACAAACCAATGGCAGTTGACAAACATCACAATTTAAGATTTCCCAATATTAGCAACAGCTCAAACTTAGCAGTGCAACAACATGAACTGATATAGAAAACAGATCTATCTTAGTAGGTAAATGATCAAATTGACATTCTACAAACACAATCTGGTTTATATAGGGCTAATCTGATCAGTACAAGTGTCCGATATATTTGCCTACTGAAAAACTGTTCTCAAATGCACAAAAAAATCTCCTTAGGCAACAAACAGAGCATATGCATATATCGTCCAAACCATTAACTATCAAGTTCGAGTTCTCAAACATACAAACAAAAAAAATCTAAAATTTGTAAATGAACTATAATAATCCCAACCAGAACAGGCTTCAACTATCGAATTTACAAAGTCAACTTCTAAAACAAAATAAAATTAGGAGGCAATAATATTACTTGAGGCGGATGAGAAGGAGAGCGACGGAGTGGGGGTTGCCTGGAACGACGCGGAGGTGGCTCACAGGCTTCGGGATCAAGTCGATCTCGGCGAGTATGACTACTGTGGTGGTGTTGGTGTTGGTGTTGGTGGCGGTGGCGGCGGCTGACCGGCGGAGGAGAGCCAAAATCCGACCCGACGTCAAATAGATCCGAATTCCGACCTAGGCGCGACCTCCTGTTGTAGAATAACTCCGAAGCGCTCGTCATACAACTTCAAAAAGACAATAAAACGTACAAACCGGAGGGGAGTTCTGAGTTGTGAATGTATTTCCTGCAATATAATTTAAGTAAATTGAGAAGTGGATAAAAACGAAAAAAACACAGTTCCGGGAAATTACGAAATTCTTGTGAACGGAAAGATAAAAAGAATGGGTGGCGTGTACCTTCGAGGAAACGCGGAGGAAAATAAACAATGCGAGGAACAAGGGATTATATCTATTATTATTATTATTATTATTATTATCAGGCTATCCTCCTCTTTATCATTATTTTTTTTTTAAATTTTATTCTTCACGTTAGTTTCTATTAAGTATTATTTATTTCGTTTTGGCTCTTTTTCAAGAAGAACACGGAGGTTTTGATATCAAGTGACTTGCACGTGAGTGTATTTTTGTTCATTCGTTGAGATAGTGTTATACTTAGGTCCTCAATAAAACTTATATTGTACTTCACGTTTCGTCATGCTCAACCTAAAAAAGACTTAAGCGACACAAATAACTCTTAGTAGAAATTAATATGAAAAAAAAAGCTTAAGATGGACGACTCTATAAAATATTAATGATAAAGAGTATCATAAGTGATGTTTACCCTTATTATTATAATTTTACTCTTATTTTTACTTTTTTTAATCGTTTATCATAATTAATTATTTTCTATCAATTTTACTCTTCTTGTTAATGTTTGTCATTAATGTTGTGATTATTTGGTTAAAAGGGTGTTTTGAGGTTTTTCCTTAAAAAAATGACTACTTATTACATTTCTTAATATGCATGTAATTCTCCAAATCGAATAAAAAAACGGAAGGAGTTATAAGTTGCAATAAAGTGCAAAAAGGGAAAATAAGTATCACATTCTCCAATTTGATGTTGATATTGTAAATAATTGGAAAACCGCATTTTTTACATAAACCCGATTGAGTAATATAATCAACTCGATAAATTATATTTAAAATAATTATATATTCAAATTGAACCCAATTGAGTAATATAAACAACTCGATAAATTACATTTAAAATAATTATATATTCGAATTGAACTTGATTAGGCTCATGTTCTTCTCGTAAATTAATCAAATTTAATACAATGGTTCAAGCTCACTTCGACTTAAAATTATTTGGGTTGGGATCAAACCATCCAAATTCGAGTAGACCGGCTCAATTAACAGTTCGAAGTACAATTTGCAATTGAATGCGTATCTATTGCCTAATCGTCTATAAACGTGACGGTAGAATGTTTTGAAAAGCTAAACACGGCAAAGATCAGCCCAGAATTATTTCCAATATAAGACTCCTATACTTCTTCAGCTTCCTTGGGCTAATAAATATGTTTTGAAAAGCTAAGTTCAGCCCGACCTAACAAACACCTAAAATGGACTGAGCCCACCAATAAGGATCAATATTGGGCCAATCTGGCTCCTGTACAGGCTTCTACTTGTAGTGGAGATGAGGTCAGGTCAATCCCAAACTCCCAATATATTACCGCAATGGTGCAATTGTTCCATTTCATTCAAAATTTGACTTCCCTAGTAATAACATGATGCAGTGGTGGAGCTAGATAGATTTTGTTGGGGGGGCTAGAATTTTTGGAACAGTACTCTAAATAAAGATAATAATAAATAATAAGGAGACGGTCACGTATTAAAGAAAACAATAAATTGTATTCCTTTTACAATTTTCAAGAAAATTACTTGATAAAACAATGTTGTAAATAAATAATCATAATTTGGGGATGACAATATTATAAAGTCAATAATATATTATATTGCTTCTTACAATTATTATAGACAAAATTAAGAAAAAGCCTATATAAAATATTTTTAAAAAGTCATAATAATAAAGAAATTAATCAGGAGACGACTTCATCATAAAAAAAAATAAAAATTGTATTTCTTTTACAATTATCAAGAGAAGTAAAAAATATAATAAATTATAAAATTAATTAAAGGCCATAGTGTTTTTATAATTATTAGAAAAAGAAAAAGAAATTGAAAGAAACCATAACTTATATCAAAAATATTAAATGAAGTAGCTAGGATTCGAACCCTGTGCATCAATGCTTCAAGTGGAATGATATAACCAGATCAACTGAGAACTATCATGTCAATTCTTACTATCATCACTATTAATATTAAAGCTACTGATTATTCTTGGGGGGGGGGGGCGACCGCCCCCCCCCCCAGCCCAAGGTAGCTCCGCCACTGACATGATGATTATTAAAATTTTAATTTTTCGAGGGAAAATACATGGACTTCATAGATTTCCATTTTGTGACTTATATTAATGGATTGATTATTTTATCCAAAAAAATCAACTAAATGAACATATCGAATAAATTTTTTTTTTGTTTTTGCGTGTTTTATAATATTAATTGACTTGCATGATTGAAATTGTTATCGAGACTTTTTTTCTTGAATCGCAATATAACATTTTCAGTAGTTTAGTCAGAGAATTTTTCTTGCATAATATATAAAAAAATTACGTTAAATATTATTGTTGAAGTAATTTATTTTGCTTTAGAACTTTTGCTCCTTAGTGTATTATGATTATTAAAATTAAAAAAATTGAGTTATGGGTGTACAATAATTCCTTATATTTAATTGTTATATAATTAGTTTAAGTGAACTAGTAAAAAAAAATTATTTAATAATTAGAAACTGTACTTTTTTTAATAAAACAACAACCAAGTTTGTGACATAAATGAAATTTAAAATATGATTACAGGATAGTAATGTTCAAAAGAGTTCAAAACATCTTCTAAACATTTACATAATTGCCATAACGCTGAATAGATTATAGCTTATGAGCTGATTTTAAGACATTTGGTTTTCCATAGAGCATTGAAAAGGCAAATTCTCAAAAGACACTTAATTATATATTAGTAATGGTAAGATTGAGCTTCCACAGTTTCATTACTAGGTCACGTGTTCAAGTCTCACTAATGTAATTTTTCTTCTAGTTTAAAATTAGTATTTTGATTATTGATTTTCTTTGTAATTCAATAAATTTCTAATTCGGTAATATTGATGAAACGATATTAATGTAACGACAATTTCCTTTAAAAAATTACTCCCTCCGTTTCATATTAATTGGCATATTCTTACTTTTCACGCAGATTAAAAAACCTCATAATTACATATTTTTTTATGGTAAAATGTCTCAAATACCTATTATAATGATGACTACTTTTTAATTTTTTATTAGTGAGGGTGACAATTGGGTTTCCCAACTCCAATGAGAGAAAGAGATAAAATTGAAAAACAAATGCTTTAAAAAATTAAATAAGTCAATTAATTTGAAATAATTTTTTTTTAATAAATATGTCAATTAATATGAAACAGAGAGAATACTATTTATATAATATTAATCTTAATCTTTAAAATTAGAAAAGAAAATCGTTCCATACACGAGCCTATACGGATATATATTCTCTTTATTTTTTAAATATATGGAGGCCCAAAGGCCCAAAAGTAAAGCTAATTTAGAGGCTTGTTGCATAATTCGAGGCCTTGGAGCTTAACCCCACATCTGGAGTTTTTCAATGAAGGCGTCACCTTTTCTGTATTTATTTGGCTCCCATTCCTTGCTACAAACTCCAATGGTAGTGCCTTATAAAAAAAGAACTAAAATGGTAGTGCTTCTCTACTTTACTTACTGCTGTCCTTTATTGATGACTTATTTGCACTTACACCTCATGAACTATTATTATTTGAAAGTTACCCCTAAATATTTTCAATATTTGGCAATCACACCCCTTATGTCAACCATGTAAAACTAATTAAAATTCCATTTTACCCTCCCATAACGGCTATTTGAATTGAATCTAACAATATGAATTTTGGAACATTGATTATAATTTTATTTATTGCAAAAACATAAGATTGTTTTTTCCATGATTTTAAGTTCGAACCTAAAAATTTCGACAATTATGTTGTTGAGTCTTTGTATAAAAACTGTAACCCGAACATCAAAGTAAAAGCATTATATACAATAGCACAATGCTTAATATTTCCAAATGCAGAAACATTTCAACCAAATGGTGTTGTATATTTGTTGAAACTTGTGTACTTGTTTTGGAGTGTTCTCGCAAAAATATTAAGCATGGTATTATTGCATATGATGCTCTAATTTTGATGCACTGGTTACAATTTTTTTACATATACTGTTCAACACCACTGTGAATTTTTGGGTTAAAAGCACGGAAGAAACAATCTTATATTTTATGTGATATTTTAAGGCAGTACATATAACAATATTCAATTTTTGAAAGTTCGATCATATTATTAGAGTCAATTCTAGGGGAGGGTAAAATGGACATTATGATCGCCAAAAAATAAAAGTTTTGATTATGTTTGTCAAATAACAATAGTTGAGGTGTAAGTGCACATAATCCCTTTTATTAATATATGAGGAGATACTCCTCATAATGAAAGACGAAGGATAAATTTCGTTCATTTTTCAATTACTCAAGTTAGTGCTATATTTTGGACAAATTTGGTTGAGTTTAATGTTTTGAATTTTTGTTAGGAACACTTAAAATTCTCTTTGGTATCTGTTCGGGAGATCTGTAAAATTAATTGAATGTATTTTGATTAAAAAATTTAAAATATAAAATTACGTCTAGAAGTTAATGAAGACTGAAAATATAAGAAATACTTTGGATGTTTGTGGTTTGATGATTAAAAATATAAGGATAATGGTTTAATTGCATTTGCTGTGAGTTTTAAATGCTATCTAATTAATAATTATTAGTTACCCAACAATTTTTTTTTCAAGGGATTAATCTCTTTCGAAGATTAATGAAAGTAAATTTATTACTTACACTTCAATGATATATATAGTCCATAGAAAATAACACAAACCTAATCCATTAATAGTACAGTTTTCGAATGATTGATACTCGTGACTCATCACAGATAAAGAATTTGAAGAATAAATGTAATTATGTAAGGTGTAGGTCTCTAATCCTCTTACCTAACACAATTCCACGGCCCTTAACTATTTTACTTAAATTAAGTTGAAATAAAATTTATTTAGGACAATGGATGCCAACTTAATTAATGGAGAGAATAAATTATTATTCCCAAGAGATTAGTTTAAGAAACCAATAATAAAAAAAAAAAAAGAATAAGAATAAGAATACCATGATTAATTTTAATGGGACCACCAGAAATTTGGTATAGCTTTTGATGGTCTGGTGTTTGTTGAAACCATGCACACACAGATGACAAAGCATACATAAATTTAGCAAACATTTGAATTTTGAAGCACGCCAGTCCAAACTTGGGGCGGTGCCCACTGCCTGCCGACGATTTCTGGCGAATTTTCAATGTTTTGATTCATGTGGAGGAGAGGCAGCAATACCGTCGGCAATAAGACGGGGGCCCTTCCTCTTTGGAATATTGCGTCATATTGTGTTAAAACTCAAATTTGCAATTTGATGAAAGGCTATATGCGTCGTTATATGATTTAATTATTATTAACAAATATAATTGAAGAATATTTATTAATAAAAACATGTTAAACTTAAAAAGATCTCACTTCTGACCAAGGTTTTGGGTCATCAACTTAATAGTTAATGAATTAAGACTTATCCATGCGCAATGTAGGAATGATAAATAATACTTTCTCCATTCCTAAATTCTTTACTAATATTTCTTTCTCGAAATGTTACAAAAAATGAAATTATTTATCTAAAAAATCGTCTCTCACATAAAATCGCCATTTAATCGTTTAGTTTTAGAGGCACGCCGTGGAGTACTATATTGGCCACAAATTACTGTGATGCGTAATCTGGGTATTGGCCATACACAAGGGTGAAGGGTTGTACGATTGAATATAATTGATGTGATCTAATGTACGTAGGCCTGGTTTTCTTGTCCCAAGAGCAAAAGAAACGCCCAAAACATTGCAATGTCCGTTCGTACCCCACTTCCCGATATTTAAAGATTTTATCAATTTTAGGGCATTTTAAGTTAACAAATAGACAATTGGGCCAAGTTTCATGGGTCTGTCTAAAATGAGATTTTGAGGGATTGGGAGCACATGAGATATTATTTATCTTGGTGACACATGTCCCCTTAAAATTTAACTTTAAGTAATTTATTTTGTTAAAGACAAATTTATCTTTTTTAATGAGTGAATTCAAAAACATCCATTGTATTTTCTCTAACTATAAAAAAAACCTATGTTATTATTAGCAACAAAAGCTTGTACTTTTTTTTATTAACAAAAAAAACTCCTTTCAAGTCGAAATGACAATTTTACCCCACCAAACAATGCAAAAGCATCCCTATTACCTAAAAGGTTACCAATAACCCCTGGTAACTTTAAAAATTAGGAATACACCCCCTCCTCCCCATTTTTTTTTGTTGAAAAAATTGACAAAATTCTCCATATGATTTATGAATCCCATATCAAAAAGTTGACAAAAATCTTATCCCCCACAGTTACATGTTTTGGCACTTTACCACCCATATGTACAAAATAAACACTTTACCTATTGAAAAATAAAATTAGTTGCACTTTACCCCCTCAAATGATTTTATGCAATTTTTGTTTGACGAAAAATGTACATATGCCCCTCACATGAATTTTCAAATGGTAAATTAGTCACATCACTTCTTGCTTGTCCAAATACTTGACTCATGTCTTGTGAACCAAATATCTAAAATTAAGTAGGAAAAAATTTATTTGTAAAGAGAGGGGGGAAAATGCGCGTCAGTGAAATATTTGGGCGAAAAATCGATGTTGGAACTAATTACCCTTAAAATACACAAGTGAGACGCATATCTATGTTTTTTGGTGAACGGAATTGACTTAAAATCATTTGAGGGAAAAAGTGCAGCTGATTTTATACGTGCTTATTTAATTTATACTTTTGGGTGGTAAAGTTCAAAATATGTAAATTTGAGAGGGGGTGTAAAGTGCATTTATCCCTAAAAATATTTTAAATGATCTTATACTGATGGTCTTAATTGTCAATTCGTATAAAAATTTGATTACTTGAGAGATTTTTTTAGTAAAAAATTTTGATTACTTGAGATTTTTTTTTTTTTTGGGAAAGAGATGAAATTAATTAGAGATAAGGGAAGAAATTTTAAACATATTAATTAAAGGGTTAGTATGTAATTTAACATATGTTTATTTTTTCTAAATGTCCGATGCCACGTCATCATTGGACATTTTGACCAAAACTTGTGGTTCAGATTTGTTGTTGACTTTTTTTAGTGGTTGAGATGATGCATCTCATGTACACCTATGTTCTATTAAATCTTATTTTAGAAAGACCCAAGTTTCATTTAATGTTGTCCCATAGCAATATTTAAGAACGTCATGTAAACCTAACTTAGATTCTTATAAATAGTACACCAAAACATTTCAGATTATATACTAGCAATAAAATATTTCCATTTAATAGAAAATGGCAGAATTATTTACCGATCAACTACTTCATTCTCAAACTCATGTGTGGAATCACATGTACAACTTTATAAACTCCATATCTCTAAAATGTGCAATCGAACTCGAGATAGCTGATATTATCCACAAACACGGAAAGCCAATGAAGCTTTCTGAATTAGTCCATTCCCTTCCAATAAACAAATCAAAATCTCAATGTCTCTATCGCTTAATGCGAACTCTAATTCATTCAAAGTTGTTTATATCAGTTAAAATATCCGATGAAAACGAGGAAGAGGGCTATTGGCTCACACCCTCTTCTCAAATTTTGTTAAAAGACAACCCAATGAGCATGGCTCCATTCGTACTAGGCTTATCAGATCCGATTATGAAAGACCCTTTAAGCCGTATAAGTGAATGGTTTCAAAGTGAAAGTGCAACACCATTTGCATTCACTCATGGGAAGGAGTTTTGGGAGTATATAGGGCAAGAGCCACGGTTGAATAATTTGTTTAATGAAGCTATGGTTAGTGATTCCATGATGGTGATTAGTGTGGTTATGAAAAAGTGTAAACAAGTGTTTGAAGGTTTGATATCGATTGTCGATGTGGGCGGAGGCAAGGGAGTGATGGGTAAGGCTTTTGTCGATGCTTACCCGGGATTGAAATGCACCGTGCTCGATCTTCCGAATGTTGTCGATGGCTTGGAAGGGGGGGAGAATTTGGTATATGCTAGTGGGAACATGTTTGACTTTATTCCTTGTGCTGATGCAATTCTTCTCAAGGTATACACGTATTACTTAAAAATAATTTCAGTTATTGCAAATATATATTCTAACGATTCTAATAATGATAAAATTAATTAATCAGTGGATATTGCATAATTGGAGTGATGAAGAATGTGTGAAAATATTGAAGAAATGCAAAGAAGCAATCCCAAGTGACAAAGGGAAGTTGATAATAATTGACATGATTTTGGATGATAAGCATGAAGCATTTGAAACTCAGTTGTTTTTTGATATGGTGATGATGAATTTGTTCAGAGGAAAAGAAAGAACTGAAAAGGAATGGGCAAAAATATTTTCTGAATCAGGCTTCACTACCTACAAGATTACTCCTGTCTTGGAATTAAGGTCTATTATTGAAGTATTTCCATGATTATTATTAATTAATTAATTAATAGTACTACTCCTTTGCTTATTTTCTATCGTACAAGCATAATAAATATATATACTATAATAAAGTTGTACAAGTTCCTCCTGTAATAAAAATAATTAAGTGGGCTGATAGCTAGGCTCAAATAAAAAGCTTAACCTTAATTGATTCTTTCCAATGGATCAAGAGTTAAGATCAAAATCAAATTAATTACTTGTATTTTCTTTTTTGGGAGATTAATTGCTCTCCCTTTATTTATTGTTTGTGATAATTATGAAAATCTATTGTGTTTATTATAAAAAGTCAAAGTGCTTGTATTAGCTAGTACTTTAGTCAAGGAAAAAAGGAACCTGGTTATCAGTGCAAAATGTTTACCTATATATAATATTTCAGTTTAAAGACACTTTGAGTATTATTATTTTTTTAATTTGATTTATTATTGGTTTTTTAAAGATAAACTGATCAATTTAATATACTTCTATATCATTAACTAATAGATAAATAAATTATTGGGTGCAGTACTATTATTGCAGAAAATAACAACACATATATATATATATATATAGCAAAAGTAAAATAATGCGGCCCCCTACATGAGTAATTGCAGAAAACCATTTACTAATATTATTGACAAGGCATTTATTATTTATAAATAAAAGAAATTATCAATTATTGTTATGATATGTGCAATTAATCTGGTACTTTATCGTAATCAACCCCATCGGTGTTCCTGAACCAGAAAGTCTGATCCAACGTCGACGTTGTGTGGTTTGGTATATCGTCCATTACGTGCTCCTCCCCTATAGGAAAATATATGCCGGAGCGTGGATGTGGCACCCATGTCGCCGGAGGATCACCCGTCCTCTCCCGCTGCTCATTTGAAGAAGTCGACACCTGATCTTTGGTGCTTCTCCGAGGATTTAATTCTATCGACTTGCTCATCCAACGTTCATTTGCCGCCACTGGTGATCTTTGCCTGCAAAAATTAACATCATTTTTTTTTACAATATATATATACATAATCACAAATTAATCTGGAGAAAGCAAAAAATTCAAGTTTAAAAGTTGATGAATTAATTCGATTTGGTATAACATATATACTAGAAAGGTTAATAGCAATTTATTTACTTGTGATATTAGAAATAGCTAATTTACAACATCCTTGTGCAAGAAGACACGTCCGTCTCATATTGCACTGCACATCCTTTCGCCTCTCAAACACTAATTTATGTACCAAGACTAAAATATCTCTATATAATATTAAATTAAAAAAACAATTTTATCCCCGGTGATCATAATTTTTTAAATTTTACGAGGGGATAATGTGTTTTTTTTTTTTTTTCACAAGGAAAATTATGCAAATCTTGAGAGATAAATTGCTAAATATATAGCATGTAATATAATAATTAGGACTAAAATCAATTTTTTAGCATTAAAACAGAGTACCAATTTATTTTACACGTGTGAATAAAACCTCTCACTAAAGAGATACATCCCTTTTTTTTCTTCAAATTTTAATGGTAACCTGGATTACATTTTTTTTTACAGATAGTTAGAATATTGTGCCTTAGACATATATATACATATCATCAGGGATAAAAAATCACTTATGGTTTACGATGAAAATTACTTCATTAAAACTTTATTAACTAAATAATCATAATTAATTAGTTTGAATAATTATATAGAAAGGAAAAATACACAAATTAAAAAAATGAAACAAAAAATAGAATTCAGAAGCATACACGTTGAATGACTTTACAAGCAACATTAGCTTTGTCTTCTTGATTGCAGTTCTGGCCATAGATATGATCTAGTTAATTATCTGTGTAATATATAATATATGTACGTACGTATTTTGAACTCTTGATGTGCATATATACAAAAAGTAATTAATCCCTCTATATATAAATGCAGATGCACGAATAATTAATTAATTAATTCTATAATACTTTATGAAGAATAAATCCTTCTGGTGTCATGTGGTGAAGGCACTTTTCAGTGAATTTAACTTTTTCAGTTTGAGTAATCTGGTTCTAGCAATCTCTGCGGTTGTGAACTCTTTGTTGAAGGATTCCTTATAAGATAATGAAGATAATTAATGTACTTATATATATGGTGTACTTGTCTTGTTTATAATAACGCAAGATACATATTTATTCTTATGGAATGTTGATAGATTTAGCATTCATGAATTTTTTTAAACAAGTGTCGACAACTCGACATCTAATTTGTGTCACACATGCTAGCATTGAAGAATATTTTTGATAAAGTCACACTCACGATCAAAATCAATATATTCAATTAATTTTTGAATTAATAATTATACTCTGGTGGTAAGTTTCATCGAGCTTGAGACATTCATATAGCAGATGTGCAATGCATTTGCTTTAGAATTGAATAGTATTTTTAGGTGAATGACCAAATTTTCAGATATATGCAATAATTTTAGAGTTGAATGAATTTGATTAAATCGATCAATATTTGTTTGTGCTCAACAATCTAACTTAAATAGGTTAAGAAGTTGGACATGGAGGATTGTTAGCGCAAAAGTGATTATTTATGAATTAACATGTAATATACATTTGGTTTAAAGTTTTAGAAGTCCTTTTTCGCTGAAATGACCGTCTATACGTTTTAGGCCATCTTTTAGAGGAACGTTCTAAATGACTTGTAGTTTGTCAAATTTTGAATGAGAATAATAAGAGAATAGTAATTCATGTTATACTTATTTAATTAAATGGACCTTTAACAGAGCGCAACCAAAATAGTCTTGTATGTGTGAAGCATATAGGTTTCTCTAAGAATAATTAGATCAACCTAGACCATATATTGTTCCATGTATTTTAAATTATGAATTTTTAATCAAACCTATATTTAATTTGAATGTACACAATAACCAACTGGTCCGGATTATATCATAACCAAATGGACAAAACCCGGAATATATCATTTCCATTTGGACGATATAATATGTAGAACTTCTTCATGGATTGAATACATTCTACAAGCCCATAGTCGTAGTGGGGCCCAATATTATATCTAACTGACAATTATGTAAGAATTACGTTCTAAAAAAATTTATGTAGAATTACATTAGCCTCACACATACTTACGATAATACTCCCACCATTTTATATTAACTGATACATTTTTTATTTTCACACAAACTAAGAAATTTAATTATTACATACTTTTTTATGATAAAATATTTAAAATATCTTTTATAATAATGACTATTTTTTTTTATTAGTGAGTGATGATCATTGAATTTTTCAATTTAAATGTGAGAAATTGTTTAAAATTGAAAAAAATTGTTTTGAAAATTCAAATATGATAATTAATTTGAAATTTGAAAAAAAAATTGACAAATATGCCTATTAATATGAAAGGAGGAATATATGATAATGACTTGAAGCTAGGCCAATTAATTCCTTCACTCAGTCTCCATTGGGAGGTCTTGTCGGTTGGCCCGGCCCATTCCGGATCGAAGCTGTTTCGTTTTGTTCTTCATCCGGGTCGAAGCTGTTGAGTTATGCAAAATTGTCATTACTACAACTCTTTTTCTTCAATGTTTTTAATATTAAATCATTTTAATTTTTACAAAGTAAAAATAAATGAGCTGTTTTTGGTACCACTACTAGTTCTTTTTCCAGAAAATGAGAATTTTTCAATATCAATTTTGTTTAATGTCAAAAACAATTGAAATACTCCCGCCATAGACGGGCTCTGTCGACCTCTGAACCGGCAATCTCAAATCACACCATTCTAATTTCTACTTTTTCTTTTTTTCTTACGAAGATAAGTTAAAGCGACTTAAAATTGATTTTACACACAATCTTCCGCAAATCCTATTACAATTCCACATACGTGTGTGAAATTGTGAATACATATTCTAATCAATGATGAAATATAGAGAAAAAAGAGTTCTGGGCCTCAAGTCAAAATTAAGATTGCCAATTGTTTTCTTCTTATGTTTCTGCTTCTTTCTTGCTGGCCTTTTTGGATCCATTATCATATCTCAGGTAATTTGATTATTTCTTCATTGTGTACTTAAATAATAATTGCCATTTTTAATAGGGTTTAGTATTTTGTTTGCAGGATGTGAATAGGGCTGGATCTAGGCATAAATTGATTGAAGATTTTCGATACGAAGAAAGCAACACGATGTCACATGGTGAAAGTGGAGAGTCTTCTCTTAATTCTATCCCATTTCAGGTTCCTTTTCAATTTAATTTTTTTTTTTAATATTTTTGTATTTAGAGCTGTCTAGTGTATTTTGGTTAATTTTAGCCATTGTCTTAGTTTTAGTTTTATAACCAGTTATTTTTTTTGATGAAACATGAATGTTTGATAGATGTAGAACAAGATCTATTTGGCCTGTTTGGGTTGATTTTGGTCCCATTTTCAGGGTTTTGGTTTGGTTTTGTTAGTTCCCAAGAATTTTAAACGTGTTTTGAGTGAATTTGGATTGTTATTAATATAATTAATCAATAAGTTAGGGGAGTTGAAAGTTTGAAAATGCGTATGGACTAGTGTTGAATGTATTCGACCGTGAAGTTGATTGTAATGTAAGGTAGTGTTCATAATATTTTTGATTGTTAGTGGTGTCGAATCAATAAGAAAATGTAGTTTTTGATGAAATTTTTAATTGCTAGTGATGTCAAATGAAGTAAAAATAGTGTTTCTTTGAAAAACTTTGTGTTTGTTTTGATTAAAAGTTAATTGGAAACTGAAATATGTGGGTTGCTTTCTACTAAAAAGTAAAAATCGAAGCAAATGTTTATTTTTCGGTCCAAACGAAACGGAAAGAGAAACAAAAAGGTCCATGAATAATTGCCTAGTTTAGTTTGTTAAGGAGCTCGTAACTGTGTAGCTTGAGCTTGCAAGATTTTCAAGAACTATGTTGAAATTTGATCAATATTGGTAAAAATGGATTTGAATATCTTATCTTGAAAAACTTCTTTCATCTTTATCAAAAGCAAAACGTGATACTGTTGCAGGTTCTGAGTTGGAGACCACGAGCTCTTTACTTTCCGAATTTCGCTACATCTGAACAATGCCAAAGCATAATTGAGATGGCTAGGACTAAGCTCAAACCATCGGGACTTGCTTTGCGTGAGGGGGAGACCGCCGACAGCACCAAAGGAATCAGAACTAGGTATCTTCTTACATTATTTTGCAATAGCTATGTCTCTTGTCTTAAATAAGTATAAATTTTATATTTTTCCTCAAAATAATATAACGATGTTATGATAACCTAAGTGATATACATGTACTTCTCTTACTGTTACTTTATGTTTTTTCTTTTTGAATTTTCATGATTACAGTTCAGGCACATTTATCAGTTCATCAGAAGACAGAAGAGGAGTTTTGGAGTTTGTTGAAAGGAAAATTTCTAGAGCAACAATGATTCCGAGGAGCCACGGAGAGGCAAGTTTTATACCCATATTACTCAGTTTTTTTCTGCTCATAGTTCAGAAATCCTTAAATGCATTGTTAGTCCACATGACAGGATACTAAGCACTTTTAGTCTCCCACTTTCAATAATAAGATTTTTGGTTCTACTTTTTTTTCTTTCTTTCCATATTTCGTCTTTTCCTCCTCTTTCCATTAAATTTCTGACCAAAAGTGCTGCTTTTTAAGCGCTAGACTAAAGATATTGACTGTCCAATTCTGTAGGACTTAAAATGCAGTTTTCTCTTCAATGATCACATCAACTATATTGGTATATCTTCAAAACTTAAGCTTCCTCTGAGTACATAGACTGCAAATGAATCTGAGGGTTAATAACTTCTGCAATATTGATCATTGAGAAATATTGTGTGATCAAACTAATGTACTACTTTTTTTAATTGTTCTCAAGGGAAAATGCAAGACACTCCCATGTGTTATGTGAAACTTGCACCAAACTACCATTTGAAATGTTTATTGCATATAATCCGTCTGTACTATTAAATATACAACAATGAAACCCCCCATCCGTAGCCTCTCAAAAGTACAGATGGGGGGTTCGTGTCGAATTGTTAATAGTGAAGGGGGATTCTATGCAATAAACGTTTTGTAGGATAGTTCCGTGCAGGTTTCTCATAACACATGAAAGTATATTGCAGTTATCCCTCGTTTTGAATTAGCCTACATAGTTGACATTGTGATTTGCTTTGAATGGAAAGTTGAAAAACTCAATTTTATATTACAGGTCATTTTGTGAGATAGTCTTGTGTAATGCGGGATATCACCATATTGCAGGCTTTCAATGTTCTACGGTATGAGGTAGGACAAAGATACGTCTCTCACTATGACTCATTCAACCCTGCAGAGTATGGGCCACAGCAGAGTCAAAGGGTATCTACCATCTACACACATTTTCTTGTTTATTTATCTCGAAATAGGCAATTAGCACTAGTGAAACATATAAGCTAAGAAATAATACTGAAAATGAAAAATGCCTGTAATTAAAAAACAACACTAATGTATATGGACGCGGTTTTCTTGCCAAAAGTATGTTATGTATGTAACATAAGATTCATCACACAAATTTGTGGAAGATTATTGTGATGCCCAAATTCTAAGTTTTGTGTGCAGTACTAAAAAATCATTCACTTGCTCGTGTAGATTGCTTCATTCTTATTATACTTGTCTGATGTTGACGAAGGTGGAGAAACCATGTTCCCTTTTGAGGTAGGATCATCGTATTTGTCATTTTAATGTTTCTGCAAATACAACTAAACGTTGTCCAATGAAATTATCGAATGTCTTTGGTTTCAGAATGGCTCAAACATGGATATAGGATATGATTACAAGAGTTGCATAGGTTTGAAAGTAAGACCGCGTAAAGGAGATGGGCTTCTGTTCTATTCATTACTCCCAAATGGAACAATTGATGAGGTAATCTTTCACATTAAAATCCTTTTCTCGTTGTATCAGTTTTCCTCATATCTTTGATTTAAGGAAGTAGCATACTAGACACTTTTTTTTATGCTTCAAGCTGAATTTTCTTGGATTTATGTGCCTGTATGACTGAAATTTGATAATGCTAAAATTCTAAGACATGAAAAAAATGTGGTAATTGTAGTGAAACACAAGAAGCTATGCCTTCTGTTTTCATCACATGTTTATCCATATGAATGTGTCTTTTAAATCAAAATGTCACACGTTTTGGGTTGGTATTTATATTCATTATTATTGAATTTTAATATGAAAGAAAAAGGTGAGAAGACGATATCACAAAAATTATGTGGTTTGGCCAGTCGACAACCACATGTGAAATAGCCAAAAGGGCTAGACATTTTCTCTTATGTGGATAGTTACAAGTTACAACATGTACAGATAAACGGTGAATATGCGTTGTCGAACTCTTATCATGAAATAAAGCCATGAATGTTGCACTATCATGTTCATATAAATCCTCACTATTATGTTCCATGTTTCTCGTTGTTCATGAAATGGGTTTATCGTAAAAAAATGAAATAACTTTTCTGCAAGTTGATGAATCCTTTTTCAAATATATAATACATAATTACGAATGATATCTGAATCACAGTTTGTTATGTTATCGAGCAGACCTCGCTTCATGGAAGTTGTCCGGTTGTGAAAGGGGAGAAATGGGTGGCTACTAAATGGATCAGAGACAGATCACAAGTAATTTAACCTTAATGTTCATGCAGGACAACATTTTTTTTCTTAATTCGTGGAAAAATAAAGTATATTGTACTTCAAATTTTTTGTTGTATACTTTTATTGATTGTGCAGCGGATGACATGATCTGCATCTCAGGAATGATTTCCAATCTTATAAGAGTGTGGAATTGAAGTCTAATTTAGACTTCTTATTTGTTCAACCAACTCTCAATCCGGATCATATGGATTTAGACTAATAGGATTGTGTAATTCTGAAATACTGAAATTCCACCGAAAATATGGAAACATTTTTTTGTTTTTTGTTTTTGGGTCAGTTAATGCGAAAGTAGATATCTAGTAGTTCATATTTCAACCTATTAATTTGATTATAATCTTTTTAGATGTTTTTGATAAAATTCTCCAAATTTCTCAGACTTTCACTTTTTGAAGTCTTACCTCTATGGCAAAATAAAGAGAGTAAGAATTATAAGATGAAATGAGTAGTATTAAATCTAGATAATATACTATATGCAAAATATTAAATTATCAAAAAAAAAAAAAATAGGATGGTCGAGTCCACTTCATATATGACTTGACTAAAGTAGGATGAA
This sequence comes from Penstemon newberryi var. newberryi, assembly GCA_030819805.1. Lineage (NCBI taxonomy): Eukaryota > Viridiplantae > Streptophyta > Magnoliopsida > Lamiales > Plantaginaceae > Penstemon > Penstemon newberryi. The sequence goes on along the minus strand of JAUALY010000004.1, from coordinate 7,386,860 downwards.
TAAAGGGAAAATTAACATACTTTCATGTTTGGGAAATTAACTACTATTGAGGTATTTGATTAATTATAGTTATTTTCTTGTGGCATTAATTTCATCAAAAAAAGTTTGAATTTCAAAAATATTTTTGGGTTTTATCACAAACCTCAATCGATTTCACTTGGATCTCCATCGATTTCATTCATTTTCACCTATTTTTTCATCGATTTTCTGCATTTTTTTTCTCGATTTACCCCAATTTCATCCATTTTTTTCACTTAATTTTTTTTTATGATGATGCGCCAATAGAAATTAACGCCGTAAAAATGATAATTCTAATAAATTTAATATCTCAGGGATAGTTTGTGTAATTTCTTAAACATGGGATGGGAGTTGTCAATGTAATTACATTGAATCTCAAGGGTAGTTGGGGTAATTCTCCCTTTCCTTTTTTTTCATTTTTTTTAAGGAATAGTGGTACTACTAATAATTTCTTCGTCCCGTTGCAAACGAAATATTTGCCATAACGGCTAGTTTATTTTTCAAAACAATTAAAACTCCTTCAATACCCAGAATCATATCATCAATTAAAGCATCAAGAAACAGTCCAAACATTCTTTTGGCATTCTTTCCATTTCACTGACATTAATTCGTCAAATCTTCTCTTCGGATTTCAGAATTTCGTGCTATCAACTCTCTCGGATCATTAATAATCAACGCTCATCTTCAATTTTTGGATTCGTAAATTCCTCTTGCAGTAAGAAAGAATCAAGAAATACAAAACCGTTACTGCATTGATTAGAATATATTTTTTGAAATTAAAATGGATCTTGGTTGCATAGATATGGGATGCGTTGAGAAACAAAGGAAAGAAACTACTCTTGAGAAAGATAACAGTCCGAAGGTGTCCGTAATGTCTGCTTCTAAGTCTGGAAAGGTACTTTTTTTTCAATTCTTGCAAGGAATTCTGTTTATATCTTTTGTTATATTCTGAATGGGTTCAATTTTTTTTTTCTCAATTTCCCACTTAGTTCAAGTTCTTTATTTTCTTGATTACATGTCGGAAAAGGGTTTCATGTTTTTTTTTTTCTTTTTGAGAAAAATTATCAAATTATTTAATTTAATTTAAAGTTTTCAATTGTCTTGAATTTGGATCGATTGTGTTGTATCGTTAAATTTTATTTAATTATTGAATCAGTTGCAAGTTTTTGAATTTCTTGAATAGGGTGGTTCTGTTTCAGGGGTTGGATTCACTTAGATGGATCCATTTTTGCTTGTTCTTTGTTGTAGCATCCGAAATTGATTTAATCATATACTATTCAAGTTTATTTCCTTAAAGAAAAATCTAAAGTTCAATCTTTCTTGTTTTTGCTTTATCACAGAGTAATAGGGGTAAGGATGCAGTTCGATCTAGCATAAATGCCTTAAACAAACTTACATCCCAAATCACGAAGCCTCCTCGTCGTAAAACCTCACCCCTCAATTGGATCCCTCGTAAAAAAATGGAACCTTACTTAAAAAGGAAAATCAAAATGCTACAAGAAGTAGATGGGATGCATTTGACTCTAGACGAGACTCTACACGATTCAAATCCTCACTACTCAAGAGTCTTAAGGGAAAAAATCGCAATAAGAGAAGCTGCTGAAAAATCAATGCAAGCTCGTAAAGCTGCAATGGTGGAAGCTTCTTGGTGTCGTATACTTCAAGCAGCCAGGATCGAAAGTAAAGAAGCAGAAGCTCAGTTGTCAAAAACAGAAGCTGCTGCTTCCAAAGCTTTAGAAGCAGCGAAAGCCGTAGGGGTTATTATGAATGAAGTATTGGAATCTTCGGAAATTATCCATTACAAAATCGAAGAAAATTTTGAAACTGCGTTTGAGGTTGATAAACAAGTAGCTGGTGCTGTGAAAGCTGCTTTTGTTAAGCTCGGGGATTGTCCTTCGATGAATAAAGATGGATTTAAAGATTTGTTGCGGAAAATAAGTGAGAACCCTGATCACGAAAATTATCTTGAATTTTCGGATTTCAATTCTGAATGTCAATCCAATGCTGGTTTGGAGCTTGACAAGAAAGGACAAGATACCGATATGTTTAATAAGGCGAATATTGTGGAAATGATGTTGGAAAGACTTCGATGTTTGAAAGAAAATGAACTTGCTTCTCTTGCAACTATAGTAGCTACTTGTGGGCTAAATGCTGCTTTAGCTGAATCCGAGGTTAACAACAAGCAGAAAGACGATGTAAAATCCAACATGGAAAAGAATGAGGGTCTTAACAAGCAAACTAGGAGGAACTCGATTGCAGAATCACAGGCGAGAAGGAGGGTCGATGCTGAACTTCCAAGCCTAGACAAGTTTCTAGTGAAAAAGTTAACTAGACTAGAAAGAGAGGTACTGGAGGCCAAAAATGCCCGTAAAAATGAATTTACGGAAACAAAGCTAAATGTGGTAAAAAACGAGGAAAATGCAGTTTCTCATGACCTTGGAAGTGTGCTAGTGAAGCATACTTCAAAGCTTGAGAAAGAGGTTGAAGAAGCAAGGATGAATAATTTAAAATCATCCGAAGTGAAAAACAAGAACAATCATAACAAAAAACAAGAGGTTTTGGAGATTCCTAGTCTAGATAAGTTCTTGGTGAAACGCTTGTCGAAACTCGAAAGGGAAGTCCAGGAATCGAGAAGTCGGAACTCTGCGGAGCCCACACAAGACAAAGAAAATGTGGACTTGAACAAAAAGGAAACAAATTATGAAAGTCTAGATAAAGTTTTAGTGAAGCATGTATCGAGGTTGGAAAGGGAGAAACTGGAATTTCGCGATGCAGGGGAGCAAATGGGAATGAAAGTGAAAGGAAAGGGAACAAATAGAGAATCAGAGAGTAGTGAAGGGAGTTTGGACCAAGTTTTGGTGAAGCATAAGTCGTCACGGCTAGAGAGGGAAAAGATGGCGGCGGCATGTGGGAGGGAGCAAGTAGATGATGATGACGATGGTATAATAAGAAGACACTACTCGGTTTCTAGAAGACAAGCTAGAGAGAAAGAGTTGCAGAATGCGTGGGGAGGCTTGAGTTTAGGAAACTCTATGATTCCTACTGTCTCTAGACTTGAACGAGACAAGGTAAGTTTCATTACATTACTAATGTCTTCTTGATTTCGCGTTTTACTCATTAAAGTCTAAGAAATGCTTGTTCCTTGTTATGTTTGTGCACTCATTATGTTGTTAGGCTGCTTGGATAAAAGCTGAAGAAGAAGAAAGGAAGAGGGAAGTGGAACAAGTATAGAGATTCAGCAGAAGACCATATTAAAAACATCAATCAGATTTTCTTTTTTCTAATATCAATACAGTTGTTGGTTGATGCATGTTTGTTGTTTCTTCATATTAAAAACAACAAGTTAGATATTCTTTTGTAAAAACAAGCAATGTTTTCTTTGAGTATGGAAAAGCTTATGAATTTCGTTTTCATTCTTTACTATTACTGTATTACTTTATTTTGTTTTCCTATGACTATGTGCTTTCTTTCTCGTGCATCTGTGAAATTCCTCCTACAAAAGGTAAGGTGTTCAAAATGACAGCAGATAAGATATTTTGCCTATTTCATTCCTTTTTCCCCCCCAACTTCTTTAACAGATTTCGGAATTCTTGTACATGAATTGAATTGTTATTGTCAGACTATGCAGATTACCATTCGAATTTGACTTGAATAGAATGTATTTACTTCTTTATTAATAATCCGTAATCAATAAAGAGATTTAGTGAATTTGATACTATGATTTAAAAAGTTCATGTCCAAAATCAAGTGGATGTGAATTTGGACTGATTCGATTATTATAAGATTCCCATCTATTTAATACAAGTAAATAATTATTATTTTTTAAATGTGAAGAAATTAACTAAAATTTGTAAGTTAAGGTGATGATTATGTATCTTTGAAAAACTTGTAGCAACAAATACATTGGTTTTGAGAATAGTTACATTCATTCTTCATTTTGTTTTCACGGTATCATATACCAAAAGGTTTTGAAAGCATTAATTATAAAATTCATCACTGGTTGTCAAGTACCAAATTAAAGAGAAGTTGAAGAATGCAAGAACGACTGAGTAGTGGTACTGGTCCCCTATATACCAGTCTACCTGGTTTGGTTGGTTTCTATTTCTACAGTAGGACCTCTAGCTACATATTATTTTTCAGAAATCAGAACCAATATATAATTAATTCTTCTAATCAGAGCAAGAAACAAAGGTACAATTCAATTCCCTTATCAAGATAGAGAAAAGGTACAATCCATCAAAAGCAACCCACTCACTCACTCACTCACTCACCATACCATAAGCGTGACTTCTCCTCCTCTGTTCTGTACAAAATAATTGAACAAAATTCAAGAAAATCATTTGTACAAAATACTCCTATTGATTTGACTTGACCATCCACTACAGCTGACTCTTTCTCCACTCTTCTTTAGTTTTTACTTATAAATTTTCAGTTTCCACTTTTCACCTCTTAATAACTCCACTCTCTCTCTCTCTCTCTAAAATGGCTTTTCCAGCTTCTCTCTTAACCTTCCTCCTCCCAGTTCTCTTCTCTTTTCCTTCTGCACTCTCCACAAATTCTGAAGGTAAATTTGACTTCTTTCTAATTTTGGTCCATTCTTTTTCTACTATCTTGGAATACATATTCAATTTGTATGCGCATATCTAGTTTTTCTTGTTTTCTTTTAAAGGGTTTATTTATTGATGAGATTAAGAAGAACCCATCTCAAAAAGTTGTTATCTTTAGCTTCTTTGATCTTCTTTTTACTCTTTAGAGAATAAACAATAAAGTGCCTTTTGAATTTGCTTTGTGCAGGAAATGCCTTACATGCTTTGAGAACCAGGCTGTCTGATCCCACTAAAGTTCTTCAAAGTTGGGATCCCACACTTGTAAATCCTTGTACCTGGTTTCATGTTACCTGTGACTCTAATAATCATGTTGTTCGATTGTAAGGTTTTCGATTGTCTTTGTTATTTGATTGCAATTTCGACTGCTGTTATTGTTGAAATTTGTTGTTCATGTGAATTTGATTCTAGGGATTTGGGAAATTCTAACATTTCTGGGATCCTAGGTCCTGAGCTGGGTGAACTGAAGCACCTTCAGTATCTGTAATTCTCTAAACACTGCCTTGATTGATTGATTGATTTACTACTGGATATCATTGTGCATATTAAATATATTAGCACATAACCCCTCAAATTCATGAACTTGTAGCATTTGGATCCCTCCTGTCCATACATTAAGTAGCATATACATGCACTCACCAGTCATGGATAATCGGAGGGTTAATTGTGTTCTAGAATCTTCATAATAACTACGTCTACATTGATGATGGAGGGAGGGGTATTTTCTGATTTCTGAAGTGAATTGCAGGGAACTTTACAGAAACAGCATAGAAGGGAAAATACCAGAGGAGTTGGGGAATCTGGAGAAACTTATTAGCATGGATCTTTATGGAAACAAATTCAAAGGGAAGATACCGAATTCGTTTGCTAAACTCAAGTCTCTTAGATTCTTGTGAGTATATATAACAACAAAATCCTTCTAAACAGTTTCTTGTGTTAGTTGAACCTAAAAATACTTTTAATTAATGGCACAGACGGCTAAGCGATAACAAACTTACTGGATTGATTCCAAGGGAACTCACCAATCTCTCGAACCTCAAGGTTTTGTAAGTGAAAAGTGAAATGGGAAATGGTTGTTCTTGGTTTTGATTGACTGACCCTTATGTTTGATTCTTAATAATGTAGTGATGTCTCTGGTAATGATCTTTGTGGAACAATACCAGTTGATGGCCCCTTCGGAAATTTTCCTATGGAAAGGTATAATTACAAACATAAATTTTTGTTTCTTAGATATGGAATTAATAATTATACCCACCAATTTGATACTATAACATTAATAGACCTCTTCTTTTTTTTATTTGCAGTTTTGAGAACAACAGACTGAGTGGACCTGAGCTGAAAGGGTTGGTGTCATATGACTTTGGATGCTAAGGAAGGAGATTTAATTGCACAAAAGATTATATAGGATGTTACATAAGACAGCAGTTTATTGATATCTTTATCCTTGTAATATGAATGTTATTGTAAAAGCTCAAAACTTACAGCTTAAATTAAAGAAAGTAAATCAAGAAAGACATTTGTCCTACAATTGATATCAGAGCCAAGATCAGGGATTCAACTCCAAGTGTGGGGCAATCGCCGATCGCTAGAAGGTGATTGTTAGCCTCAGTACAGTTTTCCTCGTGATGGAGGGGACGAGGTGCGGCCATGCAGAGTCTAAACGTGATGTTGGGATTGCTACACAAGTGCTCAGTCCTACTAAAATCAGCATCTCTTATCCTTGACTTCTCCTTAATTATAGAGTGCAGATTCACTATAGTATAAGATCATATTTTGATCTTTTCCACTCTCAAGTGAAATAAAAATGGTGGACTGCATCCCTTTTCAGGCAATTTTTCTTTGAGGATAATTGTCAATCCTACCTTAAGATTTAGGAGTCGATCAGACCTCAACATATCTGCACGAAAGATTACAACCTAAACGACATGAATCTTCTCTGTTCTGTTCCAAATATACAAAAATGAAAATAGAGAGAAGGTTTATTGCGAAAGTTACTTACCTTTTGATATGTGCAGTCATGAACCATCATTAGCTTCAAACTTAGCAAATAAGAGTGTTCAGCCTAAATTCTCAAATTTAACAAATTAGTTTCACAATTTCGGAGCCGGGTTATTGACAGCTACAAGTGCAAACCAATATCTATCAAAACTTTATTTTCCAAGAAGGCGAATGCATACGAAGAGAAAATTCTCCCTTTTCATTACTAAATGTACTGTACTCAGTATATAACTTGAAAAATGATCTGAAACTCTAACAAATATGAAATATGTAAAACTGATTCTATAAATCTTCCTCTTCCAAGCAACTAACACTGTCAACACCTATCTATTCGATTTCCTGCATTGTTCACCAAGCATGCTTCCTTTTTGTTTCAATTATTTGCTGCAAATTGCGCAGTTTATTCCTCCTAAGGCATATTGTGACACATCTTCTCGAGTTGTATAGGCCAATCTTCCCCAAGTATACGAGGATTTGATTCCATTGCAACACGGAAATCGAGATTATTTGCACACTTTGGTTGCATCTGTCTTTGAGCAAATCTACCAGGTAACATCCTATTATTCAATCCAGATACCATTTGATTATTATTCAACTGTCCCCCAGGAACACAAGGATCTGTACACCGAGATCCAGCAATACTTATACAAGGCTCGATTATTCTTTTCAAGTACACATCTAAACTATTATTTAACAAATTAGCACAATCCATAGAAATTCCAAGTCCCTCTGAATCCAACTTCTTCTGCAAACGACTCATTAAAGATCTCGTATCAGGTAACTCGCCACTACTTTGACAAGTCTCGGAAAAACTTCTCTCTGTAAAACCACAATGAGGAGTTTTACGAAAACTATCCATGTTCATGGAAACACCGAGAGGAGCAGTAACCGAAGCCCATCTTCTAATAATAGAAAATTGTTCAACCTCTTCACCATCTTCAACATTTGGAGGCCTGCTACATAGAGAGTGCAACTCTGTGGCACTTTGTTGTTCGTGTATTCTTGAAACTGTTTCTTCAAATGTGATACTAGGACTCTTACCCAGAGGACCAAGAGGGCTCGGACGATCCCTGAACTTTCGGTCTCGATTCACGGGAGACCTACATTTGCGAGGAGACTGAGGAAATGAATCACCGTAAAGAGATTGCAAACAGTTCTTTTGGTAACCATTTGCAGCTTTGACATTGAGTTTATCAACTTTTTGAGGAGGGGTTTTGGCCTGACATGCATTGTGGATTATAGATCGAATAAGTCGATTATGAAGGGGGAGATTTTCTCTCCCAATTGTTCGTATGCAGCTCTTATCAAAGTCGGCTTTGTTAAGCTTGAAACCCAAAAATCTCTTCAACTGATTGAAGTACTCTTCTGCTCTTTGATGACCAATCTTTCGATAAATAAGACCTTTCAGCTCTCGTGTATCTACACGAGTGAAATTATTTTCGGCCACCATTTTGTTTGAACTGCTTAACATCAAAAGTAACAGATCCTAATCAATACTACAGTAAATAATATATCAAGAACAACTGCCAATCCCATCATCTCAAATTCAGCTGACTAACCCACAATCCACAAGTTAATAGTACATATTATTCTTCTAATGTTTAGAATTTTTAGAGAGCACAAACCATACAAGGGGATCAGCTCAATTAACATATTGCCAAAATTCTTTCGTACTAAATTAATAACAAGATCAAATTTTTATGGTCGGAAATGAAATTAAAATTCCTCATCTTGATTAAACAAAATTTCATAATCAAAGGGTAAAGAGACGACATTTGATCGAATTCGGCAGCATCATCAACTTCAAAATTTGAAGACGAAAGAAAAGACAGAATTAACAAAAATCAAAACTTTCGTGGCAATCAATCCAAACCCATTTCAATTAAGATTGAAATTACAAATCCGAGAATTCAATTATAAGTATTAAGCAAGAGAGGAATTTAACAAAAAATAATGGAATCATAAGTTCACGTGAATTTGATTGAATTTTCAATCGAAATTAGGGCAAGAAAGAGAGAGAAATTGACCTGGTTCCGGAGAGTTGAGGTTGAGCCTGGAGTTGAATTTTCTTTAGTTCGGTTTGGGTCCTCAATTTAAATGGACGGCCTGTCTCTCTATGTTTCTACTAATAGTTCGTTTTGTTTAGGTTTCCTTTTATATCTTGGGCTTTCTACTTGGTACTCAAATTTAGACACCCTTCAAAAAAATGTCACATATTAAATTGTTGACCAATGAGGACAAGAAAAATAGTTTAAACTTTTGTAACTAAATCATCCCCTAGTAATGTACTCTTCCAAACTATAAAATTGGCATCATTCTTTGGAAGATGAAAGTACATTTAAGTAACTTGCGGTCGGAATTTCTTAAAAGTTATTTACTAAAATTTAATAAAACAATAATGTATTGACTGCATGAAGGGAGCTCGTAGTTATATATTACTCGCTCTAAGCTCTTTAGACCAGACGGCTTTCTCTTTCTTTTTTGGTCATGAAGAACAAGGAAGCAAAGAAAAAGAATTAAGTCAAATCCTCGAGCAATAGATGTCGAACATACTCAGGAGGATCCTCCCACTTCAAAATCTCTCTATCGTTTTGATGACTCTTACTTGGAAGAGCTTCATGCGCTTGCTAGCTTATACTTGAGAGTTGAGACGACGATAAATTCATACTAAAAATTTGCTTCGAAATAATGAAGCGATAAAGGAGTGTCCTTCTCAACTATTGCCCAAGCTTTCTGTATATATTTGATCTTAGCTCTCGTTTGATACCCGCAAATGCAAATCTTAGTACCCTGAATCACTCATGCACCACTAATTACTTCAAATTCAAGTACAATTCTAACTTCAACTCCACAAATCAACAAATGATATTCTTTTTTATCATTAATTCACAATTACGGAATACATATCTTATGTACATACTACAATTTAATCAAGATCTAGAATATCATAACTGAACTGAAACATGTCGGAAAGGTCGATCATGTTGGACGGATGAGTAAGAGCATCTCCCATGGTCATCCCTATTTTTTTCACCAAATCCTATATTTGGTGTAATGGAGATGAGTTGATCTCCCATGGTTAGCACACCATTTCACCATTTCACCATTTTTGGTGAAAGAATGGTGTTTTTGGCCTCCCATGGTTTTCATCAAAATTTACACCAAATTATAAAATAATAATATTTCACCATTTCACCATTTTTAGAGAATAGGATTTGGTTTGATCTCCCATGGTATTTCACCAAATGTGTCACCAAATAATAAATTTGATGTTTATCATAATTTTATTTCATTAAATTTTCAATACAATATTATCAATTTTAAAGTGTTATTTACAATTACAAATCATTTTTAAAAGTATTAAATTTTTATAACTATGTTAATTAAATTTTATGCTATATAAGTTATGAAAAATCATTATACAATTAACTCAAAATGTTATACATATAATAAAATCATAACATAAACATTTTCATAATAACTTGCATAATTAAACAACATTACAAACTAATAAAGAAAAAAAACATTGCAAAACGAAATAATCGTAACTCATTACAAAACATCTCACTCATCATCGTCATCATCACCTATTTGGCTACGTTTATCCCACAAGTGTGCAACCAGTCTTCTTCTTAGTTCATTGTGCTCTCCTTGATTTATCAAATTCCGATGCCGGCCAGTCTTCTTAGTTCATCGTAACTCATTATGTTGTTTAATGTTGTTTAATTAAATGTGTGTTTCATTAAGGAGTTTGTCGTCATATATTTTATTTTCATGTATTATTTAGGTTTAATAATATAAATGTAGCTTATTTTCGTTTTATTAACAATGTATTTCATTAAAAGATTTGTTGCCGTTTATTGAATTTTAATTATTAATGATAATTAGTGTATTTATTTGATAAAAATCAATAAATTAATTGATTATTATACCTAAAAATATAGAATTAATTAACAATAATGTAAAGAATATTTATTTTTACTAACAATAATTTTTTATTAATAATAATTAATGCATATATTTAATAAAAGCCAATAAAATATTTAAAATATAGTTAAATACATATAAATCATAATAAACATGTCAATACGTTGCTAATCATGCAATTAGATGCTAATTAATCAAATAGGGACAATTACACCAAATCCTATTTTTTTTCCTATATTTGGTGATAAATATAGGATTTGGTGTAAAAAATGGTGAAATGGTGGAATGGTGGGAGATGTAAATTCCTTCACCAAAAAATTTGGTGTAAAAATAGGATTTGGTGAAATGGTGCAATGGTGGTTGACCACCATGGGAGGCTAAAAAAAAATCCCTATATTTTTTGATGTTATGGTGATTTAGTGATTTAGGATGGGAGGCTAAAAACATCTAAATTAGGTGAAAAAAATAGGATTTGGTGTACCATGGGAGATGCTCTAAGTTTTGGCTAATTTAAATACTCTTATAATATGGTATCTTCTAAAGTTGTCTGGACCAATCTTCCCCAAATATACGAAAATCTAATTCCGTAGCAGAACGAAAATCCAGTACATTTGCACACTTTGGTTGTACTAATCTTTGTCCAAATATTCTAGAAGCTGTCTGTTGGCCAGGGTTTGTCCTGTGACAGAAGCCCAGGTGTGGGTGAAGTTATAGTCAAATGTCGTAGGCGCTTGTGAGTACGAGTATTCCTTCTAACAACAATTGATTTTGGGTTAAGTGGTTGAGCATGAGGTGCTATACTTTTCAACTCAATCCAGACATCATGTGCTCAACGACTGTCTCCTAATACGAGGAACTCTACACCGTCCTATACTAACTACAAAGCTCAATTAATACTTGTGATCTTTGATGCCCAATCTCTTGATAGATAAGGTCTTTCAGCTCTAGTGTGTCCACATGAGTAAAATGATGGTTGGCCAACATCTTATTTAAACTTCTCCACATCAAAATCACCTGATCTGAATCTTTAATGTCCCATTGCATTGATCCTTTCCTATCAAATTGAAAACAAGAATTAAATTTTTATTTGTATGGAGAATAATTTCATGACAAATAAGACTTTGAAGTTTATTTTTCAAAGACACAACCATTCATCAGAATTTCGCCGACAAAAAAGAAAATACAGATATTCAGAAAAAACACAACTATTATAGCCATCTGCCCCCATTTCACATTAGGTTTGAATAATAAAAAAATTCTATTAAAAAAGAGTGAGAGGGCTACAAAGACCCAAAATAACAAATAATAGTGGAATCATATTAGAGCATAGTTCACATTGTATGCTAAATCAAGAACCCAGAAATTGAATTGAATTTTCAAAGAATATTAGTGTAAGAAATAAGAGAAACCAACCTGGTCCCAAAAAGTAGTAATCGACCTTAGAGTTGATTGATCTTATTTTGAATCCATAATTACCTCATCGACAATGGCCTGTCTGTAATCCCGTTGAGACTATTTCTGACAAAAAACTAAATTGAGGGAAAGAACAAAGCCAAAGAGAAAAAAAATCCCAGATCCACTTTCACATATTTCAGTTCTCTCTAATGTATGATAACCAATTAATACTTCTGTCGCTCTTGAGTTATCCCACCAGATTTTATTTATAGTTTCGTTTATTGTTTCTCCACGTAAATCACAAATTTGGTAATAAGGTCATCTGTGATATATTTTGCAGTGACTGCCCTTCAAATATTTATCAGTAAAACACCAAAATCTTCTTTCGGTTAGCACGAGCTTTGATAACTAGGTAGGTTTTCATGCATAGTCAATTATGAGTCAATAACAATAACAATAACAATAAAAGAACATTTCATTAAATCTGCAATTGCCCAAACAGATACAAAAGAGAACTTAAACTGGTTCTATTAATCTTCATCTTATCCTACCGATAAAAAAGGAAAAAGAAGATAACTCCCCAAGAAAAACGAGCATTAATTGCCAGAAGTTGTGATCTTTGCTTCCTCGTCTACACTCATGAATGCTCAATTGTCCGAAATGGTGGGGCTTGACCAAATTTCAAAATGTATGCAGTTTCATAAGCAGGGCGCAGTGGCAATATCACTTGAGCATCAAGATAAGCATCACATGAAAAACACCACACTGAAAGGTCACTGTTTCAAATTATTAAATAAAAGTCACAATCAATCAATGTAAAGAAATAAAGATAAGAACAAAAAAAGAAAAAAGGGAACCAAAAAAAGTTGGACCGAGTATTCAAACAGAGAAGAAAATGAAATAAATAATAACCTGTAGCTCAGTGCCAAACCATGATTAATCTGTTGATAATGCTCTAGCATGTGCTTGTTTACGAATCGGCTGCAGAGGACTTCTTTGCAACACAAGCATAACCAGTTCTCCTTTGGATGTTCACACCTTCATAGCATTTATGTTTTTTTAGTTAATAAGACGTTTTCAGAACGACAAATAAAAATAATGATGCGACAAACTTAATTCCCAGATCTAATAAGGGAGTGCAAGCCAATAATTCAAACTCAAGGGTCCGAACATTGGACAATTTAAAGATAACAACTACAGTGGAGAATATTAGCATTCCCCACTGATAAATATAGCATTAGAGTCATGTTCATTTAAAAATTAAGCTTAAAATTATAAGTCCCAGGGTGAGAGCATAAAGGATCATATTTAAACGGGAAGACAAGAGATGTCATTGTAAATTCAAGATTTAAGTGTTATTTTGATTCAAGTGCACCATGTTAATTCCTTTTCTTGCAAGGAAACATGGGAGAAAATTTACATCTAACTGAGGGTAATATGTCCTAGTTGAACTTCTTGAGTGAAATCAAGATGATAATACAATCTTATACTGCATAAAAACAATAATTTGTAACAAAATTTATGCTAAAAGAAGCTATTGGGATCTTGAATGGAAACCAGCATATAATCAACTCAATTTCGGATAAATAAAGTCCCAAACTGCAAGAAAACCTTCTTCATTATTTGCATTAAATTTCCATGTTTCACAAGCAGGTCAGGCAAATCTCATGAACCACAACATACGATCCCACACTACTCAATTTCGACTTTGAAGCTCAATCAATTCTGAATATGACCAAAATCCAAATAAATATGTACATTTTCTACTTCATTTTTTTTTATATAATTAGCTATCATCACTATTCAAAATGACCCCAAAACACAAATATCACAGTAACTGCCACGTATACGTATGTGAATTATGTATGAGGAGTTGAAAGGGGGACTAGGGTTTAAGGAGGCAGACCTGTTGCAAGGAGTGCCAGGGCTTGGGATGTGGGTTAGATCAGAAGTTAGTGAATCCAAATGATCGCAGTGGGTTCGGGCCTCGACCCAGCCCGATTCCGATCCGTATAACATCAATTCCTCATTCAATTCGACGTCTTCTTCACGTATAACTGGAAGAGAAGAGGACGATGAAGCTTTATTGGCCATCGATCTGGTTGTTTGATGATTGAATGAGTAAATTTACCCCCCAAATTTTCTTTTTTACAGTCAATTTCTCATTTCATTTCTGTACTATTTATTGACCTAAAAGAGTACTTGAACCGACATATATTTTGATTATTCGAAGAAGTAAAACATTTCCCCTTCTAAATCTCATTTAGAGTTTCAAAAAATGGCTATTAAAGTCCCACCGATACAGTTCTAAAAAAAAAAAAAATCCACTGATAAAAGGTACTCCTTTCGTTTAAAAATTTAATTAAAACATTTGATCTTTTCACATAAATTAAGAAATTTAATAATTAGTCAATTTTTTAAGATAAAATATTAAATAAATCTTTTTAATGATTTATTTAATTAAAATGATTGATCTTTGCGCATTCTACTTTATTGTGTAAACATATGAGTAAGAAAGGATAAATGTGCCAATTAATTTGCAACGCATAGAGTAAGTAGAAGTTTTGCATTCTGAAAATTAATAAACACTCGAAGAAAATCGAGATGAGATAGAATACCACTGGAAACATGATACATATATCATTTCTTTTATTCTTTTATAGTAGATACATATATCATTTCAAGTTCAACTTAAATATATTTATTAAAAATTTACTCCTAAATTTAAAAAATAACAGGAACATACGTAATTTATATGCTTCATACAATTTATTAATTAAATAAATGACTCGAAATTTATATGATACCTAAATTTAGTAAAATTTAAGTTAAATACATTTAATTTTCTTATATTAATGTATTATTTTATCGAACATGATGTAAACTTATACTAATAGATGATTTGATTTTGTGCAAAACATGTCAGATACACCTCTAGTTGTGTGTCCGAGACTTGTCCTTCAGGTTCATTAATTCTTTTATTTTGAACATATTATCTAATGTGTAAGATATTTATAGAGATTGTTTAAGATAAATTCATGTCCCTAGAAGGGTATTCATTATATTTAAAATTAGACTCTGTTATTTTGAAAATATATGCGCATCATAATTCATAAGTAACTCAACATAAACAACATTATATTAGCTCTTATTTATGTTTCTATTATCTAGAAAACCAGTACTTGCTTTAAAATGACAAAAGAAAGGTTTGAGTGTAATTTTTATATACTGTCCCGAAGAAGAAATTCAAAATGAACTGTCATTATAATTTATACATTATGTAGGATTTAGGAGTATTTTCCTAATTTTTTAAAGGATTTTTTTCTAATTAGCCTTAGTTTTTTAATTAACCTCGAAACGATAGTAACGAAAGTCGAAATTACCCTCAAACCTAGGGTTTGGGTCTGCTAATACATATAAATAGAGTTTCTACAGCTGCTTGGCAAAACCACCTGCAGCTTTCATTGCTTTCAAAAGGATTCTTCGGCGGCTTCCGATAGAGGAGAAGATGGGTCACTCTAACATCTGGAACTCTCACCCTAAAACCTACGGCCCTGGATCCCGCACATGGTATCTACACTCTTCAATCGCTATTTCAATTTCCAATTGCTCTTTAATATTGTAGATTATTTTGATTTGCTTATCCTTTATTCATAATTTCAAATTGTGGAGCTCGTTTTGAAGGTAGAATAGTAATCTGATGATTCGTAGTTAAAAAGGGGTTAAGTTAGAATTTATTTTCACTATTACATCGCATATTAACAATTGGGATGGAATTTTTAGTCCTCTTTAATAATAGGATGTGCAATTAGTTTTTATTTTCATCCTTTTGGCTTTGGGATTTGGTTTTCCAACTATATTCTGTAACCATTGATTATGATAAAAGCAGTACATGGAAGATGCTTGGAGTTGATTTGATTGAATGATATGAACTAGAATCTGATTTTTAGTATAGAGTTGGGGATTTATTTCATCATTGTTTATGTAATACTGGAAAAGGCTTTCTTTCTTTGGGGTGCACCTTCCTCTCTCTAATAGTATTCATTTTCTTCTCATAATAAATGGATTGAATTACAAATCGCAACTACTCCTTTTTCACATGCTTAGTGCTGGATTTATTTCATGTTTTTAGTTTTGGGTGTTGATGTTGTTTTGTTTTGACAGCCGTGTTTGCGGGAATCCCCACGGGATTATTAGAAAGTATGGGCTGATGTGCTGCAGACAGTGCTTCCGCAGCAATGCCAAGGAAATTGGCTTTATCAAGGTAAATAACTACCTTAATTTATTTTTCGCATTTACATCAATTCCACGGGATTCATTATCTGCGTGTTAAAAAGGGCTATATTTTTTGTCAATATAGATTGTTGTAATTTTTTTTAAATGTGTATATGTCAATTTGCAGTCCACACTTAGAATGATTATCATTTCAAGTATGTATATTCCCTTTCTGATTTACTTTTAATGTTTGCAGTATCGCTGAACTGTTGATGCTCCTGCATAGATGAGAATTGTTACCCATGGGTGCTTATGAAGAGCTAATTCTCGAATCATTTTGTCTAGTTTATTTTATCAGAGATTGGTTTAATGTGGATGGTTGTTCTACATTATGGTTGAACTTTATTTAATTGGTGAACCAACTACTTATATACTCTTATTTTCGTAATGAGTTGTTCTGTTTGCTACATATATTTTCTGCGGTAATGCGATTCTATTAAGTGCCTTTTCGTCATTGCAGTTTATTTCTTTCTTAATGTTATATACTACTTCTTTAATTATGTTAGACCTTTCACTTTACTCCTGATCATATGTTGGATATAGGAGTATAGACAGTAACCCTTCAATCATTCAATGATTCTGTTAGTAAGAGTTGCAAGTTGATTCTATTGACCCTATTAGTCTTTCTGCTGCATCTAAACCTATTTTTTTGCTCAACATACCCATTGATTTATGATGTTGTCTAGAGAGGAGGACTTGTCCTTGTTCTGATGATAAAATTGGGGCGATCTTAGAGTTTTTGAGTTCAAATCCTTCCTGAATTGTGGGTATTTTTTTAGTTTAATACTACTATTGTTAGTTAAATATTTTTTGTGATTGTTAGACAATTTTTATGATATGCTAGTGATCAAAATGGAATGATAAATTCACTGTTTAAATAAATGAAAATTAAGATGTTTCATTAGGGTTCAGTAAAATATGGCCAAAAATAATTAGATTACAGTAAGATTTTTTATTGTTTGAAAACAAAGCTCATTTTCTCTACATTATCACAAAGTTCACCTTTCTAAAATCTCTTGTATGGAATTGAGGGTATGGAAAATTGAAATTATGTAGTTATATTGAGTTCAACTAAAACGATAAGAAATTTTCAGTGAATTATGTAGCGCTTTTGTGAATGAAAATAAGTCAGATACTTTTTAAATCGTTTGATTTTTGTAAAATTGTAACTTGCAAAGTTAGTTGGGCTTGAGCCAAAACGATTCAACAGGTTTTGGATAAATGAAGAGGGCCAAACCCAAATGAAAAAGAATTGATTCTGTTTATAAAAATTAATGCTGTAACACGTCTTATAAAAGAATCACTTTTTGAGTTAATTAAAGAAGTGCACCCACGTGAAGTCACTCCTACAGTGAACAATCAAATCATTTTATATTATAATTCTTTGACTTAATTTTTCAGGAAAAATATAGGGCCTGTTTGTTTGGCGTTTCGGAAAGTAGTTTGGGAGAGTAGTGAAGGTTTGTGAAATAATCTCGATTTGCGTAATGTTGTTTGTTTGGGTTTTGAGAGAATGGTTTGAGAAATAAAGTAGGTGTAGGTTTTTTTGGAAGAGTTGGGTTGTAGGTGTAAGATGTGTAAGACTTTATGTCAAATCATGTTTGTTATGTGAGATAAATTGTGTAAGAGATAGGTTACTTTATGTCAAATCAAAGTAGAGTTTGTATAGGTTTTGTTTAGAGATAAGAAAATTGTTGTTTGTTTGGCTTTTGAGAGAGTAGTTTGAGAAAATTAATGGATGAAAAATTTATTTCGGAAAATAGAAAACATGTTTGTTTGGCATTTCCCAAACACGAAAAAATTTTGGGAAACGCCAAACAAACAGGCCCATAGAGCTCTTTTGTGTTGGCATCAAATCATGCTTCCATTATATTTTAAAGTGAACATGTGAACTAATTTCTTCCTCCAAGATGAAAAATAAAATAAAAAAATTTGTAAATATTTCGTTGTTGTGAACCATGATTGGTACAGTGAAAGAGGTTAGTTTCTCAAAATTCAAGATTAGATCGAATTTCTGTTCAAAGAGATATTGTCTTAATGTGTCTGACACGCCTCAAAAGGAATTACATCAGGTCTAAGACCTGAAACCCTTGGTAAACAAAAAAGAAATATTTCATTGTTGTGGAACACTTTTTGGTAATTTTGACATCCCTACCAAAATTACTATTTTTTTTATATTCAGTTGATAATTTGACTCTATTTATGGAGTGAAAACTTTTTATATATATTTTCAACGGTATTGAGTTATTTTTATTTTTCTTATCTAGTAGTGACAAATGAAATTAGATTGCCGATTATTCCATTATTCTCAATAAATTCTACTTTTGAAACTGAAGAATTGAGATTTATTTAAAAAAAAAATTGAGAATGAAGTGTGTCCTAATATTATACTTCTATATAACTATTTAGAAGCATCGATCTTTTGTGATCGAAAATACAGTGGGCCTTGTTTGATTGGCGTTGCTCAAAATTATTTCGTGTTTGAGAAATACCATACAAACATGTTTTATACTTTTTGAAATAAATTTTCCACCTCTTAATTTTCTCAATCTACTTTCCCAAAAGTCAAAAGTCAAACAAACAACGGTTTTCTTATTTCTAAATAAAACTTATACAAACTCTACCCATATTTGACATAAAATAACTTATCTCTTACACAATGTATCACACATAATAAATATGATTTGACATAAAGTCTTACACTTACAACCTAACTCTTCCAAAAAAATATACACCTAATTTATTTTTCAAACCACTCTCTAGAAACTCAAACAAACAACATTACGCAAACAAAGATTATTTCACAAACCTCCACTACTATGTATCCCAAACCATTTTCCCAAACACCCAAGAAACATGCCCAGTACATAATTTTGTGCTTATCCTATAAATCTAACTACTAGGTTAGGTACCAATGAAAATAAAGAGACTTTTATAATTGCTTTTTATGGGGAATAAGCAGTTGGAATGATCGATCAGTTAGAACTTAAAAACACTATATACTATATAGTATGGTATCATTCATCTTTTGAGTTGGCGATATCACTTTTGATTGATTCCTTCCTTTGGCTTTTATATAATACTAACAAACATGACTTAATGATTATGATTATCATCATACTTTAAGAGTCTACTTCAAGTCTCAATTTTTTGCAACCGCCTCCATTTCCTTTTCTTAATCAACCCTTGCATCATTGAATACAATTTCAACACATGTAAGTAGTGCATGTACTGTATGGTCAAATTCAAGTTATTGATAACAAAAATTTAATACTATATTTAGATCAAATTTAATCTGCCTATTTTTATTTTCAGCACATTAATTAATTATGTGATTGAACATTAATCCTTCTTAAGATAATAATAATAGTGAATTACACGATTAATCTACATGCAATTTACTGCATGGGTGCATGATGGGTCGTCTTCAATATATCTCGAGAACTTTGTCCTTGTTAAATAGGAAGTTGTATAATACTTAATAAAATAATCCAAAGTTTGCTTGAGTCAGCTTTAAACCATGCTTTATTAAATAAGCAAATAATAATCCAAGCCTATAAATATATATTGCCATGAATCTCAAAGGTTCGGTTCGGTTCGGTTCGATTCGATTTGGTTAGTCAGTGGACTATGTCTGATGCTGGTGGTCCCAATATTGTTCAAAGGCTCACTACTACTCTATTATTCAATTAAACTGTCAAAACTTTGGCACTGACATGATTTTCATTTTTTACTTGCCTAGACCAAAGGATCCAAAGTTTACACGATCTATACTATACCCACCTAATTATGCTAGAAAACTTCGATCACATGAAAAAACAAGATAACTTATAGTAATTAATTAGGGAAATATTGTTATTTGATTTCGACTTTTTCATATATACCTAGTGATCAATCCACGAATTTAAGTAAAAATATTGCATGTACATTCTTTATATGATAAATTAAATCACTTTTTTTTTTAAATTATTACCTATATATATATATATATACACAAGACAGGACAGGACTAATTAGTATAGCCATGCCATGCATGTCCAAGTTGCAGAGATTTGCCCAAGTATCAAAATATGGCAACTGTGTCGTCTGTATTCATTGAATTGAACAGGTACATAGAGACATAGAGTACGTTTTTGTTTTATTGATAGTAATATATAATAGTAATTAAGAAGAAAGACAAGAGTTGAAACAGTCATCGCTGAGGTTCGACAAAACCTTTCTTTTTCGACACAACATAGCTTCTATGTAATGTGTATGCATGTATAATTAAAATCTGAGTAAATCGCGCTTTTGGTCCTCTGGGTTAGTTTTTGCACTTTCGTCCCTTTTAATTTTTTTATAGTAGATTCGTCCCTCTTATCAATGTAGGGTAACATATTCGTCTCTCTTATCAATATAGTGTAACATGTTCGTCTCTCTTAAATTTTTCATAGCGGATTCGTCCCTCTTATCAATGTAGTGTAACACATTAGTTCCTTTTAAATACAAAATACATCACTTAAATTCAAAAATATATTCTAAAATGGACGAAAGTTGATGTATTTTGGATTTAAGAGGGGACGAACGCATTATACTACATTGATAAGAGGGACGAATATGCTACAAAAATTTAAGAGGGACGAAATACATTGATAAGAAGGACGAATCTGCTACAAAAAATTTAAGAGGGACAAAAATATAAAATTTAGCCTATAAGGAGGACCAAAAATACTATTCACTCTTAAAATCTTATAGAAACTAAATTTAGGATTAAGTTATTACAAGTTTGGTCATCAAATATTTTACGGCAAGGCAGCAAGTGCATGCCTACTATATACCATATACAACTTGATTAGGATAAACACCACTCATGGTCCTTCCTATCATTAACTTTTTACATAGTTGTCCCTTTTTTTTTTTTTTTCTCACGTTAGTCCCCATTATGAATTAGTTGTTTCACTTTGGATATTTACAAGTGGTCTTAGTGTTACACTTTAGTTCCTCATAAAATTATTTTATATCAATTTAGTCCCCCGTAAAGCTATTTCTTTATCAATTTAGTCCCTCATAAAACTATTTTGGCAGTACTTTAGTTCACCTTGTACCACCTGAAAATGACCAAAGTGAAACAAATTATTTTGTATCAATTTAGTCCCCCATAAAACTATTTCTTTATCAATTTAGTCCCTCATAAAACTATTTTGGCACTTTAGTTCACCTTGTACCACCTGAAAATGACCAAAGTGAAACAAATTATTTTGTATCAATTTAGTCCCCCATAAAACTATTTCTTTATCAATTTAGTCCCTCATAAAACTATTTTGGCACTTTAGTTCACCTTGTACCACCTGAAAATGACCAAAGTGAAACAAATAATTCATAGCGGGGACTAATGTGGGAAAAAAACATAAGAGGTACCACTCTGTAAAAAAATAATGATAAGAAGGACCATTAATGATGTTTACCCAGCTTGATTAATTAATACATGTATACATTATTTAATTACTTTTTGGATCATGTTACTATATATAACACATTAATTATTTTGTGTATGGTTCCGTCGTCGATCTGTCATAGATCTAGTTTCATATGTGATTTTTTTTTTTAAAAGTCAACCCCTCCATTTTATATACCGTACGTAATTTTCCCATGTTCAACTTCCGAAATTATGAATATAATTAATATTGAGGTAACCAAAAATTAAAAGTGACTTTTTATAAAACAAGAAAAACGCCATTAATTCCACAACGATGCGTAATGCTTAAATTCTCCTACAACAAGGCCCACCAAATTAATTACCATGCATCATAGGATAAAAACTAAAACAAGAATATTATATATAATATATGTGTTTGCTATAAATTTGACACCGAATGCCTCGATGTGCAAATGGCTCGATATGATGTGTAATGAGTGCGGGCGTGCCAATGTTTGTGCGTGCAAACATAACGATATAAAATTGGACATCTCGATATCAATGTAAACTACAATGTAATGTCCTGATAAGGACATGTTGATATCAATGTAAAATGCCCTGATAAGGCTGACTTCTAATCAATTGATTGCGGCAGAGTAGGCAAACACTACCCCTAGTTCTTTTCCATGCCTGCCTGGCCGCAGGACTTAAATAATTTATGATAACCTTTCTGATGTGCCAAAGTTTCCCAGCCAATCGATGGCTTACTCAGTGTATCGATGAATCAGTAAATGAGTTGACAGTCAATCAGTTTAATATGTAACTTGACTTTAAAGACATAAACTAATGCATCAATGAAAATCCGTTGACGTGAAGCATACTTCAACAAAATCAAGAGATATGGGCCAAATACTTCTATTAATTGAATTGTAAAATAAACATATGAGTCTTAGCCTACAATGAGTCCCCCGATTTACAAATATTACAAAGCATGCAAAAATAAACAGTCTCCTGTATTGGCATGCATCTGCCAAATGAGTTGATAATTTAAGTTCTGAAAAAATACTCCTTGATTGGCAGGCAGACCCGCCAAATGAGCTGATGACATAAGATAGTGCAGCTTGTTGACAGAAAGTAACATTGATGACAGAGAACCATCATCAATGGGTCGCCCAACCTTGGCAGATGGCTACCAATCGGGCTCCTGACCAACGGGTGGCCGCTGGAAAGGGCATCAATTGAGCAGATGGCTACTCAACTGATAGCTATCAAGCAGATGGCTACTTGACAGCGGACTCATCAAACAGATGGCTACTTGACGAGGTTGCCATGTAACTACGTGGGCACTTACATGACGTTGCAGCTTGCTATTTTGCTTGATATCGAATGGTTTCGCTCGAGACAGCTTCGCTGACGGCGGAAGCAGCTTTGCGGCTTACTTTGAGCGGCGGTGCTAGACTTCAGGCGGCCATGTCCTGCTGGTTGTTGAGGATTGACGATTGATGTCAAGGAATTGGCGAGGCTGACTGACTGACAGAAGCAGCGTATGCTGGACTTCCGGAGAGGCGTTGAGCCGATTTCAGTGTAGACTGAGTTGATTGATTGATTGAGTTGTGTGTGTGTTTATGGCAGCCCTTCTGATATTTATAAGCTGATTATCAGTCTGATCGGTTGATGGCAGTTTTCTCCACTACCTCCACTACTTCCACAACCTCCACTACTTCCACTACCTTGGCGGTTGCTTCTTCCTTCTTCTTCCTTGTTCTATTTTTCGTGTATATGGCAGTTGTGAGAGAAACGTGTGCTGCCAATTTGATTTGAATTACACTCCTTAGTCACATAACCAACTTTGAGATAAATGAGGAAGTGGTTGAGTTCTAGTCTATCTCTTTTGGTTAGGAGATTTACGTGGCCATTATTTAATTAAGTGGCCATATGGGCCATTTATTATTTATTCAATAACAAGACTCCCGCTAATGGGCCATTCTTAGTCCGCACAGATCGGTCAGGCCTTATCCGCAAATGTAATTGGGCCATTTATTAATCCTTGGCCCAATCAATTAATTAATTAACTTAACTTCTTAATTTAATTAATTCATCATTAGTTGAGATGGCCTTATAGACTAACTGGGCCTGTTCATATTTAACCATTGTTTGGCTCTATTAATCACTTATGGCCTTTTTAATTAACTAATTCATTTATTAATTAATCCGTGCTAGGCCACAATTAAATCTTAATGTTATTGGGTTTGATTCAAATTGGGCCTGCGGCCCGTTCGTCATTTCTACCTTGATTGGGTCGGCCTTTGGCCCACTATCGCCTATCATCCCATCATCGAGCCAATATTCCTCGACAATTCGAGGGTGATTTTTTGGGTACAAACAATATGCTTGAAAATCAAGGGAGATATAATATACATATATATATGGATAGAGACTTAACGTGACTGTGCATCCCATTATAACAACTAATTGTGTACAAATATACAAAAACAAAAAATGGTCATCATGAGTTATGTTATATGCCATGCCTTGCCAATTTTCGCAACAAGACAATGCCTTCATTTTCAAGACATGCAGTAATTAATTAGACAATCCAATTTATGCTCATTATTAATTATAATTATAGTAAAATATTTATGTGCCATGAGTTGCATGAATCGATTGATAAATGTACATGCATGTGGAATGAATGGGGTAATTTTTTTAATTTCTGTGAGGTGTCATACAAATTGAGCAATACATATGTCACAAAATTTATCTCAGTGTGATTACATCGTGTTACATATATGCTATATATGCTGCATGTCGTGATAAATTATGATGAAAATAATAAGAGAAAAAGTTCTAATTAATTAATTCTATAACACATGCCTCATATTTTCAAGTAGAAAACTACGGAAATGGAAATTAAAAAAAAAATTCAAATCTGGAACAATAGTCAACTTTGGTCTTTCTGTAGTCTAACTCGAAACTCTACTTAGCTACAAATTATTTTTGTCTATGGACTAGATGGATCTAGATTCCACCATTATATGATTATATAATCATTATCTTCTTCATCAAATTAATTAGATTAATAATTATTTCTACTAAACTAATTAATTAAGCTAGTTGTCTTTCTAGCTACATGATGGTAGTAGTGGTAGCCACCTATTCGCTTTAGTTGACCACAAGGCGCATCAATATCAATACTATGGCAAAATTTCAAAAATACTCATGTAACTTTTGGATTATTTTAAAAATATTCATGTAACTATACCGACCACACATAAAGTCCTATAACTTTTATTTAACTTCAATTTTAGTCCTATTCATAACAAATTTCGTCATTTGACTTTCAATCAGTTTCAATTTAATCTTGTAATTATAAATTTTGCCCTCCTACTTTTAATAAGTTTCAATTTTTGTTCTTCAATTACAAACTTTTTCTTCGGTAATAGAAAGAAATTTGTAATTGCAGGGCGAAATTGAAACATATTAAAAATTAGAGGACGATAATTATTATATATTGAAATTAGATGAAAGTTAGAGGACTCAATTTGTTATGCATAGAACTAAAATTGAAATTTGATGAAAGTTAAATGACTAAATGTGTATTCAATATAGTTATATGACTATTTTAAATAAAAACTTCCAGAGTTATAGGACCAATTTTGAAATCTTGCCCACTATTATTGGATAAATTATAAACATTCTAGTTTTCACTCTAAGAAAATGTTATTAAATGATAAATTATATGCAACTTTATTTTTATGTATCACGAATTAAATTAAATTTTAATAGATTAAACTCGAATTTTAATAGTATTTAGTCTTTGTTGTAAGATGAAGCACAAAATATGATAAGACTT
This sequence comes from Penstemon newberryi var. newberryi, assembly GCA_030819805.1. Classification (NCBI taxonomy): domain Eukaryota; kingdom Viridiplantae; phylum Streptophyta; class Magnoliopsida; order Lamiales; family Plantaginaceae; genus Penstemon; species Penstemon newberryi. Next base: position 7,361,395 of record JAUALY010000004.1, on the reverse strand, counting down.
GATAGTAGACCAAAAGAGACCGTCAGTCAGGCCCCATTTTTTTTTTCAAAAAACAAACCAAAATACACATGCCCCCAACTTTAATTTAATTAACAAATATGTTCATCACCAAAAGCACTTACACAGTTAACATCAGCTAAAAGTGATTAATTAATTATTAATCAATATATACTGAACTAACTCTTGTTGAGTTGTTGTTATGGTTAACGTTACGTCTCTCCAAAGTTTCGTTAAACCCCAAACCAAACCCACCCCCATAGCCATAGTGAATGTACCAAAAACTCTGTGCCCCCAAATCTCACCCCCCCACGCGCATTCTCTCTCTACATTCTCGCCGGAAAAACCAAACCAATTCCTTCAGATTTTTCAATTTCTGAATTGGTTAATAGTACAACAAAGTGACGTGGCATTGTGTTTTTTGAGCTCCCAGTGGATATCTTGATAACAGGTTCAACAATGTTGAGTTGAGAAATAAGGGTTTCTGGGTAAGTCTGTTTTTCCTTGAAATATATTAAGAAATGTGAGAGCAAAGTTTACACGTTTTATTGTGTGTTTTTGTTGATTGTGATAATGGTGGCTGCTGTTTCTGGATTAGCAACTGACCCCCAAATCACCGATGAGCTTACCAAAAGATCGCCATTGTTGCCTTCAGAAAAGGATAACAGCAATGGAGTTACAAACAATAAAAGAAAACCCAAATCAAAAATTATTTCCTCTAGATACATGTCCCCTACCCCTTCAACTTCAACTTCCACTTCAACTTCAACTTCAAATTCATCATCAGTTTCCTCATATTCTTCCTCTTCTTCTAAAAAATACCCATTCCCTTTAGTTTCTCAAAACTCGACTCCCACGAGGTCTTCCATAGGTCCCAAGAGGTCGGTTTCTGTAGACCGGCGTAGACCCGCAACTATTAGGCCTTTAGCACACGATCTTGATTCGAAAAACGCAAATGGTGCTAATGATGTTTCAGCTGCCACAAAGCTTCTTTTCACATCTACCAGGAGTTTGTCAGTTTCCTTTCAAGGAGAAGCATTTTCATTGCCCGTTAGTAAGACTAAGGTGGCCCCTCCTTCGCCCAATTTAAGTAGTGTGAGGAAGGGAACTCCAGAGAGAAAGAGGACCAGTACTCCATTAAGAGGTAAGGGTGACGGAGGAGGAGGAGGAGGAGGAGGAGATCAAGTAGAGAATTCTAAGCCTATTGATCAGCATCGTTGGCCAGCTAGGAATCGAACAGTGAATAACTTTTCTAGGAGGCCTTCTGTTGATGGTAGTAGATTGAGTCTTGATTTGGTAAATTCGGAGCTTCTAAAGGCTAGAAATTCGATTGAGTCTGATCTCACAGCGTCTGATTCAGACAGTGTCTCATCTGGTAGTACTGCGGGAGTTCAAGAGTGCAGTGGGGCTTCACACGGGCTAAACGTTCCTCGAGGGATTGTAGTTTCAGCTAGGTTTTGGCAGGAAACGAATAGTCGGTTGAGGAGGCTACAGGATCCAGGTTCACCTTTATCTAAAAGTCCTGGGTCCAATCTGATGAAATTGAAAAGGTATACGAGTGATGGGAATTTTACTGTATTGTCCTCAAGAACAATGTCTTCACCAATTCGTGGAGGTATTAGACCTGCATCGCCTAGCAAGGTTATGACACCCGTGGGGTTATCTCCATCACGGGGATATAGTCCTTCTAGGATAAGAAATGCTGTAAGCACCATTAATAATAATTTTACTGAAACACCCTCAGTCCTTAGTTTTGCTGTTGATGTTCGGAGGGGTAAAGTAGGGGAGAATAGAATTGTTGATGCACACTTGTTGAGACTTTTTTATAATCGGCACCTTCAGTGGAGGTTCGTAAATGCCAGAACTGAAGCAGTCTTGCTGGTGCAGAAACACAGTGTACAGGTAATAGATTTTTCTTTATGGTTTCTTCTTTTACGAAATGATAAAATAGGACTGATGTGTTTTTGTAATGATGATTTTCTCTTTATCAATTTTTAAGCAAGGTGGAATTCAATTCCCAATTCGTTTCTTAGGAACTTGCAGATGACATATAGTGTGCAAGTTGGGAGAGATCTAATACTTTGATTGGCTCTATTTCGATGCCTTCTATTAATTGTTGTAATATTAATATCCCAAAAGTAACTGCACAACATACTCACTAGGATCTCTAGACTAGCTTAGTGTCGTTTTTATTAACAAATTGCAGTCCTGAGCTGAAACGTATTCTATAGTAAAGCTTTGAGAGAAAGAGTAATTTTAGTGCAAATGGTCATAATAATGCATAATATTATTTCTCATCGATTCCTAGGAACATCTATTCTATTAGAATTTGGAATATTTGTAATATATTGGTAGTGACTAGTGAACATACTAGTTGTGGAAAATTCTGTCATATGGGAGGTGAACACAGTCAAATGTTGTGGTACTGATGAATATGTTTTTGTGACAGACCATGTTCATAATTCTTGAACTTGATAACTACAAACCTGATCTTGTTTTTTATATTTATTACCTCTAGTATTATTATTATTATTATTATAATTGCATCCTCCACCAACAAGTGATTGGTCTAGTTGGAAGGGACTAGTACCCACAAAACCACATAGTGGCGACACCAATTCGAATCTCTGTTGGGAGAGGTTCCCATATAATATATGCTTGAAGTGCCTCGAAAGGGATTAAACCAATGGGAAACCAAAAAATAAAAATTATTGCATCCTCCATTTTTTTTTTGGGTTGGGTGTGTGTGTATGTGTGTTATTGCATCTTTTTTTTGGCGGATGGGGGGTGGGGGGGGGGGGGGGGGGTTACAATGGGGATGGCTTGTTTCATGTTTAAATTGGCAAATGCTCATTTTCTGCTGTGGAATATGCAGACATGTATGTTGAACTTGCATTGAGTTAAGTAATAGTTCTCATATTTCAAATTAGTTACTGTGTACCCAGAAAAAAAATTGAGCCTTTCAACAGCCAGCAGAGTTAATATATTATTGTGAGACTCCTGTTAAATACATATGAGTTCTTAGTGGTATTTATAAGTTCTTTGTTTTTATTTTATCAGATAGTTTTATATGCTGTAATGTTTCCATATAATGTTAATTACAATCCCCAATCTAAGACCAAATTATATGTTCTGCGGCTTCTTCTGCCTTGTTGATTTCAAGAACTAATATTTTTCTGTACCAGAATTGTCTGTGGAATGCATGGATAACAATCTCAGATCTACGTGACTCTGTCACCAAAAAAAGACACAGATTGCAATTGCTAAGGCAAAAATTGAAGCTTGCTTCCATTCTAAAAGGACAAGTAAGCTCTAGGATATCCGTTGTTTCCCTAGATGTGAGCACAAATACATATTCTCTGTTTGAAATATCTAAATTCAGTCAATTTTCTTTACTGTAGATGACCTTTTTAGAAATTTGGGCTTCATTGGATAAAGACCACTCAATTTCATTGCTTGGAGCTATTGAAGCCTTAAAAGCTACCACTCTTCGTCTTCCAGTTGTTGGAGGAGCAATTGTAAATGCCCTCAATTTTTCACCCGTTATTTAGTTAATTTGACAAAATCTATAATAATGTAGTTAATTTTGACAGGCCGATGTCCAGAGCTTAAAGGACGCTATAAGTTCAGCCGTTGATGTTATGCAGACAATGGCATCCTCAATGTGTTCACTTTTGCCAACGGTAACAATCTCATATGCCCCATTTTAGGCAATCTTAGCAGCATGTAATGCAAGTAAAAAATGAATATTTTTTTATGGCCAATACTGAATAGATTAATGTATTTTTAGGTCAACGAAGTGAATTCTTTGGTGACGGAACTTGCAAAAGTGACTGCAAAGGAACGAGCTTTACTTGAACAATGCACATATTTCATTTCCTTGTTAGCATCCATGCAGGTAATTCCACTAACCCTCATACTTCCTAGATTGTTTTCTATCAATTATTTGGTCATAATTTTCTTTCTAATCGAATCTTAACAGGTGAAAGACAGTAGTTTGAGAACGCATATACTACAACATAACCGTTTATCAAGAGATTGACGAGACTTGTAGAACTGATTGTATTTGACTATCCACTCTCTAAATACTAACACCACACTTACCTTTCGATCTAGTGGAGATAAAAAGGGAGACCAGACGAGGCTCGTTTGGCAATTTTCGTAACGTTCGTTTCTTAGTCCGTTTATTTTTACTAATTAGCTGTACACATGCACTTATTCTTTTATTTTTCTAGGAGAATCGAAAATCGATGTATGTATGTAATAGTCTAACTACATTGTCATCAAGATGTACTTGGTTATGTTCTACTATAAATGAAGTTATTGGTTTAGTCCTGTTTGTTGAGTCCTGCTAATTCTATCACTTGATTCCTGCTCTAGTGGATAATTAAAGACTCTAGAGAGTTTGTTGTTTTCCTTTATTTTTCACCTTTTCTTCAAGAAAAGAAAAGATCTGGAATGGTTTTTTGAAGTATGGTTTATGCATATTCAGGGTTATATGCACATTACACCCATCTGTTCATTCTAATTGGAAGATACACTCGTGTATTATTCATAATAGCAAATACTCCCCCTTGTGTTCATAAAATTATAGCAATATACTTCCCAAGACATGTTAAAATGAAATGAAATCTACAATTATCTTACTATTGCATCAACAAATTAGATCTGATAAAAGGCCGAGCACAACCTCGTTAAGTGGGCTTAAGATAAGACCATCATATTCAAGGCCTTTTAACAACCCATGCGTTAGTTTATCATTTGAAGGAAGGGTTGTAATGGGATTGAACCAATGTATTTAAATATTTATTTATATATGTTTAAAAAGTTTGTAATTTGAAATATATGGACATGAACGCTTTTAGATCCGATACTTAATTAAATCAATAATATATATACATACTCGGTATCTAATTTATATAAGATTAAAAGTATTTTATTGACAATTTAATAAAACATGTTGAGTTTAATGATTATATTTTATTTGCTGAATTCGAAGTTGTATTAAAAAAAAATCCAAGAACTGGATGGATCAAGATTCAAATTCAAACACTAAAACAATGAATATAATTATGGATTTAGGTAAATTCGATTCGAATCAGACCCGGTGCTAATCCTTTATTTGACATGTACTACTTAATTTCCTTTTTAACAACAGTTTAATTAATTTATTTATTTATGAAAAAGTAGAAAATATTGGGTACATGTTTGTTCGCTCTACAGCAGCAGGCAGCCCACACACTCGAGGAAAGTGGAAACTCATATTATTAGTATTATTATTATTATTATTATTATATGCAGCGACTCAAAGCAGTTGGACTTGGAGATGGCATCACTATTTTGGATCCTCCATTTTGGAAAAAGATTAAAATAAAATTGAATCTTCTTATCCAAAACAAAGAAGAAAACAAAAACGTCATTTTGGGCCCAATTCATAAAGATAAATAGATAATGCATATTGTATATGTATGAACTGAAAGAAGTAGGTCATGCCCTTCCCAAGAGTTGCTTTGCTGCTCTCTTTTTTGCCTCTTTCACTGCTGAAAATTAAAGTATAATATTATTAATAACCCATTCCTTTCCTAGTTCTCCTTATCGTCATGGATTGGTTTATATAAATCCAATATAAACCAATTACCCAAATTAAGTTTATATATATTCTTCATCATAACTATATATACTAAGTACAATATTTCCTTTTAATTAACCCTGAATTGAGAAAAATTTCAATGAGAAAATTAAAAGCCATTGATCAATGGTTGAGATTATCTTGGAACAGTGTGAACCAAAACCAGCTGATATTTTTCCCCAGGAAGCTCCAATAACCTTCTAGAAGAACAGTCTCAAAAGCTGCTTTGTATCATTTTCATTATTTAGACATACAAAACCGCTCTCAAACGTCGTCGTTTCCGACGGCGAGTCCTGTCTCCGCCGTTTCGCCCTCCCTCCCGCCGTCATTCTCGGTGGAAATCTCGCCGTCAATCCCAGATCTAAACCGCTAGTCTCATCATCGGACCATTTCCTCTTCAAACTCATGTTCAAATCTTTCGATCCGTATAAATCACTGTTACTACCTTCGTCAAAGTCGCTCAGTACGCCGCCGCGGAGCACCGTCTCCACCGCCGACTGGCACACGTGCCAGTTTGCCATCCCCAGCAATCCTACAGCTCCGTTCACTGGATTCACCGTTCTCCCACACGCTTCAAATAATAAAGACTGAAATAGAGCTGCAAACCAAAATTAAAACATAAATAATACTAGTACTAGTTTTGCATATTTGATTTCACGGGATGTGCAAAACATTTTAAAAAATAAGAATAAATTAAAGTAAAATTATTGTTGTGAGCTCCTCCGAAAATGGAAAAAAAAAAAAAAAAAGAATTAATAATTATACCGGGTCTTTGGGATTGAGGTACAGAAGAGAGGAAGGACATAAGTCCGGCGCGGCCGAAAAACTTGGCCACGAAAACGGTGGCGTTTGATTGGGCTTGAGGGCATTCTATTCCTTGCAAACTTTGTCTGAGAATGCAGTTGTCATTGCATCCTTTGCGGAGAATTCTGCACCCATTGCAACTCATACTTCTTCTTAATTTCGGATTACATAAAATATATATTAATGCAACAAAAACCCTGTTTTTTGAATGAGATTTTTCTTTTCTTTTTGATGAGATAATTATTGAAGATGTGATTTTGTTTAATGAGTTGTTTGAGACACAAGAAATGAGAATGAATGGGTGGAGAGTTGAGGGGAGGGAAATATATATATAGAGATAGAGGTGATCGAGGAGGCTCGTTCGTGCATGTGCATGTGATGTGATGTGGGAAAATTGAGATTTTATTAGCTTTTGGTTGGCAATTTTAGTAAGAATTTATCATATAGTCTAGATCAATCTTCATTCTCCATTTTATTTATTCCACATGATATTTAAAATAATTATATGGATTGATGAATTTTAACTCAAACTTAATTTTGCAAGTACAATAATAATGTCAAAAAAAGTTTTGGGAATTGAAAATATGACGCGTATTGATGTTCGACTGAAGACAAGTTACACCGGATAACAAGGTTAGATCTATTAGAAAATGTAAAATTTCTAATTTTTAGATTAATTCATCTTGTACTTTTTGGGTTTTGTATATGCAACAACTTATTTAATTAATTTGAAGAAGTTAAATATATTCGTAGAGGCAATTAACATTTGGAGAGCTAGGGTTCCAAAGGTGTTGGGCCCGCAAGAGGAAGAGAGTGACTCCCTGTCTCCGCGAAAGGCTGTTAAGTCATTTTTTTATTCCCACACCTTTGGATCCTTTTCAGTCTAATTTTTGTATAGGTATATGTAAATTTACTTTTATGCCACTGAATCTGAGAAAATTGGTACATCAATCCAATATTTCTTTCTATGCGGCTGCATGTATTATCATTAGTTTCAATAACGTAACTATCAAATCCTACATATTTATATATATATATATATATATATATATATATATATATATATATATAATATAATTTGACTTATTAATTAGATACCTCTGCCGTGCTATTGGAGCTCAATCACAATTTAACATTTTCCATGCAACCTGCGCAGAAACAAAAGAAATCAAAATTAGGGTTGCGTTTTGAAGACAGAAGAAGAAGAAATTGATTTGGGGATTTTGTTTAAATTCATCTCTTTATATATATTACTTTATGTTGTAAAGCGTGTTTTAGTAGAGTTAGTTTTGTACTGCGTCTTTATTTTTCTTTTTCCTTTTTGTTTTAGGACTGTATTTTTCTTCCTCTATAAATAGAGGGTTCGAACTCTGTACAGAACAACTTTTTCAATATAATAAAACTCTCTTTTTCTTCTCTCTGTTTTTCACTCTTTTATTCTTCAAGAATCAAATTCTATCTTTTAATTCATGTCAAGTTTCATCATAAACTTGAAATTATAATATGGTATCAGAGCCCAGGTTAAAATGGGCCACCTCCTTCCGTGATGGGCTCCTCCTTGTACGCATGATGGGCTTCAATATCTATCAACACACTTCACCCAGATAACAAAGGCCTGGGTTGTCATTATTCCTCCAGTTATTCAAGGCTTGGAGTGTCATTATTCCTCCGGTTAACAAAGGCCCGGAGTGTCATTATTCTTGTGTTGGATCTTAACCCACATGTCGCAAATTCACAAGGTTGGGCTTTCATATGTCACTTGTTGGGCTTGTTTCACCCACACATTCTGCCCGCCCACACGTGAAGGGGGAGTATTGAGACTAAATGTCCCACATTGGTTGAAAATCATAGTTAAGTCCACTTTATAAGGTCTTGGGCAATCCTCACCTTACAAGCTAGCTTTTGAGGTTGAGTTAGGCCCAAACCATGTAAATGGACTTAGCCCAACTCATGTGGTGTCATACTGATTTTAGCACACACTCTTCTAATATAGAGTCTTCTGATAATGATTATACCTCAACTTCTTCTAATATTGATATGGATTATACTCCAGAAGAATTGTCTCAATTACCTGATTTTACAATTGACAATGTTTCACAGCAAGATATTACTAGAAAATCTTCAAGGATTTCTAGAAAACCAAATTACTTAAATGATTATCACTGTAATTTTTTTGTTAATTCTTCTTCTAACACATCTTCTCCAGCAAGATATCCTCTTTCTAGTGTTCTGCAGTATAATCAACTTTCAACTAGCTACAAAAATTTTATACTTAATGTTTCATCTGAAAGTGAACCTCAATTTTATCATCAAGCTGTGAGTAATCCCAATTGGAGAGAAGCCATGTATAAGGAAATACAGGCTCTAGAAGATACTAATTCTTGGAATATAGTTCCTTTACCTACTGGGAAACACTCCATTGGATGCAAATGGGTATACAAGATAAAGAGGAATCCAGATGGTTCTATTGACAAATACACGGCAAGGTTGGTGGCAAAAGGTTACACACAGAAAGAGGGAATAGACTACAGTGAAACTTTTTCACCAGTTGCCAAAATGGTTACTGTTAAGGTTCTTTTGGCTTTAGCTGCTTCAAAGGGTTGGGATCTATGTCAGCTGGACATTAACAATGCATTTCTTAATGGAGATTTACATGAAGAAATTTTTATGGATCTTCCATTGGGTTACCCAAAGAGTGCTTCATCTCCTAAACTTGTATGCAAGTTAAATAAGTCATTGTATGGGTTAAAACAAGCTTCTAGACAGTGGAATGAGAAATTCACAGCTTGCCTACTTAATTTTGGTTTTACTCAGTCTAAGTCTGACTATTCTTTGTTCACCAAGGGTTTCAGGTTCTACATTTTTAGCTTTATTATTGTATGTTGATGACATTGTTATTGCAGGTCCCAGCACACATGAAATATCTTTGTTAAAGAATTTTTTACAGGCCAAGTTTAAGTTAAGAGATATGGGTAATCTGAAATACTTTCTTGGTTTGGAAATTGCAAGGTCTAGCAAAGGCATTATTCTTTCTCAAAGACAGTATGCACTACAGCTTTTAGATGAAACTGGATATATTGGTTGTAAGCCTCTACATCTGCCTATGGATCCCAAAACTAAGCTCAATTCTGAAGATGGAGACATACTTCCTGATGCCTCTAAATACAGAAGGCTTATAGGAAGATTGATTTATCTTACTATTACCAGACCTGATATAAGTTATACAGTGCATAAACTTAGCCAGTTTGTTTCTAAACCAAGGACACCTCATCTTCAAGCTGTTCATCATCTTTTCAGGTACATTAAATCTTGTCCAGGACAAGGTTTGTTTTTCTCAGCAGATTCTCCTATTCAACTGAAAGCTTATGTGGATGCAGACTGGGCATCTTGCTTGGACACAAGAAGGTCCACTACAGGGTTTTGTATATTTCTAGGAAGTTCTTTGATTTCTTGGAAATCAAAGAAACAGGTCACTATATCAAGGTCTTCTACTGAGGCAGAGTATAGAGCTCTTGCTGCTGTTTCTAGTGAACTAATATGGCTACAACAGATTTTGCAGAACTTTGGCATACATACAGAATCAAACACATTACTTTTCTGTGATAATCAATCTGCTATACATATAGCAAACAATCCAATTTTTCATGAACGCACAAAACACATAGAGATTGATTGTCATTTTATTCGTGAGCAAGTTACTAAAGGTTTTATACGTCTCATGCCAGTTCAAACAGAAAATCAGATAGCAGATGTTTTTACAAAGGCTTTGATGTTACCTCGTTTTTTGGCTCTCTTATCCAAGATGGCTCTTATTAACATATTCGGTCCATCTTGAGGGGGGGGGGGGGGGTAAGGGTATTGGAGCTCAATCACAATTCAACATTTTCCATGCAACCTGCGCAGAAACAAAAGAAATCAAAATTAGGGTTGCGTTTTGAAGACAGAAGAAGAAGAAATTGATTTGGGGATTTTGTTTAAATTCATCTCTTTATATATATTACTTTATGTTGTAAAGCGTGTTTTAGTAGAGTTAGTTTTGTACTGCGTCTTTATTTTTCTTTTTCCTTTTTGTTTTAGGACTGTATTTTTCTTCCTCTATAAATAGAGGGTTCGAACTCTGTACAGAACAACTTTTTCAATATAATAAAACTCTCTTTTTCTTCTCTCTGTTTTTCACTCTTTTATTCTTCAAGAATCAAATTCTATCTTTTAATTCATGTCAAGTTTCATCATAAACTTGAAATTATAATACGTGCATTAATTATGAATAATATGGAAACTATTTTATATATTTTCCCTATAATAATTTATAAATTAACTCTTCACCCTTTGACGTTTCATGCATTTTACGTACAAAGACTCTTGAGATCAATTGATAATTTGTGGTTTGCTTATATAGGTCCAAGTCCAATATCTTAAAAGAAAAACAGTTTAATTTATTTGAATGCTCCATATATATATTTGTGATTTGTCCCTTGAACACCATGTAAAGGTCCTCTCATTTTGGGACAAACTTTAATTAGGTAAGATTCCTTTTCCCCATGGTTTCTAGTGCTATATATATATACTTATAAAAAATATATGACTCATCTTTCACTTAATCCTCCTCATTTTAAAATAACTACTCCCACTTACCTAATTTGTATATATATAATCTAATTATTTTATGTACATTAATTTTTTTTATATAGAAGAGGATATGTTCAATTCAAATTAATTACAAACACCTGTAACTACAATAAAATTAATTGTGTATTTAGAACTAAAGAAGGGTCAAAGCTTTTCGTCGGGTGGTGCTTAGCTTGTGTGCCACCAGAAATGAGGCTCGAGGATTACTAGCAATTAAAAAGCTTCAATGAAGGCTAGCTAGGCTAGGAGTGTGCATCTTTATGTTGCGACCTATGGCTCTTGCTTCTCCAGACATAAAGTCAGAGTTTTATGAATATCATGACATGGGTTGGTTGACGATTAGTGAAAATATGAAAATTACAAGTATTTAATTTAATGATGACAAGTTTAGTCTAATAAGTGATATTTAAATCGTTCCTATATATTTGTCGTTACAACCTAGTGACATAATATATAATTGTCAATGACCATAACTTAATTTCAAGTTTACAACTTGTGTCACTAGTATATATATATATATATATTTCCAAAAATTATTTAATTTAGTGACAACATTTGAAATAACGTCACTTAATAATAATATAGCTAGGTAAATACTGACAAGTTAAAATTGCACTTTACTGCTAAAAAACTCTTTTTTCTCTCTTTAATTTTTCTTAGTGGATCAAATATACAAAAGGTGTAAGATATATATCTCATTGTGGAGGCTTTGCATGCTATAGAATTTAATAAGAAGTAAGAACATACTAACAATAATTAATTAAATTCTTGCGACCACAACAAAGACCTGAACAAGGCTCATTGGATTACATATACTTTAATTTGCATATCTAATTAATTCTTAATCAACTTTACTCCTGTAAATTTTTCATTATTCGTTTAAATAAAATAATTAACCAGTTTCCTTGATGACGAAACTTCATGCTTATTGTGTGTACGTATATATTACTAGTAATTAATTTATCATATTTAGTTAAATTAATCGAACGTAGCTACAATGTAACATGTACAACGAATAAATACATATAAATAATAAATATATCAGTGATACAAGAGTAAAGTTATTAACAAGAATGGAAAGAGAAGATTCATTGAAGTTATAGTCCCAAATGGGTACGTGGCATCTTAATCCGATCCAAGGCGTATTTATGTGGTGTGATCATGTGGACCACATACGCCACTCCAATTATATATATGCTTACAGAATAAAACTCCAATTGTCCCATATTTATTTTTAGTTTCATGTATAATTTATTAGTACTTAAATAACCTATGATTTTTTCAATTTTCAATTAATTTTCAACATTCGCATTTTTTAAATTTAAACTCGACATTTATTGTTCTATTCTACCAGAATAAGTGATAGTGGACAAATTAATTGTCATTAAGTTTAGAGGGTCATCCGATCCACAACGCATTATATAACTAAACAAGATTTGGAGAGGGGCAATATATACTTAAGATCTTAGTGTTGTCCTTCCGTTGAATAGAGAGACAAATGATGCTTTACAATCTCTAAAGAGCCACAATAACTTCATTTTTTATTTTGTTTTTTCATTCGAAAAGTTTTGCATTAAAAGATGTTGAAATGGTTGTACACGTGAAAGTGGTCTGATGGATGTTACAAAGTGAAAATATTATGTCAATTTCAGTCTTAATAATTTCGAATGTTTATCAACTAAGAAAGATTTGATTCTTAAATCTTCGAAGAATCAAAATCATTATATTAGTCATAATAATAAAAACGGAAGGTAATTATAATCCGTTATATACTCATTTTACCAAATCATCAATTCTTGGATTACGGACTTCTTTATATATTGAATACAGTATATTTTTGTAAGTTGCGTTTAACAATCTGTGTAATAGACATATACTCAACTATATTTCTTATAATTACTATATTAGTAATTAAGTATAAACTATAAATGCAATTAAGTATAGTTTACCGAACCAATATAGTATGTATATATTACTATATTTATGAATTTTAATACACAAAGTAGTGGAGTAGAAACTTATCAAAATGAAAAATAGTGTTTCAATTTAAATTTTTAAATAAGTAACAACTTTATTTAAAATTTTTGTTAAGTAATTGGAAATAATATAATTGAATAAAATAATCAAAGTTTCCTAAGCAATTATAATACTTATATGTATGAACAGAATGCAAAGTCTTTAATTACGAAAATAGTATGAAATAATTTTCCAAATGAAATCTGATTTTTATAAAAGACTTGATAGCAAAAGACGTATAAGAATAATTGAACTTTGAAATATGATAATTAAATTAACTCACTAAATAATAATGAAGAAAAAAAAAAAAAAAAGAGATGAAAAAGACTGAGGTTGCGGATGCAATCTCCTTAAGACAATATTTCCGGGCTGTCTACGGTGCACACAGTCGATTCCCGGTAGTCTCCCAAGATACAACAGTCTGATGCTCCTTGTTTGCACGAACAAAGAACCCACGGCGAACTTTTAACAAATAGAACTTTGACAAATATTTAAAGAGAAGAAAAGAAGAGAGAATGAGTGTGATTTTTCTTGTATGCTTATAAATTCGGAGTAATGAATTGGCCAGATTCATCTCCTATTTATAACAATTGAAAAACTTTGTTTGGAAGGGTGTGTCTATTCGGATATAACAATTTAATCCGAAAAGGTGCATCCGGTTCGGTTTGAACCGAACCGACACACCATTTCATTTAAAAAAGGGCGCGCGGATCTTCTTTACCGAAACGGGTCGTCCGCGGATCCTTTCGGTTGGGTCACTTGCGGATTTTGGACTTTCAGTAAATTGGGCTTTTAGTATTTGGGTTTGAAAATGTTAATTAAATTTTGTCCAAAAAGATAATAGTTTGTTGAAGCCCAATCCCAATCCAAACCCGAGCCCGGACCGGACCGGACCGTGCCGTGCCGAGCCGAGCCGGCCGGTCGGTCGGACGGACGGCGGCGGCGGTGCGCGCGCGCGTGGGGAACCTTTGATCACCTAGGTCCTCACCCCTTTAAAATCTTTGGTACCCCAAAGGGGCCCAACCCTTATACCATTTTTTAGCTATTTAACTAGCTAAAATTTTCCTCTCCAACTCAATGTGGGATAGAGTCTTATTCCATTAATTTAATTCATATTTTGTTTTTATGGGCTCAATCCAAATGGGCTCAAACCAATTGGATTTAACATAAAAACTCCAACAATCCCCCACATGAATGAAATTGTTCTTCGTGTCCCGTCTCACATAACATATCATGTCAAAGTACTCTTTAGGAATAATACTACATCAGGATAGGTGAAATATTTCATCTTGAACCTTCCCTAGTTGAAGCTTATCGGATTTACTTAGTCAATCGGTGAAATATTTCATCTTGAACCGTCGGCTGTTTTTGTAAACCAAGACAATAAACTTAACATAGTATTTATACCGATTTGTTACAAGCTCTCGGTTGTGTTCATTTCGGCCCTGAACGTTCTTGGGTTCTGCGAGTGCTTTAGAGAATTCCAGCCTTATAAGAATTCTCAACGAGCCGACCCAGCTCACACTTACATAGGTGACCGCTTCTATCAAGAGTATCCTACTATACTCCACTTGTTTTAGACAATATATAGACGTCATTAAAAGCATAAGCTTAACCTAATTAACGCTGTAGGTTGCACTTTTTGCATCATAGGAATGAGCTAGAGTTGAACTCTAAGTGCTCCATTTTTTTTAAGTTAACCAAGACTGGTTGTCCTATTGAACTTGGTCCGTGGGATCTCCAGTCGCTAAGTTAGGTTTCCGTACAAGGTAGCTTAGTTATATTTTAGGCTTTTAAGCCCATTCCCCTCGACACACATTCTACTCTCTCACCAGATAAACTTTTAGTAAACGGATCCGCGAGGTTATCTTTTGACTTCACAAAGTCAATGGAAATTATTCCATTTGAGAGTAAATGTCTCACGGTATTATGTCGACGACGGATATGTCGTGACTTACCATTATACATAAAGTTGTGAGCTCTATGTAAAGCTGCTTGATTATCGCAATGTATACATATGGCTGATACCGGTTTCGGCCATAGTGGAATATCTTCTAGGAAGTTATGAAGCCACTCAGCTTCTTCACCAGCTTTATCCAAAGCTATAAACTCCGACTCCATTGTGGATCGAGCTATACATGTCTGTTTAGAAGATTTCCAGGAGATTGCGCCTCCTCCTATTGTGAATACATACCCACTTGTGGACTTTGATTCTTCCGAATCAGAGATCCAATTTGCATCACTATATCCCTCGAGGACAGCTGGATATTTTCCATAGTGTAATGCATACTCTGATGTATTCTTTAGGTATCCAAGTACTCTCATTAGTGCTTCCCAGTGAAGCTTACTTGGATAACTCGTATATCTACTCAATCTATTGATTGAGTAAGCAATGTCTGGCCTCGTGCAATTCATGATATACATGAGACTTCCAATTATACGAGCATACTCATTTTGTGATACACTTTCTCCTTTATTTTTGTGTAACACCGCCGATGGAAGAAAAGGATTGTTAGTTCCTCTGTATCCATGCTTCTTAAATTTCTCAAGTACCTTTTTCCACATAGTGTGACTGAGATAATTTAATACCACTCGATGATCTTGTTATTTTAACTCCTAAAATAACATCGGCCTCGCCGAGATCCTTCATATCGAAATTATTTGTTAATATTTTCTTTGTGGACTTAATAACCTCCATGTTAGTCCCAAATATTAACATATCGTCTACATAAAGACAAACTATGACAGTTGCTTGTCCATATTGTTTTATGTATACACACTTGTCGCATTCGTTGATTCGAAAGCCATTATTAATCATGACACTATCAAATTTCTCGTGCCATTGTTTAGGAGCTTGTTTAAGGCCATAAAGAGATCGAACAAGTTTACAAACTTTGTTCTCTTTTCCTTTAACAATAAAACCCTCTGGTTGCTCCATATAAATTTCCTCATTTAATTCACCATTAAGGAAAACCGTTTTAACATCCATTTGATGAATTTCAAGATTATGTATAGCTGCTAGAGCTATTAATAATCTTATGGATGTTATCCTAGTCACTGGTGAATAGGTATCAAAGAAGTCTATTCCTTCCTTTTGTCGATACCCCTTAGCTACTAATCTAGCTTTATATTTATCGATAGACCCGTCAGGTTTTAATTTCTTTTTAAAGATCCATTTACATCCAATTGGTTTACTTCCCCTAGGAAGATCAACCAATTCCCAAGTATTATTACTTAGAATAGATTGTAACTCACTGTCTACCGCCTCTTTCCAATGCGCTGCATCGGGTACAGTCATTGCTTCTTTATATGTTTGAGGGTCATCCTCAATCATATAGGTTAAGAAATCTGGGCCGAAGGATTTAGCTATTTTAGCTCGTTTGCTCCTTCTAGGCTCTTCAGTAACCTCATTACTGATTTGAGAATCATTTTCCTTAGAGATTGATTCATATGACCAATGATCAACAACCTCGTTGCTGATTTGAGAATTATCTTCCTTAGAGATTAATTCATATGGTCTCTTATGAGAAGTAACGTTCGAGTTCTTCTTATGTGGAAATACATTCTCGTAGAATGTAGCATCACGTGATTCAATTATAGTATTCACGTGTATGTTGCTTACTTCAGATTTGAACACTAGAAATCTGTAAGCACTACTATTTTCCGCATGACCTATATAGTAGCAGTCCACGGTTTTTGGTCCAATTTTTGGTCCAACCTTTTCTTTCTTAGGTCTTGGTACAGCTACCTTTGCCAAGCACCCCCACACTTTGAGGTATTTATAGCTTGGTTGTCTACCTTTCCATAACTCATACGGAATGGTATCATTTTTCTTGTGCGGAACTCTATTTAATATATGGTGAGCCATAAATAGAGCTTCCCCCCACAAGTTCTTAGGTAAACCCGAATTCAAAAGTAATACATTGATCATGTCTCTTAAGGTTCGGTTTTTCCTTTCGGCTACTCCATTTGATTGAGGTGAGTATGGTGCCGTTGTTTGGTGAATTATCCCTGAGTCGGCACACAACTGTGCAAAGGGATATTCGTACTCACCACCTCTATCAGATCTAAGAATTTTTATCTTCTTATTTAACTGATTTTCCACTTCAGCTTTGTATCTTACAAAAGCATTTATTGCTTCCTTTTTCTTACTCAATAAGTAAACGTAGCAATAACGTGTACAATCATCAATAAATGTGATGAAGTACTTTTTCCCTCCTCGAGTTGGAGTTGACTTGAGATTGCACAAGTCTGTGTGAATTAGCTCTAATGGTTGTGAGCTCCTTTCCCTTCAGGGGAAAGGTTGTTTCGCAAACTTTGCCTCAATGCAAATTTCACACTTATAAGATTTATCAATATCAAATTTAGGAATTAATCCTAAGTTTGCTAATTTTTTCATTTTTCTAAAATTAATGTGACCTAATCTATCGTGCCAAAGTAAAGTGGACTCAAGCAAGTAAGCAGAAGAATTATTATTATTAATAAACTTGTCATTTTTGCCAATAACGGCTACATTAGCCTTAAATAGGCCATCACACATATATCCTTTGCCTACATACATTCCCCCTTTGGTCAGCACAAATTTATCTGACTCAAAGGCTAATTTAAAACCTTTCTTAGTAAGGACAGAACCAGAAATTAAATTCTTCCTAATGTCCGGAACATGAAGAACTTCATTGAGAGTATCTTTTCCTGATGTAAATTTGAGAACCACTTTGCCTTGTCCCTCCACCACAGAGTGAGCATCATTTCCCATGTACAACTTCTCTTCATGTTCAAACTTCTTGTATGAAGTGAACATGTTTATGTCATAGCAAATGTGACGGGTAGCTCCAGTATCCACCCACCAGCCTTTGGTTTCACTTGTCAGGAATGCTTCAGCAACTGCAGATAAGTGCATGTTATCGATGTCAGATGGAGCTAGGTTAATGCTAACATTTGCTTCATCCTTCGGCTGAGCACGACTACGACAATCTTTCGCAAGATGTCCATTCTTTCCACATGTGAAGCAAGCTCCATTGAACTTTCGCTTCTTGTTACCCTTTTGTCCTTTGTTGGAGGTATTGGCCTTACGCTTCTTGCTTTTATTTGAGCCCTCTACTACATGAACCTTGGCCCCTCCGGCCTGAGGCATAGCCACATAGTTACTGCCGCCCTTGTCAGTATACCGATTATTTTCTTCGGTTTTCAGATATTCTGTGAGATCTTGCAGATTCCACTTTGCAACAGATTTCTTGTGCCTCAAGTGATGCTTGAACCCCGTCCAACCAGGAGGAAGCTTGCCAATAATACAAGCAACCAAATAGGACTCGCTAAGTTCATGCCCTTCGGCCAAGATATCGTGAATCATTCTCTGGAGTTCTTCCACTTGCTCATTCACAGTCTTGCTGTCGACCATTCGGTAAAATTGGAACTTATCCACCACAAATTTTCTGTAGCCTGCATCTTCAGTCTTAAACTTTTTGGCTAAACTTTCCCACAAGAGTTTACTAGTCTTGAAGGGACTGTAAATCTTGTACAAAGATTCATCCAAAAAACTAAGAATGTAATTACGGCACATAAAATCCGAATGATTCCAAGCTTTGAGCACGATGGCCATTTCCTCGAGTTCCTCAGGAGTCGCTCCCTCCTTTGGTTTAGGTACCTCCTCAGTGAGAAACCTAGCCATGCTCAAGGAAGTGATGTAGAAATACATCTTATCTTGCCACGTTGCAAAATCTGTTCCTTTGAACTTAAATGGTGGTACTGCCGGCGGAGCAGCAACCTTTGGTGTTTCAACCACTACACTGTTTGTTGATGCCATCTACACAGATGTATTAAACAGTTAGATATTGTCTTAAGATTGTAAGTTGCGTTTAACAATCTGTGTAATAGACATATACTCAACTATATTTCTTATAATTACTATATTAGAAATTAAGTATAAACTATAAATGCAATTAAGTATAGTTTACCGAACCAATATAGTATGTATATATTACTATATTTATGAATTTTAATACACAAAGTAGTGGAGTAGAAACTTATCAAAATGAAAAATAGTGTTTCAATTTAAATTTTTAAATAAGTAACAACTTTATTTGAAAATTTTGTTAAGTAATTGGAAATAATATAATTGAATAAAATAATCAAAGTTTCCTAAGCAATTATAATACTTATATGTATGAACAGAATGCAAAGTCTTTAATTACGAAAATAGTATGAAATAATTTTCCAAATGAAATCTGATTTTTATAAAAGACTTGATAGCAAAAGACGTATAAGAATAATTGAACTTTGAAATATGATAATTAAATTAACTCACTAAATAATAATGAAGAAAAAAAAAAAAAGAAGATGAAAAAGACTGAGGTTGCGGATGCAATCTCCTTAAGACAATATTTCCGGGCTGTCTACGGTGCACACAGTCGATTCCCGGTAGTCTCCCAAGATACAACAGTCTGATGCTCCTTGTTTGCACGAACAAAGAACCCACGGCGAACTTTTAACAAATAGAACTTTGACAAATATTTAAAGAGAAGAAAAGAAGAGAGAATGAGTGTGATTTTTCTTGTATGCTTATAAATTCGGAGTAATGAATTGGCCAGATTCATCTCCTATTTATAACAATTGAAAAACTTTGTTTGGAAGGGTGTGTCTATTCGGATATAACAATTTAATCCGAAAAGGTGCATCCGGTTCGGTTTGAACCGAACCGACACACCATTTCATTTAAAAAAGGGCGCGCGGATCTTCTTTACCGAAACGGGTCGTCCGCGGATCCTTTCGGTTGGGTCACTTGCGGATTTTGGACTTTCAGTGAATTGGGCTTTTAGTATTTGGGTTTGAAAATGTTAATTAAATTTTGTCCAAAAAGATAATAGTTTGTTGAAGCCCAATCCCAATCTCAATCCAAATCCGAGCCCGAATCGTGCAGAGCCGGCCGGCGGCGGCGGTGCGCGCGCGTGGGGAACCTTTGATCACCTAGGTCCTCACCCCTTTAAAATCTTTGGTACCCCAAAGGGGCCCAACCCTTATACCATTTTTTAGCTATTTAACTAGCTAAAATTTTCCTCTCCAACTCAATGTGGGATAGAGTCTTATTCCATCAATTTCATTCATATTTTGTTTTTATGGGCTCAATCCAAATGGGCTCAAACCAATTGGATTTAACATAAAAACTCCAACAATTTTAACTATATACATTATGCAATTTTGTCCTCTATCTTACAAAATTGTAATTTTGGTCCTCAAATTTTAAACTACTTTATGCCTTTGGTCCTATTGCATGTCCCTTTCTATTCAATGTAGACCAAAAGTATAAAAAAATTACGATTCTATGAGACCAAAAGTACAAAACAAAGACTATTGTATATGATCAAATATGAAACAATGAGACAACATGGCTGAAAATGCAAAAAGAATTAAAGATCTCATATAAAAAATGCGATTTTATGAAGAATGAATAAAAAATGTTGTAAATTCAGTTATGTGGTACTAAAGATGCAATTTTGTCCAATCTTGTAAGCATGACTTTTGGTGTATTGAACTAATAATGTATTTCCTTGTTGCCACAATCCAATGGTTTATTGGTTGCCGTCTAAATACGGATTATACTATTATCTAGTAACTGCGAATTTGAGATCCATCCAATGAAGATTTATCGTTTTATTTTTCACAAATCAAGGTCTTTGGATAAAAATTGTGACGATCATTTCTTAGTTCTCTCTTTTTACGTGTAACGTCTTTGTTAGAGAAATTTTTACCAAATTCATTTATAAAGGATCTGATGTTTGGGAAATGCATTGTGAGATTTATAACATATACTTGATGATATGATGCAACTATTACACCAAATAATTTCTCCAATCGTGGGTAGGCAATTCAATTCACCTTTTAACGAGAACTTGTTGAATTTATTGTTAGGACTCATAAAAGTTAAAAGTTGCAATTTTTTGTTTGGGAAAAGACTATGTCAAGCTGCCAATGGAGCAGAAATCCGTATCCAATCTAGATTTAAAATCATATCCAATTAAGAATTCGAGTAACCTGATCTAATTAGAAAATTCTATAAACTGAAATACGTATAAATTTAAGTCGATCTGATGTTTCGAAGAACCATAATTCAAAACACGTGAAACAAGAATGAATGTTTTGAGTAGTTAAAAATACAAATAGGTTAATAAATAAAAAGAATTATGGAGTATAAAAAAGAGGTGGTCTCTCGTACAATCGCGAGATTCACGACACATATAATGACATATCTATCATCTCCAAAAAAGAAAAAGAAAAAAAAAGAACGACATATCTTATAGAACTTGCGAGCAAACAAATAAATACACTTTAAATAAGCAATATCAGTAATCACCCGCGCAATGTGAATAGCTAAAACCAACTGTTGGATCACTCTATCTTCACTTGCAAAGGCCACTTGCTCGCTAACTAGAACTAGGCCACAAAGAGCTGAGCTTTGCCGCAAGCTTTGCACTCTTGTAGTCATCTCTAAGCTGAATGAACCTGAGTTTGCACCCCAATTTGATGTAAGAAAACTAATAAAAAGAACATATATTCACATGGAAGTTGCAGAAAAGTCAAGAGACCATCTCCAAAAGAAACCGTCTCTCTCTCACACGCACACAAAAGGCAGAAAACATGGGATATGAATATGTTTAGTGCAAATAAATTGAAAATAGTCTTACTTCTGTGCATCTTTTCGGATGCTTGGGGTTCCCTCAAACAGACTTGACAGACTTTCAGGAGCAACAATGAAGACATTGGCCATGCTGCATAAGAAAAATATATCAGGTAATTAAGAAATAAAAAATGTTGAATTCTAGATAGCTTCCTTTATATTGTTGAACAAGAAAAAGAAAAGTTCTACCACAGAAAATTACTTACATGCCCAACAACTCAAACTTTTCATCTATTGTGGGTGCATTAAAACTGCGAACAAATTCCCCGTACTCCGTTATATCACGCTTAAGACGCAGCCCTCCACTGCAGAAGTGACATTCAAAGAAAAATATGAGAAATTTTGATTTAAAGGATACACGGAAGGAAAAGACAAAAAGGAACAACGAAGGGGAAGTTTTCTTTGACTTCTAATGTACTAATGAAGTATCCTTTAACTAAAAAAACCAATACCTAAGAAGTTTTAAATAACTAAACTAAATTAAGAAAAATCTTCTATATTAAATATGAAGTTAAGCTAAAAAAAAAAAAAAAAAAAAATCTGATGGGTTAGGAAAAGGTTATAGGAGTGACAGGAAGGAAAAGGCTATGGAGGCGGACATTCTAGGTAGGTGGTAGCAGCGGTTGGGCAGGTGGGAGGTGGGTAGAGTGATGAATTGAGACACCAAAATGTGGGAACAGAAAATAAAATCATCTCAAGCCACCAAAAAAACAGAATCATACTGGGGTCTGGGGAAGATATGGGACTGATGGCACAGCATTTTACTTGGTTTAAGCACCAACCTTAGCGTGATGATGTCTTGTCAGACGGAAAACAACTGAGCAGAGTTTTTTTACGCATAATAAAATTAATGAAGCAAGTTAAGAGTGGCTCCTAAGTAATGGTATGTATGCTAGTGCAATCATTCTTCCCTTTGATAGATCTATGGCAGTTGGTAAATAGTGTACTGAGATACCTATAGAACTTGAAGAGTTTGAGACACGATAAAAACTTTACATATTGTGAAACACAAAATTTATTCAGAAAATCACCAAGATTACCCTACTTTCACAAGTGATTTACATAATCGTTAATTCAATTAAGGAAACTCACATTGTATCAGATATGAACAGAATACTGGAGTCGATCAGCAAAAATGAAAATGCAGGTTATATGGTTTCACATCTTATTAATATTAAAGAGAGAATTAAATGGGAAATAGAAGAAGTTAAGAATATCTCAATCACACAAAATTATTCACTAAGGCTTGACATATTATACTGTGGTACTGAATATGACAGATGGGTAAATGGATAAAATAAATAATTGTCTTACAATCATTTTAAGGGTCATGAAAAGCCCATTATCAAATATATCTCACCAATACAGACGCACCTCAATCAAATCATAGATCAAGAATTACCTCGGATTAAAAGTGAACTTCTGCCAATGATTCAGAAGCCCCTTGTGCAAGCGATTTCCCTGTAGTATCAACCTATTATATTATTATTACCACTACAAAATGTTCTCTAAAATTGGAAATTTTCATTCAATCAATGACATTTGGTTTAGATATCAAATATATCCATAAAGCTTCAAACACAGGAAACTTGGATTTGCTGGTCAATTACGACTGAAGATTTCAAATTTAACAACTTTGTGACAAAGTAGAAATTGGAATATCAATAGTTGGAATATTTTGTGAACTTTTCATTGGAGCTAAAATTTTGCTCTTAATTATAAAATTAGAATTACTAAATTTTGCTTAAAATAATCGGCAATCACTCTCCGTCTTCTCCACTCCGAGAGTGTGCTGCAAAGTTTTTGTCTACGTTAACAATTTTGGAGACCAATATAAGCCACAAGTTAGTTCATTGATAAGTATCAATGTAAAATATTTACTGTATCAAAAACAAGTATTATGTGAAATATAAGTCCAGCTAAATATGGCTATGATTATAAACTTTCTAACATCAAATGTCACTAGACTGATAACACGTAGCAACTGAAAGGGTATCTACCAGAACACTTAACTACTTAAAAGAATTTCCATACCAGTTCAGTCAGGAATGCTTGTTTGTTAAGACCTTCAAGAGCTGTGAAAGCAGCCTCAAGCACCCGAGAAAGATAAGCAACAACCCTGGTTTTAGAAAGAGAATTGTGAACTATGAGACATTTATACAAGGTGGACAGATTTGGCAACATTGGGAATATGATGAAACTGGAAGATGACGAAAAAGATATCCACTATGCAGAGATTCAATGTGACTGTAATAACACACCTAGCGCAGGCATTTGTTGCTCGATGATCAGGACCAATGCCATCATCAGGTGACCGGTAATCTGTTGCTTTTTGTTCAGCCGATAGCAGTCGCTCAACCTTACAGAATTTGAAGGATTAATGAATTCAACATTTAAGCATATGACACAAGCTAGTGAAAAACTTCAAAAATTCATCCAACTGGGTGCAATCAGACAATATGCATTGCATGAACTCAAACACCAGGAAGAGTTTTTAATTACAAACCTCAGCCATCACAGTTTCAATGCACTGCTGCAGTCCCTTGTAAGCAGCACCTTCTGCAGTGTGCATTGCTGATGCCATTTCCTCACAGGAAGCAGCATGAGCGCCATCGACAGGTAGTAAAAGACGAGAAATAGAGTTGGCAAAGTACTGCAGGATATGAGTTTATTCCTCATGAAATATAACATAAGTTTAAATCAAGCAATATAGCTAACATCAAATTGACCTACTTGCTGAACAATAGCTACACTACTTCCACACCGCTGTACAGCAACCATAAAAGATCTGAAACTGCTTTCACCAGCTGCAGCAGCAGCTTCTGCCTACACAATACCAATAAAGATCTCATACAGAATACTTTATGAGCAATATTGCAAGAGAGAGAAGTTTATCTTCATTAAATTTGCGTAATAGATATTCCCTTATGAAACCCCTTCCCCCACCCCCCAAAAAGCCAAGTGATCGAGAGATTACTGCAGAAGCAGCTGCAGCGGCAACTCTTCGACTGACACTAGTTCCCAGAACAAAACGTTCCCTCATTGCCGCAGCTTCAGTCAAGCTATCTCGAGCTCTTTCAAGGCCTTCTGTTATATATAGACTGACCTGAAGAAGGTAAAGGACAGGAAATGGAACAAATAAAATAGTTACTATGGATACCTATAGAGAAGCACTCGAAATATGAAAACGGACTGATAAAACTTACCTGGTCCAAAAGGCATGTAAAAACTGGCCGTACATTAGCTGCAAGAGTAGCAGGCTGCAGGATAAAAAAGAAAAAATCCATAAGCTACTAACTCAAACTTAGATGTTCTATAAAAATTCATACAACCACTTTAACAGAGACTTAAATCCTCTTTTCTGAAAGGTAACAGGAACATGATTTTTAAACAATCATGACATGTAGTGTGTGCAACATATCTGTCTATTTTTCTTGTTTCTTTCTTTTTTTGTTGCCAAATAAAATTGAAGCTTTTCAAAATAAGAAATGAGTTAGAAGTACTGATCATATCAAAATTTACGAACTCAAACTGATGAGCAATATCGTTATTTCTCAGCCTGAGTTTCACATGGTAAAATCACTGATATCATAGTACCAACATGGAAACCAGATGTACCTGTGATGAAAGCAAAGTACATCTGGATATCGCTTCTTCATTCCAGCGTACAAATTCGGTCACCACAGTGACAGATATTTGCTGCTGATAAGATGCTATGGAAGCTCCTTTCAAGCGCCCAATTGTCCCTGTTGATTCAGAAGACTGCTGGTTTTCGGCACGCAATTCCTCCATCTGAATATGAGCAAACATATGATATGAAAAAAAATCATGAAATCAACTCAGCATATTAATTATAGTAAGCAACAGCTGCCAGGTTAGAAACAGGCTCTTTCTTTAGAAAGCATGTGAGGGAGATATAAATGGAGATGAACAGTAATGGCACACCTTTGCTTTATACAGTTGCCTAAGAGAAGCCTGTTCGTATTCTATGTATATATCTTTGTGGGGAAGAAATAGAGATTCTGTCAAGCCTGTACAAAGATATAACATTGTTTACATATATGAATATATAGCAATTCTGCAAATATCACATACTAAAATTTATTTAATGTAGTCAATCCTTCTAAAGTCAGATGGCTACTAAGATGTAAATCAGCTGTAAAGAGTTTCTTCTTAGAGGATTACTTTGATGGGTTTCTCGATTGTGTTGTTAGCTCTGTTTGGGAAAGGGTGACAAAAGTGTGCTCTTCTTTTTCAAATGTGTGTTTGATGAGTTTCTAGTCTTCAATTCTATCCAAGCTCTAAGAGAGACTAGAGATTGATAGATAGGTTTGGATTTGATATACATTCCTGAAGATGGGATCTTTCCACTAGCTTTTAAATAATGAAACATTCACTTATCAAAGTATAAAGAAGGCATATGCAAGAGAGAGTTTTAAGATTAAACAATTCCAAGCCAACAAGTTGAGTCTTCTTCTGTTACAAGGAGAATCAATTTACTTGCGGGTAATATAAACTAAAGTAGGTCTCGTGACAGTTAAAACTTAAAATATGTTCACAAGTCATAGAATGAAGCTACAAGTATCAACTAATTTTATATTTTCAGTACCTTCAACATCCAAGTCACCACAACCTACACCACGTAACTCTCTAGCAAGGTCCTGCGTCTTCTCATATGACACTGCTAGCATTCTAAGATACTGAGGGTAATACATCAAAGAAGGGTCAATATCATTCACTATTAAATTCGTAACGGCATGTACAAGCTACAGATGGAACTCACTAATATAAGACCGCCTTCTTCCATTGGAGGTGGATTCGCAAGAGATGGTTTTACCAATAGCTTCTCAAGAAGTTTAGGAACTCGGTCTTCCAGTACACGCTACATTCAAAATAAGATCTCAAGATTACTAATGTATTCCACCAGTCAATCTAATGATCCGACCTTATGAAAACATGGTGATGCAAAAGCAATAGAAAAAGCCTGAAGCTTTGGAGGTTGAATATTTGACAAGTAAAAGCATATAATTAAATGGTTATCTCGACTTAAATTAAGAAAAAAATACAGAAACTTAATTTAATAATACAAGAGAATGATTTAGATGCAGCGCACAATAGACTCAAAAGAGAGAGGCTCTTCTACAGGTTTATATAGAAGATAAAAGAAGGGCATAAAAGATAAGCGTAAATCTGTTCAATTCAGTGACATGAGTATTATTCTTTATTTGCTTACTTTTGCATATTAGAGTGGGCCCTTAGATACTTCACAAAGACACTTGAACATTTTGATCATGTAGGGGTAGTATTTCCTAATCTATAAACGGTAGTATTTCCTAATCTATAAACTTATAAATTCCAGCATTCTAAAAACAGAACAATGTTTATCAGCAACTTCGAGTCATAGTTCTATTGGGATGGGGCCATAATCAAATAAATAGATCACATCCATCCTCAAGAAAGAGTTTCTGTGCCATTATATTCCCTGATCTTTTCTGGTCTTCTTAGACTAGAAATTGACATCCAGGAATCCACAATATGTGGTATAATGGAATAACTGTTCATTTAAAAGAATCTCAAGATGGCTTAAATTCTCAGCATTTTTCAGAACTGTTTACCAATTTCAGGCCTTATTTTGTTCTTTTAATATCTGGTCTTGCAACTTATCCTGTTTCATGTTTGCTAAATTATGAAGTTGATTGCTCCACATGGAACCACTCGGGGCAGAGTCTCTTCTCTGGCATCCTATTGGCATACTTATGTAGCACAATCACAGAGAAGCACAAAGCCTTGGGCATATAAAATACAAGAACAGTCACATGTGAGTACCTGAACCAATATTGACTTGACATCATTAGGGGAAGGAAATACTGCTGTTATTGTCGCTGCTTCTTTACGCACCGTATCTGCAAGCCAGTCATACTAAGTCAACGGAATAATCTAAGTCAACACCTTTCATCAGACCAATGGAGTTATGGACTCATTCAAACCTGTAATTTCTTTGTACAATGAAGAGAGCCCACGAGCAACATTGCTAGGACTAGTTTGGGAACCTGCATCACCAAGAACCAACTTCGCATCTGCATTCATAATCTCCACATCAAACATTGGACGTAATCCTACGTAATGTTGCATAGCACTGGTACCCCTGTTAAACTGAATTGCAAAGTAAATATGTCAGAGGAAGGAAAATCATAACACAAAACATCTTGTGTTTTTTTGTGATTTTTACTTCAATACACAAACTACTTCTCATAGATTAACCAATATGATGAGACGAATATACCACGAAACACAATCCTAGAGACATTATTAAAGGTAAATATACTACATAGGCAGTGCTTCCCTCCAACCCCTTACTTAAAAAAATCACCAACAAGACAGGTTTGCTCCATTTTTCCTTATTCACAATCATGGTTTTAGTTCCAACATATGAACCTTGAATGAATTCATCAGTATATCTAAAGCTAAAAAGTATTCTGCAAGATAATAAACAATCTAATTACCTGAGACAATATTTTTGCACATTCTGCCATTGTAGACAATTCCCTTCTTTGTGAGGCTGCATCAAATCTGGTCAACAATCTGTTTTCCAGTTCTGCACATGCATTTAAAATAAAAGAAATTTCCATTTGAGTAATACAAGCGACTTTCACATTGAAGCAAAGAAATGCATATAAATGCTTTAAAAACACTTGGAGCAAACTTGTTCTACGCTTCTGAAATCAAGTACTCAGCATCCATCATATATTTAGATATTGAATTGAGAAAGCATGTGATATGAATAAGTTAACATAGGAAGAAAATATAACTGTGATTTAAATCATATTCTCTGTTCTAAAAATAAATCATATTCTGAAACAGAACTATGGAGAAGATTATCATTCAAAATTAGGCTCAAAGCTAGGGCCCAGGGAGGATAACAAACGAAATGACTAACTCAATTAATCAAAGCTAGGACCCAGGGAGGATAACAAAAGAAATGACTGACTCAATTAATAAAAAATACATCAATAATTGAACTCGAAGGAAGCACCCTTTTCCCATCCTCATGTAGGCAAAGTTAAAGTGTAATATATATGATGGTAGTCCCAGGTGGCTATAGAAAGCAAACGAAGTGGTCTTTAAATTATACCTAAAATAAATTAGCTGGGACATGCCTGGGAAGAATGGATGTGATTCTACGACCTTGTACTGCGTGATGATATCTCATGGGTTGATTTAACTTAACTCATTGACTATCTTAAATATCATAATCGGTTGAAACTTGTTAAGTTGTCATACTAGAAGAATGATGCTGAAAGTTATGTGCAGATCATCAACATAATGCTAAAACCTTGCAGTCTATATTGCTGAATTGTGCTCACCATGCATCCGAGCTTTCCGGATACCGGTGTTATTGTGAAATCCCTAAGTACATGTACTTTTTATGTACTTAACAAGTACATAATAATACGCACCTGAATAATGAAGCAAGGATCTATCTTTTCTCCAAATTCTCGAGAATTGCAGATTTATGTAACTTTTATGTATTTAATTAGTATACAACCACAAATACAGAAGATATTTTGTCTGCAGCAGAAAATAATGATTTTATTCATTATAAATGGATCTAGTTTGATGAACAGTTACAGACATGCCTTTTTCTTTTTAATATCTCATGGAAGAGATTATACACAATTGCTTCCACACAATCGAAACTTCTCAATACAAGTTAAATACAAACTAAAATCATGTTTCAGATACAAAAGGACGAGATACAAACCAAAATAATACTCTAGAAGATTAATCAAGTGGCGCAGTTTTTACATAAAGAAATATTTTCATGATATTTGAAATTTTTGGCTTCTCATACAAGTAGAAAAGATATCACCTGAAAAGGGCTGCCTAAATGTTGATATTTTTTTTTCTGTATTTACTACCATTAGCTACAGGTGTTAAAAACATTGGCCAATGAGTAAGTCATAATGCATATTGTACCATTGCAATATTCCTGGAGGTTGGCAACTGCTACTTCCAATCCTCTGCTTGCTGTTACATTCCCCACAACTGATGAAGCAGCCATGCCTTGTCTTCCAATATCTTCCTCAGCAAATGATCCTACATTCAGGCTGGTTAGTATATTTCTAATACTTCAGCAATCTAATAGCTGGTTCTACAGTTAAATTTACCGACAGGAAATGGTCTTGCAAGTGAGTACCATTTTCAGATCTTGATTAAATTCTGACATGTCTAAAAAAATTATCTTATCAATTCAGAATTTATGTCTTTATATAATATAAGTTGTAAAATCTTCAGGAATTAATTAGCTGAGGAGAGAAACATTCTACCGGGCATAATTTCCTAAGGCAGTAACTAAGACAAGAATGTGCATAACATCAATTTTTGAAGCTTCACTGTGACAAAATATTCCAGTAAGAATTAGGAACTAGAGAAGTAGATTTATTTTTGCTAAAGTATTTAAATCAAGTGTTAATGGGAAACAAAAGGCTATCAAAGTGAAAAATGCATGGGTTTAATGAATCATAATCAATTCAATATTTGAGAAAAAAAACAGAAAGAAGTAAACACAAGTACAAGTAAAAAATCCGGAGAAGGTTTAATGTCCACTCTAAAATCTCCACCAGGAAAAGGTCATCTTACTCAATTTTTGTGCAATTGAAGCTGCCTCAGCTACACGGCTATCATCAGAGAACAGGGGTGAAAGCTCCATTAGGTCCCCCGGACTACTATTGAACTCCATCAAGTACTGCAAAATAAAATTCAGTCACTCCTATTTTAATGGGGCATCATAAAGCTAATCATCTTTCGCAGACAGATAAAAGGTAATTTTAGACCTACTTATCAAAAGTTTACCTTAATGAGATCTATAGTTTGACTGGCAGTTTCTCGCTGGGAGTCTGCACTCTGAAAATAAAGAATCAGATAAATAAAAAATGAGATTTTAAATAACCTAAGAAATGCATGAATTTCAAATAGCAAAAGAAGGAATAAATGTAGCTTTACACCAAATAAACATCTTTTACATTCAAGAACCGGTTAGCTATCCAATAACAATGACAAATAATATTGGAAGATTATGCATTAGACAAGGTTTACCTGTAGATGGTCTCCTATCTTAGCAGCAGTTTGCCCAACACTTGATATGCGTGAATCCAACCTTGCAAAACTGTCAAACAGGCCATCAACACCTTTTTCCAGCTGCGTATTATTGAAAAATGAAAAATGAAAAATCATAAATTCATGTAAGGAAAAGATTTGATAAGCATTAATCGTGATCAATGCCTTATATTCAACTGAAATATCCACCTAGCCTCAGGTAACTAACCTCAGATAGTGTTTTCCGGTGCTTAGAGTCTTGCGTAGAAACTTCCTTTTTGAGATTGTAGAGTTTCCCATCAATCTTTGAGCAGGCATCAACATCAAAAAGATGACCAAGTGAGTAAGACAAAACCAAAAATATTCACCTCAAAGCTGAAATTGTACCTGTTTCCGAAGATCAATCAACTGCACACACGAATTCTTAAACATAGACAATAGAGCATCTACTTCAGGAAACAACGGGCTTGATAGCCCTTGTGCTGATTTTGCTGCATCAGAC
The DNA here is from genome assembly GCA_030819805.1 of Penstemon newberryi var. newberryi. Lineage (NCBI taxonomy): Eukaryota > Viridiplantae > Streptophyta > Magnoliopsida > Lamiales > Plantaginaceae > Penstemon > Penstemon newberryi. The sequence goes on along the minus strand of JAUALY010000004.1, from coordinate 7,330,051 downwards.
GTAGCTCGGAAATGACCATTTTGCATACCATCATTTGCACCATGTCCTTCAGACGCCTCTGTTTCTTCCTCTAAATAAGAAGGCAGCAGCTCATTCACTAAGTTTCCGAAGAGCGCATCGAATGAAAAGTCACCCTACATGATACAGATAAGTGCATGGCCGCAACTATCAGCTACATAGCTAAATTTCAATTAGAGCCATAAACATCCAAAGAAATAGGCTATGGAGACATCACCTTAAAGTCGTCTATATCTAGAACAAGCGGATAGGAGTCCGTTGATGAAGGTTTAGAAACACTACCTATCTCTTTCATCTAAATTAAGATCAATATATGAGAAACCACGACAAGAAGCATCAAAAATCAATCTAATCAAGTTCAAATTATAGTAGTTATGGCATTATAAGATACTGTTATAGCATCACCTAAAAGTCCTCAATTAAGACACTTGTTATATTGTCTACACAAATAGATCATGAAAATGAATACCGGAATTATCTATCCCAGTTATAAATGAATAAGATTAAAATTATGAGGAAAGAAATGATATAGCACAAGATAAAAATTAATCCAGCTAAATCAGGATATCTTCATCGAATAATATGCCCTAGGATTCTCAACTTAACTGATCAAATTCGAACCAGAAAACATCAATCAACCAATATTAAATAATGATTGAGAGATAAAACCTTGGAAGAAATGACCAGTGGTGCCGGAGTTGAAACGGCGGAGCTCCGCAGTAAGAGACGAACACAAAATTACTGAAGACGTTACTAATGAAGTAGAGGGAAATGCTTTTTACAGATCGGGGATATATTTAACGACCTTTTATTAAATCCAAATTCAGAAGGAAGTTCTTTTGTTTTTTCTGGTTAATTTTCTCAATAGCTTGTTTGAAAAAGGTTATAGAGATTAGAAAATCATTTTACTTTGATTTCAATATTTTTGTTTTTTTATCGCCTTTCTACATGAAAAAGCAAAGATAATTTAGTATCCAAAAGCTAGATAAAATTTACTTTACTTGCCTTGTAAGCTTAGGAAAAATCAATTGAATGTTTATAAAATTGTGATATGAGCGAGGTTTTGATAATTTAACCAAATCTAAAGAAATTTTATTGTAATTTACTCTAAGATAGACATGTTAATTAACAAACTTCATATTTAGTCCTCTAATTTTATTCGTTTATTTTAATTTTCTTTAAACTTAGTTATTTATGTTTTATGTTCAATACATAGTTTATTTATTTTATTATTAGAGTTTATATTCATAGTTATTTAACTTAAAAAATTAATTTAATTAATATCTTTTTGGTCGGGCACATTTATTCTTCTGATCAAAACTCTTAATTCTATGTATTAATATTAATTAATAATAAATATGAAATTTAGCCATTAACAATATATTTCCTGTCATTTCCTTGCATTAATAAATGAGATACCCAATCATAAAATAATTAACAAACCAATTACTTGTTAGTAAGTAATAGTTTGTTTTACACTACAGTAATTGGCATTTTACACCCAAAAAATACATCATTTGATCAATTTAACACCTTAAAATAGAATTTTTGGTCATTTGCATCCTTGAGTTGCATTTTGCCCAAGAATATGCAACTTCAAAGGCACAAATTATAAAAGTTTTAGTTTCAAGATCAAAATAATATATATTTTTGAAATGCAAAGTGCTAATTACTCTTTAATACTATCTTAATCCGTAGTTCCAACTTCTATCCAAATTAACGCTTAACAGTAAAGATATACCAAAGAAGTGAAAACTTTTGCACCAACTTTGCTTCCAGATCAATTTCCCCATTTCTAATATCTTAACAGAAACTACAAATTCCTGCATAATTAACATCATCTCCTAAACTATATATTGCTGTATTCATAATCAAATAAAGACGACTAAACTTATAACATGTTAATGCCATTTAAACATCAAAACCCCCAAAACAAAAATACCAACACAAAAGTCAAATATTTCCCAAACTTATCCATACTAAGAAACCGAATGCCTCCCTTTCCTCATAGGCGTACACTTAGCCATTGCAGCTTCATCTTGGTTAGTCGAGCCAAGACTCTCCGACGAATCTGACCCACTATTCTCCGCCTGCATTCCTTTACTCGACCAAATCTTCGAAAATATTTTCCTCGACATAATCAAACCTTTCATCTTCCCAAGTGCCGCCTTGTCTGAACCTGAACCATTTCTTTCATTCACGACTCCATTTCCGAGCCTTAAAGCTGCTAGCTCTCCTCTAAGAGCTCTGAGTTCTTCTGCTGAAGCTACAGCATCCCAATCTTCATCGTTGTTTGTTGTGGCTGACCTTGAGCTACCGTACGAGGCAGAGTTTAGGTCGTTTATAGCTTTAGGTAGGTCAGGAGTGCTGCTACCGGATGAGGCAGCAGCTCGGACTTGCTCGAAGAATAAGACTTGAACTACTATACGTAAAGGGAGTCGCTCGTTTTGCACAGCGTGCATGCATGCGTTGGCTGAGAGCTTCTTGCAGTCCATTAGTCGGCATATTTTCTTTCTCTCACTTTTGCTGATCTCGGGATGCGCCTAAATTAAAACAACAGATTAGTTTAATAGTTGATCAGTTGATTGATATTGCAAAGCTAGCAAGTAGCAACAATGTATGCATATGCATATTTTATAAGCAAAGATTCAGCCAATGATAAAAAATTAGGGAGTCGGTTAGAGAGGAAATTGCACGTTGCCCCCTAATGTTTAGGTCGTCTTGCACTTTACCCCTTTAGGGTCTTGTATTTGCACCTGCCCTCTCAACTTTTTAAATTGTCACAGTTCTTGGTCAGATGAGGTTGGCATATCTCCTTCAGAAAAATTGAATACTGGCAATCAAGTACTAAAGATCGCATTCTATCCCTAACCTTTCGACTTATCACACTTCACTGCCTAAAATTTCGACATTCACATTTAAGTCCCTAACGGCCACCTTCTAAGTGAAAATGCAAACCGATTAGGGGGTAAGCTGCAAAATAGCTCTAATTTAGGGGTTATGATTTTCACTCAATTTATTTGAATTACAACAGAATTTTACCTTAAGATATGTGTCAATGGCACGATACAAACCATCGTGTGCGGGCCTTGAGAAGCTAGAGACCATATCTGCAGTGCTAATAAACAACGAAAGAGGAAGATTAGGATCCTTTGCAACCTCGGCTAGGTAACCGTCGACAAGCTTTGCCACCATAAGCTTTGAAGCTTCAGACAAGATCCCCGGCACCCTTTTAACCACCTCCTGAATTTCACCATCGTTTTCACTTTCAATTTCCGTATTCCTATCTTTAGTCGTGAATTCTTCAAGTATCTTCTGGACTGTAATAACATCGTACATTGTCTCCTCTCCATCGAGAGTTCTTAGTAACAAATCATTGACCGAAGCCTCTTCCAACTGCTGCCCGATTCTTTTCACCAGTACCGTTTTTACAGTCTCACCAGAATCAGCTGAAATCGCTGCTTTTAACAGCTTTAGTAAAAAGCTACAAGAAACCGTCCCTTTTTCTGCAGGTAAAAGCCACACAATTGTATCCAATATAGACCCCTTTGCAGAGCCAGGTAACTTTCTATAGGCGTAAGCTTTTAAAGCTTCTCCAATGACTTCATTAGATATAATCCCTTTGTTTTTAATCGCGACTATAACCCGTTTATACAAATCGATTTCGAGCTCGGATAAGTCGTCGACCCACCAATCATTCGGTACCATTCGGGTCCGGACCCCGTTCCATTGATCAATCCCGTTTTCTTCTGAGATCTTTTTCCGGTTATATGAATATGACCAGTCGACCTTGGAAACGTTAACCGAGGCTTTGGAAGCAATAGCGTCAATGCAGTGACTGATTAACTTGAGATCTTCAGACATAGGTAGTAAGGATTTTGTTGTCTGAAGAACTAGAATTGAGTCCTTCCAGCTCCTGAATAGGCTCGAGGTCAAGAAAACATCGACCTTGTAAATGAGGTTACCTTTTTCGATAGTCTCGTGCATTTCTAAATACTCTGCTGCACAACGAGCTGCGATTATGTTGTATGCGTTTAGGGTAACCGTCATCCCATAACAGAATTTGGCACATATTTCAAAGGCACTGGAGCCTCCTGGAATATCATGAATTTGGACCTCGTCTCTGTTTCCTTCGCTTGCTGAAGAAACCAACTTTTGTAGGTGTGCGCTTTTAGAGAGAAGCGGAAACTGCGGAATTTTTTTAGCAGCAAATCAGCATCAGTATATATTTATAAAATTAAAAATTCAATTCTTTCTAGGTATGCGTGTGTCTACATATATTGATCAACAAACATAATTGCATATATATGACGCAAGATTATCTATCATACCTTGTGTAGATAAAACTTCACATCACCTACATGAACAACAATGTCGGATACCAATTCAGAAGCAACATATCTGCAGATGAAATTTGGGCATTCATGAATTTCCAGAAACAAATACATAGAATGTTGAAATAAACGAGCTTCAAAAGACAAAAGTTTAAAATGGTCATAAATTGCAAGAGATTTTGGTTCCAATTAGCTCATTTTGATGCCAATAAAACATAACTAGAAGTGATACCAAAACATGAGAAATAGTATCACTCTGAAAATTATCAACTTGATTCTTTTCCCAAGGAAATCAATGGAAAGCTAAATCAAACTAAGAAGTTAGCTTCGCTTCTTGAATTAAGAACATAGGCTCAAGTGACTTATAATCAAATACAAGATCTTTCATCTGGAGATGCAGAGTTTGATATAAATTAAGAATGTTAAGATAATTCAAGTAGCTATACAAGTTAATGAAGATCTAACCTTATGTTGTTACCATCTGTCTGAAAGGAATCGGGTTTAGATCCAAGCTTCATAAACTTCATCCTGCCAACTCAAAAGATCTGTTTCTATATTTCCTTTGCTACTTCAAATCAATGCTTCCACCCTATTCAACTGAACACAGCAAAATGCAATACCCCAAATCGACTTTCGAACATCCCCAATAATCCAAAAAAGTTCCTAAAATAGCAAAAACCAAAACCAATTTATTGATTGTTTTAAAAAGGAAGTTAAAGGAAGTTAAAGGAACTTAAATGGTATAAGGATATATATGGTTGGTATTCGTATGCCCGAATCTTGACAGGAGTAATTTCCAAAGAGAGATAGATAGGTAATAGAAAATAGATAGAGATTTTAGTTTCTTAAATAAAATGGTTCAGTTGAATACTATAAAAGAGGCTGTTAATGTTTCCTTGGGCGGCGGCAAAGCCCACGGAGTCCGGGCGAGCCTAGTCAGCCAAGGAGACATCACCACACTAAATTATTCCCCCACCCCCTTTCTTTACTCTGTTTCATTATTTAACACATACTGTATATATTATATACTACATTAGAATATGAAGATTAACCCTAGTGGTATTAAAAGCCTCAAGTACCAAATCTAATAAACAAATGAGGAATACAAACAAAACATGTGCAAAATAATTAATATTTGCAGTTCAAGTTTGATAGACCTGCAACGGTAAACATCATCTTGGTATCAGTTGAATCAACCACCAAAACTGTAGACAGTGAGCATCTCTCCGTATAGATTTGCCAATCAATCCTCAAAGAATAAAAGAGGAGATCGACTAATATATGATGTCTAATCTACGCATATATATTGCATTATTGAAAAAACAAATTTCCGACCAAGAACAGCAAAGAATCGTCTCATTAATAACACCAGAGAAGACCGTCAAGCATGTGCTGTGAGAATCATCTAAAATTAATAAAGTATTCAAGATTAAAAGAAATAAAAATCAAATAAACACAGAAACCAACCTCCAGAATATGGACTCAGGAAAATGGGAAGTCAAGGCTTTTTCAAGAACTCTTTTTTTTTTTTGTTTGTTCAAGTTCAAGTAATTAGGAAGTGGTAAGAAACAAATATATTAAACCCGCATGCCTATTAAACAACTCTATGCAGAGAAGAAAATCTCTTTGCACAGACACCAAAAAGGACAAGAATCAAGAAAATAAGTAGTGCTCTGAGACTACCCAAAAAATAAAAAAATTGAAAAGCCAAATATTTACTAATAGGTGCTTACCTGTTATGCTAGAATGAACAATGCAACCTTTTTGTTCTCAGAAATTCCCTTTTACTATTTCGTATCATAGACAAAAGTAAAACTGAATGCCCATTTATTTTCACTTTATTACTATTAATATTAAAAATTTATTTGTATATCTCCTACCTACTTGAGTTTTTGAGATTGAAAATTGTTTGTAGTGATTGAGTTTAAGACAAGAAAATTGCTACGTAAAGCACGCCATACTGACACTCAACTTTCTTGCTCCCTCATTTTAACGTTCAAGTGAGTGAATTGCCATTACTCTCTGTCTTCATTAAAATATCAACTTTTTTTCAATAAGTATACCTTGGATAAATTAAAAAGGTAAAATTGAGAAACTAGATTGAAAAGTCAAAACATATTTTTTTTTTAAATGAGAATTGACAGTAAACTAAGATTAAATAAAATGTTACACCATGGTTCAAGCTGGTTTGACTGATTAATTATTATTTTAAGTTCCCATTCCGTAATGTCACATGGTGCTGACTGTGCCACTTACATTAGAGTTTTATTTATATTTCTTGTACTAAGTATTTTTTTTTTTTAATTTGGAAAATATGTGCAGATCTTTGATGAAACTGTTGGGAGATTTTGGCAGAATATTAGTCAACAAGCTGATAGTCAATGGTATGCAACTTGACTACAATTTATTTTTGAGGATTGAACTGTTAAATAAAAAAATCTAAAAAGAGAGAGACAAAATGATAATCAATAATTGAATAAGGGGTGATCATTTAAACATACAAGAAATACGACTTCAAAAGTTTTAGGTATATTTACTGAAATAACCAACAATATTCTCGTACATTATTATAGTAATAAATATATAACGAGAAAACAAGATTTTATATAAGTGAATCTACTTTTCAATCATACACCTCAACAAATATGATGTGATATTTTTGTGAATTCAAACATTAATTAAATTACATAGACTACTTACATTTCACAATATCAAATTGCACTTGTTGTTCTTCTAATACTCCTATTGTTTTACATGATAAAAATTAATTTCAACTAAGTTATATATGTGCAACTGCAAGTACTTTTTAAATATCTGGTATGAATAATTAAAAAATATTCAAAAAGATTACAATATATTAATCATTGAAACCAATTCAAATTTAGTAGATATATGGTGGTATATATATGTGGAAAATAGGTCTGTCTAACTTTAACTCACCACATGTTCGCATATGCTTTCATGCATGCATTCCCATTCATACTTATAGTCTTTTGACCTATATGCAATTAACACACAAATTTGATGAAAATCGAACGATCCGTACTAGTTAAGTTATACTCGAATGCACGCATCAAGTTTCGATCAATACATTTCTCTTATAATTTTTAGTAAATAATTAATATGACATTGAATGTTAATTAAAATTTTATATATATGTCGATATATGTATATAGGCATTCGTAAGACATATAATTATAGAAAATAACAAAATATTAATGTAACTAAACTAGTTTCGCTTTAGCTACTTTCCGATTTAACTAGTGATAAGCATATAGAACTTTCCGATTTAACTAGTGATAAGCATATAGTACTCGATTTATGTGGATTTTCAATATTTAACTTGGTTTGTAATTATATGCATCTAAGTATATATTGTGACCGGCCATGTACGTCAATTAGATTGACTTATGAGCTAGCATGCAATTTATAAATTCTGGCAATATACCTTTTATTTTTCCCAGTATAAAATGCCAAATTGAATATATCATCCACATTAATGGTCGGTCATCATGAATAATTTTATGTACTAATTAGACAAATAGCACATGCATGGTCATTGGTCACATATGACATTTGTACCCTAGCTATATTATATGGTATTTATGTTAAATAATTAACTAAATAAATTCTTCACCAAACATGTATTTTATGCTACGTACATCTTTCTTTAACCACGTAATATTTAAGTTAATTAATGAAGTTAATTTGCGTTAAGATTCCCTAATCATCACTAAACCAGTGGTGTTTAGTGTACGCACGTTTTTTTCTCGGTAAGTTGGGTAGTGGGCATACGTCAAAATAGAAGATGAATCATCGGGCCGTACAATACAATGTGTAGAGACAGGACCACTGCGGCTCTAGGAGTTGGTGATCGATCTTTAATTTTAGCACTATATATTAAATTATTAATACGTGGATAAATTCTACATATACGAGAAAAAAACGTAAACTATGTAAAAGCAACCCTGTAAATTAGTTTCATAAAATTTAAAATGATACTCCATCAATTATCTCATGATTTTATAATATAAATCAATATTTCTTGAGATTGATTTAACAAATTAGCTTACTTTTTTGGTTATCTAGATATAATCGAGTGTGATGGGAAAAAATTATTATATTTATGTCATTATTATTGAAAAATAAATAAATAATTAACAAATTATCATATAACGAATGAGATAGTGAAACTATAATTATATTGTTATAATTTTAAAGATGATTTAAATTATTATAAAAAAATATAACACACGTGGGGTTTGGGCCGATCTCGATCCAAGCTTCTTTCCATATAAGGTTTACTTTAACCCAACTAGAATAACTCAGACCGGACCTTGTCCAAATATTTTTCAGAATTGATCAAAAAGTTTGAGATTTTGTTATTAAAAAAATTAGTAGTTAGAGTAATTCCCAATTTTGAGAAATAATTTTATTATTGTCAATTTTCTAGAAGGAAATGTGATATTAAAAAACACCACTGAATTTATAAAAGAAAATGTCATTACTATAATTCTTAATTTTATTTTTGAATTTGGTATGCTTAATTACGACATAAATAAAACAGGCAGTGTCCTAGAAAGAGGCGTTTGCTTTTTAGCAACAACCTTTGAATTCAAGACCCCCATTCAATGAAAAGACTGCTTACTACTGATATGGTCAGCGCAGCCTACTTCTGAAAATCAGTTGCAGTGGCAATTACTCGGAAGTAAAACGCTGTTGATAAAGCAGAAAAAAGTAAAAGGAAATAATTAATCATCATTATTTTTCCTTGTCCGTCAATCAATCAAAACCAACCTCCCAAAATTAATTCTTTCTGCCGGTGAGTAAATTATTACGTGTAGACTGTAATACGTATAGTAGTTCATAATACAATTTTCATTTCATTTTAATTGTTACATTTTATATTTTTATACATATTAAAAAATTCAATTATTAGTTAATCTTTTTAGATAAATATCAAAATTACATTTTTAATAATTGCTTTAATTAATTTCTTTAATATTTATGCACTCTACTTTATTGTGTAAACTCATAAGTAAGAAAATTATATATTTTTGCGTAAACTCATAAGTAAGAAATTGTAAAATACTAATGAATACTTATTCAAATTAAATTAAAATTATTCAGTAATATTAGGGCCAAAATCTATGTTTGGATTTATTTTGTTTTGCTTGGTCCTGTTTGTGTGAAAATATTTTTTGTATGAATTTTAATTAGGGCCAAATATTCTCTTTGAAATTTGACGAAACAATTAAACTTTGATGATGTATTTTGGCTGTAATGTTTTATATGAAATAATTTTAATGAGTTGTGGCTTTTATGTATTTTGATGTGCTTGAGTTTATGGTGAAATTTAGTTAATAGGTATTTGCCAAATCATATATTTTCAAATAAATTAGTTAATATATATTGTGAGGTAATGATTGAGAAATTATTATTTCAAGTTCAAACAAAAATTAAATAAATAATATTCTATGGTTTATTTGCTATTGATAGATACTATTAAATAAGTATCCTTTATTTTAATTTTTTTAGCCAGTATTTAGCTAAGGGGGTGTTCTAGGTCAGCCAGGTTAGGTTTCATTATCTGGGCTGAAAATGGTGTAACCCAATTTTCAGAATTTTTTATTTTTCAATGATTTGGCCCAGTTGATATTGATCCAGACCCAACAAAATTTCCAGCTTGCACCTAAACAAATAGGACCATAGATTTCAGTGACTAAAACCGCGAGACCGGACCAAAATCTAAACAAATAGAACCATAGTTTTCAAATAATGACGACGACAACACTTTTAGTGTTACGCATACCAAACTAGAGGTCTATAAAATCGGAGGCTGGAAAGAAAATTATAGACAAGAATTGTAAAATGAAAAGATTGTTGGAGACCAATAGGTGATAAGTATAGGGAAATTGACTAGTTACTATAATGTAGCGAATTCAAATTCAAATCTATGTTGAGAGAGGTTTCCACTTGCCTAAAAATATTAACGGTAAAAAGAAAAATAGATTCCATAACTATTTGTATTTGGCAATTTTAACTTACATGTATTTGAACTGGTACTATTATCTCAAAATAACTAGACTTTCGGCAGTTATAGTTTCAATGGAGCCCAAATTAAAAAAAGTTGGTCCGATATATGTCACGTGTTAGAATGTTAGTCTTGTGACCAAAAATTTGGAGATTTTATACTCAATCGGGTACAACATGGAAGTTTGACTCAAAAAATATACAAATTCTGTTTTTTTTTTTTCTTAGAACAAACAAAGTTAATATTGGGTGAGTCGAATTTATAAAATTGGACAGCACAAAAAGTAGATTTAGCTTCTAATTAAGAAAGCTAGTTATTGCCAATTGGAGTTGCAAAAACTTGTACATGCACTCCAATGGGCCGTGATTTGAGAGCCCAATAGTTAAGTATAGATATTTTTATGATAATGTAATTAGTTTGCTGCAAAATCATCTTACAGGTAGAGAGAGATTCCTTGCTTAACTTCCATTTACCGATGTACACAGCCTTGAACTCCGTCATTTTTGCCTGGTAATTAAGCCTCCTTAACATGTTTGACTCGCATGCATGTTATAAGTTGATGATGATGATGATAACTTGTGTTAGACGTTAAACATATATATACTATGACTATGAGACCTTTTTTTTCCTCAAGGTTTCCCGCCAGCTTATGCGGAATCTTCTGGGTCACATGATGATGAATGAACACCCAACAAATTAAATTAAGAACCAAATATATATTTTATTACTGTAATAGGTGTTTGCTTGTTGTATTAAAATTTACTTTGACAAATAATTAAGACAAGCATTATTATGACCGGAACTTTACCCATTCCAAACTAATTTGACTCGATGCGTTTGTAATTTACCAACAAATTTATTTTCATGGCTCCATCCATCTTCAATATGTGCAAACCCAAAAAGATCTACTAGGAAAATGGGCACCATATACCTCAAGTAATTAACCTTGACATACTATGAATAATCTAGCTCGTCATAGCTGGGCTTAATCCTTAACTCGTTGAAAGCTGAACCATGATATAATCAAGACTAGGTGCTTCTTATATGATTTTGTGCAATTCTAACTAACACTTTGATCTAACTTTTGAGTTGAGTTAAATATATTTTGGTGCATTTAACTTAATCCATGTATTTACCATATTTAGGGCAAAAAATAAAAGTTAATTCTAATTTATCTTGTTGGATACCTTATCGTTCATTTGGTATGTGTACGTAGTCGAATAGAAGAGATATTTTCCCATTGTACCATACAACAATCTAAATAATTATCATTGTTCCTACTAAGCTCACTAGCTCATTGTACTCTTTGCATATATATTCTTAAGCAATTACTTATTATATATGCATTTATACTTAAAGCTAACATTTGCTCTAAAAGCTCCAATTAGACAAGTGCCAAGAGTGGTTGATTATATTGCATAGGTGCCATGGGCCATGGGTTGCTACGAATAGTAATAATTCTTTAGACTTTATGAATGTATAAATATTAATATATAGGCATGTTAATTATCTTCAAATTTTTAATTATTACTATTATTATTAGCTGGAAACGAACATTTTATATTTGTACCCAGACTCAGATGCAGGTAACTACTTATAGTCTCTATAATTGCTCATTTATAAAATGCAAAATGAACATGCTTATAATATAATATAATATAAAAAAATAATTACTATGGCATATAAAGTCATTGGTCAAAGTACTCGAACAACTCAAACATGCTTTAAACATGTGAAAATCTTATTCTATATATAGTCTGCTTTATATATTTCCAGCAAAATAGTTCTTTTGGTCATTTTCGTTTCGTTTGGTTAATTTTTTTCTTTTTGGTATTATTAGGCACGGAGTTCATGTAAACCTCATTTTGATTGACAAAATGTGGAAACGCCTTATCTAAACATAAAGCACGTCAATTTCACCATCAAGAGTTCAAATAATTACGGATTCTCTTTGATTCAATATATGATCATAATAAATCGATATATAAACATAGCGAATTCGTAAAGAGAAAACTGTTTCATTTTTCCAGTGAAGAAATTACTTTGTATACTTAATACGTTTAATACTTTTTTTCAACTACAATATATTTCACTTCGAGATTTTATAATAAGGTATATATTAAATAATTAGTAATATGGTCACATCATTGGATTACTAAATTACAGATATAAACACCCGCATAAAATAAAATTTCCAAAAGTCGGTAGACATAGTGCAAGAAAATTAAATATTCTTGAAATTTCTTTTTAATTATCCTCAAATTTTTATATTTATTTCGATTATATATAATTCAGATGTACGTGGTATATTCAATAACATTTTGACTGACAGGTATTTCAAAATGAATCCAATCTACCCATGTGAAGAATGTAAAACAAAATAATCCCATGGCCAGCGTGCCCTAATAGACCAACCCATGCAATCATTTCACTTTCACCTAATCACTTTCCTATTAATTTCATGTGGTGTCACGAACCCTAATTGCAATTATATTAAAAAAAAATTAATCAACCACGGTCCCCGGATTAGTAGCTGTCAAGCTCAAACCTACTATTTGAATAAAGCTGGATTAATTGATTAATCAACTAAGAAAGAATTTAATTAACCCCACTTGAATGTGAATACACTTCATGCAAATCATAGATATTTTTAGTGGTAAAATAAAATAATAAATAGAAAAGACCATGAACTTTCAGTAAGCAGCCTCGTTGTGTTATAAATTGAATATTGCCACTATGGAACCAAAAAGTATAGAGCTTCTTAGCTGTTTCTATTAATAAAAATAGGAAGAGAAGTGCATTTGTGGTACCAAATTATATACCGATTATCATTTGTGGTATCATAAAAATCGAGACCGACACATTTGATACTATAATTTAATAAATCAATCATTTTTTGTACCATGGTTAAAAATGGGATCGTCCGTTATTATAACTTTATTTTTTAATAAATATTAAATATATTAATATTATTATATAAATTTTAAATTTAATTAATATTTTTTCGGATTTATGTTTAAGTATTATTTGGTCTGTTAATATTATTTATAAAATTAAATTAGTTAAATAAATATGTAAATATATTAAGTAAAATCTCTAAATTGCTCCGCACGTGTCGTATTCGAGCCAATTTTGAAATTGGGCAACAATGTGGACTAAAATTATCAATAAATTTGAAGATGTGGAGTTATTTTGACAACCTGAAAAATTAGGAGTATAATTGTCAGTCAACATAAGTAATTGTATCAATTTTGCAATAAACTTAACTGCCACGTCATCTGTTAACGTCTATTTTTAATAGTGGTACCAAAAGTGATTGATTTCTTAAATTGTGGTACCAAATGTGTTGGCCTCGATTTTTATGGTACCACAAGTGAGAATCGATATATAGTTTGGTACCACAAGTGCAATTCTTTCTATAAATAGGCCATACATCATTCATTCATTATAATCCATACAGAAAGCTAATTAAGTCCAATTGTGATTGATTAATTAATCAACTCAATTAGGCAGGCAAAGAAAAATATGCCTTCTGCTAGAAGTATCAAAATTGCTTATCCATACTCCTCTCCTCCACCACCATCCCCTCCTCCTCCATGTCCACCACCACCTCCTCCGCCGTCACCATGTCCACCACCACCTCCTCCCCCGCCTTGTCACGGCAAAAAACATTGCGATTACTATAAACCACCTGGCAAAGGTGCTTCTCCACCAAAAACACCAACAGCCTCTCCACCACAAGCACCAACTTATCCTCCAAAAAAATCAAATTCTCCTCCAAAAGCACCAACTTATCCTCCAAAGAAGTCAGCTTCTCCACCAAAATCCCCATCTTATCCTCCAAAAACACCAAAATCTCCAACAGCTTCTCCACCAAAATCTCAAACAGCTTCTCCACCAAAAGCACCAGCAGCTTCTCCACCAAAAGCATACCCACCAAGTAGTACACCTACACCGGGCTCATACTATCCTTACCCACCAAGTGGTACACCTACACCGGGCTCATACTATCCTTACCCACCATCAACACAACCAGGATATCCACCCATAGCCCCATCACCATACGCATATTCACCACCAACTCCAAATGGCGGCCTCACCCCATTTTCACCACCTTCAAACTCTCTCGTTCCATCGCCTCCAGGTGGCGGCGGAGGCGGAGGCGGAGGCGGAAACAACCACACCACCATCATAGCAGTGTGTGTATCTTTAGGTGGGTTGTTCTTTCTTGCATTCCTTGCAGTTGGTTTCTTCTGCTTAGCCAAGAAGAAGAAGAAAATTATGGTTCCAGCTGCCGCTGCTGCTGAATGTGAGCCCGAAGAAGGAGGCCATGCACCTCAAGGCGGCGGCGGCGGCGCGCATGGTGGCCCACCTCATCATGGTTATTAGTAATTTTATATATCATTCATTGTATCAACATGTCAAAACTCAATAATTTCGCGAATTAATTAGTGTTGTCATTTTATTATTTTTATTTAATTCAAGCTGAAAATGAATGTGTGTGTATTTGTTGGATTGATGTAAGTGAATCCTAGTTAGAATTTTTTATTTGTTGCAAAATAAGGATATTAATTTATTTTCCTTGGTTCATTTGTGTACGTACGTACTTGGAATTTTCAAATAAAAAGGTGGAAGTTGAATTATTGTTGTCACTTGTTGATTTATCTATGTGGTTTTCTACATTAATTGATATCTCAAATATTTGTATTATGGGCATGTTTGTCTCATATTTTCGAAAATATTTTCATGTTTGGAAAATGCGAGACAAACAAGATTTATATATACTTTCTGAAATAAATTTACTCTCTCCCAATTTTTCCATACTACTTTCCAAAAAGTTAAAAAAACAATAATTTTCTAAAAATTTAATTTGGATCTTTCAAAGTTTCAATTTAATTATCAACATCAAATTCCTCATATAAGCTAACAACTTTATTTCATATATACTAAGATTTCACCACAAGAACTATAAGGTGAACTTAAACTTGATTTTCAATCCACGTGGGATAAATATTTAGACTCAACGGTATATTATAAATATATTGTACCGTTATATTGTACCGTTAACTAGCTTGTAATTAATTAACCTTATCTTTTGTTTCAAGGGAAAGAGTATATGTAGTTATGTAAACTTATACAAACCAACAAAAAGGAAAACTTTCAACTTACAAGTAACAAGTTTGGTCGTTTAATACAATCTCGTTAAAAGTAAGATCTAGACGGTTTTTCATGAAATAATATTTCTGAAAATGCAAGTCAAAAGTTGATTGGAATCAATTAATTATCTGATCTTGTATGTCGTGATTTTCTGAATGTGACTGATGAACGTTAGATAAAAACCACTTAATTAAGGAATACTTGTAAATAAATAGGGTTGTAATTCTCGAGACTTTTATGGATAGATATTGAGTAAAATCGTCATATAATAATCAATTCTTTATTTCTTTAATGAATGAAATCCAACTAATATTTCGTCTTCACATGCATGCTTTAGTAAGAGTTTGGCATTTTTTTATTTACTTTTCAAGTTTTATCTGCGGCGGCATGTGCTTAATCAGGTTGTCTCTTTGACTTTAATTTGTATACAACTTCTTCTACCTTATTCGTCCGTCTTAATTTATTCATTAATAGTTGAAGAATAAGAAAATAATAATATGACAATATGTCGGATTTCTTTTTGAATTTGGGACTCCAATTCTAAATTAATATTGTGGGCTTGGACGTGATTATAAGTTACTAAAACTGTTGGTTCAAGGCCCATCTAATTGCTGGTTGTTGGATTACTTTTTCCTTTCTTGGATATAATTTCTAGTTGGGTTTTCCTTTTTGGTCCGTTATTATTTCAGTTGTAATTATTTTCCTTGCTAGTTAAGTTAATTTTCCTTAGTTAGGGCTTTAGTAAATAGTTTTTTTTATTGTTTTGAAATAGTTTAGTATAAATAATTAAATCTACTGTTATAAATTACAGATTTATTTTCTCTGTTGTATTTCAAATTCATCTCTTTTATGATTTTGTTCTTTTTATCATGCATGATAGTCTTCAGTCTTCACCTCCCTTTCCTGACATCCCTTTACCTACCGGCTCTCAACCAAACCAACCGGGCCATAATAAAATGTGAATTAGTTGGGCTTGAATTCAATCTCAATGATTCACAATATAATTTGAACACCTTTCTTCAAAAATAGCATTTCCTCTGCCCATAAACTTAAATATCATTTATCATTTTTTTTCTCAAGGGTTCGTTCGCTACTTTGTAGTGACGCGTCAGACACATTAAGTGAAAAACTCTTCCAACAGGAATTTGAAAATGAGTTCGTTCGCTACTTTGTAGTGACTAGTACCTTCCACTAAACTTGTTGGTTGCATTTATCTTTTCACTAGCTTAGTACACCTTTTAATTGTGATGTCTTAATTTTTTTGTCCCAAATTTTAAACATTTTATATCTTTCTTTTTTTTGTCAGGACTTTCTATGTCTTTATAGTGATATTTAATTTTATAATAAATTATTTAAATAAATTAACTAGATTATTTATGATAATGGTAGCATCTGATTATAATACCACTTTCCGTCGAATCGGACAATTCCTTAAACAATGTTTATCCGGTCTTTTAGTTTATAAGTAAATTTGTAGGCCATCCAATACTCACAGCCTAAAGCCCAACTAACATATGGGCTGCAGAGCTGAAAATAATATGCTTAAGTTAACACTTTAAGCCTAAATAAAGTGGGAAATATGAAGCCCATTAAAACCAATAAAATATCCTTCAGATATATATTGCCGTCAAGAAAATATATACTCCCATTAAATATCTTCTATTCTTTTTGGTAATAATTCAATTCTGAAAAAAATTAAATTTCCATGGCGTCCTGTTCTCTCTCACTCTCACCACTCTCTGCAACCATCGAAAACAATCGTGAACTGAGCAGAAATTCTAACGCGAATTTTCTGTTCACGTGTAAACCGAGGAAAAGCGCGTTTCGGAGATATGGATTTAAATCTCCAGTTGCTCGGAAATCTTTCGACCACATTCCGAAACAATTCAGAGAAGAAAATCTGAAAGATGGATGTAATTGACATTCTCACTCATCTTTTCTTTATTTATATTACGGATAGTATTTTTTTTTTGTATTTCTTGTTCATTATATAAGTTCTGTATCTCTTGTGGGGATTGATTATTAGATATTTCTTGTACTAACAATTATGTTAGGTAAATAAAAAATTAGTAGAAGTAATTTTTATATGGTGAATTTTAGACTTTTCGCTTAGTTTACTTGGTGTTTTCCTTTCCTCGTCTTAATATAATGAGGTAAATGAGTCTAGTTGCTTACCTCCATACAAATACACTTTTATGGGTCGAGGATAGCAGAGTGCAGCCCTTTAAACTATTGACATGGCTCAATCTGTAGATTTCTATTCAATGGTCTGTAGTTATTTTGGAATTAGAAAGATTTGAGGTAGTAGCTAATTATTGGTTTAAACTCTTATTAATTACACGTGATGAAGGTTAAAACAATTACAAGAACCAACTTGAGTAGCATTCTTGGCCTCCAAATCTCGTGTCCTTGAAAATATTTATATGTTGTGGTGTGTGTGTGTGTGTGTGTGTGTGTGTGTGTGTGTTAGGGGATGTCAAAACAGTTTTCGTAATCTATATGACCAATTGGGTTGTCTGTTCTCATTTCAATTTATCTTCCAAAATATATCTGATTTCGTAACTACGATTATAATCTCTTTTGTAGTGATGGACAATTACAAAAATGCACCTCAGTATCTCTATGGTCTTTCACCTTCACAGATGGATATGTTCATGACAGAAGATAATCCTGTTCGCCGACAAGAAGAAAAAGTAACAGAGGTCTGCCTCGTATTGTCAAGTCTTAAGTAACTTGATGTATGGAAATGAAGAGATGCCTTCCAGTTTTATTAGATTACCTAGTTAACATCAGATGATAATAATACTTTATATTGAAAAAGAGATTCAGTTCATTATTTCTAGGCACTCTATTTGTATTAAAAGAAGAATTCTTTTTCTTTTTGATTTATTATTTTCCCCTGAAAGATCTTTAATTAGTCTTTTTTCTTTTAGGAAAGCATTTCATCAGCCTGCAATTACTTGGATAATGGTGGAATGTGGAGTTTATCAGGCACCAACGAAAGAGGGCCCTCAAAGTATAGCATGAGTGTCAGCATGTACCGTGGAGGAGCTAGAGGATCTGGAAGGCCTAGAAGTGCTCCTCCTGATTTGCCATCTTTACTTTTAGATGCTCGAATTGTCTATCTTGGCATGCCAGTATTGCATCTTTCTTTATGTATTTCTTGAAGATTCTTATATCGAATATATGCCCTTACTTTTTTTATTCTCACCTTGTTTATTTTACTCGTCCCAGATTGTACCTGCAGTGACTGAGCTAATTGTTGCTCAGTTTATGTGGTTAGATTATGACAGCCCAACAAAGCCAATTTATCTATACATCAATTCATCTGGTACCCAGGTAATCACGTAAAAAAAATTGTGGTTTTGTTGGTATTAGTCTCTGTGTTTGCTAGAGCACTCGTACTAAACTCTGTGTTATTTGAACTTGGTCGTTTTCACACAGACGCACACACTTTCTTGCATGTCTTGGAATCTGCTTAGAAGTATTGGCTGTTTATTTTTGTCATGTATTGCTAAACCAATCTCTGTTATTTGTGCCTCTGTATGTTCTCGTAGAATGAGAAGATGGAGACTGTTGGATCTGAAACTGAGGCCTATGCAATAGCTGACTCTATGGCGGTAAGCCCTTGATAAAGACATACTGCAAGAAACTTGTGCTTTTTAAAAGTAGTAGAAGCAGAAGCAACTCGTACCGGCTTTTGGGTGCTTTTATGTTATCTTTTCCTCAAGCAGAAGCCAAACACTCACTTCTACATAAACAACTAGTTTTTTAGAATCCAAAAGCTAAAAGTCATTTTCCAGAAGATTTTGCAAACAAGCTAATAGTTTAACTTATGAATTGTTATCAAATGAGAAACAAATGAAGTTTAAGAACTACTATTTTTAACATCTTAAGTAGGAAATATATTGCCATCATTATCGGTGATATAGACTTACTGGGCCTATCTGGATTTTCTGTCACCTTGATTAGTATTTGTTAGTATAAGCAACTTAACCTATAGTTAAACTCTTTTTTTTGGTTATGTCTGTAGTACTGCAAAGCAGATGTCTATACCGTGAATTGTGGCATGGCATATGGTCAAGCAGCAATGCTTCTATCTCTTGGAGCGAAAGGATATCGTGCGTTACAGCCAAACTCATCCAGTAAGACCAACTCTTGATTTTCCTTCCTGAAATCCTTGAAATGCAATTCATGGTATTGATGCTTGCAGCTTACATGTATGCCAAATTAATGGATCTCATATTATCTGGGTTATGTATTTAGCATCAAAAGGGAACTTTGTCTATTCATTTACTTTAACTATGTTTCCTGTGCTAGCTGTTTAAAGCCAAGTACTGGCCTAAACAGTGATCTGGTGAAGCCATGTATCATTAGCTCATGGCTTCTATGATAAAGAGCAAGAAGCAGTAGCTAATAGCTTTGTTCCTATTTGGAGGTGCCTTCAAGCATATTTGTTTGAAGAAACATTATATGTTTTGAAGGTCTGCTCTTGTGAGAATAATTTCATATAAAAGGCTTTGTTGAAGTGGAGGCCCCTCTCTAGAAATAAAAGCATCTTAAGTTGAAACTTGAACCTAATATTATTAAATCTATTTTTGTTGGTTATCAAGTAGATAACCTTTGTTCCTTTCTTTCACATTGAAAATATTAAGATTCTATTGATACTTTTTTTTTTCTATCTAAGAATTTCTTCCCCCATCGAATTGAGTGTTTGGGGGAAGCAACAAATGAGGTATATGCTCATCTTTGTCGGACATTGAACTTATGGATTATGGTTGTAGAGTTAAAATTTGGGTTTCTAGGTCTATATATAAATAGTCAAATACATGGAAAATTGTAAAATTTGGAATGTCTTGGTCACTTGAATACGAAATCATGTATTGTTGAGTATCCATTCTCAATAGTTCATGTTTTGATTTGGTTTTGCTTGTTATGTATTAAACCTGTTATATTTTCCTTTCCATATTAAATAATGTTAATTAATCTTTTTTCATTTTTTAAGTTTTGCTAGGGATTAAATATGTTAAACTTGTGATGTTCTAAATAGAAAGCTCATCCAATAAAATTTAGGCCCAAAAAAACTATATAACACATCGGGTAAAATTTTGGGTTGAATTAATTTGTGTTATCTCCTAATCTACTTACTACTACTCCTAACCCATCCACCCTCCAAACAGAGAAGGAGAAAGGAAGATATGAACATCAATGAGTGTCATAAAAAGCCTTTGCAATTTACATAGTTTTTGTTTTTTGGTACAGCAAAGTTGTATCTCCCAAAAGTCAACAGATCAAGTGGAGCTGTGATAGATATGTGGATTAAGGCCAAAGAACTGAACGCAAACACAGAATCTTACCTCGAGCTCTTGGCTAAAGGGATTGGAAAGCCAAAGGAAGAAATTGAAAAGGACATCCAGCGTCCAAAGTATTTCCGAGCACAGGAGGCCATTGACTATGGCATTGCTGACAAAATCATCAATTCTCAAGATGATGCCTATGAGAAAAAGGTACCCTTTTCTTCTTTAGTTACACATTAATGAACTCGAACTTGGCATACTTCTTCATATTCTAACTCTCCGGTCCCTCATCAGAATTACGAAGAATTGCTCGCTCAATCGAAAGCAATGAGAAGAGGAGGAGCTGGAGTTGGTCCACAAGCATCCCCTTCAGGGTTTAGGTAATCAGAAACCCTTAATAAATCTCAAAGGTCCAGAGAAAATATTGGGTATTTTGTCTGTAATTGTTGTAATTCAAAGCCAAATCTTCCATCTTTTGGTCAGTGTTTCAAGATACTTCGTTTATGGTTAAGTAGAGAGAAGAGTGCTTTACAACTTATCTTCATACTGTATGGCAACTTTACAAATGTTGGATATATTTTAGGTTAAAATGATAAACTTTCAAACATACACTGTGCTGGCAGTCCTTATCAAATTTCTGTTTGGGAATTTTTTAGCAAAATTGTTTGATTGATCGTGAATTGGATCCATATTGTCGAGAATGAAGAAAAATTATGTATCTTATTGTAGTTATATGCACACATTTCAAATAGGGACATTCACTTTTTGAAAGATTTTGTATTTTGTGTATTGGTGGGTCTCCAAGTTTCTCTCAATGACCTATTCTGTTTTATGTGGTCAATTACGAACTGAGGTGAGTTTATAGGATCTCCTGGAAACCGCATCACCTTGTAGCATCATTTTGTACATTACTCTGAATATTCTTAAATCTCATCGTCACCATTTAACAAATTTTAGATAACCAAATCTACACAACATCATAATACAGCCCGTTATCTCAAGGGGGTATTAGGGGAATTTGAGAGTGAAGATGTTTAAATCTTTTATTTTTGTTTTAGCTGGGACATGATAAATTAATCAGCTCAAGTAAGCGATAAACAGTAGTATTCTTGTCAAGTTAAGGGGTGATCTAGACATTTATTCAATATATGAACCCAATATTAATTAATTCCGACACTACCAAATGTCACCCTTGCCTGCGACTCAAGACAGCAAATGAACTAAAAAATTCAAAGCTGTAATTGCCTGATGAACTCATTATAAATGAATAAATTAATATGCATAACATTCAAGAAGATCATTAATCAAGAGTAATCAACGAGAAAATGATCAAGGAATCTAAGTTTTAAATTACATAATGTCAAAGAGAAAACATGTTCACAAGGAGTACAAAACTCGCTCATTCTTGACAAGTTTCCTTCAGGTAGCAGGATTGGGTAGCATTTTAGGCTTTGGCTTGACTTCTACTTCATTCACGCTGCGGACAAATATGGCATCTGGCTCGTGGCTGCTAAAAATAAAAAGAAATTACAGATACGAATACGTAGATAAGAGATAAAATAGATATTAGGGTGATAAATCAAGGTTTTCTTACGGTTTATCTCCCTCTTCATATGTATAACTAGATGCAACAGCCAACAGTCTACCATCTCTGCTAAATGACAATGCTGCGATACTCGTTGGGTACTTCGGGTACTTCAAATTGCACCAAATAGAGAGAAATTTCAGCATAACATCATATATTTCAGACAAGATGTAGGAAACTGTAACTCAGTTCTAGTTTACCTGATAAAGCCTCTTCTTATTGTTTCCATCCCACACATTGACATAACCATCACAACCTCCAGTAGCAAAAGTGCCATAGCTACTCACACATTCAAATGAGAAAAAGTAAGAAAGAGAAAAACAACAAGACATCTAATAATAATTAGTTCAAAAGAAAAAAGAGAGAAGAAAACCATCTATAAGCCACTTTCACCATCAATAATACCAATTCACCTTAAACTTGCATCAACAATTTTGTTTTGATGTGAGGAAGATCAGTGAAATCATTTCAATGGACTTCTGAAGATCGCAGTATGTTGATTCAAGGAGGTTTCAAATTTTAACACTTAGCAAATGCATTAATAAACTCTCATCATGCCACATTAAAAAATGACGTGTCACATTTGCTAGCCATAATAATTTTTTACCCGTGTCCCCTATTGGAGGTACCCATGTTCCAGCCCTATCATATACAGACATGTCACCTAAATTTTAATCTACAATCATGAGTTTACATTCTTTTGCACCTGGGAAATTTGCATCTTCTGGTACTTCCAGCCAAATTGGGATGCTTTTATACACAACACAAGATCAGACACTATTGGGCAACTTACATGGGGTGAAATGCAATGGCATTTACAGGGTAGACAATATCCCTCCCTTCTTCTGATTTGCGATGACATTTAAATGCATACCTGCAAATAAGACCAGCAACATGGGGTGAACATATTTGATTCCAAAATAAGATTTAAAAAAAAAAAATCTGTAAGCAAAAACATAATTGCAGCAAAATTTATTTCTCCTTCAATTTTGTTAATATTTGTGCAAAAAACCATGTCCGACTGTATCTTAGTGCAAAATATCAATGTCATAGTCTTGTAGAAAATATCGAATCAGATTGTTGGTCTTCTTTTCTTCCGTGAAAACAAAACTTTTAGATAAAATTCTAAATATATTGGTGGATATAGACTTCAATAGACAGATCCAGAAAGATGTTAAGCCCTAGTCAGTGTATGATGTCTATATATAGGAATCATCTTAGTTCAGCACAAGCATCTTTTAGAGGGATCAGTACATCATGAGTTACTATATTTGCAGCCTCCTACACGGTGCAAGTTAAGACATACTTTTTGGTTTGGCCAGCCTCAGAGAGATCGAAAAATTCCATTGCTACTCGACCTTCCACAGAACTAAGAGCATAACCTGCAAATGATAGTCAGAATGAGCAAATAAAAGTACACTGATGGCAAAGAAATTCTTCATAATCGTTTATTTGCTGGTTAAATCTACAGAACTTTTTGGTTCAAATCAACCTATTTTATCTCTGCAATATATCAACCAGTAAATTTTTATGTTTCGAATTGTCCAAAAAACAGCAAGGCAATTAGCCTGCCAATGTCTAATAAAAAAACTTTAGTACTTCAGAAACAAGAGGAAATTTAGATCACACCAAGCCCTAAATAGATAGTAGTAAGATGAGAAAGCAGCACCTGTCCCATTAGGATAACATCGAACACATCTTGTCTGGTACTTCAAAGAAGATTCCCTCCGTTGTTCAGGTTGGGACATGTTTCGAAGATCATACACATTGACATGTCTTCCAGCAGTTGCGACCACCACCCGATTGCCAACAAGAGACAACGAATAAACACGTTCAGGTTGAGTGTATGTTCCAACAAGAGAGCGATCCTGACCACTAGCGCCTCTGGGGTCCCAACACTTTATAGTTTTGTCCCAACTACCAGTAATTACCTGGCCTAAAACAATGTAACACACAAATTTAAAGAAAACAAGCAAACAACATTGCCATTCATGATGAAGATAAAGAAAATTGATTATGTCTTGTGAAAAAAACATATTATCTGAGCTCAATAAGTTCTTAATACCAGTAAATGAAAATTTTAGGGCACTAATTATATAGATAACATAGAGGGAGCAAGACCATATGGGATGAAACAGAGAAACCTTATTTACGCGTCAAGGTTTTTCAATGTAGCTGAACAAGTACATGAAATTATATGCTTTTATAATTAAATTGATACAACAAAGGAGAGTGCGCTTATGAATTCTCTTTGAAGTGTATTTAGAAAATTAATAAACGCAGGAAAGAACTAAAAACAATAACAAAAAGCCGAGTATTTGAAGAACTACCAGTAGCGTATGAATATTCGACACAACGAACAGGTGCATCATGCCTCCCCAAAATATTCTCCCTATTGTAGTTGAACACGAGCCTGGAGCATAAAAACAACCATTTTCTCCATAAGCATGGCCCAATCACATAGGTTAACAGTCAATCACAACTAATCAAAGTCTACCAATATAAAAATTGCTTCACAAAAAAAAATCAGCACAGGTGCGGAACTTATAGCTAACACCACGATAATTAATATCAATTAGTTAAACAATTACAAACAAAACTGAGAATTACCTTCTAACAGTGTGATCAGCTGAAGCACTAAACCCCGAGGAATCATCATGGAAGCAACAATCAAGCACGGCACCTCCGTGCATAAACTCTCCCCTGAGCGCATTGTCACTCGCATCATAGAGCCGAACACTCTAGAAAAGAGAAACAAACCAATCAGATTGAGGATTCAATAACTAAACAAGAAAACAATATCGAAGTCCAAGCACAAAACTAAACCTTGTCCCAGGAAGAAACCAGGAGGTTATCACTGTGGTTGGAGAAACGGAGGTTGGAAATGCCGTCAGTCGGAGGACTCAACAGCTCCCTCCCCGTCGATGGTGGTGGCGCCGCCGTCATCACTGCCGTTGGTCAGTGAGAATTGTGTGTGTGTGACGTTACTAGGGTTTTAGGGGAGAGAGAAATATGGAGAAGACAGGGATAGCGCAGTGGGAGTGGGGTGTACTCTAACTTGCTATCTGGAATTCAAATTCAAATCTCAACTGTGTTGAAATTCCGTTTTTCAAACAAATTTGTATTCCCATCCCATCTGTCTATTTATATTTGTTTAAAGTTTGAACCTGACCCGTTTGTGGCGGGCGGACGGGTGTGGACTGTGGAGTCGACTAAAATGGTTGTGGGTCAGTTACGATATCCAGATATTTTTTTCTTTTTCTAGATCTAGCCTTTTTGAGCCCCTTAGATGGGCCTAACTTCTGATCATAAGGCGTCATTTGAATTAGTTTTGGGTTGCCATTCCGACTTTTCAAAATTGGTTGGAAGTTTCCAACAACATTTATAGAATATTGAGAATGTAAAATTGTCAAAATATTTTTTTATTGGGTCTGTCTAAAATGAGATTTTGAGGGATGGGGAGTACATGAGATATCATTTATCTTGGTGACACATGTCCCCTTAGAATTTAACATTAAATAATTTATTTTCTTAAAGACAAATTTATCCTTTTAGATGAGTGAATTCAAAAACACCCATTTTGTTTTGTCTAACTATAAAAAAAACCTATGTTATTTTTATTAGCAACAAAACCTTGTATTTTTTTTATTAACAAAGAAAACCCCTCTCAAGTCGAAATGACAATTTTACCCCACCAAACAATGCAAAAACATCCCTATTACCTAAAATGTTACCAATAACCCCTGGTAACTTTAAAAATTGGGAATACACACCCCCCCTCCCCATTTTTTTTTTTTGAAAAAATTGACAAAATTCTTCATATGATTTATGAATCCCATATCAAAAAGTTGATAAAAATCTTATCCCCCACAGTTACATGTTTTGGCACTTTACCACCCATATGTACAAAATAAACACTTTACCCCCTGAAAAATAAAATTAGTTGCACTTTACCCCCTCAAATGATTTTATGCAATTTTTGTTTTACGGAAAATGTACATGTGCCCCTGACATGAATTTTCAAAGGGTAAATTAGTCACATCACTTCTTACTTGTCCAAATACTTGACTCGTGTCTTGTGAACCAAAAATCTAAAGTTAAGTAGAAAAAAATTTATTTGTATTGAGAGAGGGAAAAATGCGCGTCAGTGAAATATTTGTGCGAAAAATCGATGTTGGAACTAATTTACCCTTAAAATACACAAGTGAGACGCATATCTATGTTTTTTGGTGAATGAAATTGGCTTAAAATCATTTGAGGGAAAAAGTACAGCTGATTTTATACATGCTTATTTAATTTATACTTTGGGGTGGTAAAGTTCAAAATATGTAACTTTGAGAGGGGTGTAAAGTGCATTTTTTCCTAAAAATATTTTAAATGATATTAGGGGTGCACATGGTACGGTTCTACGGTTTTTTTAGTGAAATTAATACCATACCAACTAATGCGGTTCTGAAAAGTTACATACCAAACTGAAGTTTTGAATACCATACCATTATATTCGGTACGGTGCGGTTCCGGTACGGTGCGGTACGGTTTTGCGGTATTTTACAATAATTTTTTAGTTCTCAAACTATTTTGCTTGTATAAAAAAAATGGACATTTATTAGATGAAAAAAGCTTGATTTTTTGTTTAAGCTTAATATTTTTAATAGGCTAACACTTGAGGACTTCATGCTAACCAAATATTTGACTTTGACAATAAATTATATATGCAAAACAAAAAACAAAAGAAGCCATGTCTAAGAAAAAATATAATAAGATCTCATAAACTATGCAATTCAACATTGAATAACTTTATATAGTGACAAATAACATAAAAAATAGACTACTTAATAATATAAAAAGAAATAACTACTTCGGCCAATCCTACTGGTTGCAGTATATTTTCATTGGCTGGGCATGAAAATGTTCAAGCATGCATGATCTACCTTAAGGCTTAATGAGGTTTATTGAGCAACCCAATGGAAACGAATGGTACATGTTTCTTTTCTAATTCAATTCATTTGCTTAACGAGTACAATGTCTTTGCAATTCATATATCATTCAATGCACTAATTAAACAACAATCAAATGGCATGTTTACAAGTAATTACTGGAAACCCTAATAACATTGAACTTACTTATGATGTCAAAGGAAGAAGAAACAACTGAAATTAATTTGGAGAATCTTTGATGAAATAATTTTCAATGAAAAAATTGTGTTGCTGCTGCCGTAGTATCTCTAAGGATAATGGCTTGTGATTTACTTAGATAATTAGGTTTTAGTTATTTGCCTTTTAAGATATTAGTGGGCTTAATTTTGAGTCTTAATTCTTTAAGGCTAGATAAAACTCACAGATTATATTAAATATGCATAAATTAATTAATAAAAGATATTTATTTTTATTGGTACGGTTTGGTTTTTTTGCGGTATAAAATCTTTAAGACCTATACCATACCAAAATATCCAGTACGGTTTTCGTCTATACCAAGACCTGTAATTTTGAGAAAAAATACCGATACTTCGGTACGGTCCGGTACGGTTCGGTACGGTTTCAAGAACCATGTGCACCCCTAAATGATATGATGGTCTTAATTGTCAATTCGTATAAAAATTTGATTACTTGAGAGATTTTTTCCGTATAAATTTTTGATTTCTTGAGATTTTTTTTTTGGGAAAGAGATGAAATTAATTAGAGATAAGGGAGAAATTTTTAAACATATTAATTAAATGGTTAGTATGTAATTTAACATATATTTATTTTTTCTAAATGTTCGATGCCACGTCATCATTGGGCATTTTGACCAAAACTTGTGGTTCAGATTTGTTGTTGACTTTTTTTAGTTGTTGAGATGGGACATCTCATGTACACCTATGTTCCATAAAATCTTATTATAGAAAGACCCTTATTTTCTTCCTATTTATTTATTCCTATTCCTATTTCATTTTTTTGAATGTCTCAAAATAAGATCATCTTTTCTTAAAATTGAAGGGTCTGTTTGTTTGACGTTTGGGAAAGTAGTTTGGGAGAGTAGTGGATGTTTGTGAAATAATTTCGATTTTCGTAATGTTGTTTGTTTGGATTTTGAGAGAGTGGTTTGAGAAATAAAGGAGGTGTAGGTTTTTTTGGAAGAATTGGGTTGTAGGTGTAAGATGTGTAAGACTTTATGTCAAATCATGTTTGTTATGTGATTTAAATTGTGTAAGAGATAGGTTACTTTATGTCAAATCAAAGTAGAGTTTGTATAGGTTTTGTTTAGAGATAAGAAAATTGTTGTTTGTTTGGCTTTTGAGAGAGTAGTTTGAGAAAATTAATAGATGAAAAATTTATTTCGAAAAATAGAAAACATGTTTGTTTGGCATTTTCCAAACACGAAAAAATTCTGGGAAATGCCAAACAAACATGCCCGAACTTTTTGTCTCACATAAAGTAATAATTTGTCACCAGTGATTCTCAACTACTTTTATATATTTACATTCATTAAAAAATCAACTTTTAATTATTAACAAATAATCATTTGGAAAAATAAAATAAGTTACTTGAACGAAAAGAAACGAAGTGGCTTTTTTGTTGATAACCTCGTACCAAACAATCAAATATTGAATACGTAATCTATCGAAAATTATTTGAGAATGACTCTTATGCTTAGAAACAAAATGTTCCTGCAAATTTTTGCTCCTTCACATCAAAATTTTTAAGAGCAAAAATATTGTGACGAATGTAATATTCAGTAACCTTTAAAAGCTTGTGGTTGGCATGCATTGATTTGGTTACGAGGCTTTGGGGGAGAAAAATGAGCGTTGTCACATGGATTAGTATTATTTTAATTAATGATCTCAGTGTTAACTTGTAAAATAATACTATATTGAATAATTTCAAATTACGATTATATTTACTAACAAGTTGTACATTGATTAAAGATCGTCTTTAAAAGTTATCATCACGAACATATTATATGAAATACATTTGGATTTTATTTTTCAAGCCTTGATTTATACTATTATTTCACCGAAGTTGATTGCAAGTGGTAGTGGTTTGAAATTCTCAAAGACGAAATTCAAGTTCGAATCTTACTGAAAATACCACACTGATGAGGATCTATAATCAATACATTCTTCGGTCTGAGCTGTAAATAAACAGTTTAGTAGATAAAAAAAATTATATTACTATTAAAACTTGAAAGCATAGCAATATAATATAAACAAAAATAAACCTATCAAAATGAAACCCAGTCCAATAGAAAAAGACAACAATTAAAACAAAAGTTTGGGCCGCCTCAAAATAGAATATGGGCTCCATGTCTTGGTAATCCAAATTACAATGAAATTCCCAGATCCAAACGATCTTTCTCATGCTAAAGGCCCAGGCCAGGAGTAATCTACAGACAGAGGATTCCACTCCAAAAACTCCCAAAAATTGAAACTGATAGCAAGAAAAAATAAAGCATATAAAATGATTTTATTACAGGCAATTCTGCTTCTCAAAATTCCATCACTGAATAAGTTTCACTCCAACTCAGCTAAAACCCTGTAATTTCTTTTTTCTTTTTCGCTTGGAAATCTCGATCTCAAATTCGCTATTGCGTGGCTGCTCCGACCAGTCAATGCAATGGTGGTCTGTAAATGCCGCAAGGTACTGCATATATCTTCACGTGGATTTAATTTTGGAAATTAATGGCCATTTTATCTTCATTTTTTTAATTTTGAATCAGATCGAGATTGTAATTCGTTTTATATCGAGATGTTTTGATTTCAATATTGATAGACTGTAGGTGATTGGTGATCGTATAAGTTTTATTAAAATTAGGCTTCGTTCTCATTATAGATATATAGCTGGCAGCCATTGGATTGTTTTTCTGATTACTTGCAGTGGACTTATTTAATAATACTATAGTATTGTGATTTTTGAAGAATGATGGCTAACACGTATAATTTGAATTTTAGGCGACGAAGTTGTATTGTTTCGTTCATAAGGTGCCTGTTTGCGGGGAATGTATATGCTTTCCGGAGCACCAAATTTGTGTGGTATGGTTATTGTCATTCACAATAATTCCATCCTCAAATTGTTCATACATGTTAAGAAGAACTGTTGTTACATTCTAGGTCCGTACATACTCTGAGTGGGTAATTGATGGAGAGTATGATTGGCCTCCCAAGTGCTGCCAGTGTCAGGCAGTGCTTGAAGAGGGAACAGACCCTCAAACTACTAGATTGGGTTGTTTGCGTATGTTTTCCTGCCCGTGATTCTTCAATTTAAATTTGGAAAGATTCCTTATTGTCTCTTCTTCAGTAACTTACGATCGTATTTGCCAGATGTTATACATACAAGTTGCTTGGTGTCACACCTCAAAAGTTTTCCTCCACACACTGCTCCCGCTGGGTACATTTGCCCATGCTGTTCAACCTCGGTATGTTTCACTCCCAATAGTTGTGACATTCATGCGTTCTGATTGATTTTTTGTGGTTAATCTGAGCCTCTTCCTTTAACCAACCGCACTGTTATCAAGTTGTTTTTAGGTTGTAATGATAATTGTAGACACATTTTTTTTATGTGATTGATATCTGGGACATGGACATGCTAACAGGTGGCTTGCAACTCTTTGCATGACTTTCAAGCTGGCTTGTACTCAGAGACAAGGTTTGCTTGAGAATCTTAGGCTGAAATAAGCGTCTTCTTTTCTTGCCAAGATATTAATATGATGGGGATTAAGTAAATTTCCTTTTTTATACTTTGTGTATGCTGAGTTTTAGACTACGTCTTTTTGTAACTAAACTTCAAAAATATCATATTGGTGAGTGTCTTAATAGCTAGGTCTTGGTGCTCAGTCTGAACCTCATACTCTTGGTGAAGATTATGAATCCTTCAAAGGTAGCTCACCAAAACTTTTTAACTGTGCTCCAGGGTTGTATCATTATCTTTTCTCAGTTTAAGAAGTCACTGAAAATGTTATAATAAGACTAGTTTGAGAAGTAAAGGGACGAGAGCAAGTAAGCCTATTTGTGTTGGAGTCTTTATGACTAGTCATTTTATCCTTTGCTTTGGTGCCACCTCTGCAGTCCATCCCCTTCCCACCCTCTGAATGTCCCGAAGAGAAAACAGAGCTAAATAGCTTGTTATGTATGGAACACTTTGCTTGAAGCTTCTCTAGCTATAGCAACTAGTAACACGACCTTGAGATTTCCTAGCAACATGCTATACTTGCAAGATGCCAAGATGATTATTGCGACTTTAATTTCACACCCGAGGCACTGTAATGAGACTTAAGTGATCAATTTCTTGTACTTCTATTATTAGGTTAAATCAGACGAAGGCCATAACTTTCATTCCTGTTAAGAAAATTGGTTGCATTGTATGGAAGCTACCGATAAACAAAATTTATTAATTGAAAATATTTAAGAACTCGAGTTAACTTGAACTAAAGCATTTTGACTCTACAGATCACCAAGTCTGAGATCAGAATCTTCTAGAAATATGTTATATCCAGTATCATTAATCTCGATTGCGTTACACCTTTACTTTTTCTGCTAGTTCATGCTTCGATTCATAAGTAGTCTGTGACTGGTTTGCAGATATGGCCTCCAAAAAGTGTCAAGGATTCAGGATCCTGTCTTCATTCAAGGTTGAAAGATGCAATCATTCTGGTAATATGTTCTTAATAACATGTAAAATAAAGTACCATGTTTTTTAGCTTAATTAGATCAGTATAGACTGCTAACAACCTCATATTGCTTAGCATTTTGTTGAAAAGTTGATCTTCTGTTTTCCTTTTTTCCCCATCTAATGTATACTTATTGTCAAGACTTTTTCATCTGTGGTAGTGATGGAAATGGAACTGGTGCCACTCTAAACCTTCTATTTGGAGTTTCGTTTCCTCAATATATCCATCACCCTTATACCTACCTGTTGGAATACTGTCATGTATAGGTTATTCTATACTTTGGTCAATTGTGATAGGTGTCAGCTTCTTCTGTAATAGTTTACTAGTTTGCAGCTATATATAGCAGTGCTTATGTGTTTGACTTATTCATTCAACCTGGGTTTTTGAGCTATGAGTGGGTTTCATGAGGGCTGTAGGCTACAACAGAAATGGGACGTGCCATCCCTCTGAGATGGTCTGCTTATTGAATATGAAGCTCAAACTGTTACAGAAATTTATGTTTTGGGCTGGTTTTTCCATTTCTTTGTCAAGGTTGCAAATGGAACTATCTATGTTTTTCTTGTTTGGTTTAGTTAAATTGCTAATAATTGTTTATGTATTCGGATTGCCATTTTCAGTCTGTTCAAACTCTTTGTATAAAAAATTGCATATCAGTTACTGATTGCTAGTTCTTCCATGATATTGAATTAATACTGAATACTCATTTGTTCCCAAGTTTTGACATTCAGACACCAAATATTAGATTGACCATTCTCTATCATGAACAAGCAGTAGTTTATTTTGAGGAGTTTATGATTTTATTCTGATTTCTGCATGAAGGTTTGAGTAGATCTAGGAAAAATATTCATTGACAACATACTCATTAAGAATTTGTTACTGTGGCAAGTTCAGAGCCAGAGAATCAACTTACTGTCCTCTAATATTTGCTAGTCATGCTCTAGAAACTCTTTAAAATGGTAAGCAGTCACGTTCAATAGTTAGAAGTGGGGAAGGCATTCGTACATATTGGTATCGGTTCAAGTGGTGGAGATGGCAGAAGATGTTGGCTAGAAATGATGGAAACTGGTACCAGATGGTGAGGAAAGTAGCTATGGTATATGGTGGTTGTGGAGAAATTAGAAAGATGGTATTGGTAGGGATTGGCCTCAATGGTGAATGGTGTTGTGGATCAAATTAAAGGGGGAAAAGTGAAATTGGAAGCATAACGAAGGGCAAGAGAAAAACAAGAAAGAGGGAAAGACGATTAGACACTTCTTTATATTTTTGGTACCTTGTTTCTTTGTCGACCTTAAGATGCAAAGAAGGAAGATGAGGAAACATGAACTTTAGTGTAAAAGAGTTAATTCAGTTGCCACTTGATAGAAAATGTTCCATGTATGTAAATCAACTCTAATCTCAATATGTATTTACGTAAATTTAGTTTCAGCTATGGCGCCGAGCTCTCACACCACTCCCACATTATGTGACTTAGCATCAGGTTGCACATTTTCTTTCATCGACAATCGTCCCTGACGTTTAGTATGTACTCTCACTGTTGAAACTGTTACCAGACACTCATGTTGATGATCTTTTCTCATTGCCCTTGACTTTCAGTTTCTTTACTGTGACTCTTCTTTGTTCCTCTTATTTTCAAGCTGTTTGGACTCGAGGCTTATTTCACTTTCTCATCTTATGTTGGGTGATGCAACTGTTTTTACAGGCTGGTTTGGAGAAGAACTTGTTTGGGAACCATCCAGTAACATTTCATGGAACAGAGTCCCGAAGTCCTCCACCTGCATTTTCCTCAGAACCACTGATGCATCTATCTGTTGGAAAAGATGCAGCCTCTACTGCAACAGGCTCTGCTAGACCAGCAAGTTTGGATATTGTGGAGATCGACGGAGCTAGCTCAGGGACATCATCCTTACCCAATCATGAGCCCAATTTCATTAAAAGTACAAGTCCTACTGGTGTAAGAATTTCCTATGTTTTATTTCCTGAGGTTTTTAGTGTTTACTTACACATTATCCATGATGTATTTTTGTGTTTTACTGTTAATTTCTCACACTTTTGTGGTGCCCAGCCTAATGCAACCACTCGAAAGAATGCAGTGCAAGTTGAAAGCCAGAACTCTGAGGCATCATATTACGCGGATGATGAAGATGGGAACAAAAAGAAGTACTCGCGAAGAGGTTAACAAAAGTCACTCTCTCCTTTTTCATCTTTTTTGTTTTGCTGGTTTCAGCATTACTGTGAGTTCGTGGAATTCATCAACACTTTCTGGTTATTAGTATTTTTTTGTTTTCTCATACACTTTTTGGTTATCTAGAGTTCAGACTTCTGTAATATGTATATATTACATGACAAATCAGTTTTTTTTGTTTAGTTGCCATTTTCAAAAGTGAGAGCTACTTCACGAACTTGCATATCTGAGAAAACCTGAATCGAACTTACTAGATCATGAATTGCAGGTTCACTTCGCAATAAATTCCTTAGGTCATTGCTGCCTTTTTGGTCGAGTTCATTACCAATTCTACCTGTGACTGCACCGCCTAGGAAAGATGATGATGATGATGCTTCAGAAGGTCGTATAAGACATCGTAGATCTTCAAGAATGGATCCAAGGAAACTCCTCTTAATAATAGCTATCATGTAAGCAACAACTTATTTTCCTCTACATCTGCATTAGATTTTTTGTTTTCATTAATTAAATCTAAAGGATAAATGTAAGCAAGATTTATTTTTGGACAACAAAAGGCTTTTTAGCTCAGTTTTGTGTGAAGTTGTATATATATCTTTGGTTGCAATATATTAGTTAAAAATTCTTGTTCTTATTTGTGCAGGGCTTGCATGGCAACAATGGGTATTTTGTATTATAGAATTGCACAAAGCGGTCTCGGTGAAGAGTTGCCCAATGATGAGCCTCAGTGATCAATCTTGAGGAGGTCATATTGGTGCCCTCGGACCATCGAAATCTATTACTTTGCCGGGTGGTTGATATGATTTGCTGATTATCTTGAAATCTAGATTCCCGTTTGGATGAATTATGATTCTTTTGTCTGGAAAACTCGACTGTTCAAAGAGTTATTTTTTTTTTTGGGTAGAAATTGTTCATCATTAGCAATAGCAATATATTACGTGTCCGGATGTTTACAAGATTCTTTTGCTATCCTTTTTTAACATGTTGTTAGCTTGCCTCTTTTTGGATATCATCTGGAGTATTCGTTGTTGAAGGCATTTCTGTTTTCATATTTAGTTGTGATATAAAATTCTGATTGGTGGGCATAAAATAAAACAATTATTTCTGATAGGTGGGAAGAAAATAAAAGAATTATGAATGCAACAATGATATACGATGTGATGCAATTAATTTAACTTTTGTTCAGAACAGACAATAAGAATAAATTGAAATATGATAATTTGTTATTATTGTGTTGCGCCATATCATTCCCATCCTTTGTAATTTGATTAATTAAAGATAAAAATTAAATTCCTAGTCCTTCTCCCTGAATATGGTCTATTTGTTATGGGCCTTCTAGCCCAACATTGACTAAACCCAAGAACGACCCATATTCTATTTTGGCTTACAGACGGGTTGACTGGGCCTAACCATTAGTGAGAGTGGGCCGTCTTTGTATGTAGAAAGATAAATATCATAAATGGTCTTCGAAAATTTACCAGTCTCGCTTTAATATATAAAGATTTTCAGGATTTCTTATTGCTCGATTTTAAATTCATTTAATTCAATAACTTTCATTTGTTGAATACCGAACAATCGTCCTTAGAGAAAGGCCATTAGACATTTGTATTATTCAAATATTTGAACTTTGCAGTGATATTGATAGATGAATTATTCCTCCATAAAAACATTTACACATTTCCTCGTCAAATTGATTTTTTCGAAAATACTTTAGTATTTGACATTTTGAATGTCAAACCTCTTAAATAATAATCAAGATGTTCTTTTCTGCTCATCCTGTCATTTTTCTTGTCACCACCGCTGAAATACCATATTCTTTAAACATAACTTTTGTCTACATTGCTGCCGCCTGCCGTTCTTATTCACCGAAAAATGGTGGTTAAATTTAAGTTAAATTGGAAGTTTGGGACCAAATGGTATATATATTGCCTTTTTATTACTAGCCCAAAGATTGAAAGAGTTACATTTTTAGTCTTATGTGGTTGGGTCTTCAACAATTTTGATCCCATATTTTATAAAATTTTACTTTGGTCTCAACTTTTGAAAATATTTTGAAATTTGGTCTTATCGCTTTCTTCCAGACCAAAAGTGCAAAAAATGATACAATTCTATATATACCATCAAAAGTGCTAAAGAGATACTATTTTATGGGGCCAAAATTAAAAAATGATCGGAATTGCATTTTTCATACCAATTTTTTACGTACTTTGGACATTTGGTACCAAACCTTAAAAAAAGACACATTTAATACCAACATTAAAGTAATTTTTTCAAATTTGCTGGAGCTTTAATGGTGATTTTTTGTATGCTTAAAATTATTCTCCAAAATATTTATCATCGCATGCTTATGTGCCCTATATTATATTTGAAAATTATTGTGGCATGATTCCTTGTTGATTATGAGATATGATTTAATTTTGATTAATACCCTGAAACTTTGTTAATTTTCTACAGATGATTTATTGTGTTTCATGAGTTGAAACTTGTACCATTACAAAGCTCTCGTCAAGAGCTTTCTAGTCATATAAAGAACACAAAATTTGCCCTTGTAACAAAGGAGTTATGCCAAAAATTGACGGATAAAGAAAGTGTGAAAAAGTCCTTAAATTTTGGTTTTAATTAATATGTCTTTTTTGAAGGTTTGGTAAATATTTAAAGTAGGTGAAAATTTGATATGAAAAATACAATGCCCTCATTAAAAATTAGGATAAAAAATACAAATTATTGTAACGTACTGAATCAAAAGTGAGGAAGATTAATTCCTATGAGATTAAAACTACAAAATTGCCAAAAGATTATTTATATACACTCTCAGTGTCAATTTTAAGTATTGGCAAATCATGACCCTAAAAAAAATTAAGTATTGGCAAATCATGTATATAATGATGGACATGAACCATATATTTTGAGACGTTAGGACTCAACGTGGTTGGGGCAAGTGGTACAGGCTGCTTGCGACTCCCGAGACGAAACTCAAGTTCGAATTTTATTGGAGTCACCTCACTTGGAAGAATTTATACCCAATGTATTATCCGATCCGCGCTGTAAATACATAGTTTAATAAATCAATTTTTTTTAGATGCTAGGTAGTTTAACCGTAAATGTGTATTATAATAAAATATGATAGATAATATTTTCAATTCGCGTGAAAATATGATTAATATTTTTAGCAATGTTCTAATTATGAACTAAATGCAAGCCACACATGCACACATACTCCTTGTTTCTTTTGCCTGTATATATTTAATTATTTATACACATAATGGCAAAATGATAGTCAGCAGGGTCATAGGTAACGCGGCAGCTAGAGTTAGTTCTTGTCCATAACCTGATAATGGTATTTTATCATGTTGTAAATCAAAATTCAGGAAAAAAAAAGAAAAAACAAAAACTTTATTAATTCTCAACAACCAAGAAAATAATTTAGGGTAAATTACGAATACCCCCTTGAGGTAAGGCCTAATTATAAAAATTCCCCTCACATATTGGATATTACAAAAATCTCCCTCAAGTTTGTCACCTTATTACAATTAACCCCTTGTCCCTAAAATGTTCCAATTTTGTCCTTGGGGTTTATTTGTAGTGTTTACAAAATCTTATAATTTTTCAAATTTGGGTGCTAATTGTTATATCTTATAAATTATAAAAATGATAATCATATATTTACGACCAAAATAATTGATATAATTTATAATTTCCCATAATTTCAATAAATATTGCAATTTTTTTACATATTTATTATTAATTTAATTTATATAATGACAAAATAAATAAAAAATTAATAATAAAATTCATGAATATAAAATTATATTTTCACTAATGAAACAAATAATATTTTGTATTGCATTAATAAATATTGAATTTATAATTCAATATATACTTTATTAAATTAAAATATTTGATTTATAATACAATATAAATAAATTTTATTAAAATTTACTAATTTAGAAAAGAAATTCATTTAACTAAAAGTGTAAACAATTTCTTCAGATTTATAAAATATTATTATTAAATTTCTATTTAATTTATTGTTATTCTTTAAATTGTTAATAAATATGTAAATACCTTCTTTTTTTTTGCAATATTTATTAAAACTTATTTGCAATTAAATTTTTTTATCAATTATTTTGGTAGTAAATAAACAATTATCACCTTTATAATTTCTAAGATATAACAATTAGCGCCCAATAGATATTACAAACATTACAAATAACATTTAAGGGCAAAATTGGAGCATTTTAGTGGCAAGGGGTTAATTGTAAGGAGACAAACCCGAGGGAGATTTTTATAATACCCAATACGTGAGTGGAATTTTTATAATTAGGCCTTACCTCAGGGGGTATTCGTAACTTATCCAATTTAATATTGGTATACATCAATGTTATTAAAATCGAAACGGACCGGCCGGTCCGACCGGTTCTGTCGCGAATCAGAGACTATCCGATTCGATTAACCCCCTGAAACCAGTAAGTTTAAAAACCAGTTTGAACTGGTTTGGACGGTTCAATCCGGTTCTGATTTTATTTTCTTTTTTTTCTTTTTTTTCGATTTTTTAATTTTTTTCAATGTTAAAAATATATTAAAAACTTTTGTAGAAGGAGGGACTTGAACACCTAACATCTTGAATAAAACATAATATCCTTACCATTTGAACCATATCATTTTTGTTGAACTATATCATTTTTGTTGAACTTTTAGTATAGAAATTTATATATTATAGAAAACTTGTAACCAAATTTATTTATAAACTAGATTATGATGATTAACTCAAATTAATATTTTACACATTATCAATGAAAATTAAAACTAATTATAGTTTTATGACGTAGTTTCTTATTAAAAGTTTTTCTATAAGATATTTCTTTTCAACTATATATTTTTAGGATAAAGATGGTTAAAGTTTGAAAGTCAAATCGATATATTATGCAAATTTGATTTTGAATATTAGACTTGTATACATAATCCAATTTTTAAATTTATTAATATCTTAGTTTGTTGTATTTTTAACTTATATTTTTATATTTTTAATTAATAAATATAATCATATTATATTTTTATGAGCTTACTAATTAGTATCGTATTAACATTATGATATAAGTTAGATACATATTGTATGATTTATTTAAATATTCTAAGTTTTGTATATTGTTAATCAATTGTAGGGTAATGTTTAAATTTTATGCATATTATATATACTTTAAAATTAAATATATTTATTATATCATAATGACGTCATCCGGTCCGACCAATGGTTCGACCTATTCGATCAGTAAAACCAGTGATCAGTCGGCTCATCGGTTCATTGTCCGGTCCAGTCCTGAAAACATTGGTATACAATGGATACTATAAGGGAAACTGGAAAGTCATGCATATATTGAAGGAATGAAAGTGATATATAATGCTTCCCAAGTAGTGAATAATTGCACTAAATGTGCCTAACTTCTAGGCTTCTAGCTAACATTATTAATGAGAAAATGATTTCATAGTCGATACAGACATTTATAGTTTAAAAACACAATTAAGCCAACATTTACTAATTAGGTGTAGATAAGAAAATACTTTATGCAGCCAATTTACTTGTTTCTAATTCAAAATATCAAGGATAATTTACTTGGTTTATCTAACTCCTTGTGAAGAAAAGGTTTACAAAAGATATTTGAAATTTTAAACAATTAGATTTAAAAAAATTCCCCAGTCCCCAAAAGAGACTATTTTACCGGACAAATATATATATAATCGTAAATTGTGAATGTATATATAGCTTTGGATTTTTAATAAAAGAGAATTACTAAATGAACGTACTATTTATTAGGCTATTTTTGTTTCTATAATTTCTTGAAAAAAGAGAAAGATATATAGTGAATAATTTCTGACATATAATTTTCGTGTTTTTCAAATATATATAAACAAGATTAGATATTGGACTAATTTCCTTTTAGACACTATAATTCGAATAAAATTAAAAATAACAAGATTTCTCACATTTTGAAAGAAGTCATGAGCACACAATGAAGACACTTCATGTGAAATGATTGTATGTTTGGTTTACGTTACAATTATTTTCGTAATTTGGATTGCTTTAATCTCTGTCACGAGCCAAACAATTAGACTGTTAAGTGTTAACTAATAACTTAACTAAAAAAAAGCAGATATCTTCTTGTATTTTCATAACTGTGGGATTAATCATGATCATGTGAGTCAGTAGTAATTTGATGCAATAATTAATTAATTGATGGTATTTTTTAGAATCCTTTATACTATGTCCAATCAAGATAATGAGTTAAAAACAAATTACCCCATGTTATCATTAAAAGATAGTTTACCTTGTGTGACAAGTAAAAGAAAAAGATACTCATGTATTTTTGTAAGAGAACACATTGTCTTTCCCTTGTTTTTTTTACATCTTTACATTCAGATTTAAATTAAAATATCCATTAGACAATAACATGTGGGGTAAAGTGACCATTGCACATATCACACGAGGTTAATTAAATGACAGTATGTTGTTTGTGTATGATCAAATTGATCATTTTTCACATAAAAAATAAAGTTTCAGTCATATTATATAACACATGTGCAGCACCTCCACGACGAATGAGTTAAAACTCTCATATTATTAATACTAGAAAGGAATCTTATGTATATGTTCATATCACAAGAGATGAAAATTGCCCATAAGGCCATTACGATGGAAAAGTTGCCAAAAAAACAATTTGCATAATACATATATTAGACTAACAAGCGTGTGATTCCGGGTATATATATAGGCCCCTACCTAACGTTCTAACTAACGTTATAAACTAATAGAGTTATACTACATAATTTGAGGCACTTTTTGGCATTTGGAAATATTGATATTATTACTATTGTTTGACTGTAATCTGCCCAAAAGAATTCGGAGTTTTATTTTTTCTAACAAAAAGTACAAACATTCTCTATTTTCATTAGGAAAAAAAATGTTGGACCACATTCATAAATACATATTTTAATTTTAAATTCTGAAAAAATCCTACTTATCTCACATATTTTTCTAAAAACTGTATTAGAGTTGTTAAATAGGACGGCCCGGGCCCGGGCTCGGATCAGCACGACTCATACAATCTGCTCCGGACTTTGGGCTCAAGTGGTCCCAATTTTCCAAGACAGACTCAAAATCAGTTTCTTACATTTTTATGAAAAATGTGGTTTTTTTTAATACTTTTCCTATTAAACTTGATGACTTTTGGTGTACACTTTTCAGCCTTAATATATTATATAGTTTTCTAAATAAATTATTGTATTTATTTAACTTGTTTTTTTCAACCTTTAGTTTGGTATATATATATATATATATTGATATATCATTATTGAAAAATAACTAATGTCTTCAATATGAAGTACTTCTATAAGATATGACTCACTAAAATTTTTATACACTTTATTTGAAAAAATTGATTAATTAATGAGTCTTAAACCAAGAAAAAAGAAAAACTAATCTTCTACTAAAAAAATAAAAAAAATCAGCCAATCGGAACTGATCTGATATAAAAATAGCTCAGGATCGGGATCTTGACCCACTACACAGTGGGTCACAATCCGAGCATGACTGTTGGTTCACTCGCCATGGATTGGCACCAACCCTGTTAAGGCCGATCGTGATCCAAACCCAAATGGCAAACATGTTTTGAGTTAGTCGGGGTACCGTGGCACCTCAGAACCATACATTTTTCACTTGAGTGAATATCATTTTTGGTCCTCCTTATGGGTTAAATTTTAAAGTTCCTCTTAAATTTTTTGTAGCAGATTTGTCCCTCTTCTCAATATAATGTAACATATTCGTCCCTCTTAAATCCCAAATACATCAACTTTCGTCCATTTTAGAATATGTTTTGGATTTAAGTGGTATATTTTGTATTTAAAAGGGATTAATGCGTTACACTACATTGATAAGAGGGACGAATCCGCTATGAAAAATTTAAAAGGGTCGAACATGTTACACTAGATTGATAAGAGGGACGAATGTGTTACACTACATTGATAAAAGAGACAAATCTGCTACAAAAAATTTAAGAGGGACGAAAGGACAAAAGTTAACCCATAAGAAGGACCAAAAGCGCGATTTGCTCAATTTCACTTTTAAACTTACAAAATCTCAATTGAGCCCAAAATCCCACATTTCTTTTTCTCATTGTCCAAATAATATTTTAATATTTTTCCTCACTCCAAACCTCTAAAACCCTGAAACACAAGCTAAAATACATCGACAGATGCTTATTTTGATCTTGATTGGTTGATCTTAATTAGTTCCAATAATCTTATTGCTCCAAGAAGAGTTAATTTGGACAAGTTATGTCAACAAATCTGAAGCCAAACAATACTTTAAATTGCTTAGGTTCATTCACACAAACATGGTACTTTCATGTAAATTTTGATATTGTTATGTGCTCATTCATTTATTATTGTTGTTTGAGTTTTATTTGATGTATTATGTAAATATAATCAATAAATATTATGATGTAATGAATTGCTTCGTCGATTAAAAAAAAAAAAAAAAAGGAATTTTAAACAATAATTTTGAAATAGACCTAATGAGTTATGTAAACATGCAAAAGTCATCGATTGAGACTGTTCCGATGTTGTGCATTTGCTATATAAAAGCATTTGTCTGGGAATTGGAAACATTTAACAGTCTCAGTTAACAAAAGTCAGCCATTATTAGTGATAATATAAGAAATTATGCTAATAAATGGAGCTCCATTTCTATATATCATATTATTACTTTATATTATGGATAAAGGGAT
The DNA here is from genome assembly GCA_030819805.1 of Penstemon newberryi var. newberryi. Classification (NCBI taxonomy): domain Eukaryota; kingdom Viridiplantae; phylum Streptophyta; class Magnoliopsida; order Lamiales; family Plantaginaceae; genus Penstemon; species Penstemon newberryi. Next base: position 7,287,025 of record JAUALY010000004.1, on the reverse strand, counting down.
CTTAGAATATGCCACCAATTTTTTTGTTCTAAGGGGAATATGCTCGCACAGAACAAAATAAGTTAAACTTCATTTAATAGTTAATTATAGTTAGTTATAGTGGGAAGAACATGAACTACTTTCGTTATAATTAAGTGAAGTCAACAATCATAAATTGAATTAATCAAGAGATAATGAATGAGAATAATAATAGAAAATCATAAATTCAAACAATGAAAGACTAATTTACGCAATTTAACGAAATTAATAAAATATTAGCCAAATGTTTTATTCTTTTGATTAGGCTGTTTTTGGTTCTTTATTTTAATTAGTAAAATGATGATGAAAATGGAACTCAACATGCAACAGATGAAACTCAGTGTTTATTGTTCAATTATTTGATACTAGGAAAATATTTTCTTTAGCATTTTACTAATTGAACGAATTTTATATGTGGTAAGTCGTTATACTATTATAGTCGTGTATATCCGTTGATTTATCAATATTTAATCAAACTAATTAGATTTTGTATTCTTATATTAGAAAAGATAAGTGCAATTTCCATAAAAGTGGAAAATCGCTAAACTTCATCATTTAGACGCGGTTATGACCATCAATGTAGACATTCACATTAGTCAAGCTAATAGTTTAGTTTTGTGAATTGAAAGATCACAAGAAATTTAAAAGATAATTACCCCTTAACCATTGTGAAGAGTCTCAAGACTTTAAATATATATATTCATCAATATGAATATCAATTTGAATGTTTCCAAAATCTTTCTCCAACTACTTGAATTTTCGATTTTATCCTCAAATATCCAAGGATGTGATTTGTGTTATAGTTTTAATTTAAATCTAAATTTAAGGTTGTGTGTGTGTGTTTTGGGCATACATTATCGGACATTTTGGGTGTATATATGTGGATGGATTTTGGTCGGGTTTCGCGAGATCGATCGAGCCAAAACCCTTTCAAATGAGTTTTCGCCAAATCCATAAAACCATCAAAAATTTATTCAAAAACTAACACTCAAACTCTTCAAACCTATGTAACATTGATTTGACACCTACCATCTATTTTTTCCCTTAAACCCCAACATCCAAACCTAATCCAAGTGGAGTTTCAACTTATTTAAACCACAAAACCTAACAACCAAAACCCATCTAAATGAGATCTCAAAGGTTTCATCGAAACCACCAAAACAATTTTTTTAAACCGATACCCACGAAACCGAGCCAAAACCCATCCAAATAGACCATTTGTTTACCAAGAGATACATTAATCATGGTCCTATTTAGGGCTGTCAATGGGTCGGATTCTGGTCGGATCAGGCTCGTCCAGATCTGACTCCATTAATATCGGATCGAATCTTGTCGGATTCGGATCTTGCTCGGATTGTGCTCGGATCTAGATTTTTTTAATCCAACGGATCTTGATCGAATTTGGCCGGATATCGGATCTTTTTCGGATCCAATAAATTTTCATTTAAAAATTTAAATTAATATTTTTTTCCTAAAACAAGTTTATTAACTTTTCAATTTTATTTAATTTTAGCTTACATGTTCAAAGTTTCTTTACTATATTCATATTTGTAGAATGCAAATATTGGTTTAAATAAATTTATAAACAAGTTATAAATTACTAACTTCTTAATTTGACGGTGAAATATTATTAATGATACTTACTTTTATAAAACATTATGTATATATATATCTTTCTTTTTATTTATTGTCGGATACGGATCGACCTAAATTCAAATTCGCTCTATGAGTTTCGGATTACGGATCTTTATAATTGGATCAGGTCCATCGAATCTCTAATCGGACAATTATCCTAATAAATCGGATCGGATTCGGACGGATCCGGATTGAAATCCGCCCCATTGACAGCCCTAGTCCTATTTGCTACAAATTCCTCTTGAGATTTACTAGTTAAACAAATAATTATGTAAGTGTCAAATGATACTAAGAAAAAAAAGGTATCAAATCATGTAGCTTAGTTAATTAAACGGCTAACCGTGTTTCATTTTATGAAGCAAAGACTAATCAAACACATATCATTAAACATTCATCCAAAGCTGGCAGTATTAATTAATTACCTGACTCTTTAGTTTATGAGAAGTTGCAAATTTTGATAATTTACTGGAAAATCGTCTGGTCAACTCTTTCAATTACCATGTAAATATATTTAGGCATGTTTTTATGATAAAATACTATATTTCAATTGTGCATGTTATGTATAGGAAATGTTTCAAGTGCGACCAAATTGTCAAGTGTGTACAATTTACTGACCCGGACGTATGTTTAACATTTTACCCTCTATGGATGAAAGAATTAAAAGATATTTTTTTTCTGAGAATTTGAGATTCTTAAGTAATCCTAAAATTTTTATAATCATATTTTTTTTCAAGGATAAATAATACTGCCAATCCAATAGTCTAAAAAGAATCATCAACATCAATAACAAATCCAAATAGGATTTTATATATTGTAGATAACATATTTCGGTAGGCCTAGATTAAATCTACGCACAATCACGAAATGCTCCGGTTCCAAAATGTGCATGTTGCTCTACAAATTAAACGAGTAGCTCATTAGGAGTAGGCGGGAGGTATTCCTGAGTGAATACCCTTTAATTTGATGATTAAATAAAATAAATATTTCTTCAACTTGAAAGCAAAGCATTGAATGAATCTAAAGTACCCGAAGTGTATGTAATGAATTTTTGTAAATGGTAGAAAATACATTATACAGGGGGTGATGTTTTAGGGTTTATGTCCAAGTAACACGTCTTATATATATATATATATATATATATATGTCTACGGGCACTTGATTTGGGGTATGTTTCCTAATTTCAGTAGTACCCGCTGATTAAAGGGACTTGTAACATATTTGGACTATTCAGATTTTGTATGTACAATCTGACACAGATGTTGCGACAGCACTAGCACTATTACACTTGTTGACTTAATTAAGTACTGGAGGAGGTTCCGTCGGCTCTCCACCGTCGCGTGGTATTTGTTTTGCAGAATTTGAAGCACGGAGTATCCATATTCTTGAAGTAGAGCATACCAGATTCAGAAATGCAGTAGCATACCTACATCACTTAATTAGTCTCACTTGTTCTTGCAAAATTCGATATATTTTATCAAAATTAACTTTTATATTTTGCAATAGTCCAAATCTCAATACTCGCGAAGCAAATTACATTCTGAACTTCTTAGTGCTAATATATAGGATGTGAAAATATATTAAAAAGAATTTGTTGGATAAGCATACAAAGGTTTGTGCTTGTACGTCTGACTAATTACAATATATAGTACATAAAAGCTCTGGTTAGTCAGTACTAATTTGTACTTCAAATCTTCGACTCGATCTATTGCCAAAATGATTAAATTAAGATTAACCAATAAAATAAGTCTCCATTATATACTTTATTCTGTTGTCCTATTCATCGTCGTCCTACCGAAACGGTGTCAACAGGTGTGGATCCATGATTTACAAGAATATACATTTATAAAATCTATTTGTTCTTAGTAAAATACAAATAATGTCCAAATAACAACTCAAATACAATACTTACCATGAAAGTTAATAATTTGTATCACATTAACGTGACTGTGCATTACAAACGTTAACAACTCAAATACAATAATTACCAAGAAAGTTAATAATTTGTATCACATTAACGGGACTAGGTGTTTTCTAGAGTACGGCCACTCTAGTTACGGCCGCACATGAGGCCTTAATCTTAAACCATTGATTTTATCTGATTTAATCTCGGCGCCCGTTAATCAAGTAACTTTAGTTAACAATTAAAAAAATTGGTTGACTTTATTTAAAAATTGAAATTACAAATTAAACCCTTCATTATAATTATTAAAAAAATGGTAAAAAATCGTTAATTAAGCATAATACTGTTTTACCCCCTTGAATTACTTACCCAATTAATTAAATATTATGAAATCTTTTTCCATCTTTCATCCATTTGATTATCATAAATATGTTCTTTCCTCTTTCATAAACTCTCCACCAATTTTACTCCTTCAATTATTCTTCTCCACCATTTTTACACCTTCAATGAAACCTCTCCACCATTTTTACACTTTCTATAACATAATTTTAATCTTTTTCCCATAGCATGTGATTTCTTACTGGGAAAAAAAAAGAATCTATTCCTGGATATCTCAAATAATAATTCGATGTATATAATTTTATTAGGGTTCAAATAAATTGAAATTATGTTCTTTAAAATCCTGATTGATTTCAACTATGGAATACAAAACCAATTTGATGAGATTTCAAAAACTTGAGTAATTGATTGGGAATTATTCCCTAGATCTGGTCTATGAAACTTTGTGTGGTATTGGCTTAAAAATAATATGCAAGGTGATGTGGTTCATTTTTAGTCACAAGGTATACTAATTTATCCTAGTTCAGGTGTAGTTAATAATTTCCACATAGGTGCTTTTATTGATTTAGTTGGAATATTGTGTTACTCATTATTTAATTTAAATGTATTAATAAACCAATTGTATAACTGTTAAAGTATTAATCTTAATTAATAATTTAGGAGAATAAAATCAAAATTTAACTGTAGTTTCTTTAATGAAATTATTTAATAAAATCTAAATTTAGTGCATTTAAGTATGATTTTTTCAAATTATAATTTTATATTTTAAGCTGGACTACATCAAGGTTATTCGAAATCAAATCGATCGTTACTTGGCACGAAATTAATTTTATATTTTCAAAATTATTGACCTTACGGTTATGTACATCGCGGTTATTCGAAATCAAATCGATCGATACTATTAGGAATGAAATTAATTAACTAATGATTAATTACTTCAAAATTTGTTGACCTTAGGGTTATGTACATCGAAGTTATTCGAAATTAAATCGCTCGATACTATTAGGAATGAAATTAATTAATTAATGACTAATTACTTCAAAAATTATTGACCTCATGGTTATGTACATCAAGGTTATTCGAAATCAAATCGATCGATACTGATAGGAATGAAATTAACTAATTAATGACTAATTGCTCAAAAATTGTTGACCTTAGGGTTATGTACATTGAGGTTATTGATACTATTAGGAATGAAATCAATTAATTTAATTCAAAATTTTTTACATTAAGATTATGTACATCGAGGTTATTCAAAATCAAATCGCTCGATACTGATAGGAATAAAATTAACTAAGTAATGACTAATTGCTCAAAAATTATTGACCTTAAGGTTATGGACATCGAGGTTATTCAAAATTAAATCGATCGATACTATTAGGAATGAAATCAATTAAATTAATTCATTTTTTTTGACATTAGAGTTATGTACATCGAGGTTATTCGAAATCAAATCGATCGATACTATTAATTAATGAGTAATTAATTCAAAATTATTGACCTTAGGGTTATGTATGTCGAGGTTATTCGAAATCAAATCGATCGATACTATTAGGAATGATATTAATTAATTAATGACTAAGTAATTCAAAATTGTTGACCTTAGGGTTATGTATATCTAAGTTATTCGAAATAAAATTGATCGATACTATTAGGAATGAATGAATTAATTAATTCAATTTATTTTAAGGGTTATGTACATCAAGGTTATACGAAATCAAATTGATCAAGGTAAGCTTGAAATTTAATTTTAAATGTCATATTCATTTTATAAAATTATTCCAGAACTATACTTTAATCTTATTTAAAATTTTCGGTTTGAGCTTGATTTGATTGTTAATCGAGCAAAGTTTAAACGATATTTTATCGAACGAGTTCGAACCTAATATCGAGTAGCTTGACATTTTACTTTATTAACTCTTTGGTTTTAGTGATTGAGTAGTTTGAGATTGATTAACGATAATTTAAATAAAGTAATAATAAAATTATATCATATGAATTAGGATACTGATTAATATGTGGCCTAATTAATTTTTTTATTAAATATTCTATTTTAATTCAAACCTGTTTGGGGGATTTATTAAAAAATTAAATTTAGTAGATACAACCAAATCTTGGGTTTAAGATTGAGTTCACGTACTCCACGCCACTCACCCCACTATAGTCTTTAACTAACTCTCATAATTAATTTATTTCCATTATAGGTTAAATCTTGATAAAATTATGCACGATTGGAATTTTGGCAAATCCCTAACTTGAAGGAAGAAGTTTTCTAATTAAACACAATCAATTAATTATGTAAAATATATTTCATACAATGTTGTTAAAATTGCATCACCGTAAAAATTCAAAATTTGGAATTAAACCCGACATATAGTATTTTTTCATAAACAAAATAAGTTAAACGAATTCTGGATTAAACAAAAATTCGATTAAAGGCTATAAGTTAAACGAAATTACAATTGGATTAAACAAAAAATCGAAATTATAACAAATTAAAACTCGATTAAACAAAAAATCGAAAGCAAAAAATTACAGATGGATTAAACAAAAAATTGATTACAAAAAATAAGTTCAAAAACAAACTCGTGAATTGCAGAATTCAACAAAAAAAAATCGTAATAATCAAAACTCGTGAATTGCAGAATTCAATAAAAAAAATCGATTAAAAAAAGTCAATTTTCCATTAATTTGTTCAAATAATCAAAATAAACATATTCTAATTACAACTCATGAATCGCATAATCAAAATAAATTGAAATTTTAGATCCAATACATACTATATCCATCAGAAAAATTTCGGCTTGCATCCTCTTTCTCTTCTTGAATTGTAGAATTATCCACCATTTTTTGTTTTGTTGTAACAAAATATAAATCGGAATAAGAGATTAGTTTTTTAGTTCAAATAATAGTGAAAGAAGAAGAAGGAAAAAGAAAGAATTTTGTTTTACTCTAATTACAAGAAGATTACGTCTCTTAAGGATGGAAATAAATCAATTACAATGTTAACTTAATTGAGTACAAGGTTATAAATGACATTTAATAATTGAGGTTGTTTTTCTAGTTTTTCTTTGAAAATTAAGTAAAGGGGTAAAATGGACTATATAGAATAAAAATTACTCATCCAAGTTACATACTTGTTACGAGCGCCACGGGGCGCATTTTTAAGGCATGGCCGCATGTGAGGCCAGTTACATAGGACGCACCCTAGACGGCCCGACGTGATTATGCATTACAATCGTTAACGAGAAATTATATGAGAACAAAATATATTGTTGTTGGTCATGGGTGTAAAAGTAACCAAAGTAAATGTATTATTGTTATTTGCTAAATACAACTAGTTAGATTTACAATTATTTTTATACTCCAAGATCCAGTACGCTTTTTATTTTTATTTTTTATTATTATTATAAAAACAATATAATATGAAAGTTGAATGTTGAAGTATCACATCTAAATTAATGGAAAAATGCAAAACAGTTTCTTGTGTCATGAAAAATCTGCAAGAAAGTATCATGTTAATTGTTTATTACATTGAACCCCTCTGTACTATTAAATATTTGACACGAAGCTTCCTGTTGGAATGTTTATTGTATAAAATACAATTTTTGAAGGTCTATTTTGTATGTAGAGGGTTTCATGCCGAATATTTATTGACACGGAGTAGAAATGCAATAAATATTTCATAGTGTAATTAATCTCATATAGATTTCACATAACACATGGAAATGTCTTGCATTTTAGTTTAAAAATTGTAAATATGGTGTACGCTTGTGTGAAGCGGTTATTAATTTCTAATGATAATCATTCATCACATGATAAATTCCTACTAGTGTGAGTTTTTCTCTAATTTTATTATTAGTGTTATAATTAGTAGTATTTCTTTATATTTTTTACATTATTGAATTGATTATTGATGTAATGATGATGTATTGTTGGATAGTTCGAATGTAATGATGATATATTGATATAATTACAATCTCAAAAAGAGCAACTAAATACTTTTTCATATTTATGTCTTAAAATTCTCCAGCCATCCCAAAAAATCCAACACTTTAAATACACCCATCCACATTTTCACATTATACAAAGTCTCAATCAATCTCAAATTTTTAAAATTTATGTTTCTTCTTTTCATCAAAAGTATTGGGAAAAAAGATAAAACTAGTCTTATGACTTATGACCGCTGACAAGTTTGCCCCATAAATATTCGGGCTAACAATTTACCCATAAGTCACTAAATTGAAGCAAATTTGAGATTTTTTCGGCTCAATTGGGAAAGTGAGCTTCACTTGCGGGCTAATGAATTTTAATTGAAGAATTTTGACCATGGTTTAAAAAAGGAAAAAAAAATTAATATGGGCTTCTAGTCTGGATTTTGGGACAAAAATTAAACTTTTTTCTGCTCCTTCTAATCGCGATTTTGGGATAAAAATCATTTTTTTCATGCTCTTACTAATTGCAATTTTGAGACAATTTTTTTTGTTCTTCCTACTTACCATTTTGGAATAATAATTTATTTTTTCTCCCAATATCCTAGTAGCAATGTTGTAAAAAAAAATGTTCTTCCTAATCATTAATATGAAAATGATTATTAAAATTTGGGACAATTTTTTTTTTTTAGATTATTATTAAAATAGCAATGAAAAGAAGAAACATAAATTTTTAAAATTTGAATAATAATAATAGCAATTTTTGTAATCACGATTAGAATAGAAAAATGCTCTTCCTAATCACGATTTGGGACAAAAAAAAATTTTCTATTTGTAATCGCGATTAGAATAGCAATTTTTGTCTTTTATATATTTTGAGACTAGTCATGTCTTTTCCCCAAAATAATTTCTCTATCTTTTTTAACTTTCGAGAAATTTTAGCTTTCCAACTTGAACCAGTTTAATGAATAATACTTTCCAAAACTAGGTTGGAAGTATTACAAATTATGCAGACATTGAAATACTTTCCAACCTAGTTTTGGAAAGTAGTATTCATTAAATTTCATAGACAACCTACGTGGCATGTGACTATTGACTGATCCTTCATCGTGATGGGAACTTATATAGAAAACAATGGTATAGTGTATATGAGACCTTCATATAATTAACAAAATATAAATAATATATCAAGCAACAACTAGGCTTCAAGGAAAAAAAAAATCATCTTAAATTTCTTCTCCTATAAAGTCATAATTGTAGAAAAATTAATCTCTCACATTAATGATGTAACACGGTTACTGTTTTATTGAAAATAATATAAAAATACCTAACAAATTATTTTTCAAAAATTACTTAGTTCATGCCAAAGTATAAAAAGAAAAATGGGATAAAGGAAGTAATAAGATAAATAGTTTATGATATGCCTCTACAAAGTTTAAAAACTTCTCGAATTATCTCTAAAAAATATTTATGATTTAAAATAACAGCTAATATTTTGAGCAACGATTATATATGTTATGATTCAATTTATACAAACTTTTTATAATACATAATGAAAATATAAATTGTTTAATCGATTTGTTGCACCGTGTCATCTTTACACTAATTAAAAAAAGAGGAAAAAAGACTTCTGATATCAAATTTTAGTTCAAAAAACACATTTGATACCAAACTTTTCAAAAAAACACATTTTATACCATAATTCACACAATCTTTACAATAAATATTAATGTTTTGGGTAGTTAGGAAGTAATAATTCAAGTGATTCTATGACCAAACCCAAACGTGCAGGCCAGGACGGTGTAGAATATTCTCCACGCCCAACAATAGGTTTAAATTTAAATATATATATACATATCTGCCCACCGAAATCTAAGACTTCATTTCTATAGATTAAAAATTATACTGTGTGTTCTATATATTTTTCATGCATTATGCATGTTCTTTATATCTGAACGTGTAATAAATTAATGAAGATCGTGTCCTGGTCGGCTCCCACAGAGTATTTAAGTGTACTTGCTTGTAATATAAGGAGTAGATGTAGATGAGATATCTCCAACAATTTTTTTATTTTTATTTTTCACTTCAAATACTTTAAAAGGTTGTTTGATAACAAAATTTTAGGTAGACAAATCAAAACTTGTATTTTGAGTTATTATAAAATCGATTTGGTTAATCATCTACGGCCTATTACAAAGATCATTGTGGTTGAAAAAGTTTGAATACATCACATAAAATGGTCATTGTAATTTGCCCTAATGATTACTAGAAATGAAAAATATACCAAGACCAGTTATGCCATTAAAACGTATTATGGTTTATGACAAAAATTAAATAAAAAAAATAAGACCTTTATTTCTAAAATAGAATTATTTCTATCAAAATTATTTTCCCACATAAAGTGATTATTAGACATCATTTATTCTCAACCACTTTTTTCAATAACTTACTCGTATAGATATAAAAAACTTTCACATTTTTAACTATTACTAAAACCTAAAACCGTGTGTTCTATATAAATAAAGTCAGAATAATGGTACATATGGAGAACTCAATTTGGTTGTAACCAAACTTTAAACTTAATCATCAGTGTAATTATTTTCTACTCTCATTTCTTTTTTTTCTTTTTTAATTTAATAATGTGTACTTGTCACTTTACAATCCGGAATCACATTCCTCCCAAATTCATTCAAACGAAATCTTTAATACTCGTATTATTTTGCTAAAAAAAAAAAAAATTTAATATTATATACGTTATTAAATTGAATGTACATTGGCAAATCTCAGGGTCGACTGATAAATATTAGTACTAATAAATAAAGAAGATATCGAAGAAATTAAAGAAATGAGATTACATTACAGGGGAGGTATCCGTGTGGTGGTGATTCGATTCGACGCGTGTTTGAAGCGCAAACATCGGCGGAATCTTTGGGCTGACCCACCAACTTGACCCGCCCCTAAACCCAGTTCAAGGTATATTCATTCATATTCATCAAAGGACCTCCTCCAATTTGGCGGGAAACATCTCCACTTGTTTCGTCTTTCCCCTTCTCTTTTTCAGGGCAAATTTATGTTCTATTGATATTATGTATTAGGGCAAAATGATATTCAAATCCAAATTGGTGTTATAAATTGTGAATTGTTTATGGGAATAATTTAATTTCTTTAAATTAATTAGGTTAAACTCTCAAGTAAGAACAGGATCGAGATAGATTGATTAATTACAAGTTACTAGCTGCTAAATTGGTGTTTTTTCTTTTTTTCTTCTCTTTCTTTTTGGATAAAATCGGTTAGTTGGCAACTTATGTTAAACTATCATAATCAAGAGTTGAAACTAGTTTACAATTAAGTTGATGTGCTAGTATCCTTAAACTGCCTCCTATCACAGTCAATAGACAAGTGTGTGACCCATCAAAGATTTGAAAACAGCACTATAATTCTGAGAATTTGACTTGTTAATGACGCGGATTGGAGAATTAAAATAGCTTTGAGATAATCATAATTGTCAATTCGAATCCATTTTCTTTGTGTAAAAAACAAATGGACACATTGCCTTAATGCAGATGCGCGGATCACCAATATGTGTTTGGTCTAGTTGAAGGGGTTGGTTCGAATCCATGCTAAGAGAGGCACCCACGTGAAGTTTGCCCAAAAAGTTCTACGACGACCTTGATACCCTTGGGTAACAAATAAAAGTGGATCACCTGTATGACTTATTTTAGTAGAAATGTAAATATTGTTACTATTATGATGCATGGTATAGTAATAGTAATTTAATCTCATAAATTTAGTTCATTTCACTCCGACAAGTGTCTTTACGTCCAGATCAATAATTTGGTTCTTACCTTATTGTTGGCTATATTATGCATAAATGTCTTATGGGGCTTGTCCGTTTGCTTGTTTGGTACTTAGTAGAGGATAAGTCTAATGTAGAAAAAAAATGACGAGGAGGCAGATTTTATATATAGTTAATGAATGTTTTCTATATGGCTGGATATTAAACCATTTTTATTTTGAATTCCTCCAACTTGTTTTTGTAATCGTACTACAGCTCATTCCAACCTGTTTTTCATTTTAATTTTTACTATAAAATAATAACTAGAATATTGCTTCATTGATATATGTGAGATTTTATCGACATTTTAATTGTGAAATATACAAGAGACTGGATGTTTTACCATTTCTAAGATTTTGGCCCTCTATCTGTTGTCAATTTATTTCTTCTTCTTGACAATCTAGATTTAACTAAAGTGTAGTCAAGTGGAACTATAGATAGTAACTGATGTTTTTCGGAGACTAGTCAGGTGGAACAATAGATAATAACTAATGTTTTACAGAGAATTGTCAGTTGTAACAATAGATAGTTTTGTAAAACTGCGAAAAATGTTTCCGCTTTTTAATACAAAAAGGTATGGAGTCGTACATATCATTGTCTTTAAGTTGTATGAATGTTACCAACTTATAGGGGTATCTTGTAAAGGTTTTTGTATCTGAAAAATTGCCGTATTTCTTTGTTTTGGAGTACACTGTTACAGTTTTATATGCAATCACAAGCTCATTATATCAGGTTTTCCAGATGATAGTTCATATAAATGGTAACATCAGTTTAATTTAAGTTATATAGTTATACGTGCCAAATTAGCTTCAATGTCTTTGCAGCATATCCCTTTATTCCATAGAACATAGGGGGAAGTTCCTTATTTATAAAGGCGCCTAGCTGTTGGAATCTGTATAAACTAATTTGAAAGTAATAATAATGTATAATATTTGCAATAATTTTAGTTTTACGCTTGTCTTGATGTAATGTGGTAAAAAAAATTGGTTCAAAGTTTTTTATTTTTTGGTCCTATTTGGATTTCATCTTGTTTTATAATCAAGAGAGCCATGCTACCTCAATATATTCTTTTGCAACCATGCATCATAATAGTGGTGAAAATGTAACGCAAATTTTACCAAACCATTCTCTGAAATTACTGAATCCCTATGACTGGTTTTACTAGTCTGTTCAAATTCTGATTTCCTCCTCGTAATCTATCTTCAGCACGGCTATACAACAGCATGCAAAAAAATTGTTTAAAGACTGCATGGAATGAAATTATATCATTTATATATTCTTATGATGAAGCCCTTAATACTTTAGCTGATGAAACTGAACCAATTTTGCATCATTGCTGATATCCTTTATTTTGCTTCCTCAACTATGAGTTTCATGATTATACTAATGATTATGATCTAGAAAATGTTTCACAGCCTGTTTAACACAAGTAAGCATTTTAGTCATTCAATGTCTTGTGATTTGGCAATTGTGCTGGAATATTTTCTGTCAAAATGACCAGATTCATTTAGTAATCCATGTCATGTGTTCTCACTTAATGCATCTGAGCTAGTGTGGATTTAGAAATTATGTTGTTGGTTATGGTATGGGTATACTCGTGCAATGCCTGTTCTGTTCTAGACAATTTATTTTAAGTAGAAGAAATTATGTCTGCTGGGCTGTTCCAGATAGTTATAAGAAAAATCAGACTCACCTCCACGATTGCTTTTTCCTCTAAATGTCATCAATTTTTCTTGATTTAATAATTTATGACGATGTTTAATAAAGTGAAAAGGACCCCCACGTTCTGCAGATTGACAGGTGTGATTCCCTATCTCCCCTTCCCCAAATCTGAACCTGAGTCTCAGGATTAAATTTTCTTGAAAATTGACACAAGCTACTGATTGCAGTTAACTCTCTGGCTTTATCAAATGATTGTGCTCATATTATATTACTAATGATTTCTCTTTAAGCTTAATGTGTTTTTTTAGGCTCCGAAAGGCTGCATAATTTGCTCATTATTGTGTAAACTTGGTCTTCTATGGGTTGTATATGTCCCATCTTGCATATTTTAAACTTTATTCAGAGAACTGGGACCCGCTTTCATTTATAAATTACTGGGTATTCAGATTTAAAACCATTCTATATACTATGCACCAATCAAGGACAAGCTATTATTAAATCATAGCTAAGATTATAAATAAGTCTCCATAACCCTACATTTCCAAGCATCGAGCATAGTCGAGCTTCTGTTTGATAGTTAAATAAAAAGAAAGCTCTTCCCTTTAAGCTTTAATCTCTAAAAGAAATAAAATTATGGAACATGTGGGATCAATTTCTGAGGGGGAGTGGAACTCCTTCAATGGAATGTGCTCTGAGGAGGCTGATTTCATGGCACAATTGCTCGGTTTTCCAAACGAGGTACCAACTTTTTGGCCTTCTCATGAGACAAATGCGCACAATGCTGGTGTTGATGAAAGTTCAATGTACTCATCCGATGAAGCAAATGCGCACAATGTGTATTCTTTTTCACATGGGAGGAGTACTTATAGTGGAGACAGTAGCATTCTTTTTCCCACCTCAAGTCCTCATCAAAGTTACTATCCTAGTGTCCCACATCAATTTTTTGTGGCTAATACTCCTAATTTGCTGACAATGGATTACTCGATGATGGTGAATAAGAACAATAGCTCTCGAATTCATTTACTATCTGACAATGTAATGGAAGGGGATGACTTCCTTAACCAGCAGGATGTCAGCAATGACAGTATGGAATCTAATGAGAATTTTTCTCAAGATACTCTTCATGGGAAGAATTTGCAGCTAGGAAGGGAGATCGAAACGCCAATGCATGAAACATTGAAGGAAGATAATATCCCTTCGGAGATATCCAAGAAAAGACCTCGAGGCCATGGAGATGTAAGTAAAGAAAATCCGATCCTCTTCACTTGTGAAATCGAGATCATTTTTCGGTTTTAAATTTATCATTTTATGTAATGTAGGTCCCAAGGAGCAAGAGAAGCATCAAACTCAAGAAATGTCCGAAAGTTGATGAAAACGATGAAGATAATAACAACACTGCTGTGCTTCATAGGCAGAGCTCAAGCAGCTGCTGCTCAGAAGATGATTCATTTGCTTCACATGAAATGAATGGAGTGACTTCAAGTTCAAGTGGGGCTCTTAACTTAAGAGGAAAGACACGAGCCGGTAGGGGTTCAGCGACTGATCCCCAGAGCCTCTATGCTAGGGTAATAATCTTCAGATGTTGAGATTAGGCAGTGTTAAAATTGAAAATTAACCGATGATGCATGTTTCGCTAATGATGTTTTTTACACAATCTTGTAGAAAAGAAGAGAGAGAATAAACGAGAGACTGAGGATTTTGCAGAACCTTGTCCCTAATGGAACTAAGGTAAGCAGGGTTGAATAGAATTGCTCGATAATATTAATTAATGTCCCGCAGCTTGGAAGGGGAACCTGAAAAAATGTCCTTTTTTCATTACAGGTTGACATCAGCACAATGCTTGAAGAAGCTGTCCAGTATGTAAAGTTTTTGCAACTTCAGATTAAGGTATGAAATACTCTTGAATGAAAACCGTACCCTTGATTAAAAGAAATGTGTAACTTGGATTAAATCAATTTCCTTAAGTATCAATATGATTATAACCAAGTTCATTGGCAAATGATAATGATATATAGCAAATTCTGTCATATCTAAATTAGAAAAAAAAGAAATTATGGGAGATAATGGCAAAGTTGACAGACCATTCTCAAAACCATGCATGGCTTCTTATAAGTTCTTTAGATTCACCCCTCTCCCTATCCAAGAGTTCGGTTTTCTTCTGGGACTGGGAGTTTCATTAAGACGCATTTTTTCTCGTTTCAGTCAAAATTACTTTACTTTTCATATTATGGATCACTTTGAGTTGCTTGTGGATATATATATATATATATATATAGCAAAACCTAAATGTTATTCAATTCCTGCATGCAGCTTTTGAGCTCTGATGATATGTGGATGTATGCTCCTCTTGCCTACAATGGAATGGATTTGGGGCTTGATTTGAAGATTAGTGCTATGCAAAAATCACAATCCTGATCAAGATGATGGTGCATGGTTTTTCTGTGAATAAATACCACATCATACATACATTGGTTGCCATTATGTAATGGCGTTTTCTTTCTTTCTATTTTTTTTTTTTTTTTTTGGATGAAAGCATAACTAAAGGGCCGGCTATATCGATTTGATGAGGACTAATCATTCTTGTAATTTATTTTAAATCTAATAAGCTGCTTACTGAATGTCATCTGAATCTGATGAACATTTTTTTTTTAATTATTTTGGCAGTTTTTTTCATGGTATTATTGCGCTCAAGCCTCAAATTATGAAAAGGTTGAGTGGCATTTATCCATTGTTGATCTGTTAAAAGATTAATTGGTTACAATTTATAATTTGTTTTCTTCATATAGATTTTGGAGTTTTTTTTTTTCTTTTCAATTTCATTTTGTAAAAATATGTTTAATTGAAATTGCATATTCACGATTAATTGTTTATACTTTCTTTTTTAATTTAATAATAAAATAACCTGTGCTCTGCCATTAATAAATATATTAGGAGTAGATTATAAGATCTTGGTGTTATTAAAAAAAATTAAATAGAAAAAGAAGGATTATAAGATCTTGGCTAATTAGCTAGTTGCTAAAAGAACACCCTTGGGATGTGAAACAGTTTAAAGGTTTAATTTCTAAAACTCAAATTTCTGATGCTCTAAGATTCTAGACGACTTGGGTTCAAATTCCATTAGAAGTTTGGGTTATTATAATGTATAAATGGCTGAATGGTTAAAGTGCCCAACTCATTTCTGATGCTCTAAGATTCTAGACGACTTGGGTTCAAATTCCATTAGAAGTTTGGGTTATTATAATGTACTTGTTAGTTATACATTTTTTGTATTTTGCTAGTAATTGAATGTATGTTTGTAACATAATGATGTACTTTTTTACTAACAAAAAAGAAAAATTGTAAAGTAACTATAACTCGATGGAAATTTAGTCATTTCAAGAATTGGACTTTCAATTACCTCCTAGAATTTTTTGTGGGCGATTTTGACATGAATTTCACAATTTCGCCAAAATGTTATTTTCTTACCTACCGTTTTAATTTTATTAAGATGCTAAAGTTTAGTGATACAAACAAATTTTGGTAAGAAAATTAAGGTAATTTTTAACTTTGGTTTCAAAATCCCTTACTTAAAGGATTCTTCCTTAATTTTACTCAAAATTTTTGAAGGAATTCAATTAGAAGAAAAGTTGATAAATTTTGTAAACTATTTAAACCCATTTAGCTACTGAGTTTTTTTTTTTTATTTAATAAGAAATTATTACCAGTTCTTTTTTAAGAATAAATTCTTCATGTTTATAGTATTTCTGAAGACTAACCACAATGTTTTATTTTATTCCAATATAAGTTTAGGACAATTTTTTTAATATTTTAATTTGAGGGTGAAAGAAAATCTATGTTGTAAATAAATTAATTATTTTTATTTCAAATTTATACTCATTTAAATTGATCTCATTTGGCTGCCATGTAGAAAACTGGAAAAATATTACATAAATCAAGTCTAAGAGCTTAGTGGTAGACTTTGTGATTGTAAATGCACCACATAATACATTTTGATGATGTCATGCTCTCACAATGTATGATGTGGTGCATTTACAATCACGAGGTCTATGAAAAGCTCATAGACCAGGTCTATGCAAGAATTTTCTTAGAAAACTAGTCAATTTCATCGGCAAACAGTAATAAATCCCAAGTTAAGTTGTCACGTGACACACATGTGCCCTGATTTGGAGTGGTTGTAAAATTCGGGCCAGAATAGGATCGAATTTTGTCATTAAAATTAATTTAATGATATAGTTAAAAGCTCTACTTGTTAAAAGACTAAATTGCTAGAGACCTGTAATTATGGGACCAGTTTAGCAATTTTCCATTTATAAAATTAGAGAAGAACTTTTTCAGCTTATACTTTTATTATTTGATGATATTTGCGATAATTAAGTTAGATTTTAGTTCTCTTATTTATTAGGTTTTTCAAAATCGTACACTCTTGTATGCGCCAACAAAAGCTGGTTGTATACCAAAATAACTTCTCAAATAGTTCAATGTTTTATCATTCAAATCACAAATTCAATTCTCAAGACACGTAGAATTTCATTTTGATTTGCAAGGTCGAACAATATTTTATGAATCGATAGAACAATTGAGTTGGACATGAGCATTTATTGAATTCAATGACACGGTTAAAGTTATACATGATGACACATATATCTCTGCAATAGTTCACTTCCCCCACGATCAAACCAATTTGATGCATAATACGAGTAAATGTGCAAATTTTAAATATGCAAAGAATTAATATGCAAAAAAAAAAGGGAGGGAGTATCTTGTTTGCAAACATATCTGACAGAGATTAAATGTATACGACTTTGAGGACATGTATTATTTCGAGAATTTCAATAAATGTTTAATCAATACAAATTGTAATCCTCTTGCGTATTACTATTTTGGTTAATCGTTCTTTTACGTGTTAGCAGTGAGTTCATTTAATGTCATTTTAGTTGTCATGTGATCCATCATTATTTCTTTCTTTTGTTCTAGCATTTAATTTAATTAATGGTTTAATTTGATTCTTGTAACTTGTTGATAAAGATCATATAATCATGCATAGAGTAAAGTACAACTTATAGTTTTATTTATTAGTATATCTATGAGATGGTGGTCAAGTACGTACGTACTACCTCTCAAATAAAAAGAGAGCACATCAAAGTGCACGACCAATGACACGATTCTTCATTAAATAGTATGCGCTCTCTCTCTCTTTCTCACTATGAAACACGATCTTTAATGTATATAAATATGAACTAAGTCTGCATGATCTCATTTTTTTATTCATTCCTGTCTTCTCCTTCCTTCTAAATCTTATGAAAATGTATTCATTAATGGCCACTTCTTTGTGCTGCTGGTTTGTTGAAGAACAAGAGGAATTTGTTTTCTCGACACGTCTAAACCTATCATTCTTAGGGTTGACATTGATTCATAAAGGCTATCCCTTGAATTCCGTGCGAATGCATTTGATGTAATAGGAGTAACTTTGAATAGGAATATAGGATTGTCAAAAGGTAAAAATTCGGTCGGTTTTGTTTAGTCTGAGTCGACTTTTTCAATCTGAAATTCATTGATGTCTTAAGATTGTATCCGAGTAACTTAGAATAGGGGCTTGGACCAATCTTGTCTGGATCTAAATCGGTGTTTTCTATCTGTGTTTAGATCTGAGATCCAATTGACTCTTAAAAATATTAAATTATTGGGTCGATTTTGTCTGGATCCAAACTTTATTGGGTCGTCAAAATTATATCCGATTATAAAGTGTGGGCCATTTTTTTCTGGATCTGGACCAAATCTTTTATCTGGATTTACATCTAAGATCCATCGGACTCTTAAAATAATATCCATATATTTGAGAACAGGTACTTGGGACTATTTGATCGGATATGAACCGAATTTTCTTTTTGGATTCAGATCTTTAAAATTTATATCTGAGTAATTTAGAATAGGGCTTGGGGGTCAATTTTTGGCTGGATCTAGCTAGATCGAGTTTTCTATCTGGACTTAGTTTTGAGATTAAGCAAATCCTTAGGTATTCGAGTGATTTAGAAATAGGATTTCACTGAATTTGTCTGAATTTGAATCGAGTTTTTCTATCTGAATTTAGATCCGAAATAATCTGGATCGCTAAATTAAATTCGAACAATTTAGAATCAAGATTTGTGCCGATTTCGGGTGGATCTAAGTTCAATTAGGATATGAATTTAGATAACTAAGTCAACCAATCAAGTTTGATTCGGATCTACATAGTAAAACAAATATCATTGATCCATATCTTAAACAATGACTATAAGACTTTAATTGGATTGGATCCATACTTTAATCTTGTTTAGTATCAAGATCCGATGTATGTGTCGGAGCTAAAATAGACTTTAGGATTATTTCATACATCTTTTTTCGGGTTTGGATACAAAGTTTGACATGAAACTCATCTAATAGGGTTGGACACTAACATTCATGCAAAAGGTGGTTAATCTGATCCAAATCATAGTTTTTAGACAATGGATCCATAGTCCAATAATAAAGTCTACTATCCGGATCCGAATTAGATCTAGATCTAATCTTTCTTGTAGATTTGGATCAAATAGTGCATATGATTGCAAGGGTCCGATTAGTGCTAGTCGAAAGATCATAAAAGAAGTTCTTATCATTCACTCAGCGACTCTTTACATCCAAAATAAGATAAGAGTGTATACATTATTAATACCTTAAATCAACAAAAGATAAGGATCCATTTATAGTCCAATAATCAGGATTCAAATCCGGATCCACTAAAATCATATCCAAGTCCTAACTCTAACATACAATTATAAATTCAGATCCAAAACCTAATTCAACTTTTAACATACTGAAGTGAATTTTGATCCAAAAATTACATTACACTTTAAACATGTTCAATTGTACCAAACTTAAATCAAATAATAAGATTTACTCTAAATCACTTAAATTAAAACCTACGACAGTTTTAAGCTTTCAATATTAAACTTAATGAAATCCAGTCAAGATTCATTAAACCCACTGACACATACTCAGAATTAAACTTAAGTTTCACCTAAACACAACCACTTGTTCTCTGAAGAGGATCATTTTTCAAAAATAAAATAAAATAAAAAATTACCAAGACTCTATTATATTCATTTATAAGGTTGTACGTACATCTGAATGAATAAACGTTTAATTGTACCCTGTTCCAATGACAGCAGAATCAGAATATTGACCATTAACTGGAGTTCTAAAAAGAAACACGATTTAGCAATTAGCACCAACAAAATCCCATGACAAATTTCATCTAATATGCAATCTTCCATGTAATTTAGTAGTAATCAAATTCAATCCCATTCAAAGGCACAATAGTAATAATTCTTGGGATCTATGCATTCAATCTTCAACAAATTCTTGTTAAAAAGCCAGATGTCAACATCAAAATTATATTCACAATAAAAAGAAATATTAATTGTAATAAATTGAAAAATAATTCCAGATTGCTCCAACAAAGCCATCAGACACCATTATAGGACAACATTTGATCATTCAATGAACAAACCATTAATTAATACAGACTTTTGATGTAACTAATATTGTTGACTCTTCCACATCAAGAAACATGCAATCACGACGAAAGATACATCAAAAAAATACGCTTACGATTAAATTAGGGGGCACAACCTGTCACATGGCTATTTATTGTACATTATTCGAAAGACCTAATCTTTTCATTAAAATGCACCAAACCCGTATACTGACTCAGACATGTCACATACTAAAACATAGGACAATATTCATTTTACAACTACTTGAGAGAGTTTTTATATGATTCCACCTTCAAAACCTTTTGTTTGATACAGAAGGTCAGTCAGAACGACTCACCACATCACCCTTGTAGTAGAAGAGCAATGATTGAGATTTTTAAGCATGATCTTCATGTACGTGATTTGGTACTTCATTTTGACTGTCAAGAGGCATGTATTGTGCCATTATAGCCCTGATCTCCGAGTCCATGTATGTCTGAAATTACAATATATGAAAATTTGAAATATATAGGTTTATACACAATCTACCATTAAAATGCTTAAAATGTTTAGTAGATACAAATATGATTCCTCTAAGAATTGCTAATGAAGGGTAAAATAACACGTTAAATAAAACACTATATATAAAAAAACTAAGAAAAAATTCTTCTCTATTTCCTCAAAACACAGAAATAAAACTTTCTTAATTTGTGCAACTGTATGAATCACATTTTTATACTCGTGTATTTTAATTTCCTTTTAGTGCACTTACCTTTGGATATATTTTAAAAGGCTTAATTTGGATTAGGTAGGATGTTGTAGAACCTAGCTGTTAAGCATTCTGAGATATAATTATGATCCAGATTATGTTTGCTTTCACATGGATGCACCAGGTAGCACAAATAAGAAAAATCCATGATAAACCTTCCCCAAAGTCCAAACCAATAAAACCACTCTGTCAATTATTGACTTCTATGGTTCTTCTAGTGTCTCTAAGCTTAAGCAGCTAGAGAGGAGAAAGATTTAAAGTTTATTACTTTACACACCCCCTCAGGCGGTATTCTTTATTCAAGTCTTGAGAACTATATTTCGTACATGTCATCTTTTTAGTCTGGCTCTGATAACATACTTTTCTACAACCTTAAGCAATAGTAGAATTAAAAACATTAGTGATAAGTGATTATCACTTCTATCCAGACAATCTATCGAGTCCAAATTAAGGGACAAGAAAGATTTTTCACTAAGCAATTTAGTTTTGTGGTTAACTTGCAAAACTGACACCAAATATAGGTGAAAAAAACTTACCCTCAGCCTATATTTGTACACAAGATACGCTCCACCACCAGCCATCGCTAATCCAATCAGAATAATCCATACAGCTGCCCAAGCAGACTTCACTTCAGTGCTTCTCTTACCTGCACAAAAAACAGAATCGAAATAATTTAAGGGCACTTATGTATAGTACAAAACACCGATTAAATAGAGTTGCACGTGAACTAACTTATGCAGGTATCGTGGTCCTTCATATACAACAGTTCCCCGCTACAAGAACATTCATAACTGCCCCATGTGTTCTTGCAGCTGCATTCTGGACATTGACAGGCTTTCTTTTCCTTACATTCATCGATATCTGTATGTCAAAAGAAAATTGTGGAAGTACGGAGGTTAAACACAAGAATAGCTTGATATTTTGGCTCCAAATTTCACATCCTTGGATGTAAAGATGAGAATAATCCATCAGTTGTATTTAGCTCCATACAGGTTGGTCCTACTTTTTTCAGAGGCCCTAGGCGAAAATAAAAAATTGGGCACTATGTCATTAAAAAAAATGTGCATCTTACACAAAATTAATTCTTCTTACTTAATTGATTATAACTTCATTTTCAAATTTTCGAAACATAATTTGTCCAAGGATAAAATGGTCAATTCACTTAATCTTTTTATGACATAGTCGATCGTAAATGTGTTTCTAAATTCTAATGCTTCTGATTTGAAAAACTTATTTTGGCATAAGCACAATTACATTACAGGTATAGTGAATATTCTCGTATAACAAATTCCCATCACTAAAGTGAATTGGCTTATCAATCAATAGCTAAATAAATCGATCAAAGGCTACATGTAGGGATATGCTTTCAATTTTTCTATTAATATGCTACAAAATGGGCCATTAAATCTGTCAACTGAGTAAACAATTCTGTTATACACCATTTATGACTAAAAAAATAATTTACATTATTTATCACGATAAAAATATTAAAATCTCACATTGCAAAGTTTTAAGGCTCTTCATAAAAAACCAAAAAGGCTCTTCTGAAATAAGGGCCCTAAACTGGCACCTAAGTTGCCTAGGGTATGGCCCAGTTCTGGCTCCATAATATATCTTGCATAACGCCCTCAAATTACTAATGGTGTTTGGCATTTCACTAGCTTAGCTGATGTACAAAATACGAATGTGAGATTAAAATTTAACCAACATTGATCAACGGATAGGAACCCTTGATCAACCCTCAAATACAGCAAAGGAAAGTGATAGAAGAAGCTGTGATTCTATCTACTCCGAAATAAATGTGAGACAGACCCTTTATGTTTAAAACAATATCTATCAGTTTCTTTAGCAAAAATTATAGGTCACTAAATAGTTAATCAAGTAGAAAAATGTGTTGCGGAAAGATGTCTTACCTTCACAACTTTTAATCCCGTCACCTTTAAATCCTGGAGGACATGAGCATTTTCCCTCCTCATTATCCTGTTTAAAAATTAGTGAAAAATTTCCATTGATCCAAGTTTGGGGAAAAGATTAAGAAAAAATTGTATAAAGACAACCAACCACACAAGCAGAGAAAGTGATTCCGTTTCTATTTTCATGCCAACAGCCTCCATTACTTATTTTGCATCGTCCAGGTCCACTTGCTGCATATGTGAAAATTAATTTCAATAATATTTAAGCACAGTATCTTGAAGTGTTAGTAAAAACAAAGACATAATTCATATATTAAATCTTCAAGCAGAAGGATCAAGACAAAGATAAAATCCTCCAAAGTAGATTAACAATGTTCAAGTGTCATATGTATTAGCTCCTTCTTCAGTATGTATCAAACCCAATGACGGATCTATGTGATCTCTTGCCTATCAACCAAGATTTTAATCACATTTATACTTCATTACTTTGTACATTTGTAAATCTTTCGTTTATCAATTTTAAATACAAAATTTAGTAATACAAATAAATTTTGTATTGATAACCAACTAAATAAATAACTGCATTACCCAATTAAAGATCTTGACCTAATCTTAGAACATTCTATTCTTCTCCATGAATCGATTGATTTGTCTTCCAATTGTTTGTGCCTAATTGCGAATTACATCTTCTTATCTCTCGATTGTTTATGATTAGTTGTGAAGTGCTTTGTGCCTCCATTCTCTCTTATGGTAATAATAATTTAACTTTGTTGATTATTTTAGCAAAAACAAAAAAATTGTTGATTATTGCTTTAGTATATTAATTTAATAACTCTATCTTTATTTTACTATCTGTCTATATGTTGCATTTATTGTGTTTAAATTTACTCACTTCTCAATTGAGTAACTAATTATCGTTAAGAAATACATTCTGACTTGTTATATACATAATTTCTTGTCTAAATTGTAAAGTGAAGCAAGAATGTCTTAATACTTTATCAACTATTATGTATGTGTGAGAACGAACATAATGCCAATGCATTAAAACCATACTCTTCGCAGCTATATATTCGAATAACAAATTTATTTGAATTATTAGAAAGAGATGTAATGCCGATGCATTTTCAGATTACCCTTAAACATGCAAAGTAATTATTGTTTCCTAATGTCAGTTTTTCTTCCAAGTCCTAGAAATAGGATTCAAAAAATAATTTAGAGATGTCACAGAATGGATTCAGGCCTAGCTTTGACATACTAAATCTGGACCCATCTTGCAATTTTTCAGCTCTCTCTAAATCAGATCCACGGAAAAAAAAAATCCAAGAATCAGAATCAAGATTAGCATTGTTAGCCCAATAAGCAATAACTGAGTAATCAAAGTCAATCAAAGTTCCAAATGACAATGTAGGTTCTAATGTGTAACAAATTGAGGTATATGATTACATTAATAGGTATAGGAATAAATTTTCAAAGTGTTGTTCATGTACTTGAATAAACAAATGAGTATATAATAAACAATAATAGGACGTGGATCTTAAAGCAGTGAGATTACCCAAATTTTATATATTAACCATTTAATTCAGATCGTGAATCTTTTGGCCGGATCTGATACATCTTCTGATCAAGTATAGATCCAGAAATAATTAAGTCCAGTGTGAAAAGCTTTTCTAGGTCATGTATAAAGATTTTTAGTGCATGCACATTTTGGATAATTTAATAAATAAATATTTTCTATAATAATAAATGAACAAAACAAAACCATTTACATACCATTACAAGAGTTGTAACCGTCTCCCTTAAACTGCACACCATTAACTAAGGGGCATTCACAGACTCTTCCTCGAAATGTGTCCTGTATTTCCATACCATTTTGTCAAAAATTAATGAAGCTAGGGATATAAATGATAAATACTATTAGATTAAATATAGTAAACGACCTTGCAAGCCGTAATATTAGCTGTTTTGTCTTGCCAGCAGCCGCCATTGTTATCCAAACACTCATTTGTTTCTACATCTGGAGTAAAAACATAATAGCACTTTCTAAGTTTAACATTGTCATTTCACAATCTAATTTAGAATGAGATAACTTACCATCACTCAAACAAACGGATGGCTCTGTAGTTTCCTCAAAACCTGAACAGATGGCCTTCAAAACAGCACCTTTCTCCAATTTCCCTACAAAGAAGACACATTACACATTATAGAACAAAAATATTTGGACCACTCGATTGAAGTTACATTAATCAACAAACAGACCTCGATATTGTCGGTTATTCACGACAAGGGTAGGCAATATGGTCACATCACCACGTGTTCCTTTTCCAACCTACATAATTTTAGTTTTCAGAAAATTTACACTAATAGACTAATACTATTACGTAAGGCCAAAATATACAAGGGAAAATCACAATTTCCCCCTTCACTTCAGCTTATTTTGAACTTTACTCCCTAACGGTTCACTCTTGACCTTTAGCTTTCTCAAATGTTGCATTTTACGACCTTTGGCAGTTGTCGGTGTTTGTTAGGTGGATATATTAGGGAGTGAAGTGCGATATGGTCAAAAGGGGTAAAGTTTGATTTCTAATTATCATTGAGATGTATGCCCAATGCAACAATTTTTATAGTTGAGGGGGCAAGTGCAAAATGCTTAGGGATAAAGTCCAAAATGACTTAAAATTGAGGGGGCAAAATGCAATCCTGGTATATAGATGGGAAGAGTAAATGCAATTATAGGAATTTTGATTGTAATACTCACTTGAGCGTCCTGCTCTTCTTTCAAAACAATGTTGTCTGAATCGGTTTCAGGGTCACCCATGCATTTTTCAATTTTTTTCAGTTCAAGCCCTGATTAGCAAGAATCATTAGTAAGCAATTATTCAGCATAAGACAGACAAGTTGTATGATTCAATAACATGGAAAGTTACCTAATGATTTAATAACCCCATCAGCACAGTCCTTGTTGTATTTCTTCTCCTTCATGGGGCATCTAATTTGAAAATCGGTCACATAATCCCACCAAACCCACGGCTTTTTAGTCTCGTTTGCAACTTTAAAGACACATAACTGCCTAAGGTTTTCAAGAACCACATCTTTTCCTTCATAACCAGTGCTAAAATCTTGTTCAGGGTCTGGAGCACAATATCTTCCGTGGTTGATGCACTGTGACTTACATTGTTTGCTTATGGTAAAGGCTTGAGGGCAATACCAAGTTATATAATGAGGCGTAAATTGTGTATAACCGCCTTTTTCAAGAATTTGGGCTGCACCCTTAAAATCCTTTACAAATTCCATTAACATATCACACTTAACTCCACACTCATCGTTGCTATTAGTCCATAATTCGTATTCCACTCGGTCGTCTGGGTGAGGAACAGCTTCTCTCCAGTCAAGATTCACGTTGACCATATCTCCACCGTTTACTGCACTTTTTAATTTTTCACCAAAACTTTTGCCAATCAGTGCAGAGGGTATTGTTATATTGGCGATATATTTTGCAGATGCACGTTCCTCTTCGGGAGAGTCCATAGTTATTAATGCTTCATCAATGTCATCAGCAACTAGAACTGCAGCTGCACCCGCGTTTTGGGCATTCCAAACCTTTAAAGCAAAAAAGCAATCTGCAGTGGAGGTGCAAGCAATTAAATAATAGGAGTATAAACATAGATAAATAACAATATTTTGGTATCCTAGATAAACGGGCTTAAGAAACTAACACCAAAAACATCAATACATATATTTCTTCAAGAAATTCCAGAGTTGAGTTAGTTATACAACAATTTCACATATCCAAACTACTTCGGCAACTAGCAACTGGATAA
The DNA here is from genome assembly GCA_030819805.1 of Penstemon newberryi var. newberryi. Taxonomy (NCBI): domain Eukaryota; kingdom Viridiplantae; phylum Streptophyta; class Magnoliopsida; order Lamiales; family Plantaginaceae; genus Penstemon; species Penstemon newberryi. Next base: position 7,259,714 of record JAUALY010000004.1, on the reverse strand, counting down.
TATAACCAAAAACACAAAAAGGTCCTGTGAATTAAAGCATTTGCTACAACAAGTAATTAAATCAACTATTACAAAAAAGAAATTAAAGCAACTACATAAATATTGTCAAAGTGCCAAACAGCTCTGCAACTAGAGTTCTCTTCGAAACACAACTACAAATCAATACAATAACCTCAAACAAGCAGTTAAGAACTCAAATTAGAGGATAACTTCAACTTCAAATTCAAATTAAACCACCTAATTAATTAGAATCAATGAAAGGGGCATGTTTCTTCCAACTAAGAAGTTACCCAAAGGACATCCCCAAATAACATCAATTTTGAGCTGAAACCTAGAAGAACTTAACTAAGTTTAACAATTAGGGCAATATCTCCAGTACAAACTCAATCTCAAATTAATCAATTAAGGAAACCAAAACCTAAATTTAGTACCTCCACGATCAACAAGAACAAAATTAGGCAAAGCTCCAGCTTTAGCCTTGAAAGAAATTCCAGAATCATCAAAATTCTTGCACCCTTTCCTATTATCCTTTGGATACACAACAGTTCCGGCCATGCTTCCTCCATACTGTGGGATCCCAAAGTTTCCAATTGCACTGTCATGAGTTCCCTTTATGCTATCCGGTGACGTCACCCTCAAACTATTCTTCTCCACAACAAATCGACCCACCACAAATTCTATCAAAATCAGCTGCAAAAACCCCACAAAGATTGCAGCTTTTGATATTTCAGAACACCCCATTTGCTTCAACTTAACGAAGAAGCAAGTCAATAATGAGATTTACAAAAGAAATAAAAAATATTTTGGGGGGTTTGGGTTTTGCTTTTGCTTATGCTTGTTTTTCTGTTGTTGAGTTTTGTCGAGTTTGTGCGGGTGATACTGGGTTGTTGGAAAAGAGGTTGAAATCTGAGTTTGTAAAGTGTTGAGGAAGTTGCTTACAAATTTGATAATTTTTTTATATAAATAGAGAAAATTGTCTTCTCTCTGTCTTATAAAATTATTATACTTTAAATTCAGATGCGTTTCCTTTATGCGTGCTTCTTGTGAAATATTATAGAATATATATGCAGTTTTAAATTTAAAAAATAGTAAAAGATAGGATTTTTTGCACTTTGCACCCCCGAAACATGTGAAATAGGCACTTTGCACCCCCGAAACTTAGATTTAGCACTTTACACCCTCGAAATATGAAAAATGCAGCACTTTGCACCCTCTTTTATTTTTAGGCAAAAACTCATGGGCAAAATTGGTAATTCAATTATAAATCTTTGGCACTTTGTACCCCAAAATAAAATTAGCACTTAACACCCTCAAATTAAGAATAAATCAGCAACTTGTACCCCCGAAACACAATGGGCACTTTGCACCCCGAAACACAAAATTAACACTTAACACCCTCAAATTAAAACAAACTCAAACCCCTCGTTTTATCCGGCAAAGTTGACCATCGGGGTGAAAAAAATCTAAGGCAAAATAGGTAATTCATTTTTTTCCTTAAATTTTGTAAAATACAATTATAAATACTAGAATAAAGTTGACCTCGTTATGCGTATTCTAGTATTTATAATTGTATTTTACAAAATTTAAGGAAAAAAAATGAATTTCCTATTTTGCCTTAGATTTTTTTCACCCCGATGGTCAACTTTGCTGGATAAAACGAGGGGTTTGAGTTTTTTTTTTATTTGAGAGTGTTAAGTGTTAATTTTGTGTTTCGGGGTGCAAAGTGCCCATTTATTGTGTTTCGGGGGTACAAGTTGCTGATTTATTCTTAATTTGAGGGTGTTAAGTGCTAATTTTATTTTGGGGTACAAAGTGTGAAAGATTTATAATTGAATTACCAATTTTACCCATGAGTTTTTGCCTAAAAATAAAAGAGGGTGCAAAGTGCTGCATTTTTCATATTTCGAGGGTGCAAAGTGCTAAATCTAAGTTTCGGGGGTGCAAAGTGCCTATTTCCCATGTTTCGGGGGTGCAAAGTGCAAAAAACCCTAAAAGATAAGATAGATTTGAGGTGAAAACGATTCTCTTCAACGTGAGAAATGGTTTGTCAAAAGTCTCTCCATTGACCGTCCAATTTGTTGATTTGATTTCAATTTGACTATTGTATTCAGTCACAACTAAAATGATTTTTCCTCGTATTTTTCTCAATAATCATTATTAACTCTTAAGTATTAGTTTTTTTATTTTAAATAAAATAAAATAAAATTAATGGGGTGGTTAGCCATTGGCATTTGCTGGCTCAAACAAACTGAATGAGTGAGGTATGGACCATAGACTCGGAGACCACGTTTACCACATGATCAAATATTTAATCTGTCTTATTTTACTGTTCCATGGCATGTGTTAATTAATATAAATAACAACAATAATGTCAATTCATGAACTATAACTTTGAGACTTTATTTTTATAGATCACATAAACTGGAACAATGTTAACATAAGAGAATATTCATCCATGTATGTATATACACAAATTAACAATATGCAGCATCATTCGAATTCATAGACTAACGTTCAAACGCCATTGCAGTCCTCTCTACATGCTTCAATAAAATCGCATATATTTTCTTTCTCACCCTTCCGTAAACTTCTGAATCTTCTAAACAAGTAGACCCATTGCCCTCTTTATCTACAATCAAATCCAACCATTCACTCACCATTTTCACCTTACACATCATCTCAGCCATCGAACCATCCGAGTCCATACAAGAACTTTTCCTCTCGACCTCCTCTAAATATCTCTCTGCATAGCTCAAAAACAACTTCTTGCTTTCATCCTGCAACGGTGTAGCTAAGTTGGCCGCAGCAGATAAAGTACTCCCTCTACTCCACTCGGGCTGTTCTTCTTTATCGAATGCCAAGAAACGAGGAATATCAGCATTGCTCCTCGTCTTTTTTATAATGCTACTGGATTTTGGCTTTGTCAGTGTACTTGGTTTCTTGGCTGTGGGGGCCACCACAGGATTAGGAGAAGGAGAGGAAGGGGCAAGATCGAGTGCAATGGCGGATTTGATCCATGTGGTTGCGTTTTTCTTACGTTCTATTGCTATGGATAGTGTGTCTTTGATGGAATTTGTGGTGCAGGATTCGGTATCTTGGGTTTTGAATGGACTTATGCTTGTTAGTGACTCCATTATTAGTCGAGTTTTGGATAAATAGTCTTGGAGGTCGAAGAATTTATCGCCATATTGTTGAAGATCATCTCCATCTGCTAAAGGGAACTCTGATAATGTGCTGCAAGAAAAATAAACTTTGAGCTCTAAAGGTGCTTAAAAATCAAGAACATAATCATCATCAGAAATTCTATATTCATATGGACCTTAAGGAGTTGAGCAATCTCTCAGCAGCACAAGCCTCTTGCAAAGCATCAGTGGCAGCAAGCAAAGCAATGTCTCTTTGCCTTAGGACCTCCTACAATCAAGAAATACTTAGATTAACTAACACATATACGAAATATTACTTCTTCCTTTGAAAAAAAAAAGAACGAAAAACAAGTGCTTTTGAATATGATGATCATATACCTTGCCAAGCTTGACTAAGTTTGAAGGAAGTGAGTTCCATGATATACCAGTTTCTGCTCCTTTACGGTCATAGACTAAACTGCATAATGAACTTAACACTTGCTCATTATTGACCTTTGCCGGCAGTACTATTGGTCTTTGGAGTTTGTTGGTGGACTTTACTAATGATCTCCTTGTTGAACAAGTTATACTACCTCTTCTTCTTGATTTTGTACTTGAATTGTCGTCAGAACTATCATAACTCATAGAACGAACTGGTGAAGCCTGTCAATACCAACCGAAAAGAACAATCTTATCTGTGAAAGTGTAACTAAATCACATAACTCAAATATCCACCAATCAACACCATTATTAGTGTGTAACAAGCACTATGATGGGTGTTATTATGTGCTCAAACGGTGATTTCGGAAATTCACTTATAGTAATATTGTAATATAAATCATAAAGATGAAAGGTTTGTGTATTTTTTGTTTACTACAAAATGGTATTTCTGATATTTTACAAAACAAGAAAGAATCTTCGACTTCTTGCCATCCGTATTAATACCACCAAATTTTACTACTTTACGTTCTAGCATTTTCTCATCCTTATAAAGCTCTAAAAATTATTATACTATCGGATAGTCTGAGCTAATCATAGCTTCCCTAACCATTTGTTGTTATTTGCAGAGCTAGTCCAAATCCCAAATTTCGTAAACTGTAGTCTAAACAAGCTAGCCATGCAACATTTAAATAAGTTACCAACATTCCAAAGCATATTACCATTTCAAGAAGACAACTTACATTGGCACTACGGCTTCTAGGCGGCTTAATCTCATGCTTAACAATCGAAGAATCAAAAATATCCTTAACTCCCATAATCTCCGATTCATTCCAACTCCTCCTCTTTGAAATTCGTGTTAATGAAGTCGAAGACACCACACTATCTGCATCACTATCATTATCAATAGAACTTGGCCTACTCTTATTCTGCCATTCCCCAAATATATCATTAAGACTTCTCTCTAAATCAACTCCCGGAATCTTTTTCTCCATAATCACACCCTTTTCAACAATTGAATCAATAGGACAAGATGCATCTAGAAGCTTCAAGAAATTAGTTTGTGAAATTATATCTTCGGGTGTTCCTTCACATTGGCGCCTACCTGGCACCGGAGTTACGCCTCTAAGCAAGGGAACAGGTTCCGATTTTTCTAATTTTGTAACGTAAACGAATTGCCCGAGTTTCAATTTGTTCCCAAGAATCATTTCATTTTGTTCTTGAGGCAGAGAAACATACAATGCGTGTGATGAATCTGAGACTTTTAGGTAGAATCCTCTGTTAGGGTATAAATCACCTTCTTCGAGTACAGGGATTATGCTTCTGATTTGTAACAATACAGGTTTGCGATCATCTTCGAATGCGTTTTCTTCGGTTTTAATGCTCTCAAGAAGCTTCAAGAGAACGCCGTTCTTTAAAGAAGCCATTTTTATTCATATATGCAAGTTTCTTGAAAATCGGTTCTTGAAATGACAGAGGAAGGAAACAATGCTCAGAAAATGCAATTCTTGGAGAGGTATAATTTTATTCCAAGTGTATAGGAGCAAATGGTTTTGGATAAAAATCCAAATTTGTCAAAGAGGGTTCAAAAATCAAATGGATTTTGTATTGTCTTTGACAAATGAGTTAAATGTCATTCAGGGTTCTTATGGTTTGAAAAACTGTCAAGAGACAGAAGAAAGAAAGAAGAAGAAAAACATCTAAGATAGATAAAAATGGGTGAATTGATGTTTGTGGATCCGAAAGGAAAGGAAAGGAAGACAGAATGGAAGTTGAAATTTTGGGTGAGAGCCACTTGAAAGCGGGAGACTAGGATGAAGTATGTGCCAATATCATTTTACCCCCGGAATTATTATAATGTCCAGTTTACTCCTCTAAAGATTCATAGGCGGGCCCGTCAATTTTACCGTCATTAAATTGAAGCAAATCTCAGGGCCTGTTTGTTTGGCGCTTTCCAGAATTTTTTCATGTTTGGGAAATGCCAAACAAACATATTTTCTATTTTCCGAAATAAATTTTTCATCCATTAATTTTCTCAAACTACTCTCTCAAAAGCCAAACAAACAACAATTTTTTTATCTCTAAACAAAACCTATACAAACTCTACTTTGATTTGACATAAAGTAACATATCTCTTACACAATTTATCTCACATAACAAACATGATTTAACATAAAGTCTTACACATCTTACACCTACAACCCAACTCTTTCAAAAAAACCTACACCTACTTTATTTCTCAAACCACTCTATCAAAACCCAAACAAACAACATTACGCAAATCGAGATTATTTCACAAACCTCCACTACTCTCCCAAACTAATTTCCCAAACGCCAAACAAACAGACCCTCAGACTTTTTCCGCCTAATTAGGAGAGGCAAATTTGAGACTTTTTTGGCTTAATTCGAATAGTGTGCTTCACTTCCAGACTCATGGATTTTAAATGAAGAATTTTGAACATGATTTAAGGAAAAAGGGACAAAAAAATTAATATGGGTTATGCGAGCAGCACACGAACCATGCAAAATCTGATTTATTGTTTGGTGGTTTCCTAATCGCTATTTTGGGGACAAAATTTAATCTTTTTACTACTCCTTTTAATCGCGAATATGGAACAAAAAATAAATTTTTTTTCCTAATAGCGATTTTGGGACAAATTTTTTTATGCTCTTCCTAATCACTATTTCTAAACAAAAATTAAAACAAAAAACATTTTTTCCCCAAAATCCTAATTTCATTTTTGAACAAAAACTTTTTAAAAGGAAATTTTGCTCATCCTAATTATGATTTTGAGACCAAAATAAAAATTGCTTTTCCAAATCATGATTTTGGATTAAAATTTAAAAAAAATAAAAATTGTCCCAAAATTGTGATTAGGAAGAGCTTAATTTTCTTTTTTTCCCCAAAATTATATGTTTGGGCCAAAATGGGACTAAAATGTCATATTATTTTAGTTGCAATTCATAATTGTCAGCCCAAAAAGTTATAAATAATATTTACTCCATTTTTCTTAAAAAAATGGTTTAAAAGAGAATAAAATAAAATTTAATTAAGTAAAGAACACAAGTATAAGCGATCTTTACCCAAAGCAACGAAGAGGTGAAGTTTCCTTCATTTTCAAACCTCTGGCAGCAGCTGGCGGGCCTGGCTGCTCCAATAGTGGTGTGGTGGTGGTTCTCAAGAATACCTACAAAAAACTTATTTTTCTCTCAATTTTAATTTGTAAAGATGATAAGATGTGTGTGGAGGGTATTTATAGGACCATGAAATCACATTTTTTGTTGTATATATACATATACATATGATTGAATATATATGGGATAATTAGAGTAGTATTAGGATTAGTGACCCATTGGGAAGTACTCGTGTTGCGCCCCATTAAAAAAAATATGGGAGTATAATTATTCTATATTTTCCACTAATATATGTCAACCTTGGGTAAAAGAATTTCTCCACACAAGGGCATGATTCAGAGCCCTTATGAGGAAATTAATTATTACTTTCCTGAGGATTTTTAAAATTATAAGGGTCGATTTCACACTATGCCCACTGAAATTTTGGAAAAGTCCACATCGTGCAACCAAGCACACAGAAATATCAAGAATGTCTTAATATTATTTTAAAGTAACTATTTTAAATTATTTTCAAAGTTCATAAAGTCAAAAGATATAATTAAATTGGATATTTTAATCCAAATTAACACTTAGTTTCAAAAATAAAATGTAGCACATTAAAATTGTTTTTAAAAATCCTATAAAATAGTATTAAAAGGCATCCTAAATTTGTGGGGTGTTACAGAGTCATGCTAAATTTATCAATTTTTCGATGAAAATGATGAATATTTCACTTGATACATATAAAAGTGACAAACTTAAATATTTTTACTTAATATTTTATCACTAAAAATTAATATTCTTTAGTCGACATTGTTAGGAACCATTTCGGATGTATTTGACTTACAGTGAGTCACGCTAGGCCTATTTGGAAGAGTTGTGGCTTGATATTAATTGTGGGTTTCAGTTCCGAAAAATGATTTTGGTGATTTCGATGAAACATTTGAAACTTCGGGTGAGTTTGGCCTAGCGATTCGAAAATCAATTATAGGAGAATTAATTTTACTAAAATGGATTTTGGCAATAAGTAATTATGATAAAATTCAATTATAAAATAATTGCTTTTGGATAATAGCTTTTGCAAAAGTAACACTTTAGTAGCTTATGAAATAAGTTGATTTTTAGCTTCTGGAGATCTCAAAAGCAATTATGATATTAGGGGCCAAACACCATTAAAATCACGATTGATTAAAAGCAATTTCTATAATTGGGGCCAAACATTCAAAAATCACAATGGATGTCTAAAAGTGCTTTTAAGAGCTCTCACCGCTGGGCCAAACTCACCCGAAAATTTGGATTGAGTTTGATTGTTGGGTTTTGTGGTTTTGAAGTTGAAACCACATTTGGATTGAGTTTGCATGTTGGAGCTTAGAGGAAAAAATTAGGTGATAGATGTCAAACTAATATTTTTTTGATAGAGTTTGGGGAAAGAAAAACAGTGGTAGGTGTCAATCAATATTTCTCTTATAGATAAGTTTTGAAGAAATAAACTGCACTTAAAAGGTAAATTTAGCAGCCCTATTTGGTAAGTGAAGTTTGACAAAACCTGGAAAACTTAATCCAAATTTATTCATAAATCTACACTCAAACTCTTAAAACTTGTCATCTATTTTCCCCCTTCAAAATATTCATATTTAAGTCGTATATTTATTTTAGTTATATACTCCAAACTTAATTCAAAATAAAATATTAAAGTGCGTACGTACTGTAGTTGTGCCACATATGACCTAGGTGCACATACGATCAATTTTATATTTGATCTTGGACCTGGAGTGATCAATATAAGTATATAACTCTCTAATCTTTTTTTTCTGGATGATACATTTTTGGTCCTCATGTATATTTTTTAAAAGTTTGAATTTTCTTGTGTTCTTTTTTAATATTTTACTCTCACTAATCCACCATCCACTATTTGTTTCACTTTAATATTTTTAGATGATACTAAACGGCGTCGAGAACGTGACTATTTTTTAGGAAAATTATTGTTAGAATAAGAATATCTAAATTTCCATTTTTACCCAAAAAAAATGGCGTCGAGAACGTGACTATTTTTTAGGAAAATTAATTATTGTTAGAATAAGAATGTCTAAATTTCCATTTTTACCAAAAAAAATTGTCTACTTCTTAATTACATCATGTACATTCGTCTCGAATTCAGAAAACCTACATATCAGATTCAGCATATAGGCATGGTGTCAATCCGAGATTTAAGCGATCTAATTCTAATATTCAGAAAATTTCTAATCTTTTTGTTTATTACAAATATATATTTGGAGTACAAACCTAGGTAACTAAAACGCGGAGCGGGTGCGGGAGCGAGAGCGGGAGCGGGAGCGCGAGAGCGTGATATATTAAAATTTTAGAATATGAGAGCGCCTATTAAAATAATTATTAATAATATAAAATAATTAATTTACGGTATTAAAATAAAAAAATATATATTAAAGAGATAAGTCAGCTACATTTTTAAAAGAATTAAGAGCAAAATGTATGTCATTCAACTAATAAGTATAGTTTATTTTCATTTTCTCGGCAATTTTCATCAATAAAATTCAAGAACTAAACAACGCCTAAAATTTTAGATCTTTGTGAAAAACATGAATTGCAGGGTTAAGAAAGATTTGCATTTATGTCGATAAAAAATACACATGTTGTTAGTTGGTGGGTGCATGTGAGGGTAGGGGTGATAAGGAGAGACAAAAAAATATAATCAAGAAATACTTAGGTATACATATATTATTGAAATTACATATTTTGGAGGTACTACTTATGATCATCCACACATTTAAGTTCAAAGCAAACTCCACAACTTTGCCCATTGTTAAAAAATTATTGTACTCAATGATGATGTGTTTGTATCATACCATTCACTATATAAATTACCATATCCACAACTACAAGCCCCACCTTCATCCAAATCATACAATAAAAAATACTACAAATTAGAGTTAATAATTTGGTTAGATAAGAGATGAAAAAAATAAAATAAATGAATTACTTATACATTGATGTCCTTGAAAATAGTGACTGCAACGATATTAGCAGTGTCAAAGCATTACTTTATGAGAATGTGATTTTGAAATAATAATCTCATTTAAAAAATAAAATTTAGCTAAGTGACATACCAAAACAAAAAATCATGAGGATAAAAATTGAAGGACGAAGGAAGTATTATTTTTGTTAATTTACATATTCATTAGAAAATAATCCCATAAGTTTACAAAATAAAGTTACAAGTATTATTTGTGTTACAATTATTTGTAAATTACAAAATAAACCTGTAAACTTTACAAAATAAAGTTACAAGCATTATTTTTTTTTTTTTTTTTTTTTTTTTTGTGGTTGTAAATTGTAATGCTTCCAAGTTACAAGAATCACAAAATAAACCAATAAACTTTACAAAATCTATGTAAAAATGTCACTTTTTGTCAAAATTCGTGAATTTAAATTGTCTAGTGCATGTTCTTTGTAAGGATGATACACGCTCTATCAAAATTAAAACGGCGCTCTATATATAATAAATTCGCGCTCCGAAAATTATAAATTCGCGCTCCGAAAATTATGAGTTCGCGCTCTCACTTTCAATAATTCGCGCTTTTTTTGCGAATTTTGCAAATGCGCTCCGATTCGCGAATTCGGAGCGCGTCGACACCCCTGGTGCGCGAATTTAGTTACCTAGGTACAAACAATATTTAACTCCCATTCAAAATAATTAATACATTACCTTAGATGCATACATATAAGAAGCTGTTTCATGTAGTATTGTAAAATATCATTCCAACGCTTTGGTTAACAACAAATTAAAGTTAAAACTCTATCTAAAAAAAAATTAAAGTTATAAAACCAAGCAACAATGGCAAAACTCTTCTTCGGATCATTTTTGTTTGCAATCGTGTGCTCAGTTCTTATATCGGGTATTCACTTTTATTTTTATTATATTCTAATTATTCATGATCAATAATTATATTATTAAACACAAATAATATTATTGAAAGATTGATTTTGTTCGTGTGCGCATGCATGCAGGTTGTTGGGCTAAAACGTGCTCATTTCAATTTGAAAACCCAGCTTGTACAACTCTTCCTCAAACTGGATGTGTGGGTGCATGTCTTGGGCGCTTTTTTTTTAAACATATATATAGACCATTAATTTCGGCATATTGCTTTGTGCGAGAATCTCTTTCTGGTGAAAATATTTCTTACTGTTATTGCAGTTATAGATGTATTCACCATATATAAAAACGATTTTGAAAATTATTGATATTCAAAATGTTTTAGCTAGCCAGATACATCGATCGATCGATCTTCTTAGAGGAAAATATATCTTTGAAGAGAGAGAAGTTAATATCTTTGTTGTATGCCAAAATTATATTAATGTTTGCGATAAATTTGACACCGATTGCCTCGATGTGCAAATGGCTCGATATGATGTGTAATGAGTGCGGGCGTGCCAATGTTTGTGCGTGCAAACATAACGGTTTAAAAACTGGACATGTTGATATCGATGTAAACATAATTAAAATGTCCTGATAAGGACATATTGATATCAATGTAAGATGTCCTGATGAAACTGACTTCTAATCAATTGATTATGGCAGAGTAGGCAAACACTACCCTTAGTTCTTTTCCATGCCTGCCTGGCCGCAGGACTTAAATAATTTATGATAACCTTCCTGATATGCCAAAGTTTCACGGCCAATCGATGGCTTACTCAATATATCAATGAATTTATGCATCAGTTCAATAAATGAGTTGACAATCAATCAGTTTAATATGTAACTTGACTTTAAAGACATAAACTTAACCGACTAGTGCATCAATGAAAATCCGTTGACGTAAAGCATACTTTAATTAAAATCGAGAGATATCGGCCAAATACTTCTAGTAATTAAATTGTAAAATGAATATATGAGTCTTAGCCTACAATGAGTTCCCCAATTTACAGACATTACAAAGTATGCAAAACGATAAAAGGTCTCCTGTATTGGCATGTATCTGCCAAATGAGTTGATGATTCGTTTAAGTCTTGTAAATTACTCTTTGATTGGCAGGTAAACCCACCAAATGAGTTGATGATATATGATAGTGCAGCTTGTTGACAGAAAGTAACACCGACGGCGAGTGACCACCATCAGCGGATCGCCCAACCTTGGCAGATGGCTACCAAACGGGCTCCTGACCAACGGGTGGCCGCTGGAAAGGGCATCAATTGAGCAGATGGCTACTCAACCGATTGCTATCAAGCAGATGGCTACTTGACAGCGAACTCATCAAGCAGATGGCTACTTGACGAGGTTGCCATGTAATTACGTGGGCACTTACATGACGTTGCAGCGTGCTATTTTGCTTGATATCGAATGGTTTCGCTCGAGACAGCTTCGCTGACGGCGGAAGCAGCTTTGCGGCTTACTTTGAGCGGCGGTGCTAGACTTCAGGCGGCCATGTCCTGCTGGTTGCTGAGGATTGACGATTGATGTCAAGGAATTGGCAGTGCTGACTGACTGACAGAAGCAGCGGATGCTGGACTTCCGGAGAGGCGTTGAGCCGATTTCAGTGTAGACTGATTTGTTGATTGATTGAGTTGTGTCTTCTTTGTGTTTGGCAGCCTCTTGATATTTATAAGCTGATGGCTGGAAAACTAACGGGCTGATGGCCGAAACTGCCCACTATCTCCACTATTCTTGTTTTTCTCCACTTCCTCCACTCTTCCCACTACTTGGCAGTTGCTTCTTCCTTCTTCTTCCTTGTTCAATTTTCGTGTATATGGCAGTTGTGAGAGAAAACGTGTGCTGCCAGTTTGAATTTCAGTTCAATCAATGTTGGTAACTGATTAGGAGATAATTAAGGAAGTTGTTATTTAATCCAACTACTTATTTGGCCTTATCTTTATCTCCAATTTTAATTAATTATCTATTGAACAGCCCTTTCACATCTGGGCCAATTTCATCAGCTGGTTTATGGGCCGTTTTCGTCAGCTGGTTTATGGGCCGTTCTGGATTGGTTGGGAGTGATTGGGCCATTAATCCTTATGTGATAAGTGTAATTAATTATTTAATTAACTACTTAATGGCCTTATTTATTATATGGGCCGATTGCTTATGCTTGGCCCAATTAACTAATTAACTTAGCTAATTAATTTATAATAGCCAAAACCATCTATTGGGCTCATTGGGCTTGTCCGTTTTAACCATCACTTGGCTTTATTAATTGACTCTGGCCCATAAATTAATTAATTTATTCATTAATTAATTTACACTTAGCCAGAATTAATTAATTATGAAATTGGGCCGTATCTCTAATTGGGCTCGTGACCCGTTTAATTTCGGTCGGATTGATTTCCAAATCAGAGTGGGTCCGATCCTGATCCAATTCACTTGGCTTTATTTACTGGGTTCGGCCCATTATCACGCTATTACTTCTCGATTTATCGAGGGTGATTTTTTGGGTACAAACAATGCCCCCCGTAAGTCGTATCTGTTAAATTTTAGCTGATGATAAAATTTTATCAGATAAGACTTAGTTTTTAAATTTCCCTCCTTTTATGGCTCGATTGGCATTTAATTGGGCATGCCTTTGTATTTAAAGTTAGCCATAATTGGCCAACTTTTCAAGACATTGGCATGTATTGGGAATCTCAAGAGTCTCCCTATCCATTAATTTCTATGCCAAGTGTCAACTCCCTCTTTTTCTCTCTCCAAATTTTCGGCCAACACAAAACTTCCAAGCCTATCAATTGGCTAGTCTCCAATCTCTCAAGAGTCCCATCAATCCCACTCTTCCCCAAAAACCCACTTTATCTCTTTTCAACAACTACAAAAACTCCCTACAAAACCCTTCACTATTCATCTTCCTCTCCATAGCCGATTTCTCTCTCTCAAAAACCTCCATAGCCAATTTTTCTTCTTCACAATACTCCATAACCCACTACAAATCGAGCTTTTTCTTTCAATCAAACATGGCCGGTGAACAAGTCAATCTACGGGATGTACATATCTCGACTCAAGTCCTTCAAGACACTCCTTTCGGCACCACCATCGGCCCGTTCCACTAGGCTGCCGATGTACCTCCCGCCGCGGAGCATCCTCTCCTTTACCCTCAAGAGGCTTTGCCTTTCTCTGAAAGCCCCACTACTTTTCAATCTACCACCTGTGGGTGGCCGTGGGCTAGTTCCATTGTTCACACGGACTGGCTGATCTGGTGTCGGAGGGTGGAGAAAACATTTGCCCCTGTTTGGCGTCTCTGTGGGATTTACGATGCCATTCAATTTTGCAAAGTGGGTTTATCTTTGAACCTTCCCCTTATTCGAGCGGCGGTGCAGTTTTGGTGCAAAGCTGACAACACTTTTCACTTTGCTTATGGTCCGATGACTCCAACCCTTCTGGATATTTTGGCCATCAGTGGCCTCGGGCCCACCGGATGTTATGTCGACCCCCAACCATCGGCCGGAGATGACGCATTTCACTTCCCCGCGGCTGTCGATGAGAAGGGCGCTACCTTATTGAGTTATGGCCCCATTATCGGCCGATACAAAAATCTGGCTGACACCGTCGAGGTATCTCATATTGAACATGTCCACTTTCTTACGTTATGGCTGTCGAGATATATTTTCTGTACTTCTGCATTGTCTGTGACCAAAGAGTACAATGCTATGGCTATTAGTCTTGCTAGGGGTGAGAAAGTGGCTTTAGGCCCTGTTGTTTTTTCTAGTTTTTGTGCGGGCATTGAGGGCTTTTTGGCGTCGAGATGTGTTTTCTTGCAGGGGCCTATCTGGTTGCTTCAGGCATGGTTATTTGCCTATTTTCCAGATTTTTGTGCATTCACCACCGCCCCCATTGATAATGAAATATACGCCAGTTTTGTGGCTCGGCAAACACTACAACCCCTCAACTTTTATTACTTCTTCTCCCGTTTTTACAACAAGTTCAAAGGCCCCGAGCCTAATTTCCTGGTTTTTTGCTTTTCTATGCTATCGGTCTACTCCCCATCGATGTCAGCGGACATTCAAAGGGATTATCAGAAAATGTGGGCCAGTTTCTTGACGTCAAGGGATATCCCTGCTGGTTTAAAGGTTACTGGGGCCAAAGAAGCCACGGAGCGGAAGCCTCTTAAATGTTCCGTTCGTTTTTATCCTGCTCACTACGTGGCTCGACAATTTGGCCTTGTGCAGATGATCCCTCGATTTGGCATGTCCCTTGCTGACAGAAATGTCAATTTTGTTGAGCTGCAGGATATGGATAGTTTTGATGAGTTGCAGAGGTGTTGGCGCACAGCTCGCGATGCTTTCGTCTTCAGGATGTACAACCCCAGTTCTGCCAGCTCTCCCGATTTCATCAAGTGGTGGGATAGCTACCTTGTTCTCACTCGCCCAGACACTTTTCATGTTGCTGCAGCCAAGTTCACTGTGCCTAATCACCCTTAAATCATTTCCTGTGACGGCCCGTTCCTTGAGCCATCTGCTGCCGCCCTTGTCAAGGCATCCAAGAAAGGTAAATTGGCTATCATTTCTCGATTTGAAAAATTTTACAATGTGACTTGGGACCCTGATAATAGAGATAGAGTGTTTGAGGAAGCCGCCGTTAATTTTGAGCTGTTGAAAAACGATAGAATAGGTAGGGCCAGGTTGGCTCATTCTAAATTAGCCAAAAAACGAGGGGGTCCTGGTGAAGTTCCTCCTTGGTATACATTTTATAAACCCCTCGGCCCCTCTCTCCCATTGCTCCCTGATTTTATCGAGCCATTTTGGTCTGTGGCTCCGGCTTCCGTCTCTATTACGGGTGCTAGTCGTAGTCGTCAGTCTAAGTCACAAGTTTCCTTTACGGGGTACCACGCTGATGACCCTCAAACCATGTCCACGATTTACCTTTTGTGTGAGTACAAGGATGGGGGTACCTTTGTCCTTGATCAACCAGGTAGATTCCTTTGTTTTTGTTAATTGATCATTTTTGCATACTAACATGCTCGTCTTTTTGCAGGAAAGAAACCATCGGCCTCTCAGGCTGGAAAAAAGAAGGCTGTCAAGGAGCCTGTTATACCTTTTGTTGTTCCCCTTCAGATGGTCAGTCCACAGGTCTCCTCCCCCACTGCCTCTCAGTCGATTCAGGAGTCTGAGGCTCACTCCTCTGCTGACAAGGTAACTGATCCCCTTGTCCTGTATGTCCGACATTCTCGTCGGCTCTTTCATCAACGAGGTGGCACTAGTGCCATAATCGTGAGCAGTTCTGACGAGGAGGTAGTTTCCACTAACTTACTTTACTTTCTTTTGAACTTACCTTAACATTTTTCCTTTTCTGCCAGGAGGTGAGCTCAAAAGGCAAGCGTCGAGCCATCAAGGTTGATCCTCCGCCCCGCAAGAAGGTTAGGACATTGGCTGTCAGTTCGTCCGATAGTGACGATGATGGAGAAAGATTCCAGCGAGTGGAGGTTCCAACCCGTCGATCTCCCAAGATCATTCCAGAGCATCCTCCCGTTGACACTATTGTTGGCGAGGGATCAGGGGAAACGGCCTCCCAGCAGCCTAAGCCTGTTGTCCCTTCTCAGACTGTTCCCGTCAAGGATACTCCTATTTCTGCTCCTCCTTTGAATGTGGTTAGTTTTACTGTCGCTTTGTTTTTAGCTTCTTTGTTCCATTTGCATGGCACTTACCCTGTTTTGGGTTTTGATTTTTAGACTCCTCTGTCAGGTCAAGCAATGGATAGCTCCCACAGGCTAGCTCAAGCATTGGCTCGATTTGCCAACACTCGTGCCCTATCCTTGCAGAGTTCATCCTCTCAATCCCAGTCGACTGCTTCAGAGTCATCGAGCCATGCTCTGTTCTCCCCTGCTGAAATTGCTCATCTCAAAGGGTTGTTGTCGAACTATCAGAGTCAGCCATTGGATGTCCTGATGATCAACATGGGACCATCCCTTGATGAATTGATGAGCAAGCTGTCCCCTGCCAAACTCCCACGTGACAAGGTGGCCTTTTACTCCGATTTTGCGCCACAGTTTAGCCAAATGAGGAGTGAATTCAAGGACAATGATCGGGCCATCAAGGCAAGAGCTTCTTATGAGTCTCCTCTTGGGACCCTTCTCTCCAAGTTTGAAGAGCTCTACGCCCAAGGATCCAGCCTCAGTGATTCACTTACTAATCTGAAAGGCTCGGAGGCTGATTTGGTTGCTGCCATCGAGGAGCTTCAAAGGCAGTTGGATGTTGTTCGAGGCCAGATCACGACGGCTTCCGCAGAGGCCGAATCCATTACTGATTAGTTGGCCAACACAGATGCCTTGATCACCGAAGCCAAAACTGCTGAAGATCAAGTGGTTGCTCAAGCAGCGGCTGCTGCAGCTGATCAGGCCAAAATTGAGACGGCCCTCAAGGGGTTCCTTGGCCGATTCACACAGGACTTCCTGCAGTAAACATTGACTTTCTGGCCTACGAGTCATTGATTTTGGCGAGGGTGCCAAGTAGTTTAGGATTTTGCTTTTGTTATGGCTTGACGGCCAAGGACTTCTCTTATCTCCTGTTTTCGTAGATGTAATGGCCTGATGGCCACAGACTATTTTTCTTTCCTAGTAGATTTTATTTTGGCTTGGTTTATCGCGTGTTCTTCTTTAAAACTGAAACCAAATCCAACTAAGTACCAAAGATTTGCAGCCCAAAAACTAATTTTGCAAGGATGAACAAACTTCCTTGTCGACAAGACCTAGTTAAAATCAAATCAACCCAATTGACAGTAAAAAATGCATTTCTGCAATAACTTGATATCAGGGAAAACAAAGACTTGATTAAAAACGAAGTATTTAGCCAATTTTTAGAAATAAATGCAACAGCTAATACTATTTTAAAATTTACTTAGTCTCACGAAACAGAAAGGGAAATAAAAACAAGACTAAAAATAAACCTAACTTAATATTTACAAAGGTATCGGCGCACTAAAGTGCTCTTGGCGCCGTTCAATTTCCAATTCCAAGGCTCGCTGATGCTCCAGACACATTGTTTCCCAGAGAGTTGGTCTGAACTTTTTCAAGTATCTTCCATTGATGGGGTCTCTGCAAAGATCCCCGTTTGGCTTTTTCAGTATATAACCTCCTCCTCGAGTTACCGAGAAGACTTCATATGGCCCTTGCCATGTTGCACTCCATTTGCCGTACTTTTTCTCACGCTGATGAAGTGGCAAAACTGTTCTCCAGACCAAGTCCCCGACGTCAAAGTGTTTCCTGCGTATCTTTTTATCGTAGCAACGGGCAACCAGCCTCTTTTGTGCCTTGATTTTATCCAACGCGACAACTCTGACTTCGTCCAGTTCGTCAAGCTCCTGGAGCATACTTTCCGTGTATTCCTCGGGTGTCAGCTCATTTTGTTGCATCACCCGAAGCGATCGGACGTTTATTTCCATCGGTAGTACGGCATCCTGTCCATAAGTCAATTTATATGGAGTAGTGCATGTACTTGTTCTTTTGCTGGTCCGATAAGCCCATAGTGCCTCTGACAGCATCAGGTGCCATGCTCTTGGGTTTTCCTCGATCATCTTTGAAATGATGTCCCTGAGGACTCGATTTGAGGCTTCAGCTTGGCCATTCCCTTGTGCATAATAAGGTGTTGAATGGACCAGCTCAAAACCCATTGATCTGGCAAACTCCTTGATTTCCTGACCAACGAACATTAGCCCCCTGTCAGTGACAATGGTTTGTGGCAGGCCAAACCTGTGTATGATTAAGTCCTTGATGAACTTCATCACTTCGGCCTGATTGGCCTGTTTGAGTGGTTTGGCCTCTACCCACTTGGTGAAATAATCTGTGGCCACAATGATGTATCGATGGTGTTTGGATGACGATGGATGTATCTCCCCGATTATATCGATGGCCCAACACCTGAAAGGCCATGGCTTGATTATCATGTTCATCTCCTCGATGGGGATTCTCTGAATTACCCCAAAGCGTTGGCATTTTTCACATCCCTTTGCCAATTGAACGCAGTCTCCCACCATCTTTGGCCAGTAATAGCCATATCGGCGTAATAGCCATGCTAGCTTATGTCCGTTTTGATGGGCGCCACAAATTCCTTCATGTGCTTCCATCATAATTCTCATGGCTTCCTGTTGATCGACGCATAACAGTAACACACCGTCATGGCCTTTTCTGAACAATTGATCTCCCATCAGGACATAATTGATGGCCCTGAGCCTTGTCTGTCGAGATGATTTATCAGACGGATTAGCCAGATATTTTTTGATCGGCTCTCTCCAGTCATCGGGATCCTGAAACACACTTAGGACAGTTAGAATATTATCCCGATACATAAACGATGGACAGTGCCGTCTCCTGACGACGTAATGAGATTCATCGATGTCATCAGGAAGATCAACACCAGTCGCCAATTGGGCCAAACTGTTGGCCTCACTGTTATGTCCCCTCGTTATGTGATAACAAGTGACATCAGCAAATTCTGAAAGTAAAGACATTGCCGTCAAGTAATATTTGTCAAGAGTAGGATTTCGGCATTTATATGTACCTTGAATTTGCCTGATAACTAACTGTGAGTCTCCAACGATGGTAACAGATTTGACATGTAGCTCTCTTAGCATTTCTAGTCCAATAATTAAGGCTTCGTATTCGGCCTGATTATTGGTACATTCAAAATCAAATTGTATAGATAACTTAGTTTTAACATCAGATGGTGAAATCAAGACAATACCTGCCCCACACGGTCTATCGGTTCTTGACCCATCGAAAGCCAGTGTCCACGGCTTGATCTCCACTGTCATCAAGTCCAGTTCCTTTAGAACGGTCTGATCTATGTCAATGCATGGATGGTCAACCAAGAAATCAGCCAATACTTGGCCTTTGACTGCTTTTTGCGGTACATACTGCAATTGATACTCCATCAGTTGGATAGCCCATCGGCCGATCCTTCCTCTCATTACAGGTTTAGCTATCATATACTTAATAACATCAATACTAGAAATTACTAATACTTTAACAGTAAGCATATAATGACGTAACTTCTTACAAGAGAAAAACAGTGCAAGACATACCTTTTCTATCGGGGTATACCTCTGTTCCGTTTCTGACAGATGCCTGCTCAAGTAGTATATAGCCCGTTCAAATCCATTTTCATCGTCCTGTGCCAGAAATCCGCCGACAGTATCCTCTGTGGCAGATATGTACAATTTCAAGGGCTTCCCCTTGACTGGCGGCATCATTACAGGCGGCGTAGTCAGTTTGTCTTTTATCTCTTGAAACGCCTGCTCATGCTCCGTTTGCCAGCAAAATTCCTCTTTGTCCTTCAGCTTTAACAAAGGTGAGAAGAACTTTGTTTTTCCAGCCAAGTTTGATATGAACCTCCTTAGAAAGTTGACCTTGCCAAGGAATTGTTGTAGTTCCTTCTTCGTCGATGGAGGTTTGGCTGTCAGGATAGCCTTGGACTTGTTCTTGTCGATCTCAATCCCCTTGCGATGCACTAAGAAGCCAAGAAAATTGGCTGATGCAACTGCAAAAACACATTTCAAGGGATTAAGTTTCAATTTATGTTTTCTCATTTTGGCAAATGACTTCGCCAAATGTGCCAAATGTTCTTCATAACTTGCTGATTTGATCACAATATCATCGATGTAAATTTTGACAAAGTCATCGATGTACTCACTGAAAATGCAGTTCATGGCCCGTTGATAAGTGGCTCCAGCGTTTTTAAGTCCGAATGACATCACTTTCCATTGAAAGGTGCCTATTCCCCCTGGGCATTGGAAAGCCAACTTTGGTACGTCGTCTATGGCCACAAATATTTGATTATAGCCTGCACTTCCGTCGACGGCAGTCAAAAACATATTGCCAGCGGCAGCATCGATCAACATGTCCGCCATTGGCATCGGATATTCATCCTTGGGGGAGGCAAGGTTTAGGTCTCTGAAATCAATGCATATCCTGATCTTGCCGTTCTTCTTCATTACGGGCACCACGTTGGCAACCCATTCTGGATATCGGGCCACTTCGATGAAACTGGCCTTCAACAACTTCTCGATTTCCTCCCTGATCAGCTGACAAACTTCCACTGACATCCGTCTCAGGGGCTGTTTTCGAGGTAAATACCCTTCAAGTATTGGAATTCGATGCTCAACTAACTCCCTGCTTAGTCCTGGCATCTCGTCATAATTCCAGGCAAAGCAATCCTTGTATTCTTTCAATACTTGAATCAATCGTTCCTTCTGGCCATCATCCAGCAATGCGCTGATGTATGTTGGCCTGTGATCCTCTTCGGTGCCCAACTCAATCTCGATGACAGGATCTTGCACTTGGATTTTAATGTCATCAAGCTTGGCTGGCGTCGTTCCTAATTCTTCTAACTGAATTTCGTCGCCATCTGATATTGGCGTTTCTTCCTCGAAAATAAGATCGCCTGTATAGCATTCGGCCACATAGGCCCGAAACTTTCGAATTAGATCGGCACATGCTTCCTGTTCTGGGCCGATGATAACGATCTCATCAATTTCAAGTCTTTCGGCCTTATCGGCCGATGGTTCCTTATCATCAACAGTATAATTCATAAGGATTGATTGTTCTGTTCTTGCGGCCCCCCTTCCTTGACATTGCAGGGCCGACTTAACTCCTTAGCGAGACAAGTCATTTCGAGCTGAGTTAGTTTCTTGCTCGATGTGACTTCCATAGGTCGTCCATATTTGTCCTGTCCGACAAATCGATAAGGTCCTATATCCTCCCGATAGTATGCCGCCTCGACGGCATTGATTTTTGCAGTAAATGGCCTGTTATCAGCCATTATGATCTCTGGTTCAACGGCGTCCCCCCAGATCAGTAAACATTGATGAAGAGAAGACGGCACACATAAAGCGGAGCGAATCCAGTCTCTCCCCAACAACGCATTGTAAGATGTGGCAGCATCTACCACAAAGAAAGCAATCTTTAGGCTAGTCTTTCCAATCTTTACCTCGACAGGTAGGATTCCTAATGTATCCGCCTTTCCTCCAGTAAAGTTGCTAACGATCACCCTTGTTTCCATCAAGTCTTCACTGACCTTGCCTAGCTTGTACATAGTAGATGCTGGCATCACATTGACAGCTGCCCCGTTATCGACCAACATTCTGTCGATGGGCTTCCCGTCGATATGTCCTGATATGTATAATGGCCTGATGTGTCTGGCCATGAATGAAGGTGGTTTCTGGAAAATATTTTCTACTTTCTTGTCCCAATCGGTCTCATTTCCATCATCGACCGATAATGTTCCCAAATCCTCTGCCATCTGTACAACTGGCATTCCTTCGTCCCAGACTCCATCAGTGAAGTATTCCAGTTCCTCGATGACATCGACGAGTTCAGAACCTACTGCATTACATTGCATCACTGCCGAGCCGGCTGACGGCTGGCTGGTTCCACTTCCTTCGTCCTCTTTTGCTTTTTCATCAACTGCTTTTTCCTTGACTGCTTGGCCAGATTTGGCCTCGTCTTTCTTACCATCGTTCTCGCCATAGATTTTGGCGAATTTCTCCCTAAAATCATTTTCGTCCTCTTCCAACTCTTTCTCTAAATCAATTGTGCCATATTTGGCTTTCCCTGGCGACCGCCATGGGGAAACAGCTCACTGTTCGGCCTCCTTGGCCTCTTGTCTAGGCTTCATTTCCAATCCGCGTGGCTTTGTCGTTCGCTGTTTCATCGGGGCCTTTCATTTGACTGCCTCGATTTGTTTCCTTTGACGTAAGTAACGACGATATTGTGTTCTAGTCATCTGATCAACCCTTTGATTACCAGGGAATTTTGGATGCCTTACGGGTACCCACTTTCCTACTTGAGTATTTGCAGGGGTATGGACAGTTCGCGGCCTATATTGGCCAGGCGATGTTGTTTTGATTGACGGCCCATAGGTCCTGCCTCTGTGGAAAGCGGTCGATCTGACCTGCCTAACTGGTGATCTGTCAGGGGATCTTTCCCTGATCCTGTTGCTACGACTAGTACCCTCCTGCGGTTGTCGAGGCATTTTGGGTATAGCCTGATCTCTACGGGGTTCCACTGTCGGTGGAGTTGTCTGCACTGCCAGAGGTGTTGGCACTGGAGATGGTGCCATTACTTGATACTGTGGCATCACCTGTTGTTGTGGCTGTGCCATCACCTGATAAGGGTATGTTCCTTGTGTAGTGTTAGGCCAAGGCATGTACTGGCCATATATGTTTGGGTTCACAAACAATGGTACTGTTGCCAAGTCAGCATGGCATCTGGCACATAATCCCATTTGCATACTCATCGCGGAGGGTAAGTGACTTGAATCCCCTTCCGCATACTGTTCTCCTGCCGTATTTGTAACCCCTACCATGTTTATCCCTACCTCATTCTGTTGGAAGGGATTAGTGTCAACCGTCATCGGCTTAGTAATTTTCCAGTCTGGGGCGAATCTCAAAATGCCCTTATCAAGGTGATCTTGTACCATCCACCTGAAAACGAGACATTCATTCGTAGAGTGAGTCCATACGTCGTGATACTTGCAATAAGTCTTACCTGCAATTTTCATTGGAGATGGTATCACATGATCCCCTTTCAGCCTGAGGATCTTGTCGGCCAACAGTTGATCAAAGATGGCCTCAGTCTTGGAGATGTCAAATGAGTATCGTCTTTCGCGGTCTGTTTTATATTCAGCATCTCTCCTTACCAAGTTATTTGGCACTTTGATAGCTGGTTGAGGCTCTTTTGGTTTTGCAAGAGCCTGACAGACAGTGTTCTTTGGACAGACCACTTCAGCTAACCCGATTTCAATACCTGTCTGCTCCATCGACCTGTTTAATGGTTCCTCGCTAGAATCAGCCATTCCTACTT
Source organism: Penstemon newberryi var. newberryi (assembly GCA_030819805.1). Lineage (NCBI taxonomy): Eukaryota > Viridiplantae > Streptophyta > Magnoliopsida > Lamiales > Plantaginaceae > Penstemon > Penstemon newberryi. The sequence goes on along the minus strand of JAUALY010000004.1, from coordinate 7,236,250 downwards.
GGTGGTAGTTTCCTCTGGGCTGTCGCCTGTTTTCATCCCTTAGGACCCTTTCATACCGGACCGCATGATCGGTCAGTTCAAACAAGTCTTCATGATATTGGGCCATCATGATTTTCCTCAGTTCGAAGTGCATGCCATGGATGGCAATCTTGATACATTCTTTTTCTGGCAAAGGTATGGCACAGAAGCCTCTGGCCCTGATGAACGCTTTCATGTATTCCTCTACTGTCTGCCCCGTCAGCTGCTTCATGTTAGATAGCTCGATGACAGATACTTCCAGCGGGGCTTGATAGTGGTTCATCACAAATACCTTTTCCATGGATGGCCAATCAGGGACCGATCCTGGTTTCAAGTTGGCGTACCAGTGGAACGCCATGCCGGTGAGTGAGTTAGGAAATAATTTTAACTTCAGCTCGTTGCTTAAGTTGCCACATTCCAGAGAAAATCGAGCTAGATGCTCGGTGGCAGACTGAGACCCCTCTCCTGAAAACAGAGTGAAGTTGGGTGCCCTGTAGTTCATCGGGAATGGCACTTGGTCGATGTATTCTGGATGAGGCTTATTATACCTTGATGCCCTATTCCCTTGTCTCCTCACAAACATCTCTTGAGCCTGATTCATCGTCAACAGGTCGTCATGACCTTCCATGGCTCGATTTGTCCTTTCATAGGCCGATGAGATGGCCTGATGACCCTCTGGGCCATATCCCATGGCCTCTGATCGTTCCTCTTCCGACCTGCCCCCCGAGTCTGGGCGTTGATACCTGGCCTTGGAGGTACTTCCTTTCTTGTCAAGGACATTAGTTTGTCCGTTGCCCTGTTTGTAGGGCGTTTCATCCCTTGATCCACTTCCCCCGATATGTATCGCGGGTCCCTTGCCTTTGTCAACAGAGTTTTTGGGCGGCCCTGTCCAGGCCTGCGATTGTATCCCGTTGGCAAGGGTGTTGATGCTTTCAGCAAGCATAGACATCTTTGATTCCAGATGCATCAGGGAAGAATTCACAATGTTGATGGCTTCAGTATTGGCCTGACTGGCTGCAGTGGCCGAGCCTAGCATGTTTTCGAACTTACTGACAACATTAGACCATTCTACCTGTTTTGCCTCAAGGTCCCTAGTGAAGTTGCGGACCTCCGTTGTCAGTTCCTCTATCTTGTCAGTCCCTTCCATAGTTAGCGGGACGGTGGATAGATTTTCCAGAGAGTGCGTTAGATCAGAACGTGTCCTCGTCAAGCTAGATCGAGTCTTTCGCGTTATCTGTGGTATCATCTGACAACAGCAAAAAGATTAATCGTTTAGCATCGACTGATTGATTTTCTGGCAAAAAGATTATCAAGTCCCACCGGGCGTGCCAAAATATTGTTTGCGATAAATTTGACACCGATTGCCTCGATGTGCAAATGGCTCGATATGATGTGTAATGAGTGCGGGCGTGCCAATGTTTGTGCGTGCAAACATAACGGTTTAAAAACTGGACATGTTGATATCGATGTAAACATAATTAAAATGTCCTGATAAGGACATATTGATATCAATGTAAGATGTCCTGATGAAACTGACTTCTAATCAATTGATTATGGCAGAGTAGGCAAACACTACCCTTAGTTCTTTTCCATGCCTGCCTGGCCGCAGGACTTAAATAATTTATGATAACCTTCCTGATATGCCAAAGTTTCACGGCCAATCGATGGCTTACTCAATATATCAATGAATTTATGCATCAGTTCAATAAATGAGTTGACAATCAATCAGTTTAATATGTAACTTGACTTTAAAGACATAAACTTAACCGACTAGTGCATCAATGAAAATCCGTTGACGTAAAGCATACTTTAATTAAAATCGAGAGATATCGGCCAAATACTTCTAGTAATTAAATTGTAAAATGAATATATGAGTCTTAGCCTACAATGAGTTCCCCAATTTACAGACATTACAAAGTATGCAAAACGATAAAAAGTCTCCTGTATTGGCATGTATCTGCCAAATGAGTTGATGATTCGTTTAAGTCTTGTAAATTACTCCTTGATTGGCAGGTAAACCCACCAAATGAGTTGATGATATATGATAGTGCAGCTTGTTGACAGAAAGTAACACCAACGGCGAGTGACCACCATCAGCGGATCGCCCAACCTTGGCAGATGGCTACCAATCGGGCTCCTGACCAACGGGTAGCCGCTGGAAAGGGCATCAATTGAGCAGATGGCTACTCAACCGATTGCTATCAAGCAGATGGCTACTTGACAGCGAACTCATCAAGCAGATGGCTACTTGACGAGGTTGCCATGTAATTACGTGGGCACTTACATGACGTTGCAGCGTGCTATTTTGCTTGATATCGAATGGTTTCGCTCGAGACAGCTTCGGTGACGGCGGAAGCAGCTTTGCGGCTTACTTTGAGCGGCGGTGCTAGACTTCAGGCGGCCATGTCCTGCTGGTTGCTGAGGATTGACGATTGATGTCAAGGAATTGGCAGTGCTGACTGACTGACAGAAGCAGCGGATGCTGGACTTCCGGAGAGGCGTTGAGCCGATTTCAGTGTAGACTGATTTGTTGATTGATTGAGTTGTGTCTTCTTTGTGTTTGGCAGCCTCTTGATATTTATAAGCTGATGGCTGGAAAACTAACGGGCTGATGGCCGAAACTGCCCACTATCTCCACTATTCTTGTTTTTCTCCACTTCCTCCACTCTTCCCACTACTTGGCAGTTGCTTCTTCCTTCTTCTTCCTTGTTCAATTTTCGTGTATATGGCAGTTGTGAGAGAAAACGTGTGCTGCCAGTTTGAATTTCAGTTCAATCAATGTTGGTAACTGATTAGGAGATAATTAAGGAAGTTGTTATTTAATCCAACTACTTATTTGGCCTTATCTTTATCTCCAATTTTAATTAATTATCTATTGAACAGCCCTTTCACTACTGGGCCAATTTCATCAGCTGGTTTATGGGCCGTTCTGGATTGGTTGGGAGTGATTGGGCCATTAATCCTTATGTGATAAGTGTAATTAATTATTTAATTAACTACTTAATGGCCTTATTTATTTTATGGGCCGATTGCTTATGCTTGGCCCAATTAACTAATTAACTTAGCTAATTAATTTATAATAGCCAAAACCATCTATTGGGCTCATTGGGCTTGTCCGTTTTAACCATCACTTGGCTTTATTAATTGACTCTGGCCCATAAATTAATTAATTTATTCATTAATTAATTTACACTTAGCCAGAATTAATTAATTATGAAATTGAGCCGTATCTCTAATTGGGCTCGTGACCCGTTTAATTTCGGTGATTGATTTCCAAATCAGAGTGGGTCCGATCCTGATCCAATTCACTTGGCTTTATTTACTGGGTTCGGCCCATTATCACGTTATTACTTCTCGATTTATCGAGGGTGATTTTTTGGGTACAAACAATTAATAAATAAAATTCGATTCTACTTTACTCAAATTATTTATATATAAGCTAAACTGCAGCATTAATTGGTTTAAACTTATTTGAGAACGAGAAGGATAAGAGTTGTTAACGCTCCGACATTGGTTTGGTTAATTTAGCCCTGATCCGACCCATTTATATATATTGAATTTGGCTGAATTTTGATGTTGGAATTCCTTCCGATAATTAGATCAAAAATATTTTGATTTCAACTTCGATTCCTAATTATAGATGATCTAGTTATGCATTATTGATCTTTTTATTGAATTTACCTCATTTATAATTGGAAGTGGGGATGCCTTGATCAATATTCTTTTCCAATTTCTCCATTTAGTTTTACATGAATTCATCTATCCAATAGGACAATCAAGAACTTGTTTGGATCAATTTTGGTTTTGTTTCAGTCTTCCAAAATTGATTTTATTGTTTTGGCGAAACAACTGGTTTTGATAAAAATATTATAGTTATAAGATATTGGTCGGTGAGTTTTAAAATTTTGAATTATATATGATTTGAATTGACTTTGGATGTTGGGGTTAGATAAAATAAAATAATGATAAATGTTAAATCAATGACTTTATGGATTGAAATCTAATATTGTGTAATAGTTGAGATGATGATTATAAAAATATTGTTATAATGATATAATAATTAATGGAGTATTTTTTAGTTTATCTTCTTGATTGTGTATGAAAGTTTAATAGTAATTTTTATATTCAGTATATATTTATCGTGTAATTGTAACGCAACAAGAGATAATGACCAGGTAGCCATTATATATTTTCTAAAAACAAAACAGAAAAGAAGAAGAAAAAAAACAAGAGATATATATGAGGAGGCTATTGAAATCTCAAGATATATTATTGTAATTGTGTCCGATCGAGAAAGTGGTTTTGGATAAGAATCTAATATTTGTCAAAACAAAGAGGGCGAGTTAAAAAAACATAATCAGATGAATTTGTACAGTCTTTGACAGTCAAAACTAAAAATTGACAGATGAGTAAAATGTATTAATTTCATGCATCTAAATAATTTATGGGTTGAAAATTGTATTGTCTTTGATAAATGAGTCAAATGTCATTCAGGGTTCTTATGGTTTGAAAAACTGTCAAGAAACCAAAAAAAGAAAGAAAAAAAAAATCTAAAATAGATAAAAATGGGTGAATTGATGTTTGTGGAGCCGAAAGGAAAGAAAGACGGAATGGAAGTTGAAATTTTAGGTGAGAGCCAATTGAAAGCGGGACACTAGGGTGAAGTATGTGCCAATAGCATTTTACCCCCTCCTCTAAAAGATTAATAGACGGGCTGTCAATCAGCCCAATTCGGAGAGTGATCTTCACTTGCAGGTTTAGGTTTATGGATTTTAGTTGAAGAATTTTGATCATAATTCTAAGAAAAAATAATTAACATGGGTCATGTGAGTAGCACATGATCTATACAAAATCTGATTTATTACTTTTTGGTGGGCTCCTAATCGCTATCTTTGGAACAAAATATAATTTTTTTACTATTCTTTAATCGCGAATTTGAACAAAAAATAAGTTTTTTCCTGCTCGCATCGTAATAGGTATTTTGGGACAGTTTTTTTCCTGCTCTCCCTAATCACTATTTCCAAACAAAAAACTTTTTATCCCCAAAATCCTACTTGCATTTTTTAACAAAATGTTTGCTCTTCCCTAATCGTGATTTTGAGACAATTTTTTTTTTTCGCTCTTCCAAATTGTGATTTTGGATCAAAATTAAAAAAAAAGAATGTCCCAAAATCCTAATTGCAACTTTGGAAAAAAAACTTGGTCTCTTGCAGAAAAAAATTGTCCCAAAATCGCGAATAGGAATAGCATAATTTTTCCTTTTTTTCCCCAAACATATCTATTTGGGCCAAAATAGGACTAAATTGCCACATTATTTTAGTTGCAACTCATAATTGTCCGCCCAAAAAGTTAAGATAATATTTTATCCATTTTCCTTTGAAAAATAGTTTAAAAGAGAAGAAAATAAAATATAATTAAATTAAAGAACACAAGCATAAGCAAATCTTTACCCAAAGCAACAAAGCGGGTGAAGTTTCCTTCATTTTTAGACCTATGGCAGCTTCGAGGGTGGTACGGTGGTGGTTCTCAAGAAAACCCTCAAAACCTTATTTTTTTTTATATATTTTTCTCTCATTAATTATTAAGTATTCTAAGTTGTAAAGATGATACGACATGTGTGAGAGGATATTTATAGGACCATAATATCATATATTTTGTTGTATATACACATATACATATGATATAATAAATATGGGGGTATAATTAGAGTAGTACTAGATTGGGTGACCCCTTGTGGAATTCTCATGTTGCGTCCCATTAAAAAAAAGAATATGAAAGTATAATTATTCCACAATTTCCACCATGCATATCAACCTTAGGTAGAGGAGTTTTTCCACTCAAGGACATGTTTCACAACCCTTAAACTTCCGAGTAATTAATTATTACTTTCCTGCGGGTTTCTGAAAATATAAGGATCGATTTCGTACTTTGCCCCCTGAAGTTTTGAAAAAGTGAACCCCAAAAATTTAAATTTCCGGGCAACCAATCCCAATCCCACAAAATTTTCAAGAATGTCCTAAAATTATTTTAATGTAACTGTTATGTTTCTAAATTATTTTCAAAGTTTCTAAAGTCAAAAGATATAATTAAAATGCATATTTTAATTCAAACTATCTTTTAATTTCAAAAATAAAATGTAGCACATAAAACTTAGATTTAAAAATCCAATAAAATAGAATCAAAAGATGTCATAAATTTGATGGGTGTTATAGAGTCACGCTAAATTTTTCAACTTTTCGACGAAAACGAGGAATATGTCACTTAATATATGTAAAAATGACAAAGTTAAACATTATAACTTAATATTTTATCACTAAAGATTAATTGTTTTGAGTCAACATTGTTAGGAACCATTCCGGATTTATTTGAGTAGCATCGAGTAATGTTAGGCCTATGTGGAAGAGTTATGGCTTGGTTTTGTGGGTTTCATTTCCGCAAAAATGGTTTGGGTGGTTTCGTTGAAACCTATAAAATTCCATTTGAATTGAGGCTTGGTTGTTGGATTTTGTGGCTTTGAAGTTGAAACCACATTTGAATGTTGGTGTTTAGGGGGAAAAAGTAGGTGGTACATGTCAAATTAATATTTTTTTGATAGAGTTTGGAAAAAATAAACAAGTGTTATGTATCAAATCAATATTTTTCTTATAGAGTTTGGAGAGAAAATACATGTGGTAAGTTTCAAGAGTTTAGATGTAGATTTTTGAATAGGTTTGGATTAAGTTTGGGTGTTTGGTTTGCACCCTGAAATTATAGGATTTTTGCACTTTGCACCCTGATTTAAAAGTTTTGGCACTTTGCACCCTGAAAATATAATTTATTTGACACTTTGCAAACTAGTGTATGTTTTTGTGAGAAAATTCATTGGTAGAAGGGTAGTATAGTTCTTTTCGATTTTTTTTTTGCAACTTTGCAACATGAAAATATAGATTATGGCACTCTGCACCCTGAACATATAGAATGTTGGCACTTTGCACCATGAAAATATAAACTTTGGGGTTTTTCACCCTGCTTTAAATTTTTGTCACTCTGCACCCTAAAATAGTGTGTATGGCATTTTGCACCCTAATGTGTTTTACTTTTAAAAAATAACTCATGAATGTCGTAGATGAAGAGATAAAATGGTCATTTCTATAGACATGTTATAAATTATTTTGCTTTTTAATAACTTCTTTTAACATTTTCTCTTAGTAAAATTTGGATTTTAAAAAAAGACATTGTTTTTATTTTGTTTTCAAGTATCCTCTAGATTTTTTGGTTAAAAATAAAAAACATAAGTGTCACATTAAATTACAAAACATTAAATTGGTTGAAAATGTGCCATCAATGAATTTTGTTAAAATAAAAAATATGCCAAGAAAAATTATTTTTAGGGTGCAAAGTGCCAAAATTCTATATTTTTAGGGTGCAAAGTGTAAAAATCTACATTTCTAGGGTGAAGTGTCAAAAATATTCTAAAATGACTATTCTACCCTTCCAGCAAAGAACTTTTTCATCAAAACACACACTAGGGTGCAAAGTGCCAAATAAATTGCATTTCTAGGATGCGAAATATCAAAACTTTGAAGTTAGGATACAAAGTGTCAAACTCCTACAATTCTAGGGTACAAAGTGCCAAAAGCCCAATTAAGTTTCATAAGTTTTGCTAAACTTCATTTACCAAATAAGGCCGCTAAATTTATCTTTTAAGTGTGGTTTATTTCTTCAAACTTTATCTGATAATATTTAATTCTTATATTTATTCTAGTTATATAGCCAAAATTAATTCAAAATAAAATATTGAAGCGAGTAGTGTAGTTGTCCCACATTTGATCTAGGTGCTCTTCTATTTTATATCTTATCCTAGAGTGATCAATATAACTTTATCTTTTCTTTCTGAATACAATTTTGATCTTCCTTACTTACATATATTTTTTAATAGTTTTTTTTTGTGTTTTTCTTAACATTTTACCCCGAGTAATTCACTATCCGTAATTTGTTTCATTTCAGATTTTTTGGACGATTCAGAGTGATGCCGAGCACACGTGAATTGAACGTGACTAATTTTTAGGAAAATTATTGTTAGAATAAGAATATCTAATTGCATTTTTACCAAAAAAAATTGACTACTTACTAATTACAGTATGTATATTCGTCTCGAATTTAGAAGCTAACATATCAGATTCAGCATATACGCATGGTGGGAATCCGCGACTTAAGCGATCTAATTCTATTATTCAAAATATTTCTAATATTATCATTTATCACGAATAAATATTTGGAGTACACATAATCTTTAACTCCCATTCAAAATAATTAATACATTGCCTTAAAATGCATACATCTAAGGAGTATTTAAGAAACTGTTTGTAGTATTGTAAAATATCATTCCAACGCTTTTGTTAAGAACAAATTAGAAGAAAGTTAAGACCAAGCAACAATGGCAAAGCTCCTTGGATCATCGTTTTTGTTTGCAATCGTGTGCTTAGTTCTTATATCGGGTATTAATTAATTAAATAAATTCATGACTTTTATTTTTATTGGTATATTATTATTATACATTCACTATCGATAATTACATTATTGAACACAAATAATAACTGAAAGCTTGATTGGTTTTGTTTATGCAGGTTGTTGGGGTAAAATGTGCTCACTTGAATTTGAAGACGCTTGTAAATCTGTTCCTCAAGATGGTGAATGTGTGAGTGCATGTATTGGTCGCTTTCGTTTTAAACATATACCTAGACCGGTAATTTCAGCATACTGCATAGTGCGAGAATCTCCTTCTGGTGAAAATATTTCTTACTGTCATTGCAAATATAGATGTATTCACGGCATATAGGATCATCGATTTTGAAAATTATTGATATTCAAAATCATGTTATAGCTAGATACATATATCTTCTTAATTGGAGGAAAATCTTTGAAGAGAGAAATAAAAATCTTTGTTGTATTGCAAAATTATATTAATAAAATTTGATTCTATGTTACAATTTTTAGTCAAATTATTTATATATATATAAGCTAAACTGCAACATATAGTATTAATTGGTTTAAACTTATTTGAGAAAGAGAAGGATCAGAGCTGTTAACCATTTATATATATCGAATCTTGCTTGAATTTAGCTGAATTTTGATGTTGGAGTTCTTTCCGATTGTTAGATCAAAAATATTTTGCCGATTCCTAATTATAGATCTAGTTATGTATTACTGATATTTTTTTTTAATCATTTATAATTGGAAGTGGGGAAGCCTTAAATATTTTTACATGAATTCATCTATCCAATAGGACGATCAAGAACTTGTTTGGATCGACTTTGGTTTTGTTTCAATCTTCCAAAATTGGTTTTATTGTTTTGGCGAAACAATTATAACAAATAAAATACTATAATAATAAAATATTTGTCAGTGAGTTTTAAAATTTTGAAATATGATTTGAATTGACTTTGGATGTTGAGGTTAGATAAAAGTAAAATTGATGATAAGTGTCAAATTAGTGGCTTTATAGATTGAAATCTAATAATATTATATATATAGGAGTATTAATATTGTGTAATTATTGAGATGATTATTAAAAATATTGTTATAATTGTAATATCGATTTAGATAATTACATAAAGAAGACTGAGATCGTTGTTGATTGAAATAATATTAATTTAACGGTAATTACATAATAATAATAATAATAATAATAATATAATAGGTAATACGTATTTAGATAAAAATAAATGGAGTATTTCTTTTTTTTTTGTTTGTCTTTTTGGTTGTGTATGGAAGTTTAATAAATTTTATATACAGTATATATTTATCGTGTATATCTAGACATGCTTATGACATTTAATCAGGGCCGGCCCAAGTGCTAGGCAACTTGGGCCGGCGCCTAGGGCCCCCGGTTTGGAGGGCCCCAAAATTTATATATAGGCCTTTAGAAAAATTAAAAAATTAAATACTTTTTATTTTATAAATTTTATGTACGTAACATGTATCTTGGCTCACTTGGTAAGACTTTCTCTTGATGAATGGGAGGTCTATGGTTCAAATCCCAATATTGAGTTTTTTTCTTATATTTTGATTGTTTTATATTATTTAACTTTTATTCTTTTGTAGTAATTGTTCATCTTTTTTATTTTCCTTTCGTAGTAATTATTTTTTTAATCCCTTTCCTTACTTAATGATTTCTTGTCCATTTTTTTACTTAATAGGTACTTTAAAAAAATTCTTTCTTAATTATTATAAAAAGAATACTGTTTTTTTTTATAATAGGATTTTTCTGCTTATTACTTTCTCATTTAGTACATTGCAAAAAATAATTTCGCCTCCAATAAAATTGGTCTAGCCCCATCCATATTTTTATATGTATGTGTATATTTTTCTTAGTTTTATATATGATTTATAACTTTTCCTATATATGATAATATATAATTAATAGAGTTAAGAATGTCACGAAATTAAATAAAGTCAAGCAATCAATTATGATATTTGTAAAAGAATGAAATAGAGTTAATGATGTACATATACTTGTAAAATTTGCTTCGGTTAAAATAATATTTTTAATATTAAAAGTTATACAAAAAAATTCATGGTTGAATCTTTTAAAAATTAAAAAATAATATGTCAATATTTAATTAATATTTTTGCCTTTAAAAAATAAATTGATTATAACAAAGGGCCCCAAATTTGAAATTCGCCTAGGGCCCCCGAATGTCTAGGACCGGCCCAGCATTTAATTTATATACTAGAATTGTAACGCAACAAGAGATAATAGGGCTATTGGTTTGAGCCCACCATATATGTCTTGCACAAATATTGAGCGAGCAGGAATCAATTGAGATGATATTTGAAATCAATCCAAACAGGCCCCAAACTTCTCATGCATTCAAGTTTCACCATTACAAAAACAAAAGAAGCCATGCATCTTGAAAAGGATGTATATATGAACGGAGTAAATTAAAAATGCTAAGAATGCAAATCTAATAGTAATTGTATCCGAGAAAGTGGTTTTGGATAAGAATCTAATACTATTTGTCAAAACAAATTAAGAGGGCGGTTTAAAAAAATATAATCAGATGTGTCAATTAATGTATTTATTCATGCATCTAATTAATTAATTTATGGGTTGAAAATTGTAAAGAAACGGAAAAAAGCTAGAAAAATCTAAAGTGTCCATCGAAACATGAGCTGAGCTGATAAATAGGTGAATTGATCGATCATGGGATCTAATTTGAAAGAAAATACTCATAATTAAATTAATTGGTCATCGAATCTAAAGTAACTAGCGAAACATGATCGAGATGATAAAAATAAATGAAGGTGTTCATACTTAGAAATAATTTACCTTCACATAACATATATAATAATTGCTAGCTTAATTACGCCAATTAATCTAAGAATAAATTGGGAAAAAGAAATTGATCACAGGTTCTGCTCGTCCAGTGAGCAATTTCAATGCATATCGGGTAGATGGATGCGGAGATCGGTATTGAAGGTGCATTTGGTCCAAGTAGTAAAATTAAACATTTATTTCTATACTCATATGGAAGGTGCATGATATCTCTAATCACCTGATTTGATCGTACAAAAATAAATTAAATATAACAAGCGAAGCGAAGTAAAATACATTTAATTACGTTTTGATTGGATAACACTGTATATTAATTAACAGAATGGTCAATTACAATACGGGAATTGAATATGTATGTATATGCTTTTGATTTGTAATAATCTAATCTGGAGCGAAACATGATGAGATATTGGCCGTTTGTGGATCCGAAATAAACCAAGATGGAAATGAAGAAGGAAAGAATTTATGGAGCAAATTATAAATTAAGTTCACAAGCTGGAATAGCTCAGTTGGTTAGAGCGTGTGGCTGTTAACCACAAGGTCGGAGGTTCGACCCCTCCTTCTAGCGTGTTCTTTTTAAACATCTCTTTACTTTAAATATATAATCTACATGAATGCATTGCTTGGTCTTACCACAATTCTTTTAACTTGATTATTTAATTTATAGACATGAAATATATAGCTAACATAAACAGACTTGTCGACAAAAGCATGCATGTTGCCCCGTGATCAATTTCTTTTTCCTATCTACTATCAACCAACCTCAAATCCTTACACATCCAATTTCACAATCACTCTACCATTACCATTTCCTCCTCTCTTAACTTCCACGTACTTTCTCGAATCCCACAAGTTGTATGTATACTTGGAGAATATTGTTTGAAGACATGATAATATTGCTTTCATTATAGGATAATTTTGGTTCGACAAGTATCGTTGAAGGCGCACGCTGCTTGATGATATATATATATATATATATATATATATTAAGACTTATAAAGGTGTAGAGCTCATTTGAACAGTACTGAGTTATTCAATTCTGTTTTTTTTCCTTTCAAAAAAATACGAAACGACGCCGTTTCGCTCTTGCTTGTGCTTATGGTTGTTGTACTCTGCGCTGGACTGATTTTCTTTTCCCTTTTTCTTCTCCATTTCTATTTATGGTCACCTTTCTTATGTGGTCCCGTACGCCTTCTCAATTTCGTCGAGCTGCTTCCTCCTCCTCTACAATAATTTTCTCCTATTTTCTCCACCTGCTTGCCGCAATTTCCACCGCCCCCAAATTTTTTGTCTTATTCATTATATCTCTCTCCCACTTCTACAAAACGCCGTCTGTCTCCTTCACCTATATGTTTCATCCTCTCTACCATCTCTTCTCCAACAAAACGACGTCTGTACTAATTTTATTGATTCAACACGACCCCCTTTCAGCGTTCATCTGGAAGTCACGGTTTCTGGCAATTTTCTGCTCTGTTTTGGTCTGGTAGCTTATTGTTGTTAGTTTAATTCCAGTTTCCAGCTGCTAATTGATTGGTTATGCGATTCGGGCTTCTTCTCCAAGTTTCGGGCCGTTGATTTTTGAAGGTTTGTGCTCGAGCTTTTGCTCGTTTCTTCCTGGAATCATTCGGAGGTGAGTTTATTTCTTAGTTCATAAGATAATTGCTCATCAATCAGCTGTTTCTGTGATTCGGGCTTGCAATATCTTGTTCGGGCTTCTGGATTTCTGCGGTTTTTTGTGGTTTTTGTTGTTGGTTTCGGTTATTTGGAGTTCAAATTAGATAGTAGTTGCTGCAATTTGGTTTTGTTTGATTCAATTTGGAGGTTTCTTTGTTAATCAATTTCTTTGTTTGATATTGATTAAATATTTCTTTCAAAGATAATCGAGATAGGAGGATAAGATGAGAATTTTTATCGTACGTGGTCATTCTCAGCAACACTTAAGGTAACTTCAAATTTCACCCAGTAAAGCTTCTTTTGATTGAGGGATTTGGATTTGCAGAAGGATTTGGAGATATGATTTCAAATGAATCTAATATTGAGTATATTTCAGAACTACAATTTTTGTTTTATTTATAGTTAAAAGAATAGTAAAAAATGAATACGTAATGATGAAAAATCCAAAAAAGTGTTATGGATTTGAAATACTCTAGCTGCGACTTTTTCAGTCTAGATGAAGCCTTCGCCTTCAATTATCTTTTTTCGCGGTTTAATTTTCTCATTGGATTGCAGGAAAGGGGTTTATCCCTGCCTTTTATTGTGCTGGTTTTCTCAATTTCTAATTCGCTACTCCCGCACGGGTGCTTTCAGAGATGCTTTGTTTTGTACTTCTTCAATTGATTGCCTATGTTCTAGCTTCAAAACGTGTCCTTCCTGCGAGAGTTCTTGCTCCTCGTGGAATTCAGGGGTTGTTTCGTAGGTAATTCTTTTCTACGTGTCCTTTGCAATTCAATTTTTGTCTTCGATTTTCATGATTTTATTTTATATGCATTTAATTATTTTATATTTTGGGGATTTCTGATTGGTTGAGACAATTTGTTGTTTGAGGTTTTCTGAATTAACCTTTCCAAAAAAATCACATATATTATGTTAGTTTAGGCGGTTGTGGAGAGGTGAATTCAGGTTGCTTTTATATTCAGTTTCTTTGTTTAGTATTATCACTTTTACTTTTCGTCCAAATATCCCTATGTTTTTGGTATTTCTCATTTTTTCTTTCTTTTGATCGCTTATCCTATTTTTCGGATGCTACTTCTGTTTATGGTGTTATCCTTACGGTAGTTTTTTTTCTTTGTGCAGTGCCTGTTGAATTTCAGAATTCAAATATATTGAGGTACGGTTTTGGAATTTGAAGTGTGTTTTTTAATGCTTGGCTGAGATTTGTTATTTCTTTTTTGTTCTCACATAGTCACATATTATTTTCCTTCTCTTCTAGGTACAATTGGGTTTGAATTCAGGTGTGTACTTCTATTTTCTTAGTTTTATTTTTGTTCGTTGGGTTATTCTTACTGTAGTTTGTTCGTTTTTGCAGTGGTTGTTGCATTTTAGATATATCAAGGTATTGTTTTGGTATTTCAGATATGATTTTTAATACTTCTTTGTTTTTTTTTCTTTTTCAAAGTTGTTGTGTTAAATTTTGAATTTTCTTTTTGTCAAATGTCTATATCTGCGGGTGCTTTGATGTTCATATTCTTTCTCCTCTTTTTTGCAGAAAGCCTGTACACATTTTCTTTCTCCAAATCTTATCTTGTTCATATTCAAAGAAAGTTTCTCTCTCTTCTAACATACTTATTATTCATATTGTTTGTGCCATCGTTTCATTCACATACCGCATAACAATATTTCACACACTTTAAAATCTTGCAGGCATAAGGTGGGAGAGAGGGACGACCTGAGACTACCAGCAAGACATCCACGCGGTGGAGCTGCAACGACGATAATACTATATTTTTATTGTAAGTCTTTTGAAGTGATAATACAAAAAAAAAACGATCAATGAAAAAGTCAAAATCTTCAAAATATATCTTTTCCATAAATAGCTGTGCTGTCCTAGTGTGAACAAGCCATCTGGAAGTAGCAAAAAAGTATCACTCTGCCAAATTACCCTATTAAATTCACATTTCCAGAGTTATCTTTCGGTCACAGTGGTTATAGCAATGAAGGTATAGTATACTCTCGCAATATGCACTTATCTTTCCTGCATGAAGAAGCTTAAACAAAAATTTGTTTTGAAATTTTGTTAAATTGATTTTATTAGAATTTAGTTTGATTTCAAATGAGCTCAGCTGGAGTTATCTGATTGTTTCTGCATATATTTTGCTATTTTTTAATTTATCAATTCATATAAAAAATCAAGTTCTTGATTTGAGAGTGCTAGGTGTTAATTTTGTGTTTTGGGGTGCAAAGTACCCAATTTATCGTGTTTCGGGGTGCAAGTTGTTGAGTTGTTTTTAATTCGAGGGTGCTAAGTGCTATTTCGGGGATGCAAAGTGATCATTCCTCGTATTTCTGGGGTGTAAAGTGCCAAAGATTCAAAAATGAATTATTTATTTTGCCCTTAGGTTTTTTTGACTCCGATGGTCAACTTTGCCGGAAAATAGGAGGGTGGAAAGTGCTGAATATTAACAAACCCGATATAAACCCGAAACTCGAAAAATTACATGGGTCGAGTTTGAACTACAGATATTAGGAAATTTTTTAGCCGAGTTTGAGCCTATAGCTATGAAGGCCCACAATATTTGAGTTCGAGCTATTTAAAGCTCGGCTCACAAGGCCCGATTGACAGTCCTAATTATTACTATTAAATACAATAATTTTTTTGAAAATAAAAATTGAATAAACAGACCCTTCCTCCTTGACCGTAACTATGCGCTGTTTCTATTTTTGAATTCAGAAGGAAAGGGTGCGAACCAAGCTGAGCTGGCGAGCATTGGTTTATCCGTGCCACCTGGATTTACCATTTCTACGAAGGCGTGCCAAGAGTATCAGCAAATCGGCAGGGATAATAGAAGGTTTGAAGATAGTCAAAAAGGATATAGTAGCCGCACTTGGTGATCCCTCCAAACCTCTCCTCCTTTCCGTTCGATCTGGTGCTGCCGTAAGTGTACTTATGAATGTGCTGCCAAATATAATCCGAGTTCTTTTTATATATAAACAATCAAATAGTGTTTGGAATCGGTTCTCGATCTTTGAATGCTAGAAAAATATCTCTCTATCGCAAATTTTAAAAAGATGTCACATAATAAGGCTTCATTTATTACTCTCTCATATAAACATTAAATCAATAACAACACTAATTCTAAACTACTACTTTTGAGAGCATAGAATTAAAGTTACTTAAAAGTTTCACATTAGGATTTTGATCTTTGAAGAATGTTTAATATGATTTAGTTGATTGTACGCCTGAATCTCACATGATTGAGTCCATGTGGTTTTGTTTAGATTTCTATGCCTGGGATGATGGACACGGTTCTAAACCTCGAACTCAATGATGAAGTGGTTTCCAGTTTAGCTGCAAAAAGTGGAGAACGATTTGCCTATGATTCATATAGGCGGTTCCTCGACATGTTTGGAGATGTCGTAAGATTTTGTGTCTGATTTCACTTACTGCTTTAATTTAAGACATTTTAATGACAGATAGCTAGAAACTATACCAAGAGAAGTATATTGTTAATGTTTGCTAATGGTCGGTTTTATTCGAAGGTGATGAGCATTCCACATTCATTGTTCGAGGAAAAACTTCAAAAAATGAAAAACGCAAAAGGTGTAAAGCATGATACCGTCTATTAGCCTCTAATCTAAAAGAGGTTGTGGAAGAGTACAAGGGCGTCTACCTAGAAGCTAAGGGCGAAAAGTTCCCTTCGGCTACGTAATACCATTTTTTACATGTAACAAGGGGTTTAACCGATCTTCAAAAGTTATTACAAAATGAATTTTGTTCAAACTTAGTGTAATAAATCTCAAACGGATTTAAAGGAACCAAGGAAATGTCAGTTTTTTAGCTTAATTTTTAAATGATATTTGGCATGGTTAGATCCATGTGTAAATTTAGTTCACGGTTTGTTTCATATATTCGATCTTCTTAACACTATATCCTTTGCATTTCCCTGCTTCTTTGGAGTCTTGTGAGATACTCTTTTCCATTTATATCAACTGTGATGATGTGTTGTTAATTGATATTGCTTAACAGCTTCCCTGGCACAACTTCAACAAGGCCTACCATGTTTGGGGAGCGACTAAGTAAACTTTTTTTTCCTGCACAAGTTCTACGAGATTGTAGTTGTTTTTGTCATGTATTGAAGCTGCTTTATATAACATCTTTTTCTCCCCCTACACAGGCTAGGTAACATTGTGATTGAATTCATGTGCTATTAACCGCTATGTTCTTCTATTGGAAATATACTTTGCTAATACTTGAACTGAACAATAGTTATTTTCCTCTTGCAGATCACACAAGTCTATGGGTTTTATGATGAATGCTTGCGGAAGTGAGTTTTTTGTATTTCTATCTGATCTGTCTCCTACCATTTTCTTTTTATTCTCTTATCCTAATGAAAGAGATTGGTAGATTAGTACTCCAACACAGTATTCTTTTAATCTAAAACTAGCTGATTAACATTCCATGTCCATTTACTTTTGGCACTAAGTTTAGATGAGAGTTGAAAATGTGAAGGTTTGGATATATTTACATTTTTCTCTTGAAAGGTTGTGGTTCATTTTATTACTTTTAACTGACAGGGTGCTTATGATAACAAAGAAAAGATTTTAGGACATCATCTAAGGTCATCCCTAGGAGAAAAAGGGACATAAGTAGAACTAATAATTTCAAAATATGTGTTTGTAGGTTTCATACATTTATATATTATGAATTCAGATTGCCTATTGCTCACTTTAATCATGTCTAAATCAATTGGAAATTATGTCCCTGTTAAGTATTCTTTGATATTTTGATTTCATTTCTAATGTGTGTTTATGATAATTGAAATTTCACGTGTATTCTATTTTTAGGAATGTGACTGTAAGTGTATCACTTATAGAATAATTTGTTGTAGAATAGTACTTTATGTATTTGATATTTCTGGAAGGAGGGAGAATGATTCGACATTAAGTGAAATTGCATGAACACGAAATAAATAAATGAACTTAGTGACTCGTTTCGTTTTGAGACTTGGAGTACAATGGCATGCTTTTGGTTATCATAAGAAAAGTCAAATTTAATTAATATCCCGTCTGCTGGTTGTCTTGATGTGGCGTTTAGAATTAGTAAACTATTTTTTTAAATGACATTTTAATTCACGGTTGTTATAACGTTACTACTTCTTTGGGTCATTCTCCCAGAGTTTTTCATGTTTTGTACTTTTCTTCATACCATATTCACACTAATACCTTGGAAGTCCAATTTTGTTATAGGTATGGAAATGCTAATCTTGGAAGACATTCACTGATCTGTTTGGCTATTTTCCTCTGACAGCTTTGGTTAGTAAAAATATTCTTATTATTGTCCTTGAGCAGTTTCTTGATCGCAATTGTGTTATAAAGGTTCTTTTATGTTGTTTTACTATATTCAAGGTCAAACTTTAATCACATTATTTTCTCCTTCTCGATGCCATTTTCTTGATCACAGTTGATAGCTGATCTCCCAATTATTACATAGGTAGAACTGTAATAATTCAGAAAATGAAATCGGTAGTTGATCCACTGCCAAAATGTGTGTTGATCTATGTTTGTTTATCGAATTACGTGTATAGAAGTCAAGTATGAGATACGAATCTTTGTGTAGATTGAATTACGTGTATGGTATGTCTTGGCTCATATTTTAAAGGCTTCTTTGATCAAGTTTGTGCTTCACCAAACTATGTTTTTCAGTTTTGGGGTAAATTTGATATCAATATAAATTATGGGGGTCATAGAAAGATACGAACCGCCTACTCTTTGAAGCCCTACCATCCATTAGATTTAATAAAATGAAAGCTTCTTGCCCTCACTAATAAAAAACAGCAATCCTCCCCTTCTGTTACCTACTTTTACTCATTTCTTCGGTATACCTTAATACAAGACAAGCACATGAAGGGATATTTAATCAAAACCGGGCTATAGCCCTATTCTCTCTCAATTACACGTGTTTTAGGGAGTTGAACGTCTTATTCTTATGAGTGGCCTATGTGAGCCAGGAGCAAGGATTCCTGAAAATACAATTCGATATTGCAAGTGCAAGTCGACGTTCCTGATGTTTAAGTAACATAAGCTGGTGAGTTTCTGAAGGCCTGGAATTCCAAGTTCTGCCAGCACTCGGTTAAGAGAAATTCATATTAGAAACCCTTAGTTTCACAATTTGAATTAATGTATTCTGTAAATTGTTGATGAATTGATGATGGATTCTTGAAGAAGAAGTGAAAATAAAAGAAGAATTTCATTATCTGAAAAATTGTACATACTGTTTTACACAGGGATCGAACCCCTTTATATACAAGGAAAAGAGGCGGTGCAATCAAAGTTGCTAAAACTAATCCTAACTAACCAAAAAAGCGTGAAAGCAAAAAATACACAAAAATAATACATAATAATAAAAACAACATAAAATCCCTAATTCTCTTAAATCCCTAATTCTCTGTAGAACAAAGAAAACGAGGACTTCAACTGAATTTGCTGGAAATCAGACGAGGCAGCTATATGCTCCAATACTCCCCCCTCAAGATGGAGCATGGACATCGACCAAAGCCATCTTGGACAAAAGAGCTGAAAAACGAGGTAAGCTCAAAGCTTTTGTAAAAGTGTCTGCTAATTGATGTTCTGTATTTACTGGCATGAGTTTAATCTTCTTGCAATTGATTAATTCTCGTATGAAGTGGCAATCTATTTCTATGTGTTTGGTCCTTTCATGAAATATAGGCTTGTTTGCAATGTGTATTGCCGATTGATTGTCACAAAATAGAACTGTAGGTGATAAAGTAGGAAAATGTAAATCCAATAATATTTGCTGAATCCAAATTATTTCACTTGATGCACTGGCTAATGCTCTATACTCTGCTTCAGCAGAAGATCTTGAAACGGTAGGTTGCTTTTTAGATTTCCAGGAGATAAGTGAGTCCCCTAAGAACATACAAAACCCTGTAGTTGACCTCCTAGTATCTTTACATGATGCCCAATCTGCATCAGCATAAGATTTTATAGTTAGAGAGGAAGTAGAAGAATAAAAGAGACCCTTACCTGGATTAGATTTCACATATCTAAGGATATGATGAACAGCTTGCAAATGAGGAATTCTTGGCTTGGACACAAACTGACTCAGTTTGTGGACAGCAAATGTAATGTCTGGTCTTGTTATTGTTAAGTATAACAATCTTCCAATGAGCCT
Organism: Penstemon newberryi var. newberryi; assembly: GCA_030819805.1. Taxonomy (NCBI): domain Eukaryota; kingdom Viridiplantae; phylum Streptophyta; class Magnoliopsida; order Lamiales; family Plantaginaceae; genus Penstemon; species Penstemon newberryi. The sequence continues at coordinate 7,216,067 of JAUALY010000004.1, read as the reverse complement.
CCTGTAAATAGTAGTGTCCTCCAATAACTCACCATCTTCAGAGTTGAGTTTGAGATTTGGATCCATAGGCAAAGAAAGTGGTTTGGAAGCTAAATAACCTGTTTCATCTAATATTTGCAAGGCATATTGCCTCTGATTCAAACATATGCCCTTTGCAGATCTTGCAATTTCAAGTCCCAAAAAATACTTTAAGGAACCCATGTCCTTGAGTTTGAACTTAGTTTGCAAAAAACTTTTCAAAGTAGAGATTATATTAATATTAGGACCTGTGATAACAATATCATCCACATATAAAAGTAAAGCAATGAAAGAATCATCATTACCCATAGTAAACAGGGAATAGTCAGCTTTAGACTGCTTAAAACCAAACTGTAAAAGAGACTCAGTAAACTTAGTATTCCATTGCCTAGAGGCTTGTTTTAAGCCATATAATGATTTTTGCAATTTACAAACCAGTTTAGTAGGACCCTTATTCCTTTGGAAACCTAAAGGAAGATCCATATATATTTCCTCATCCAAATCACCATAGAGAAAAGCATTATTAATATCTAATTGACAGAGTTCCCAGTTTTTAGAAGCAGCCATAGCCAAAACAATTTTAACAGTTACTAATTTTGCTACTGGGGAAAAAGTATCATTGTAATCAATGCCTTCCCTTTGTGTGTAACCTTTAGCCACCAATCTAGCCTTATACCTATCTACTGTCCCATCAGGTTTTCTCTTAATTTTATATACCCATTTACACCCAATAGATGATTTTCCAGAAGGTAAAGGAACAATTTTCCATGTTTTAGTTTCCTCTAGAGCATTTATTTCTGCTAACATAGCATCCCTCCATTGTTTATGAATGACAGCCTGATGATAAAAAGTAGGTTCCATCTCCATAGATAAATTTAAAATAAAAGATCTATAAGTTGGAGATAATTTGTCATAAGACACAAAATTACATATTGGATATTTAGTGGATGAGTTTGAATTATCAATATTATTTAATAAACCACAATGATAATCAGAAAGATAAGTTGGAGTTTTACTAAGTCTAGTAGATCTTCTTAAAGGAGGGGAAACTGAATTTTCAGTATGTTGGTCATTTTCTAAAGGTTCTGTGGAAGTGGGAGATGGTATATAATCAGGATCATTATGATCATTTGAAAAATCTAAAGATGTATAAGGATAATAATTGTCCATAGAAGATGGTAAAGGAAATAAGTTTGTATCTAAAAAAGTATCATTAGGATCAGTTTTAGAAATAGTATGAAAAGGAAATACATTTTCATGAAAAATCACATCTCTAGATACAAAAATGTCATGAGTTTTAATATCAAACAATTTGTATCCTTTCATTCCAAAAGGGTATCCAATGAAAACACAAATTCTTGCCCTAGGTTCAAATTTAGTTCTTCCTTTTTTTAATGTAGAAGCAAAAGCTAAACAACCAAAAGTTTTAAAAAGATTATAGTCCACATTCTTTTTAAAAAGTCTTTGATAGGGAGACTGAAAATTAAGATTCTTAGAAGGAATTCTGTTTATTAGGAATGCAGCAGTGGATATGCATTCAGACCAGAGGTTTATAGGAACTTTAGATTCAAAGTAAAGTGCTCTAGCAACATTAAGAAGGTGTTGATGCTTTCTTTCAACAATTGAATTTTGTTGAGGTGTCTCAACACAAGAATATTGATGAATTATACCTAGGTTTTGAAATAAATCTGTGAAACTTAATTCAGGTGCATTATCACTTCTAAAAGTTTTAATTGTGCAATTAAATTGATTTTTGACCATAGCTATAAATCCAGGAAGAAATTTAATTATGTCAGATTTTTGAGTTAAGAAACAAATCCAAGTGAACCTAGAGAAATCATCAACTAATGTGGCAAAATATTTAAAACCTGTGTAAGAAACTGTATGAAAAGGACCCCACAAATCACAATGAACTAATTCAAATATCTCAGTAGAAGTAGTAGTAGAAGTAGGAAAGGGAAGTCTTTTATGTTTGGCCAAAGGGCAAATAGTACAAGGAGAATTATTACATCTACTGGAAATGTCTAAACCTATGTCTTCTTTAATCCAGGCCATGGATTTGTAAGGTAAATGGCCAAGTCTCTTATGCCATGTAGTAGAAGACACCTTATTGCAGTGAGCATGAAAATTAGTAATAGGAGAATGAGAGTCCAAAATATAAAGTCCTTGTAGCATCCTACCCTTTCCAATCATCCTCTCTTGGGTGTCCTGAATTAGAAAGGATGTAGGTGTAAATTTAATAGTAAAATTGGTTGATTTTAATAGCTCACTGACAGAAATTAAATTAAACTTAAAATCTGGAATATAGAACACATTATGAAGTGTAAATTGAGGATTAATAAGTATAGAACCTATTTCAGAAACAGCATATGTAGAATTATCTGGTAGGACAACCTTAGCATTATTAATGGAAAAAAGAGAGGAAAACAGTTTCCTATTATTACAAATATGTCTAGAAGCTCCAGAATCTAAAATCCAATTATTTATTAACAAATTAGGATCAAGATTATGAGCATTGGAACATATACCTGAAATACAGGAAATGTGTGCCTGATCAGAATTATGTGAATTAGATTGTTGAGAAGTAATGTTCAGTTGACTGGAAAATAGGTTCATGAGGTGTTGACACTGTTCAGCATTTAAACTCTGTAGAAGAGAATTCATAGGATGTGCAAACGTGGAAGTTGAATGATGATCAATGGAAGAATATGAACCATTGTTGTTATTTTGTGGAGAAGGTTGATCATCAAAAACTTGATTAACTGTATTGTGAGAGGGGTAAGACTGTTGTTTGGGTTTAGGTTGATAACCAACAGGATAACCATGTAGTTTATAACATTTATCAATTGTGTGACCTGGGATGTTACAATGGCTACATATAGGTTTGTCCTTTTTCTTGAAGGAAGGATTAAAAGTAGGAGGATTAGTGGAGGGGTTAGAAGTGTTATTGAAAGTTGGTTGTTTAAACTGATTATAGGGGCGTTTGGGTAAGGTTTGTTGGTTGAAAGATTTTGCAGTAAAAGCCATAGAATTGGAAAAGTCAGTGTGAGTCTTCTGACCAATAAGCCTTTGCCGTTCTGCCTGTGTAGCAAGAGAGAAAACCCTACTCATAGGAGGGAGGGGATCCATAATCAGTACCTGTTCTCTTAGATTGTCAAATGATGAATTCAATCCCATCAAGAAGGCCATAACATATTCTTCTTGGTGGTGATCATGAACTTTTTGTGCATTGCCACAGTTGGATGGACAGGATACCATTGCTGGTCTGTAATTCTGTAGTTCATCCCATAGGGATTTCAATTTAGTGAAATAGATATTAACAGATTGGTTTTCTTGTTGTAAAGTAGCAATGTCTCTTCTTAATTGGAACACACGGGGACCATTGCTTTGTTGAAACCTTGTCTTCAAATCATCCCAGATGTCCTTATCACTATTTGTATATAAGATACTTGAATGTATGTCTGATGAAACAGAATTTAAAATCCAAGAAACCACAATATCGTTGTTTCTTGCCCATGCATCTTGTAAAATAGGATCATTGATACCTGGATCAGTGAGACTGCCATTTATAAACCCAATTTTATGCTTGACACTCAGGGAAAGTGACATGGATCGTGCCCAGGTGGTGTAATTGTCAGCCGTGAGTTTGTGTTGAACAAGGACAAGGCCAGGGCCATCAGAAGGATGGAGGAAATAGGGGCTGCTTGGGTCCTCCATGGGTAATCTTGAACGAGTGCTTCCAGTGGCAGAGGAATTGAATGTAGAACTAGAATTTGACATGGGTGTTGTGAAGAAGAGATGCCAAGAAGATTCAGATTGAAGACAGAACTTCAATTGGAAAAAAATAAACTGGAGACAAAACCCCAAGGAAAGCAAGAAACGAAGACAAAGTTTCTTTTAGAAAAACTGGAGAAAATAAAACTCCAAAAACAGAGTGTAAGTGGAGAAGAAGATCGAGACAGAACTCGATTGAGAAGCGGAAACGAAATTAAAGACTAACTGATACCATATTAGAAACCCTTAGTTTCACAATTTGAATTAATGTATTCTGTAAATTGTTGATGAATTGATGATGGATTCTTGAAGAAGAAGTGAAAATAAAAGAAGAATTTCATTATCTGAAAAATTGTACATACTGTTTTACACAGGGATCGAACCCCTTTATATACAAGGAAAAGAGGCGGTGCAATCAAAGTTGCTAAAACTAATCCTAACTAACCAAAAAAGCGTGAAAGCAAAAAATACACAAAAATAATACATAATAATAAAAACAACATAAAATCCCTAATTCTCTTAAATCCCTAATTCTCTGTAGAACAAAGAAAACGAGGACTTCAACTGAATTTGCTGGAAATCAGACGAGGCAGCTATATGCTCCAATAATTCATGTAAAACTCAATGATATTGGTAGCCTTTGTCTTTGCTTTACCATCCCATATGTCCATACTGCGAATATTTTAGATTTAAGTTTGAAAAATTAAATATAATAATAACAATACTCTTCTTCATTGATTCGGAGAATGGGTGTCTGACCTTCTCCCGAAATGTATGTACAAATATTGTTTTTTTCTACCCTCAGTTTTGTCATTGTATTTTGCTGGTACATTTCCCTATCAATCTCTGTTAATTTGCTGCTACAGCCCCGATGAACTGATGCTTGGAGTTTGTTAAATTGAAAAAAATTGATCTCAAAATTTATGAATTGAAGATTATTTCTTTGAAGTACAAAAGAATTTGACGCGATTAAAATTTTACAAGAGAGTTTTGTTAGAAATATGTATCAACTATTAAGTATGATCTCATCCAAAATAAACATAAAATATTATCAACAAGAATTACACATTAAAACTGGGCAACAATCTCCACGCAATTGCGTGGAGCAGCATACTAGTATATATATATACTTGTAGCTTGTTTGGTTGTAAGGAAAGTGAGGGAAAATTGTAGGAAAATAAAAAAGAAAGGAAAGGAAAAGGAAAGGAAAAGAAATTCATTTTCCTCTACATGTTTGGTTGTCAGGAAAACTATTTTCTTACAGATGTTTGGTTGTCAAGAAAGTTTAGAAAAAGATAATATTTTTTATAATTATCTCCGTTTTATTATAAATAGTTTCAAGATTGTAAAATATATTGTAAAATTTAGTTGATATTGCCTTTTGCTATTGGTACTTTTCTAGTTTTAATATAAGAATTATATTTTATTTGGGTTGTTTGTATCTGAAATGGGTATTTTTGCGATATTTTATGGGGGTATAATTGCTATTGTGACTTGAGAGAGTATTTTTTTGCTAATAATAAAAAATAAGTACAAAGGGGATTTTGGTAAAAAATATCACAAATAGAAAGTTTGGATAGTTAGACAAAGTACAAGGGATATTTTGCAATTTACTCTAAAATTTTCCCAGGATTTCCCCATCAAATTGGTGGGGAAATTCTTTCTTCACAAAATTTTCCTGCAGGAAAGTTGAAGGAAAATAGCAACTTCCTTTCCTGCTATTCAAACAACAAGCGAGAGAAAATAAAACTGACTTTCCTTCACTTTCCCTCACTTTCCCAATAACCAAACAATACATTGGAGAATGTTGTGTAGCTCAAGCCATGATCGAATTCGTAAATGGACTTTTGATTGTAGAATTAATTTGTATTTTCTTCCTAGAAAGTTGGTAGAGGCATTAGCTAGGCCTCATGTTCATATTAGTCATCGACACTTTATCTACATATTACAGTGACAATTGAGTGGGTCAGTCCCGGTCTCGGATGGGTCAAGATATGCTAGACAAGTAAGTGGGCTTATGACCAGACCTACTCGACCCGTTACATTTATCTCTGTATGAGAAACATGTTGCAAGAAAAGAAGAAAACTATTGGGTTTGTTTGATGCTTGGGTGCTGTGTGGTGATATGCGCCTCTTCTACGATTAACATGTATCCCTTGTGTTAGTGTTTATATATAATAATCTACTTCATGGGACACTTTTAAACTTGTAAGGGGTGCAGACCACTATATTGCATCCTAGCATCACAAAAATCATTACCTAGATTGTAATCTCCAAATATGACTTGATCTTGACCCGGATAACCAACCCACAAGATAGCCTAGCAAAGAAATAAACCATGATGTTATACACGTTATTAATTCTCTATGACAACTTTTGTAGTGATTCGTTATGAATTTAGGAAAGTGAGTTACAAGTGTGAAATTAAACACTAGACCAATGTCCCCTGTTTTAGAAGTCGATTAAGGAAATAACTCGAGTAAAATAGAATTGGATTTTTATATTTGGCATACAAAAAAGAAATTATTTTCCTGTAAAAAAATCACTTTGAATATTATTATTAATCAATGTTGAAAATCGAGCATATAATTGTTAGGCGAAAAAGCTTTGTCCTCCCTCTCTTGGTCAGTACATTCATAAAAGCAATGACATCTGAACACGTCGTCTTCCTTAGTGCAGTATTCATCAATTAGAGGAGTTCCAGGAAACCAACTTTCACATAAATTTAACCCACACAGTGACAAATAGGAGAAGGTACAGTAAATGGGCAACTTTTACCCCGACAACCTGCATAAATATAATGGAAATTACCAAATAAATCTTTCAATATTTAATCAAAATAAAAGTGAATACCCGATATATTAAGAACGACCAAGCACACGATTGCAAACATAAATGATCCCAACAAGAGCTTTGCCATTGTTGCTTGGTTTTAACTTTAATTTGTTCTCAACCAAAGCGTTGAAATGATATTCAACAAGACTACAAGCAGTCCATTAATTAATTATTTTTATTTGGAAATATTTTAGACATTCCTATTCTGACAACAATTTTTCTAATTTAGTAGTGGCTAGCGATATTGCCGCAGCAATTTTATTAAAAAAAAATCCTAAAATGTCCTCCAAAGTAGTGTTCTAATTATTTTTTCTAGTGAAGGATACGCAAATGGATTAAGCCTATCAAAATATTTACCTAATTATGTTGGGAATATTTACCTGAATATATATAACATTTTTAGCATAGGAGAACATACACAATTCTAAAACAAAATATATTTTACTCTGCAAATTCTTTGTTTAAGTTTCGTGCAACTCTTGCTTACTTAAATATCGGAGGAGATTCCACCGAGCCCACCCCCGGTGTGTAACCTTTGTTATACATGATTTGGAAGCACAAGATATCCAAAGCATACCTTTGTTATACTGTGTTCCAATTTGAGTTTTAGGTAGGCTTGAATCTTGAGCACCATTTGACCATAAGATGTTCAAGGTCTGCATCCATCCGAGTTCCAACTCCTCCCCACATCAACATGTGACTAAAATCTCCAAGTGATGAACCCGTCACCTCATACACTGCCCTGAACCCAATTCTTGTGTAAAACCTCACAAGCTGCAAAATTATTAATATTTAATTATTATTAGTCTACATTCGATATTTTCTTTTGATCTGTAAATTTTTTAAGTGTTTCCCAAAATTTCCAAAAACATTATTTTTAATATTTAACTGATACAAACATACCCAAAAAAACAAAAATCATTAACCACCTACCGAAATTTTTGGTTTTAATCAAATCAATTTTTAATACATAACAACAAGAAGTTAGGAAAATGAAGTGTCCGTACCTTGGAATGGTAAAGATGAGTATCATTAATTGCAAGCAACTCAGCCCTCCTGCATCTTTGCTCATATCCATGTCTAATAGCTACTGCCCCAATAAACAACCCAATCCCAAATATTGATTTCTCAATTCCAAGTGTCTCTTTCTGCAACCTTATCGAATCCAAATGGAGAATTTTACCTCCAAACCAATACCTTATCACTCCCTCGGCCCGGCCCAATTCCTTTTGGCTTTGCAAGCTTTGGGCCGTGATTCTGAAAAAGGGCCCCAATATTTGGAGCTTAAGGTCAAGATTCTGTGTTCTTGCTGAGTTCATGATATCGGACATTGTGGGTAGAGATTTTTCAAGATTTTTACCCTTTTCATCTGGGTTTCGGGTCGGGTTTGTTCCATTGTTGGATTTGAAATGGATTCTTTGTTTGATTGTCTGAGCTTGGACACATATATTGTTGAGATTTGGTTTATGATGGATTCGGGATCTTGTTTTTTCAAATGGAAAAGAAGTTGATGAGTTTCTCAGAACAGGTCTTACTAGCTCCATAGATTGGATTGGATTGTCAACATTCTGTTCTTTCTACAAACGTGGCCTAAATTTAGCCATTTAAACTGTAATAATATTCCTTCTGTTATTTTTGTTATATTAAATTGTACTCCAGAATAGATAATAGATGTTGTTAAAAATGTTTATTTAAAAAATTAATGGTGTAAAATTCTTATCTTTGCATTTTACATAGAAAAATAATTTTGATTTGATTTATACTGGTTGATTTTAAATTACTAGTTAAGTATGAATAAATTAATGATGTATTTGATCTATTCACCTAACAAAAGTTGGAAAATATTTTGTGGCAATTACGATAAAAAAAAAAATTGGACAAAATCACACCCCGTCCATTCAAATCTTAGGATATAACGTTACAAATACTTCATCAATATAAAAATTCATTTCAACTTTTTTTTTTAATCTATTTGTTTTCCAATGGTATTTAGGTCTTAAACCTTAGTCATTTTCGATGCACGTCAGATACGTTAAATGAGGAACTCTTTAATAGGGATTCGAACCTAAGTTCGCCACTTTGGAAGAACTAATCTCTTTTACTAAACCAATCACATGTTGATTATTTTAATTATATTAATGCCATCGATTACCATGAAAGAACAAACGTGATAGATGTATAAAATATAACAAAAAAATCTTTGATAATCAAATAAGCACATTTCAATGTATTTTTCTCATCAAAGTTACAACCATACACACAGTTAAAATCAATTTTAGTATATACTACAATATAAAAGAATGAAAAAATTACCCCGTCCTTGCAAAGAACATATCAATTGGAATGTGTTTAACCTTTGAAGGAGATGGTTTAAGCTTCTTTCTCTGCTGATTATGGCTCGTTTGGTCCTTCTGTACAAACCTGGCACAAGTATAAAGATCTTAGAAATTCTGGTACTCTTGAATGGCAATATAGCTATCCAATAAGATGCATTACCGTTGTTGCCTAGGACTGAGAGTTCTTTGAACATTGCTTGACTCCTCCTCCTCTTGCAGCCTTTCAGCAAGATGGAAATCAAAATGTTCTTGTCTTTCCTCCACAAAGCTAGGAGGCAGTTCGGCCCCACATACTGAGCACTGGTAATCGCCCAACCAAAAGAGGGAATCGAAGTTTTCTTGTCTTTCCTCAGTTTGCAGTGTGGACGAACCTCTTACAACCTAAGTAACACAAAAGTTAGGGGAAATTCAGTTAGGAATAGAAGGAGGTGATTAAACAATAGGGAGTAACATGCATACGTTGTCTTTTGAATTGTCAATCTGGATATCAAAATTTCCCCTGGTTTGTGCCTCGTTGTTATCATGTCTGAAGTCGATGTTGTCAGGATCTGGGATTTGATGGGAATCGACTAAATCAATCGACTTGTAGGTCTCGTATGTATCGGCAGAGAAACTGGTGTCTGTGTCTATGGATACAGTATCATCATCAATATTGGAGCCTAGGAAGGCTTGATCACCAGGCAACCTGTTTCCTGAAGTAATTATGAAGTTAGAAAGTGTTTTCTGTTTGGGGTCATTTGTAACACCTTTTCCGCTTTCATTGAAGTGTGACATTCGCAGTCCTGAAAATGGAAAAGAATCTAAAGCTCATAAGTAATTGCAGTAACATTTAAGATCTTGAACACTGTTATAAATCTTAGTTCTATAAAGAGATGCCCAATAGGAGGTGTCCTTCACAGAGAAAAAGGCTAAAGATTAACTAGACTTTCTTGTTGTTCATATGAAAATGAGAATATTCAATAAATCATTTATTAATTTTTAGAAATTTATGCTACAACATCACATATGTTATAATGATTGACAAAAGAACCAGAAAAAGTAGGTCATGTTCTTATCGACTATGGACTATTTTTCTTTTCAGAAAGAAGAGAGATGAACCCAATTCCGAAATATCTGCATCATTACCAGGTTAAACCACAAAAATGACCCTACTTTTAGTATGAAACATTTCTGGGATTAGATGATGACATTGTAATCATAGGGTGCACTTGAATGGAAGGATATGGATTTGACGAACGATTTGAAGATCGGATTTCAACTCCAACACTGGATGGATTTCAAATTCATCATTTTGGTTAAAAAAATACTAGAAAATAGCTACCTAAGCTAAGGATTTAAATTCCATATATATTAGACTTGTTATTATGGCTTTCAAATCCATAGCTCCTAATCCTTCATTCCAACCCCAAAGAACTTAAATTAATAGAACAACTAATATAACCGCACCAAATTGCTTGAGATCTTCCAATCTGGAGGAACAATAACAAATAATACTTGCAGTATTTCCATCAGTCTCACAGAGGCACAAGTTGTATGACAGTCTCCGTGTGATAGGGAAGTTTTTGGAAAAGAATAAACAAGTCGTATTTAGTTGTCCTACCCATCAGTCTGAGAGATACCGGGAGTTCAGCCTTAAGCAGCTTCATACCATGTTTCAGAATATCCTCACTTGAGCAAATATAATTCGACAACGTCACTGCCCGAGTTCGAACCTGGAACATTCAAAATTGTGGATAAGCATGCACGCAGAACCTCTCCCCCAAACTCAGCTCAAGAAAAATGTTATTGCATAAATATAAAGTGTGGTCGTAGGCCCAAAATTGCAGTAGTGCAACTGTTAGTACCTCAAAGCATGATGTTTTCAACTTTAATGTCAATGTTCTTCCACATAGGTCTTCTTTCTTCAAGTCTGTGGAAAGATTTTCCGCAATGTCCGCTGAAAGCATATTGATTAAAATCAATTTGAGAAGACATGCATAATCAAGTTGACAGCAAGAAAGCAGTTTCGACAGCACTGAAAAGTCAAATGTTACTGAGCAAGTGAATCTGTTGCGTAATGGCCTTTGTGCATCTAACCTATATGTTATTACAAATGTCTTTATCTTAAAGTTACAGGTCAATGGGTCATACATGATGGACACAAACACACAACAAGACCACATATTTCATATTATGGGCACATTAACAACAGTTGAATGACTAGTACATCAACAATGTGGTGATGCATAGTGATTTACTGAATAATATTCAGAATTTATGACATAGCAAAAATCTAGAAGCACATATTAATAGAACTAAAAAGCAACTTGGACATAAGGAAACCCAGTGAATATAAAAATACCACACAGCCACTATATGTCTATAACAGGCAAAACTTCTTGATACAGGAATACCAATCGGATAACATTCTTGAGTTTAGATAAAATGTAGTGCATAGTTTTGTATTACTTATCACAATAGACTGAATTCTAGTTGTCAGGTTTCATTCCTACTTTTTTTTGTTAATTTATTTTTCTACTTTCTTTTTTCGAAAATATACGCACCATTAAAATATTTAGATTGATTATGATTTTTGTAGGAAGTTACCCTCAAATTGTTAAAAGAGAACATAATGAACTATGTTTAATATAGAATCAATAACTTTGCAAGAGAAGGTGAGGAAATGAGTAGCTACCGACTAACACCAATCTAAATAAGAAAATTTTGGTAGCAACCTAATTTCTGGTAAAGAGATGTCTCATCTTGAGTGGATGAAAAAGTTCTCTCACAACTCATACTCTTTCTCAGGGTCACTTGAGGTGCATCTGTCCTCCCAATTCCCAGACCTACAGACAAGAAAAAGTCTGCAAAAGAAAAGGAAAAAAAAAATAAAGGTACCTCTAACATCAGTCTATTCAGGTTGTAAGTGCAAAAAGAGCTGCGTAGAAGTCAGATATATAGAATCTCAAAAGCCTCTAGACAAAACTTAGTCCCATAATTAATGTAGTGATTTTTATTTTTGAAAATGCTTGAACAGCATCTCAAGTTAAAGTCCAACTCATTCAAGAGTCAAGATACAGGAAAGAGGTTGTTACGATATTACACAAACCTGCAGATGTTTGGGAAAATAGTGCACAGATGACGCTACTTTTTTGCAGCACGTCCTGACATGTTGTAATTCCAAACACGTCCTTCAAAACATTTTCAGTGACCCTACCAATGCCCCCAATCTACAAATGGAGCTCTTCAATATCAGGATATAGATTGTATGATTTTGAAATGAGATCCTTCCCATAACAAATGGGGAAAGCACACAAAAATACCAACAGGAATTAGAAAAAAGTACCTTCCTTATAGGTAGTGAAGATATAAATGTCATGACAGCCATACGCTCATTTGGTAATACAAATTGGCCATTTGGTTTGTTGATATCTGAACAAACCTGCTTAAAATGATGAACATACAGAACTCGCATCATAAAAATTAAATTAAACAATTAATACCAAAGTAACAGATGGAGAGTTGATTGTTTAAACACACTAGAGCATTCATCTAATGAATGAAGATAATAACAAGATTAGACAAAAACGAGTCTTCTCACACATCCACTATTCGACAATTAAAATCCGTGACATAAGACCTGAGCATCTATGTTCGATTAACAGTGAATAAAGCCTTCACCAAAGTTCTGAGGTCATTTACTGAAACAGATAACCCTTTCGAAGGATAAAGGGGAAACAAATTTGCCATCCTTATAATCAGCTTGTTCTAACTGCTTTATCCATGAATGTAAACAGTTGTGTGTCATGTTTGAAATAGACGGTGAATATTTTAGTATTATATCAAATTCTTCAACAGAAAGCCTGCAACACCTTAGCGAGTAAGCGATTCGGTGCCACACCAGCACTACAAGTTAGTCCAGTCTCCTTGTGAACACTTTCTCTGAGCTCTTCCGCCACCTTCGGGAAGCAAAATCACCAAGCATTAAGACGAGGGAAACCCCGGAAAAAAAATGACAAAATTAAATGTAAGGAAGGACGATGCAAGAGAATAGATGAATTATATTTTGACATACTTCTCCACCAGTCATTCCCCTTTCACTGCAAAAATTTGTTATGTCAAGGTAAGCCTCGTCCAAACTTGCAGCTAAGAAGTTTGGATCATATTTCTGGTAAACTAAAAAGTGAAAACATGAAATTCAGAAAAAGCATATTTGTTTTATATATCAAATAAAACCCAGAGAAAAGTACAAATGTGAACCTTTCCTCGTTAAATCACTATAATAGTTGTATTTCTTGAAATCCGTTGGAACAAAAATCAGTTGAGGACATAATTTACGCCCAATAAAACCAGGCATTGCAGCTCTAACCCCAAATTTACGTGCCTGAAAATAAGCACAACACATCATCAAAGGCAAAAGGCAACCAAAAAGCAATACTTCAAAATTTTATACGAGAAATGGACAAGTCATTAAACTCAGAGTCGGCAATCCAAACCACATAATTAGCAGTTGAGATCATAGACAAGCCACCAACAGCCATCGGCTTTCCTTCTAGGGAAGGATTGCATAATGTTTCAACAGCCGCATAAAAAGCATCCATATCCACATGTAGCCAAATTCTTGACAGATCACGCGTTGCTTCTAAATCGAAAATTCTTTTATCAGCAATCTGTAAATGAGTGATGCACAAATGCCAATCAAAGCTGTTATTACATGACAAAGAAAAGCTTGTTTATATTCATATAGCTATCTTAACAACCACATCTCACTGAATTCATACTTGAACAGTTGAACTTAACCAAAAATCCAAACATAATAAAAGACTGGTTCAATTCCTTCTTCTTTTTTCTTTTTGTCTTGAAACTCCAATATACCTTCTGATTATGTGTGATATCGGCGGCAGTAAGCTTGGCGTACTGAGCCCGCATATTCTCGATTTTTTGCTTCATGAAAACTTCTTTTCTTTCCTCGTTTTCGAAATACTTTGACCCTTTGCTCATTTCATAAACTACTCTCTGCACTTTCTCCTTGTCCACCCCTTCCATCCCTACAACAAATTCGCTCACAGAATAACTTAATCAAGTACAATTGATTCAATTTTACAGTAATAATGTAACTTTTAATTAAGAAAATTACCTGCTTTGGCATTCGTATAAACAGTGTTATAAGATTGCCACGGCCGAGCGGAATCGTCGCCGGAAATAGGTTTCTCAATTGTCTCCATTTTTCCTTTTCCTTTTCCTTTGAAGAATCCTTACCTTCCAATTGGGGATTTTATGCAGTGTTCCAGTCCCAGAAAGTGAGTGGATTGAATCATTGAATATTTTGGGTGACGACTTTTAATTTTATACGGTGTATATTATTATTGAAGAAAGAAGGAAGAAATGAAGGGCGAAAATATTAGAAGTAGGAGACCGCGCCAGAAAGAAATGAAAACATAGATGTAGTTTTTTTCTTTTTCTTTTTTTTTGGATTATTAATTATTTTATTAATTGCTGAAATTTAAAGTACAAATTACAACCAAAAAAAAAAAAACTACAAATTTTTAGAAACAACATAACAACCCAATTACAAAGAGGCCACCTCCAATCATGGGCTTAAAAGTTGTCATGTCTACTCGTTTTCAAGCGAAGGATTTTTCCCTCCAATTAATTCAAATTTCAACTCTTTTCCATTCTGACAGTAATAATAATAATAATAAATGTTAACTCTTCCCAACTATCATCATTGAAAATCATTTTATTTAAATTTTAATTTATTTCAATATATATAAATATCATGTTTCAATTGAATCATATTGAAATTTAAATTCAAAAAATTGTATTAAATATATATCCATCTATATTCTTATTAAATTTAAAATTAAAGATTTCAAAATTATACCTTAAATAATGTTGATGATATGATTAAAAATAACATAAATTTTCAATAAAAAAACCTATGGCAAAAAATAACAAAAAAGGAATTAAAAAAAAAGGACTTGAAGCCCAATTCACGGCCAAAAAAAGGGAAAAAAATGAATTAGGGATGCATCAGGTGGCCCCACCTAATGGGGCCAAGCTCCTCCTTCACCCTAAGCCCTTCCCTTGCCCTTGATTGGAACTAAAAGGGGTGGAAAAGATCAAACAAGCACTCGGAACTTCAGTAACCTGAAAGTTTTTCAGATTTGAAGAAAAACCATTGAAACTTCATCAAGGTTCCACAAATTTTTTACCATTTGACAATCAAATCATAAAGGAAAAACTATTTATAGCGATGTAGATGCTCATATTTGATTTGAGAAAGCTATTAATAATCTTTTTTCAAATATTTATCGCACAAAAGTTATAATGGTTGTAATGTCTATTTATTCTACTAATTTTTAGGTGTTTGTTTACTCATTATGCCGTTATTATATATTGTAGTAAAAATTAATACATAATATGTGCAATGTTGTTTTTAGAATTGTTGAAAATTTTAAATATGGGCTTACATAATTTAAATATTTTTTTCTAAGTTTATGGATTTGATGATGTTCCATATACGTGTGATAACAAGGATATTGGGTCATGCACATTACGTGTTTTGGTGGGTCTAGTAAGGCGATAAGTATAGACTCAATCCGTTTTGGCCCGTAACAGGAGATTCATATGAGTTTTAGTGTTACAGCTAGGTCCCTCTCCATCATTATGACACGTAGTTGACATATTCGATATGCCAGAGGATACTGTGAACAAGTGTTGGTACTTGGTAGTAGTCTCATTGAAGCCGCCATTACCGAAAGGGGCATAGAGATGAAGATCTAGCTCGATGCAATGGAGATGGCTCAAACAAAATTAATATTTTTTTAAAAATTGGTGTTCTAATATTATGTTGGATCCGTATAAATATTTGTTAAATAATCTTACGCTAACACAAACATTTCCAACTTGTCTTGTTTTTACTCCAAAATAATGATTTCACTTTTTGTGTATTTATATATCGTTTTATCAGTTTACAGCTCGGTCCGAAGAGTGCAAAGGGTATAGATCCTCCCCAGTGTGGTGTCTACAGTAGGATTCGAACTTGAGTCTCGCCTCTGGGGTCACAAGTCACTACCACTTGGTTCAACCACCTTGGGTAATACATAGTGTTATTAATTACAGGTTAATGTGTATACATGCTTACTAAAACTTATTTACGTGTGATTCATGGTTGTCCTCGTAATTTTAAGCACGTGGTATTTTACTTGTTAAATGAATAATTCAAATATAATCGAGTTGACATTGATTAAAATTTTATCGTTGATTTTAACTCAATCTATAATCTTCTCTTTGGGATAAGATACGAGTATTCATAAAATGGCCAATCTAAAATCTATAACTTAATATTTATAGCGAAACCATACTTGATCAGTACTATATCTCCAATGATATTTGATGCTTTAATTGAGCTTATGAAATAAGGTTAATGAAATGTTTCTATAGAAAAGTAATTCACATCATGCTAGCTGCATATATTACTATGAATCAATTTGTCATACGTTTCAGTAGAAAATATGAAAAGATCTATTTCCATATTTCAATTTAAGTGCACTTTCGGATATTTACATTTATCATTAATTAAATATGTTCTTCTTTTTTCTCATCTAAAACTATGAATCCTTGCAAACCACTCTTAGTATATGATTATAATATTATTATATGATTCCGCTAGCTAGGCAAGCGCTCACATATTTTTGCTAATGTTCTATTCAATAAATTTTCAATAAAATCACTGATCAATAGTGGCGTAATCGATCCTTATTCCTACATATAATTGATTTTACTTACTATAGGATTATATTTTAAATATTTATCTAATATATATTATCATCAAATAAAATTGATAGCATGGTTAACAATGAATCAAGCAAGCATGCAAGTTACACACTCAAGTTTTTTTTCTTTTCTTTGTTAAGTAAAACTTAATCATTAAAAGAAAAAGGAGAGTCGTTTACAATTAAATTAGAATTACAAGACTCATTCAAAATATTGGGGGATAAGGGAAATAGGAACAACGCCATTTCAATTGCAAGAAAAGCAAACAAAAGTTGAACATATGCACATAATGTGCAGTCAATTAAGTTGTTGGTAGGACAAGGTGAAGATTTTTTCATTGAGTTAATTTTCCTAAGAAATACCTTCATTTCAATTTTTGTGGTGTATCGTACAAATCTATACAAGATAGTGGGGTTTATAACATAAGCGCGTTTGTAGTCCAACGGTTAGGATAATTGCCTTCCAAGCAATAGACCCGGGTTCGACTCCCGGCAGACGCATTTTCCTTTTCGTTCTTTTTTACACTCATTTGCTTATTTAACACATTAAGGACCCGTTTGTTTAACGGGAATTGAATCTGATTCTAGGAATTTAATTTCTAGGAATGTGATTACAAGGAATATAACGTCATTATATTGTTTGGGTAACACTCGGGATTTCATGAGGGAATGTAACAAATTCCTTTCCAAATGTTTGGTAAACTTAAGGAATGAAATCCATTTTTACACATGTTAACAAAAATGTTCCATTTATATATTATTATAAATGATTTATGAGATTTTTTTAATAATTTAACCTTTTTTACTCAACCAATAATCAGTTAATATTTTGACATTTATCTTAATTTAATAAGTATAATGAAGTGGTAAAATGTATTTTATGTTAAGTTAATTTTTAAAGACTTCAAATATTGTTTTGTAATTATTGAAACTTCAAAGGATGATCATGTAATTGCACATAATTTCAAGGGGTGTAAGTAATTATTATTAATTTTGATTATATATATAATATACTTACGATACATCAAAATTTATAATTGATTTAATTTTTGTATATTTTATAGTAAATACAAATTAATTATATATATAATGTGTGTGTGAGTGAGAGAGAGAGAGAGTATATATGGAAAATATTGTCTTTTTAATTTTTACCATGAATTCTAATGGGAATGGAATTAGAATACCATAGAAAAATTGGGTTTCAGATTTCTAGTTTATGAAAGCAAGATTCCTGATTATGGGGAATTTAATTCCTTTCCCAAAATACAGTAAATCAACCCAAACACAATTATATGATGTCTGGTAATCAGATTACCAAATTGCATGCCATTCCCAGACAAACAAACGGGTCCTAAAGGTGTGGGATTGTGGTCCACTGGCCTGTCAAGTAATGTACTAGTATTTAGTATTTACATATAATTTTATCATATTTAATATCACAATTTGACGATTTTTGACAAACAACAAAAGATTTAGGGTGAGTTTGGCCTAGCGGTGTGAGCTCTTAAAAACACTTCTAGACCTCAATTGTGATTTTTGAAGTGTTTGACCCCAATTATAGAAATTGTTTTTAGTCAATCGTGATTTTAATGGTGTTTGGCCCTCAATATCATAATCACTTTTGGGATCTCCAAAAGCTAAAAATCAACTTATTTCAGAAGCTACCAAAGTGTTACTTTTGCAAAAACAGATATCCAAAAGCAATCATTTTATAATTGAATTTTATCATAATCATTTATTGTCAAAATCTATTTTAGTAAAATTAATTCTTCAATAATTAATTTTTGAATCTCTAGGCCAAACATCATATCTATAGCTACAATTATTTCTCAATTCGTCACTAATTTTTTGAATTGTTAGCGATACATAATAATTTAATGGGATTCAAATATATGTTGAAATACTAAATTAATATGTCAATGATGGTCAAATTGTTATACCAAATATATTTTTCCAGAAGTGTTGGTATCAAATATGTAGGGCATGTTTGTTTGGCGTTTGGGAAAGTAGTTTGGGAGAGTAGTGGATGTTTGTGAAATAATCTCGATTTGCGTAATGTTGTTTGTTTGGATTTTGAGAGAGTGGTTTGAGAAATAAAGTAGGTGTATGTTTTTTTGGAAGAGTTGGGTTGTAGGTGTAAGATGTGTAAGACTTTATGTCAAATCATGTTTGTTATGTGAGATAAATTGTGTAAGAGATAGGTTACTTTATGTCAAATCAAAGTAGAGTTTATATAGGTTTTGTTTAGAGATAAGAAAATTGTTGTTTGTTTGGCTTTTGAGAGAGTAGTTTGAGAAAATTAATAGATGAAAAATTCATTTCGGAAAATAGAAAACATGTTTGTTTGGCATTTCCCAAACACGAAAAAATTCTGGGAAACGCCAAACAAACAGGCCCGTAAAGTTTAATAAAATGTGATATGAAAAATGTAATTCTCTTACATGATACAATTTTATTTCTTGTTTAATATTTATTTTTGAAGAATCTCCATTTATTTAGTAAGAAAGATGATATGTTTGATAGAGTAGTAGTAAGAAAGATAGTATCAATTCGATTTATGTCTTTTGACTTCTTGCTGTAATTTTTTTTTTTTCAAATAGATATTGCTGTAATTTATTTATGAATGTGAAAAATGGTAAAATTTAATTTTCTAGTTGAAAATCTTACATTCTAAATCTAATTGAACAACGAAAAGAGAGAAAGGACCACATTTTTCAGACATTTCAGGTGCGCCATTTAAATATAGTATGCATTCATGAGTATGAAATATTGGATTCCTTAAGAGATAAACGTGATTGCCTATATCGTGAATAACTAAATAGAGATAGTAGAAACTTCAATAGGGATTTTCCATATATATCTAAAATCAATCGATAATATATTTACTTACCAATTTTATAATCAAATGTTAATCTATGTATAGTACTTACCAATCTTATTACTGTTAATTTAGTATAAAAATACGCATGGGACTGAGAAAAAATAACAAATAACTAGGCAATGGCAAAGCTCTTGAACCTTTGTTTCTTCATCATTGTTAATCTCGTGCTTGGTACAAATTCAACTCTCTATATCATTCTCTTTCAATTTTTTTTTTAGAGTACATTAATCTCTTTCAATTTCAAGTATACGATGATTATATATTACTATTAATACTTTACAATAATGTTTGAGATAATCCTTGCCTGTATAACTAGGTTTATTGTGTACAAAATCATATTTTATGTACTTACGTACGACTTACAAGTGATCAAGTCTAAACAAAAATTTCTTTGGGTCTATTTGGATGGGTTTTGCCTCGGTTTTAAAAAAATGGTTTGGGTGGTTTCGATGAAACCTTTGAGACCTCATTTGGATGGGTTTTGGTTGATGGGTTTTATGGTTTGACTAAGTTGAAACTCCACTTGAATTGGGTTTGAATGTTGGGGTTTAGGGGAAAAATTAGGTGGTATGTGTCAAATCAATATCTTTTTTATAATGAGATTTAGGGGAAAAAAATAGGTGATAGGTGTCAAATCAATGGTTTATAGGTTTGAAGAGTTTGAGTGTGAATTTCTGAATAATATTTTATGATTTTAAGGGTTTTGCGAAAACTCATTTGAATGGGTTTTGACTCGATCTCGCGGGTTTCGCTAGACTGGATCAAAATCCATCAACATACACCCTTTGATTTTCTTCCGTATACTAAATACACAAATTAACCTTTGTTTATTGTTTTCAAAGTTTACTAATGGTTACTCTTTCTTTATGTTTTCTCAGATTCTCAAGTCCGTGCAGTATCTTATGATTATAGTTACACACACGAGGCAAGCTCCCTAGCTATTTAATCCAACATCTTCTTCTCAATATATCACAAAATAATATATATACTATAGTCCAATTCATGGATTTTTCCACCTTATAAATATTTATTTTTAAATGAATTTATTATCGATTAATATATATTTTCAGTGTTTGGACAAGCCTCTTGGACCTCAATATGGTGGAGGAATAGTTGTGAATCCAGAACTGAATCATGGATTGAAGGGGTGGACAACATTTGGAGATGCAAAAATAGAACATCAAGAATCAAAAGATGGCAACAAGTTCATTATAGCTTCTAAAAGAAATGAACCTTATCATAGTTTCTCACAGAAGTTCAATTTGGAAAAAGAAAAACTTTACACTTTTTCGGGTACATTATTCTCTACAAAATTGCATTTTTAGTCCCATAAAATTGGACCATCAACATTTTTAGTCCCGTAGTTCAGAATTTGTCTCAATTTTTAAACATATTTTGCTCTTTGGTCCCATTCTTTACAAAATAAGACTTTTATTCCAATTTTTGAAATAGTTTGCATTTTTGGTCCATACAATAATATCTACATATGTTTAGCACTAATGATTTCATAGAATCGTTACAGATTCGCACTTTTATTTCCAAAAAATTGAATGGGATAGAGGTGATGACACCAAAAGTATTTTATAAAGTACTAAGGGTTCAATTTCGTGGGTCTAGCAATACAATTTTCGATCACTTCATAGTTAGGCTTATCAATATTCAGACTTGTAGCAGAAACCTGGTTTGGAAAAGTCGGGTTTCATTTCAAATGTTACATATTGTTCCTGAATTTGTGAATTTTCGTTGAATTATTATTGTAGCGTGGTTGCAAGTAAGCCATGGAAATGCAGACATAGCAGCTGTTTTCAAAACACAAAGCAGTTATGAAACTGCTGGATGGGTTGTGGCACAAAAGGGTTGTTGGTCCATGCTTAAAGGTGGTCTAGTTGTCAACGCTTCTGGTCCTGCAGAACTCTATTTTGAGGTAGCTAGGTTCATTTTTTCTTCTTCTTTATTAATTAGTAAAATTAATTATACAAGTCATCATATATCAACGTAACAGGATTTGATTGTTTTATTGCGTTCTTCTCTTTTGTTTTCCCTCCAATTCTTTCTCAGAGCAACAACACAAAAGTTGATGTATGGGCAGATAGTGTGTCACTACAACCATTCACACATGAAGAATGGAAATCTCATCAAGATGAAAGCATAGAAAAGGTAAATTAATATGTCAGTACAATTATATATTCAATTTTAAATTTTAAAAAAAAATTACAAAAAATAATAATGAATCTGTTGTGCAAAACAGTTTCGCAAGCAAAGGGTGAAATTCCAAGCAGTGGATCAACACAACAAACCCATAGCAAATGCAACAGTAACCATAACCCAAACCAATTCCAGATTCCCATTTGGTTCTGCAATTAACGCAAACATTCTCAGAAACACCGCGTATCAGAAGTGGTTCACATCGAGATTCAAGTACACTGTATTTGAGAATGAATTGAAATGGTAAAAGTACAATAATAATATATACTGTATATAATTCATCAATCCAAGCAAAAAGGAAAAATAATTAAAATTCAATTTTAGGTACGCCACCGAGATCAACCGAGGGGTCGAAAACTATGCAGTCTCCGACGCCTTGGTCCAGTTCGCCAGATCCCATGGCATTGCAATTCGCGGCCATAATGTGCTCTGGGACAACCCAATAGATCAACCTCAATGGGTTAGAGGTATATATGAATATATATATATATATAGATAGATCGAAAAAGTTTTACTAACAATTAATCAATTGAAAAACTAAAACGAAATCTTAATTGATCTATGAATGTAGGACTATCTCCGAACGATCTACGTGCAGCTGCCAGTAAAAGGATAAATTCAGTGATGAGGAGATATAAGGGACAATTTTTCCACTGGGATGTTGTTAATGAGAATTTGCATTTCTCATTTTTCGAGAGCAAGCTCGGCGGTTATGCTTCTACCGATTTTTACAAGACGGCCAACTACCTGGATCCTAGACCGACGCCGTTTTTGAATGAGTACAACACCATTGAAGTTACAGATGGAGCTGCTTCGCCGTACAAGTATTTGCAGAAGATTTCACAGCTTAGGGCTCAGGGGTATAAAGGTCCTTTGGGTATTGGGCTTCAGGGGCATTTTGGGAATGTCAATTTGCCTTTTACACGGGCTGCACTTGATACGCTTGCTTCTGCTAGATTGCCAACCTGGGTCACTGAATTGGATGTTCACTCCGGGCCCAACCAGGTAATGTGCCACAATATGAAGTCAAACTAATTGATATTTTGACTTGTTTTTATATCTTTCTTAATATACTAATTTGAATTTGTTTAAGTTGATCGGTTGATCGCAAACGAATGATAAAAAAAATAAAGGGGTTGAATTTATGAAGCGTTAAAACATCAAATTTCCTAACAAAATGTTGGTGTTAATTGTTTGGGCAGGCAAATTACTTGGACCAGGTCATTAGAGAGATTCATTCACATGCATCAGTACAAGGTATAATACTTTGGACTGCATGGAGTCCACAGGGATGTTACAAAATGTGTCTCACAGACAATAATTTCAGAAACTTACCAACCGGCAACGTCGTTGATAAATACTTACGTAGATTTACGCAAGGATCGGATGGGATCACTGATTCTAATGGCTTCTTTGAAACTTCACTGTATCATGGAGAATATGAAGCCAAAATCAGTCACCCCAATGGAATTAAATCTTTTAATTTGAAGAATATTAATGTGGCACCAAACGAGGAAGCAGAGGGTATATTGAATTTCAAGATTAATGTATAAGTTGGGGGAGGAGTACGCTATATACATTTATAGAATAAGTGGCATAGACTATATTTGTATTTGGACATGCCTGCCTGCAGGTTAATAACTGTAATAGGTATAGAATTTCATATGGGTTGAATTTTACTTTCCACACCCAAAATAATCCCCCATCATCAATCACTCCATTGTACTTTGTCATATGTTATAAATAAATGGAACTTAATTTTAATAATATCCTTAGTTTGTCAATGATTTTTTTAGAGTAACCATCATTACATTAATATGTATCAATATTACTAAATCAGAAATCTATTGAATTTCAATTAAATTACAAAGAAAATCAATCAGTAAATACTAATAAGAAAAAAATTAAATTAGGGCTTCAATCTTATCAACTGACTGGCCTCATTGTGAGTTTGTCAATGGTTAATGCGAGTAGTTCCTCTTCTTTTTTTTATTTTTTTTTTTAGAAAAAAAAATAAAAATTACAATCTATATTATCCATGCTATATATGCGAGTTTTTAAATTCGTCAAAATTCTAATTATTTAAAATTGTTACCTCTACAATAATGTGAAATGTAAAAACTTAAAGTTTTGTTTGTGTTATCTAAAAAAAAGGATGAAACTCAATTTGCTAAATTCTAATAAAACAAGTAAAAATGAATAACCTACATTTAAACCTTTTTTTTTAAAGTAGTCAAAGTAAATACTAGTAACTAGTGTTGACGGAACAAATCTTAGTTTTAAGTTAAATATATAATATTACGCCTAGAACTTTAATTATGTACTCTATAGACAATTTCTAACTTTAACGCCACTAATAGCTAGCAAATTACAAATGGATATAAGGGTTTATTAGCTAATGTTGGGTTTAGCGAAAGAAGTTAATCAACCTACTCTTCATAAGTCAGCCATAATCAAAACGATAATGATGGAACATTGAAATGTTTGGATAGGTAAAAAGTGTAAAACTGTGTCGCCATAAGACTCACTTATATCTTATTTACGATATATATATCATGAAAAGAAAGACTAAGGAAGAGATTGTGCAACTAAGTTTAACATTTTAGTGGGTGAAGTGCTCATCCAAAAATTTGTGGACTAAAATGGTAAATTTTAGAAATATAGGGGGTGAAGTGTACTTTTTTTTCCTTGATCTACTAAATAAAGATGGGATGTGTGACGCTATTCTTAAATTTAATCTTTTATAATTGAAGCTTCATATCCTGCCTCCCCAACATTCCCTTTTGCCGCCCTTTGCTACTACCTACTCAATTACAGAATACTATTTTTCTTCACTTCCGTAACAATCAAAGCTTCAAATTCACAGCTACCCAATTAAGTTTTTACAAAGCCCTACTCAAGAAGGTCAGATTTTCGTCAACTGTTTTATTTTGTGTCAGATTCAATTTTGTTTATATAATTTCTGACAAGTGCTTAGCTGTTTTGCCGACTCATTTATTTGCTTCTGAGTTCTTTTTGTAATATTTTATAGGGTGATTAATGCTTAAACAAATTATTGCTCTTCGTATACACGCTCTCAATTAATTCATAACATGGGTTTGTTGGGAATTAGATTTATAGAGTTCCCTCTTGTTTTAGCTATTTTCTTTACTTCATTCCTGTGTGGATTAGTTTATTTCAAAATTATTTGTCAGACTCCGCCATGTGAGGTTCTCTGCTAGGGTTTTGAGTTTGAGTTCTTGTCAAGAAAATTGTTTATTGCAATGAATTAGGTAAAAACAAAGTGAAAAGATAAAAAAATAAATAATAAGAAGCATATTTAATTTCTCAAAGTCAATACACATAAAATTAACTGGGGCATTCCGAGAATCGAACTCGGGACCTCTCGCACCCAAAGCGAGAATCATACCACTAGACCAAATGCCCAATTGTTTATGATTTGTGCTATTAATTTTGGTTTGTGTTAAAAGTTATGCTCCACATCTAGAATCTAGATACAAATCTCTACTACAGGAAGCTGAGGACTTAAAGTGGATGTTCTTTTTTTTTTTGGGTGTGTATGCACTTCTTTAAACCGTTTGAAAATGCAACAATGACTTGTTATGAAGTCGCATTAGGTTTACTTTTGTCGGTTGGGTTACTTACAAAGACATAGAAGTTTCACCAAAGGACTTAGCCGTTCGGAATTCCACTGTACTAACTGACCTGTAACAAGAATAATGTAACATTGGTATTTTCTTAAAAGGAAGATGTGCTTAAAATTGTGCATCGGCTTATGTGACAAGGTGTGATCCATGCTGTTGATCATGCTAATTCTATAGTTCGTTTATTCATTTCTAGCATTTATAAAGTTGTGTATTTCGTGTTTCTTTTATAATGAAATGGCCTGATCTTTGGATAAGTTGGCATGAAATGGCTCATCAATGTTGTTTGGACTTTCTTATTCTTTTTGTTAAGAAATTTACTGCTGAACTTTAATGTAGCTATCAGGCCCCTTAGATTGGTTTGCTAATACAATATCAGCTATTTCCTAACTTCTATTGCATGTGGAATGTACTTTTTTAGCATAACTATTTCCACATTGACAAGATAAAATATCCTAGAATTTCTTGGTTAGTTTCAGACTATCTCATTTTGACATTGAGTTAAAATAACTGGAAACCTATAGTATGGAACGTATTATGTATGAGTAGTAATTGTACCAAAACTTATGTATCTGCTATATATTTTCATTTTTTGTAACAGTTATAGCTAGGTGAAA